>JBAJHW010000005.1:169240896-171740896 GCA_037013535.1 Intellagama lesueurii | reverse complement strand
GTGGTTGGTGACCTTGAGCCAGACATCCTGGAGAGTGAAGTCAAGTGGGCCTTAGAAAGCATGGCTAACAACAAGGCCAGTGGAGGTGATGGCATTCCAGTGGAACTATTTAAAATCTTAAAAGATGACACTGTTAAGGTGCTACACTCAATATGCCAGCAAGTTTGGAAAACTCAGCAGTGGCCAGAGGATTGGAAAAGATGAGTCTACATCCCAATCCCAAAGAAGGGCAGTGCCAAAGAATGCTCCAACTACCGTACAATTGCACTCATTTCACACGCTAGTAAGGTTATGCTCAAAATCCTACAAGGTAGGCTTCAGCACTATGTGGACCGAGAACCCCCAGAAGTACAAGCTGGATTTCGAAGGGGTGGAGGAACTAGAGACCAAATTGCTAACATGCGCTGGATTATGGAGAAAGCCAGAGAGTTCCAGAAAAACATCTACTTCTACTTCATTGACTACGCAAAAGCCTTTGACTGTGTGGACCACAGCAAACTATGGCAAGTTCTTAAAGAAATGGGAGTGCCTGACCACCTTATCTATCTCCTGAGAAATCTATATGTGGGACAGGAAGCAACAGTTAGAACTGGATATGGAACAACTGATTGGTTCAAAATTGGGAAAAGAGTACGACAAGGCTGTATATTGTCCCTCTGCTTATTTAACTTATATGCAGAATACATCATGCGAAAGGCTGGACTGGAGGAATCCCAAGCCGGAATTAAGATTGCCGGAAGAAATATCAACAACCTCAGATATGCAGATGATACCACTCTGATGGCAGAAGGGGAGGAGGAATTAAAGAACCTCTTAATGAGGGTGAAAGAGGAGAGTGCAAAAAATGGTCTGAAGCTCAACATCAAAAAAACGAAGATCATGGCCACTGGTCCCATCATCTCCTGGCAAATAGAAGGGGAAGATATGGAGGCAGTAACAGATTTTACTTTCTTGGGCTCCATGATCACTGCAGATGGGGACAGCAGCCACAAAATTAAAAGACGCCTGCTTCTTGGGAGGAAAGCAATGACAAACCTAGACAGTATCTTAAAAAGCAGAGACATCACCTTGCCGACAAAGGTCCGCATAGTCAAAGCTATGGTTTTTCCAGTAGCGATGTATGGAAGTGAGAGCTGGACCATAAAGAAGGCTGACCGCCAAAGAATTGATGCTTTTGAATTGTGGTGCTGGAGGAGACTCTTGAGAGTCCCCTGGACTGCAAGGAGAACAAACCTATCCATTTTGAAGGAAATCAACCCTGAGTGCTCACTGGAAGGACAGATCCTGAAGCTAAGGCTCCAATACTTTGGCCATCTCATGAGAAGGGAAGACTCCCTGGAAAAGACCCTGATGTTGGGAAAGTGTGAAGGCAAGAGGAGAAGGGGACGACAGAGGACGAGATGGTTGGACAGTGTCACCGAAGCTACCAACATGAATTTGACCCAACTCCGGGAGGCAGTGGAAGACAGGAGGGCCTGGCATGCTCTGGTCCATGGGTCATGAAGAGTCGGACACGACTTAATGACTAAACAACAACAACGTAATGTGGATTATTTAAAATTATTTGAAGGCTGCCATATTGTAATTCTTATATGCAAGAGTTATAAAAATTGTAGCATATTTCCTCTGTCAATGGCTCTTGATTTCTTTTGATTGCTTAGATTCATCTAAAGCATAATATGCCATGTACGCACACCATAATTGAAGAACATTGATTTTATTAATTATGTCCTAATGGTAGGAGTTATATATTCAAACAACAACTATTGTAAAAGGCAGCTGTTGTGATTTTCAGCTTGTGCATTATTAATGTAAATAGTCCACTTGTTTGGAAAAGTAAACTTACAACACAGCTTCAACATCTCGCTGTTCTCCCAGACTGATCTGTGGTCATGTGATAATTCCAAAATTACACTGTTCATAAGTAAATTGTTCACATAAGCATCAGCTCTCACTTTCATTGGAATATAGTGATGATAACATTAAAACTGAACCAGGAATTTGACCAAACTCCGGGAGGCAGTGGAAGACAGGAGGGCCTGGCGTGCTCTGGTCCATGGGGTCACGAAGAGTCGGACACGACTAAACGACTAAACAGCAACAACAACAACAACAAAAGTTTTTTTAAAATGCTGGGACACATTGGGCAAAATCCAGTGTAATGTTGTGCTGGTATAACCAGGATCACATTCTGGAAACATTTAATTCAAGTTATTGGAAAGCCTTCTATCCCTCCATTTTAGGTTCTGAGGCTCCCTAAGGCTCCCGTTTGCTCTGGAGAAACCTTCGGGAGCCTTACGGGGAGCCTTTAATATTAAACAATTGACACTGGAGAGCAAATGGCAGTTCTGATCCTGGCAGCAATCCAGTGACATTTTTTTTAACTATTAAAGGCTCATCCCCTCTCCCAAAACTCTCAAAGGCTTCTCCAGAGGAAAAGGGAGCCCTAGAGACCCTTGAAACCTAAGACAGGGGGACAGGGAGCTTTGCATGAGCTTAAATTAAACGTATTGGCACCCAATCTGGGTTTCACCAATACAAAGTTATGCAACAAGATTTGGCCCACTGGAAGCTTTTTAATCATAGACTGGGCATAGACCTATGGTCTGAGAAATAATACTGTAGATTCTTTAATAGGGAATAATGATCAAGGCAACCCCTGACATTTGCAAATAGCTGTCCTTCGGATGGGAGAGAGGACTAGCAACCCCAGATTTTCTAAATTGAACTGATTCTCTTGTTCCATTTTTTTCTTCTTTAGGGGAAAATGTAAAAATTATTTTTATTTTGTGCTCTTACCACTTGAATTTGACCAAGAATCATTCTTTCCCTTACACTACATCCTATCTTTCCTTGCTCTATTTTTTTCCTCTTTTCTTGCATGGCACGTTGGACATAAAGGAGTCAGACTCTGATCAAGAACAGGAAGAAGAGGTAACTTTGCTAATAGATTGTGCTTCATAATCTGATTATATTCATTATCCATTTGTCTTGTTACTCAACCTTCTCCCATCTACTGGATTATATAAACTATCTAGCTTCTCAGCTGCCAGGAAAAGCCAGAGAACATGAGCCTCTGTGAATCTTTGTTCTGTGTTTATTAATAATCAAGAGCTAATTTTCTGGTTGTATGGTAGTTTGTATGGTAGTTTGAATATATCAGATCTGTTTAATTATGAAAATAAATAAAAGCACAGAAGTAATTTTTATCATTTTCGATATTGCAAAGATCAGTACTGTGATAGATTACAAGCTTCCTGGCCTTTTGGGGAGTGAAAAGATGTGATGCAACAGGGCTCTATAGTGCTGGAGGACACTGATATAGTGCTGACATACTACTGTACTATAAAGTAGACAGAGTGGCAAACAGATTTCCATGGCAACTGCAGCAGCAGTGGCTACAATGGCATGTTCGCATAATGCTAAACTACAATTTACTAGTATGTTCCTGACAAAGCCAGTATTTTGAACCAAAGACCTCTGAAGTTTGAGGGACACCAATGGAACTGTGCACATGAGTGCACTAGATCTAACTGTCTGTTCTTATATCCTTTTAGTTGTGCACTATCCCTTGAGCTTTTCTATTTATCCAGCAATAGCAGTCTGTTCTGAAACCTTTAATGGCATTTACAAACTACAGCAACGCAAGCAAAATAGGAGAAGTAAAATTACACAAATTTCACAAATTAGGAGCGAGAAGCAGGGGACAATTTCAGAATTGCAGATAAGAAACCTGCAACAGCAGTGGTCAGGGAATTGCATTCGTCCCTCATGAAAATAGAAAGAATTGACTCAGAAGAATTGGAAAAATAAGAGATCCAAGGTTCAAGAAAAAAATTTCGGAAGTGAGAATGGGCAGGGCATTGAAACAGAATATGAACCAGGGTGTCAGGAGACTCTAAACAAAAATAACAAAGTCTTTTTTCACAAGGGATATTAAGAAATCGACCGGCATGGGTGGCCGAAGGAAAAATATTAAAACGGGCTAACATAAAAGCTCTTCTTAGATGTGGGTTTACAAGGCAATAGCAGTCATAACCTATAATACTGGAAAGCAAAGGTTTATCATGCTAGGTTTCCAAACAGGATGTTTTTTGAAGGTGTTTTAAGTTTCTAGAAGGAGCTGGAAGTAGACATCCTACTAGACTTTATCAGTTAATTTGAGCCATTCTAGTGTAAATTACTCTGTACAAGGAACAACCACAAACAGGCCAGAGACCACTAAATATATTACAGCATGAGTTCTCATGGACACCCCCCCCACACACACACACACACTGTTAAATACAACATTGACCTTCTTACCAACTTACCACAATCTCTATATTTTGATGCCGTGTACAAATATTTGCTTCCTCTCTCTTATGTCCGAGGAAGTGGATTTTATCCACCAAAGCTCACATTAAAATTTAAGTTAGTCTTTAAGGTGCCACAAAAATTTTGTCTTTTTTATTTGTTCTTTTATTTTCATTTTTCTTTTGTTTTTGCCTGTAATGCTTTCATGGGCTGTAATTCAGTTCCTCAGATAGATAAATTGTTATTGAGAATTTCAGGTATACGCTATACCTGTCATTGCTGAATAGCATGTTGCATAAAAGATTGACAGTGGCAATTACATTATTAAGACTGACCATGCACAAAATTCTTGCTGATAACATAAATATTCTGATACTTGATAATGTAGTATGTAGTATATTATGGACTTGTTTCTTGAATTTAGACCCCTGGAACTTTTTAATGATTGTAAATCAGCAGTCTCTCACTCTAATCTCCCATTGAAATTTATTTGCTCCACAATGCTTACTTTAAGTTCAGAGACAATGTTCTTGGAGGTTGATCTTTATACAGCTGTTTTTTGTTTTGTTTTAGTATGACCATTTTTCTATCATAGCCTAGTCAGGTTTCTCTCCAGGCTGGACTCCATTTCTGCTTCTCTGATCCATGGATCTAATTGCCTGGCCTTTGTAAAATCATAATCTGAGTTTGACATATATCATGCAGTGAAATAAACAAGTGAATAAACCATGACGTTGTGGGTGACATGGCTGAGTCTTGCAGTGGTGTTACCAAGTAGATGTAGAGACAGTCGCCATATGAACTGTTATACAATATCCATCTTCATTTATTAGATGATAGTAATAACAAGAATATAGTGGTTCACCACTCACTTAAATGCATGGTTAACACTATCTGAATGTTTTTGATCCAGATAACAAAGTATGTGGCATGCTTATCAGGAAGGAAGTCATATTGAATTTAGAGGAGATTATTTCAAACCATGTTTAGAGCTGAGCTGTGAATTTCATTTCTGTGAGATGCTGATACAGTGAATTCATCGTACATAGCATAGCAAATTCTTGAGGTAATACATTTTACTGGTTGTTGTGGCTTAAAGGCACTGTAACCATTTCACTGTATGTTCTCTTTCAGACTGACAGGACATCAGAAAAACGTAAGATTTTAGGGGAAATGTAACTGTGTGAGCAAAAGCTTTCTAATAATATAATTAAGTATGAGAGAGATTGCAAGCTCTAATTGCCATAATATTTGTGTTCTAAAATTGAGAAATAAAGTAATGCAGCTTTTAGATGTTATTTAACTTGTTATTAACAATTAACGTGCTAGAACTATTCATCTAAGCATTCACCTTCCTTTTGACATCCCCTAGTGACCCTGCTGTTGCTGTTAGGCTAGAATAAATTCCTATTTTATGAGGTCTATTTTTGATTTGTTTCTTTATGTGTGTTTGTTAACATAAAGTCATTGCATTTTACCAATTAATGACAGTATCACCTTTAAAATGGATTTTCTATAATCTGTCTAAAGTATTTAACAAAACTCAATGCAATGGGCATGTTTGTATATAAAAGTGATACTGGTTTTATTAACAAAGACCCATACCTCCACCCAACCCCGATTACTATGGTGAAGTATTTCTGAAAAAACATATTTATGTCTTGGAACATTATTGTTAGCTGAACAGTAATTAATCTGTGGCCTCACTTGGCAATGGAGCAGGACAGCTCATTGAAGGACAAGAACAAACATGGCCACTGGATAAGTCAAACCATTAAAAGATATTTGAAACAGGTATTGACATCACTTGTTGACAGGGAACATCACACAGTCTTTAGTATCATCATCTTTGTCCCTGTCAGGTTCCTGTCCAGGTTGGACTCCATTTTCTGCTTCTTTGATCCATGGGTCTAATTACTGACCTTTGCAAAATTGTAATCTTAGAATTTTAGCCAACTCCAACCTGTTGCCCCCAAGTTGTTTCAGATTGTAACTCTAATGGCTGCTAGCTACAACTAATGCAATGTGTAGTCTAAAATTACAACAGGCTGAGAAAGGGCGCACACTAGTGATGAACTATGAAATTAGAAATTACACAGTACTTTGTTCATTAGAAAACTAGCCAAGGTAATGATTTCCCTGAAATTTTACTGCAAATATATTTCTTCCTCTGTCTAGCCACATCCCAAATAATTTCCAAACATAATGCTAAATATATTGACTGTAGAAAATAAATAATACTTCACCATAGTATGTTAACACATGGTTTTATTCCTTTTTCATTTATAACCATCTAGGTTTTGTTTTTGTTTTTAATGTAAGGTACTTACCCTGCAATGTATGCAACAGCTTTGCTTTGCATGGAAATAACTTGGCTTACATATATATTGCGTGTATGTTTGTGTCTCTGTGTGTACATGCCCTGTGTGGATGTTTTTGGTTGTCATGCATACACTTTTCCTCTAACATTTGAATTTATGTTGAGCTACTCACTATTGAAAACTTCCTTCCCAACTGTTTTTCATTTGTTATTATTATTATTATTATTATTATTATTATTATTATTATTATTATTATTATTATTATTATTATTATTATTATTATTATTATTATTATTTCTTTCCCTTGATTTATTCATTATTTCTTTGAATAATAAGGATGTTCCAAGGAAAGGCCATGCCTCTTGAAAAAACAAAAACAGTCTCTCTGTGTGTCATCATTTGAATGTGAGATTCCCCTTAGATGAAATGCCGGTTTGCAGCTGCCTCAGATATCAATGTATTTCATTTATTGTAGAATATGAAGAATTAAATGTAAATACAGAACTTCTGACTTTAGTTATTAAACAGATTTTAACTCCATATACCTCATTTTGGTTCTGAAGTTTGCTACCACTGGCTTTCTCTTTGAGGAGATCAGCTTTCAACTAGTTACAATTTTTCCCTTTTCCCTTTGTTCTCTGTTTTTATTTGAACATTGATCTGTAACATCTGAACAATCTTGAGATGCTTATTTTTGTGTAAATTCCACCATTTCTGTTTTCCTTCCTCACCTTTGTTTTTATGGTGTTGTTGGTTTATAAAAGCTTTGGTGTTGTATGTATGGGTGTGCTGTACCGCAATACTAAGCAAGTTATTTCCTGCCGGCTTTCCTTTTCAGTTTTTTCCCCCGTTAGCTTTGCTTTGCTTTTTTTTTCCACCCTCAGATTTGTGGATCCACCATACCCAGACCATTTTGTTGACCCTCCTACTGCTGCAATCAAAGACAGTCATTACAGTCCTGATTACATTTTTCAGTCTCTATTTTTGATTTCCATTGATTTTCAATGTTTTTCCCCATTTGCATCAAAGATGATGATGAAACAGAATCTACAGAAACATCTATCCTGAAAAGTCACCTTGTCAATGAAGTTCCTGTCTTAGCCAGTCCAGACTTGCTGTCTGAAGTCTCTGAGATGAAACAAGATTTAATAAAAATGACTGCCATTCTGACAACAGATTCAGCTGAAAAATCAGGTCCCATTAAGGTGAAGGATCTTGCAAAAGCTGCTGATGAAGAGCCTGGAGAGCCATTTGAAATTGTGGAAAGAGTGAAAGAGGACTTAGAAAAAGTAAATGAGATTTTAAGAAGTGGAAGCTGCCCCAAAGAACAGGCAGTTCTTCGGAGATCCAGCTCAGGAAGAGAGCTGGTGGAAGAAGAATGGGTTATTCTTAGTGATGAAGAAATTGAAGAGGCCAAGCAAAATGTTCCTTTGGAAGTCCCTGAGCCTGCTTGTGTAGAAACACAAGTAGGCAAAGGAAAAACAGAGACAGAAACAAGAGACATGACAGGGATGGTAGATTATCTCAGTGAAGATCTAAAAACGTTTGTGTCTCTGAATGAGGTGCATCCAAAAACACTTGAAGAAGACCTAGTAGAAGAGAGATTTGAAGCTGTGGTTTTAAGCAGAGGCTCTGAAATAAGTGGGGAAGACCAAGAAAAGAAAGGCCAGCATAAACCTACCTTAGAAATTAAAAAACCAGTTCGAAAGAAATTAAAAGATAAACAACAGTTAAAGGATGAGGCATCCAAAGGAAAAGAAGAACATTCAGGATTAACAAAGTTCAGCTCAGAGGAGTCATTTGAGGAAGAGACAGGCTTAGCCCCTGCAGAGCCTGCCAAGGAAACTGCTGTATCTCCTGTTATAGAGGAGACTCCTATTGGCTCAATCAAAGATAAAGTGAAAGCCCTTCAGAAGCGAGTGGAAGATGAGCAGAAGGGACGTTCAAAATTGCCCGTCCGAGTCCCAGGAAAAGAAGGGGCATCTGAGAAGCCTGTTGCAAAGCCATCACAAACTAAAAAGATTATTTACAAAACAAAAACTCCATCTTCTCCCCCTGCCTCAAAGACTCCAGCTTCTTCTTCCTCAAAGACTCCAGCTTCTCCTTCTGTATCAAAGACTCCAGCATCTCCTTCTCCCTCAAAACTTTCTTCTCCCTCTGCTAAGAAATCAGCAGTTTCTCCTACAACTAAGAAGCCTGCTGTTTCTCCTACTACTAAGAAGCCTCCTGTTTCTCCCACAACTAAGAAACCCCCAATTTCTCCCACAACTAAGAAACCCCCTGTTTCTCCCACAACTAAGAAACCTCCTGTTTCACCGTCTTCCAAAACAGAAAGACTTGAAGAAACTATGTCTGTTCGTGAGCTGATGAAAGCATTCCAGTCAGGTCAAGATCCATCAAAGCATAAAGCAGGACTTTTTGAGCATAAGTCTATAAAGCAAAAGCAGACCACAGAAAAAGAGCTGGCTAAGAAGGGAACTGCTCAGCTAGAGAGTGAAAAGAAGCAGGCCTTCACGCAGAGAGAGACATATAAAAAAGATAGCCCAAAAAACAAAAGGGGGCAGGAGCCTCAGGCAGAGGTAGGTTTGCAATTGAAAAAAGACACAAAGGATGTAACTTTGAAGAAGGATTTGCCTACACAGCAAACAAAACAACAGAGTAACAGAGTCAAAGAAAAAATTTCTCCAGTTCCTGCTGATGAAGGTTCTAAGGAAGTGGTCTTGGCTTTTGATGACCAGGAGGACACAGACCTGCAGATCAGTCCAGATAGAAAGACATCAACAGATTTTTCTGATGTCATAAAAGAAGAGCTAGAAGAAAATGACAAATATCAACAGTTCCAGAATGTTTCAATTACTGAGGAAGGTGAGCTTCACTTAGATCAAGTTCTGACCAGTCCATTCAATGTTACATTTCCATCAGAATATATGAAAGATGGGTTTATGCCCGCTCTCTCCTTGCAAAGTGGTGCTTTGGATGGCAGCTCAGAAAGTCTTAAACATGAAGGCATAGCAGATTCTCCAGTTGGTAGCCTGCTTGATGGAACCCCTCAGGTCAGCTCTGAGGAAAGTTATAAGCATGAGGGTTTGGCAGAAACTCCAGAAACAAGCCCTGACAGCCTCTCATTTTCACCCAAGAAAACAGAAACGGTCGGCCAGATGGAAGAAACAGAAATAGCCAGTGCAGTGCAGAGAACAGCAGAGATGCATTCACCAAAGGCACTTTCTCCAATCAAAAGTGAAAAGACTGCTACTGACAAAGACTTAAAAGCTGTCACAGAGACCTCAGAGCCCCATTCCCCTCCCTTGTCAGAAGAGCAAGAAGTTACAGCCTCCAAAGAAGAGTTAGGCAAATGTACCGATGCTAGTTCAGCTTCAGTTAGTGAAGATGCTGTCAGGGATGAGTTACCTTTGGCCCCTGATCAAGGACTTGTAACTAAGTTATCTGAAATATGTGATTCTTCCTTAGAGAAAGATGAGGATGCATCCTTGGACTACCATGCCATTAGTAGAGGACTGGAGCTTGCACTTCCCAGCCATGACAGTGAAAGTCTTAGTCCAGTTGCAGATGAATCCATAGCTATAAGCCATAAAGATTCCCTGGAAGCAAGCCCAGTGCTGGAAGACAATTCTTCACGTAAAACACCTGACTCCCTTGAGCCTAGTCCCACCAAAGAATCCCCCTGTCGTGATTCTCTTGAAAGCAGTCCAGTAGAACAGAAAACAAAGACTGGCATTATTCCAGCACCAGGTCCCATTCAGAGTGCCATTGCCAAAGCAGAAAACTTCCCAGAACTTGCACCTGTACGATCTAGACTGTTACGTGATCCTGATGGGAGTGCTGAAGATGACAGCTTAGAACAAACGTCTCTTATGGAGAGCTCAGGGAAAAGCCCTCTTTCACCTGAGACTCCAAGCTCTGAGGAAATTAGTTATGAAATCACACCCAAAATTACAGATTCACAGGTGTTGTCAAATATATCTAAATCAGCTGTGATTCCTGAAGTCACTGAGGAACCAGAAGATGATTCAGAAGGTGAGCCAAAGAGAAGGTTCACACCAGAAGAAGAGATGTTTAAGATGGTGACCAAAGTTAAAATGTTTGATGAGCTGGAGCAGGAAGCAAAGCAGAAGAGGGACTATAAAAAGGATTCCAAGCAAGATGATGTTGCTTCAGCTTCTGATGTGGAAGCTCCTTGTGAAGTTGAAATTTCGCCCTCAACTCCTGCAGAAGACACTCATATACCTGCTGTGGTGACTTTTGCAGTTGAATCTAGAAAGTCTTCTTCTTCTTCTGAAAGTGAACCAGAATTAACAAAGCTGAAAAAAGAAGCAGACTCTGGGCTGTTAATGGAGCCTGTAATTAGAGTGCAGCCCCCTTCTCCTCATCTTTGCAATATGGATTCCAGTCCTAGCCCTGAAGAAGCAGGGTTTCAGCCCATTGAGGCAAAGCAGCATGCATTCAGTACTGAAGAGGATAATACAGAGTCAGATAAACCCACAGAGGAAACCAGAATGTCTGGTGATACATCACTTGCCTCTGATGCTAGCATCATAGCACAGGCCAGCGAGTCAAAGTGCTACAGCACAGATGAGAGTGACACAGTTAGCCCTAATGGCCCTATGATGCTGCCTGAAGAGTCTTTCTACCATTCTGTTGGTGATGGCGTTCAAAAAGATTCTGATTTATATGAACCCTCAGTGACGTCACACCACCACCAGGATGATTCTGAAAAAGATTCTGCAGCATCTGAGGGGGTACCACACAGAGACCTAGTGATTACAGGAGCTGCAGAGAGCTCCTGTATGCCTGGTACCTCTCATTGCTTTGGATCCCAACATGAGGAAATGACTACTGTTGTTTCACCCGTTCACTCCCCTGTGGGAAGTGATTTGGCTGGAACTGAGAAGGGTTTTGAGACGGCACAAAGGGATTATTGTAGTGCAGAGCACTCCACAGAATATTCATCTCTAATAACCCAAAAGGATGAATGTGAAGGTAAAGTAGTGGTTGATGAAAGTTGTGCTCTGCCTATAACAAGCCCTTATGAAAATGTCCCTTCACAGCATTTTTTTACTAGCACTGAAATTAGTACAGGGAGTGATTTAAGGACAACAACACATCAGTCCTATGAGGATTACCATTCTGCTGAAGCAGAAAGTCCCTTAGCTGAAGAAATAACCATGACAAGTTATAGACCAGAATCAGTAGGCTCTGGAGATCAGACTGCAGAAGAAATATATATGGAGATAGAATCCAAACATGTAGACATCTTTCAGAAAATTCCAATTTCAATGCCCACAGTATCAGACTCCACATCACTAGATGAAGCTGCTCTACAGGATATCAGGGAGGAAGCTGAGAAAATAATTAGCCAAGTAATCATAACGAGGACAGACGTTGACTCAGATAAATGGAGCCAAATACGAGAAGATGATGATGCATTTGAGGCACGTGTAAAAGAGGAAGAACAGAAGATATTTGGCTTAATGGTAGATAGGAGATCACAAGGCACCACACCCGATACAACACCAGCCAGGACTCCTACAGAAGAAGGGACACCTACAAGTGAACAAAATCCCTTTCTTTTCCAGGAAGGAAAATTGTTTGAAATGACTAGGAGTGGTGCCATTGATATGACAAAGAGGAATTATTCTGATGAAAACCTACAATTTTTCCAGATGGGAGAGCAGTCTCAGGAAGAGGTGTCATTGTCGGAAGAAATGAGAGAAGCTGAAGGCCTAGAATGTCCCCATGACAAGCAATCTTTGGATGCCTTTGCATCTTCTGAACTGGGTGAAACAGAGGTGGCTGCAGGAGATTCATTTTTATCTTCCTGTGAGGATGAAACCAGTGACATATACAGCACAAAGGGTGATGGTAAATCTAGAATACCTATTAAAATGGGTATTTCAGCCTCTTCAAAGTCACCAAAGAAAGAAACTGCTGCTTCTGGTGTCGACGTCTCCTCTGGAGATGACACTGGTAACATGATACATAGCTCTGATGTGCCTTGCCCTGTGTCTCCTGAGCAGACTGTGATTGATGTCCAGTTAAATTTTTCGACAGTAACTAGGGCTGTATATGCTGAACAGGATGATGATTCCCCGGATTCCTCTCCAGAGGAGCAAAAGTCTGTGATTGAAATCCCTACTGCTGTCATAGAGAGTGTGTCTTCTGAAAGCAAGTCCAAAATCCCCATTAGGACAGCTCCCACTACATACCATTCATTACATCAGTCAGAAGCTGAGAGCTTCCCTTCAGATGGCTTTGTAGATAACCTTGAAGAATCCCAAGATGATTCATCTAAACCAAAGTCTAAGATACCAGTTAAAGCAGTTTTCCAAAGAGTTGAGCAAGAGGGTAGGTACACAGAGACATCTGTCTGGAAGCCAGAATCATCCAAAGCCCTTGACATGTCAGATAGACTGCCTGTGAAACAAGACATCAGGAGCAAATCCGAATCTGATGCAAGTGCTTCTGTGGACTCAAAGGCTAAGTGTTCAATCAAAGCTAGAAGTTGTACTGAGGCAGAAGCAGAGACCAGAGAGAGGGTGGGTGACATGAAGCTTGAGCTAGAATCAGACGAGCTGACAACAGCACGACCAAAGATATTTTCTTCACGATTACCTGTTAAGAGCAGAAGCACCTCAGCTTCCTGCGGTGCTGTTAATTCCTCAAAGGAAAGTAAGGAACATTTTTTTGACCTTTACAAAAACTCCATAGAATTCTTTGAAGAGATTAGCGATGAAGCTTCCAAGTTAGTGGATAGACTTACACAATCAGAGAGAGAACAAGAACTAGTGTCAGATGATGAAAGTAGTAGCGCCCTAGACGTTTCGGTTATTGAAAATGTGCCATCCATTGAGACCCAGCAGTCAGTTGCCGAGGACATCTTTGACACCAGGCCCATTTGGGATGAGTCTATTGAGACTCTGATTGAGCGTATTCCTGATGAAAATGTCCATGACCATGTTGAAGGTATTTGCTAGCCATTGGGATTCCCTTTGCTACGCATGTCACGACTCGCAATTCTTTGCTTGTTGTTTCTTCTCTTCTCTTCTCCCCTTGCTTTTTGTGTGTGGTTTGTGTGTTTCTTTTTTTTTAAAGCTTTTATGTGATTGTTGGTGTGTTCTGTATTATCTCTGTTTTGTTTTGTGTTGTATACCGTACTTTACTGTCCCCCAAACAATCTCAAGATTGCACATTGCAAATGCTTTTGGGAATCATAAATGTAGCAAAATAGAATTTGGTCTTTAAAAGCACACAATTGTTAATGTTGTTCGACACTAACAAACTGACAGCATTATTATATCACTTGTAGTACAGCTGACCACACAAGTTTTAGTTTTTGGCTTTTCTTCGCTCTAGTTGAATTTCTTTATCAGGAGACGCTTTTAACACAGAAAAACTAGGTAAGATAATTCCAATTTTGGATATGCATATCCATTTATATGTGCCAAAAGCAAACATCGTTAGAGTCTGATTTTTGTAAAAAAAACAACAACTGCTTGACAAAATTAATTGAAGGTGATTCAAGAACTTGATTTATAGCTATAAATTAAATTTGGTGAACAAATGTTGATATAGTTTCTTAAACAGTTTATTCCTATAGAAGGGCTCAAGACGAATAAGGAGTGATATGAATATTGAGCATCCTCTTTCGTTGGCTTTTTGTCTGATCCAAAATGCAGACATGGGAAAACAAAAACTCAAACTTCGCTGCTGTCAGATTTGGCTGTTGGAATTTTTCCTTCTTGCTGCTTTGTTGCAAATAGTGCTGAGAAGACTGTGCTCTTGCTTTTCCATGCCTACTTTATACATAGTGTGAAGATTTAGCAAAAATTAAACTGAAATTCAAGGCTGAACATCCTGTTCATGGTAAATGCTATGTAGAGATGCCTTTTGATTGTGGAAAACATAACTTTAAAAAATGCAACTCAGTTTTTGAAAGGAAGACAGTGAAACCTGAATCTACAACCACAAATGTGTGTTTATTAGTTGATTTCTATTGACTTAAGAGGCATGGAAAATGCATTTCTTGCCATAGAAAAAATATTTACCTCTCCTTTTGTTTTGTTTTGTTTTGTTTTAACTGTATAGAAGTTTAAACTGTATAGAAAACAGGAGCTCCAAAATAAAATTTAGGACAGTGTTTCAAAAGCATGCAGAATCTTATTAATGGAGTTGTTTTAGCAACCATATGTAAGAAAAGGTTGGCTGCATAATATTCCCATCTTACCCATATTGCCAGTTTTGCCTTTGGCCTCCCTTTAAAGCAGTCTCTGTTCAAAAACACTGGCCATATTTTATGGAGTCTCCTTTCTTAAAACAGATAAGTTAAAAAGCATCTATTTGACCTTATTTTAGATCAACAGGATGACCAAGAAAGGATAGAGGAAAGATTAGCACATATAGCTGATCATCTTGGATTCAGCTGGACAGGTAATTTGCATTCTAGCGGAGATCAGTTATTTCTCTGTGTCTGTGTCAGTTCTTTTCCTTATTAGGGAAATGTCACTTTTTGCTCTTCTCACAATGTTTGTTTTAACTGGGAGGGGCAGCGTTGAAGGGTCAGGGGGACCAACTTTCCAATTCTAGAAACTACTCATAACACCAGGAACCAACACCTTTAAAAATGGGAAGAATTGGTTCAGTGGATCTACTACTGTCTTTGGAACAAACAATTGGATTTAACCTTGAAGGTTTAAATTGTTTTGGCATGTTTTGTTACTAGATTTTCAAATATTTTTGTAAATGCTGTCACTACTTTCTTGGGGGTGATAATGGAAATGTGAATTCCTAACGCAATAGCCAAAGTATATTCAGCCATGTCTGCTAAAATACTATATTGATTTGACATTAGGTTTTAATGCTTTCATTATCTGAGTGAAGAGTTAAAAAAAAATAGGATGGAGCTTTTGATTGTAATTTCCAGCTGAGATGCATCAAATATGAATGAAAACAACCCATACTTTGTATGTAGCTGAAGACCACACTGCCCCAAGTATTCTAAATATAATGCACATGTATGTTGAGTATGTTGGTATCCATTCCATACAAGCATGAGGGTGAAAGAAGGTGGTAGAAACAGATGTAGAAACTTGTGATAATACGTAAACAAAATGAACCTAAAATGCAATAGACAGCGAGTATTGGTTATCCAAAAACTGTATTTGGATCAAGGAAGTTCTGGTTTCAGATACAGTGTAACACCTGTTACAAATAGAATGAGCAGAATTGTGGAAATACATCTTCAATAAGGAAATAATGTTGTCCTGTCTTAATGAAATTGTTATGTGAAACGTCTTAGCCAATCTAACTGAACAATCCTACATATGTCTACTCAAATGTATGTCTTGTTACTTTCATTGGACCTTGCTCTGAGGAAAGAGTGTATAGGACTGCAGTCTAAAAGTACAAAGTTAATGTTAAATTCCAAAATCTGTATTACTGTAAAATGCTACTAAAGGTCAACCAAAATGGTTCAGAAATATCTGAAGGTTTTTAAGTCACTGTGTTTTGTCGAGAATGGAGATAATACTGGGTGGACAGCAGGACTGTGGAATTTTCAAAAATGGAGGGTGGGTGTTCACACTTTTTTGCCTTCCTTGTTCTCAGAAAACCTAGGATGAGCTACGGGGAAAGCTTAAATCATCCCCTATTAGAGTTGTTCCCATTCCATCTGAAGACTGTGGTTACATGGATACCATGATTTGAACATGATGCCAGTTGTCCTCCAGCCCTCATCTCTTTGTTTCTGTTCCTTGCTTGTTGAAGAACTTTGGTACAAAGTTCATGCTCTTTTGGTTGGCTAATAAGCATCATGCTAATATTGATTATGATTTTTTATGGCCATTGTAGAAAGCTTTCCTTTTCAGTTAAGTGTTGAGTATTTTGAAAGGAAGTGCTACTATTCAAAGTGGGGTGAATAATTTGTGCTTCACAGAGCTAGCGAGAGAACTGGATTTCACAGAGGAACAAATTCATCAGATCCGAATTGAGAATCCTAATTCACTGCAAGATCAGAGTCATGCACTGCTGAAATACTGGCTGGAAAGAGATGGGAAACATGCTACTGGTATGTTTGTTTGTAGAAGGTTCTGCTATTTTTCTTTTCTGCCAGAGGAACCTAAAGTTTGCTGAAGTGTAATGCTCACGGAAAAAACATGCATAGCATGCAAGGAAATAAGATATAAATGAAGGGTATGTCCTAAATACAAGATTGATCAGAACTGTGGGTTAGAAAAGTAAGTAGAAAAATATGTGTTTAGTTTGTGGATGAGTAGCAGGTTTCTGTCATTAAATGGGACAATGGAGATCTATAATCTAGTCTTCCATCTTTTTAAATTTTGGTAAATAGTGAGCAATATTGATTGGAACCATGGCACTGTGTTACAGGCTTTTAACTTTACTGAGATGCCATTTTTCATGTCAACATTCTCCTGCAGGCTGTGTACAGCTGGAGAACCTACATGTACACAGCCTGTACCCTTAATTTTTCTCCTAAAGGGTGAATAATGGAGCAAATAAGTTTGGTGGAAGGGTGTGATATCACATGTAAAAATAGTGCAGGAATGGACAAAGGGCCGTTCCTCCCCCCCACCCGCCCTTGCAGCATCACAGTCCATTATTATCCATAATGGAAAGTGATGGTAGCCAATATCTTCACTGTTTTGTCTGGGTTGGCTTTCCATCAGATCCCTATGTTCTGCTAGAATGACATACATTAAGACTTCCTTCACATTGCAGTGCATGTAAAACATATTATGCTTAGTTTGTATCTCATGATATCAAGCAGAGCCTATGTGGGCCTGCAAGGAAAGGAGAAACTGTTCTTCTTTTGTCATCTTTGCATAATTCTCTGTATGGGTTCTGTTCCTTTATGTTTTAGAGGTGATGGGAAGATGCTAGCTTTTTTTGCCTCTGAAAGTTTTTCCCCTCATTATCCCTATATATATAAGAGAGTGTTCCAAGTCACACATTTTGCTACTCAGGTCTTTTCTGCCACAGTATGTGTTTTGCTCTCCCAGTTTATATAACAGCCACTTAAACTAACGGGTGTGCCCAAATTGTGTTTCCTTTCCATTTCAAGATAGCTTTTCTCATGGCTATTACAGCTGACATTGGGCTTTCCTTGTGATGGTCTATATCTCTGCATACAGAATAGGATAAGGTGGTTTTATGCTTCCCCACCCCCTAATATGTATACTTTTCCTGTTTTATTGATAGTTAATAGATATCATGAAAAAGTTCATGATACTATTCATAGTCATATTTCCCCACCTTGGCAGGATCTTTTTAGAAAATTGCATATCTTTGTATTCAGAACCTGTTTGTCTGTCTGTTCGTCCATCTGTCCATCCATCCTAGTGCTCAATTATATCTTGTTAATCAGCCACTTCTTGCTGGAATAAAAGACATTCTGGTAGATTATTTTAGCTTTCTCTAGAGACATTTTTAGTAACAACTTTTTCAGCACTATCATATGATTTATTTATTTATTTATTTATTTTCATTTCAGCATTTGTCTTGTGTGAGACTTTATACTATGGATGTGTATACTAGGGCAGATGCAGACTTTGGAGGAACTATTCATTGGAGGCAATGAGCACACCTAAGACCCTTAAGAAAATCTCTGCTGGATCAGATTGAAGATCTTTCTATCCAGCATTCGTGACTGCTCAGTGGCCTAGCAGATGCATCTGTGAAATTTACAGAAGGATCTGAACATAAACAGAACCCTGAAGCTTGGATTCCCTAGTGATGGCCTATTGAGATGTATATTTGTATGTGTTGGAGACAATATGTTGCATCCACATGATAGGATTGCACAGAGGGATCACAACAAGAAAGCCTGACAGTGTTTTTCAGTTTGATTAAATGTGCAATCACATGTTCTGCACTTATTTCCCACTGCAAATATTCTTCTCTCACACAGACAGCAGTTATATAGGAATTGTCTGAACCGGCTTTACCCTTGAGATATTTACAGGTTGCTTTTTTAAAAAAAGAGCTCCAGGGCATTCTAAGAATGAGTTATGCAAAAGTGTGGAGCACACATATGACATTTATGACTGCCCAAATATTCACTTAAAGAACATCAAATTCAGCTAAGGGAAATAATCTGTACAAGGGTACAGGATAATCTTGGGCACATTAAGAGCCCAATTTATATCAGATAATTAAACTTAAGAATATTTTATTCACAGAGATAAGACATTTTATTCTCTTGGACAACATCTTCCAATATCCTATAGCCAGCATGGCCAGTGTGCTTCTGGTTATGGGATTTAGGGAGATGTAGTCCAAAACAGGAACTTTTCTACTCTCTAATCATTCATCTCCAGATTCAAGACGATAAGAGTAACTCCTAATGTACGCTATGTTTTTTCTGTGACTTTGAATGTGATGAATAGGGAAAAAGTGCATACAGCTCACATAAAGACTGTCTCTTCCATATCACAGATGCAAGTCTTACTGAGTGTCTTACAAAAATTAATCGCATGGATATTGTTCACCTAATGGAGAGTAGCATAGAAATGTCTCATGATCATGGTCGTACGTATGCAGAAATTGAACAGACAATGGGACTGGATCACAGTGAAGGTAAGGGTAAGCTTAAATATCCATATAGGTCACTCTGTAACTGCTTAGCTTATTACAAACAAAGATTCTATACCAAAGATTCTGTACCAAAGACTGACCCTCGTGTCGGTTCACATTATAAAGAAAGCACATTGCTTTTCATGTATCAGTGGTTCAGACATTTAGCTGGGAATTTTCCAATGTTAAGTTGTTGAATGTAGAGAAATCAAGTGGTGTACATGGCCAATAAGCACCCTCTAAATGCTGTTCCATTGACAGACATGGTGGGGGGAGTTATGAATAAGTTCTAAAATCTTGAGCCTATATGATAAGATTTTGAACATAAGGCATTAGCATGTACCATGAACTTTTACATTAAAAAAGGGAAACATGTCATGTGTTGACATGAGAACATTTTGTAATACTTCTCTCTATAAAACATATGTTCCTACCATGTCTCTAGAAAGCTGTTTCCAGATTTTTATTTATTTATTTATTTTTATTTATTTAATTAATTTATATACCACCCATCTGGCAACCCAGGCCATGCTGAAGTAGTGAGTAGATGTTCCTGTTTTATATGAAAAGACCAAATGATTTTTATTTGTTGCTAGGGTTTTCTGCACTCCATGAAGATCTGTACAGCACAAGAGACAAGAAGGAGGTGGAACATTCTTTTTCTAAAGATAGTGAGCAATCTGATCACCCTCCTCTTGTCTCTGAAGAAGACATTTCTGTCAGCTACTCATCCTTGCATGAAGGCACTCCCCGGGCGGAGGCAGATGTATCTGTTGTAGAAGTCCTACGACAAGCACACAAAGATCGAGTGGAAGCTGAATTCTCAGGGAAACTGCACACACTGACAGAAGATTCATCTACTCCTACAGAAGAGTACTTGTAAGAATCTTACAGTGACAGAGCCCAAACCTTGGCACCTTCACAAGATCATACTTTATGTTCCATTGGTCTTTATAAAATGTTCAGAATGTGCTTTCTAGACTATTGAACTAATAATATGGTACATCTCAGTTGGTTTATGATCGATTTTATGTCTGCTAGTTGATTTATAGATCTGCAGTATTAAGAGCAACAGCATTTTTTAAAGGTCCTGTTATATATCAGTCAATGAATATAAATGCCAGATGATTAGGTATTTTAGCCTTGTGTAAAATATCTGGGATATCTGAAGCTGAAAAAACTAATTTGAATGTTATCAGTATATCCTAAGAATTTAGGATAATTTTAGATAAGTAGTAACAATTGAAGAAAAAGAGTACATAGGATACCTTCGAGATATGTTTATATTTTCTTTTCCTTCTAATCATTACATAAAATCACCTCCAGTACTTTTAGAGGCATGGATTTACCAGAATTTACATGGATTTACCATCTACATTACACTGTAATGTGATCAAACCATGTTCCTTAACTTTTGTAAAAATGTTTGAGGGTGTTTCCACATTGCCAATGAAAATCACGGCTGAATTGGGTTCCTGTGTGAAGGGGATGCAGTGCTGCTTGAGGATGCAGTGCCGCTAGATTGTATTTAACAATGAAGTCCAGAGAACTGACTTATTTATTTCAGAACATATTTACACCAGTTTTCATGTTTAAAATAAAATCCCCAAATTGGTTAACAATTGCAACAATGTATCACTATACAGTTTGGTTTCCATTGGTCATTTGTAGACCTTTGTACTTGGTTACCTAAGACATTGAAACCCATCCTCCCCTGAAACACACAGACAATCAGGTTTTGATGATGGGAGCAGAAAAGTTCAAAATTCATCTAGGTCAGATGTTACAGTCATGGAATAGGTAATTACTATAGTCCCAAAACAGAGAGTGGAATTGAAAAGTTAGCTTGAGATGTTGCATTATCAGAGGACACTTCAAGAAATGGAGAATCAACAGCCTGTGCCTATTTCTGTAGGCAAAGAGCTGGTCTTCTCTTCTCTTCTCTTCTCTAAATATAATTTACTAGCCTAATAAAATTATTCTCCCATTTTGCTGTTAGATTCCTGTTTCTGGCTGCCAATATACATAGCTGACTTGAAGCTTCCAGACAGCTATAAGCAGAATTGAACATTAAAGAACTGGTTTGAAGTAGAAATAGCAGTGATCTATCTTCTGTTGACTGTTAAACCTCATCCATTGCAGGACTGTATTCTTCAGTCATGTTGAATATTTGGGCATGTTCAATGTTTAGCTAGCACAACAGAAGAACAGAATATACAATAACTAGCTTTCTTGACATTTTTGATTCACAGTGTCACAGCTTCTAGAACAGATCAGACACAAGCACCGAAGGATGGAAAAACAGCAAGCACTGGAAGTGAAAGGTCTGAAAGTTCCACTGCAGAATCTGAGGATCTTGAAAGACCATACCTTCATACGCCAGCATCTAGTGATCGAACAGATTCACCCATTGTGCAAGAACCGGAAGACCACGACTACCACCAAGAAGATATACATCCACGGAAAAATAGCCTGGTGATTGTGGAATCAACAGATGAACAGCCAGGGAAGTCTGGAAGATATGAAGAAGAATTCGAAAAGGTAACTAGTATCACCAACTTGACACGTCATGTGCTTATTGCTGAAATGCACACATTTTGGAGGAGAAGTAACATCTTTAATAGAAGATTGTTCAGTACTTGGAACAACACAGGTGGATTACAAATATCAGTGCTTTTTACACATTATTTGTTAAAAGCCAATGGCAACTGTAGAGAGAATAAAGATGAAATAATGCTATAATCCAGAATGAAAGGGGGCAAAGAAATGAAAGAAAAAGGGAAACAGAAATGCATCCAAGAAGACATTGTCAAATGCATGATAACAGAATGAGCATAGAGACAGTAGAAAATAAAATATTCTGGAATGGAATTGAGAAAGAGAAAAAAAGGAAAAAACATTATAAGATTGTATATCATATAGTGAGCAACATAAAGGGCTTCAAAGATACATGTTTCCCCTATGAGGAGGTTGTTTCTGTGTACAGAAAGTGCAGGAAACCAATACATGTATTTTCGAGGTTTCCATTGCTTTCTTTCAATCCCAAATATCAGAGATTTTTATAAATTGATATCTGTTGTCTAAAATATGCCTCAGAGTTTCTTGCATTTTGGATGCTGACAATTATATTCGCTGTACGGCCCCCTGTACCTGAGACAATTATTTTCCACAGTACTTGATGTCTGTAGAAACAATGCTTAGAAGAAACAGGTTAAAAGAAATGGCAATACCTGTAGCACAACAATGGCCGGTATCCTGTTGTGTAGCTCCACCATGCAGTGGGAGTGATGTCACCAGCTGTGGCAGATTGCCACTAATTCAAGAGTTCCTATTTTAGTATTATTTTGTATTGCATGTGACTTGTGTCCAATGATACAAAATCTTACACACCACAAAAACAAATTAGTGGCAAACCACTGCAGCTTGTGACATCACTCCTGTCACATAGGTAGGACTATGCAGCAATATGTTGGCCAATTGGAGTAAAAAGGATAATGCAATATTATTTCTACAAAATAACATAACAACTAATAATGACACCACTTTGTGGAGAGAAGGAGGGATGATAGGCAATCACAATTTGTTATTCTTAGGCATTGTTTAGGGTTGCTGTAATATTTTGTGATCTTTAGCCATTAAAAAATGAAAAGGAATACTAGCCTGCCACTTTTTCAGAATAAAAGTCCAAGTTCTGCAAACTCAGGATTTAGGCACACTGGAAGCTTAAGCTCTCAGCCTCCCTGGTAACTGGAATGCCATCTTTGTAGAATTAAAAGTGCTAGGGCTTGGAGTGAGAAGGGAAGGGATGCATTCTCTTGTTAGACATTGCTTTAAAAGAACTTTGGGGGTTAAAGGGGTGGCTCTTAGTTCAAAATGCAGCCAAGCATTTGTTTATATTCTGATACAAGTAAATGATGAACTTCAGCAGCTTTCCTAGAACTCATAGGATCAACGAATGACTTTTTTTTTCCATTAGAGGATAAATAATGCTGTTAATATTGTGAGAAAAGAAGGAGCAAGGTTATGAGAAGTGGGAGAAAAATTTAAGGGAAGCAGAATCTTTCCTTTTCATATTAAAAGTTATGAAATTTGGACCCTTAAAGCCAGCCTAAGCACAATTTTTAATAGATAAATAAATAACATAATAAATGAGAATAGATATAGTCATAAAGAAAAGTTTTTTCTACCTGTTGCCATTGTGATGTAAACAAATGGCCTATCAAGTGGCTATGTACAATGTGGTAAGCTATCATTTAGCAAATGGTTGTCTTTTATCCATCTGGTTCTGAGTGACCAAGTGAGGGGAAAGTATTGGAGGAGTACAGGTAAACAAATGGGATAGTAATGTTGATGTTAGGTGCAGTCAAGTCAGTTCCAACTTAACATGACCCTATGCATTAATAATCTATAAAAGTTCTTGTTGTTAATAACCCTGCAGTGGCTAGCAAACTCCAGGGCATGGCTTCCTTTATAAGTCATCTCATTTTGGGTCTTTCTTTTTTCCTACTGTCTTCAACTTTGCCTAACACTTTTTCAGTGAGTCTTAACTTGTTGTGGCATGTCCAAAATATGGATCCTCAGCTTAGTCATTTAAACAGTTAGTGAGAGTCCAGGCTTGATTTCATCTAGACCCTATATAATTGGGTGTGTGTGTTTGGCCATCCATGGCATCTGCAAAGCTCTCTGCCAACACCACGTTTTGAATGAAACATTTTCCCCCTTGTCAGCTCTCTTTATTGCCCACCAATGAAGCAGCAATGTGTGAGTACCAAATTCAGTTTGCAGCATCTTCAGGATGTATTATTGCAAGGCCGGGGAAAATTAATATCACAGAAGGACTGTTTCTGATCAAGAGTGGCCACATTACCTCACTGCAAGAGAATTTGTCATTCCGTTACATCCCTATGTCTTCTTGTGATTCCTGATCATGCACAAATCAGGTGCCTTTACACAGAATGATTCTGAGTCATGTGTGACAAGGAATCACTGCAGGGACTCTAATTAGTAGTGATCTCCTGTTGTCAGTCATTTCATTTCCCCTACATTGGTATATATTATGGAAGAAGATTTTGCCTATAATAGGAAACACTTTTGCAAACTTTGGGAAGATTTTCTCAGGCTGCAAGAGCCGAATTTGATATAAATTTAGGGGGAATTTTGGTATCTTCTATTTTGCCTAAGTAGCAGGAGAGATATTTATCCTGTTCCAACAAATATTTGTGTGGTTTTCATTCTGCTTGTACAAGAGGGGCCAAATGCTGTTCATTCACACATGCAATATCAGTATGATGAGAGCAATGCTTCCGTGCTTCCACTAGGAGCTAGCAGAGGAATTAGGTGAGCTGGAGGCCAGCTCAGATGAGGAAGAGATGGTAACTACCAGGGTCGTTCGTCGCCGGGTGATTATTCAGGTACAGAAGTGTTGAACTATTGCACGTACCAGTGGCAGTTATGTCCTGGCTACAAATCCTAGGACCCACCCTTTCCCCAAAGGACTGTTCCTGAAATAACCCTTTGGCTGGTACTGCAGTGATGAATTTGGCATGTTCCTGGATAATGCATGTTGGTTGGATAGCATAAGTAACCTTGTTTTGGTTTGGTTTGGGAGAGGGGAGAAAGGAAATCCAGTAGGGTGGCACCTAGTGTGCATTTTGAGAAAGAATGTGCTACTGGCCACCGGGAGAACAAACACTTTGATTTGCTGCTTCACCATCACCTACTACTAGTTCAGATCTTTTCTTGTTTGCCTGTTGGTTCAAGGTTTCTTTGCATGCTTTTAACTGTTGATTTGTAGAACATTTAATACAGTTTAACAATTCTTCTTCAGTGCTTCCTGATTCATTTCTTTTGAATTCTTACTTTAACCAACTAACATCTTTTGTGCTACTTCTTTAAAACAAACTGTTTCATTCATGAACATTGTTCTTTGTCTGGTAGGCTGATGATATACCTGAAATGCCATCAGAAGCTGTAACAGAGGAGCAATACACTGATGAACATGGCCATATCGTTGTGAAGAAGGTATAGTCTAATATTACTGAGTTGTATTATAAAGAGCAGATAGAGACATGTTGCACATTAAAGCTATTTTTACCTGCCTTGTGTAGTACGGAGGCAAGTGCTACACAGAGCTGAGAAATGTTACATTTTTGGACTGTGATGCCCGGAATTCTGCAGACAGAGTAGTAGTCCAAAAAGTAACTTTTTTATGCTCATGTGGTACTGTAAGATATCTCAGTGTCTACTCCAATGACATGAAGAAAAGCATAAAAAAGCTATTAAAAATTAGGCTTTCTACATGGCAGTTCAGATTTGATTGGCCCAAGCTGCATCCTGACATCCTGATTCAGATTTAACCCTTATGCCTGCTGGCACAAACAATGACATCAGCACATGCAGCAGTTACAGCAGCAAAGTTCCTCTGCAGCAATCTATGTCTGAATGGGTTGCCACCATGATGCACAGTCAATGCCTGGTTCATCTACCTGTCACAATTTTTTTCAATGGCTAGAATCATATTGGTGTTTGCTTAACTTGCTACAGCTAATTGCAGCTAATCAACTAGATGCCAGAGCGCACCTTAATCATGTTCCTGTTCATGTGCCCTGTCACATGCCTGATAGTGCAACACAACCCAGGAACAATGATGTTGTGTGATATTGATTGGAACCCTACATACTAAAGAGGTGGTTTTTACTAAGTTTCCTTCCAAGTTGTAAAACTTGATGAATTGATTTCAGATATCTAGTCCTTAATTGTATTTGAACTTGCTTTATCTGTAGTATTAAGCTTCCTCGAGCAATGACTGGAAGATTTGTTCATGTTTGCAAGTTGAGAGAGGATGCTAGGGATGCTTTTTGGGGGGGGGGGATTTTTGGACCCTGAATCCCATGATTTTCCATTCTGGGAGTTCTATCTGACTTAGAGGCACCTTACAGACACCTAAATGTGGCTCACCTGAGAGAAGGGCCTAAACAAGAAAGCTTTGAAGTCTAGCTACGTGTAGCTCTACCAAAGTTTTTTGATCCTGCCCCGGTCCGAATTAGGAGCTTTCTTTCTGAACAGGAGGTGAGGCAGACATGAGCCTAGATAAGCCTCAGAGTCTCACAGTTTAGCCCTTTTTCCCACTTGAGCCACATTTAGGTGTTTAGATTGCTGTGGTTTAAAATTCAGGCAAATTGTTGTTCTATTAGGTCACCAGAAAAATCATCAGGCGATTCGTCTTACCAGATGGCACAGAAAAGGAAGAAGTTGTGATGCAAGGAGAGCCACAGGAACCTGTCACGGTGGAAGAGGGAGATGGATATTCCAAAGTCATAAAACGTGTTGTGTTAAAGAGTGATAGTGAACAATCAGAGGTTAGATTATTATTCTCTCTCTCTCGTTTGCCACTGAACATTTGATGTTAATCAATGTTAGTTAACTAATAATGATGTTAATTAGAAGTGGGTATGAACTGCCAAAATGGTCTTGGTTCATGGTTCGTCAACCTTGACAAACCATGAACCACAAATTTCCAGCTGGTTTACCGACAAACCACAAATTGGTTCATCAGGGCTTTTTTTTTTTTTAGATATCCCATGGCTGTCTGAAAAAAAGCTGAGCCCTCCCACCCTCACAGCCTGCCCCCCGCCCCCTTCCCACTGCCCTGTCACCTCCCTACCTTGTCCTCTTTCGACACTGACACCGCCTCCATCTTCATAAACACCAGCTGGCTTCCCTTCTGGCAGCCTAGTCTGCCCTGTCTGCCTATGGCCCACCGATCCTATGGCTGTGGTCCTGTGGGTGCCATCAGTTTGCACCGAGATCTGCCCACCTTTTTCACTGAATCACTTTTTCGGTAGGAATGGAAAAAGAACAGCTAGAAAGCTATCGGGAAGATAGGATATATTTGGAGAATAAGAAGCCTTTTAACTGTCAAGAGGCTCTATAGATGTTCATTCAGTTCAAACTGTAATGGGGAAAACATAAAATTGGAGTAGATAAAGCTGAATGTTCTTGTATCCTCATGTGAAGCAGCATACCAGTTCTTTCTCACACCTTATTAGAAACCCATAGCTCGCCCGCTGGCAGGTGGGTGCTTTGTTTTGCATCTCATTTTGCCACTTATAAAGTTGCCCAGCAATTGAATAATCTGCTGGGTTGGCTTGAGTTGGGGGAGCAACAGCCATTTCTAGAATAGGTAGAGAACACTAAGGAAGAGAGCTACCTGCCTTACAGTATTCACAAAAAGAAGTACAGTTAGTAAGCATACAGGATATTTATATATTGTAGTGTTCATAACAAAACTGCAAACATTCTTTTTTCATTTGCAAAGATATTGGAACAAGGTTTCCATGTATTTTATGCCATCTAAATAAAGTTAGGATTAGAGATTGGCATGAACCAGTTTGTGATGGTTCGTTTATCAGCCAAACAGGTGTTCGGTGCTTCAAAGCCTCACCTTCTCCAGCAGGCACCCACTCGCAGTGGCCTGGCTTCCCTGTCCTATCTCCTCTGGGTGCTGCCTCTGAGTGGGCACCCACTGGAGAAGGCAGGGCTTTGAAATGCCAAACACCTGTTCAGCCAATAAATGAACCAGCACAAACCGCTAAACTGGCAGTTTGTGCCCATCTTTAGTTAGAATTATATTCATTCCTAAAGAAGGTGACCAGTTTTCCAGGACAAGACTCTATCTGGACCATCTGGAAGTCACTTAACAGACTTTGAAGTAAAGTAGGAAGATCAAAGAATAATTAAGTAAAATGGGGTTATTTGGATACAACACGATTTTTCTGTGCATGCTATTTATGCCACAGCATGTGTGCAAAAATAAGATCTAGCAAATGGCCAAGACAACACTAATGAAGTAGCCCACTTCTGGTCAAAAATAGTCTAATTATCTTAACATTTTAATTTGCTTTTAATTTTACCTATATTTCATAAATGTCCATAATTTTAAATTGTGCAACACTCTGATACGAATAAAGAAAGAACATTTTCCTAGAAATTTTGTGAGGAAATGTGTGACTTCTCAATTTGTTGCAAAATTATGTGGGAAAGGATAGTATATGTTGTGCACAACTCTTCAGTTTTTCTGGAAGTTGAGTCATGGCAACTGGATGTCTTTCTTATTAGGCTGAAACATTTTGGTACTCATCCAAGTAGCTTCTTCAGTAGCAAAACGTTTCAACCTAATGAGAAAGAAGTCCAGTTGCCATGACTCAACTTCCAGATAACCTCACCTGGATGATTGAGAATCTTTACAGATAAACTCTTCAGTTTTATTTATGCCCTATAAGCCTTGCAACTGAGTAGCAAAATCGTGTTGTATGATTCGTTCTGGACACTAGCAAAACAATTAATGGCTTCTGCCCTGGACATGAGAACAGAGGTTATCTATGAAACCTTTCTTTACCAGGTAACGTTTTCTGAGCCAAGTGCTTTATCGAGTGCCTCACAATTTCAGTCTGAGCCAGTAGAAGGCCGCAAAGTCAGCAAAGTGATAAAAACTACAGTAGTACATGGGGAGCGAATGGAGAAACAACATGGAGATGCCAGCTTAGCAACTGATCTTCCATCAGCCAAAGATGACTTTGAAGAGGTGAACTATTTTTCTCTTTCTGGCAATTCCATAGGAAGTTTCAAGCTGGAATAATATAGATGCAAATATGGGAAGGGAAGATCCTCCCATACATAGGAAGTTCCTTTTCAAGCAGATACTGTAAAGTGAATTTTAAAATAGATTAAAAAAACAAAAGCAAAACGTGATCAAAATGTTTCCTTCTATGTCATCCCTATATTACATTCATTACATTACATACTCTCAGTTCCAACTCTTACACTGGGAAATCTCTTCACCTCGAACAGGAGCTTCATCCTCAGTAAAACTAAACTCAGCAACATTTACTGCGGTGTTCCTGGAGTACGCATAACGAGAATGATGAGTACTCATAAAATTTCTTGTTCTTAGCTGTTTTCAGGTCTCTACATGCTGAGACTTCCATCTGCATCAGCAAGATTTCCTGATATCTGACAAAAATGAGACCATACTCTTGTTTTCTTTTTTCTTTCTTTTTCTTTCATTTTTTTGGCATAGTGTTTCTTCCAGAAAAAAAAAAATTAACATAAAACTTCCAAGAAGTCCTGTGAGATTGCTTGTAACTTTTTAAAAAAACTTAGCTACCCTGTTTCCCCTAAAATAAGACCTAACCTGAAAATAAGCCCTAGTATGATTTTGCAGGATGCTCGTAATATAAGCCCTACCCCAAAAATAAGCCCTAGTTAAGTGAAACCCCGCCCTCCACCATTGTGCAGCAACCAGAAGAAGATGACATGACTGTATTTGAATAAACGTAGATTGTTGTACATGAAAAAAATAAAACATCCCCTGAAAATAAGTCCTAATGAATTTTTTGGAGCAAAAATTAATATAAGACCCTGTCTTATTTTCAGGGAAACAGGGTACCAGTAAGGGCCTTGTTCTCTTCTTTCTTCCCTTCTCAGTACTGTCAAGAAGGGATGGTTTCTTGTGACTTTTCCTCTTTCTGTATGGAGGCAAAAGTGTAGGACAACTGTGTATGAAACTATGAGAGATTTAGATCAAAACACACAGACACTCTTTCTCCCAGTGTTTTCTTCCTGCTACTGCTCTTGATTCTGTCAAAGAAAAAGGACCTTCTCCTTGAAAGAGGGTCATTTTATCTTTTCTGAAAATGCTACCAGAGAAAAAGTTTTCTAGCAGTGCAGTGAGTTACAGATTCTGTTGAGGCTCTACACATTTCAAAACAAAGGAGCGCTATTCAGTCATGTTTTAAAGAATCCACATGTGTTGAAAGAGCATGCTAGCTTCATCCCTCTGTCGTGTTATTAGTCATGGAAACCTCACTGCCTAAAGAGGGAGAGGCTGCTGCACCTCACATAATCCCACCATGTAAGCCAAAACCCTGATTTTTAAGGGGCTTTCTTCACATAAAGAGATTCATATAGACAGCCTGTTTCTGTGATCAATGAGACAATGGACAGGAAATATCTTCTGTGCTCCCATCATGACTGAATAGAGTATAGTAATAGCAGAAGATTGCAGTAATGCCATTTCTAAATGGCCAAGATAGAATTGACTAGGTTCCATTGCCAGTTTTTTCTAAGTTCTGCAGTTCTAAAATGATAACAGGACATTTGACACTGCTAAAAAAATAAGATGACACACATGAAGATTTATTTCACAATTATTTTCTTCATTGATTTAAGACTTGTGGTATTTCACTAGCTTGAAATAATTAAAGATATGCTTAAGGTATTTTGTTACCAATTTCTTTCTCGTTTTGTTCAGGCCCTGAGTTATGCAGGTAACAAAATGAAAATTGAAGTCCCCCCACTAGTAGAAAAAGAGGTCGTGAAAGAGGATGGCTCAGTTATTAAAAGGTTTGGGATGGCATGGCAATGACATGTTTAGGGGCAAAAAATTAACAAACTAACAGAAATAGTGAGAAATGGAAAAATCAACTTTGTTTTTTAGTATGTTATAAGCATTCTTGCAAACTTATGAAATGGTATGCACTAACAGAGTTTTGTGAAGGGGAGGGAATATGCATGATAGAAGAAATGGCTATCTTTGAAATAGATGATGCCATTCATTCCCAACATTTGTAATTATACAATCTTGGAGAATTCAGCATTAAATTTGTGCCTTCATCTCTCTGATAGCCCTCCAGATATTTAAGAATAGCTACAATACTGCCTCATTACAATCTCTTCTCTAGACTAAAGAAACCCAACTCATTTGACCTTTCCTTTTTGAATTTCATCTCCAGGTTCCTTTGAGTCATACTACAGGGTGTTGCTTGCCTAAGATCATCTCATTTTGCATCAGTTCAATTAAGCCAGAATAGATATTATGACTGCTTTGGTATCTGTGATGACAACATGGTTTGAAACCCCCATTCTATCCATAGACAGCCATTGGAAGAATGAGGAAAATTGACCTTTTGCCATACTCTGATAACTCTGAAAATGTTGGTTCAAAATCAAAATGTTTGATCTTTTTAAAAGACAAGTAATTTTTTTTACACTACAACTCCCAGATTCCCCCAGTTAGCATTCTGGCTGGGGGACCTTGGGAGCTGTAGTACAATTTTATTTTTTATAAAATTATTAGTGATTTTTCTAAGCTTTTGTTAAGAGAAATATATGGCACTAGTTTAATGTCAGTTTTGAGAGAGCATGAATGAGTTATCTAATGAGCCTTCCTGAAATCTTTCAATGAAGAATATCACATTAACATATTCAGTGACTTGTTGCACTGTTGAATTGCAGTTAGGGGCATACAGTCTCTTATCCCCCCCATGTGTAATTTACACCTGTATATGTGTTTGTGTCTTCCACATTGTATGTCTTTTAAAAATTATGTTGTACTTACTCTAAACATGTGAGATACTATAAAATCTCCCTTTTCTTTATCTTCTCAAAGTTCTATATTACCTGTTTGTAAACATATTGGTGATGATTTTGCCCTGTGTATATTTTTTGTATAGGTTTATATTTGTTCACATGGTAAGTGACCAAGTGGATTGATTATACAGGGGATATGTGCCAGGAGTGATGGATATGACAGCTGAGAGGTGCAAAAGAATGTTTGTGAATGAAACTGTGAATGGAAATGATTTGTGTGATTCCTTGCTGGATAAATTCTGTTTTGTTTTAAAAAGGAGGTGTGAGATAGACAGACAGTTAAGAGTTAGCACTGTCAGTTAGGTTTTGAGAATTAGGAAAGTGACAATGAGTAGTGTCTGTTTTCTGAAGAATCTGTGTATAACAGTTCTTATGTCAAAGCATATATATGCATATATATGCGTATATCTCTAATGAACAGTATATGTCTCTAAGGAACATAAAGTGTTCAAAATTATAAGGAAGAAAAGTTTTTTTTCAGGGATTTTTAGCTACTCAGAGGTGGTTTACCATTCCTTTCTTTTGGGGTAATCTTGGGACACTGCAGCTTGCCCAAGGCCACACAAACTGACTCTTCTCTCTGGAGGCACAGAGGGGATTCTAACTCTCAACTTGTTAGTTCTGCAGCTAGATAGCTAACTGACTGAGCTATATAGCTAGCTATTTAGAACTGTTGCCTATAGAAAAATATGTTGTGCCTACTTACAAAACATTGAGATTATAGGAAAAAAATTAAAGATAATGTGGGTGTATAATGAACAAATTATCTTCCGAAATTTAGAATGATAGTCTCTTGACACTTTTTTTCAAAACAAATAACAAAATTCTTCCCCTTATTGTTGTGAGCCAGTAAGTCTATTTTACATGCTTTGAATAATACCAATATATTAGCTATTGTCTGTGAAGAAGATATTATATTTTTGAAAGGTGTAAGCTCAATGTCATCTTGGAAGGTGGTAGCAGTGACAGTGAAGGTCTGAACATCAGAAAGAAGGGAAATGATGAAACTTGTTTTAATAAAATGTTAGCAACAAGAACAGCAGAATAGGTTCTGCTAGAACAGTGTTCTACCAGAAAGTTACAAAGATGCAACATATCCCAGTAAATCCCGTGTAGCATTGTTCACTTATTCCTTGTTTGATACCATAAGGGACATGGATATTAACCTGCTTAGGACTTATTAGACAGACATTTTCCCCCAGGACATAAGTATAACAAGTAAGGAGACCTATGTGTAGGATTTAAAAGTAGCAGACTGCTTAGGACAGTGTGCTTTGTCTTAAAGGACACTCTAGACAATAATGTCATTTATCATAGCTACCTGCTTAAAAAATTAAAACTACCCAGAGTGTAACCTTTAATAAACAGACTCCATTCTATAGTCTCTCCCCCCCCCCCCCCCCGGCATTGTGATATTTATGGAGCAGATTTGAGGTGACAATTAGAAAGAGAACATGAGATATTTGGGAGAAGGTTTGTCCATATGCCTACACTAGGCTGGCTTCTAAGCCAGCTTGGGTGCACCATATTCACTAGTCACTAGGCAAATATATGCCAAAAGTGCACAGTGCTAGATGTAAACATTTTTCTTTCAAATCTTCATGGCACCAACCCAACACATGGATACTGCATAACTGTTCATGTAAGTTCATGTAAGTAAGTGAGAAATATCTATTCTACTCTGGTCAGGCCACTCAAATTTAATCTTTTGGAAAACATTGCAGCACACTGTTTTTATATGTATATTTATATTCTACCTTTCTTTCATTATAGAAGTTAAGTGACCTGAAGTGGGGGTCCCATATTGTTCCGCATCTATGCACTCATCACTCCCGATCTAACTTAACTTCAGAATAGTTTCTGGGTTATGTGCTTCCTGGTGTTAGCAGTTTTAACAGATAAATTGTGTTTTATTATCTGATATTGTAATCAGTTGCCTAGAATGTTTTCTTTAGTTATCTGTAGACATTTTGGCATGTAGGAACAAACTCATAAACAACAATTTCTTTTTGTACAACGAAAGACATTTATTTAGTACTTAGAGATGATGTAATAGCAATATTTAGCAAACACAGGTAATTATCACCATGCTAAGTTTATTGCTGTGCAAATATTTGCGTGGTTCATCATAATGTTGATTAGAATCTGTACATTGAAGCATATATTTAATTAGTAATTTAATTTAATTATTTTATTTAATTGTTTAATGATTAATTAATTAATTATAGCCAATAATTAATTAATAATTTAATTAAATTATTAAATCCAGTGCATAGGCCTCTTATTTTGTTAAAATGAAAATGTATGTTGTTTTATGCAACAAATGTTCATGTAACATCTGAAATATAAAGGATTTAAACAAGTTTTCCTGGGCCAGAAATCACTTCACAGGTATATGAAGTAGTTATTTGAACATGTGTTGTTCTTGTTCTTGTTGTTTCCTGTTTTTCTACAACAACATTCAAGGCAGCTCACAACCCTAAATTTCTGGTAACATAATATTAACCAGAACATAAATTAACCAACAAGACTATTTAAGAAATATACAGAGAAGGATTACATACCCACCCACCTCTGTGTTTGTGTGTGTGTGTGTGTGTGAGAGAGAGAGAGAGAGAGAGAGAGAGAGACCATTTACATCTGATTAAGTGGGCTCTTTTGGCCTTAGGAAATCTAGAAAGTACATGAAATGAAAAGGATTTTCTTTTACTGATGTCTCACATACTCAAGGCTTTATTTAGCATTTTTCCAGGCCCCTTTTCAAGTCAGCAGTAGCCACTCTTATCAGATCTATCACAGCTCAAGATGTATGCTGTCATTTTAAAACATAATTGTACAAAGAATTACATTAAGAAGGAACATTCCATTTCCTTCTTAAGAACTGTTGCATTTATTCTTTTTTATGGGTTCATTTTCCTGTAGGACAACAATGAGTAAAGCCAGTACACAGAAGAGGACTGTGGTTAAGGACCAGTACGGAAACCGTATTCATGTGGAATTGCTGGAGGACACACCAGAAGCACTACCCCGGGATGACCTTCAGCATGACCTTCAGCAACTACTAAGACATTTCTGCAAAGATGAGTGGAAGGAAGAGGCCAAATGAGATGCTGCAAAATCTCATCCACAGACCAACATACATATCCACTTTAATATCCAGGATTCACTTTCTTCTTTTGCTGTAAATGTTATAACTTAACATAATCTCCAGGGGACACTGATATTTCTACTATGGGCATATGAAGTAGGTTTTTCTTTTTTCTTTCTAAAGATCTGTATGCTAATTTGTGACCAAAGATAGCATCCTTCATTTGGGATGGTTTGTCTACTAAGAGTCGTCAACTTCTTTTGCTGTGCTGGAAACTTGCTGTGTTTGCCATCTCTGTTCTTTTGCTTCTGCACCAGACCCATAAACATAAAGTTTCTTCCACAGGCCTCTTCAAGTGACAATGTACATGCATTTTTTTAAAAAAAAAGAGGGGATATTAACATTAATCTGTAAATAGCTAAAGTGCTTGGACTCGCAAGACTGAAAAAAAGAAAGAAACACTGCCTATTGTGACTACTTTGAGCACCGGGGACTTCAGCGTCTGTTGAAGAGCAATTCATGTAATGTTGCTAACACAATCTGTTGAGTATAATACTTGGATCTACTGAGAAAGAAGCATGTCAGACTCCTGTGTTTATAGGACTTCCAGCTTAAATGATCTACCTGACTTCAAAGTTTTTAAGAGTCAGGATGAAATGAATCCTCAAATTCCAGCTGTTTCCCTTAAAAAGACAGCTGATTGCAGCCATCACCGCTTTTCTGACTCCTGGGAAGGCCCTCAGGATTTCCTGGATAATAATAATAATAAAATACTCAGCTAGATATAACTTGCTAGCAGCTATATCTCTTTGCATACTGTATTCAGCCCTTTTAGATCAAGACTTGAGGCAGGGTGCATTAAACAGCTCTAACTACTGTAGTTTCCTGTTCTCATCACTGCTTTAGCAAGCCACACTGTCTAATTGGTGGTTCCAGTCTGCTGGCCACTGCACTGTAGATAACTTGACAGGGGAAAAGAAACCCTTGCCCACTCTTCAAGAAAGGTTAATCTAAATTTATCACATTCTATCAAGAATGTCTTGTAACCTGGTACATGCATGTGGCATCGGAAAAAGAAAACCACAACTTGTGTGTGATCATGTCAACAGTTTCTCATCTCTTAGCACTGAGCGAGTGGATTTAACCTTCAGTTTGAGATTTTTTTTAATTTGAACTTTTGCTTATGAAGGGATATGAATCCATCAGACATTTTATTTTTGTTGCTATTTAATTTATATTCATTAACCAACTTCCAAGAATCAACTGTAAATGTCTGCACTTTGATTTTCCAAGAAGGGCATATGTGACTCTGGAATTATTCTGTGGTCTGTATCTAATTCTAATAGTGGTCTGGAGCTCTGTAGCATTTAACACATATATGTAATTATATATATTATATATATACATATAAAATGATATACATTTTGAATCAGTTATTTGATAAAGACAAAATATATTCCACAATGATGAGTCAAGTCCTCCAGGGTTGATATTTTTCAAAACCTCGCCAGCCTTTCCTTCTTGTATACAAAAATTATGACTTACTCAGTGCTCAGAATGCTGAAAATAAATGGCACATCCTCATTAAAGTAACTATGCTGAGAGAAAGGAAACATTTTAAGAGGTTTTGGTTTCCTGTTAAAAATGCTACCTAAAGTGCCATGCAAATATATATATGTATTTGCATTTTTGCAAATATATATATTCAGTTGGCGGTCAGGATGCAAGCACTTGTGAGTGCCAAAATGGAAGGAGGAGACCCATATCAGGACACACAATAGCTCATTTCTCATTGTCAAGAACATCACTGGTTGACTTTCAAGACTGGGGCTCTACAAGAAATGCATTTCTGTTGTGTTATTTGCGGTGCAGATGATGTTCTGTGTAACAGCATAATGGCTATTCTCCTTTTTTGATTTTGAATTTTTGCTGTGTTATCAGAGAACTTGAATACTGTGAGAAGGTGATTTTAAGTTGATGAATCAGCATCTTGTTCCCATGGTGATAACACTAACTGAATATATCTATGAGGGCATGTATTAGTTAAAAGGTTTAAAAACAAACAAGCAAACAAACAAACAAACACTAACAATACATAGCTGCAACGTGTACAATGGCTGATTTAATTAAATAAAAATCTACAAGTGTTAAATGTAGCATTAATGGTATGCTCTCTTCTTTTGATTTCAGTTTAGCAGAAAGGAAATATTTGGGAACTGCAAAATACTGGTGCTAGCAATGTCCACATTCACCTTCCCCACCTTGATGCCCTTCTGATGTTTTGACTGCAATTATTAATTTTGACTGCAGCTCCCAAGCTAACAAGGCACAGGAATGGCAACCACTCTTTTGTGTTTTCTTTTTTGGAAGGAATAGATCTTCAGAGTAGGTGTTGGCTTCTTGACAATTACTATAGTGCATTCATATGTGACTAGAACAGATATTCTGGACACACTCTGCTTAGGGGGTTTGATTGGTATCAATTGTTTATAGTCATTTTATCAAAACAGTGGCATCACCTTAACTGGCAGCCGAGGACATAAAGGTAAAGGTAAAGGTTCCCCTTGACATTTAGTCCAGTCGTGTCCGACTCTAGGGGGCGGTGCTCATCCCCGTATCCAAGCCGTAGAGCCAGCGTTTGTCCGAAGACAGTTTCCGTTGTCACATGGCCAGCGCGACTGGACACGGAATGCCATTACCTTCCCACCAAGGTGGTACCTATTTATCTACTCGCATTTGCATGCTTTCGAACTGCTAGGTAGCCGAGAACATAGAATCATAGAATAATAGAGTTGGAAGGGGCCTATAAGGCCATTGAGTCCAACCACCTGCTCAGCGCAGCAATCCAAATTGAAGCTGATCTGACAGATGGTTGTTCAATTTTCTCTTGAATGCCTCCAGCATTGGAGCACTACCTACCTCTCAATGTAATTGGTTCCATTGTTGTACTGCTCTAACATTTAAAAAGTTTTTCTGATATTCAGTCTAAATCTGGCTTCCTAGAACTTGAACCCATTATTACATGTCCTGGATTACATGACATTCTCTTGCGTATATCATAGCCAAGAGGTCTTAGGATGCTCTGGTCTGTTTTCTGTGACCACGTGATTTGTGGGGTTTGATTCAAAAGTTACTCTATCTATTTAGTGATCAGTGAGAAAACAGAATTGTTTCCACTTGTTCTCTAATGAGAAGCTATTTGTGTGAAAATCTCCCACAAGGTTTGGCACTGTTTTAATACATCAACATAATCCCTTACTTGGAAGAATAAATACTGTTTGATGTGAAGAAAACATGTCAAATGCCAAAAGGTGTGTTCCAGAATATAAATAGCATGATTATCTGTTTCTAGCAATAGTAAATGTCATGTCAGGATGTCATGTAAGGAAAAATATATTTTTCCTGTAGGTCTCAGTACCATAATGGATTATTCTCCTTATATTAGGAATAATAGACTTAATGCAATTAGAGTAGATCCACTGTGGGGCTTTGGTAAATTAACACTTACATAAATCAATGTGTCTGTTTTAGTTGGGACTAACAAATCCATGTTTGATGTTTATACATAACTTTAGAAGAATGCCTGTCTAGCTCCTTTTTGTTAAAAGTGTCATATTCCATAAAGCAGAAGTATAGCAGTTTCCAAGAAATAGTTACAGGAATAAGGTAACCATTGTGTGTACAATAATAGGGAAAGGCATATACCTAGAAGAAAGAAAGTTTGTCATTGTTAGCAACAACAAAAACCCAAACTGTGTTTGGCTACGTAATGTTCTATTGCTGCTGGCAAATATGAACTCTGTGCACTACACATTACACCTGTTTAATGTCAGCAAAGGACACCATAGGCAATTGGCAAGAAAGAATAACAGAAGTCACTCAAATAAACCATTTGAAATATGAGTTCTGTGGGCTGGGCTGCATAAGCTGGTTTGTACAACATCTTTTCCTTGCTCCTTCCACATCTCAGAGATTAGTGGAGTTTCTGCTCCTTGGTTTTAGGAAGACAAAAGCCAAGAGCCCAGTTATGGGTGTACAGTCACGTGCAGTTCCTGACATCCTTTGGACCTGAGCCAGCACCCACAGAGTTCCTGTGACAGAAGTCTCCTGCCAAGAAGACATTAATAAAAAGAAGGGCAAGACTCATAGCTTGGTAACAAAGCACATGTCTCTAATGGAACAAGGAGAATCACTGGCATCTCCAGATAAAAATTCTCAGACACATAACCTGTGCAGGTTAAGGGGGATGGTTTAGGAAAAGGCTGCCTGACCCTGTTGGCCAAAAGCCTCAGCTGGGTGCTTCCCCCCACCCACCCACAAGCAGGACCGGATTCTCTTATAAAAGCTCACTAGAGTTATGCTATTTGTAATGTTAATATGCTGAATACAACTTTGTAGTGATCATGGAACAAAGGAAGAGCTAATTACCTTAGAGAGAGAACAAAGGAGTCAACAGCGGATGTCCGAGCCAGCAGAGCCTACTGGCAACGCCCTGAGGGCTCTTTTTATTGACTTAGCATGATTACATAGTATGTTATGAGAGAAACAGATAGGATACTAGTTACCTAATCATAACTAGGATTGGCTAAAATAACCCTTTGATCTTATGATCTACCTCTAAACGAAAGGGCAGAAGAAGGGACTACCCCGCCCGCTGGCAGCTGCCGCATCCCGCCAGGAGTGTATGCACATCACTGGAACAGAATGCAGCTACAACCTTCAGGCAGGAGTTTTCCACACAACTTCACCTCTAGTTTCTTTTTACTCAAAACTAAAGACAAGGTATACGGGCTAGAATGGGAACCCAGCATGAGGAGTAAGGGCATCGTAACATCAGGGCAGGATACGGAGTCTTCAATCTGGATAGTGGCAGGGAAAACTGCAGTTTGTATTAAATATGCTTTCCAGTGGGAGTTTTTTCTTTTTCCAGAAATAAATTGAAGACACATACTCCCTGATTCTCACTAAGACAACGGAATGGTAAATAGTGAGCCTCTTGGAGAAGATTAATTTAAGGTTGTTTTACTGTCTGCATTCTGTTCTGAAGCCTCTCCATATACAATAGGGTATAAATACAGAAGGGAAAGAGAAGGAAGACAGGCCGGCCAGCCAGCCTGGATGCACCACTGGCTTGGTATACAACAGTTTTATACACTGATATCAATTTCTACAGCCAAATAAACAGTTGTGCCATGTCTCAATTTTTGGTGTGTGACTGTTTTTTCTCCTTTTAGTTTATCATGTGAGAAACATCAGTTAAACATGTTGTGTTGCATTTGATATTCATTAACTAGCTGGGGAAAGATATGAAGAAAGAAATAATCAGGCCTGCAAATCCACATCTTAGATAGATAAGTAACCCTTCTAAGTCCAGAATAAGGCTCAATAAAATAATAGGTAAAATGTTACATTAATGCTGATAATTAATGGGAAGAGGCAAATGATATAGTGAGGGAGTGGCCACCCAGAGTGGCCTTGGCAGCCAGCTGGGCAGTATAGAAGTCAAATAAATATAAATAAAGAGGGAGAATGATTCTGGGTTCAGAAGAAGTTGTCCCTACCCTTGGCAAAATAGGTGAATCCTCATAAATGACTCCCTGACAAGACCTGTTCAACTTGTTGTAACAGAAGGTGGAAGAACAGACTAGGAATCAGGATTTAAATCCAGTTGCTAGACCCTACCAGAGCTGACCCATTGAAGCTCTGGAATTTAGATGTGACTTAACAATTGAGCAATTGGTTCAGTTGGTCTGCTCTAGCAGAGAATGGCAACTGGCCCATGAAGTGCAGGACAAAAATACTCAGGCTTCTGCATGAAGCAAGTCTGCTAACTAGAACACACAGTTTAAGTCATTTCTTAAGCATAGAAGAACCAGAAAAAGGTACAAACAGTAGAAATTAAAGTGTAAAGCACAAGGCGCAGTTTACCTAGTACCTCAATGTGTAGAAAATTGAGCTTTATCTGAAACAAATGAAACAAAAGACAGGCTCAAACAAATACTGAGAATGCCTATTTTCGGCTCCAATAATGGTTTCTTCCAGCAACGCAATTCCTTTGCTGTGCTTGTGTCCACAAACAGACCCACAAAGACAAGTGTTTATACTTGCATTCACAGTCATATTTCTGTTTTTAATATACTGTACTTTTGCAATCAAATTTTTTTCAACATGTGGAGGAGTGCTATGTCTAGACAAGGACCCTGTTTCTGGGTGTAATTCAAATTGCTAGTTATGTCCCACGAAGCCTTATGTGACTTGTGAGCAGCCTATAAAAAAAACTGTATTCTCATTAGAATGCCTGAGTTTTGAGATCTTTGAAGAAGGCCTTCTGTCAGTTTATCACAATCAGAACTACATCAAGTGGAGACATGATAGCTTTCTCAGTGGCCATTGCCAGCCTGCTGAATTTCCTCACAGGGAGGTTAGACAGGGCCCATCCCTATTACCTTTCTGCCAACAGGCAAAAATATTTCTATTGAGGGGATTTCCCCAGACGATATCAGTGTTAATCTGTTGCAGCAGAAACCATAAGGAGACTTCCAGCCGCTTAAAGACTAACAATCAGTATTAGATATAAGTGCTTGTGGACTGCTGCTCCCCTCTTCAGATGCAAGAAGATGCCAGTTCTGGTGCCAGCTGTAAATGAATGGCAATAGGTGTCCATGCTTTCAAGACACCTGGCAGATGAAAATTAAACTTCCTCTTCCAGGACTACTGGCCTGAAGCTTGTCTCCCTACCTGGAGAACCAGAGAACTGTAGTAATTCCCTGAGACATCAGCCAGCACTTTGAGACCTGGAAATTGATGTGCTCCCTTTTAGCTCTGAACCAACAAAATGGGACAAGTTTCAGGCATGACCAGCAGTGGCCTGCAAAGGTTTACTTCTGTCACTGAAAAAAAGCTTTTCTGCCAGGACATAATGAATGGGAAAGTAATGTCCAGACTTTAGAAGCAATCTTCAACATTCAAACTAGAATTTGCCCTCAGACTGACCCTCCGGTACGACAATGGAACCCATTACCTCAGAAGGTTGTGAGCACTCCAACGCTGGAAGCATTCAAGAGAAAATTGGACAACAAACTTCTTTGATTTGGATTCCTGTATTGAGCAAGGGGTTGGACTCAATGTCCTTAGAGGCCCATTCCAACTCAATAATGCTATGATTATATGATTCTATGACTAGCAGAAGAAAGAAGAGGAGCTGCACTAGCGGTATCAACAACACTCCAAACAAGTGCATCTTTAAAGTACTAGGTGTCAGGACCAACCTCCCACTAGGGAGCGCTGTTCCCTCAGTCAGAGAGCGTCCAGGCGTCTGGGTACTCCTATTCAGCTGGGCTGAGTCCTGGTAACACCAGCCAGGGCGTATCACAGACCCTTTCTCACAAGTCTGGCCTAAAAGGTTCACTCTTGCACTTGTCTTTAGCAAGTACAAACACTTGGGCTTTGTAGTCCCTCAAGACTCACTAAAGCTCAGTAAAGTAGGACTCTGTATGTAGCTATCTGTGGCCTTGCCACCCCCTCTAGGAGTAGGCTGTAGCAGGCTTGCTGTTCAAGAGACCAAATCTTAAAATTTTATAATTATTCTTTTTTATTGAATAAATATAGTTTTACAGGAAAAAAATCAGTTTGATGCATAAGCACAGCATTAAAACATTTCCAAGGATTATTGCATTTAAAATAAGAACAGCTAATTCCCAATTGAATAAAAACATTTAAAATCTCTAAAAGCTTTCCTTAGGGTAGGTAAAAGGCATAAAGCCGCCCCTTTTTTCTTTCTTCAGCTCTCTACATTCTCAATTCCTTACCCTAGCACATGGCATAAGGGAAAAGGACCTAAAAAAATCTTCTGGTTCAAAAGGAACACTGCACATAGGCAAAGTCCATTTTTCTACACGCTAAACTCCTCCTTTCTTCTCCGTCCTCCAAGATGTTATCCAATTATGATTCAGGGCGGTAGAACTAGCCCCCTCCTCTCTTTCTCGTGAGAATGCCGGTGTTGTTTGGTTTCCTCCAATCTCTTCTCCAATTAAGAAGGAATGTAGTGTCTGGTCTTCTTATTTCGTCCTAGCTGTACCGGCTAAAAGGAAAACATTCCCACAGCTTCTTTCGGGCAACATTTCCAGCATTCAAAATCAATCTCATACAGAACCAATTTGATTCCATTTTACCATTATCATGACTACATAAACCATTCAGATCACACACTTTGAACCACATATTCATGATCATGACACTAGGTTCCTGTGGGTGCCAGATTATTGGCAGATTATCTGTTTGGAACTCAGGCCTCAGGAGAGCAAAAGAAATTCTGTTTTGCTCATGTCACATGTGCAGAGAGGGTAGTTTAGTTATCTGTTGAACAAATGTTCCTGTTGAGTTCCTTTTGTCCTTTTCCCCACAATGGTACCTTAAGCAATTCTATCACAGCAAGGTGTCAGGGAGCAAAACTGCTGCTCAGTTGCTGGATATTTTTCCTTTCTCACAAGGGATGTGCCAAGCATTGTCATTGCTCTTGTACCTAACCTAATCCAGAGATAAAGTCTAGAAAAACTGAGAAGAGAAAGAGACTAAAGGAAGCTTTTTCTGCTGATGTAGGTCTTGTGGGTGGGTGGGTGATTTTGCCCCAGGATCCAAATTCCAATTTGGGAAGGATTGGGAGGACCACTGCCCCAACCCTTCTCCACTGGGCAGAGCCAGGGCAAAGCATCAAGACCAGGTGTAATTTTTTTACCAATTTGGGCATTTCCCTGGTAAGCAAAGGAAGAACAATTTAATTCTATTTATGGTCATCCAAGAATAAGCCTCAAAAGCACAGCTAACCCAGGCTGCAATCTAGAGCTCAGGTCTTGAAAATGGTTCTCCTGTGGAAAATAGAGTTCCATTCTGCACAACAGCTTCCCTGGTTTTAAATAGACTCTTAAAACTGGCAAGTAGCACAAACATACCTAAGATTGCCAGGTCTCAAGGATTCACCAAAATCTCAGGGAAACTGTTAGACTTCTCCACATCCCCATGAAGAGAGACAAATCTCTGTGAGCAGGACTACAGGAGAGAGAGGGAGAGAGTTTGGCAACAGTTGACCTTAGAGCCTAGGCAGCTCTCTCCATCCATTCCCACAAGGCATGACAGTTCAATATAAAGCTGTTTGTTGTACCTGAAGAAGAGGCCAGGAATAAGGGGAATGAAGAGACAGCTGGAGGATGCATGCACATAGGCTCATCATACAATTAGAGTAAGGCAAACAGTGGAGCATCAGCATCAGAACTTGTGAGCCTGTTTCCAGAATGATTAGGGCTAGAAAAAGTTCCTGCCCTTCTCATAACTGTTGCCTCCTGCATCACAATGGAGGTTCATTGCCAAACATTAAAGCCATCCCTCTCCTGGCCCAGAAATCCAAGTTTCACCTCTTTCAGTATCACTTGCCCATAGGTTTCCCTCCTTGGGAAAGGTGTGAGAGGGAGAACAGAGAGCATTTAATTCTCCCCTCCCCTTTCTATTTTCCAGGTCAAACTTGCACCTTCAGTTATTGCTCTGCTAGGACTAGCACAGAGTGTGTGGGAATGCCTGCTAACTGAGTACTATTGTGGGCTATTTTAACTTTTCACAGCAATGTTAATTTCAGCATATTCACATACATTTGTTGTTGTTACGTGCTGTCAAGTTGCTTCTGATTTATGGCGCCCCTATGAACAAGCGATCTCCAAAATGTCCTGTCCTCAACTGCTCTGCTTAGCTTTTGTAGACTCAAGCCTTTGGCTTTCTTTAAGGAGTCAGGCCATCACCACTTTGGTCTTCCCTTTTCCTGCTGCCTTCCACCTTTCCCAGAATTTTTTCCCCCAGAGAATCTTGCCTTCTCATGATGTACGAAAAGTACAACAGCCTCAGTTCCATCATTTGTGCTTCCAGAGATAGCTCAGGCTTGACTAGCTCTAGAACCCACTTGTTTGTCTTTTTGGCAGCCCAGCACCACATTTAAAATAAATCTTTTTTCCCCTGTCAGCTTTCTTAGCTGTCTAGCTTTCATACCTATACACAATGAGCAGAAGATTCACATACATACTATAGATTAAATCTACCAAAAGTGAAATTGTCTAGATTATATATGAAGGGCCTAGGAATGTTATTTTGCCCCCCAAAAGCCAGAGAATGAGTCAAATCAAGCATCTGAAGAAAACTTTCAGCCACCTTCAAAGTATCCTCTCTCTTTTTCCATTCAGCCACAGGATGGCAGTAGATAACAAACTATCATGAAACAGCATCTATTTTTGGCCTATTCTTGAGTGTATCAAATGGTTGATTCATCCATAGACCAGAGAATTTATAAATATTCTTTTTAATTTTCATTACAGCTGGGCCACATTGAATCAAATTTACCTAGTTTTTAAACAACAGTGCGTTCTGCCTAGCAGCCAGCGAGGTTTAGTTGAACCAAAGTACCAGCACTTTGTCCTCATCAAGAAGAACGCAGTGACCAAACCTTCACCCAACTACCCCCCTCCTTTCTAAAGAGCTTCCAAAGCTAACACTGCCAGCCAGCCATCTGACAAGTGGATCCACAAGGTCTAGGGCTGCAAGGCCTACTAGCGAAATTCTCCTTGATTTAGCACCTCCTGAGTCTCTACTCCTAGTTCACGCCCTATGAAATTCCTTGCTTCCAGGCAAGAAATAGAGAAGAAGCGCTACTTTTTGTGGAAAGATGTCTGTAATGTGTGTAAAAGTCTCTGTTCACAACTAGTATGTATGTATGTATGTATGTATGTATGTATGTATGTATGTATGTATGTATGTATGTATGTATGTATGTATGTATGTATGTATGTGTATGTATGTATGTATGTGTCTCACTTTTCTCCTTAAAAAGGACCCAAGGTGGCTTGCAGCATTAAAAAAAACCCACCTTTAAAGCTAACAACAGCAAGTATACAAATACAAAAAGGAGCAAACAAATGCCATACCTAAAACATTAGCAACACCAAAACACATTCAAAGCAGTCAGGTAAATCAATCCATTTAAAGCATAAGCTATTGGGAAAAGCACATTGTCAACCCCCTTCACGGGCGAAGGGGCTTGAGTAATTCAGAGAAGCTATGGGCTATGCCGTGCAGGGGCACCCAAGACGAACAGGTCATAGTGGAGAGTTCTGACTAAACGCGATCCAACTGGAGCGGGAACTGGCAAGCCACTCCAGTATCTTTGCCAAGAAAACTGCATGGACAGAAACAAAAGGCTAAAAGATATGACGCTGGAAGGTGAGCCCCTCAGGTCGGAAGGCGTCCAACATGCTACTGAGGAAGAGCGGAGGACAAGGACAAGTAGCTCCAGAGCTAATGAAGTGGTTGGGCCAAAGCCGAAAGGACGCTCAGCTGCGGACGTGCCTGGAAGTGAAAGGAAAGTCCGATGCTGCAAAGAAAAATACTGCATAGGAACCTGGAATGTAAGATCTATGAACCTTGGTAAGCTGGATGTGGTCAAACAGGAGATGGCAAGAATAAACATTGACATCCTGGGTGTCAGTGAACTAAAATAGACGGGAATGGGCGAATTCAATTCAGACGATTATCATATCTACTAGTGTGGGCAACATCACAGTAATCCAAGTTTATGCACCAACCACCGATGCTGAAGAGGCTGAAATTGACCAATTCTATGAAGACCTACAACACCTTCAAGAACTGACACCAAAGAAAGATGTTCTTGTCATTATAGGGGACTGGAATGCTAAAGTAGGGAGTCAAGAGATAAAAGGAACAACAGGTAAGTTTGGCCTTGGAGTTCAAAATGAAGCAGGGCAAAGGCTAATAGAGTTTTGTCAAGAGAACAAGCTGGTCATCACAAACACTCTTTTCCAACAACACAAGAGGCGACTCTGCACATGGACATCACCAGATGGGCAATACCGAAATCAGATTGATTATGTTCTCTGCAGCCAAAGATGGAAAAGCTCTATACAGTCAGCAAAAACAAGACCTGGAGCTGATTGTGGCTCAGATCATCAGCTTCTTATAGCAAAACTCAAGCTTAAACTGAAGAAAGTAGGAAAAACCACTGGGCTAGTCAGGTATAATCTAAACCAAATCCCTTATGAATACACAGTGGAAGTGAAGAACAGATTTAAGGAACTCGATTTGGTGGACAGAGTGCCTGAAGAACTATGGATGGAGGCTGGTAACATTGTACAGGAGACAGCAACAAAAACCATCCCAAAGAAAAGGAAATGCAAGAAAGCAAAGTGGCTGTCCAACGAGGCCTTACAAATAGCAGAGAAGAGAAGGGAAATCAAATGCAAGAGAGATAGGGAAAGTTACAGAAAATTGAATGCAAACTTCCAAAGAATAGCAAGGAAAGACAAGAAGGCCTTCTTAAATGAACAGCACAAAGAAATAGAGGAAAATAATAGAAAGGGAAAAACCAGAGATCTGTTCAAGAAAATTGGAGATATTAAAGGAACATTTTGTGCAAAGATGGACATGATAAAGGACAAAAATGGTAGGGACCTCACAGAAGCCCTCAAGAAGACATCAAGAAGAGGTGGCAAGAATACACAGAGGAATTATACCAGAAAGATCTGGATGTCCCGGACAACCCAGATAGTGTGGTTGCTGACCTTGAGCCAGACATCCTGGAGAGCGAAGTCAAGTGGGCCTTAGAAAGCATGGCTAACAACAAGGCCAGTGAAGGTGATGGCATTCCAGTTGAACTATTTAAAATCTTAAAAGATGACGCTGTTAAGGTGCTACACTCAATATGCCAACAAGTTTGGAAAACTCAGCAGTGGCCAGAGGATTGGAAAAGATCAGTCTACATCCCAATCCCAAAGAAGGGCAGTGCCAAAGAATGCTCCAACTACTGTACAATTGCACTCATTTCACACGCTAGCAAGGTTATGCTCAAAATCCTCCAAGGTAGGCTTCAGCAGTATGTAGACCGAGAACTCCCAGAAGTACAAGCTGGATTTCGAAGGGGCGGAGGAACTAGAGACCAAATTGCTAACATGCGCTGGATTATGGAGAAAGCCAGAGAGTTCCAGAAAAACATCTACCTCTGCTTCATTGACCTTGCAAAAGCCTTTGACTGTGTGGACCACAGCAAACTATGGCAAGTTCTTAAAGAAATGGGAGTGCCTGACCACCTTATCTATCTCCTGAGAAATCTATATGTGGGACAGGAAGCAGCAGTTAGAACTGGGTATGGAACAACTGATTGGTTCAAAATTGGGAAAGGAGTACGACAAGGCTGTATATTGTCCCCCTGCTTATTTAACTTATATGCAGAATACATCATGCGAAAGGCTGGACTGGAGGAATCCCAAACCAGAATTAAGATTGCCGGAAGAAATATCAACAACCTCAGATATTCAGATGATACCACTCTGATGGCAGAAAGTGAGGAGGAATTAAAGGACCTCTTAATGAGTGTGAAAGAGGAGAGCCCAAAAAATGGTCTGAAGCTCAACATCAAAAAAACTAAGATCATGGCCACTGGTCCCATCACCTCCTGGCAAATAGAAGGGGAAGATATGGAGGCAGTGACAGATTTTACCTTCTTGGGCTCCATGATCACTGCAGATGGTGACAGCAGTCACGAAATTAAAAGACACCTGCTTCTTGGGAGGAAAGTGAAGACAAACCTAGACAGCATCTTAAAAAGCAGAGACATCACCTTGCCGACAAAGATCCACATCGTCAAAGCTATGGTTTTTCCAGTAGCGATGTATGAAAGTGAGAGCTGGACCATAAAGAAGGCTGACCGCCAAAGAATTGATGCTTTTGAATTGTGGTGCTGGAGGAGACTCTTGAGAGTCCCCTGGACTGCAAAGAGAACAAACCTATCCATTTTGAAGGAAATCAACCCTGAGTGCTCACTGGAAGGACAGATCCTGAAGCTGAGGCTCCAATACTTTGGCCATCTCATGAGAAGAGAAGACTCCCTGGAAAAGACCCTGATTTTGGGAAAGTGTGAGGGCAAGAGGAGAAGGAAACGACAGAGGACGAGATGGTTGGACAGTGTCACCAAAGCTACCAACATGAATTTGACCCAACTCCGGGAGGCAGTGAAAGACAGGAGGGCCTGGCGTGCTCTGGTCCATGGGGTCACGAAGAGTCGGACACGACTTAACGACTAAACAACAACAACAACAACAAACATTGTCAACTCATTCCTGTATGTAAAAAATATGCTACTTCTATACCACTCCATAGTGCTTAAAGCACTCTCTAGGCAGTTTATTATTTAATTATGCAGGCTACACATTGCCTCCCCCACTATGAGCTGGATATTCATTTTACTGACCTTGGAAGGATGGAAGGCTGAGTCAACCTCAAGTCGGCTTGCAGAATCTGCTGGAATCCAACGCTGATAGTGAGCTGAGTTTTGATTGCAATACTACAGTTTAACCAGGCTAAGAACCTGTAGACTGGAGGAGAGACCTCCATCCTGGTAAATTGACAACCAAGAATATCAAACAGGATTCTAAGTTATTTTATGGAAGTTCACAGAAGAAAAAAAGTTTTATCTTCTTTTAATAATAGAATTAAGGTTATGTGTGGGGAAACGGTTAGCCTGTCATTATGTGCAAGATTGCATTACACTGGTTTCAAATTACAGTCTGAATTAATCAGAGCTGTACTACTACAGTTCAATCCAATATAATGAAAGCTACATAAGGAACACTGTTATTTCAACTTCTGCCAATATTGGAAGATACACCCTACATCCTTTTAAAAAGAACTTTGTAATGAATGATATACATTTTCTTTCCTCCAGCACGGTTGCATCTCCCTTTCTTTCATCTCTTCCATTACTGCAGTAATGAAACCATCTTTCTAACTGACAGCTGTTCTTACCACAAGCTCAGTGCTGCAAACAGAAGTCCCACTATATTAGCAGAGCAGAAGTTATGGAAGCCTATAACCTCTTAAGGCTGCACACAAGATATTTTCCCTACTGAAGTGTGGGTTGTCTGACATTATGCTGATGCTCAGCAACACATGGAGGTAGAGATGTTTCCCACCTATGCTGTAATTCCTTACAGGAAGTACTTATTAGCTATTGTTGTATTAAATGAAGAATACCCAACTTGGTGGGAAAGGTCCCAAATTCCTGCAAATTAACTGTAGTCCCCTCAATCAATCATATAATGTAAACCTGCAGGGACAAATATCAACGTCTCTGGTTTGCACTGTTTGTTGGACACAGTTTATGACTGCACAGCTGATTAGGCAGATATGCTGTCAGCAAAACAGGGACTCTTCCTCAAACCACTACAATGTAATTGAGTCTGTGACATCCATAAAATAAAGTTTAATTATCACTTGTCCTTAAAATTACAAATCTCTGAAAAGAAGCCTGGCAATTAAAAGTTATGCTTTGGTAGCATTTTAGAGATGTCAGTTTCCTTCTAGAAACCCATATATTACACTTGACTCAATTATGGCGCTGCTGACACCATATATTCATGGGACCACCTGCACACCTGGCAATCACACTGCTGCCTAGACAGTTTCCATGTGAGAAGTTGTTCCGAGAGGCAAGGCAAGTGAGTTACCCATCCTTGAAATACAGGGAAATTCTGCTGCAATCTAGTGGAAGAAATGAACAGGCACTCACTACAGCAGAGAAAGACACGCACTGCTCCAATTATATGAGAAGAGGTCAAAGAGGAGGTCTTGTCCAAACTCTTTAACATGTTGGCTACTTCTGAGAGGTCTACCCAAGTAACATCCATCCTTTCTCCCCCTCTCTGGCACTTGTATGGGTTGAGAACCCTTCCTTATTCACTTCATTTCTTTTAGTTTTCTCAGGCAGAATCACTCTCCACATTGTTAAAGGTAAAGGTTCCCCTTGACATTTAGTCCGGTCGTGTCCGACTCTAGGGCGCAGTGCTCATCCCCGTCTCCAAGCCGTAGAGCCAGTGTTTGTCCGTAGACAGTTTCCGTGGTCACGTGGCCAGCGCGACTAGACACGGAACGCTGTTACCTTCCCACCGTGGTGGTACCTATTTATCTACTCGCATCTACATGCTTTCGAATGGCTAGGTTGGCAGGAGCTGGGACAAGCGACGGGAGCTCACTCCATCGCGTGGATTCGATCTTATGACTGCTGGTCTTCTGACCTTGCAGCACAGAGGCTTCTGCGGTTTAAACCGCAGCGCCACCACGTCCCACATTGTTATTTTCCCTCAATTTCTATTTCTCTTGCAACCTTAGGTTTCCTTCTGGAAAGAGGAAAGAGCACCAGATGCTAATTTTTGGAAAACACCAGAAACAAAAGCCAAATGGATAGCTATGGGGCCCATAATTGACTCTTTTGGAGAAGGGTGTGCTTATAGAATCCAACCTTTGGGCATTCTAATTCAAAGGGACCTGATGTGTGCACCAGCCTCGTCATTCTAGTCTAGTGAACAATGACCACACAGGTCCAAAAGCAGAGCACCTGCTTGTGCTACACTTCAGCATTAATATCTAATTTAATAACAATTGCCAGGGAAGGATATTCAATTTGCAATAGGCACGACTATCACATGCAGTGAAATGTCACATTATGAGCCCATTCATTAGAATCACCAGCAAAGAGCAGTGAGTGAAACCTAAAGCAACATTAGAAACCAACAAGATTGACAGCTACAATTACAAATGATATTTACATAGGAGAAAAATGGCAGCAGCAGCACATTTCTCATAGGAAAGCAATTCACTCCAAATCACTACAAATAAATCAGTTCCCATTAAATAAACAGCCATTGGACAGAATTCTGACAGTTTTCTGAAACGAAACACATCATTTTCACAGAACTCCATCAGTGCCAGTGGAATTACCATGGCTAGACAGACGGAACATGCTCCAGAATATCAAGGGTCTGGTTTGCTATCTACAAAATGGCTACCATAGCCTGTTTGTTTCAATGAATTTAGACAGTCTCTGTCATTGTTACAAAGGGTACAAGAAGATGCTGCTCCAGCTTGGAACTTGGTAGATGATCCTGTGGTAGGGAGAGAGAAAGAGATTCTTTTGCCACATTTCATAAGGCTTTGCACAAATTATGTTCAATTTATAGGATTGTGCTACCCTCGGAGCGTGAAGAAAGGAATGTGGAAATTGCTAAGGCATGGCTCACAGAAAATGTCATCGGCATGATAACGTGTCAGATCGTGCAGCTCAAGCTCTTTACCTCAGGAGCCACAGAAAAATGTATAGTGTGTGTGTGTGTGTGTGTGTGTACAATTTTTCTCCACCAGAAGTCTACAGGTTCTCCCATTTGCTCCACTGTCTGTAGCAATACATATTTCCAAGGGAGGTACATGGGCTCTTTGAAGAAGGAGAAGGCATTTGGTACAACATTCAACCATTTTTCAGTTGCCCCATAATTATTGTTTGTTTGTTTTATAGGCTGCTTTTCTCTCAATAAGGGGACCCAAGGTGGCTCACAATATAAAAAAGAGTAGAATTAAAAACATAATAAAACATCAATAAATAATTAAACAATATGCTAATTAAAATACAATTGAATAAGTAAAAGCAAGTAAAGATTAGAAGCTATCTTAAGTTTCAAATGGCATTCAGGGACTCAATCATGATTGTTAAAAGCCTGCCTGAAGAGATGGGCCTTCAGCTGTTGGTGGAAGGATAAAAGAGAGGAGACCAGTCTGGTCTCCCAAGGGAGAGCATTCCACAGTCTCAGAACTGCCACAGAGAATGCCCTCTCTCATGTCCCCATCAGCTGTGCCTGCGCTGGCAATGGGACCGAGAAGAGGGCCTCCTCTGAATATCTTAAACACCGAAAAGGCTCACATGGGGAGATATGGTCCTACAGGTTGCCTGGACCTAAGCTATATAGGGCTTTATAAGTAATGACCAGCACTTTGAATTGGGCCCACAAATGGACTGGTAGCTAGTGCAGTTGTTGTAACAGGATTGTTATACACTCACTATAACTGGCCTCAGTCAATAGTCTGGCCATTGCATTTTGAATCAGCTGAAGTTTACAAACCGTCTTCAAAGGCAGCCCCACATAGAACATGCTACAGTAATACAAGTGGAAGTAACTCAGGCATGTGTCACTGTAGCCAAATCAGACATCTTAAGGAACAGACACAGACTGTGGTCTGTTTTGTCAGCCACTATTGTACTCTGTTGTAGAATCAAGTATATGTTTGGTACATTATCTGGATGTAGGCTTCTTTTCCTGGCATAGAGGTAAAACATGGGAAACCTTCACATACTTACGGTATGTCTAAGATGTACTGTTAAAACCAGAACAGCAGGACTGAGAAAACGTTTTGCAGTCCTGACAAATATCTTCATTCGGCTTTCTAAATCTGTGTAGTCACCAAACTATACTTTGTAAACAACACCCTAAATCAGAAAATCACAATTAGGAGACCTCCATGGTGCACTTCTTGCTGTGACATACCATTGAGCCCATAGGTCTCCATGAATTTCTATTAATATTGCAACAATCCATTATATTCATATTCTAAAAACCCCTCTCTCTATATATGCATGCAAGTATTCAGTCCCATATCTAAGTCTGACGAGTACCCTTCAGAAAAACTTGCACTGGCTGCCTGCCTGATCGTGTGTATTCTGGTTCATAGGCAGAATGGCTTTCAGACTTACAATTTGTAGCTATGGATACTGTAAAATCAGGGACATTGTGATCAGCATACTGGATCTATCCCATCTCATTCCAGGAGCAGTGTTTACCAATCTAATAATGGTTGTTAATGACTCCTTGAGTAGGCAGGTGGAACAATGTGTACTGCCTTTCCAAATGCTTAATATTTCTCAGCAGCTTTGTCTCAAATGGATCCCCCACAGCAAACCAGTGGCTCTTGAGTCATTATTGGCTTGCATTAATTACACCCTTTGGCAGTCATTATTCTCTTTGCCCTCATTTGAACAGAAGACAGCTACCATCAAAACATAGGTCTAAACAAATGAGCCATTAATACCAATGAGTTGTTTCTAGCTGATTTATGGCTGCTTTTATCTTGCACTGTAGTTTCACAAAAGTCTTGAGGCCTGTTCTTAATTTCCATGGCAGCCTTGTTTTACTGTCTGTTATGTGAGAGTAGGGCACAAAATAGCACTGCATACACAATTTGTACCTAGTATATGGATTTTGAGATACCCTTCATTGCAGCTGGCAAAGCACTGAACAGCTTCAGAATACCTATAACACCCTTAACATTAAAGGAATGTCCAAAGCAGGAAATATAGGCTGAAACATAAAATGTTTCATTTATTGATTAAATTAAACCAGCCCCTCTGCATGCTCACCACCTAGAGGTGTGAAATAAAGATACGGGGAGTGGTGACAGGTGGGTGGCAGCAAATATACTTCTCCAGTAACATAGGGAATTCTAGATTATGTCCAGTCATATAAGCAGCTAGATCTGTTGTTTGACCCCAAATCAAATCACATTGCAACTAATAAACAGGCATCGTTTCCTGATGCAGAAAAAAATGTTCTAGAACATGTTTCATCTTCCAAAGGGAAATTAGATCACAATGGATACATACTAACATTATTAATCAATCCGTTCTGGGATGGCCCTGCAACAATTCCATTTGCTCCTACAGGAATTGTTTAGCTGCATGAGCAGTCATACTGCGTGACATATTCAAGCACATATTTTATAAATGTATATAACAGTGGTCCTGATTGTGAAGAAGTGGCCATTCCACAAATGCACCTTTGCTCATGGAAAGGGATTTCCACTTACTCTCCCTCCCCTGCTCTTCTACATGTCCCCCAAATGTACTCTGAAACTGTTCTGCCTATCGTATCCATTCTACCAGTGGATAGATAATATTGGGTACAACCCAAAGTGCATGTAACAGTGAACCGCATGATCATTAGTTTGGATCTGCATACCAAATCTGTCAGTAATACACTACTTCATGTTATGAACAGTACTAATCACCACCATGGAGAGGAGAAGAAACATTCCTTCCAACTCTCATTTCCTCCAGAGGAGGACCAGGCAATATAAAGAAGGGCTGTGAGCTATGTGGGCAAATCTGATGAGGTCATAGTATTCTAGATTGATACCAGATCCTGGTGTAAACAAAAGGGGAGGACCATTTCTGTTTTGTACTACTTGGAACTTATTAGAAACAGAATTGTTGGACTAATATGGCCTAATTCAGCAGGATGGTTCTTTTATGATCTTCCATTCATAGTTAATGTCCATGCTAAACCTTGTGTTGGCTTTTGCCTTGAAGTCTGCCATCCGTTAAAAGTACAGCTTAACTATGTATGTTCTGATTACCTACCAATTCTGAAAAGGGAGCAAGCTATTCTTCACTCAGAACCAAAGGACTAGAACCAGACTGGCTGCCAGCTAAAGAAAATTCATGTTTCCATGGATTCATCTATCCACATTCATGGATGTTGAACTGAGGAACAAAATAAATAATGCAGTCAACACTGCTGACAATAAAAACAGAAGAACTGTGATGAATGATGTCACAACTCAAAGCAGTGAATCATACCTACCATGCATGGTTTTTACTTCTTGGGGTCCTGATATTAGATTTGAATAATTCTGCAGAAATCCAAACACATCCAGCTGCTCCGTGTCTGTATCATATTTTTATCATTGCTGCTTTTGGTTATAATACATGGTTCCACCACAATTAAAAACTATGTTTTAAATATATACATAAAATATCCAGGAAACAAAAATTGGAACACATGATGCAGATAGAAAGGGATCTGCTTTCTCGTACTGACATTACTTTGGTGTACAATCTCATTGGGGGAAATATCTCAGTGAAGAATGGAGGCTAGATTGAAAGCATTCTATATTTTAGTCAATTCTAGTTTAGTTGGCAACAGTGGTAAGAAATACAAATTAGGATACATCATTGAGTTGCTTTGGTATCAGGTCAATTATATCAAAATGCATTTTTAAATTAGATGGCAAATCTAAAACATGCTCAGCTCTTTTACTCTCCTTATAGGGAAGGCTTAAAGGTCATGAAATGAGTGGGAAACTCATGAGACAGATTTTCTGAGCATTTTTGCTAGAAGGCGGGAGAGACAAATTACTTTTAAAAGCTATATGTATGCCCCCAGAGAGTCTATAATGACACTGTTGCTGCATCTGAAGAGCTGTTTGGAAAATGTTCACCAGCAAGTACTGCTGTTGCCTGGCTTTTTAAAAAATTCACTTCAACCTAGGAGTTTTCCATAACAAATGAAACAGTCATAAAATGTACTGTTTCCTTCTACTTCTGGAAAGTTCCGTCATTATTTTGGTTGGGTAGAAACATGTGTGAGGAAATTCGTGATGTAAACTGTAAGTGCTTTGCAGCAATTTTTTCAATTATAGTGACTTCGAAATGTATAGCTTTAACACATGGCAGTAACTGCAAAATACATCCACATGCCATTAGCAACACCTTGTCTGTTAGGTTCTTCAGAATGACCACACAGAGCAACAGTGGACCTTGAACAGAGAGATTTGAAGAGAAAATCTGAGAGGGAGAGAGCTGAATTCAAATACATTCATAAATTCTAGTTTACAATTAACAGTTTGAATAAATATACAGTAATGGCTTCTTAGCATAGTGCATTTATTAATAGACTTCTTTTTGGTTGCTGTTTTTCTGCAAAACCTCTGTGTGTAGCATGAATGGTGTTTGCAAAAGGACTATGAGACAGAACAGATCACTCCAGGCTTCAGCACATTAGAGAGCAAGTGGTAGCTTGGCAGTTTAATTGCCTTTTGTTAAAAACATGTTCTTGTCCAGGTACTTCAGACTTTTGAAAGTTTATGACTAGTGTTAATAAGGCAACTGTCGTCATTTATCATATAAGGACTTGCATAAACACTTGTGGCTTGAGTAGTGTACTCCCTATATCTGATGAAGTCAATGGCAATCCATGAAATCTTTTAGAATACCACAACACTTTGTTCCCTTCCTCTTTTGCCCCCCCTTTTTTGTTGTTATCAGTGCTGACATAGAATAATAGACACTTCTCTGAAGATCTATTTAAGTTAGGGCTTCTGCACAACATATGGACAAATCCCATGTTCTAAACCAATTTGGCCTGGTTGTTACATATATGTGGTCTGGATTGAAGTGGAATGACCAGATCCAGAGTGAAATGAAGTGAATTGATAAATTGATCCATGTCCAAAGAAAAAATCAAAATGAATGGGGCAGAAAGAACTTCTGTTTCTCCTTCCTTCCTTCTTTTGAACAAAGCATAACTTTATAACTGCCTTGTAGGTAAACATGAAGGCTAACTGTTTGAAATGTGCAGGTTCCCCCTCCCGCCTTTTAGAGTCTATCATGTGTCAAAGTTTCAAGAACATCATCATGAAAAGAAAAAAGTTGTGGCCATTCTTTATTTGCATCAGAACGTTGCACAATTTAAAATTATGGGCATATATGAAATATGGATACCCAGTGTGGTGTAGTGGATAGAGTCATGGACTAGGACTCAGGAGGCCAGGATTCAAATTCCTGATGAGCCATGGAAACTCACTGGTGATGGGGAACTGGTAAAACCACTCTGTAAATTTATCACTTACCTTGAAAGCCCTATTAGGGTTGCTATAAGTCGGTTCCAACTTGACAACGCAGAACACACACACACACACACACACACAAATGAAATATAGGTAAAATTAAAAACAAATTAAAAAGTTAAGATAATTAGACTGTTTTTAACCAGAAGTGGGCTACTTCAATAGCATTACCTCAGCCATTTGCTAGATCTTCTTTTGTACATCTGGTGGGGCATACATTGCATGTGTATAAGTGCTGCATTGATTGGATTTCTCTACAGTCACAGAAATTAGTCCTGTATCCAAGAAGCCCCATTTTATTTGATTATTCTCTGATCTTCCTACTTTGCTTCAAAGTCTACTAAGTGGCTTTTCAGATGAAGGAGCATCCCCAGAGGGTGGAAAAGCACTGTGAATACATTGAGGCATCTCTTGGGCAATGGTGTGCAACCAGCCAATCCTTCCCTTCTAGAGGTGTTGCACTTTTAACTTGTTGATTTTCCAGTGTATGTCAATGGAAGGCTTATGAAATGAATACCATCTCAGGTACAAATTGAATTGGATGGAGCAGAAATGGCTCCGAACCAGGTCAGGATACCTCCCAAACCTCTGGCGTGCTCTCCAAATCACATCGGGGGATCTGTGTACACCCCTAATTTAGATATAGCTAAACAATCTTTGCAACAGTAAGTATCTGTCAGATGGAAGTATATTGAAAATTTTACCCAGCCAAGCAAACAGTACCATCAACAAGACCCAATCACAAATGAACAAAAAGAAAAACACATTGTTTTTTCCCGCACTATAAAGGATATTGATTTCCCTCTCTCTGATTAATAGGACTGATTTGAAACAGCACTAATATTTTTTAGGCAATGCGTTGCAATTCCATGGAATCAATTTTCCTGAATGAAATTGAACACAGGAAAATCCAGATAATTTATTTCCCTTCACTTTTCTGATCTTACCACCACCTCAGCATGGCATTTTTAAAAGAATGAAATGTTACTCCTATCTTAGGAAGTCAAGAGACTAGATATTGGCTGGAATCCAGTTGCTGTTAGTGTAAAATAAATGTATACACGAAGGGCATTAAGCCCAGGCAGGTTGAATTGTGCAGTGTGACTAGTTGCGATACACATACCATCATCCTCATATGCGATCAAATCAATTCTGACTTACGGTAACCCTTTTCAGGGTTTTCCAGATAGAGAATAATCAGAAATAGTTCACCTTTCCCTTCTTCTGGGGACATCCTGGGACTGCAGTTTTCCCAAGGCCACACAGGCTGGCTCTACTCATAGGAGGCACAGTGGGGAACTGAACTCCCAACCTCTGGCTCTGAAGCCAGATACCTAAATCATTGAGCTATCCAGGCAACAATGCACAACTGTTTTGTGAATATGACCTCTGCCTTGGCACAGCTATCTCTACCACTTGTACAACTTTGAATTATGTAAGTGTAGCACCACAACAGGATTTCAGTCACTCTGTTTGTACTGACAAAGCTATATGCTAATTGTAGGCAGCACATCAAGTCTGAAGGGCAGTGGAATGTGAATGAGAATATGAAATGGCTATTGCTATTGTTTTGTTTCCTGATTCTGTTTCAGTTCCTGCCCTCAAACCTTCTTCCTTATGATTTTTTTATCTTCTCTACAACAGTACTAATTATTTCCTTATCTCCAATTTTCAGAAATCTTTATTGGAGCCTTAATGATCAAGGAGGCCCAGAATTTCCAAGACTCTACATCTTATAGGAAGCTCAACACAAGTTGTTCTATTGGGTGCCATTGGTTTCTATGGGACAAGGCAAAGTGCTGCAATTAAGAGAAACACTGCAGTAAGAAAAAAAAAGAAGAGGGGGGAACCCATGCCATCCACCTCTGAAAGTGTTTTGCCCACCCTATATGCCCAAGGTCTCCATGGCATGCTATCCTGTAGTGTTTGCAACATATTTTAATGATGGGCATTTGTTTAGTCAATGATGCACAACCAGCCACAGAAGTGATGATGGTTAAAGAAACTGGGTGACAAGATCAGACCACATTCTCCAATGAAAACACTGAATGCCAAATGTCAGCAGAAATCACAAATTTATTAATTCTTAAATATATCCGTCAGTTCTTTACCATTATGGCAAGAAATATATATATACACACACTGTGTCCCATGGTAAACTGCAGTGTTTTAAAATGACAACAGGTTAGGTGTATAATTCAGCTGGGATGCGGAGAACTAACTTACATGGTATTTCTCATATCTCAGTGTGGAAGACAGACCTGGCCTAGAGTAACATGGCACCACCACATGCTATGTGGTAGATGTTAAAAAAGAAAGAAAAGAAAAATAAAATAAAATTCTACAGCTAATTTTATTCAATGTAAATACACATATGCCATCTAAAGCTGTTTTGCAAATTTATTACTTTAAAAAAAAGCATGAGGCCATTGCCTTTTCACAGATTCTTGCTGGCAGGTTAATGTGGCTCAAGATGTTTACTGTAGATGCTTGTTACAAATATTGCCATGGATTGAAAGTATATAACAATTGTTACCAGAAAAGCTTGAATTTCTCTAACATACACTTGGAACAAGACTGACGTGTAAATAGTAAGATCCACTTTTGATTAGTAATCAGTACAGAGAGGTGGAAGTTATATAAATTGGGACTTTTTCTTTCTTTCTCTGCTTTAAAAAAATCAAGCTGCTGCAAGTTGTATTTTTTTTTACTATAAAGAACAGTGAATGAAGTAGCATGCACTTTACAGTGTTACAGAAAACTGATAGCCCCACTGTTGACCAAAAAGTAAAAGAAAGAAAAAATCTAAAAAAATAATAATTCTTAGTTTTATTTGTTATTCTGAAAGAAGAGAAGCAATGCTTGCAGGATACAACTTCACATCGAGACAACAGAAGCAATCAAATAGCAACAGAACAATCTGTTCTAAATTGACACTGAATATATTTCCTGCTTGTTTTGCAGGTATATATACAGCAACAAGAGAGGAGGGTAAGTTAATGAAACTGTAATAGATGCTTTATTCCTCACTGCTCAAGGCTGTCAATAAGCCATGAGAAAATGGCTAAGCTTATTACTGTAAAAGTGTGATAATATTATTAGAAAACAGATGTTTTCCTGCTAATCTTTTGTAGGTTATAAATTGCTAACCCCTCTCCCCAAAAAAGACAGACAACTAAACTCCTGGCAGTAAGCTTTTAAGGCCTAATTGTCCTAGGTTACCACAAATGTTTACGAGAGCATTGTTAAAAAAATCTTCTACAACTTGCTTTAATAAATGTACTGTACATCCATAAAATGAGTTTTTTTAAAAAAAGTTTTATTTTACCTTTCAGTCACCAGAACCTGTCCCTTCTCTGTTCATTACTTGGAGTTCAAGAACCTAGAAACTCTACTTCAAAATATCTTACCCCCCAAGAGTTAAAACAACAAAGTGAAATAAATGACTTTTAAAAATACGTATTGCTGACCAGACAACAACAGGAACAGATAATTAGTGAGGTCAAGTCAGCAAATTATCCACTTTTTTTTTTCCAGTTACCACAAAGTGACCATAGGAGAGAGATGAATCTCTATGACCTCAAGCCGACTGAAATGCTTTGGTCTAGTTCAGTATTTCTAACGCATATGTCCTACAATAACAAAGCTGCTGTAAGTAGGATCTCCATATTTCTACTATGACCAAAGCAATGTATAAACTGAATTTTAACAAATTAGAAAGCAAAGTTGCAGAAAATTAAAATAAGGGTTTTTAAAAACCTTCCTTTCAATAGGTAGCACACACAGATGTTCTTCATATATTGGCTTGAGACGTATATTCTGCATATTCACTCACATTTAGATTTTTTTTCTCCTTGTCTCATCTTGCGATTCCATTCTTAGTTTGAATGCAACAACCCCTTCACTGAAGTGTAAACAAAAGGTAGCAATGGAATATACAACAAAATGATGTATCATAAATGTATCACACGTAGAAACTTCACAGCTTCATGCACTCAAAGAACATGCATGAAGAGAGCAAAGGGGAGGCCAAGATGGTAGCCATCCAACCAAGTGCTGAGTGCAGAGGACACATCATGGCACCACTGACATTTAGCTGGGGAGAAGAGAGAGAATTAACATTAATTGTACATTTGTGTTTTTTGTAAGCTGTTTTTTTCCAAAAAATTAAATGCTTATGCAGTTTTATTTCAACATCCAAACTAATTAAGGTGAATATCAGTCATGGGCCAAATCCAGTCCCCCCCCCCCCCCCCATATACAGATCCTGAGCAACCCTGCTCTTGACCTACAGGTTTATTTATTTATACACTATTGAAAAGTTCTCTGGTGCCATCGAAGAAGTGTGGAAGCACTTTTACCATGCCTACCCTCAACTATTTTAGGCTTTGTTGTTGTTTAGTCGTTAAGTCATGTCCGACTCTTCGTGACCCCATGGACCAGAGCACGCCAGGCCCTCCTGTCTTCCACTGCCTCTCGGAGTTGGGTCAAATTCACGTTCGTAGCTTTGATGACACTGTCCAACCATCTCGTCCTCTGTCGTCCCCTTCTCCTCTTGCCTTCACACTTTCCCAACATCAGGGTCTTTTCCAGGGAGTCTTCTCTTCTCATGAGATAGCCAAAGTATTGGAGCCTCAGCTTCAGGATCTGTCCTTCCATTGAGCACTCAGGGCTGATTTCCTTCAAAATGGATAGGTTTGATCTCCTTGCAGTCCAGGGGACTCTCAAGAGTCTCCTCCAGCACCACAATTCAAAAGTAGATGTTTTTCTGGAACTCTCTGGCTTTCTCCATAATCCAGTGCATGTTAGCAATTTGGTCTCTAGTTCCTCCGCCCCTTCGAAATCCAGCTTGTACTTCTGGGAGTTCTTGGTACACATACTGCTGAAGCCAACCTTGTAGGATTTTGAGCATAACCTTGCTAGCGTGTGAAATGAGTGCAATTGTACGGTAGTTGGAACATTCTTTGGCACTGCCCTTCTTTGGGATTGGGATGTAGACTGATCTTTTCCAATCCTCTGGCCACTGCTGAGTTTTCCAAACTTGCTGGCATATTGAGTGTAGCACCTTAACAGCGTCATCTTTTAAGATTTTAAATAGTTCAACTGGAATGCCATCACCTCCACTGGCCTTGTTGTTAGCCATGCTTTCTAAGGCCCACTTGACTTCGCTCTCCAGGATGTCTGGCTCAAGGTCAGCAACCACACTATCTGGGTTGTCCGGGACATCCAGATCTTTCTGGTATAATTCCTCTGTGTATTCTTGCCACTTCTTCTTGATGTCTTCTTGAGGGCTTCTGTGAGGTCCTTTATCATGTCCATCTTTGCACAAAATGTTCCTTTAATATCTCCAATTTTCTTGAACAGATCTCTGGTTTTTCCCTTTCTATTATTTTCCTCTATATCTTTGCACTGTTCATTTAAGAAGGCCCTCTTGACTCTCCTTGCTAATCTTTGGAAGTTGCATTCAATTATCTGTAACTTTCCCTATCTCCCTTGCATTTTGTTTCCCTTCTCTTCTCTGCTATTTGAAAGGCCTCGTTGGACAGCCACTTTGCTTTCTTGCATTTCCTTTTCTTTGGGATGGTTTTTGTTGCTGCCTCCTGTACAATGTTACGAGCCTCCATCCATAGTTCTTCAGGCACTCTGTCCATCAAATCTAGTTCCTTAAATCTGTTCTTCACTTCCACTGTATATTCATAAGGGATTTGGTTTAGATTATACTTAGATTATATTTAGATTTGGTCAATTTCAGCCTCTTCAGCATCGGTGGTTTGTGCATAAACTTGGATTACTGTGATGTTGAAAGGTCTGCCTTGGATTCGTATTGAAATCGTTCTATCATTTTTGAGATGGTATCCCAGTACAGCTTTTCCTACTTTTTTGTTGACTATGAGGGCTACTCCATTTCTTCTATGGGATTCTTGCCCACACTAGTAGATATGATAATCGTCTGAATTGAATTTGCCCATTACCATCCATTTTAGTTCACTGACGCCCAGGATGTCAATGTTTATTCTTGCCATCTCCTGTTTGACCACATCCAGCTTACCAAGGTTCATAGATCTTACATTCCAGGTTCCTATGCAGTATTTTTCTTTGCAGCATCGGACTTTCCTTTCACTTCCTGGCGTGTCCGCAGCTGAGCGTCCTTTCGGCTTTGGCCCAACCAATTCATTAGCTCTGGAGCTACTTGTCCTTGTCCTCCGCTCTTCCTCAGTAGCATGTTGGACGTCTTCCGACCTGAGGAGCTCACCTTCCAGCGTCATATCTTTTAGCCTTTTGTTTCTGTTCATGGAGTTTTCTTGGCAAAGATACTGGAGTGGCTTGCCAGTTCCTGCTCCAGTTGGATTGCGTTTAGTCAGAACTCTCCACTATGACCTGTCCGTCTTGGGTGCCCCTGCACGGCATAGCCCATAGCTTCTCTGAATTACTCAAGCCCCTTCGCCACGACAAGGCAGCAATCTGTGAAGGGGGTTTTACGCTAGGGGGAGGATTTTCTCAAAATTGTAGGGCACTTTGAAAAGCTTAGGAGCAGGAGGAGGAAGGCAAATTTTTTTTTTCCTGCAGCCACTAAAGAATACAAGTTTTCCCCCACAATAATTCCTGCCCCCCTTCATTTTAAGAATAAGACTTTAGGGGGATGGGTGGGGATGGGACTGAGCAGCCCTCAGACCTCTGGAAGTTGCCCAACACTGACTAGTCTTTAGGAACGTGTGCTCGATGTAGACGAAACCTTTAACACAAGCTGAATCAGAGTGCTTCAGACTGGGAAATGGCAGAACTGAGGTGGAACCTTTTCCCTGAAGCTACCAGAACAGAAGCTGAATCTTAGCAAAAATGTCATGTGGAATTCAGGCTCTGGAAAGGTGGAAGAATACAGAATCTGCCCCCATTCACAGCAAATGCCCAGAGTGGGAGCAGACCTGGGAGAAACTGAATATGATTAGTGACTGATAGGGCTCTTCCTAATCTTTGGGCACATTCTTTTTTTCTTCTTTGCAGTGGCACGAACCTTGTGGAACCAACTCTTGGAGGAGTTACGCCTGGTTCCCTCCCTGTTGAGATTTAGGAGGCAACAAAAAACGTGGCTTTTTAGGGAGGCCTCCCACACTATAGTTCAGCTATTTGGCAGACAGAATACATGAATGGCAGTCATACAGAGAAGGGGCAGGGTCTGTTCTCTATCATCCTAGAGTGCAGGACTTGTTATAATGGGCTCAAACGACAGGAAGCCAGATTTTGGCTGAATATCAGGAAAAGCATCCTGTTAGAGCAGTACAAAAATGAAACCAATTACCTTAGGAGATGACGAGCACTCCAATGCTAGAAGCATTGAAGAGAAAATTGCGCAACCATCTGTCAGATCTGCTTTGATTTGGATTCCTGTATTGGGAAGGAGTTGGACTCACTCGCCTTAGACACACCTTCCAACTCAATTATTCCATGATTCTATGACTAGCAGAAGAAAGAGGAGGAGCCACACTAGCAGTAACAACAGCACTCCAAACAAGTGCATCTTTAAAATACTAGGTCCCTGTGGGTGCCAGAGTATTGGCAGATTATCTGTTTGGAATTCAGGCCTCAGGAGAGCAAAATAAGTTCTGTTTTGCTCATGTCACATGTGCAGAGAGGGTAGTTTAGTTATTTGTTGAACAACTATTCCGGTTGAGTTTCTGAAGTGCTGAACTAGGATCTGAGCCATGCTGCATGGTAAGCACACATTTTTACGACTTTCATAGTCAAACCACTGTAAAATGTCACTTTTTCAATTTATTTATTTATTTATTAAACTTATACCCCGCCCAATTAGACAACGTCTACTCTGGGCGGCTTACAATAGAAATAGCATAAAAACAGTTAAAAGCAGCAATTTAAACAACAATTAAGTAGGAAGTCCTTCGAGTTATGTATGAGCAGTTTTAATCAGCAGAGTATGACATTCATGTCATAGAGCCCTGCTCAGTGATAGCCTTCAGAGAAACAGAGAGCAAACCAGCACCTGTTACTACTTTGTTTTGGGACAGGGAATTATTTATAGCCACACAATAGCATGTCACAGAGTGTTTCTCACTACCACAATATACAACTTCACCTCTCACACTACACTTAGTAATTTAAACTACATGGGCAGAGACTGAGCCCTTTGGGACCAGCATTTAGGGAAGTGGCAACAAGCAGTGGGCCTCTGTGCCTCCCCCTGAGTCTACTTGCACCCCAGTCCTGGTATCCTGATGTTTGTTGGCTTAAACTGCACTTTCCTGTTACATGAAAAATGAGGACATCATTTTAATGTTGGTTTACTAACCGGGATTTTAAACCATGCTCAAACCACAGTTTAGTATGGTGGTTAGGAAACTATCCTTAAGTCACAGTTTAATGTAGCAAGGGAGGAAATAAGTGAAGTTCATGGGGAGGAATGCATGGGACCAGTGCTTATTCCCAGGTTGCTAAGCTATAGTTTAGTCATCCAGATGTGCTACAGCTATACTGGGCCATTTGGCATTCTGTTCTTTTACGGGGGTCTTCCAGGAGCAACTTCCCTCAGATCATATTTCAGAAAAACCCATGGCAATCAGAAGATCAAAGTGCAGGTTTGAATCGGTTATAAAGTCCTTTTGCTTATTTTCATAAAAACAGACTTACAGTGGAGAGTCAGACCTATGTCTAAAGTAGTTCAGCCAGATTCAATATTTTAATCCCATACATCTCTCACACTCGTGCAGAAACAAGAAGTCCATAGAAGCAGCTTCTTGCACAGGCATAAGCATAGCATCCTGTGCTGTCCCAAATCTGTCAAGCTTACTCTGTTCATGCCTCTAAATGTAACTGTGTCTTTCTGCATTTTTGAGAATATTGTTAACATTAAAACCACAGATTCCACTTTGGTTTTATGTGACCACATAGAAGGATGACATACAGGCGGAAATCTTTTTGCTTAGCACAGTAAATCACAACTAAAGTAGGCCCACTGAATCAGTGGGGATTGGAATAGAGAGTTATCTGTTCCATATGTTCTATTAATTCAATGGGCCTACTCTAGTTGTGACTTACTATACTAAACAACAGAATTGCAGGCACATAATTGTTTCTCTGGAAGGACCACCACAGTGCAATGGGATTCCATACTAACAACATTTGTCAGTCAGTATCAATTCTGAGCATGCTGCAAATGACTATCTGCAATGCAGAGGAAGTGACGGCGGTGAGTTCTGGGTATTTATCAGCCCTAATCTGATGCTATTCTCTCTCCCAGTATTACACTTTTGCATACATGCCTATATGTTTCTGCATGCATACATATTCAAATGCCCAAGTCTATACAGCAATCCAGTTAACAACTTCCTGGAACAAGGGACCCTGTGTTTTCTAAGTAGACACACTAGAGGTCTCAGGGCTCATTCTAAATTGAACACGTCATCTCAGTGTGCATAAGCAGATGGCTCTTAGAGAATGGCGCTATGCCTCTACTCCTCCACTGGTCTTAATTACATGGAATCACTCTCTGTTCCAAACCAAGGAGTTTCCGAGAAGGGAACTACAAAAGACCTTTCAACCTGCAGATCAGTAAAAGCACCTCCCACAGTGTACTTAGCTACTCTCTGAGCCTGGTAACAAAAGATGCAACTGTAAATGAAGTTTTATTCTTTGGATGCTTTTATGAAGAGCTAATAACTACTCAATAGTTCATTCTTCAAACTGTTACTTATTTACTTATTGATTTACTGCCCACTAAATGTTCTCAGGGTGGCCTAGAGTAGATGAGAATAAAAGCCAACCTCTCTGCCACTAACTCGCTCAGGGCAGTCTTTTGTGTCCAGAATGCAGACTTTATTCATTAAATTAAAACAATATTTCTGATCTTGGGCCAAAAGCACTACACAGCTCCAACTTCTAATCTCCTTGGGATCCAGTCTTCCCCTGGCATTCCCTGTTCAAAGCTCCTTCTCCATTCCTGAGATAATAATTGTGTGCTACTTTGTTCTGAAGGCTTAGATAGTTAATCATTTGTTTAAGCAGAGAGAAGCTGTGGAACAGATGGATGCTACAGATTTTGATTCATTTTGTTGACTAAATAAAGGAAATTGTGGCCGATTTCTGAGCCAAATTAATTAGTATTAGGAACATTTATTGAAAACAATCCACAGAGCTCAGTTCTGATCTTCAATTTATGTGGATCTATCAGTGCAAATTCTAAGAAACCAGTTGCCATGTTTCAAACAGCTGATTTTATACATACTGGGAAAGCTAAGAAGTGAAACAAGGTGTAATAGCTTTTTCTGCTTATTTACTGATTGATTTAAAATATTTTTACCCCATCTTTCTCCTTAAAAAAAAGGGCCCAAGGTGGCTTAACATAATTAAAAAGACAATGTTTAAAAAAATATACAAAGCATACAAATATTTTAAACAAATTAAACAAACATGATATTAAAAACAGTAAATAAAACCAATTCTAAAAACACGCTTAAAAGCAACAAAGCGCAGCAGTCTATTTTTTAGAAAAACCTCTCAGACAGTCAGTCATGACTGTTTATTTGGATATGTTAGGAAGACTCCCCCACCCCCAATAATTGGTACAATGGATTTGGACTGAGGAGACCCAAGTTAAAAATCTTGTGAAACTACATGGATAGCCATGGACCAGTCATTTTCCCTCAGCTGAATTTATGGGAGTTTTTTAAAACTGGGGGTTTTTTGTTTTTGTTTTGAAAGTATTCAGTGCAACCTATTAAGATCTGCCATCAGAAACGCTTGAAGCAAATAGAAATATAACTGAATCATAAACAGTCAAACATATAAAGCAGTGGTTCCCAACCTTGTGTCCACAGTTGTTCTTGGACTACAACTCCCAGAAATCTTGACCAGCACAGCTGGTGGTGAAGTCATCTGGGAGTTTCAGTCCAAGAACATCTGGGGACCGAAGGTTGGGAACCACTGATCTAAAGGGAAAAGGGAAAGAGTAACATAAAACCCATTACTGTCCCTCAGTGACAATTTTAGATCTGTAGATAATCACTCAAATGACCCAAGTCCATCATGTCACATAGATAGAAATGATATGTAAGACCAGGCAAATAACCTTTGGCTCCTTGCAGGAAAGGCAGGATATAAAATGTACATTATGATGTACAGGAGGAACCTGGTACCTGTGAAATTAGTATCCACGGTTTCAGCTATCTTTGGTTGCTACTGCAGAAACCCAGCCTGCAGTGTGCACATCCACACTTCTTTCCTTCTCTCACCCTCCCCCACTCTCTTTAATGGGTTCACTACTAACCATCTGCGGGGGGCTTGAAACCTATCTCATGCAGATACAGGGGTCATACTGTAAATGCAGATCCTCCTCTTCTTTTGGGATAGTAACAGACAAATAAATAAAGTTTATGTATGAGATTTATAAAAGAAGAGTGGTTCAAACTCCCACTATTAGTGTTATTTCTGTTGGAATGGGTAAAGCGGTATGTATCATACGAAACAGAGCAGCTACAATGAGGCAAGAATATGACGATGAGAATCAGCTCACTTGATAGGTACTGTTGGTGAGCCTGAACGATGAAAGTGAACGTTCTGCCATTTCCCATCACGGCGGTGCCACACTCTTGTTTCTTCGGATTGCATCGTCTTGGGCATTCCACTCCCATCCATGTACTGAGTCAGCCGTATATATGCAATGCAGGCAGCATCATCACCCACAAGATGGACGTGGGGATTCAGGATAATCGTGTGGATTGGCTTGTTGCTTTTTGACAGAGCTATAGAGAAAAAAGTGAACATTGTATAACACTCATAATACACAGCAGGATGCAATCCACAGAAATTTTTGTATGCCTAGAAATTCCATAAAAGAAACCTGATCATTTAATGATGAACTGACCAGACTATAAACATACTTAACTTTCTTTGGATTGTTCACAAAGTAGTGCAATGTTACATTAAGTTTTCTTTCTTCTTTCCTGAAGCTACCACTAGTCTGAGAAATATGTATAGGACACAGATTACTTTGTTGGACAGAGAGATATTATTATCCTATTTATCTGTGAATCCACTGGCCCCATGAGCAATATCTAATACTAAAAAATAAAATAAAAATAAAAACAAAAACATCAAAATACACCTTTTTAAAAAGAAAAAAAATCTGCACATCCAGCACAATACATTATAATGAGCTATCTTTTTCTCTTAATTAAGTTCTGAATACAATGACCTGTTTACTGTATTGTCTGGCTTGGCTCCCAGGTCCCCAATCTTCCTCTCTACACAGTGGATTGTCTTTGGATATTCAAGCATAGATAGACTAGGAGGACTTCTGAGGAGGCATGCAGGCACAAAACGTTGGTGCTTTAAAAAAAAATTAAACTGTAATGTGTGACACAGTGATTTGCTATATAAGGAGGAACGTTATACTGCCACTACATAGTCTACAGGATAGTGAGGAAATGTGTGTCTTTCTTACTAAAAACAAAGACTATGACTTTTTCTGCCTGAGCCAGGCACTGCAACTTCAGAAGAGAATTTATGTACCTCAGTATGTTAAGAACAAGCATCTCTTTTGAGACACTTATTTTTCTCCCTTTTTAACAACAGAAGAGATTTGTGAGGCAAGCAAGAGCTAAAGTGCCTCTTGCTTACGCCATTTTTTTTCTAGTGGAAAAAATGTAGCTGTGACTGATTTCAAAACAAATTTCAGCAGAAATCATGGGTATTTTTTTTTTAGCCACTGTTCAATAAACTAGGTGTCTTTCTTGCCCCCACTGTTGCCAGCAGGCAAATAAACTAAAATCGACACACACTGGCAAAACAGCCTTGGTGCCAATGCATAAAATGTACATATATGAACCAACATGAGCCCATTAAATGTTTTACAAATGATCAGTTTTCTTCTAGATGTTACATACCTATATATTGTATCTTATGTTACACTTAACAGGAAAAATAAGATTTTATATTTTTAAAATCAGCATAATAATAAGGCTACTATTGTCACACACTTATTTAGCATAAAGTCCTCGGGGCCTGTTCAGACACACTGCTATACAGTCTCAAATTTATTTGGAGAGGGTCAGTAAGAATGGAGCTTCTATGAAATCCCCTGCATAGCTTTCAGCAAGGCACCGTCTCCTTAGTGGAGTGTTGGACAAAATGGTACTATTCCATGGCTATGACCACAATGAGTTGCATATGGCAAAAGCATGAAACAAGTACCATAGATGTAAGCCTCAATCTGTGACTAATTCCTCAAGCATTTGTTTTCTGTTGCACAGGAAAATCAGCAATTTGCTTGGAAAAGGGAAACTGTATAATTTCAGGCATTGAAACAAGTGCATACAGAACCTTATGTGTGTTCATTTGCCACATTCATCAACATCTGAAAAAAGCAAGAAGTCTTGCTGGGGAAATTCTGTCATATGAGAGACTGAGCACCTCTATCTTCCTTAAATAGCACCCGTTAGGCATATTTTGTTATGTCATCTGGGGTTGGGAGAATCATACTTCAGCAGGAGTGTACCTCCTGTGCATGAAGGACGTCCCAGATTCTACCCTTGGAATGTCCAGTTAAAAAAATCAGATTAACAGGTGATATGATAGACTGGGGTCTCACACCATAGAATGCCACTGAAACAGTCAGAGTGGAAAACATTGGATAAGATTGAGAAATAGCCTAACCTCCCAATAAAGGCAGCTTCCTTTGTTCCTAGAGAAATGCACAAGGAATGTTCCAAGAGAAATAATGTCCAATCAGTACATGAATGTTCTGGGGTTACTAAACTTTTGAATTATGGTGTATTTGACCACATAAAATAGGTAACAATGCTAGCTCTTGAGCTTTTGTGATGTGTTCAAGGGGATGACCGGATCCATTTCACATCTGATAGACCACCAGAATAGTGTTTCTCACTAATTAGTGCAGCATACAAGTTAATTAATTAATAAAAAACAGATCAAAGGACACATATGACATAACAGTGTTACCATGTTTTTTAAGGCTGCAGCTAACGTCTATTAGGTGCATATAAGCAATATCTCAATCTATTTGATCTGTGGTTAATGAGATGTGCAGCTTTGTAACAACCACCTTAAATTACTAACTTGAAACACAGAAACGACAGGAGAAACATACCATTTTCAAAGTAAAACCGGTGGAAGTCCATTCCCTCTACCAGATTTCCCAAAGCTTCAGGTTCAAATGAGGTAAGGCCTGGGTCACAGATCTTCCTGTACGGCAAGAAAAAAATAAATACAGCTTTGCTACAGCTATACAAAGTAGGTGAAAGACTCATGAACTGGTGTGTTGGCAGGTCTTTTTCTGAAGTGACCTCATCAAACTATGCTAAGGTGCAACTGAGCTTTATAGCCTGACTTCAAAAATCTCAAAGAACTATACATTTAATGGTGAATTACAACTTATTTTTTACAGAGGGCTCTTGTCTTACACCTGCCAAGGCCACTAGTGAATCTGCAAGCCAATCAGATGGCAGCAAATTCCATGGCTGAGGCAAATTGGAAGTGAGTTGCTGCAGGGCTGGTTTAATAAGTTTTGCTGCATGAGAAGCATGAGATAAAGGTCAAGAAGATGCTCCTACCTTAGTTCACATGCAGAACCTCACTGTGGAAGTTGAATCTCACTTCATCACTGATGATGGGGTTTCTGTCCTCCATTTTCCCCTGAGTCAGTCACTAGTTTAGTGGTTTTGTGACATACCCCACCCCACCTTTCAACAAAGAGGAACAGTTGGGATGCTCCTCTGCCCAGCAACTGCCTGCTGCTTGGGATAATCACTTCACTCTGCCTCCTGTCAGGGCTGGGCTTGGGATCCTGAGATCATCACAGAGATAATGGGGTGGTTTTAATTCATACCACTGGCACTTTCATTTGATCCCCCCCAAATTATTAAATACATCTATGTATCCCATAGGAAACCATGTAGGGTCTGACTAAATTTCAATGTTTTGCAGGATTGGGGTTGTAAAGAAACAACCAGCGTCCAACGTATATAGGGGACATTACTAGGGCCATTTTTGATTCATTTTTCTATGACATTCATATTTGTGAATTTTGTCTGGCTATTTTTGTACACCACTCTAAGGATAATTTATATCTTATGTTATAATAGTCTTTAACATTCCGAGTAGAATTACTTCTTGAAATTCACAGTTTCCCTGCTTTTTAAACGTAATAATCCCACAGCTGACTATTCTGTGAAATTACTGCTCTGAACATTGGGTTTTACATTAAACATGAAAGTCTTTTTCTGTCATCCCAAATAACTGAGCCTGAATAACTGAGGAAACATTGTTAACAAGGAAACAAGTAGTCAAATTCTTGATGAAAATACACAACACCATCTCTTATTGAACACTGCATTAAAAATGAAAGGAAAATTCTTTTTAAATGGGAAAAGATGGCTAGAAACAGGAATTACATTAATTAAAACAGTAAACAGTTGATCAATGAGCAAGATTTTTAAAAAATTATCCTTTGAAGAAATACTTCGACTCTAAATGGCACTATGTACAGCTACAATGTCTACTGACACAAAATTGGGTCGCAGATGCCATTACAGTATCTAATAAATTTTCATTTGTTGTTTAGAAGGCCATGTGTTAGGAAACTCAGCATCTGGGCTGTGGGATGAACTGAGGAAAACTCAAACCTCTAAGCTTGTTAAGGGGAAAATGAAATGCAAAATGTGGAACAGAAATCATACTAGTGTAGCAGACAACTCTGTTTCAAGCATCAAAGGATTAATTATTGCATTGTACCCCCATTCTAACCCCTTATGGAGCCTAAGCGAATTCCCTTGATATTTCTCATGCTGGAACTAATAAGCCTAGAACTGGCTAGTTTCCAACATGATTGCTGCATCACCCACCTTCAGATTATGCCCATTAAAACCAAAAAGATTATTTGCAGGATACATCCTACAAATATTTAATCTTTCAGGGTTTATTCAAATAATTAACTACAGTAGACTTACAGGGTAAGACCTGTTAGGTCAACATCTATGTAAGTCCCATTGATTCAACAGGTCTACTTTAACTGGGAATAAAATTTGATCTAGTTACTTTTTTCAGGGAAAGCTTGTTTCCTAGCACTGTAGGGGTGGGGCAATTCATCAGTTTATATATGCTTAATATATTTAAAATAGTATCTCAAAGTGCGATACAAGAAAAAGGGGGGATTAAAAAACTGCACAAAGCCCCCCAAAAGAGCACAGATATGACAGTGCCAGAGATGGGTTAGTTTCTGGAAAGAGGATGGAACATATAACTAAACAAATTGTTCACACTAAACCAAACTTCAGGTTTTTAAGTTATACTCTAGCCCATCCTTGAATCTGGTGCCCTCTAGATACATTTATCCTGCTCTTGACTAGAGATGGGATTTTCAGATTGTTTTTACTACAAATATGATAATTTTCCATTCTGGGCATTCTACCTGGCAGACAGATCCCTAAACATTGATCACCTGGGGGAAAGACTTAAACCTGAAGGCTTTGAGGGCTAGCTTTGCCTAGTTTTCTGTTCAGAAAAAAAGCTCTCAGCTAGCACTGGGACAGGAACAGGATGTTTGGATTAAGTTACACCCAAAAGCCCTGCAGTTTTGGCCTTTTTCCCAAGTATCTCCCAGATACTTAAGTATCTGACTGTCACTTATAAATCCCAGAATGGAGAATTTTGGGATCTATTGTCCAAAAAAATAAAATTAAAAAAAAAATTCAAAAATTTCTAATAGAAGTATTTCTCAGATTTGCCATCTGGGATTTCAGTATGCCAATTGTGTGAATTATTTTATTAATTACCAATGAATTAAATTAATGCAATTCATCCTCCCCCACTAACCAGTGGTATTGAAGCAGCTAAATGCCTAGGAAACTTACAAATGTGTAAAATTCTTTTGGGGAAGGATGACAACTTACGTGTAGGCTTCAAAATCCCCATTATTGATAGCTTCAATCAGCTGCTCAGTAACCTTGATAATCTCCTGCTTACGAGCTGAAGACAAGATAGAGAAATGAACAAATGACGCATAAGATGAAAAACCAGAGGAAACTAGGAGAAGAAAAGGTTGTCAGAATATTCAGTTGCAGTCATGAGATGGCTCCATGATCGATGTGACTGTCGTTCAGAAATGTCTTTTTTCTCCCATTTCTCTCTCTCTCTCCACCCCTCCCCACCACAGCTAGAAGAGTTAAGTTGCTAGCTTTGTACCTGACTGCCCTCGGTACATTTTTCTGTTTGTGGAGCTCTGAAGCATGCGCCAGGGACCTACAGTGCATCCATCTTTTATTAGTAAGGACCTTTGTAATCGCAAAACCTTTCAGAGAGGAGTGAAAGGGAAGCAAGCTGGCATTATGTGAACAATCCATTACTGCACCAGAAGGACGTGAACAGACTGTGTCACTCCAACCTGATTTCTTCAGCAAAGAAAGAAAGAAAAAGAAAATGGGGGAGGAGAAAAGAAAAAGAAGAGGAAGAAGAAAAGCAGACACCATTAGGTGTGAGCATTTCCTGAAATCTAATAAACTGGAAATATTGGTAAACTATTGGAATGTCCACAAATGGTGGGATGGCTTTAGAAATGTGGCTTCAAAAGACACATAAGTAGGTCAGCACTTGTCAGACAAAATTCACTCAAACTTGTAGCAAGTTTATTATTGCCAAGCAACCTTTAACATGAAATGCAAAACTGCAATCTTCTCACAAACAGAAACCTAAGAATGGATATGAAAGACATGATAGCTTCCTTTCCCATTTGAATTTGCCCCAGTTTCTTTGTCTCTTTTGTCCTCAGACTTCCATCCCTTCTCTGCTCCTTTGGCCCTTATCTATAAACCTGTTACCTGGACATGTTTCACGCCCATAACTGTGCTTGTTGCTTTAATCCTCTTGCCCATAACCATTCATCACAGTATCTTTTAATCCCTGCCAAGTACACATTCATCTCTCTTGTCTTTATTGTGAGGTGTGTTGGTTTTGAGTCATGCCGAAGGTCAGAGGTCACTGCTGTCACAATGGCAATAAGGGGGAAACAGAGCTATTTTTTAACACAGGTTCTAAGCAAAGTTGATACTAGGTGAAGAGAAGCCTTCCTCCCAAGTAAAAACAGATTCCTCACACATTGTTCCTTACCCTCCACCTCAACATTCAGATATACTTTTCAGAAAATCTTTTCAGGTTTTTCAGACATTTTTCCCCCTCACTCATCCTGCAAAACGAGTTTAAGAAGGGATGGCATGCAGGCAGCCTCAGAAGAGGGAAACCTCATTAAATATGATGTGTTGTAACTGAGAAAGGAAGGTGGAATCAATATTGTGATCAGAGCCTTCACATCAATGCCGTATATATGTTCTCAAATCAGTCCCATACTCTAAATGTAGGTGAACAACAGCATTCAGCTTCTAAGAAAAGTAGGAACTAATTGATATGCTTATTCAGAGGCCAAAAATACAAATCGTTTGCCTGTGACAAACATAGGGGGTGCAGTTGTGACCACACCTTGCAGGGGAAAAAAAACCCACACTCCTTCCATAGGACAGAGATCCTGCGTACAAGAGAGCTGGAAAAGCTAACATATTTGTAGGGTTGTCAGGTGTGCTGTGGGACTTATTAGGGCCTTCAAATTGACATATTTTGCACTTAAGGCCACCTGATGACAAAAAGGGGACATGGGTTTTCTGAGGAAGCATGTTACCTGTATCTGTATACGTGTTCAACATAGGTGGAGCTTGAAGTGTACAATTCTTTAAGGCTGAGAAATGCAGAAGACTTTACAGGACAAAATGGCCAGAATCCTACTATTTATGTATACCAGTGTAGTAGGAGCAACATAAACTGCAGTGGTAAATTGTTGCTGATTAAGGAGTTGACACTTCTATTTCTTGCTATATGCCAAGTCACACAACTGGTTCCTGGCAAAAAAACGCAAGTGTCAGCATCTTAACCAGAGGTAATTTGGGACTGCAATTTTATGCCACTACAATGAGATACTTAATGGAGTTATACATTGCATTATGTAGGCTGTCAGTTTAAATTTTGATACAGTACATGAATATTGACCAGCACCAATACACTGCATTCATTCCACATGTTAGTCCTCACTGATCAATGGACACTTAACACTGGTTTAAGGCCATTATCTGCTGATAATCCCACAGCCTGACTCTCCATGTTAACAAGTGTATAATTATTTTCATGATTTGGCTGCCTCTCACAGAATTTGCTACTCATTGCCATAGGAAAAAAAATCTGGGGGAAACTGAGAGGTTAGGCGGAGAGCATTTTTCAAAAGAAACACTGTGAAAGATCTTTCTTGGCTTAATTTATTTTGTCAGTAACTAGATCTGTCTCATATTTCAATGACTTCAATTGCATGAACATTTGATAAAAATCTATCAGTTTACCTATTTGCTAGAACACACTGTACATCAGGTAGGATTCTATGCAGTTGAACAATTTCAGTACATGAGATTAAGGAATTCATACTGTGGAACACAGCTGAGACTGTATCAAGACCAGCATTGTTCTTTCCAGCTTTTGTCACATCTATGGAAGGACATTTCAGTGCACACCAGGGGCTTGACAGGAGAAGAGGTGACTAAGTAATACATATTCTAATTCATTTCTCAAGCGCCCATGCATCAAACGTTAGAGCAGTTATATTTCTGAAATTACACAGTATGATCTCCCTTCCCTTGATCTGCACAAATGCTGCAAAGTACCAAGGATCTGAACTTCTCTCCTAGTTGGTCAGTGCATATAAGCCTTGCGGTTCTCGAACATTTCTTTTGTTCCTCCTCAGCCTAAGAAACAGAACAGAGCTCAATACATGGTGAAGCCCACTCTCAGCTCTGCCTGAGACACTGGAAGACTGATCTGCAAACAGCATGAGAACAACCAGAATTGAGTCAGATCAGCTCATCATTCTTAGAGTTATGGATATCTACATAGTCGTAAAACGTCTATCAGATTTAAAGGAGTGATAGCAAAAATAATAATAATGCAAGTGCAGAAGGACATAAATCTCATAAAGATCTTCAGGAGTGACTTAAAATAAATTTCAAAAGATAATAAGGAATTTATTTCTCATCAGTGTCTGATCTTAAAAGATAGGATACACCGCAATCATGCAAAAAAGTTATATACCTTCTGTCTTAGGTATCATTTCTCATTCTTGCGACTCTTGTCCAGTTTCAATCCAGTCTGTCATCTGCAAAGCTCCAAACTAAACACAACTCATACTGTATCCATGCTGTTACATTCCAATCTTACATTCAGTTGGTTGCTGTTGACTGTAATGTCACTGACCTCCTGTATGACAGCATTCCACTGTTCAGCCACATTCTATTTTATTTACTTTGATCAGACCACAAAGCTTTCTTGGCAATTCTACAATATAACTCTGTAACACCTTTTGTGAAATTTTCTCTTCTTCCTCTTTTTACTTTTACACACAATGAATTAATGACAGTATGGTTATAGTACCAATCCATTTTTCCCTACATACTTTTCCTCAATCACAAAGCTAGTGCTACGCTGTTCAGTCGTACTCATTTCACTGCACGTTGTTCATAATGTAACTAGCTCCAACACTGCAGTCTCTTTCCTACATTATTCGCAAGCATCAATCTATAAAAAAATAAAAAAATGATGCTTAGTTTCTCAGGATTCTGCACCTTGCATTACAGTCACTCAATGCTATGTATTACAAAGATGATGAATGCCACAAGATGGTGCTTTTGTACACATTGATGTCTATCCATATATAATAAACTAAGAGTCAGATTATCTGTAAGTATTTGGTGATAGCCTGGCCAATCATACAGAGATTGTACGCTTATATGTAGGAAAGGCAAAATCTATCAATTCTGATGCTCTTAGTCTTTCATTTTTCTAATGTTAAATTAATTTTGTATAATTTCTTTACTGATGTGGGATTTCTTCATAATGAAGTCCCTGTGAAAATTCATTTACATTGTTCGCACATTTCCCCTAATATTCATATTTCTATATACAATTTTGCCTAACAGTGCATTAGTAGCTAGTAGGCCTCCTTCATATAAAGCACTTTATATTTCCAGCCCCACAAATATATGCATTTTTCTGAAACTTTCCCTAAAAATACACATACACTGCATAAATGTTCTCTCTGGAGAACTGCACAGCAAAAATCTGAGAAATATGAATACTGAAGTCTAAATTCCAGTTTCCATATTGATTCAAACTGGGTAAATTTGCTGAATCCACACAAATGGAATGAAATTTTCTTCCATCCCTAGTAAAGATCAGCCCTAAGGGTGTTGCTTATATAGTTAGACTTTTATGGTATACAGAGGAGGGGGGGGGGTCTTGTTGTTCCATTCACATAAGTGGAATTGTGCTCACAGAAGGGGCCCTTCTGTAGACCAGACTTGTCTTCCATGAATAGGAGCTTCTGTTTGTGGAATGACAATCAATGGTGGCTGGAACCCAATGCAATTGGTGAGGCAGAAGGCACAGCAACCAGTGGTAGGCAGAGTCAGGACAAAAAGGAGTGGGGGGGGGCCAGGAATGGGCTGGATGAAGCTAGGCTGAGCCAAGTGGTAAGAACAACAGATGCAACCCAAAATTTAGAACCACCTTTCTATTAAAGAACTATACTATACATATTCTCATCACCTCTTGGTCTCAGAATTACAGATTCACATGACATTGTCATCATCCTCATGAGAGGAAGCTTCAGGTGGAAATTAAATGTATTAGAGATCTCAAAGAGTAGTCTGCCTAACTCTGTCAACTCTGGACTAACCAAAGTGTGCAACCATTTGTTAGTTACAAACATATACCATGTATTCAGCTCCGCTTTGAAGCAGAGTTGAGAATTCTTACTAACAAGCAGAGATGACCTGCCCATGTACATGACAGTAACTAAGAAGTTTTGCCAACCTATGTAATGGACCAGAGAACCCCATTGTTCTGCTCATGTATGCATCATCGAATAAATGGGTAAGCAATGAACCTAACCTAAAATTCATCAGCATTTCAAAGGACAAGATTCCTAGACATAAATGTTTTTGGAATTTAAACTGTGTTCATTAAACCCAATTCTCTATTTCAACTTATATGCATATGACACTGGGATTTATTACTTTTTATTACCAAATCTTTGGAAGGGATGAGAAATGGTTAGACCAGGAGTAGGTATAGTGTTATAATGCAAGCCTCTGAAGAGGTTATGTATGTTTGCAAAATGCTGAAGGGATTTAATATCCCTTAATGTTGTTGTAACTCATTTTCCCAAATAACCTCCCCAAACACATACAAGGCAGTGCATTACACATTCCAAAGAAAATTGCCACATGGCCATTCTGTGCCAATATTTGGAAAATGGAGTATATAAGCTTTATGTGCAAAATTTGGAGCAGAATTAACCAAGTTCACACTGAAGCAACATGCTTTGCTTTTAAACATTGGATTGTACTTTCCTTTTTTAAATAAAAGCCAGAGACATTTCTTCTACATGTTTTGAATGACTTTATGGTGATCCTAAACACTTAAGCTGTCATCTGTAGCGTGATACTGCTTTCCAAAGTCTACTGTTCAAGTGATTCACTGTGATTCACTCACTAATGATCTGGAAGGGCTTTTTAAGACAGCTGATTCTCTCTTCGATTTCCTGAGAAGAAAAGACTCTCCTAATATTCATGGCATGATTAGTCACAATCCAAACATTTCAACTGCTGATAAGCAGGAAAAAAATACACAATGAAGTCAGCAAAGGACTATCTTTTGCCCCAATATTCTAATGGGTATGTATGCCTCCTCCAAAATTACCATTTGCTATGCTAGGATGTCAAGAAATTTGTCAGATACAAGAGAAATAATTACTGCAATTATAACCCACACATCTAAACGTAATTTTGGTTTTATGCACTAAGGTCCAAATCCAACAGTCAACTCCAAATGAAGTAGACCCATTGAATCAATGGGGCACATATCATTGTTGACTTATCAAGACCCATTGGATCAACAGATCTACTTCAGTTAGTACTAGCAACTGGATTTAGCCTCACATGCTGAAAGTGGCTGTGGATGCTACCCATTTTTAACTGCTAGTACTTGGGAATTAAATACCGAATAGTGCAGCAAGAGTACAGCCATTCTTATTTTTTTCTGTGTTTTCTAGAATGATGTAAGGACTGATGTATGTTCTATTTGATCAGGACATCAATGTTTTGTTCTGCCTCATAACTGGGACCAGTTGTGAAAGCTTCCTGCACTTTCAGCCTAGCATTTTTGCTGAAGCAAGTTCTGAACCTATGCTGATTTATACAATGGTTCCATCTGGCTTTTCCCTAGCCTTGCCTGAAGAGGCCAGATGTAACTCTGGGACTATATGCATGCAAAGTTCATGGGCTACCCCTGAGTTACAGCCCATCCCCAGAGATGTTATAAAGGGGCCAATGCTGAAATGAGAAACAAATGAGAAAGAACACAATTTAAAGACACTGACTTCCCTCCTGCAGGAGTCCTACCCATCTGGGGGACCAAGATAAGGTGTGCACTGGGAGCTTCACAATAATGCAGATATGGTTACCTCTCTGCTTATCAAATCTGGACAAAATAATTGTTTATTTGTTTGCTGGACTGGAAAAAGCTTCTTAATTCTATAAAAATGGAATCAGAATCTGCTGGTAGCAGCAATTAATTGAACTAGGGTTTACAGTTTCGGAGAAGTGGAGATTTTTTTTCCTCAATCCATTTAGCTATACAGCAAGATCAAGTGAAGTCTTCTTGACCTGAGGAAGTCAGAAACACCAAGACGAGGTGCCCGGAACACCAAAACGGCCATAACTCTATCATCAAGAGGCTATCTTTAAATCATAAAAAATATAACTGAAGAGGTTCATGTGGCATGCAGAGACTGATTATACTCTGTGGATTCATCCAGTCAGCTAAAATAAGAAAAGAGCAATGGATACTTGTTCACTAAGAGTTTTAGAACATCTCTTCCTCTTCAGAAAAAGCAGGATCAGACTACAACAGCTAAGGTTAGGGTGAGAAATTTAAAGCAGGTGAATGAGAACCTGAAATGCAAACTCCCTCTGCCTATAAAGGCTAGCCTTCTTTTTGACTTAAGTCAAGCCCTCTTTGCACTGAGTCTGGCCCCAAATAGGGTTTCCACCCATCCTTTGTTGATTCTTAACCTTCCCTCTCATTCACCTTCTCCAAGAAAATAAAGCATTACACTGGGGAAGAAGGTAAGCAGGCACCGGAAGGTACTGGAACAGGATGCACTTTGACTCATTTCTTGAGGAAAATCATGATTCCTATTGAGAAGTGACACACAGAATATGATTTGTAGCCACAGAGATCCTAATCCTATCCTTTTGCATTGCACCAAGGCAAGACTTATCTTTCTTACAGAAGAAGAACAAAGAGTTGGCAGATGGGAAGGCCAAAGGCAGAGGCATGGAAAAACCTGAAGTGTATGGGGAAATGCGGGGAAGTGAGGAGGGCACTGAGCTGAGCGATGAAGATTTACATCACAACAGTCTTCAGCAGCAGTATACTCTAAAAAAGTGAAGAGCTAGGATACCTCACCAACCAAAAAGAGTCAGTTGCTTTGCTTTGCTTATGGAATATGAAGTTTTCTGCCTGGGAACATGTGAACAGAGCTTGGCATTTAGGAGCTGAGGGAGGTGTCAGCTCTGTATTTTTAGGTGCTTAGAATCTTTTCATCTCCCAGAAAACGTCTGAAGTTCATAGCAAGTCTGAAGGTTAATGCAGAAGCTGCTACCATTTGCTAAGCTGTGCCCATACCTTTGTGCCAGTAACAGATACTTTTCATAATGTACTGCTCAGACGGAGCTTGCACATGGATTGAATTTTTTATACTCACATGCTAAGGTCTACTTTAGCACAGGCAGTGATTGTCAGATTTTTTTTATACTGAGGGGCAGAGATTGAAAATATCTATCTTTTAGATGACAACTCCCAGATTTCCAAAGCTAGCATGGCCATTGAGACTAAAATATATGTGCCTAGGGGCCATCTTTAACCTTAGCATGATTTGGGGATCTACTTCTTAATATATATATATAAAAAAAATTAATGAGGCACAGCAACAATAGTAGTACATTGAATGCACTGAGATCCAGCATAGGTCATGCTACAACCCAGGAGTGGGTCTTGAAGATAAATGGCTTAGGGTTACCAGCCCCAAAGAAGGGTGGGATGCTGGTGCCTCTCTATTACTATATATGTGTTTTTTCACCCTTTCATGAGAAGATATGTTAGCTAAAACCTCTTACATACAACCATTAAACACATAGCAGTGCTTTATTATTATTATTATTATTATTATTATTATTATTATTATTATTATTATTATTATTATTATTATTATTATTATTAAGTCATACTGGATAGTTAACCTGTACATTATCATTTTGAGGAAAGCTGGTCTGCTTTCTACATCTGCTGCCCTGCTGTTTGGATCTTACCTTACTCAACAAAACACAGTGAACTATATTTTCAGTTCATGACCAAACTTAACTAACAAAAGTCAGATATGACCAAATTTAACAGCCATGTTTTCAAGCATTATTGCTTTAAATACAGATTTAAGTGAAGTCACAATGCTCTCTCATGTAGGAACCAATCAGATAATTTATGGTCGAATACAACTATGCAACTGTTTTGCATAAAGCAGATGGCTGCGTTGCAGCATTATTCTCCCATGCCATAATGCAAATGGTTTTGTTTAACTTTATAGAGTTAAACAAGCAGGGAGAAGAAGCAGCTTGTGTCCTTGTTGTTTTTCTCAGATAAACTCTGTTTCTGAAATAGAAAGAAAAATGTACATTTTCCAAAATGTGCACATGATACTAAATTGGCACAGGATGCATTCGTACAAATATCATTTGCACCACTTATGTTTCCCTAATAATCTACCTTAAAAAAAACCCCATATGGTTAAATGATAGTTATTGTCTGTATTCTTTAAACTGAACAAGGACATTGTGTTCCATGACTATTCATGCATCTGGTAAAGTTAACCTATGTCAGTGCATGCAATCAGAAAAGAAGCTATGTTATTTTGTTACATGAAATAACCATCTACAAGGTGAGTCCTGGGGAACTTTGAAGACTATCAGATTTACCAAGGCATAAGCTTCCTTGGGTAGAGTTCATTAGTCCATGAAAGCTTATGGCACAAGGAAGCAGTGAGATCTCAAGGAGTCCTGTAGTCCATACAAAAAGGCCTGCTGAATCAGACTAAATGTCAGTTCCGTAGTCCTACATCGTACTTCATATGGTGACCAACCAGATGCCTCTGAAAAGCCCACAAGCAGGTAATAGAGACAATAGCTTACCCTGACCTTGGTTGTCACATGCTCCCTAATAAAGGGTATGCATGGCATGCTGCCTAACTTTTGTATAGAATTTACATCCAAGCAAACATTTGGTACTGCACAAAACACTGACATCCTTCTGGTATCAAGTCAAATTTACTAACACGTCTTTCTGCAGTTCAGTAAAAAGTCAGTGAAATTCTGAACAGGAGCACTAAAATATATATATTTTTAAAGGGACCAAGGAGCAATATTCATTCACTATTACTTGGACATCAGAAGTACGCTTGCATTTTATTTTTGTTCTGGTTATTTCACATACTTTTGATGGTATAGAAAGGACTGTGCTTTTTTAACAAGAGTGTACTGTAAATCAAGCCTCTTCACGGATTGCTGCCTTGTCATGGCGAAGGGGCTTGAGTAATTCAGAGAAGCTATGGGCTTTGCCGTGCAGGGACACCCAAGATGGACAGGTCATAGTGGAGAGTTCTGACTAAAAGCGATCCACCTGGAGCAGGAACTGGCAGTATCTTTGCCAAGAAAACTCAATGGACAGAAACAAAAGGCTAAAAGATATGACGCTGGAAGATGAGCCCCTCAGGTCGGAAGGCGTCCAACATGCTACTGAGGAAGAGCGGAGGACAAGGACAAGTAGCTCCAGAGCTAATGAAGTGGTTGGGCCAAAGCCGAAAGGATGCTCAGCTGCGGACACGCCTGGAAGTGAAAGGAAAGTCCGATGCTGCAAAGAAAAATACTGCATAGGAACCTGGAATGTAAGATCTATGAACCTTGGTAAGCTGGATGTGGTCAAACAGGAGATGGCAAGAATCAACATTGACATCCTGGGCGTCAGTGAACTAAAATGGACAGGAATGGGAGAATTCAATTCAGACGATTATCATATCTACTAGTGTGGGCAAGAATCCCGTAGAAGAAATGGAGTAGCCCTCATAGTCAACAAAAGAGTGGGAAAAGCAGTACTGGGATACACTCTCAAAAATGATAGAATGATTTCAATACGAATCCAAGGCAGACCTTTCAACATCACAGTAATCCAAGTTTATGCACCAACCACCGATGCTGAAGAGGCTGAAAGTGGAAGTGAAGAACAGATTTAAGGAACTAGATTTGGTGGACAGAGTGCCTGAAGAACTATGGATGGAGGCTCGTAACATTGTACAGGAGGCAGCAACAAAAACCATCCCAAAGAAAAGGAAATGCAAGAAAGCAAAGTGGCTGTCCAACGAGGCCTTACAAATAGCAGAGAAGAGAAGGGAAACAAAATGCAAGGGAGATAGGGAAAGTTACCGAAAATTGAACGCAGACTTCCAAAGAATAGCAAGGAGAGACAAGAGGGCCTTCTTAAATGAACAGTGCAAAGATATAGAGGAAAATAATAGAAAGGGAAAAACCAGAGATCTGTTCAAGAAAATTGGAGATATTAAAAGAACCTTTTGTGCAAAGATGGAAATGATAAAGGACAAAAATGGTAGGGACCTCACAGAAGCAGAAGACATCAAGAAGAGGTGGCAAGAATACACAGAGGAATTATACCAGAAAGATCTGGACGTCCCGGACAACCCAGATAGTGTGGTTGCTGACCTTGAGCCAGACATCCTGGAGAGCGAAGTCAAGTGGGCCTTAGAAAGCATGGCTAACAACAAGGCCAGTGGAGGTGATGGCATTCCAGTTGAACTATTTAAAATCTTAAAAGATGACGCTGTTAAGGTGCTACACTCAATATGCCAGCAAGTTTGGAAAACTCAGCAGTGGCCAGAGGATTGGAAAAGATCAGTCTACATCCCAATCCCAAAGAAGGGCAGTGCCAAAGAATGCTCCAACTACCGTACAATTGCACTCATTTCACACGCTAGCAAGGTTATGCTCAAAATCCTACAAGGTAGGCTTCAGCAGTATGTGGACCGAGAACTCCCAGAAGTACAAGCTGGATTTCGAAGGGGCGGAGGAACTAGAGACCAAATTGCTAACATGCGCTGGATTATGAAGAAAGCAGAGAGTTCCAGAAAAACATCTACTTCTGCTTCATTGACTACGCAAAAGCGTGGACCACAACAAACTATGGCAAGTTCTTAAAGAAATGAGAGTGCCTGACCACTTTATCTATCTCCTGAGAAATCTATATGTGGGACAGGAAGCAACAGTTAGAACTGGATATGGAACAACTGATTGGTTCAAAATTGGGAAAGGAGTACAACAAGGCTGTATATTGTCTCCCTGCTTCTTTAACTTATATGCAGAATACATCATGCGAAAGGCAGGACTGGATGAATCCCGAGCCGGAATTAAGATTGCCGGAAGAAATATCAACAACCTCAGATATGCAGATGATACCACTCTGATGGCAGAAAGGGAGGAGGAATTAAAGAACCTCTTAATGAGGGTGAAAGAGGAGAGCGCCAAAAATGGTCTGAAGCTCAACATCAAAAAAACTAAGATCATGGCCACTGGTCCCATCACCTCCTGACAAATAGAAGGGGAGGTTATGGAGGCAGTGACAGATTTTACCTTCTTGGGCTTCATGATCACTGCAGATGGTGACAGCAGCCACAAAATTAAAAGACGCCTGCATCTTGGGAGGAAAGCGATGACAAACCTAGACAGCATCTTAAAAAGCAGAGACATCACCTTGCCGACAAAGGTCCACATAGTCAAAGCTATGGTTTTTCCAGTAGCGATATATGGAAGTGAGAGCTGGACCATAAAGAAGGCTGACCGCCGAAGAATTGAAGCTTTTGAATTGTGGTGCTGGAGGAGACTCTTGAGAGTCCCCTGGACTGCAAGGAGATCAAACCTATCCATTCTGAAGGAAATCAACCCTGAGTGCTCACTGGAAGGACAGATCCTGAAGCTGAGGCTCCAATACTTTGGCCATCTCATGAGAAGAGCAGACTCCCTAGAAAAGACCCTGATGTTGGGAAAGTGTGAAGGCAAGAGGAGAAGGGGACGACAGAGGACGAGATGGATGGACAGTGTCATTGAAGCTAGCAACATGAATTTGACCCAACTCCGGGAGGCAGTGGAAGACAGGAGGGCCTGGCGTGCTCTGGTCCATGGGGTAACGAAGAGTCGGACACGACTTAACGACTAAACAACAACAACTGTAAATCAAGAGAATGAAGCACCCCCTCCCCCCAAAAAACTGGAGCTGTATTAGACATGCATTTCCAACCTTGCTGTGGGATTGAGACATGGGCCATTGTTTAGACACTTCACACTCTCAGCATGGAAGTATGAATGGATAACACAGCTGGGCTTATATCAACTGATGCTTTGTCAGGAGGCAGGTACTCTGGAAATCAGCTGGCCAAGATGAAGGAGGAACAAAGCTTGCTCCCGAAGAGAATAATATTAATCACTACGGATATGCCATAATTAGTTTTTTTTTACCGTCAACTATCAGAATTCGTCAAGAATTCCCCATGTGGAAGCTAGAGCTGGGTCATGTAGCCAGCAGTGAGGTGGGCCCTGGTCCAAATGAGGGAAATATAGGTGCCTATAGGTGTGAGTTTGCAGGAGTGAGTCTGTAGGCTAGAACTCCCAGAATTCTGCCCGGGGAATTCTTGGAGAATTCTGAGAGTTGAAGTAAAAAAATAATAACAAACTCACCAAGAACCAATAATATATCCACACCACATTGTCCTTTGCAGTCTCCATCAGGATGAATGGAAGTTATGCATTCATCCTGTCCCTTGGTTCTTATTTATTTTGATGGGATTTTGCACAACTTTCCTGTGAAATGTACCTATAATGTACAAACCAAAGCTTCATGAATTTCTTGAAAATCACATCTCACATTTATACAAAATGGCAGTGTGTGCAAATTTAATTTTCATATCAACAATAAGTGCCATCTGATTCTATCACAACAAAGACTGTACATTTCAGTTTGACAGGGCAGCCATATCCCTTTGAAATCCGATTTTGTGGGACTTCATCCAGATGCAATCACACACATAAAGTTTTATTTTTCTTGCACCTGTGTAAATGATCATTCTTTGCAGTCAACAAATGAGTTTTAATGTCAGAAAGATATCAGGTTGGAGTAAAGCTTACAAAGCAAAGAGTACCAGAATCTACATCATCTACAATTTATTTATGCAATAGCACATTGCATAAATCTTTTCCGATAAATAATTTCTGCTTCTGATTATGAGCCTGACAACACACTATTTTTTGTTATATTTGCATACAAATTAAACTTTTTTTGTAACATTTGCATACAAATTAAACATTATAGTCTTTAACTAATGTTTAGTATTTTCTAGATGTCTAAGCTTTTAATAACAACTCTGCTTTAGAAGTGTTGTATTCATATAAGGAAATTACATATGAACACATGAATTCACTTACATTCTTCATTTTTCAGGAATTAACTGTTAACAAAATTGCAACAAAATGTTCAAAAACCAAAGACCAGAGGAGAAAGGTGTCTACAGACTTTATATATATCTTCTGTGAAGCATCATTTAAATATATTTATATATTGACCAATTTTATATGATGACTTTAATTACGTTTAATCCTCCTGACAGAAAACCATAGTTCTAAAAGGGTGATAAGGATTTCTAAGAGAGAATTCTTGGCATGCTGACTAAACAACCTTTCTCAGAATTCTTGATATGGGAACAACAATTACATTTTAATGGTTAAATCTGTAGTATATATCTGCTCTTCAAAACAAACAAACAAACAAACAAACAAAAAACCCCTCATCTATTCATGATTACATAACAATGGCCAAAAATTATATGTGAGCATGGATTTTGTTGTTTTAAAACATGCACATTCTTAGTATCAGAAATGAATGCATAACCCCAAGCACTTTCAAGACGAGCTGTGCTCTCTACTCATCCATTCTCCAACCATCCTCTTTCTGCCTCTTAGACTTATACCAGCAATTAGTTTCTTTAAGAAACAAGTCACACTGTTCACATGTCGCTTCAATGCAGTATTCGAAATACTAACTGAAATACTATACCAAAGACACAATTGCTTGGGCAACACAAAATATATGTTTGCACATTTGCAAAGACATAGGTTTGTGCAAGTCTCTTGAAATCAATGGAAGTATGATAAAAGCCTGGTAGTGTTTCCATTCATTTCAATAGGCTTGATCATAAGAACTTTCTGGGGGAGTGTACTTTGACGTCGACTAATTTCACAATGAAGTCTACTGGATGTTAAGAAAAGACAGGGCAACAAATTCAGCAGCAACAACATAAACACTTCTAGATCAATCGCTGATGCTCACCACACTGTTGTAAGGAACTACTGTTCCTTTTTTCCAGCTAACATGATGAATTGCACCATCTCTTCAAACAACAATTTCCTAAGCCAGCTCTCTTCTTCAGATATTAGTCTCAAACAGAAAAGTTGTCGTTTTTGGGTGCCGACATGTATGTTGCCATAAGACTACCATAACATGCAGTTTCACCTGATTTTGGAAGCTAAGAAGGGCCAGGTCAAATTAGTTCCTGATCAGGAGATTGTCAGAGAATAATAAGAATCTCCAGATAGGGCTAAGTAAGAATCCTATCTGAAGCCCTGGAGGTGTACTGCCAGTGAGCATTGACCACACCAGCTGAAATGGACCAATGGTTTGACTCATCATCATCATTACCTTAGAACTGCAGAGCTGGAAGGGACCCAACGGATCATTGGGTCCACCCCCTGTCAAGGAGGCACAGTGAAGAATTTAACTTCCAACCTTTGGCTCCACAGCCAGATAACTAAATCACTATGCTTTTCGGGGAATTCTTAGAGTAGCCCCCAAAGTAACTTTTCCATTACAAATCCACATATTGTCACAGAAATGGGAAAAAGACATTCACTATGTTAACAGAGGAGTATTAAGCCATATAACTGTAGTAAACTAATTTTCCAGGCAGGTATAAATACTGTGACCACTCTGTCATTGCATTGGGAAGTGGGATAGGATGAATCAAATGAACTGTCTTCATCTCTCAACTTACATAAAAGAGAGGAAGGAGTGGAATGGGAAGACCCAGATTCATGCAAGTGGTTCTGTGAATTTGTAACTTTCTTGGACTTTGCCGCCGAATTGATGGAAAGAAACACAACATATGAACAAACAAAGATGAGGAGGTAGAATATGATCAGAATCCTCAGGAGACACTGGCAGCAGGAGCGGCCGCTGGGACACAACAAAGATGGCGACTGGGAAGATGAAGCAATGGGAGAAGAGGAATGATGAGGAGAACATGATACCTCCATATCCCTCTCCTTTCTGAGAGCTGCATATGGGGCATGGAAATGCAAGGAAAAAGGGGGGGAAAAGAAGCCAAAACAAAAAGAAAACAAAAATGATAATTTAATCACATACAACAAATGAACATCTCTGAGCTTAGCAACACCAGTAAGGATTCTTTATGATCCTCAAAGATGAGAAGGATTCACCACAATGTATCTTCTGTTCAGATGCCAGCGCAGGAAGAGGTATCTTTGAACCCCTATTGTGGTAAGCAGCACTCTTTACACAGATAAATTAATAATTAGTTCCTGCATATCTTACATCAGTTTGTTTTTAACTTTTTGGTTCACTTCTAGTTAATGGAGATATTCTAAATACAGAATATAGCTTGTATTCACAAGACATCTGCTATGCTGATTCATACATCCTCATAGTAGTCCTGCATAATTCAACAAGAATACATCAGATTATGTGGTCTGTGGATCACAATGTTTGGTTGTTCTTTTAAGCTTTGTTTTCAAGAATATGTATTTATTTATTCTTTATTTTATTTAAAAAAATTATCCTGCTTTTCTCCTTGAAAAGGACCCAAGGCGGCTTACATAATTAAAAAGACAATATTTAAAAGCAAAAAGTAAGCATATTAAATATTTAAAAAAGAATTAAACAAGTATTATATTAAAAACAGTAAATAAAATCAGTACGAAAACACATTTAAAACAACAGAGCACATGCTGAACTCGTGTCTGGACCTGATAATGGACTGGATGAGGGTTAATAAATTGAAACTCAATCCAGACAAGACGGAAGTGCTGTTAGTGGGTGCTTCGCCGGACAGGCTGGAGGGCCATTTCCCTGCCCTGAATGGGGTTACACTCCCCCTAAGGGACAGGGTCTGCAGCTTGGGGGTGCTCCTGGACCCCAGTCTAACACTGGAAGCCCAGGTGGACTCGGTGGCCAGAGGCGCCTTCCTTCAGCTGCGGAAATTATACCAGCTATGGCCCTACCTGGACGAGCGGAGTCTCATGACAGTTACACACGTACTGGTAACATCTCGCATAGATTACTGCAATGCGCTCTACGTGGGGCTGCCTTTGAAGACGGTCCGGCGACTGCAACTGGTCCAGAATCGAGCTGCGTGGCTGGTGAGTGGTGGGGCCGCTAGGGAACATATCAAGCCGATTCTGTTTAAGTTACATTGGCTACCAGTTGCTGCCCGGGCCCAATTCAAAGTACTTGTTTTGACATATAAAGCCCTAAACGGCTTGGGCCCTGGATACCTCAAGGACCGCCTCCTTCCATATGAGCCTACCCGGCAGTTAAGATCTAGCCAGGGGGCCCTTTTGAAAGAGCCGCCCCTTAAGGAGGTAAGAGGGATGGCTTGTAGAGAAAGGGCCTTTTCGGCAGCTGCCCCCAGACTATGGAACGTCCTCCCGAGGGAGATTCGTCTGGCACCGACGCTGATGACATTTCGGCGCCGGGTCAAAACCTTCCTGTTCCAGAAGGCTTTTAATTGAAATAATATCAGCTGTGGGTCCGATGGCAATTTTTAGAGTATATATTTTAATTGTCTTTTAATTGTTTTGTCTTTTTATTGTATTTTAAATGTTGTAAGCCGCCCAGAGACCTTTGGGTAGTGTGGGCGGCATATAAGTTAAATAAATAATAATAACAATCCATTAAAAAACCCCTCTCAGAACATGCAGATATTTCATAGCTTTGGAACTGCCACAAGTGTTAAACTTGTTATCTTGCACCAAGTTACCTAACTAAGTACAGAATTTTTCTTCTCAAGGAAGCGGGCCTTAGCAGGGACTCTTTGTGACCCTCACCAGTTGTGAGCTATACAAAAGATAACTAAGATAGGTTGTACACAGCTAAGTGTTGCAATCTGGTAGCTTCAGTAGATGCCAGAGAGATTCTGATTCATTTTGTGCAGTGACTGCCACATTTTCTCTGGCAAATCAAGAATTGCTCTGTGTATAAAATGAGAAATCTTATCTATTTCTGACACGATTTCTCAATTTACCACCTTTGTGAGCACTGTCTATCACATGCTCCCTATGGAGTTATGTGCTGTGCTCAGAGTAAGGATGTAAGACACAACTGTATTAAGAACAAATAGATATAGTTATGGTACAGCAAAATACAGGATTCTAAAGCAAGCACCACACACTACATCAGAACATTTGTTATTTGTTCTTCCTTGGAAAACACGCTGCCAGTTTGGCCTAAGAAAGATGATTAAAGAAAGTCATAATGTTTCTGTTTACCTGAATGTCATCTTTATATATGAAATATCCACAAACTAAAATCTCATTTTCAATAATAAGTTTCTGATTTGCACACAGTATATGACACTATCAAATTCCTATTACTATAGAATAAGAGCTCTACTAAAGATACAAGCACCATTAATCTAAAAGCCAGTCGATTACAAAAGAAAACATAATGTGTGCTTATAATAGTCACTGAAACTTGTTTTTTATTATGAAATATGAAATCCTGAAATCCTCTTTGTGTATGTTCCAAGATGTAAGGTAAAGTCATCCCAGTAGTGGTGATTTTCACTAATTAAAGACTTCCCTCCCTTGTAACACAGCCACTATGGAGTCCCAATGATGGAAGGGATTACTTAGGATCCATTGGGGCCTCAGGATAGGAGAAAGAACTGTTTAATTTCCAAAATAATGCCCAAGCTGATGATGTCTTTAGCTTCACACCACTGAGGTTACACAAACAAGATTTCAGCTACTTTTTCATGTCCACAAAAAGACTGAAAAATGGCAGCATTTAAAAAACTATCTTCCATAGTCTTAAAAAAAATCATTTTAATGAGAACATCCAAAAGGCCAATATTAGCAACTCCATCTATCTGTTTATTGACTGTCAACTAAGCACTCCATGAAAAATCTTGTACTAAGGCCCAAACCACCTGTGCCAGTCAGCTGTGTACAGATTCTTTTCTTCAAATTGTTAGGTTTCTTCCTTCAAAATAGAATACAAAACAGCTGGAGGCTGTTACCGATGACAGAGAGGGATGCTTAACTGCTTATCTTCTCTCCATTTACCTGAACAATTCCTCTCCCCACTTTTTTCTCCCCAATGGGGAACATTCTGATGGAGGTAGAATCTACACTTTGAAAACAATGTGATATCATCTCGTTCTACACCTGAAACCATGAGTTTACTGAATTAGGAAATAATTATGTTTACAGAAGAGAAGTTATGCCATAAGACAGCCAAATTAAAGCATTCCTGAAGGCTAGTGAGATTCACTGGCTGAAATCCTGTTTCCTTGCTTAGTAAATCATGCTAGAGTAGGCCCAATGAATCAGCGGGGATCTGGTGAGTCAACTCATCCCTAAGTTCCATTGATTCAGTGGGCTTACTTTAGATACAACTTATTATGCCAAGCAACAGGATTTCAAACATTGGCTTTTACCATTGTTTTGACAAGACACTGGCATCTGAACAGATTTTCCTTCCCTGAAAATGTGCTGGGACGGGGGAGGTCACAGTGAAAAGACAAACAGTCCATCTAGGATCACAGATACAGTAGTAATTTACAATTCATCCAGATTGGCCAACCATTTTTACTCTTCATTTCTGAAAGGTCCGATCGAAAAAATATTCTTTCCCTGTAGGGTCTCAGCTGTCATGACTAGTTAGCAAACTTTACCCACAATATCTAGTCAGACCTACTGACAATCCTAATACTTGGATATTCTGTGGCTTGGAAGCAAGATGGCTGTGTCATCATGGATGTGCACCCATGATTCAATATCATTTCTATACATACTATGTGGAACATAAAGAAAATATGGCTGTGACAAGGAGAAACTTCCCCATATAGTTCTGGCATATACACAGGGCACACTGTGTATATGCCACTAAGTAGACAGAAGATCTGATGCTTCACCATCTGTTCCCTAAGCAGTGCAAAACCATGAGAGATAATCAAATTGAACGACCACATTTCCCTGAGATTATAAAGAAATTCTATATTGGATATATTAATCCTGCACAACTAAATATGCTGAGAAATTAAACAAGACACTGTCCTGGCAAAGTCTAGTTTGCGCCATACCTTTCACATCTTCATCTTCAATGGTTGTGTTGGAGCTTTCTGTGGATTCCTGTTGAGAAGTACAAGAAAAATTAATCAGCTGATCCACTGTTCTCAATGTCTCACTTCAGATTGACAAATATGGCTGTATATGTCATGCAAAGCTAAGAAACAGATCATATGACTGCAAGACACAAAGAATCACAGAGAATGACTGCTTCTACCTGAAACAGAATATTAAGCGGACCCATCCAGTTTAGAAAGGAACATTTAAAGAGACATTAATTCCTGTTGTTATGTTTTGATCTCCACAGGAATATAAGGGGAAATCACTATAAAAAAGGGACCAATTTGGTTTCTTAATTTTAGATAGGCGATGGTGAATTATATCAGCTGACCATCAGAACTAGCCATTTCATACCTGGCAAACAGAACGTTTGGAAAAATAGTACATACAGAAAAGAGTCAATTTGCAGCCTGATCCAGAGTCTATCAGTTCAGTTGGAGACAGTAAAGGCTCCCTTTTGATTTTATACAGATAAAAATCCAAACTGTAGTTTCCTTTTGATCCAAAGAATTGTGGAACCATAAGCTTTCCGTGCACAAGAAACACTGACCTCATAATCAAAGACTATAAGTCCTCCATTTCCCATGCCACCTAAAAAGGCTCTTTTGTAATGGGAAGGGAAGAATTTAAAGGAAGTTAATGATACGGCATGGTAGCCTGGTGTTCAAATAAATGAATAAATAAATTAATTAATAACTGAAATGGCTGAAATCCCTTTGGCAAAACTTCGCCTCTACAAGGGTGATGACATTACCAGCAGGCTGACATCATCATCTTGTTCTGTGTAAACCATCATATTGCACTTAGTGTATTTCCTTTATTTGCATGGGCGTTATGGGAGCCACAGTATGGAAGGAAGAGGTCTTTAATTATCAAAAATCAGTGCTGTCAGGTGACATTACCAGCAGGGTGAGATTTTGGAGAATTAAATATTTCTTCTTTCCATCTTGTAGCTTCCACTTGATGAAGGGATTATATAGGAGTCAAAAAGAGCACAGGGGAGCAGCAGGAAGTTAACATTTATGGTGAATCACCCCCGCTTGTGACATCATCATCCTTCCATAGATGTAAATTACAGGGATTTCAGACAATTAAAAAAAACAACAACAAAGTTTTGACAAGATATTCTTTAGAATACAACTAAGATTATGGGGAAAGATCTATGAGAGAACTTGGGGAAGTAGTACTTTGGATCATAACTCCCACATTCATTATGAAAGCTGTGGTATTCTGGTAACTGCTGTCCAAGAAAGTATTCTTCCAAAACTCAGTGCCAGGAGAAGTGTATAAAATTGAGCAATACTGAATAAAAGTGAGGTATTAAAAAAATAAAAATAAAATCAGAAGTTGCTCTTTGGATCCAAGCTACAGTTTTTGTTTTAAAAGAAAACAACCTTTTTCTTTCTTGAAAATGCAAGTAAGTCACTTAGGAAGTTTACAGAAAGTCAAAATGCTTCTGGTGTTTTTCTTTGCTCATTGTGGTTTATTTTTTATTTTTGTAGATACATTGTTTTCTGCCAGTTTGTCAGTTACTTGTTCCTCAGGCAGCTGTTTTCACCACAGTGTCAAAAAGGAAAACATCTCTGACAGCTGTTAAGAGTTTTATGCCCTACAAATAGCAAATATGAATTAGTCCACAAATGTAAAAGGACACTGTCAAGAAGTTCAGACTCTGTTGTTTTTTGTGCTGGTAATGGCTAAAAGAAAAGGAAAAAACCCAAGCAAAGTAACCTAGCAAATGCAACAAACATAACTTTTTTTTAATGAAATTAAAGCAACTCTAATAAAAAATAATTGAGAGCCGGCTATTCATCTTCAGATTAGAGTCTTCTTCCTTTTTCTCATATAGACCACAAATAATTAAAATAGGTATCTTTAGTTAGGTACTAAACCAGTGCAGACAAATAATTATTAGGGAGTCTTATTCAAAGACTGACTCAGTGTTTTTCTTTTTTCATAGCTTGGTGCAGAAGCATCCATATAGGAAAACAGATACAACACCTTGATAGTGTCCTTTTAGTTTATTTTTCTCCCACAAGACTGATTCAGATGAACGTTTCAAAAGCTGAATGTAATGCCAACAGTTTAAAAAAGGACAAGATGTATGCGGATTAATGAATTTATATATATATATATATATATATATATATATGCATGTATATATATGTCAATGAGTGTACACAATACCAAACATCCGCCCAACCACTCAAAATAAACCATCATGCTCTGTCTGGTATTAGACTACTCCAGAATCAAAAGGCACATGGATGTTATCATGCTTCATAGATCATGTGACACACTCTTTAAAATGTTCACAATATCCACATACATACAAACAAAAGAAATTTCATGCATCACCTCACAAGCCAACTTCATGGAAACATTCATTTTGCTCATCATGCTAAAAAGCTTTTGTTGTTTGTTAAGTGATGCACCTTAACAGTGATTTCCCCTAGAAGTGGCTTTTTATGTTCATGGTTTTTTGTTTAGTTTCAAGGGAAGGGGAAAGAGATTAATTATCAATACTTATAACAGAAAAGTCAATAAGATGTAGTCATATCAAAAGTGCTATAATATTTCATCTGATTTGATTTGTGCAGTCCACTTAAAATCTTGACATTAGTGAAAATGTAGGCAGTAAAACACATATTAAACACAACAGGAAAGGCGAAATACGGTTCATGAGCTAGCAATGTAAATGTTACAAGCCACCTTACTGATATAAACAAGAGACTGTAAAATAAATATGAAAATGAGCTGGATCTAGTCACACTATGCTGGGATACAAGCTTGAGAAAGTTCTTTTGTGGTAACATATCTGCTCAAGTTGTATCCACAAACAGCAGTGGTTAGTGACTAGTAATTGCATTAGAAACATCAAAAAAAGAATATGATGTCTGAACGTCAGTGACATTTTCTCTAATTAGTGGATTATGAAGCACTAATTATGGTATTCTCTAATCCAGGGATAGGCAACTTGTTCAAGCTAGATCAGAAATTTTATTGGCAATCTCATTTTCAAATATAACTCTGCAGCCATCAGATATGGTTAGAAAGTGTCTTCTTTTCTCCCCATCCCAAATGAAAGCTGCTAATTGTAAGATTCTAGCAACAACTCAGATGGAGCTTCAACAGTTGCTTATTCCCTTCTCAACTCCATGCAAGGAAAAACCGTTTGAGATTAAATCCAATCCAACACACACAGCCATCATAAACAACAGACTTTTAAAAAAAAGATTTAAAAAACCGAAGTCCTCAAAACATTCTTGACATCCCAGGTGTGAGCAGCTGGAAGATGTTCTGAAAGAAGTCTGAAGTTCGGTACAGTGGTCAACTGACAGAACTGGGGTGGAAAGCTTCAAGTCTATGTACCAGTAGGGTTCTCTTTCCCTTTCACTGAGAGCAGAAACAGATGAGATGGCAGCTTTGCAATGAGAAACTGATAACATTTTATCATTCCAGAGATGTTTCCTTCACAGCTCCCGTGTCTGCACAATCAACATGCAAACAAAGTACAGTGTTTGCCTCCCTGTAATGAATCACCACACAAAAATGAGATAATGGGCAACTTGTGAAGCTGATGAACAATGTTGGAGGATGATGAGAAATCCTTTACTTCTGAAGGCATCTCAAGTTCTAAATGCAAAGTTGTAATCTTTCCTTTTTCTGCCCTGAGTCCCTGTGCTGTTTTTGGTCTGAAACGAAGGTTCTAGTCTGGTCCACCTGCTATGAATGTTAAGATGGAATGTGTACCCATTACTTTTCATTCTCAGTAACAACCTCAACTACAGAACCAGTGCTCATGCACTGGAAAAGTGTATGACGAAGACTGAGGAGCAGGGTAGAGTACTTGACTATATGCATATTTAAATGTATGGAAGAGAATGTATACAAGTCTCTACAAAGGAGTGTGTCAGACCAAGTTCATTTAGTAGTATTATCACATATACTTGCCTGAAGTCTACTAGTCAACTTAAAAATAGCTGTTTACAGCTGGACTCGTGTTATAGAATGATGAAGGAGCATGCTGAGAAACAGAAGATGGGTCAAATAGCCAAATGTGTTTTCCTTGAACTTCAGTAAATCTTGCATGTGTACAGCCTTAATGCCACTGTACCTCTGAGGGAAAACATCATTTCTGAGGCTTGGAGGCTGAAACGTGCACTGACCCTGCAAAATGCCTCCCACCAGAAGGTATATGTCCTCAACTTCAGCTGACTTCTGCACTTGAGGAAAAGTGCTCTGCAGGATTTGGTTACTAATTAAATAGCCCGCTACAAGCTTCACTAGTGAATGTCAAAGCTGGTTTGCACTGGATGGAGAATGGAATTTGAAAAGAACAGAAAAGTGGTGGTTCTACGTGTATACCTTATTTCCATCAGGGTTGTGGATTACGGTACTTTGGGGCTCCTGAGTGAGAACAAAATAGAAAGAGAAAAAAACAGCTCTAGGTAAATAGACTTCTCATTAGCAAGAGTGAGAATGAAAAGAGCCGGATGACAAGTGCTAAGCACTGGCAAGAGCTAAAGCAATGTTAGCTGCTGCCAGAGGAGGAGAACTGGCACTCTAGCGAGAGAGGCCACCATCTCTACTGTAGCAGCATGCAAAGACCTTATTCATCGTCAGTACATATGCAGGGCTTTGAAGCTCTAAAGACTTACAGAGGCACTGGCTCTTTCACAATGTGCAAATGGTTGGCTTTACCACAACCCATATTTTAGGGTTAACAATTTCTATTAAGGTGGAGGATATGGTTAACCATCATTTTGTAGTCCACCAATGTCAAAAGGGAATATAATGGTCTAAAAGTAGTCCAAAAAGATATATATTATACAGGATATAATCTGGAAATTTATGATGAAGGCTGTTAATAGCCTTGAAATTCTTCATATATTGTTGGACTGCAACCCCCATCAGCCCAAGCACAGCCAAAGGTAAGAGATACTGGGAGTTGTAGTCCAACAGCATCTAGTAGTCCCCATCAATTGGCAAAAAGATTTCAAAACTCCTCTAAGGTATTTGGGGAGGATCTGGTAGAAGAATCCATAAGGTCAGTGTTTTTAAGAGCAGTCATCAATTAAGTTTGAACATCTTGTACAAAATCTTGAAGGCATAGGACTCTTAAACCCCAAAATACATGCCTTCGCATGGCTTTACAAAAACATGGAAATTGGAATCTCCTTGATAACATGGTAATTAAGTGGCAGGATTGAATTCTGAAGCTTTGTTGCACAGCCCTGAGAAATCAGAATAAGTAACAGAAGCAAGGTTATGATATAAATAGCCTAAATCATTAGTTAAACATTCCCTGCAGAGCCTATTATGGAGCAATGGCTCTTACATATTAAAAGATAGCTATGGAATCTAATGAGCTTTAGAGCAGATGCCTCTTGATCCTACTAAGTGAAGTCTTACAAAGTCCTGCTGAGAAAGTAACGAATGAGACGCTGAATAAGGTCTACTTCATTTGTTGCCTAGCAATAATCTTGTTAGCTCTCCCTGACTTTGACACTCGTGTAATTTGTTTTTAAAGAAGAAATTCTGTTTCACCCTCACTTATATATACCGAAACAGTTATCAGGTGAAGAGCTAAGAGCAACACAAACAGCACATTCTATTCACCGTTTGACACTGCATGCAAAGGAATTTAGCTACAGCTACCAATGCTACTACACAAGAACATCCACTTTCCATGTCAGCTTGGCTAATTAGAAACACAGTACCATAAGGAACTGCCTCTTTTAACAAAATACAACCCCCAGTTCCCAGCAAAGAGCGTAAAGAGCTTCAAATGTTTAGAAAGCAAAAGAGGAGTGTGAGGAAGAGAGAATGGGAGAGAAAGAAGCATAAGAGAGCAAATGAGTGAGCTAAGAAATGGAACTCAGAAGCAAGGAAAAAGCCAGGTATACCAGCGCTGGGGTAGGAATATTTTCTTTGGGGCTGGTTACCACGTTGGTTTTGTTGTTTATCTGTAGGTGTGCAGAAAATAGAAACAAACAAGCCTTAGACCTCTCACAACAAATAGAAACCATATCTATATCGCCCTATATAGAATACCTATACAAAGATATAGATATGGAAATAAAAACTGGCAGAGAAATGAATTTATAAAAATTAAAAAGGAGCAATGATAAAAGACTTGGCAAGGAACTATAGCAGCTTCTCCCAATGCAGTTGAACAATGCCCTAGGAGGTGCTGTATAGACTATGGCTACAGCTGCATTAAGAGACTTTTCAAAGTAACTAAAACCAAACAAGAAGCAAGTAAAAGCAGGTTTTGAGCAGAAAGGCCTACATTTCCAGTGTTTTGTTTTTTGATTTGTTCCCTCCCATATTTACACGGGATACTATTAAATAAATTGTACAAGGCTTGAAGTTACCAGCAACAATGGAGAACCATATATTAGGGTCATAAAAATGTTAAGCTATTTTGGAGTACTTCCTTGTCATTCATACAATGAGTTCAGTACCTACCCTCGAACATTGTCACTGAAATGCATTTACTATTTCAGATAAAACATACACGGTGCATGCCGCTATAATGTAAAGTCGCCTATATAAGCAGAACACAAATATTAAAAAGGAAGCATCTTCACACTCTTGCTATTCAAGGTAGAGCTGAACCTTACAGTACAATGCAACTCAATGCTCTTTCTCCAGGTACAACTGGAATTCATATGACCCAGAGCGCATAGTACCAACTTAATATAATATGTATTTGAATATACTGTATATTGAATATATATTGTAGCTGAAAGCTCTTCCTCTCCCCCACACCTGCATTGAGCCTTTGAAGTTAATGCAGGCAGAGGGACTGATTGCTAAACTAGCATTTTAGGCAGAATCCAGATGATTCAATAAGGACAATAGCATTTGTTTATAAATAAAAGAATTAGATACCCTGCAAGGGATGTATTAAACTGATTTATATATAATGCTGGATATAGTACTGTAATGGAAGACCCATGTCTGAGGCACATAACTGATCAGTTTCCCTGTGTAGACAAAGTAATCCCTCAGTCTAACTCACATTACAGATAGTTGTGGTACTGAGAAGGAACTTGTCATAGAAAAGGGAGTTAAATTGGCTTGAGGGAAAATATATCTGACATTTAAGTGCAATGGAAATACACTGAATGTTTCAAAAGCTTGATTCAATATTTTTTATACCAATAAGTAAGTAAAATTTAATGATAATTACAACTGGCATAACAAAGTGTGGCAACACCTCCTGATGTAAAACCTTGCATTCCTTTAATCAGATCTAGTTATAAAAAGAAGGAAAAGACAGAGCTACATTTAAACCAGATAGAAAGTTCAGCTGACCAGCAATACAGAATATTTACTGCTCCACTAACACAAAAAACAAAGGAGGTAAAGTATCACATATGTGAAAAAAAAGCAAGGATGGAAATGATTAGCTATGTATGTCTTAGCTAATCATTTGTAAAAGTCAATGTACCATATTTTTAAAACTACCCACAAATATTTGTTTTTCTGTATATTCCTGTATTGACTGATCAGGAAATACAGTACAATCATTCTAAACCTTTCACTTGTCCTCTAAAATTTACCATGATCCTTTAAGGGGAAAAAAAAGACTGATAGAAAAAGTTTTTGTTTTGTTTTTGGAAAATCACTACATTGAAGGTGTATTTTCATCATGTGAGAGGTTCTGTGGTGTAGCGGACAGGACATTCAAGAGATATAAGTTCAAATCACTGTTTGGCCATGGAAACTCTCCAGGAGGTGGCAAAGGTAGAAAAATTCTTTAACTATCTAGCGTATGTTGAAAATCCTATCAGGGTCACCATAAGTCAGATGTGACCTGATGACATGCAGCAGCATGAAAAATGTGAAAGCCCTAAATATGGACAGGTGTTTGGACACAATGTAGGATCAAACTAAACAAAATGCTCAGCACTTGTTTAGATTTCCTCAAAGTTGCATGCTTGAGTAATCTGACTTACAAATTTAGCCTGTGTTTATCTCCCAGTTTCAAAACAAAGACAACAAATTTTCAGAATAAGGAAATGGGAAAAGCCAACACTAGAACCAACAAATGTCTTTTAATATTGAGAAAAAATGAGCTGGGTATCTTCTTCTGTTTGACTCTTAGAGAGTCACATCACTGGAATTCTGCCTCAGACTGCAAAAATGTGGGAGTCAGTCCTGGCACTTGTCAGGAGAATATGTTATTTCCTCACTAGAAAAATGTGAATATTTAATAATTAGACTAGCAAAGTCGTAAGGGTGAATTAAGTAAACGTTTTAAGCATAGATAATTCTGGAACAACATAACATGATGGAGGATACTTGGTTCTACACATGCCATTATATCCACCTGTCTTCACCAAGAAAGCAAATATGATGTGTACTTAAAAATAAGAGGGTTCCATGATGCATTGAACAGGATTTACAGTAACTACTAGCAAAGGAAATGGGACTCTTGGAATGGTAGAGTTGTAAATATGTTTGGACACCTCATATCACAATATTAAACAGAATGACGTATGATTATGTTTATGTACAGTACTAGCTCATTTGAGACCAGCAGCCCTTTCTGTGACTGGTATTGACAAAGAATATTATTGATACAACAAACACAATAACCCCATTTACTTTAAACATTTATAAATACAGTTCACAAAAGGTGTCACCTTTATTCAAAAACATTCGTCCCTCTTCAATTAAATACTTTTAAAAAACTGAACATTCGCTGGTTTAGATTTGGAATTACAAGAACATAAATGCAAAAAAAAAAAAAAAAAAAAAGGAAGGAAGGAAGGAAGGAAAAAAAATCACCTTTGTAGTAGGAGAAAATGACTCACTGTTAAAAGCAAAACCACCAAAAAAAAAAAAAGTGACATGAATGCACTTTGGTCCATCAGGAAGTTGCATTACAAGAGACAGAAAATGACCACACGCAAAAGAGAGAAAACAGAGGAATATTGAGCAGGCATCAAATATTAAGTATCACTCAGGCAACTTTCATCTCTGATAGAATATCCCTCTGACAGAAAATAACTAGATTTTCCTTCCGTCCTACTGGGGCAGGTATCCTTCAAAAGTGTATCAGATCTTAAAGGTACTTTCTGCATAGCCCATGAGACACAAACCACACAAAGGATTACACACAAAACGTGTCAAACATCTCTGGAAATATTGCCCCCAGCACTACTGGGAAGTATTTCCACCAGCACATTTCACCTTGGGCCAAACTAGATGTAGCCTACATTGTGCTGAAAGAAATTAACATGCTTCTTTTACAGTTATAGAAGAATGGGGGAAAATATCAAGATAGTAGTGCATGCAGAGGGTGTTTCTTTTCTTTTTTCCAAAAGATTCTTTCACTGGGATCTAAGGCACTGCACTCCCCAGCTGCTATTAGCATTGGGATGGAAGCTTCCATTTAAACAGATGGAACAAGAAGGGGAAGGACTCAAATGAAGTTAATGAGTTGTTCCACAAATTCAACTGAGTAGGCAGAAGAGGTACCTCAGTGGTAAAGCACACACTTTGCATTCAGGAGATCCTGGGTTCAATCCCCAGTATCTCCAGGTAAGGCTGGAAAAATGTCTGCACAAAGCCCCAAAGAGCCTCTGCCACTCGGTCTTGACAATCACAGGCCAGTAATCTCATTCACCATACGGCAGCACCTTTCTGAATTTAGCAACAAATCTTTGTGTATATATTGCAGTCTTTCTCCATACAAAATACAGAAGAACTTGGTAGTTTTCTTCAGGGTGAATTTGATTTAAATCACCTCATGATTTAAATCACTAGTCAGTAAGACTCAGTTTAAATCATGATTTTTAAATGTAAATACTCATTCTTGCTGGTAGTTGTAATCTTTAATATTTGCAACCAGATGAAGATTTCATATTTAGAATAACAACATGTTAGATTAGTAAAACAGCTATATCAGAACAGATTTCAGTTTAACAGGTTAATCACTCATATTTGGAGAACTACTTAAATTGTCTTATTTAACTAAAAGAATAACATTATATAGCACACATCTTCTTGTATTTGCTTGAACATTAATGTGTCCATTATTTGTACATATAGTTGCAGAACAACAAGGAGATTAAGGTCTTTTCCTGAACTTTGTTCATTTTATATCATTTTTACTGTAAAAAAAGTGCATGTTATCTCAGCTTGGATAACTTGGATTATGTAATTGAATTAGGTTACAAAAAATGTAAATACTGCATGAATATACAGCTTCATGCTACATAACTAAGTTCTATTTCATGCTGAATAACCTTTGAACTACAATGTATCTTAAATAGAAAATTATCTTTAGATTTTTCCCTCAAAAGCATTTCATTAAAATAAATTTGATTTAAATTTAAAAAATCTAATTTAAATTTAAAAATTTGGATTTTTATTTTTTTTTAAATAAAGTAATCAATTTTAATCCACCCCTGTGTTTTTCATTAAATTTCTCACTTATGTTGGTAAGATTTTAGGGCTGGGTGTACCTTATTTGCTTTGAGGAAAGATAAGTTACTTTAAAAGTGTTGGTGTATAACACCCCCCCCCTTTCCCCCTTGTTCTCAGACAAAACGCAGACAAAGCTGGATAATATTATTTATCTCAGGAGCATTATTTTAAACCCTGCTTGTAACCACACTGGCCACAATCTATCTTCTACTGAGGTTGGTGGAATAGCAAAGTTCCCATTGGTTTTAATATATGTGTACTATATTTTCTATGTCGGGCTTCAGCTAAATGCACACAAGAGACAAACATTTAACAAAGCTCTTTTATATAGCCAGACCACAATTTAAAAGTTGCCAGACATCAGTGTGACTTTTCCTTATCTTCCAGAGAATGTTAGTGCCCGGCAGCAAACAGTTTTTCATCCACTCTTGTTATGAAGGTATCTATCTAGCTGGCCACAGTCAGCGAGCAGATTACTGAGCTACATAATTGTATTGAACTTATGTTCTAAATAGCTCAGTGAGATAGCTACCTGGCTGTGGAGTCAGAAGTTGGGAGTTTGATTCCCTACTGTGTGTTCCAAGAGAAGAGCCAGCCTGGGTAGCCTCGGCCAAGCTGCACAGTCCCAGGGTGCCCCCAGAAAAAGAGGATGATAAAATACTTCTGAATATTCTGTACCAAGAAAACCCAGGGAAGCGTCGCCATAAGTCATAATTGACTATAGTTATTAATGTCAATAAGTTGCAAGGTTCCATACTAACCAACCCAACTTGAAGATTAATACTATCAAAAATAGCAGATGGTGACTGATTTGCAAGCCTAAAATGACTGAAACCTAATAAAGGGAAAACTAGCACACATTGTGTTTTGAAGCATGGGATAATAGTACATGATGGAAATAGCTTTGTGCAAGAAATTGGCTCTTAGGCTTTGCTTTAAGCTTGCACATTGGTCAGATGCAACTCCAAGTGGAACATCCCTAGTACATAACATTGGAATGCTTTCTTGCCTGGATTCTTCACATTGCTAGTCAAGGACTAGCTCTACTTAACATGTATGGTATTGTGCAGTGTTTGATTGCTCTAGGTTGGCTCTATCTTCTGTAGCTAAGTACATAGAAATGTCTGTGGGAATCCAGTTCTACCAACCAGCCACTTAAGTGGTCTCCATTGTTCAGCAGCGGAACTATAAAAGTTGGAAGAAGGAAGATAAAAAGCAGTACTTTAAGCTGGCATTAATAACGACATCTGGTACTTGGAGTGGTATATAAGCTGCAAAATTTGTGTATATGAGAATAGAGACCTAATTTCATTATTGGTTGCAAATACTGTCTAACACCCTTTAAAATGGGCACTTGTTTTAACAGCAGTTCAAGAGGTGAAACTTTGCAGATTCTTATAAGGTTCTAAGAATGTTTGAAGCGTCAGTCAAAGCACTGCATAACGTGTTTAGAAGTCTTGTGAGCCTGAAATGTAAGGCGACTATAGCAAATATATGGAAGACTTTCAAATAACAACACTATTATACTAGAATAGCGGCACTGGCCAATGTTATCTCTATTTTGCTTTTATATTTGTACAGTCTATGATCTTGCTCTAAAAGGACTGCAGACAATTAATTCAGAATGTCATATAACACTAAACTGAGGCAGAAGTCACAAGCCTGCATTTTTTTAAAAAAACTTGCAGTTTCCACATTACGTTAACAGATCTAAATGCAACTATTTCATCGCTAAGTGAGAACGTTCATAGGAGGAAAAATCTGGCAGATAAAGATCCTCACCATCATCTGAACACTCGAACTGGACTTCCTTTTCTGATTTGACCAGTCAAAGAGAAAGGAAAAGAAGAAAATGTGACTGGTTGGGTTTGAAGTATCAATGCATGGATTACACTTTTTTTGATTTTTTTTTTTTAAAAAAAGCTAATATCCAGGAAGAGGAGAAAAATTCTGGTTGAGAGTCATATCTCCTGCATGAGGAGAATGGCAAAAACAAACACTTATACACAACGGATATATGTTCCCCTCCCACCCCTCCACATGACAACAAACACAACAGAGAACACCAATCCTAGGAGACTCCCACAAAGGTAATTCTAATAAAGTACAGCAACAACTACAATCAGCATGACCATTTTAACACACAAATTTTGACAAAAACTCATATAGTCTGTCAAGGAAAAATGGCATTGGACAAACCATTTGACCTGGGACAATGTCATACACGTGAAAAAAAAATTCTGTTGGAGTTATGCAAGAGTAAATATTTCAAGCAGCCAACGTAATCCAGTGGAAAGGACTAAGCTGACTCTGGACTCCTTAGGATAATGTTATTTCCTACAGTATTCAAAAAACACAGGTTGTATTCTGACAAAAACCCTGCAGACAAGAAAGGAAATGAAAGGATAGAAGTCTTCTACTCTTCCAGGTCATCAAAGCAATACACTAAAATAGATCACACTAATCTTGGGATGTGCACTGGGTCCATAAGAGAAACACGTTGCCTCTGGCTGATACAGAGATTGGCTGAACCCAGGTTACAAGGGTGCTTTGATATGTGAGAGAGTATATTGAATCCAAAAGAAATGCATGGTGAATCAGGTATTTTAAGCAAATATCACACTTAAGAGGAAAACTTTCAAGGATAAAAGCAGAAGTGAAAGACATATTCCAATGAAATCTAGAAAAATAGAAAAAACAAATTCTTCATTTTAGAATGATAGCCAGAACATTAATGATTATTCATCTGTGAAAGATATAAAAATGTTTTTCAGTTGTTCCTAGTTATTCTTCAGGACATTTACCTAGAACATTGCATTGGCAAAGCCACCTCTCCTGCTATACAAATTCCTGTGCCATGCATTTATAAATTAATTGTGTAAGAAAACTAGAAACACATTTTTGTCCTTTACCAAAAATATCGTATTTTACCTAACATGTTAGTCGAGGTCTTAAATCCACTGACTTCTGCCAATATGTCCCCAACAGTATCCCCCCTAATATGACCCAAAGGCTCCAAAACCATGTGGTAATCATCTGAGTACCATAGACTCCCTTTATTGATTGCCTTTCCAAAATGGCCGTTGCTCCAAGATCAGCTGCAAAATGGTACCTTGGGTTTATTCAATCAATTTAAAAACCGTAAGAGAACCAGTTATTTCAGTGCCAAAGCAAACAGAATTTAGAAAGTCGTATGATCATATACAGTGAATGAGACATACTGCCGCATGCCCATAGTATTTGTAGCCTACCTTTACTCCATCAGGTTTCTTCAGTAAACTCTTGGCTGCTACAAAATGAAATGAAAGAAAAAGTGTCACCTGACAAAATTCAGCAGCAATGGAACAGGAAGAAAATTATTCTTACTTATTTCTTCTGATGCTTTATAATTTGAGGCCTCAGATTCGCGCTAAAAACATTACCTGTTAATGTACCATTCTGTTATTGTTGTTTGCAGGTTATGTAGTTGCAGTTCTTTTGCTTTTACTTTAAACCTTTGCTTCTATCTCTGTTAGGCATATGCTTATTAACAGTGGTAAGGCCTCATTACTGTTTAGAATTAAAACTCCAACTTACATATTATTGGCTGGAGCATTTATTTCAAATTATTTGTGTACATTTGTCTGTATGTGCCCAGACCTATAACAATACTCAAAATACTAGCCATAGCTACAGAAAACATAATGTTGACATTCCAACTATTTCTGGTGTCAAAGACAAAGATAAACTACAAATGACCACTGACTTCAAGAGCTTGAGAGTGGAGCATGAAATTGTCCACTTGAAAGTGTGGCTGGAGACCCCATGCACAATCTGATTATAGGTGAAGTATGTTTGATAGCCTAGGCCAAGTGTGAAGAAACTTTGGTTTTCCACAATGTTTTGGAACTCTCACAATCTTGTAGTACTGACCATGTTGAGTGGACTGATAATAGTTGTATATGTAAAACACACACACACACCAACATAAGGAGGTTCCTCACTCTTGGCTACATCATGTCTGTGGCTCATATATATAGTTGAAAAGAGGCTGCAGGACTATGCCAGACCACACAAGAGAAGGCAGTATTAACAATGAATTTGTTATGTTTTAAAAACTGTCTGCCATAAAAATGTATCTAACCCACTCATGTATTTAGAATGCACATTCAACTGTATCTTGCATTTTGCCAGTGGTGGGCTGAAATCAAAGGATTATTTATAATATTTTGCATTATTTTGGTGGATATTATTACTGTAGAATACTCAGTGTGCTTTAGTAATTGATGGACACACTAGGACTCAGGAGGCCTGGTTCTGAATCCCTCCTCAGCCACGGAAACTTACTGGGGTGTAGAACTAGTAAAACCACTTCTTAAATATCTCACTTACCTTGAAAGCTCTATTAGGGTTGCTATAAGTTGGTTCCGACTTGACAGCACATAACTATTATTACTGTATTGTAAATACAGCATGTCCAATAAAAATAGTCTTCTACTTAAGAATATGGAATGGATCTTCCAAGGTCTAAATGTATTTTAAATTGTATATCTGATAAGATGCTATACATTTCATTCTTTGTTTCAGAAGCATCGCAGTACAATATACCAGAATTTTTTGCTGAATAACAGGCAACATCGAGAGCATTTTCGGCAGCTAACATCAAATCTTTCATGGTACATACTACAAGGCATAGAATACACTGACATAGGTGTGAAGTTGCTTGTTTTTCCCTGGACTCACAAAAGACTGTGTCAGTGTGAAAATCCGATTTTCCTCAGTTCACCTTGGTTCTGCCAACTCCAGCCAGTAGCGTAAGTGACTTCCAAGTAACCCAGTTCTTTGTGTGACTGGGGGTAGACTTTTCTGGGTTCCACCCATTTAAAACCAATTTTTGAGATAAAGGAATTCAAAACTATACTATAATGCCAAGTAAAACCAGAATCATCTTGGTGCAAATAAGTGTCTATGCAGACATTTTGCTTTGCTCTGAGATGAAAAATAAACTGAGGACCTGTTCAAACACTTACCAGCTGGGGATCTTATCCAATATGGGGTCGGTAGGTGGGTGGATGGGCAGAGCACTGAATATATTTACTAGTGTCTGCTTTAGATACCATATTTGCATACAAATATGCATGAGGATTTTTTTTAAAAAAAATCCCTTTTCTGCACATGTCCAGTCCTTGTTTTGAGGAGAAAGAAATGTGCAAATTCTATGTATATGTCGCCTTACATAGGTAATAAAAAGAATGGGGTGTGATGTTTAATTTTTCCACTTCATGTAGAGAATCACACTGTCCTTATTTGCAGTATTTACCATCTCTTCAAAAATAAATCCTTCCTTTTGAGAAGGAAGTGGCAATCGAACCTTCTAGGCTGAATATCTCCCTAAACGAATGAGGTAATATATTTGCAATGTCCATAGCACCATTCTTGGCACTGTGCTACAGCAGCAATCAAGTACAGTTGGATCACACATATTTTTATGCACTAAAACAATGAATGGAAACAAGCACAAATGAAAATAATGACAACTTTACTAATCACTAAGCTTGGCAGATCTGTGACAATCTGGTTTGGATGTAATGAGCATATGTTGGATTGGCTTTTGATAATTCTTTGGGTTAAATTTCAAAGCATATCAACCTTAACACTACAATAAGAAGAAATTTGGAATTCTTCCCCTTTAGCACTGCAATTTAGTTAAAAATTTGTTCAGAGCGTGGCACAGTGACTATAGTGCTGTTCTTCCTACATTCAAACACAAATTCAAAGTGGACTTCTGCTATGAAAATTACAGGGTTGACACCTGAATCAGTCACTGGCCTAGTTTGGATGTATATTTCCTACCTTCCTTGTCCATATTTTGGCAGCCAGTAAGGAACATCAGAGCTGTCTATTCTCACCTTCCATAGCAAAAATATCCATGTTAGATTAAATAACAATTCTCTGCTACATTCAAGACAAAGGATTAACATCAGTTTACTAACAAATTAGTCTGAAACTATATAAAAAATATTGCTTGGAAACTCTGGCCTAATTCCAACTGGTGATCCCAAACAGAATAGAGCTGATGGCTGGAATCCTAGTGATACTCACGTAAGGTTTGTGCAACTTCCCACTGCTAATCATGGGTAACTGACAAGGTTCCTGTGTGCATCTTGATGACCAGGCACATGATGGTCCCACCTTAGCATCTTGTCAATGAGCTGCAGTGAGTTACATAAACCTTAGGTAAAGGTAAAGGTTCCCCTTGACATTTAGTCCAGTCATGTCCGACTCTAGGGCGCGGTGCTCATCCCCGTCTCCAAGCCGTAGAGCCAGCGTTTGTCCATAGACAGTTTCCGTGGTCATGTGGCCAGTGCGACTAGACACGGAACGCTGTTACCTTCCCACCGTGGTGGTACCTATTTATCTACTCGCATTTACATGCTTTCGAACTGCTAGGTTGGCAGGAGCTGGGACAAGCGATGTGAGCTCACTCCGTCGCATAGATTCGATCTTACGACGGCTGGACCTCTGACCTTGCAGCACAGAGGCTTCTGCCATTAGATAAATTAGAACTTGGTAAGGCAACAAGTATGCAAATTCCATTTATCCAGTGGTTCTGTTTTGGACTGAAAGCCTGATTTAAATTGAGAATGAATCACCCTACCCAGTCTGGATAGAACAGAAAACTATAATTTAAGCTTAAGGTTAGCACAGTGAGGAAGGTGGAAGAAGAGACTTGCCACTGACATCCGTTCCCAACTACTGAATTATGGTTTAGGAAGCAAGGCAGTACACATCCTAACTGGGCCACTGTCTCTCATCCTAACCTATCCCACAACTTTGCTAGAGATTAAAAAGATACTTAGTGAAAAACTGTGGTGTGGAGAAATTCATAGTGGTAAGTTGTATTAAATATATGACATTCATTTGCACCATTTGACAACAGTGCCAGAAATCCACAATGATACAGACTTTAGATAATTTTCTCAAGTACCAAGGACCTTTTGAAAACATCTTTGTTCCTTCTCTTTTGGGGGTATATGAAGAAAATTAAATTTTATATAATCCTAGTTAAATTACAGTAAAAGTCTTGCTTCAGCACTACACTAGCTTTATTTATTCCCAATTACATCAATACTGAAATTTATAACTTACACATATGCCAATTTTTCAAAATGAAAAGGATGTAAATTTAAATAAGGACTAATTAAGACTTGGCTAATCGAACCCAAAGAAATGGAACTGGGGCTGGAACTAGATGTTATTGGAACTTTATGGCTGCTGCCAAAAAGCAGCACCCCCGTGCTTCTCATGGCCTCTCCCAGGTAATGTCTAGTACTACAAAACATGTGACATGATGGCACCCCACTATGAGTTTCCTTCTCCCATAAGCAGCAGCCAATGTTATGTAGCTGGGGAGGGGAAACTCACAGTGCGGTAATGTCACATGACTTCTATAGCATCTAGTTCCATCCTGAGGCAGCATACAAAATAACAGGGTGATTTGGGACAGCCAGCAGATTGCTAAGGAAGTTGAAGGGGGGTAAAGTTTTTTATCTCCTGAGGGGCTTACCTCACAGGAAACATACATTCCACATTACAGGAAGAACACAAAGGGGAAAAAATTAAAACATATTTTATGAATACATTGTTACGGACAAGTTACTAAAAAGGAGGGTGGGAAAGCATGCGGTGCAACAACAAAAAAATAGAACAACTAAATCAGACTTAAATATCCTTGCAACAACTGGATGGTACGAGATTTGTGTTAAATTAACTGTTGCAGTCAGGTGACATACCAAGACACTCAAAAAGAATGAATCAAACAGAATATGCCAATTCACAAATCATTGGGTGAATCAATCAGATATGTTTATTTTAGGAAAAAGAAACTGAAAGGCTGAGCAAAAGGGAAAACAACGTAACAGTAAAGAGACTAAGGGCTACCAAAAGTGACTCAAGAAGTGTCTAAATTCCAAAATTGTTACAAAATGGTGGTAAACCATCTGGATTCGCCCATGTGAGCAGTACAAGAAAAAACACTGGCAATCTGATGTTTGTCATTTGCATGCAGGTTAATTCTGATCAGCTTGATATCTCTGTGATCTCATCACATTTGGTGTATGATCACCAGTGAGTGGAGATTACCTGAGGATGAGAGAGACAGATTCCTTCCCCCAGTGCTTCTGAAGCAGGAGCAGAAGCGGAGGCAAAGACTGAACTTGGTGAGCATTTCGAATTCAAGAAAGATAAGGAATATCTTAACATGGTATTACTCTAGCATGACAACACACAAGAGTTGGGCCATCAATACCTTTCTGTTTCTACTGTCTCTAATATACTTAACTCTTGCGCTGAATTCAAAGTACACCAAGTCAGTACACAAACTGCACTCTAAAGGGGTACGGACAACAAAAAGCCCATCAGCTGCTCTCTACTTTCTCTGTCGCCCCTTTCATCAAAGGGAAAGAGGAAAGGAAAAAGCAAACACCAGATAACTGGGCAAAGGAAGAGGGTGATTAAAAAAAACAAGTAGGTTTTAACAAAGCTATGAATTGTTCACTTTTCTTCACTGTATTTATTCTACTAGAAAATCAACTGTAAAATCAGAATTGTCCGTTTCTACTTCATTATACACAAAAAGATGGAACATGGTCAATACATCCAGTCTAATAGTCTATCAAGAAGACAGTAGGCAACATGTGGTCCTCCAGATGTTATTCAACTGCAACTTTGTTGTGGCCAGTAACTGTGACAGCAGTTGCAGTACAACAAGATCGGAAAGATCACAAGTTGCTCATGTCTTATCTAGAATGACATTCGAAACTCTATGCATACTGGAAGCTTCTGAGGCTTTTAGCCAGAAATCTTGATTAGCACAATTGCTCAAGAGACTTCTGGAATAAATATTAAGTATTAAATCTGACAGCTTCGCAACACATATTGTGTATACAGAGAGCACAGTCTACGCCAAATCTGTAACAAAGGTTAATCATAACAGATGCTTCACAAATTGATTAATTAATTACTTTAATTGCCAGTTCTAGCAGTTATAATGTAGAGGCTTCGTACAACCAATATCTTGTATGATATAAGACAGACATGCCAACTAATTCACTGGGAAGGACTGGCTAGACATTGAATGATGCCACTCAACTTTCTCAAGAAGTCATTTTTGTGAAAAATATAAGAAATGACTTGACAATCCATAGCTTTCCAGTGGCAATCTCCATAAATTTCGGCAGCCATTTCACAGCTGCTGTAGTCATGGAAATCACTTCTAGATAGCTGCAGCTTCACCTGTGTATTATCTCAGTTTTACATTCTTCACAAGCAAAGGATCTCTAACAATCAGTAAAAAAATAACCTGCAAAGAAGTTATTTCTTTCTTTATAAAAATGAACTAGATGCACTTTTGAAGACTGTAAACTATTGCACCTTCAACTTTTTAAAACCATTAGCAAGATTACAACTTTCAAGTTCCTCAAGTGGCAGTTAAAGACTTGATGCCAAACAGAATGCTTGTAAAAAATGCAAATATAGCTCAAGAGCATACAACTAAAAAGAAAGGGCATTTGCTCTAAGGAGGTTCCTGTCAAAGTATTAAAGTAAACTTAAAACAAAACAAAACAAAAAGGCTGAAAGCAAAGTAAACCAATGTTAGCAATGGAACAAAATACAACAACATGAGCTAGCTTTCCTCTTTTTGATTATTTATTTTCTAATCTCAAGAGACTTTGCAGTGTTACACGAATTATAAACATACAGTATTACTTGGCTATCTGCTAAACAATGCCATAACATCTTTCTGGACATTTTGCATATAAGAGCTATAACATAATAGGAAGTCAGAAATGACTAAGAAGGGGATCAACAAGCTGGCCTCTTTGCATTTTTATCTCACTGTGCCTACATTTGGACAGTGTACAACAAACACACACACACTTTGTGTATAACTAAATAACTAAACTAAGCTGTAGTGTAACCGTAACTATATAAGTAAAACATAGACCAAAGGTGAGCTATTTCAGCAGACATTACAGGAGCAAAACCTTACAGTTATCAGGATCAAACATCAGCAACTTGTCTACGTAGGACCATACAGTACACTGAACATACCTGAAAAATTTCTTGTAGCCAGCATAGTTGTCAAAATGGCACCCTGAAAATACAGTCAACAAAATGAACCTTTTGAAAAATATATAAATAAAAGTATCTCTTTTATTTCCAATTGCAGACATCTAAGTGCAGGGTAAACTGAGTCACAACTAGGGAATGTGGGCCCATCCAGATGGTGCTGGTCTGCAGCTCCCATAAGCTTTCAACATTGGTTGTGCAGGGTAAGGCCGATGGGAGCAGCAGTCCCACAACACCTGGGAGGCTGCATGTTTCCCAGGCCCCTGAACTAAGCGTACTAATTACATGCCACCAAGTTGATTCCGACTTACGCCAACCTTACCCAGAGGTTTCTAAGTAAAACTACTCAGAACTACGAGGCTTTACATTTGCCTTTTCAAAATGACTCACGTGAACGTGTAACATGCAGGGGTTTGTGTGTCAAGTCTTGGAGGCCTTTAAGAGAAGGCCTATAAAATTACAGACAGATTATCTCAAGGGACTTTGTAGTCATTCTGAGTTATTCCTGTCATCATTATCATCATCAGTGTTAATGTGTTGTTGTTTTTTAAGCTTAATATTGAACAATGCAAGCTTTGCTCTTCTAAATTTGTCACTTGTTCTCTTCTACACAGAAAAGTGAAAAGAATTTGCAAACAATATTTGATTATACTAAATTAAACATGGTGTTTATAACAAACATGTGGAATGTATGTGTGGTTGTGTATTCACTCTCATTCACCTCCTGACGCACGCAGAGAAAGCAAATAGATTTTTTTTTTCTGGAAGATGCACAACTTTTCAGGGCTTAGAAGTAAGTAGATCTCAGGGAAGCAGGAACCCTATTTCATACTTGGGAATGATTACTGGATATTTTAGATAACACAGAGAACAGAGACAATGTCCTGGAACTGCTAGATCAGTATGGGCTAAAGCCAGCTATTAGTTCTCACTCTCAACAGGGCAGACCTATTTATTTATTTATTTATTTATTTGATTTATACCCCGCACCATCTGACAGCCAGTCCGTGGGACTTACTAAGAACCTGTCCAGATGGGTATATAGCTCACTATTTGGATACACTTTTGGTTCGAATCAACTTATGGTGTTCACACATGTTTTAACTTAGAGTGCTCCATCCTGCCCCTTTTTAGAGCTGTCCCATTCATTTCCGGCACTGTGCTAGAGCTTCTCTTTTTTTTGGCATGATTCTGCACGCTCCTAATTATCCTGTTGTGTAGCCTATGCAAATGGATAGTTTGCACTCAGATGGAGCTGTGGGCAGTGCTATCTGAGGTGACAACGCTGTGATGTATCTGATGGGTTGTGGCACTGAAAGGAATGATGGGAAAGGCCCCTCATTGTTTTCATTTTCTTTAGGCTCTTAGTTATAACTTATGTAAGTCCGATCGGCTAAAGTGTTGTTGCTTAATAATGTAAGTCACACTAGAATAGGGCCAGTGAATCAATGGGGATTTGGGGAGCCAACTCCTCCATAAGTTCCACAGTTTCAAATGGGCCTTCTCTAGGTGTGATTTACTTTAGGACAGTAATTCACAACTAGAGTAGACTCATTTGAATCAATAGAACTTACACAGGAGCTGACTCACCAAATCCCCATTGATATAATGGGTCTACTCTACTGTGACTTACCATATTTTTCTGTGTATAAGACATTACTTTTTCCTAAAATCATTACACTAAAAATTGAGGTGCATCTTATACATGGAAGTAAGCTGAGATAGCTGAGGAGAGAACAAAACGGCACATACCTTGCCTCTGTAAACAGGCTTCCTTCAGTCACGAGGTTTAGCTTCCTACAGTCAGGAGACTTAGTTTCCTCCAATCATGAGCCTTATGGAACTGAGGTCAGCTGATGCTGAACAAACCAATTGGAACACACCTCGTTGGAGGTGGAGCCTGTAGGCTCAGATTCAACACGGACTCCTAATGTCCGAACGTTCTGAGCCCAGAGGCTGAATACTCAAAGCTACGTTTTCTTAATTTTGGGGTTAGAAAAGTGGGGGGGGGGACTTATAAACGAGGGGATGTTATAAACGGAAAAATATGGTAGTATGCTAAACAACAGGATTTCAGCCATTGATTCTGTGAAAATGCTCCAGCTGTGACTAAAAATTGGATTTAGCTCTGCAAGTTTGGGAAGCAGAAGATGGATTGATGGCTTTTTGTTCTGTAGAAATAGAGGTGGCACCAAACTTTGTAAATCAAAATAAAATCAGGGAAAGTAACTGCTATTCACGGTTGAAGGAAGACATGGTCAACTGCAATACAAGAATTCCACTCCCTAAAATGTGGATATTTTTAAACAAACACTGATATTATATCTTAAAACACCATTACAACAACAGCAAATATAAAGCACAAAAAAAGCTTATTCTCTTACCTTAAGTTTCCTTCTTGCATTGAACTTCTTCAGGCAATCAACAGTCTCCTGTCTGTGCATCATAGAAGCAACAGTAGAACGTTGCTGGAGAGAGAAAAAAGAGCAGATACGTCAACATATGCAATTGCATCCTCAAATATTATTCTGTGTAACTTTTGTCCATGAATAATGTGTTCTGAAGCCGCTTTCAGATACCAGTGGAAACTGTGGACTCCCAAACCAGTATTATAACTATATTCCCTATCACATAAAGTAGTGCTGATTATTTTAACAATAACAGAAACAACAACAAATAACAATAGAGCCTTTGATGTTTTGAGTAATTTTTCCTTTAAGATGATCTGAGATGAGTGTGAAGGCTTTATATATTGCAGAGTGCTTAACTAAAAGAGTTGTATTGTCATTCAAGTAACTTTCCTTAGAGAGACTTAAAAATATGTGTCACATCATCCAACTCCATTTATTGAAACTAAGTTTGATAATTGGAACAATCAAATTTAGATATTATGCACTCCAGCTACATCAAAGGTGAACAGCAGAGTAAACAATAAAATATACAACATTTTTACATAGTTATTTCATTTATACCATGACTTTCATCCATAGAATTCAGTGTGATAGAGTGGTTTTCCCCACCCTTCACACTTTAGGTGAACGAAGATTTGAACTTAATTCTCTCCAGTTGTAATCAGGCAGTCAAAACAAATACTATGCTGGTTTTTACATAGAATCATAGAATAACGAAGTTGGAAGGGGCCTATAAGGCCACTGAGTCCACCTCCCTGCTCAATGCAGGAATACATTTATATGGACAGAGAATCTAAAGTCTTGGGGATAGGTTATTAAGTTGTTAATGAAAAGGAGTGTCCAGTGCAGTATACTGAAGGGGTGGCAGTATTACAGTTCAGAAGATATTATCTAGAACAGTGGTTTCCAAACTTGAGTCCTCAAATGTTCTTGTACCAGAACTCACAGAAGCCTCCACCACTACTTGGAGTTGCAGTCCAGAAACATCTGGGGACTCAAGGTTGGGAACCACTAATTTAGAATGTCTAGGTCCTGACACCTATTAGGTATAAGTAAATTGCTATGAGAATGGGGAGGACACCATAAGTATAATATAGATCAAATGCTTGCTGCCTTACAGTAACTGGGTGGAAAAATGGCAGAAGGCAGAGTCAATGTGTAATGATGGGGAAAGTGACAGTGCAAAAACTATAACTCTGTTCAGGAGGTTCTTGTCACTTGGGTCATTTTAGAGCAATGGTTCCCAATCTTGGGTCCCCAGATGTTCTTGGACTAAAACCCTTGGAAGCCTTCACCACTAGCTGTGCTGGCCAGGATTTCCAGAAGTTGTAGTCCAAGAACATCAGGGGTCTCAAGGTTGAAAACCACTGGTCTAGAAGAATAAACCAGTGGACCCAAATTCAAGTCAGCTTGAAGAATTTATCAAAATAATTGGGAATCACCTACCTAGATATTCATGAGCCTAGAAACAAATGTACTCCAAGTGAACAAAGGTAATCTACCTGTAATGAACAGTGTACTTTAAAATAGAAAACTGACCTGAGAATTTAAGCAGCTATAAAAGGAAATTATTTAGGTGCACTGTGGTAAAATAGAAGGTTGGAGGGAGGGGAACCAAGTACTGGTCTTTGGATTTTGCCTCTCATCTGAAAGGACTGCTAACTAATAATATGCTGGTCAAAAGAAAGCAGCTTACACAGATCCATGGATGTTTGAGGGCCTCTGATGCATTGATACGTTTGGCAGGGTTGATTGTAAGCATCTTGTTGATAAGGTCTTTGGCTTCTGGGGTCACTGTATCCCATTCTGGTGAAGGAAACTTGAAGAAAGGGGAAAAAAATTCACATAAAATAAAACCAAACAGTTTAAATAAACACACTTTAATTTTAATCTTAGACAATCTGAAAGAGCTACTTCAAGAGCTCTTTCTTCTCTTTTCCAATCCTTGAATTTCTACACAACCAAAGACGAAGCACATTTCTAAGCAAAACTTGGGAATGAGTCAAAGATTATCAGCCTGAGGTCCTTACAGGGTAAATTACTTCATGCATATACTTTGTTTCTAGTTTAGCTTTTATGGGCCAAATATGAAAGTAGGCCCTTAGAATCAATGGGTATCTGGTGAATCACGTTCTCCAAATGTTCCATTTATTCAAACAGGCCTACTTTAACTGCGACTTATTTTAACACAGTAAGTCACAGTTAGAATAAGCCCATTTGAATCAATGGAGAGTTGATTCACCAAATCCCCATGGATTAAATGGCCCAACTCTAGATTATGCTAAGAAACAGGATTTTGTCTAATGAACGCTAATGCAACAGAAGACAAGACACCAATTCCAACCCAAGTATTGTACTATGAAAAGGAGGGGAAGGAGGAAATGTGATATAAAGGTTGCATACAGATGTAATACAAAGTCACACTTTATCACTGTGATTCAATGAGGTCACATCCTTGTGCTCCCACTACTGGGTGAATCCTAATGTGTGTTATACAGCCAGTGGTATATAATATCTTCCTTTAATGGCAGATTGAGACAGAGGACAGGCTTTTATTGCCTATGATGTTTCAAATTCTCCTGAATTTTTAATGATTTTTTAAAAATAGTGTAATGTTGTGAGTGAGGAAAGCTGCTAATCTGCAGGTGTACTACTAGTGTTGGGTGTGGCTGCACTTCTCCCAAAGGAGCAGATGTTATAAATGAAGGTGCTGGTGTAATTCTGGTGGCCAAAGACACTTTATATCACCTTAGGCAACCTCCCACCCTCTATTATGGCAACAGAGGACAGGGTTTTAATGGATGTGCTGTATTTTTTAAACTTTCTAATTGCAATTATTACTTTTCTTCAAAAAAAAACCTCTTTAAAACTTAATTGCATTTTAATGTTACAATTAATTTAATTATGTTTTAATGCATCTATAGCTTATTATGTGTTTATTTGTACTTGCTTTAGTGCTATTGTATGCTGCCTTGGGTCCCAGTTCTGGGAAACAGGTGGGATACAAATTGAATCAAAATAAAAAACCATTGTCACAGTCAAAATAAAAATAAAAAACCATTGTCACAGTCAATAAAATTTGTTACAACTGTATTTGACTGCTATAACACACTCTACATGGGGCTATCTTTGAAGACTGGAATGTTAATTGTCCAGTTATTTAGGTGGGAGGCGAGCAGTTAAGAGCATACAAAACCAAATCTGTAGCACCTGTACTGATTCCAATTTCATGTGCTAGCCTTTGTCTTTAAAGCCCTAAATGGCTTTGAACCAACTCATATGAAGTACTGGTTCTTCATATGCAAACACACTTGTGTGTTATCAACTGTGGAAACCCTTTTGCTAAAGTATCTTAGATTGGTGGGCACAGGAGACATGGCCTTTTCAGTGGTGGTCCAATTGATGTGGATTTTTTTTTCGTATGGAAGGCACAATTGGCCTTCCTCACTATTTGTTTTTAAAACCAATTTGAAAACCCGGCTATTCATATATTAATATATGTTTATAGTGGAATCATTATAAGAGTCTTTGTTTTTAAAGATAAGACTGTACCTCTTCCTGGTGTTTATTGCTGTTTGAAGTTAACTGGGAAAAGGGGGAGGTTGGTTTGGTTTTTGGTGCTGTAGTGAGCTGTATTTTAGTCAGAACCCTACTATGAAATACACCCATGTGTGTAAGGGAAATTGCACAAGCAGCTTTTGCAATGTTCTGTCCATATGCTCAATGCTCTGGTGCACCAGAAGATGCAACCAAGCATGTGATGTGGGTACATATGAGCATACAACAGATAGCCAGTTACACAATTTTCGATTCATGCTGCACAAACTCAGCAGATATTGGCTACTATCTTTTAAACTGTTCTCTGATTCTCTCTCTCTCTCTCTCTCTCTCTCTGTGTGAAGTCTGATTTTTGTTAGCCACTTTAAATATGTTAAAAATAAAAATGAGACAAAACTGTCCAGAAATTAGTTTGATTATTATTTAATTATTTGAAATATATTTAGCCTGCCTTTCTCCTTTTATTTTATTGTTCTTGTTATTATTATTATAGGCAAGAAGTACAACATGTAAACATGTCTAGATAACAAAAAGAATATTAGCAATTGAAGAAATGAAATGGCAGTCTGGAGGAAATGGCGAAGAAGCACCTCCCAAACAGCTGGGGAGAGTTATCCATGTCTGAATGGCCAAATTCTTGCTTGCTGATTATTGACTGACAGCAGTCACATAGGTTTCATCACAGAGGCAAGCAGTATACCTGTTAAGTTTGCAAGACTGGCTCTGTTTTTGAAAGTGGGTTATTATTTTATGAAAGGCAATTTGCACAAAGGACTGCTCGGAGATGGCCACAAAGATAATCATGCTGAAGAACAGACATTTGTCTGTTTGGAAACACATTACTATAGTCATCATACTGGAATGAGCTTGACAAGGAAAAAACACCCATCATTTCAAAATGACTTTTGGCTGCAGCTGCAACACTGAAAGGTGTTCTGTGAGAAGATTATGATGGAATTCCTATAGGCAGTACCAATATCTGCATGGCTCATTTCACAATTTTCTGTCTCAGACACACACACACGTAAACTTGTAAGTGAATCAAGAAAGGGAACAGCTGTGGGAATCTGTGATAGATCTCACTGAAGAGCACTGAGAGAAAGGAGATGGTGGCATAGGCGAGAGCGTTGGAAAAAGGCACATTGAAAAGGCAGAGGCAATAAAATGTTGCAGAGATGGGCCAGAGCATTTTGCTGCCTCACAGAAAGGACAGAGAGTTCACTCTGCTTAATGGTAGATCCAATTCTACAACCACGTTTATGTGATCTGTTACTGTATGGACTTAAAATTTTTAAATACGTTGTTATTGTAAAATTAATTTTAAAATGTACTTTATGTGCGAAAGACCTCCCCCTCTCCCTTCCCCTGATGTTACTACACAGGATCTACCATCTTGTACATTCACAGATCACTGCACATTAATTTACTTTTTGTGATATGTTGTGAGTCATTTACTAGTCACTCATGTGCTATGTGGAAGAAATGGTAAAGCATGTAATACTACTCAAAAAGAAATGTACAGGGGAAAAAATGAATCACAGGAATGACTAGGGTGGAGGAAGAAATGACAAAATCATGAACTGTGCATCTTAGGTTGTTTATTATGGAGAGCTGTCACCTGTCTAAAAAAGGTGGTAGTGATAGTGGAATTAAGACACAAGCTACTCACATCATAGGCACCAGCCTTGATCTGTTGGTAAAGTCTATGTTGATCTTCATCCCAAAATGGAGGGTACCCCACCAAAAGAATATAGAGAATGACACCTGGAAAATATCCGCAATAACATTAATTTGATTAGTCAAAATAACCCATATAAATACTATCTGATGAGTTAACATAGGAGATGTCCTGACTTCCAAAGAAAACAAAATCTAAGGCGAGCTGCTGGGTGCTCCTTAGCACAGGTGGAAATAATGTCCTTGTGGATTGAAAAGAAACAGTTATATATATAATACTAAGAATTCCAGACCAGCATTCCTGCCTTCGGGGGAGTCATCTTCGTCACCTGCCGTCCCTCAGGCACTGGGTGAGAGACAGTGTCCTGGGGGAGTTTGGCCTGGACTCCCTTGGTCTTGCGGGACTGGGCCCTTGCTGCTTCTGGCTGCCCCACCCCATCCTCAACATCAGCCACCTGGCTCGGAGGGGAGAAGGGGCTTTAGAAGGGTGTGTTGTTGTTTTTTAATTGTTATTATTAATTGCCATCAGGTTGCATAGAGACCCACAGTGGATCTGAGGGAACAGGAAGGGGGGAGGGCGTTGGAGGGGGCAGCCATTGAGGTGGTGCTGGGTAGGGGAAGGAATGGCGGTGGGGGTAGAACATGCCCACGTAGGAGAAGAGAGGTTAGATATCTTACATCTATCCCCTCTTCTAGTCCTACCCCCAACCAGATGGTATCAGGTGACCATATCAGCAAACCCTCGAGCCACATGGTGCTGTTGATGAACGTCAGGTCAGTACAAAATAAGACTGCCCTCATCCATGATGTAATTCTGGATGAGGGTGCTGACCTGGCGTGCATTACTGAGACCTCGGTGGGAGAGGAGGGTGGTGTCCCCCTCTCCCAGCTGTGTCCGCCTGGGTACTCGGTCCAGCACCAATGTCGCTCGGAGGGTCGGGGAGGGGGAGTTGCTATAGTCTATAGGAGTTCTATCTCCTTGACCAGGCTTCCTATCCCTTTGAGAGGAGGTCTTGAGGGCCTGTATTGTGTGTTGGGCTTACGAGACAGATTAGGGATTCTGTTGGTGTACCGCCCACCCTGCTGCGTACCAACAGTCTCCCTGCCTGAGCTGACGGAGGTAGTCTCGGACCTGGTGTTGAGGACTCCCAGGCTGTTGGTGCTGGGGGACCTCAACATCCATGCCGAGGCTGCCTTGACTGGGGCGGCTCAGGACTTCATGGCCGCCATGACAACCATGGGGCTGTCTCAATGTGTCATCAGCCCGACACATGAGAAGGGCCATACCTTGGACCTGGTTTTCTCAACGGGACTGGAAGATGGTGGTTTGGATGTGGAGGGGCTGGTTGTGACCCCATTGTCATGGTCAGACCACTTCCTGGTCAAGTTTAGTCTATTAGCTTCTTCTTCCCTCTGCAAGGGTGGGGGATCTATTAAGATGATCCGCCCTCGGAGACTAATGGATCCGGATGGTTTCCTGAACGCTCTGGGGGATTATCCATCTGATATGGTCGGCGCTCCTGTCGAAGCTCAGGTCACCCTATGGAATAGGGAGATGACCCGGGCGGTTGACACGATTGTGCCTAAGCACCCTCTCCCTGCACGCAGAGCCCAGACAGCTCCTTGGTATACTTCTGAACTGCGGGCGATGAAGCGAGAGGGGAGACGGCTGGAGCGCAGGTGGAGGAAGTCCCGCCGGGAGTCCGATCGAACACGACTTAGAGCTCATTATCGGGCCTATTTCGTGGCAATACGGCTGGCGAAACGGCAATATTTCTCCAGCCGTATTGCTTCCTCAGAATGTCGTCCAGCAGAGCTGTTTCGGGTGGTCCGGGATCTTCTTCAACTGGGAAATCCGGTGGAGGTCCCGGACTGCTCATCAGCTTGCTGTGATGAGTTTGCCATTCATTTTGAGGGGAAAATTGCTCAGATTCGCAGTGGGTTGGACTCCACCGTTACTGCAAAATCAGAGGATGTGTCCAGTGTGCCGTGCTTAGGTCAAATATTAATGGATGAGTTTCAATTGTTGAGACCTGAGGATGTGGACAGGGTGCTTGGATCTGTCTGTTCTACCACCACTCCACTCGACCCTTGCCCATCTTAGCTAATTGGAATATCTGCCAGGGGGGTTCGCACCTGGGTCCAGGAGGCCGTGAACGCCTCTTTGAGAGAGGGAGTGGTCCCTACCACCTTGAAAGAGGCGGTATTTCGGCCACTCCTTAAAAAGCCTAACCTGGACCCAAGGCTGGTGGTTAACTACCGACCAGTGGCGAACCTCCCTTATTTGGGCAAAGTGTTGGAGCGGGTTGTGGCCGGGCAACTCCAGGCGCTGCTGGATGAAACGGATTTTCTGGATCCATTTCAATCGGGTTTCAGGCCGGGTTTTGGCACGGAGACTGCCTTGGTCGCCCTGTACGATGACCTTTGCCGGGAGAGAGACAGGGGGAGTATGACCCTGTTGATACTCCTGGACCTCTCAGCGGCTTTCGACACCATCGACCATGGTGTCCTTCTGGATAGGCTGGCTGGGTTAGGAGTTGGGGGCACTGCTTTACGGTGGCTCCGCTCCTTCCTGGCCGACCGTGTCCAGAGGGTGGTGCTGGGGGACAGTTGCTCTGTCCCATGGCATTTATGTCATGGGGTTCCTCAGGGGTCGATACTGTCCCCCATGCTGTTTAACATCTACATGGAACCGCTGGGAGAGGTCATCAGGAGGTTTGGGCTGAGGAGTCAGCAATATGCTGACGACACTCAGCTCTACCTCTCGTTTTCTACCAATCCAGGTGAGGCGGTTTCTGTGCTGAACTCGTGTCTGGACCTGATAATGGACTGGATGAGGGTTAATAAATTGAAACTCAATCCAGACAAGACGGAAGTGCTGTTAGTGGGTGCTTCGCCGGACAGCCTGGAGGGCCATTTCCCTGCCCTGAATGGGGTTACACTCCCCCTAAGGGACAGGGTCTGCAGCCTGGGGGTGCTCCTGGACCCCAGTCTAACTCTGGAAGCCCAGGTGGACTCGGTGGCCAAGGGTGCCTTCCTTCAGCTGCGGAAATTGTACCAGCTACGGCCCTACCTGGACGAGCGGAGTCTCATGACAGTTACACACGCACTGGTAACATCTTGTATAGATTATTGCAATGCGCTCTATGTGGGGCTGCCTTTGAAGATGGTCCGGTGACTGCAACTGGTCCAGAATCAAGCTGTGCGGCTGGTGAGTGGTGGGGCCGCTAGGGGACACATCAAGCCGATTCTGATTAAATTACATTGGTTACCAGTTGCTGCCCGGGCCCAATTCAAAGTACTTGTTTTGACATATAAAGCCCTAAACGGCTTGGGCCCTGGATACCTGAAGGACCGCCTCCTTCCATATGAGCCTACCCGGCAGTTAAGATCCAGCCAGGGGGCCCTTTTGAAAGAGCCGTCCCTCAAGGAGGTAAGAGGGATGGCTTGTAGACAAAGGGCCTTTTCGGCAGCTGCCCCCAGACTATGGAATGCCCTCATGACTGAGATTCGTCTGGCACCGACGCTGATGACATTTTGGCGCCGGGTCAAAACCTTCCTGTTCCAAAAGGCTTTTAATTGAAATAATATCAACTGTGGGTCCTGATGGCAATTTTTAGAGTATCTATTTTAATTGTATTTTAATTGTTTTATTTTTTTATTGTATTTTAATTGTTGTAAGCCGCCCAGAGACCTTTGGGTAGAGTGGGCGGCATATAAGTTAAATAAATAAATAAATAAAAAATAAATAAGAATATGCTATCTAAGGTCTGAAATAGCCCTCTGTACAGATTTTCCATGCATATAGTGGGACCAAACTAATGGTCCTGTCCTTCATTTGTTCCTTGGATGTACATGTGTTAAGTGGAATATCTGCAAAAGTGATGTACTGTATATGCACATAAAAGCTGAGCACATACAGGCCTCCATGAAATTGAGAACTCCAATGATTCAGGGTTCTCATCTGCAGGAAGACTACATGCATTGAGCCCATGGGCTTTCCCTTTATGGAATCATGCTCAACAAGGATATTAAATGAGGAGATGGCATCATGACTGGGGACAGAAGACACAGTTTCCATTCCTATCCATAACAACACGTGCAAAGTGCTTTTGTCTAAATGGCCAGGTTACTAGTGCACTGCATAGGTACAAATGCTGCCAAGCTCCTGTTGAAGACCCAGGCACAACACCCAAGGAGGATTCTGAAGCTGCTGATATCCTTGACCATGGGCAACCCATGGACCAAGCGGCAGGCTGAATCACCCCATATTTTAGTGGGGAACTGTTTGGTCAAAAGTCACCCACATCCTCAAAGTGATAAAAGGTAAGATAGAAAAGGGAATCTGCAATGGGGAATAGAGACGGGCATGAACCGGTTCGTCCCAGTTTGTCCCCTGCCTCCGGCTCTTCTGGGTCAATCAACCACTCACCAGGCCCAGCGTGCTAGCTTCCTGCACCTCCTAAATTGATCTTCCAGTCCTTGCATCAGCTCAGGCTTCTCTGCCCCACTCTCTTGGCTGATCTCCCACTCAGACAAAAAGGCAGGGCAGGGAAGTCTGTGTTCTTGCTCGTGACTAGGAGATGAGCTGAGGAGGTGGAAGAAGCAAGTAAGTTGGGACTGGTGAGTGGCTGGCTGGCTGAGGAGGCGGGGGAGGGGAGCTTAGGACCTGAGACAAACGGGTTCGTGCCCATCTCCAATGGGGAAACAAACAAAAAGCCCACCAGTGAACACAGAAATAAAATGTAGCCAAGATTTTTGGGTGTAGGAGGGCAATTAAGAGAAACATCTCACTTTCCCCTTTTACAGTAGCTTTTAAAAGGAAGAACACCCTAAAATTAAAAGCTCCTTACCGCATGCCCACATATCCACAGGCTTTCCATAGGGATCTTTTCTCAGCACTTCAGGGGACAAGTAACCTGGTGTACCAGCAAAACCTAAAAAAGGAAGTATCCTTACAGTAAATGGAACATATCCATCTAGTATCAGACAAGCTTATAAAACGTGCTTTAAATATTTATGTGCATGCTGCATTTTCACAACTCTTTCATCTCTGCCCATCTGTTTTTGCAAGGGAGACATTTGTGAATTTACTCCCCTAAATCCAGCACAGGCCTTCAGCTATGAAGGGAGAGATTGATTCCCAGAGAATAGCAACAGACGCGTGAAGCTTTCCCTGTTTTCTTGTCAGTTCCTCTAGACATGTGAAGTTTTTCCATTTCATCTTGTCTTATGCTCCATGGCTTTAGCTGGGCTTTGAACGCTTCAGAGGGACAAAACAAAACAAAACAAAATGGACAAACTATTTGTGTATCTTCTATAATCAACCATTCTTCTTCCGCCAGTACTCTGGAGGAAAATCTATAGGACTACCACAGACTGGTGAAAAGAATCTGATGTAAGCTCCTCAAATTTTTTTGCAAGACTACTGCAAAACAAGAAATGGAGCACCAGATCAGGTAGATTTTTTTTTCTGAAAGAGATACAGGTGTGAACTGGAAACAAGGGTCACCAGTGGCCAACTCAGAAGAGCAGTGGGCAGTGCAAAATAGGCACATCTGTAAAGTAAAACAAGTCCAACTTATCCAGGACTGGAAAGTCCTATTAGGTTAGTCCCATAGGCAAATATACCCTTGAGCCTCCTTGAAATCTAACAGGGAAAACAAAATCAGTCCCCTTCTAGATGATTAAGTAATTAAAGATCTCTGCTTTGCTTCTGTCTGCCCACTTTCCCTGTCATTTTTTTTGTGGGGGAGGGGAATGTAAAGGTAAAACTGATATAATAACCAGAATATGAAAGTTGCTACTGATATTTCAGTGCCTGTTAACCATGGATGGGAAACTGTAGCCTTTAGATGCTGTTGAATTCTTATCACACTTGTTCGATTTGATGGGAGTTGCCATGCCAAAAAAAAAAAAAAAAAAACCCTGGAAAACCACAGAGGCCTCACCTCTGTTTCAGTAAGTCTATGGCTGCTAAACAAGGTAACAGGACTGGCAGGTGGTCCAATGTATGAAGACATCATTGATTGAATCTTTCATCCATCTTGCGTGTATTTCAGCTTCCACTGCTACTGTTTATCATAGATGGTTTGCAACCTTGGGTAATCCAGGTATTCTTGGACTTCAGCTCCCAGAAATCTTTACACTAGCTGCGGCTGAGGTTTCTGGGAGCTGCAGTCCCAAAAACACTTGGGTTAGCCAAGGATGGGAACCCTTGTCGTAGATAACAACAGCTGGCTTTATAATGAGGAAGAAGCCTTTGGATTTTATTTTGCACTGTCCAGTAGGACAGTGGTTCCCTCCTTTGGATCCCTAAATGTTCTTGGACTACAACTCCCAGAAATCCTGGCCAGCACAGCTAGTAGTGGAGGCTTCTGGGAGTTTTAATTCAAGAACACCAGGGGACCCGAGGTTGGGAACCACTGCTGTGGGAAAATATTTTGATTACCAGGGTACTGGAATATATTCAACTATGACTTCACATTTCCTGGCCCTGTTTTTTTGTCTTTATCAGAAGAATCTCTAAGCACCTCAGACACATTCAGGGTCATATTATAAATCTTCTTGCCATTTCTTTTTAAACTTGACAACTTCAGAAAAGTTTCAGGCAGCAAATCAACCCATGTCTGACTGCTAGAAGGCTCATTCTCAACTTTAGAACTGTAGAGCCGGAAAGGACCCCATGGATCATCAAGTCTAGCACCTGTTGGGGAAGCACTGAGGGAATCAAACTCCCAACCTCTGGCTCTACAACCAGAGACCTAAACCACAGAGGTATCCAGCAGTTGCCGAAAAAATATATTGTGAGAGATTAAGGAAGCTGTAGAAGAGGCAGAATCACTTTCTGTTGAGTTTTTCCCTTCAGGAAAGAAATGTTTTAGAGTAGCCCAGCAAGAAGTTTCCAAAACTTCGCTGCAAGAGATTCCACTCCGCTATTATTGTGAAGAAAAGGTGGTGCAGAGACAGTGTGACAGTTAAACAAATAAAAAAGATTAGAAGTAAAAAATGTTTTCTTACCAAACCAGGCCTGTTGTTCACCTTGCACTTCAATAGCCAATCCAAAATCTGCCAGTTTCACAGCTGCTCCCTTTGACTTGCTAGCCAGAAGCAAGTTTTCAGGCTTTATACACAGGAAAAGGAGGGGAGAGGGGATGAGACATGTAAGTCAATTGCTTTTTTACATGAGCATGACAGATCTATGCACAAGTGTCTCTAGTAAAGGTGATAAGATTATAAATTTCTCATTATGAGAGTTTCCTTTTGCAGATCCAAAGGCATAGTACACAGAGCAATTCCAGAACAGCTTCTAAAGATTGTTTCCCTCCGTAGATTTTTGAACCTTCCTTCTCTGCATGAACCAAACATTAGCAGCAGAACCAGGAAAATCTCCTCTGGGGGCTATGACTCCCAGGATTCCCCAGTTCATACTGTGAATGGCCATGCTGAGCAAAGCCTTTTGGGAGCTGTAGCCCCCAAAATTAACTGTTTCAAGTTATGGTGAAGAGTTCAGAGCCTCTACAACTAGCCTGCCAAGCCTCTAGGAATATTTTTCTTTGAAAATGTGGAAACAGTGCTGATGAATGTTTAGCTATGCTGGATTAGAAGGACCATTGATCTAATTTACAGTAGTACTCTGAAGGAATATTTCTTCTGACACCATCCACTACAGAGTGCTATTAAACAGAGAAACTATGTTCTTATTACACTGAGTACCTGAAAGTAAGAAACAACTAACAGTCTTTTATCTGTAAGGGAAAATCCTATTGCCTCAATGATTATGTAGGATACATTTCTCCTTAAAACAAATTACTCTATTATCATACTATAAACTACGAAGTTCAAATCACCTACTAAAACCCACCAAGGCCATCTTTGGATGGGTTGAAATGTCTCAAATAAAGCAAAAAGCCAAGTGTGTTGCTTACATACCTCCTCATAGCACTTAAAGCACCCACTGGGCAGTTCACTATTTAATTAAGCAGGCTACACATTTCCTTTGCACAACTGGAAAGTACGGGAGATTTGTACAAGCGGGATACTCAATTTATCATCTTCAGAAGGATGGAAAACTGAGCCAACTTCGAGCTAGCTACTTGAGCCTGTTAGGACTGAACTCGGGTCATGAGCAGAGTCTTGACCACAGCACTGCAATTCTAATCAATGTGCCATGAGGTTTCAACAAATACAGTTTGCTGAATGAGACAACTCTTTATTTGTCACACAAATTGTTAAAAAAGAGAGAGTATGTTTGCTAAAAATTTACCATGTTTCTTTTTCAGACAGGTTCTACAGAATCTTTTTTTTTAAAGTCAGAGAACAAGTTGTTAAAGATTGTTTCCTGGAAAACATTGCTTATGTAAAGTGCTAAATTCACTGGAAGATCCTCTTTACTGGTGACTTTTAAAAATCCAGTGTAGTAGGTTGTTAGATTATACCACATACCAAGTAGGTAAATATCTCTCCTATTTACAGCAGACTATTAAAAGAGCTAGATTTCCCTTCCTCCTGCTCCATTAGAAGTACTTAGCACCTGTCAATGAATCATTTTGGACCAAAGTACAATAAAGCAAACATCATTATCAAAACAAAGTAAATATGCTTCATTGCAAAACAGCCACACACTTCAGTAGCAAACTCAACTGACTTCCAGGCAGCTGGACTCCGCTCTTAAAGGAACATGCAACAGCCATTACAAAACAACAGGGATAGTTCACATGGTTGTCATGCATGAGTTCTGAAGAGGTTCAGGCAAATGTGCACAACTGGAAAGTACGGGAGATTTGTACAAGAAAATCTTGAAAATCCATCCAGGACAGGAACAAGTTAGTGTCTAGATCACACCGTTACACTTTAGCTGCAATCATGCATGTAGTCGAGAGGAGACAATCTCTGAGCGGCACTCTTATTTTGCTGCAATGTGAACAAAGTGTTCATATATCTTTTTTTTTCCCCTGGGCAGATACCAAACTAAAAATTGAAAAGGAAACAAAAATAAAGTCAAGTTTTAGATTTTAAAGCTGTCATTTCAAAGCATCTGGCAGACTAGATAGCATAGCCAGGAATAGTTGCATTAACACAAAGGATACTTGTGACCAACATTAAGTAATTCTGGGAAAAGGTATTGATTCCAATGTAAATAAAGTTAGCCATTGTCTAGACTAAGCAAAGTCTCACTAAAACCAATGACATAAGTTAGGGTGTAGTTGCACATCATAATACTCCTGGTTTTGCATCTGGTTTAGCATGCTTGAAATTGATTTAATTTTTTCTGAATACACAATGCACGGACAGAAGCAAGTTATTTTAAACAGCTATTTGGAATTTAAGTTTGGATATTTTATGAGATGGTGGGGTTGTAGTCATTACACCTGAATACTTCTATATGTCTTAATAATCTTTTAATAGGTTTTCATCTTTGTTTGGTTAATAATTTTTATGTATTTATTTATGTTTGATATGCTTGTTTTCAACTGTTGTAAACTGTCTTGAGCTCTGTATATAGGGAGAAAGATGGTAAGTAACCTTGAATCTGCAGATACAATCAAGAAATCTCTAATCAATTCTGAGGTGATTGGAGAACGCTGGTCACATAAACAGCACAAATAGTAATACTTGTGTGCCATTGAGTCAATTCTGTTTTATGGTGTCCTTTTGCAGGGTTTTTTAGACAAGAGTTCACCATTCCCTTCTTCTGGAGGCATCCTGGGACTGTGCAGCTTGCCCAAGGCCACACAGGCTGGCTTTTCTGGAACGCATAGTGGGGAACTGCGCTCCCTACCTCTGGCTCTGCAGCCAGATACTTAACTCACTGAGCTATCCAGCCAAACAGCATAGAAGAAATGCGCTAATCCTTGAAAATAATTGCTTAAGCCCAATAAAACCTGTTAGGTCTTTATGTTCTCCTAAGACTCTTCACTGGTTTTGCTGGGATCCATAAAGTTTCTGAAGGCTTGTGGCTAAAGTTGATAAGTGAGTAGTGCCCACTGAAACAATGGTTTGAATTTGAGTTGAGATATTTGAAATCAGTGAAACTGGTTAAAATGCAGTGGCCAAAATTCTGTTGCTTTTCATTTTGTCAATGATACTGAGACAAGTGGGACACAAGGCCAAGTGGCATGTGAATCGGTCATTATGTACGTCAATCTGCCAGTGGCATGAAGAGTTAAAAAGAACAAGAATTTCTAAGCGTGCGCGTACACACACACACAGAGAGAGAGAGAGAGAGAGAGAGAGAGAGAGAGAGAGAGAGGAGAGAGAGAGAGAGAGAGAGAGAGAACTGTCCTGTAAGGATTGCTTTGTATAATTTGTTGGAACATGTTTAGAATTTCTCAAATACTCTGCAGGGTAAATTACACACACTGCAGTCATAAAAGAGCTTATTTGTAGATAAGATCAAGTCCCACTGTTTTCAGCATGAAAGGTTTACATCCGTATTTAATCCTTCCTTTTGAATCAAATACAATGAAGAGTCTTGTGGCACCTTTAGCTAATATATTGTGACATAAGCTTTTAAGAGCTAGAAGCCACATCCTCCAATGCATGAATAAGCTGCCTAGGTGGTTAAGCACATGCGCTATGAGTATACAAACACATATTTGTATATAAATCATACGAATGTGCATATATATTTTTCTTGATGAATTCTGGACACACATACTTATTCAACTTAAGCAAACATACCAGGCACAAATGAATATTGAACACAGTCAAATGAAAGCAAGACCTAGTCTCTTTGGAGATAACCCATTCCTGACTACTGCCCAACTAACAGAAGAGCAACAGTGTTCAACAAATACCTAAAGAGAGATAGTCCTTTTTCAATAATAAGCTAGCGACTTCCAAAATTTGCTGAGATCAACTTCCAGAATATGAACTTTGATAGTGGTAACCCAGAAGCCTCCCTATGTTTGACTTTCCCTTTGTTTTTGAAGAATTATAACAAATTTAGGGTTTATCACGAAATCCTATCCTCAAATCGCTGGGTTATGACAGAATCAAATGGCTCTAAAGATGCAACTTGGGTTGGGCTTTTGAAGTCACAGTTATTGTGGTTTTGTGCTCACTGTTGTATATCCTGGGCTTGCCAAATTTCATTACATTACATTACATGTCTAAAGAACAAGATTTACAAATTAGGCAGCACTCACTTTTTTAAAATCCCAGGAAGAATCAAACAGAAAGCAAAAAATCAGAGATTATGACTTCAGGAAGAATCTGAAGAAACCAATAAGCTACAGAAGACAGGGAGGTAAGCCTTTGTCATGCCTGGCAGAGCAGAATCAATATCTATTGTATGTGTGTAGGGGTCTGTGAATGACGCAGACGAGGTATCACATTGCACTCAATGATGTGGTGTATCAGTATTTCATCCTTTGACACTGGAAGATGAATGTCTCTGTTTCGACAAAACGATAATGACAACTATGAGAGCCAATACACCACTTCAGCTCGAATACACAAGACTAATTGAACAGTAGGAACCAATACAGAACCTGTGGAAAATGTGCTGATGAATTACAGCTCAATAATATTATATTCCTGTGAAGGCACTGGGAAATTAGGAGACATTATATTCTTCCAAAAAGTTCAGGCTTCTTTGTTGGTGCCTGGGAACAGGTGGCTGGAAATGTGGAGGGCAATATCTGCCCATTAATGGGAAGAGTATAACACCTGCAGTTTAAATTTGTGAATAAGGCCCTCAAGGCCAACTTGGCTTGCTCCCTGGTACAATGCTACTTGGCAAATGCCTTGATCTATGTGAAGGGAAGGGGGCAGAAAATGCCCAATGTCCATTCAAGGAAACTTGAAGCCTGACTAGCAGACTATCTAGAAGGGTTCAGAATGGCATGATTAATGTATAAAAAGGAATTCAGAAGTTACTTTAGTTGATTTAGCTTCTCTCTCGGGAGATGCTATGCTCAGTTGCTGTCCTATTGTGCCATGCTTAGAAAGATGCACTCTCCGTATGCTTCAGAACTATGCTGATACTATGCTAATGTGTGAGTATTAGGTAGAGTAGCTGGGTTTTTTTATTTGATAGTGTGGTTTTCTTAATTATTTCAACCTTTGTCCCAATTGCCTTGTTTGCTCTGAGTGCTTTTTGAAATCACTTTAGAAGTTTTGCCTTTCCCCCTTTCCACTTTAATAAAATGTAATAATTTCTCCAACCGTCAGGGGTTTGGCTCAAAGAGTTTGTGGTACTAAAACCAGGTCTTATCTTGACTAGCCATTGGGAGCTTTGGTATTTTTGTAGGTGTGGTGGCAGTTCTACCTTGCAAGGTGGGTATAATGGTTCTGAGTGCCTAGCCTTATGGGTTTTTGAACTCCATGAAAATACTGCCCAGTTGGGGTAGACTGGAGTATTTTTGGAGGCAGCAGGGACAAGCAGGTTCCCTAATCCCCACCACATTTGACTTTCCTAGGCTCAACCACTTCAGGATAAATGGGGTAATATGGCTAAGTGACTAGAGTGGGACTCCCTGAACCCGGTAATTCCATCACAGTTCCTATAAACCCAAAGTTGAACAAGTTAGCCATTTTATGTACGTCCGTGCATATCAGTGTATTAGTGTATTTTATGTATCTGTGGCAGAAAGCTGTTAGTGACTAAACTGTCTAATTTAAAATTAAACTGATGTAGACTGAGGAAGAAGGCCTTGTATGGCTGAAACTTGTTTAGTTTTGTGCAGTTGAACTACAACACCATGTTGTCTCTTACCACTGAATAATGTTTTGTAAGCATTTTTATCCTCATTATGCTATATATACACTGGCCAGAATCCTATGTATTTGTGTAAAAACTGCTTGCCCTCCCATAGTGAACTGCAGCTAATTCATGACATGCTGGGGCACATCATGATTGAATGTGACTGAGATGCACCTCAGGACCTTCCCAATTAGTCACAAGAAGTGAAAGAAACCTTATGTGAACTTCACTAGGATTCTCGTCTCTGTCTACAAATCTACGCTTTAGACTGTTATTGTCTTTTATTTATATATCATGCTTTTTACATGCAATATGCATGTCATATCTCAGAGAGGAAGCTGTGCTACTTTGTTTGTTTGTTTGTTTGTTTATTTATTTATTAGATTTCTACCCCGCCCCCCTAGACAGTGTCTACTCGGGGCGGCTTACAAATGTCATAAAATATCATAAATATCATAAAACATCATAAACATTAAACAATTGTATTCAAGATGGGGAATGATAGAAAACGAAAACGAACAACGTTGTTGTTTCAGCAACAACAACACAAAAAGCAAAGCCAAGCCCAAAGTATTGGGGCACTTTTAAAATGTAACAAATTTATTTCACTGCGAACATTTGGGGGTTACAATTCATTTCTTCAGACATATGGAACACATGTCTGGCTGCCCTAACTCCATTTTAAACTTCTTAGTCAGTTTTAGCCATTTTGTGTAAAGATTGATATATACAGATATATTAACTTTTTAATCTTTGCAGTTGGGGTCATTGTACTTGATCTCCACATTTTTCTTCTACAGGTATGAAAACATACTGTTTGGTTGGGATCTATCCATCCATGCTCTGTGTTTGGATAAGTATTTCTGGCTAAGCCGATGAAAATGAGCTACGAGGTTTCAAGGGTGTGATTATGCCTCCCCTGGTGCCATGACACCTTATTTCTTGGCCACTTTGCATCCTTTGAATTCAAACAGATTTAAGTGTAGCGCATTGATGAACTGAAGCACATTCTACTTATTTATTCTTCTGCAGAATTTCAGTTTATGTTTATGTCAAATGGAAGGAGAAATGGAAAAGATACCTAAATCTGCTAGGGAAATAGAGCAGCATTGTTTTTTGTGTGGAGACTTCAACATTATCCGAGAAATCTATAAATTAACAAACAGATGTCTCTTTGCTTCTACATGCAGAATTGCAGCTAAACAGTGCTCTGGGACTGTGGTTGTCTCCCCCAACAGCACTACTCACCTTCAGGTCCCGATGGACTACGCCCATCTGATGACAGTGTAGCACAGCCTCCAGGATCTGCTGAATGCAATGACTGCATGCAAACACCAGGGGGCGTGTGTTAGTTCCAAGCTGCACACGCACTGTCTGTATATCCTCAGTGAGACTGGGTTAAAGTGCAAAACCAGCAAACAACCGAGATTGCAACGTACAGCCTCTGGAAATGTACCTGCATTCCTCAGTTAGAGTAGCTACCACCTCAGATACAATGAAGGAATTCATTTAGTTTACCCTGATTTCTGTGGTGTGAGCAGAAGGGAGAAAGACTACTGTAATGCAAAAGTCATATTCTTATGCACAGACGTTTCTGTGATAATGAGAGCCAATCAGGCCAAATAAAATTATTTATAAACTTGGTGCTGTCTGCCCCTTCTTCTCCATTGTCATTGCAAGGGGTCTCTTATACCAGCAACTCTGAAGGTAGAGCTACTTTGGGTAGCAATGTGTTTGAGATGAAATATTCACTCTTTCTAGTTTCATTTGGTCAAACAATTATCTGCTCACTCTTGCCTGGGAATTGGTTCTACTCTAACAGAGAAATGTGCAGCCACTTGTTCTGCTCCTATAACCCATAGTCTCTGAACAGAAGTGGTGTTTTAAACCTGCAGGCTGACAGACATCACCGGCAAAGTTGGACTGCAGGGGCAAGATGCACAATTAGTGCAATGGCCTTCCAGAAGGTGTAGAGGTAACTATCATGCCACACTTGCTAGGGCTCCTGGAAGGTCACTGCCTCACCACACCCTATTTCCCCTTTGACTGTAATGTATGTTAGACCTGTGAGATCTGCAAACTGGAAAGCAGCATCATGCATTATCCATTGCCATACGAGGGGTGAGAAGAGATCGCCAAGAAAACTTCTCAGCTGACCCACCCTTAAACCTCAAGCCAGAAGAGACAGAGAAGTTAAAAAAAAACAAAACTTCTTAGCCAACCTACAGGCACCAGATACTGACCTTGAGGTCTCTGTGAACTATGCCATTTAGGTGACAATGATTAACACTTTCTAGAATCTGCTGTATACAATGACTGTAAAGATATAAGGGCAGAATGGAAGGGAAAAACATTTTAAAGGTACATCATCACATTAAATGCAAAAAAATTAAACAAAAATAACTGAAATAGGTAAGAAATTGAAAATAATCAAATCACATTTTTGGACACATTTTAATTACACAGTGAATGGGAAGAACACAGCAATGCTGCATCTGTGTATATATATAGAATGTTATTTTAAGATCTATCAAAAAGAAATGACATTCAACACATAACATGTGCGGACATAATCCCTTGGGTAGTACTTTCCTTTTTTTTCCCCCCAACAGAAAATATATTCTTGAAGTGCAGGGCAGTGGGAATGAATATCCATATGTATAAGAACAGTATAATAATGTGTTTGTGTGTGTTGTACTATTATTGCTTCTATTCGTTCTGAACAATATTAATGCTGTGAATGTGGACTAGACAGAAAAAATGCATTAAAAACTTGTCATTGTGCATATCAGACAGATATTGAAAATTTGTGCACCAACTGATTGCTGCTAGGAGTGGAGTTTCCATTAGTATGCCCAGCTAGTATGTACTGTATATCTTTGAATTATGTTGGAAAAGACAGAATATGTGGCCAACACAGGCTGGTCACTAGGAATAATTTGTGCTTGAAGACTGTGTCCATGTTTAAAATACTCACATTGTCCAACAAGACTTGGAGGTTATGTGTACTGAATGGACAAGAAAAATAATTTTGTGTTCTTTTTCCAAATATGCTTTCCAATGGTTAGCCCAATGGCTGTGTTCGTAACGTGTACTCTCCATTCAACCCACATCAATCCCAAGCTATCAAAAAATGTAAATACACACATACACAAAGCCAACATTTGAACAAGAGGAACAGGGAAGGAAAAGTAAAAAAACAAAATAACATAAAAGGAGCAACTAGTAACTCCTGAACCCCTGTATTTTTCCTACAGAAAAATAAACAGCTGAGGGAAAACCATGCTATTCACAGTTCTATAATTTAATCTAAAACAAAAGAGTAAAAATGCTGTTATTTTTGCTGTTAGAGAAGAACCCTCAACACTTGAATGGTGAAAAGAAAGATAAGTGAAAGTGATTTTCCCTTGAGTCAGAGCCTTTGCATACCAGAGCAGCAATTCTGGAAGCTGAAAGTACACATGGGTTCTTCATTATGTGTGTGGGGTTTTCCCTCCCCCTAAACAATTGGATAAAACATATTTGCTAATCCCACACATAAACATGGAGAACCAGGATGCAATCAAGACACGTTCACTCATGTTCAGAGAAATATTTAACAAATTTTATATCTTGTTTTACATACTCACAGAACTACATCCAACAGAGCAGGCCCACTGAAATGAGTGGGACTTGAGGTAATTTTGGGTTAAAATTCCAATTCATTTCAAAAGATCTGTGCTGGGTAGGATGAATGTTGGATTTTTACCCTGTATTTACATATTTTATATAGGTTGAACAGGTCCATCACACTGATTTCCACCCCCTCATATTCTTTGTATATTTACAGCAAAAGGTACATGGGCTTGGTTGTCAGTCTGTAAGTAATACTGAGAATGCCAAAGATTTCATTTCAATGGAAAAAAAGTTTTTTCCTATATTGGAATCAAGAATGAGTGATAAACCTCATCCCTTCATTCTAGATCTCCGTCATGTATCATATATTTTGTAAGACGCTCCAGGAGGCTTTTTGGCTAAAGGGCAGGGTAAACATGCATTCAGTAATCAAATAGATGGATTTCTCCCATCTCCAGCAACCAATGAAAGGTTCTTGTAAGCAAGAATTTAGAAAAAGTAAATGTGACCTCCAAGGATGAGAAATGTCAGAAACATATCATGAGAGACAGTTAAAATGCTGTTTTAGTTGCACTATGCTGGGTATAAGACACTTATCCAGCAGGCCGAGGCAAAGAGGCAGTCCCGCAACCCACAAAATCAGGAAGCTGGACAGGGGACAGATTGGATTTGTCTTCAGTGTGGAAGGGATTGTCACTCTCGAATTGGCCTTCTCAGCCACACTAGACGCTGTTCCAAGACCTCTATTCAGAGCACATTACCATAGTCTCCCGAGACTGAAGGATGCCTAATCTAATGCTGGGTATAGAGTTCTCTGAATAGTGAGGAAAATTTTCAAGAACACCAGGATTACAAAAAAAAAGAGAGAGAGAGAGAGAGAGAGAGAGAGTCTTGGAAAGTAAAGAGTAAATAGATGCTTCTTAACTTATATAGTGTTTAGCATCTCTTGACTTATATAGTGTTTAACACGCAGTGGAGGTGGAACAAAGACTCAAAAACTATATTTGTGGGGAGCTTAGCCTCAGATGTGTCTTTCCCCTCCTTTTCTGTGCAATAATGGCTGGGAGAAAGTGCCAAGTGGTCTTTTTTGTTGGATAATGCAACAGGGAACACAAATCCAGGAATCCAGGAGTCTGTTTCATCATCCATCTCGAGAGACCATGACAGAAGAAGCTAGTGAAGGTCTAAGCTTTTAGGCTATGAAGGCTAGTTAGGGAATTGGAATCCATCAGTATTAATTTCCTCAGGGCTTATAGGCATCCATAGTTCTAGACAGCACAATTTACCTGAAGGACTCAAGATTGGTTCAGAAGATACATGCACCTCCTTTTGAAGCCTTCTGCAAAATTGCAAGCTCATCAAAAACATGTGATGATGAAATGAAGACTTGCCAGGCTAATCCACATGGCAAGTGGCTTACAAACATTAGCGAATAAAACCCTTGAAAGGAAACTAATAGTGTTTTCTAAGATTAAATTAGCATTGATGGAAAACTACAACCCAAGAAGCATCATTGGATGCTGGTGCCAAATACCATAGGGAACTCAAATTAAGTGATTTATTAAATAGTGCAGGTACTAATGCTGATTGAAAGTATTAAAACCCAGCACTTACCTTGCATCTGCTTCACTATAATATTCTCTTGCAACAATGTCCTCAAATAATTCACCTCCAGTGACTCTGTTAATGATATAAACCATTCTTAAGGTCAGGCTGAACTAAATGGGAAACAAGTGTGTGTACTCTTAAGAAGAGTAGAACCAGAGGGCTACTTCACATATTATGCAATAACAAAGACAAGTTCACGCCATGGAAGTATTGAAGACGGTCTCAGCTGCTGCTACCTTGCTCTTCAGAGTACTGGACACCACAGAAATAAATATGTATTGGTTCCAGATAATGTACAATTTTTTTTAAAAAAATCTCTAAATGTTTTGTCTAGACACATGAATACATGTATACACTGGAAAAAAAAATGACCTTAGCAACATTGACCTCAAGTCATCTGGTGTTCTGGTTCCCACAAAAGTTATCCAAATATTGTTATGTGGTACCAGAGGATCCCAATAGGATGACCAGACATACTGCTAACACATTCAGAAATTAGTTCTTAAGAATTAATTCATTATTACCATTAATCATTTTAGTGGACATTTAGTAGATGTCACTGGCCATGATCCAGAGGTGCACTTCTACTGGATCCCATTGCTTTATGCCTGAACTGTCAATTCCCCTTCCCTGCTTGGTCCCTCCATGCACTACAAAATCTTTTCCAGAAAGTGCTCCAGAAAATTCCAGAAACCCTCTGGAGCAGGTTCTGGCACATGAAAGCTTACAAAGAGATGGGGCAAAGATGAAAATCCCAGTTCAGCTGGTGCTGGGTAATTTCTGTGAGATACAGAAATATACATGACTAGATTTTGGTCAATGTCATAATAATGATTAGGCCTTGAGAATTATTGTAAAAAACAAACAAACAAAAAACAGTGAGAGGAACAAGTTATTTTTTAATGAATTATACCCAGACTCTGAAGATTAAATGCTCTGAACTTCATGGCAAATCTGAGAATTCACCAACTTTTCTACTGCTGCTAGCTACTTTTAGCTGAAATTGGAAAAGATTATCTTGGAATATTCTATATTACTATAATAGCAAATCCATCAACTTGACCGAAAACCAGTTTCATTTGGCTCTTCATCATCCCCAACTGTCATTTGGCTGCAGCCACTGTAATACAACAAAGGGAGAGAACAGAAGCAGGGCTACTTCACTGGCTGAGCTGACAAACTAGTTGTCTTTTATCACTGAACAATTATAACTCGAAGTAGTGCTTGAACTTGATTATTTTCCTCTTCCCTATGCATCTCTTTCTTTTTTTGTGCTGTGCCTCACAAAGCTGCAGAAGCCAACATTCTCTTGTTTGCTAGTTATCCTACATAAGTCAAAGAATTTTTTTGACTGAAGAGTAGGGTCACCATGTTTCATATAAACAAAGAGGGAAACAAACAGGAACTGCAGGATTTCAATCTTTATGTTATCAGGCTGAGATTTCTTAAAAACAAATGCTATATATTTTCCATTCAAAAAGAAAGAAATCTTGAACTTGGAAGGAAATCAATACTTTACCTTGCACTGATTCTTCTGAGATTATTAAAATTACTATTACGTGAAAGACATAAAATGCCTGAATTTCTGCTTCTTTCAAATCACCATGCTTATGTTGACTTTGCTGCAAAAGGTATATAGTAGTGTCCTTTTCTCCTTTTCCCCACTTTCATTTTACATTGTAGAAACAATATTCTTACCCCCAAACCTGTATAAACTATCCCATAAACCATCAGCATTCTTTAGAGAGGCAAAAGTCTGTTCTACTAAGCTGATGATTTTAGAGCCAGGGGTATAATTTGCTGTTGCTTCAGGCTATTATTTGCGGTATATCAAAACATAGTGTCCTTGGACATTTGAAATGAGATGATTTTAAGGCAATTCAAAACACACATTCATCATGACATTTACATTTTGCTCAATGTGCTTTTAGAAATAGAAATGTGCTTTACAAGCAGAGGTCCAATTCTTTTAAAAATATATAGCTTTAACGGTTGAATATATTAAGTAAAACAGCAGCCTTATGATTCAACTAGGGCTACATGTGTTTGTTTGTTTTTACATCTAGTGACCCCTTTAATGACCTGTGACATTTCAGTGAACTGTTTGTTATGCTATTATGTAAATCTTTAAAAATAACAGTTTATAATATGACATATTCTAGTATTATTTTCTCACCATTACTTGGAATTCTTACATTTATAAAGTGTTTTCCAAATTTATATCACTGAATTGTAACAGAATATAGAACTATTTTTGTAACATCATACCTCTTTTCTCACTGAACTGTCATAGTCAGATTAAATTATTTACTAAATTATTTTCTATGATACTTAATGTTCCAGCCTGTTTGATGCTTACATACCTCTCAGTGCAGCTAACAACAACTAAACAAACAATAAAATACAGTACAATTATTCATTAATGGGCTGGCTAAGGGGATGCTTCTGCATTTCTACAGTGAATAATCCCTTCTTTATATCCATGGACAGTCTGACATACTATTTTTGTAACTCCATGCCTAACAGTGACTCATAGAGGACAATTCCACCAAACTGCTTTGCTGAATTTAGTATCCAGTTTCAGATACTATATGTAATTCTGTGTTTCAGTGTTCAAATCAGACAATTTCCCTCTTAATATACATATCAGCAGAGAGCAAGACGTATCCCATTCTTATATATTTTTTAAATAATGTCGAACACAACACAATCTCTCTCATTTGCAGAAAATCCATGTGAGAAAGTTCAACTAGATTTCTATTTTCAGTTACACAACAGAGGCTAAGAAGGCCAGATAGTGAATCTATGGCTGGGTAAGAATAGTTTCTTTGACATCTCAGGTGGATCTCAATATGCAGCTTTACAGAATTTGTTCAGTCACTGTCACACTACACACACTTTTCATCTATCAAATCCTGAAGTGCACAAAATGCATGTAGTGTCCCCTCCCCACCACATCTCAACCTTTTAGTAATGGGCTTGGTGTGGCATATATATAGCAGGTGTACTTACAAATCAAAGACTAAGTAATGAAATCCTTCTTCTGATATGCTGTCATGAAGTCGCACTGTTAAAAGAAAAAAGAAGATATTTATTTATCTATTTTCTTTCTAGAGGCTACCCATTCATCTAATTTTGACTTTTCTCAATAATTATCTCCCATTAAACCCATTTTTCTTTTTTCTTTTTATTAGAACTTTCTTTTGCTTTACTTTTTTCTTTAATTCTATGCTCTAAAGAACTGTAACTTTTCTTGCTACCCTGTTTAATAGGTTTCTGCTCTGTTAGAAGGGCTATATGCTCAGTGGCACATGGTGCCTACCATGGATGAGGCAAAAGGTAGAGCAGGCAATGAGGTGGTAGGGAGAGCGTGGGCAAATATTATATTCATATATATGCACACACAAACACATACATAATTGAAAAATGCTCTCTCTCTCTCTCTCTCTCTGTGTGTGTGTGTGTGTGTGTGTGTGTGAGAGAGAGAGAGAGAGAGAGAGGAGGGAGGGAGGGAGAGAGGGAGAGAGAGAGAGAGAATACATTCAGACACTTCTTCGTCCCATTCCACTCCTTCACTCCATAACTGCTCCACAAGATTAATGTTATCAATCTGGAAGCTGGCGGTAATCATCAGTTCCAGTCCTCTGGTATAGGAGACCTTTAACAAAAAGAGGTTTGGTCCATGTCCGAAAGAACTAACATGTTAGAGCTTTTACACTCACCACAGAACCTGCACAGCCTGGAAGACACCTGCAGGCATAATTTACTTTTGGCCTTTGTTGGGATTATCAGAGAAAGCTGCACTATCCTTGTAGTTGCTTTTCAGCAGTCATTTTAATGTTATGCTTTCTTGTGTGCTTACTCTGGAACTTTCCACTCAGAACTATAAAAAATTAATTATCTGATTATTTGGAGAGTCCCATTTTGCACATATACTTGTGGCTCTCTGCTTCCGAAAGCAATCAAGTTTTACTGTTTTATTACTGCAAGAATAGGCAATACCTTTATAGACCACTTTTAAAAAATCATCATACAATACACAAGCTTTTGTGGATCAAGACGACCTCGTCAGGCTTGTACCAGTGTGAAGAATATTAAGTCCGAAAGTTCATGGCAAGATGGATTTTGCCAGGAAAGTTACTCTTAGATGTAAAGTCCAAATGTTCCTGGCAAGATCAATTTTGCCAGCCATGCCTTTCTTAGATGTAAGTCAGGAAAATGCAGGTAGCATTAGAGTTGTTGTTTTAAAGTTACAGCTGAGGCAGCTGTAGATTGGATATCACAAATTCACTCTGTGTTCTGTTTTGTGACCCCCAGCCAGTGAATACAAGCTGAGCTGAATGGCCATCTTTCCCTAACACTTTTAAAATGGCTTCAAAACACAACTGGTGCCTGAGGAATATGGCCTAGAGGTAGCCTGAGAGTAGTTGGGAATAAGCTGAAGTGGGGGAGTGACCCACTAAATGACTAGGCTCCACTGGTTATATCTACAGTTAGCAACAGAGACATCATCCAGATGTTTACAGCAGCAATAGTACATTGAATGTATCTCACGAACAGTATTAACTAACACACTTTTTTCAAACCCATTCTCAATACAGAAATCTTTGTAGGGTAGGGTGCAGTTCCAATAGAATGTCAGTGATGCTGGGTAGCCGGGCAGACACCGTAGGGGAAAAATGATTTTGATTTCCATTAAATGGGAATCAGCTTGTAAAATGTTTCAAGTGTCAACAAATCCCGAGTAGCAAACAGAATAAGCTGTTTAGTCATTACCTTAACAACGAAAACACTCAGGAGATAGAGAAACAAAGGCATATTATCTTTCACAGCCTTCACTGTGAATACATCAAAAGCACTTTGTTCTATCAAGAAAGGAATGAATACGAAACTCAATATAGTTTGCTTCACATTAGGAAGCTATCAGAAGTACTGTAAAAGGTAGCTTTTGTTACTAGAAGAGCTACTGTGTAAAAAGCAAATTTATAGGAGTGGTCTTTTCTACTTTTCAAGATTGAGCGACAAACTGAGTCCAGACCTTATTTCAGATACCCAGATCTGATCTGAACGTGCAGATAAGTAATTACTCTATCAAATGCCCAGTCAACTCCTATCATACAAAAATCTGCACATTTTTCGTTTAAAAAACTTGCTTCTGATAAAGTGGCAATACCTTTTACCTTGAAGGCATTAGATGAACATATTTCTAAAGGAAGAAGACAGCTGAGGAACTTGCTATTTGTGAACAGCAACAAAAATGACTTATCAACCATTATACTTTCCTGACACCTCAATATGTGGATATTTTAAGGAGTTAATTGGATTGAAACTAGAGATGGGGACGAATATAAAAACGGATCGACTTTTTCAATTAAAATAGCCGATTTGTTAAATATTCGTCCCTTCATATTCATGGGTTCCAGAGACCCCCACGAATACGAAGGGACAAATATTTACCCGTTTTTATTAATCCTTTGTATTACAAAAAACAAAACAAAACACAATTCTGCCTGCCGGCCGCCGATCAACTGATCAGCAGCAGATAGGCAAACCCCCCCCCCCCCCACAGACAGCCACCCAACTTTTGACGACTCACAAAGCGGGATGACACGTGAAAATGGTGAGTCGTCCCCATCTCTAGTTGCAACCAATTATGTGACCGTGTTATACCATAGCTCCTTCCACTCAGGGAAACCAGTTTCACGTTTACACAAGTATCACATACTCTTCTTTGATACCATTTGCAGAAACTGTTTCTGCTAGTTGCTCTGTGAGCACTTACTTGGATACAACTTTAAAGATTCCCTAGTCACACAAGCAAAATGACTTGAAAGTTTTAAAAACCCATAATTAAATCTAAGAGTATGATGTCATTGAAGTAAATGGCCTGAAATCAGCATGTACCAGAGTGGATAACAATCAATGTCTTTTTTTAAAAAAATGTGTTATTTATTTAAATCAGACATTTTAGATGTAACACCATTTATTTTTATATTTATGGTTAACATGTCTTTAGTTGTTTTTTTTTAAAAAAGATCCACAATGTAATGGTTTTAATTTAGAATGTGCTACAGTTCGAGTATATAATTATGAAATAAGGATATGTTATGCTATGTGTTCATATAATCTTTTCAAAACCAGTTTTCTAAATAGAGTCTAAACAGTTTGTGCATAAGGATCCCAATTTTACAAAACGTCATAGGCTGCTGTATAAATTATTTAGATTAACATATCTTCCCCGGGGGTTCCGAAAATGATGTAGTGAACAGAGTGACAGATAAAGACTCTGGAGAACAGAGTTCGAATTCCTACCCAGCCATGGAAACTGACTGGAGGAGTGGAACTGGTAAAACCACTCCTTAAATATTTCAATTGTCTTGAAAAACCTATTAGGGTCACTATAAATAGGTTCTAACTTGACTGTACATAACAACTTCGCCCCAGGACTTAGTCTAGTAGAGAACATCAGAAAGACCTGCAGTTCCCAAATTGGGTTAGTGTATCCAGAGTTTTACCGTACAATTGCACTAATTTCACACGCTAGCAAGGTTATGCTCAAAATCCTACAAGGTAGGCTTCAGCAGTATGTGGACCGAGAACTCCCAGAAGTACAAGCTGGATTTCGAAGGGGCAGAGGAACTAGAGGCCAAATTGCTAACATGCACTGGATTATGGAGAAAGCCAGAGAGTTCCAGAAAAACATCTACTTCTGCTTCTTTGACTACGCAAAAGCCTTTGACTGTGTGGACCACAACAAACTATGGCAAGTTCTTAAAGAAATGAGAGTGCCTGACCACCTTATCTATCTCCTGAGAAATCTATATGTGGGACAGGAAGCAACAGTTAGAACTGGATATGGAACAACTGATTGGTTCAAAATTGGGAAAGGAGTACGACAAGGCTGTATATTGTCTCCCTGCTTATTTAACTTATATGCAGAATACATCATGTGAAAGGCAGGACTGGATGAATCCCAAACCGGAATTAAGAATGCCGGAAGAAATATCAACAACCTCAGATATGCAGATGATACCACTCTGATGGCAGAAAGGGAGGAGGAATTAAAGAACCTCTTAATGAGGGTGAAAGAGGAGAGCACCAAAAATGGTCTGAAGCTCAACATAAAAAAAAACTAAGATCATGGCCACTGGTCCCATCACCTCCTGGCAAATAGAAGGGGAAGATATGGAGGCAGTGACAGGTTTTACTTCCTTGGTCTCCATGATCACTGCAGATGGTGACAGCAGCCACGAAATTAAAAGACGCCTGCTTCTTGGGAGGAAAGTGATGACAAACCTAGACAACATCTTAAAAAGCAGAGACATCACCTTGCCGACAAAGGTCCGCATAGTCAAAGCTATGGTTTTTCCAGTAGTGATGTATGGAAGTGAGAGCTGGACCATAAAGAATGCTGACGGCCGAAGAATTTATGCTTTTGAATTGTGGTGCTGGAGGAGACTCTTGAGAGTCCCCTGGACTGCAAGGAGATCAAACCTATCCATTTTGAAGGAAATCAACCCGGAGTGCTCACTGGAAGGACAGATCCTGAAGCTGAGGCTCCAATACTTTGGCCATCTCATGAGAAGAGAAGACTCCCTGGAAAAGACCCTGATGTTGGGAAAGTGTGAAGGCAAGAGAAGAAGGGGACGACAGAGGACGAGATGGTTGGACAGTGTTATCGAAGCTACCAACATGAATTTGACCCAACTCCGGGAGGCAGTGGAAGACAGGAGGGCCTGGCGTGCTCTGGTCCATGGGGTCATGAAGAGTTGGACACGACTTAACGACTAAACAACAACAACATCCAGAGTTTAACAACAATATATAGAAATGAGAAATAAAACAGCCGATCAGTCTTCTTTTTTGGCTCTAACTGAAGCTATTTTCAGAGCTCCCTCCTTCAACATGATATTATGTACTATGGACAATCTGTTCCAAAACATTGTGTTTTAACATGTTATTAAGCTTTGAAATTTAAATATTAAAAATGCTATTCCATTTGTCTGGGTCTGAAAGAAATAAAACATAATATTTCACAGTAAGAGCCTGCCAACTTTTTCTCCCTACAGTTTTAATTTTAGCACCCCCCAGCATTGCAAAAGAAATGCTAATTGGCAGAAGGAGAAGAAAACAGTATGAAGATTCAGTTACAAAGTAGAGCATCAGGGCAATTACATACTGAAGGAAAGCTTTTATATATGAAAAACCAAAACCAAAAAGAATTGGGACAATCAATAAAATGCATGAAATGATTTCCATCCCGTCTGAATCTGAATTCCTATAAGCTGACAGCATATCAAAAAGTCTCTTTTCCTCACATACACCTTTCAGCAATGACTATTCAGGCTGTAAAATAGTAACATACTAAATATTCTGGGAAATTACTCAGCCCACTAAAAATATTTTTCCCCAACTCTGTATACCTCCATCAAGAAAAATTATACTCTAGAGTATGTTCTCAGCAGGGCATAATTGATTTCCCTGGGTATAAGCCAAAAAGCTAAGTGGTTCCAAATCTCCAGGAAAGATGGCTGCCTCACAATAACAACCCACTTGGTGTTCTAGTTTTAAATGGCATCTTGAGCATGTTGTTTGCTTTCAATACAATAAACTATACCTGTGGAAAAAAAGAGCACTCTGATACACAATTACCTTCTTAACAGCTGAAAAGACTGACTTCTAAAATAACACGCACTCAAGAGAACACTAAATTTTCTCATGTGTAGGAGAGTCTACCTTCAGTCTCAAAAATAAATAGCCTACAGCATCAAGATTATGGCACAATTCATCAGTATATGTGCAACAGATTCCACCCATGATCTACTAGTCCAGAATCTATAGCAGTTAGGCATCCAACAGCTCACCAGATGTTGACAAGCTATAACTCCTGCCATCCCTCACCATTTGGCATGTAGGGAGGGGCACATGGGAGTTCAAATTCAACAACATCTGGAGGCCCAAGGTTTCTAAATGTAGACTGCAATATATCAGAAAGGCCTGATAACCATTTAACAGATTGGGACGGGTGCCTTGTTTTAAATTAATGTATTAACATCTATGAGGCATTTAAGGACACTAATGAGCACGACAGGTTATCTTCACTAAAAAAAAATCTGGTTACATATACAATTTACAGATGGCAATATTTTCAAATAGGGTTTTGCTTCGTTTTCCTTTTTTTTGGTATCCCTGTTATTTCTTCAAGAAGGTAAGATCAATAATCCCATGTTATCTTTCAATAACCTTGTGAAAGAGATGAGGCCAAGAGTGACATAATCTTTGCCATTTAATACACACATAAGAAATTGAACCATGTTCTTCCTTTCCAACACTTAGCTATTACATTGCTTTCAACACTCACAGAAACCTGTTTTGTTCCGAAGGAGACAGATGGGCATGGAAAGTTCCAGGATGTGCACTAGGCATCCAAGCAGTAACAGGATGCTGACCACTCAAAAACCCATTGTGGGGGTGCTCTGGGACCATGTGGCTTGCCCAAGACCACACACACTGGGTCTTCCCTGGCAAGTCACAGTGGGGAATCAGACTCTCAGTTCCTGGCTCTGCAACTAGGTGTTCTAGCTCATCTCAATCAGGATGTTTCAGCTCACCAAGGAACAGGTATTCTTCAGAGTATATTACTGACCCTATATTCACCTCTGTACACAAATGGGAGGGTATAACTTTGAGCGATACTTTCATCACATCACAACAATGAGACACACAAAGCCTAGGTTAGGAAATACAGATCATTTGTTGTTGTTGTTGTTGTGTGCCATTAAGTTGCCTCTGACTTAAGGAGGCTCTATGAATGAGTGATCTCCAAAATGTCCTGTCCTCAACAACATCAACATATGGATCATACACCAGAATTAATACCACTTTCACAGATTAATTCCATACCAAAAATGACATAAAAATGAAAGGGTTCCCAAAGAATTAAAGAAAATGTAGCTGTTAAAAAACCCAGATAGTTCAGTGTTTTCCCCCAAGATGAAGTATTTCTGCACAAGGAACATACCAAAACAAAATGGGCCTCCCGTTGGTTGAACACTTGGTTGTGTGCAGCAAGGAATTCTTAGATGTCTTAGATGTCTAGGCAGAAATGCCTATAAAGTAAAACCACTGTCTGATCTAACTGTAACTTCATTTCACTGATATACGCTGATATACGCTGCACAAAGGAAACAGTAATCCTGATAGAGGTTTGGCTCATTTGGAATTCTAATTTGCATTTCTCATTTCCTCATGAGAATGTCACTGAATAAACCCTTGTGTTTTTTTGTTATTGTTTTTATCTAAGTAGACAGACTCTTTGTTTGTTTTACCCACATATCTGTTTCTATTAAGTTTAAGCCACAGACAGCCACTCTGAGAACATCAAACATAAGATGGAGAATGTCAGGTTCTCCAGACTTTATTGGGCTCCAACTTTGGGCTGCCATATTCCAGTTTTCCCAATCTGAAGAGCCTAATTCTCATATTATATACATTAAACCTTATTACATACATTAAGCCTTATACATTAAGTCTTATTTGTACACTGTGCAAATCTGAATATTATGCAAATTAAAGACACTAAATTTTTGCATTGCTTTTCCACCAATGTGTTTTAGTCTTACCATCACGATCTGAGAATATAGTGTGATAATTAGAGTGCTGGGCTTGGAACAGAGAGATTCAAGTTTAAATTACCATTTAGTTAGAAAGCTTATCTGGTGTCCTTGGGCTAAACACTACTTATCAGCAAAGCCTACCTTATAGGGTTGTTTTCAGAATAAAATAGGGAGAGGTCACCAAGTCATTCAACCATGTACATTGCTGGTACACATAAATAAGAAATAATTATATTCCATCAGGCAGAAGGCTGTCTGGAGATATTCTTATGTGGTAACTGTCACTTTTCACCATTGGTCTTTGCTGATGACAAAAAAGAGAAAAGAAGAACCCCTTGTGGTACATCAGTAAAACATTAGTAAATTCGTGGTTCATCAACTTTGACAAACCACAAACCAAGATGAACCACCATTTTGCTGGTTCGTCCCCATCTCTAGTTGCGACATTTATCCATAAAACGGGAAAGCATATCATCATTTATAAATCTATAGTATTCTGTTAACTCTCCATTCTGAAGGAAATCAACCCTGAGTGCTCACTGGAAGGACAGATCCTGAAGCTGAGGCTCCAATACTTTGGCCATCTCATGAGAAGAGAAGACTCCCTGGAAAAGACCCTGATGTTGGGAAAATGTGAAGGCAAGAGGAGAAGGGGACAACAGAGGACAAGATGGTTGGACAGTGTCATCGAAGCTACCAACATGAATTTGACCAAACTCCGGGAGGCAGTGGAAGACAGGAGGTCCTGGCGTGCTCTGGTCCATGGGGTCACAAAGAGTCGGACACGACTTAACGACTAAACAACAACAATTCTGTTAACTCAGGATAACTTCATTCATTGGCTAAATCACACTGAAAGTCTTACTTCTTGCAAAACAATTGGCTGTTCTTCTGTAAGGGAATGTGACTTACGATTCTTGAACAGAAACATGGGAGCCAGGACAGCTGGGTGCTGTGTACCTAAGCTTAAAATCTGGACAAAACCAGGCCCATTTGCTAATTTCCCATACTGCAATCCTGTTCCAAACCCATCAGCCTTTGCCACCAAAATCAGGGATGACAGGAGTTACAGACAAACAGCACCAGGAAAGTTGCAAATTACCCTATAACAGCCACAAATTCTTGCTGGATCTCTCACAGAAAGAAGCTCTGAAAGAGAGAGGTGCCACAATCAACAAAGTTCTATGACATGTGGTAGCTCTATAGGCGACATTATCCTTCAGACAGCATGATCTATAGAGGGTTTTCGAGGTTTCTAACTGCTTAGAAACAGATCCCTTTACTGTTGTACATGTTTGATCCTTTTTAGTATCCATGTATGTATTGTTATTAGCTTTAAATATTCTCTTTGAATGATGTAAGCCACCTTGGGTCCTTCTTAAGGAGAAAAGAGGAGTAGAAATAGCCAGTGGATATGTTGATACAAGGAAGTTGTTTCAACAAGGCATCTAAGTTCACTGTTTGTATTCCTTTTGGGTGGTATCCTCCACCACACCTGAGATACGACACTAGTTTCAGGGGCTGAGGTCACATCATGTGGAACACACAGTTCTAATCTTGAACAGAGGGGAACACTGGGAGAACTCAGAAGGAAAACCACAGGAGACCACTGCTTACCAGAACCTTCCATCTAAGGCAGTTGCCTTACTCTAAAGCAATAGTGGGGCAGTACAAGCAGTATCCCTCCAAGCAAAAAAGGTACCTCTAAAATTTAAACCTGTATATTAGCTCTTCTGCCCTTCAGCAATCCTCCTTCTGCAGAAATAAGCTGATAATTGCCCTTCCAATTAATAAGTCACCATTCAGCCAAAGGGACAGTGGTGGAGAAGGCATATGCAACAGAGTGCTTTGAGAAGTGACACTTCAAAGAACATGCTCAGAAGATGAGGACTATTTCTCTGAGACAAAAGGAAGCAAAGAGTTTTTGCTATATTGGGTTATCAACAGCGTGCAGCTAGTTTCCACAGGACAAGGGCAGAAATGGAAAATTTTCACTAATTCAGATAAAACAACTGCTTCTAAAAATTAATCAAACTGGCAGCAGGCATAAAGAGTTTTCAACAATTTAAAAAAGTGTAAGGCTGACAGACCTGAAGTTTCATTTTGAGCTTGTACCTCCAAACCACTGTCAGCTTAATGAATTCCATTGATCACACAGATGAGTCAATATGACCATCACTGCATTATTTTTCTTTTCAGCACACACAGAATGTAAATGGTTTTCATCCTACTAATGAACACATTTCAGTCACAAATTGGCATAATTCTGAGAGACAGCAAGTCTATGTCTAACTTGAAAAAGTTCTCACACAAAAAAACAAATCTGGTTACTTGCCAAACATCTTTGAGCTATTTCCTCAAAGATATGCCCTGTCGATACAAATTAAGCAACTACTTGTAAGGTTATAATAACATTTATCTCCTTTACTACATCCTCAATTTATGTCTGGTTATACTATGGATTGATATCCAGTGTGATGTAGCAGACTGAGTGATGGACTAGAACCCACAAAACCTGGGTTTGAATTTCTGCTTGTCCATGGAAACCCACTGGGTTGTGGTGGTGTGGAACTGGTAAAACCACTAAAATATTTCATTGACCTTGAAAGCCCTATTAGGGTTGCTATAAGTTGGCTCCAACTTGATGACACATGACACAATGCTATGGATTAGATGTACAGTGTTAAGTATGTTGTAGCTCAAGTCAAACACTTTGAAACTGCATCAGTTTCAAAGAAATATAAGAATGAGCTAAAAGCATAATTGCAATTAAAGGGTAGTATCCTCTTTCTTTTGACTGCACACACAACAGCCGACTGCATGACCGGGTGTGTTTTCACAGCATTTGTGCAAAGGGATTTTCACTACCACCCTGTGCAGGCAGAAGCTCTGTTGCATTAAATAAGGAAACTTCTGTCTTTTGCAGCTACAAGCCAGATACCATGTGGAACACTATGCCTACAGAGTACTATACTGACAGGATTCAAAGCAAAGGTATTAGGTAGCTGGCTGGATATTGAGCTCAAACCAAAATCTCTCTCATGATTCTGAAGAACAGCAAAATAAGCCATTAAATGATTCAATTTCTGAGAAAAACATAGTGTGACGTACAGTACTGTACTCTGTACTAGTTGTATTTCTTTGCTACATATACACAATTATATGTTAATTGTTAATTAATTGTTCCAGAAGGCTTTTAATTGAAATAATATCAACTGTGGGCCCTGATGGCAATTTTTAGAGTATATATTTTAATTGTATTTTAATTGTTGTAAGCCGCCCAGAGACCTTTGGGTAGTATGGGCGGCATATGTTAAATTAATTAATTAATTAATTAATTAATTAATTAATACTAATGCAAGTTGTGCAATACAGAATATTCTATAGATGTTTTAATTCATACTGAAATTAATGACACTTAAGCATGTTTATCCTTTTATGGTATCCATTGGCTCTGAAACTGGTTGGTTTATTCATATTAGTAACAATATTTAATTATGATAGGCCACGTTCTTTGAATAATATGGTGAGCATGTGATGTGCCATCAAGTGAATTCTGACTAACAGTGGCCCTAGTGGGATTTCCATGGTATGGGAGAGATTTAAGGGATGGTTTTCCCTAGAGTGGCTTTCCATGCACAGGTGGAGATTTGAGCCCAGGTCTCCTGAGCCCTAGTCCAGCACTGTATTCACTATACTAAACTGGCTCTTTGAATATGTAAAACCTGTATTTATTTTCAGAATTCGGGTTTTCCTGTTCCTTCTCCCAGAGGTTCAGGACAAGATTTTTGATTATTTACACTGACTGCTTCATTACTATTTTCTCTCTCACAAACAACATTTTGAAGTCAATTATGTTAAGAAAGAAGGAAGCAGACGGGCTACAACTGAATAGCACAGGATGAGTAAGACCCACAACTGAGTGAGGATCTAAACTTCCTTTTCTCTGATCCTAGTCCAATACGCCAATCAGTACGTCAGCTGAACACATGAAGCTGATGTACCAACTTGAATCATTGACTCATCTGGCTTAGTACCATTGGCTCTAATTGTTAGAGGTTATTCCGGGTCTCACACAGTCATCTTTCCAGTTCTCCTCCTTATGAGCCTATGACTTGAAAAGCTAGGATCAAGCCCCTTCTATAAGGAAAATGTATGCTTTTGGCGATGAAAATGCCATCTTGTCCCAAGAATTCCCTGGAGACTATTCTATTCCATAAAAGCAAAGCAGAAAGGAAACTCTCTCTGGCCTCAGCCAGGTGACCATGGGTCGCTGAGAGACTCTACCCATTGCCTCCAATAAAGAATCTTGTGGCAAGGAGAAGTTTAGTTTGGCTCCATCCATTGAGAAGAGAAAAAGAAGATGCAGGGATTTTGTTTTCATCCTCCCTGCTGCAAATTTGAAGGGGATTTCAATCTGGCCCCAGCCATGCTTTAAGGACTACAAGCAAGTAGCCGGGGTATGTATATGTTATTGTAATCTATTGTAAGTGGCTGTATGCATAATTCAACCAAGATTGTGGATACAAATATATTATAACTTAATAAAACTTTTCTCCTTATCATTTACCACAAGCCAGGTATTGCTTTATTCCTTCACAAATACAGGAACTGTCTCTCTCCTCTATCTACAGTATATGGCTGTTTGATGTAACAAATAAACATAAGCAAATGCCAGCAATCTCTAGAAATTTTAAGACTAGGCTCTCATCAAAATGACCTTTGCCAAGCCTGCCAGCAGTTTTCTGATGTTAAAAAAACAAAAAAGGAAAAATTACAAAACATGGTATATTCTAAAGTCCACTGCCTCTCAGATGTCCATAGCAAGCATAATATGGAAAATGTGAAAAGGCTAGAAAACATTCACTATGTTTTGTTGTCAGCCAGCCAGTAATGCATGAGCTAGCCAGGTTCCTTCCAAAGGAATAATAATTATATACCATATACCATGCATAGGAAATCTAGACAAGCTAGAATGCATTGCCCCTCCATCAGCTAATCTGTTATTGTTGTTGTTTTGACTTATATACTGTCCCATAGTGCTAGAGCACTCTCTGGGCAGTTTACAACATAATTATACAAACAACAACTTGCTGGGCACTAATTTTACTGACCTCTGAAGGCTGGAAGGCTGGGTCGACTTTGAGGCAGCTACCTAAACCCCTCAGAATTGAACTGAGGTCATGAGCAGAGGCTTGACTGCAGTACTGCAGTTTAATCACCACACCATGGGGCTCAGTTTAAATATGTAGGGCACAAATGTTTAGTTGATTCTTGGACACTACTTCCTCACCCCATCCTACAAGTGGATCAGGAAGCAGGATTCAGGACCTTCTGCTTCAGAAATATAAGCTGAATAAACTCAGCGCTGTTTTTGCCAGCAGAGCATTAGAAGCACAAGGTAATAGAGTAAATGAAATATATTAAGAAATTTAAAGGCAAATCTGCATGGTTCTGAGAAATAATACCCCTACCACACACTCATACAGAAAAGCAAAATGCCTTGTTTGTGACCTCTGTAGGTGCCTTGACTAATACATGTATGCTTAGTTCAAGATTCCTGGCTAATATATCTTCTCAGAAATATACCCCACTGAGTTCAAAAAGAATTAGTTTGTAGCACATGTTCTTTAGCACTGCAACCTTCAGATATCAAACTACACTCTCCTAATAGTTTGTAAGGGATCCACTTAGTAGTTTGGCATTTGTTAGCATATTCTAACCTTCATCTGCTCATGCAGTTACCAGCAAGAGCATATATAAATGTGACAGTTCACAGTTGTAAGGGGGACCATGGGAAAGGCAGAAAAAATGTGGCTTTAATGTGTGACATACCCCCACAATGCAACATGATGATTGCAAATCACATGCAGCAACACTAGGCCATCAATCGTGCTTAGGTACTAAGAGGAACACTCATCCAGGCTTCAGCTCTAGGTACAGAATTCATTCCCAGTACTCAGTGACTTACATGAGAAAAGCATAGCTAAGGATACAAAGAATTACATAGTTCTATGCAAAAAAAAGGGAGATTTGGAATTCTGAAACTGAATAATGTTTCAAAAGGAATTTCTGGTATAGTATAGATGTGGGAAGAATCATTTATTTAAAGGGAAACAAGAAAAAGCATGACAAATAATTGTGTTCATCTGGATTCATCTAGCTCTTTTCCTGACAATCATATCCTACTTTGTACTCATGTCAACATACAAAGCGGTATCATCAAGGGAAAAATGTTGAGACAGAAGCTGAGGTCACCAAGTCAGCAGCATGAGTTCCCCTTCACAAAATAAACAAAGTAATATAAGATCGTATATGAGCATATGTGAATGATTTGCTACTTTATTTTATTATATTTTATCTTATTTACATCCCACCTTTCTTTGGGTGAAGGGCCCAAGATGATTTTATACCACACTGTGCCAGTGATGGGGTGAAAAAACTGGCATATATCTACAAAGCAATACACCAGTTGCAGTATTCTGAAAACTGTAGACAGGGAAAAGGTAAATTTTCCTATCTCTGTGATGGGTAAGACTATTCAATCCAGAATTTCACATTGCTTCACATGCTAACAAGGACAGATTCACTACCACATCTACCACGTCAAAATCTAAGGCGCAAGACACCTGCGCAAAGCATACCGTAACATCAATAATGCACTACGAAAAAACTATGTCAGCTTTCACAGTTGACTTATTTCTGCATGGAGCCTCCAGAGACAAGTAGACCAAAACAAAGGCTGAGGAACACAAGATGAGAACCATTCATGAATATGACAAAAGCGGGGAGGGAAGTAGATCAGTGGAAACACATCTAGATTTAGTTGACTTCCACATTTTTTTAAATCAGGGCAGCAAATAGCATGTATGTTCCTTTACATGAAGAACTGGGTTGCACAGCTTAGGGAACCTAATTCATTGCTGGAGGGGCAATAGCTAAAGAGAGGAAGGTTACTCAAGAAGCTGGTAACTAAATGTCATCTGCATTTTGAAGTACAATGGATAGTAGAGGTCACCTCTCAATGAAAGAAGCTATTATTGTTTTGTGACATTTGTTCCTGTCTTTTCAGATATGCCTTTAGGATATTCTCTGCTATTCTCATTTGAATCAGGAACAAGAGATTGCACATTTACTTTACTCAATGGCACCTTAAGTTCAGTGTGAGGCTCCAAGGCATTCATGTCCGTATGTGCACATTCAGAATTGCTCTATATTTAATCATGCTGCCATTTCTAATTAGGACATAGAAAAAACAGTCATTCAATATGTTTGCACGGTATTTGGGTTAAAAGTCGGGGTGGGGTGGGGGTTGAATGGCTTTTGCCAATTGTCTAGATGAAAATTATGCTCAAGTGAAAACAATTTAGGTGTGGACAAGATGGCAAGCCATTCTCAGAAGGATGCATCAAGTGGAATAACATTTTGGTAGCAGCAGAGTGGCTCTACATCTCTTCCCTTATCCCACCAGAGTTAGGAAAAGCAGTTGTCTGAAAGCTCATTTTCTCAGCTATTATGGTTCTAAACAGGAGTGAAGAACATGCAGGTCAAATGCTACATGATTCTGTGGTCCTCAAAGGATCCAGAGCCCTCCTCCCTTGCCAATATTTGTCTCCATTTTCGAACAGGAAACCCATGCTCCCAGAAGTCTTCAAGAAATATAGTTTGTCTTTAAAATGGTGTATATATGTGTGGGAAACTTCTGCTTAAAAGCTGTAGCTGCATTCTGTTCCAGTGATGTGCATACACTTCTGGCAGGAAGTGGTAGCTGCCAGCAGGTGGGGTAACCCCTTCTTCTGCCCTTTCGCTTAGAGGTAGAGCATAAGATCAAAGAGTTATTTTAGCCAATCCTAGTTACGATTACGTAACTAGTATCCTATCTCTCTCTCTCATAACATACTATGTAATAATGCTAAATAAATAAAAGAGCTCTCAGGGTGTTGCCAGTTGGCTCCGCTGGCTTGGACATCCGCTGTCGACTCCTTTGTTCTCTCTCTAAGGCAATTAGCCTTCCTTTGTTCCGTGATCACCCACATATATGGATCCCTGCATCTTCTTTCTTTGCCAAATAAGGCTTCAATAAAGCTAGATGTGTTCGGCTGCTTATAGTTTTGCAGCCTGGTCCACAGCAGATGTGGTGATGGGGGAATGCCCACAAAAACTGCCTATGATGGATCGTCTGAGGAAATAATGTACAATGTGTTGAAATTTTCAACAAAATTAACCAGATTCTGGAGTTGCATTTATACTTGACAACAGCATTCACACACTGGCTGCTCCAAGTTTTCTTCTCAAGCAATAGTAAAGTGAGGTAAGCATCAGCAAGATCTGCGCCTGAACGTTCTGTCCCAAAGTAACTTGAAATAACATAGCAGTATAATGTAATGTGATACCAGAAGACTATAATCTACTATCTCCTCTAGAACAGTGGTTCCCAAGCTTGGGTCACCCAGGTGTTCCGCAACTGCAACTCCCAGAAGCCTTCAGCACTAGTTGTGCGGGCTGGGGTTTCTGGGAATTGCAGTCCAAGAACAGCTGGGTTACTCAAGCTTGGGAACCACTGCTCTAGAAAAAATCATTATGATACCACGCTGAACGCTGCTGCACACCACTATAAACATATCAGTCTTATCTCATTTTGGAAGCTACATGGGGTCAGGTCTTTTAAGTACTTGGACAGCACACAGGCAAGGAATACCACAGATATCCAGGTGGAAATGGAAAAGAATCCTGCCTACAACCCTGGAGATCTGCCTTGGTAGAGGAAGGCTTCCTATGTTCATAACATTATATTCCAGGTTGTCTGAGCCACAACTATTTACTGAGATGTGGTGACAAAAATACTTCAGTACTGCATGGTGGACTGAATAAAACAAATGGCTTCACTTCAAGAGTTTCAGAGCAAGTATGTAACTAAGAGTGCAGCAACAACAAAACCACAATAGTTTAAAACTAGTCACAATTATCTGCGACTGCCATGCTTCAACACGTTTTTTAAAGAACTGGACGAACTTCCGCAGCAGCAAACTGTCAACAGCATTCATACAATGTATAGAACTTTCACTCCCATATGTAAATAAAAGCAACCACACCTTATGGGATTGGTCTAAGATAAAAAGTGAGTCAGATGATACCAAGCATGAACTACATTTCATACTTACCAACAAAATTATTTCAGAGCTTTTTTTCATCCCCAAAAGGGAACCCACAGCACCTTATAATTGGAAACAATTCAGACTAGAGATGGGGGTATTCGTATACGAATACCCCCACACAGGTGAACATAACGAGGGTCCGGCCCCCTGGGGTCGGACCGTCCACTCACCCATCCGCTGCTGCTGCAGGCTCCGCGCTCCTTCCAATTGCTCTGGAGCTCGCAGTTGACTAGCCACTCGTCAGCCTGGCAGGGAGGCTCATCTTCCCTCCTTCTGCCAGGAGTGGCTAGTCAACCGTGAGCTCCAGAGCAATTGGAGGGAGCGCGGAGCCCACGGCAGCAGCGGACGGGTGAGTGGATGGTCCAGCCCCAGGGGACCCTAGTTATGTCCACCTGTGCTGGGGTATTCGTATACAAATACCCCCATTTCTAATTCAGACACTTAATATATCAGGTGCCTTTTGAAATGGTTAGTGCCATATGCCAACATGGAAAGCATTATTAGCATCTCTATCATAACGTCTTTCCACATAAGATGGAGATTGGAGAGGGAAGCGCCTGCCTGCCTGCTGGTCTCCCTCCGTCCTTCTTCCTCTTCCTCTTCTTTTTTTGGACTCCAAGTTCCAGAAATCTACAAGAATTCCTATGGCAGAATTTGGGAATTCCTGTCCACTAACAAACACCTACAGACATCTTCATTTCACTCACCTGGAGAAAAAATGTGGCCTCCTTGTAGGCCTTATGTCCTGCAGCAATGCTTCCTGGGAGGAAGCTTCTGTAATGGTTTCCTGGTGATCCTTCAGAAGGTACCCTCTACAGACCATAGTCGTTCTTTGTGAGGCACCCTCTGCCTCCCAAGAAGAATTGCAGCTGGGTATAATGTTTAGAGGGAGGCCACATTCCAGATGAATGAAACAAAGGTATCTGCAGGTGTCTGTTTCTGGGCTGGAACTCCAAGAATTCAGGCATTCTTGGAGAATCCTGGGATTTGTTGTCAAAAAAAGAGAAAAGAATGGCACATATCTACTCTCCAGCAACTTAATTGCCTTCATAACTCTGGAAAATCCACAGAAAGCCTTACTAGCAAACTATACAGAATAATGTCCAACTCACAGATAATAAGATATCACATTCAGCTGAAAAAGTAGTTGACTCTGTGCATCCTTATCTCTTGTTTTTTAACTCCTCTTTCCTAGTTAACAATACTCTCCGTAGCCGAGAACAGGACATGGGTTCTACTATTATCTTCCAGCACACAATGGATGTTTACCTAATTTTTGCCTACTTTTAAAGTCAGTTAATCAAATGACCGAAACATTTTCCTTTTTTATAATACCTTGAGAAAAATCAATCAGAACATTTAACACAAAAAAACCCCCCTAGCTGTACATTTTAGAAAATAGCTGCAGTTCAAATATCTGCACCCGTAATTATTTCAACATGTAATTGCAAAGAATTGGAAAGAAACACTATATATTCTACTGTTCTTTGTAAAGTCATAGAATTTCCTCTAGTTGAAAAAAAGAAAAGGGACCAAATGCAGCCCTTGGGAGAAGGGATGCCTGAGCAACTGCCCCTTCCCCCCCCCCAGGCCCCTTGATTTATTAGTGCCGCCTTTTGCGTAAGGCACAAGCTTCGGCTGAGAGAGATGCCTGTTTCTCCACAGAACCTGCTTAGCTGGCCATGTAGTGAAGTGAGGAAGTTCAGCTGCATGCATCTGCTTGGGGCAAAGAGTGACAACTAGACAAGCCTTTCCTTGGAGGAAAAATGGAGGATGGAATTGACACTGAAGCAGTGAAACCCTTTAATGGCAGGCAACAATTAAGATGGGAAATTAAGTGGTCTTTCAGGACCAAGAAGCAAAAGGGAGGCAGTACATGTCAATACCAATCTTCTATCTGGAAAATCTCTTACTTGCTTAATCCAATCAAACTGCAATACCAATGAAGTCACAATTTATGTGCTTGACTACTCTTTTCTACATTTTGATAATATTATTTATTAGGATTTTCAGTTCCTAGTAGGAAACAAGGAGACTAGCAGCTGGGAAGGAGGGACAGCAGCTCACCACCAGGATGTGTATGCAATTAAGGATAAAGGGTTTTCTCTCCAGTGCCCCAAATTTATCTTGAAGGATGTTGTTTCCTTTGGATTCCAAGGGAAATGGACTTTACTGCAGCCAAATCTGGATATGAATATCTCAAACAGAAAAGATGTCTATACAGAAATTATGTACATAAAGAAGCAGGATTACACCGACTGTCACTGCCTGTTTGATCTATGAACACTGACTGTATCTACTGGGCACAGAGCAATGTGCAAAGGCTTTTCCCATGTGACCCCTGACTGACACTATGCACAGAAAAACTGTCAACCTGAATGCATTGTACTCCTAAACACAGTCAATTTCTGAAAGATTGGAATGGAAACAGCAGGTATGATTTTCTTTCCATTCATTCACTGAACAATCTAAAGAACCATGTGAAAAGAGCTAAAATTTGCTACATCAGATTGCCTAGCTGAACACAGAATTCTAAATGCAAGACAAAGCATTACGATATAAGAACAAATTATCTAGGCATTGACACTGATGCAGTGAACACATAGGTAGGCAAGGCATTTAACTTTCGGGTGTTCAAACTGAATTGTGTGTTGTTGTTTTTAATTAGCAACTTTCCATTTTGGTAGTGTGCAAGTGGCAAGTCATAGCTTAGTAACAGTCTTTCATCAGTTTTTCATCCTACATGAAATAAGAAATAAATAAGTAAATAAAAGTAAATAAATAAGTTCAACACAGGGTTACTGTTTCCTATCATGATATACAACTTTAGCCTTCCAATAATTTTTGTAAAAAGAAAAATAAACCTTAAAAAATGTATAACCTTCTGAATAATTAAGGACTCCCAGGGAGCATTAAGCGATTACACATCGAAACAAAATGTGCTGTGCCAATGTAGAGTTATATGAATCAAATTGGGCCAGCAAAACTCATAATGAGAAATGAAAAAATGTGTTCATGTCATGTGATTACACATCAAACGTGAAAAATTAAGCACTGTGGAAAAGGAAACAAGTCATAAAACTGAAAATTCAGGTATGGCTTTCATTATTAAGAAAAATATATTGCTTTTTCTCTCTCCACCTCTCCCCACCAACATGCCTCAACCTCCTTTTTCACTGGAGATTATTTTCACTGAATACTAGAAATCTAATACTATTGAAAAGAAAAGTAATGAATGGTGGGGTACAGTATTTCCTCTATCCAACTACATATAATTTAAATTAATTTGAAACGTAATACTGTGTGTACGGAAAAAGCAGACTCTGCAAAACTAGCCATTCCTTATTATTTCCAGTCTAGCTTTTTGTTTTATTAGTATTATATTTAATTCATTGATTATTGGATTTAAACTATTTTATCCAGCCTTTCTCTTCAAAAGGACCCAAGGCGGCTTACATCATTAAAAGACAATATGTTAAATAGAAAAATGGTAAGTATAAAAATATTTTAAAAGAATCAAACAACACCACACTAAAAATGGTAAAGAAAATCTACACAAAAAACATTCAAAAGTAACAAAGGCACAACAATTCATTTTAAAAGCTGTCTCAGACAACCAGTCACTAAGGGAAAGCCTGACTGAAGAGAAAGGTCTTCAGCCACTTGCGGAAGGTCTGCAAAGATGGGGACAGCCTGGCCTCCCATGGGAGGGAGTTCCAGAGCCTGGGTGCAGTGACAGAGAAGGCCCTCCCGCATGTCCCCACCAGACACATCTGTGAAGAGAAAGGCCTCCCCTGATGATCAACACTTGAGCAGGCTCATAAAAGGAGACACAGTCCTTAAGACAGCTTGGACCTAAGCCGCCAAGGGCTTTACAGGTTAAAACCAGCACTTTGCATTGCGCCCAGAAACAAATCCGCAGTCAGTGGAGCTGCTGTAACAGGCAGGTTATGTGATCCCTGTAACCAGTCCCAGTTGACAATCTGGCTACAGCACTTTGGATCCCCTGAAGTTTCTGAACACTTTCCAAAGTTAGTCCTGCACACAGTGCATTATAGTAATCCAAGCAGGATATAATTAAGGCATGTGTCACTAGGGCCAGATCAGGCCTCTCCAGGAATGGGTGCAGCTGGTGCACTGGTTTACAACAACACTAGATTACAAAAAATATTTCAAGGTCAGAAACTCATGAGAATTTTAGTGAGCTATTTTTGTCGTCACATCATTCACATAATGGTCCTATGGCATTACAGGGTGAATCAGCCTTTGATATAGCAGGGTACAAAGAACCTCCACTATAAACTCATGAATAGTTGATTCTGTGGTTAAAAACTAAGGACAATGATACTTTATATCCCAGTTTAAGAAATTCTAGGAACTTCAAAATTATGCCTAAAATGAATCATATTTTAATATTTTATTTATTTCCCCCCCCCCCAAATTAATTTTGTTTTGAAAATTAACTACACTTTAAAACTCTGAATAAAAAAAGAAAGCAATTCATTCTCCCTCAGTTCCTACGTCAAGTGTGAAAAGCAATTTGTTATCTTTGTGTTTCACAGTTATTGTAGCAGTAGAATTTATACTCAACAGTATTACAATTTTCAGTTGCCAATGGAATGTTTATGGTTGTTTATAGAGATGGGCATGAACCACCAGTTCAGCAGTTCATGCTGGTTTGGCGGACAGTCAAACAGGTGTTCAGCACCCCACCCCCTGCAGTGGGCAGCCTCAGAGGCATGATGCTGCTTCCAAGAGGGCACCCACCAGAGGGCCGGGGCACTGAACCTTGGAACACCTGTTCGGCCGTGCACCAAACTGGCATTAACAGCCGAACCAGCAGTTCATGCCTATCTCTAGCTGTTTAACATCTAAGGGCAATGACAAATATAATAACAGCATGTCGCTAAAAATACAAATGTTCCTCTTGAAAAATAAAATGGGCTTCTTGTTTGGTCCTCTGCATAATACACAATACCAAAGATGTGAAATGCTGAGACCCACTGCCACAGAGTTTGCTGATATATGCAAAAAATAGGAATAACCAGCTTTCTGCAGCATCCTAAAACAGTTAACTTTTTCTCAAACAACTAACCAGCAAATGATTTATTTTGATTTGCCCATCAAGCTTTCATTATCTTGGTGAGTCACCATATTCCAGGGATCTCTGCTAAAGGTCACCTAACCCAGAAGATTATTATACACATGGACTGCTGAAGTATGAACCAGAGTATTGGTTTCGCTATGTCCGTAAACATCTTCAAAGTGACAAAAACCAACAAAACCCCAAAACAACTAGCCTAGAAAGGATAAGAAAACATGACAGAGCTCTGCTAAGACACTTTTATCTCAGTACAATGCAAAACCACAGATCAGAATGCAAATCTAAGTACAATTTGCAATAAATGTTTTGGCAAGTTTTGCATATTTCATGTACAGTCATGTGAAAAAGAAAGTATACGCTCTTTGAATTCTATGGTTTCATGTATCAGAACATAATAAAAATCATCTGGTCCTTAGCAGGTCTGAAAATTAGGTAAATACAACCTCAAGTGAAAAACAACACATGACACATTACACTGTGTCATGATTCATGTAAACTGTCAGAAAAGACATCACTGTCTTTTTATTCTAACAGTTATGCTAACAGCAAACTGCATGGACAAAACCTGCAACATCCACCCAGCAATGCTCTTGGCAATCTTTTTCCATTCTTCTTGTTTACGTTTAAACAAGTGTCAGAATAGAGTATAAAGCAATGGAGAAGGGGACCCTGTCTGAAATATTTTCATTTCTAAATGCATGCTGAGTATTCTGAGTAAATTAAAAGCTTTCAGACTGTGTTCCAAGCCTCCCAGGAACTCACATGATCTACCCACCGTTATCCTCTTCTGGAACAACTATGATGAGTTCAAAAACATTTGCTTCATTTTTTCATTAACTATGGCTCCTTATGTCATCTGGACCCAAACAAATTGTGGCAAATCTTAACTACTTTAAACCATGGTTTATGAACCTGGCTTGTTTTCACAAATCATAGTTAGGATTAACCACAGTTTATGTGACAAACACGTTAAACTGAGGTCAATCTAATACGAAAACTTCTGACCTTTTCCTTGAGGCTGTACCAAAAGGGATATAGTAAACTTCTGAAACCATGGGGCTTACTGTGACATTTGAATACAGATGCGGACACTATCTGATAGTAGAGATACATCATATTATATCACATATTGCTTCATCTTTTTCCTCGGTCTTGTTTTCTGAGAAGAAAAAATATAATAATTCTCCTACAATAAATTTCTAAATATCCATGTGTTGACTATTATTACCAATATTAGGATGCTTCAAAAGGCGGCAGATTCTGGCTTCTCTTTCCAATTTCTGGTGATCTGCAAGAAACAAGAAGTAATAATAATTTTAGCAGGGCTAATTACATTTGACTATCTTGCACTTAATAAGAAAAACAAAAGTGATACAGTATGACACATTATCCTAAAATAATGTGGGGGAAATCAAGACCAAACACTGATGCTCACAAGATCATTCAGCCATGATGTGAGAACAGGGCTCTCTTCCTTAGTTATACCAAGGCCTGGCAATATGCTCCCTGTGGGCCACATGAGGCTCTCAATCCTGATTTTGCAGCTTCTAGACCATCTCATCACAATCAGGAGCCAAGCATTTTGCTGTTCAAACCAAGGAAAACTGTCACTCCCAGAAAGGGGACAGCCTTGATTTAGTGAAATGGAACTATTTGCATGTGTGTACTGCTTTTTTCAAACTGGAAGTAAACTGGTGGTCACTTCTTTTGCAGATCTCCTCTGCATCACACATTTTGCATGGTGGTGCAATCTATTCTGAGTTCTGGGAAGAAGGTCAGAATTGGCCCCTAGATGACATAGAGTTGCCTATTCCTGGCCTGAACCATTACCTGCAATATGGGTTAAGAACACAGATCTTTCTTGCCAGGCTGTCACAAGGATTCAATAACATACACAGAGTGTTCCCTAAAAGCTTAGTATTGCTACCATTATTCAGCAGTGGAAGAATAAAAAAAACACAGGAAGGTTTTGACAAAGCAGATGAGACAAAGGAAGTGTGACGGTTAGGCTAGACTCAATTATTTCCCCCCAAACATCACTGTTACTACCATAAACTTGATTTCAATGGCTCTCCATAGCTGTTGATTCAGAATCAGCATTCCATAAGGGTATGCAAATTCCGTCTAAACCACACAGACAGCATCTTAAGAAATACCTGCAAAGAGGCAATAACTCAGTGGGACAACACAAACAGCAAAAACAGCAGAATCCTTTAGAATTCGGGCTATTTATTTATTCATTTCATTGATTTATATACTGGGCAGTTGTCTATCGATAAAATCAGACAAACAAACAAAACGAAGTCATAAAGATAAAATCAAATCATGAAAAGATTCAAAACCTAGATAGTGCAATGTGTCATAATAAATTGGCTTGCTTTGCTCAATCATTCTCTATAAGAGTAGAACGGGCTAAAGAAATAATGACCTTCCTCTGCTGTTTGAATATTGTGGCATCCAAACAAGGAACAATGGCTTATATCTCTGTGGATAAACCATTGTTTCTTCCTGGTTTAGGTCTCCAATTTATCTAGGGAAAGATAAACCAGAGTGATTGCATCAGGTGTCACAATAAACAAACTATGGATGGTTTGTAGAATGAATGAAAGAATTATATGGATGGAAGGTCCATTTTTTTAGCCACTTCTTGGTGGAAACGATCAAGCAGTGTGTATAAGTACATTGCTTCATTTCTGAGAAGTATGAATACTAAAGTATTTTGGCATGCTGTGCTCTCTGATAAGGGCCACTATTTGCTATCAGCTGTAGTTATTAGAAACCATAATTACTTCCGAATCCTCTACTTCCACTCAAATCTGTTTGCAGTAGAACGTGTCTGGCCTCCCAATGTACCCAGATACTAATATCTGAGGGGAGTGTGTGAATTAGAAAGTGAAAAGTCATCACCCTATAAAACATAATGATTTTTAAGGGTCAAGGTGAGTTAAAGGCTAGTATTAAAAGTTTCTGAATGTTATCTTTTAACAGACTAGAGTTGCTCTTAAAAAAAAGTCAGACAGCATAAAATCTCTGAGGTACAGAAAAAAATAACTTGAAGTTAGGCTGCAAGCCAATATTGGCTCCTGAAATTGAGCCAGCTTGGAACACAACCAAGCTGAGTGCATTATAGCCAGCAAAACAAAGGCCTGAAAGAGAGCCACAATTACAAGTGATGGAGCAAATAATTTACAAGTGAATTATTTTCTGAACTTTAGCCTAATTTTCTGCTTGTCTGAGAAAAGCTCATGATTTCCTCTGAGTCACTTGGCATTAAGCAATCATTCAGTTTTCAGAGGCAACTGAGGGAGGCATTGTATCTTGCATGAAGGACTCAACAGTTGACAGTGGCATACAGGGTGACTGAGATTTCAGGTCAAATTCTCAGAGGTATAGAAACCCACCCACTACCATGACCAGTTGGCATAACCAAGTGTTCAGGAAATGTGAATGTTCCACAATGCTATGATAACTTCTTAACTGAAACCATAGAACTCAAGGAAATTCTGTTATTTCTCTGTAATTTTCACTTCCTTTTACAGTAGAATAGTTAAACTGAATTTATACAAGCACATAATGGTGTGGCCGCAGGTTCTTTCCCCAAAGCAAGTGGTATGCATGAGGTAAAGCATATCTTCTTTACATTTTGTCTGTTGTTTGTTATGCTCCTCTGTGCTGTGTGCACGTATTGTTATACTACCTATCCAACTCATTGGTCACATATGAACAAGTGCATCTGTGAAGAAGTCCTAGATTTGCTTCCTTCTTCATATACATGTGTATGTATGACCTACGCAAGAAAATCTCAAAAATTTATTTCCACCTCATCCAATATGAAATGGTACCGTTCTCAAGCAGATACATTAGTCTATTTAAAACTCAGAATACTTCCCCCAAGTGGAAAATATGTTTGTCTAAATGTGGGCATTCCAACTTTCAAAACTTACATCATATAGTATGACTGTAAACCCTAACAGCAACGGGATGTCTAAAATCACAGAACCATATGGAAGAGGGTTTGCTTTGTAAAATAAAAAGACTTTTGTTGTATCAGACCAAAGCCCTATTTAATCGAACAATTTATTTCTCACAATGGCCTTTCAGAAGTCCCCACACAGGATGTGAGAAACACCCTTTTTTTGGTACCACACGCTGTATGAGCTTCTGTTTTCAAGCTGGCTGGAGTGCCTAGCTGTGAAGCCAAGGAATGAGAGTTTTCATCCCTACCGTGCCTCCTGGCAGCGGGGGCAGTTGAGATAACCTGGAATATAAGTAGCTGATGAGAATATGGGCTCTGCACCACCAGGAGGCGGCAATGGTAAATCATTTCTGAGTATATCTTTAAACCTTTATAGGGTGGTCATAATCAGAATTAACTTGACAGTGCACAATTATTTCTAACATGACATTGAGCAAAAAGATCCAGCAGACAGTCTTAAACAAAAGATTGAGAAGTGCAAAACTTAATCTACAGTACAATACATGCAAAACTTAATCTACAGTACAATACATGTTTGTTGTTGTTGCTGACTGTATAGAGCTTCTCCGTCTTTGGCTGCAGAGAACATAATCAATCTGATTTCGGTATTGCCCATCTGGTGATGTCCATGTGTAGAGTTGCCTCTTGTGTTGTTGGAAAAGTGTTTGTGATGACCAGCTTGTTCTCTTGGCAAAACTCTATTAGCCTTTGCCCTGCTTCGTTTTGAACTCCAAGGCCAAACATACCTGTTGCTCCTTTTATCTCTTGACTCCCTACTTTAGCATTCCAATCCCCTATAATGAGAAGAACATCTTTCTTTGGTGTCAGTTCTAGAAGGTGTTGTAAGTTTTCATAGAATTGGTCAATTTCAGCCTCTTCAACATCCGTGGTTGGTGCATAAACATGGATTACTGTGATGTTGAAAGGTCTGCCTTGGATTCGTATTGAAATCATTCTATCATTTTTGAGATTGTATCCCAGTACAGCTTTTCCCACTCTTTTGTTTACTATGAGGGCTACTCCATTTCTTCTACGGGATTCTTGCCCACAATAGTAGATATGGTAATCGTCTGAATTGAATTTGCCCATTCCCGTCCATTTTAGTTCACTGACGCCCAGGATGTCAATGTTTATTCTTGCCATCTCCTGTTTGACCACATCCAGCTTACCAAGGTTCATAGATCTTACATTCCAGGTTCCTATACAGTATTTTTCTTTGCAGCATCGGACTTTCCTTTCACTTCCAGGCGCGTCCACAGCTGAGCGTCCTTTCGGCTTTGGCCCAACCATTTCATTAGCTCTGGAGCTACTTGTCCTTGTCCTCCGCTCTTCCTCAGTAGCATGTTGGACGCCTTCCGACCTGAGGGGCTCATCTTCCAGCGTCATATCTTTTAGCCTTTTGTTTCTGTCCATGGAGTTTTCTTGGCAAAGATACTGGAGTGGCTTGCCAGTTCCAATTAAATGAAACTAAACAATACATGTTTAGTTTCATTTAATTCAGGGAGGCTTACTCATGGAAGAGGGCTGGGGTCTAAAAGGAATTCAAAATTCCATTTTATAACAGGCTATGAATAATCCATCCTCAAAAGTAAACCCAGATAGAGTTCTTGAAAAGTTCTGATATGTCAGCAGTCTTAAAGTTGAGTTTCCAAAAACACAGAGTTCAATGGCTATGTGACACAGCCACTGAGATTAGCTCTCTTCACACCCAGAGTAAACAAGTCATTTATTTCATCTCAGAATTTGCAGCGGGGCATAGAACTATTTATTTATTTAAAAAATTTATATGCCATTATTCTCCTAAAGCATCTGAGGCGACTTTCAGTATTAAAAGAAATAAGGTTAAAAGCTAAAGCAATAAATTATCACAATATTAAAAAAGAATTAAACGGATATATTAAAACTTAGAGCAATATTAAGAGCACAAATAAAACAGAGTACAGTAATCCCTTTTTTAAAACTATCCTGGGTCAACCAGTCATTTAAAGCAGTGGTCCCCAACCTTTTCCAAATCGTGGACCGGTTGGGGGGGCGGGCCACCACATGCACTCGCGGGTGGGCGGGGCACACACTCATACATGCGCGGATGGGCAGGGCGCACTCATGCCCATTTGTGGATGAGCAGGACGCGCTCACGTGCATGTGCGGATGGGCGGGGGCGCTCACGGGTGGCTGGGGTGTGCTCACGGGCATGCACGGATGCGCGGTGCACCCGTGCGTGCATGTGGGCATGCGTGGGGGAGTACGTGTGGGGGGGCGGGAGATCTGTCTCTGTGGCCTGGTCCTGCCAAGGCCACGGCCTGGTACCGGGCCGCGGATCGTGAGTTGGGGACCCCTGGTTTAAAGAAAAGTCTGCCTGAAATGAAAGGTCTTCATCTGGGGCTATTCAGGCCTCCTGTGGGAGGGAGTTCCAGACTCTGGGAGCACCAATACAGAAGGCCCTCTGCCGTGTCCCTACCAAACATGACTGTGAGGGTGATGGGATTGAAAGAAAGGCCTCTCCTGATGATCTTAATATCTAGGTAGGTTCATAAAGGGTAGAATATAAATATAAATAGAAACAAAAGAGTTCATTCTTTAATTCATTGGTGTTTTCAGTTTATATTTATATATTTGTATATTGTTCCTGATTCTTAACATGGTATTATAAATGAGCCTCTAAGTTTTGTTAACGTATAAAATAATGTAATGAAGGAGCCTGATTTCTCAAAGATCCTGCAATACTAACTCAAAGGTTAGCTTACCACACAACAAAACTTGCAATTTATCTTATTTTGACAGATACAGAACATTAACGCCAAGCTTACCATAGTATTCTTTCTCCAATAATGAAAAGAAAATTGAACCAGGTCAAGAGAGGCAGGTTTCTTTATTGCATTACAGCACACAATAAAATATTTATTATAGCAGGGAGAAAAGGCTATTTTTTCTTACTGCTTTTCATTTACAGGGATCTGTGATGATTTCTAATCAGTTTCATTCCATTAAAAATAAATGAATGAAAAATGTTTTGTACATTTATACAATGTCTAAAATCCTATTGGTCAGGGTAGTAAGTCACACTAGAGTAGGCCAATTAAATTCCATTGATTGAAATGAGCATACTCTTAACTGCAACTTACTTTAGCACAGGAAGTCTGAGTTAAATAAGTCTATTTGAATCCAAGTAATTTATTGAGGAGCTGACTCAGCAAAAACCCACTGATTCAATGGGCCCATTCTAGTGTAATTTATGACACTAAGCAACAGGAATTTAGGCACTTCATGGTATATGACAGCATCATGTGTATTGCAAATGTAAGAGTGAATTCCAATGATGGAGTAACGGAGAGGATATAGAGAGCTCAAAGCCCATTTCAAATATCTAAAACTAAAAGTGAACACACACAGGGCTAGTATAGTCAACTTAACCATGGTTAAAAATAAGGGTGGGCAAAGTGCAGCCCGAGGCCACATGCATCACCCCCCCCCCCCCCAGGCTGTTTCTGCAGCCCCGTGTCCTTCCTCAGTTGCCCCTTTTTCCAGCAAAAGTGGTGAACCTCAGCTTGTGGAAACTTCTAAGAGCGGTAATTCACCTTTCAGATAGATCATAGTCCCCTCCCCTTTAACATCCCTCTATAAACATTCTTCAGAACTAGGACTTCTAGCTAGTACTGACTACTGAAAGTCAAGTTCTCATCTGAACCCCATGTACTAACAGAGATGTCATCTTTTTCAGTGGCTTCCTACTTCAGTACTAAACACAGATTTTTTTTCTGGGACCTTTTAAGGCACAGCTCATGATGACAACTGCTTGGAAAAATGTATCCATATTTATATTATAGAAAGCATCAAGCAGAAAAAGTACTATAAAGTTAAGCTAAACAATATATTGACTTATAAGGAATGATACATGTATATGTATTAGATTTCAATGGCTCAGATCTTGTTGCTTAGTGCCCTAAATTGAAACCAGAATCAACCCATTTAAATAAATGGAACTTAAGGAGGAGCTGACTCATGAAATCCCCACTGAATCAATGGGCTTGTTGTTGTTTAGTCGTTAAGTCGTGTCCGACTCTTCGTGACCCCATGGACCAGAGCACACCAGGCCCTCCTGTCTTCCACTGCCTCCCGAAGTTGGGTCAAATTCATGTTGGTAGCTTCAGTGACACTGTCCATCCATCTCAACCTCTGCCGTCCCCTTCTCCTCTTGCCCTCACACTTTCTCAACATCAGGGTCTTTTCCAGGGAGTCTTCTCTTCTCATGAGATGGCCAAAGTATTGGAGCCTCAGCTTCAGGATCTGTCCTTCCAGTGAGCACTCCGGGTTGATTTCCTTCAGAACTGATAGGTTTGTTCTCCTTGCAGTCCAGGGGACTCTCAAGAGTCTTTTCCAGCACCACAATTCAAAAGCATCAATTCTTTGGCGGTCAGCTTTCTTTATGGTCCAGCTCTCACTTCCATACATCGCTACTGGAAAAACCATAGCTTTGACTATGCGGACCTTTGTCGGCAAGGTGATGTCTCTGCTTTTTAAGATGCTGTCTAGGTTTGTCATCGCTTTCCTCCCAAGAAGCAGGCGTCTTTTAATTTCGTGGCTGCTGTCACCATCTGCAGTGATCCTGGAGCCCAAGAAAGTAAAATCTGTCACGGCCTCCATATCTTCCCCTTCTATCTGCCAGGAGGTGATGGGGCCAGTGGCCATGATCTTCGTTTTTTTGATGTTGAGCTTCAGACCATTTTTGGCGCTCTCCTCTTTCACCTTCATTAAGAGGTTCTTTAATTCCTCCTCACATTCTGCCATCAGAGTGGTATCATCTGAATATCTGAGGTTGTTGATATTTCTTCCGGCAATCTTAATTCCAGTTTGGGATTCATCCAGTCCAGCCTTTCGCATGATGTATTCTGCATATAAGTTAAATAAGCAGGGAGACAATATACAGCCTTGTCGTATTCCTTACCCAATTTTGAACCAATCAGTTGTTCCATATCCAGTTCTAACTGTTGCTTCCTGTCCCACATATAGATTTCTCAGGAGATAGATAAGGTGGTCAGGCACTCTCATTTCTTTAAGAACTTGCCATAGTTTGCTGTGGTCCACACAGTCAAAGGCTTTTGCATAGTCAATGAAGCAGAAGTAGATGTTTTTCTGGAACTCTGTGGCTTTCTCCATAATCCAGCGCATGGTAGCAATTTGGCCTCTAGTGCCTCTGCCCCTTCGAAATCCAGCTTGTACTTCTGGGAGTTCTCGGTCCACATACTGCTGAAGCCTACCTTGTAGGATTTTGAGCATAACCTTGCTAGCGTGTGAAATGAGTGCAATTGTACGGTAGTTGGAGCATTCTTTGGCACGGCCCTTCTTTCGGATTGGGATGTAGACTGATCTTTTCCAATCCTCTGGCCACTGCTGAGTTTTCCAAACTTGCTGGCATATTGAGTGTAGCACCTTAACAGCGTCATCTTTTAAGATTTTAAATAGTTCCACTGGAATGCCATCACCTCCACTGGCCTTGTTGTTAGCCATGCTTTCTAAGGCCCACTTGACTTCGCTCTCCAGGATGTCTGGCTCAGGGTCAGCAACCACACTATCTGGGTTGTCCGGGACATCCAGATCTTTCTGGTATAATTCATCTGTGTATTCTTGCCACCTCTTCTTGATGTTTTCTGCTTCTGTTAGGCCCCTACCATTTTCGTCCTTTATCATGTCCATCTTTGCACAAAAAGTTCCTTTAATATCTCCAATTTTCTTGAACAGATCTCTGGTTTTTCCCTTTCTGTTATATTCTTCTATATCTTTGCACTGTTCATTTAAGAAGGCCCTCTTGTTTCTCCTTGCTATTCTTTGGATGTCAGCATTCAATTTTCTGTAACTTTCCCTATCTCCCTTGCATTTTGTTTCCCTTCTCTTCCCTGCTTTTTGTAAGGCCTCATTGGACAGCCACTTGCTTTCTTGCATTTCATTTATTTATTTATTTATTAAATTTCTTTCCCGCCCTTTTAGACAGAGTCTACTCCGGGCGGGTTGCATTAAACATTGTAATCTAAAACAGTTAAAAACAATTCAAAACAATAGTGATTGGTAATGCTTAGTAATGCTCAAGATGGGGAAACAGAAAATTATAATAAAAATAAAGTCAAGTATTGACAGGAGGAAAGGCCTGCCTAAAGAGCCAAGTTTTTAATTTGCTCTTAAAAACACCCAGCAAGGGAGCCAGGCGGATCACTGATGGGATGTTATTCCCGGGGCCACTGCCGAGAAGGCCCGATTTCTTGTTCTTTCTTTCCGGGCCTCTCTCGGCATTAGGCCCCTCAACCGTCCCTCCTGGCTATGGCGAGTGATTCGGGTAGATCTAGGTGGGAGAAGGTGATCTGCCAGGTATCGAGGTCCTAAACCGTTTAGGGCTTTATACGTCATCATCAACACTTTGAAGTCAATGCGGAAGCAAATGGGCAGCCAATGCAAGGCAGCCAGAGCGGGAGAGATATGCTGGTACTTTCTCACCCCACTAAGGAGTCTGGCTGCCGCATTCTGCACCATTTGAAACTTCCGCATCAATCTCAAAGGTAGCCCCACGTAGAGCGCATTACAGTGGTCTAATCTCGAGATTACAAGCGCATGGATGAGAGTGGTGTTTATTCTTGCCATTTCCTTTTCTTTGGGATGGTTTTTGTTGCTGCCTCCTGTACAATGTTACGAGCCTCCATCCAGAGTTCTTCAGGCACTCTGTCCACCAAATCTAGTTCCTTAAATCTGTTCTTCACTTCCACTGTGTATTCATAAGGGATTTGGTTTAGATTATACCTGACTAGCCCAGTGGGTTTTCCTACTTTCTTCAGTTTAAGCTTGAATTTTGCTATAAGAAGCTGATGATCAGAGCCACAATCAGCTCCAGGTCTTGTTTTTGCTGATTGTATAGAGCTTCTCCATCTTTGGCTGCAGAGAATATAATCAATCTGATTTCGGTATTGCCCATCTAGTGATGTCCATGTGTAGAGTTGCCTCTTGTGTTGTTGGAAAAGAGTGTTTGTGATGACCAGCTTGTTCTCTTGACAAAACTCTATTAGCCTTTGCCCTGCTTTGTTTTGAACTCCAAGGCCAAACTTACCTGTTGTTCCTTTTATCTCTTGACTCCCTACTTTAGCATTCTAACATGACATTGAGCAAAGATACTGGAGTGGCTTGCCAGTTTCTGCTCCAGGTGGATCATGTTTAGTCAGAACTCTCCACTATGACCTGTCTGTCTTGGGTGTCCCTGCACGGCATAGCCCATAGCTTCTCTGCATTACTCAAGCCCCTTCGCCACGACAAGGCAGCAATCCGTGAATGCAATTTACTACGCCAAGCAATAAGACTTTGGCCAACGTATTATATATTTAGATATATAAGAAACAGGGAACTGGCTACATAGGAAAGTGGACTGATGGACAAGAAAGCAGCAAAAGAAAATTAAGTGATTTCAGAGAGGTTCAATGAATGCTTAGAAACAAATCTCAGGCTTTGAATCTGTTATGTGGGAAACAATCAGGGCCATATCTGGAAACCTGGCTGAAAACACAAGAGGACTGCTCCACTTCCTTCCTGCTTCTTCACTTAATTTCACGAACACCATGAGTCTGAAAAACTGATGTCCAGATGACGTGGAACATCAACTATTGGAAATTCCATCAAGCACAGCCAATTGTCACAAATTCTAGGTGGTGTGGTCCAGCAACACCTAGAAATCCAAGACCAGGGATCAAAGGAAGTTTTCTTATACTGAGATAGTCCATCAGTTCATCTCTAACCCAATACTGTCAGCTCTGAGTGGCAGTATTCCTGCCACACACACACATACCCCTCAAACTGACTCTAAAACTCTCTATTCTCACTTTCAAAAGAGTTCTGCCATAAGGAACCCAAATCCCCCATTGTCCTATGGAACTACTGAATTCAGAGTGACTCTGTAGATCTGGGCAAAATACTTTTAAAAATCGACAAGACAACATGAAGTTTAAATGGTGCTTTGAGAGTGGTTTAGTGGTCACAAGCTCCTTTTCATAGATAAAGATGGGATAAAAATATAATAATGAACAAGTCACAGAGCAGGCTACCAAATCATCCACACTGACATTCTTCCTGAAGACTCTATACCAGAGTGATATCATCAGTAAAACCAGTGCATTAATGATTATTTTTCCAGTGGTCAAACTGTACTCTGCAGAAGAGCTTCATCCCAATTGGGCAGACAATTGTGTGTCAATTATCAACCACCTGACCACTCTAATGCAGCAAACTGTCACCACACTCAGCTGCCCTTGTTTTCTTCTTCCGGAAAGAACAGCATTTCACAAAACCAGCCATTTTTAGCCTTCATTTATTCAAGAATTCAAAAGCAGCTTGTTTATTCATGCCACAACATACTGTTCTCAATGCTCTGGGTCCAGAAAGCTGTATTGCACAAATTATCTCAAGCAGAAAGAACAGACCTTTTGAACCATCATTCCAACTTTCTTGAAACCCGATTTTGGACAACATTCACTCCTGGAATTCTCACAAATATTGTCCTTATGCAAACCAAATACTTCAGTAAACATCACCTTCTCCTAGGGAAACATTTGAAACATTCTTTATTTAATCCATTCTCCAGGGAGGTAGTGAAGGGGAAGTGCTTGTGTCCAAAGAATAAAGACAGTGTTCTAATATATCAACAACTACTGACATTAAGAAAAAAGTTTTTTCATTGTGTTTTTTTATCCTCAGCAGAGACCAATCTTCCCAATGTTTCCTGTTTCTAAGTATTTGTAAGGTAGCCATTATTATCCAGACAACTTCCCCAATGATACTACAAAAGCATAATGGATGTTTGTAAGCAAGAACAGGATGCCAGGATGACAGCCAATTTTCTCTAATGCACCGTTGGATAAAAGCATCAGCAGATCCCAAATTAGAGTACACAGTGTACCTCAAGTTGTTTTTGTGCATGGGAGCTGTATACAAGTTTTTATTCATGAAATCTAATTAATTCAACTAATATGAGACATATGTATCGCTGAAAAGATACCAGATGTGGGAAATGAACAACTGTTTATCTTGAGGTGTAAAGTTTTTTTAAAAGAAGGGTAAATTTGTTTTAAGTTAAGTTAATTTATGCTTTGCTCTATAGCAAGATAATATATACAAACTAATAAACATAACAAAATGAGGAATAAATGCAAACAAACAGGAAAAGAAAAGACATTGAAAGCAGCGGTAACAATAATATTTCAAAAACAGAAGATAAATACCCAATATAAATTGGGAAAAGGGCAATATCGGAGCAAACACTTCAGATAGACAAGTAGTTAAAAATTAAAAGATATGAGAAAGAACAGTCCTCATTGGGCCCTGGAAACAGAGTGAAGCCAAGGAGACTTCACGAATGAGCATACCCAGACAAAATTGAAACAAACAAACAAACAAACAAAAACAAAAAACCCAGAAGAACAGGGTAGCACTTTAAAGACTAACTTTTATATTTTGATGTAAGCTTTCATGGATTAATCCATTTAAGCTCTAGTATGTCTGATGAAATGGATTAATCTAGGAAAACTAACATTGAAACATAAAAATTAGTTGTTAAGGTGCTACTGTGTTCTTCTGTTATGATGATGATGATGTTCTGGTTTTGTTTGGCTCTACTTACACAGACTAGCACAGCTACTACTTTGGAAACTACTCATGAGGGAGGGAATTCCACAGTTTGGAACCTATCAGAAAAAAATCCATTGCTGAGAAGAAGCCTACTTATTAAATGACAATTATGTCGGAGAACATGCAAAAAAGTATCAGGGTACAGGCAGGAACATATGCAAAGAAGTGTTCTTCAGAAATGTGCATTTGTTTTCGGAAGAATTCTGAAACAGGGTGTGTTTGTCACATTTATCAGTCTGTGAGTACTTTCCTAAGGTTGTTCCCCCACTTAGTCTTACTAGGTCTCCTATGAAATGCTGCTCTTTAAAAGATGGAACCTACATTAACGTAAAGAATTGTAGGATTGCAGACCATAAAAGCTTCATATTTTAAGTTTGGTTTAAAAAGAAAAAATAATAATGGCAGATGCATAAATAAATTAGAAATCCTTGCCACACACATTGTTCTCACTGTTCAGCAAAGCAGGCCATTGCGACATCCTCCTATTATCGTCAAGAAGCTAAGCCAGATGGAAGTGAGATCCAAAACACCCATTCTACTATGACTGAAAAGGGATGTTAAAAAAATTATCCATAAAACACCACACTCTGTGTACTTAAACCGAATAGTGAAAACTGCATAGTTCTGAGCTGTAACTAGCAAGTGCTTAAGAAATAAGTGTCTTGAGTTATGTGAAATACAATGGTATGAGCACAATTCCATCAAGTTCATAATACGTTCATTGTTATAGGCTTTAAAATTAGGATAGGCAACAGCTAGTACCAAGCAAGGTGGTGTAAATCTTTGTTTGCCTTCTCCTTGCACAAAAGGAACTGCAATCTTCTATTTGTCAGCAACAAGAGCAAGGATTTTGTAGAATTTACAGATGAGAATGATGTTTTGTGCAAACCACCTCATTTTTGAGCAAAACCTGAGCAATTTGTGCAATTACATGATTGTTGCCCTTCAAGAATCTGAATCACTGGACTTGCTTATATCTTTTTATGCTTGCTATGTGTGTGTGTTTGAGCGTTGCTCAAAGGTAAGGGACACAAGAAATAATAGCGAATGTGCAGGGTGGGACAATAACACTTTTTCTTCCTCTTAGCTAGAGGCAGAGAATCAAATAGGACCGTAAAATTACTTGCTAAGGTGCCTTGTCAAGTTGAGACAGCCTAAAGCGTTGAGAACAAGGAATTTACTAACTATTCTGTTCATCTTTAGGCCAGAGACATCTGGCATATGTCTGGCACACAAGAGGATATTGTACACTGCATAATATCTATTGTAGTTTGGGGGCGGGAAATCAGGTCTCATTGCAGCCCTTGTGGATTCTTTTGAACATGTGTCCTCCTGTTTCTAAGGGACGTGGTGGCGCTGCGGGTTAAACTGCAGAAGCCTCTGTGCTGCAAGGTTGGAAGACCAGCAGTCGTAAGATCGAATCCACGCAACGGAGTGAGCTCCCATCGCTTGTCCCAGCTCCTGCCAATCTAGCAGTTCGAAAGCATGTAAAAATGCGAGTAGATAAATAGGTACCACCACAGTGGGAAGGTAACGGCATTCCGTGTCTAGTCGCACTGGCCACGTGACCACGGAAACTGTCTACGGACAAACACTGGCTCTACGGCTTGGAAACGGGGATGAGCACCGCCCCCTAGAGTTGGACACGACTGGACTAAATGTCAAGGGGAACCTTTACCTCCTGTTTCTTTTTTTTATAAATGGTTTTTATTATTTTTAGAACAAAAACAAATACAAAAATACAAATAATAGTGCTTACTATACACTAAATTCTACCGTGCACCCCATACCCACGGGACCCCATTGAACAATATTTTTATTACAAACTTCCTTTCCAAAATTATATACATTGTTGTTTAGAGGCTTTCCCCTTTCCTTTCACTAATACGAATTCAACAAATCTACCCCAAATAGCATAAAAAATATTTGAACTTATTTCCCCTCTTTTCATCTTGAGTTCAGTAGTCAATTTATCATTTAATGCAATGTCCCATACTTCACCATACCAATCTTCTAACTTAATATCATTTTTATCTTTCCAAAACCTAGCTATTAATATTCTAGCACTTGTCATAAAGTTAGAAATCAATTCCTTCGAATAATAATCAAGATCTATCTCATCAAAAATTGACAACAAAGCAATTTTAGAGTTAAATTCAATATCTTTACCAAATATATCACATATTTCCTTAAAAATCAGTTTCCAAAATTTCTGAACCAATTTACAATCCCACCACATATGATAATACGTGCCAATTTCTTCATCACATTTCCAACAAGCTTTAGAGTAATCTGAATTTATTATATTCAATTTCACAGGCGTCATATACCACCTTAAACAATTTTTTTTAAAAAATTCCTTTATTCTTACCGACATTAACCTTAAAACTCTCATCCTCCACATTTTTATCCAATCCTCTATTTTAATTTCTGTCTTTAAATCATTTTCCCAAATTAATTTCTAACCTTCTGTTCCCATCTCTTTTTCCTTTTGTTCCGAAATTATATTATATATTCTACTTACTACTCCCTTCATCAAAGCATCTTTCTGCATATCTTCATGTGATGATAGAAATTGTTCGTACTTAGTGTATTCTCTACATTTACCATTAGTTTTCAACCATTCATTTGTCCAACTATCTAATTGAATATAATTATACCATGATAGTTTATTAGTTTGAAGTTTAACCATAATCTGATCCTTCAATCTCATTTTACTAATCCACTCCTTCAATCTTGCAACATTTTTATCCTTAAACAAATCTACTAAACCCTTTAGGTTTGTAGGAAAATTTTCTATTTCAGTCACTAATTTTAATGGTGAAGTCGAGGGACATAGCTTCTCTCTATATCTATTCCATATATTTAACATATTTCTTAAAAAGGGGTTTTTCATCTGATTTATTGTATTTCTTTTTACTACATTAAACAAGTATTTTTCAACATTCCTATTTATTTCTGAGGATTCCGTATCCCACCAAATTAATTTTTCTTTATTATATATAATCTCTCCAATAAATCTTAATTGATTTGCTATATAATAATTTTTTACATTAGGAATACCTAAACCTCCTTTTTCGGGGCCTTATACCAATATCTTTTATTTATTCTAGATTTTTTACCTTGATTACAAAATCCATTAACTAATCCCTGCCAATACTTGAAATCTTCTTCTTCTAATTGTATTGGGAGCATCCTAAATAAAAAGGTAATTTTTGGTAATATTTTCATTTTAATCATAGCGATTCTACCAAACCATGATAGTTTCAATTTAGAATACTCTTGCAATTTATCTTTAATATCACTTTTTAATTTATTAAAATTTTGCTCCTTTAATTTTTGAGTCACTTTATATTTATACCTAAATATTTAATATAATTACACATTTTAAAACCATGTTTATTTACAAACGTTTCTTGTTCATGTTTATTATAATTAAACATCATTATTTGTGGTTTTTTGCCAGTTAATAGTTAATCCTGTTATTTCCCCAAATTTTTCTAAATGATTTTTAATATTATCCATACTTTCTAATGGGTTTTTAATGGTCAATAATGAGTCATCAGCAAATAAATTAATCTTAATTGTATCATTTTTTTTCCTAATCCTTTAATTAATTCATAATTTCTTATTGCATTAGCTAACAATTCTATAAACATAAAAAAAGTGATATTAAAGATAAATTACCTCGTTTCTAATGCCAAACGCACCACAACTTTTGCCACATGGATGCAGGGATAGAATAGCACTGTTCTTAGTGGCCATAATATATAAAGCCCAACAGCATTTTCAGTTTAACAAAGGTGGCTCACACCGTATGCAGGGGCATGGAGGAAACCTCCTCAAAGAATGTGTACCGTTTAATAGACTGTGAACACATTCGGGCATCCCCTAGGTAACAACAGTGTCCTACTGTCTGATCCTTCCACTCTGGACTCAGAGATCCACAGGGTCCCTTCCAGCTCTGCAGTTCTAAGATGATGGTGGTGGTGGTGGTGATGGAAGCGCCACTGGATTGCTTCTGATGTGAACAAGGAAGGCTCTGTGCAAATCAAATCTTTCCTTTTAAAAACAAAAATAAAAAAAAATCTGTGGGAAGAACTAGAAGATCCAAAGCAACATTTTGAGTCTCACACTCAGTTCTCTCTGCACACATTCCAAAGATCAGGAAATAATACCACAGAGGCCAAAATCATAACTACCAATTTCTTGAGTTTTTCTTTCCCAAAGGCTTACAAACTTGAGCTATGACTGGCTGCTGAAGAACATCCTGCCCCCAGAAAGACTCTGTTTTTGGCTCAGGTTGTAACACTAGTAGTGGTATACTTCTTCTCATCCCTTTACTCTCTGCTTGCATTAGGGGAAGAATGCATGTGTGAGGGGGCAAAAGTGCAAGGATGATCTCTTTCTTTCTTTCTTAAATTGATTTATATGCCACCCCTTTAATGGAAACACTACTCTGGGTGGTTCACAAAATAAAGAACTCAGAAGCCAACACAACCCCACATAACAATACAATCAATATGACAGTTCACTGATATAGATCTAAAATTCATATAAAAAGAGAACACAAGAAAAAAAATATTAGCAGCATCCAATGGATACTTTATAGAAGGCATCTTTGTATAATTTACTTATTTCCTTAATATGAGGAGAGAAGGAACCTGGCATACCTCAATTAGAAGCTTACATCAAAGACGGGGGGCCATCACCAAGAAGGCCCGATTCCTTGTTGCCTTTCTGGCCTCCTTTAGTGTGGCCACTTTCAGCAACATGGATTGAGAGAAGTGGGTGACACAAGTAGCTGATTTCTCAGAGAGATGTTCCAACAAATATCGAGGTCCCAAACCATTAAGGGTTTTATAGGTCATAACCAGCAACCTGAATTGAGCACAGACACTGTCATGAAGCCAAAGAAGGTGAGCCAAAACTATATGATCAAATTTAGTAATCCCAGAAATCAGTCGGCTACTGCATTTTGGACCTGCTGAAGTGTCTGTACATTACCCTTCACTTGTTGAGAAGGGATATTTCACAAAGGGGAGATTTGTGTACCTGTGTGGAAGCTCGTTTTCCACGCAGGGACAGTAACAAGGAAATGAGCTGGTGTTTACTGGCCCTCAGCCTAGAACTAGGAAAAATTACTTTTGGAATCTATACCTCCCAGAATGCCTCAGCCAACATTGCCTGTGGTCTTGTTGGCTGGGAGATTCTGGAGCTACTGTCCAAAAGAAAATGTTTCAGATCATGCCTCTTCACATGTTTAACTGTTCAATAAAGCAGAGCCGTAAATAGACCTGTTTTCTCATCTGCAAAACAGTAACTGAAGAATATCTCACCTGCAAAACAAAATCTGAAAATCAGTACCCAAAATATCAGCCTACAGTATCTCCTTCTATTCTCAGTTCACAGTACTCTGTTTTACCTGGTGTGTCCTATTGCCTCTGTGGTATGTTTAATTTTCCAGCTCCTGCATATTCACACTCCAAAGAAGCTTCAAATTCCAGGTCACAAAACACTAATGCAATTTCCAGTTCCAGAAATAACATCTGAGCAGAAAGATGGTTCTCAGTGACACTGATTCTAAAAATAAATGTTGCACAGATGAAAACGTGAGGCCAGTATTCCCAATTACTTCCTCCAGCAAATTAAAAAAACATAATAAATCTGTGGATTTGCTTACTGTGTATCATAGCCAAGGGATTCTTTGTTTCTAATTAACAATGCCTTCATTGATTGGTATGTATTGCTAGAACATGGTTCATTTCACTTTACAGACTACTGTATTACTTCAGAACCAGAAACATTTTAGAAGGATGAGATCCCCCAGTGGGCATGTGAGTCCCACGACAACCAGTTTATATATTTAAGGAGGAAAATAGTTGTGGAGTAAAGCTAGGTCCTGAAGGGAAACTGCAAACGATAAATATTGAGAAAACAAATCCTTGGAGGCTATGTGTCTTGGCAGGAAAACTTTATTTCCTTATCCCAGATGTACACTAGCTAGCTGTGTGGTTAACTAGAAGCACACTTCAGATTTGCTTAACACGTTTTTGACTTGACTTGTAGTATTCAAATCATATTCCAGTGCTGAACCCTGGCTCAAAACAAGACCTCTCTATAGGATTAAACATACTATTTACTTTTCTCTCATATAGGGAGAGATGAGGAAAATCCTTGTAGATTAGATTATTTGGCACATTTAATGAACAGTAGATTACACATTCAGATCCTTCAAAATACAAATCTATTACAGTATCACTGTACTTGTAAAACTATATAATACCCAGCAATGAATCCTTAGAGGACCTGCTCTTAATCAGGACAAGACTTACAGTAAGACTACATAAGAGAATGACTGGGCAACCCAATTTACAAAGCATCTTTGCAATCAAACCTGACAGCTGCTATATATACATATATGTTTGTGTGTTACGTGTGTGCATACTGCCCTTTTTCTGTACAGGTAGATGTGCTGTGTTTCATTTGAAATTGGAATTACAGCTATGCTATACGCTCTGATACATATGTGACCTGTTGGGAGAGGTCTTTTATATGAATTACAAAGACAGATGAGTAACTAATATTCCGTGGCTTCCTGTTTAATTTGTTATTTCCATCCATCTCTGCTGAAATGGAGCAAAATATGAACATGAGAACACTCTACAGAAGGGGAGGAAGGCAGAGTGTTTGTGTACAAGTAAGCTTTGGGATGGACAAGGAGTGATGAGGATCAAATTTCAGCTGGATTTGCCCTCTCCACAATGGAAGGTATGTTTTGTTTGTGGTAAACAAAACAGTAACCATCAGAACAAATATAATTGGAGGCACATTTATTTCCAGTTTCCACAGGGCTATGTTATTCTGTTACAACAAGGCTGATGACTTCATTACAAGATCTGTTTTTGAAGACTATACTAAACTTCACAAGGTGCATGAAGTGTTATGCTGTTTTATAAATATATAATCATAGCTGTTACGAGTATGCAAAAAAAATCTCCTTCTGTCTATCTGTCTGTCTATCTATTTATCTGTAGCATTTATAGGCCACTTTTCTCCTAGTGAAAGGACCCTGGCAGCTGACAGCATTAAATTCTTTGTTCCTGTCAGTTCAGACTGCCTCTGCTCTAGAAGACAATCCAACAAGGTATTTTCAAGTCCTGTAAAATTCCTTGCTTTCAGGCAAGAGTGAGACAAGAAGTGCTATGTTTTTCTGATTAGTCTCCACAACTAGAGTCCTTTTCCTTTGAGAAGTAAAGAGCATACACATGGCCAGCACAAAAGGGATGGCCAGTTACTTAAAGAGACATAGATGTCCTTTCTGAAGCTTCTAATCCTTCTAAGTCCAAACAACAAAGAAGCTGTCTGTGTTTTGCACATTTCACATGAAAGCATTATTAGTGTTAAAGTGTTGCTCATATAGATTTTCTTACTTTGTGCAAAATACATTCTCTGTATTGTCCTCTTTTCTTGTCTGGTGGCGTAAAATACCTTGCTGGTTCATATGACAAGCAGAATAATTTTGCAGTTCCTTGTCCTCATATGAATAATAACCTTATTATTATTCTCACTATTTACTGGAGGAAATAAAAATTTATCAAATAAAGAATTGATGGCAACTCTTATAGGAGCAGCACAGAATGAAACTGCTCAGTGCTGGAAAGATGCTCTGGACCTCACTTTGCAAAGACATATGAATAAAATATGGGCAGAGGTGCTGATGGAGAAACTGACTAATCAGGTCAGATTATACAGAGGAGAGATTTTAAAAGGTAACTTTATGAAGATATGGAACTCCCTGTTGAAATCTGATCTTGAGTCAAAAAACGAGTAAACCAAGTGGACAATGGGTTGGACTGCTGATTATTCTAAGTGGCATTGTATGAAGGTATAAGAGTTTATGAATAAGAAATTTACTATTATTGCAGTAATACAATAGGTATTGTTCTGCTATGCTTTTCTGAATGGATCAATAAAATTAAGAAAAAAATTAAGGAAAAAATATGAGAAGATAAATAGGTTTTTTACATCAGTAGGTTGTTGACTTTCTCCCTCACCTCAATTGTGTGTGCGCACATGTGTGTGCACATGCATGTGCATTCATGGGGGCACATACATGTGCACTTATGTACATATTTGTAATTCAGGAGAACACCTGGTGCATTGGATTATTATGTATGATCACTTATGTCATGACAAATGTAACATCTGACTAAGCCTCTTTGCGGCTTTCATTTTCATTATCAGTTCTAAATAGCAGAACAAAAGCACTTGTAAATGTGATTGCATTGTCCATTACAGTAAAATTTAGGAAGAACAAACAAAACTTTTGTTAGGATCAGCCAAGCATTTACAACACAATAGCTGAAATTTTGTTGCTTAGTATAGTAAGTTGCAAAAGAGCAGGGTCATTGAAACAGTGGGCTTTTGGTGAGTCAAATCCTCCATAAGTGCCATTCATTCAAATTGGGCTACTCTAACTGTGACTTACTATACTACCAAATTCCCACTGATTTAGTGGGCCTACTCTAATTGCGACTTGCTATCATCATCATCTTAGAACTGCAGAGCTGGGAGGGATCCTATGGATCATCGAATCCAACCCCCTCAAGGAGGCACAGTGGGGAACTGAACTCCCAACCTCTGGCTTCACAGTCAGATACCTTAGCCACTGAACTATTCAGTATGTGAGCTTCTGAATCACACACTATCTCTCCTCAAGTTTCAAATAGCAATTATCTCATTTTCTCTGATCCTCCTTCTGGGTCAATAGTCTGATATGCAGAAAAGGGAGTATGTGATATTTTCCTTGGCATGGTGGTAACCAGTAGGAAAAGCTTCACTGCCTAACAATGCAATCATATGAATGTCTATTTAAGGTAAATCCCACTGGCTGAAATTCTGTTGCTTAGTGCAGTAAGTTGCAGAATAGACCCACTGAATCATTAGAACTTACTGAGGAACTGACTCATCTCCACTGATTCAATAGGCCTGCTCTGGCTGCAACTTAGTAGACTAAACAACAAGATTTCAGCCACTGAATTTAGTAAAACTTGCTCCTCGGTAAGCATGTATAGTTGGATCTGCCATTTTACCACTATAGTCATTTTTGCTTCTATTCTAGCAGCCTCTAAGTATCAAACCGCTGGCACAGAAGGAAACCCGATATGAAAGTGGCTACTCCAACACAGGATGGTCCAATTGTTTGATTAATTTTAATTTTATTAAACTTATTTCTGATTGGATTATAATTCTGTTAAAAGACTTCCAATTTATTGCTGAAATGTAGCATGCATGCCATCATTAAAAAAACAGATATAAAGAAATTCTGAATGTGGTATTTTACAAATCCTAGAGAGGGAAAAATGTTCTTTAGTGTGTGATGCAGACTGATGACCTCTCCTTCTTTTCCTTATCTAACATATTATAAGGTAGAGAGGAGAATATTTACCTTTCCTAAAATGATAAAATATTTATTTATTTATTTATTTATTTATTTATTTATTGTATTTATATCCCGCCCATCCGGTCAGTTGACCACTCTGGGCGGTCAACTGAGTAAATAAATAAGGTAAAATAATTTGTGCCACTCTTGCTCTTAAAAATCAACTTCAGAAGTCTGTTAAACTGTAATGAGCCACATAATGGACAGTCAACTGAGTTACGGTCTATCTACACAGCCAGTTCCCTGTTGAAAATTACAGGAAATATTTCCTGTAAGAATAATTCACTCATAGAAATTTAATCATTGAACACAGTGCGCTGTTCCTAATAAACACCTCTCAAAATGAATCTTTGCAAGAATTATAGGCTTTTTAATACAGCAGTCTCTAATTCCAAAATGACTCTTGCCCTTTTTATTGACTCTTATTCATGTAATTTCCTGTTTCAAATTAGCCAATGCAGGATCAGAGAAAATACCCAAGCTGTTTCTTGAAAAGGAAGCACAAATCACTGATGCAAAACAAGATGCTGGTTCTTACCCCTCCATATGTTAATTTCTTTCACTTGCTATTGTTTTGGCAACTTTTCAAATACCTCCCTTTCTTTGGTCTTACAACTTGCTGCATGCTGCTGCAATATTTGTTATTTCCATGTGGGAATGTTAAGAGAATCATCAGATGAGGCCACATCTGCAGCTGCCAGAGCATCCCCAGAGTATGCGCACCATGTACCACATGACAGACTCGTTTCCTTTATGCTGACACTGGCCAAGAAAGGGGGTGGAGCAGGCTTCTGATAACTCATGATAGTGTCATAATTCCTTTCCATCACGTTGTCCTGTCATCGTAGCATTAGGGAACTCATACAAGGACTCAAGCATATCACAAGGCCAGAACCTGGCATTAGTGTCTCAAACCATGTACATACCTAAGGGAAGCTACGGTTTACGCTGTTTAACTTACATATTGTGAAGACAGCATATGCAGCCAATACCAAGAAGAAAAAAGAAGAGGAGATGTACTGGAAGGATGTACACGATCAAATTTAAGCAGGAACTAGCAGGAGGTACCTGTGGTGTGACCAAGACAAGCCTCTGGTGGCAGAACGGGGAAAACAGCTAGGCAGACCAGAAGCACAAAGAAAGGCCTGGTTTGGAAGAGAATATACTTTCGCACAGATAACAACATCTACTAAGACACATATGAAGCACACCGTCATGGCCCAAAATACCAAGACAGAGAGAGATGCGGGAGGTGGGATTTAAAGCAATTAAACCGCATCACTTTTTGTCAGCTAAAAATTAGCATTAAAAAACTGCAGTTCACAGAGGCTCATTGTGAAACACAGATGTATGTTGTGTTTTTGAAAAACAAAACACTTCATAAGGCCAGTATAATAAATCCACGTCTGCTTTCTCCCACTTTTTCCAGTATTCTGAGAGAGCAATTCCAGTTTCTGAAGAGAGTACTCTCAATTGGATCTATCTATATATTACTTAGATATATATCAAGTATTCCTGTGATTTCATAGTTTGACAGTGTTCAGCATGAAGTCAATGAGAAGGCTCAACTCTGTATCCACCTTTTTTCCAGAAGAAAAAGAAAGCACTGCTCCTTGACTCTCAAATGCCTTAAACTGATAACTGTATCACTCTTATTGACCTTTATGATAAACATAACACTGAATTAGAGACAAAGGCCAGTATTGTATTAGATTTACCGTAAGTGCAACAGCAATTGCACATGTCATTTTTGCAGGGTGTCTACTGTGCATGCTGTGGTTTTAAATATGTTTTGAATGTGAATTATTAGCCCACCTGGGCTGCCACGAGCAAGTGAAGAACAATATAAATTAGAATGTTTCCTGAGAAACAGCCCAAATGTTCTAGTACTTATCTTCATTGCAATCATGGTGCTATATTCCCAGCTAGGAATAAAGATTGGTGGCACAAACCACTGTATGAAGGTGCTGTATGAAAGACAATATTTCCTCCTCCTCCAGTGTTGAAGCACCAATCATTTGCTTGATCTTAGTTAATTTATTATTAACAATTCATGGTCTGCAATCTTTGTATTCAGCAAGCAGCTTTTACTACTGGGTTGGATTAGTGAGATACTTGGTAGTTTAAAACTATGCTTTATGAGACTTGCATTTTATTACTTATCACCAGCTACAGTTTACCTTTTCTGCACTGTTCCTAAACTAGCCTAATCTTGTCCCATTTTGCAAAGATCCTGTGGACATCTGGAAAGCAGTACAAGTTGGTGACAATGCCAGAATAAACCTGTTGCTGTTGCACCTTAATCTTCACAGAAGTCAGAAATAGAAGGCTGTTCTTAACTATCTCCTTCAACATGCCTTCTGGTGCACTTCTCACATAAGAGTCATATATTATTTAGAAGCAACTTGGGGGAAGGGATAGGTATAAGTTGGGAGGGTATGTTGTAAAAGGCATGTATCCGCAATGTATGGGTGTGTAAGCTGGACAGTAGAGAAAGCTGACAGGGAAAAATTGGTGTGTTTGAAATGTGGTGGTGTTAGAGGACAGCTTTCCACATCCCCTGGACTGCCAAAAAGATGAATACATGGGTCCTAGAGCAAATCAAGCCTGAATTATCTCTGAAGGTAAAAATGATGAACTGAGGCTGTCCTACTTTGGACATCTCATGAGAATGCAAGATTCTATGGAAAAGACAATAATGTTGGTAAAGGCTGAAGGCAGCAGAAGAGGAAGACCAAATATGAGGTGGACGTTCTGGAGATCTCTCATTCACAGAGTCACCATAAGTTAAAGGAAACTTAACAGCACGTAACAACAGCACGTTGTAAAAGGGTGCCATTCTATTAACCATCTTTTTACTTCTAGTAGCCTATATGAATTATCTTACTCATTTTTAAGTTATAAGAGGGAAACGAATACGTTATTCAATGCAAGGTCAATTCCAGTCCTTGCTTCCTTGCCAGCAGCCTGACATATGGTTAAAACTCTACAGAGTACCTGCCTCATCCCAGAATTGGGTGAGGCATTTCAACTAGGTGGCACCTGAGGGTGTAATACGCTGAGTCCTGAGTTATTATCACTTGGTGCCAGAACAGACAGATAACACAAGTTCAGTGTGATTAATTAACATTCAATACACATGACGAATTACCTCTATACCTATTTACAATTTAGACATGCTTGTGTTCAGCCTCAGATACCCTAATGAAATAGCAACCAATTTTACTTTTGTATTTTATATAAATTTTATATCGTCTTTTTGGTGAAACTTCTAATGACTTCAGGTCTCAAGCCTGAAGCAATCCCACTGAAAGACGCCATTCACGGCTTGTAAATCATGACATGAGTCATGCTTAAACAACCTTGGCTCTGTTACTTCTTTGGTATCTAAATTAGAGTTTATTCCAACATCTTAAATTCTCGCTCCTTCCACAATAGTACATATAAGAGATGACTCAGTAGTACAAAGTGGATTCCAGGAAACCATGTGTGCAAATGATACTAAAAAGACTAAGGGAAAATAAGTTTCCTTTATTCTCATTAAGAGAGGGAGGTTAGCACACATATGAGAGAGGAAAACTAAATAAAATAGCATTAGATTATCATACATGTTTCCTAATTTTCGCAAGCTTTCAGTCTAGCAAATTTACTAACAAATAAATCTTGGTAGACTTCTAGATAAGTAAACACATTAGGGTTTGTTCTGTTAATCTCACCCTCCTTTTGGACAATCACTGCTTTTGCTCCTGATTTTCCTAAGAAGGGCTAAAATTACATAAGGGCTATTCTGAAGGCCAGTAGCACACATGCCTCACTTGGACCTCCCTCAGCATAAACTGTGTCACGATTTTATATCTGATTCACAGGGCTGGTCTGCCTTGAGCAGCAGAACATGACAGGTGACGTATCACTTCCCTGACAGTGGAAGAGTCCCTGCTGCCACCCAAGAGCCTTGCTCTTGACAAATGGCCCACTGGCACCCACATCCATCACACAAGCGCCAGGCATCTGCAGCGTGCCAGCTGTGTGGAGAGCAACATCAGCTACTTTGCAACGCCAAGTCTTGCGACATCTTCAAAGCTGGCAAATTTTATTTAGCATAAGCTTTTAGGGACTCCAGACCACTTCAAAAATAAAATAAAATATGTGCATTTTTAAGGTGCCACAAGAATCCTTGCTGGGTTTGCTGCAAGGCTCCCCCTCCTCCTCCTCCTCTCTCTCTCGAATCAAGACAAATGGTAGGTAGGCTCGATGGAAAGCAGGGGTAGCACAAAGCAGGTTTCACAACTGTCCACAGAACCATCAGGTTCTAAATGCCTGGTACTGAGGGATCTTACCTCACGGCCAGTCATTTTGTGGAGTGTGTCCAAGAAAGTTGCCTGTGCCATCATGGTGGAGAGGCAGAACATCATATGGGGCAGGTATCAGCACTACTCTCATCTCAGGCAGCCGGAGGGCTTCAGCTGCCACTGTTCCACCCGTTTTTGAAAAAAAATTGTCTAAGCATATTGACAGCATTGTGAAAATCTGGGACATTTAATATCAATAAATTTTAAAGACAAATCCAGAACAGATGCTGTTAAGAGAACAAGGCAAGTTTTTAAAAAGACTAGTTTAAATACTGTGAGACAGCCAAGAAACTAATTAAAGTATGAATCAACTTAATAAGTTCCAAACAAATTGGTAAGTGCAACATAAGTTTCCAGTAGTTATTGTGTTAAAGCTTCAAAGACCAGCAAAGACAGCAGCAAACAATTATTCGTATTTATTATTCTGTCATTTAGCAAACCAACTTGAATTGCATTGTGACTACTTGACAACACTGCATTGAAACAACCACAGCATAAAGAATGTGTTGTTGCTTATGTTTTTTTTCCAAAACTAGTCTCATGTTTCTTTCATTTTTGAGTGTTCTTAGGTATACACTCAGAAGTGCTTCTATGTTATTGTCACTTTTGCTCAGAGTCAGAGAGACGTGCAAACAAAATGGAAAAGAATTTGCACACACAAAAGTAAGAATGTTACAGATACTTGCAAAATCTCTTCTTCTTGGCAATTCCCTGTGTCTTGCCATGCTGAGACTCCCTGCTGAGACATCTTCCCGCATCAGTTTTCACCCAATCAGCTGCGCACCATAAAACCGCCATATTCCACGCACCTTAATGCCCTCTAGGTGAACCCTCTGCGGGAAAGATACCATTCTCTACAGAACAGTAATAATCCTGTACAGCTTGGCACTTCTTCCAGAAAAAGTGGTCATGAAACGTCCAATAAATCCTGTGAGATTTCCTCTGAGTTTTCTTGGAAATAAAAATCTCACACAGGGAAATCTTGCTGCAAGATTCTTGAGATACTTTTATCTGATGGCACATAACATGCCAACGCTTTAGAACATCACACTAAAAAACACGGATTGTATATTTGTGTGTGTGTGTGTGTGTGTGTGTGTGTGTGTGTGTGTGTGTGTGTGTGTGTGTGAGAGAGAGAGAGAGAGAGAGAGAGAGAGAAAACAAACAGAAGACATGTGTCAATTTCAACCACAAAAGGTAGAGAAGGCTGTTCTCCAGAGGTTGTCTCCTCACTAGCAAATTGTATTTTGAAGAGAGCCAGTGTTCTATCTGCACAGTGTCCATGTGTTCTCCTTGAGATACTTTTATCTGATGGCACATAACATGCCAACGCTTTAGAACATCACACTAAAAACACAGATTGTATATTTGTGTGTGTGTGTGTGTGTGTGTGTGAGAGAGAGAGAGAGAGAGAGAGAGAGAGAGAGAACAAACAGAAGGCATGTGTCAATTTCAACCACAAAAGGTAGAGAAGGCTGTTCTCCAGAGGTTGTCTCCTCACTAGCAAATTGTATTTTGAAGAGAGCCAGTGTTCTATCTGCACAGTGTCCATGTGTTCTTCTGTAGTATTTTATATTTTCTGTGGCATGAACTCTTCTGACTACATTGTACTATATGAACTAATGGAGATGCACTCACAGTTACACTGCACGCGCGCGCACACACATTTCCTGTGACAGCTTATCTCCCGGTTATTTATTCTTAACTGACCTAATTTTCTTGTGTGTGTGGAGATCTCTTTCACTCTCCTGCAGTAAGACAAGATAAATATTAATGCAGCAAACAGGTTGCTTGTAGTTCTGTCATGAAACCATGCTTAAGAGAAGTGGAAATGCCAATTTGTATTGCTCTCAAAGCATGTGGGGCTGCGGAGGAGGGACAGAGACAATTTTATTATCTGAATATATTGCCTGTAAGCAAGAATTTAACCATCTATCAGTCAGGTTGATAGCTTGCACTCCAGTGTACTATAATGTAGCTCATTCACTTTGCAAGGTATGTGGATGTGCAGAAACCCATGCAAATACAAAACACACAATGAAGCCATAATATCTACTTGCAAGAAGGCTTTCAAATATAAGTATACATGAAAGAAGACTGAGCACCAAAAGGAATCCAACCAATTGTGTAGCATCTGAACAGATAGATAGATAGATAGATAGATAGATAGATAGACAGACAGACAGACAGACAGACAGACAGACAGACAGATGTAGATATATACTGTGAATTCCAGAAGGATGTGTGAGTTAGTATATGAACACACAAATAAAAACTTCTATTTTGATGCTACAATAGTATAGCTGTATCACTTTAGCACTTATCAGCCCTAAAATGAGCAGCCCGAAGCCTGAGTCCTCCAGTCCTCTAGAGGCATAACAAGCTGTTTCATATCCAACCAGATCATTGGTCCATCCAGGCTTGGCAGCACTCTCCATTGTGTATGCCAGAAGTCCTTTATACATCAATTACCCTTTCACAAATGGATAAGTCTTTGAGGGAACTAGAAATAAAAGAGGTGTCCTTTTCTTTCCTTCCTTTTGTCCCGCCGGAAATTCTTCCCAAAGGGCCTGAACAGAGCTGTGTGACTCCTGTTCCAGCCAGGGTGACAAATTGTTGCTGAATTGTAATGTAGCAAACATTTTTTTACATGTCCCAGTCCAATTTCCACTGAATGAAACAAAAAATGAAATGCAAAGCCAGGTCTTGGTTTTAACACACAAACAGCTTTTTTCCCTCTGAACACTGGATATTTTCCAAACAAACAGAACAAAAGAGCAAATAAACATTGCAAGGCGGGTTCGGAAGGGACGCTATGTCCTGAAAACACACCTAGCAGCCTTTATCTCTTGAAGTGGCTTCTCTGGTATTTGGTCTCACTTCACTGCCATAGAATCAAGGAAATATGCTTAGTGCTGCGAGGTCCAAGAAAAGAGGACAATAAAGCTTAACAGTGGTAAACTCTGTCATACTGGAGTTGGAGAGTTACCTTATAATCACTGCTATCACTGGAATATGACACCATGACACCTTCCCTTTGGACACAAACCAGAAAACCAGTATATACTGGGATTACCATGTACAGAAAAGAAAGCAAAATATTCCCTCTGTTCAGAGCTTTGCCTACTAGCTTTTCTTTCCAGACTTTGAATGGCCTCACTAGTTATCCATCCATCCATCCATCCATCCATCCATCTACAGGATTTTACATTGCCCATATCAGATCAGAGACCTTACCTCACTATTGCTGGATACTTCTCATTCTCTTAAAGAATGAGGAAAAAAATACCCATTCTCTCTTCAATACAGTTTTTTAAAGAGTACAAAATATAAATCAGGGGAGAGATGTGTGTCAAGAAAATGGGTGGAGAAAAATAAATTAAAAGCAGGCATATTATAATTGGATATTTTCAAAGCCTTCGATAGTGTGGAATGGCCAACACTGAAGATATCAATAAAAGAAATGGGGTTTGGAACAAAAATTTAACACTGTCATGCAACAATTATATTCTGGTAATGAAGCAATGGTGATGGTAAATGATGGTGTTATGGAAATTATATTTTAATTGTAATATATTGATGGTATTTGACCGTAAATAAACAATTGATTGATTGGTGTTACGGAAATGATAAACCTAAGTTGGAGAACAAGACAGGGATGCCCCCTATCCCTTATATTGTTTGCATTAATAATGGAATTATTGGCGAATGCAATAAGAACAGATGAAGCAATAAAAGGGATTGGATTTTGGCAAACTAAGATAAGTCTACTATACTTTATTAATGATAGAAAACCCAATGAAAGTTATAGATAAGATCCAAAAACATTTAAAGGATTTTGGGGAACTAAGTGGATTAACAATAAACTGGAAGTTATCTGGGAGTTATCCCAGATATTATAATACAAAATAAAGAGATAACATGGAAGGATATTGAATTACAAGAATTATATGAAATGGGGAAAATACAAGAAAATTATTGGTATTTAAAAAAAACCTTTAAAAATAATAATAAAAGATGAAGAATCCCTTTCTAAAGGATATACATAATGGAGATTCAGAATAAATGGAGAGAGATATCAAGTCCTGGAATATCACCTTTAACTCCAGTAGTAGAATTGGAAAATTTCCCAATATATGGGATTAGAGTTCACAAGCCTTTCAAAAAGAAAACAGATATATAAATGGGAAGAATGGAAAGAAAAAAAATTGAAACTAAAGAACAAATAAGAGCCAATTTTGCAGAAGAAAAAATAAATGGTTTAAATGTAATGCAACTAAAGTGGTGGCTAATACAGTGAGAAATTCAAATTAAAGGATAGAAAACTGACAAAGTTTGAAGAAAGTATAAAGAATCTGGAAAAAAGAATAGACTGGAAAAAAGAGTAAGGAAGAACAGGGGCAATATATAGAATTTTGATTCATTAGGGAGAACAATTAGAAGTTTTAAAAATAGTATGAGAGACTGAAATAAGGAAGATAGATAAAAAGGATTGGGGGGGAAATGTAATAGAAGGGTTTTCAAAAATATGTCAATTAAGATAAAAGAAAATGGTTATAAAATATTGTGGAGGTGGTATTTAAAATTAAATACTATAGATTCTAAATATTCTAAGAAATGTTGGAGATGTAACAGAGAAGTTGGTACATATTTTCATTTGTGGTGGAATTGTGAAATTATACAAAAATTATTTGAATAAATTGGAGAATTATTGGAAGTCTACACTGAAATGGTTTCAAAAACAGCATTGTTATTGACAAAAAGAAAAAAATTGTAATAAACATAATAACAGCAGCTCGATTGCTTATAGCGAAAAATTGGGAGCAGAATTCGGATTTTCAGTTGCAAGAATGGTATAATAATGTATGGAATATAGCAGTTAATGATAAACTGACTTCAGAAATAAGGTTTAAAATAGGAGAGATGAAGACTAATAGATGCAATGAAATATGGGAAGAATTTATAAACACTGTATTGTATAAAGGGAAAGAGGGGAAAAATGGGCAATGAATACACACATATTTGAAGGATTTGGGGGATGGGTAAAGAAGGAAGATTATGATTATAAGCAAAAATGTGGAAGATATAATGGTCCCTAGGGTGCAGAGTGCACCAGTACTTTGTTTTTATGTATCCTGGTCTCACCATAGACAAGTAGCAGTGCAGGTGGCTAATAATACAAGCAAAGTTCTTAGATGATACCACTATGTCCAGGGTGGGCAGTTCATCCCTGCTGCTCTACAGATAGTTAAGTACAAAATTCTTGCACAGCTCCTGTATGGTATTGCGATTTGGATAAATGGTTTCAATCCCTCAGTTGAAAGTGTTCTGTCAAACTCGCTGCGACTCCTATTCGCCATGCCAAGATGCGTCTCTTCAGCTGCCTTGCGTTTGGAGGCTGGCCTTCAATCGGTGGAATGTCAAGCTTGGTTGTATGCATTCCGATTCTGGTTGAAGGTGGTATATGCTCCCACAACCAGTGGGTATTTATACTATTTACAAAAAGATGTCTTTGCCAGCTCATGGCATAAGGGATTTACTGACAAGTTACATCTTTTAGGCTTCTCTATGGACTTCTTTCTGAGTCAGCCTTATGATAGTACCAAGTCAATGCTTGTACAACGAATTAAAGACATAGATCTCCAGTATTCACTAGCATGTGCAGACAGGACCTGCTCACCAATGTACTTTGGTTTAAATTTTAACTTTCCCAAGTTAGCAAATTATCTATATCAAATCACAGCACCAAGGTATCGTTTTGTCTTCTCAAGGGCTAGGTTTAATTGCTTTCCCTCAGCCTTGTTAAAAGGGCGCTTTAATAACATTCCTTATGGAGAAAGGATATGCCCCTGTGGGGAACAAACAGTTGAGTCCTTGGCACACACCATTCTAGAATGTAGCTTATATAGGTCTGAACGTAACCGTTACCTCTACCCAATAATGTATAAATGTACTAGTATACCTCCCACAGACTACCCGAAGTTTCTGCTGTCCGGAGAGAACCAATTAATAACACAGTCGGTGGCTAAGTTTTTATTCTCAGTTTTAAGAATTCATAAAATGTTATATTAAGACAACCACATGACTCATGTTTTATACTGCTGATATGTTCTAACAACTTACTTATTCTGTATATCTTATATAATGTTTTTATCTTTGTATTTTCGGGTCTATGACCGTATAATAATAAACTTTTAAAAACCTCGTTTTTATGTATTAAGTAAGTGTATATGTTAATAGTACGTGCTTTATTTTGTATTTTTTTAAAAAATAATTTAAAAAAGAAAATGGGTAGATTCAGTTTGACGCAGTCACTTTCTCAGCCTCATCTATCTCACAGAGTTGCTGTGAAGATAAAACGGGGAAGAGAAGAGCCATGCAGATCACTTTGAACTCACTGTACAAAAAGCAGGGTACAAAAGTGTAAACGGACAAATGATCAGTTTAATGCATTAATTCTACCAAGCCAACTTTACCGCAGACACCAACGTGAAGTTGTAGAAGCACAACTGCTCTTCTGGAAAGTACACCCAACTGATAAAAGGGCAAGTCCACTGCAGTCAGATAGAAATCACACACCAAGCTGCAAATATCTAGCTTCAAAGTGCACTTACATGTACAACAGAGATTTGTCATCCCAAGTGATTTGCAAGAAATAATTTTGTTCTAACCTTCTTTGAGACAGATAAAATAATCGGGAGATAAGATCTGCTACGCTGTTTAACCGAGCTTGATATATAGTGACTCGCCTTTCCTAAAGGACGTAAAATAAAAATTAAGGTTGGAATTAAAATTAGCCTTCAAATAATTTGATTACCTATATGTATACTCATATATAGGAAAGTGTGTGTTTTACATGCTCTTACCACACTTTCCTAGAATAGCCACTGGACTACAGGAGAATTGTTCATCTCTAGTTAATAATTACACCCTCACTATTTCAATATCTGAAATTCCAAAATGAACTTGATATTAACATTATGTATATGCAGACATGCCTAAAAACAACCCTGTAATATGCAATTATTTATTTATCTACTTATATAATAAATATTAACTATGCTACTGCCAGGAGATTCCTCTTCATTGTGTGAATTTTATAAATAATAAGTAATAAAACAGACTACTTTAAAAAGAACACTTGAAAACAGTACAGTCCAAATCAAGTCCAGAATCTCATCAAGTAATAAAATCTTACATTGTTCCTTTCAGCTTTCATGTGTATTTACTCCAATGTAAACAGATGTAACATCTTCACCACTGAATTCTAATTCCATTTAGCTTGTTAGCAAAGCTTGTAAGACTAATAAACATGCTTAGTTTAGAAATTAGACACAACCCAAAGAACACAAGAAGCATATACACTTAACTGGCATTTATATGCATTTAGCTGGCTGGATAACTCAGTGAGCTGAGCACCTGCCTGCAGAGCCAGAGGTTATGACTTCAATTCCCCACTGTGCCTCCAGGAAGAAGAGGGCCTGTGTGGCCTTGGGCTAGCTGCAAAGCCCCAGAGAGTATGCAGAAGAAAAAAATGGTAGACTACTTCTGAGGATTCTCTACTTGGAAAACGCTGGAAAGAGTTGCCATAAGTGAGAATCACATTATTATTCCAAAACATCAGGCACAGTCAAAATTATAAAAACATTTACTGGTATTATATAACAGATACAAGTTTTAACCAAAAACCTAAGTATCTGTTAAATATCGGCGCAGTATGTATGCTGTTCCCAATAGTGCTGTTTTTTGTAGCTCTGATGGTGTGGTTTCTGAAATCTGCAACTGCTTATAGTACTGTGTAAAATTTCTTGATATTGTTCCCAAAGCCCCAATGACTACAGGGACCACTGAAATGTGTTTCTTCCAGAGGCGAGTTGTTTGATGGCCAGGTCTCTGTACCTTGTTAGTTTTCCCCAATTCTTTATTTTCAACTTTGGCATCTCCTGAAATTGCAATATCATTGATCCGGACATTTCTTCGTTCTATTACTACTATGTCTGGTGTCTTATGTTCAAGGTGTCTATCCATTTGGATCCAGAAATCCCACAAGATCTTGACTTCCTCATTTTCTGACACCTTCTCTACCTGATGTTCCCATGGGTTTTTGGAGGCCGGCAAGTTATATTTTTTGCATAATGACCAGTGGACTAACTTTGACACTCTATCATGTCTATTTTTGTAATCTGTTTGTGCAATCTTTGGACATTTGCAGATGAGGTGTGACACAGTTTCATCTGTTTTTGGCAGAGTCGACATTTGCTGTTAGCACTAATTCCTTGGATCTTAGCTTTCATCTTGTTGGTTTGGAGTGTTTGTTCTTCTGCAGCAAAAGTCAAGCCTTCAGTTTCTTTCTTAATGGTCCCCAGTTTTAGCTATGCTCATGTTGAATTATTATCATGCTTTCCATCATCATTATCATCCAGATATATGTTTCAGTTCTATTTATCGGGGAAAATAAAATCTACATTTCTGCAGATTGTATTGATTATTAGGGATTGTCAACTGTCAGGGAACTCTTCCAATGCTGATTCATCTCTGAATGAGTATCCACCATGGAACCTGAAGTGTGCACTGAAAAAAATGCTGGAATGTTCTAGGGTATAAATTTGGAGTAGACCATAAGGGGGCCATGGGTCACCTGCAGACACCAAAGGAATTACTGTGGTCCCCAATGCCACCCCAGAACTTCCACATTTTAGAAGATTTTTTGTTTTGTTATGTTTTGGGGGGGATAAATAAAAACCAGCAGTGTTGTTTTCTGCACCAGAGCTCTTGAGGCAAGATCCTTAAGCACTTTATCCCCCGAAAAATGAAAATAAACCAGAAGTGTTACATTTGGACATTTTCTGCTCAATTTAAAGAAAAAGGCTAAAAACTGTCATTACAAGACCCAATGTGACCATTGTGGAGTTAGGCAGGAGCAAAATATTGGCCCTCTAGCACTCTTAGGTTGGCTATACCTGGTGTACGTGGAACTCATGTGGGGCACTAGCCATGCTTGTAGCGTATGGCCTTGGGGAAGCTTCCTTTTCTAACAGGAAGCTAGCATGGAGTTAAGCCATGACCTTTGTGAGCGATGTCTTTTCTCCAGGTGAGTCACATTTTGGGATCTGCAGGTGTGAGTCTGTTGGGTGGAACTCATAGAATGAAGAATTGTGGGGTTTATGGTCCAAAAAATGGTACACCTCTATCTCAGCTTTATATGCCAAATCGCCTTTACAATGTATTTCATCCTACTATGCCTACACAGAAGTAAATCTTACTGAATTCAGTACAAGTGTGACTTACTTTTATCATGCAGTGTGCATGGTAGGATCGACTGTAGCCTTAAACAACCTATTCCTCTCACCCAGGATGTTTAGCGCTTAACAACTGCAGATTGACCTTTTGTGAGTTGCTCTGGAGTACAGTTTAGGAAATGAAAGGAAGGAGACAAAGGGAGGGACAGGGGAGAGAGATGAAACAGAAATGCACAAATCTGAAAGATCCTTCCACATCACCCTGGAAACAGTGCCTGGCTAGCTTATAAATGGAAATCGCACAGAGACAGACAAGAGTTCTGTTTCATTTGGGCAAACCACAGTGTCCCCCTCCTTTCCTCACACTCAGTCTTAAGTCCCTGCTTGAACCAAAAACAGAACAGAACAAGAACAAAAGTATAGTGGCACCTTTAAAACTAGGACATTTATTTCAGTGTGAGCTTTCGTGGATTACAGTCCACTTCCTCAGAAGTGCCTGAATGTCTGAGGAAGTACACTGCATAATCCACAGAAGCTCACACTGAAATAAATATCTTATTCTTAAAGATACCAAAATACTTTTGTTTTCTTCTTTTTTGTTTTGGTTAAAATGTGCTAAAACAGACAAACATGGCTACCACTTTGAAAATCCCTGAATCAATTCATTTCCCTCCTCCCGCCTGTCATCCTTTATGACATGCTTTGCCATAAACTGCCTAGTTATTTGCTCTCAATCTCTCTTGTCTTGTCCTCTGTAATCCTTGCTATTTGCACAAGACAGGAGCACAAAATAAGCCAGTCTCTTGGCCTCATTCCTTCACCCTCCCACTGCTAAAAGCCAAACAAACATACATCTCCATCAGGAATAAGTAACAAATTCCCTGTTCTTATTCCACTGAAAAGTATAATTATAGCATGATCACTATGGTGAAAAACAGTAACGTCGTTCCAGCTCGTTACTGCAAAATGTAACTCATTACAAAATTACTAATTAGAAAAATGAGTTACTTCCATGTACTGCTTCTTGCCATCCTGCTGTAAAATACTGCTGCTGCTGTCCTGCATCAACTGAAAGGGTTCAAAACACACCAGACACATATCTGGAGGTAACTGGTAAAGGAATACAAGCTGTGTCTCAGGTAAGCTAGTATGTGTCATTTACCAATAATATGTTTAAGGAATCTGAAAGATTCTAAACAACTAATTTCTATAATTAGAATATCAATCTCCACAAGAACAACAGGCATATTATTGCAAAATTAAATATGATCTTTCTATTAGTATTAGCTTTCTCCAGAAAAAACAAAACAAAACACACACACACACACACACACACACACACACAATCTATGGTTGCAAGAAAGAGTGTGTTCCAAGCAAATTCCTGATATATATATATATTGGGAAAGAGGAAACATAAACATCTTTATTTCTGAAGAACAACAAATACATGATCCCTCTCGTGCTAAGAGGCTACTGAAATAATTCTTGGAGGTTTTACAACGTGTATCAATAACAATTTGTTAAGTGTCAAAAACAACTTATAGTGACTCTAATAAGGCTTTCAAAGTAAATGAGAATATGATCAGATGGGCATTTAGCCCACTGTCTAGACCGCTGCATGGATGGGCTGGTCTACTCTTAAAAACAGCCATCAGCCGACGTCTTTGATAGAGTGAACCAGCCTGTCCCCACCTGTCAGAGCATTCCTACCTGTACCTGGCCCCTGTTAAGGGGCTTCTACTTTTTTGTTGAGGATGGAATTGCTCTACTTTGGTTCATCTCCAATGCATGTGATCACTGGGAACAGACCAAAGGCAGCACCTCCTCTTCCAATTTGCCAGTATTGTGAAGTGGCTTAATAAGAGAGCTGATGAGCTGCTCCATAATAAAATCAAACCAACCACTTCCTTGGCTCACTGGGAGTATTTAATTTTTAAAGGCAGCATGAAGAGGCTGCCTTTAGAAAGCCAAACCTTCCTGTGTGCACGTGTGTGCGCGTGCATAGTGGCTTGGATTTTTAAAAGGCACAAGCATAGGACTGGAAGATTACACCAAGCTGTATGCCAGACCTCCTAGCAACCCTACTTACGTTGCTCCAACCCGCTCCAAAACGAGTATATAGACAAGCTTGGAGATATTTAAGGAGTGGTTTTACAGTTCCACACCCCTAGTGAGTTTCTATGGCTGAGTGAGGATTCAACCCAAACCTCCTGAATTCTATTGTGTCACTATCTACGTCACTTCACTGAGTTATGATCAATAATAATAATAGCACACCAATATTCAATTTAGTTTGCTGCCACAGCTTCTACCAGCATTCTTAAGTCATTATTTGTCTTAAAATACAACTAATGCAGGGTGCATTCATCCAGTGGTTTAACTATTTTAGCCCCAAAAGACTAACCTTTAACTTAGTAGATTTACTTCCAAAATACAAGTCTATGGAGGCAAAAACAAAAGAAAAATAAAAAATGAAGAAGACAAAAACATTCTGGCACCTTTAAAACTGCTATATTTTAATATGAGCTTTTGTGGACAAGTCCACTCTCTCAGACATAAGAGTGGGACTACATGGCAAATATTTATACAGTTTTACATGGTCCCAAAACAATGATATGGTTTGTTTCTTGGGCACAAGTTGATGATAGTGGCAATGACCTTTAAGACCACTGTTGATATTCAACTCTCCTCCCAGGAAGTATTGTTCTGCAAACAATTGTGGGAAACTTCTGCTTAAAGGCTGTAGCTGCATTCTGTTCCAGTGACATGCATACACTCCTGGCAAGAAGTGGCAGCTGCCAGCAGGTGGGGTAACCCCTTCTTCTGCCCTTTCGCTTAGAGGTAGAGCATAAAATCAAAGGGTTATTTTAGCCAATCCTAGTTATGATTAGGTAACTAGTATCCTATCTGTCTCTCTCATAACATACTATGTAATCATGCTAAGTAAATAAAAGAGCTTTCGGGGCATTGTCAGTAGGCTCCGCTGGCTCGGACATCCGCTGTCGACTCCTTTCTTCTCTCTCTAAGGCAATTAGTCTTCCTTTGTTCCATGATCACCCACAAACAATAACAAAGATTGGTGGCTAAATTAATCCAAATTCTAAGTCTATGAAGAGAGATTATCTAATTAAAGATAAAGAACTAAAGCCATAAGAGGTGCTACTTGATCTAATGTGTCTCAAATGGAAGGTTTCCCACCACGAAAGCAATGGGAATATTTTTAAATGCATGCTTTGAGTAATCTGTTCCAATGACTTTATGAATACTATTTGGAAGGTTATGATAAGATCTCATGCAGACTACACCCAACATTCTCAACTCTAAACACTTTCTTCTTAGTGTGGAACAAACTCATCTCCAATCCGCAATCACATATTGTTTCTTGTACGACAACAGAAAATGTTTTTGCCTTCCAGGGGTTTCCTCACCCCCTGCCCCCTTTGGGAACCATCAATCATGCAATGTACACTAGTCTTCACACTTCTCTTGTAGTTTAAGATTGAGTCAAAACACTAGAATGCTATTACAAAAAAGACAGAATGGACCACTATCTCTATGCTGAAACTCTGTATCTGCAACTATTTTTTTTCCATTTATTCAAAACCTTTCTAGATTATCTCAACACTTAATGGGTGCTCAAAGCAATGCACAATATAAAGAGTAAGATAAAAAAATACATTAAGATACACGAATTTCAAAACAAGCTATACAAAATACAGCAAGCAAAAGAATAAAGGTAGAGATCAACCATAAAATCAGAGGACAGCATCAACGATCAAAAGTTTGGTGAAACCCTGTAATCTTCAGCAGCCTTCTAAAGGATAATCAAGCCTGCAATGCATTGTGCCAAAGTAACTTATTTGAAATGTAATTTTTGACATAGTTTTTAAATTGCAAACAGGAAGCAGGCAGTATATCCATCTACAACTAGACTGGGAAGCCATGACCCCAACAGTAAAGCAGGGTTGGGCAACCTCTTGAGGTTAAAGAATACACACATCCATGGTTGGACCACAAAGGGCTACAATTGCACCCCATATCTCCTGTGCTTTTTTTTTTAATCTGAAAAAATCCAATTATAGCCTCTAGTGGCCATTTTTTTTTTTTAAAGGATGTGGGAGCCAGGAGTGCAGGAGTGATATTTGGCCTTTGGGCTGCATGTTGCTAACCTCTGCTGCAAGGCCGCCACTGTAAAGAGCCCCTACTCAAAGCAGCTATAGCCAATAGTCAGGAATAAGTGGGTTGCAATCCAGAAACATCTGGAGAGCCAGAAGTTCCTATCCCCTGATTTATGAGTGACCAGGTGTAACTTAGGCAGACTGTTTAAGAGATCAGAATGAGCAATACAATAGGATCCTTCATCTGCAGGATCAGTATCCACTGATTTATTTATCCACAGTCTGGAGATATAAAAAACACTAAAAGAAAAATCCTAGAAATATATATTTCTCAAGATGAAGTTACTAGAACTGGCCACTAGAGGAAGCCAGAGACCATGCTATGTATAGTGTTCACTATCAAAATAGTTTTAGTTATAATCTGCGTTTTTAAGCATCGGTGGGGAGGCTTGGAACCGATCTCCCTGTAGATATGGGGGGTTCTACTATGTCGCATCTATATATAAGGTACATTGTTATATACTTTGCAAGACAAGAAAAGGGCTAACATGAATAACTGTGGTTATTGAAGATGTATTTATTACCACATTAAAAAGCGAATAGGGACATGGCAGAGCTGTTTACATTTGCTACTGCTGCAGATGCTGGTTAACCTTTTACACACAGAGATACACTGGTGTTTTTCCACTGAACTGCCATTTATTTCTTGTACAAATCTAGCATGGATTTTGCAGGGGAGGGTATCTATAAGCAGGCACTTAAGAATCCCAGGATAATTTTGCCCCAAACAACCATTCCAATAGGTTTTACATCAGTTAAAAAAGTTTCTTGCTTTGAGCCCAAAACAAGAATGCCAACCCAATAATTTTCTCATAAAATGTGAGATAGGTTTGAGCAACATGGGTAAATCGTGTACCAGGTGAGCAAAACATGAAATTTCATTATCCTTCAGTGCTGTTTGCTATATGGAATTGCCCTCAGGCACAGTTCAGTAGATGGTTTCCCTTTTCCCCACCAAAGCACACAACAGAATTGTATCCATTTTTACTGTGCACTATCTGGAATGCATGTGTCTCCGCACTCCAAATATCTACTCCAACATTAATTGTTAAGAAAAAACATAATATTTTTTCTAAAACTTCACTTAAGAAAGTCTGAGTTTCTCTCTCTCTTTTTTTTTTTTTGCAAAGGATGAAACCATTCTTGATTGTTCAGCTATCATGCATGAACATTCTTACTATATGATGAAGGGCAACCTAAGAAATGGGATGAATGCAGATAATATATTTTCAACATGTCCTGATCATTTCTTATTGTCGAGGCAAATAAAAGATTAACTGAGAGCAACTGGTAGATCACTGGATATATCTACAGTAGATGAGCACTGATTTCTGACACTCAGATTGTTTAACAGGACCAACAACAAAATGGCTCTTTTACCCTAGATTATAATGCCAAAATGAAGAGGGGGGGGCACAGAATAACCATTAGTAGATTTTTGTCTGGAGGGGTTGTGAGCACAAGTGACTTTTTCTCCCTAAAAGAGTTTCCTGGGATCGGACATTATCCATTCTATGGGTCAAAAAACAGGATATTGTTAGCAAATCATTGGAATGGGACACTGCCTTAAGGTGTTAAATTCATTTGTTTTATTCTTGCACAAAGTTTCTCAGCTGCAAATTAGCTTGCTTTTGTTTTCTGATTGGTCAACAGGAGTTATGCACAAACTACATTTGCAAGGATAATTGTTCAGTCATGTAGGTTAGTGGGAATCACATCCCAGAAGGAAAAAACATCTCCACCTTCTAAGTCTGAAGCCTATGTCTTGTTTAGTTTGCCCCTTAACACATTTCTTTGCATCTCATTGCAGTTCATAGATTTTGTGGTCCAAGTAAAAATCTGAATACAACCAGCAAGTCTGAAACCTGCCCTCTCCTATCCTTTTTTGTATCAAATTTGCATGGACTTGCATGGAAGAAAACTAACAATAGAAACTGCTTTAGGACATAAGACTGTCTCACATCAAATGAACCAATATGAGCAAAACAACTGTACAAAACCTCTATGTTGATTAAGGTAAGAGAGAGGGAGATGGTGGCAAATATACCATATACACAGCAATTCAAGAGATAAAGGAACCCGCTTGTCTCTCATCCCCTTTTTCTTTTAACCAAGTTTTGGAAAACCGTGTTCATGGTGATGTTGAGCCTACATATATATGGAAGAGATCCCAGAAATGGTGCCCCATGACATGAATGGAGCTACTTCATGACTGACAACACATAGCAATCATGCATTTTTGCCAAAAGGAGGGATACACATTTTACATCTCTGTTACATGGTGCAATCTGCATATATTATAGTTTGCTTAATCAATTTTCAGCACAAGTTAAAGGTTTTTTTAAAAAAGTAAGTGGAGGACTCTACCGAGAGTTGGTATTTCCTTCTGCCAGAGGCTGACTTCTAAGATGTCAGAGAACTATAACCAACACCCACACACCTTTTTCATATTTTCTTCACTCATTCAATACGCTATGTGTTTTGTCTCACATTTGTAACTTGATTGGTGAAAACTCTTTCTGATGTGATGGTTGGGGGCAGTCATGATGTATACAAGAACTTGTGAGCACACGTGCAGACAGTCCCCCTCCCTTTCTAACCCCATTTCTCTTTCTGTAATCTTCTGTTATTTTGCTGCCTACTTCTCTGTAATGTTTGAATAAATACACTCTGAATAAATTTATTGAGCACCCCGCATTTTGCATCCGTCTTTCTGATCCCACTGGTTGATCGTAACCACAACAGTAAATAGTTATTTTTTTTTAAAAAAAAGGGTACAAATAGACTTTCATTTCAAAAGTAACATGAGAAGAACTGAAGTTACTTTATTGCTGCAACAAATAATGTTTTCTAATAACATTTAAAGGTTGTTTTAAAGCTATTTTATGGCATTTTTAGAGGCATCTTCATACAAATTGTTCAGGTTTTGTCATTTCACTATCAATCCTAAGCATTTCCCCAGTCAAAAAAGGAATGAAAAATTGAGAAGTAGTGAACAGTTAAACAATTAACAAGTTGCTGGTTAATGAAATGAAAATAGAATTGCTTTCTAAACATTCTAATAAGAAACAGAATTAGTTATGTTTAAAAAAATAACTATCAAAGCTCTGGTTTTGTGGCCATATGGGGTGTCCAACTGTCCTAAGACGAGAAAGAGAAACAAGCATTCAAGGTTTTTCAAAATTAAATGACACATCGTGTCATTCACATGTTCTTTTGTGGTTTTGTACTCCATCCACCAGAATTCTCCGCAGGCAGAATTTTTGGAGTTCCATCCCACAAAAACAAATCTGCTGGTCCCAAGATTTTGTCTTTGCAGAGAAGGCCTTATCTCTGACCTCCTGTGTCTTCCACACCAAGCAGGTCAACCATCCTCACTGTCTAATGACCAACCAGTACGGGTCAGGCCTTCCTGAGCACCAAGGATGCTACGAGTCACAGTCTCGTTGCTGATTAAGCTCTACAAAGGACACCTCTCAAAGAACTATGACTTCCAGAAAACACTGTGACAGCTTTCTTAAAATAAATGAAAACAGCAAACAAAAAACCCAAAAACAACAACCAGGAAGCAAAGGCTGGAAAAGCCGATGCAGCGTCAGATGTAAGCCTTTCTCTAGGGGAGACTGCAAGTCTCTTTGTGTGTAGTCGAACTCCTAGAATTCTGCATAGGGCATTCTTGAAAAAAATTGCTGGAATCTAAAAACGTGAAAAAGCACACTCCTAATTCATATCTCTTTGGGGCAAGTTCTGGGACCAGGGAAGACATCTTGAAGTGAATTCACAAAAGCCTTCCAATCACATCTGTGCAAATCACCTATACAGAAATCAGAACATCTGGTTTCAGTGCAATATAAATTATCTGTATAGCTTATCTGAACTGTATTTAGTGATCCTTTCCAGCTGACATGCTCTAGGCTATCTTACATATAAATGAGCTTAGAGAAAAAACATGTGGTAGTTATTGTTTATTTTTACGTTGTTAAACAACTGGAAGTTTATCAGGTTTCTTTGGCCAATTAATTGCCTATCCTGCCTTAGCAGAAAGCAAGATCAATGGGTCAAATCCTCAAATAGCTTAAGCCCTCCACAAAAGGCTTTGCATGTTACTATCAGCGGACAGGGCTCAGTAAGATAATTCCCAATGAGCAAAGAGATTAAGAATTCTATCCACATTTGTGCTGTGCTCATTCACTTGAGAAGAAACATGTTTTACAGGGGGAAAACAAACCAGGCATTGCTGGAAGGAGAATTCTGTCAACATATTTGAAAAATAAACACTGACATGTTCAAAATATCACCCTTAAGAAGGTACAGCACAGGACACAGAAAAGAGACCTGTCAACCATCTTTCCCACCACTCTCTGACATTTCATTAAGACTGAACACGGTTTTGTTTCCAGGTAATGACTGATGACTTCACTAGTTCCTAAATAATTTTTTTAAAAACACAAACACACAAAAGATGCACTTATGCATCTGAATCATTTGCTGATACTGCTTATTGTACTTATATTGGACTTCTCTCCTTCACATTTTCCCTCTCCCTCTCTCTCTCTCTCTCTCTCTCTCTCTCATCAAACACATTGATGCACATTTAATGTCATAGACCCTTACATTCTCACTAAAAGGAAGCTCAGGTGTGTCTTCCTTTTGAAGGGCATTACACGACACTTGTGGCATTTTATCATATTTATTTATTTATTTATTTATTGGATTTCTATCCTGCCCACCTAGACCAAAGGTCTACTCTGGGCGGTTTACAAATTTAAAAACAAAACCAAAAATATATATTATAGATCCAAGGTGGCGAAAGTATAAGAAATTAAGATATGGCAGGAGGGAAAGCCTGCCCAAATAGCCAGGTTTTAAGTTTGTTCCTGAAAACACCCAGAGAGGGAGCCAGGCATATCTCCACTGGCAAGTTGTTCCATAGGCGAGGAGCCACTGCCGAGAAGGCCCGGTTCCTTGTTCTTTCTTTCTGGACCTCCCTCGGCGTTGGGCCCCTCAGCCGCCCGGCCTGGCTGGAACGAGTGACTCTGGCAGAACTGGGTGGGAGAAGGCGCTGTGCCAGATGTCGAGGTCCTAAACCGTTTAGGGCTTTATATGTAATTGTAAGAACTTTGAAATCAATGCGGAAATGAATGGGCAGCCAATGCAAGGCGGCCAGTGTCGGGGAAATATGTTGGTACCTTTTCACCCCTGTAAGAAGTCTGGCCGCCGCATTTTGTACCATCTGAAGTTTCCGCGTCAGTCTCAAAGGCAGCCCCACGTAGAGCGCATTACAGTAGTCTAATCTTGAGACTACGAGCGCATGGGCCAAAGTGGTGAGCACCCCCACATCAAGATAGGGACGCAGCTGGGCAATCTGCTGAAGGTGGAAATGTGCGGAACGGACCACTGATGACACCTGGGTCTCCATGGTGAGCGCCGGGTCCAGATGTATATCCAAACTGCGAACCTCACTCTTGGTGGTAAGAGTCACACACCCCCAAAGGAAAGGGAGTTTCCCAGACCACTGATGTCTGGGGCACCCACCCAAAGGACCTCCATCTTGCCCGGATTCAGCCTCAGTCCATTCACCTGCATCCATTGCTGAACAGCCCCCAGGCAGCGCTCAAGGGACGAAACAGCATCCACTGTTGTTGGAAAAAAGGAGATGTAGAGCTGAGTATCATCCTCTGTTGACCCCTCCCAGTGGCCTCATATAGATGTTAAACAGCATTGGAGAGATAATCGAGCCCTGCAGAACCCCACAATTGAGGCTCCACGGGGCCGAGAAACTCTCTCCAATCTGCACTCTCTGAGGACGGTCCTCCAAGAAGGAACAGAGCCAGGCAAGAGCCAGGCCACCGATTCCCAACTCGGAGAGCCTCCCCAGGAGAATACCGTGGTCAACGGTATCAAAGGCGGCTGAGATATCGAGGAGAACCAGCAGAGACATTTTGCCCCTGTCGGCCTCCCTCAGTAGGTCATCAAACAGGGTGACCAATGCTGTTTCCGTGCCATGGCACGGCCTGAAGTCCGACTGGAATGGATCCAGGGCATTGGTTTCATCCAGAAGAGCCTGCAGCTGATCGGCCACCACCCTCTCAACTACCTTGCTGAGGAAAGAAACATTGGCGACGGGCCTATAATTACCAATATCGTCTGCCGTCAAGCTCGGTTTCTTCCTAGTGGGCCTAATGAGTGTCTCTCCTGGAGAGACCCATTAATTATTGCCGTAGCCCATTCAGATGTTATAAGCCTGGCTGCTTTGATTAGCTAGGCTGGGCAAGGGTCAAGGGAGGAGGTGGTGGCACGACAGCGGTCAAGCACTCTGTCCACCATGTCTGACGTCACAGGCTGAAAGTGGTTAAGTCTCATCGGGCAAGATGGAGCGAAATATATTCATATTTCATCTACAAGTAGAAAGCTAAGGGTACTTGGAAGCTAACATTCCAAAGTTTACCGTTTCCCCATCCTGTTTCTAGTACGAAAACAACCTCTTCATATCCTTGCAAACAGCCACTCATTTCTCTCTGCCCCTTTTGAGTATGAGTCTTGCCCCTCCTCCAGTGCTAATATGATTTTTGGTATCTGTTGACATACAGATCCCAACCACCTCATATGGGGAGGAGGGTTGGGGAGGCAGCTCCAGCTTTGCAGAATAGCTTGTAGGGTACATGGGGGGGTACAGAAGTAAGGGGATCACTGCTGTAGTAGAAGTAGCAGGATCCAGCAGAACACCACTGCATTCTGACCACACAAAACACGTCATGAAAACCTAGTTCTCACTGTTTTGCACTGCTAGCCGTTGCCACTTGACTAGCAGCTTTCAACAAAGCCTGATAAAATAAATTACTTTTACTACTTTATCCAGAATACTTGACTTAAATTCTCACAATAACAAAACCTGTCAGTTTAATGTGTACAACATAACTTTATGTTCACCATTATGAACCTCATTCCCAAGAATGGTACTGCACAGAAAGTTATTGCATATAAAAATAAATCTTCAGGGAAATCTACAATTCAAGAAGTAGTTCAGGAAGCTTCTTAGTTTCTACTAGTGAACAATAAAGTATCCTTTGCATTAGAAATGTTAATATTTATGAAGGACTAATAGCTATGTATTCCATAAAATTAGCTCATTTGGTACACCAATCTCTTGCTACAGTGAACTGATTCATCAGCCAAACAGAACACAATCTAAATCCTTTCCAATGTTTTAAAGATGCATCTTTCATTATGCCTTCAAATGGAACTGCTTTTTTTCCAAAGGGAGCAGTTAAAATTATTTCAGATCCTGCTCAGCAGTAGACTCTCAATTACACTGTGACACATTTGCTTAATGTTCTGGCTACTATACAGATATGACTTCTATTTAAAGGCACTCTTAATTGCCAGCTCCCAGCTCAATTTTTAAAGTACCAAATGCTGACAGCCACGTGTTACAATTCTGACTTTCTGATCATACCTAATAGTTCAAAGTTTTAATGAGTAAGAGCAGGAGCAGTGCAAGATATCTCAGAAATACGGCTTATAACAATGCTGTTACAAAATGGTGCACTTATCTCTCCTGGTTCCTTTCTTCTTTTCCACAGACACACACACACAATCACATACTGGAGATCTGGCTAATACAATTGTGTGTGTGGGGGGGGGGGGGATATCACATTTTTTAAAAAAAATCTCTTCCATCCTTTTGAAGGCTATTTTCGATAATGGAAGGAACAACTTTTCCCTCTTTCATCCTGCCTGCGTTTTAAGATCTGCAGGGGGGCTGTTCTTTAAATGACCCGCAACCGAAAGAGCAGCCAAAGTGATGAAGGGGTTGGAGAAACCCTCTTGCAAAGAAAAGTTACATTTGAAGGGTTTTTGGTTTGTTTTTTACTTTATAAGAAGAGAAAGGAACACGGAACATCGCAGAGAGATACATACATTAGGGCTCACTATTTCATCGGTTGCTGTAATTAAGAAAGAGTGCACAACAAAACTAAGCATCTTTCTGAAGGAGGACATGAATAGGGAGTACATTTGTCCCCTCTGACATGTGGGTGGGCAAAGTGCCTCCCTGAGGCCACATACCATCCCCCATGATGCCCACCACTGGTCTGTCATAACAACGGACCACACAATAATGTGAAGGGAGACTAAAGACAGAATAAAGTAAGCCTTTATTCACTATGAAGCTATGGAATTTGGATATAAGTTGGATGGTTTTCAAGGAGGTTAGTGAAAATCTCCTTGAAAACACTCAGCACTCCAGTTCTTCTTGGTTGCCACAGTAGTTTTGCCAGTTTCAGCAACCTCTAGGAGCAGCGAGGCCTCAGCTGGTTTTGATTCCTGTAAGAGCCTCATGGCGCAGTGATTAAACAGCAGTACTGCAGTGAAGACTGTGCTCATGACCTGAGTTTGATCTCAGGCTCAGGTAGCTGGCTCAAGGTTGACTCAAGGTCAGTAAATTGAGTAATTATGCAGGATACACATTCTCCCACCCACCCCTGCAGTGAGCTGAGTACTCAATATACCTACATCTAGGCAGACCACCTCAGGAAATAGATTTGGAACACCTTTAAATTGTCAACTACTTTACTGACTTGACCTCCATCCTGCTACTTTTAATTGTATATGATAAAATGGAGTCTCTTGTTCCTTACAAATGAAGAATTATTTCCAGGGAATACAGATAGTAAGTCATCCTTTATTTTTGAGCTCCAATTTCTGAAATGTCTACTGAAAACAAAATTAAACTCTGTCTTTAAGATAATCATTGAATTAAACTCCATCTTTCAGGACAGATGTTAATCTCCAAACACAAAGAGAATCATATTAACTAGAATTATTAATTTTTGTTTTATCAATAGGCACACATATAGACACAGCAAAATTTGGCAGTCAGTGTGAGAAAGTCTCCTGTCATAATTATGTACACAATGGAATTAATATACCCCTTATAGTCTTGTGCATATATGCATTTGTGCACAAATGTGTACACAATTTTGTTCTAGTAGAAAGAAAGCATCCAGGTAACTTTGAGAGGAAATCAATATGCACGTCAGTAAAATATTAGCTATGTTAAGACAGCAAGAAAATGACACACAGAGAGAATGAAATAGATCCTGAAATACCATGAACAGAACAGACTCAAAGGACATTTCTTAACAACAAAAGCAATGGGTTATTTTTGCCAATGCCCAATTCCACCTCCTGTGTGTACTAAAAATCCGATCCATAAAGGTAGGGGACCATCCCTTGCCCAGCAGAAGGTTTCACTGAGTTAAAAGTCTTTCTGTAAACAGTAGGAACTGTTCTGTTTACAGCAAGGCAAATAGGATATAAGGCTGTACAGTGGTGCCTCGCTAGACGATTGCCTCGCAGGGCGAGGAAATCGCTAGACGATGCCTTTTTGCGAGCGCTACTGCGCTTCGCAAAACGATGTTTCCCTATGGGGAATTTCGCTAGACGATGAGGTTTCCCCATAGGAGTGCGCCGACTAGTGGTGAAAAGCTGTCAGTGCAGCTGTCAGTGCATTCCTATGGGGACCCGCACTCGCTAGACGAGGTTTCCCTATGGGAAATTTCGCAAGACGACTGCGTTTTCCCTTGGAACGCATTGAAGCGATTTCAATGCATTCCAATGGGAAAACGTGCTTCGCTAGACGATGTTTTCACTAGACAGCGATCCTCGTGGAACGGATTAACATCGTCTAGCGAGGCACCACTGTACTGGTTATATTAATCAACATTTGCCAGAAATCATTGAATCACTGGGAAAATAAAAACCCAACACACAGCATCTAAACTGCAAAATCAATTTGCTGGTTCAGCATATGTACAGAGTGGGGTGTCCTACCAGCTTTGCTAACATAAGTGTCAAACAACATTATTATAGAATTGCAACAATTTTAACGCTGGTGTCTTAAATTCACAGTGCCCAGATTTAAAGATCAGTGTGGTAGAAGCTTAAATCAGGCACATGGAATCGTTTCCAACATGTGAAAAGTTTGTAAGAAATAGCTAGTATTCTGAAGTAAGCAAAACACCCAGAAAATAAATGTGAGATTTAATAGTGTATATCAATCATACATCTATATGGTTTCATTTACTAACAGTACACATTAGAGAAAAGCCTTGTTAAATGTTAAGCTGTGCTCACACTTTCAGTGCTGTGTGCCAAACAATAGCATTATCAAACAGAAAAACTTGAATGGATTTTTCTTTTCTTTTTAAAAAATATTTTTATTGTATTTTTTCTATTTTTCTATCCGTTGCAGCCAGAGTGATTTATTACAATATGTTCCATTCATTTAATCAAATTGAATGGATTTTTCTAACAGTTATTTTTCGCTATTATAGCATTTGTTACCAATGCGTGTCAAAACTACCTAAGTCAGGCAAGCAAACATCATCAAAGCCACAAACTACAAGTTAATTAAGAACCTGTATAGTCTTCTAAGCTCCTTGATGACACTGGGCTCTACTGTTTTGTTTATCAAATATGAGGACTAATTGCATTTCTAAGCCAACTAGAACATGACACTGAGAACATCTACCTTAACAGAGGACTAGGTAGCTCCATGGGTACTTGGGCTATGGAGCAAGAGGTTCAGAGTTCGATTCACCACTGTGACTTCTTGAGAGAAAAGGCAGGCTGTGTACCCTTTGTCAGAGGGGCTGGGGGGTCCTAATAAAGTTGAGGGTCCCTAAGGGAGAGGGGAAGAAGCATAAAAACCCCTGTCTCTCCTACAAACCGTCTTATTGGGAGAACAAGAGAGAAGGGCTCAGAGGAAGCGGCAAGCCAACCAAAAGTGCAGGGAACCCACCGTTATTCAGGTCTAATGCTTGCGAAGAAAGCAGCAACGAAAGTGCCAGCGCTGGGAGGCAAAGGAAACAAAAGGAGAGACTTGCCCAGAACCACACTAAAGAAACTTTCAATATTTGACAACCACCCTTTGGACAAAGAACTTCAGCTGCAAAATCTACTTCGACCTCAATGAAGAGAACTGAGGTTGGCAAAGACAATGGAAGGAACTGAGGAACCTCATGTGTACCTATTGATTCTATCCTAGTGAAGGGAACTGGGCAGAAGGAAGCTGAGTTGCCGTGTGTTTCTCCTTTCCCTGTTCTAATAAACCCTGTTTGCTTTCAACCTTCATGTCTGAAGTTCATGGAACATGGGATGGAGGAAGGTAATCTAGAGGAGCCATCTGGGGCTGATGGGGCTCACATGGTTTTAGATTATTTAGGGCAGCGATCCCCAACCTTTTTCGGTCCGCGGACCGGCTGGGGAAGGCGGGGCAACCCCAGTGCTCGTGCGCATGCGCAAACAAGCGCTCTCTCTCTCTCTCGCACAGGTGCGCGTGCTCGTGCGCATGCACAAACGACGGTATGGCGCTTGTCTGGGCACGCTTGCAGTCATGCGTGTGCGCAAACGGCGGTGCGGCGCTCGCACGGGCGTGCTGGAGCGCATGCGCAGGTGCAAATGGGCTGTGCGGGGGTGAGTGCGTGTGGGGGGTGGGGCGGGAGGTCTGTTTCAGCAGCCCAGTCCGGCTCAGGCCATGGACCGGCACCAGGCCGCGGACCGGGGGTTGGGGACCTCTGATTTAGGGCATGTCGAAAGAAAATAGCTTTCTCTCTGTTCTTTCTTTGCTACTTATTGTAGAAGTCTCCAGAAGGTGTGGAAAATGTTTCCTTCAAGTCAGCAGCAAACCTTCACTATACACTTACTGCAACACAACTATAAATAATAAACAATGACCTTGTTCACATGCAGCAAGACACCAGAATTGTGTAAAAGAAGAACGAACCTTAATTAGAGATTCTGGCTTGTTGGGGAATCAACAAAATCTGGGTCCCGTTCCAAATACAAACTCCAGGGCAGTGGTTCCCAAACTTTTTCGAATCACAACCTCCTTTTATAATAGCTAAGTAACCTGTAACCCCACCACCACATCTGCATCAAGAGGCATTTTTAATGGGGTAAAGTAATCCCTTCTCAGAAAGTAGAGGTTTCTTTTTCCCTTGAAGGGCCTGTTTCTCATACATACACATACACATTAACTTTAATATCCCACTCTGAAAGATCAAGCAAGAAATTATTTAACAAGGGCTACAACACATATAAGGTGACCGCCGAAAACCCTTAGAGGCCCCCATGGAGGTCATGACCCCCAGGTTGGGAAACACTGCTCTAGAGCCTCTGCTGCCTGAAGAGTTCCTCTGTTGCTCCTGTTACCACCAGGAGCCAAGTGAGAACGATTAAACAAGACGCACCAGCAAAACTGTTTGCTAACAGCCACTGGTTTAAGAGGTAAAAGAAAGATTGTCTATCCTAGCAAGAGGCTTCTGCAGCTTCTCAAGCTGCAAATTAGTTTGCCTGTGTATGGTAATTGGTCGTCATCTGTTAAAGAACAGGCTTCACTTGCAAGCTGTTCAGACATGGACCTATGGAAAGATAGCATGTTTACCTTTTAACTGCAAAGCAGGTATTGCTGAAATCTTCAGTTTGACCATCTGTTCTTCTAGTTTAATTATTATATATGAGTAAAACCATAGGCTGGGAAAAACACATTCTTCAACAGAATCTTCATGTTGACAAGCAATATGTTCGTGGTTAACGAATGTTGGAAACAAAGCTTATAAAACTAGATAAATATTTTTAAATGAATTTTAGGTTGCTTTCCAGCAGCTCGGAGTGTATCCCAAATTGTTTCAGATTGTTTTATGGTGCAGTTTTATGCACAATTATTTAGGAGCAAGTCTTATTGATTTCAGCTGAGCTTCCTTCCAAGTAACTCGGAACAGACAACTGGTTAAAATTCTTAATATTCTACATGGCCATTGGTTTTTAAAGTAGATGTCTAACCTATCCAGTTGTTTTGTTTTTTAAATGTATCCTTTGCTGATTTAAATGGCTTTACAGGCTTATTTTTTCACTATTTTATTATTTTCTAGCTAAATGTGGCATTATATGTTTTTATTCTTTTAAGAAGTCTGTAAGCCACCATGAGCACTATCTTTTAGTGGAAAGACAGGGTATAATTATAACCAACTAACCAATCAATAATAAATGTTTAAAGTTGGCATTTAAAGCAGCTGTTCAGTTACTTTTAAAGAATGGATTTTATCCTTTTATGATTCATTGTCATACAGTCCTGCTGGGCAGCAAATAAATTAACAACTTACATAATAAATACTGGATTGTAGCTTTTAATTACTTCTAATGTGGTCAATCTGTGTTCTGTGATTTGATTACTGGAGCCAGTCAGTTTCTTAAAGTATCATCTATATATCTGTATCTACAACTGTATCAGTAGCCAACTGCTTGCTGGTGTTTTAATTGTTTGATTACATTTGATGTTTCTGGCACATTATTCTATGACCTTCCATGGAAAAGGCAGTATGCAAGAATTTTAAATGATTGTTGTTTCTATTGAGATAAGGACATCCGCTAAGACACAATGTGGAGGAACTTCAATCAAAATCTACTTGCAATACAAGATTTTATATCCTCTTGGACCTCTGCGAACAGCCAAGTTTTGTGTTTTCTAAACAAAGACCTAACACTTTGTAATTCAGAAATCATTAGCAGCACTGCCTGCTGCCCTTATCTTCTTAAGCATTCCTATCAGAGCTGTGTTTTTACCCACACCCAGATGCCACATAGTAGTGGATTAAGGCCGAGAAGGAGAGTAGAATTTGGAGAATTTAATATGAGAATCAACAGTCAATATAAGCAGAGATATTGAAAAGATATTGAAAATTAAGTAGACTGTAGCATTTGAACTCTTTAATCTTCAAAAGTTCAAATACTGTCCCTTTAATCCACTGGCTTTTTTTGTAACGCTCTTCTCACTGTGGACAGTATTCTACTAACCACTTTTTACTATGAAATAGTAATCACTCTTTTCATCCAAATTGCATTTTAATTAAATTGTACACCCAATGCCTTTTCATTGCATTTGGCAGCACAGAAATGAATATTAGGAAGGTAAACTATCCTCATAATATTTGTGTTTTGTAAAAAAAAAATTTAAATGACATCACTTGATATTTTATGAGTTGTAGGAAAAGTCAGTGTGTCGATGGTGAATTGATATAATTTGTAATTTATGCATGTTAAAACAAAAATTGCAACAAAGCAGCAGCAATGAAGGTTACAAGCTTCTGCAAACCCCACGTGTAGCTAAGCCTCATAAAGACAGATAAGATTAGAATACATGTAAAGCTGTGGGCAGCTCTCTAATAGCTTTTTTAAAAATACAAATAATATGGTTCTGACATATATGTAGTTCTGAACGCACTTTGAACCACGTGCACATCATAAGATTTTGTTGCTAATATGATTTTGAGAAAGTAACATTTTGCAGCAGTTTTGAAGAAGTTATCTATATTTTTATTGCACACGTTCAGTATATCTTATATGCAAGAGACAGAGATCTTGTATACAAATTCTGAAATTTATAAATATATTTGAAAAACAAAATTGGAGCCTAAGATTTACATATACACAAGCAGCCAAATTGTAGCTGACAACGTGAAGTTCTCATTGTGAAGCAAATGAAGGATAAAAGTACTTGGCATCAAGTAGCACAGTTGTTATGTGCCATCAAGTTAACTAAGGTGACCTTAACAGGATTTCCAAGGTTTATGAGATACATAAGGTGTGGTTTGACAAGTGCCACCCTCCAATGAGTTTCTGAATGAGTTTCTTTGGCCAAGAGCTACAAGAATACATGTGTCCTAAGTCCTGGACAAAAGCCTATCCACTCTTCAACATTGGTTCATCAAGCAGCATAATGACTGCTGTACTTCCCAGTTACTGAATAGATCATACTCTACACATCCAGATGGGGGAAGTTGGAGTGGTCTCCTCCACACTTAAAAGATTCTTATCTTTAGTACAATCTATTTGTCTCACACTTCAGCAGTCCTTCCATTCGCACTGGAGATGTTTCTTCCCCTGTAAGAAGAGTCAAGACAGGGTCAAGAACAATTTGTTCCCCTTTCAACTACTGACACTCCATTTCCCATCTTTTGTCGCCCATTGGCTGTGGTGACTCCACCCACTTTTTAATTTTCCCCCTAATGAGTCAGCGCTGCATAAAACACAAGTACTGAAGGGCATTTCCAATGTACCTAGAACTGCACCATGTCAGTTAGGTAAATACTTTTTAAAAATGTTGGAGAAGAGGAAAATAGAGGTCACAACCCACTGCATATGTCACAGGGTTGTCACCACAAAGAGCACCACCTACAGCTCTATTTGGGAGTGGATTAACCACCTGCACGGGTTACAGAATGGGATAACTAGGAGTGCTCCAAATCACATCAAATAAACTGCAAGCCCTAGCGCTGCACTAGACACGAGCAGGACAACTTTAAAAGGGCAGGATGGATCACTCTTATTTAAACACGTGTGGCCACCATAATTTGATTCAAACCAAACCACACCAAAAGCTAACCTAATAGTGACTATGTACCCATCTCAATGCCCCTTAGTGCACTTATTCTCTTAGTACATAATGATTATGTTTTTAACCGATATTAAGTCCTATGTAGAGTAAACCTTTGGGCACATCAAGAGAAGGCTAGATTCTCTGGAAAAAGCAATAATGCTGGGAAAGGCTGAAGGCAGCAAGAAAGGAGGAAGACCAAATATGAGATGGATTGACTCATTAAAGGAAGTCACAGCATTACATTTACAAGAGTTGAGCAGGGCTGTGAAGGACACACCATTTTGGTGTTCGCTCATTCATAGGGTTGCCATAAGTTGTAGGCAATTTGACAGTAGATAACCTGTTCCCCCTAAAATAAGACCTAACCTGAAAACAAGCCCTAGTATGATTTTTCAGGATGCTCGTAATATAAGCCCTACCCCCAAAATAAGCCCCAGTTAAGTGAAACCCCGCCCTCCACCATTGTGCAGCAACCAGAAGAAGATGACATGACATGATTGAATAAATGTAGATTGTTGTACATGAAAAAAATAAAACATCCCCTGAAAATAAGCCCTAATGCGTTTTTTGGAGCAAAAATTAATATAAGACCCTGTCTTATTTTCATGGAAACATGGTAGCAACAACAACAGGAAACTTGTTTAAATGATTTTATTAGTCAGAATGAACTTTACCTGATCTGGGCTGTAATTCTGTTGGAAAATATATGTGTAAAACAAATCAGAGTGCAGAAATGTCACATTGTCCCCTGAAACCACAAAGAGTAAGTAACCTTTCTTCCCAGTTCATTTTGAACATTAATACCTTCTTTCTATGTTGTTTTTACTATCATTAGTATAGTTTTTCTGAACCAGTACTGCAGCACAGTGCTACATTTTGAAGTACAGGTACTTCACAACAATCCCCACAGAATGCATCCCAAGGTGAATCCAACAATTTAAGCCAGTGCATTGATTTATATCAAAAACACAGGTCTCCCTGTTTTCATCTCCACATGGAGCAGTTCTCTTATAAAGCAAATAGGTCTTAACTGATTATTCAAGACCAAGCCACCTTTTTCTTGTTTCTCTCCTCTTTAGGTTTCATTATGGCTATTCTGTCTCTGAACGTGGCAGCTGTAAACAGTGATGTTGCATTGCATTCAAACCAGTCTCCCACGCCAACTGTGCAATATGAAGGTTTCTCCTTCCTCAAATATTTGGTATTACAACAGGGACCGTTCACAACAATATATTGTTGATGAGAAAAAAAATGTTATTTCAGAACTTAAGATGCTGAACTAAACATTCTGCTAATTAAAACGAAGAAAGGATCACAACGGACCTGGAAGGCTCTTCAGTCTACACCAACCAAAGAAGAATTATTCTTCTTGTTTTGATAATATATTTTAAAATTCAGTCTTTACAAGGGAATACTAAATATCTTCCAGGTAAGATTTAACACCAGCACCAATTAAAGTACGTTCCATTGGATAACAGACAAACACAAGATTTCAAAAACTTAAGGAGAAGAAGATGCATCTATACTGAACAACAAGAAAAACTCCTAGTTAGAATTATATTTTAATTTACACTGGAAAAAGAGACAATGTCTTTTGCTTTCTGTTTTTTTTTTCCTGCAGGCTGTCCTTACAAGAGTGTTTGTCCCTTTGAGGAAAGGGATAACACAAACTGTCACCAGAGACAGAAGCTTACTCTCTTAAAAAAGAAAAAGAAAAAAGTTGGATTATTGCTCTGGCATCCTCCTCCTCTTCTGAGCAAGTTTTCCCTTTTCAATGAGGGCAGAGCCATTGGGAAAGTTTCAAGGAAATGTGCAGGAAATCTGCGAGGCTGATCATTCAACAATACATCAAAAGGCATTGATTTCTGCCACAGGAGAGCAGGGCTAGAGAACTGGGGAAAGCCACCAATGTTTGTAGAGAAACACATTCTAGCATTATTTCAAAAGCCATCAGTCATTCATAAGCTGGCCCATCTTTTCTCCATGTGTGCAAACATAACAATAATAGGTATTCATGGGGTGGGGGGAGGGACATTTTGAAAGCTGTATTAAGGTCATAGACATACATACTTCATGTTTAGATTAGGGAGCTTCCATGTGATCAGACCTAGAGACCTTCTCTAGTGTATAGAAGGCTGGGTGACAGAGACATGATGACAGGGTGTGAAATCAGCGAATTTCTTTTCCTTTCCTACCATGCTAAATTTTATGAGGAGAGACTAACTTAATACAGCTAAGTTTAACTCTTTGATGGATGGTTTGTGTTTGCTTTGCATTTGCCTCTCTTCTATTTTCAAACATGGCCTTCAGGTTGTTATAACCATGAAGTGTGCTTCCTTAAACTCAACTATTTAAATAAGCAATCAACGAAATTCCGTGCCAACTGGTGTAGATTTGAAGTTGATTAAAGAAAGGAGGGCCAGTGAGAAAAGGGGAAGGGATTTAGCCAGCTTGGTCTCCCACAAGCCTGCCATTTTTGCCTGCTAGTATTCAAACCACCGCTGGAAGGTTACCATCATTCACAGATGGGCAAAATGGGGCACTCCAGATGTTGTTGGCCTGCAACACCCACTAGCCCTAGCTAGCATAATCGGTGGTGAAGAATGCTGGTAACTGTAATTCAACAACATCCGGGGGGACTGCTGCTAACCCATTTTATATAATTCATTCAAGGTTTCTTTCAACCCTGCTGTTTCTAGGATGAGAGTGGGATTATTCATTCAAAGTCTTCTTCACTCTGGCTTCTGAACTAAGACTGCAGACAGCTTCAGCACTCTTAACAGGTCATTTCTGGGAAGCATCCCATTTCTACCCCTGGTCCTTTCTGTTACCTTAAAATGCTTAAAGTTTCTTTCTTTCTTTCTTTCTTTCTTTTTCTTTCTTTCTTTCTTTTTCTTTCCTTCCCTTCCCTCCCTCCCTCCCTCCAGTGTTACTCCACTCGTATAATGCCAAAAAGCACATACAGTCATGTGAAAAAGAAAGTACACCCTCTTTGAATGCTATGGTGTAGCGTTCACCCTGCTCATTAATATTTATGTTGAGATTTGCATTCACCAATAGAAGTTGGTGAGGGGCGGAGTTAAGTGGAGTGAAGAAAAGGAGGGAGAGAAAGGGTAGGTGGTTGAGAGTGGAGGAAGAAGGTTGTTTAGTTGAGAGTTAATGACATTGACTGGACTGTTATCACCTGTAACAATAAACAATTTCTACTTGGTTCTTAAATGATACGTAGCCCGAACCTCTGTCATTAATAGTGAATAAAGTTGATGTAATCAACTGGTGGCAGCTGAATGACATGTAGCTTGTGCCTTTGCTTGGTGAAACAACCAAGGTAAAAGGCGGGTCTGAAAATTAGGTAAATACAACCTCAGATGAACAACAACACATGACATATCACACCATGTCATGATTTATTTTACAAAAATAAAGTCAAAATGGAGAAACCATGGGTGGAAAACTAAGTACACCTTATAATTCTGTGGCGTGTAGAACTACTTTTAGCAGCAATAACTTGGAGTAATCTTTTTCTGTATGACTTTCTCAGTCTCTCATATAGTTGTGGAGGAATTTTGGCCCACTCTTCTTTACAATCTTGCTTCAGTTCATTGAGATTTGTGGGCATTTGTTTATGCACAGCTCTCTTAAGGTCTCACCACAGCATTTCAGTTGGGTTGAGGTCTGGACTTTGACTGGGCCATTGCAACACCTTGATTCTTTTCTTCTTCAGCCATTCTGTTGGAGATTTGCTGGTGTGCTTGGGATCATTGTCCTGTTGCATGATGCAATTTTCACCAAGCTTTAGCTGTCAGACAGAAGGCCTCACGTTTACTCTAGAATACTTTGGTATACAGAGGAGTTCATGGTCGACTCAATGACTGCAAGGTGCCTAGGTCCTGTGGCTGCAAAAACAAGCCCAAATCATCATTAACCTCTACAGCCATGCTAGACAGTTGCTATGAGGTGTTTCTGCTGATATGCTGTGTTTATTTTTTGCCAAACATGGCACTATGTATTATGGCCAAACTTCTCCACTTTCGTCATGTCTGTCCAAAGGACATTGTTCCAGAAATCTTGTGGTTTGTCCAGATGCAACTTTGCAAACTTAAGTCATGCTGTCATGTTCTTTTTTTAGAGAGAAGAGGCTTTCTCCTGGCAGTCCTTCCAAATAAACCATACTTGCTCAGTCTTTTTCTAATTATACTGTCATGAACTTTAATAATGATTATTATATCCTGATACATAAAACCACAGAATTCAAAGAGAGTGTACTTTCTTTTTCACATATGACTGTATAAATGACAGCCTACAATGGCACTGTGAGTGGAGCTCACAATTTCCCCTGCCATACTGGCTGTTTGCCTTTTACACCACAGGTAGAACTTGCCATGGCACTCTCAAAACAGTTGTATTACCATTGCAGTAGCATTACAAAGAGCACTCACCAAATAGTGGCTTGAATACTCGGATTAAGACAGGTTTACTGGGGAGGATTAAGACAGATTTAGTGAAAAGTGAAATATTTCACAGCAATTCTTATTCAGCCTCTGGAGGAAAAATCCCTAGGGGCTTATGGTGTTTTATAATGTGTATGTTTTATTCACAAACATTTAAAAAAAAATAAGCACAGAGGCGGAGACAGACAGAAGCAACCTAGATCAGTTCTCTGAATAGAGACATCCTCCTTCCCAAAATGTTTTCAGCCTTCAGTCAATTCGCTGAATGCTCTTTAGGCTTCTTCATATTTTCGTCAGTGTTTCATAAAGAACCTTATTTCTCACTCTCCTGAAACATGCTTATTACCCTGCTCCAGAAAAAGCTTTTCTTGCTCTGAGACACACACCTGAAGACTGAAGGTGCCACCAGATGGCTTCAAAGGTATGCACCTGATCACACCAGAAAGGGTCACTTTAATGGGAGGAATCTTCCTTAAAGTGACCATTCCATCTGTTGGAGAATCACTGCAACCCAGCCCCTAAAAGTAGAAGCCCTACAGCTGGATCAGTCCACAAGTAGTGCAAATTGTAATTTATTTCTCCATGTGATGACACACACTCTCTCGGTTGAGAATGGCTGGGAAGCATTAACCTCAGGAGACTATTTAAAAAAAAGTCTTAAAGGAGACTATTTAAAAAAAAACAGGCTCCAACTATTTCCAAGCCTTTAAAGAACAGCAGACATTAACATTCATTTGGAAGGATATAACAAGGCCAGAAATCCTAATAATATTCTGGTGCATGATTCCCTCTTAGACGTTCAGGTGTCCTTGCACCACTGACTTTGTCACCACTTTCTCAACATGAGCAGCAAGCTGTCTGAAGAGGAAAGGTTCCTGTCTACATGTTAGCGCTACACACAGGTCAGAACCCATGAAGAGTCTGAGTTCTTGCCTGAGCGTAGAGTGTACACCCAACAGGAACCTCTCCTTCTCACAATCATCACTGCTCAAACTGAGGGCAAAAAGGGCAGTGTTAGGTGCTAGGCTAGGTTCTTTCCTTTAACCATGGGAACACTGTTGGATTAATGTCTTCAGAAAGATACAGAAAAAAATTACTACATGCTAATTCTTTTTGCTCCACATTAGAGATGGGCACGAATCAGAAAAATGGTGATTCATTTTGATTTGTGATTTATCAAGGTTGACGAATCACAAATTACAAATATATGCATTTTTTTCTGACAGATCGATACAAATTCATTTTTTACTTTACAACTCTAGAAAATTCCTCCCCCAGAACCTAGAGGTATCAAATTTGCAGGGCAGCTTCCCCTGACTCTTCTCTACAAGCCCTGCAAATTTGGTGAAGTTTGAGATTTGGACATCTGAGTTATACACCCACAAGGAGGAAAGTTCCCAGGAAAGTTCTCCTCAGGTAATTAGAGACATCAAAAATCACAGAGAAGCTTCTACTGACTCTTCACTACAATCCCTCCACATTTGGTGGAGATTGAATTTTAGTCATCCATATTATACACCCACAAAATGGGAAAGTGCTCTTTAGCAGGTGGCTTGGGGAAACCCAATCTTCACCAAACTTGAAGCATTGTTGAGGAGAGCCAGAGGAAGCTTCCCTGCACTTTTGGTGTCTCTAGGGGCATTTTACAGCCCAACAAATAGATGAATTAAAAATTGGTAAAAATTCATTGGTTCATATTTGTCCGGAGCATTGATTCATACAAATATAAATTGACCAATAAGCAATTTTTGAATGTATTTGGTGATTTGTTTTTTAATTCATGTCCATCTCTTTTCCACATAATTTATATCCTTCACTGGTAAATAAGTTAGAGACTATGACAGGAACTATGCTGTCAGTGAAATTTTCAGCACCTCCTTAAACATCTTAGAATGAACAAAATTCGAAGTTCCAGCTACAGCAGATCCACTGAATCAATGGGATTTACATTACTGCTGCTTCATAATACTTATGTTGGCAGTTCGGACTACTACAGTGGTGCCTCGACTCAAGACCATAATCCGTTCCAGAAGATGGATGTAACTCGAAATGGTCGTAAGTCGAAGCACCATTTCCCATAGGAATGCATTGGAACGCGATTAATCCGTTCCAGCATAAAAAAAATACCAAATAAAATAAAATAAAAATGAAACGGCCCCATAGGAATGCGCTGGGGCTGCAAAAAAAACAAAAAACAAAAACAAACAACAAAGCAAGCCCCAAAGGTGCTGGGGCTTTAAAAAACAAACCAACCAAAAATAAACAAAGGAGCAAGCCCCGTCGCAAGGCACTGGGGCTGCAAAAAAAAAAAAATCACCAAAAAACAAAACAACAAAGCACAGAAACATAACCCCCCCCAGCCCAAAACCACGCTACAAAACCCACCCAGAACAGTTTTTAAAAAGCAGAAAGCAGCATCTTACCTTACCAGGCAGTCCCAAGCCTTCTCCGATCGCACACTCTCTAACTGCTGGGGCGAAAGAGCTACAAAGAAGCAGCCTCTTCGCCACCCACAGTTAGCAATTTTAATTTCCCGCCCTTTTCCCCTGCCTTTTTCTGTTCGTAACTGGAAGCTCCGGCCGCAAGTCGAAGCAAAATTTTGTGGCCGGAGCTGGTCGTAACTCAAAATGGTCGTAAGTAGGGACGTTCGTAAGTCGAAGCACCACTGTAATTGGATTGAGGCCCTTGATAGTAAACACATGTTTGTGACAAAGTACACAATCCTCTTGGTTAAAATTCTAAGTTGAGGGAATCTTACGAAAACTAGTTGGTAGCCACATTGCTCTATAACAGACCTTTCTCCTACCGTTCCTTCTATAATTAAAATGTTCATCCTTGTATTTGGTTCAACTTTGCACCTCCAAAGTATGTATAGAATGTTGCAGAACAGGACTGAATATTCATTCCTGTTCTTCAACCCACTATCATAGGCAAACAGAAATGTACTGATACACCTTAGTGTCTCCATAGATTTCAGCAGTATCGAATAACAGAACCAGAGCTACATGATGCACAAATTTAATCCACACATTTCTTAATCAAAAACAAACGGGCCTCCTTCAAACCTTGGAAAAAGCAATGTCATCATTCTTACTGTTATCTCATATGCAGAGAACACACTGAACTGAGAAGCAAGAGCGAAGGATCACTCTTGTTCCTTATATTTCATGAGGCTGTTTTCATAGCAGACCTCCTTGACCTTGTGCAGAGGTAATAGTGGCATCAGGCTGCTGAAAGCTATTATGTCAAATCTCAAATTATATTTCTGCGGTGAAAACAACTCTTTTGGTCTCACTTCCTCTCATAAAAATAGCACTGAGAAGAATCACTTCTCTTCCACATATCAAGATAACTCAGTCTGCATCTGCCTTGATAGTGAGGTGAAAGCTTCTTACCTTGCTATTATACTGCAGTATCTTTCTTAAGGAGGCTTGTTTTCTGTCCGCAGCACACTTGGGCCTGTCTTTCATAAGCCAAGCAAGCAAACACAACCTGTGACTCACCCAAAACTAGGAATCTGAAAATCTATTGTGATTTCACTATTTTGCCTTCCCATTCTTGTTTTGTACCAGGTTGTCAGACATAGTTTTACCTTGTGTGTTCTGTGCTGTCAAGTCGGAACTGACTTATAGCAATCTTAATAGGGTTTTCAAGGTGAGTGAGATATTTAAGGAGTGGTTTTACCAGTTCCACACCCCCAGTGAGTTTCCATGGCTGAGCAGGGATTCAAACTCTGTTCACCAGAGTCCTAGTCCATCACTCTAGCCACTACACCACACTGGGAATCTAGTTTTACTTTCATGCACTGTGTTCGTATACTGTACACATTTTAACGTGCACATCTATGTCCATATTTTACTTTATGTATTTTTCTCCATTGACCAAGCACTGTCTGTGCATATTTTTCAGCTGTACACACTGTAGCTGTTCACATTTTTTTTAATGGACATAGTTTTGTGCACACTTTATTTCTCCAAAGTGACCTGTAATCCTTGCAAATTTCTGAGGCAGCTAATCTTACAAATTGCAAAATAATTTTCTATCCACAACAAATCAAGGACACTGATTTTCAAAATTCGCTATCAAGTGCCCACAGACTTTGTTCTCTAAAGCGTTTTGGCTTAGACTTCAAGTCTCCTAAGTATCCTGATAAACTTATTGTTCCTAAATGTCAGCATGCTTTCTCCAGGGCAAGATTTAACTGTCTCCCTTCTGCAGTACTGGAAGGGCATTACTGAAGCATTCCATATGAAGATCAGCTGTGCTCCTGCAGAGATGAAGTCCTTTGTCTTTGACAATAGCAGAGTCTGTGACTAAGTTGCTTTTTCTGTTGTACAGTCTGGTAAAAAGGCATTATTGTTTTAACTGACCATAGTATCTTAAATATGTGTACGTCTGAATGATTATGTTTCCTTAATCTGTTCCTGTTCTGTTATTTTAACTTGGGTCTGTGACCACATAATAATAAAGTAAGTAATTCCTTTTTTCATCTCTATTCAAATTGTTCATGTCAGTCACATAACAAATCTGGGGCTTAGTAAACCTTCAGTGTTTAATTGCCTGCTGCTGGACTAACTATAAACTAACTATTCAGTTCTGACATGGCATTAAACCACAGTTTAGTATCACAAGAATATGCTTCTCTCCACCTCCTCTTCTGAGTGCAACAAACCTTTTGCCATAGATTTGCTTAACAAGATATACAAGTATGTCATTCAGAGTCAACAAACAGTAATTGACCTTAAATAAAGGTTAGTGGAAACAAGTCCAATTCAAACCAAGGTTTATGAAGGTGGTTTATTTCCACTAGCTATAATTAAAACTAGTACAGTTTATGGCTTGAGTGACACACTAAGGACTTGTCTACTCTCTGGCTCTTTTAGATCAGGCTGGTGCAGGCTAAATAGAGTTGCTTGCAGTCGGATCGAGATGGATATGCCAGTTGGTACTATCCTCTCATCCAAATGGCATATTCAAGCCACCCTACTTGGTCCAGCTCCTTCCAATATAGTGAAGTGGCTTAATAAGCTAACCAGAATATGGGCAAACTGAACACTTTCTCTGATCCACAGCGGAGGGGCAGGTGGAGTGAAATTTATTTTAAGACTCTGGTAGACTTCCACTGAGTTGCTGCATCACTTTTTTTTTTTTTAAGGAAAAATATTTTCTTTGGTTTCTCTTAAAGGACTGGTCAAGAAACTAACTGCAACCTCTTGATAAAACCTTCCCTTTCTCATATGCAACTGCTGAGACAAAAAGATACACTTAAAATTAACTTAATTGCAAACAGAAGTTTTGCATGGTTTGAGGGGGCAGCTTTCATGCAGTCAACATAAACTCTGGTTAGGACAAATCACACAAATTTAGTAGCAATAATGTTAATGCAGCAGTTAACAATGCCATCCTTACTTCACCATTTACCCTGTTTCCCCGAAAATAAGACCTAACCTGAAAATAAGCCCTAGTATAATTTTTCAGGATGCTTGTAATATACGCCCTACCCCAAAAATAAGCCCCACTTAAGTGAAACCCCGCCCTCCACCACTGTGCAGCAACCAGAAGATGACATGTGTTTGAATAAATGTATATTGTTGTACATGAAAAAAATAAAACATCTCCTGAAAATAAACCCTAATGCATTTTTGGAGCAAAAATTAATATAAAACCCTGTCTTATTTTCGGGGAAACACGGTACTAAAACTGACTCAAGCCTTCAAGATACTTCCATCTCCTAAATTGGTAGAAGGGGAAAATTATGCCCTTGAAACAGGACTGAACAATAATCAAAGGTAAATACTATAGCACCTTGAGATGACCTCACAATAGCCTACAACTATGATCCAAAGTCTGCTCTGCAATGCAGATCTGCAGAAATAAAGATACATTCAGTGATATGTAAGATTTGGATTTACAACCGTAACAATGAAAACACAATAAAATTGCTTCACTGGAATCCAATCAAAGTTTTAGGAGACAAGCTGATAATAAAAATACTATCGTAAGTAACAACTGCAGTGTAGATTAAAAACACTCGCTACCTGTATGTCCCAGTTATCTCAAAATTCTGATGAACTGATAATCCTAGGTATAGAGAACAGCCATGGGTCCGAGTGACCCCTGGTCAGTTTTCCTATATATTTATAAGAACTGAATAGTGCTGGCTGCAGGAGAGACAGATTGGTGTGTGTGGGTGGGTGGGGGGTTTGAGGTACCGTATTTTTCCGTGTATAAAATGACACTTTTTCCTTAAATAATTAGACAAAAAATTGAGGGTCATTTTATACACGGAAGGCAGCCGCTTTCCCTGCCTTAGCGAAGCCACAGGGCTTAGCAAAAAGGAAGGGAAGGCTCCCTTCCTAAGAACGCAGCCGTGAAAGGGCTGCACGATCGCACCCCTTTGATCCTGAAGCAGCCATGAGAGGGCTTCAGGATCAAAGGGGTGTGATTGTGCAGCCCTTTCACGGCTGCTTTATCCACTTCCTAAGCCCCGCGGGGATCAAATTTTCTAATTTGGAGGTTAGAAAAGGGGGGTCGTCTTATAAACGGGAAAAATACGGTATTTTTTAGCTCATATTTTCCTGACTAAACTTTCCAAAACTATTTATTCAATAGGGGAAAAGAATTTCAGGCACACATATGACACCTGCATCTGTCTTCTGAATAAATAAACAGGAGATTTTTTTTTTTCAGTTGGGAAGAACAATTTGGTGAAGACAGTTATGTGTACCTTTTTCCAAGCATGATCCTAGTTGAAACTGGTATTCATTAAGAAATCAACACAGGACATTTGAGCATGGTCACTGATCTCCCAGCAATTTTATCCTCAGCTGTACTACTTCAGCAACAATGGAAAGAGCCTGGTCTCACAGTCTGAATGCCAAAACATTTTGATTAGCAAAGATGATGGTAATGATAACCCACCTCTCCCATCTGCCATGCTCCTTCTAAATTCAGCTGCAATGCTCACAGTGACTATATACCCTTCTGGGCTGCCCCTCTTCCAGTGTCAAGTTGTTCCTGAATGGGCAAATAAGACCCATTAGCTTTACAAAAGATCTGCAACTGGTAGAAATTAATCATAGAATCACAAAATAATGAAGCTGGAGGGGGCCTCTAAGGTCATAAAGTCCAAGCCCCTGCTCAGTGCAGAAATCAAAATCAAAGAATATCTGACAGATAGTTGTCTAATTTTCACTTGAATGCCTTCAGCACTGGAGCACTCACCAACTCCCTAAGTAATTGGTTCCATTGTTGAACTTCTCTAACAGTTAAGAGGTTTTTCCTGATATTCAACCAAAATCTGACTTCCTGTAACTTAAGCCCATTATTACATGTCCTGCCCCTCCTCTGTATGACAATCCTTATTTCCTTTGAAATCAAGAATTCAAGTTGAACATGGTCACTGAAACCTGTTAGAACTTGTTTATTGATAGAAAGCAATATTGGTTGCCTGCTTTTTTTTTAACTCTCCTGGAGTGTGTGGCTATGGGGAATGTCACAATGAGCACCTATACTCTTGAAATTACCACGATACCACTACATAGAAAAGAGCATTCATGACTGAAAGCTTCTCCATGAGTGACAGGGAAAGGTTATTAGAAAGAAGAAGCTACAAACAGCAGTTCCTATATGTAAGAAACTAGGATGTTGAGGTTCTAATCCAGATCTATCCTTGACATTCTACATTTCACATGCAGGCAAGTCTCAGCTACAGCTACCTCCCTCTGACAAAATGTCCAAACTAATGTATTGTTTGCATGTGCTAGGCCCAATCATGTTGAGAATGTGCTGCAAAGCTTCATTTGTGATACCAGCAACTCCAAGGCTTTCCTTCTTTGACTAAGTCATCAAACTCATCTTTTTTAAGAATTTAAGATATGACGGTAAACTTAGACTATACAAATCCCACCAGGTCATCAAATATGGATATTATGTAGAAGCACCATCTGTTCTTAACCGCTACATGAATATGAAACACGATCAACACAGAATCACCTGCAACTAGAATGTTCAATACAACCTTCACATAAGCAGCTACTTTCTGAGATTAAATTAGGAGGAAAATGTCAAAGCCTTCTAGAAAGAAGCATGTTCACCAAAGGGTACTAGATAGGAATGCTACAAATGAATGTTGAAATTCCACAGCTTCTTTGAGATTGGCAAGCAAGCGCACATGTAGTCTTATTTCACAATGTAATCTACCATGCTTTTGTTCTGCGGGTGGGCAGACAATATTCTTCTCCCCCAAATATTTCACACTAAACAGAGTCCTTGGCTTAGACCCAAAGAACTATTTTAGAGATGTCTAAAGGCTAAAGCATGCCTGCCCAGATTTCGCCCCCATCCCTATGTACAGAAGATATCAGTTTCCCCAATTCTACATCACAGTCTGCTTTAAACACAAACACACACGTTAAAAAAACCTACTTAGAATCAGAAATTAATTTGCTATTGGCATAACAGAAAGATTACTGGTCCAGAAAGCCACAAATACCCTATTGTCACACCACTGATCCTCAGGCAAGTACTATTCTGGATATAATCCAAGAGGGTATTTATCTATTATGTTAATAAGAATGACAAGACTTATTTTCCACCAGTCTCCCATGCCAATCTTTGGAGTGATGTTTTAATCTGATATGGACTGCAGTGGTGTGAAGGTACTATATCAGATTTTACATTCCTGGTGAAAGACCTGTGCTATTATTTTGTTATTGTTCTTTTCCATGTTATTTCAATATAGTTTTAAAAAAGAAATTTCTACAGAATGGGTAGGCTTTAGACACTTCAGCAATAAGCAGAATAACTTCCATACTTTACCTTAATCACCAAAACAACCCTTTGAAAATATGTTGCTATTACTGCACAGAAAGTAAACTAACTGGTTGATCCTTTAGTGTCTGCAGAGGAAATCTGCCATAGCAAAGCTTGTATTACTGGTTACCATCTGTGATGACTGGATGGTTTTCATTACGTGTGGGCAACCTCCAGAGATCCCAGGGCTGAACAACCTCATTTGGGATGTAGGAGAACCACAGTCTTGACCCCCATCATACTAATAAATAAAATCCAACAAAAATCGAAAAAGCCTTCTTATGCCCTCTTTTGTCCTGTCAAGTCCATTCTGACTTACAGTTACCCTTTCCAGAGTTTTTTTAAGTATAGAGTATTCAGAAGTGATTTGTCATTCCCTTCTTCAGGCAGGGGGGGGGGGCACAATGAGACTATGCAGTTTGCCTGAGACCATACAGGCTGGCTCGTCTCCCTGAAGACACAGTAGGGAATCAAACTCCCAACCCTCAGTTATGTTGGGGGCTTCAGCTCACTGACCTAGCAATCCAAGAGACAGACAGACATTTAAAATTTAAAAAATGGGAGTGTAGGGAAAGGGGTCTAAAGTAGACATGGGGATGAATAAAAAAATGGGTCACGATAGTCGTCAGAAATCGCTGATTCGTTAAATATTCATCTCTTCATATTTGTGGATTCCAGAGACCCCCACAAATATGAAGGGATGAATATTTCCCCATTTTTATTCATCCCCCATACAAAGAGATGTCTTCCTATGGCTTTCCCATTCTGTCTACCGGCCCGCCGATCAGTTGATCGGCGAGCCGATAGGCAGCCACCCACCCCCACAGCCTATGCCCTGCCCCCTTCCTCTCCTTACCTTAGCCACCCCCACCCCTGCCACCACCACCCCGCTGCGCTACCCCACCACCGCAATTGCCGCCGCCTCCGCCTCCAGCAGGCCTCCACAGCCATGACCTGTAGAAAGGGACAATGGCTGCCCTTTGCAAAGATGGCGGCTGCTGCTTCACTTAGGGTAGGGAAGTTGCAGGCTCCATCTTCGCAAAGGGCAGCCTGGATTCCCTTAGCCTGCCTTAAGGGAGTCCAGGCTGCCCTTTGCAAAGATGGCAGCTGCAGCTTCCCTACCCTAAATGAAGCCACGGCCGCCATCTTTGCAAAGGGCAGCCAGTGTCCCTTTCTACAGGCCATGGCTGCGGAGGCCAGCTGGAGACGGCGGCAATGGCGATTACGGTGGGGGGGTGTTGGTGGGGGTGGCAGGGGGGTGGCGGCGCATAGGGCGGCAGGGTGGTCAGGTTTTTTTAGTAACCCCCCACGAATCGATGAATAAATTCGTGCTTCGTCGGTTCATGGGGGCAGCTTCATGCTTCGTGAGTCGTCAACTTCTGACGACTGACAAAGCAGGATGACATGCTAAAATGGTGAGTCGTCTCCATCTCTAGTCCAGAGAGGCACTCAAAACATGGCAAAATTGCCACCCATAATATGTTGCTGGGTTGCATTTGGGCCCCTGAGAGCCACATGGGGCTCACTGGTTACATGTTATCCATGGTTGTTCTAGGTGTTTCTTGTTCAGTCTGATCTTCTCTGTCCTTCTCTTTATGTTCAATGGACCAAGTTGTCTCCTACAATCTCAATAAATTCTATAATAGCAGGCATTAACCACTGAAGCCCCTTCATGGACTGAATATTTTTATAAAGAAACACTAAAATATGATATGACCAGGTGAAGTGCCTACTTCATTTATGCAAACCTCGACATGTGTGAACATCCATTGTTGTTTTGCCAGGCTATTTCCTGATTGTTTCTTTATTTTGCCTCACCCATTGCCTCATACTCACCGACAACATGGCCTTGCTCAAAACAAACAATAGCTGCACTGCACTCCCTTAACCACAATGGAGATAAAGTCTGTGAGTTAAATTTTAAAGGGGAGAACACTCAGTTCTTATCAGCAAGATGAAAGACTTAGCCATTTTTATGAACTTGATCAGGAACAGAAATAAATGCTTCGCAACGGAAATCACGTGAAATTATTAATGTTTTTTAAAATCAACTTAAGATGAGTGACCAGCATCGAGCATAGAGCAACAACAATAGCAAAAAGGGGAAGGGGAGATTCTGACTGCTGAAACAATCCTACACACAAGACAACATGCATTACAGCTGCTATTATTATGTGTACAAAGACACTGCTGTACAAAAGATCTTCAGTAACACTGGGTTTACAGGAAGAGGAAGAGAGTTATAAATATACACCTATATATAAACACACGAATGGTTTGACAATACGTCCAAGCATAAACTGACAGATGGGATTTATAGGGCCCTCTGACCCAAAGCAGATGTTTAATTCACCTTCAAGTGATGATAAACTTGAAGTCAAACAGTTAAATAAGAGGTTATTCCTTGTTAGAAATATTTGAACCCTGCACTTTACAGCTGTCTAAGGAAAAAAGAAAGGGATGGGGGTGGTTCTTTGGCAGGAACCCTTAAAATCCTCAAATTACCTATGCAAATTTTGCCATACATGACAGGTAAGGATGCAGAAAGGGAAAGTTTATCACTGAAGCACTGAAAGGTGTTTGAAAGAAGAAATGGGTCAAATGCCAGCATTCATTTGCACTGGTAAATATGAAAACCTAGTGGGTTTTTCTGGCCCTTTGTCAAAATCAGCAAGCTATGAACAAAGCAGGTGCACTTAAGTTACAGGAAGAGTCTGCGGCTTTCATTTCCTTCACCCACATTAGTTTATTACAAAAACAACAGAAAGCGCTAGGAAAGCTGGTATATGAAGGCTTAAATAATCATACTTCTAGAAATAAGTAACAAATGTGAGATTAATTTCTATCATGCTACTTGCTTCCCTCTCCCTTCTGATAAAATGCCCCTTTCTTTCATAATTCGCAGGATAATTCACCATGCTCTGAATGTCTCAGAAATAACATTGACCCCTCTCAAGACCACAGACTTTGCTTCCTGTTGGCTGCCACTCCATCTGATAGCACCTATGTTGATTCTCAGTCTTGGGACCACACAGCCGGCTGTAGCCATCGCCTTGGTGCAATAATAGATTGTGTTGTTCTTGGATCTTTGTGTATTCTTCAGGAACTGCATGTTCCTGAAGAATTTTTTTTTAAATGCTGTGACTTCACAAGCCAGGGCTGTGCTTAGATGATTTGACTTCCTGTTTAGAAACGAATGTTCATTCAGATGAAGACTATCAGATTCCACCAGCCAACATGGCCCATCTGCCCACCCTCACAGACAAAAGACAAACCCACTGCTGAATTGTGGCCACAGGGTAGATTCATGTCACAACCTAACCTCAGAAAATACTTATTTGACCCTTTCCAAATAAGTAGCACTTCCTTATCTTGTTTGCTATCCAAAATCTCCTACCTAAGATGTCTGCTTCACTGTGCTCCATGGCAGGGTCCTCTCTGGCTGCACAAGTAACAGGCAACATTGTTCAAATGACAACATTTTGCTGTTCAAAGCTGGAAGGAGTTATTTCTTCTTATTACATATGCTCAGCTTGCCAACTGCAAACTTCTTAAAAGAACCTCCAGATTGAGAAAACTGTTTGCTTACCTAACTGCTTATCAGGGGCAGCTAGGTAGAGTGGGATAGTAAATTCGGCAGCTGATACTGAGACTCAAGAATCACACAGGGCTGTGTGGGGGTACCCCACAAGCTAACTGAAGTAAGATTCAAGTGAAACTGATCAGAGTTCGGTGCTTTTTGCCAGTTCTCTCTCCTGACTTAAGAGTACAAACATTACAACTAGAGTTTGTGGGTGCTTGCTTGAAAAATGTGGAATATCCCTCTGCCTCTGCTGTCATAAGCTCCTTACCCACCATTATTCTGTTCTGTAGTGCTTTGTAGCCAAACAGGCAGAAAACAAAAAGACACCTGAAACTATTTTTCTTTCCTTTTAACTCTGTAAGCCATGCACTTATCCTTCTGAAATTCTGCAGGTTTCTTGCCAGGACCCTTCTATGACATATGCTACTTTTCACAGAATTTAAAAAGAAAACCAGGAAGAAGAGTAAAGGAAACCAAAAACCAAAAACCATCTGCACCTATTGTTGCTTACAAGTTTCTCAACTAGGCCATCTCTACAGAATATGTCCTATTTGTAACTGTTTCCTGGCACACATGCCATAACAAAATACGGTTGATTCCTTCAGAAGGGGCAACTGTACCTGCAAATTTCATCCAATGCTGCCAAGAAATTAAAAAAAAAAACACATTAGCAGCCACCCCCTTCAAAAAGAAAGATCAAAAATCAACTTTTGAACATATGTTGCACAACACTCCCCGAACGCTGAGCTAAGTCCAACATTAGTACTACTTACACAAGAGAGCCATTGAAATGAATAGGATTTGATAATCACAAGTAACCTAAGTCACACTGGCTAGAATCCTGTTGGCAAATATGGAGTGTAAGAGCTCTGCAAGCACAATACTTGTGTCTGTAGTTATACAAGCCAGAGACTATTCCACTGAAGACAGCAAGGATCTCTACTTGCACAAGAAGTTATTAGATCCCTCTTGGGGAAGCGATGGGGAAGCAGGAACTGCACATAGAACCAAATGCTTCAGTGCAATTTCTCAGCACTTGCCACTGATTTCTGTAGGCCCAATGCTGGATTTAGCCGTAGGTGTCTACTGCTTGGCAAGCAACATCCCCTTGTAAAGTGCTTCTGTTTTAAATTTCACTTTCTAACGAACTGGGGGGGGGACACCTCTATCTTTTTGTTGACTTCTTAGTGGGAGGTGCCAGAATTTTGACTTTACAATCAAGATTCAAACTTGAACATACTTTAATCATTTCAATTGGCCTCCAAATTGAGTGAAGACAAACCAGGTCCGTCCCCCCCCCCCCCGCCAAAATCATCAATTTGGGACCTAAACCAAAGCTTAAGATAGCTTTGCACTCTTGACCTCAAGCTGCCCATTCCTCTGCAATGAATTCATAATACAGTAGTTACAAAATTGACCTAATTTCAGAACATCCCTGTCTCTAGATGTGAGTGTTCTGAGCTTCATAAATAGCATGGAATAGACTTGAAATTATTCCAGATATCTTTATCTCACACAAAGAACCACAGTTCTTCAATAATCAGTGCACTTTCTTTGCTTGCAGTCCCTTCCATCAAGCCTCCCCCTCCCCTCATTATCTACATTCAGAGCTACTGCTTTCCTTGTCGAAATTCCATTTTCATAACATCAGAGTGTTCTCTACATTTTGTACATTTAATGCATGAAATGTCAACATAACAGCACATTTTTCCAGCACCCACCTGGAAAGTAACATCCAAGTAGCATGTGACTGTGACATTTTTGCATGTAATAAGCTAACATTACTAGTACTGCTACTATTCCTGAATAAGGAGTTTATGCCTGATTTTGGAGTTCAAGATTTGAGATGGAAGCAGATACTTACTTTTTAAATGCATGAAGGCAATTATTTGGCTTTCAACTTAATGTAGACCAGAGGGTTTACTACATCTAGTGTATGTTAGAGTTTGCTATAAAGAAAACTGGATAGACTGTTTCTTTTCTCCTTATCTTCCAACAAGTTCACTCACTGTGATAAATGATATTAATGGGAGCACACACAGACACACTATTCAATGGTTCAGATGCACAGATTTTCTCTCCAGGGATGTAACCATTAAGAAAGCTGAGCTGCCTCAGTGAAGAGTTGCTTCATTCAAAACTCTCTAAAAACCACGACACATGTTATAATTTTTTTAAATGTGTGTAATATCATTAGGGCTGAAAACATCCCAAAAGTACTCAACTGGCCTTCTAACAAATGGGTAAGTCCTAAAGATTTGAGATCTTTTTTTTTTCAATACTGGTTTGGATTCATAGGTTTCAGAAGAAGAATTTCTCATACCAAGGACTGCAGAATTGGGCTGGTTAACTGACATGTCCTTCAATCTGATAAATTCAGTTTCAGGGAAGCTCTTGAGGTGAGTAGCAGCAAAAAAAAAAGAGAAGGAACCAAAAATAGCACACTTTAGCTTGTAATTCTTACCATGAACAACTAAAGAGAGGGATTTTCGGCTTTAACAATGAGGAAATGCTGTGCAGAAGCTGTGAAAGTACCAAAATGATGGTGTCATGGGAAAGAAGAATGATCCTCTCTAGGGAACCCCAGAGGACTCTGTGTGTGTGTGCGCGCGCGCCACTCCTTCTTACATGGAACCTCACTGGCAGACAACCCATTTTGACTCCCAAACAACACACATTCATTTTGAAAAGAAAATGGATCCCAAGGTATGGTAAAACCAGTTATAAGAACAGAATAAGGCTGTATTCCATACACCTTTCTGACAAGAAGACCTAATGAGAGAGGAAACGGTTGATTATTTAAAAGAGCTGTTTTGATTTCACTGGAAATTACCAAGGAAGCTGAGTACTGATTGCCTTTTAGCCAGATAAGAATATTCATTAAGCAAATTCAGTAAAGAAACCTAGCACAATTTCCCTGACAAATATACTTGGAAAGATAGGACACTTAGCTCAACAAAAATTAGTGGCACTGCAGGAGGAGGTGACAGTGGGGGTAATCCAACCTTTAATTACAATGATTACAAACTCCTTAGATATGCCATTTAAAGAAGACTGAGTAGATAGAATTCATTTTACAGAAATTATAGAATATTTTCTGTGGTCAACTGATCCACCAGCGACCAAGAACACAATTCAGATTTAATTTAAAATATTAGGAAGAATTATTCCCATCCAACTTTACTCACTTGAAATTCAGCATACTCTGTCAGATGCCTCTTAACACCCAAGGGATAGAATATCTTGTGCAGCACCCAGTTCCAGAGATGGGAAAACCCTCTTTGATAGTAATCAAAAATAAGCTGACAACTGCAGGGCACACTGGAGAATACACAATTTCCTCTACTTATTTTCATACCTAGCACAAAATTACTTCACATGTATAGTTTATTTTCAGGATACATATACAATGCCTCTTAGCAACTTGTAGCAGAGTTACAGATAGTACACTGCCTTCGGTGCCATAGAAAACTTCTTTTCAGGGGTGGGCAGTTTTAACAGGTTGCAGATATGCATGGTTTTGCTTCCTGGACATGCCACAGGCATGCCACAGCTATATTAGATAGCTATGTGCTATCAAGTCAGAACCAACTTATAGCAACCCTAATAGGGCCTTCAAGGTAAGTGAGATATTTAAGGAGTGGTTTTACCAGTTCTACTCCCCCAGTGAGTTTCCATGGCCAAGTGGGGATTCAAACCCTGGTTTCCAGAATCTTCATTCATCATTCTATCCACTATACCACACTGGGTACCTGCACTGCATATTAATTAACAATACTTGTGTGCCTTCAAGTCAATACTCACTTATGGCAAACCTTTTAGGGTTTTCTAGATAGATGGTATTCAGAAATGGTTTACTATTCCCTTCTTCTGGAGGCTCTTCTGGGACTGTGCAGCTTGCCCAAGGCCACACAGGCTGGCTCTTCTCAGATGCACAGTGGACAATTGAACTCCCAACCTCTGGCTCCACAAGCAGAAACCTAATTCCCTAAGCTATCCAGACAGCCGTACTCCATATTACTGTGTCAACATTCAGTGGCAAACCAGAGAAAGCCATCAAAACAAGAAGTGCTTGATTTTGTCGTCTTCAGCACTTTGCTGTCAGTGTTCAGCAGCATGGTAGGGGGCAACATCTGAGAATGCAACAGTGGTATTAGGTCCCACATGTGACCTCCCCTGTCTACACCACTTATGACAACATCTTGTCCTTTGTTTGGGCACCGCTCCAAGTATATAGGCAAGTGGGTGTCTGTAAAAGAGAATGATGACAGCAAGTAGAAGCCGAGAATGGATCACTCTTCTTATCACTCAGACTTTTCAACTTCTAACTCGTCTTCTGCAACTGCAGCCAAATCCAGATAAGGGACTCTGAATTCCCAAAAGTGTGTGTGCATTTGTGTGTGTTGGCTGAATCAACCTAGATGGATAAGAAGGAAAGGTCCATGTTGTAGAACACGGCGGCCAGACTACTCACTGGGGTGAGAAAACGTCAACATAACTTGCCCACTCTGGCTGCCCTGCATTGGCTGCCCGTTCGATTCCGCATTGATTTCAAAGTATTAACAATGACATATAAAGCCCTAAACGGTTTAGGACCTCAATATCTGGTGGAACACCTTCTCCCACCTAGATCTACCTGTATAACTCATTCTAGCCAGGAGGGGCGGTTGAGGGGCCTAACGCCGAGGGAGGCCCAGAGAGAAAGAACAAGAAACCAGGCCTTCTTGGCAGTGGCCCCTCATCTCTGGAACAATCTACCCCCAGAAATTTGCCTGGCTCCCTCTCTGGGTGTTTTTAAGAGCAAGCTCAAGACCTGGCTCTTTAGGCAGGCCTTCTCTCCTGTCATTATTTAATTTATTTTTGCCATCTTGTATCATATTATGTTGTTGTTGTTATCTTATACGGCTATTGTTTTTATGAAATTGTTTTATGAATTTGCTGTTAGCTGCCCAGAGTAGACTTCGGTCTAGATGGGTGGGATATAAAATAAATAAATGAATGAATGAATGAAATAAATTGTAGATGGACATAGCATTTTTGGGGTGTAACAAAGATGCAACTGTACTGTAGGACTGTTGTAAGTCACCATTATTACCCTGCAATAGTTAGACTTTGATTTGCTTTTTAAAAAGATCTAATATGCGATTTCAGCCTACCACTCAGGAATAAGTGAGAGATTTTGGCTTGGGGATTCACTCCCAAATTCATTGCTTAAATCTGACTCAGGAATGGCAATTAGTCACCGTAGCTTTATTCTATGCCAACAATTCAGTTTACCAATGGTTGAGGAGCATCAGCAGAACAAGGGTGCATCCCCTCATGTCCTGCTTGTGGATTTCCCATAGAAATGTGTTGGCCAGAGAAGGAAAGAAGGTCTTGGTCCAGAAGGCCCTTGGTCTGTCTGATCAGTTAATCTCATGCAGCCCTCCTGAATACAGTACATTCCCAGATACTTTGGACTGTAATTCCCATCAGTTCTAACTAACATGCCTAATGGTGAGGATCATAGGAGTTGAAGTCCAGAACATCTGAAGGGATCCATGTTGGGAAGGCTGTTCACATTTGTCAGAATATCCTTCTGTAAATTATATGCCCATTTATTTTTTAAAGTTGATGTCAGTCTCCACAAATCAGTGAATGTATGCCAATGTAGCAGCTGTCTTTTTGAGCCCTTCCCTTAGCCAGAGAAATACTGGTCACAGAAGCAAAGAACCGGAGCATAAGCTCATAACAGTCATGATTTAAAAGTGTGACCAGATATTTTTCAGTTTGAGTGAAAACTCGCCTCATAATTAGTGCTGGGCTGAACTTTTTTTCCCATGAGAATTTTAACCATTCTCATTCAATGAAGGCTTGAATTTGGCCTCCAGCCCCTCAGGTCTTGCTCATCCCTGCTCCAAACCCTCACAACCCATTTATTCAAAAAGCTGTCTGTCAATGGGTTCAGGGTAGGATATCCTTTCTGCCTCATGTCATCCTATACCAGGGTATCCTGGTAATTGTGAACTGTAATTCCCTTGGCAACTGGCCTGGAGAAAGAGTTATGTTCCATAATTAAGCTAAACATATGCATACAACAGCATTTGTTGTCTCTTGTCTTCCTTTGTCGTTGACAGTTAAACCGTAGGATCTTTGGAACAGGAACATGTCCCGCTCAATGCCGTCTGTTTATGCAGATGGAAGAGAAGCTGTTTCTCTTTTTGTGTGTGGTGAGAACTTCTGGAGGTACAGCAGTATTTCCAGCCCTAGAACTGTTCTATATGGGTTGCCAAGCTGTGAATGCATGAGGCTTCCGCATACTTCAGTGCAGCATTCAGATAATTCTAGACAAAGACTGATCATACTTGTCTAGCCCTCAGTGATGAACTAAAAAGAGAGAGAGAAGGTGGTTAACACAATCTGGCAGGAGTAGTTGGCAATACTGACTAGAAGAATTTGTGGCCACAGGAAGCTGTGATCCTGGTTCTGAGGCAAGCGATAACAAGTCTGCCAACAACTGGGTTGGACAGAGACACAGGGGCTATGGTGGCCCCAACCCCCTTAAAGAACAAATTGTGGTGGACCAGGGCAGGGCCAGCACATTGCCATCATGTCGTTATGAAATATCCTCAGAAGAACAGGGCATTAGATTTCAGCAAGCCACAAAGAGTGTTCTTACATCTAAGGGGATGTTTCATGCTTTCATTCAGTTATGAGTGAGGTAGGATAAGACAATGGCTGAGGATCAATCTGCTGAAATGTATCAGCTATCTAACATGTCCACCTTCAGAGGCAGTATGCTCAGGAGCAACAGCAGATCCTTGCTAATGCTCCCCTACTCTTATGGTGGGCTTCCCAAGAATATCTGATTCACCACTGTGAGAAAGAAGAGGCTGTGCTAGATGGACTTTCATTCTGACCAACAGGACTTCCTTTTTAAAAATTTATTCTGACTGGTCTGGAGGCCAAGGCTGGCTAAGTGAACTTAGCTTGGCCCCTGAAGCCATCTACAGGCATTCAGTTTAATCTCAGAGGACAGAAAATCCTTCTCTTGTACCTCCTCTGAGTGCTATAAATGCTAAATTGATCATTTCAGGGACAAGCAAGAGTTGAGGAGGCCCAGCCACTTATGCTTCTGAAGCTACTACCGTGTTTCCCCGAAAATAAGACAGGGTCTTATATTAATTTTTGCTCCAAAAAAACGCATTAGGGCTTATTTTCAGGGGATGTTTTATTTTTTTTTCATGTACAACTATCTACATTTATTCAAATACAGTCGTGTCATTTTCTGATTGCTGCACAATGGTGGAGGGCGGGGTTTCACTTAACTGGGGCTTATTTTTGGGGTAGAGCTTATATTACAAGCATCCTGAAAAATCATACTAGGGCTTATTTTCAGGTTAGGTCTTATTTTCGGGGAAACAGGTTATGCAGATTGTAGTACCTTGGGCTCATGGGAAACCTGAGACCCAGAGTGAGCTGTTGTGTTGAACTGAAGACAGAAAATTAATCCCATCACTGCCACAAAAACAACCAAAAGGGGGAGACAGTAAACTCTTCTAGTGACTAAACTAGACTCTTCTGCTTCTTTTTTTCACTGAAGTAGGAGATACAACTCTCCAGCTAATGTTCATGTTTCAAGAGCTGAACAGTCACTCTCCAAAGAAGAAAAACAAGAGAAGGGGCAAGAAGCAGAGGAGAAATAGTAGGTGGTGGAATTGGAAAAGAGAAAAGGATGAATATCAGCAGAGATGACAGCCATGGAGTTGTAAGAAAGAGTGGATTAAAACAGTGATGGAGCTAAGAGAAGTTTGTTGCTTCTTTTTTCCCTCCACTCCCTTTCAAAAAACCTGTGACTGACTTATAGAATATGTTTAATGCATAAACACCATAGAAATACTATGTTGTCTTAATAATACTTGTGTGCCATCAAGTCAATTTTCACTTATGGTAACACTTTTCATCTAGAGAGTACTAAGAAATGGTTTACCATTCTCTTCTTCTGGGGGCATCCTGGGACTTGTAGCTTGCCCAAAGCCACAGAGGCTGGCTCTTCTGGGGATACACAGTAAAGAACTGAACTCCCAACCTTTGCTCCACAGCCACAGTTAGATACCTAACTCCACAGTTAGATATCTAACTCACTGAGCTAACCAGCCAGCAAACTCTTATCTCACCCTTCTTATTTTATTTACGAGCTAGATTTTACAAAAACAGTTCTACATATTGTCACTAAATTATGAACTTAGTAGCATTAACAAAACCAAACAAAAAACAAAGATAATGAAACATTGTAGAAAAAGCAGACCAGACACACCTAGAAAGCTAGTTACATTCTGAGGCACAGGAATGGAAATGGTTGAGAATAAGCCTGCCCAGGTGCTACTGAAGTCAGACAATAATATCTGGAAATCACAAGAAAACAGATGTAAAAAAAAAATCTAGAATACTGATTTATTCATTTGATTTGTAAAGTAGCCTCTAGCCATTCAGAGTCAGAGAAAGCATACCCTCAGGATGCTAAAAATAACTCACAGGTTCTATTTTCTCCTTTAAATGTCTTGCATGGGAAGGAAATCTCTTTAGGATCACAGAAAACCCTCCTAGCAAGAGAAATAAATTGTCATTTGACTTTCTCTGTATTCAAGGGGAAAGCACATAAATACCCAACGTGTCAATCAGGGTGGCTGCTGAACTGACCATGAGATTCAAGAATGTGCCTCGTATCATGTGAGAACATAACTGAGTACCAGCTTTATAATTTGCCATTGGTTATTTATTTATTTATTTGTACTTTGTTTTTTTCCTTGAAGAGTACGGAGGAGCAGATACGGAACCCATTTCTGTATTCTGGATGGATCCAACCCAGATTATCTTCAGAGACTGATCTACAGCAAACACCTATAGGTAACAATGCGATTTTTGAAATTCTTAATACATGTTATTATTTCTGCTCCATCTTTTTAGAAAAGAAGGTGCTTCTAGTTAATACGAGTACAAACTAGCAGTTTTTCAGTGCACCACTAACCACCACACACCCTACCTGAAACTATCATCTTCCTCGTAATCTGCACTAAAACCTGAGATTTATCTTCTTGTCTTGTTACTATGTATTCTGTTTTCTCCATTCCTTTCTCTTCCACTCTTCCCACACGCTTCCCCATCAATCTCTATCTCTTTCTAAGCAATACAAACCATTTTTTATTCCTTCCTGGTCACAAATCTCTTTCTAAAAACCCATAGTTTAAAGGAAAAAAATCATTTGATAGAACAATTAAAATATGCCACATGTCACCATGTGATATGGCATCTTATCTTCTCCAATTCAGTAAAAATCTTTTAAAAACAGTATCACTGGGGAAACATGTTCCACACTTATCAACATATCTTGCAATGTATCTAGATACCTACCACACACAGATTTCTCTCAATCACTCAACTTTCTGTGCCTGAAGAGAAAGCAAATGATATGCTCACTACGATATTATAAGAATTTCAAATCTACAGATTATATGAATTAGTACGAGAGATGACAAAATGGATTTCCTAACAATTCCAACAGATATCCTCAGTACAAATTTATACATGCAGTTTTAAACTATCGGCTAAGGAAGGAACCCATTGTTTATCACTGCCATGGGAAAAGTCTCAAGCATCAGCCTAACTGTAAGTAATAAACTAAAAGTTTTAATTTACCAGTTAAAAACTAAGAGTATACAAGCTGCAGAACAAATCAAATGGACATCACTTCATTCAGTTTCTCATATAGAATACACACGTATTTACAGAGCTTCAGATCTATTGTATTGTCTGCTCAGGCATTCCATACACAGCTTTGATCAAAACAAGACGAGAGAGAACAACAATGGGCATACTAGCTCCATTCCATCCATCATGACCCTCACTGCCCTTCACAAGTCAAGGAATTTTCAAAGCTGCCATGCTAGTCTGTTGTACCAAAGCGACTTGTAAAACCATCAAATCCATTACAGCATAAGGCTTCAGGGATTACAAATGACTTCCTCACACACAAGCTTAGAGATTTAAGAATATAAACAGTGACCATAGTGGGGGCAGAATGTTGACTATAAGATCAGCAAAGGTTGAATGCATGAGTGACTATCTTCAGCAGCAGTTATCTACAGAGGCTTCTCATATGAATTTGGAGTCTGGAAAACATGGCTTGAAAATCACATGTACGCCCCCTATCCCCAAGATACAGAGAACTCCTTGATGAAGACAAGTCACTCTTAACATGTAGAAGGCAACACGAACAGTGATGGGAAAGAGGGATCTCTTGATAAGCAAACTACATATAGAATATCGCAAAAGAGCTTCTAACATTTAACCATTTATAATTTTTATTCTCCACAAGGGCCGACACAACAACAACCAAGGGAAAAGCTACCGTTGCCTACTCCAGGTGTTTAGCTTGTCTCTAAAATGTATTGTACATTTCTTTTTGTTTCTTGATATAGAAGATGTGACAAATAGGATTCCGTATCTAACTAATACTATATATTACTTCCACAGAAATACCTTGGGAACATTTGCATTAATGTTTATCTACACAATAGGTTGCTAAAAAATATCTTGAATGTATCTAAGTTATCATAAACACACCAAGCCCCTCAATCTGCATAAGAGTCAAACATATGATTAGCATATACACATTATAGGAACACAGAGCTATGAGCACCAAAAGGCTGGGGATATAGTATTAATACACACACATACACACACACACACAAATCTCATTCAATTTCAATGACACTGAAGCTATAATCTTAGTCACTGTTGCTTGAAAATGCACTCTACTGAAACCAGTGGAATTCATTTCTGAATATACACACATAGGAGAAAGCTAAGCATCCCATTTGACTCAATGTGCCCTCCTCCTAAGTCAACATGCTTGGGATAAGACTGTGTCTCAGGCTACATATGGCAATGTAAGGAGATGGCTTTCCTGATTTGTTACAGCAGCTCTAGAAGTTCAAGGTACACATAAAAGCAACATACTCATAAAATTTGCTCATGAAAACATAAACTCAAGCAGGCAAATGCTTGCCCCTTGGTTTTCACCAATATAACAAGAACAAATTCAGGTCTGCATGTTGAACAAATGGCTCCACTCATTTCCATGCTCATGAAAAGGCCAGAAATTCACATGAAAGCACAGATGTTAACAGAGTATAATCCATAATCCTTAACATCCCCATACGAGTGCATCAGGGTGGATTTGCCAAGAACAAATACACCACCATAAGGACTACTTTCATTAGTTGAAATAACCAAATATACGTGTATAGGATGTAATCCACCAGGAATTTCTCCTGTGCAAGCATCACAAAAATGAAGAGGAAACTAAGTCTTGTGTAGCTTCCATTTGTTTCAGGAGGAAAAAGTGGAATATGTTTACAGTATTTTGAAATGCTACATCCGTGAAAAATGCTCCTCACAGAAACACTGTGAAATCAGGTGGAAAATTTGGAAGTCATAAGGAAGGAAAACAATACACTATGGATGTAAAAAAAATAGTTCCTTCGAAATATGGCCTTGGCTCACAGATCTTCTGATGAAATTAGATTGACTTCCAAACAAAGCACAGAATAAGAGAAGCAGGACATTTTTCTCTCAAGGTTTTTTCCTGTTAAATATGCCGTAATGAATTAAGTTCATGTTTAAATAAAATAGTAGAGTATGATTCAATTAAGATTTGACCTCCTTTTCTCCAGTAAGAGCTACGGGGGGTGGGGGGTGGGAGACATTTCCTCCAAATGTAATAACAGAACCAATTTCAAGATTACAACTCTAAATAGTTCATCTAAGTAGCACTGCAGGTGATCTGAGCAGTATTCCAGAAATACAGAAAGTTAAATGTGGCCTTCAAAAGATAGGAAGACAGAAGAAGAGTGAGCTCCTCATTTTTATTCATTTTATTCATTTTTAGTCAATCCGTTTCTATATCACAATTCATTTTAATCTTGATTAAATACATTAACTTGAGAAAACTCACCCCTTGCTGACAGCTTTTTAGTGTTGATAATTTTGGCTGCATATTCTTGTCCTGTAGTGATTTTCATACATCTTCTCACCACAGAGAAAGCCCCCCTGCAAACCAATAAAGCAGAGGGACATCAATTTCTGCTGGGGCTCCACTATTTAAGAATTGGTCCAAAAATTCAGAGAACACTAACCAATTTGAGCAGTGTCAATACTGAAGGCAGGAAAATGAATACAACATGACAATCAGGCTTAATATATGATAGACTGTAACAGTAAATTGTATTTAAGATGTGGGCATAAGCCATGTTATTAACCAGACTGAATAAATGGACATCTCAGCATGCACAGTAGTGTTGACAGGCAGGAACTGTGCATGTGTGGCTGTGTTATTCACAGGTGTTGTGTGCATATTTCGCACTGAATATACCTGTGGTGGATTTTTTTTTTTAAGATGCTCTTTATAATAGGCCCCCCTCTTGACCTCTAAAATCACAGCACATTGTGTTTATTTACGCATAAACATTCGGGTCTCACTGGAGTGGCCTGGATGTAATAAATCTCAATAGATGCAGCTCTAAGAAGGAGGCATTTATTTTCAAGTTCCTTTCAGAGGAAGAACACTGGAATTCGACTGCCCTTTACTACATGTTCACCATTTTACTAGCACTCCTGTCATCCGTCAAGCATTCTCAAGGCCCTTATAATATCACAAAATTACACAGTAGTAAATTCACAAATTTTGATCTTATGCAAATAATAGAGAAACTGAGAGTCTATTTAGTTCCAAGCACTCCTTCCTCATAACAATAGATTATTGTAGATCTTTATATTTCCTAATATTTGCATGTAGCTTGAGTGTGTTGCCACCCCTGGGTTTTTGGTGCTTGTGTGTGTGGGTGGTGGTGGGAGGTGTTGCTGCTGCTGTTTTTGTCGTTTATTGGACCTTAAAATTCAAGCCACCTACACTGCTGCCCAGGGGGCAAATTTTATCATCCGTGTCTTTCCAAGGCTCCAGGGTCTCCTCCACCCCATCGCAGACCAGAAGGATGGAGAACAACCTGCCCGTAATTCTGTTCTGGACAAGAGTGATGGATGCCATAAAATCGAGGTGTGTCCCCCATACAATCGCTTCATAAAGACGCGGGGAAGGGGAGTCTCCTGTGAGTGGGTGCGATACATACATGCAGGCAGGCACCCATGGCCACATTCATACACACACGCGCTCGCTCGCTCGCACGACCGACAGTGCTGAACTTTCTGCAATCGATAAACGTGGCACCGAAAACGTGAGAAGCGTAAAGCAGATGTCGCATGCAAAGCAGGGCGACAAAGAGGCGAGCGGCTGGGTCTTCCTTCAATATGCGCACCTAGCCTCCCCTCCACTAGATCCGGGCGCGGAGCCGAACCTTTCTGCCGCTCCAGCTCCTCCCTCCCACCCGGAGGAGAGTCAACAGCGGGCGGATTAGCAACGCAGTGATGACCCCTTTGCCGAGGTCTGCCCCGGGGTGGCGACCAGGCAGACCCCAAGCGCCCCTTCTCCCGCGGTCCCCACAAAAGCCAAGCAAGCCCCCCCCCCGCGCGCGCGCAGGCACCCCCGGCTTTCGCGCGGCTTCCCTCGCAGCTGTCAGATTCACCCCCCGGGGCTGCCTCCCCCTTCCTCGCGCCCCGAAGCCCTGCCATCGCCCTCACGCGGGCAGCCGCCCGTCGGCTTTTCCGGGACTTACTTTCCGAGCTCTTCGAAGAGCTGATACTCGTCGGTGAAGCGGGTGCAGGTCGCGGTCGAAGCCATCACGAGCCCGGCTGGTTGCTCCTGGCGCCTCCGAGGAAGGGAAGGGAAGGGAAGGAGGAGGAAAGGTGGGTACAGCGGGGGGGCGGACGGGACGGGCGATGGGAGGGCAAAGGCGCCGCCGCCGCCGCCGCCGCTTCCCCTCCCTTTCCTCCTCCTCCTCCTCCTCCTCCTCGGGGCGAGTCTCTCTCTCACACTCCCTCTTGGCAGCTTCTTTTGACTTTCCAGCTGGCTGGCTGGCTTCTTTGGGGGGGGGGGGCCGGGCGGTGCAAGCGGGAGCGAAGGCAGAGGCGGGGCTGCTCCTCCAAGCCGCCTTCCGACCCGGCCGCCTTCCCTCGGTTACTCCGGGCGCCCCTGAAGCCCCCGAGGGTCGTCTATGGCCAGGGAGCCATCCCGAAGGGAGAGCAAAAAAACAAGCCGGGGGAAAAGAGAAAGCCGGAGCTGCGCGGGCCGCCGGGCGAAGAAGCAGAAGCCGCCGCCCCGACGGACTGAAGCAACCCGGAGACCGGGGCGGGGGGGGGGTGGCAGCCGAGGAGGCGAAGCGGGGACGGCGCCGGCGCGCGCGCGCTGCCCTTTTCCCTGGCCGCCTCAGATGCCCTCCCGCCTGGAGCGCGCGCGAGCTCCTCCAAAGGCCCCGGAGCTTCCTCTCCCCCTGGCCCGACGGCGGCGGACGCCTGGCGAGGCTTGCGCTCGATCCAAGGCGGCGGCGGCGGCGCCTCAGCTGAAGCCGGCGGCTGCGTCCCTTCCTGCCCTGTTCCTCCTCCCGCCGCCGCCGCCGCCGCCTCGGCCGCTCACCTCTTCCCGTCAACCTCCCCTCTCTTTCTATACCACACCTCCCTCTAGCGACCGCCGGGAAGGGCCGCGAGGAGCGGCTGGGCAGACGAGCAGCTCTGCCCGGCCCCCTTCGTTCTCCCCTTTCCTCCCCCCGCGCCTCCTTTTCTGTAAGCCGTTCTTGACGGCACCCTGGCCCTCGCTCCAGACGGCGGCCGTGGCGGTGCCGGCGCTAAGGAAAGGCGCGACACATTCCGGGCGCTTCCTTCGCCCTCCCCCGCCCCCGCCCCGGCCGCCGCTCTTCTTCCCAGGACGTGTGGACTAGTGAGCAAGGATAGCTTTCCGCGACGGTCGTCGGAAGCCGAACAGCTGGGGCTGGCACACATGCACGGGAGAGGGATTCTCAGCGCGAGAGGGATGCTTAAGAGAACGGCGCGAGGGAGCCGTGGAGAATTTGCGTGTCGTTACAAACGAACGCCCCGTCCCCCACTTCGGGGAGTTTCCCTTTTGACCACGTCTTGCAAACTCCGGCTTGCAGCCGAAACGGCTCGGGCGGGAAGGAGGCTTTCGGGGCCGCAGTCATCGGCCCCCTCCGGGGTGGCCCTAGAGCCCAAGTGGTGGGAGGGAAGGCGCCCCACCCCGGGCGATTCCATCCGCCCTCCGCCGCGTTCCATTCAGTGGCGTCATAATCGACACGCGACCTCGTGCGTTCCACCCAGCCAGTCTCCAGCCGGAAACACGGGCGGGGCGGGGGGGGGAGAGAGGAGGGGGATTAAAAAAAAAAAAAAGAATGGAACGTTGTTTCGAAACTCTCGCGAGAGAGAGAGCAAGCAACGTGTTTTGGGGAGAAGATGGGAAGGAGGAGTTCGGAATGCTGGCGGGCGCGGGGAAGCTCCTCTTGCGCAATTACGGCGCCGTTCTCGGTCATAATAAGAAATGCGCTGGGTTTCTATAAATGGACAGTGTTTACGTATGAAGATAGTCATGTTTTTTTTAATGCGGTATGTTTTCCTATAGAGATATTACATAATTTTTGACGGGTGTCAAGTACCGTGCGCTGAGGGCGCAATGTTGCACGCATTGACTTGAGAGTCGCGCAAAGGGGTTGAGGTGTCAAGTGATCCTCTGCATATTTTTCTCATGAGTAAGCTGCTTTGAACCTACAGGTTCCTGGGTAAGACAGGTAGAGGACTGCACTGGATGGCTGCAAATTGTCAGCAGTCTTTAAGGGTTTGCCTACCCGGGCTCGTTTGGAGCGGAATGGTGGCAAATAGAAGGGGAAGATATGGAGGCAGTGACAGATTTTACTTTCTTGGGCTCCATGATCACTGCAGATGGGGACAGCAGCCACGAAATTAAAAGACGCCTGTTTCTTGGGAGGAAAGCAATGACAAACCTAGACAGCATCTGAAAAAGCAGAGACATCACCTTGCCGACAAAGGTCCGCATAGTCAAAGCTATGGTTTTTCCAGTAGTGATGTATGGAAGTGAGAGCTGGACCATAAAGAAGGCTGACCGCCGAAGAATGGATGCTTTTGAATTGTGGTGCTGGAGGAGACTCTTGAGAGTCCCCTGGACTGCAAGGAGATCAAACCTATCCATTTTGAAGGAAATCAACCCGGAGTGCTCACTGGAAGGACAGATCCTGAAGCTGAGGCTCCAATACTTGGGCCATCTCATGAGAAGAGAAGACTCCCTGGAAAAGACCCTGATGTTGGGAAAGTGTGAAGGCAAGAGGAGAAGGGGACGAGAGAGGACGAGATGGTTGGACAGTGTCATCGAAGCTACCAACATGAATCTGACCAAACTCTGGGAGGCAGTGGAAGACAGGAGAGCCTGGTGTGCTCTGGTCCATGGGGTCACGAAGAGTCGGACACGACTAAACAACAACAACAACAAAGGTCAGGTAGAGGTCTGGTGTATACGTCTTGCGATCCTTGCATCCAAATGGCAAACTCACCTTAAGTGATCCTATTTGGTCCATCTGCCTGTTGAGAACAACAGCATCCCCCCCTTCCCATTTCCAAGAGGATGTTTTCAGTTATTTTCTCAAAGTGATGCAGCTCATGAGCACATCTCTAATGGGTTAAAAAATCATTTTGCTCCTCTGTAGAGTGGTCACTACTCAGTGGATTTAGGCAGGTTCTCCACCAAACTTTTCAAAAAAGTAAAGCACAAAAATTCCCCTCCTGTCTCCTTCTGTGAGGAAGTTTTCAATATTTTAATTTTTTTCTATGTGGTGCAGTGCATCAGTGCTGCCCTAATACATTTAAAAACAAACAGCAGAATAAATGTTTAACTTACCAATATTGTGAAGCAGCTATGGTCTCTTTTTATCAGCCGTTTTAAAAGTACAAGTGATGGTGAGTCCTTTTGGTTGCAATTCATCTTTCCTGACAGTACCAACAGTCACACACAAAGCAAAAATGATGCCCCTCCACTCAAAGCAGAATACAGAACAAGCATTTTAAAACACTTGATGAAAATTATATATGAGATCCACTGCTGGTCTGAGATGAGACACTGAAATGTATGGGCCTTAGTCAAAAGTAATGTTAGTGCCATTATTTCAATGGATCTACTGTAGTTGGAATAAACATTGTTTCCATTAAAGTTTGAAAAAAAAATACCGTTTTGGACTACAGCTCTTGGATGTGCCCCTCCCCTGCTGCCAGCATGGTTGCTGATTATAATGACTTAAGAATTCTGGGAATTCTAGTACAAAAAAGGTAACTTCCAAAACTCTGATTCCTTTTCTACATATGTCTGTATGCAGCCATTGATTTCCTTCCATCTATATGTTATGAAAGGAAGGGAAACTCTCATTTGATTTATCCTACTCCCAGTAACTAGAAGTAAAAAGAACACTTCAACTTTTGTTGAGTGTCAAATGATGAGTAGAAATATAGAAATGTGTTTATCAGAAAACAGTGCATGGTTACAAATCTTTTGGAGATCGTATATGGTGATTCTAACCACCATAAAATTATGGTAGCTGAGAGGTTTCCATGTTATCTCAGTCACATAAAAGAAAGATAGAGGCTAGGGGTGAGCCCTTAGTTGTTTTGTTTTGTTTTTGGACACCAGCTTGCAGAATTCTTCAAGATCTTCCTAGGCAGAATTCTAGGGGTGGTCCATTCCACGGAAACACAACTACATTTGACTCATCTGGAACAGGGCCTATTTCTTGTACCGAAAGGAAATTGTCCAAGCGTTTGTGGGGAGCATATTTTTTTACAAGGCCTAATGGGCAGCAGTGGTTGGACAGTGTCATCGAAGCTACCAACATGAATTTGACCCAACTCCGGGAGGCAGTGGAAGACAGGAGGGCCTGGCGTGCTCTGGTCCATGGGGTCACAAAGAGTCAGACACGACTGAACGACTAAACAACAACAACATTGGGCAGCAGGATTACATTTCCTAGGAAGCAATGGGGCAGCTTCTTTTTTGTACAGAAAGTAGACCCAAGACAGTCTAGAAGACAGTCTCTGCTCCAGGTGAGTGAAATGTAGGTGTGTATCGATGGACCGAAATTCCTAGAATTTTGCCTGAGGAGTTCTTGGAGAATTCTGTGAGTTGGCAGCCAAAATCCCAAAACAAAACAAAAATGTGAATGGGGTTGGCCACCATTTTATTGTATTTATGGATGCCATAGTTCTACTCTAAATCCTTTTAAAAGACTGCAGTCTCTACTTCTGCCATTTCCTCAGGTTGTCTGTGGATAGGGACAAACTTCATAAATTTTCTATTTCTAGCTCCTGCATAGACTAGCTTTTGTGAGAACAAATCTCATCCTGAATTGTGTTTCGTAGGGAAAAACTTTGAGAAGCCCACAAACAGCCTGTGAGAGACAGATTCATGAATCAGACGTTGTAGTGGTGCCTTGAGTTGCAAACTTAATTTGTTCCGGATGATGGTTGTAACTCAAGTTGGTCGTAACTCAAAGCACCATTTCCCATAGGAATACATTGAAAAGCGATTAATCTGTTCCAGCCGTTTTTTGGTTGTATCTCAAGGCATTGATTGTATCTCAAAGCATTAGTTCCGATAGGAAGTAATGCAAAAGCGGTTAATCCTTCCACTGGGGGAGACTTTTTTTTAACCTAAGATGACCTCTAAGGGCAGGAAAGGAGGGAGGGAGGGAGGGAACAATGGGGAAAAGAGTCCTTTTTTCTCTTGTATCTCAAAGCGCCGGTTGCGAGTCAAAGCAAAATGGTGCGACCGGAGCTGGTTGTAACTCGAATTGGTTGCAAATCAAGACGGTTGTAAGTCGAGGCACCACTGTACATAGGGTTTATCTCTTTAAGAGACATGCTTTAATGGCAACTCCCTTTCCTTTGTGAGTGAGTATATTTCAGCTTGTTGGGAGAGGTCTCTATGCAAGTCCAAGGTGCTGATTTACTTTTTGCTTTCTGTGTTTCTGTGTGTGAGAGAGAGAGAAAGCTGCTTTTGGTTTGTAGCAAAAAGTTAGGATTGAAGTTAGGCCTCCAAAACCAATTCCAAAAAGAATATCAGAACACAGATCAGCATCCCCATCCTCACTCAAAGCATGGGCACATTGATACTCTCTCTCTCTCTCTCTTTTTAAAATAAATTTATTAAACAAACATCCGACCTAAACAACATAAACCTAACACCACAATAAAATACAATTACATAATACACCAGTGCCACCATCACCCTCAGGGCTAGCATTAATAATATTTTAAATTTCATTCAGTCCATTTTCTCTCCAAAACTTCATTGTTTCTTCCCTCGGTGTATATCCCTTCCCTCTCCAAAATACATATTCCAATAATACACTCCATATTTTCTTAAAATCATTATTTTTTGATAGGCCTCTTCTTATTTTCATATCACATGTCAGTTTATCATTAATTGCCATATTCCATAGTTCTCTATACCAGTGTTCCCCAACCTTTTCCGGTCTGCGGACCGGCTGGGGAAGGCGGGGTACCCCCCCCGCGCGCGCGCATGCGCGAACAGCAGCGTGCACTTGTGCGGCCCCGCGCGCGCCCCCGCGCACGCGCAAATGGCGGCGCGGCGCTCGTGCGGGCATTCCAGCGCGCGCGCGCAGGCGCAAACGGGCTGCACGGGGGTGAGTGCGCGCGGGGAGGTCTCTCTTGCCGGCCCGGTCTGGGCCAGGCCAGGGACCGGCACCGGGCCGGGGACCGGGGGTTGGGGATCGCTGCTCTATACCATTCTTCTAAATTGAGTTGGTTATCATTTTTCCAGTTTCTTGAAAAAAATAACCTTAAAAAAGATACTCTCTTTTTACACCTTATACTACAGTGTGGCCCAAGTAGTCATCTCACCCCCTAATTACCCCAAATGGCAATTAGATTTAAGTATAATAAAAGCAAAGACATTCAGACCACAGATTCTGCCATCGATTCTCACTCAAAATATGGACATACTTATGCTTGCTTCTTATACTTTAACTTTCACCTCCATATTACAAGTGATGTAAAAGATGTGAAATGGAACACAGTTTTTTTGACAGTGTTGGTATGTAGAAACAAGATCTGCGCACACAGTTTTATCCACAACTTGTTATGTGCAAGTCAGAACAGCAACCCTAACAGGGCATTCAAGGTAAGTGGGATATTTAAGGAATGCCTTTCGTGGTTGCACATCCCCAGTGAATTTTCATGGCTGAGCTGGGATTCAAACCCAGGCCTCCTGAGTCCTAGTCTGTCACTCTGTCCACTACACCATACTGGGTATCTGTCTACAACTATATGATCTTAATTAATTGGAGGGGGGGCAGGAAGACGTATGTTTAATGATCTTACTGCTAGTATTCACACACACACCCTTTAGTGGATCAATGAGTTGTGTTTATTCTACGAGTGTTTATTCTTTATCCTGTGTTTATTCTTTATCCTCGTAGGAGGATATTAAGCCATGAAAAGGATTCCTCAATCCAGCTATGTTTTGATTGAAGATGGAAGGTGAAGGGGTCAAATTAATACATATAATATATATCTTAGCCTAACCATAGCCACCTTGCTTTCTGTAACTTGCTTTGATACAAAAAATGTGTAAACCTATTGTGTCACGGTTTCTGCTTAGCAGAGAAGAATTGACAAAGGAGGGAAGCTGCCTGAATTGCTGTTACTTGCAACTAACTAGTCTAACTGAGAATGTGTCCTTGGTCAGTGATAAGGAACCTGGGAGTCTAAGTGGCTGGAACTGGGAGGGATGACGTCTGCAAACCCTCCTTTTCCCCTCCCGTCCTTTGCCTCCCCTTACTCATTTGAATGTTTTAAAAGTATATTCTGTAATGAGCGTGGCACGCTTCTTCTTCGCATGTTTCTGCGAGTGAAGTTGCGACTATTTACTTGCTTTCAGCTGGAAATAAACAAACATCTATTGGATCTCTCTGTCTCTGGCTGATTGATTAATGCATTAGAGACAGGCAAAAAGCCAGGAAATAGTCGTGGCACCCTTCAAAGGGATGCTGTATAGTCTGAATCACCTTCATTTGGGCAGTGGAGCTAAAGCAAGTTGTTAATCCCAATCGTAATGGCTGCTGAATCAACTGTTGAATTGTAAAAGAGAATGTACGGTAGGTGCAATTAACAGTGGGATTTAAATCCATGGTGTCTTCATAGTCACATGTGTTTAAATGTATTATATATTAAGTAAATTAGAAATTTAAACGGCCTAGGTTTAAGGTATCTCAAAGACCGTGTCCTCCATTATGAGCCTGCTCGGATGCTAAGATCATCAAGAGAGGCCTTTCTGTCAGTCCCACCACTTTCACAGGTGTGTTTTGTGGGGATACAGGAGAGAATTCAGAACTCTCTCCCACAGGAGCCCAGACTGGCCCCATCTGTTGTCCTTATGCAAGCAGGTAAAGACCTGAAGAGGTCCAGTTAATACATATAAAATATACCTTAGCCTAACCGTAGCCATCTTGCTTTCTGTAACTTGCTTCGCTATGTGAATGTTTTGCTTAGGCAGGCAAGAATGAAAAAGGGAGGAGGGGGTGTCTGTCTGAGTTTCTTCCAATTTACAATTAAGGTATTTCTAAATTGGAAACCTGTCCTTGGAGAAGTTGGGTGTCTGACACGGAGGAATGAATTACTCACAACTGAGCTCGTGCAGGAATTCCTGCTAATTACAGAATCTCCTCCCATTTCTCCTCCTCCTCCCAACCCCCCTTAGCCCCTATTTCATGTTTTGCCTTATAAAAATGTATACTTTTTGTACTGGGGCGCGCTTCTTCTCTGCATGTTTTCTGCGTGTGAAGTTTGCATCTATTTGCTTACTTTCAGCTGACAATAAACAAATATCTGTTGGATCTCTCCATCTCTGGCTGATTGATTAACGCATAGTGACAGGCAAAAAGCCAGAAGTTAGTTCTGGCCCCCTTCAGACCTTTCTCTTCAGACGAGCTTTCCTCAGTGATTGACTGCCTGAGTGACATTTTTTAAATGGGTTGCTATGCCTTACAGCTTTGAATGTGTTTTTAGTATTACTTTTGTTTACCATTTCTCAGAGTGGTATTTGTTTGATCCTTTTAAATATTTGTATACTTATTGTTTTTAGTTTTTAATGTTGTCTTTTAATGATGTCAGCTGCTTCAGATTCTTTTTAAGGAGAAAGGTGGAGTAAAAATATTTTAAACACAAGCAGAGAATTTTAGATTCACAACAATTCTCCCAAAGCAACAGCAGCCACTGTAAAATTTCAAAAAAAAGTTACTTCTGACATTTATTACTAATTGCGGTATCCAGCTGCTACCTGAGAATTGTTTTAATTAGTCATTCTTGATCCTGCGCCCAGCACTCAAATAAGACACATCAAGTTAACAACCTCCTTCCGTACTGCAGGTGGTTGTAAGCTGTCTGTCTAAACAGTTGAAATGACCTGCAGCATTGATTGCACATTTGTTACCATCTATGGGTTAAGTCATAGTAAAGCCAAAGGGAGTTATTTTTAGTGATAAAAAATAAAGAGCCCATGTTATGAAGTTTGCCATTTTACATTGCCTCCCTAGTTGAATCATTCTGCTTAAATATATGATTGAATTTCTGCATGTCCTTTTCCCTCTCCCTTTCTGTTTGCACTATAATCTCTGAAATGGAATGTGCCTATCACAAGAAAACACAATTTATTACTAAAATGCTTGCAGCTTAATCTTAATGCTTGATCTTATGATGACAGATTGGTGTTCTTGCCTTTTCCCCATCTTGTAGTATGTATGTTTTGATTTGGACAGATTTTCCATGTGGCTAAACTAATTTACAGAAATGAAAACATTCTGCATTTCTTAGCTTCGATGATACTTTCCAACCATCTCATCCTCTGTCGTTCCCTTCTCCTCTTGCCTTCACTCTTTCCCAACATCAGGGTCCTTTCCAGGGAGATTTATCTTTTCATGAGATGGCCAAAGTATTGAAGCCTCAGCTTCAGGATCTGTCCTTCCAGTGAGCACTCAGGGTTGATTTCCTTCAAAATTGATAGGTTTGATCTCCTTGCAGTCCAGGGGACTCTCAAGAGTCTCCTCCAGCACCACAATTCAAAAACATCAATTCTTTGGCGGTCAGCCTTCTTTATGGTCCAGCTCTCACTACTGGAAAAACCATAGCTTTGACTATGCGGACCTTTGTCGGCAAGGTGATGTCTCTGCTTTTTAAGATGCTGTCTAGGTTTGTCATCGCTTTCCTCCCAAGAAGCAGGTGTCTTTTAATTTCATGGCTGCTGTCACCATCTGCAGTGATCATGGAGCCCAAGAAAGTAAAATCTGTCACTGCCTCCATATCTTCCCCTTCTATTTGCCAGGAGGTGATGGGACCAGTAGCCATGATTTTAGTTTTTTTGATGTTGAGCTTCAGACCATTTTTTGCTCTCTCCTCTTTCACCCTCATTAAGAGGTCCTTTAATTCCTCCTCACTTTCTGCCACCAGAGTGGTATCATCTGCATATCTGAGGTTGCTGATATTTCTTCCGGCAATCTTAATTCTGGCTTGGGATTCATCCAGTCCAGCCTTTCGCAAGATGTATTCTGCATATAAGTTAAATTAGCAGGGAGACAATATACAGCCTTGTCGTACTCCTTTCCCAATTTTGAATCAATCAGTTGTTCCATATCCTGTTCTAACTGTTGCTTCCTGTCCCACATAGAGATTTCTCAGGAGATAGATAAGGTGGTCAGGCACTCCCATTTCTTTAAGAACTTGCCATAGTTTGCTGTGGTCCACACAGTCAAAGGCTTTTGCGTAGTCAATGAAGTAGAAGTAGATGTTTTTCTGGAACTCTCTGGCTTTCTCCATAATCCAGCGCATGTTACCAATTTGGTCTCTAGTTCCTCTGACCCTTCGAAATCCAGCTTGTACTTCTGGGAGTTCTCGGTCCACATACTGCTGAAGCCTACCTTGTAGGATTTTGAGCATAACCTTGCTAGCATGTGAAATGAGTGCAATTGTACGGTAGTTGGAGCATTCTTTGGCACTGCTCTTCTTTGGGATTGGGATGTAGACGGATCTTTTCCAATCCTCTGGCCACTGCTGAGTTTTCCAAACTTGCTGGCATATTGAGTGTAGCACCTTAACAGCATCATCTTTTAATATTTTAAATAGTTCAACTGGAATGCCATCACCTCCACTGGCCTTGTTGTTAGTCATGCTTTCTAAGGCCCACTTGACTTCACTCTCCAGGATGTCTGGCTCAAGGTCAGCAACCACACTATCTGGGTTGTCCGGGACATCCAGATCTATCTGGTATAATTCCTCTGTGTATTCTTGCTACCTCTTCTTGATGTCTTCTGCTTCTGTTAGGTCCCTACCATTTTTGTCCTTTATCATGTCCATCTTTGCACGAAATGTTCCTTTAATATCTCCAATTTTCTTGAACAGATCTCTGGTTTTTCCCTTTCTATTATTTTCCTCTATTTCTTTGCACTGTTCATTTAAGAAGGCCCTCTTGTCTCTCCTTGCTATTCTTTGGAAATTTGCATTCAGTTTTCTGTAACTTTCCCTATCTCCCTTGCATTTTGTTTCCCTTCTCTTCTCTGCTATTTGTAAGGCCTAATTGGACAGCCACTTTGCTTTCTTGCATTTCTTTTTCTTTGGGATGGTTTTTGTTGCTGCCTCCTGTACAATGTTACGAGCCTCCATCCATAGTTCTTCAGGCACTCTGTCCACCAAATCTAGTTCCTTAAATCTGTTCTTCACTTCCACTGTGTATTCATAAGGGATTTGGTTTAGATTATACCTGAGTAGCCCAGTGGTTTTTCCTACTTTCTTCAGTTTAAGCTTGAATTTTGCTATAAGAAACTGATGATCAGAGCCACAATCAGCTCCAGGTCTTGTTTTTGCTGACTGTATAGAGCTTCTCCATCTTTGGCTGCAGAGAATATAATCAATCTGATTTCGGTATTGCCCATCTGGTGATGTTCATGTGTAGAGTCACATCTTGTGTTGTTGGAAAAGAGTGTTTGTGACCAGCTTGTTCTCTTGACAAAACTCTATTAGCCTGTGCCCTGCTTCATTTTGAACTCCAAGGCCAAACTTACCTGTTGTTCCTTTTATCTCTTGGCTCCCTACTTTAGCATTCCAGTCCCCTATAATGAGAAGAACATCTTTCTTTGGTGTCAGTTCTAGAAGGTGTTGTAAGTCTTCATAGAAATGGTCAATTTCAGCCTCTTCAGCATTGGTGGTTGGTGCATAAAGTTGGATTACTGTGATGTTGAAAGGTCTACCTTGGATTCGTATTGAAATCGTTCTATCATTTTTGAGATGGTATCCCAGTACAGCTTTTCCCATTCTTTTGTTGACTATGAGGGCTACTCCATTTCTTCTACGGGATTCTTGCCCACAGTAGTAGATATGATAATCGTCTGAATTGAATTCGCCCATTCCCATCCATTTTAGTTCACTGACGCCCAGGATGTCAATGTTTATTCTTGCCATCTCCTGTTTGACCACATCCAGCTTACCAAGGTTCATAGATCCTACATTCCAGGTTCCTATGCAGTATTCTTCTTTGCAACATCGGACTTTCCTTTCACTTCCAGGCGCGTCCGCAGCTGAGCGTCCTTTCGGCTTTGGCCCATCCACTTCATTAGCTCTGGAGCTACTTGTACCTGTCCTCTGCTCTTGCTCAGTAGCATGTTGGACGCCTTCCGACCTGAGGGGCTCATCTTCCAGCATCATATCTTTTAGCCTTTTGTTTCTGTCCATGGAATTTTCTTGGCAAAGATACTGGAGTGGCTTGCCAGTTCCTGCTCCAGGTGGATCGCGTTTATTCAGAATTCTCCACTATGACCTGTCCATCTTGGGTGGCCCTGCACGGCATAGCCCATATCTTCTCTGCATTACTCAAGCCCCTTCCCCACGACAAGGCAGCAATCCATGAAGGGAACCAGCAACACATAATTTAGCTGAAAGGTAAAAAAACATAGGAAGGGAGAGAAAAAGCCCTGAATTAACCCCTTAACAACACTGAGCCAGACTGAGTATCCACAGTAGACAGAGTAGGCACCTTGTTCACAGCTGGTTATTGACATCCGCATTATAATGTATTGCAGATCCATTTAACTTTTCCTAATTATTTCTCATGTTGTTAACTTTGTGTATGCAAATTTTATGCTGGTTTGTCTTTTTTGTGATCTGTCTCTTCTCTTGTGGCAGTGGGGTAGGCTGCTTCCTTAATAACAACTTGAGCACTGCAGCTTCTGAAGCTAAATTTTTACTGTGTGAAATGTAAACAGAAATGCCAGCAAAAAGCATCATATTGGTTATTCAGCCTCAGATGGGACTTCATTAAGGTTTATGAGACTGGTCAATGTAACCATTTACTGGCTGCAAGCCAGATGGTTTTGTTTTTAAAACAGTTGTTTTTGCCCTTCTCAGATTCTCAGGATTTTTTAAAAAAAATACAAGATTTGTTTGTTGCAATGTATCTCAGTACTCATATCTTCACAGAGTAGCTAGAACACAGGGTATAAATTCATGTATCCATAAAGGACATAGAATAATATTAGAGCTGCTATGACTCAGTTCCATCTTTAAAGTCATCCTTTCTTCAGCAGTGTCATTATTGTCTATAAATGACTAACTTCTTTAAGTGATTAATTTCAAAGAATAGGAAGATATTAAATAGTGCACATATGACTAACTCTAATTTTGAAACTTTTGATGTATCCATTTAATATTCTTTTCATACTTCAGAATCATTGTTTTAAATGTAACCCCAATTAGATATGCCTTGTCATATTTCTTTTTCTCTGATCACCAGGGTGGATAAAAATCAATTATTTTTCAAATCAATTTGATTTAAATCACGATTAAAATAATGATTTACATTTTTAAATGATTTTTTAAAATTTAAATTGTAAAAAAAATAGTTTTTTAAAACATTAAATCATTATTTAAATCAAATCTATCCTGGTGTTCACAGTTTTTGGATGCTTTGTGTACTGTGTATCATGTGAGCTGCCAGGTAAACAGTCCCATCTGACTGCGTTATGTGTGCCCTTGTTTACATGTTATCCTAAAAGTCCAAGTTCTTCTGGCAACCACGACCATTTTCAATACTCTCCACTTTTTCTTGCAAAATATCTATCTTTGCAACATCTGATGTATTTGCTGCAGGTCATTTCAATATAAATTGTAAACTCCTCATCTAAACCACCATGTGAGTTAGTAAAATATTAGCCAATTTAAAAAAAATCAGTTGTTGGAAGCTCAGCAACTCGGTGCAGATTTTTACAAAGTGATCCAGGGAAGGCTTTTGTGGCTAAGCTTCTGGTTGCTGATTTGATCATTCCTATCGCCTCTTCCTGTCCTGCACCATCACCAGATGACAGAAATTTTGAAGAAGTGGTAGTATTGACAGAGAATAAATGTCTAGAAGAAGAAAGCAGAGAAACCAAGGTGTCTTGCCCCGAAATAATGTCTCTATGTTTTAGAAGTTGCCTTCTAACATGTTTTTTACCTCCTCATTTGGAACCCAGTCAAAAGAATAGCCTCTGCACCATAGGACAAATGGGGGAGAAATGACATGAAAATTGTAGATGTCATCACACTCCAGACATGATCTATCTACCCTCTGCACCCCATAAGGACTTCTTTCTCTCTTCCTTGATTCCTGAAAGCCTCCTTTTATTTTCTTTCTCTTACCATCCTTAGAATCACAGACTTTCTGAACTCCCAAACCCCACAACTTCCTGGAACCAAAATCTAGCCCATTATGAAGCTCCAGTGATCACTAATTTGTTCTTAAAGCTTCCGCTCTTGTAGGAAATGTATTCTTTCAGGTAATTCTCCCCGCCCTTAGCAAAGCCTGGTTCATGGAACCTCATTTTATTCATTTGCCTATCTGCTTTATTTGCTCAGTGAACATTGTTCTGTTTGCCATGTACAAACTAATTGATTCCCTGTTAGACACTTTGCAGTAATATGGGATAATCCCTAATGCTGTTATTGTGGATATTTTGATTCCTAGGTTTGTTCACTAAAACCCTTTGAAAAACAACTGTACATGTGTTGTGCCTTATGTGTGCATGCATTATGTGCCATCAAGTTGGAATTGACTTATAGTGACCCAGCTAGGGCTCTCGAGGAAAGTAAGATATTTGAGGAGTGGTTTTTACCAATTCCACACCACCCAGTGAGTTTCCATGGTTAAGCAGAGATTCAAGCTCAGGTCGTCTAAGTTCTAGTCCATCACTCTATCCAGTACCACACTGGGTATCTTCAAGATACCAGTGTGACTTACTGGGACCAATCTACCAGGACACACTACTGCTGGTGTTTTAAAAAGAAATCAATAAATGTGTTTATTTTTAGAATGTGTGAGAATTCATGTACATATTTGCAGAACGTATTTAAAAATTCACCTTGAAATGTGCCTCAATTAAATTTTATATCATGTGCTCAGTTAGTGCTTTGTACTGGCTTGAAAGAGAAGCCTGTATAGCAAAAATTGGACTCCTATCATTTCATTTGATGCATTTCAAGAAAAAAGAAAAAGCAATGAAAATAATGACTTCTGAAACCGATCCCTTTTTTACAATGTAATGCATCAAAACTAAGCTGCTAGTATTTGCTAAAGGTTCCCACCAATGAGCACTATATCTACTTCAGGGTACTGTGCTTTAAGAAGGATATAGAAAACTGGAATGGATTTAGACAAGGAGAACAAAGGTGGTTAGGAAAAGACACCTTATGAGGGCAAATTGAGGCAATGTAATATGGACGATGGGATATGAAAGCATTTTTTCAAATACCTGGAGGACTATTACATAGAAGAGAACAAAGCCTTGTTATCTGCTGCTGGGGGGGGGGGGGAGAGCTGTTTTTAATAGGCTTATGTTACAGAAGGAGAAATGTTAGCGGAACATTAAAAGAAATAACAGCAAGAGTTATTCAACAGTAGGACCATTTATCTAGAGGAGTACTTGCTTCTGGTTCAACAAGCTGTTGAGGTAAAGGACAGAGAAAGGGTTTTTTTGACTAAACGGTGCCCAACTCCATAGTTCTTTAAAATCTCTAATAGTACCAACTCTACCTCTTTATACTGTAAACACAGGTATTGTTTCATTCCTGTTTTGATCAGTGTTCTGTCTGTTCAATTGAAATCTATTGAAATCTTGAAAATGACTTTCACAAGTTAGAATTGTTAGCTATGTGAAATATTCCCTATGAACTGTTACGCTGACACGGCTATGACACTATTCAATGTAGATGGAAATAAAGTAATTTTATTGAGCCCTACATATATTTATTGATAGAATGAAACAGGACGATGGTCTAATTTGAATATCTTATGATACAATTTCATATTTCATAAAAAGGTTGGAGAGTTAAATGTTCTGTTCTCTACATAATTTTAACCACAAACATTTTTGTGTTGCTTGTACAGAGACCCATTAAAAGTATTAAAACAGAAAGATCTGTGGATGTCAGTATCTATTTTCTGGTAGCCTGCAAGCTTTCAGTACAGAAAAAGTCATTATTTGTGGATAATTTGTTCCCTTGCTGTTTTAAAACTACTCTCAGTCTTTGCCATGGCCATCTCTGAAACCAAGGTCACAGGCAGAATAGAAGAGCAGAAGGTGAATGGGGGCAAGACCATGGAGAGCTTGAAAGTAAGGCAAGGAATTAGTAATGGCTCTGGAAGCATGTAATGCATTTTTACAGCACAATTATAATGGTTTCCTATCACTTCAGCTATTATGGCACTGGCCTGCAGAATTCTGGGATTTGTGGTTTGGTGAGCTGTTGTTTGTAGGTGTTCACTATAGCTTTCTAGCAGACAATTCTAAGGATCTCAATGAATTACACATTGCAGGATTCCGTAGGGAGTAGAGATGGGGATATTCATATTCGTAAACTAATATGAATATCCCTGTCCCGCTGCACCTAATCTGGATCCGGCCCCCGGGACCGGCCCATCCACTCATGCATCCCGGTGCCGCGAAGGTCCTGCTCTGCCAGCCAATTGTGGCAGTAGCTTCGCTGTTTCCCTCTTGGCTGGCGGACAAGTCTCCCCGCATGGCTGCTGAGTGGCCAACCAAGCAGGGAGACAGTGGAGCTACTGCCACAGTTGGTGGGAAAAGCAGGACATTCGTGGCACCAGGACGTGTGAGTGGATGGGCAGGCCCCAGTGGCTGGACCCACATTAGGTGCAGCTGGGACGGGGGTATTTGTGTTCATTTATGAATACGAATATCCTCATCTCTAATAGGGAGCCATGCTTATTAGAGTGGTATGTAACTGCTATTCTTTCTTTATTTGTATCAGAATATTACCCAATTTAAAATTATGGATGTATATGAAATGTAGGTAAAATTTAAAACAAAATAAAACGTTGAGATAATTAGACAGTTTTACAGTTATAATTGCTATAACTTTGGGATGCAGATACGGTCATAGAGATGTAAGAAAAGGAAGTGTCAGGGCTAGAATGATGAGGAAGACATATTCCTCACATAGGTGCTACTGGTACATTCAAAGAAAAATGTTGGCAAAGGAACAAGAGTGAGTCATGTGTCTGCTCATTTCTTGTTCCTGGCATAACATGCTACACAGTAATCCATGCATTTCTCCAGAAGACAAATATGCAATATCCCAGTATATAAATAGGCATGTATTTTGCAGCAGGACAGGTAGGAATGATTCTTGTATGTGAACAAGAACACTTGTTCTTCTATTATTAACTTTCATTTAAATGTACACATATGTCCCAAGTGAATTACCTGCAGCCAACAATTTCTGTCAGATCTTGTATAAGAAACTGTGTCATTTCTATACAATATTTATGTGGCTTGTTCTTACAGTGCATGGACTTGTAAACAGAATTGATTTTTTCTTGCTTCTTAAAAAGCCCTGATATGCAACCAACACTACAACTCACAACTATAATTCTGAGAGAAGTGTAGATGCAACACTTCCTTTTGAGTAAGTGCTATTTTGCCATACCTTTAAAAAAAAAAAGTTGAGCTGGCTGGATAGCTCAGTGGTTTAAGTATCTGTCTGTGGAGCCAGAGGTTGGGAGTTTGACTCCCCACTGTGCCAGAAGAAGGAAAAGTGAAATCACCTCTGAGTATTCTCTGCCTGGAAAACCCAGAAAAGGGTTGCCATAAGTCAGAAGTGACTTGAAAGCATATGATTTTTATTTAAAAATAAGTTAATTCTCACCTTTGCTGCTGAATTTCAGGAGGTGATTATGTTGCAAAATACTATGGGAATTGCTCTGGAATTAGTGCTGTTAAATGCACAGTATTTTCCACAGATTATATGAGGTACAGCTAAATGTAAATCAGTCTTGCCTATTTTCCTCCTAATCCATATTTTTCTCCCTTCACCAGCAGGGGCTTCTACATTTTTGCAATTGAATCTATCCACTTTGATTCTATAATGTCTGATCATTTGTGTTGATGTAGAACAGCAACGGGCATGTGTCCTTGGGTGCAGACACATTGCAGACATACAAAACCCACCAATGCCATTTGGTCCAGCTTACACAGTCTTGATAGCTAACAGCAAGAGATAAGGTGAGGAAGGGAGCAGTAATAAGGACAGAGAAGGAAGGAGAGGTTGTGGTTGTGTATAGAACTGCAGTTTATTTAGGAGCAGTGAGGGCACTTGCAATGAAATTATTCTGGATTATTTAACATTTCTGTTAAATTATTTCAGAGCCAAAAGAGGTTTTGAATCAACCCTTTGCAAATCCAAATCAGAATGCTAAGTATAGTCACGTGCTCAGTCATTTTTCCACACTTTCTGAAAATTCAAAAATCTCCTAAGTGCAAAGATGGGCTTGAGCCCAGTAATGGCCCTTCAAGATTCCAAAAGAGAGACTGGAATAAACAAATAGAATGAGGCTTAATTTGTTTAGATACACAATGAAATTCATAATGTGAAGTCATCCAAGCAGTGCATCTTTCAGAGCAAAGAGAATATAACTATGGCTCATTCCAGCTTTGAGAGTCTCTTGTCTTTAGGCTTATCTTGGCCTACAGAGTTCCTATAGTCCAGCCTATGGAGAATTATGGAAAATCTTTCTACTCCCATTCTACTCCATCTAAGGTTTTAGACTGAGTTATAATACAACAGACTGTAAATATTTTATTTTCCCTTAAATTTGTTTTCCTTTCTTTGACAATATCCTTTCTCAGTTAAACCTATTGGATTTTTGGCAACATATTAGTCCCTGTTTGTGTGCTGTTCCTCTTGGTATTATTGCCCACAGGCTGTAAGGGACTTTTATCCAGTGAGCTTACAAATTTACTGCTGTGACCCATTCGATCTAGTGTTGTCAAACCTCTGCCTCACATGCTGGCTCGAAGACTCTAGTTTTTATTTGGCTGACCGTAAGTAGGATCTACCTTATCTTAAAGTAGATAAAGTAGACCTTATCCTCTTAAAGTAGAGTTCAAGGTATCTCAGAAAATCTAGTGCAATAAACCAAGAAACTATAAAATGCATGAGTGACATTGAAAACTACACACTTCTCTGGAAAATCTGTAACCCATCCTACTACTTACTGTCCCAGCACAAAATCACTTTGTCATGCTGCAAGGTTTCCTACAGATGCAGCTCCTGATGGATAAATGAAGGACATTCAAGTTATAGGAAGCCAATTTGCTGTAATGGTTAAAGTGTTGGATTAGGATATAAGAGAGACCACCATTCAAATCTCCAATGCATTGGGTGACCTTGGACCATCACTATCTCTCTGATTAAAAGATTGTTGTGAAGATATAGTAGAGAGGGGAGAATAATGTAGGCTGTTATGAGCTTCTTGGAGGACAGGTTGAATGCAAATGTAATTAAGAAATTGCAGATTTATGCAAATACAGTTTTGAAATTCTCCAGCCTCTTTGGGGTGCTCAGTATTAGCTGTGGTTACAGTACAGTTTCATTCTGTTTTTGTTTTGTTTTGTTTCTTTTTGCCAGAGAACTTTTTAAAAATAAAATTGCTACTGTGAATGGCAACAGTAGCAATTAAGTTGGCGGCCTGGCCATTTTGCTTCCTTCACAATGCTCAACACTTGTAATTATTTTTCAGAGTTAGTGACTTTGTCAGGCCTCCCCAATGTTACATGTGTGAGGAGTCATGGTCGATGTAGTTTTCCTCTACTGCACCTTTTCTGTAGCATGCAGAAGAAAGCTCAGTGTTATGTTCCTGTTCAAAAACAAAACAAAACAAAACAAAAAACCCAACCATAAAGATTGTATCGTACCATAATTCAATTTCCCTAAGTTGTATTACACAGGCATGAAGCTTTCACTTTTCTGCTTCATATTTCAGGGTTGTTTACAATTTATTTTGGTAAGGTTTTTAATGTAAGTGTAACCCTGTGACGTGGTGGCAGCTTTCCCCTCTTTTCTATTACACATCTCTTCGTCACTCCACAGTACGCAGGCTGCCCATGCTTTCTGATCTCAAAAAAGCCGTAGGAGAACACTTATCTTATAACATTTCCCCCTTGGCTTTAGGTGCAATATAAGCACCTGAAAAGGCTGCTGCAGAGGTGACTGTATAGTGAAATCGAGCTATGCACACATAGCTCTGCCACCTCACCCGTTAGAATTTCTCCTCATTTGAAATTCTTATTAAAGGGGTATGAGGCAAAACCCAAAGGAAATAATGAATAAACAAAAAGACAAAAACGTTGTGGCTCCATAAAGACTAACCATTATATCTTAATGTGAGCTTTTGTGGACAACTCCACTTCTTCAGATATATGAGGTAAAATGCAGAGTTCACACAGTAGAACGTCCATGCCTGGCTTCAAGATACAGTAGTATATGGTCACGTTTCACACATGTAATGATTTATGACCTATGTTTGGTGTTCAGTTCTTTTGAAGTCTGGTTTTGTAAACATTCCCACAAGAGACAGAAAACAGAAAACAAGGCAAGAGTGAAAATCGGAGGGCAGGGGAGGTTGTGGTACTTTAAAGACCAACTGTAAGCAGTAACATGATTAAAGGAGACAGCAGAGGAACTATGTGTATTAAAAGGGAATTTGTTTTCTATCAGATTGAATGCATATGGTTCAAATTTGCATGGAAGAAATCTTTGGTACAGCACTACGAGCAACAGTTTACATCAAAGTGGTAAGAAAGAAGTGAGGAGTATGTTTTTAATTCTCCAGTGACTATATACTTCTCTGATGTATTCAATGTAGCGCTGCAGCAGTCATCTGTTAACTTTTTTTTCAAAACGACAAAGAACAGTAGGTAAAACCATTTCTCTGTGTCGTAATATGTAATTAGGAGGCTGTACCGGAGAAGGCATGAGGCAGACATTTAAAAGGGAGAGCGAAGAGCAAGCTGGCTGTTCCCCCAGCAACAAGGCAGACTGCTCGCACTCCTACGTTGTTTTGGTATGTGATATTGCACTACAGAGAGCTATTGCAGAAGTAGCTTATGAAGGGTAAAATGTGTCTGGAGGGTGCTTTGTCTATGAAGCAGAAAGGCCCTCAAAGAGCCATGCTGCTTAAGTAATTTCCTTAAATTGTAGCAGAAACATTTTTAGCTCCTTCTGACACTAACGTCCACAATACCTCCCAAGATGGATGTACATATTAAGCGGATGCTAGCAAATGCTTAGGCCAGGAGTTGGCCCCTCTGAAAGGTAACCAGGAACACCTTCCTTGAAAGTGTGTGTACTTAATGGATTTCTCACCTAGGCAAAGCTCTGTATATTTGCTAGTAGCAGAATATAATGAGAATAACAAAGAAACAATAAAATGAGAAAATAGGGAAGGGGAGAATCATCAAACTTAGTCTGAACCCACTTATAGTGCAACTGATGAAAAAAAAATATTCAGTCTGTTATTCCAGTCTGATAGAAAGCAAGTTGTGTACTGAATGAATTCGTACAACGAATCAATTTCTTTTTTACTCTTGGGGTCACAGGAGGAATGGAATACTAGTATCATGGCTCACGAGCCTTCTTGTTGTAGAAATCCAGGTAGCACTGGTGAAGGGACTTGGGGGGGGGGAACCTTCCCATAGACAGGAGTGAACCTTTCACAAGGTCCAATAGCAGTATAAAGCAATGGTTTCCAAACATTTTGGTCGTGTGGCTCCCATGTTTTACTGACTCACTGGGCGCAGCTCCCCTTGCTCGGAGGGGCCATCAGGGTTCTCACTGCCACCAGGAGCAGGATCATGACACCCCTCCCAAGTCATCCCATCTACTCCCCCCCCCCAAAAAAAATATCCCAGAGGGACCACCTCTTTCCGGGTCCTGACTCAGGAAGCTCACAAGGGCACAGAGCAAGCCCTTCCATAAGGGACCATAGAGATGGGGAAAGGAGAGACAGGCACACGGTTTCCAGTTCCAGTTCCTATTTGACATGGAGCTATGAAGGCTATAAAGGAGTTGTTCACAGAGCTATGAACAGCTCCTCTATACCTTCATAGCTCTGTGTTTCATGGTGCCCCTGGCTGGGTTTCATGGCTCCCAATGGAGCTGTGGCACACAGTTTGGGAACCCCTGGACTATAAGGCCTGGAAGAACTTACCACATATCATATATACAGCAATAATGCATACTTCAATAGTATAACGATGGGGAAAGGTTCTGTGAATTTCTACATTCTCATGCAATGTTTGCAGTATTAGCTAAGAAGATGATTGAATCTGAGTACATGCTTTTTATAGCATCCCATTTTTTTGTTTTTGGAAACCTGACACTAATAATAAAACAATTTTTGACTTTCAAATCCTTTTCAACAGTTTAATACAGCAGTAATTTTATTTCTGGGCTTTGCTCCATTTTGCCTTTTTTTGTTTTGTTTTTAAGAAAGCATTGATCCAAAAAGAGGCATATCCAGCAAGAAACTATACGCTAGAGGCAAAATACACACAATATCAGTGGGAAATCAACGTACTTCTCTATCTTCCATCAGTGATTCAAAAGCTCTGTATCTGACCATCTTATTATTATCAGTGTTGGATAATGACGTTCACCCTTTGAGGCACCTACGTGTTGTGCCCTCACAAAGGCTCCAGTCGTGTTTTCCTCTCACTGCCACCAGTGGATTACCTCAATCCACAATATAAATGACGTTTGACCAGACACTTGTCTTGTGAATGCAAACAAAACTTATTTATTGAAGTGAAGCCAATTTAATAATCACAGAAGTTCTTCAGATGAACATTGTACACAAGCAAATCATTAACAGGTCTCTCATTACATATTTTTCTCTTGCCATATAATTACCACCTTCTCCATCTATTTATCTTAACCAGCTTTATCTCTATTAGTATCTGTTCCTTCTCTCTCTGACTAACCAGTCTCTTATCTCTCTATCTCTTTCTCTATCTGTATCTCCTTCTGACTGACTGACTGACTATCTCTTGCCAAACCTTTATATAACCCCTGACTCCGCCCCTCCAATCCTCTCATAGGCTCATGCAAATTAGATCATGACCATGAGTGACAGGAGTGACGTGGGGCAATCGTCACACTTAGGTTCTCTTCGCCATCCATCAGAGCATTATTCTCAAAAAGAAAGAACTATTTCAGCCTATGCACATGATTACCAAAAGCTTTTTTTTTTCCCCTTGCATGTGGTAGTTGGAAAGGAGCTTGATCTAGAGGGCTTCACACATGATGAAGAAATGCCAAAACAGGAAGCACAAATAAGGCCCACTTTCTTTCTTTTTTGCATAAACCACAGTTATGCTGAAGGGTGAGCTTCCCATTGTTAGGTGTCCATGTACAAGTTGTATCACAACCAATTGTTTGTACATTTCACTGTGAGAACATTTAAATATATGCCTTAATCTCAGCTGTTAATCCTAAATGCAGTTTGTTGTTATGTGCCATTTCACAGGTTGCCTACGACATATGGCGACCTTAGGAATGAGTGATCTCCAAACTGTTCTGTCCTCAACACCCCTGCTCAACTCTTGTAAACTCAAGCCTGTGTTTTCCTTTATGGAGTCAGTCCATTTCATATCTGGTCTTCCTCTTTGCCTGCTGCCTCCCACCTTTTCCAACATTATAATCTTTTCTAGAGAATCTTGCCTTCTCATGATGTGCCCAAAGAACGAGAGCCTCAAATTCATCATATTTGCTCTAGGACCCACTTGTTCATCTTTCTGGCGGTCCAGGGTATTTGTAAAGCTCTCCTCCAGCAATATGTTTCAAACAAATCAGTTTTTTTTCTTGCCAGCTTTCTTAACTGTCCAGTATTCACACCCATACTTGATATTCAGGAATACAAGAGTATGGGTGATTTTGGTTTTGATCTCCAGTGATACATCCTTACACTAACTAGGTGATTTTTTCTAATTCCTTCATTGCTGCCCATCTGAATCTCAGTCTTCTTTTGATTTCTTAGCTTCAGTCTCTATATTAATGATTCAACTAAGGTATACAAAATCTTAATAATTTAAGTTTCTTCATTGTCAACATTAAAGTTGTATAGTTCTTCTGTGAGTCATGATTTTGGTTTTCTGAATGTTCAACCACAGTTCTGCTTTACCACTTTCTTCTTTCACTTTCACTAAAAGTCATTTAAACTCATTGTTGCTTTCTGCCACTAAGATACTGTAGTGTCAACTGGATATCTTAAATTATTGATGTTTCTTCCACCAATTTTAACTTCTTCTGAATCGAATCTACCTTTTCATATGATATGTTCTGTGCATAGATTAAACAGACAGGGAGATAAAATGCACCCTTGTGCACCCTTATTGCACCTATGCCAATAATAAACCATTCTGTCTCTTCGTATTTGATCCTAACAGTAGCTTCTTGTCCACAATATAGGTTACACATTAGGACAATCCAGTGCTGAGACGCACCCATTTCTTTCAGAACAACCCATAGTTTCTCACGATCCATATAGTCAAAGGCTTTGCTAAAGTAAAGTATAGACTGACCTTCTTCTGAAATTCTTTGGTGCACTCCAGCAGCCAGCAGATATTTACAATCTGATCCCAAGTGCCTCTTTGTTTTTGGAATCCATCTTGAACATCACACATTTCTCACCCCATATAAGGTAAAAGCCTTTGCTGCAAAGCCTTAAATATAACTTTGCATTCATGGGAAATTAAAGCAATGGTCCTGCAATTAATGTACTCCTTGGCATCTCCTTTCTTAGAGACTGGATTGTATATTGAACGTTTCCAGTCTGTGAGCCATTTTGTTTTTCATATTTGTTCATATTCTTAGAATGTTGACAGATTCAATCTCTGTGGTTTGAAATAGTTCTATTAATATTTCATTTATCCCTAGTAATTTATTTCTTCCTAGTGCTTTCATTTCACTTTCTAGAACTACTGGTTCTCCATCATAGGATTCCTCTTCAAAGGAGTCTGTCATCCTTTTATCTCATCTGTATAGGTCTTCACTATACTGTTTCCCCCTTCTTTTTATTTTATCCTGGTCAGACAGTGTGCTTCTCTGTTGGTCATTCAGCATTCCAAATCTAGGCTTCCCTTTTATTTCTGGAAGCGATCTCTTGTTTCCCCCCTTTTACTATTTCCCTCATTTTCTTTGTACTGGTTACTGTAACGGTTTTCTTTGTCTCTATGTGACAGTTGCTGAAAAGCTGCACTTAGGGTTCTGACCTTATTTCTGCCATCTTTTATTCTGACTTCTCATCCGTCCTTTATACTTTTAAGTATTTCTTCCATCATCCATCTAGGCTTTTCTTTTCTTTTCATGCATTCTTCCCTAAAAAAATCTCTGGTTCCATTCCAGAGTTCTTCTGGTTCATGGTCAATAGAGTTTAGTAATGCAAATCTGTTCCTTATGTGAACTTTAAATTCATCAGGAATGTTGTTTAAATTATATTCTGGCACTACAAAACCGCTCAGTCAATTGTAACTTTCTAAGTCAATACTGTTATATGTCTCATTGATTCAAAGAGTCTGCTGCAATTTGAATCAGGATGTTACCTGTAGAGCTGAAGTTCGATCTTCATTGTTTAGGTGGCAACGTGCATGGAGACTTACATGCTCAGTTTACTGCAGCAGAATATCTTTCCCCCTGCCTTCAGTTCCAAATAGAACACATATATCAGCTCACGTCTGGTTTAACCATGAAGCCTTATCTAGAGCCATACCAGGGAAATAAATGGGGTTTGGACCTGCTAGATCTAAGTGTACCCCTGTCCTGCTCTTAAAGTGATTCAGTTTAACCCCTGCTGCTTGCAGGAAAACACAGGTTGAGGACCGGCTGCCCAGACAGCAGAATTCTTATCTGTTGGTAGAGGCACTCTTCTGCTTCATTCTGTCTTGCCCTCAGGTGGCCCTTGGCAGGGGTTAAGACTGCTCTGCCCTTTGTTTTCTATTTACTATTTATATCTCACCTGCCCTCCTAATTGCTCAGGTTCACATGGTTCTCCTGTCCCTATTTATTTTCATAGCAGCCCTTGAAATAGGTTAGGTTGTTAATCTGAGAAACAATTACTGGACAAAGTTATCTAGGGAAAAGAACATCCATCTCTCCCATCCTTGTCCAACTTACTGACCATGACAGCACATTGGCCCTCAGTCATCTCTTTGAGTATTCCGAAAGATTGGGTTGTAGATGACACACTTCCTTATTACTTTATATATACACACTATATTTTACAATTTGCAAAACTGAATATGAATTGTGCAAGAACAGTTTGCATGAACCCTTGGCGGATAGACTTATATAGATTTTTGGTATGTATATGGGCAAGGTACAGCACTTTGCTGGAGAGCTTTTGCTTATTAAAAAGAATAATCAATGTGGGACTTGTTATTCAAAATAATAATATTAACAACAACAAAGCCCCACCTTACATTTTATTGTTTCTGGAAATCCATTCAGGGACAGAACAAGAGGAAAGTCCTAACTGAAGGGCATGGTTAGATGGGCATATAGCTCACCATTTGGATTGCTTTTGCTGCTGTTTGGTCAAATCAAATTACAGCGGTCAGATGTGTTTTGACTTAGAGTGATCCATCCTGCTCCTTTTTAGATGGAGCTTACCTGCTCCTTTTTGGCACAATGCTAGGGCTATAGTTTTTTTTTCTGCATGATTTAGAGCACTTCTAATTATCCTGTTCTGTAGCCCCATGCGGATGGTTGGTTCCCACCCAAATAGAGTTGTAGGCAGTGTTATCTGAGATGACAACCATGTGATGTATTTGATGGGTTGTGGCACTGAAAGGGATGAAGGAGAATCCTCCTCCTCTATTTTCATCTACTCTACCATTTCAGTGTTTTTAACTTATATTTCCCTATTGATGCCTCACTATTCTAGATAAACAAGATACCTTGGCAGTATTATGTATACCACGTGAGGAAGATGCAGAGCTGTTTCACTGTGTCACTTACTTTATTTAACAACTATAAAGAAGGAAAGTCTCCACAGCCTGCTGAATGACAGCTGTGGAAGAAGAAGGTGGGGAAAGGGCAGGAAAAGGAGTGTCATCCATCAAAAGGGGGACAAATTGTAGCAATCCAAAGACCTGTCTGGACCCTTCTCATGTGAACAGAAGGATTGCTTAATTGAGAGATAAAACAGATTGCACTAAAGATAAAAACCTTTAAAGCAGGAACCAGACCACTCTAAGTTCCTCCATCTGGACAGGCCCACAATTAGAAAAAGCTCTGTAGCTGCCTTCCATGTGTACAGATATGCTGGCTTTAGCTTCCATTGTGAAGATCCACGTATGGCTTTGTCTTTCTAATGGAAGACAACAATGTCATTACTAAGCTTTGGAGAAGAAGGAGGAAGGAAGGAAGTAAAGCCAAAGAATACCATACTGCACAGCAACCAATATTTCCTTAGAAAAGACAAGAACAGGGAAAATGCTTGGACCTACAATGTGCTATGTATTGGCTGTCTTTTTGTCTATTGCCATCTGCTTGTTCATGTTAGTTGCAACATGCATCAGTACTTAACTTTCAATAATAATACTAAAATTTGCCACAGATTACAGCCTTCATAATATTCATAGAACATTTTTGTATGATTTTACTTTGTGAGCAAACCTTCTTCCATAACTGCACCAAGCAAATGTGAAATGTTATTATTATTTTATTTATCTTTTAATATAGTTAATCTTTTAAAAATTATATTTAAAAAAATGAGAAGCAGATCCGTTTGCTCCAATTATTCCTTTAATGAAAAAAATACTCTTCCAACAACAACACTCTATTGAACTTACATGTAACTACTACATTTTAATTTAGGCCCTTTGGTCTATTATGTTTTTCACTTCCAAATACACGCTCAAGCAATTTCCCCGTAACAAAATATAAAATACTTTCCTTTACAGCTGCCCAGAGTAATAAGAACATGAGCTCTCCTTAGCTTTAAAAACTTTAAAAAGGAAAAAAAAACGTTTACTGAAGAATGACAGTCATTTTGGGGACATTAGCCAAGCTGAGAAAGCAGCATCAGGTGAAGAATGATATTTCTTAAAAATGCATGGGTCCCAATCAACCACATTTTATAGCGAGGGCTATGGTACATTTGCACAAATCTTGAGTGGTTGCTAACAGTAGGATTCTTTTGTGAAGTTACCAACATTCATAATTACATTGGAACAGGATCTTCTCCGGATTGTACTGCTCAGTTGTGTTATAAATTGAGCAGAATTCCCCATGCCATGAATGTTCTGTTTGGAACACCTCCACCCTCCTTGGTGCCTTAAGCTCTGCAACAACAGATGGAAAACTTGGCACAACTGGAATCTACATTTCACTTTCCTGTGATCCTTTTGTAATGTAATGCTCAAGATACCCAGGAAAGGGAGGTTTCCTGAGGGCTCTAGGAACACCTCTCAGTTCCCCTTCATTAGCAGGAAGGGAAGGCGTTGCAGATACATAGGCAGGATGCAGAGGCTCGCAAGGGAATTAGACCTAACAGCAGTTTTTGAACTGTCTAAACTGGATGTAACCATGAAATTGTGAGCAGCAAAATGAGGTCTACTCCAGGAATTGGATTCAGAAATACTCACTTAGTGGGTGCTGAATTTACTTTTATTTTTATTGCTTTGTTTGAAATTGTTAAACAAAAAAGAGAGAAAAAGCCATGTGTGGTCCTTGTGCAAAAAGGCTGGCGTATACTTTTATTAGACCAATAAAATCTCAGAAACTGGCTAGTTTTTAAGTCCCTTGGGATTCTTGATCAGGCTGAGCATTTCACAGCATACTTTTGAGATTTTAGTGGTTTAAAAAAGGTATAACCCACTCTTGTTTTTGGATTTTAAACTGTGGTTTTAACTGATTTGTTATTTAACTTGTGGACTTGGTTTCTAATTACACAAATAATTACACACATATATAATTACACACACACATATATAATTACACATATATATAATGTGTGTGTGTGTGTGTTTATTTTTTTTAATTTTTTTTAAAATTATATAACTATAACATAAACAAGAACATATAACATACGAACTAAAATACAATTTAACTGTGTTCCCCACCACCATATGCGGGACCTCTTGCCATAATCTTCCTCTTCCTTATTGTTCTTCTTCTTCTTCTTCTTCTATTGTCCTCTTCTCCAAAACTGCATTGATTCTTGATTTGGAGCTTTCCCTTTTCCTCTTATTAGCACATATTCCAAAAATCTACCCCATATATCATAAAAGTTATTTTTTTTCAACTCTCCTTTCTTAACCTTTAAGTTACAAGTTAATTTATCATTTATTGCTATATTCCATATTTCTTTATACCATTCTTCAATTTGCAATTCGACTTTTGATTTCCATTGCCTAGCTATAATCAATCTAGCTGCTGTTAATAAATTGGTTATCAATTCTTTAGTCATTTTGTCATATTCCACATTCTCATATATTGATAACAAAGCAATCTCAGCATTAAATTCTATATCTTTTTCACATATGTAGCTTAATTCTTTAAAAATTTGTTTCCAAAATCTTTGCACTTTTTCACATTCCCACCACATATGAAAGTATGTACCAATTTCCTTCCCACATTTCCAACAGACATTCGGATGATTGGCATTAATTTTATTTAATTTTGACAGTGTTAAATACCATCTTAAACTAAGTTTAAAATTTTTTTCCCTTATTCTTACTGACATAAATCTTAACACCCTCATTTTCCATATCATCCTCCATTCTTCTTCATTTATTCTTTTTCCAATATCTTGCTCCCACACTATTTTTAATCCTTCTTTCTCACTTTCCTCTTCCTCTAAATTAAGAAGAAGTAAGTAAATTTTACTCACAGTACCTTTCACTGAGTCAGTCATCCAAATGTCCTCATATGACAATAAAAATTGTTCATACTTTGTATATTCTCTACCTTTATTATATTTATTTACCCATTCATTAGTCCATCTTTCTAATTGTATATAATTCAACCATGAAATGCTCCTATTCTGAAGAGTTTGTTTCATTTGATCTATCGATCTCATTTTATACAACCAATCTTTCAATCTAATCACTTTCTTTTCTTTAAATAGATCCACATACACTTTCATATTGGTAGGAAAATTTTCTATTTCTGTCACTAATCCAAGTGGGGAATATGATGAACATAAATTCTTTTTGCACTTATACCATATATTTAACAATGTCTTTAAAAATGGGTTATTAATTTCCCTTATTTTATCTTTCTTAATTATACCAAATAAATATTTTTCTATATCTGCCTGTAATTCTGATGATTCCATCTCCCACCAAATTAGCCTTTCTGGATTATATATAATTTCCCCAATAAACCTCAATTGGTTAGCCAAATAATAATTTTTTATATTTGGTAAACCTATACCACCTTTTTGCTTTGTTCTATACCAATACTTTTTATTTATTCTAGATCTCTTCCCTTCATTACAGTACTTATTAATTATTCCTTGCCAAAATTTCAAATCATCCTCTGTTAACTGTATTGGTAGCATTCTAAATAAAAAATTAATTTTTGGTAAGATTTTCATTTTTATCAATGCAATCCTTCCAAACCAAGATAGCTTAAAATTACTGTATTCCTGTAATTTGTTTTTAATCACTTCCTTTAGTTTATTATAATTATATTCCTTTATTTTTTGAATATTTTTTGCTAGATCTATTCCTAAATATTTAATTGATTTACATAATCTGAAATCATATTTTTCAACACACCTTTCTTGTTCTACTCTATTATGATTAAATAACATTAATTCAGATTTTTGCCAATTTCTATATCTGCCTGTAATTCTGATGATTCCATTTCCCACCAAATTAGCCTTTCTGGATTATATATAATTTCCCCAATAAACCTCAATTGGTTAGCCAAATAATAATTTTTATATTTGGTAAACCTACATATTTGTGTGTGTGTTTAGTATTCACATTTACTAACAGACTGGTAAAAGTGTTGGGATAAGTGCCCAAATAAATGTAGTGATCTTGAGCCCCATTTTGGGTGAAAGGAAAGATATAAATCCAATAAATATTTTTTTGGGGGGAGAGAATGGTTGAGTAGACCAATTCTGAAGCAAGCTGAGGGTTTCCTATCACTGTTTCTTTCTTTAAAATGTGAATAGATAACCACCCCATTTCCAGTTTTGCATGGTGAGAAAATACACAACAGATCCACGCATTAGGATCAGAGCATGGGGAAAAATACTTTTGCAGGGGTTTGCAGCTTCCAGAATTTATTAGCTAGCATGATCATTGTCCATGCTGGCTGGGCAATTGTGAATGTTGGAGTCTCAAAAAGTACTCTTTTCATAGTCTGATCGGAAATAACTAATAGTTAAAGCAATGTTACGATGTGGGAGATGTTACATTACTAACTGTATCAAAGTCAAATAACAGAAAATATCTGTTAAGAAAGTGATACCTCTTGGGACTACAGATGAAAAAGTATTAGCTAGCAGATGGATTCAATGAGAAGACGCTTGGTGAGTTCGGATGTTTGGATTCATAAAGCTCAGATTATCCAGTACATTTTTCCATGTGTTCAACAAACCTATAAAAGAGAAACTGAAATCTGAAACTTCTGGTATGACAATATGCAGTGTTTTGAAAATTCTGCCTACAGAAATGTGGAGAGGGAGTAGGTGGGACCAAATGGTTCATTCATTACTTGCATCCATTGAATCATAATTTTAATCTTCTGTGATTCATATAGTGCTCTTTTGCAAATGATGCAGAATTGCTTCAATTGCCTTTTCAAGGCCAAAAGCTGAGTAGTGTACTATTAATCTTCAGATCTTTAGATGATCTTGGGAAGATCATACTATAACTTGGTGGGGGAAAGCTGCTCTACAACTCTGGGAACAAGTAATTAAAGGCTTTATCACAACATGCTGTATCAGGCCTTCTTGGGGGGGGGGGTGTCTTCAGCTTGGCAGATAAACATCAACCCCTTCTTCCCTTTCCTCACACGGGCAATGTAATGTTTGAACTTAGACTTTCATGCAAATACTGGCTACTGCCAGAAAGGGTGTTACACTTATTAATGGGTATCTGCAGGGAAGCCCTGGCTAGCTGTGGCCCAATCTAGACAATACAGTTACCACAGCATTAGAAGCAGAGCTTTCTCAGGAGGCCTGGAGAGAAGCTTATAATAATGTTGGCAACGTAAGCTTCACAGGCTTTATTTAGCTCAACAAGGCATTTCATCAGGCTTGTGCAGCACCACACTGTCATGGTGTGGCCGTTTCTTCTAAATGAAAAAAGGGAGACATCTTGGCCAGATACAGTGTGAGAACATTATGTTGCTGGCCTTTCCTCATTGCAGTTCAACATGAAGTGTAATTGGTCTGCATGATATAGTGCAAAATCCATTCCATTTTCCTAGCATACAAATGTACAGTTGTCAAACTCCGACTCTTACTAATAAAAATTAACCAAATTTGTTATCAACAGGTAATTAAGTTAATCTTTTTCTGCGATAAAAACATAAGCATGCATTGTTGCTTATAGAGCAAGGAAGGAGGACAGAATCACATTGTACTGTAGTTATATATGTATTTTAGGAAATAGTAATGAAATTCCTATGCTCGAGCAGCAGGGGGGGCTCAAAGTTCAGTGGTGTCATTTTTTTATACTCAGTGAGCAGAGTGGTAGCTGTCTTATTTAACATGAGTCCTAGACAGGGCTGTCTTAATAAATACAGAGACTTGAACTTCAGTCAAAGCCATGCGGCAGCTGCTTATGGTAATCCATGAATTAAGTTACGGCCCTTCCTTGTATGTTTCATTCTCATTTGTATCCTAAAAGGCATTTGAGGGCAACCAGGGGGAAATGACACTTTCCTTAAGTGAGATTTTTTTTAAAAAAAACAAAAGCTGTATGGCCACTTATTGGCTTGGTGGTATTATCAAGGGGTTGGACTAAATGACTCTGAAGTATCTTTGAATCTGCATGATTCCATGACTTCTTACAGTGTGGTGCCACAATCAACATTGGTTGTGTTACAGTATCAAATACAGGGTGATTATATAAAATACCTGTACTATATAAATCTCTAAGAGGCTCTAGAAAGGTCTTGTGCCAGAGCTGTCACAAAGAACCTTTGGATTTGGAGTCAGTTTTCTCATGCGGAACTCTTCCATTAGAAAAACAGTCAAGTAGAAGATCAAGTAGAAGCAGCACTAGCAAAAATATGCTTAAAATGTACATTACACATTTTTGACACATTTTGAACCTAAAAGCCCCCGAAATGGCATAGAAAAATTAGAAGTGGAAAATAAATTTTACACACACACATCTATGTGCATAAATATGCAGACTAGAGTAATCAAGGAGAAACAAACAGCATGAAAAGCAAGAGCCAGAGACATCCGGCATCAGGGATAAAACCAATCTAAGTAGGAGACAACCATCCAGCACTAAAGGTACATAAAAGTAAAATCAATATGTAGTGAGTCCTAGATAGACTTCATGGTTGTCTAAACCAGGCCACTGTGTCAAGATGTTAATTAGCTGTGGAGGTAACCCAGTTTTAAATACATGCCAGTAAATGATTCTGAAAGGTGAGAAAACAGTAGCCAATAAATGGGAAAGTACTGGGCAGCTGACAAATGGAACTCATTTTATTCCAACGTAGTTTCCAAGAAAGATTTCCCCCCCCTAGCATAACAAAAGGGCTTAGAGACATTTATCTGTCTGAAAAGAATTGCATTGCTGCCTCTCCCAATTACTCCTAAACAAATCTCTTTCCCTGTAACAGCTGGATCATAGTCAAGAATGCAGCCAATGTCACTTTTTCGGGTATGCTGTGATGAGAAAAATGACACACGTTATATTTCCATCTGCCACATAGTGTTGAAAGGCACAAAAACATCTGAGAGATAAAATGGGCCTACACTTCAATGAAGATGCTCAGAACTGAAGGCTGTACTCCTAGGCAAATGTGTTAGGAAATATTAAACACAGTAGCCCACATCAAACAACACACTAGCAGACATCGGCTAAGGAAGGGTGGGACTTGGTACTGTTTTAGATTCCATGTGGTGTGCAAAAGACCTTATGCAGCCTCCATTGGCCCCCACCCTCCCACTGCAGAAAAGAAAAATGGCCAAAAATGTTCAGTCACATTCCTGAAGCCTCCATGATACGTGACTGTCCACTTGAATACTATCCCTATGCACCTTTTAATAGTCAAAAATAGCCTCCCCCCCTTCCTTTATGAGCTACTGGTTTGGTCACTTCCAGTCATCCCACTCAATCAAAAAGGGGCCCATAGAAGTCAGGGGTTCAAAATGGGGTAGATGCAAATCCTGGAATAAAACTATTGTGATTGCTCATTCTTGCGCTTAATATTTTCTCCTTTCCTCAGACACTTCCCACTCTGCAGCACCAACTAAAAACTAGCTCCAGAAGGTTTCCTACATCCCCAGAGTCCGTTTTTTTTGGGGGCGGGGTCCACTGAAGACTAAGAGGGAATCATTCCATCCTACAAAAACAATAGAGTTAGCAGTGTAGTCCTTTACACCATCCAAATACAGAAGAGGTGATACCTTTATTTAGACCACTAATTATAAAAAAAAATCAAACATCCCATCCAGGTTCCACGGACAGGAGCATGCCATTGGATCCCAGCTACTGCAATTTATGATCAAGCATGCATAGAATCAGGCTATGATATCTTACAAAAGGAAAGAGATACAAATTAACATTCTGGCAATCATCTGTCAGTAATTATTCAATCTCTATAAGTAGTAGAAGAACAGGTGACAAATTCCCCATTTTCATCTTTTCTGGATTCTTCTTTGATCTTGTCATCCAGGGATTATTTATTTTCATTGAGTTGTCACTCTTCACTTTAAAAAAGAGCATAAAATAGTTTACAAATAACTAAAGCTGTAAAAACATAATTACATGCTGGCAGGTTGATTCTAACTTATGGTGACTCTTCCCAGGGTTTTGAGATATAATGTTCTTAGAAGTGGTTTATCAATCTTTTCTTCTGGTGGCACTCTGGGACTCTGCAGCTTGTCTAAGGACATCCAGAATGGCTTAAATATACTAACAAGAGTCATAGTACTAAACTTCTAAAAGTTAATTAGATCCAGCTTGCAATGAAAAGATCTATATCAGTGCTTCCCAACCTTGGGTCCCCAGAGGTTTTTGTACTACAATTCCCAGATATCATGGCCAGCCCAGCTAGTGGTGAAGGCTTCTGGAAGTTTTAGTCGAATAACATCTGGGGACCCAAGGTTGGGAACCATTGATCTGTAGTATAGACTAAAAGAAAAGTAACCAAGCAAAGTAACTGTTACCTTCCAAAATCCATTTTAGCTTGTAAGATCTTTAATGGTCACAAACACATGCAAACTTTGAAGATCTTGAGGCCTCTTCATCAGACAAAATGCTTTTAAAAAGTGAATGAGAAAAAAGGCTGACTTTATGTTGAGGTCATGGTGTCATGCTCTTATTGAGATAAGAAGGGGAAGAGAGGTCTGCAGAAATTCAATTAGCAGTTGTTAACAGCTTCTGTAATATCTTTGTGCTTCATCTGGAGCTGTCCCTAAGATTGCCAGGAGCAGGAAAAGTAGAAAAGTTGGATCCTCATATCTGAAAATGCATTTTCATTCCATTTTATTTATGTGGCTTCTATACCGCCCATCTGGCTACCGGGCCACTCTGGGTAGTTTATATATTAAGCATACACAGTTCAAAACAATAAATATAATAGTATAAAATCAAAATACGGATAAACAACCAACATTTTAAATAATAATAATTGAAATAATATAAAATAATGTAAAGGATTGACTCAGTAGATTGTTAGGCTACGAGTCATCTTTCTTAGTGTTATCCTCATTCAACTTTGAAAGAAGCCACAGTGAAGAGTATTTCTTAAGGTGAGTTACCTAAGATGCCTGAAACATTTCCCCTCCCAACAACGTTCTTGGCTACTCTTACTGTGTAATCCTATGCATGCTTATTGAGAATAAATCCCACTGTGTTCAGTAAGGCTTAGGCTTGATGCTCATTCCAACTAGACTAACCCACTTCTCACTTGGGATTTACGTTTGTGTTGACTTGGGTGCTCATGGCCCAGTACTCACTAGTCACATTTTGATTAAAGAAAGTCTTAGCATCATATAATAAATCCACATTGTAGATGCTTCTATCTGTCTTATAATAGTCTTTTTAAAGTCTACTATTCAATGTCATACATAGAATCTCCAGTATCAGAGGAAATGTATCAGTTGCAGAGAGTACAGACAGCACTCTTGTCCTGTTCCTGGAGTCTATTTGGCTGCTCCTCGCTGGAAACTGTATGGAAGGGTCTTATTATCCAAAAGCACAAATCTGCACAATTCTAGAAAGAACTTTGGACTAGACAGCCCTTTGGTCTGATCTCACTGCTGCTTCTTGCATTCATATTTGTATATGCCATGGATGTGCTTAGGGCTGAAGCCTTAATTCTACTTTGATTAAATTATAGGATTTGGTAGTATTTTCTATGTTTGTGTCTCAGCTCCTTATTTATTATTTATTGCAACAAATAATACAGCTATAACTGTTAATGCACTGCTGTTAGTTTACTGACAGTTTCTGTTCTGTGTCTTTCCTACTCTGCAAGCAAGGAGGTTGTAAATGCATCTGTAGGAGGGTGACAAAACACCTGTCGTTAGAAAAGAATCAAAGAAAGAGTGAAGAATTTATTGCTCAAAGACTTCCTCTTTCATCTTTAGTAAGAATGAAGTCTTGTAAACAGAAAGAAACATGAAGAGAACCATGATTTATTGATGGCTGCTCAGCATGAATTTGTAATAGGATTACATAAAGCACTTTATCTAAAATGTAGTGACCAGCCCGTAAGAGGGTTCCTCTATGTTTAGAAGATACACAAAAAGGCAGATCAGGGGGAAATCTGTTAAATGAGGCTTTGTAAAATTTTGGTAGCAAAAAAAACCCTGTTAGCCTAACTCAGATCTTTATGGAACTTCAAAAGCAAAGTTGGGCATCCACAGCCCTTCAGAAGCTTTTGGCCTATGGCTTCCATTAGCCATAGCCAATATTGAGAGCTGTGAAGGACTATGGGAATGTCGTCAGCTCAGAAGACCTCTGGAGGACACCACTGCCCACCCCTATTTTCTAGCATACCAGATACTTCTTGCAGAATTCACAAGCATGCTCATGTTTTTCTGTAAGGTCAAACTAGGATCAAATAACATTTGTTTTTGCACCATCAAGTGGTAAGCAATGTCTTCTTGTCACAGCATGCAATCTTCCTCATATTTATATAAAAATATATATATTTAGCATGCTTCATTTTGCAATGGAAATGTAAACACAGGCTTAATTTGCAAGTGTAATGGCTGAGGGGAAAAGATTATTTGAAAAGAGTAGGCAATAAAGCAGCCAGCACAGAAGTCTGTATTAATTATAATCATGTTAAGATGTTTTTGATTTTCCACTAAGTAGGCAAACTATTAGGAAATGCAGTTGTTATCCATTATATCCTAAGTATTAACAGAGTATAGATTGAACTTTGAAGAACAAGAAGAATTTTCTATTTTGGTTTGGTCTGTTATTAAACAATAGAAACACAATTTTAGAAAACCAATGTTGTTGTCCAGATGGTTCCCCCCCCCCGCCCACACTCATAGCTTCTCCTGAAATTTTATTCATTCCCTCAGTTCATCCATTAAAAAAACACCACGTCATATTTGCAAATACTAGGGGCAATGAACACATACAAGTGGAACAATAAACAAATCAAGAAAGAAAGTTGTTTCCTTCCACATTGTGTAGTGCCATCCTCAATTTTGTGTCCATCCTGTTCCTTGGTTACTGAAAAGGATATTGTAATGGAGATAAGCATTACAATTAAAATTTAGAAAGAGAATGTTCATTACTTAAAGGACTTGTTTGGAATCCTTTAGGTACATTGACTTACCTCGATGGTTCCCAATCTTTTTTCACTTGGGTATTCCTTGGCAGTCCATTTCCATAAACAGTACCGTTCATATTAGCAAAATGTTTGTAAGTAATATGGTTGCTGTTATTTTAAATGTATATGTTGTAACTATAAACAAATAGTTCAATAAAGGGATTAAAAAGCAATGGAATAATAAGGTGAACAGACAGTGCATGTATAGTTACATTCAACTGTGCTGCTTTTCAACTATTGACCCATATCTGATAATACAAAAAGTGAAAAATTAATTCAAAACTTAAAATGGTGACAAAAAGAAGACCCAGAAGAAATCACTCATTCAGCACTGCTCACAGGACAGACTGTGGTGCCTGCTTATATATACATCGGTACTGGTGTGACAGCACTCGAATATTTGTGAAGTGTAGAAAAGTGAAAGCTGAGTCTGTGAGGGGTGCACTGCTAAGCATGCACACTGTAGTGGCATTTTCCCAACACAGTGTTTAGGGAGGGACTCCTCACCATTCACCAAAACACCAAAGTGAGGGAAAATGGCTTTTCTCAAGGTTAAATAACAAAGAAAACCTGCTCTGCCACTCATCATAACATTCAATTAATTTCACAACTTTTGACTCGTATCTCATCTTACACTGTTGACTTATGTGTCTTTTCCTGAAATTATTCAATTGTTTTGCGTACCCCTACATCCTGTCCTGGTTTGTACCCCTGGGATTATGCATACGGTCACTGTCACCATCCTCATGGGGCAGCCTCAGTTGAACTGGGTTAATTCAGTGCAGGGGACTACACCACTCTTTAGATGGCCTTAAATAGACGGCGTTGGCACTTTGATCCATCCATGGGTCTGTCTGGACTCCTGACTCTACCTGCATTCCATTCTTGTCCATAACCATCTTGCCTGGAATTAATTTTTTTATCTTTTTTTATTCTAAGTGGCATAGTGCTGCATTGATATTGCACAGAGATAGACTCCAGCACCTATGTGATGTAACTCTAAAGCTGAATGGTTTATTCTTTAATAAATAAAAAGGGGAAGAGTTCAGACATCAGGCATAACTAGTAATTAACCGATGGGACAGCATCTTGCACCACCTCAAACACATCACCAAGATGTCAGCTCGTAGAATGCCTCTGTCCACAGAAAACATGTCCATTCACACAACTAAAAAGAGGTTAAAAAACTGTGTGATGTACAATAAGTTAAAATAAACAACCTCCTGCCAAGTGTTTACAAAGAAACAATTCCTCAAAGAAAAGGGAGAGTTTCTCCCATAATTACAATAACATCATATAATTAGGAAATTTTGAATCGATTTGCATAGTGCTAAACCCAGAGTTGGAAGAGTCTATTGCAATGTAGTCGTACCTGAAGGTCAGCAAATTTTACATCAGATGGGCTTTCATGAATGGTGGCTTGCTTCATCAATGTGCAGACTGTCACCTCAGTAGGCTGATGCATTTGAAATAATGGGCTGCAGTCCACAAAACATCATGCCAAATAAAATCTGTTTACCTTTAAGGTAAACAAGACTTGTTGTTGTGTTTATACATGAAAGATCTCCATCACATCATGCCTCTCTGCTACCTCCAGTATGAGAGGCAGTTTTGCCTTCCTGCTCTGCCTGTGGGTTTCCTCTTTTAAGATGCATTATCTGTTGCCTTATTGATATTATTTAGAAATAAAATGGAACTAGGCTCTGCGTACAACTGCTACGAGTGCTATTTCCAATGACATCACTAGAACCAAGTAACATCTCCTCCTTTCACCCACCTTATCCAGTCCCTGGAACCGTTGTTTACTACACTAAGGGACAAACAAACACATAGGCTCATAATAAACACATACATAAATCTTGTATACATAAGTATACATAAAACTGGTTGGAAAAATACTGCTCAAGTCTTTCAAGAGGACTCTCTTTTTTATTATTGAATTTCACCATCTTTACAAAATGCATTTCCACTTTCCAGCATGAAAATGAACAACTCCTTGAGCTTGAAACTCTTCTTTTTAAGGGATAGGATTTCCCTCTAGCAACAAGCCCAAACCCCTAATCCCCATTCCAAATGATTCAGTTACAATGTTCACGTAATTGTGAAAGTAGGAGAGCAGTGGCAAGGCAAGAATCAGTTTGAACATGGGGTATACTGTGGCTCCCCAGTAAGATTGTGGCTTACTGGCTTGCACGCAGAAGACAAGAACATAGGACTTACACTAAGTAAGGTCATTGCTTCATCTAGAGCAGTATTACTATTATTATTACTAGTTTTATTTATATGCCGCATTACTCCCAACAAGGGACCCAAAGCTGCTCGCAACATTAAAATTCACACAATTTAAAAACAAAATAAGTTAAATATTAAAAGATAAATTAAACAATATTGTTGACACTGTGGGTATGCAGGGTTTCAGGCGGACGTTTTCCAAGCTCTGTCTGAAGATGCTGGGAACTGAATATGGTATCTTCCACATATAAATCATTTGCTGTACCACTGAGCAATCATCTCCAGTTAAAAAGAATCAGGTAGCAGCTGATGGAGAAAATACTTGCTGCTTGAGATAAGGAAGTTAGTGCGGGCAATACAAGGTTGGAAGCACAGTCTGACCTGGAATAAGGTGACTTCTTGTATTATTTAGTGTAAAAGATGGCTTCCAGTTACTCCACTATATCTGAAATTGAGCATGCATATACCGTAATACCATCTGTGCAATAAATTAATCCAAAAGTGATAGCTGAATAAATATGCAGCTCCTTTGAATGCTGTTCTCCTAAGGCATCTAAGGACCAAAGCACAGGTAAATTCAGCAAGGTGAGAGAACCTAAAGCTTTTATGACAATCTGCTGCAGTATTGGGTTGGCTCTAGATATGTCCATAACTGTTTCCTCATTCTTCTTCATCTAACTCTTCTTGATTTAAATAATAATAATTAAAAAATCTCAAAGAAAGGCAGATTTACAAGAATTCTGGGAAAAGTTCCTCTGCAGACTATTAGGAACTAAACAGATCAGCCAAAAGATAAACACAGTGGTAATTACTTTGAGATCAATATGTTTATAAAGAAGTTTAATTCAACATTTAAGTAGTTTTCAGATCCAGTAAGAAGAGCATTCTGACTCATTGTGGTTAGAGTAAAAGATTAATTGTCCCAAACAGGATTTTGGCAAACATGAGTGGTTGCATAGTTTTCAAACTCATTGTACTTTTTAAAGAACAAGTTTTACATATTGCCAAAGTTTTATATATTTATATTTAGGACTAATGCTTGATCTCTAATAATTTCAAATACTGTACCTGGAACAATTACTGTTTGGACGATTACTCACTAAATCCCCAGCCCTGACTGCACCTCCCACTGTCATGTTGGTTGGAGGATTCTGGGAATTGTTTAAAAAATGTATTTTTTTCTTTTCTTTTTGAAGTATAGAGATAGAGGTGTCACTGTTGAGTTGTAAGATGAAAGGTGTGCTCTGTATGTCTCCAGTACCATATCCCAAAACACACATTAGGCATTGAAAACAGATTCAAAGATTTTGAGAACCTTGATCCTCATCTCATCTTGTTTCAAAAGACGCATTGGATCTCTTCTCTATACCATTGTAAGTTAATTCCCACACCAACCCACTGATCAGTGGTACAGTTTGAAGTGTAGGCATTTACTGTAGCAGTTTTCTATAGTCAAGGCAAGTGCAAAAATTCAGGTAGCCAGGATGATCTGTAGCAGCAAATCTGTTCTAGCAGTTTTTACATTGACCAGGAATAAAGTGTTTCTAAAACTAATGGCTGTTTGATCCTGCCAGTACTGATCCCACTGGAACACTACAACACAGATCCAAGCTGTCTTAGAAGAAGGAAATACATTTGAACTTCTGTAATTACTACAATTGGCCTTTTAAGCACTTTGTAGAAAGTACGAACTGAGCAATCTGTTACGCTAGGAGCCTGGTGGCACAGTGGTTAAACTGCAGTACTGCAGTCAAGACTCCGTTCACGACCTAAGTTTGATCTTGGGTTTAGGTAGCTGGTTCGAGGTTGACTCAGTCTTCTATCTTTCTGATGTTAGTAAATTGAGTACCCAGCTTGCTGCGGGATGGGGGGTGGTAATCTGTAGCTTATATAATTAAATAGTAAACCACCCAGAGAGAGCTCTAAGCATTATGAAATGGCAATATAAGCAGAACACTTTGCTTTACTTTGCTTTATGTCTGGTAATATTTTCAGTTGATTACACAATGGCATTTACGGAAGTGAACATTTCCTAGGCAGATTAAATGCATACTTCAGAAACTATAGTAGTTTCACCTATTGGGTGCTTTTTGTATAGTTAAGGAAATGAGGGATTTAAGTAATGAACATTTCCTATATTAAATCTCGTAGTAGCAGAATATTTGTGAAATTGTCTCTTCTGTAGAACGTGCAAGCAACAGCTAGTATAGTCCTTGTAGAAAATAGAAATTACATGATATTAATTTGAAGTGATCCCCTTCACGGATTGCTGCCTTGTCGTGGCGAAGGGGCTTGAGTAATGCAGAGAAGCTATGGGCTATGCCGTGCAGGGACACCCAAGACGGACAGGTCATAGTGGAGAGTTCTGACTAAACACGATCCACCTGGAGCAGGAAGTGGCAAGCCACTCCAGTATCTTTGCCAAGAAAACTCCATGGACAGAAACAAAAGGCTAAAAGAGATGACGCTGGAAGATGAGCCCCTCAGGTCGGAAGGCGTCCAACATGCTACTGAGGAAGAGTGGAGGACAAGTACAAGTAGCTCCAGAGCTAATGAAGTGGTTGGGCCAAAGCCGAAAGGACGCTCAGCTGTGGACGCGCCTGGAAGTGAAAGGAAAGTCCGATGCTGCAAAGAAAAATACTGCATAGGAACCTGGAATGTAAGATCTATGAACCTTGGTAAGCTGGATGTGGTCAAACAGGAGATGGCAAGAATAAACATTGACATCCTGGGCGTCAGTGAACTAAAATGGATGGGAATGGGCAAATTCAATTCAGACGATTATCATATCTACTATTGTGGGCAAGAATCCCATAGAAGAAATGGAGTAGCCCTCATAGTCAACAAAAGAGTGGGAAAAGCTGTACTGGGATACAATCTCAAAAATGATAGAACGATTTCAATATGAATCCAAGGCAGACCTTTCAACATCACAGTAATCCAAGTTTATGCACCAACCACTGGTGCTGAAGAGGCTGAAATTGACCAATTCTATGAAGACTTACAACACCTTCTAGAACTGACACCAAAGAAAGATGTTCTTGTCATTATAGGGGACTGGAATGCTAAAGTAGGGAGTCAAGAGATAAAAGGAACAACAGGTAAGTTTGGCCTTGGAGTTCAAAACGAAGCAGGGCAAAGGCTAATAGAGTTTTGTCAAGAGAACAAGCTCGTCATCAAAACCACTCACATGCAGTGGAAGTGAAGAACAGATTTAAGGAACTAGATTTGGTGGACAGAGTGCCTGAAGAACTATGGATGGAGGCTCGTAACATTGTACAGGAGGCAGCAACAAAAACCATCCCAAAGAAAAGGAAATGCAAGAAAGCAAAGTGGCTGTCCAACGAGGCCTTACAAATAGCAGAGAAGAGAAGGGAAACAAAATGCAAGGGAGATAGGGAAAGTTACAGAAAATGGAATGCAGACTTCCAAAGAATAGCAAGGAGAGACAAGAGGGCCTTCTTAAATGAACAGTGCAAAGAAATAGAGGAAATTAATAGGGAAAAACCAGAGATCTGTTCAAGAAAATTGGAGATATTAAAGGAACATTTCGTGCAAAGATGGACATGATAAAGGACAAAAATGGTAGGGACCTCACAGAAGCAGAAGACATCAAGAAGAGGTGACAAGAATACACAGAGGAATTATACCAGAAAGATCTGGATGTCCCAGACAACCCAGATAGTGTAGTTGCTGACCTTGAGCCAGACATCCTGGAGAGCGAAGTCAAGTGGGCCTTAGAAAGCATGGCTAACAACAAGGCCAGTGAAGGTGATGGCATTCCAGTTGAACTATTTAAAATCTTAAAAGATGACGCTGTTAAGGTGCTACACTCAATATGCCAGCAAGTTTGGAAAACTCAGCAGTGGCCAGAGGATTGGAAAAGATCAGTCTACATCCCAATCCCAAAGAAGGGCAGTGCCAAAGAATGCTCCAACTACCGTACAATTGCACTCATTTCACACGCTAGCAAGGTTGTGCTCAAAATCCTACAAGGTAGGCTTCAGCAGTATGTGGACTGAGAACTCCCAGAAGTACAAGCTGGATTTCGAAGGGGCAGAGGAACTAGAGACCAAATTGCTAACATGCGCTGGATTATGGAGAAAGCCAGAGAGTTCCAGAAAAATATCTACTTCTGCTTCATTGACTATGCAAAAGCCTTTGACTGTGTGGACCACAGCAAACTATGGCAAGTTCTTAAAGAAATGGGAGTGCCTGATCACCTTATCTATCTCCTGAGAAATCTATATGTGGGACAGGAAGCAACAGTTAGAACTGGATATGGAACAACAGATTGGTTCAAAATTGGGAAAGGAGTACGACAAGGCTGTATATTGTCTCCCTGCTTATTTAACTTATATGCAGAATACATCATGTGAAAGGCTGGACTGGAGGAATCCCAAGCCGGAATTAAGATTTCTGGAAGAAATATCAACAACCTCAGATATGCAGATGATACCACTCTGATGGCAGAAAGGGAGGAGAAATTAAAGGACCTCTTAATGAGGGTGAAAGAGGAGAGTGCAAAAAATGGTCTGAAGCTCAACATCAAAAAAACTAAGATCATGGCCACTGGTCCCATCACCTCCTGGCAAATAGAAGGGGAAGATATGGAGGCAGTGACCTGATTTTACTTTCTTGGGCTCCATGATCACTGCAGATGGTGACAGCAGCCATGAAATTAAAAGACACCTGCTTCTTGGGAGGAAAGCGATGACAAACCTAGACAGCATCTTAAAAAGCAGAGATATCACCTTGCCGACAAAGGTCCGCATAGTCAAAGCTATGGTTTTTCCAGTAGCGATGTATGGAAGTGAGAGCTGGACCATAAAGAAGGCTGACCGCTGAAGAATTAATGCTTTTGAATTGTGGTGCTGGAGGAGACTCTTGAGAGTCCCCTGGACTGCAAGGAGATCAAACCTATCCATTCTGAAGGAAATCAACCCGGAGTGCTCACTGGAAGGACAGATCCTGAAGCTGAGGCTTCAATACTTTGGCCATCTCATGAGAAGATAAATCTCCCTGGAAAAGACCCTGATGTTGGGAAAGAGTGAAGGCAAGAGGAGAAGGGGACGACAGAGGACAAGATGGTTAGACAGTGTCATTGAAGCTACCAACATGAATTTGACCCCACTCCAGGAGGCAGTGGAAGACAGGAGGGCCTGGCGTGCTCTGGTCCATGGGATCACGAAGAGTCGGACACAACTTAACAACTAAACAACAACAACAATTTGAAGTGATTCCTATTCTGCAGCTTTGGTTGATTCAATATTTGTTATCATTAAATGCCCCTGTCCAATAAACAGAAGTGTATTGGGTTCTTGTTTTAATTCTTTTTCTCTGAAAGCTTCCCTACCTGCTATGGAGGAAACTGCATCTGACTTCCAAAGATAGCTAAGCTCCAATTGCTTTTTAAAAAAGACCATGCTGTCATTTCATGCAAAGGAGCTAGGAGAAGACAGGAGAGCAGGGAAGCTACTTGAAGGGTGTGGCTTTCAGCGGAGGAGGAGGAACCTGGAGCAAAAGAGTTAAATATCTACCTTAATCCACTGCTTGACATTGTTGTTGTTCTTAAAGTAAAGGATATTACATCGATTTGCACATAACATAAGAGTTTGCCTGTTCTTTCCCATTTGAGCAAAGAGCGACGCAGGTTGAAACATGACAATTTAACTCCCACCTTTTGAAATCACTGAGATTGAGAGGCAGGGACAGCTGTTTCATGTTTTCCCACTAGCTTCTCCTCCACATGCACTAAAATGCCCTCAGAGATAAATAAGCTTGCCTCCCCATCCCACAAACGTCTCCAAGTCAGAAAAAAAATTGGTCTACCTAGCTCCATATTGTCAACTCTGACTGGCAGCAATGGTTGCCCATCATTTCAGACAGAATTCTTTTCTGGCCTTACCTGGAGATCCTTGATATTCCCTGGTTGTCACCCATCCAATTACTAATCTTGATTAGGTTCTGAAACTAGACAAGATCAGGTGAGCTCAAGATGGAATGGCATTAAGGACCCTGGGTCTGTGTGTCCCAAATGAGAGAAACTGGCAAAATCCTATTGCTCAGTTATGTCAAAGGCATAATTTTAATTGCAAATTGCCATTATTCAAAAAATAAAGTATGCAACAGATAATTCCCTTAATGCTGTAATACTGTACATGAAATCAGAATGATTTGCAGTGTAAAGAAGAAAAACAGTCTGGCACCATCAAGATTATACTACGTTTTCCAGGCTTATTTCACTAGTTTGGTAACTTGATTAAATCCAGATTCATTGGAGACATATTTGATACATACAATTCAATGCAAACAAATGTGTTCCTTTTGTTTTCATATGCCTACACTGAACACACATTTGTATGGATAGAAATGTAAAAAAGAGAGAGAGAGAGAGAGAGAGAGAGAGAGAGAGAGATGCTAGAGCTAAAAAAGGGAGAGAACGGGGGGGGGGGGAAGAAAACAAAAGGAAGGAAAAGAATTACATTGTAAAACAAAAACACACTGATATTTTGCATTTGGTTCCCATATTTTAGATGTATATACAACAGTGTCACAGTAGTTATGCATCAGCAAATGGAGATGCAGAAGCAATGCAATGAAGTTCAGCCATGTATTATTTTAGCTGTCTGATTTATCATCATATATCAAAGATGGTCCCATCTTTGCTGTCCTTCTGCAAGCAGGCAAAGACCTTTCTCTTCAGGCAAGCCTTTCCGCAGTAACTAGCTACCTGTGTGACATTTTTAGATGGATTGTTATGCATTACGGCTTTGACTGGATTTTTAGTAGTACTTGTGTTTTCCATTTTTGTCTTTTCCATTTAGCAGAGTGGCATCTGTTTTCTCCTTTTTAATATTTATATAATTTTGTTCTTAGCTTTAATATTGTCTTTAAATGATGTAAGGTGCATCTTTATACTCATTCTTCGTAGCTTTAAATATTGTCTTTTAATGATGTTAACCACCATTGTATACTCGTTGTTTTCAACTTTAAATATTGTCTTTCAATGTTGTAAGCTGCCACGAGTCCTTTTCAAGGAGAAAGGTGGCGAAAAAATATTTTAAATAAATATATGCATTGGTCAACAGTAGACATGGGAGCTTTGTATTCATATCCCAGGGGACACGGATATGAAGCTCGATCAGTTGGCTGAGGGGAGAGGTAGGGCAGTGCTGGCAGGAATAAGTCCGCAATTGGTATGATGTCACTGCCATCGGACGCACGTGCTGTGAGGAGCCCTGTGAGTGGACCGGGTTGGGGTTCAGGATGGTGGTGGAAATGGACCGCTGTGGCACCTATGGTGCTGAGCTTTATATTCGTATCCCCTGGGATACGAATACGAAACTTCCATTTCTAATCAACAGGACTGGCCCTACCATAAGGCAGTAAACATAAGACATGTTAAATACAATTAATACGAATGCATGGACATAGTTTGTTTCTACATCTCCCATTGCTTCTGCATAGCTGTGAAGTTGTCATACACATCTGAAATAAGGGAGTCAAATATCAAGGATTTTTTAAAAAATCTTTTAATTCTTTCCCTTTCCTTTTCTTCTTCTCTCTCTCTCTGTGTGCGTGTGTGTTCGTGTGTACCTTTGCTACACAAATATTTAAAACATGTATTTCTTCTTCAGCAACAATCCGGAACATACATACAAATACATACAAAGTTTTTATATTTTTATCCATGCAAAGATGTATTTGATGCAGACATAAAAACAAAAAGATGAAAAGTATTTGCATTGAATTATATGTGTACAAATATGTCTCAAATGAATGTGGATGAATTCAAGTAACCAAGCCAGTATAATAAACCTAGTACAACCTTCAGGCTATTTTTAAGGTGCATTTTAAACTGCTTTCATAACACCCATCTGACTTGACAATCCACCAGGTGTAGGTGGCTTAGGAATAGTGCATCTCCAACAGTATGACAAGTCTCCAGGTTCCTATTGGCAGATGGAGGAGAATATGAGAATGTCCTTATGGAGAAGAAGTGTACTTAGATCAGCAAACACAAGAGATTCATTAGCAGATGTAGATGCAAGCATAGCTATAAATGGTATGACAGCAAACAGTACATAAGTATATGGCCTAGCAAAGGTGCCGTAGGTGTTGATACATTGTTGCATGGTCTGAAATGATGTTTCAGAGGGCTTGATCTTACGCTAGCAGTTGGGTTGATGTTTTTCCACTCAAGTATAAAGTAGTACAGCAGCTGATTCCAAAACGAAATTTTAAGTAGAAGGGTATACAAGGAATTAAGAACTCACTGACTGACCAAGTAGTTTAAGAGAAAGCAGAACAATGTTTCTTCCTCTCCTTTTTCTATCTAAATGTACCCTGTTTTCCCGAAAATAAGACCTAACCTGAAAATAAGCCCTAGTATGATTTTTCAGGATCCTCGTAATATAAGACCTACCCCAAAAATAAGCCCCAGTTAAGTGAAACCCCGCCCTCCACCATTGTGCAGCAACCAGAAGAAGATGACATGATTGTATTTCAATCAATGTAGATCAGTGGTGGCGAACCTTTTTGGGCTTGCGTGCCTAAACTGGAAAAAAACACAAAAAACAGGGGCCAGTGTGCCGGGCACCGGAAGTGGCAGTGGCGGAACCGGAAGTGGCGGCAGAAGGGGGAATCCCGGGCACGGAGGTGCCTCGAGACCCCACTCTGGATCCGCCACCAGCACCAGCTGCTCCAGATCCTGACCCGCCGCCTGTCCGGGCACCAGCACCACGGTTGCAGCCACCTGCTCAGGTGTGGCTGCGGGGGGGGGGGGAGTAGCGATCTGGCGACTTATGTCTCGCGTGCCGGCAGAAAGGGCTCCATGTGCCAGCTGTGGCACGCGTGCCATGGGTTCGCCATCGCTGATGTAGATTGTTGTACATGAAAAAAATAAAACATCCCCTGAAAATAAGCCCTAATGCGTTTTTTGGAGCAAAAATTAATATAAGACCATGTCTTATTTTGGGGAAAACACGGTAGCCTTATGTACAGACACAAACCTTGTACTTTTCTTGGTCAGTAAGAGACACTAAGTTAGTGTCATTTAATGAAGACACTGGGCTCCACTCTACCAACCTGCAGTCTCACTGACAGCAATGCAGTGGAGCCAGAGATTGCTGGGTCAAAGCCCTGGGGTTAGCAGTGGCTATGATATCACCTGTCAAGCCCCTCCCAGGTTTCCTTGTTTCCTACTGAGTGTAGCTGCAATATTCTCAGCAGAAGGCAGAGAAAGTAATTTTTCCTAGGAATGGCATGGTTTGCCTTACATGGGCAGTTAAGATCTATTAGCTTTAAAGAAGACTTGTTCCTTGTTTGCTGAAGCAGATTGATCCAGCTGCCCACATTTCTGGACACTTGTTGGAGGGTGTGTTATTCAGATGAGCACTTTCAATTTACCACTACAATGCGCAATATGTAATGTGTATTTTGAGAATACTCAATGAGACATAAGTTTAATTGCTATAAGCAGATATACAGATAAATTTAAATTACAACACTGGGCAGCCATTGCGTGAGTAAACTCTTTTCTGTGATAAATTTAGAACTTATTATCCATAGTTTATACCATATAGATCTCTTTGTTGTACCAAGGAGCAGGTTCTCAGCTCCTCCGTTATACAAGGAATTTTTTTTTCTCAGTTATCCTTTATGAAACACGGTGTGAGCAGCCCCAGCCGCTGCATCCATGATGAGGCAGCAGGTACTGGTGATCAGTTAAGCTTTATTGGACTCAGCATACAAAGAAAAGAAAAGAAAAACAGCGTCTCTGTAGTCCTTTGCAGGATGGGGCCTCTAGCCCCAAGCAGCAGGGATGGAATTGGTAGCTTTCTATCCTTCCAGTCCTTCCAGGGCTGAGAGAATATTCTGTCCCAGCCCCCAGGGAGTTACTTCACTCCCATGGCAGCTCGTCTTGGCCAAAAGGTCCAGGCTGTTAAACAGTCTTTGCCAGCCGAGTCCCCCAGCACGGCGTCCAGCAAGCAGAGGAGGCTGTGCAGCACCGGCTGTCCCTGGGAGCTTCTATCTTTCAGCTTTTAACTTGCCTTCAGATAAGCCAGATGCAGGCCTCTTAGAAGCTCCTTTCAGCGTCTCCCCCGGCAGACTATTTTCTCTCTTCTCCAAAGGTGACAGAAACTCCTAGGCATCCTCCCAAATGTCTGGTTCCTTCCCCCTCCTTGTTCACTCACCTCTATATCTACCTCAGCTACAGCTGTTTCTCTGCGGGTGGGTTTAGGGCCTCCACCCTTGTCTGCTTCAGGTGTTTCCTTCAAGGCCAACAACCCTTCTGCCGTTGCTGAGGGGGCCTGCCCACGCTGGCACTTAGCTCCTTCCCACCAGCCGGCTGTAGCTGGCTCACACACGGTAACTTCATCTTCCTTCATTTCTCTTCCTTTGCATCCTTCTCTTTCCTGTCAGTCTCTTACTTTCTTGAATAATTCTGATTCTCCTTTCCCTTTTTCATAGTTTAGAACTACTGCCTCCCCCCCAAGTGAAGACAGCTGAATGGCATCACATTCAGCTTGTATTTCAGTGTATAAAACTGCAAGACCAAATTTGAAAATAGTTTCTTGGCCACATGAATAAGAATGACAACATAGAATTCTAATTTTTGCCATAAAAATAAACTATTTTAATAGATACATAAATAAAATGTTACAAGTATTTTTTTCCTGTTTGCTCTTCATCACTCTTCCTTAAAACATACATGGGTTTGCTTCTATAAAGAAAACTTGAGTAACAGATTACACAGCAAAATGATCACCTTGCAAACAAACAAGAATGAAGTGATGCACCTGAATACCTCCTCCTTTTACAGTCATGTTTTGTTTTACAGTACTTTGAAATAAAACACTATTATCTGAGACATAAGGACAGACTACTCACATGGAAGCCACAGGAACAGAATGCTATTGCCATGAGTATCAAAGCAACCAGCTTGTAGGTCTGGTTCGGTGGATTTCTGCTTTTGTTCTGCTTACAACATCTGTGTCCTCTTAAGACCTTTTTCTTATGACAGATGCTTATGGTTGACATCTGCCACTAGAGTCACTGACAACTCCACTAGGGCTTTAATGCTTATACGGTGCTACCTTATCTGGACATTCTCCTCAGTTGCAATAATTGTATAGGGAACTCTTATTGAAGGGAATGGGGAAACCCATTGGCTCTCCAGAGTACAGACAGGCCTTTGGGTCTGAACATTGCTATACAGGGCTACCAGAAGCCATTGTGCTACTCAAGGTAAAGAACAGATGGCAATACATGACACACACAATCCAATCCGTGGGCAAAAACTCACCAGACTGGTAGCTGAATCTTTCTGTAACACTGCTGATGAGACAGCGTCACCCCACTGTACGGAAACATAGAAAATTAGCCTTGGAACTGGAAGGCTTTGTTTTCTAGTACTGTGCTATTCCCTCCCAGCATTTGATTTCTGAGATAGCTGCTTTCTTTTGCTTAATGATATGGCTGGTCCTGGTGTGCCTAGCAAGCACTACAGGTGCTTAATTCTCCCAGACGCTATGGAAATGAACAAAGGCTTTTGAGCATCAGTGCTTGGTGTATGGCATTATATATGTCTGGAATTCTTTGCTCAGTTACATATGGATACTTTATTAATATCAGCAAGGTTGTGCGCACACAAGCCAGCTCAGGATTTTGGTCTACATCTTTCTGTAATTATAGCCATGTACTAGCAGCTTTGTATGTGTGTGTATAGCTTGTTTTTACTGGAAGGGACTGTTGCCTGGCATATTCTGGGAAGACGGGAAAATCCTTTCCATTTGAAAGCCAGGCAACATTTAATAAGAAGCAGCTTTTTCACAACTAATTCAGGCTATTCTAGTAGCCTAATGTTTGACTACACATGGCCAACTCTGTATGAGAATGCAACTTACATTCATGTTAACATTTTGCCCCTTTTTGGTCCTTACTTTCTCTAATCAATAGAGAACATTCATAGTTACAATTTTCCAAACAGTTACTAATATAAACAGGTGCATTTGAGTGTGTGGTCTTGTCTCGTTTGCTGTATAAGCTCACCTTCAGAGACCGTAAAGTAATGGAAGTAAATCCCCTTTATATGGCAGAAAAGGTAGTTCATCAAGAATGTTCTCTGGATCTGTAATGATATAAACTGCACCTTGCACATCTTCCTGTCACAATGCAACACCAAATAAACATAACACAGTGCAAACATTGCATTATAACTGTGATAGCCCATTTGAAAATTATGAATCTCACATAATGTTTTTTGTTAGTTTAGCAATGGCACCCTGAGCCTGAACATTTAACTCAGACGACTGACATTGCTTTTTGCAAAACCCTTCCAGGTTAAGTATGCTTAGGATGACAGCATAAGCTGTCAGCAGAAATTATCCACCTGCAAAGCAACTTAATGAATGTCCCTTTCTCTGATGAGGTTTCTTCGTTTTATTTTTCTTTTGTTTATTCTCTGCTTTGTTTTTATTTGGTTTCTTCTTCTTCTTCTTCTCCTCTTCTTTGAACCAGGGCCCCCAAACGCCTCCATTAAAATTGGGGTTACTCCTGGGATCTTTAGGTGGATATCGAACAGGCACAGCTGTCTTATTGAATTGTGAAAGCCTACGCAGCAGTTGCTTTACTACATCTGGATACTTACTGGAAAGATCCACTCGCTCATATGGGTCAGCTGTGATATTGAACAGCCACACTGTTTTACCAGCTGTCCATGAAACCCGCTCATTGTGCCAGCGACTCGGGCCAACATTACTAAATGATTGAGGAGGGACCCAGTCACTATACCCTGGGTTTCCTGTCAAGAGTTTCCAGTGGTTGACACGTATTGCTGATTGAATTGCTGTGTTCCATATTCCAAAGCCTGCTGCCCAGGACCCATTCTTGGCTTTGGTGTAGATGGGATCAATGTTGTGTAAAATATCCATTCTGGGAGACCGTCTGCCTTCACTTATGGTCTCCCACACATCATAGCCATCCAGCTGGGTGTCCTCATCAATCTGTCCTTCTGCTAAGGTGATCAAAGTAGGAAACCAGTCGGTTATATGTACAAGCTCCTTGCATACCCCACCCTTATTTTTTAGTAGAGGGCTATGAACAAAACCAACTGCTCGAATTCCTCCTTCCCAGTAAGTCCCCTTGCTTCCCCGGAGAGGCCAGTTATTTCCACCTGCTGTTGGCTGCCCTCCATTGTCTGAAGAATAGATCATGATGCTGTTGTTATAATAACCATACCTTTTTAATGCAAGTGTCACATTGTTGATAGCTTCATCCAAGCATGCCAGCATAGCAGCATATCTGCGCCTATTTATGTTATTTATTGATCTGTAATGTTCATAATACTTGCCTGGTGCCTGAAGTGGTGAATGGACAGCTTGGTATGCAATGTATAAAAATATAGGTTTCCTGGGGTTGTGAGAGGCTAGGATTTGTTGCACTTTCTGCGTGTACATTTGTGTTGAGTACATGCCATTGTCATGATCCCAAGCAGCATTGTCGTTCTCATATAAGTCATAGCCACACATTCGAGGGCTGTCACATTTGTAATGGGTATAATAATCACCACTGCCCAGAAGAGAGCCAAAAAAGGTATCGAATCCCCGCTGTGTCGGCATGCATTCTTTGCGGTAAAAGCCCAAGTGCCATTTGCCAACCATGTGGGTGGAGTAGCCAGCTTCCTTCAGCTTCTGAGGTAGAGTTACATTATCCAAGGGTAAACAATTAGGCTGTGTGGGCCTTATGACCGAATGCTGGAGGCCTGTATGGATTTGATACCTGTAACAGACAAAATGAAAAGAAATTGCATCTTATACAAAGGAGAAGAATGCACAAGTATCACATGTGGAAAGGATATGAGTGCATAAGCTTTCACGAAGCACAATTCTATGCATGTTTATTCAGAAGTAAGTCCCGCTATTCCAACATTGAGTTTTAGGAATATAATGAGAAATATTAGGTAGAGATTCACCCTAAACAACTCGGGCTTACAAAGGGCAAATCCCTATTAGTGGTAATTTGTACGTCACTACAAAAAAAATTGGAATGGTTGAATTTCAGAGAAATCAAGCCACTGTCAACTAAGAGTGCTCTATTCAGTTGCCTGAACTACCAGTTAGCATGGTCTGAAATGGTTAGCATTTCTATGTAGATACTTTTAAAATTATATGATTTTAAATTCTATTTCAAAAAAAATTCATTCAAGATACATTCTTACAGAGTATTCTAAATACAGCAAAATCCTTTCAAGTTGTTTAAAGCCATATATCTCTTTTTTTCCCATTTATGAAACATGGGTGGAACAACCTCTTGACATGAAGAATATACCACTGCGATCGTACCATTTCCGAGCTGCTAGTACTTTCCATTCAGTTCCACCCAACACTGAGATGTACCTCTACCCTTTCTAAGCAACAGGATGTTACTGAATAGCATTTTACAGGCTAGGCACTAAATACCCATTAACTGCAGTCAGCATTCTTCATATCCTTGCCATATGGCTGTGGTTAAGTAGCACCACCGTCTATAAATGTTACTTTCCTTTATTTAGTATTTTTTTTAAAGTTTCTTGAAGTTTGAGGCAGGCCAAGGCAGAGATATATTAGCAATTGCTGGAGACTAATACAGTGCAACTCCCTTTCCAGAGCATTCAACTGCATCTACCTCAGAGAAAGAAAAGCCCCATCCTCTTTTTCCTGTAATCTCTAAGGCCAACAGAGCAACCCCCTATCTTTTTGAGTGTTTGCCCTTCTCTGCTTCTTTTGGGCACTCTTAAAATATATCATCACCTTATACATATTCTACACAAATATTAAGGGGGGGGATCTATTACAACTCCTAGAATCCAGGTGAGATATACGAACTTGTCATTCCCACAAGTTAGTTCTCCAGACTTTGGCTTTCCATCTGCCTCCTCTGCATAAGATTTACCTAGCTGACTACTGATCCACATTTAACTAATTTACTTGCACTCAGGAAAATATATAGTAATCATTTCTTAACTTGAAAGTTATAAATCTGTAGTCTAATGTAGCAAACACACACACACAGAGAGAGAGAGAGAGAGAGAGAGAAAGAGATTCCCACAGCACTTTAAAGTCTACTACATTTAATGTGACATAAGATCAGCATACTACTGTGGATCATATAGCATCACTAGATCTTCAAACTTCACTTTGTAATAATGGGGTACATTCAAGTATGCCTGTCCATCAACAGAACAGACAATGCTGGTGGAATAGCTCCTTCTTCCTTTGCAGCCTGGAGAATACAACTCAAATATGCTCCGGAGGTTTGGGGGAATCTTCCAAGGCAGATTAGGAGGGGATATAGGGGATGAAAGAAGTAGAGGAGGCCACACTGCATGTCAGATGGACACAATTTATTCCCCCCTCCACCATTCTTTTACCTGTAAATATGTTCATTTATCTATATTCACTCGTGATTAAATCATATACACTTAACTTGAGAGATATGAGCACTCTAGACCAGCGGTCCCCAACCTTTTTGGGGCCACGGACTGGTTGGGGGGAGGGGGGTGTCGCACGAGCGCCCACCGCGTGAGCGCGACACACCCACCGCGCAAGCGCAACATGCCCACCACGCGAGTGTGACACGCCCACCGCGTGGGCGGGGGGGCGGAGATCCGTATCTGCGGCCCAGTTCCAGCAAGCCCAATGACTGGCACCGGGCCGCAGACCGGGGGTTGACGACCCCTGCTCTAGACTACTCTCTCTTGCCATTTTTTCTCCTACACATAATGAGGAATGAAAATGAAGAGGAAAGTCTTCACTGTCCATGAGGGTTGTCCCTGTGCATTGGGACCCTGGAAAATCAGCATCCCCCTCATGTATTCTCATGGATTACAGAGGCATTCCTCTTTATACTCAATACTCTCCACAGGTAGATGAAGCTGGAGTGCTTCCACTATAATTGTCCACTATAATGAGTACATGATTTGACAACAACTGAACAGAGCTTCTGTTTCTTTGTTTGCCAATTGAGGATGGTAACACTTCATGCATTGAAGAAGTGGCGCTCACTTACCAAACTTTGGCCACAATAAATAGATTCATCTCCAAAGTGTTATTTTGACACAAAAAGACAACGGTGAAAATCTTCTTGCATAGCTATGCAGACAGTGTGACATTTAGAAGCAAATTGCCTCAAGTTAAGAAATAATTGTAGAAATTATTGGTTGCATTTTATATGCAATATCTATAATTATTTTTAAAACTTAAGGCAATTTGTCTCCACAAATTGCACAATTTCTGTTACATCTGAGTAATTAGGCAAGAGCCTATGTGTAACAAAGTTTGTGAATTCCTGCCATGTAGTCTGCTCCTTAAATTCACTTGTCTAGTTTTTCAGAGTTTACATACTCATCACACTTTCAGTCTAGAAATAATACAGATGTATTTCTGTGTGTGTTGTGTGCTATCAAGTTGGAACCAACTTATAGCTGCCCTAATATTTACAAAATATTTATGAGTGGTTCTACCAGTTCATTCACACCCACCGACACATGAGTTTCCATGACGAAGCAGGGATTCAAACCCAAGTCTCTTGAGTCTAGCCTATCATTCTATCCACTACACCACACTGGATACCCTACAGATGTATCTACAGTAAAATAAATGTTTTATAATATGATCATAATTGTGGAATTCCTATTTCAAAAAACATATGGCACCCATATGAATACAAAATGGATTCAGTATGTCAATTAACAAGCAATATTCTAAAGGCCAAATCAGAATACACCCATTTAGCTCAACAAAACCAAGATTTAACATCCACATAAATATTTCCACTGGTGAGAAAGCACAAGCTATTAAGAATTATATATACTAAGTACTTGAAATCTTATGTCTATCCCATGCTTGGCATTCATTTTGGGCCATCCACTTAACGCTGCCTCTTGGGAGGGTATGGCTTATTGTCTTGCTATAGGCTGCAGATGAGAAATCTGTTAAGGCATTTCATAATATACGGACAACCTAAGTCAATAAGAATGAGGAATTTTTGCAAAGTGATCCCTAAGCTCAATATCTATCTTAATAAGAAATCAGTAACACTTAACTGCTCGCTTTTTAAAAAAAAGTTTCTCCTCTCTGCATATGAATATAGCCACTAGGTGGCAGAAAACATATAATCCCAAAAAAGATTGCAACACTTGAAAGACTGGTTGTTGTAGGTTTTTCGGGCTGTTTGGCCGTGTTCTGAAGGTTTTTCTTCCTAACGTTTTGCCAGTCTCTGCGGCTGGCATCTTCAGAGGACACAAGTTAGAACTCTGTCTGTATTCTGGTGTAGTGTGGGGGATAGTTGAGTATTTATAGCTGTGGGATCACCTTTTTGTCCTTTTCAGGAGATTGGGTGATTATGGTGTTCAGGGTGTTTTTTGTTATGGGTGTATTGTTGTGATAAGGGGGGGGGAGATGATCTGTCGCTGTGATTGATGGGTGTCGTTAGCTGGTCTTTTGTGTGCAGTGATCACCGGTCCTTGTGGCTGGGTAGAGTTCGTTGACCTTTTGCAGGCTGTATTTTTCAGTGCTGGGAGCCAAGCTTTGTTGTATCACCCAATCTCCTGAAAAGGACAAAAAGCTGATCCCACAGCTATACTCAACTATCCCCCACACTACACCAGAACACAGACAGAGTTCTAACTCCTGCCCTCTGAAGATGCCAGCCACAGAGATGGGTGAAACAATAGGAAGAAAAACCTTCAGAACACGGCCAAACAGCCCGAAAAACCTACAACCACCATTGGATCCCGGCCGTGAAAGCCTTCGAGAATACACTTGAAAGACTGACAAATCTTAGAACTGTAGAGCTGGAAGAGACCTTATGGGTCATTGAGTCCAGCCCTTGTCCAGGAGGCACAGTGGGGAATTGAACTCCCAACCTCTGGCTCCACAGTCAGATACCTAAACCACTGAGCTAAGTTTTATTTGATATAAGATTTTATGGACTGCAGCTCACTTCTCGGTTAGCCCTTGTAAATCATTTCCCCTAACCAAAGACTCACACATACTTCCCATTGAATGCAATGGAAAGCAACACGCAGCCTAACTCTATAGATATTTACTTGGAGGTGAGTCCCACTTAGAAGGTATCTATGAGGATGCAACATTAATTACAATCAATTCTTTCAAATTTAATAACTTCTGTTGAAAATGACAAAAAGATGCTAGGAACTGTATCTCTAATGTGAAGCTCCGTAGCTATAGGCAAGCTCAGGACAGAAACTGCTAACCATATTTGCAATAGTTGATTTTTCGATCCAGTAATAGGAAAATAGCACATTTGTTCATTTGCTAAAATATGAATGCATAATTTTTAGCAGTTCCCTAAAGGGTTGAACAAATATTAGGGAAAAATTATATTTAAATATACAGGCCAGTAGAGAAGTATTTTGCTGAACAGCCTGAATTCATTATCAGAGCTAATTAGACAGATACCACATTAACCAATGATTCATCCACATAATTTATAGCAGTTCTGCAGACTTTAACCACAATTAAGAGTTGGAAATAGCATGATCTGTGCTGTTTCTGTAAAATACATCTTCAGCATTATATTTAGTATTTATTTAATTGATTCATTTCCTCTGACTCACCCACAGGCTACCATCACTTTTGGACAACCAGTTTTATTAATCAGGCTAGTCATTCAAATACACTGTAACCTATATGATGAGACAGATTAACCTGAAATAAGATAATTTAATGAACAATTCTGGGAGTTTATTTTCTATTTCCTTCACTATCACAGGGCTCAGCTGCTTCTAGAAACGGTGTTGTAACCATTTTCTCAGATGGATGCAGATGTTGCACTCAAAGTGTGTTTTACCAGGCTTTGTTTGCTTCTGTGCATATGGAAATTTAAAGAAGTTGTGCAAACAATGACTAAACTGACATTTATTTCTAAATGAGTAACTTGCACAGTGTTTTACAACTAAGTATTGTTTTAGGCCTGTACCCAGACCAATTTATTAACTTCATGTGGGGCATGTATGTAGAACAGCCAGCTGCAGCCCTTAGTTGCAAGGCAGAGAAAATAAAGCAATGGAAATTCAATACATTTATTTCAGTGGGGTGTGTCTGCTTAATGCTCTTTATGCACTAGGGGCAGGGCACTTAATCCCCTAAACCACATTCTCTTGCAGAATCCACACAGAATTACACGTAAACTGTAGACACTGTGCAGCATCATCCCCTAACTGATTACAACAATGACCCCAGGTTTCATCCATTTGCTTTACACAACAAAAAAATTTATTATTGGGGTCCTTTTTTTTAATTTAATTGTTTTATTTTTAACATTCTTTGTCCTAGCTAATGGAAATTGAACAAGCTGCATGACCCCAGGGAGAGACTGGTAGACCATTTCTAGGTACTTTATACCTACAAAATTCTGTGAAGGTCCTCCCCTAAATACAAATCTAACCTCAAAGCACTGGAATTCTTACTGGGGCTAGAAAACATCTCACAACGCACTCAATGCAAATTTAAAACAAAACAAAACATGTTCGTGAAGTTTACCTACAGGTGCTGGTGGCAGCAGTGGTGGTGGGGAGGCTGCCCATGAGTACTGAATTCCTATAAGCAATCTTTGCTTAGACTGCAGTGTTATTATTCTAAAATGTCAAGGGGGGGGGGGGGGAGAAAGAACCAACATATTTTTCTTAGTAAAATCCCTGTATTTTTATGTTATTTGAGAATACTCATGTTACAATGTAGAAATAGTTGACAAACAGCGGTTCATCAGATAAATTCATCAGATATATGCACACCAGTACTGCAGACTGTAAACCAATCACATAGATAGCTTTTTTTTTAAAAGCAGGTTTTGTGCCAAGAGAATGTTAGGTGATATTGGAAAGCAGTGTAACCAATACAAATAAAAGCTCTTCATCAAAGTGCCTGCTCTCTCCTCATTTATTTTTTCAGTGCTAAATTGATTAATTTTCAGGTGACAAGAAATGCAGGAGTACCAGGATGCACAAATTAAGAAACCCATGGGACTGCTATTAAATTGTGCTGTTCTGTCACATTGTTTACAGATGCCACTATGTTAGATAATATCTTGTATTTTATATGTAATAAAATATTGCTCATACTCTTAGTTTAGGGATAAAGGAGAAGCTAGAAGCATAATTTGGGGGTAAGGAAGAAGCTAGAACAAACAAACAGAGCAGGGAAAAGCAAAGCAAAGTTTGTTCTGTTTCCCACAGAGAGGGCCAAAACTGGTCAGGGAATAATAGTTTTGCTAGAAATAGTGAAACATTTACTAATTAATTTTCTTGCCTTACAGGCTACAGCTAAGGTTTCTTTCAGAAGAGAAATAAAAGCTGTTTCATAAATAATTCCTCAGTTTTTTGTTATGCACTTGATTACTGTGCCAACTTTCATTCGTTAAATTCATTAAACAATACATATGAGAGTGGTTGCTTGTAAACAGAAAGAGAGCATAAGAGACGAGGTTATATAAAGAGGTCTGTGGTGCCTCTACGGGTGGGGCTTCACCCTACAATTATGGGGTGAAGTGCCCCTTCTACTCAGACCATAGACCTCTTATGTATGCATCTATATGTGTATGTAGATGCACGAGGTATATAAATTCTCACATATGAAGACAAGGAACGGTACAATTGTTCTTGTTCTCTTTCAAGAAAGCTAGTTATTTTGTGGTGGTCACAGCAAGAGATTAGAAGGAAAAGGAGAATGTTTTATGGTACACAGTAAACAAAATAGTAAATATACTGACTTAATACACACCAGTAAAAAGGTAAAGGTTCCCCTTGACAATTTGTCCAGTCGTGTCCGACTCTAGGCGGCGGTGCTCATCTCCGTTTCCAACCCATAGAGCTAGCGTTTGTCCGCAGACAATCCTCCGTGGTCACGTGGCCAGCGTGACTAGACACGGAACGCCGTTTACCTTCCCACCGAGGTGGTACCTATTTATCTACTCGCATTTTTGCATTTTGCATGCTTTCGAACCGCTAGGTTGGCGGGAGCTGGGACAAGCGACGGGGGCTCACTCCGTCGCGTGGATTCGATCTTACGACTGCAGGTCTTCTGACCTTGCAGCACAGAGGCTTCAGCGGTTTAACCCCGCAGCGCCTCAAAGCAAATAAACTGCACAAAATTATGTAAAATGGCTCAGGATTAGGAATATCTGGGAAGTTTTCTGCTTCTCAAATTGAAAGGGCACCAATTCCATATAGGGATAGTTTGCACAAATTACTGAAACACTGACAAAGGAAAAAAGACACACACATCTTGTCTCACTTGTGCCTGGAGACAATCTTGCAGGGTTTTAAAATTCCTCACTGAGGTGTCTCATCAGCTGAGTCAGCATAAATTGGAGGGAATGAAGAAGTTGACAAGTATTCTTTGTATTCATAAGACCCACACACTCTTGCAAAAAGTTTTACTAGTCTGCTATGGATGGTTAGAGGAGTGACAGAGAGGTGCATTTCTGTGCTTAGTATGGAAAAGGAGTCTCCTCTCCGCTGGTAGGCTGCTTGGTTGCTACACCGGTCACTGAGGAAGTAAAAAAGCTCCACCCCTCCCACATCAAACTGCTTATTTGCTTGTGTGAACCCCCTTGTCATCATAGGCTGTCAGGTTACCTTTTAACCTTCTGACACTAACTAGGCTCCAAGCAGTTCCTTGAAATACATGTAAAATATCATTGTGTGTATGTATTATGTGCCATCGAATCAAAACCAACTCATAATGAACTCAATAGGGCTTTCAAGGTAAGTGAGATATTTAAGGATTGTTTTTTCCAGTTTTATCCCTCTCCCCTGGAGTTTCCATGACAGAGCAGGGATTCAAACCCAGGTCTCCAGAGTCGTGGTAAAAAAAAAAAATCATAACAAACAAACCACTCCACACTGCATATACTGAACATTTCTAAGGTCAGTAATCTTGTGTTGTCTCATGTCCTCTTACTTTAAAAAAATCAAAAATACCTTTAAGTGGTTAAAAAACTCACCCTCATGCTTCCAAGACACTGAACACAATTTTTCAGAATGTGCGTTGCAAACAAATACAAAGGAAACTGCCACTGTTTCATCAATCCAGCATCTGAATACACAACCTTCAATGTAATAATGAAAACTTATTTTCAAGCTAAGGCTACACCATTCACTCTAATGCTCTGTTGAGGAATTTCTTTATGTGTGACAACAAATGAGGAGACATAATTCCAACACTGACACAAATTGTGCAGTCCATGTTCCGTGCAAACTCTGGACACACTAGAGCCCCATGGAGCTTCTACTGTCACTGTGGCAATGTAAATAGTAACGACAACATAACAGATGGAAAGCATATGTGTATGGCTAATTTTTTTATTTGCTGTCAGTCTGGCACAGCTGTGAAACTGCAGTTAATATTCTCAGTTTTACTCCTAATATTGTTCATTCGCATTCTAAAAAAACTGATTGCATAATCAGCTTTCTTAACTTATTTTAAATCTATACAGATGGAACACACACATACATATGCACACAAAAAGAGAAAGTTGGATGGAACCTAATGCTTGCCATGCACAGACCCATTTCCTCCGAAATCTGAGAACTCTAAGAAAAACATGTCTTCTTTTTCATCCAACAGAGCAAACACAAAAACCGAGAAAGAAAATGTTTCATTATGAAGTGCATGTACTGTAACTGCATAAATAAAAAAACCCTTTAAAAGAAGGCTGGCATGTTGAAACTAATTCAAAAGAACCTTTGGTCAGGATCTCTCTGGTGTTCACATGTTTGTGTAGTTTACTATGGCTAACTGGAGAGGTGCTAATGTCTTAGTGACCTGCCCAACTGTGCAATTGAGATGTGTTGGTACCTTGTTAATTAGCCACACAAATTTACACCAATTTCATGCAAATTACTATTTCCTTAAATATATACACACCTTTAGCTATACCTTTTGGACAGACACATATTTTAAAGCAGAACATCAGCCAGTTATTATTCCACACAGTGATTCATACATGTCTGAGAAGCTCTCCTGGGTATTCAGCATCAAAGTCAGACTGTGATACTGTTGCCAATGCTAGAACCATTCCTTAGTTAAAAAAATATTCTTCACCTCATGAGAAATACCTTTATGACTCACAATGTGATGTAATGTTCTCTACACGGGCAAGGAAGAGCCAAATGCATATCTCTAATCTTCTATGACTTCAGGCCTGCCACTGTCTGTCAGCACAACTTTTCTTATAGGATTGTTGTGGTGGTAAAATGGAAGGAAGAAGCACCAAGTGTGCTGCCTTGAGCTGTCTGAATGAAAGATAGGATATATAGAAATAAAATTTACAAGCTTCATTCAGGGAGAGATGTAAACTCTTTACAGATTGCCATCTGTCGCACTGGGCCAAGGAAGCAACACTTTGAAGCTTAAACATCTGATTCTCCTATGATTTGCTGAGGAGCTGAAAAATATATACACACACCATGTAGAAATATTCCTACCCACTACTGCTTCTCTCTGTGCCTGTACAGAGAGGAGCAGTAGTGTGTGTGTGTGTAATATATATTCATTCTTTCATTTTCTTTTAATTCCTGCTTTTCCCACACTTGTCCTCTTTCCTTTTCATTCACACCACGACAAAATCAGATCAGAAGTGAACAAGAAAGGAACAAATTTTCTGCCTTTGATGGGGGGGGGGGGCAGTCAGGAGTGGACTGGCTAGAGGCAGCCTGGACTTGAGCTGGGACACTGACTAGAAGTAGCCTGAGGCTGAGGTGGGGTGTTCCCCTACTAGACCAGTCAGTGTGACTTAAGTGCTTGGAGTCTATGGAAGGTTTAGGTAGTGAAAGAAATAATGTGACTACACTCCCTGGGTGCTTTATGTAAAAATGCATGAGAAAACACTTTCATTGCTTAAAATACTCTCTGATTGTTGCCCATGTCTTGGTCTCTATTAACATATATCTGATAAGGGATTTCTTAGATGCCGCCTACTCTTGGGAATTCACTTTCTATCTGCCAAAGTATGAGTACAGGAATTTTCCATAAAGTATTTAAGGCTTTATTTAGTATACTTTCTATTGCTAGAGAGTGTCATGGGACAACATTAAGTTGTACATTTTAATCTGTATTTTTAGAATATTTGATAACATTAGCTATTAGCAGAGTGGGTTCCTTTGCCCTAAGCCAAGGAAACTGGTCTATTTAGAAATTCAGATTTAGAAAATTAGATTGATTAATAAAAGTCTCTGGAGGCAATCTGGCTGAAATAATGAACATGCGAATTTTAACAGCTTCATAACTTATAGACATAAAATAAAAGTAATTACCATGCATGCGTGCAAATGTTATGCTGAAATATCTCATGGGTGAAATGTGTTGCTTAATTAAGGTATTTTAAATATGCTTATGTTTTAAAAGACCAGAACAGTGTGCTGTGTACATTTCCTACATAGTTTATGTGTTTTATCTGTTTGCATGTATCTCTGTGTGATTATGTATCTAACGTCCAATGATAAAAGTACATGTGTTTTGTGCTGAAAGTCCCATCTTAAATCCAGTTAAAAGATCTTCAAAAAAAGATCTGAAAGGCTGCTAACCAAAGACAAACAGCTGCTGGCAAAAAGGTCTGACTCAGTATAAACCAGCTACCCATATCTTGTTAGATTCAATTCTTTATATGGAATATTGTGCTTTTGTGCCCATGATTCAAAAAGTCAGGAAATGGCCCAATATTGCTGTACAATATTGTGCCCGCTTTGCCAGCAAGAAAAAGGATGCCAAGCTTTATATAGCAGTCTGAATGTTGACAACACCAATGGCAGCAGTCAAGATGGTCTACAGGATATCCTCTTCTGCTCACTACCATTCACAAAGTGACACCATGCAAGGGAACATCCCAGACTCTTTTTTTAATCAGTTAATTACTTCTCACCCAAACACAAAGTAACTGTCAAGGCTGTTTTTCAACAAAGGTGAATGGTAGTGAGCACAAGAGGGTATCTTGACTTAATGACTATATACCATCTTGACTTAATGAAAGGGTAAAGCAAAGGTGTGAGTAGGTACAGCACATACAATGGAAAATAGAGATAGGAACGAACCAGAAAACTGGTGGTTCATGATGATTCATGCCTACCCATGAACCACAAACAATCACACACATACCCCAGAAAAGTTAAAGATACACCAGCTGTGCCTGTTCCTTGAAATGTCTGCTCTGGCCATGGTAACATGTGCCATTCAGATTACTGCAATGTGTTCTATGCGGGCCAGATCTGGAGTGTTTGGAAACTTCAGCCATTTCAAAATGCTGCAGCCTGACTGGTACAGGATGCATATCAATCCACTATTGCAACAGCTTGACTGGCTGCCAATCTGTTTCCAGGCAAAATTCAAAGTGCTGGTTATTACCTATACAACCTTATATGGCTTGAGTCCAGGCTATCTCACCCCATATGAGCCTTCTCTGGTTTTAAGATCTTCTGGGGGAGGACCTTCTATCAGTACCACCACCTGCCCAAGCTTCTTCGGTGAGGCCATAAGAGAAGGCCTTCTCAGTGATTGCTCTCAGGCTTTGGAATGCCCTGCCCTGAAAAGCCAGGTTGGCCCCCTCCCTCCTGGCCTTCTGTTATCAGGTAAAGCCCTTCCTCTTCAGGCAGGCTTTTAAGCAGTAAGTGTCTCAGGAATGCTTTGTTTACAGATTTTCAAATGTTTTCAAATACTTTTTAATTTTGGTTTTTAATCTTAATATATGTTTGTTGTTTAACATGATATTTATATAGAACTTTTAACTGTGGACTGTTTTATAGTTTTGGTTGTTGTGAGTCCCCTCGGGTCCCCTATCGGGAGAAAGGGTGGATATAAACAAACAAACAAATACTTCATTACTCTTCAATACAGATGCAGAAAAATACCCATCAAATGGAAGTGGTGCAGATGCACAGAACAACTTTGAACTTACTCATTTTTCAAAGAGACATCCATCTATTGCACTCTTCACAGAAATAAGTAGTGTTATCTTTTAATATGTTGGTATGCAAAGACAAAAAGTGAAATGAAAATGGGACCTCAGAAGATGCTGCAGCTTGAAAATGAGAGAGGTTGGCCATTCTTTACTTCACTGTTTGAGCCCACTACACAGAAAATATCAGCATGGTATAGGACTAGCTCATAGTATTACCCTCTCCAGGCATTTCAGCATAAACAAGATAGATTTGTCGTACAGACCCCATCCTCTGTACCCCAGTGTGTGCTTGCTCAGCTCTCCTCAGTTCAGATGTCACCATGTTGAGTTGTAAGATCTACTACTATGCCAACATGATACATTCAGTCACATCTGATTTCAGAAGCTAAGCAGAATCAGGTCAGCTTGGTAACTGGTTGAGGGCTTTCCAAATTAAGCTAGGAAAGACTTCTGCCTGAAATGTTGGAGAGCCACTGCCAGTCAGACAGTACTGAGCTAGATAAGCCAATGGACAGACACAGTAGAAGGCAGCCTCATACGTTCCCATGTTCCTGAACAGATATTCTACTTATACACATGTAAGCACATTAGCTTCTGCAGCTCAATCAAGATCCCTCCTGTATCAGAGTCTCAGATCACATACAGAGTATATTGTCAGTAATATTTAAAATACTTTTTGCCCAGCCATTCCTCAGAGTGTGCTTCTTAGGAAATGTGGGGGCTGGAACCAGGAGCTTTTGGTTCTGTGTGAAGCTGCCATTTATAGCATCACAACTGCAACTTGGAAAGTCTTCATGGCAGTGAAATATTTCTGGGTTCTGGACTGCCCCTGCCCATTTAAGTTGCCTGTTGAGCAATCCTGAACAGTAAGACTTCTAAAAGGCTTCTTGTTCATGCTATGGTATGTATTTTTGTGTTTCTCAGCTCTGTCTCCCTGGTTGCTGTTCTTCCCTCAGACAACCTTGGCTTGGTTTCTCGGCTCAGATGCCCTTGACTCAGCTCCTCAGCTATTTCTGGCTATGACTTACAAAGGAAAAATGAAAAAATGAAAACAATAATGGATAAAATTAGCAAAAACACAAGAGCAGGGAGAGATTATTTCTGAAATTTAAGGAAAGGGAAAATGAAATAGTCTTAATTTGGTACGATTAAGATAAAAATACAAAAACCACGTGTAGATTTCTTGGAGGTTCTATCAGAAAATGTGTACCAAAAGAGGCCCTACCTAAAGTTGCTACCTGCCTACCCTATGAAGACACAAATGCTTAAAGCAGTGTCTTTGATTATTAACTAAAATGAAAAAACAGGTTCATTTATGTGACACTGCGGTAGTAGCAGCTGTTTATGGGTGAATCAGAGATATAACTTATTTTGAAGCAGGGTCCCAGTGTGTTCTTTAATCCTGGCCCTTTCTGTGGTATTTTCCAAAGAAGGAACACTTCCTGTAAGCTATGGAAAGAGCTGTGAAAAAATATGAGAACATTATCATACAATAATAAAGGGTAATGCGACTGATGATGGTGTCCACCCAGTCCTCTTTATTTCCTGTATTAAATGCTGACAACATTCTTGGCAGCACAATAAAGGAGGATGCCTTTCAGTTGTGTTGTTGCAATAACAGGTGCCCAAGGTTGGATGCATGCCCAAATTAGTTCATAATCTTCTAAAGGAACTTAGATTTGTTTCCAAGAACAGTCTCAACATGAATAGGTAGTTTCAAAAAAATCCACACCTCAATGTGACAAAAAGGTATGTTTGGTTTTAAGTAATACTCACTTCATGTGTATGTATTATTATGGCAACAAAGACATTAAATGGTGTATGATGACACCAGAAAATTAGAATATCAGTCTTTAGAAGGGTTCAACAAGGGGACATGGTAAACTCCTTTTATTGAGTGGAGCCATTTACTCATCTGGTTCTGAGCTGTCTTGTCTGCAATGACAATAATTCTTCAGTTTCAAACATACTAGTCTTTCCCCATTCTACCTTGAAAGGCTAGAGATTGAACCAGTTTTTTCTTCTTTGCACATTAAATAAATAAATACCACAACTTTGCTTTTTTAAAGTATTTGTGTTGCTTTTTAGGGCAATATCCTTACAAAGAGAAATACAACCACATGAACAAACAGACTGAATATATTAAGGAGCCGTGGTCGGATAACTAAACTATTTACACTCTCAGATTAAAGCCCACTTTGAAGAAAAAGGTCTGCAAGCTTCATGAGAAGACCTTTATACAATGTGTAAGTCAGCATGAACAGAGTTCCATAGTCCCCTCCTTCACCACCAAGGGTTAACATCACTTTTAGTAGTAAGTTCTACATTATTCATAAAGAGTGATGTACAAAGCAGAGGGCATTGCCTCCCCAGCTCAGGGTTTTTTTTTAGCAGTTTTAAAAACATTTTGAAATGCCTTTTTAATCCACCTTGTTCCCCAACATTCAGATCAGGTAACAAGATTTTAGAACTGCAAAGTAAAGATGGTATTTGGAGACACAGGAAGTTTTTAGCATATGCAAGTTTGCAGTCATCGAAGATCCAGGGTGTAAAGCTTATTAATCAAGATGGCTGAGGGCTGGCTAAACTGTCAGTAAGGCTGTGGTGAATCCAAACCACTCCCAGCTTACCTTGACTCTGGCCTTAACTTTGTGCTGGCATAGTAGCTGAGAGTAGTTTGGATCTGACATAACTCAGGTCCCTTCCATTCTTTGGTTCTTCTGTGGGCTGATCTCAGCTAGCACACCAGTTGTGCAGGTAGATCTAGCTGTGGCAACAGATCACAGATGAGCCAGCATAAGGGGGTTGTTCCCATTCCAAATCCACTATAGCCCCCAGATCTTTGTGATAAGATTACACTGCCTGTAGGTTAAATAGCACCTTGAGTTACACCAAAAGGAACACAATCAGTGAAATATAATTCATGTGTCTGAAAGCCAAACTACACATTACATTAATTGCACAGCTGCTGTGAAGAGACACATTTCTAAATGTGTCTCTTCACACATTGAAGATGTGAACTGTAGATAGCAGCCATGAGAAGGCTGAGATTTTTGGAGATGGGGAAGGAAATTCTTTCTCTTCATGCCATACTTGCTTCCCCATGTTTATTATTTACAAATAATTATTTTCAAACAATGGAGGGAAAGGCATACATGAAATAAATCCAACGTACGTTTTACCAATCTTATAAAAACACTTTTAGCTTCTCTCAGAATTTCTGACACAGTTTTTCTGAAAAGAAACCTTCATGTTGAAGCCCTATAGAGGCAAGACTTGGTTCATTCCCTAAACATTTTAATGATCTTTTGTGTGTGTTATTTTATATAATAACTCAAGTGGCATTTGACAGAAGAGCACTATCAAAACAACACATTTCTGTTATTACAGGTGTCACTTGTGATGTTATTGTTAATTCTTATTATACAACATGATAGAAAATCAGATAGCTAGTATAATCCTTTGTGACATAAGTAAGGACTTTTCTAGACAGCGTGTTTGTGGTCCCTTAAAGTATCAGATTTTGCAATGATATTACTGGTATTTTTCCTGCCATCACATAATGTTCTCCTTATCTCATTTCATCCAGTGCTTATTTCCCCATGACTGTTCCCATTTGAAATTTATGTCCATGGTGAGACACTCTCTCTGGTCAGAAACTTTTAATGAGCACTCAGTCACCAGTCAAAGAAAGAAAGAAACCCCAGCTCCAGCAGAGGTGCTCCAGTGGGAAACTAGTTTTCTTTAAATTTTCTCAAAATATTTTTCCCCCCTCTCTTTTATTTTATAGGTTAGGTGTAGGGATAGGGGACAGGGGACATGGGATTGAACAGGGGTTGTAAATCAACATGAACATTTTACAATACTCATTCTTATCTATTACATTTCAAAGATACATAAGTTTCCGGTGTAACTAATTTATAATACATATTCTATTTCTAAATTAACCATAGGCTTTCAAATATTAATTTGCATTTTGTTTCTAAGACAATCATAGAATTTATGCCAACAATCTTCATACTTTATCTTTCTTGTTGAGTCTAGCCATTCTGGCAGTTTATCCATTTCTGCCGTATCCAGGATTTTTGATATTAACTCCTCTTCAGATGAATTCTCCGGGTCTTTCCAATGTTTAGCAAAAAGAATATTTCTTAAGCATCTTTCTAAGATAAACATCTTTATTCAAGAGAAGTGGAGTTTTAAAAAGTGGGTTGGAGGCAACTTCCAGAAAACCTCACATGCCTTCAACTTAAAACAATGGAGAGGAGACAAAGGCTCTGTCTGTAAGAGCCCTAAGTTACTCTGCAGCCAATGAATTTTCCTGCAAAGTTAAGTGTTCGTGGGCATGCAATTTTAGATATAGATGTAAAGTCCTATTAAGATTTAGCTACATGGCTTGGCTGGTGTGGGCTAAATAGGGTGAGACCTGAGAAACACTAAAGGACCACAGCAATGCAAAAATACAAGCTTAGCCTCAATGTATCGAATCCAACAGGCATTGGATCTGGCTTCCAAGTAACCTTCCCTTCACTTACTGTATTTTTCCAGATATCTCTGGAAAAAACTGCTTTTCTGTGGTATTGTTTTCCAAGCAGCACATTTGCAAAATATTTTTCTATACCTCTTAGGCACTTTGTAGATTTATGGGGACATAATGTAGATTCTCGCAACATTACTTCAGATGTGATGACGCAGGACATTGATAAGAGCTCACAGTATACCTGATAAGAAATTAAATTTCATTCTCTGTTTTCTATGACCTTTGCAACTTTTATTATTTCAGTTACCATATGGAGTTCAGAGATATTTAAGGAGAGTAGAAGGTGGACTGCCGATAACTATCTCTATTCCCTTTCTTTGCTACAGAACTGAATGCTGTTTATCTAAAAAAATGAAAGAAATGTCAGGTACAGTGTCAAGAAAAGGGAAGTAGTTAATCAGTGATATGGAGTATTACTGTTTATATCCTGAGAAATATAATATACTCTGAGACAAGTTTAAGAGAAAGAAAGGCAGAAAGAAAGAAAGACTGAACGCAGTTGCCCTTGAAAAATGTATGCTAAATTGGTTGTGGCATGTAAGAGACAGACTGTTTCAAGCTGACATGTCAGTTTTCAGCTAAGTCCCATAAGCTGCCATTTCCCCCTTTATGCAAATATTTTGTGAATCACATTTCTCTTATCCACAGAATGAATCAAGGCTTTCGCATTCCAGAGTTGTGTCATTTGTGTTATTGCAAACTCAATAACTTTTTCTAAATCCAACAAAAAGTAATCCTACCAAAAAAATAAGAAAAGAAAAAAGAAAAAAAGCAAACAGCAGGAGTAAGAAAACCAACCCTCTGGCTCACACAGCCAGAAATAAAGCTGCATTAAAATAAAAATTGCTTTGTTTCTTCTGTCAAAGAGATCACTCAAACTAAGATAGTACTGAAGGTTGTTAGGGGCACACTGGCAAGACAGCTTCAGAGCCCATGATTGTTTTAGGAGCAAAGCTCAAATGAAATCAAAAAGTCCTGTGGTGCATGCAACAGCTCTTGCAGAATCATCCCAGAAACTAAATAAGGGAGCTTTCTATGTTCCCTATCAAAGAGAGCTAAAACTATGTTCAAAAGATTTACTTAAGAGTTCCAGTCTTAAGTGTGTTCAGGGTGGTGATAAAAAAAAAGTTTCCAGTGGGATGGAACTAAACAAGAGGACACCATTCTGAAGATTTAGGGCTGGTACTTTTTCAATGCAAGTAATGTAAGTCCCATTTATTTCAATGGATCTGGTCCAGTTATACTAATACTGGATTTTATCCAAGAGCCAGGAGTACTGCTGCCACGGACCAGGAAGTTCTCATACAACTTAAGCCTTTCCCAGGAAGGTGGCTGCAAAATCACAGTGACCTTTTGAACAGCAGCTGATCAACATGGAAAGAGGCATATGAGGCACAACAACAAAGCTAAGTTAAATAAGTGTACAAGTAGATCAAGTGTACAAGTATGCTAAAGGTAGATAGCCTGTCACTATCTGTTCAGCTTGAACTTCAGCTTAGGCACAGTAGCTAAGAGGTGCCAACTGAAAAAGCTTAGTTCTTTACAGAATAATATCTTTCATGTATAAACTCTTTCTAGTTGCCAGACAAATCAACCCTGAGTGCTCACTGGAAGGACAGATCCTGAAGCTGAGGCTCCAATACTTTGGCCATCTCATGAGAAGAGAAGACTCCCTGGAAATGATCCTGATGTTGGGAAAGTGTGAAGGCAAGAGGAGAAGGGGACGACAGAGGACGAGATGGATGGACAGTGTCATTGAAGCTACCAACATGAATTTGACCCAACTCCGGGAGGCAGTGGAAGACAGGAGGGCCTGGCGTGCTCTGGTCCATGGGGTCACGAAGAGTCGGACAAGACTTAACGACTAAACAACAACAACAACAACAAGTAGATCATGATTTGGGAAATTTACTATATTGTCACATGTGGGTTAGATTGGATTAGCTACAATGGAAAAAAGAAAGCCACTATAATATAAACATCAACAACTTTCATCATTCTGACTCATCTCTCTCTCTCACACACACACACACACACAGAGCGAGAGCGAGAGAGCTTTTCATAACTGATCTTGTAACAGATTTTCTCACATAGGATCTATATGTTCTTTATCCTTAAAGGAATAATTATTAAGTTAAATTGTCTCCCCACCTCCCTTTTCTACTGTGGCAGCTATCCTAGAGATTCTGAAAAGCAATGAAACAGAGTGAACTTTTCAGAAAAACTAGGAATGAAAAATTACATCATGGCATCATGCTAAAAACTACCTGGATAGCTCAGTGGTTTAGGTATCTGGCTGCAGAGCCACATGTTGGGAGTTCAATTCCCCATTGTGCCTCCTGCACGTAGAACCAGCCAGTAGGGCCTTGGGCAAGCTGCACAGTCCTAGCACACCTCCCAAAAAAGGGAATGGTAAACTATTTCTGAGTACTCTCTACCTAGGAAACTCTGAAAAGGGTCACGAAAAGTCAGAATCGACTTGACAGCACATGATTATTTTCATTTATGCTAAAGGTAGATAGCCTGTCACTATCTGTTCAGCTTGAACTTCAGCTTAGGCACAGTAGCTAAGAGGTGCCAACTGAAAGAGCTTAGTTCTTTACAGAATAATATCTTTCATGTATAAACTCTTTCTAGTTGCCAGACAAAATGTTTCTTTCTGCTTGGCTCTGAGGAATGTGCTTATAATATGTCTCAGAAACTCCAGGTCAGACTCCTTCCAACTATGGCAATCTCCTCCAGTTACTTTACAAACCATAGTTAACAGCTTGATGTGACTTATACATAAAGTATCCCTGAAGCCTTCACTGAAAAAAAATATATATTGGTAAGATGCATAGTCTAGAGGTACAGCAAATTTCAGAATTACTTTTTGCACAATGCTGAGACAGACACCCACTTCTTATGTTTCCAAAGAAAAAAATTTGGTTACACAGAAAATCTTTCTCAGCATATAAAATATGGGGAGGTTCTTTTTAAGTGTTGTATTTGCATCAATTTGGAACCTGCTTCTCCCAGGTGCACTTCCATGATATTGTAGCATCCTTGGGAAGTTAGAACTATGTAACACCATTTGTGTAGGTCCTCTTTCCCATTCATGTATCGCTAGGTTAACAAGTAGGTATGGAACCACCTCAGCCAGATCCACTGATTCTTTGTTACCAATATTGCTAAGGGGGCCACAGAACAGTAATTTGTCTGCTGTTGAAGTAATACAGGAAAATGCCAAATGTGAAATTGCTTCCCAGTAGAAGAATGTAGTTATTGAAAACTTGCTGTTAAGATGACAAAGCATAAGAGAGGTTTAGTGGTCACAATGACCAACTCATGACAACAATACACCACATCCTTATTCAGAGGCATCATGTCTATAGATGCTTTTTGCTGGGGAACAATAGAGTCAGACCCTGTCATACCCTGCTTGTAGGCTTTTAACAGGCTTCTCATATGTACAGTAGGAAAAAGATGCTCAGTGAGTTGGGGGTGGGAAAGTTTAATCCAGAAGGCTCTTATGATCAGCCAGTTGAAGACACTTCTCTTTGTGCGAAAGAACATTCTGCTGTGCACTGCTAACTTTTGAAGTGCAGACAATCATCATGACTGTCTCTATAATCACACAGCCAAGAAGAACCTAAGAATGCAGACAACTGTGTTGATCCATATAAATTAAACCAATGGTAGTTTTCATCCCTACTGGAGCAAATGTTTTGCAAAGCCTCCTCTTCTCAGCTTTCTGCTGGAGGCTAGCCCTCCTATTCTTAGATCATGGCCTTCTCAACTTTGATGCAGCAGCTTCAAACAATAGTGTTGTGTTGCCCCTAAATCAATCTCAAACGTATTGAGTTATTTGTCTCCTTCCTGCACATCTTTTCCATTTATTTTACCTCGAATGATCAGGTGTAACAATCTGTACTTTTTTGTTTCTCATTCTGTGTCTGAAATATTTTAGTTTTCTCTATTTTTTGTGCTTCATAATTTCTTGATCTTTATTTATTCATCTCAGTATGTCCTCCTTGGTTACCCACTTAACTGAAGAAATTCCTAGCATCCTGCAATAAATACACATTTCAAGTGCTTTCAATCTTGTCTGATCTGATCTCAGAAGCTTCTACATTTTTATAAAGGTAAAGGTTCCCCTTGACAACTGTCCAGTCGTGTCTGACTCTAGGAGGCGGTGCTCATCCCCGTTTCCAAGCCGTAGAGCCAGTGTTTGTCCGTAGACAGTTTCCGTGGTCACGTGACCAGCGCAACTAGACATGGAACGCTGTTACCTTCCCACCGTAGTGGTACCTATTTATGCTTTCAAACTGCTAGGTTGGCAGGAGCTGGGACAAGCGACGGGAGCTCACTCCGTCACGTGGATTCGAACTGCTGATCTTTCGACCTTGCAGCCCAGAGGCTTTTGCAGTTTAACCCGCAGCACCACCACATCCCAACCATTTTTATAGTAGCCTGTGAATTCATGACCTCCAATGGAATAATGAATAATGAATAATAATGAATAATAAATACGATCAGTGAACTGTGTGCCCTGTATTTATTTTACAAATGTACTATGTACAAAAATATACAATATACATTCACAAAACCCATTTTAAGTTGCTATTGCATATTACATTCTTCATTAAAAAGATGCTCCTTGTCATCTTTACTCAGACTTGTATTCTATATTTTGAGCATTCATTTAACCAGATTCCAAGGTAACTATTTTTGCTCTTTAGCTTCATTTCTCAAACTACTTTTTTTACTGATTACCACAAACATGGCTTTTTTAAACAATAGTTTTTAGACTGTGTTCATTACTTACATAATTGACTTTATTGACTAACCACTACAGACCATCTAAATTGTCAACTAGTAGTACTGTACTGTTTGTGTATCAGATAATCTTATTGATAATCTCTCTACTGACAGTACATTTTCAATAGAATTAGCAAGTGTTTCTGTAAAGCTGTTCTTTAATACAAACAGAAAAGCCACGATGACAGTATACATCCTTGTCATACGTCTCTTCATGTATCTATGTCTTCTGACATCTAATCTTCCGTTTCCATTTGTAGATTCCTTTGTTGCCATTAAAGGATAAAAATTACGTGAACATTTCTTGAATCAAGATTTTTATTTACCAACAACTCCACCTGCTTATTGTGCTGAACATTATCAAAGGATTTTTGTACACAATATAGCAGTTGAACATATCGATGTTCTTGTCACAGCACTTCTGTCCAATTACGTGTAAGCACATCAATGCTTCCATGTTTATTTATTTATTATTTGACTTTTACCCCGCCCCTCTAGACAAAGTCTACTCGGGGCGGCTTACAATCAGTTATAAAAACATCATAAAATACAACAATATAAAACGGATATATCATAAAAAACAACAACAATCACATACTTAAATCAACAAAATATAAAATTCAAGATGGAAGAAAAGGAAACTAAAAAAAAAAATCAAGTGTTGACTGGAGGAAAGGCCTGTCTAAAGAGCCAAGTCTTTAGATGACTCTTAAAAACACCCAGCGAGGGTGCCAGGGTAATTTCTGGCGGCAAGGTGTTCCATAATCGAGGGGCCACTGCCGAAAAGGCCCGGTTCCTAGTTCTTTCTTTCCGGGCCTCTCTCGGCGTTAGGCCCCTCAGCCGCCTTTCCTGGCTAAAACGGGTGACTCGGGTAGATCTAGGTGGGAGAAGGCGTTCCGCCATGTATCGAGGTCCTAAACCATTTAGGGCTTTATAAGTCATCATTAACACTTTGAAGTGGATGCGGAAACGAATGGGAAGCCAATGCAAGGCGGCCAGAGTGGGAGAGATGTGCTGGTATTTTCTCGTCCCACTGAGGAGTCTGGCCGCCGCATTTTGCACCATTTGAAGTTTCCGCAACAACCCCAGAGGTAGCCCCACGTAGAGCGCATTACAGTGGTCTAATCTCAAGATTACGAGCGCATGGACCAGAGTGGTGAGTGCCCCAACATCAAGATAGGGACACAGCTGGGCAATCCGCCGCAGATGAAAATAGGCGGAGCGGACCACTGACGCCACCTGGGTCTCCATGGTGAGCGCCGGGTCCAGGTGTACTCCCAAGCTGCGAACCTCTCTTTGCGGTGAGAGTCACCCCCCCCAAAAGAGAGGGAGTTTCCCAAACCGCAGATGGAGGGGCCACCCACCCTCAGGACCTCCGTCTTGTCCGGGTTCAGCCTCAGCGCATTCTCCTGCATCCACCGTAGTACAGCCTCCAGGCAGCGCTCAGGGGACGGGACGGCATCCACTGAGGAAGGTGAAAAAGAGATGTAGAGCTGGGTGTCATCAGCGTACTGATGGCACGAAGCCCCACACCCTCTGATGACCCCTCCCAGCGGCCTCATATAGATGTTAAACAGCATTGGAGAGATGATCGAACCCTGTGGAACCCCACAATTGAGGCTCCACAAGGCCGAAACACTCTCTCCAAGCTGGACTCGCTGTGGTCGGTCCTCCAAGAAGGATCGGAGCCAGGCAAGTGCCTGTCCGCCGATTCCCAACTCCGAGAGCCTCCCCAGGAGGATACCGTGGTCGACGGTATCAAAGGCCGCTGAAATGTCGAGGAGGACCAACAAGGACATATTGCCCCTGTCAGCCTCCCTCAGCAGGTCATCCAACAGTGCGACCAGTGCCGTTTCCGTACCGTGGCGCGGCCTGAAGCCCGACTGAAACGGGTCCAGGGCATTGGTTTCATCCAAAAGAGCCTGCAGCTGATCAGCCACCACCCTCTCCACCACTTTGCTAAGGAAAGAAACATTGGCGACGGGCCTATAGTTGCCAATGTCGTCCACCTCTTTTCTTTTTCTTTTATACCAGCTGAAATAGAGTAACCGTGCTGAGCTACAAAGAACTACAACTACTGAGCTCAGTGTTCATGTTGGCAGCTGCCCAACAAACCCAGCCAATTTGGTCCTTCTAAGCATTCCTTGCAAAGCCTCAAGCTGATGCTGTTTGACAAGTGCATTTTGTTGCAAACTCCCTTTCCCCAAGACCTAGACATGTACAGTGAGGGCAGGACCCCAGGTAGAATGTATGGACTAAATGGCAAGTCATAGAATCCACAGTGGGAGCTGACGCTGTTGCGTATTCTGGGAATTCCTGAACCTTGTCTCAGCTAGAATCAGATATTCCACTGGGGCACAGGAATGGCCATCCAGATTTCTTGCTCACCTTGTCCTATACTCGAAAAGGGCAAAACTTTTTCTGAAGTTTCAGAGGACAGGTGTTAGAACTCTGTCTGTGTTCTGGTGTAGTTCGTGGGATAGTTGAGTATTTATAGCTGTGGGATCAGCTTTTTGTCCTTTTCAGGAGATTGGGTGATTATGGTGATCAGGTTGTTTTTTTATTATGCGTGTGTTGTTGTGATAAGGGGGAGATGATCTGTCACTGTAATTGATGGGTGTCGTTAGCTGGTCTTTTGTGTGCAGTGATGACCGGTCCTTGTGGCTGGGTAGAGTTCGTTGACCTTTTGCAGGCTGTATTTTTCAGTGAGTAAACTATGAAGTTCTGAGATGCACAGGTAATGTATGGCCAGTGATTTAGGATAACACTTGGTCTTATGTCATCACATAATAGGTGCAACTGTCTTCATATATGTCTTCATATATGGACTACTTGCTGGAACAAGGTGCATGTACATTGCTTAATCTATAAACCACACACTCCTTATATCACTGAAAGTTCCTTGAGATCTACAGGATCATTCTGTAAGTAAAAGTATTCTCTGGAAAGTGTTTTGAGAATTGTACACCAGCTACATCCTTGGTGTAAATTGTAAGCACATTACAACCTGCTTTGGCTTATTTTAATTCAGCTCATTGTGACCTACATACTTTTATTCCTAGTATTCACAGCTGATAAGCAAACAGCACAAGGCTTATGGGAATATTATCATTTCAGAGCTCCCTAGCTCGTGTTAGCACCAACTGTCATACATAGCTTTGTAGTGTAGTAAGAGTTGCATTTTTACTTCTGAAACAGACATATGTAATTATAAACATGCAGGCAACAAATTCAATGCTTTCTAAGCAAAATAGGATCAAATTACAGTACAATCCTACACATACGTACTTAGAAAGAAGCATCTTTGAGTTCATTGGAATTTACTGTGAGAAAAAAAGGGGGAACTGCAACGCAGACATAGTTTGTTGAATAGCAGTTATGATAGCTTCTTTCAGGAATTGAGGTGGCATGCTTCCAAATACCAGTTACTGGGGAATAACAGCAAAGGACAGCTGTTTCACATAAGTATCTGGTTGGTCACTGGGACAAATGCTTTTCTTATGGTCTCATGTTAATCAGAGTGCAGTGCCTCACCTTCACCATGCACTGTACTACAGGTGAAACGGGGGACCAATGTCCCACCCAACAATTAGGCTCACATTCCTTCCGGACCTGGCCATAAAACACAGACAAATCAAAACTTTGAAAAATAACTTTTCAGTAATGCTACTTGGGACTCTGAGAGTTGTCATCCAAATAAGTTAGTTTTCCAGGCCTTGAGGTAAATGAGTTCACTGCATTCCTTCCCACAGCTACATGTAAAACTGAGCTTATCACTCAATCTATTTCACATTTTCTTTGCTCTTCCCTTTTTTCTGCATAACTGCTATTAAGCAAGAGTTAGTTATTTCAAACAACTGATTTAATGTATCAGAATGCCATAATTGCATTTTAACACATCCTATCGCCTGCGCTGGGCCTTTGGGAAAGTGTGAAAGACTAATGGAAAGAAAGTTAAATATTATGTTCCAGACACGCTTTACCCTAAAGGCACTGTATCATTGGCTCACATCTCAACATACACTTGTTTCTCTTTCATACTGCCTATGTTTTGTACACAGTGGCACACACAAGTGCAGGGGTTGTAACACAAAGGAGTTCAATGGTATGCTTAAATGGCTCCCTTGTCGTAAAACTGACATGTTCCACCCTGCTTAATGGAATACTGGCCATGTCTAACAAGCCACGTCCAACAAATCTACTCATTGTTTAGACAGATCTGAATCTAGGATACTTACTTATACATGTGAATCAAACATCTGCTTCCTGAAAAACACCTCATTCTCATCTTGTATCAGGTTGCAGAGCAAAGGGTACTGGATTACACTATTATGGCAAAGAAAAGCATGTGGTAACCAAAGAACTGAATTCCAGAACTTGTAGTAAATCAGCCAAGCCTGGATTGATTTGAGGAAAAGGTGAACCCAACTGGGTAACATCATCTGGCAATGCAGCCCCATAAAACAGATTAGTTTTTATATCCCCACTCTCAATATTTATTTGATTAGATACTACTAAACATTTTCCAGGTGTTTTGAAGTAATTGCCCTTTTCAAGGATTAATAAAGATAGTAAAAGGTTTCCTTTTCTTTCTATCACCTTTTTAACTGAGTTGAGACAAAATAAAGAAATATCAGGAGAAAACAAAGAAATTTCAAGATATGTTTAAAGGAGAAACCAGGAGGCTAGACTTCATTATGAGTCTATACTCCTAGCAGGATCACACAAGGCTGAATTTCCAGATCCCAGGCTAAGATGCATCCATCTCTTCAGAAATGAAGTCACATCAGTAGAAGAGATTTGGAACATTGAATGATGGCAGTAGATGGATTTCTGAAAGGAGTGACTGGACAACAGCAAAAGGGGAAAGTGACACTGGTGGAGAATCTTTTATAGATAACCGCAGTAACACTCAAGTTAACTCTTGTTAATACTGTGTGGAAGAAGGCAAAAATAAACCATTTCTGAATGGTTGTAACTTGAAAACTCTATGAGGAGTCTTTTTAAAAAATCAAGAAGCTGTGCTTTTATTCAGTTACATAGGAGGAAGTTGACCATACACCAAAATGAGAAGTACTGTTAATCATGGATGACTGGAATGAAAAAGTAGGAAATAACGAAGAATTCTATGAAGCCAACATTTTGTTTATTTGAAATATGCTTCAGGTAACCTAATGACTATACACATAGATGTCATTAGAAAGCCAGTATAGAAATAAAATGCACTACATACTTGGAAGCAGAAAATAAAAATGCTCTATTTTGTCTGCTGAAACAAGACTAGGAGTCCACTAGAGTACATACCATGAACTTCATATATAAAATTAGAGTAAAGCTGAAGAAGAACATTTTTTAAAAATCAAAATTTAAACAACACTCTTGAAGAATTTAAAGACCAGGCATAGAACAGATTTGTATTAATAAACACAACTGACCATGAACCAGAAAAGCTGTGGATCGAAATCATAGGTATCATTAAGGGAGAATGAAAAAAAATAGACTTCTGTAATCTGGGTCGATGACCGATGAAACTCTTAAAATTGCTAAGGACAGACAAGAACAAACATAAAAGGTGACAGAAATTGGATCAGGATCCTAACCACAACTTGTTAGGGACTTGCACATAGCGACAAAGAGAAAAAATTCTCTTGTGTTGTTATGATGGTGAAAGGGAAATGGTAGAAATTACAGTAGCAAATTGCGATGAATTAATAAGTCTACACCTGAATTCCTCATCGCCTGCCAAGCTATTGAACTGGTGCGTTATGAGCAATTCAAGCAGGGAAGCATTAATTAGTAGCAATTTGCTACTGTGATTTACGCAATTTCCTTTCCCCACCACTATAACTATGTAACAGAATTTCAGCCATTATAATATTCACTGCAACAAAACAGAAGAGAACAACTAAAAAAGTAAGAACATGGGATCTCTTCCACAACATCCAAGAAATAAAATGGAAATCTAAACTTAGATTAGGAATGTTGAAAAATAAGTAAGAGCAATATACTGAAGAACTATCCAGAAGAGACACAAGGGCAACAGATTTCTTTGAAGAAGAAGCGTCTGATGAAGAACCTCAGGCAGGCTATTAAGCAATCAGTCTCTCAGGGGTGCTTTACTTATTAAACTTAGAGATTTTAAAATGTTTTAAAATTGCTTTTCATCTTTGTTTTAATACTGATATACATTTAATTGTTTTTTCAATATGGTATTTATATATTTTAAAACTTTAGATTTTTGTATAGTTTTAGCTATCGTGAGCCACCTTGGGTCCCTATTGGGATAAAGGTGGTATAGGATATAAACAAAAAAGTGAATAAAAATGAAATAAAAGCTGTTCACAAAGCAATTGGAAGAAATAAATCACTGGGAATAGATGAAATGTCAATATGCCTATTTCAAGCTACAAAGACTGGATTTATCAAGATTCTAAAAAAGAATTTGGTAACAAATATTGAACACAAAACAATGGCCCACAGATGGAAAATATTCAAAATAGATTAATATTCCAAAGAAAGGGAACACTAAGGATTATATTAACTATAGGACAATCACATTAATTTCTTAAGCAAGAAAGTTATGATCTAGATTTTAGAACAAAACTTTTAGCATATACTGTATGGGTTAAGAAACAGCAGATAATCAAGCAGGATTCAGAAAAAGAAGAGGCTCAAGAGATCATTATGCAAATATACTTTTTGCTACTGCAGCATAGCTTTACAGAGTATAGTAAAACTGCTGATCGTGCAGATCATGAAATGCTAAGCAATATTTTAAAGGTATGCCATAATATTTGACTGCCCTGATGTGAACCTGTAATGTGGACAAAAAGGCTAACATAAAGACAGAATATTGAGAAACAGAACGATTTCCATCTGGCAATGTCAAATAGCACTGTATTTTATTTTCCTATCTGTTCAATCTATGTGCAGAACATATACAGTACATAAAACTGGATTAGATTCAGAGGACTGAAAATTAGTGGAAGAAACATCACTCAATTAAGCCACAGGACACCATATTATTGGCAAAAAATGTCAATGATTTGAAATTAATACTGATGAAGGCGGGGGGGGGGGGGGAAGGAAGTCCATAAGCAGAATTACAATTTAACATTAAGAAGATAAAACTAATGACTACGGAAGAATTACATAATGTTAATGAAGACAATGAAAAAACTGAACTTGCTAAAGGTTTTCTGTATCTTAGTTCAATCATCTTTCAACAGGGAGTCTACAGCCAAGAGGTCAGAGAAATCTCAGGCATGGAAAGGCAGCTAAAAAGGAACTAGGTTCAGCCCGAAAAACCTACAACAACCATTGAACTAGGTTGTGTTGGTGGATACCAAAGCCCAAATTATCCATACTATGGTATTCCCAGTATGGATGTGAAAGCTAGCAAAAAACAAACAAACAAACAAACAAACAAAACCCCTGACACACACAAAGATCAATTCATTTGAAATTTCATGTTGGAGAGGAGCCTTATAGATACCATGGAAAAGTAACTGAGGTCTAGGTAAAGTCACGCCTAAATCTCACTAAAAATTAAAAGAACTAAACTGAGACTATTTTGACATATTTGAGAAACAATACTTACTAGGTGAGACCATAAATCTCAGAGAAATACGAGCCAGCAGTAGGAGAATGCCTAACATGAAATGGATTGCCTCCTAAAAGAAGTCACGGTCTTCTGTTTGCAAGACCTGAGCAGAGCTGTTATTGATAGGATAATAGGACATCCTTAATTCATAGGGTCACCATATGTCAGAAGCAACTTGATGGCACACAAAAACAATAATGGCTGTGTTCGCTATTTCACAAAGATGAGTCTTGCAAAGCATTTTATTTATCACATTTATGTTCTTTTCCATGAAACTCAAAGTAACATATACAGGGGACTAAAGAAATCAGGAAATGCTTAGTTTCAGAAATGCCGCTACGCTATATGTTTTCACAGTGTGGTCATAACCATGTTTTCTTCTGATAAAATTGGAACACATCTTGTGTCAACTAAAAATGCTTTCAACTTACATCCTCAAAGGACATGCGATTGTTGATAATGATAAAGACAATTAGTTGAAATGGATTGGGAAATTACGATCTTGACACCTGCTCACAGCTCCTCACTCTCATTTGCTTTATGTTCAGGTAAAATCAATCCAAGTCCAGCCTTGCCAATTTGTTTCTAGGTTTTTCCTGCTCTACAGCCCCTAGTTCTTCTGCATCTGGGCAAAACGGAGGTCCTTCGGGTGGGTGTCCCAGACATCAGTGGTCTGGGAAACTCCCTTTCTTTTGGGGGGGTGACTCTTACCACCAAGAGTGAGGTTCGCAGTTTGGGTGTACATCTGGACCCGGCGCTCACCATGGAGACCCAGGTGTCATCAGTGGTCCGTTCCGCACATTTCCACCTTCGGCGGATTGCCCAGCTGCGTCCCTATCTTGATGTGGGGGCGCTCACCACTTTGGTCCATGCGCTTGTAGTCTCAAGATTAGACTACTGTAATGCGCTCTATGTGGGGCTGCCTTTGAGACTGACGCAGAAACTTCAGATGGTACAAAATGCGGCGGCCAGACTTCTTGCAGGGGTGAAAAGGTACCTACATATTTCCCCGACACTGGCCGCCTTGCATTGGCTGCCCATTTGTTTCTGCGTTGATTTCAAAGTTCTTACGATTACATATAAAGCCCTAAACGGTTTAGGACCTCGATATCTGGCAGAGCGCCTTCTCCCACCCAGTTCTGCCAGAGTCACTCATTCCAGCCAGGCTGGGCGGCTGAGGGGCCTAACGCCGAGGGAAGTCTAGAGGGAAAGAACAAGGAACCGGGCCTTCTCGGCAGTGGCCCCTCGCCCTTGGAACAACTTGCCAGTGGAGATCCGCCTGGCTCCCTCTCTGGGTGTTTTCAAGAATAGACTTAAAACCTGGCTATTGGGCAGGCTTTCCCTCCTGCCATGTCTTAATTTCTTATACTTCGCCATCTTGGACCTATAATATATGTTTTTGGTTTTATTGTTTTTAAATTTGTAAACCGCCCAGAGTAGACCTTTGGTCTAGATGGGCGGGATAGAAATCCAATAAATAAATAAATAAATAAAAATATTTGAAAAGAATATAATGCATGAAGTGGTAGCACATGCATATTACCTACTATAATTCATGTAATACCATGAATGTCTACACAAGCACACTATGTTGAGATATTCCTTTGCTAGACTGGGAAGCAAAAAGGTGAAGTTGACACAGATGCACACTGAGGGAATTTTGTATCAACAATGGAGACACTTCTAGATGCAAAGAATCTAGTGGAACCCACATCTATGATGTTGAGTGTGGAAGACCATGTATATTCACCTCAACTTTAAAGTGCACATAGGAATGGACACAACTCACTTTCCCTGCCTCTGTCATCTCAAGACTGGATCTCTTGTTTATTACAGTCTAGTTGCTTAATATAATTTTTCTAGGCTGTTGAAAACTTAGTAGAACTTTGTAAACCTCTGTACCTACAAAATCCTAAACAAAAGAAATGTGTGAATAATATTTCTGCTAAACGTTACCATTTCCAGTATTAATATAGTGATTTAAGTGCATTTTAACATTCTTCTTTTTTTTTAACAGTTAATGCTTCCACTATATAATGCAATAAGCATTGCTCTTGCTTTGCTGTGTTATTGAGTGGATACATCTGGTTGTTTGGAGTTTTTCTTTTTGTTACTATGATGAGCAGAAATGATTCATCAGATACTAGAAGCAGATTTGTTGGACAAGAAAATATTGTTTTCAATTTGATGACTTCTCAAGAGTAGAACTACATTTATAGAGACTGGCATTGAAAAGTTGTAGGGAGAGAGGGAAGACTTTTGAATTTAAAGTCTGCCAGCTGAAAATAAAAGTGGAATAACAGCATCAAAAGCATGGCTAACATGTTCTGGTGCTTCTCTCATTCCAGGAAAAACTTAGGGCGGGCAGGTAGGGAGACAGAAGCAATGAAGAAAACATCCACAGCACATTTTTGTATTAGTCAGATTACTTGAGCTTTCCTCTCACACTGTGAAAATAAAGCAACAGACCGTGAAAGCCTAGGACACTTTAGTATAACCCCAAGACACTCCTAACAGAATTAGCTACCAACATCTGAGTGTTTCCAACATTACTAGAGAAGGAGATTGTTCTCCAGTGCTTATGAGTGCCAATATAAATAAATTCAATACCTGAATAGTATCAACAAAGGCTTATCTCACACCATCCTAAATGCTACTGCAATCAAAGTTGTACAATGGCCAAAACTGGTATAGGTCAAATAAAGGGACAGATGGCTGCAGAAGACATCTAATGCAAAGGTCCTAAATCCAAGAGTAAAATATCTACATTATGAAGATCTGTTAATAGTTCTATATATATATAGAACTATTCACAGATCTTCATAATGTAGATATTTCATGCATAATATGCAATTCCTCACCTATATGTTGATATGTGAACTTTTCCCTTTGTGGAAGGATCTTTCCCTCTATGCAGGGAAGACTTACACCCCATGTTCCTTCAAGCTCTCTGGAGATCCAAGATCACATATATTTTAGGGATGAAGAGATGAGTTACTGAATGAAGCCAAAACCTGGTCTTGTGTAGCCAACGTTTATCTGCTGAACTGAGGTTATGCAACCTTTTGTTTTGAAGGCACAAGGGGTGTAAGTGTATTCTGAACTCTTATTTATTTTCTCAGCTCATCAACATGCTATAGGATTATTGATACAATGTTTTAAGATATTATTTAATGTCAATACTTTCTGGAAAATCAATAGGAATAATCAGAGTTTGCAAAAAGCAGGTTAGTTAGTAATGCAAGACTTACATTAGAATGTTGGAAAGACAGATATCACAGTAATTTAGTAATTTAATTTAGTAACTGGCATAGTGCTACAACAATATATCAACCTAGCATGGAAACTCCCTTGTATCTGAAATAGTGCTGTGCCATTTAAGAGAATATTAAATAAATGTGAGAAGAGAAAAATAGAAGAGAGGGTTTCTTCACCATCCTTTCTACTGTCACAAACTACTACATATGTCACAGGGTTGTCTCTGAAGAGAAAACCACCCACAGCTATATTGGGGAGTGAATTAAGCAACCACACAGACTGCAGAACAGGATAATCAGGAGTGCTCCTAATTGCACAAAATAAACTGCAGTTCTAGCACTGTGGCAGAAAAGAGGTGCTTGCAAAAGGGTTTATTTTTACTTGAAACACATTGTGTCACTGTTATACAGAGCAAACCAAGCCACATCAAAAGTGAACTATATGCTTGTCTGATTGCCCCCTTAGGCATCTTTGAAAATCAGGATTGTATCTGACTAGTGACCATACAATAACTGGGCTAGATGGGCCATTGATCCAAATCAAATAGAGTACTGAAGCAACTGTTTTACATGCCATCAGATTTCTTGCCATAAAAGGGGAATATCACATAGCTGTTTCAGAACATAATGTCATATGAAAGTAAGCTTGAAATAACTACCACAGGCTCTTGATGCACTTTCATGCTGCCCCAATAAGGGCCCAAACTGTTCTGCAAAATGACATAAAATGAAATGTCAGCAGGAAGAAGAAAGTCAGTACTGCCAAGTAATAATATATAGAAATATTTATCTTCCCAATGAAATCTAATTCTATGCAGCATTTTTAAAATAACACCTAATTTATTCTTTTCATCCCATAATTAAAGTCTTGCTAAATGCTTTCCAATATTATATTCACAACAATATTTTCACTAGCAAATGTGGCATCAACCACCACCACTTGTACTGAATTCACTGAGACAGCTTTATACAGTGGTGCCTCGACTTACGACCGTCCCGACATACGACCATTTCGAGTTGCGACCAGCTCCAGCTGCAGAAATTTGCTTCGACTTGCAGCTGGAGCTTCGAGTTGCGATCAAAAGAGACAGGGAAAAAAGGCGGGGAATTCAAATTAGAGGGCTAACTATTGGTCGGCGAAGAACCCCAACAGTTAGAGTGTGTGCGTTGGAGGAGGCTTCGGACTGCCTGGTGCTGCTTTCTGGTTCTGAGTAAGTACATTTACAGGGTTTTGCAGGGTGGGTTTGGGCTGGGGGGGTTATGTTTCTGTGCTGTGATTTTTTGTGTGTTTTTGTGTGTTTATTTTTTCAGCCCCAGCGCCTATCAATGGGGCTTGCTGTGTTGTTAATTTTTGGTGGGTTTTTTTTTTAAGCCCCAGCGACAGAGCTTGCTGTGTGCTTTATTTTTGGTTTGTTTGTTTTTTAAAGCCCCAGTGACGGAGCTTGCTGTGTGCTTTATTTTTGGTTTGTTTTTTTTAAAAGCCCCAGTGACGAAGCTTGCTGTGTGCTTTATTTTTGGTGTTTGTTTTTTTAAGCCCCAGCGACGGAGCTTGCTGTGTGCTTTATTTTTGGTGCGTTTTTTTTTTAAAGCCCCAGCGACGGAGCTTGCTGTATGCTTTATTTTTGGTTGTTTTGGGTTTTTTTTTAAGCCCCAGCGCCTTCCGACGGGGCTTGCTGTGTGCTTTATAATTTTGGGGTGTTTTTTTTTTGCCGGAACGGATTAATCGCGTTCCAATGCATTTCAATGGGAAATGGTGCTTCGACTTACGACCATTTCAAGTTACGTCCATCTTCTGGAACGGATTAGGGTCGTAAGTCGAGGCACCACTGTACTTAGCTTTACTTCAGGCAACCCCCCTGGAGTATGTGGAGCTAAAGTCACTGATGACTGTATTTGTACATATAATTTTCCTGTTCTTTGTAGAAACTTTCAAAGCCATATCTGTCTGTCGCACCTTAAAGACAAACTAGGTTTATCTAGCATAGGGTTTTCCAGGTATGTGAGATGTTCAAGGAGTGGTTTTTCCTTACCATGTCTTAGTGAGTTTCCACATCTGAGTAGAGATTTGAACACACATCTTATGAGTCCTGGTCTGATACTGTATCCACATCATCATGATCACACTTAAGACCAAGGTAATGATACTTAAATCATATTGATTTTGATGGGATTTCAACATTAGTACGTTTGTCTCTATTGATTCCCATAGTTTCTTGCAAGTGTACTGATGGAATCCAGTATAAGGTCAATTCCATTCAAAAAATGTTATACTAGAACCTTTGAAATTGTGTTATTAGTTTCAGTCACTGTCAGAGACAAACAACCAGAAACTCTTTCCAGAAAAAGTGGACTTTCTAAGATTACTGTGGTGGGATCTAGGCTCTTTGATAAAGGGGCTAGTGGGTCAAAAGATGTCAAAGTTTGAGAGCCATTACTCTAGTGTATATCAAAGGGTTATTATTTTTGTCACAATTGTCTTCGAAACCCAAGTCTTCGAAACACAAGTATATATTTATTTCAAAATAGTTATACAGGAAGCCTGGCTTAACTATTCTTTCTGAAAGATCCCACTTTGAAAGTATGCACAAATCAGCAGACCTCGGTTTTAACACTACAACAACTTTAACATTAATAATAAAAAAGATGAATATGAAACATGCTCATTCTTCAAACATGTGCTTAGACATGTGGTACAGATCACCAAAAATTCAGAGTTTAGCCTTTCTTATTAAATCCTTTATAGCACTCATAAATGCTTGTTATGGCACATGAATGCCTTCTGACAAATGTTGCCACACAAGATCTTTTTCTTTTCCAGAGATCATTTTTACGACCACCCCCTTTTTTAAAAAAAGTATGTACTTGTCATGGGAAAGAGACACGATGAGCCTTCTCTGACGGTTGGCTAGCATGCCCCTGCATCGTCTGACTTCCTAGATTTAGCCGAAGAAAGCAGATAATGAAGGGGAATGTAGCAGTAGCTCTTAATAGTTCTGAAAAATATCTTTCTTTAATCGCAGCACCCAGAATCCCCAAGCTAGGAAGTTGTGGTCCAAAAAAAGTATTATTTCTGAGATCTGGGTCTGAAACATTCAGAAGGAAAAAAAGTTGTTTAATATTGAGGCCAGAGTTTGTGCAATTTACAGTCACATTGCTGGCAAAAATGACAACTGTATTAGGATACTAATAAATGCAAACATGTCCCAAATTTGATTATTGCCCAGGCACTGTATCAAGCTAGTAATGTGGGAATAATTCCACTTGTGGGTACTATAGTAGAACTAGTAAATATCATGCTTAGATCTAGCACATATCATGCCTTTAACTGTTTTTTTAACTGCCTTTCTGCTGTGCATCACTGCAGATAACATGCAATCACACACACACACAAATGTATGTACACTGTATATTCATGAAGACTGTTACTTGTTAGTCAAGAGAACAAAGCAGTAGAGCTTGCTGTGCTAACAAAATTGGAATATTTATTTACTGCATGGGTACCTTTCAAGGAGCCCAGATGGCATGCTTAGTCCTTTCCTCACCATTCATTTCACAAAACAGCCTGTGAAAAAGCCTAGGTCATGAATGGCTGAGTGATCCAAGGTTACTCTATGAGCTTCATGATGTCAGCTCTTTGGCAGTAAAGCCATTTCATGATTTGGCAGAGTGCAAGGGAGGGCTCCCAAGACTCATGTGATGGGTAATTGCTCTTATCTCCCAAGGTCAAACCTGTAGAAACCTGCAAGATTGCCTTTTATCCTCAAAATTATCATTCTGTTTCTTTGACCAGACCTCACAGGATTGTTTTTTCCCCTCTCACGATAATTCAAGTTTAAATCAAAGACAGTTATACCAGTTATGACTGAAGTGTTTAACACCTTCAGGAAACTGAATGCTTGTCATTGATTGTGTTCAGCCTCCTGCCACTGAAAGAACAAAGTGCTGCAACTTTGACATACTTTCGGATCTCCTGTTGTACCAAGAATTTCCAGATTGCAAGGGGATGCTAGGAGTGATAGAAAGCTGCACTGAATTTCTTGGCAGGATTTGCATCCTGTGTCCATTATATCTGTGCAGCCTCAAAGACAACAACTATGTGCTTGCGCATGACTGCGATAGCCAACGGCTTTGATGCAGGTGACAGGACACAGTATTTAGTAGCTCACCTACCATGCAGCATTTTAAACTGCATTCCTGCAAAATAAATAAAAGTGCTAAGTATAATTTTAAAAAATATTTATTGTACTGTGGAAAAATACGCAGTCATCATTCCTTATCTTCCAAAACTGCAGTACTAATCAAGAACACACTTGTGCACTTGAAAGCTAAATCTACACATTGTTTCCCTGTGGACTCTGTCTTTCTCTGGAAGTAAAATGGCAAACCAAAGCAGTTTGACTCATGCCAGCCTCACAGACTACAAAGGAACCCATACTGAAGGGCAGGTGATCTCTAATTTCCTATAATAGTTTCCAAAAACACAGCAACTGGGTTTTCAGAAATGTACTTAAAACAACCTGCTTTAAAAATCACATGCAAACCTCTCCTCATCTGATCTATTTGTTCTAATTCTCTCCTTCCCTAATTTAAACAGCATGTGCTTCATAGTTAGCAATCTAGATTGGAAATCTACGTTTCTTTGGAGTGGAGTTGGATTGTTCTCTTCTGAGACCTGACAATGTTCCAGTTTCTCCAAATTTAATGGAGATGGATCATCACCTAGACAAAAGTTCTCCATAGGCAGATGAATGCATTACTGTCATACAGTAATAGACTGCCTACCAGACTGCGAATTGGAGGTGTAGCCTGCAAAACTGTTAATAACTGATGCCTCTGCTAATCTGGCTCTCTCTTTGTTTCCCACTGTTGCAACAGAAGTAAGGCCAGTTGCCATTTTATTAAAATACGTTTGCAGATACTAACATACATGAAGGTGGATTTTTACATTCACACACCATGCTAATTCCTCATCATGCTCTGCACTGTATACACAGGTGCACAGAGATGTTGTTTTCATTCAAGATAGCAAAGTGGTCCTGTTCAGTAACATAATACTGTGATACCAGAAACATGTGTTTCACAAATGCCTCTACTGAACACACATACAATAACTAAGAGGATTCAGTAATACAACGTAAGTAATTACTCTACTAGCCGCAAGGTGGGAGATTTTATTTGTGAAAAATATATAGTGTGTTCGGATAGGAATAAGGGAGGTACAAAAAGTTCTCTTCTGTGTTAAATGTAACACACAACGGCTGAAATCCAGTTGGTGTAACTTTATGCCATGCAACAAGGATGATGTCATTATATGGCAATTTTACTGTTTATTTTAATTGAATTTAAAATTCCTATCCCACCACCACCCCTTTCAGGTGTCTCCCATAAGCATTTGCCTCAACATTCACACTGTAATCAGCTGAAGTAGACAACTGGCATCCCATTGTAATCAGCTGAAGTAGACAACTGGCATGGTTCAGCAGACCTCATAGTAGATTTGATCCTTAAAGCTCAAATTTCAAACCATGCTAAGTAACAGACTATGAAACAAGAAAATAGTGAAGTCTAATATACCATTTTCACAATGAATTATAAGGTTGTAAAATGGGGTGCACATTTAAAATGTTGTAATTGCAAAAACGTGTTTTATTTTAGCTGTTCATCACCTGTACATTTCTAACTTTCTACTGGAAGGAAGACATACTTTAGGAATTACAAAGAAAATAAACCAAACTTTATCTCAAAGCTATGGAGACACTCCAATATATTTAGTAAATAATTAATCTGTATATACTAATTTGTGTAGGTTTACATGCAAGGGGCACTCAGTAAACCATGTATCATCAAATAATAAGTAGAACTCAATAGATAGGTATTCTCAGCATACTGTGCTACAAAATATAGAGTAGTTTACTAATGTAATCCATTTACATTTTTTCATCCCCGAACAAGCCTGTAAAAATAAACCTGTGAATATGTTTAATGTGTCACGAAATGAGACAAATGACCATTCTTAATTTTCACATGCTATCTCTTATGCAATTTTATAATAATAGCATCCACACATGCATTATATTGGTGAAAATGATACTGTACCATAGGTGGCTAATGACCAAAGTAGAGGATGCCCACTGCCACACTACAAGCTGTCCTCCATATTGTGTAGTTATGCTAAGTGATCTGATAACACGTCTGTCAACGTTGTCACAGACTTAAACTAAAATGTGCCTTCTTTATGGACCTTCTTTTTTCAGCTGAACTCTTGATCATTGATCAGTTGTAGGGTGAGGGATTCTCTCACTGATTTGCAAAGTGTGTTGAGATTTGCACATGACAAAAAAAGTAGACACCTGAACTTTACATCATTCAGCCTGAACTTTTACTTAACTTTGCAAATAACCCTCTTCTGGTACAAAATGTGGCTTTCCCCTCCTCTCAAGCTGTGCTAATAAAATAAGATCTATAGTGATTCTTAACTTGCTGGTGGCTTTCACATGACTAAAGAGGCTAGGAGCTTTTATCCATATCCATATAAATCAGCTGCTGTGACAGGAAATGGGTAGTCCTCTATCTAACACAGGATGGGTATGACACAGCACAGACTTTGCTTATAGTTAACATTAACCCACAAACTTTCAGACCTCAATTAGGAACAAACTTTGTTACTGAAGTTAAAGCTCAGAAGATGTAGAAGAGGGTTTTGAGTGTAAATGTGACCACCCTTTGACTTCCATGGCTAGCAGACCCACTTCATCAAATGCTGAAGTCCACAAAAGCTTGTGTCACAGCCAAGGCTGCAATCTTCGGAATTTTCTGGGACCTCAAATGAACTCAATGGGACTTACTTTTGAACAGACATCTGTACAGTAAATCCGGCTGGAGTTTAAGATGCCACCAGACTGGGTGTAGGGAGATACCTTGTGAGAGGCATATATACTGATCTCTATTTCAAGGGGTGACTGAAACCAGACTACTGATTGCACGCACCAACACAAGAAAGTTAACCTCTCTTTCTCACCTTCCAGTGATGAACTGACTCCTGGACGGCGTGCACATGGGCTGGACGTAGTAGTTCTCCAGCTTAACCCCTTCGGCAGCCAGCCTGTCCAGCGTGGGAGTCCTGATCTCCGAGCCATGGTAGCCCACGTCTCGGAAGCCCTGGTCGTCCGCCAGGATGAAGATGAGGTGCGGCTGGGAGGAGGTGGTGGTGGGTGACGGCTCTGGTCCTTCTCCCAAGTTCTCCCTCCTGCTCGAGCTGTCTGGATCGCCCACCGCGTCCCACGTCGGGTAGCCGTAGGTGAGGAGGCTGAGCACGGAGACGCCGGCCAGCAACCCCCCGGTTAGCATTTTCTTTCGGCAGAGCCGGGTCGAGCGCTGGCCGCTTCCCCCCTGCCCCTCCGCCTGGAAGAGGGTTAGGACTCAAGGGGTCCCCTTCCGCAGAAGCGACGGAGGGATGGCGAGCCCATGACAGGGCGCCACCCTAGGCGAGGTCGACCGAAGCAGCGTCCCACCCTGGGCGAAGGGGCGTCGGGCCAGGCGGCGCTTTCAAAGCATCCCCGGCCCGTCGGGTAACCCCCAGCCGGCCAAGCTGACCTCCTCCTGCTCCATCCTAACCCTGGGAAAAAAAAAGGAGGCACGGGCTCCCGCCTGCCTCCTCGCAGACAAACTCTCGGTTATAAGAGTTCAACCACCGCTCGCCCGTCAGGGGACGCGGGTAACTCTGGAGCGCGCCTCGCCGACCTCGCCTGCCTCGGCGCCGGTGCCTCCCCACAGCGAGACCCGTCCCGGAAAAGTCCCCGTTTTCCTGAAGGGCGGGAAGAAGGCGGCAGAGGGAGAGAAGGGCACCGTCTCCCCTGGCCGCCTGAGCGCCGGCAAGCCACTCTCGCTTCGCTTTCCTTCCCTCCCGCCTCTCTTCTTCCCACCCATCTCTGGCGAGCGAAGCCAAACAAAACGCCTGCCTGCCCGCCACGGTCCACGCGCACGCGCGCGCTTCTCCGCTGGAAAGGGCCGGCGAGGGAAAAGGTCGGAGGCAGATCCCGAGGAGGTGAGGGAGGAGGAGGAGTGGCGGGGTCGGCTGCCTTTCCTTCCGTTGTTCTCACTGCTTCTGTGGCCGCCGCTTGCCTGTTGGAGGGGGACTAACCCCCGACGGCAATTTCAAGAATCCAGGGATCAGCCTTGGCATATGCAAAGTCATGAGTGCCTCTGAGAACGTGAAGAGTCAACCCCCACCTTTCCCTGCCTTGCCTTCGAACGCACTTCTGAGGAGCAGCAAGGTTTCAGATCTGGAAGTCTGGCTTCTGAGAGGGCTTGAAATAAATTCTGCCCTGGATCCAGAGCTCCAGTTCTGGAATACATGATCTGGTAGCAGAAGGTGTGGTTTGTACGAGTGTCTTCCAGAACGTTCTAGTGGAATCCAAGCTCACGTGACCTACATACAGGTCGGGTTGAACCCATGGCTTTAAAATAAAATACAGTAAAACAAACAGCATCAGTTTTTCTCATTCCAGCCCTCATATTTCCTAACTTCTGCTCAGGCATGCCAAAGGGAAGGGTGAATTCCTGTCAGGAAAACGTAATTACTTATTTATTAAAAGAAAAAAAAAGTTGGCTGGGCTGTTCACAAAGAAAAGTTAAAATCATGAAATAAAATAAATACACAATTTAAAAAGTTGTTTGCATGGATAATTGAAACAGTATTATGTCACCCATCAAGAAAATGTTCTCCGGGCAATTCACAAATATAAGTTAAAATTATGAAGTGTACAGTTGAAAACACAGATATACATCTAAAATGGTTAAAGCCAGCAAGAGAAAAAAGAACGAAGACCATTTTAAAATATCAGTGCAGTGGCCTTCTTCTAGTCCCGTAAAAACAGACCATGTACAGTACACGACTTTGAGGCCACTCCATGCCCAAGCTGCCACCACTGAAAAGGCCCTCCCCCTAGCAGCTGCCCACCTCACTTCATTTTGCAGCGGGCAAAGAAAATAGCTGGTTGGGTAGCTCAGTAAATTGGGTACCTGTTTGTGGAGCTCGGGTTTTGTGGGGAAAGCCAGTCTTTGTAGCCTTGGGTAAGTTGTGCTGTACAACTCTCAGAAGAAGGGAACAATTTCATAGGCAAAGTGTATCTCTCCTCCTCTTGGGCAGTGTCTCCCATGACCCTCACCGTTGGCCATACTGGCAAGGGCTGAGAGCAGTTCAATCACACTTGGAGAGCTGAACTTTACCTGTGTCAGTCTCAGGGTATGGATGGGGGGGGGGGGGGGAGAGAGACATTTCTTTAAATTAAAGAACAGACATAGTATTATTGCAACTACTGGTCCCATTTAATCTTGTTCTGTTTTGAATCATTTTCAAAGGCAGGAACTCATGTAATGCATTGTGGTAATTTAACTGGGAGGTTACCAGAGTGCAGATCAGTATAGCTATGCTGTATCTATCCAGATGGGGTTGCAGTTCATGTATTGATCTAAGCTTCTTCTTTGTTCATGTTGGAAGCAATCCAATGGTGTATCTGGAGTGGAAGGATCCGCCAAGGTTCTTCCATGTCCATCATCAATCTAAGCTGACAAAAGGCCACTTATACGAGTAACTACCTATGTTGGCTGGGGATGTTATTCCATAAAAGCAACGTTTCTGGTTTATAGCAGGGCTGCACAATGTTTTTGACCATGAAGACTATGTGAGTTTTTGACATAGCACACACAGAGCACATTAGACTTTGGAACAGTGCTTCCCAACCTTGGGTCCTCAGTTCTTGGATTACAACTCCCAGAAATCTTGGCCAGCACAACTAGTCGTGAAGACTTCTGGAAGTTTTAGTCCAATAACATGTGGGGACCCATGGCTGGTAACCACTGCTCTAGAGGAACAGGATAAACCAAATCCAACTTCGGGTGAAATAGATAGTCCTACATTTCTTTCAAAACATTTAGGCCAAAGGGCACAAACAGTATACAGAACTGGGGGAAAGGAATGTGGTTCGGGAAAATCAAGAAAATGACATAACTAGCAGCCGAGATTGGAAATACCCCATCTCAGTGGAAGGTTAATGATTAACATAGAAACTGGATCATAATACTGAAAAAAGAGTAATAATGATATAACAGTGTGCCACCTATACCTTCAGAGACAGAGCTGGATGCAATAGCATTCAACAAACTATGCACCTGCTTTTTTGGAGGGAGCTCATTCCCCTCCGAAATTGTCGAATGCTGCTCAACTGGTGAGACAAATGACAAATCATAATACTGGGATGGGCAGATCTATCAAGATCACTTTCTCCCACCTTAAAAATGAACTGAAACAAAACTCTCCTCCATTCCTAACTAGGACCTCCCTCTTCTTCAGAAAAGTCTGCATTTATTGGCCCTCATACACTCCATTACTGTGTGCAAGCAGTAGTTCAGAACATCTGCCTCACCTGAAGAAGCAAAGCTGAGTAATTTATATGTTGGTGGTACATTAGTCCATGTACAGTATGTAGAGAATCCCACCTAATAATTTCATGATGTGGAAGTTAAACAATAGAAAATAGAGCAGCGTGGAACTCTGTGGAGCTACTAATAATCTGTGCAGTAATCCCACAGAATCAATTGTCAAAGTAAGATTAGTATCACTGCAATATAGTTCTTCTAGTCCCCAAACTAGGGAGCAACTACACTTGCAAATAACACAGAAAATGCTCAGGAATTGGAATCAGATTCACATTGATTTCCATTGACCATACAATATACAAGTCAGTCTGACATTTCTTCTCCCTAATCTGTACTTTTTTCCTCCAACATTGTACCTTTCAGAATTGAATGCCTTTGCATCAGTTCAGGCGATGTGATTGCTTGAGCTGATATGGAGGGGTTTGTAGCTATTCTATTTCAAGCCATTTCAACTGGCTACAGCAGCACTGGGAGAGGCAGGGTGGGGGAAACCTGACTTCCATTTGAATTCTCTCCTCCCTGCATCTGGTGCCTGAGTCTGCTTGTTTCTTCTCCCATTCTGTTTCTTTCTTCCCCCCCTTCCCCCCCCCCCATTTTAAAAGCTTGCTGCCCTAAGGCTAGGCCAGCTAAGTGACCAAAGAGAAAGAAAAAGGGAATTGGCAGAGAAGAGGTGGATGTTTTCAGTCAGCCTTGTTTCCAAGTTAACAAGCTGCGAACAAGGCTGATTGACAGGATTTCTTGCTTTTTCTCTTTCTCTCTCCTTGGTCATTAGCAGTTTGAACACTAGAGCAGCAAGCCTTTAAAAGAAAAGAAAGAAAGAAAGAAAGAAAGAAAGAAAGAAAGAAAGAAAGAAAGAAAGAAAGAAAGAAAGAAAGAAGGGAACCGGAAGGAAGAGGCAAACAACCAGACCCAGGCATGAGGTGTGGGGAGGAGAGAATTCAAATTTTTAACAAACTGCAAAGAAGGCTGAATGACATTTTTCTCCTCTTTTTCTGGTGATTTCTGTGTGCTTGTCTGAAGTGAATTGATCTAGAGAAACCTACTTTCCTAGATGTTGACTTCACAGTGGATCCTTTCACATTTTTCCCACTGTGTAGTTGCACCCTCAGGACAGACTATCCAGAATGATACCATGTGGACGTGGTATGCAAGACATTTTAAAGTTCAGATCATTTTTAATGTTTACCTGTGTTTACTTATTCAATTATATTTTAATTAGTGTATAGTTTAAATGTTTTTAATGTTTAATTTCTGTTTTTAATTCTGTTCTTTTAATATTGTGAGCTGTCTAGGGTCCCCTTACCAGGAGAAAGGCGGCCTATAAATAAAAGAAATAAACAAATCTTGGCATGTTCAGTTTTCTGGGAAGGGTAAAAAAAACCTGCATCTGCTAAGCTGCCCTCTACTCAGCTCTGTGCAGGGTGGGAGTGGCCACCCTCTAAAGAGAATGTCATAAAATAAAATGCACAGTTGGAATAAATGGTTGCAATTAATCTTTTAAACCAATGGTGGTAGTGGAACCGCAAGACAGCAAGAGACTATAGAAACATTTAAAACTGTGCAGAAGAAGAGGAATTAATATCTGTTTTATTTTTAAGTAAGTTATGAGGAATCTGGAGTGTGGTGGGGGGGAGTGATGAACCAGAATGATGTGGGGAAATATGTCTGGAAATGGAAAGGAGAGGAATCAGCTTCTACCACACCACGTTAATGTACCCTGACTAGGATCCAGTCTATGGGGCACCTTAACCTGAATCTAACCCTTATGTTCAGTGAACCTCACTGAATTAAGGGATGCTCTCTTACTATGACTTTTAAAAGGAACAAAAATAAATGTGAGTAACCGTGGGTGGAGAAAACCGTGCAAAACTATATGGAAAATTGGTTTTATTTATTTATAGGCCGCCTTTCTCCCAAAAAGAAAGGGTGTATATATAAGTTGCTTTTCTCCTAATATAGAACCTACAGTGGCTCACAAAAAGAAACAGATGACATTAACTACAGAAATAGTTGTAACATTAACATACAAATAAGTGAATTATTATGTTAAAAACAAACAACAAAGTTTAGAACAAGTTATACGTTAAAGCTAAATATTTAATGGGTTAAGGAAACTGGAGAAAGAAAAAAGGCATAGTGAATAATGGCATGAATATTGACAAATGATCAAGGCCAGTCCTACCAACTGGCAAAGTGTGGAAGCTGCCTTTTGTAGGTGGAATTGGAGGTGGGGAAAGAAAGGTCCCTGAAAATTGAACTGAGATGCCCTATGCAAGGCCCCCCCTTTGTCCACAGAAGGCAGATGCTGGATTAAATATGATGTGACTTCCAGGTAAACACATGTAGGCTTGTGGTGCACATATGTATGCAATTTTCAGAGTTTTTTGTTACTTTTAATTTAGTACACTCTGTTCCTATTCCAGACCCCAGAGTCACAGTTTATTTTCTCTTCGTACCCAGTTTCATTTTTCTTTAGTCTACTTAGTCTACGTTGATGGTGCCATGTCTCTTGACGGGCCTTTTTAGCATCCCTTTGTAGAGGTTTCTTTCATTACAAAAAGATTGCTTTCAGTATTTCAGATATCACCACAAAACCTGGAAAAAATGAATACACAGGATTTATTTTCAACCACAAACCAGCTTGATTTGCTGCCACCCATTCTGGTGCTATTGGAGAATATGCCTAGAAATCATAACTTTAAAATATTAGCTACTTGGTTTCTTTTAAATGTAGATCTATAGTAATATTTATTGTCAAAGCAAAATTTTCTCCATGAAACAAAAATGAACTTGAAGGAACCCAACTGATCTTATTTCCTTATTTCCTATTTGTCCATTTATCTAAATTGCTTTACTACAGCAACTACTTTATAATAGAAAGTACAGTGGTTATGAGTGTGAATTATGAGATTGAAACCTTGGGTTCAAAGGCGAGGTCAGCCAAGAACTCTTCTGTCTGGCCCTAGGCAAGCCCTTGTCTCTCAGATCCAGTCTGTCTCTCCACACTGTCTGTTGGCACAGACACTAATACGAAGACAAAAATTCTGGCCCATTTGTTTGTAAGAACATTTATAAGTATTACGGTGATAATTCCCCCCCAGAGGACAGTGCTATGATATTATAGCTTCATGGAAGTACAGCTATGCTATTGTGCAGCACAGCAAATCAATATCCTTCAAAGCAATTCTAAAAATGGGAGCAACTGAAACAAAAAACTATAACTTTGAAACTGGACAGAGGATCAGCATCAAATTTGGCACATATGTAGCAAGCAGTATGTTTGTGCTCTGTGCCAAATTTGGGGATGTTTAGGTAAAGGAGTTTCAAATTATGTGTTTCTAAATGTAAAACTGTTTACTCCCCCTGTGCAGAAACAAGCAACTCAAATGTCCCCAGATTGAAAAAGCTCAAACAAAATGAAAATACCAATTTTGCTCATCTTGGAAAAGAATGGTTGATTCCACCCACTTTCTTTAATTTGGAAAGAACCCAGGCTGCAGAAGCTGAAAAACTGATTCTCAAAAAAGTTATTTCGAAAGGGGAAAACAACCACTTTGGTATAAGACTGGGCATGTGTGGAACAGGCTTACCAGCAAGACTATTCCAAAGTAGATACATTGTTGCAGCTTCATGAGCTGGGAGATATTTGGAGAGCAGTGAAAGGTCACAGAAACAGTCAAAAGAAAGATTTTATTTGAAGAGTCAAAAAGTACAGGTTTGCTTTAAAGAAAGTAATGGAGTGACAGTCCTCCAGAAAGGGACACTTTGCTATGTATTTCCATGGAATTAGCACTCGGTTTTATAAGGCAAATTCAAAGTATTTCTGCATTATAGAAGCACAGAGCAGTTGTGTTTGTCCCAATCCTTTCAGTAAATATTTTCTCACAATTTATGAGAACAGGCTTCTAACACAAGTCTTCAAAGGGGAATTCGGCTCCAGGTCTGGGACAATCTGAACTTTTGACTCTGTTAAAATATCAGAAGGAGAACTTTTTAACTCCTTCCTGGCTAAACAGACATTCATGCTGGCAAAGGGATTCTGTGTTTGGTTATAAAAATATTGTAAAAGATACAAAAAAAGAGAAAAGAATAGAGAACACATATTCAGAAACTCACTCTAAGCTGTGAAATTACTGTTTTTGAGTTGTAGCTGTGGATGGTTTTATTCATTGTTAGCAGAGCTTTGGTGCCTATATCCAGTCATAGTTCAACCATTCCACCCATCTGGTCACTATACAGTTGTCTGGTAATTAAGAAAAAACCTCCAAAGATTTTATGTGCCATCAATCCATCTCATGTTAGGTTTTCCTACTCCCCTCCTCCACATTTCCCAGCAGTATGGTCTTTTCTGGTCAGTTCTGTATTCAAAATATATGTGCATGGTAGGATTGCCTTAGTTTACTCATTTTTGCTCTAGTGAGAGTTCAGGCTTGACTAGATTGAGCACCCACTTTTCTGCCTTTCTGTGGTATCTGTAAGGCTCTCCTCCAACACTACATTTCAAATGAGTTGATTTTTGTTCCTGTCTATCTTTGCTGTCTTTCTTTCACATAGTATGGATGATTTTGATCTTGCTTTCCAGTAACAATCTTTGCTAATTCCAACCTCTCCCTTTAAAAAAAAATTCCAAAGGCAAGGGGACATGTTTTCGAAAACATGCACACCACGTATTCATAGAGCTTTTGGTCCATTATAACTGTTCTTCCTCAGGTTGCCTACCCCAAGAAAATGTGTCTGAAAATTGGAACATGGCTTTCTAGTCTGCATTCTGTGGAGCTGGCATGACAACATTAGTTTACCTGAGAGGTTAAAGGATGTGTATGTTTCTCCATTATATGTGTTGCACTTCCTTACATCTTTGCTTCATCATTTCATTATTGGAGAATTAACAATCTTGCATGTTGTTTAGCACTATGTGTAGTTGGGAGGAATTTTCATTGGGCTAAAGTGACTGCCTATCTTTCAGCACTAACCAATTAACAAAGTTATTTTTTCCCATCTCTAGGATTTGAGAGGAGTGCCGCACTATCACCCCTCCTCTTTCTCTCACTGATCAGTGTGTCTACTCTCTTTGTTAGTCACAAAAGCTCATATCAAAATATAGCAGTTAGTTTTTTAGGTGCCACAGCATATCTGTTTTCTTTATTTTTTATATTTCTTTTGTTTTTGCCTGATATGTTAGGACAGACTAACACAGATACCTCTTCTAAAACTTCAACTATGGAAGGTTTTAGATTGAAGATATATAAATGATGAGTTTATCTTTACTTTCTATTGCCCACAGTCTATCATTTGATTTCATGATTATGGAAATGGTGACAAACAGCAGATCATGCTTGGCACTTTTCTTGTCTTGCCTCCTTTAGTATTTCAGTCTTGGATATTTTCTATGGAAGCCACTGTCAAGGTCTTACAACAATGTGGCTCTGTTTTTTTTCCTATTCTATTTTATTTTTTCCCCTTTTTTGTTTGTGTTTTCGTTTTTAGGAAACTTGTTTGTTGACATCTTTGCCTTGACATCAGAGGAAGTTGCTAACAGTTATTAGTTAATATACTATAATAAAAAGCTGGAACCATAATCTGTGCTAAAGACTCATTTATGAAATAAACCCAGCATTGCACACAATAAATTTATTTAACAGAGGTAAGGAAACTTACGTTCTCTCTCCTTTTTAGTTTTATTGAAAATTTTATTTTCATAAAATGTACTATAATTACCATTACAAGCTAACATGATGGAATTGGAGTTTTTGATGCCTTTTAAAAAAGAACATAGAAATAATGAACATATCAGAAACTGTGCAGAACGGTGAAAAACAGTGGGATATGATTAATGTTGGATATAAAATCCAGAGAAAGGGCATGGTGACGGTGTTGTTGTTCAATCCATCAGATAGTGTTTAAGTGTCCAATAAACTAGAATATTTTAGAGGAGTAGCCCTTCCCACTGAATCACTATGAATGGAAGTGCCAGAGCCCAAAAGCAATATAATACTGAGAACATACTATTGCCTTGCAACCACAACTTTTAGAATGTGATCTTGAAAAGAAATCAGGGAGAAAGCCCTGGAGAAAGAGCCATGGTAATGCCTGGCTGTAACTGCCCTCATATACATTACAAATAACTCATAACTAGAAAATGGCCTTTTAAAAGTCAGAAGTAGGCATAGTGGAGCCCCTAAGACTGTTTCTGTGGTCTCCTCCCTCCCTCAAATTCCACACTCCTGCACTACAAATGGGTTTTGCCAGGGGGAAAAAATACCACCCCCTCAGCCTCCACCACCAGCAGTTAATCTTTAAATATGTCCAGGGGACCCTATGATGTTCAGGTCTATTATTTACCCATTTTACAAGGCAGTGAGACAGAGCCACACTGCTCCAAAGAGACCGGCCAATACTTGATGGAGATGTTCCTCCATTGGCATTTGCTATTCTTCTCAAACAAAACTCTATAAGCAGAGGGCTGCTACAGTTGCCCATCACTGTCTTAGCCCTGAGAATATGACTGCCACATGGCTTTTTGCACCTTCTGTAGTTTACAAGTTCTGGATGTAAATATAGCCTTCCTTTGTAAATGGTCAATCTGCCTTCTGCTTGCAATGATGGGCTATTTGTAATATACCATTTGGGCCGAATTAAATGTGCATCTGCTTAATCTAGTGCAGTGGTTTCCAACCTTGAATCCTCAGATGTTCTTGGACCAAAACTCCCAGAAACCTTCACCACTAGCTGTGTTGGCCAGGATTCTGGGAGTTGTAGTCAAAGAACATATGGGGAGGCAAGGCTGGGAACCATTAGTCCAGTGTATACCAGGGTAGTGTAGTGGATAGAGTATCAGACCAGGACTCAGGAGACTTGGGTTAAAATCCCTACTTGGCATGGAAACTCATAGGGGGAGTGGTAGAACTGGTAAAAACATTCCTTAAAGAATGCATCTGCCTTGGAAATGCTAATAGGGTCAGCATAAGTTGCAACAGGCATGAAGGCATAAAACTCACCTAGATACATATTCAGATGGTGACATGGAAACACATTTTCTAAATACTCTGGAACTAACTGTCAGAGAGGTCCAAAACAAGATTGTTAAAGAGGAGAAGCAGCCAATCTATCACGACATGAAAATTTGTGTCAGCTTGTCCTAGTCTGTGCAGAATTTCAGGGGAGTCGGGCTTTTCTTTTCTGCAAAGCTAACTGCAGGCTACCATGGCTGGTCCTGGTGACATGCAAGGCTTTAGGTTCATTAGGTCCAAAGGTATTGATGCCCCTCTGCTGCCTGGTTCCTCAAACATGACACTTTTGGATTGTCCCCAAGGTACACAAATGGGAATAGCACTGGTACTAGTTTTCTGCTTACAGAGTTCTGCTTGACAGCAGATGCCAATGGAAGGATACCTCCCTCAAGTAGTGGATGGTCCATTTGGGGCAATGTGGCAGTACCTTGCTGCCTTGTGGCTACAAAGTGTAGTAGATGTGACAGTTTTCTGCAACTGAGAGTCCAACACTGGAAGAATCAAGGACAAGAGCCTTCTGAACCAACGCAAGTGACTCCTTGTTAGTTAAAATAGATGGTAAATGTAAGACTACAGTGTCACTGCAAGAGGAGAGAAAGATAACAATGCCGGAATTAGTTAGACCCACCTACTGTTGACTTGAGCTCTCCTTCCATTGCCTATTCTAGCCTGTCAACCCAAGGGGATACCAACTGCCATTGCCTCCATCCTGACCTAGCTCTGCAGGCTAGGATGTCTTCCTGATGATCTGAAGTAGTTCTAAGCATCTGATTACACAGGGGTTGTCAATGTTTGGAACCATTTAGGGGAAATGACCCTGGTAATATCTCAAAAAATGAGTGAAATAGTTAAAAGAAAGAAAGGGAAAATCAAGGAATCAAATTTCCCTCAGAGAAATTTGGAAATTCCTATTGGAGATCTCCACTGTAAAAGATGCAGTCCAGATTAGATATTCACACGAGGCCTATAAACAAATTAAAGGAAGTCTTCCTTCATAAAGTGAAAGCCTCATGGAAATGAGGGGCATAAGAAGGAGTACAAATTCTGTTTTATCCAATGATTTTTCAATTTGGAAAATGATGACTTACAGGATGAAAGTCTGATAAAAGATTTATAAAGTCAGGAACAGTATGGATTAAGTGAAAACAGCATTTCTTTTCTTCTTCTTCTTCTGTCACACACCGTTTTAGAATACAGGTTTACTGAATGAAAATGGATTGGCATAGCTTCAGGGCACACAAAAGAAAGTAAATCTTTCTGTTATGCTTCATTAAATTATGGAATGCAGTGCTGTGAGATACTGGTGTAAGCACTGGTTTAAATACTTTTAGAACAGAGTTTGGCAAGTTTATGGAGGGCAGGATTACCTACTGCTGTTAGCCATTGAATTCAGCCTTCATCAACTGAACATCTATATTTGGAGGCAGTTTGTTCAAATGCCAGTCGCTAGGAAATAGATATAAAAAATGGGAAGACATAAATAACATACTGCAGCCATTGCCTTCATGCTGTCTTTGCGGGCTTCCAAAACATACTTGACTGTCTACTTTGAGAAACAGGATGCTGGGTGACATCACTTTCTGGCCTGAGGTGGAAAGGTCCATCTTTCCCATCAATGCCACCATCACTCTTTTCAATGTGGCGACTACTACTAGTTCTTGTTGCTGCCCCCACTCTTCCTCCCTGCCTCTAATGGTCCTTTCTTGCACAACATTTTGTGCCTGGGTACCAGTATCAATGGATCAAGCATACATGTCATCAGATATGAGCAGTGCATGCAGGTATAAAGAGTGATGGCACAGATAAAATCTTCTGTTATGCATAGCAATACTAAACTTAACACATGAATTCGGTGAGTTACAGACTCACATGGTAAAACTGCCATTTTCAAAAGAAGACTGAAGGCATGTTGAAAGAGAATTCACATTTGCAGGAATTGATGTAGCTACTTTTCCCTCCAACTCAAAACTGTTTTTTGTATAAAAAGCAGAGGTTTGGAGCTTCTGATGGCTGTTTCACAAGACTGGAAAAGGGTTTGACTGACGTCTTTTGATTCTCTTTGCCTAGGAACAGCTCTAAGAAAGAGGACTATTTTAATAACATGGGCAGATTTCTTCTGGCTTTAAGGACCCTGTCTGTCAAACCCGGTTCCTTTCATCCTCATTGAACTGAGGTTCATGAAGCATTCTCATTGAAATGAATGGACATTATACATCATTAACACTTAGTGATTCTTAACTAAGAATCTGGAAAAAGTGAAGATGTGAACAATAGTGGAGTCATTTTTCTTTACTTCATTTCCTGCTAACCTCTTCTACTAATTAGCACATGCCATTTCGTTTTGATCTTGCCTTTCATGGAAATAGAAATTGGTGTGTTCCAACAAGAAGCAAGTTTCCCAAGTGGATGCTGTGTTTTCTGCCAGACCATCATTGCAGGAAAGTGTATTACAAATATGAATAAAAATTTGATGATTCATGGGAGTGACTTCATTCTTTCTGCTGTCATTAGTGAAGCCTGGTAATTAATTCATAGAAGATATATACATGAATTACCAAGTTCCACCAGTGAATTGCCCTGTGGTTTATGACATAACTCATACTTGGTCTGTTATTTTATTTAATATTATATTGCATTTTTCTTCAATCCCCTATAGGAATTTACAGGCACAAAGCCAAATTTTGATGCAAGTATCATAAAGCGACCTAAATCTGGAAGAGCTCAGCAGAAGTCTGTTGGATTTTGTTCTATATTTTATAAATCCAAATAAAGATTCTTCTGTATTTAATTTATTTATATTTAATGATTTATGCTGCCAGTCCTTTAAGTGTAATCCTCATTGCGTTTAAAGAGACAAATAGATACAAATATTTCTGAATAGATCTATATAGTATTGTCCTGCTAATATGTCTATACAATGATTTTCAGACAGGATGGACTCTCAAATAGCTTGTAATTCAAGTGTACAACAATTTTATCATGTTAGAGTTATATGGAGGCATTTGTGATAATCTCTTCTGGTCCCTCGCAGGTAATGTCATAGTCCAGGTTCCAAGCTTCTCTTTCTATAGGATAAGGGAAGAACTGCTCAAATTAAATATGGAGGAAGATGGAATCAAGAAGCCTGAGCTGCACAAATCAGACACTGCCCATCCCACTCCATACTCTTGTGAAGACATCAGGACTAAGATCCTATTCTAGTGGAGTCAAAAGCCTCACTGGTGAAGTTCAGTGGGATGCAGCTGAGAAAGAAGGAGGAGGCATCTAGCTGGCATATGAGATATTCAGTGACAGCTACTGTGGAGATGTATTGCAAAGCTATCTTTGGGTTCCTGATTAATAGCTGACCAACAGCTCCCTGTTCCACAACTGGGCTCTGCTTCACTCAGGCACAAACCACTTGGGCAATGAGGTGTGTGAAACATTATTGCAGGAGCATGGGAAAAGTACAGATGCTCACACAATGGGAAGTTGTACAAGCATTCTGTCATACTAGAGTCTAGGTCCATGTAAGGTATGGGGTAACACAAAGGTGACAGGTCCTAGTTGGTCTGTAATTTGCTTTCTTGGACAGAAGTTGTTGCAAACAGACTGAGGGAATGGCTAATGATAAAGAGGCTAACTCGAAGAAGAAGCCCTTCTGATAATAACATAATCAATCCTAACTGCATTGAAAAACAACAGCAGCCCCCAATAAGGATCCAAAAAGATTCAGGTACACATGGATTAGGGACTGGCTGGACCACAATCGCCCATATGGCATGTGGTTGCTGGAAAAAGGAGTGAACCAGCCTATCCCCAGAACAGACCAAACCAGGAAACAAACCTGATCACAACCTTCATGCCGTCGGTCAATTCATTGTCCTGAAGGTCGCAGAGCAGTTGTGTGGATGGAAGGAGAGAAAAAAATGGATGAACATTTCACTTTACCTTGCACTAAAAAAAAGAAAGATAGTCCTTTGTTTCAAGATAGGCAATGGGGCCATATGATGGGCTGCACTTACATGTTCTAAGATAGAAGTGATGAATTCCACTGGTATGAATCAAATTGTATCACACGTGTCAGTTATGAAGACCTCCCCATAATCACAATATATTTAACCTTCTGTGACCTTGATCTTTTTAACAAATGCAGTAGAATGCATAAGAAATTGTTTTTATTAATTAATCAGTTTTCATTAGAATAATATTTACCTTTACAAATGTAAAGTGAAATTGAGTGCAATATTTTAAATGTTTTGCCATCAAGAAGACTTTATGAATTTAAAATTCCAGTACTTATGCTTTAACGAGGATAATTATATTAACAGGAACTACATTAGTCTTGCAGTCATTGGCACTTCTGGCAGGTCTCCACCTGAAAATTCATTAAGGAAGGGATGGGAAAAATAACAAAATATACGTATTTGTTTATGTGGCTGATATTTAAATTAAAGTGTATAAACTCCTGGAATAGACTATGCAGTTTCGAAATTCTTCTTTTCATCTCCCAGAAAATATCTTGATGGTTTCCAAGTATCTTAATTTCTTTATGTATCTGCAAGAAAGTTTTTTTTATTTCTTTCAGTGTGACATTATTTATGGATGGTCCCTGTTCTATGTCTTTCCCCATAACTTTTATAATCAAAGAATAAAAGCATCATGTGTCAGACATTTGAGAACTCATTTATTTCCCATTCAACCACTTTAGACTCATAAGAGATAATGGGAAACTGGTTTGGAGTCATAAAAATAAGGTGTTATACTGCCCCAGCTCAAGTTAAGCAATAGGAAAGGTCCCCAAATGAAGACATGAAGTGCTTTCAAGAACAAATCTGTACCACTGCTTCACAGCAGTTTAAGAATTATAGGTTGCTTCCAAGAACCTTGGAAGTCTTCATTGACTGAGGGCAAGGAGAATTGTTTATTAGAGTCCTCTAACTTACTCATTTGCATATAGCAAGCCCCTTTGTGCGGTCTCCAGAAGACGTTGCAACAGTTTTGATGTCTAAAGTAGAGGACAACATGGTGCCTCTTCCAGTTCCATGGGCAGAAGCCAGCTTCAGGCTGACATATGAATCTTACTGCAGAACTTATCCTGTACAGTGGTGCCTCGACTTACGAACATCCCGACATACGACCATTTTGAGTTACGACCAGCTCCGGCCGCAAAATGTTGCTTCGACTTGCGACCGGAGCTTCGAGTTACAACCAGAAAAAAGGCAGGGAAAAAGGCGGGGAATTCAAATTGCTAACCGTTGGTGGCGAAGAGGCTGCTTCTTTGTAGCTCTTTCGCCCCAACGGTTAGAGAGTGTGCATTCGGAGGAGGCTTCGGACTGCCTGGTAAGGTGCTGCTTTCTACTTTTTAAAAACTGGCAAGCGTGGGTTTGGGCTGGGTGATGGGGTTATGTTTCTATGCTGTGATGGGTCTTGCAGGGTTTGTTTGTTTTTTGGGTTTTTTCCCCCCCATTTCCGATGGGTCTTGCAGGGTTTGTTTGTTTTTTGGGTTTTTTTTCCCATTTCCGATGGGTCTTGCAGGGTTTGTTTGCTTTTTGGGTTTTTTTTCCCTTCGGCCGGAATGGATCAATCGTGTTTCCGATGGGTCTTGCAGTGGTTTTTTTGGTGGTGTTTTTTTTGGTGATTTTTTTCTTCGGCCGGAACGGATTAATTGCATTTCAATGCATTCCTATGGGAAATGTTGCTTCGACTTATGACCATTTCGAGTTACGACCATCTTCCGGAACCTATTAAGTTTGTAAGTCGAGGCACCACTGTACTTCATTTAAGGGCAGTAGGCTAGTTTGCAGGATAGGTTGATGAGTAGGTAACACAGACCATGTGGCACACACAGTTCAGTCTTCTAACACTTCATTACTAGTCCATAGCCTGCAGTATCTGACCTGCGAGGCAATAATCAAAATGCCTAATGGTAGGGCTGGTCCCAAATGAACTGGTTTTGTTCTCAACAGTCTCTCCTCATCCCCCATATATCAGAGAGGGATTAATTCAGACATGAATACACATCTGATTAGCCTCTTATTGATTACTGTTAATAACTTGCAGCAAAATATATGAACAGACTGCACTGGAAACATGTTGAAATGGTGGTTTCATGTGATACATGTTCTTCTTAGATGGGTAAGGTCTCATTCACACAAGTTCATGACGGGCGTAAATATGTGAAGGGAGCCCACTAATATCCAAACACCTAGTGAAACTACATATAATTTAAACAATAGAACATCTTTACTTGTTCACACAATTGTTTACACATTTAATAAATAATTATTTGTGATTATTACATAGAAAAGTATTATCAAAATTAGAGCTTAAGGCTGTAACCCTCTACCAACTTACCTAAGAATTAAGTCCCCTTTGACATCAATAGGGCTTGCTTTTGAATAGCTGTGTATAGGATTGCACTGTATAGCATTTCAACCTTCAGAATATAAACAGATCCCTGACACCATTTGATATAGATATTGTAAACTTTAATCTATTATTGTAATGTCCTTTTGTTCACAGTATACATATGTAAATCAAGTGTGGATAATGCCTTTATTAGATCACTAAAATCTCAAGATCAAGTTAGCATTCAACTTCCACAGGACTCTTCAGCAGGTTGGGTGCTTAAGCCAGGAGGAAAACAAAAAATTATCTTGGCTAGATGTTATGGCTAGGATCCTCCAGTTTAACACTTATTTCCAAAATGGAGGCTCCAATCTTGCAGAATCAGCTTGGTATCAGATTTCACAATCATTTTACATGGACAGGAAGATTAGCAGAAAGATCCCTTCCTGCTCTAGATGCATATAAAACTGAATCAACTCTGGAAAGCACTCTGTTTTAGTGAGTAAGAAATAGTTGAAATAGAATTATGAAAACTCTCATGAATATAAAGCCTATTAGCTTGAAAAGTACAAAAACCCATCTGGTTTTTCTTCTGCAACTCAAGAAGACAGCTTCCCCCTAAAGGATGATATCCCTTCTCAAAAACACAATCCAAAATGTAAAGAAAAATACTGTATAGGCATTATGATTTCCAGTTCAGTAAATTTAACTTTTTTAGAAAAGAACATAATTCATGAAAGTATTCTATTAGTTTTTCCTTATAGGCAACAAATGATATGTCAGATCCAAACTGCCTCCAGTCCAAGGACACAGCTGCTACACCAGCACAAAGTTAGGCTAAGATGATGATAGGTCTAATCAATTTCCATCATCCCTAGCCCGAGAGGAATTTGGATCCAGTACTGCATCAGTGTCAACTCAGCTGAACCTCAGGCATCTTGGCAAGTTACAGTTATGCTCTTGGTCATGCTTAAAACAGAAAAGAATAACTGAGACCAATGAAATTTCAGTTCATCATGAATAACATCTTATTAATTTTTTTCTGTCTAAATCTGGTCCAGTTTGTTGTGTCTAGCAAAAGGTTAAAAAAATGACCCAAGACAACACACTCTACATAAGTAAAGAGCAGGAAGTACACAGGCAAAGAGTCATTCGGTGTCCTGGAAGAATGGAAATAAAACTAATTAGTTGCTGATTATTGGTTTGTGAGAACTAATTACACAGAGGCAGGCTTGCTTGTCTTATCAGTATGCACATGTTGTTCTGTTTGCTTACGGAATATTAATTATAGCACAACACTCTCATTAAGAGGAAATCAGCTCCCTTAACTGGAGGTAGCAATCAGTGAACAGAAACACAAAAGATAATTTTGTGGAAGTAATTATGGCACTGTTTGCCTCAGTTACTACTATCATCAGTACAGCCCGAATTCCACGCAAGTAGTGGAACGGATGAGAAGAGGCGTCTGTTGCATGGAAGCCTTGTTGCAATGGAAAATTCATCCCATACATGTCAAAAAACTTTTAAAATGTGTGTATAAGCCAATGTCCTGTGAAACGTGCTTTTTAAAAACATGTTCACAAAGCATTGATATGAAACCTATACACATAGCAGAAACTGATTTTCATGCATAGCAACTTTCCTTGTTTCACATGATGTAAGTTCTACTGTGCTTTAAAACAGTGTACTTTGGGGACCATTTTAAAGTGCAGTAGGGCTTCAATTGGGTGAGAGAATATTGGGTGCCATTTTGAACCATTGGATAGCTTGGGGTCATGTGGGCAGGAATTGCTCTAGATTCAATCAATTTTTTTCTAGAGAGTGCAGTTTCAGCCCAGGAAAAAATTATAACTAAAATTAACTTGAGATCTATCCTTATAGATGGTACAACCCCCCCCCAAAAAAAACTTACCTAAAGGAGCTGTTGTTGCTGCTGTTGCTTTCACAGCATTCAGATCAAGAACTGATAAGGCTGCTCCTAAAAACAACAGTTCACTCTCTGAATGCCAAGCAATTGCTGTGATTAAGCACAACTATTTGGGTTTCCACTCATGAAAAAACAGTACAGACAGACACATTTTGCAAACTCCTCCTGGAAGTAAAGCCAGCCTGTGTGACTTTGGGCAAGCTGCACAATCCCAGGATGCCCCCAGAAGAAAGGAATAGGAAACCACTTCTGAGTACTCTCTACCTGGAAAACCCTGAAAAGGGTCGTCATAAGTCAGAATTGACTTGGCAGTGCATGATTATTAAATAATAATAAAGTTAAGAAATCTCTGTAGACACTGTCTGCTGTATGTTGAGTTGAACAACCTGGTATGCAACAGATATGGAGATTTCTTAACTCAATGGCAATTCACTTCCAAAAGTTATTGTAAGCTATTTGTATTATATCAACATAATGAGGCAAAAGTATTTGGGCCATTATCTTTGAGTTGTACAGTTACTGTGCCAGGGAGCCATGAAGTAGCATATGCCTGTTTTGAGCATGTATAAAATTAAGAAGAAGAAAATCATGACTACATAAGCTTAATGCTGACAATGAAGAAATAGAAATTGTTAAAGATTTTGTATACCTTGGTTCAGTCATTAATCCAAATGAAGACGGTAGCCAAGAAATCAGAAGACTGAGACTCACAAGGGCTGCAATGAAGGAATTAGAAAAGATCATCAAATGTCACAGTGTGTCACTGGAGACCAAAAGCAAGGTAATCTACATTATTGTATTCCTGATCACCATCTACAGGTGTAAAAGCTGCACAGTTAAGGAAGCTGACAAAAAAATATTGATTTGTTTGAAAAGTGTGGCTGGAGGAGAACTTTGCAGACATCCTGAACTGCCAGAAAGATGAACAAGTGGGTCGTAGAGCAAATAAAGCCTGAATTATATCTGGAGGGAAAAATGATGAAACTGAGGCTGCCATACTTTGGGCACTTCACAAGAAGGCAAGATTCTCTAGAAAAAGACAATAATGCTGGGAAAGGTTGAAGGCAGCAGGAAAAGAGGAAGATCAAATACAAAGCGAGCTGACTCCCTAAAGGTAGCAACAGGCTTGAGCAGGGTTATTTAGGAGAGGACATTTTGGAGTTCTCTCATTCATAAGGTCCCCATCAGTCAGAGGTGATTTGACAGCATGCAACAGCAAATAGTCAGTGGTAGCAGTGCAGGAATGAAAACATGTTCATCTTGCACCTTTCATGTCAAAGCTTTGCAGGTTGGTGGTTTTGTGGCTTTACAACAATGTGCAAGAGGCATTCCACTGGCATTTGGATCTCCTGGTACTCTGGAGTCATTCCCAAAGTTGCACCAGGAATCGCGCTGCTGTAACCAATAAAGTTACTGCCTTTCTTTCTCCAGAGAACTGTGAACCGTGCTGTCGATGGAGGATCAGTTCTAAGGCTCCATCCCCATGGATGCCAAAAAATGAGGAGATAGAGAACGCTATACATAGCATGATCACTGGCTCCCTCTAGTTCTGGTAAACATACCATGGAAATACATATAAATACATAATTCTGGGTTTTTTTTAGTTTAATATTTTCAGGCAGCGGATGAGTGAATCTGCTGATACTGATCCAGCCGATAGGTGGGTCCTACTGTATTTTGATCCTTTGTTCCCATGGCCAGGGTTCTGCTCAGGGTTAGGTGCAGAATGGATTGTTTCAGTCAAGACACATGCATGGATAGCTGAGTCGCTTATGCATCAGATGTTAGGAGTTCAGTTCTCCACTGTACTTCCTTGCTAAGGGCTGAATTCAATGATCCATAGGGTCCCTTCCAGCTCTACATTTCTAAGGTGATGATGATGATGATTAGCGACACATTCTAACAGTATAGCCTCAAACCTTCTTCCTTAGAACACCACACGACCCTGCATAACAACAGAATCAATATGGCGGTTCACCAATATAGACTTAGAGTATTCTGTAATCTTACACATTCCAAAATGTCCCTGTATGGTATTTAAAATAAAAACAGCAAATTTCAGTTAGTGGATCAATAACTTTTTGAGGGCTTCTGGTGGTGGTGGGAGGAGTCCTTACAAAGGCATTATTCTTCCTTTATTGCATCATTATGGGTAGTGAACTTTGACCCAGTGGAATTTCCTAAAAGATGAGCTCTTAATATAAAATAAACAAGGCCATTGTGTAAAAAAAGGTTTTCTGTTTTTGCCAGCACATATCTCATTCCTGTTCTTACTCAACTGTCCAGAGAGCTATTTAAAATCAATCAGGGTTGGAAAGTAATCATGCCCCACCCTTTCCCACAAAGTGCTCCATCATGGGAATGGGAGTCGAGGTGTGCAGGATAGAATAGTTCATGGGAAGACAGCTGTGACAAAAAAACAAAACAAAACACAGTTTGCTGTTAAGCTCAAAACGCAAGACAGATGTAGCAAACACCAGTGAGTTGACTTTCTTTCTTTCTTTCTTCCTTCCTACAAAGTGCACTTTTCTTAAGTAACCAAATACTTGATCTCCTGATGGAGAATGAGGAGGAGGCAGAGGAGGTGGGGGAGGGGGAGGGGAGGAAGGAGGGGGCTTAGAGGTGGTTAGAAAGTCATCAATTTTATAAGGAAAGTTTATTGATTTTAAAACACTTTCAATTACCCTTTTCTAAATGCTTATAGTAATACATTGGTAAGGGCATATTAAGGAATTTTCAGGGACATCTTGACAGAAAGTTGTCAGGTTTTATGCCATTTGCTTACTGATCTTAAATTCACAGTGTAATTATTCCAGAGAGTAAGTACGAAAAGATATACCTTTTTTTGGGGGGGGGGGGGATGAAGATTTATTCTAATATTGTAACTAGCAAAGAGGTGTTGCAGGCTTTTGCACCATTTCAAATACCTATAAAACCTGCTTGATCCAGAAGCAACAAAAGTAACCAACGTACACAACAGATATGGGTGTCTCTGTTACTTGTTTTTGTTTCTTTAAAACAGGAGTGGAGAAATATCAACCATTAGGCTGGATGTGGCCCATGGCATCTTTGGATCCAGCCTGTGAGCTTATAAGAAGAAATAATTGAAAGAGAAACATGCTGGATCAAACCAAAAGTCTGTTATGTGTCTGGTTCAGAATTCTGTTTCAATACTTGTCAAGCAAACGCTTATGGGATGCCCATAGTTGGAGATGGATGCTACAGTAACCTACTGCCCATGTTTACTAACATATTTCTAAGATGCAAAATAACAGTGATTTAGAGAACATTTCTCTGTATTTTCCTGATTTGTCCATAGGAACAATGCAGCAGATTAGTAACAGCACAATAAATTACTTAGATAATCAGACCAACAATAACAATAACAACAACCTGGTTGCTGAGAAGTAGTAAGCAAAAAATTCTTTCTCTGGCCACTGCCAACTTTGGGCCACTTCTAGCCTTGATCTCACCCACCCTGGTGCAGGGCTCCAGACGGGTTTCCCTTGAGGAAATGCAGGTCCACCTCTGCTCTATCTTCTAGTTTGTCTCCCCTCTCACTTTAGGGAGGTAACATGGCCTGGATATAACAGAATATGTTTACCCCACCCGTACACCCAATTGTGTGTTGGCTCCTTTCATTGTGTCTGGGCATGTAAGTAAGTGAGTGAGAAAGAAAGAGAGAGTTTTGTGTTTAAAATATTATTCTAGCTATCATGCTTCAGGGCTCAATGCTCTGCATCTTCCAAACATTACGAATGCATCCTGCCTCTAACGCAGAGGTGTAAATGCTGCTGCTTCCCCTAAGCTCTGTAACAGATTGTGATGGAGGGCAGTTCTGCCTTCTGCTCTAGGGCAAAGGCAGAGCTACTGCTGTGCTAAATCTATTTTTTGGCTCTCTGAAATATTTCTTTCCTATGAAATAGTGTCCTATTTTTTCTGCCTCATTCTCAAATCCCATTAAAATTTATTTCACATGTTTTTGGTGGCATTTTTGAGCTTACTATATCATCATGAGGTGGTTTGGAGTGCTGCATGTCTATTTTGATATTATTGCACATCTGTTCATCACTTCATAGTCTTCCTGGCTCACTTCTTCCCCTGGGCTTTAACTGAATGCCCAGATTTGGGGAGGCTGCTTGTTTCTGAAGAAATTAAAATCACATTCATACATACACGCACTTCTTGGCAACCTATAAACACAGAAACCCTGAATTTGAACAATGAGAATTTATTTGCATTTTTCTCATTTTTTTTAACATTTCCCCCACAAAGCAGCTTCTTTTCTATGAAGCTGAATGAGAATGAATGGAGAAAAAAAGGTGTAAGATTTTCCCCACACCTAAATAATATAGCTGACATTGTGTCTCAGATTTCAGCTGCAGGCAAATACAGTTGTTGTCACATATAAATATGAAGTTTGTATGCAACTATACCTCAGCTTTGTAAGTACCAGTCATACGTCAAAGATATCTTGAAGCCTCTTGTAGCAATGCATAGTTTCAAGACAATGCATGTAAAGCAATGATTGTTTTTACTGGTGTTCATTTACCTTACTCCTCCCCTTTACCTGCACCCCTCTCAGTGTTTCCCAGGAGGTGGATTAGTTTTCCAATCTTGCATAAATTTTACAAGATAGCAGCATTCCTACATACCTGTGGTTGAAATAAAATGAAATTCCAGCAGACAAGTGTACAGAGCGTGACAACAGGGTTTCCCTAGTTATAGATACATGTTGATTGTATCCATTAGAGGTCTTGTATCATCAAGCTCTGGTTGTGGCCATTTTTAGCTTTAAAAAGTTCTGATTTCCAGATGGAGCTGGGAGGAAAAACTCAAGACCTGTGAATTAACTTTCTTCTCTCCACCATGACCAGACCCAGGACATAACTTTTCCAGAGCTCTCTAACCATGACTCTTGTTGGGACTTGGAAGAAGTACACAAATGGTCTCCGAAGTTTCTCATGCAACTGCATGGAATATAGTGAGTCAAACCTGAGCTCAGAAACCTTGCTTTTCAGAGCAGGGATAGGTAGATCTACTGAGAGACTCTGACGTTCAAAGAGAAAAATAAGGGAGATCTTGTAGGCCTAAAATCTGCCCATGCCAGCCGGCTACAAGACACATGCATGGGGAACACAGATCAAGTACAAATGCTCAATAAATATCACTCTGCTTGTAATGCTGAAATGTTCATTCCATGGTTTAATAGTTTTAACTTTCTTGAGGAATTCCAGCCAACATTTTATTCAGGATTGAGTCTCTCTTCAGGTTAGGCAGCAATGCAGGATTCCAGTAGATCTTAGTCCACAGATCTGTTTCTACTAAAATAATGTTAACAAAAATCATACTTTGGCCTGAACTCCTTATTTGGTTTCCTTTGGTCTCTGAAGAATCTTTCACTGCTGACTTTGATTTACAAAAAAATAGTTAAAAAAATAATAATTCCGGAAGACAGCCAAATTATTCTGTCTTTTACACAAACAATTCTGGCAACAATCTGGGAGTCCAAAAACTCAGACTATTTTTTTTCTCGGTTGATTGGCAACCCTAAAAAGACTATCAAACTCTTCCCAAAAATATACAAATGTAAGTGTGTCCTGTACCAAAGAGAGACATATGGCCAGGTCCTGGCCCCAATGATTATGTTAATCCATAGGGTTTCTCTGATACAATCGAAAGTAGAGCTGTGGAGTGGTGCTCTAGCCAACCAACTTGGTCTCATTGCCAAGTGGTCCCCACTACTGAACAGACCAAAGTACATTGTTCAGTATTCTTTGGTTCAAGACTGCCAATATCTCTAAGCTTCATCTTTGTCTGGCATATCCTGCTTGTTTCACCACTGAAAGAAGCTCAGCTTATGATGAGAGGGAGTCTGATTGGCACATACTGATACATCCATAATTATATTGATTGTGGACAAATCTGGAGGAGGGCCACCATTTAAATGGTCAGAACAACCTGACCGGCTCCTCCAGTGGTTGTCCTCTAATTAAATAGAGCATCATCCAAATGTTACATCTTAATGGCTATAGACTCTGAAATGCATGTACTCAGATGCATGCATAGAGATATTAGTGTGTGAAGAGGAATGAAAATGCTTCTTGAAAAAAGGAGGCAGATTGGCAGTGGTGCTTTGCCTTTTTTGGGATGCAGCACAAGAAAAACATATAATGAGCTCTCCATGGAATACACAGAGTGTATATTTGTTTCTTTTCTTTGGGAATCCTTGGGCATTCTTTTTTTAAAAAAACACAACTTGACTAAAATTTGGTGAGACTGCTCGGTGGGGAGGAAATGCTTCAGGGGTGCAAAGACAATCTGCAGGCCGATAGCGTGCCATTCCTGGCATAGTGGATCCAATGTTCAATCTAGGGAAGGAAAGGAGAAGAGGGTTTGAACCTCCACAGGCTCGTGATGCTTAGTAGGCAGCCTGGCACAACCCTCCCAACCCCAACATGTTACATTGAATTGTTATGAGAATAAAATGGGGAAACCACCCTGTATGATACGCTGAACGCCTTGGGATAAAACAGCAGAGTTTTTTGGACTACAGCTGCTAGAATCCCTCCAGCTGCCATGACCTGGAGATGTCATTTAAAAACAGAGCATATAGTAAATAAATAAAAGACATATTGGAACCACAGAAGCTTTCTAATGATGTTTTTAGCCAGTGTACCATTGTGGATAGTGTGTCAGACTGGGACTCAGGAGACCTGGTATGAGGGGGGTCACCTTGGGTGCCCTGGTGGATTGTCTGTCCTTACCCTGCACCTCTGGGTAGCCCAGAGGTAAGTAAGTCTCCCAGATCCCTGCCAGGCAGAGAGGAGCTGCAACAGCTAGCAGAAAGGAAGCGACCTGATAAAGGGCACCTGGATGGGAACACCTTGGCATGTATAAGAGGGCTAGAGCTAGAGGACATGGGGCCTTCAGTGGAGGAAGGAGAGATGTGGTGAGAGGCAGTGGAGGATGGGGATCCTATCTTCTGTTTCTCTGGGGAGTTCAGGGCTCAGTGGAGGATCCCTGGAGCAACCTCCTTCCCTATGGCCTGTTTGGCCATGGAAGTGGTTGGGGACTCAAGGCCCTATTGTTACCAATGACTATGAGCTCCTTGGCACCTTAACCATGGCATCCTTGCTGCCCAACATGAGCCACTGTGCCCAGCCTAACCCAACTCTGGCATTGAAGGTGAAAGGGTCAACAGAAATGACAGAATAGACTCCAGGAGAAGCAGCTTGGTGGACCCCAGTTCCACTCACCTAACTCTACCAGTGGTAACTGCAAGGTCTGCAGCCCAGCCTGGGCCTCACCCTTTCCTCCTGTTTTTCAGATACAAGAATTTTGGAGGCCACGGTGGAGTCAACTAGGGCCTCACTAGCACATATAGCACCTGTGAGGTCAGTGCTGGAAACTCAAACCCCTGGGGTTTGAGTTTCCAGCAAGAGAGAACGGGCCATGGATACAAGTTGTGTTAAGCCAATAAAAGATGTTGTGGTTCAAACCTCCACACTGGAACCCAAGGCAGCTCAGACACAATTAGCTGCAGTTAGCCATTGTCAGAGAAAAAAGTAATCTATAATAATGACAATAATGATATAATAATGCTGAAATAAAATTCTTCTTCCAGAGAAGAATTTTATTAAGTTGTGTACACAAATGACACAGAGGTAAGCAGGGTTGTTCTAAGTTTCATATTTCCACATGGATGGAAAACTCCATTTTCATTTAACATAGATTAATTTGGGATTCATCAATAGATGCCTGTTATCTTACCCTGCTGACATGTAACTTGGTCTTCTTCTTATCCATCCGCTATTAAAGTCCCCCACAAATCAAACACTACAGAGTACTTATTTATGTAGAAGCTGATTCCCTTGAGAGGGAGTTGGATAGACATGGTCGCACAATAAAATCACACAGCTTTCCCAAGTGAGCTAGTATTTCCTTCAGTATGGATAGGCAGTAATTGAAATGAAAACCTCATGTCGCCTGGTTTCCCCTTTTGGGATGAATTACCCATGTAGATACTTCAGTGCTGACTTCTGTGTAACTGACAGTGTCATTAAGATAGCACCACCAGAGACAAATCCTTTTACAAACTGAACAGTGATACTTTTATGCGGCAAAATGCATTTTGTGGTATTCCTAACACTGTGTGTTGTGTTGGGAGCTGGGCACCTATCATGTACAGGGGGAAAATATTAGGTCAAAATCTGAAAGCTTCCATTGTTGGAAGACTGTGCCTGTTTATGTAGGGCAACTGTTTCATTTTCTTTTTCTAGGACTCACAAACTGAAGAAAAACCTCTTACTATTTTCCTGCCTTCTTTACTTTTGCATTTTGGACATTTAAATCCAGATTATAAATTAAAGAGGAGATGAAATTTTGCCTATATCCAATCCATATTTCTAAGGAGACTGGCAACATTAAGTAGCTGTACTCAGAACTTGGAAAAGTTTTATCTATCTATCTATCTATCTATCTATCTATCTATCTATCTATCTATCTATCTATCTATCTATCTATCTATCTATCTATCTATCTATCTATCTATCTATCTATCTGGCTGGCTGGCTGGCTGGCTGGCTGGCTGGCTGGCTGGCTGGCTGGCTGGCGGGCTATTTTCAAAGTGCTTTTCAAGTGATTATTGGATTACAACTCCCACAATTCTCAGTAGGTATGGCTGGTGGTGGCTTCTGGGAGCTATAGTCTAAAAAGTGATCTTAATCATGGAGGATTTAATTATATTTCAAGGACAGAACAAGGACACAAGCACAGCTCCTCAATGCCAGCATACTCTGGATTCAGCAACATCAATACAAATGGTATAATGATGTGGAAGTAGGGAATACACTCCAGGCAGAACAAATCCACTTCTGAAATGCAGCCTTTGAAATGCCCAAAATGGGGTAGAATGGTGGGCTGGACATAAGCAGCAAAGGGGAAGAGCACACTAACCCTAGATCCTACACTCTTTCAATCCGCTGAGCCAGACCACATTCAGCAATGCTTTATACAAGCCTGAGACGTTGGTGAGGAACTGTCCCTCCCAAGAGAAAATTGTTTAAAACAGTACTCAAATCTCTGTATGCTGTCACTAGTCGATAAAGAGGATACTCATAACTCATGTGATAGGGCATGCAGCACTGAGACTGCACACTAAGAATGCACAAGGAGATATCTGGAGACTATTGTCCACACCATGTTGTTGTCCTTGGCCATTCTGGGCTTGTTTTGGGCATTTTTGGTTTCAGATTTGAATAGATCATCCACGTATTAGCATCCACATTTGGGGATGATATTTGATGCTGGCAGGAACTGGATCCTCCTGCTACCATCTATCCACACACATCCAGAATTTCACTCCCAACATCAATTGCTCTTCCTTTTTGCCTATCTTCTCCACTCTCTCATCCCTTTCCTCCTTGTTTTACCCACTCACAAAGTATGGAGAGATGGAGGTTGGCCAGCAGAAAAACGCCCATGAGGAAACACCATCACATGACACATTGTCACCACAAAAGTGCATAGATCAGCACAAAACAATGCATTACTGTGGCCCGCAAGGGCAGATCCTGCACTGGAACAAAGCAGAACAATAAATGCACCACACTTGGTGGTGGTATAATATGAATCGGACGTTTGTGTTTTAAACTTGAGGCATACATGTGCCTATGCTTCCTCTTTACAAACATAAAATTGTAAGCTGTCTGCTGGGGAATGAGAGAATATCAATGAATTTGCTGACAAGTGAAGATGTTATTTGTTTTCACTTCTGGCTCATGCTACTTGTTAGTTACGAAGTCCCCTGCTGTGATTGCACGAGCTTATGTCCTGTGGTTTTATGTTTTATTTTTATTTAAACAATTTCATCTTTTCATTTTCTGTCGTTAGCAGTTTTATTTTTAGCAGTTGCTATATATGTAAATTGATGCTTTTGAACTGTGGTGCTGGAGGAGACTCTTGAGAGTCCCAAGGACTGCAAAGAGAACAAACCTATCCATTTTGAAGGAAATCAACCCTGAGTGCTCACTGGAAGAACAGATCCTGAAGCTGAGGCTCCAATACTTTGGCCATCTCATGAGAAGAGAAGACTCCCTGGAAAAGACCCTGATGTTGGAAAAGAGTGAAGGCAAGAGGAGAAGGGGACAAAAGAGGATGAGATGGTTGGACAGTGTCATCGAAGCTACCAACATGAAGTTGACCAAACTCCGGGAGGCTGTGGAAGACAGGAGGGCCTGGCGTGCTCTGGTCCATGGGGTCATGAAGAGTCGGACACGACTTAACGACTAAACAACAATATATGTATGCATATAGCCCCTTTCTATGGTGACTGAACTTGCAGATTTTAGAAATGTGCACGTGTGTGCTTTCACAGCAGGGCTTTGGCTAGTTCACACAACCCCGTGTGCCCCCCCTTGTCCTTTTAATAATCAAAACCCTCCTAATTTTCCCACTTCTTTCATGATATGACTCACCGTATGCAAAGTAAAGCTGTTATCATGAGTGGACACGTATCCATTGGTGTCAGAAGAGATGGGCTGGTGCCTTAAGCATCCAAAAAAAGAGAGACTCCAGCCAAATGCTTATGTTGGTCAAGCAGTACATAACCTGTGGCCTTTGGCCGCTCCTTGTATGGCCCCTCAAACAGGTGGGACTTCATCCACTTTGTACCACTCTTTTTTCGCTGTCCTGTTGGGCACAAGGTTGGAAAAGTTACTTTTTAAAAAACCACATTATCTAGAATCCCTCAGGCGCCATGTTGGCATGGAAATTTGGGAGTTGTACAATAGTAATTAACATTTCCATGTTCTAAGTTAGGCTGGAGGGAAGGGGAAAAAAAACCCATTGCTTGGTTTCTGAGATTGCTGTATCCCTATCACTAGTAGCAATAGAGAAACAGTACATTTGGTGGCAAGTATTAAGCATTTTCAGTTCCTGGAAGAATGAGTTTTATTTATCCCCATCCCAGCATTCTAAGAAGTGCATGCGTATGTGCATGCAGTGTGGATAATATATACTTTATTGTAATTTATTTTACAGCTTCTGCAGTCCCCCAGCTTTCAGGCAAGAGTGAGACAAGGCGCATTTTTTCCTCATCATATACCACCCTGTATTTGTTCTGTGCATAGAACTTGAGTCTTTTCCCTGGGAGGGGCAAAGCACAAACAGACACAGTAAAAATAGAACAACGAGGTGATTATTTGAGAAGATGCAAACAACTCCTCTGGTAACTCCAATGTTTAGGTGAGCGCCATTGTTTGCTTTAAAGCGTTCTTTGCATCAAATCATTGTTTCCACAATTTTGCTTAATTAGCACTGAAAAAAACAACAAAATCGTTTTCCTGGTTATCTTCTCTTGCTGACAGGACAACAAAATACCTCATTCTTTTGAGGAGCATGAAAAAAAAAGGTAGTTCCTCTGGTAGTCCAGTGTAAGAACAAGACAAGCAAAGATTCCTAGTAGCGCAGTTTGTATGTGCGCCTATGTGTGTGGATGCATGTATGGAGTTGGTCCCCAACTGCCACTTGTAATATCCTCAGTGCTGAAAAGATTGTGTACCCCTATGTTACAGCAACAAAGAAACCATTTCATATGTGTTGCTTGAGGCATTTTGCTTGTTGAAGCATTTTCCACACTATATAAATCTGGAGAGCTCCAGAGCAAAACCTTAGGTAGCTTCAGTCATTGCCAGAATAGGCCCAATATTGAGGTAGCTTACAATGTCACCCAGACACTAAGCCTGCTGTGTAATAACACTGTTCTATTTACTAGGCATGACAAAAGACACATAGCTACAGTGAGCATACTGGCATATATAAGTAGCTAGTGAATTTTGGGCTACTGAATAAGGAGGAAGGATATGGAACAGAGACCTGCATGTTGCAACTTGCTGTCTGTCCAAGCGACCACAAGCATCCCATTAAATCTGGCTGTTTCAGAAATTAGTGCTGTTGGCATTGCTAGCTGAATGACCCTTTTAAACAGGCAGCATTTAATTTTTGGAAAAAACTTCAGTTTCTTTTGGAGCATTCACATTGATTTATCAGAATAAATAGCTATTGTAGTAGAAGCAGATTAACAGTCTGAGAAAGAAAGAAAGAAAGAAAGAAAGAAAGAAAGAAAGAAAGAAAGAAAGAAAGAAAGAAAGAAAGAAAGAAAGAAAGAAAGAACTTATGCTCAGTTCTTTGTGCTCACCTCAAACCCCACGAAAAGGAACCAATTCATTATTCTTTTTTTTTTCTGGTTTGTGCCTGGGGGAGGAGAACCTAATGCCTGCACCCCTCAGCTGATAGGCATGCACATGTGCAGATCCAGTGGGCTCTGTGTTGTCATAGGTTGAAGGGGAGGCAGTGGCAGGATCAGGTAACGAGGCATCAGGGACAGCAGGAAGGGGGCAGGGCATCCATTTTGAAAAAAGTTTGCCGCTTTGTTTCATTTTGGTAAAACGGGATCCCTGAACCAAACCATGAACTAAACCATGAACCAGACCAGTTTGTGGTTTTTTTTTCAATTTGTAACTCAATTAGTACCCATCTCTATTCAACTCTACTGAGTTCAAGTTAGTGCTGTCTTGCAAGCAAATAGAGTCAAATAGTAAACCAACATAAGAAATTGACAAGGAACCCAGCTCTTGCTTTGTCTAATATTTGTCAGGAAAGGAGTGAGATTATTGCTAAGGAACATACTGCTTTGACATGCTTCTCGCATAATGCCCACCATCTTTCTACCCTTCTTTTCAGTTACTGCAGCCATTTTTGCCTGCTCTTGCACACTAGGGAAGCACAATTGCAACAGCAGAGAGCATAAGTGGTAGACTGCTATTGTGTTTATGTTAGGGTGGCCAGCTATGCACCACCAAGAAGGACAACATCTTTCACCAAGAAAGAGGACATCCATTTGCATGGAATTTTATATGCAAACTTATCTCTACAGAGGCAACATTAGAATGATTCTGTTAATTTAAACAGAATCACAGTGCAGCTCATTGGAACGGAGAAAACAGTAACTAGGCAATTTTGCATGCCTGCTATCCAGGTGCTCACTGTACAGTGTCAAGGTCTGTAGTCTCTCTCCTTATTGTTCTTTATCTTTAAAACAAAATTAGAGTGGACAGCCCTTCAGAGCATGGGAGAACTGTTTTCCTGCAGTCTTTCAGATGGAAGTCTGTTCTCTCTAAAAGTCCTGTTGTTCATGACCTGCTTGTGTTCTTCCAGTAGGCATCTGGTTGATTGGCCCCATGGGAGACATGATGCTAAATTAGGTAGGCCTTTTCTCTGGTCCATTAGGATCATAGTAAGCAAGAACAGGTACACAAAATGGAACCTGTGGGAGAAGCTGTGGCAGTATCTCATTTTAAAACTGCTGAGCTGTTAAAGGGCTATATGATATTCCAGTTAACAACCTCTTCCTTTGCTATTTCTTCTCTGAGTTTCCTTTATGATTGCCTGCCCCTTTTGTACCTGCTTAGGTTGGTTGAGAATTACAGCCAATAGCTCCTAGGCAGATACTTATGCTCTCCGTGTTTTGCCAGCCAAGAAATTATGCACCACACCCTACTTTAATTTTATCCCCCTAAATTACAAGAGGAAGGAAGTGGAATTTAGATGAAAAGACAGTGAGCTTTAGGCAAACTGTAATAAAGAAACACCCAGAACATTCTAGACTTGCCAAACATGAAACCGGACAGAAACTGAAAATGTATTCCTATTACTTTTTGAAACATATTTTTTAAATTTTAAAGTCTTTTTGTAAATAAGAACTCAAAATGGCTAGCAACAGCAGAAATAATGGAGCCTTGATGAAATGGATACCAACAAAAAAAACCAGCAAACCCAGTCCAAGCATAATAGAGTAGTAAAAGCAGAACTTTGAAGTAGCTAGTTGTAAAAAAATAATTACTTGAAATTGATTCCTCTTTCCAAACAACTAAGGAATAACTACATTATGATATTAAGGTAACAAGCAGTAACTTCACTCCTTTTGCAGTGTGATTGTAAGTTTTAAGTTCCATTTATACTCAAGGATGTACAGTATAGTCTCACTAAATGGTAGAGGAGATCAATGGTTCAAGGGGTGGCTTATGCTTTGCCTCATGTTGCTGAATGAAAAAAGGCATATTTTTTGAAAAGTATCCAGAGATAGATAGATAGATAGATAGATAGATAGATAGATAGATAGATAGATAGATAGATAGATAGATATGTGATACATGTGGAAAGTGAATATTCTGAAATATTCTAAAATGCATGTTCAATACAGTTTAAAATACATGTTGTGCAGGCATGCATTTTAAATTGGAGAGGAACCTGCAAGAGCTCCTCCAGCATGGGCTCCCTAGTCAAGGCTGACTTGGGATGCTTCTGAACAGCTTGTATTGTTTCAGGGGAAAGTGTCTAGTTTGTAAATAGAGAGCCCAGGTGTGTCTCAATCCTGGCACCACTCCCTGTTTCCATCAGTGGTTGCTGGTCCACCAGTTCTCCCCTGTGGGAGGCTCAGTTCTTCTCACTAGCCCCGGGCTATGGGGTTGCTCATCATTGGAGCTGAGTTATGTTCACTGGACCTTGCCTGTTTGCGGTTTGCTGCTGGGGCTGAGTTGATGTCACTAACCTCAGTGCTTCTACACCTGTTAACAAGGGCTGATAGTCTTGGATGGTTGCCGGTCCTTTGGGTGGGTGGTTCTACAAGTCAGCTGTTCCAGATTTACATGTTGTCAGCATTGTCACCAGTGTTGTTTTTTGAGTGGGCATTGTTCCTGGCAGGCAAGGCTCTCCAAGCTGGCTTGGCCACTGCATTAGTGGCGCAGGTGGGAAGATGGGTGCACTGCCTTCATGCACCCTCCCTTGGGCAAGACTCATCCACTCCTCTACCCAGGTGTCATTTAGTATCAGAGGCAAGGTCTCCCCCAGAATGGAAAAGATGGGGGGTAGTTCCTCCCAGGCCTCTGACCAAGCTTTCCCATTGGTATCTTCCTTTTCTGCTCTTGTTGCTGGCTTTGCCTACTCCCACCCCCCGAACCCTCTCCTTGCTGCAGATCTTTCATGCAGCTAGACATTGGTTGATGTTCTGTTGCTTTATTATGAATACAGAAGGCAAGTAGGATCATGTTATGAATATGGAAGGCAAGTGGATTCAAGGTAGAATGAATGAGTCTTTGCTAGGATTCTTGGGTGCAGGCTAAACCAGTGGGGGCACAAGAATCCCAACAGCAATTTATTAATTGCCAGCTAGAAATGACAGAATGTTACTCCGTTTGCCTTACACACACGTAATGTAAGAAGAGGATTTCAGTCCTTAATTCAGATGACATTAATGCAGATGAAAATGTAGATTAATGCAGACACATCATAGAATGGGCCTAGGAGTGAGCACCTCTAGACCAGGATTCAGCTGGGATGGGGACCTGCGGAACTTGCTGTCAAGTCGGACTTAAGTCACACCAGTGACTACACTCAGAATCGACTCTCTCCCCCCCCCCCAATGATTCGGACTCGTAACCCACCCACCCCTCCCTTTTTTCTGGGGAAAAAAGCTTGCTTTTAACAGGGACTCAGATTTCGGACTTGGTACCAAAGACTCAGACTCAGACTTGGAACTCCGACCTAAAGACTTGCCAACATCTCTGGGATTCAGTCATCTTTAGAAGCAGGGTCATGATCCCAAGCCACTTAGAGCTGTCTCAGGAGACAACAGAAACTTGTATAGAATCAGGGAATGAATAGTTAGCTAGTAATGATGAAATAATACTGGGTCATATTTTTCTACTCTGCTAGATAACAGTCTGTACTGTAAACTGACATTTCAAGGGCTACCCAAAATAAAGAATGTTTCAGTAGTTCAATATGAGGGTTTCTAAAGTATGTGGTGTGAGGGATAGAATGATGGACTAGGACTCAGGAGGCCTGGGTTCATATCCCCACTCAGCCATGAAAAGTCACTGGGGGAATGGAATTGGTAAAACCACTCCTTAAATATCTCATTTGTCTTGAAAACCCTTTTAAGGTTGCTATGAGTTGGTTCTGACTTGACAGTACATTACAAGAACAAAAGCATGTTATATTCATGATCCCCAGAAAATGGTGAACATCTGAAACATTAATTCATTGTGTGGAGTGAAGAGAAGTGGCTATGTCTCTTCTACCAACTAGCAGTTTTTGTGTTCCCATGCCTGCTCCCATCATCCACTCCTCAAAAGGGCAGAAATTCACAATTAGAAATGGGACTTCTTTAAGGGTTAAAGAAGGCTAGTTTTTCTTACCATGAAATTCATAGCTTTACACATTGCAAATAAACTTACTTTTTTTGAATGACTGGACTTTGAGAGATAAGCACAGGATTTATCTGCAGGTAGACTGTGTAGACAGTGAAGCTTTCAAAAAACAAAACAAAACCTCATGTTTTAACCATGAAGGTGTCATCTTGTCTGTTTTTGGCCACAGTGACCCTCCCATAATTTTGATTCTCAAAATGCACCCTAAACCTTTTGAATATAGTGGACAAGCAGTCTGAATAAATAAAACCTTTGGCAGCTCTGTGAGCATAATCATGTCCTAAAACTACTGTTTTTCATTTTTCCAGTGTACCCAGAGCCACATAAAAGATACTACTGCCAATTCTACAGTATGACATCTCAGAGCTTATAAAATCAAAGAATCTCTAAGCAAGAAAGCAGAATAAATGGACATTCTTAGTCTATAGAAAACTCAGGTAACTATGGAAAACTCAGCTGTTCACAATAACAGATTCAAGGGTTTCTGGATTCCATGCCTGATTTCTCTCTCTCTCACAAGGCCTATGAGCATAATGAAATGAGATGGAATGGTATGTGTTTCTATCCTGAACTATGTCTTCCATTAATTCCACACCAGAAACCTCTATAAGGATGGATAGAACAGCAATTCTATAATCCTTCAGGGCTGGATAGCATGGTTTATGAGTAGGTCTGTCTCTGTGTCCCTCATAATCAGTCTGTTTTCCCTTGTTCCCTTACAAATCACTATGTAATATTTGTTCTCCAACTTCTATGGTTGTGGAGAAGGACAGAGCTGTGTATTCTGTAAGCCATCTCTTGACAGTATGGTAGTGAAGTAATAGACAGATTATTTTGGGTGGTTGTTGTTTCATATTTCAAAATAGATCTTAGATTCCACCCACCAAACCTAATCTGATTGAATGTGGTTTATAAATCTGATGAAAGGAATAAAAATGCAAATTTAATGAAAAGTGACAAAAGATGTAATTTCTAGCAACATCATTAAGGCTTGTTTAGTGTGGCTCCAGAGGGTAGGACCCCAACTAACAAGTTCAAGTAGCAAGAAATAAGATGTTGAGTAAACATTTTTCAAGAGCAGTTCGGCAATAGAATGGATTACCTCCAAAGGTGGTAGACCCTCCCTCACTGGAGGCTCCTAACCAAAGGATGGATCTGGCAGGGAGGCTTTAGTTGTGGTTTCCCTTTATCAGCAGTGGGCTGGACTTTGATGACCTCTGGTTCGCTTCCAGCTCTACAATTCTATCAATCTATGTATGAGGGGTTTTAACCATGTTATTTGTGTGATACAGACAGATGATGCAAGACCTTTAGCTAAAGTAATAACAACTTCCACAAAAGTTTCAAAAGAGGTGAGTGGGTGCTTAACTCCCTGCTTGATTTAACTCTGGCTAAGAATGTGGTGTAATTATGGATAGTGATTTATGAAAAAAAAACACCATATTGCAATTAGTTCAGGGTTTTTGTTCAAGATTATTTGCATAGGAATGAGATTCCACTTTAACTATTATGTCAAAGGATAAGCTTTCATTACTGTTCAAACTTGAAGCCTTGGAGACTTGTGTGTCACAGGTTCTGGAGGAGGCAGCACTGATATATGCGGAAACAAATCAGAGATGATCTCACTGCCAGCAGTCCTATGTACAGACTGTGTCTTGATCAACAGGAGTTAAAAGATGCTGTTGCATCTGCCACAGAAGCTCGATGTAAATGTCCCAAAACCTCCTGATGTCTGCAATGTGGGAGTGGGGCTACACCATGTAGCTTTGAACCTGACATCACACATATGATGTCATCTCACCCCGCCCCAGTGTCGATTAGAAATGGGAATGAAACAAATCACGAAGGGAAAAAAAAATCTGAATTGGGCCATTCTGTGGTTCATTTCAAGGTGGTTTAGGGAAACTTGCCTGCCCAAAATAAAATGAAACTCTGAACTATTATTGACATTGGTGATTCGTATGGGGGCTATAACTTGGACATCCCTAATCCAATCTTTGCCAAACCTGAAGGGGGTGGGGAGGAGAGTCATCTAAAGACTCTCTGAGAGTTTGGGAGGGGCTGTTCTACAGCTCCAGGAAGTCCTGAATCACATGAACCATAAAACGGTTCATTTTGTCAGAAAGTTCGTGGTTCGTAGTTCATGAATAGCAATGAATCACGAATCACGAACCACCATTTTCCCCGTTTGTGCCCCCATCTCTAGTGTCGATGCTTATGCCATGAGCCTCTCAGGGGAGGAGACAGATGCATGTAGAAGTAATGTTCATGTATTGTGTGTGCTGAATTAAGGCACGAGTCTTATCCATAACAAATGCTGTACATTATAACAAGAATAACACAAAACAATATAGTGTTCTTGAGATAATCCACCACACGCCCATATCAGCTGGTGTGAGAATTACAGATAAGGTCAGAAAGCACAGTGAAACCTGGTGATGCAACAGGTGAAAAAATTGCCCTGCTAATCAAAATGCCCCAACACTTGACCCGGCAAGCCTTATCTCCAGTATACCAAGTGGTGAATACCAAAAGGTTTTCCAAAAGAGAGGGCAAAATGCAAAACACTACACAATCGCCTGGTACCTTGGATTATGTTAGAAGCAGGATGTATGTGGATCAGATTCTTCTGCCTCTGTGTAGACTTACTTTAGAGAGACTTTGGGCATATGATGTTTTTTGGAACATTCTAAAAAGCTCACATGGTTTCCAAATAAACCCCTATCACAGCTTCTTACAATCCAACCTATCCATTGCAAAGTAGTTTCAACTTAATCTGGTAATTCTTATTCACAAATAAGTGAGCATAGAATTTATTCTGCAGCCTTCAAAACGAGAGTGTTTTAAAATTATGGGCATCCTCATGCTTTCCTGCCTAACAAACCTGACCTTTAAATAGCAATGAAAACAACATATACTTTAAAAAGTGCTGGAGTGTGGACATAAACAATTACAAATAGTTACTTACAATCAGTTCCTTTTTCAACAGCAAAGGAGTAACTGCAGTACATTGTGAGTGTAATATAACGAAAAATCACTCACTGCTTTTCTCTTGCAACTGTAATTATTAAATTACTTTCATAGGTAAACGTCACTGAGTAATGGAGGAAGAATATCATATGATTCAATTGCTAGTTTGTGAGATATGTTATTGGTGCTGAGAAGATAATAATGTGGATGGGAGCAGTGAATGTTGGTACCTTAAGCCAGCAATATGTAGCCTGCAGCTGTTTTTTGGTCACTTTTGAAGACTGGGAGAATATCAAGCGACATTTTTAAAAATTGCATCCACAAAGATAACTGCTATTTTGCACCTATAAAAATAATTCCTATTTTGGCCACGGAACTGTAACTGTAACTAGTTATTTTTTGAAAAGTAACTTTAGAAACTCCAATATTAGTACTGCCACTGCAGGAACACTGTCTGTGGAAGGCATGAAAATTTTTCAAGCAACTGTGCAAAAACAGTCACAAAACATGATTTTGGCTTGAATCCAAACTACAATCTGTTAGTGATTCTAAAATGCTATGGATATCTTCCCAGAATACAGTGGAGAGTAGAGGATTGAGACTCTACAAAGGGCTGGGAGGGTAATAATTTCATTCTGTATATCACGGCTGAAGTCTTGAGGATGGTGTGTTAATGTCTGTAGGGAAAAAAAACCTCTCTTTGGAAAGATCCCAGTTTACAGTGACCTCATCTAGGAGAAATCTAACTGCCATATGTTCTCTTGGCCTGGTTTTAATTCGATTGATGCGTTTTTGAATGCTAATTTTCTTGGGGGAACAAACAGTAAAGGGATTGGAAGAATAACGCCTCCTTCTTTGTCCTGTTTTGCTTGTGCTAATTTTTAATCAGCTCCAGACACTTGCTGAGATCCAGACACAGTAGCCCTGCACAGAAAGAGGGAGGGCAAGTAGTTATATGACCTGCTTCTTTTCCGTCTACAGTACATTGTGCCTCCAATGTTAGTGGGGAAATGTAGAAGCAATAAGACAGCTGTGTGCTTTTAGAACACTAGAACTGGACGAAACAGGAAACAAATTCCCTAAAATGTCAAAGTCTATTGCATCCCAAACTTTCTCTACGGCAAAGAGGAATGAATCCTGTCACTATTTTCCTGGTCAGGTTTGACATAGTGTGGGACAATTGGCCACGCAGATACCATAGTTTAATAGACCTCCATCCTTGCTCTCTGCTTTGGCATCCAAGTGTCAGAGACTGTTTGCAATACTTTTTTTGCAACAAAAATGGCTGCCATCAGTGTTCCCTCTAAACTGCGTGCGCATGCAGAGCTCCATCAGGGCTGCACATCGACAACCGGCGTTGATACCTGTTTAGTTCCGATTTTGGATGAAACCCCACCCAACCAACCACCCATGCACACATGGAGTGAGGCTCCTGCGCAGCGGGACCGAAAATTTGAGAGAACATTGGTTGCCATGCAGGGGGAATAAAGTCCTCCTGCTTCTATTTTCCGCAAGGTTTTCAATCCAGAACACTCATGGTTCAGTTACTCTAGAGTTAAAATGAAAGAAGTTTAAAAAGTAATGTCAGCTTTGACCCTAAAATTGTACTCAGCAAGACAAACAAGAAATCATAATTTCTGAAAAAAGAAAACACATTATCATTATTTTTAGTCAAATTTGTTTAATTTTGATTGTATAACTATTTGTTTATTGTTTTAAATTGTTTGATGTTATATTTGTTTAACATGTATACCACCCAGAATGGCCTTGGCACCCAGATGGGCAGCATAAATGTCTAAATAAATAAATACACCATAGTTATGATTTATTGCCTGTATGGAAACCATAACTATGGTTGGATGTGCCTTAACTGCCTGTTCATTACCAAAACACCTACAAATACTGCAGAACAGCAGTCCTTAATCTTTGTTTAGGAGTTTCACAGTGCAGTGATTCAACAGCTGTATTGCAGTCAAGACTCTGCTCACAACCTGAGTTTGATCCCAACAGACTCAGGTAGCCAGCTCAAAGTTGACTCAGCCTTCCATCCATCCAAGGTCTGTAAATTGAGTACCAAGCTCGCGGGGCAGGGCAATGTAAAGCCTGAATAATTTAAAAAATGTAAACTACCATGAGAGTGTTTTAAGCCTTATGAGGTAGTATATAAGCAGCACACACACACACAGTTTATTGTTTTAAGCCCCATTACTCACTACTCAAAGAACCTTGATCCCATCATGATAGAAACCAAAAACTTTTTTCAAGAAAGACATTTATATTTAGTGGCATTCTGTTATAGTTATCAGTTACATGAGAAATACAGATGAAAAATTACAGCAGTATTGTTGGGAGTAAACACAAAATAATTCCACCAAAAGTAGAACATTGTTATAATAAGACTGATGAGTATAGATTTTACTGGCCAAAATCCTGTTGGGATTTTGTGCATATAAAAGTGAAATAATTGGTAATTCATGAGGTGCTCTTTGCATGCTCTTGATGTGCCCAGCTGTGCCCGGATCTTGCTCCTGCTGCCTGCCTGGCACCTTATCAATTAGCCACAATTAGCCATAGCAACTTAATATCATTCCACCTGGGTACATGTAGAATTGGAACAGGATTTTGGCCATGGATAAATGTGAAACACAAAGCTGATTAAACATTTTAGTGCATAATTGAATTAAATTTTATTTCTATATCTAAAGTAAAAACACAATAATGCTTCCATATTTCATGATATGGGAACCCATGTCCAAACTAGATTACATCAGTGTCCTATCAGTGCTACACAGACCACAAGGTGAGAACTGCTAATGTAAAGCGTAAAAAGCCAGATTGATAACGGGCTTGTGGTAACGAAATATATTTCCCTACCTTGCATATTTTATATACCTATATTCGGTTATAGGTTTCACATTCTCAGATGTTTCACATTGTCAGATCTAATTTGAAAAACTTAGAATAAAGTGGACTTTTTTTTCACTGTTTGAGTGTTTCACTGGCCCAGATGGTTAGTCCTGATTAAGATTAGAGACCAGGAGGTTGATTTAGGCGGCTCCTAAAGACAGAAGATTAAACTTTGTTACTTTCCTAACTCTTTCTTATCTTAGCACACAGCCAGAAGTTTTATTGCTTGTGTATAGTTTGGGGTGTTAACTAGTTTCTGGATTGGAGAAAACTCTTCTGATGTGATGACTAAGAGGTGGTCATGAGGGGGAGGAATAAATTGAGAATGAGCACACATTTATTTTAGTTTTTTTCCCCCTCTTGTTCTAAACCCTCTTAATTTGCTAGCTCTTTCTGTCTGTCGGTTTGTTTGAATAAATTCATAAGAGCACCGTGCATTTGCATCCATCTTTCGGATGTACACTTGGTCAATGGGCCAGAGTGGGTGAAAAATCCGCAACAGGGCTGGCCTCTGTTACAGCAGCTCCAGTGGCTGCCGATCCAATTCCCGGCACAATTCAAAATACTGGTTTTAACCTATAAAGCCCTAAATGTCTTGGTTCAGGCTATCACAATGACTGCATCTCCTGAGTGTCAAAATCATCATAGGAGGCCTTTCTCGTGGTCCCACCACCTTCACAGGTGGGAACAAAGGAGAGGGTTTCTCTGTCACTGCACCCAGACTCTGGAACACTCTCCCACCAGGAGGCCAGGATGGGTCCATCTTTGCTCTCCTTCCACAACTAGACAAATACCTTTCTCTTCAGGCAGGCTGTCCCTTAGTGACTGGCTGTCTGAGAGGGATTTTTTTTAAATAAGAGTGTTGTGCCTTGTTGCTTTGAATGTGTTTTTCACATTGATTTTTGTTTACCATTTTTAGTGTGGTATTTGTTTGATCCTTTTAAAATGTTTGTATACTTGCTGTTTTTAACTTTTAAATATTATCTTTTAATTATGCAAGCTGCCTTGGGTCCTTTTTAAGTAGAAAGGCAGGACAAAAACATTTTAAGTAAATACAACAAACAAAAAAAGAGTAGTTACCCACTGCATATCTTTTCCTGTCCACTGGTGTTCTGAGGAAGGATGCATTTAATTTATATGAAAACCGAATCAAGCAGCAGTATAATCGAACTCAGATTTGAGCACTGCAAGGCCTCCTTTTGTCTGGGTCTGCTAAAACGTCACTTGCTCCAACCTTGACTTCCATCCTGAGCAGGCAAACTCCAACAGTAACATGTTCCATTTGGCCAGAGTGGGTGTTGGCTGGTATAACAAAAATGTTTGGAGTACGAAATCTAGACAAGGTATTCATCCTTATTGTAACTATTTTGTTTAATTCAATTAATTAACCTTGAACTGATAAATGAGTTTGTACAATGCTTACAGGGACGTGGTGGCGCTGTGGGTTAAACCTCAGAAGCCTCTATGCTGCAAGGTCAGAAGACCAGCAGTCATATGATCGAATCCACGCAACGGAGTGAGCTCCCCTCGCTTGTCCCAGCTCCTGCCAACCTAGCAGTTCGAAAGCATGTAAAAATGCGAGTAGATAAATAGGTACCACCTTGGTGGGAAGGTAACGGCATTTTGTGTCTAGTCGCGCTGGCCACGTGACCACGGAAACTGTCTTCGGACAAACGCTGGCTCTATGGCTTGGAAACTGGGATGAGCACCGCACCCTAGAGTCGGACACGACTGGACTAAATGTCAAGGGGAACCTTTACCTTTACCTTACAATGCTTACACTTAATCTGCTGGATTGCTCAGTGGTTAGGTATCTGGCTGCAGAGACCGAAGTTGGGAGATTGATTCTCCACGGTGCCTTCCTGATAGGGACTGGACTTGATGATTCATAGAGTTCCTTCCAGTTCTGTAGTCCTAAGATTATGATTATTATTCTAATATCATCAAGGCTTTGTAACCTACAGAAAAAGACTGGCTTGTTTGCTGATAGATTGGCACAGATCAACTCTGATTTATGATACTGTGCTTCGTAATCAGACATTTTCTACTAGACTGTTGAGCAGTGAAGTTATTTTGGATAGCCTTAATATTAGATTTGTTTTGTAAAGGATCATGTCAGCTGTAAACAAGCTCACTATGTTTTGTATGGCCAGCCTGTATGCCTTGGGAAGAAAGTTGTTAATCTAAATTTGTAGGAAATTTATATGATGATGCTTTGGTTTTATTTACTGCTTTTTAAAAAAAAAATCAATGCTGCTGATATATAAAAATACATAATTTCTCTCACCAGGATGACTGACAACAGAAACAAGTGTTTAATGTTCTTTTGATAGGATATTTGGTCTCTTTTCCGTGGCTTTTGTACATGATACTGTTAAAAAGCATGTCCTGAAGTGCCTGCTTGGGCCAGATAACATGCTGAAGCCTCCTAGTATCTCCCCTAAAATTCTAGATTTTCTAACATGTAACACATTTGGAAAACCAATTCCCCACCCTTGCTACAGAACATCATATTGTAGAGAGTGGAGAATTAGATTGGATCTGACATTCTGGACCTCATTCTTGGTTCTGCTGGTAGATCTTAGCTTGCAGGACAGTTCTGGCCGTAGATCTTTCTGCTGACAAATCTCTGGGATCAACCAGCAGAAGGGAGCTGTGGTGGCCCAAGTGCATTTCTACCAAAATCAAGGATTTCTGCTGGCAGAGGAGGTCTCTGCCCATCTCTAACTCTCTACATTCAGCACATCTTTGGAGTTAGGATTGCAATGTCAACTTGTCCATTGATCCAGCAGTGTCTTTGGTCAATGCAGCTGGTTTGTGGTAGAAATAGACGTGTTTACTATCAACCAAAGCTGCTCAAGGTATCTTATTTTATTAGACAACTTGAAGAGTGATACTTTTCAAAATAGCCTGTGCAAGTTTTACGTGTGTCAACCATTTGGAATCCACATGGTGCCCATTAATCAAGTCCACTTAACCACATTTATTGTTTTGTAGTGATTATTCAAATTCAAATGTATATACGTTACTATATATTTTTTAAAAACCCTGGGTGATTGTGTAAGGCCCCAGGTCTTTACTGACTCACAACTGGAGACTGTTTTGTCTCAGGTAACAAAATGTCTTTGACTGGTCCCACCAATCATTGTGTGTTGAAGAAGGTTCTTTTCTAGCTGCTTCTTACTGATTTGCTTCCAAAGCAGAGAGCCAAGTTACACATGTTATATAAGCATGCCTTTAACATGACATCACATATCATGCTGAATACCAGTTGCACATTACTTTCTAACTCAAGCCGGTTTTAGAGAAGGGAAATTCCTAAGGACAGTGGACTCGGGGGGGGGGGGGCATTGCTAAAATCCCTATATTCTGGAATTCCAGTATTTATTTTGTAATTCCAGTATTTCTCTTATACCCATTTCTCAGGATTTTGTTCCCACTTTTTTAAAAAAAGTGTACATTAAATGTCATATATGCCTTGGCCCTTTGTAAGCTTTCCCCCCCTTTTTTTAAAATTACAATATCAACCACAACCAATTCAACAATTTACAGTGGAACCTCTACTTACGAACTTAATCCGTATTGGAATGCTGTTCTTAAGTTGAAACGTTCGTAAGTAGAGGCAAAATTTCCCATAGGAATGCATTGAAAACTGTTTAATCCGTTCCGGCTGTTTTTCGTTCTTATCTAGAGGCGCCGTTCTCAAGTAGAGGCGTTCGTTCCCATAGGAACTAATGCAAAGCCGGTTAATCCATACTCTACCACTAGGGGAAGAATTTTTTTTTTAACCTAAGATGACCTAAGGTTAAAAAAAGGGCAGGAAAGTTTTTTTTCCGTTCGTATCTTGGAGCTCCGTTCTCAAGTAGAAGCAAAATTTAGCAAACGGAGCTGTTCTTAAGTTGGATCGTTCGTTGCTAGGGACGTTCTTAAGTAGAGGTTCCACTGTATTTATGTATTTAGACATTGTCTATATGAAAGATGTGTAGACACTGTGGCTTAAAACCTTGCAGGGAATTGTTGTGTGAATTGTGCATGCCCTGTTTGGCAGCTAGACTGGCTTGCTGGGATTCTAGCCTATGTAATTTACCAGTGTGGTGCCACAACCAGAAAGGTCCTGTCTCCAGTCACCACCCATGTAACTTCAGATGACAGGAGGACACAGAAGGAAAACTCAGATCCACATGTTTTGATAGGATTTTAATTTTGAAATATATAAATCTCACATAATAATGTAAGCATTCCTATATTTTGTAAGGCAAGGATGGGAGAAAGCATGACTGTACTAGGTCTCTCCTTTTTGACTTCCTTTCATGTGCTACTTATAGAAGAAAATCCTTATGGATATAGGCATCTCTTCTCTATAGAAGTCAATCCTTTCATATAGAGAGTGATAAAGAAAGAGACTAGGGGAGGACTGTGCTACTGAACTCCTGTCTATCTCCCTTCCTTCATATGCAGACATTACATACTTCTGGAATGCCTGCACAAGTCTATAGAACAGCTATAATTCAAGATTAGTCAGCCAAATATGTGATCTAGATTCATATTCATGATGAGGGAGAAGGAGGGGGGAGTGGACGCAGTGCATTGAACCTTTGGGTCTGCATTTAGATGCAGGCACATTACATTCAAGATAAATATAATATTTTGCTAAGGAAATACCTGAAATTTTAAAGCACACGTGCACACTAGCCAAATATTAAATGGCAAAATAAAGGCAAAATAAGATGAGGTTTTGCCAAAATTTAAAGAATGGGCCCTTCCATGTGAGTCTTCTTGGAATTTGAGATCTTCAAAAGAGGCCCAGTTTTCTGTTCTATGACTCGGAGAGACAGTGGCTGGGTTGGTGAGTACAGATGAGGCAGGTTATTTTCTGTTGCATGGCCATGATTGTGGAGCTCTCTGCCAAGGGAGGTCTGGTTGGCTTTATCCTTGCTGAACTTTGAGGAGGCAGCCAGAACTGTATTTTTAAATATAGCCTTTAAAGGGAGAGGGGAGTAAAACTGGGTTTAATTCATTTTTAAAGGAAAATTTTATCTGTTTATTGTGCAGTGTTTGGGGACTAAGGTGGGGAAAGAAGAGATAAAGGTATAAATAAATAGTATCCCAGATAAAGTAGGCTGCAGTCTTGCACCCAGCTACTGGCTGAAATCCTGTTGCTTAGCATAATAAGTCACAACTCAAATTGAATCAATGGGACTCTGGTAAGTCAACCCCTCTGTAAGCTCCACTGATTCAATGGACCTACTCTAGTTGCAACTTACTACATTAAGTAATAGGATTTCAACTACTAGGTAGTAGGTCCCACTGAATTCAGTGGAATTAAAGACAGCCAGAGTGGTATAGTTGTTAAAGTGACTCAGACTAGAGTGGATTATGATGCAAGCAACCTGGGTATGAATCTCCACTTGATCGTGGAATCCACTGGATGATGTTGAGCCAGTAACAATTTCTTAACATAATCTACCTCACAGGATTGTGAGAATAAAGGTGCTCCATCTCACTGAGCTATCCAGGAAATGTCAGATATTAACACAAATGATGATTATGATGATAAAGAGGAAGAAGATGATGCTACTATATTTTGACTATAGAATTGGACTGTAAGGAGAGATGGAGTTCATTTCATCTTTCATTTTTCACTGTTTGTTGATGGTACACCAAGATGGAATCTCATGCTCAGGCCTGTGCTGACATGACAGGTTTCCATTTGTAAGGTAGGGGAGACAATAATTTGATGGTTAAAGAAGAGGGCTGATAAGATAGATAGGTCAGTGGGTTCTACATTCCCTGCTCTGCCACAAACTCTTCTGTGTCTAACACTTCCCATCTGTACCGTCCGAGTCTCCTGCCCATGGCTGATGTGAGAGTAAATTAATTCATGTTTGTACAGGACATATGAATATATTTGGGCCCCCAGGAGAAGGCAAAGAACGAATATTATTATTTCCATAGCAACAAGCTCTGCTATCAATAATAATTTTTTATGGTTTCATTGTGAGATAGCACCAAAGGCTAAAAAGGCTGAAAAAAATCTTAAATGAAAACCCACCTGCAACACAGAAGACACTGTTCATTGTTCTCTTGTTATGTCATTTTTAATTTTTAAAAGTATTTTGTTGCATAATTTGATTTTTTCCCCTCTAGCTTTAAAAGTTGTCACCCTTCACTGCTTTTTTAGTGTCAGTATTTCCACAATAAACTTCTGCAGTGGGTTAGAGAACAGGGAATCATATTATGGATCCAGATCTCTTGGTTCTGTAATCAACAACCCTTGTTTGTGCTTTATTTTGTACCTGTCCATGGATAAACCAGTAGATATCACCAACATCTCCAGCAACCAAACAGATCTGTGTATTGCATGAATCTCCAGGCTGCAAGCACAGAACAGAGAATGACTTGCACAGTGTATTCCTTGTATTTATGGAAAGCCAGCAGGGATATTCTCAGCATGAGGAGCCACACTATCATTGTTTTCACAGGAGGGAGTGGTAGGTTCAGTGGAGGATGTTATCACAGAGTAGACCTTTGGTCTAGATGGGCGGGATAGAAATCCAATAAATAAATAAATAAATCACATCACCCATGTTGAAACCAGAGCTTGGAAAAGTTAGGGGTTTTGGACTACAACTCCTAGAATCCTGCCACCTCTCTCAGCTGACACTGTTGGCTGGGGGATACCAGGAAATTTAAAAAGTAAGTTTTCTAAGCTCTGGTTAAAACAAGGTTCAACTAAGAGTATGACAACCTAGTCAAATACAGCAGGATTTGTTCTGCTTATAAAACAGGTGAATTCAAAGCATTTTTACTGGCTGCATGATAGAAAGGCTGAATTGAATTGGTCCAGCCCTTTTAGCTTCCAAAGTAGCTTTTGTTTTTCTCTGCTGCTGGGGGCTTCTACTTTTTTCAAAACAGAAGGATTTGAATGGATATTACCCACATGGTAGTTGTTGTGATACATTCTTGTAAAGACAGGGGCAGGGGCGTGCCTGTAGGTGGTGTTTTGGTGATGTAGGCACTTGAGTGTGATGTTCAAGATGGTGTGTGGATGGAGACATGCAAAAGCAAAGCACCGTGATTATGGTTCACTGTCAGACTACTACATTTCTGAAAAAACATTTTAATACAAAAATAACATAAAAAGTACTTCACAGTCTCAGAATACAGAACATCAAAAGTCTGAACAGCAATTTTTCAAAATACATCATGATTCACAACTCAGAATGATCCTGCATGTGATCACCACTTCCCATACCCCTTACTTTTCCTTGCTTTCAAGTAACTCATGCAAGAATTACATCATCTCTGTTGACATATGGTTTAAACTAGTTTAAATCCATATGTGACAAGAGATGAGGCCATTCGTGCATGCGTTACTTGAAAGTAAGGCAAAAGAGTAACAGATGGGAAGGTGGTGATGAACCCTGTTACGGAATCATTCTGACATGTGAAGTATGATGTATTTTGCAAAATTACTGTTCAAATGTTTGATGTTCTATACTATTAGAATGTTAAATACCTCTCCATGTTATTTTTCTATAGAAAAGTTTTTGAAAAACGTTGTAGTCTGAGAAAGCAGCATTACTTCAGACTATGAAAGGATCAGCAGAGGAGGGACTAGAGAAAGGGAGGAAGGGGAACTGTGGGATGGAATGAGACTTTCATCCCAAATAAAAATGAATGGTGAACTCCTGAATCAATCCCTGTGTGAACACTGATTGCGACTTCAGATGTAATACAGACTGCAAATCAAAGTGGAGCAAAGTTGAATCATTCAAATTCAGCTCTCCAATGTAGTTGTACCCTAACTGTCCATTCTGTGTCTGTGTCACGACTGTCTTGTCCCTTGTCTCCACCAGCAAAACGTCTGGAGATATCTTTTCCTAACAGTGTAATGAAGTCATTAAAATGTCTGCCAGAAAAGCTGCCCGCCAGAGCTGCCATCAGTGTTGTAGTGGAATAAGGGTGAGTCAAAGCCCCAGGACTTTCTGATTAGCAGGGACAATGATATCAGCCCCACTTCGCAGGTTCCCCTATTCCCTCTGAGTTTAGCTATGTTTGTGTGTGTATTCTGTGCTGTTAAGTCAGAACTAACTTATAGTTACTACAATAGGGCATTCAAGGTGAGATATTTGAGTGGTTTTACCAGTTCCACTCCTCCAGTGAGCATCCATGGCCAAGTGGAGATTTGAACTCTGTTCTCCAGAGTCCTAGTCTATCGCTTTATCCACTGCAACACACTGGGAATTCACACATTTAGCTATAGTCCTCAGAATAAGGAGATAAATTGATTTTCCCCATTTTTATGTTGTTGCAAGATATCCCTGCAGTAGTGTAAAGTATTTGAGGATGTTTGGAAATTCATTGGGCAATTAGCAGCCATTAGCTTTACAAAACACCTACTCTTCATTTATTGGCATAGACCAGTTTATCTATTTTCATTTTGGGATTCTTCTGAGAGTGGAGGGATTGGCTCTGGGACTGTAATGATGAGTACCTGCACTTCCAAATTTACTGCTACACACTGGATGTGATGAATCACACAGGGCAGATAACAGAAATGGTCTCGAAACATGGAACTGTTTCTACCTACCATCCCCAACAAAGAAAATAGTAATGTTCATACTGAGCCCAACTCCTAATAAAATTTGATTGTATTTCCTTAATGGGTGTGGTTGAGTTAATAGGATAGAAGCAGGAGAAAAAGACTGAACTTTTCTGTCTTCCACAAAAACTTCAGGCAGAGGAAAACTTTGGAACCCTTAATGAAGTAAGCAGTACACAATCTATATTTCTGAGCAAGGAAATATGAAACTTGGTGACATCACCATTCCCAAAAATAGAGAAGAGTAAAGAAAGAGAAGGGATGGGGAAAGAAATGGGTGAATCCTACAAAGAAAAGAAAAGAAAAAAAGACCATTGCTTTGTTTGAAGTACCAATGTATTATGCTGTGGGAGAGTATTGCTTTTAGCCTTCTCTCACCATTCCACACTAGGAAACCAGCTGTGTATGTCTGTTTGTTTCTGTCTAGGAGCTCATCCTTGTAGAGTTGGCAGTCCTGGGCTTCATGGGAGTTGTTATGTTTATGAACACTACTTAAATTAAGTCCCAAACATGGCCAAATATTTAGACTTGCTTTTTAAGGCTGATAGATTGAAGCATACAATGATGAAAAGGCCGTTCGCTTCAGTTACAACAGCTTGATACCTGGGGCTTGTGCCAATAGAATGCTCTGAGAGTTGCAGATATAAATCCAGAATTCTTCACTTTTGTTTCAAGGAAACTCTCTCAGAAATGTTGCTAGTATTCTCAGGCTATTTCTAGGTCCAGCTCCCAGATCGCATGCATTGCATTCTGCCTTATACTTTAAAAGTTCACCTTTTTTTGGTCAACTGATAAGAGCTGAAACTAAATGACATAACTTGCCATTTAGTTTCAGCTCTTCATAAACTCTAGAATTTAATGGAAGAGTTAAGACTGTCTATTCAGTATACAGTTACAGCTGGTTGATGCCACTTACCATGGCTCCACCCTGTAGAATCCTGGAATTGGTAGATTGGTGATGTTCTTAGAATTCTCTGTTAGAAAACTCCAGTGCAGTGGCTCCCAACCTTGAGCTCCTGGATGTTCTTGGACTAAAACTCCCAGAAGCCTTTACCACTAGGATTTCTGGGAATTGTAGTCCAAGAACATCTGGAGACCCTAGGTTGGGAACCACTGCTCTAATGCACTCTCCTGAGCTACAGCAGAGAATTCTAGGTATATCATAAAACTACAAATCCCAAGATTCTACAGGGTGGAGTCATGGCAGTTTAAGTGGCATCAAGTGATGCTGTGTAGTTCTCTGTTAGAACCAGCAAACACATACAGTTGAGTTTTTTAGAACATGAATAAAGAGGAGCAGCAGGAAGTCCATGCCTTTGTGTTCACCACATTATATGTTTGCTAGATGTTCCTATGATGTACATAGCATGGCAAAGTTATTTTTTGGCCTATGACCATGCTGGCTGGAAGACTGTGGGAGGTGTAGTTAAAAAACAAAACAAAACCCCTCAAACCCTCCTTCCAGCTCTGGCATAGGATACATGTAGTTTGCCTTTTATTAAGTTGTATGAAGTCATTGCAATTTAATAAGACATCAAGGAAACCAGGCTGGGTAAGAAACCAAAAATAAATGATTTTTTTAAAAGAGCTACCATCTCCAGTGGCCAAATACAATGAGTACCATGTCTTTAAAAAGGAAAATATCCCATTCATTCATTCATTCATTCATTCATTTCTGTCCTTGACTTCTTCCAGTAGACGGATCCAAGGTAGCTTGTAGGAAATGGTTAGGAAATGTGCAATGGGAAAGGTCCATTTTTTAAATAGCTGTGACCAAAACGGGGAAAACTCATCTTTTGATATGCCTCTTAGAATCCCTCAGCCAGTATGACCAAACTCTGCCATAATCTTCTGTCCTACGATTGCTAGACCATGTTTAAACATAAAGAACATTCAGTTGGACCACATCCTGGTAAATATGCAGTGCTAATTTGGTCAGGGCCCAGCTGTTCTTAAGCAATAGAATATCAGTGTCTGTTTATCTTTTCTCTCATTAGAAAAACATATCTAACCTTTGCTTTCCTTCAACGGTCGCTGTAGCTGAATCACTGAAACATTTCAAAATCTTTTGCTTTCTCACAGGACACAAGGACTGAATACGGCAGAGCTGATAGAAATTGATGAAGCTCATAATAACAGGAGCTCCATTTCGTTCATGGTCTGACAAGAGTGTGTAGGCTCTGGTTTTTAAGGTATGCAGACCATCCACATTTCCAGTTGATCTGGTGGTCCACTAGAACTTTGAAAGTTCTCTTTTCAGAGTATATAGTGTTCCTAAAAGCCTAACCTGTGGTGTTTTACATGGACTGTAAAATTATAAACACAACTAAGTACATTTTTCTCATATTTTATAAAAAGAAACACACCCCAGGCATGGGCTCCCTTTGCCAAGTTTCAAGCTGGAATGAATTTTTACAGCTGAGTTTGAAACCTCACAAAAAGTGTTTTATATAATGGAAAAGTTGACACAATCTTAACTACAGTGTTAGGAATAGCACCACTGTATTTTCCCCCTATATTAAAAGACATATTGAATGCTTTCAAGTAAATATAATAGAAAGTGAAATGAAGACTATCCACGCCGCCACCGCTGCCTCCTCCTCCTCCTCCTTCCATTGTGATTCCAAGACAAATACAGATATGATCAAAGGCTGTATTAAAACTGATATCAGGGGTCTATTTTACCCCCTTACCAAACACACACTTATGCATAAGATGCTACCTGTGTATTGTTCTTCTGGACAGAAGCAAAAGCAAATATCCATTTTGTAGCCTGCTACAAAGGCCTAATACAGAAGCAGAGCAGTGAAAATTTGCACGGCATTTGAGCCTTTCTTTCAACATGACTGACCGACTTCATAAGAAGAGCAGTCATCAGGGTGACAAAGGCCTGGCAGAAGACATATCGAGATACTGCCTGATGGGGTGCCTCCAGGTTATTTACTGAGCTGAACTCTTGCCATCTTTATCTCTCCAGTAGTTAATAAAGTTGGGCAGCAGACTTAATGACAGTAGCCTGCATTCTCCAGCTAAAAGTGGCATCATGAAGCCGTGTGGGTACCACTCAAAAATCATAGCTCATCCTCAATTTCTTTGCAGTCCGATGCTTCCAGAATTATCACGGGCCCAAAGGTGCTTATTCTCCCTGATTATTTTGGAGTTTACCATATGCTATGTATGTTATAATTCCTTATCTTGCACACTGATCTGCAGCTTCTGCATATGAGCTCTCTATGAGCATAGCAATCAGGCAGATGTTAATAAAGCAAACCTATGTATGACTATTTAGAAGTACAGCTCATTGCATTAACTGCTTCATTATGAAATGTGTGGACAAGGAGACTGTGGATGAGTGAAGTTTTAGGTCTGTCTTCACAGTTTTTCCCTCTCCACCTATGAGACACCTAAGCAGAAGTACACACAATTTCAAAATGTGGGAGAAGGGTGGAAGAGTAAATCAGCTGATACTATGGCAATACTGGCTGTCAAATTTGATTCTACATTTCATCAGTGTATTTTCCAGTTAATCTCCTGACAATCCAGTGGTAATACTGTGAGTCATTGAGTCATGATTCTCACCACATTCCTCAGCAAATTTCCTCCAAACAGTTGTCCAAAAAATAGGAGGTCTCTTGCATTATTGTTGCAGCTGCGTTTCAACAGTTGGTGGGAACCTCAAATATTACTTCTGAGTCTCAATGTTACACCATAGGTGGGTGTGAAGGATAGTTTTGACATATTGTGCTAGCATATTTTTTTTAAACTAACATGTACATCTGTTGCAAGCAAGGAGGTAACTAGTCTTCAGTATTAGAGCAGCATCTGGCATGAAAGACCACAGGTATGAAAGATGCTAGAGGTAGCTGATTAAATAAAGACAGCAGTTTAACAAGGGGGCAGAAACAATAGGATAAGTACTTTGAAACTACCTTGTACCATTTTTTTTAATGATGTATTGGGGCAGTGATTCCTAAACTTGGGAAACTTAGGTGTTCTTGGAATTCAATTCCCAGAAGCCTTCACCACCAGCTGTACTGGTTAGGATTTCTGGAAGTTGCAGTCCAGGAACACTTGGGTTACCTAAGGTTTGGTACCACTGTATTGGTGCAAATGAGTGCCTCCCAATTTTGGTAGTAAAACAAGGTTACTCAAAAACAGGGCAGCAGTTTCTGCATATTCAGGAAATTTTCAAGATACATACTGAAATATTTAAATTTATGCATGGAAAGAAGAGGACAAATTTTTTAAAAAGAACACTGTTATGAGTCTCAAAGCCTCCTGAGTTACTTCAGGAGGGCTTGAGATGTGTGGACAATTCACTCCCAAATTTGGGGATGATCAGCCTTCTCTGTTTGAATCACGAACTGTCCTGCCCTCAGTTAAGAGACACAAAGATGCAAATAAGAAGATCCTGGAGTCGCTCTTGTCATTGCTTGGAAGGGAAACATTTGCCCTGTTGTTAACCTTGATCACAGTGTCACACTGATCAGCAAACACATAAACTGGTTTTGCTGCATTCTCTTTTTTGCAGGTGAGTGTGTGGAATATTACAGATTTTGGGCAAAATTACAAGGGGAAAATGAAGAAGGAGAGAAAACTAACAAAGGACAACATGTTGTAGCACCTTGAAGACTAACAGATTTATTTCAATGTTATTTCATGGATCAAAACACACTTCCTCAGGTAGATGAGATACTATGCCATCCATATTTCTACATATCTCCATGATGTAAGATTCATGACTGGATGAGGAAACAGGCAATAGCCAAAGTGACATGCATTGCTAACACAGAAATGTGACTGTCTAGATCAGTGGAGGCAAACCTTTTTGGGCTCACGTGCCCAAAATGAGGGGGGGGGGGGGAAGAAACCAGTGGCTGCCGTGCCACCCGGAAGTCCGGAACCGGAAGTGGCGGTTTCAGGGGGAATCATAGGGACGGACCCAGAGGACCAGGAACAGGAAGTTTAAGGGGGAATCATAGCGACGGACCCAGAGGACCAGGAAGTGGCTGCGGAAGAGGGAATCCCGGCTGCCGGCTCATAAGGTTTCCCTTCACAAGGGAGGGTGGGTGGACCAACACTGGCGTGCCATAAGAAAGGGCTTCGCGTGCCACCTGGGGCACGCGTGCCATAGGTTCGCCTACACTGGTCTAGATGTTAATTACTTGAAATTGCAGGCCAGAGATGGGATGATTAGCTGCCTCACAGGTAGGTTCAACCTTCAAAGAAATACTAGACACATCTTCTCGATCTTATCCAGTTCCTTTCTAAACGCAGGAAATTCAGAGGCAGAGCAACCTGAATCGATGGCTGTCTCAGCTTCTACTAGAAGACCTCAACTAAGAGACAGCCTCATATCTTGGTTTCATTTCCTCCAATTTGTTTATGTCCTTCATTTGTTGTTTTGCACGTGAAAATGCCAGATCCTGCACAGCTTGAAGACCTTTATGGTCAATCCTATGCAGAAAAGATGACTTTCAGCTCAGGAATTGTAATAATCCTGCAGAGTTTGGCATCCCTTAAAGAAAAATCTGACTATGAAGCTTCCTAGAAATCCTGCAAGAAAAATAAAAGTGCCACAGAGAAATTTCAGTGCAAGCAGAAATAAGGATTTCCCCCCATCTGTTCTTCTCTGAGGATGAAGGGCTATGATATTCAAATCCTTATTGTGAAGTGTTCTTGTGCCTCATCTTACCCTAGGTAACTCATTAGTGGAGTAAAGGGGTGTCACTTAAAATTTGCAGGAGAGGTGCCCCTTCTCCAGTTTGGCCAATAAGATGCTTCTCATCACAGAACTTCCAGTGAGATGGGTTATCATAGCAGGTTCATGCAGAAGAGACAATATTTTGGATACCCTGATAGATTACGCTTTTTGAAGATAATCAGTGGTTATTCTGAGGACTAATTGTATATAATCAGAAACAAAGAGGAGGGGTCTGATTGTGCTTGTTAATTCCTGAGGAAAGAATAGGACCATAAAGGCTTGTACTCTTCAAAGGAAACACAAATCAACACATTACTGTATTCTTAATCTTGTCTAATAATGGTTTCCAAATAATTTCCTATGCCACCTCTAGAGTTTTGCCTTTGGCAGCTAGAAGAAATGAACTCTGGAAGCTACAACCATCTCATGGAAATGTTTTTCAACTGTGGTCTCAAGTAAAACAAACAAGGTAATAAATTCCTTTTGACGATGGGGGTGATTTTAAATACATTTTAAGTGAATAATGGGCAAGAATTTCTGCCTATCCCTTGTAATGTAATGCTTCACTGTCTACAGGAAATGAGAAGTACCCTTGAAAATATTATTTTAGTTATTTGCCGATGGCATACATTTAGCTCAATTCATTCCTACTCAGACCCAACCTTTGCTATCTGTATGGTTATGATTACTGGCAACTATTGCTTATTTAAAGTCCTACATAGAGTGTTAAAAATATCAGTCCACACTCGATTAAAATTCACGCACATGGCAATACACAGAGCAGCTGATAATCCCCCTCACCAAAGATGTTGCATTTGAAATATTGAAACTGTCTTGAGATCAATACACCAAAGGAGTAATAGTCCTGTTTTTCACATTACATTCTAATATTGGTAACTTTCTTTTTAATTCCCAGACCGTGCAATAAAATCATGACATGAAGTCATTGCTTAAGCATGAAAATAAACACATTTAGGCTTCATACCATTACTTTAGAGGATTAATCTTTGTTTAAGAAATTGCCACTTGCATGGATAAAGATGCCCTCTATATGTGCATTTTGACGTATGCCAAAATATCACATTAAATGGTGTGTTTTTGATAGCATTCTTATGGCTTTGCTAATGGGGAATGTATATTTAGTGTAATCAGAGGATAAACTGGTAACATAGCTTTTTCAAGGGAAGTTTAATAAACAGAAGGATGTGTTGTCATTGGTAGCTTACATCTAGAACTTCACTGTACTCAGGTAGGCCAAGATCCAAAGAACCGTATAACTTTTTACATGCATCTAAGGGTGCTTTGACTTGGGCTTCTTAAGCAGCAGTCTCCTGTGGCATCCAACTGACCAGCTGTTTTTCAGAAGTAATATTTATATGTGTAATATGGCATGGGTGCCTGTTGTTTAAAGCAGAGAAAAGGTCAGCAATCCCACCAGGTATGGAAAACCTGACTCATGATATTATGTTGGGAAGGGGGGGTAGGCTGTGGGCCAGGCTCACCTCTCTACCTGGTCCTGCCTCCTCCTCCATCACTGCAAATGGCAATCTGGCCCCACATGGCCTTGATCTGGCACCACAAGGTGCTGGATTGCCCATTGGCAGACCCATAGCCTGTCCACTGACCCTCTCACCTCCCTACCTGGTCCTGTTGCCTTCTCCTTTTCCTCCTCTTCCTCTTCCATCACTGCCATCTTGAAAGGACAGGCCAAGCTTCCCTTCCAGAAGCCGGGCCTGCAGTCTCTATGTCTACCCTGTCTATCAGCTGATAGGCAGGGGCTTGCACAGAAACTGCAGGCCCAGCTCCTGGAAGGGAAACCAGGCCTGCTGTGGCTCAAGATGACAGCAGAGGTGGAAGATGGAGAGGAGGATGCAACAGAACCAGGTAGGGAGACAATGGAAGCAGTGGGAAGGGGGCGGAGGGGATTTGTTAAATCATAATGGTTTATTGATTTTTTAAACCATTGGTTAGGGTTAGGGTTAGTTTGTGGTTCAGACCTCTCAGGTTCTTCAGTTTTGATGAGCCTGAATCAACGCAAACCAACAAACCAGTGATTTTTAACAAACTTCCTGGTTCGTTTTATAGTTTGTTCCCATCTCTAATGGTAATCATTAATTTATTGTGGAACATTAGTCTAAACACAGATTCTGTGGCTTCAGCATATTTCTAGGATGGTGTTTGCACTTTTGCACAAACCATGTGTCAGATAAACTTTGATCTGGAATTCTGCATGGAGCAGGGGATTGGACCCAATGGCCTTATAGGCCCCTTCCAACTCCATTATTCTATGATTCTATACATAGACAGTAGTGAGTATGGCAAAGAGGTGAGCCTACTTATAGCAATGTGTCCATCAAGACCTGGAACCATCTCTGGCCAGAATCCTGTTGGCATAAATTATGATGTACAGCTCCAGTGACATCATTTGGCTGTTTCAGGGGAATTCAGGAGAATTAAATCTTCCCATCCTCAGGGACCCGAAGCAGCACTTTTATGGCTTTAAATCATTCCAGAGCATGTTCTGTGGCTCCCAAAGTTTTTCTGGGATAAAAGGAATTCCTGGAACCTGGAGGCGGATGGGAAACTTTTAATTCCTTTGAAATGGCCATGACATAGCCATAGCTGATGACATCACTGGAGTTGCACAGTGTAACTTAAACCAACAGGATTCTGGCCATTGTGTATAAGTCCCACAGAGCTTAGTGGAACATACAGCATTTTAAAGTAAGACTGGTTACGTTTCCAACCTAAATCAGATCCCTTTTTTAAAAAAACCCTGGCTGTTACAGAGACCTGTTTTTGAGCATATCCACGCACCTGATGAATGTGTGTAGGCACATCTGCCTGCTTGTTCCAGCAGTAAAATTGTATATCATTTGTTCCTGGCAGTATGGAAAGAACACGGAGACTTTTGCTCCTGCTGACTGTTCCATGGATAAAGATAGATCTACAGGCCTGGCAGATGAAATCTGGCCTTGTTAGAGATCACTGAATTGCCAAGGAAAAGGGGAGGAAAGCATTTTCCAGCAAGGTTAAGCATACTCACAGCATGCAGCTGACAAAAATAATTTTGCAATTCTGGTTGGAGGAAGGAGACAGTTTGCAAATCTTGGTGCTAGGAAAACAAATGCAAATTAGTTTGCTGTCCTAAGAGATACAGGAACCACTCGGCAGGTTTATTGATTTATTGATTACATTTATATTTGGTCTTTCCATTAAAAAAAAGTATTTTAAGGCAATCAGCAAACATAATTAAACAGAGATTTAACAATAAAACCCTAATATTCAGAAAAAAATTAAAATCATATCTGTAGTCACTAAAACAGTTTACAAAATTTGGTTCAGGTTGCTTAAACCTGATTTTACTGAAAGTGAGCCTCATATTCTGCCAATTTCATATTGTTGCAAATTTTGTTATCAGAACTGTTCATCTTTGAGGTGGAAAGAACTTGAAGCTTTTAGAAGAATTCAGATGTGGAAGGAAGCAAAACTAATAGATTCTTTCTAATCTGATGCTCTCCATCCAACCCCACAGTGAGTTGACCATGATCCTACTTTTGTATCTAGGCTTCTGCTGAACTTCACCAGTATTCTCTGCAGCTCCCAACCTGGAATAGGAAATGCAGATGCCCTCCCAACCATGTGTGTATACTATATTTTGAATCTCTTGCAGCCTTGATTTGGTTTGACAGGCCCAGATTTCTTCCCTCCAGATAAAGGGTGCCTTGATAGGCCAAGTGCAACAGCAAACTGTAACTGGATCAAACCTGGAAGAAACTAACGGAAGTGGAGAAGTTCTGGGACATGAGAAGGAGAGAGAGAGCAGGAAAAATACACAGATACAAAACTCTCTAGTCTGAAATGCTAAACCAATGCTTCAAGCTCCAAGTCTGGCAAAAGTGGGCAGTGTTGAAGATGTATGCAGAAGAGGATTAGGAGAGGAGATGGAGCCTGGGAGAGACATTTAGCTCACAGTTTAGATGATAAACCTGAGAGAAGGTTTTTCTCTCTCTCTCTCTCCAGCTGTAGAGTGGCACATACATTCTCTCCTTCTCCCCTCACTACTAGGTTTATGAAGTAAAACATCTTGTAGAAATAATCAAATATTCATGAAATAAGGGCTGCATTTATATTATTTCAAAGGTCAGGTATATAAAAATCCATTTGCAGTGGATACCATGGATCAACAAAATCCACTATTTTCAGACCCACAGTTCATCAGTGTTAACCACACCATTGGCTGTGTTCTGATCCTGATGTTGGGAAGCTGAGGACGTTCTTCCTCTCTCACAGATTAGAAACTAGAGAGACCATACAGTGCTTGTTCTTAAAAGGCGAGCAAGAAAAGAAGGAGTGAATTTATTCTTGTTGCTACAGATGCTGGCTCCCCATTTGATTGAAAGAAATTCACAAACCACAGTGGGGATGTTAATCACTGCGGTTAACCATCCATCATCAAAATCCTCAAGGAGATCTTGATGCTTTCCACAAGTCTCTTCCATGTCTTCCCAGCATTTAGCCAGACTTATGACTGCAGAAAAAGAGGAGAAGGGAACGACAGAGGACGAGATGGTTGGACAGTGTCATCGAAACTACCAACATGAATTTGACCTAACTCCGGGAGGCAGTGGAAGACAGGAGGGCCTGGCGTGCTCTGGTCCATGGGGTCACGAAGAGTCAGACACGACTTAATGACTAAACAACAACAACAAATGACTGCAGAACTAGGAAAGAGATGTTTAAATAATATTGTGTTTCTGTCATACAGGAGGAGATAGTGTGTAGGCAAGGAAGAAGATGCCAGTGTGTGTCATTCAGAGCCAATAAAGCCCCTGCCTCTGATTTATAGGAAATCCAGCACGTGACAACTGTGTCTTTGGCTCTATACACAGCACTTTAAAACATTATTAGAATCACTGGAGTGGGTGCAAACTTCATTCAGCATATGACAAACTATGATCAACGTATTATTTAATTATTTAACTGTGTGTCAATTTTTTATGTTTAAAGGAATGCTATTACAATCCAAAGGGGGGACAACTCCAAACCCCACAAAAACAAAACATAAAATACAAAACCAGGGTGGGTGTTTTTTCAAAGTTCCTAAGTAAGTTATAAAATTCCACCATTTGTTTGATGCTGAGTTGGACTGCAATTTCTAGCATTCCTCTCAACTCACTAGGGTGGCTAGAGCTGATGGGAGTTGGAGTCAAAAAACATGTGATCAGTTGCAACATGTGGTAGGAGTTGCAGTTCAATAGCATGTGGCAATTTCCCCACCTCAAAGTATAGTTTATTTCTGAATTGCAATATTTCAAAGATCTTCCTTTTTATGCAAGCTTTTAGTCATTACATTAAACAGAAAAAAGTCTTAGCATGAAATGCTTTACATTTATTGGTGGGGGGTTTTTTTGCTGTGTTTTTAAAGTGTTTTCAAACCATTTTCAAATTACAAGTTTTTTTTTTTCATATTATTGTATGTTTAATATTTTGATAGGTGCTTTTAGTTGCTGGATATGGATGATGGGAGTTGCAGCCCAGTGACATCTAGAGATTGCATTAGGCTTGATTCTTCTGGAGAACCATGCTAGAACTCACGATTATGGACCAAAACCAAAGTGAGCAAAACTTGCGTAGTTAGGGGTCATATCTCAATGGTAGAGCTGAGTCCCCAAGATCTTCAGGTAGAGCTAGAAAAGAATCCTATCTGAAGCCATAGAGAGATGCTGTCAATCAGTGCCAGAATACTGGGCCAGATGACCAATGAAGGCAACTTCCTATGTTATTTTCTTCCATTCCATACAAGAAGAAGGAAGACTTGCCATTTATTCAGAAGAACACACTTTATAGAACTGCTGGATAGCTCAGTAGTTTAGGTCTCTGGCTGTGAAGCCGGAGGATGGGACTTTGGTTCCCACTGTGCCTTCCCTCACAGGGGCTGGACTCCACAGGGTCCCTTCCAGCTCTGCAGTTCTAAGATGAATATAAATTATATTTTTTTAAAAATCAGAACTGTCAGTTGTTTCATATTTTAGCACTACTTGACTCTAAGAAACATGAGCATAGATTTCTCCAGTGTTTGTGCTGATTAGTTAAAAGGAGCAACACTACTCTACTAGGATAACATCTCATTGAAAGAGGACACTGTGAATGGATGGCAAAGATGGGATTAAATGGGTAAACAGTATGGGTGACAGCTGCCAGCCACTCTCTTGATGGCTTGTGGTTTGAAGGGATGGCATAAATAGATGGGAAGCTGTGTGATAATGCTTTTTATATTCCAGTGGCATCCCAGAATCCTAGCAGTTTGGTCAGAGGTCCCATTGAGATTTTTTTTTAAAAAAAAATACCTTGCATTCTTATGAATTCAAGTCCATCAGGTCACTAGTGACTAATTTATGTGTTCTGCAGAGAGATTATTTTGTGCAGCATGGAAATACATGTCTCTAGAGAAGGAGAAACAGCCCTTGCTCTGTTTCACAGTAGCCTTTGCTGCAGCAGGCAATGGAAGACTTGGTTAATATTTTATTCTATAGCCTCTTTATATTGTAGATGTTCCCTTACTCCCACCCCATATATCATTTAATAAAGTCAGAGGACAATTCCCCAGAGAGCCTTTTAAAAAACAGACTTCATATTTTACATGCAGTACAAAGCTTGACAGGGAAGAAGGCTGATAGAGGGAAAAAATCTATTCATTTGAGTTACGGTGGCAGAGAAGAGCTTTGTGGATACCCTACACTGCCACAAAGATGAGCAAGAGGATCCTAGACCAAAGCCTGAACTATCTCTGCCAACAAAAATGACAAAACTGAGGGTGATATATTTTGGGCACATCTTGAGAAGGCTAGACTCTCTGAAAAAGACAATAATGATAGGAAAAGGTGAAGGCAGCAGGAAAAGAGGAAGACCAATATGAGATGGACTGCCTGCCTGAAGGAAGCCAGAGGCTTGAGTTTACAAGAACTGAGCAGGGTTGTTGAGGACAAGATATTTTGGATATCATTAATTCATAGAGTTGCCATAAGTTGGTGGTAACTTGATCGCATGTAATAACATATTAAAGGGGGGAAAATTAGCTTATTTTTTTAAAAAAATTAAAAAGCACAGTGATTCAATTAACAAGTAAATCGGAACAATTTTCCAATTTATTTTAATTAGAAAATTGAAAATTTGCTATTTTGCAGACTAATATCATGAATAGGAGCTATACCTATGAGAGATTCAGGCAGTAATGAAACATCTATCTGCCAAGACAATGGCTTTCCCATATGACTGTATTAACCTGTGTTAAATAGCAGCATCCTTGGCAAATTGGACTGAGGTATTCGCAGTGCTGGTGTGACTAGCTAAATCACCCACCCATTTAACCTAAAAATCATGTCTATGTTGTCAGGTTGTAATAACCTTTCAAACATATGAAACTGGGCACATGGTTGCAATCTTAGCTCTTGTTAGGAGTGGCGGCACTGGCTGCCACCCTACACACAGCTGCACATAATTATGCTGGATTGAAATAGCGAACAGGATTACAGGCCCATTTCTCCTTTCAGCAAAATCTAGTGCAGCTGCTTAACATTACATGTGTTTTTCTTTCATAGTATTTAAATACACAGCATTAGAAGTGAAGCGTGAATCTTTGCAGGATTACAGTCATAGCTGCAAAGGTCAGTGTACAAGATGTAAATATTCAGGAAGTTCTGTTACCTAAAAAGTGGTTGTGAGAGTCAGTATGGTGTAGTGGACAGAATGTCGAACTAGGATTCAAGCCTGGGTTCAAATCCCTGCTTGGCCATGGAAATTTATGGGGGTGGAGTAGGGAGCAACAAGAGTACACCAGTTCTCTTCACATACCTGAAAACCCTGATTAGGGTCATCATCAGTTGGAAGTAACTTTTTGGCGCATAACAATGAAAACTGCTCGACTGATCTTTGGATAGGTGCAATCAGGGGAAAAACATTGTCTACACTCATTTGTACCTTTTTGTGATTAGTCAGGCAAACTATAGAAGTTCCTCTCTAACTGTAGAACCAACTGTATTTTTATCATGGCTAGCCCAAGACAATTATCTCCTGAGGAGGAAGAGCAAATGCTGCCACCCCAAATTCAGCCATATTTTTTTGTCACTTGAGGCAGGAAAACCCACTAGTGCTTATCCCTATCATGAAGAAAAAAACATGCAATACATACATATTAAATAATGAAAAACATTCATCCTGGGGCAGCTGCCTCACTCCATCTAATGACAGGGCTGGCCCTGACTGTTATCCAAATTGTCAAATACACTCTGCCTGTGGTCCAAAATAAAGTACACAGAGAAGGGTTTGTTCCAATGGGCAAACAGCTGCAAAGAGTTACAAAACAGGGGACTACAAAAGCTTTTTCTATAATGGCTGTTAATATTAGCAATATTCTGAACATGAGAGATATGGCTTGATGAAGTTACTGTGAGCTTCGTATCAGCAATCCTAGACTTTCCAAAGAAGGGTAGGGTATCAGTAGAGCTTGGAAGTATTACTTTTTTGGACTACTATTCTCAGAATTCCTCAGCTGGCACACCCACTGGCTGTCTTAGCTGGGGGATTCAAGGGAAGCTGAGCAAAGTAATTTTTCAAAAGTTCTGGCTACTAAATAAATGCACAAATGGAGGAAATGCCTATATAACTCCATGATAGGGAAACTTATTCCAAGTGGGCCAGCAGCATTTCATGATGACTGAAAGGCACTGCTCAGTAAAAAAAAGAAAAGAAAAAAAGGCAGAATTAAAAACAGAATTCAAAATCTTTATTTCTGTCCTGACACTGGAAGCTGATGCTGCTTAAGCTTCTCTCTTGTGTGTGTATTTGCCGTTCCCTCTGCTGATCCCCACACAAAAGACTACGTGTCTTTGGCGGAGTCTCCATTCCCCCTCAGACTATGCCTTTGCCAGCTGGAAGCACACAGAGAAAGTGAAAATGTGAGTCAAAGAGCACAATTTGAACAGCTGTCTAAATACCATGTAGATGTTTTTTCTTCAGACGGTTGCATTATGTGACTTAGGACTGCAATATCCAAATCAAATTTTATGACCCCATTATCTGATTAATAAATGGGACATTTCCTTGCTCTTAAATTGTGTGGAGGCTGTGATTCCAGCCCTGCTTACCTGAGAGTGAGCACCACTGGACACAGTGGTAGTTAACAACTGTACAGGATGGCATGGTTTGCTTTCCCAGTATTCTGGATCGACAGCAAACCCACCTGCCTTCCTAATATTTCCATTCGTTTTGACGGCACTATGGGCATAGCGGAGAACAGAGTTTGGCTCACTGTGTGGAATGTGCTGCACAGATAGCTGTAGAAAGATCAGAGGAATTGACGAAGTTCATTTTAAGTTGCTAGGATCAGAAACCAGCCAAAAGTTAAGCACAGGCTGATCTCTGACTTATTAAAATTAACAGGACTTTAAAGCCCTTGAACTTTGGAATGTATCCTATGTTTCTGTCATTCCAATAAAATGACTGAGTATGTTATCATTCTATTTTGGGAATGACTAATCCGTGGAATGTCTGAAATGCTTTTGACAATGTATTTCCTTGCTAGCTTTTCTTTATTTTAATGTTATTATTTGCAGCTTCTGTAAAGCTTGCCTTTGGGTTAAACTATGCACTATATTAAATGTGTAGAAGGATGTTGCATTAAGTACTCAGTGAAACAGCATGGGCTTTTTAAGCCCCTGCATAGATTGGGGCCTTTCAGAGATTTTTCTCTTTTTTTTAAGTGGGTGAGGAAGATTTAAACCTCTTCTACACTTCCAGTTAGCCCAATATGCTTATTTTGAGTGACTAGAAAATAACAATCACTACTAGAGATGGGGGTATTTGTACTCGTATACGAATATAAATACTCCCGCACAGGTGGAAATAATGAGGGGCCGGCCCCATGGGGCCCGACTGTCCACTCACGATTTTGCCACTGCTCCGCAGAGGCTTCATATCGCGCTGTTCTCCGCAATGGATTAGCCACTCTCCAACCTAGCAGAGAGGCTTGTCATCCCGCCTCCTGCCAGGACTGGGTAATCGACTGCGGACAACGGCGCGATAGAAAGGTCCGACGAGCTCATGTCGGCGGCGAAATCATGAGTGGCCAGTCCGGCCCCATGGGGCCAGACCCTCGTTATTTCCACCTGTGCGGGGATATTCGTATTCGTATACGAATACCCCCATCTCTAATCACTACTTATTTTAGGCTGAAATCCTGTTGCTTAGTGTTATAACTTGGACTAGGGTAAGCCATTGAATCAGTGGGGATTTGTAAGTTCCACTGATTTAAAAGGGCCTACTCTAGTTGTGACTTACTATGCAAAAGCAAGTCATAGCAAGAGTAATCCCATTTGTATCAATACAATTTATGAAGGAGTTGACTTACTAAATTTCCACTGGTTTAATAGGCCTACTCTAGTGTTAACTTCCTACATAACTCCATTGTATGCACTAATTGCATTGAGACCCCAAGCATTTGAGAATTCAGCACTCTAGAATCTGGGGCTGGATGACTGACTGCTTCAGTTTCCTTTTACAACAGCAGCAGCAGCATACGTTCTTTCCATCTGAAAAAGGAAGAAATTGGTGAATTGCAGTAACTTATTACAAGAACTAGATTGAAAAAGAAAATTCTTATCCATCCTCAGCATATAGCGTAGAGAGAATTTTCAGCAATATGTCATTGTATCTGTATGGGGTGCTGCTGAATTTACTGCTGGTGTAAGAAAATGGTATTCTAAACACATAAAAATGCCCCAGTTTTCATCAGTGAACTGTTTGAAGTACAGCAAGTGTCATAGCCTTTAGGTAGCCATGGTGTAGAAACAAATCCACTGCATAATGCTAATGGATAACCAATCTGTGTGGTTTCATCAGGCATTTGTTAGCTTATAACAACATGTAATTGGATCCCTAAGTGTAGACTCCAGGCTGGTAAAAATCAGTGATGCAGATATTGAGTGGGCCTTTTTGACTAGTGATGATGTCAGTCTCTGATCATTCAGTGATACACGGTACCTCCTCTGCTATTTGCTGTTTTCATTTAATAGTATAAATCTTGCACCCTCTTCATTCCAGGGCTGTGCAAGCCTCCAAAAAGCTGTCTGGAAAACAATTTATAGAGCCAGAAATGAAGGCCACATTGTTAGACATCCAAATATTGTTGGCCATTGCCTCCCATCCATTCATCCAGCATGGCCTGTGCTAAAGAACTATGGGAGATGAAGTATGTAACACATGGAGGGTCAACATTTCACTACCCCTGCTTTGACTCTTAGTAGGAGTACAGAGGAATGAATAGGAGGGTGCAGAAAGAGCCTTGATTTGGGGTGTCATATACTCTATTCCACAGCATGGAAAAATGCTCCAAGAATCTTCTAGCTAGCATGGCCTGGAGAAGAGCAGGAAAGTTATCAAGGGCTGTAGAAGCAGGAAACAATATGTGCATAAAATTAAGTGTTGATAGAATCAGACATGTATGACTATAATTTGATACCTCCAAGGAATATGAACCGAAGTTCTTAATTTAAAGATAGTGTTTCATTTACTATAATGCTATTCCAGAATATTGTAGTCAGTATAACAACACTGTGGTTCTGAAATTCCTATCTAGCATTAGGGAATTCTTTGCTTTGACATCTCAGCAATAATATGTAAGCACACTCATGCAAGTCTATTGAAAAACCATCATTGACAGTATCATCTGCCAAAGCACTTTCTCAAGAGGTATGTATTTAAATGCCTAATCTCTGGTCAACCTTCCCATTTTTAGCTAAAGTCCTACAACTGTGTCTTTCTTTAAGTCACTGTTGACTTTAAAGTAATAAATAGGCAGTGTGCAAACATCTTTTCATATCTGCATGACCTATTTCATCTGCAAATACTCCCATTTCATCATCTCATCTCATTCTGCAATTTCATTATCTTGTAATTGAGATTTTCTTTTTCAATCCATGTATTTTTCTTTTTTTGCCTTGCCTCCTTTCCTTACATATTTCCAATCTTGTATTCCCTTATCCATATGTCTAAAATATGGAATACTGTATTGGGTTAGCTGAATAGCTTAATGGAATTGTTTTAAGGCTGAAAATCTTCTTGCGTTGCAATGATCATATTTTGCTTACCTTGCATAATGGGAGAACATATGCCAAAATGCACATCATGTCCTCACCATAACTTTATACCGGATGTAGGGCTGGATGATTTGGCAAGAACATTACTCAGTCATTTGGAAATAGACTGTTTGGGGGTTGAGGTGAAGTGCTTTTGGAGTGGGGAAAAGAATCAGAACAGACACTATTTGGTTCCCCAGACAGAAAGTCATGCTCAGAGGTGCTTTTTGAATTTTGGAAAATCCAAAATGTCTGGCCTATTCAAAATAGCTACTTCCTTTACAGTTCACTGTAGAATGCCATTGTAGAACACAGCAGTTATCTCTGTTACAACAGAAGTGAATGGTTCTTTAAGGTAGGAGACTCTCTCATATAATAAGATCCTACAATTTGATCATTGCTACTGTGTTTCAAAGTAAATCCACTTGGCTTCAACAGGTCAGGGTCAGCCTAATACATCTTACTGCTTGAGGTAAGAACTAGACTGCACTCTGTCCCCCCCTTCACTTCCAGAAGCTGACTAGTCTGGCTGTTAAATCTTATTTCAATATTGGCAATATAATAGCATCTTCCAAGGGTGTAAACAAAGGTGGTAAGTGGTGTTCAGGAAGGACTGTGTGGCATACACAGCTGTCTCCCCTCCCCCCCCCAAAGGAAATATCCACGGTGTTTGGAAGGAACACCTATGGGACTGCCAATGCTGCCCCTGCCACTTGAAGCAGTTGCTTCACGTTGCCTAATGTTAGGGCTGGCCTTGCTAGGAATTAAATGTTTTCAGAATTACACCTGAGACAGTGTAGAGATTCAGAATCTCACTGATTCAATGAACTCACTTAAAGATCCTGAACGATGAGGGTGTGTTTGTTTTGCCTTTACATATCTCATTCCCATGTGGAAACGAATACATTTGCCCCAAATAGGTTGCAAAATATAAACCACTCTCACATGGTACTCACTTTTGCTATAGTTTTATGGTTAGGGAAGTTTGTTGTTCTTGTTTAGTCATTAAGTCATGTCCGACTCTTCGTGACCCCATGGACCAGAGCACGCCAGGCCCTCCTGTCTTCCACTGCCTCCCGGAGTTGAAATGAGTGTAATTGTACAGTAGTTGGAGCATTCTTTGGCACTGCCCTTCTTTGGGACTGGGATGTGGACTGATCTTTTCCAATCCTCTGGCCACTGCTGAGTTTTCCAAACTTGCTGGCATATTGAGTGTAGCAGCTTAACGGCATCATCTTTTAAGATTTTAAATAGTTCAACAGGAATGCCATCACCTCCACTAGCCTTGTTGTTAGCCATGCTTTCTAAGGCCCACTTGACTTCACTCTCCAGGATGTCTGGCTCAAGGTCAGCAACCACACTATCTGGGTTGTCTGGGATATCCAAATCTTTCTGGTATAATTCCTCTGTATATTCTTGCCACCTCTTCTTGATGTCTTCTGCTTCTGTTAGGTCCCTACCGTTTTTGTCCTTTATCATGTCCATCTTTGCACAAAATGTTCCTTTAATATCTCCAGTTTTCTTGAACAGATCTCTGGTTTTTCCCTTTCGATTATTTTCCTCTATTTCTTTGCACTGTTCATTTAAGAAGGCCCTCTTGTCTCTCCTTGCTATTCTTTGGAAGTCTGCATTCAGTTTTCTGTAACTTTCCCTATCTCCCTTGCATTTTGTTTCCTTTCTCTTCTCTGCTATTTGTAAGGCCTCGTTGGACAGCCACTTTGCTTTCTTGCATTTCCTTTTCTTTGGGATGGTTTTTGTTGCTGCTTCCTGTACAATGTTTCGAGCCTCCATCCATAGTTCTTCACTCCCACTGTGTATTCATAAGGGATTTGGTTTAGATTATTTTGTTGTTTAGTCGTTAAGTCGTGTCCGACTCTTCGTGACCCCATGGACCAGAGCACTCCAGGCCCTCCTGTCCTCCACTGCCTCCCGGAGTTGGGTCAAATTCGTGTTGGTAGATTCAGTGACACTGTCCAACCATCTCGTCCTCTGTCATCCCCTTCTCCTCTTGCCTTCACATTTTAGAAGGCAAGGTTTAGATTATACATGGATGTAAATACCAAGAATACATGAAGCATATTAAACAGTAACTTGGTTCCAGACTAAAGCCCTACTCAGATATTATAAGAGCAGATACATTAACCCAACTTGTGGGGAGCACTGTGAACTCACCCTTCTCCATTATCTGGTTTCATTGCTCCCTTACACAGACAGAGTCAGGTCTTCAAAGAGAAGAGCCCTGCTATATGTGGGGGAGGGGTCTTCACGGCCCCAATTCACATGGAGAGACACCATGGATAGTGGGGGGCTCTTCTCTTTAGAGTTGTCACCTGTGTATAGGTGAATGATAAAACTCGAAACAGAGAAGGCAGGACCACAGCTCTTTCCTCCACCTGTGGTCAGTGTACTGCTTTAATAACTGAATACGACTTTATACCTAGAATGGCTCCATTAATAGCATTTACATCCCATTAATTTTTGGCGGGTCTATTCTAAATATGACTGACTAGAAAGCTCCAACCGATTAATGTTATAATGTTCATTATAACTCTTTCAAGCTAATATCTAATTTGTTCTGGAAAAAAAAAGTAGTGTGAAGTAGTTCCAATGCTTCACAATTCTTTCTTTCTTTCTTTCATTTAAGATCAGGTCTTATCATGATCAAGAACTGGGAAAGACAGCAGCAGCTGTTGCTGCTGCACTCCACATAACAGAAATCTGTCATGGGACGGATTCCAGTTAAGACTGTTCCCAAGGACCCTGATCTAGCAAGAACTCTGAATGCTGGATGCATATTGTATATGGAAATTCTTAGGCTTAGCACCTGGAAGACCATTTCCCATGTTCCATATGGCATTCTTAGGAGAGGAGTTCAGAAGTTCATGACAATGAATTAAATAATGAGCTGATGAGAGACTGCAAGCCAAATTAAGGCCCAATTATGCCCTGAAAGTTATTAGTTCTCTACACTTTGAGTAAGTTTCTCTCCCACTCTTCCTTTCCTCTACCTCCTCCCCTTTTTAAATAGACAAAGCTGAGCTGAAGCCCATAGATTTGCATAATGATTGCTGTGGGCCCTTAAATCACACATCTCAAGTAAAAAGCTATTTAGTGTTCACATTCATTTTTGTTTCACACTTTATTTCTCTAAAATAAAGCTGCCAATACTGTTAGAAAAGAAAGGAAGAGGGAAGGAGATTAATTAGTGTTCCTACCATTTTAGTCATATAATTTTAATCACAAGCATACCTGATTCTCAATTTCATATCCAGCCAATATGCACAACAATTATAGTTGTAGACCAACATATCCGGAGGACACTTAGTTGAGTGAAGGCTGCACTATACCCTACGTAGTTATGTTGCCAATTCAGAAAGAATGGCCACAATGGCCATCTTGGTGTTTGTAAAAGACAAATATATGTTCTTTTAGTTCACATACTATTTCTTCTCCATGACAGTGGTCCAATGAAAGGACGAGATCATTTGTATATACTGCACGTGGGCCTATATATATTATTCATCTGTTACTCTGATCAACCCTTGCCAGCACACCTACCCTCTCAGAGTTGTAGTTCAACAACATCTGGAAGGATACAGCCTTGATATACAGAAAATTCCGCTGCAGCTCTCATTACTCATAAAACACTTCTAAAATTTCACTGTAGGTCAACATACCTGCATTAAGAGGTTAATGAATCAGATGGCTGCCATTCAGTGACAATGAAACACCAAACTATATTCTTGATCATTTGCTTGATTGTACATGTGTCTGTACACATTACATGCCATCATACATCAGAATCTCATGGTTTGATAAATGTAGAATAGATTAAAGTTCCCCAGTATTGGTTCTGCTTCTGCTGCTATCACAAAAACAATAATTTAATGTTCATTTCTTTATGTGTACATTTTTTCCTTCTTCCTGTCTCTCTTATTCCACAGATGGGGTGAGACTCATGTAAATCATTAACCTCTGTACTCTCAGGAAATTAAGGGGCCTGATGGTCTAGGAGTAACAAGAAACACATTATCAAAACAGAGCTCCAGAACTGCACCTTCATGCAAATGCTATTTCAAATGGTATTGAATATATTATTTCCCCACATTTCCAATGCTATGAGACAATGTTGTTTTAGGGTATGACAGAACAAATTTAAAATCCATGTATATTACAGAATACAGAATGCATTTAGAGTAAATATGGCAGAAGTTCAGAACAGAATATATTTCATAGAGTTTTAAACCATGCCTTCCATTGAACGACGTGGTGGCGCTGCGGGTTAAACCGCAGAACCCTCTGTGCTGCAAGGTCAGAAGACCAGCAGTCGTAAGATCGAATCCACGCGACGGAGTGAGCTCCCATCGCTTGTCTCAGCTCCTGCCAACCTAGCAGTTTGAAAGCATGTAAAAATGCGAGTAGATAAATAGGGACCACCTCGGTGGGAAGGTAACGGCGTTCCGTGTCTAGTTGCGCTGGCCACGTGACCACGGAAACTGTCTTCGGACAAACGCTGGCTCTATGGCTTGGAAACGGGGATGAGCACTGCGCCCTAGAGTCGGACACGACTGGACTAACTGTCAAGGGGAACCTTTACCTTTACCTCCATTGAAATGCACTGTGACAAAGTTATGTAACTTCGTGGTGCAACACTCAAAGAGAAGGTGCACTGCTGCAGCTTATTGGATCAGAACTTTATGGGGAGATCCTTAATATTATTGCGCTTCCAGATATCGTCAGAATTTTGGTGATTGGTGTATTAATATTGTGGCCTAGACATGCACAAATCAACTGTAAGTCTCATGCTGATGGACACAATACTGCAAATGCACTGGCAATAATTAGCGTGGGTGTGATAGGCAATAAATACACTGGCCAGAGGTTTGGATCTGGTCCAGAATCTCCTGTATCCTTTAGCTTTCAGCCATGGAAGAGTCCAGGTCAGGCCGTGTGGTGGCAGCAGTGCCATTTGCTTCTTTTGGAAAGAGCCACAACTTCTTCCTCCTCCCCTGTTGCTGAGGCAGCTTAGCTCCACACACACTGGGAGACCTTCTTGACCTCCCTTTTCTTGCGCTACAGTACTAATATTGACCCTGCCAATCACTTCCCTTCCTCTTCCTTCTGTTAGAGCAGCACGTGGTTTTGTCTTTCTGAAAAAGAACATCCCTTCCTTCCCATCTCTATCTTTCCCTCTCTTAGGACTCCCACTTTCTCACTATGCATATAATACTGCAGAAGTGCCTACTTCCTCAGCAGTCTTGGGGGAGGAGCTGGTAAGAAACCATAGAAAAATTGAGATGGAAGGGGCCTATGAGGCCATTGAGTGCAACCCCCTGCTCAATGCAGAAATCCAAATCAAAGCAGATCTGGCAGATGATTGTCCAAGGGATTGATTGATTCATTAGTGCAGTGAAGCATGAGTACAGTAGGAGCTTCATATCTGCAAGGGATCAGTTCCAAGGCATCTCCCCCACAGATGCTGAAAAATGCAGATTATAGTGAATACTATTATAATAACAAATGCTATACATAGCATGGTCTCTGGCTCCCTCTCATGGCTAGCTTTGGTAACTTCATAGTTGAAAACATATTTTTGGGGTTTTTCTTTTAGTATTTTTAATATTTTTCAGACCACGGCTAAGTGAATCAGTGGACACTGATCCCACTAATAAGGGAATTCTACTGTATTCTGACATCTTTATCAGGCTTTTTTTTTTTTTAAGTTAACCCCTGTAGTATGTTTTTTATTCTAAAGAAGCATGCTGGACATACTACCAAGTTAATTGTGCTCTCCATTTGGCAGTGTGGCATGCTGCAGATACTTTGTAGTGTATCAGTTAACGTAACAAAAGTTAGTTTTATGGATGATGGTCAAACTGATAGAATGGCAACCCTTAATACTTATAGCCTGTTATGATTAATTCCCAGAATGACTAATTTATTTATTGTGAAAAGCCTACAACTCTTTAAGAGGTGGTCATGCCTTGGCTCCTGTTTGTAACAGTTAAACCAAACAAGCAAAGAAAGAATGTGAATAATGATTATTTAAGGAATTAAAAATACATTACACTTTTCAAGTAATAATATATTTTGAGTATTGAGTGGAAATTCATAACTGAATGCTCAGCAATTTTAATGAAATTTAAATATTACATATACAATGGATTCAATTTTCCATATATAACTATACTTATTGAGCTACAGAAGATACAAGGTGCAAGGGCATTTCAGAGGGTTATTAAGCACTGGGTTTTTTCATTCAATTCTCTTCTCACCTTTCTCTCAGTACTGGTCCCAAGGTGGTCACCTGCTCAGTTTTCAACACAATGGTAAATTACAGTACATTATATTCCCAATGAAATTATAGTAATAAATATAATTATGGCAATATATGCCTTTATTGGCTTAAATTTAGTACACAACAATTTAATGTAAAATTAGTCTTTTTGTGAAGAGTTCCCTCCTTTTTGGTGATGGAGCAGCAGCCACCCCAGCAATAGGGCATCCTGCGTTGGAGGGTTAACAGGGTATGCAAATTATACTGGGAGATTGACAGAGAGAATCTTTATGTTGCTCAGTATGTTGCCTGGGAGCAATAATCTTGTTCTTGACTCCTTACTGGTAAGGAAAGTAGTAACACAAGGATTTGAACAGAGAAAAGATTAGATTAAGGAATATTAAACTTAAAGCAAGTTAAGAATACCACACACACTCTTAACATATAAGAGCGCTCTCTAGAGATGGGCATAAACCCAAAGTTTGTGATGATTCATGGCTTGTGGCTACTCACGGAGCATGGAACATGAACTATCATGAAACACCCCCCCCCCAAAAAAAAATGAACCCGCTTACAGCTTGTTTTTTGAGTCATTGCCCCCAACACACAGGGATGTGAGCACCCCTAATAAAAAGTAACCTAGGATTAGAAGAGGAACATTCCAGTCACTCAACCCCATTCGCTTCCTCCACTCTCCCAGAGATTTTTTTAAAAGTCAGACAGTGTTTTTTTTCAAGATGGTGCCCACCTTTCTGAGGTCCAGATTGTGAACACAGCTACTATGCACCTCACTGGCACCTCCTCCTGTGGCAACAGCAGGTCCAGGGTCGCTTGAAATAAATTCATGGACTCTGGCTCAGCTTCTTGGTTCAGGACAGTTTTTATTAGTGGTATAGTGTCACTTCCCCCTGCCTCCCCTACCCCAGTCACTAAACCCTTGGGTATCACTTGGCAATTTGGGGATCCAGTTACGTTCACTGGAGTTCCCCAGAGTGCAGGTTCTGGACAATAGAAAGGAGAGCTTAGGTCCATGAAACACCACTTTTAAGGAAGGCTTGCATAAATGAGCAAAAGAAGTCAGACTCTGCAGCTCATCTCTACCTGTCCCTTGGCATGCCTGTCATTTGCTTCTCCAGGGCTGTGGTGGCGATCAGCCTTGTCCAAGCACATGGTTGGAGTCTCTGGTGTCTGACTCCTGTTGCAAACAAACAAGGTGAGGGTAGACAGCTTCCAATTTTGTCCTGTCTTGCATCCTCTTCTTCAGAGAGAGGTGACAAACCCATGCCTTTCCAGTCCTGCCCTTTCAGTCTCCCTGACCCTGCTTCCTCCAGCTGCCTGTTATTAGGGAACTATCCCTCATTCAGGTGTGTCACCCTGATCCTGAGAAAACTTACTCTCCTCTCAGCTGCCTGATACTTGTGCGCTGGGGCCAGATGGCTTGCTAGGACAAAGCCACTGAGAGCTAGAATAATATTTTTCTGCTTGAAATGGCAGTACAGAGAATCTTTAAAGGGAAATGCAGAAAGATCATGTTTTAAGAATATATACCTGGGTATAAGAAACAGTTACAGAGCAAAATCTGGAAGGCAGCTATATAAGAAGCAGGGGCGGGGGGAGGGGAAATCACAGTAAAAAAGAAATATTTAGTTTATTGTAATGATGCTCTGAAAAGAAATAGCATTAGAAACCTGGCAATAGCATAGATTTTTTTAAAAAAAACAATGTGGATTTGATTGGACATAAAGATCCATACCAGACAGTGAAATGGCACCATCTGGTGATTCTTTTCTTGTCTGTCTCCACCCCACCCCCCCGCAATAGTCTGTAAAATATATGATTAAAAACTCCCAGAAAAATATTTCCAAGTGTGGTGATAGGGAACAATAACATGACTAATTAGATAATTATAATAAAAATCAACAAAAGCAGCAGTGATAATAAACAATACAAAACAGAAAAGTAATAGTTTTGAACAGCAATAGGAAATAGTCATTGTAATCCAAACTGGCATATTTCTGAATGAAAAGGTTTTGGAGTCCATTTTAAACAGACAATACACTCATGTCTGGTAGATATCTGTAATTGTAACAGTCCAAGATATCCCAGGCAGCCTCTCACCAGGGGCAAGGGCACCAGGACCCAGTCCACCACACAGAGTATCAAGTCCAAAGGTACTCACTGTGCAGCTGATCATGACCAAGCAGAGGCGGGAGCACAGGGCTGGGAGAACAGAGCCAGAACAAGGCACCAAGATGCAGGGGCCAAGGCCAGAATAGAAGCAGGTGCAAGAACACTGGAGTCAAGACACAGAGATGTAGGAATAAGGGAACACAGGCACTCTGGAGCTCAGGGGCAATAAGCACAACCAAAGACCTTTGTTGCTGAGGCCAGTTTTGGGAGGGAGAACCACTCCTTAAATAGACCTTCCCTCCAGGTTTACAGGTGAGCCTCATGGGTGGCCCAGCAGCTGCTACACAGGCCAGGGCCCGAGCCTGCAAACACCAGGCCATTCCTGGGTCAGGCTGGCCCTGATCCTGCAGCTGCCAGGGCAGTGTGGGCCAGATCCTGACAGTAATTATGGTGCCACCAAAATTTGTATTTTCTACTTTGATAATACAAAGTTTGATGCAAAGCAAGCATTGTGACCCCCCTCGCAAGTCCTTTCCCAACATAGATTAATGTCTGATCCAGAGAGAATTTAATCCATCTCTCACAGCAGGCTCCTTCTCATACAGCCATTCCCAACTCCTCATACATTTGTAGTGGTTCCAGCAGCGCTCAACAGAGGAAAGGACATGAAAAATTATTTGCAATAAATGTTCACTGGTAGATCTCAATGTATCTGGATATGCTACATGAGAAGGGCATAAGGTATTTATATCTCATATCCAAGCCTTAAAGAACATTAAAGATACGTACCAGCAGCCTGCAGACAAACCAGAAACTAATAAGAATCCTTAAAACTAGCTCAGTCAAGATCTGTACCAGTTAGTTTCCAAAATTTTCAAGGGCTTCCTGATGCCTTACTAAAGCCTTATTTTGGTATTTAAATAGGATGGTTCTTTTCAGAGAATACAATCAATTTCTGTGTGGGGGAGCTGAAACAAATCTTGCAAAAGAAGAATACTAGAAAATAAGCATGCAAAGTCTGTGATTATCCAGTATGGGCTAAATCCAGTTACTACTCTTAACTAGATGTCGAGCTGGATAAACGCATTGGCAAAGCAGCTACCATGTTCTCTAGACTCACAAAGAGAGTATGGCTCAATAAGAAGCTGACGACATATACCAAGATCCAGGTCTATAGAGCCTGTGTCCTGAGTACACTCCTGTACTGCAGTGAGTCCTGGACCCTTTGTGCACGGCAGGAGAGGAAGCTGAACACCTTCCATATGTGTTGCCTCCGACACATTTTTGGTATCACCTGGCAGGACAAAGTTCCAAATAGAGTAGTCCTAGAACGAGCTGGAATTTTTAGCATGTATACATTACTGAAACAGCGACGACTACGTTGGCTTGGGCATGTCATGAGAATGTCTGACAGTCGGATTCCAAGAGATCTCCTGTATGGAGAATTAGTGCAGGGAAATCACCCCAGAGGGAGACCACAGCTGCGATACAGGGATATCTGCAAGTGGGATCTGAAGGCCTTAGGAATGGACCTCAACAGATGGGAAACCTTGACATCTGAGTGTTCAGCCTGGAGGCAGGCGTTGCATTACGGCCTCTCCCAATTTGAAGAGACCCTTGTCCAGCAGGCCGAGGCAAAGAGGCAGTCACGAAAGCAGCAAAATCAGGGAGCTGGACAGGGGACAGATTGTATTTGTCTTCAGTGTGGAAGGGATTGTCACTCTCGAATTGGCCTTCTCAGCCACACTAGACGCTGTTCCAAGTCCTCCATACAGAGCACGTTACCATAGTCTTTTGAGACTGAAGAATGCCTAATACAATACTCTTAACTAGAATGGACTCACTGACTGAATCCTGTTGCTTAACATAGAAATCACAAGCAGGCTCAATAGAAGCTACAGAGATGACTCACTAAATCCCCATTGATTCAATGTACCCACTCTACTGCAACTTATGAAGCTAAGCGACAAGATTTCAGCCATTGAATAAATAGAGTTTTACATATGTGTTGACTTACAAAACTGGCACTGATTGGATAATCATGATAATCATCTTAGAGCTGCAGAGCTGGAAGAGACCCCATGGATCACTGAGTCCAGCCCCTGTCAAGGAGGCACAGTGGAGAACTGAACTCCCAACCATACCAAAACCACTGATCTATCCAGCAGATCTAGTTAGGAGCTCACAGTTACATCTAGCCCAAATATTCACTTAGGCTGTGTGAGCAGGAGAGGAGGAATCTAGTGTAGGTTTTAGTTGCAAACTGGTTGTGCATCTAGTTGTGATATCCTGTCCATAGTGTCATCAATGGCATGTTTAGGAAGAAACATAAATACACTACATCTTGGTCAAGTGGGAACCTATGGAATTCAACTTGCATGTTGTTTTCTTCTGCTAACTTTGTGTTGGATTTAGACCACAAATATTTTCCTTACAGCCAAAGCAGGCAGCCTACTGCCCTACAGATATCTAAGACTGTACCTTTCATCGTTGCTGATCATTGGTTTGTTGGAGAGAGCTAATGGGATTTCAGTACAAAATGTTTGCAGGATACTAGGTTGCCTACCAATATTCTCTGCTACAAGTATACATGCTCAGGTAGGAGAAAGACCTTTTGCACTCAGCAGGGTTTATTTCCAGTTAAATGTGCCTGGGAGCTGACAGTAAATATAAGTAGTAAGTAAGTGTGCTACAAGAACTGTCAGTCATTTATCTTTTCTTAAAGTAGATCTTCAATGCAAAATGTAATTGAAGAATGCAGCTAGTTTAACGCCAACTGCTTACGATGCATTCTGGTAAAATATATTCAGAGACATTGACTGATGGGGTATTTCTGATACTCAGCACTTCTCCAGACAGATACATCTTGCAAATAAGTTGCAGGATTTCAGACATCTCAGCAATCAACAGAATACAGAATTCTTGTCTCATTATTAGGCTTCCATTTGCCAAAACTGACATTAATGTGGGATTGGGCGAGACTTCTTCATCTGCCATACAGGCTTTTCTTTTCAAGTTACAGTCAGGCAATGTCTATGTGTAGATGTTGATGAGAGAACAGCCACTAATACGAATGGGCCTAAGATTCAATCTCAATAGAGCTGATGTAGTGCAATGGATAAAAGTGAGTAGGCCCAGCACAAGCACCTGGGATCAGGAGGCAAACGCCAGGGCCTGAACCAAATCTGCTGCTGCTGAATTCTGATGTTGCCTAGGATTAAAAGAGAATGTACCTGACTCACCTCAGCAGCAGTGGTGTCAAGAAACACTCCAAGCCTGCATAAAGCACATGATGTTGGCCAAGAACACCATATTATAGAATGAAACCTCACCCCTGCCAGCCTGGTTAGGTATCAGCTGCCACTGCATTTTGGGAAAAACCTGACAATAGTAGCCAGTATATCTGCACAGGCTGAGAGCTTTACACGGTGCTACAGTTAGCCACTAATTAGCAAGGATCAGGGGGTGAGCACCAGCAGTGTGGGCCATTATGCTGCTAGAGACAATCTCAATACATATTCACTTCTAAACTTGTGTTGTTGTTGTTGTTGTGTGCCATTTAGTTGATTCTGATTTATGGTGCAAATACAAACTTTGAGGGATAGTCCATGTAATTCCTGGCTCAGGCTCCTTCATGCAGGCAAGATACTCTCCTGACCCACTACTCTTTGTGGTGGCAGCAGTGGTGGTGCTGCTGGTGGTGCTGAGAGAAGTGAAAGCATGGGTGGGCTGAATGACAAGGAAATATTTTGCTATTGCTGTGCATTTTCATGGGAGGTAAAGAAAGTGCTCTTGTACTCTCTCCACTTATTGCCTTTGGGTTTCTCTCTCTTTTTTAATCCCAGTGTGCACAAAGAGTTGCAGTCCACACCACACTTCCCAATTGATTCAATTCCTCCTGGGAACACAGCCTATTAAAATGGCCTTCTTCCTAACTTTGCAGAACTGACATAGTGCTTCTTTGATACATCCTAAATTTGACAAGCATAATAATGATTTAAACAAATAGAAAAAAAAAAATCAGAAGAGGGCAACAGGAACTAGTTGAGGGGAAATACCTTGCTGTAAAACTGTGCTCCACTTTCAGCAGCACCATAGACACACACACACACACCCCATGACCACCTCTTTACATTGAGATAGACAATCACACATAACAGAAAACAGGGGAAAGCAATGCCAGCTGCATTGGTACAAAATAAACCAGCTGTCCTGCTGGCTGAACAACAAAAATGATTCCCCATGGAAGAAGATTGGGCTTCTCCACACTTAGCTTTATGTCATGTATTAAAAATAAAAATGGTGTACCATCAAGTCAATTCCAGCTTATGATGAGGCTTGAGTTTTGTAGGTAGAGCATACACAGAAGTGGTTTATCATCCCTTTCTTCTGGGAGCACCCTAGGACTGCACTTGCCCATGACTACACAGGCTGGCTTTTCTCCCAGGTGGCACAATGAGGAATCAAACGCCCAACCTCTGGCTCTGCAGCCAGATACCTAAGACATTGAGCTATCCAGTAGTTACTGATAAATACTTCAATTTCCATCATGTCAACTCTGACACAAACCAGGGGTAAACTGCCGGTGTTATCACAACCTAACGAAACATTCAAGGTATGCAAACATTTCAAATAATGGCTTGCCATTGCAAAAATTTCCATTGCTGAGTGGGGATTTGAATCCAATTCTCCTGAATCTGACACTGTATCCCCTATATCAATGGTCCCCAACCTTGGGCCTCCAGATGTTCTTGGACTTCAACTCCCAGAAATCCTGGCCAGCAGAGGTGGTGGTGAAGGCTTCTGGGAGTTGTAGTCCAAGAACATCTGGAGGCCCAAGGTTGGAGACCACTGCCCTATATCACACTTGCTCTCCCTAACCCTGTATAACTAGGTCTAAAAGTGAGCTAAGAGCTGGTATGCCACAATCTCAAATATTAGTTTGCTTATGAATTCATTGGCTAGATGTATCTCTGCGCCTACTTTATCTGAAGTAAAGCATGGTAGCCTCTTTTCAAGTCTATCAGAAGTGCACATGAAGCTCATTGAAGACATTAAGAAAACATAACATAAATTAAACATTTTATGATTTCTATACTGTATAACCTTGCATTTGGTTTACCATTTATTCAGATTTTTTCCCCTCAATAATAATAATCAGGTTGTACTGGAATATGATGAAGACCATATAGGACATTGCATTTTATCATCCAGATATGAAATACAGTTGTATTTAGTTAGCTAAATCTTTTGCTTGAGGATACGAGTAAGTCTGCATCCTATTTCATAAAGCAGATTTTCCTCTTTTGTAAATGTAGTGATTTACTCTCATTGTAGTTATATTGTGCTAAGCGCAGACAGGAGCTTTTCAGCTATGAGCCATGCCAGGAAAATAAATCAAACTGTTTTAAAATTGAGGCACTGTTCACCTTAACTAAAGAGTATAAGCAGTTATTCATCTGCCTCTGAGGGACTGGCTAATGGCTTTGCCCAGAGTTAACAGTGTTATATCCCTATGCTTTGATTTCTGCATAGAAACAGTTCTAGATATTCAATGAAAGAGGGCACTTTGGAACTTCAAGGCTTCCATTGTGCAAAACAGGAGAACCTAGCCAGTGATTTTATCTTACTGAAATCAGTAGAAGGTTTATTTATGCAAGTGTGACCTCCTCTGCATGGCCTAGAAACGGGTTTTTACTCCCAGAACTGCTTATCTGGACCCAGCCTAGTTTTCCTTGTGCTGAGTTTTGTGAATTGAGGAGAAATAGCCATTGTGCATACAGAAGCTCATTTTTCAAGTTCAGACCTACGTCAGCAGTTTAGTTTTCCAAATATATGCAGTATCTTTCCCCCATTGCTTTTGGGAGTGTGGCACGTGGCAACAGCTGAAAGATTCTAGTTAAAATCAAGTCTCTAGGCTGGCCAGATGGAACAGCTTTTAAGAAGAAAATGCTCCTTGCTCAGCAGATGGAGATGTTAATCTCTCTGCAATTTATTCTTTCTGGAAAAGCAAAGAAGGTTGGGAAGAGAAAGGCTTGCTTAGTGTCCTTACATTTTTAGTCATGTGGTTGTGACAAACTCATAAAATGTCTTCTTCTACCATGCATTAACACAGTGATGGAGAATCTTTGGTCTGAAGCTTGGATCTAGCCCACCAGTAGTCTCCATTCAGTTTACGCTACGTCATCTCCTGTCTCAGTGTCCCACCTTCTTATTAGGGATGTGAAAAATACTAAAAATTAAAATGAAATTCAGACTTCTGACTAATTCTGTGAGACTTCTGAGTCTTGCCATGACTGCTCTTTAACCACACCAACTTAACCAAAACTTTCTTTTGCGTTAGTGAGACTTCCCAGCATTTCACAAGAAGAAGACCCTAGGCTAATTCCACCCCTTCCACCCCCTTTTTTTGTTCATTTTTCTGTGCAGGAAACTGGCACGTTCTGCTTTTGGTGAGTCCTACACAGCAAATATTTCATTCTGCACAGGAATTGTCACCATACACAGCTTGGCATTTCTTCTGGCCTTTCCAGTTGAATCCAGTGGACAAAAGATGCTATTCTGTGCTGGAATTGCAGGAACTCTGTGTGACTTGGCATTTCTTCCAGAAAAAAAAGTGACCACAAAACTTTGAAGAAAACCCACAAGATTTCCTGTGTTGTTTCTCATGGGAAAAATAGCACAGAGGAAACTTACTGTGAGGAGAAAAGAACAAATCTCCCCAAACACAATACCCTTCATTTAAGAGACTGCAAGACTCACAGGTGTCATGTACCTTGTATGATAGACTGTCCTTTAACTGCACTGTTATGCAGATCTTTTTTCAACCTAACCTGATATCCTTGATGTTGTGAAAGTAACTTCCTTTCCTTCTCATATTTCTCTTTTGACTCTCTCTTGGAGAAGACAGAAGAGGCATCTTGTCTTTCTTCTCAAGTGCTGAGGAAGCAGCCATAACCTTAGTTAGCTAGAACTAATACAGGAGGATGCCCCATATTGCAGAGGATTGGTTCCATTTCCCCATCCCATAGATGCCAAAACCCATGGATAATAGCAAACCCTATACATAGTATGATCTCTGGCTCCATCTAGTGGCCGGTTCTGGTAATTACATCATGGAAATATGTATTTCTGTTTGTTCTTTCAGACTGAGGATACCGATTCAGCGGATATGGGGGTCCTACTGAAATAAAAGTAAGCTTGCTCAAGTCTACACAGGCTGGCTCTTCTTGCAGGGGTCACAGTAGGGAAATTGTACTTCTGACCTTTGGATTGGCAGTTAAGTACCCCTCTAACTGAGTTATTCAGTCAGTGGAATTTCTATTATATTTCATATCGCAATTCATCTGTCTAATAAACGCTAGCTCTCCTATTTTCTTGAAATAAGAAGTATGAGTGTTATTTCTTTCTAAAAGAGGAAGGGTGCTCTGCTACACTTCCGATTCTGAGCTGCTAAGAGTGGACAGACGTAGGATAATAGTTGGTATTCATGCACACACCAATATTCATCACTCCTACCCTGTTTCCCCAAAAATAAGACAGGGTCTTATATTAATTTTTTGCTCCAAAAAACGCATTAGGGCTTATTTTCAGGGGATGTTTTATTTTTTCATGTTCAACCATCTACATTTATTCAAACACAGTCATGTCATCTTCTGGTTGCTGCACAATGGTGGAGGGCAGGGTTTCACTTAACTAGGGCTTATTTTTGGAGTAGGACTTATATTACGAGCATCCTGAGAAATCATACCAGGGCTTATTTTCAGGTTAGGTCTTATTTTCGGGAAAACAGGGTAGTGTGTGATGAAACTAGGAGTCCAATAGGAGGGGGATGTAGATGGTGGGAGTAGTAACAGTGTTGACACTGCATTTCCTGTCATGTCATTCATCAATACTTCCCAAACTTGGGTCTCCAGATGTTCTTGGACTACAACTCCCAGAAATCCTGGCCAGCACAGCTAGAGGTGAAGGCTTCCGGGAGTTTTATTCTAAGTACATCTGGGGAACGAAGGTTGGGATTCACTGCCTTAGATGTATCATAATTCTGGGGTTTTATGTTTATGTGTTACAGAGTTTACCAGACACACAAATGTTGGAGATACTGTATTTGGAGGAAATGTTGCCAAGTGGCCTTTTTGTAGGGTGTGGGTGAGGAAAACAAATCTGAGAATTTTTCTGTAGGAAATTATCTTTTGATACATTTCAGCATAGCTCTGTCTAAAATAACTAATGGTTTCTTTACACTTTGAGAGAGAAAGATGCACATTCTGAGGACCATTTGCTTGAATCTTCCAGAAGTCAGAAAAATGAACTTTTTGGGTTGCACAGCAGGAGATGAGTTGACCAATAAACAAAGTCGAAGCTCCAAACTCCATATCAGGGTGATTTATAGGCCAAAATTGTGTCCAAGGCTGGGGCGGGAGTGTCACAAAATCTCCTTCTGTCACACATGGTGTTGCAAAGCTATGAGAGGAAGCACAAACAGACTCTGCCTTAAAGTCTTTATGTCCTCATTCTGTTCCAGTTGTGGTGGAAGAAGCAGAAACACAGATACTCAAATATGGCTATCTCCGGGACACATATTTGTTGCTGAATTGCTGCAGGAAGTAACCTCTTCCCTGACTGCAAACAAAGAATTTTGTGCCTCCATTGTTTTGGTCCAGCTGTAAATTTTAGGACTACAGCTTTCAGAATCCACTGCTTATACTGGTTGGAGGGGAAAAGATTGAGGAGCTATAGTTTTAAAAATTTCTTTTCCAAGTTTTCATCTCCACATTTTCCAGATGCTGAATGTGAAACTATGTCAGACCATCTAGTCCAGTCTTGTCTGCATTATCTGAAAGTGTGTCTCCAGTATCTGAGATAGAATCTTTTCCCAGCCCTTTTACTGGAAACACTGAAGGAGCTGATAAACATGGATTAATCTTGAACGTCTGTGCAATGCAAAGCATGTGTTCTGCGAAAGAGTGATGAACCATCTGGACTGTATGTACACAGGGCTGTGGAGAAATTATGCTGAATCTGCTGCTGTGCCTCTTTGTCTGTCCCCATGTATATTCAGTGCATGTATACTGAAGCTTGCTGTAGGACAAATGGGCACAAAGACAGAGATTGCAGGTGCTACTGATAAACTTGGATCATTTATTCTGAGGATTCATCTCAAAGAATAAAGAAAATGGACCTATATTAGCTACTACGTTTATTTATTTCATGTTATTTGTATCTTGCTTTATCCAAGTTAGGGACCCAAGGTGGCTTATAGCATTTCCTGACTTACACCTCCAATGATAACACAAAATCAGCACATGTCCCAGGCATGTAAGTAATGAAATCTGTATTACTTATTCAAAGAACTTGGAAACCTTACCATTTTAGAGTGCCCCAAATCATTCAGCGAGCTTGGCCACTGGCCATACTGGCTTATGGGATTTATGAGTTGTATTCCATGATGAAGATAACTTTTCCAAAGCTCTGTTTTCTCCTCTGAGGCAAACTTGAAAGACCCCAACAGTTCCAGTGTGATTCCATTGTCCTAAGAGATACAGAAACACATTCTTTAAATGTTGGAGACTAAGATCTCATCTAGTTGCTAGTTTTTATTGCCCTGAAGATCACAACAATCTAAGGTCAGGGGCTGCTGCAATTTGACTGTCCAGCTGAGTTTAATTCCACTTCATTCAGTAAATCCACATTTAACATTTTCATGGAGGGCAGTAACTATAGAAGTAGACATATAGACAGAGGCTTCACATCGTACAGATACATTTGGTTCATGTTGCAGTAATTTAAAAGTTGGAAATAGAGCTTGAAATTTTACTATTTAAAATGAATTAACTGCATTTCTCATTGTGTGTGTTCTGTTCCATTGGAACAAACTTATAGCGACCCTAATAGGGCTTTTAAGGAGTGGTTTTAACAATTCCACTCCTCTAGTGAGTTTCCATGGCTGGGTGAGGAGTCAAACCCTGTTCTCCAGAGTCCTAATCCATCAGTAAGTAAATATACGTACCACACTGGGAATCTCACATTTCTCATTACTACTCTGTAAACAGGTTGCCCTTTTCGTTATTATTGCTCTGCTCACACAAGTAATTGTTGCATTGCACATTAATACTGTGTTGTGCATCCCTTATCAGCACTCCATAAAATCAGGGGAGACTGCTCTTTGCTTTCCTCTCTTCTGATGTTGCACCTTGGAAATATTTATAAAAAATGCAAAAGGCAAAATGAAAGAATATTCCACTACTATTCAGGATTGACAAGAGAATGGCATAAAACCTGAACATTTCCTTTCAAAATGGCTCTAAAATATCCTTGAAAAGTAACTTGTAAAACTACCAGGTTCCAGGCCAAAGCTCTGACTTTATCCTGCTGTCCCTCCATGTTCCCCCCTTTTATTCCCTCTGCCTACTATTACTTGGAATAACATGATTTGTAAGATGATGGTAAAATGGCTTATTAGATTCATTTAGAATTTGTGATAATATACAAAAGGTATCAGAGAAAAATAGGCTGTTGTAAAAGCTCTGAACTATCCCTAAGTAATTCACTCTGGTTTTAGTCCATTTGTCTAAAAATGGGGTAATCCTTATGACTCCCAGTAAAGAAATCAGATACCTGCTTTCAGATAGGCCATGTTCCCAGTAGGATGATTGGCCATGATAGCCACTGGCAGGGAATAAGCTTCACTGATGTTTTAAAAAGGGTTAAGGGGAAAATATGAAAATATGTCATACTTACTTGGAACGATACTTGGGTTTGACTCAGATTGGCTGAGACAGCCATTCATGATGGAATTGTTTTCATGAGTATCACTAAAAATGCAGAACAGAAAGTACAAACTGTAAATTATGGTTAATTTCATATTTATTCCATATTAGAGTAGACCTACTGAATTTATGACACTTACATAGGTGTTGATCCATTCAATGGCTGTCCTCTAGTTGGGATTAATAAATTGGATATAGCTCTGTGTGTGGGAAAAATAGTTTTTTAGATTTTACTTATGGATAACATTATTCATAGAAGTCAAAGTGTGGTTTGTTGCTGCATGTAGCAACACACCAAAGCCTCCCCCATTCAGTCTGCTATCTGACACTGCTCTGTGAGCACTGACATCTCTATTGAGATAACATGCTGGATATAAAACAAAAGCAGTAGTCTGCTCTATTTCATTTATCACCTCAGTTCCTTCCAGGGAGCGTCTTGAACTGGGAGCAGCATGCCAAAATCTACACACCTCTTTCCCGAATTAGTGTCTTCTGACTTCAGCAGATAAACAGCCATGCAATAACCTCAACTGTTCGTGACAAACATTGGTTCAACATATATACAGACACATAAGCTGGAACATGAACATTATACAGTTCCTGGATCAAGTAAATGATAATATTTCCACTGCCAGAAAGCATGAGAGAAGAGATCCATGATTGCCAGAGACCCCTGTTTGTTACCAAGGTCAAATGAAATAGTGGAAGGCAGATAACTCAAGCCACATGGTTTAGCCTTTAAAAAAAAGTGTAGCATGTTCTTTCTTTCTTTTCTTTTTACTGACACAAAGGTCAGCTGAATCACCCATGAACTCCTTTGTCTTTCTTTCCTTCCACCCCCAAACATTTATCTTAATTTTTTACAATGTTAAACTAACACAGGAAGAGATACCAGTAACAGAAAGCTGAGTCCTAGTTGATAACAGATTTCTGGACTCTTTCTTAGCAAACTGTTTGTCAGTAATCCTATTGTGATAAACCAGATTTGATGGAGAGAGATCAGACGGGCTGCAAATCAAATGTATGTCATCTTATATCCTGGTTGGCATTTAGAAGAAAGGAAGGAGCCTTAGAAAGGCCGACAAACAAACAGATGGACATGGTGTCACAGTGACACCATTTGGACAGGAGTGGTTATTTCTAGGTACAAGTATAGTGATTTTGATGACTTGATGAAGCAGCATCAAGGTGGAATAACTCCAGGAGAATTCTGTTGTCCTGCAGAATTTGCATCAGGACACAACATGAGCTCACCCTGACCTGAGACTCTGCTTAGGGTTGTGAAAATGTTGATGGGAAGAGAGCAAATCTCCAGTGTCCCAGAATTTACTTTCCACTGCCCAGTTTTCTTGCAAGAAAATTCATTTGTAGACCAAGTGTGTGAACAGATTCACCAGACCTCCTTTCCCTGTGTCTGAACATAAGGAAACAATGAACACCTCTTTCCTCACTGTTTTCTGTAACTGTGTGTACACATACCTCTCCTTTTAGAAAAGTGATAGACAGAGTGTAGGTTTGTGGTAACTACACAGCTTTTGGCTAATGTTTTGGGCTCCACAGACTGGAGCCAGGTGCGAAGTAATGGTTTAGTCATATAGATAAGTGTAGAAAGTCAAGGAACAGAGTGCCTCTCTGAACACATACAGACCCTAGTGCCTGTCCATACTGTGGCTCTGTCTGTGCTGAAAAGGTTCTTAAGTGCAATCTGTTTTAACTCTCATTTGAGCAATCCTTCTGTCCCAACTGGAGACTGTGCTATGGGTCCTTTTCTCCCATGCTACAAATCCATAAAAAGCAAGGTTTACCGAGTTTACTTGCAAGTAAGGAGGCTGCAGCATGAGGGGAAATCATTGGGAAGACAGAAGGGAGGTAATCCCCTCTTCTTCTGGCCTTTCTCAGCTGGGGTTCTGCTGGGGCTGTGCTGCCTTGTGGGGTGGAGTCTAACAAAGCCCCCTTCCCTTCCTTTTCCCTCAGATCTCATTCAGGGGGCTGAGGTGACATTCCTTTTTCTTTGTTTGTTTGTTGTTGTTGTTTAGTCGTTAAGTCATGTCCGACTCTTCGTGACCCCATGGACCAGAGCACGCCAGGCCCTCCTGTCTTCCACTGCCTCCCGGAGTTTGGTCAAATTCATGTTGGTAGCTTCAGTGACACTGTCCAACCATCTCATCCTCTGTCGTCCCCTTCTCCTCTTGCCTTCACATTTTCCCAACATCAGGTCTTTTCCAGGGAGTTTTCTCTTCTCATGAGATGGCCAAAGTATTGGAGCCTCAGCTTCAGGATCTGTTCTTCCAGTGAGCACTCAGGGTTGATTTCTTTCAAAATGGATAGGTTTGTTCTCTTTGCAGTCCAGGGGACTCTCAAGAGTCTCCTCCAGCACCACAATTCAAAAGCATCAATTCTTCGGCGGTCAGCCTTCTTTATGGTCCAGCTCTCATTTCCATACATCGCTACTGGAAAAACCATAGCTTTGACTATGCGGACCTTTGTCGGCAAGGTGATGTCTCTGCTTTTTAAGATGCTGTTTAGGTTTCTCATCGCTTTCCTCCCAAGAAGCAGGCGTCTTTTAATTTCGTGACTGCTGTCCCCATCTGCAATGATCCTGGAGCCCAAGAAAGTAAAATCTGTCACTGCCTCCATATCTTCCCCTTCTATTTGCCAGGAGGTGATGGGACCAGTGGCCATGATCATAGTTTTTTTGATGTTGAGCTTCAGACCATTTTTGGTGCTCTCCTCTTTCACCCTCATTAAGAGGTTCTTTAATTCCTCCTCACTTTCTGCCATCAGAGTGGTATCATCTGCATATCTGAGGTTGTTGATATTTCTTCCGGCAATCTTAATTCTGGCTTGGGAATTCATCCAGTCCTGCCTTTTGCATGATGTATTCTACATATAAGTTAAATAAGCAGGGAGACAATATACAGCCTTGTCGTACTCCTTTCCCAATTTTCCCAGTTTTTGTTTGTTTGTTACAAGTGTCAAAATGGCAATGCACCAACCAGACATGGTTTTAGAATTTCACTGCATCGGTTAGGGAAATACTAAAAATAAAGAAGATGAAAAACAGGATGGGTTTTCTTCACCAGCCCTTTTAATGCCACAATACGCCTGCTACATCACAAGGTTGTCTCCTTAGTTAACACTGTCCCAGTGTCATTTTTGTGAAAGTACCAGTCTGCGAAGGCTAAATAAAGAGATATTTTGCATTTCAATCAATCATGCCAAAAAGATTGCATGCCCTAGCACTGTGCCAATTTGGTGTCGGACAGCTCTTAAAGGGAAAGGATGAATTCTTCAAATTAGAAATACAAGCAGATGGGATGAGGTCTTTATTTATTTTTCATGCCAAAGAGTGTCATCAGAATTCCATATACCATAACTATATGCCCGTGTGGAGAGGCTCTAAGAGTTTGAGATTTGTAATGGAACCAAACTCACAAAAATGAACTCTGGGTTTCCCCACCAAGCATTTCTTTTTAGCTATTTAATTTAGAGGGAGGGAGCTTCTAGGTTTTGCAATTGCAAGTGTTAGAAACCCTTGATAATCTAATTGCTGTTCACACTGAGACTAGTATATCCTAACCTACATTATGCCCAATCCTGATTTATAAGGGCTGCTTTATGTATTACACGGGATAACGTCTGGCTTATAAAACCCTATGTAAAAAAAAAACAGTGGCTAAAAATCCTCTTGAATATTTCTGCTGGCATCATGCAGCAGGGTAACTTTCAGCAGTGAACTGCCTCAAATTAAGAAATCAGAGCAGTCATTTTCCTGTTGCAGTTTGAGCCACATGGTTGATATGTTGTAGAAAATGCCTACACCAACATCTTAACTTACAGCATTTTGCCACTGAGAGTTACATTGTTACCATTTTGCCACCAAAATGTATGGCCTTATGTTACTTTTTAAGGATTATTGGTTCCTCTTTGTCATAATAGAACAGGCTAACATGGCTATGATATTCCATTAATCTGGATTTGAAGGCTTAGTCCATCTCCCTTTCTTTGCTCTCCTCTCTCACTTTGAGAGTGAGTGAGGAAGGAGCCGTAGAGCAGAGACAGAGAGAGAGAAGCAGCAAAAAGCCTTTTGAAAAAGCTGGCTGGAAAGGAGAGCAGAGGTCTATTGAGGTACCATCAGTAGAGTAACCATGCTAGCTGAGGGTTCTGGGAAATGTAGTGCAAAAAAGATCTACAAGTCCAACATCTGGCATTTCTCATGGTAAAAGGTTTTGAAGAAATACTAGGAATTATATGGGAGATATAACAAATCAACTTATATTTTAAATTAAAAAAACAGCCATAGGAGGCTGGCAAAGAAAGGGGGAGAGCAAAGGTTTGGTTAATTGTTTTCCCTCTAGTTGTTGTTGTTTTCATTCAAAATCCTTCCTAACTATAAGGGGAAAATAAGGGGAATTCATGTTTTATCCATATGTTTTCTCCTATGGGTGACAGAAAGTTGGTGACCTTAAGGTTTACTTACATTTCATATTTGTGAATTGTCTGCAGCTCCCACCTCCTGCAGTGTTTAGAATTCTTGGGGAATTACAGACAACATCTTGACTGATAGTGACAAGTAATAAAGATCAGCTACAGCAATAGCAGCTGGCAGATGGCAAAGAAGACTTCTTAGATATACTAATTGCACTTCTTAACCCAGTAACCCATTGACATAAAGCTGATAATCCTGGAACAATTTCTTTTCCTGCTGTCACCTTAACAAATACCCTTTGGCCAGTTCTATGCTCAGGTGTTCCATAAATAGGAAACTACTGTTAACTATATCTAGCCAATACTCATGTTAGTCTGCAAAAGAGAAACCAGAGGCCTTGTAGCACCTTTAAGACTAACCACATTAAATTTTTCAGAAACATTCATGTGTCAAAGCACACTTCTTCAGATGAGTAGATCAGGATCACTGGAGGCAATCAGGCTTTGATTTTTCCAATCCTAAAGGCTTTCCCCCTCATCCTGAGACTCCCAAAGGCTTCTCAAGGACAAAAGGGACCTACCTCTAGGGAGCCTTGGAACCTGAAAAGGGGGGAATAGGAAGTTTTTAATCTAATTAAATATATTTATTGCCAGATGATGACATTCTCTGGCTTACATGGCATAAATTTACAGGAACAGGATTTCAGCCATTGAGTCAACCCATCTCATGTTAGACCTTTCTCTTTTCCTACTGCCTTCCACTTTTCCTAACATTGTTATTTTTTCTGGTGAGCCTAGGAATGATACTTGCAAATCTTCTTGAAACTATTTTAGTTGAATATCAGGAAAAACTTCCTAACTATTAGAGCAGTACAGCAATGGAACCAATTACCTTGAGAGATGGTGAGTAGAGATGGGGGATTCGTATTCATCTCCTCGGGGAGACAAATATGAAGCCCACCATCACAGCTGGCCAGCCTGATTAAATCCCCCCCCAATCAGGTGTCCACTTACAGCTTACAGTGTAGTGCGCACTGCCATTGTTCTTCTCTCTGCGCCAATTGTGGAAGTAGCCTGGCTGGAGCTTCTGTGCCTCCCTGTGCTGCTGGCCAATTAGCAGCTGTGCGGAGAGGCTTGTCATCCTGCCCCATTACCAGATTGGCCAGCAGCACAGTGAGGCATGGAAGCCGAAGTCAGGCTACTTCCACAATTCGCGCCAGCTGTGATGGCGGGCTTTGTATTCATCTCTTCCTGGGAGACAAATACGAATGCCCCATCTCTAGTGGTGAGTGCTCCAACACTGAAGGCATTCAAGGGAAATTTAGACAACCACCTGGCAGATATCCTTTGATTTTGATTCCTCCATTGAGTAGGGGATTGGACTCGATGGCCTTATAGGCCCCTTCCAACTTCATGTTTCTATTATTCTACCTGATAACTGGCTGAAATCCTGTTGTGCAGTTATGCAAACAGTATAACATTTGGAAGCAAATTGCTGTAAGTTAAGAAATCTCTGTAGATGTTTCCTGTTACATATTGAGTCATGTGACTTGGCGTACAACAGATAATGTCTGAGGAGATTTCTCAATTTACAGAGATTCGTATCTAAAAGTTATGCCATTTGTGTTACTGCACAAATGGATTTTGGTCACTATTTTACAAGCATGGCTACCAGGAAGCATCTGGCATTTGCAGCCAGCCAACGGTCTTATTTTGGAGGCAATAGCTGAATAAACAGATCCATTGCTGTCTTTCTGTCTCTAGCAACAGTCTTCGGGTCACTGGGTTTGAAATAATATTTCATAAACTGTCAAAGTCAAAAATACACAATCACTCAGGCACAGCAGACACACTTTGGAAACTCACAGATCTAAGTCCAACCTAAACCAGTGTAAAGGCAATAAAGCAAGGAAATTGCTTAAAGCTTTCTGCAACTGTAAACCAGAATCAGAGGTGCACTGACCAACAGCTGGCTATGTGGATCCAAACAGTATCGGTGAATAAGTTCTTAAAACTAATACATGTGAGAATAAGGGAAAATTCAGTAAGGCTACAACCTTTAGCAAAAACAAGAAGTTGTGTTACATGTTAAAACTTGCTCGTCTTTATTTGGCGTGAGATTTTATGGACTATACCCTACTTCTTTAGATGCATCTGAGGGATTGGTATTCAGTCCATGAAAACTTATGCCAAACAATTTTTTTTTAGTCTTTAAAATGCAGCAAGACTTCCTTGCTGTTTTTTTTTTATTTTAATTTTTTGGAAAAAGACTAACATGATAAATTCTAAACACAACTGCTTAGGAATAAGGTGGTTTCTAGAATAAACCCCTATAGTGTTTCTGCAACACATTTGCAATTAGCTGTCAGAAAATTAAAATGATGTTATGTAACCCTTAATGTGCTTTTTCATTATTGTTGCTCTTGGTGTTATCACTGATACCTTGGTTTTTTTTTCCTTCAGTGAGCTCATTACTCATTATATTCTGTGAGGCTGGTAAACTCAGAAGGGTTGACTGACCCAGTGAGCTGCATAACTGAGTACAAATTTGAACCGAGATCTCCTGAACCTTACTCTAACACCCTAACCACTGCCTTCTTCAGATTCCTGCTATATCTTTCTCATTAGACTATATATTGACATAATATTTACTCATAACCAGGTTCTATTCAGCACAAAGAAAATAAAAATAAACAAAAGCCCCCAGTCAAACAAGCAAGCAAGCAAAAAGCCAAACCAAACCACCTTTGCTTATAATACTCATTAAAAATTTCTCCCTTGCATGTTCAGCTCCCCCCCCCCCAATTTTTTCAAGTCCAGCAGAGCTGAAGGCTTAATTAGCCAGGTTCTGTTCCCCAAGCGGTGCTAATTAAAAAAAAAATCATTGTCTTTTTTTCTGCAGCAAAACACTTCTGTTCTTCCAGAAAACAAAGAACACAGAGGAACTGGTAATTAAAGTCTTTTTCACTTGTAAGGAAAAGAAGCCAGCTAATCATGAGGCCATTCATGATTAATCTTTGAGCTTTGCTCATCAGGAGAAAAAAAGAAAATGCCTGAACCTACAAGCAGGAATTTTTTCAATAAAGGCACAGTAGTCCTTAAAAGCCTCTAGAGCAGTCATCTGTCCTGAGCAGGCTTGTGTTGCAATATGTCTCCACCTTCATGTAGCTACATGAAAAAGAAGACAGGGCTCCTACTCCTTTAATAGTTGCAAAAAGGAGAGAATTTCAGCAAATGTAGTTTGTAGGATACCAGCTGAAATTCCCTGATCTATACAACTATTAAAGGTGTAGGAGCACTGTCTTCTTTTTCATATGGCCATATTAAAAATCTTATATATTAAGCTATAGGATTAATATATTTTGTCTTGTATACAGTTTACTAAATGTGGTGCTTACTCAGTATTATAAACCTTTCAATATCCTGACATATCTTGGCATCTTAGATGTGCCAGTAGAATCACTTAATGGAAGTTAATTAATAACCAATTTTAACCCAGCCTTTATTATTATATGTTAAATATACTATCAGCTTATCTGCTTGAATGACCTGGAGAACACTTTTAAAATACTTGATGAAGTGTAGCTGATGAAGTTATGTCTCATGCTATCTGCATGGCCTTGAACAAGCTGTATGATCCCAGAGCACCACCAGAAGGAAGGACTGATAAATCACTTCTGAATATTGGATACCTAGAAATATACCTAGAAAAACTTGGGAGAGTCACCATAAATCAGAATTAACTTTATAGCATGTAGTTATTACACTGAGCTTGTAATCTGTGCTTGTGTAAACTTAGTCATTAAGGAGTATTTATCCTATGATGGCAAGAACCCTGCTTATATATTGTGTACTTCACTGTGGAAAACTACTACTAATGAATGAGACACTGGTCATATTATGAGGTGCGCATTGAATTGTGCAACAGCCATATGACTAGTAACATGAGTGGCATCTTGTTAGATGGTGGCAACTCACCACAGTGAGTTATGATTTTAACTTATGCTCATGTATCAATATTATGTCTAATAGGTGAAATTCTGAGACTGACTATATGGGCATTTAGCCTTCTGTCTGGTCTGCTGCAGGGATGAGCTGGTTCACTCCTAAAGACAGTGACTAGACAATGTCATTGCTAAGGGCAAACCAACCTGACCTCAGAGTATTCCTGCCCTCACCTTTCTGGCCCCTGTCAGGGCCTTCTATGCTTTTGGTGTTTGTAGGATTGCTCTGGTTTGGTTAATTTCCAGTGCATGTATGAACACTAGAAATGAACCAAAAGGAAGCCTTCTAGCTGCAAAAGCTCCTTCTGCTGGGAATTTCTGATCTCATGAAAGTGGATTCAGCTGTGGGCAGTTTCTCAATATGGCCTTTAAGACAAGGCAATGAAAATATATTTTTTTAAAAAAAATATAAGATACAGTGTGTTTTTGCTGCCCTAATAGAATCTAAATGTCCCCTGTGCAATTCTACTGGCCCTCTGCTGAGGAACAGAGGAAGTGTTTAATTTGCCTAATATCTTTTAGTGGCTCTCTTATTAAGCCATTTCACAATATTAAAAATTCCCCCTAGAAGGAGCCGGATCAAATAGAGTTTGCCTGAGCTCCGATATGCCATTTGGGTGCCAGAATCACATCAAACAGGATATTGCATCTCTACCTAACCCCAAGTGACCCTACTTAGCGTCCACTTGCCCACTCCAAAAGAACCCCTATAGACAAGCCCTCACAGTTAGCAATTTTCCAAACACCCTGACAAACTGATGTAATATGAAATTAAAATAATAATAATTGAAAAAAGCCCACATGGCTCTATGTGTCATTGAGGCTCAGCTCATTGCTGAGTCCTTGAGAGAATGAAGTAGTCTAGCCACTCTCCCAGTGTGTGGAGACAGTGTGCACAGGTTACGGAGTCAAGTACTGAATCAAAAGAGAGTTGGTGTAATGTAAGGTACTGGGACTTGTAAGATCTGGGACTTGCAAGAGCTAGATTCTCATCCCACTGGGCTATTCACTGGCTGACCTTGGGCCAGCCACTTTCTCTTAGCCTGATCTACTTCACAGGGCTGTTGTGAGGATACAGTGGGGAGGAGGAGAGCCACATCATGCAGTACTCTGAGGTTATTAGATGAAAGGTGGGATAGAAATGTAATGAACGGACAAACAAAAATGCTGGAATATCCTAGTGGTGGCCTGAAGTGTTCTGCAATAAGAACAAAACCAAAAGAAACTGGAAATATCCACTGAAGCCGAACCAGAAGGAGAGGCAGTCTCAGGATTTGGGGGTGGGGTGTTTGGAAAACAGGGTGTTTGGAAAATACTGATTTTCTAAAAGGCCCAAAGCATTTGAGCATCTTGCTGTGAAGTATTATTGCTCCTGCAAGACAGAGTAGGACACAATCGACCCTTTCCCCCAGAGCAACAGCAAAATATGCCACCAGTTAAAAACATTCTCAAGTTGTTAGAAATAATACTGCAATAGAATCACCAACTATACTTACTATAGTTCTGGGGCCAGCCTTTTGGCATGTAGCTTTTGCAGAGACATAACACCATGGGGAAGCAGGGCAAACAGAAAAATCAACTGGATGAGTAAAATCTATAAGAACATCTGAGAGGGTGATGTCAACAGCAGCACTGGATAATGCCTAGAGAATGAATGGTCTGTTAAATCTGGGTTGGGGAAAAGGGGTGGAGGATTTCAAATTCCACAGACTTTTTATATTTGGCTGGAGCTTGAGATACGTTTCTTGTGTTTTCTATTTCTGCCGGCCTCATAGAATTTTCCATGCTCTAGTTAAGGTGTTTTGAGCATGTAGGTTGTAGCAGGAAAAATGCAGTCTTGTTTTTTAAGGAAAGATTAATGGAACTGACATCTCAGAACTTGGAGATAAAGCTGGAGGTAGAGAGATACAGATGCAAGCATGCGTCATCAGAGCATGGCTACTGCGTTCCCCCTCTGGCCCCCAGTGCTTCTCTTATAAACATCAACAACAAGAAGAAGAACAACACACATCATATTTATGCAAGCTTCCAAAACCATCCACTCTAATGAAAATCAACAATAATGCAATTTTGGATGACTCAGCATTTGGCTACAGATAGTATTTTTTGCTGCTAATGGAAGTGAGATACTACTTCAAGGTCAACAGCTCACAAAGCTACATGGAAGAAGAAGAAATAAGAAGGGAAACAGGAGAGGATGATAATGGTGACAATTAATGCATTTACTCAAGATTTATCATATGATGGTCTGGTTCAGATGTAATGTCAAACCATAATTTTGCACTTTTTCCACTTCCTCCTTCTTCTAGCATAGACACAATGAAAAAACTGGAAGCATCCATTTTCTCTGTTAAACTAATTAAATTCACGGTTATATCCAAACTGGGCTTTGATTTGTTGGGACAAGCCAGGATCAGACTTCTAAAGGTGTCAATAGTACCATTGGAATTGGCTTAAAAAGAACTGCATTGAGGTGCTGATAGTGATTTATTCAAAACTGTCCTATCCCACCTTATATCATAAAATCTCAGGCTAAGGAGCAACATGAAGCATTTAATATACACAAAGTTATTTAAAAGTATTTAAACATTTTACAATATAAAAACTATGTAAGCAGTTTAAAACCATACACATCACAGTACAGATAAAGTACAGTGCAAATGTACTTCCAATGTGAGTTCAAGATGCTGATAATGACATTTAAAGCTTTACATGGCTTCAGATCTAGACATCTGGGGGAGTGCTTCTCTTTACATATACCTACCTGATCATTACAACATGCTGAGTATTGACTCCTCCATTTCTCATCACTGGAAATGATATGTTATGCAGAGACACAGGAGCGGACTTTCAAGGCCAAGAACATTTAGGAACCCAAGGTTGGAAACCACCATTCTAGGCATTAACATATTAGTTATGGAATGCCCTCTCCTCGGAGGCCGGATTGGTACCAATGTTGCCTTCATTTTTGCACCAAATTAAAACACAACTTTCCCCTGAGCATTCAGCACCTAGTGAAATCATGGTCTCCAATCCTTCAGTTTGCTGAGTTTTGTTCTGCTTAAATTGTTACAGTGTTTTAAAGTATTTGAATTGTTTTAGATTGGTTTAATATGATTTTATTGATTGTACCCATCTTGAAACCAGTTGATGCCAGGAGAGCTAGAAATCAGTCAGTCAGTCAATAGCTGTTACCCTTGAAATGCAAGTAGCAGCTTTGGAGAGGTGATTTTGCTGGAACATAGGCAGAGAAAAAGACTTAACTCTCTCTCATCACTACTACCACCCAGCCTGAGGGTGCTCAGGCTTCCTCAGTGCATAACTGAGACATTCACATCATCTGCATTCCCATAATTGACACAACCCTTTCATTTCTGAGACTCTTCCCCTGTGCTGGTAAAATGCATGCTCTCCTGAATATTTCATATCTATTAGATGCTGCCTCCTCTTTAGCAAAGTTGTCTGAAGTCTCTTATAGGTGCAGGATAACATATTCTATGCTGTTTGTAATTTCTGCTAAGCATTCCTTCCTTGTTGCATAAACAAGACTTTGAGGAAAAGAGAAATCTCTTCATTTGATTTGGTTAAGTTTACTTGCTAATATTCCCACACCAAATGATTGATTATTGTAGCAGGGATGACAAACCTTTGGCCTTCTAGATGCTTTGGCCCATAGCTCTCATCATTTGCACCCGTCATGGCCAATATTAAGGGATGTTGGAAGCTGTAGTCCAAAAGATGGACAAGGCCAAGGATTCTCCATCCCCCTGCTAAAGAGATGAAGGTGGCTGGGTTTTGTTTGTTTGTTTGGTGTGTGTATGTGTTTTTTTTTCTTTTTTGAAAGGCAGATAAATCATAGATAGCCAAGAATGTTGGCCAACATCTCTGCATGGGGTCTCATGGTTAGGAGACCTCTTCCTAATGAGACAGTTATATTAAGTGTTGACAAACAGAGCTTGAGATAGTAACTTCTCCCAGCGAAGGGAAACAGATGAATTTGGAAGAGATACAGCAACAGTTTTGTACTGAAAAGAGAGAATTATGAATCTTTGAGTGCTGAGAATCACTTTGGTGGTACAGAACTCTCTGGAGATCTGATATGTACGAGATTTTCTGCCTGATAATAATGTCTGGCTTGAATCTGTTTACAAACCATGTACATTTGTAAATAAAGCAAATGGCAAACAGACAAACCAAAACCATCATGCATCACTAGTGCTCTTCTCTCCAAAATAAGCCACATTGAGTTCATACTATATCCCTGTGATTCCTGATTAACAAAGTTATCTGTGGTTTCCTAAGTTACTGGAATGAAATATCATCACATAGGATGAAATGGCCAAATGATATCTGTGATTACATAGAAGTATTCTAAATATCTTTGTCCTATTTTCACTTTCATCCTTTTAGTGAATGCTTTTGTTACTGTAGAGTTATTTAGGAATCCACGACTACATATAAAGCAAGCTTCATTGAATCTTTATGGATACTTTCCCATTTCTGTACAGTGAAGCATTGATTCAGTAAGAATCAATGTATACACGTAAAGAAGAGGGAATTGGATCACATATGGGGCCTAAAACCCCCATGATAATTATTTGAAAAGTCTCTGTTCATATCAGTGCCATTTAGAGCTAATATAACTTTGTGATCTAGCAGGCATCAAAAGCTTCACTGTTAAGGCTCTGTGCTTAATCTTTTGCTCATGAGGACTTGCTTTATGCAAAGACTTCAGACTACAGTGCTGACCCAGTGCACCATAGAGGTGCTTGGCTCAGTCTGAAAGGCCCAATTCAGAGTATCCACAGCTTAAAGCATATTTTGATTGCAGAAAAGAGTAATAGTCACACTTCAGCACAAAAGGTTCTCAAATGTGGCTGGTGTTGATTCATCAAATAAGGAGAAAAAAATGATAATACAAGTCAACTTCAGCTCACACTGACCCTTTACAAATGTTGCTAAAGCAACCCACATTTTGAATGTCAGACCAGTTTTTTAGAAGATGTTTCTTACTGGCCTCTTGGTGCAATGGAAAACCTGCATAACTGTTGTTCTGATCACTGACATGACATGAAATTACAGCAAGCTAATGCTCACAAATGTAACGTGTGTGTCCAGTTTATAGGAAGGTGAATGACTGATATTGCCCTATAGTGCCTAAAGTTTGGGGGGTGAATTGTCTGGTGTTCTCGTTCCAGTGAATACCCTTAACCGTAGTTTATTTTTTCTTGTATATTAATACCTTTGGATCTGTTAATTCCTATTCAGGTATTATAATTTGGAAAGACTTATCATGCACATAGAAGGCTGCTGTAGCCCTGACCCCTTTGTCATCACTTCTGTAGCCTTCCTGAATATGGAGGCTGACATGTCTGAAGAGGGAGAGTTCCATTATCTGGACAGTGAAACCAGGAACAGAGGGGCTGGGGCTGGAGTGCTTTCTTCTATGCATAGTGGATGAACAATGCCTGAATTGGGCTTTAGTAAGTCTTGTTGCAAAAGGGCAAGAGAAATAAAAAGGCCAGAACCAAGTTAATGAGGCCTATGTGGACGTCTGAAAAACCTGCAGGGAAATTGGGCAACACCATCCATTCTTGATATCTGCAAAAAGCTAGTATTTGCCTTTGAAAAACAAAGCATGCACACAGTATGCAAACAGACCAATGCCTTTATTCCTTAAAATTCCATGCAGCAGTATTTGTCATTTTGCTCAAGTTTCACTATTTGCTGGAAAGCATAATTTTTGTTGATGTGTAACAGGTAACTTCCCCTTCACGGATTGCTGCCTTGTCGTGGCGAAGGGGCTTGAGTAATTCAGAGAAGCTATGGGCTATGCCATACAGGGACACCCAAGACAGACAGGTCATAGTGGAGAGTTCTGACTAAACGCGAGCCACCTGGAGCAGGAACTGGCAAGCCACTCCAGTATCTTTGCCAAGAAAACTCCATGGACAGAAACAAAAGGCTAAAAGATATGACGCTGGAAGATGAGCCCCTCAGGTTGGAAGGCGTCCAACATGCTACTGAGGAACAGCGGAGGACAAGTACAAGTAGCTCCAGAGCTAATGAAGTGGTTGGGCCAAAGCCGAAAGGACGCTCAGCAGCGGACGTGACTGGAAGTGAAAGGAAAGTCCGATGCTGCAAAGAAAAATACTGCATAGGAACCTGGAATGTAAGATCTATGAACTGGATGTGGTCAAACAGGAGATGGCAAGAATAAACATTGACATCCTGGGCGTCAGTGAACTAAAATGAACGGGAATGGGCAAATTCAATTCAGACGATTATCATATCTACTACTGTGGGCAAGAATCCCGTAGAAGAAATGGAGTAGCTCTCATAATCAACAAAAGAGTGGGAAAAGCTGTACTGGGATACAATCTTAAAAATGATAGAATGATTTCAATACATATCCAAGGCAGAGCTTTCAACATCACAGTAATCCAAGTTTATGCACCAACCACCAATGCTGAAGAGGCTGAAATGGACCAATTCTATGAAGACTTACAACACCTTCTAGAACTGACACCAAAGAAAGATGTTCTTGTCATTATAGGGGATTGGAATGCTAAAGTAGGGAGTCAAGAGATAAAAAACAACAACAGGTAAGTTTGGCCTTGGAGTTAAAAACGAGGCAGGGCAAAGGCTAATAGAGTTTTGTCAAGAGAACAAGCTGGTCATCACAAATACTCTTTTCCAACAACACAAGAGGCGACTCTACACATGGACATCACCAGATGGGCAATATCAGATTGATTATGTTCTCTGCAGCCAAAGATGGAGAAGCTCTATACAGTCAGCAAAAACAAGACCTGGAGCTGATTGTGGCTCTGATCATCAGCTTCTTATAGCAAAACTCAAGCTTAAACTGAAGAAAGTAGGAAAAACCACTGGGCTAGTCAGGTATAATCTAAACCAAATCCCTTATGAATACACAGTGGAAGAACAGATTTAAGGAACTAGATTTGGTGGACAGAGTGCCTGAAGAACTATGGATGGAGGCCCGTAACATTGTACAGGAGGCAGCAACAAAAACCATCCCAAAGAAAAGGAAATGCAAGAAAGCAAAGTGGCTGTCCAACGAGGCCTTACAAATAGCAGAGAAGAGAAGGGAAACAAAATGCAAGGGAGATAGGGAAAGCTATAGAAAATGGAATGCTGACTTCCAAAGAATAACAAGGAGAGACAAGAGGGCCTTCTTAAATGAACAGTGCAAAGAAATAGAGGAAAATAATAGAAAGGGAAAAACCAGAGATCTATTCAAGAAAATTGGAGACATTAAAGGAACGTTTTGTGCAAAGATGGACATGATAAGGGACAAAAATGGTAGGGACCTAACAGAAGCAGAAGACATCAAGAAGAGGTGGTAAGAATACACAGAGAAATTATACCAGAAAGATTTGGATGTCCTGGACAACCCAGATACAGTGGAACCTCTACTTACGAACTTAATCCGTATTGGAATGGTGTTCTTAAGTTGAAACATTCTTAAGTTGAAGCAAAATTTCCCATAGGAATTCATTGAAAACCGATTAATCCGTTCCGGCTGTTTTTTGTTCTTATGTAGAGGCGCGTTCGTACGTTGGAGCATTAGTTCCCATAGGAACTTATGCAAAGCCGGTTAATCTGTACTCTACCACTAGGGGGAGAATTTTTTTTTTTTAACCTAAGATGACCTAAGGTTAAAAAAAGGGCAGGAAAGTTTTTTTTTCCGTTCTTATCTTGGAGCTCCGTTCTCAAGTAGAAGCAAAATTTAGCGAACGGAGCTGTTCTTAAGTTGGATCGTTCTTAAGTAGGGACGTTCTTAAGTAGAGGTTCCACTGTAGTGTGGTTGCTGACCTTGAGCCTGACATCCTGGAGAGTGAAGTCAAGTGGGCCTTAGAAAGCATGGCTAACAACAAGGCCAGTGGAGGCGATGGCATTCCAGTTGAACTATTTAAAATCTTAAAAGATGACGCTGTTAAGGTGCTACACTCAATATGCCAGCAAGTTTGGAAAATTCAGCAGTGGCCAGAGGACTGGAAAAGATCAATCTACATCCCAATCCCAAAGAAGGGCAGTGCCAAAGAATGCTCCAACTACCGTACAATGGCACTCATTTCACACGCTAGCAAGGTTATGCTCAAAATCCTACAAGATAGGCTTCAGCAGTATGTGGACCGAGAACTCCCAGAAGTACAAGCTGGATTTCGAAGGGGCAGAGGAACTAGAGACCAAATTGCTAACATGCGCTAGATTATGAAGAAAGCCAGAGAGTTCCAGAAAAACATCTACTTCTGCTTCATTGACTACGTAAAAGCCTTTGACCGTGTGGACAACAGCAAACTATGGCAAGTCCTTAAAGAAATGGGAGTGCCTGACCACCTTATCTATCTCCTGAGAAATCTATATGTGGGACAGGAAGCAACAGTTAGAACTGGATATGGAACAACTGATTGGTTCAAAATTGGGAAAGGAGTACGACAAGGCTGTATATTGTCTCCCTGCTCATTTAACTTTTATGCAGAATACATCATGCGAAAGGCTGGACTGGATGAATCCCAAACCGGAATTAAGATTGCCGGAAGAAATATCAACAACCTCCGATATGCAGATGATACCACTCTGATGGCAGAAAGTGAGGAGGAATTAAAGAACCTCTTAATGAGGGTGAAAGAGAAGAGTGCAAAAAACGGTCTGAAGCTCAACATCAAAAAAACTAAGATCATGGCCACTGGTCCCATCACCTCCTGGCAAATAGAAGGGGAAGATATGGAGACAGTGACAGATTTTACTTTCTTGGGCTCCATGATCACTGCAGATGGTGACAGCAGCCATGAAATTAAAAGACACCTGCTTCTTGGGAGGAAAGCAACGACAAACCTAGACAGTATCTTAAAAAGCAGAGACATCACCTTGCTGACAAAGGTCCGCATAGTCAAAGCTATGGTTTTTCCAGTAGTGATGTATGGAAGTGAGAGCTGGACCATAAAGAAGGCTGGCCGCTGAAGAATTGATGCTTTTGAATTGTGGTGCTGGAGGAGACTCTTGAGAGTCCCCCTGGACTGCAAAGAGAACAAACCTATCCATTCTGAAGGAAATCAACCCTGAGTGCTCACTGGAAGGACAGATCCTGAAGCTGAGGCTCCAATACTTTGGCCATCTGATGAGAAGAGAAGACTCCCTGGAAAGGACCCTGATGTTGGGAAAGTGTGAAGGCAATAGGAGAAGGGGACGAAAGAGGATGAGATGGTTGGACAATGTCATCGAAGCTACCAACATGAATTTGACCCAACTCCGGGAGGCAGTGGAAGACAGGAGGGCCTGGCGTGCTCTGGTCCATGGGGTCACGAAGAGTCGGACACGACGGAACGACTAAACAACAACAACAGGTAACTTTGTACAATTTTGCTTGATTTGCAAAAAGAAAAGTAAAGAAAAGAAAAAAAAGAAAGGGATGGCTTCTCTTTCTCTTGTCAAGAGTACCACAAAATTGTGAGGGGAATAATTCTCTTATGCTGCCTGACTCCTCTTCCTCCTCTGGGGAGGTGATTGTAGGCAATTGGGGTGGTAATAGGAAGCCCTTATACAGGGAAGGGCAGGCCCTTCTCTTCCCACTTCAGGCTGTAGCAAAACTTAAACTGGCCTTGCTTCCCACAAAGACTTGTTTGTGTGGCAACTTGATTAGAGCTGTGAGCTCCCTTCTGTACCCTAATCTTTCCCCTGTCATAATTGCTCTTACAAATAGTTGCCGCAAAACCCAGCGTTATATAACAAGGGAAAAAATAAACTAAGGCTGTGGTCGAACTAGAGAACTGCCCCCCTTCTTTCTCACTTCTGCTTCCTATATAGTCATGGTTTGTGGTCACGTGGCATGTATCCTGTGATAGTGGTTTATACTTTTTTTTTTTTTACCTTTCTGCCTTTTTGGGGTGAATTAAATGTGGGTCATTCATCTACACCCCATGAGTGGGATATATTTCCTCCCTTTTCTTGTGCCTTTCTCTGCCCCCCTTCCCCCCTTGCTGACCATGTACTTATCTGGTCCATTTCTTCTTATTTTTGTGTTTTGTTACCCTCTGTGGAGGAGAACCCACAGTGCACTGCAGTGGCAGTCAAAAGATAGTAGGGGGACTGATGCTCCATATTTGACAGGAGTATACCAACACAAAAACATTCCCATGTGAAAATTAATTTTTAAAAAATTAAGGAATCGAACGACAGTGGGTGAAGGAGGTTGAACCGCGCGGCAGATGCATAGGAAATGTATTGTTTTGGAGTACATACTCAATGGGATGCCAGTTGTACTGTGTGACGAAATGCAGAACAAATAAAGCAGAGATAGCACAGGGGGGAAACAAAAGAATTGATAATAGCCTTGCATCATGTGATCCCCACAAAAAAGGGTCAACATTCACGAGGAGTAACTTGAAAACATTTTGCTGGTGTGACCACAGCCTAAGGTAAGCACTGGAACTAGAGCACCAGCTGATTCATCCCAAACATTATTGTTCAAGCACAGAGTATGGACCTGCTATAAAAAATAATTTCCTGTTCAAATACTGGAGCAGTAGCACTGATTACGTAAAATGCAACTGGTTTGGAAAGAATGTTGGCGAACATTTGCTGAATGAATTCAGCCTTAGGAAATGGCTTGAAATTTGCACCAGTTCCTGTCTTTTCCCCAAAGGATTTGTTTAATCATCTCAAGAGTAGGAAGCGTAACCATGTTGCTCAAACAGCTATGGGAAGTTCAGAATGCCCAGCTTCCTTTCTAAGGTTTACCACTCATTTGCTGCCTGTCTGTAAAATCCCTAATCCCTTGCTTCATTTTCTTCTCCTGTCAGATGAAGGATATTGATTTAGATTTACGAGCCAAGAGTTGTTTGTACAGTAACCAAAAAAGAAAGAAAAAAAGAGGTAAAATATTGTTCAAATCACCTATGAGCAGGGTACATATAACATAAGCCACGTGTAAATGCCTACAGCTACTCTACAAAGGAAAATGAACACATTAGAGAAGATCTGAGTGGACCAGCCCCCCCCCCCCCCCCCGCATCCCCATCCCTGTTAAAGGAACAAACACAAAGAAGGTCTTATAAAGAGACAGATGGAAAAACATCCAATTTCAAATATGAAACCATCAAATATGATCCTGATGAAACAGAATCACTTACAAATCCTTTAATTTTGCACTTAAAGGTAAAATAAGGATTTAAATCCAAGGTCTCCCTTTCTTCAGATCAGTGGCTAATTTAATACTTGAAAGACGGTGTTTGGCTGGCTAACAGAATAAAAACCATTCATGCTTAAAGAAGACACGTTAAATAAAGTCAATCAAAGGTTATCTTTAAAAAGATCAATTGATTTGTCCTAAAAAGACCAATAGCTATTCATTCCTAATTTTGTTTGCAGCCCTATCACTCAGGCTACTGTGTGTTCCACACATTTACTAGCAGGTATGCTCTGGAATTTACTATCAAGTATGCTCAGTGGAAGGGTAGAGGGCAAAATGCTTCCAACAGCTACAGTGTCTGCTACCATTCCTGCTGAGGCTTGTATCTTGTGTGGCCTTATTTTTACGATACACGAGGAGTTTTTACAGGCTGTAAATTTCTGCTGAGATTTGTGGAAGGCTCACCACCAGTTCAGTTGAAGATCCCCACACACATATGTACACCTGTGGTGGCTGGACTTGTGCACCAAGAAGGCTCATAAGTTGTAAGACTGGCACTCCACGCCCTACCTTATTCTAAAGGACACAGTGGACAAAGTGCATGCATATAGCCACCTACCTTCTTTTTCTCCCACTTGCTTCCCCTCATTCCTGGCTTTTGGGGGTGCTGTTGTTGTGTAGGCAGAACACATCCAATAATAATACTGTGCCACCAGGTCGATTCTGGCATATGTTCATCCTTTCCAGGGTTTTTTAGCTATAGAATACTCAAGTGATTCATCATTTCCCTTCTTCTGAGGGTGCTCTGGGGTTATACAGCACACCCAAGGCTGCACAGGCTGGTTCTTCTCCTAGGTGGCACAGTGTGGAATGGAATTCCCAACCTTTGCCTCTGCAGGATACCTAACTTACCAAGCTATCCAGCCAGCAAGAACATGCATACAAGCACCTTTGTGTTGAGCCAGCAAATGCAGGCTCCAAGTGGACACTGGCAGAGATGACTAACCAGACTTTTAAGTCACCTTAGACATAAAAATCAAATGTTCTCCTTCTCCAACACTAGACACCTGAGATTTCTGGAAGCTCTAAGTGGGGGACAAATGCAATTCTCTGAAACTTAAGTGGACTCTTTTTAGGACAAATAAATCAATATATTTTAAAATAATGTTTTTTAGAACTTTATTTAACACATCTGCTTTAAACAACCATAGTCCTGTATTCAGTAAAGATATGTGCCAACCAGAAAATTCCATTAGAATCCTAATTTGGTGATCTAGAAAACAGCCTGATTCTATTCAGACCCAATACGTAATGTGCTGATCTGAGTCAGGGCCTGAATTGTTAGCGATATTTGGGTAAATGATGTTTCAGACCTCTCATTGCCTAGTATAGGAAATCCACAAATGGTTTTACTGATTTTTTGCTTTGTCAGAATGGATTAAATTTGCAGGCATGACTTGTGCAACAATTTTTTGTGGGGTTGCACCTTCAAGATTTTTCAGTGAGTGATGATCAGCTATATCTTCCCATCTTCTGCTCTTTCTCTCTTTTGGGGGTGGAATGTGTTTGTCAAGTTATATGGAAGTGACAAACAGCAGAGACATGTCCCTAGGCCTGTAACATGAGAATTCAGGAAGCATAGGTGCAAAGGCTAGGAATTTACAAGAAATGGACAACTAAAATAATAGCTGCCGGGGCAAGGAAGTTACAAAGAATAGGACCTGCCACACACACACACACACACACACACACACACACACACACACACTAAGGTTTGTATGTTTATATACGAGACTGAACCCTATGAAACTAGGTGAGAAAAAGGACAACACAGATGAACAAATGGGTAAACAACAGTAAACAAAATGTAAGTTCTTCAGGAAGGACCAGAGTATAATGAATGGACTGGAATAGAAAAGGAACAATCCCAGTAAAAATTGAAATAAAAGGGGGGGGAAGTTTTTTGGGAAAAATAGGAAAATTGATTTGGTGGGATTAAAGGGAGGCAGGCCGAGAGTTAGGGAGAAGATTCTGGAAAGAAGCCAGAGGCAAGCAGGTAGGGTGTGTACATGTAAACACGTGTATGCATGTACATGCTTATGTGGGGGAGTGTTTCACACCTGAGGAATCTTTTCCCTCTGCCTGCACTGGATGAAACCTTCAGGAGCAAAAAGGTTGTGCATCTTTGAGAGAGTTGTATCTCCAGAGGAAACCAGAGCTTGGAAAAGTGATGTTTTTGCACACAAACAGTCCAGTTATGTTTTTGGGTCTAACAGTCCAAAAGTAACGTGACCATCCACTGGACCACATTGCCGAAAAGTGCAGTCCCATAAACTTTCTTTTAAAATTGGATTGCATAAAATGCATTTTAGTCCGTTTAGTGGAAGTCTATCCCTTGGTACTTTTGGAAAAGGTTTCATATAATATCAGTTCTAGACACCAATGAAAACTCATGCATAAACATTACCGGAATAACAGTATACAAAAATATCCCACCTTGTAAATGTTACAGCCTCTACCTTTCAAACCACTGTAATATTGAGAAAGGACAGGAGAGAGAGAACAAAAAAGAGAAAGAAAGAAAAACTATGCCAATTCAGCAAGGAATTTCCATTATTTATAGTTGTTGAACTGATAACATGTGTCTGAAAGACTGAAGGATTTTCAGTGTAATAAAAACTAGGGAAAAAAACTTTATTGTTATTAAAAGTTCCTTGAAGTTTGCAGTTTAGGCAACTTCATTTGAAAGGAAGATAAAAGCATCAAAGAAGTCTTCCACAAAATATTTTTCCATACATTTCCTGTAAAAACCATCCTTTTCTTATGAAAGAAAGATGATTAAGCTTCACTTATATAATGTATCACATGATGTTGCCTCAGCACAGCCGTGAGCATTAGAGAGTAACTGCTTCTCATTCTCAAGGATTCTGCAAAGTAGACTGAGAGTATCAAATGTTTCTTAGGTAAATGTGAAGACACCAACATGTGCTATGCGTATCTATGTACCATACTGCCCATGTAATATAAGCCTATTCTCAGATGGTTAATGCATTCCCAGGGTAGCAATCTCTGCATGTTCTTTAGATAGTCTTCCAGATATGACACTTGCAAAAATGAAGGGACAGGAGGGGTAATTATATAAAAATAAAAGTGGCTTTCCTCCAGGTTGCCATGACATTCAGTTACAGCTGTGCACAAATGGGCTTTTAAAAATCTTTACCATATTTGTGAGCACACAGATTGGGGTAAGCATTTCTCTGAATTTTTTCAGTGGCATTTTTCAGATGTGGTTCTAACCATTAGGGATACTTAGAGTGCAGTTTTGTTCTCTCTCCACCCTTGGAGGAATTTTGGGTTTTGTGCTTCTTCTGCAAGTGGAAACCACAACAAGTGTACTGGTAGCCTGGCTACCATTTTATTTACTCCATAATGCCTGCTATGCAGTAGCATTCTAGAGCATGGTGGTGATGGTAGCCATTGGGAGGCAGCAACCCTCAGGAAATGGCACAGAAAAATCTGAAATAGTGTTGCAAAGTGGTCTCCTTTTTCTTATTATTGTTATGTGCTGTCAGGTCATTTTTTAGTTAGGGTGGCTATATGAACTCATTTATATATATATAGACTTCTACCAAAGGTCTACTCTAATGAGTTCCAAAGTGTCCTGTCATTAACAGTCCTGCTTAAAAGTTGCAAATTAAAGACTGGGGTTTCTTTTATATTTTTCTGTTCCCAATGCCGAATTGTAGATCTGCTATTGCACTTCCTTCTTCATCAGGAGACATTTCAAGTTATTGCTACTTTCTGCTAATAACATAGTGCTATATGTATATATTTTTTTTAAAAAAATTATTTTATTTTACTAAGTTTCAAATACAATAAAGACATACTGAACAAAAAAGGAAAAAACAAAGATACAGAAAAAGGGGGAAGGGGGAAGGGGGGAAGGGGCTTCATGGGGTTGACTAATGTTATGGTTTCTTCACTCTATGACGCTTTGGATCTTCTCACTCATTTGTCAATTCTTCTTGGAATCACTTCTTCCTTAATTGCTAATAATTATCATAAAGTTTGTTACACAACTAATAAAGAGTAAAAATAACCAACAAACGGAGATCTAAACTATACATATTGTTATCTGAAATTCTACGATTCAAAATTACCCATCCGGAGGTCAATATTTTCTTTATCGAATATAAAGTCCCATGTGGGTTTCCATGCTTTTTAAAAGTCCACTAGACCTTTGTCTTTTAGAAGCTTGAGAGTTTGAGAGTTTTGCCATCTCAGCCATTTCAAAGACTTTGAGTAGCCATTCCTCTACTGTTGGTACTTGCTTCACCTTCCAATATTGCACAAAGACAAGTTTTGCTGCCGTTGTCATGCATCTAGTAAGTATTGCTTGGTTCTTTCCTAACTGTTTCTCAATTATGCTTAGCAGAAATAATTCAGGTTTCATTTGCAAATTAGATTTTAATATCTTTTGCATTAACAAGTAAATTGATTTCCAGAATTTTTTTTTGATATCTTATATGTCCACCAGATATGATACAGTGATCATTCTTTTTCTTGACATTTCCAGAATCTATTAGAAACCCTTTTATACATTTTAGCCAATTTTGTGTGTGTCAAGTACCGCTATATGCGTATCTTAATGTTGTTTCATCTATCAGTCTCCACTCCTCCTTCATTTGAGTGTAATCCATCCTTTTGTATGATGTGTTCTGTACAATAGTGAAATAACACTCTGCTGTGTCTCACACCTCTGCCAATGAGAAACTATTCTCTTTCTCTGGTCTACCCTAACAGTAGCCAGTAGGTGATCAGGACAATCATATGTTGTAACACACACATTTATTTTAGGATGACCTATAGCTTTCATGTTCCACACAATCAAGGCTTCTGTAGTCTATAAAGTACAAACTCATTTTCTTCTGATTTTTTTTTGTACATTCCAATAACTGCTTGAACTACAACTTTCCTTGCTATTACAGCCATATTGTTTCTTCTGAGTTTGCCATTTCTTTGTAATTACATGACTGAAAATGTCCTATTCCATTCATTTTAGTTCACTCACACTAAGTATTTAAGTGTTCCACCTCTTATGATTTCAAGCTTACCTTGATTCACACCCTCATGTTCCATGCTCCAATTGCATGAGTTGTGTAGCCTCAGACTTCCCTTTTGTCCCTGTGCACATCAGCAACTAGCCATCCTTTGAATTTTGAACCACTTGCTTCATTAGTGGCTACAATAGTTGTACTTACCCTTTGCTCTTCCTTAGTCGTTGACTGAGTGCCATCTAATCCAAGAGTCTTCTAACACTGTCACTCATTTTATTTTGGATTATCTCACCATAGGTTTTTGAGGCATAAATATTCATAACTGGTTTACCATTGCATTCTTCTGTGTGGTACTAATAACAGTTAGGAGTCTGGTGTCTTCACCTTGGGTGACCCTGCTAGAAGTTTATGCTCATAATTGAGTCTACTGTGCTGACAGCATTGCTGTCATTTTCCCTGTATCACCGCATACCTCAAGACAAGAAGTTAAGCAAGTGACAAAGAAAATGGACTACCATGATGAATATACTGTAAGGTGGCAATATGGAACTATTGCTGGACCCCGAGAAAGAATGGAAACTTGTACATAGATGAAAGCTCAGCTCCCATCTTGCCCCGCCCCCCAAGCTTATATAACTTTTAATCGTAATGCTCATGGAACCATAAAAACATGGCTATCATTTAATTTCATAAAAATTTAGCCTAGTTTTGTTGCATCTTGAACTTTCTTGTCCAATTTGAACTTGTGCCCAGAGAAGGAGCAGTAAAAAGCAAATCAACTGATTTAATGAGCTCCCAACTGAAGAATAAACTTAGGAGCACCAAATCATTCCCACCTCCTTTTTTAATGCTACCAAAAAAAATAAAAGGTTTCTGCTTTGCTTGGCAGACTTTGAGCACTACTCTTTCATCTTCTTTCCCCTTGACCTTCCTCCAATATTCTTCCCCTCTACACCTTATGAAATGCTTTCATGTCTCCAAATAATATTACATTTTACATGGTATAATTCACACCTCTACCAAATGAGTTTAGCATGGAGACCCTCCTTTCTGGGCCTTCTGAGGGCTTAAAGATGATTAGCTGCAGCGCTGCCAGCGACTGATCTTAATTCCAATGTACATAGTGGAAGGGATGTCAATATATTCCTATTACGTTAAACAATGTTTCTCTAGGATGGTCTTGATAATGACATTTTCTTCACTTCATATTCATTTAGTATAGCCAGAATGAGAGGAAATAGCCAAGGGACTCCCCTGCAGTGGAAGTGGGAAGGAAGCGATGATGAATACACAATATGTTGACTGCAAAGCCATGTCAGTTATGGAGACTGATGGCAATTACTATTCTTTGCTTTGAGACGGTGACTTGCTCTAACTTGCTAGTTTGGAGACACTTGAAAACTGTTTACAGAGGTGCCGGACAACTTCCATACAAAGTAACCAAGCCATAGGAGTGCATTCTTGCAGGGGGTCATGGAAGCTAGAGAGCAAAATACAATAAATCCAACCTCTTCCAGAAAAATCACAGCCTGCTTTATCTTCCATGGGCTTTTGGAAGCTAAAATGAGAGCTTAGCTAGCTAGGAGCTAGACTGAGGAAGGGAAGAGAAGAGGAGGAGGAGGAGTTGAAATTATTAGAGACTTCTTGTTGCTGCTGCTGTAGCTATGGTGTTGTTGATTTACATGGTTGCGGTGAATCTTAAATTTCTAGAAAGAAGCTTCAAAGAGTTTCAAAATGATAAATGTCTTTTAATTTGAATTTTTCTGGGGAGCATGGTGTGGCTCTCTGAGCGGCTTACTTAGATATATGTCCTATTAAGTTAATTAGGTCTAATAACTTAGTAAATGCGTCTAGGAGATTACTATATTTATATCTGTTAAAAAACAGAGATTAGCACATTTACTTCCTTGGCCTACAGCTCCCAGAATCCTCAAGGGAACATGTTTTTAGTGACCATTCTGACTGAGGGATTTTAGCGGGTGTAATTCAAAAAATGAATTTTCCAAGCTCTGCTATGAATGTCATCCATGATGACAACATTGCCCGTGGTAGTGAAACTAAACAGCAGTTAGTGGGAGTGGGGTTTTAGGGAGGATTTATGCTGAGGAGAAGTGGAAGCAAAATATACAAAAATATACATTAAATTGGCATTTGCTTTGATATATTCATGTGTATGGATACAGAGAAAGGAAAGTGAGGAAAAGTCAAACATGGCAAAGAAAGTGAAGCTAGAATGTTTTTTTTAGTTATAATAAAAAAAATCTATACATCTAAGAAAATGATACTTTGTATTTCCCCCACTCCACCCCCCATTTCTACAGTCATTTCCCCCTGCAAATCAGATTCAAGTCACTCGAAGGAAATTACTGAAGTATTCTTATGGAGCTGTAAGGTGGTGAGGTTTTGTGGGGGGTTTTTTGGTTTTGTCATCAGTTAAAATGATTTAGCAAAACCACCCCCCCCCAATCCCATTCTACAGATCCATTAGAATACCACAGTAAAAACTGATGGCAAACCCCAGTAAACATCTCATTAAGATACCACCAGAAGCTCCTGTGCATGACAAGATTTAAATTTATTTATATTGTTGTTGTTGTTTAGTCGTTCAGTCGTGTCCGACTCTTCGTGACCCCATGGACCAGAGCATGCCAGGCCCTCCTGTCCTCCACTGCCCCCCGAAGCTGGGTCAAACCCATGTTGGTAGCTTCGATGACACTGTCCATCCATCTCGTCCTCTGTCGTCCCCTTCTCCTCTTGCCTTCACACTTTCCCAACATCAGGGTCTTTTCCAGGGAGTCTTCTCTTCTCATGAGATGGCCAAAGTATTGGAGCCTCAGCTTCAGGATCTGTCCTTCCAGTGAACACTCAGGGTTGATTTCCTTCAGAATGGATAGGTTTGTTCTCCTTGCAGTCCAGGGGACTCTCAAGAGTCTCCTCCAGCACCACAATTCAAAAGCATCAATTCTTTGGCAGTCAGCCTTCTTTATGGTCCAGCTCTCACTTCCATACATCACTACAGGAAAAACCATAGCTTTGACTATGCGTACTTTTGTTGGCAAGGTGATGTCTCTGCTTTTTAAGATGCTGTCTAGGTTTGTCATCGCTTTCCTCCCAAGAAGCAGGCGTCTTTTAATTTCGGGGCTGCTGTCCCCATCTGCAGTGATCATGGAGCCCAAGAAGGTAAAATCTGTCACTGCCGCCATATCTTCCCCTTCTATTTGCCAGGAGGTGATGGGACCAGTGGCCATGATCTTAGTTTTTTTGATGTTGAGCTTCAGACCATTTTTTGCGCTCTCCTCTTTCACTCTCATTAAGAGGTTCTTTAATTCCTCCTCACTTTCTGCCATCAGAGTGGTATCATCTGCATATCTGAGGTTGTTGATATTTCTTCCGGCAATCTTAATTCCGGCTTGGGATTCCTCCAGTCCTGCCTTTCACATGATGTATTCTGCATATAAGTTAAATAAGCAGGGGGACAATATACAGCCTTGTCGTACTCCTTTCCCAATTTTGAACCAATCAGTTGTTCCATATCCAGTTCTAACTGTTGCTTCCTGTCCCACATATAGATTTCTCAGGAGCTGGATAAGGTGGTCAGGCACTCCCATTTCTTTAAGAACTTGCCATAGTTTGCTGTGGTCCACACAGTCAAAGGCTTTTGCGTAGTCAATGAAGCAGAAGTAGATGTTTTTCTGGAACTCTCTGGCTTTCTCCATAATCCAGCGCATGTTAGCAATTTGGTCTCTAGTTCCTCTGCCCCTTTGAAATCCAGTTTGTACTTCTGGGAGTTCTCGGTCCACATACTGCTGAAGCCTGCCTTGGAGGATTTTGAGCATAACCTTGCTAGCGTGTGAAATGAGTGCAATTGTACGGTAGTTGGAGCATTCTTCCATTGGGATTGAACTTAGGTTGTGAGCAGAGTCTTGGCTGCAGTACTGCAGTTTAACCACTGAACCATGAGGCTGTGTAAAAATTATTTAGAACGAAATAATTTTTACTCCAAACTAAATTAATTAATACATTAATTTCAGTTACACTTATGCTCATGCAAGGCTGCCACTACATTGACGTATAATGCAGGAAATGCTACAGGATTGGGACAATCTGATTCACTTTTTTGCAAGTTGACCGCATGATTATTATTTATGATGTAAAAGCAAACATGAATCAGCCCAGAGTCCTCTCCACTAATCCATATTTTTCCCATGCCACTGAGGCTTCTATTTGTTAAGAAAACAGATCCATTTGCATCAGTCTGAGTGGTGTGATCACTTGAACTGATGCTTAAAAGTTTGTGTAGAAGTGCTGGTGGTTGGTAGTTGGTAGGAGTAGTGTGAAAACACCAGGATGGCTGGAGCTTTGCAAATATACAATTTTTTTTAAAGTCTTGGTGTCAGCACTGTTGTGCTAGAGCTCCTAGCCATAAAGAGAGAGGGAGAGAGAGATGGAGATATGAGAGGAGGAAATTGCCACAACCTCTGTTTACAGCTCATTAAGGTAGTTCTGCTGTAGCTGTTCCTCCTGCAAATCAGGAGAGTTACAGGAGAGTTCTGTTATCAAGCTGCAAACAAGGTTGTTATCCAAATTCCTCCTCTCTTCCTAGGTGACCAATTAGCATGAATTTATCCAACTTGACTTCCCTGGTGCAACTTAAGATTCAGTAAATCCACATTTTTCTTACTGTGTAGTTGCACCCTAAGGTTGTTTGGATGTCTATGTCTGAAATAAAAATAAATTCAGAATCAGAGTATAGCATAGGCTTGAATGAAAAAACAGGACCAGCCTTGCCATTAGTCACAGTGCGTTGGTGAAGTAGGTACTGTTCCTTGGGTGATATTCTCTGTTAGAAGATGGGACTGTGTTTCAGGCATTCTGCATTGGGGGATGATGACCATGTCAAAGTAAGATTGAAGGGAAAAGGAGAATTTTGGAATGAGGGAACATTGTCCTTTACATCAGGCAGAAAAATTCTGACCTGGCAATGATAAGAAAATGTATGAGAACAGTTTCTGTGCCTGCTTTTCCCTGATATGCTCGATAAGACTGAAAACAATGAAATTTCAAACATGTGGAAAGATTCTGTCCTTCCACTGCAGTTGGAACACTGATTACATCCACTTCTTTCCTATCATAAACAAATGTTCTCTTCAAAGTTAATACTCTTTTTATATAATTAGAGAGGTGTTAACCCAGAAGCACCTGCAATTTGACTACCTTTGTCAGAAAAGTGTTTTCTTCTCCCCCGCAGACCGCAGACATAGGGAGTTTCCTGAAACCATTGGGTTTGCATGACACTAATTTACTCATGCAGTGAAAAACATCTTTAGTGAGCTGAAAATTAATGCCAGGTCACCTGCATCAAGACAAAGTCGATGTTGAATGCGTGGCAATGATATTGGGTAGCTGAGCTTGCTTTCATTTTAATTAAGCATGAAGATGAGATGTGATTTCCTGGGAATTAAGACAAAGATCTGGAATGAGTTTGTGCCTTGAGGTATGATTCATCAATTCCCCCATAAATTACCTTGACAGTGTTTTCTTGTGCTGCTTAGAAATGGATTTTTGTCTGCTTTTGAGTTTCATTTTGCATTAATTTAATATCTTGCTGCTTACATAAGCTCAGTGGGTTTTGGTCCTGAAAACCATGCAAAAATAATGACTACTTAACAATACAATTTGGCTTCTCAAGTACAAGCCATCAGTGGTAGATGTCAGATAGAGATGTACATATGTATAAAGCCCACTTTGGTGGATGCTTTCATTGCCATTGCATGTCTGGTATGAATGTAATGGGCAACTAAAACTGGCTTTCAAGGCACATTACCTAGACTATGTATTATTGGCTCTATTGTATGGTACAGAATTGCCTTGGGATCCCTGGCGGGTGATGAACAGATGCTTAGATAAATACATTTTAACACAAGCAACTAAATAAGATGCAAGCATTTGAATTGTGGATTTACTGTATCATGGGATGCTAAGAATTTTGTGGATCAATAGGGTGACCAATGCAGAACTACTAAGACAAATGAATAAGGATCAAGGAGTCATAAAACACACAAAATGCACAAAACCAGAATACTTTGGTGGTGTGACGGGAAGCAAAAAGTACATATTGTTCAAAGTGGTCATTTGAGGCAAAAATAAATGGGAAAAGAAGTAGCAGAATGAGAAGAATGTATTGCCAGAAAAATCTTGGAGACTGATTTACATGCAACACCAAAAATGTGTTAATAGTGCCTGCATCCAAAGTAAATATAGCCATGATGATGGCCAATCTGTGATATGAGAGGGGGGGGGGGAGGAGGAAACAAAGACAAAGAGAATTTAATTTTCTTTTAAACTTTTCTGAGCAATGGATCTTATTGCATTAACTATGATGGATGGATTTGAAATCCTGCAGTCTCTAAGAACCTTTTTGTTTCTATTGGTTATTATTTCTGAGAAGTACAAACAATTCCAATAATATAGCAGTTGCAGCATAGTGCAGACGTCCTCAACTCAGCTTTGGGACTGCCATGTCCTTCGGTGTCTTTGTTTTTAATCTTTTAATAACAGTGGGGAGGGGACTGGAGGACCAGCAAAACTATGGTTTTGAAACTTTATCTATATATAGCACAAGATGATTTACAGTCCCCGAAGTTTTCTGAACTAGTTGATGACAAGCCCATGAATCACAACAACTCAACTAGCGTTATTCAGCTTAACTGTCTCTAGTGCTTTATTATAATTCCATTTATCAGGACACAGTCGTCTGGAGAGCATTTGTTTCAGTTTTTAAACTTGTCACATTGTGAGAACAAACAATAGAATTGTGTAATAACCCCATGGGGGTAAGATGGATGGTTTTACTCTATCACCTAGTGTTTCAATGCAGGACACTGTTTTTATTCTCATGCTTTTAGCATGCTTTCAGCTGGTCTGTAAGTGTAACCTTCAGCTTTTGAAGGCTCTTTTAATTTCAAACCTCAATCATTCATAAAACAAGTTTTGCTTTCTGGTGTTTTTTTTTTTTTTTTGCTGCTTTGAAAAGCTTACATGGAGCTTCCCAGTGTTTACCATTCTACGACCAACTTCTTGTCTTTTATAGACTTTTCCTCAGAAGTTTAAAACGCCACTTATTTGGACCACAGCTCCCAGAATGCTCTGGAGAACATGCACACTGGTTGAGAATCAAAGTCCAAGAAAGTATAGTTGTAATCTATATTTAAGCATCAGGATATTTAAACTTTGAATACCTTCTGAATGGAATTGCATAGAATTTAGTTGTTCTTTGCACAGGACTGTTCAAGAGTTAGTTTGTTTGATTGATTTTTAAAATCTTACATTTCTCTGCTAGTGAGGAAACAAGACAGCATACAACTCCTTCCAAAATTAGTTAAAAACTAATTTAAAATTAAAAACTATAATATATAGATATTTAAAACATTATTTAAAAACTGTACATTTTAAAAGACTTCCCCATTTCATTTGCCTCCTAGCTTCCTAAAAGCCTCTCTAAAGAGGTATGTTTTCACCTGCTGGAGGTAGGAAAGGAGGGAAGGGGGCAAACACACCTCATAATGGAAGGAGAGCCATTCTGTGGGAGACTCAGAAAAAGACCTCTATCAGGTCCTCACAAGATATGCTTGTGAGTGTGGTGGGACTGAGAAGGCCCTCCCCTAAGGATCTTAATACACATGGGGTCCTCGTGCAGGGAGATGTGGTCTTTCAGATAGACTGGACCTGATAACTTGAAAAAGTTTTTGTTCTTGATACGATAAGCTGAGGACAATCTGTTGAGAAATTGCCAAACCCCTTGAGGGTTTTTTCTCCAACAGGATGATGAGACAAGTTTTTAAAATCAATTTTTCAACCTTTCGCACAGTTTCTATACAAAACTAGTGTAGACAGAAATGCCCTTCATGAAGCCAAATTTCTCTTTATGAAGTTAAGCACAGTCAAGGACTAGTTAATCAGTTTTTTAAAAGGACTAAAACAACAACAGAGCATATTGTGTCACCTTTGGGACCAAAAAGGGTTATTTAGCATAAGCTCCCTTCTTCCAATGCTTTGACCAGTAGTTGATTTCTTGTCCCAACTAAAAGTAGACCCATTCAATCAACTGCTGAACTGTAAATGAATATTGATGTAACACCCCCCCCCCCCCCCGAATTAATAGGTCTACTCTAGCCAGGATTTGCAACAGGGATACTAGTCTTAGTTCATGTATGAGTGTTGGTTTTTTTCTTCATAGGGCAGCAGCGTGGAATACTCTGCCCTATGAAGAAAAAAATACTCAACCTGAAATAACTTAGGAAACAGTCCTGATAACTTACTTTCTGAGATGTTATGGAAGGTTTCATAGAAACATTTTTTTAAAAAAAAAGCACTGTAGTTTTGTTTTTAAAACAAAAGAATTAGATGTTAGAGGTCATCAAAAATACTTTTGTTTTAAATGAAACAGAAAAGAAATTTTGGCTGGCAAAAGTCATGTATTTTCAGCTAAAGAAGCTAGCTACAGTCCACAAAAGCTTATGGTAAATAACATTTACATCAAATAACCCTTGCCAGTCTTTAAGGTGCCATGACACTATTGGTTTTGCTGCAACAAAGCTTTGCCCTTGAAAAAGATGAAATTATGGGAAATATGCAAACCAGCCGCAACACTGATTTTTTAAAAAAAGAGAACATACAAAATGGCAGTAGTTATCACATAATGTACAAAAACCAACCTCACAACTCATGCAATAATCAAATGCAAATAAGAAAAGGGAATATCTTGCTGTTGTTTGTGTGTATGTGTGTATGATGTGCCAAGTTGATTCTGACTTACATGACCCTAGTAGGGTTTCTGGGGTATGTCAGATATTTAAGAAGTGGTTTTACTAGTGCTGCCTCCCTAGTGAGTTTCCGTGGCCAAGGGGATCTGAATCCAAGTCTTTTTAGTCCTAGTCCAACACTCAGTCCAATACACCACACTGAGTGTATGGTGAGGAGAAAAATGTAGACATGTCTTGTTCTGCATAAGCATGAAGCCAGTGAGGATTTGCATCCTTAGCTCTGCATATGTGAAAGATGATGCCCTAGGACTTATTCTTGATTAAATTTGCATTGAATTGATCTATGCTTTAAAGGCCTGAAACCTATTGCACTATGACTTCCTTCAAAGCAGACATTTTAAACACTTAGATCACAAAGACCTTAACCAGCCCTTTCCTGTGATGGAGTTCTTTGCTCCCTTCCAAGATTCCATTGGCACATTACAGCTCATGTGTAGAATCCAGTTTAAACTCCTCAGTGTGAATTTGGGGTTCACCTCACTGTCCACATGGAATAGTACACCATGCATTTGAGGTTGTTTCCTCCCCCCATCCATTCACAGAGCTTTCTTTGATCTTCCTTTGAGGAAGTTTGCACTGGCATAAATTTGAACATCCACTCAGTAATACCTACTGGTCCACCTTCCTCCACATATCTGCTGATAATCTCAGAGAATTCTAAATGGTTGGCCCACTTAGAGATTTCCTGTGGTGTCTTTGCCAAGATTTGTTACTTTACATTCTAGTCTTAATTTCACTTTCCACCAATTTATCTGAGACAGAAGTTCAGCTAGTGGATCTGTATTTTCCAAGATCCTCTAAATTCTTTTCTGTCCCCCCTGGTCCAAGTATGGTAGTACTTCTGCCTAACTTCTGGGAACAGGACTGATTTTAGTAGAGCCTGGAAGTACTATGTTTTTGAGCAACTCTTTCTAGACCATACACTCCTGCCCCCCAGCCAATTATGCTGTGTAGACTAAATAATAACTTTTTTCAAGCTCAGAACTGTAGTGGTAACTTACCTATTTAGTTGAAATGTCAACACTACCAAGTCTGAGTTAACTTTAAGAATTTTTTTGGCTAAATGCCATTCTGCCCAGAAATCTCTTCTGACTGAACTGCATAATTAAAATCAATGTACTGTATAGGTTAGGGCGGGAAATCTATAGGATTATGGCCTAAATCAGATGGATCATTAAACTGTCCATATAACCTAAGTACTTTTAACATTTTTATATGGTTCGGTCCTATACATGCATGCAATAAGACTAGTAGGTTTTTACAACCCCTTTCTTTAAAAAAAAAAGTTGGTCATAATGGTTTTAACATAAATTGTAAAACAACCCAAGTAAAATATTTTATATTCTAACATTTCATTCTGTTTCCACTAATCTAAAAACTCTCAGTGCTCAGTTAGTGGCCCATACTCCTTTTCCAAAATGTTGGGTTATTTACCATAATAATTCTTTATGCTTCAGTATTGATGATGTGCTATAGAGCGGGCCATAACATAGTGTATGGTTACCATCTGGTGTGTTTTACAATTGCTCTGAAGAAACAAAGAAATGAATATTTTCACTGTTATTGCAGAGGGTGCTTTAGAAGGTAAGGTGGGGAGAAGCAAGTAAAGCAGAGAGAAGGATGTCAGATGCTGTCAATGGCGGAAGGCATTTTGCAACATCAGATTTTCAGTAAACATTATTGTTCCAATTTTGGAGGAAGTTGGTGCTGGTGGTGGGTGGGATTGAAACTACTGGTAGGTGAGGCTAATATAAAAAGTGGGGAATGCCACTGTCTCCTCTTCCTTTCCTGACATTCCCCTCCCTTTCTTGTTCTGCCACATCTTTCTGATTCCCCCTTTTCCCTCTTCTCTTTTTCTTCTTCATAGGTAGCTGTTACTCAAGTCCTATCCTGAAGGCATCTATACGTCAGGAATAGGGGGCTCAAAAGGAGACCTGGAAGAAGGGGCAAGAAGATGGCTCAGAGAAAGCACAACTCTCACTCAAAACCTGAAGTGATTGTTTGCAAAGGGCTTTTGAAATTAGGCCATTTGGATCTACGGTCTGACTTTCCCACCCTTGCTGTGTATCAGAAATAGGGAACACTGCCTTCATGGTTATCGCACCACACTCTGAGGTTGATTGCCACTGTTCCCACTACACAAAAGCAGGACATGGTCCAATAGGCAATGCCTTGCTCAAGATGTGCCCTGGGACAATACACAAAAACTCACACTCATACCTTTCCTGCTTCCATAAGGGTGGGCAAGTTCTAGCTATCTGGTGGTCTACCCACCATACTCTCAATCTTGCAGGCCTGTACTTGAGGGGGCGCTTTGTTCAAAAGTCACAGTGATCAAAGTTCTCTTCTAGTTTAGGAGAAAGCCCTCCTAGGCTGAAAACTATCCAGCCTCTTCCAATATAGCCAGCTCCCTCATGCTTCCTAGAGGGTATGACAGACATCTTTTGCAAAGACATTTTTAAAAATGGTTGTATCAGGGACTGGGAGAGTGGTGGGGCATGGGAGCCACCCTGGAGCCTTGGGCAGTTGCAGGTAGTCCAGGCACTGCACTTGGTGCTCAGCCTCTCCTGATTTAACATCACTTGGGCTCATGTAATTGAGTATCCTTGCTTTTACTGCTTGGTATGTTAGCATGCTGGCAATGGAAGCTGCCAGCGTAGTCTTAATCTCATCAATTTAAGAATTAAACATCTGCAACAAACACAAGTTGGCTTGAGGTTATGTGTTGCCTGTTTCAAAGATCTCTCTTTCAAAGTCAGTGAGTCCAGCACATTTTCTAACTCTAAGTGCAGAATTCTAACAAACTGTTTATTAGTATCTGTTTGTCGACATTCTGGGACTGTGCAGTTTGCTCAAGGACACACGAACCGCAGGATGTGTAAACCCTATTGCGGAGTTTTGAATTCGGGTAAAATTATTTTGCTTTGCCCAGGAAAGTCAATCTCAGTAACACAAATTACAAACAGTATGTGAGGGTGCAAACAAAACTCCAGCAACACCATCGAGCCACACAAGTCTGACTGATCCTTGCTGTCCCTTTCCCCAGGAAGGACAGTGGTCATCGGAGCTCCATGTTGCAGAGTTTTGAATTTGCAGAGTTTTGAATAGCTGCACAGCAGAACTGCAGGGATTCAAACAGCAGAATAGCTTCAAGTTCCCCAGAGTAGCCTGACAAACGTGACTGCTTGCAGCAACAAGAGAGGGAAAGAGACACAGAGCAGAGAGGTGGGGCTCTCTTTGAATTCAGAGGCAGAAGGGAAAATTGGATAGTGCTAGATAGATTGACAGTCACCTCAGCCCACAAAGGTCCCTCCCAGCAAACTGACTAAAGGCAGCATGTGAGGTCTGCAAAAACTCTAACACTCCAGACCCCAGCTTTGTGCCCATGCACTCCAACCAGAGTGACAAAAAGATGGAAGCCATAAGCTGTGAGTGTTGATTTAAGAATGATTACTTTGAAAGAAGTAGCATTAGAGGCTTGGAAATGAGCCAAACTGGGCCTGGTATTGAGACCAATGGGTCCCCAGGGCTGCATGTGATTCACAGACTGTGCTTTGCCCTGTCTTTGTCCTGAAGTCCTATTTGTCTGTCCCCCAAATCTCCAAAACAGTAAGACCTAGAATCACACAAGTATGAACACATACTATAGATTCTTTAGCTGACATTATAGGATAGTTCTCTCTTTAACATTTCTCCCAGATCCAAATCTTTGCCAAAAGGTCTCCATTTTTAATATTAATGAAGTATCACACAGTGTTGAGATGAGGAGATATGTGTCCCATAAAGTCTCCTGTCTGACTTGAAAGCCTCTTATACTATTACCTCTGATGAGTGATGAGTGAGAAAAGGCCATTTAAATCCAGGCAAATTGTTATGTGAAGTGGAGTTTTGCAATATGTGGAACTATTGTGTAGCATTGATGTTTGCTTCAAAGGAAATTGTTGTATTGAACTGAGCTAATGATTCCAGCCACCCCATCGATGGGAACAGTTTCCACAGAATAATTCATTTTGTTAGGGAAGTTCTAATTTGAGAGGAGGAGTTGCGTTGAAAATACCAGATCTGCAAGTAGGAGAGTTCCAAAACACAGTTGAGCACTTGAGCTGTGCAACAGAGTGAAATGGTCTGGCATGATCTTTCCCCTTCCAGGCTGGATTCATATACATATGATCTCAGTTATACTCAGCATACCTTGAAGGATTTCACCCAGATTGCAGCAGGGCTTTCTTCCCCTTGTATCTTCAAAAACAATGGCAAAATTCACCTGTGGCTGTATGGCTTATGCACAGAACACCAACCAGAGGGATAGATCATCAGAACACTGCACATATCTGCCTGAGAAAGTCTACATTTTCCTATTGCTTCTTATGTGAAAGACATAAGAACGCACCTTGATGCTAAAGCCCCCTTCTGAATGCACACCTCAAGGTAGACTGCAGTTGAGTGTTAAGAAGACCAAAATCATGACTACAGAGGAACTACATAACTTTAATGTTGACAGTGAAGAAATTGAAATAGAGATTTTGTTCAATAAATAATCCAAAAGGAGATGGCAGCCAAGAAATCAGAAGAAGACTGGCATTCAGAAGGGCAGCAATGAAGGAACTAGAAAAGATCACCAAGTGTAAGGATGTATCACTGGAGACTAAGAACAAGATTATCCACACTTCTGTATTCCTGATTATTATGTACAGGCATGAAAGCTGGACAGTAAAGAAAGCTGACAGGAAAACAATTGATTCATTTGAAATATTGTGTTGGAGGAGAGCTTTGTGGATATCCTGAACTGCCAGAAAGACAAACAGATGGGTCCTAGATCAAATCAAGCCTGGAGTAGAGGAAGCTTGTGATGTATATGTGTCCTTTCTCTCCTCATCCTTGCACATGCAGGTGACAAGCATAGGAAAGAGAGAGAATACATTTTACTGAAGCTTGGAATCAGCACCCGTCCTACCATTAGGCAGAGTGAGTACACGTGTATTAAAGGACAAAAAGTGTGCTGCTTATATACCACCCCATAGCGTTTAAAGCACTCTCTGGGTGGTTTACAAGTTAATTATGCAGGCTACACATAATAGCAAGAAAAATTAACTTAGCAAAGAGAACCATTATATGGTGATGAAAACTAGGGGGGGGGGGAGCTTTTAAAATGCATGGGACTATTTATAAAATGTTTTCAACCACATTAGAATTAGAAAGCAAAAGCAAAATGATGACGGGACTGTATCTGTTCCTCAGGCTGGATCTGAAGTGAAACAAAAAAAGCTAAACAAAAAAGCACAAGGAACGATGTGTGTCTGAGGGCATGAAAGGCCTCAGTGTGGCCTTGGAGTAGTTTCAGAAATGTTGTAAGGACAGAATTTTTTAAACAACAACAACAACAACATTTCTTTCATATCTCATAAGATTGTACATTTGGGGTAGGAGAGTAGTATGTGTATGGGAGAGAGCCTGTGCTATAGACTGGTATTCATCCTTGTGACAACCTTATAAGATACATTAGCATGAGAGATAGCAAGAAACATAGACAAGGTCATGCTGTCTGTTTCATTGTTGAGCGAAGATCTGAAGCACAAAGTTCTCAGGCCCATTCTGAAACACTAACCCAGTTGGGGTGAAATGTGTAACTCTTCAGATGTTGTGCTGTGCTGGCTAAGGCTGATAGGAGTTCAGTCAGACAACATCTGGAGACAAACACATTCCTCATCCCTACTGCAACCGCTACACTACAGATGGGGGAGGGGGAAATCCATAAATGCAGCATACTTCGTAAACTTTCCACAAAGTTCCTTCAGCATAACATAGATGCTTTTGTCTACTATACCATAAAGCACCACATCACATGATGTACCAATTTAATGGTCATATACCGCTTGCACACACTGCATAAATAGTGCACAGATACTTGCAGGGGTTACTGGTAGTAAGTCAAAACTTGCACAAAATTGGCTTATCCTGGAATACAGAAGATGTTGGCTGATGCCCTTAAAATTGAGAGCACTGTGCTTGTGTTTCCTTGGCCAAGAAATCTCCTCATATTTCAGCCAGATTGCAAGTAAACTAATCAAAACCAGAACTGGGATGATGCCTCTAGCACTAGACAACTGTTTTGTTAATGAACAGCTAAATATTTTTTTCATTATTGTTTAGAACACCTCCAGTTTACAGCTGATAGTTTGGGAGTGCATTACAAGATTGTACTTTGTAGAAAGCAGTCGTAGATGGATTATTTTTTGTGGTCCTGTAATTTAGTAGGCATTTATAATTAAGCTTCCCTTCTGCCCCCCAACCCCTTCTCTTCCTCTCTCTTTTCCTTTTCATTCCAGATCTTTTGCTTGTTTACAAGCCATCTGTAGGTGGTGGGAAAAGGGCCTGTGGCCCTGCTTCGCCCTTAAACAAGAAGCAGCAGCAGCAGCAGCAGCTAAATTACATCTCAAAATTAGAGAAGAAGTAATTCAAATTTGGGGAGTTTTGATTGTAAAAAGCAAATAATGCTGAGTATTGGATATTTCCTTTTAAAAGACATCTCCTATCCTTATCATGACCCATTATTTACCACTCACAAATCTTTTTGCCCAGGAGTGATGCACTGCTCATTTTCAGGTTCATAATAACCCACAATTGAGTTATTGTATGACTTTTTCTTCATATAAAGGTGCACAGCTTGATTCACAAACTTTGTGAGTGTGGGTTAGTCACTATCTACTTCCTGCAATAGAACTATTTGTTGGAAATTAAAACACCAATCTAGGTAACTAGAACCTTAATAAAGGATGGGAAGGGAGGAAATAGGCAGAAAAATAGCCAGGAAGTCTGCCTATTTCTCTGTTGCTGACTTTCTAAGGAATCTCCTTGCTGTAATCAGAAAAATGATGAACTAAGTGGAAAGCAAGTGTCTCATTTCAGTTAGGGTGGCTCCTAAAGCAATATCCAAAGAAGATCCCATGTCTAAACCAACAGAATCAAAGCAGGTGGGAAGCAGTTCAGACAAAAGCACTACTACTACTACTACTACTACTACTACTACTACTACTACTACTACTAATAATAATAATAATAATAATAATAATAATAATAATAATAATAATAATAATAATAAACATATCAAGGAACTTCTGTTTCTGATATGAAGAATCCACCTTTAGAGCAGAGAGGTCGGGTGGAGAGGATCCAAAAGAAGGATAAAATTCATCCCCAGCCCAAGAGGGCCTGTCAGGGCATGCATTATGGAAACAACTCATCTTCACCTACAACTGACAATATGGGCTATGCCACATAAGACAACACTTCTATCCTTGCTTTCCCCCATTTAATCACAAAGGAGTGCAGGACTTACCGCCGGGTATTGCAAACAAACTTCATTTTTAAAAGCTGCTTCTCCCAAACCTTGTTATCTTCAGAAATTTATCTTCAGGAAGTCTAAAACCATTTTTTAATTACTATGTAGAAAGTCACTCTCCAGTTGGAGCTTCTCTTAGTGTTGTTCTGCACTAATTGACAGCCTAATTGAAAGCTAATTGATGGTTGTTGTCCTGGAAGCTTTGACATGAAAATGACGTTAGTGGAAAGTGCCAGTTGCACTAAACTCTGCCACCTCAAAACACTGAGATTAAAAAAACCTATGCCTTCAAAAGTACCAAAAAAGATGGAATATCATGGATTTTGTCTGTTTTAATCAAAACAAGGTGAATATCAAGGTAGATGACAGGAAAAAAACTCTGAAAACATCAGCACAGTTAGGTATGTTACAGAGAACAAATGAATCATTCCTACATAGCTGAATTCCCAGGCCTCATCCTAGCTTCAGCTAGAGGCCCTTTGCCAGAGAACGACCTTGTTCATGAGGAAACCATATTTCTGAAAAGTCTTTCCTTGCATGCAGCCACTGCACCAGGTAGACACTAGCGTAGCCCATGTTTTCAACTGAGGAGGGCCACCAGAGCTCTTGGGTATTGAGTGATGCCCACACCATTACCTCTGACTTACAAGCTGGCTCTCCATCTCTTGGAGAGTGGAATTTGCTATGCTTTCCCTGGAAGACAAGGAGATACAAGGGTGACCTCTCATTGATGTCACCTGACCCAGAAGGCTCAAGATAAAAGTTCTCAACTCCATACCCTAATAATACCTATTGAAGCCAACAAGAAGGGACACAAGTCTGTGCAAGATGTCAAGATTGCAATCTCTTCATCATGCATGATGCTATGAAAAACAGGCAGGAGAATGTGGGGAGAAAAAAATCATGTAGTCTGCATGTTGTTTTAAGTTGTCATGGTGGGGATGGTTCTCTGACTCTGATACTGGACTCACCAGAAGAGCATTTTTCCACCAGGGTAATATAACATGATCCTATGGTTATGCTTATTGCTGTATGAGATTAAGCCATCTTTTCACTGAGGATTTCATTTAGTCCACATTTTGAAGCAACAAACCTGATCTGCAGCTCCCCAACAAAAGTGTGGAGTTCTGACCTGAAATTTGACACTGCTGCTCTAGGTTTAAAGAAAAGAAAAGAAAAGACATTGTAGATTAAAATAAATTTAGAAGTGAAATCTTCAAGAGCTAATACCTTTTTTTGAAAATGAGGAAATACATTAAAATGTAAGTTTATTGAAAGATAAATTTTCATATGGATTTTAGAAAAGAATTTACAGATTAATGCAGAAATGGAGCAGAACAGGCTTATGAATGGCACATATGAAATTGAAACAGTCCAGAAGCTAGTTGATCAATCCATTTATCATTAGTAATTACAGCTTACCCCTTCCTTTCCCTTTTTTGTACAAGACTCATAAACACTGATAAGACGCAACAAAAAGGGCATTGCAAATATAATAACAACTCTAAGAGCAGCACATATTATATCACAACTTGATATTCTATTGTATATTGCAACATATATTTGAACTGGTTGTCCGCAGATGTCCAGAGAAACAAATTGGATTAGTCTGATTTTCCATAACAAAAATATATATGGTGTATTTCTTGTCTTAGTATAATTTCTTATCCTTTGAAAAAGCACTAAGGAAAAATAGTTGAGAAGCACCTAGCCCTATCTCTGTAGTTGGAGTGTCACCTACTGGACAATCCCGGAGTCCTTAGAAGCTCAACATTCAATAAAAGCACAACCAAGAAAGGATAGATGAAAAAAAAAAATCAGAAAAGAGAAGAATGTGTTTTCTATTGCTTAGAAAATATGACTCAATCTAGAGAGTATATGTTGCAAGAAAACCGAGTGAAGTTAAATGTTAAGAAGAACATCCTGATAATACAAGCTATTAAATGGTGAGACAAACTGCCTTGGAACACGATAGGCTAGAACTGCTTGATAGCCCAGTGATTTAGGCATCTGGCTGCAGAGCCAGAGATTGAGCATTTGATTTCCCACTGTGCCTTCTAGACATGGGCTGGACACGATGATCCATAGAGTTTCTTTGAGTTCTGCACTCTTAAGAATCTTCTTCTTCGATTGGATGGTGACCTATCAGGGAAGCTGTTAGCAAATTTCTTGTGTGAGCAGAGGGTTGAACGAGGGCATCTCTGAGATAACTTCTGACTCCGTGGTTTAACTGCACTGGAGCCAAAACCACAGAGCACATCCTACCTGTAAAGAAATGTGAGACATATGAACTAGATTTGCTGCTGGAGCACCTCGGGTGGTCCCAATGCTGGCTGAACACACTCTCCTCCCTCTCACAGGGACTCGGTGGGCCAGGCTGGGCTCACCTTGTGGTTAGTCAGCCCTGTGTTGTACAGTATGCTGGCAAGAGCTGCTATACCAAGCACAAACTGAACTGTGCTAGCTTCCTTGCCAGCAGATGCATTGCCACCATTCCTATGACCAGATGTGCTCATCTGCATCTCCCCAAGGGTTCTCTAGAAAGGCTCTTGGGCCATAACCCAGCAGCTGGTTCCAAAACTGCAATGCCCATAGCTGAAACCATTGGAGGCATCTTGGAATTCTTGACTGCTTTGGACTTTGTGCTGGATGGGCATGCCTGCTGAAGTTGACTTGGCTGCTGTGATTGTAAAGAAAATTTCATATGTTCTTTCAAGGACAGACTCATTGTGATTAACAAACACACCCTGTATTTTTCATTTTTGTTGCCTTGATCCGCAAGCCAACTGCCTCAAACTACATACTACAGTATTGGGAAAGAAAAGGAGGCTTGACTATTGTTAGTATTTACACTTGGATTCATTCTCATATTTTTGAAAAGGCCTACAGCCTACACTGCCGCAAAATTCCAAGGTTGGAATTAAATATCTTTGTGATTAGTTTCTGCACAATGAAAGATTGCATTATGTGCAATAAATCTTTCTCTCCATTAAGTATCCTAAAAATAGCACCTGCATTCAGGTATCACAATGCTTCAGTTGATTAAATAATCAGTTAAAAGAACAGCAGTACGGAACATATGACAAAGAAAGGAGATGTGAGGGGGGGGGGGGAGACTGAGAACCAAATAGTGACAAACTTCTGCAATTCTGTGAGGTAGGAGAATATCCCACGAACACTTTGTCTTTAAGCCTGGGAGGCAGGCTTCTACCACTCTTGTTTTAAATAACTTTGATCGCTTGGGCATGCAAAAAACAAACAAACAAACAAAAAAAAACCCAAAAAAAACAACAACCCAGACTTCTGCTGGGATGATGAAGAATATATTCTGTTATACACCTTACTATCCAAGTAAACAAGGCAAACAAATGGTTGAAGCCAAAATTCAAACTAGGTGACAGAGTAAGTCAATACCATTTGCCAATTCAATGCATTTGTTAAAGAACCAAACAGAGAGAAATTTAGACAGAAGGATTTACTCTGAAAATAAAACCTGTAGAGATACCATTACCTAGCCTATCAGGATCTAGTCACTCACAGAAGCAACTTTCTTGGGAAGGTCAGCAGTGTGTGCCTCTTTGACATAACATTCTAACTGGTGTTGTTTCTTGGGTTTTCAGCTTAAAACAAAATTAATCTCTTTTATATCTGGGTGGTTTGAGGGCAGGTCAGAGAAAGAGAAATACAATCGACCAATCTAATGATGATGATGGTTGTTGTTGTGGTTGTTGTTGTGATTTGGCTATCCAGATAATTTTTGTGAGCTCAATAAACCTTGACTGTGCACTGCATTGCATGCCATCCTGTCGACTCAATTTATGGAGACTTTTTCCAGGGCTTTTTAGGTACAAAGTACCCAGAAGTGGTTTATCATTCCTTTCTTCTGGGGACACTGGGACTGTGTAGGTGGCCCAAGTTCATTCAGTCTCACTCTACTCCCCAGGGGCCCAGTGGAAAGACTTTCGTGGATACAGCAGGCAGGTAGGGGAGAGGAACATTTGATGTTAAAGTCATATAATCCGTGATCAAATGACACATTTAACTGTGACAGTTGATCTTCATGCCACCTCTGCCACCTGCCTCTTCATCGCTCCTTTTCAATGGTGTGCCAGCACCAGTGCTGCAACTGGTATAATTTTTACTGCCCTCCCCTTCTCCCATTGTGGAAAGGATTGGAGATACCACTGTTTTTTTCTTGCGGTCTGGAAAGAGTTGAAGAGCTTTCTTTCCCAGTGTACTTGGAAATTAGGGATTTCAAGTATCTGGCTTTTTAAGATTTCTTTCCAGAAAAGAAGAGGAGAAAGTTTATATTTGTTATTGTTTGTTGGCTGAAAGCACCTTTGGGATGCAAGAGTTTTTTTATAGACTGGATGCGGGGTAGGGATTTTTCTGCCTCCACTTTTATTGCATAAGTATATTTGAAAATAAAGAAATGTTATAAATGCCATCTTGCCTTGAGTACTCTCTAATCCAAAGAAAACTGAACCCAGACAGCAGTCTTTTAAAATTTTCAGTCTATACACAGAAGTGTCAGGAATGCAAGAGTATCTTCAAAATATTGAAATGCCTTCGAATTATTTAGCTGGCTGGATAACTCAGTGGTTGAAGTATCTGGCTGTGGAGCCAGAGGTTAGGAGTTTGGTTCCCCGCTGTGCCTCGAGGGAGAAGACCCAGCCTGTGAGGTCTTGGGCAAGCTGCACAGTCCCAGGGTACCCCCAGAAGAAGGGAATGGGAAACCACTTCTGCCTATTCGCTACCTGGAAAATCCTGAAAAAAGATTGACTTGGTGGCACATCATTATTATTGACTAATGTTTTATTTTATTTTATATTATTTATTTAAAATATTTTTACCCTGTCTTTTCCCTCAGAAACAACCTTAGGCAGCCTACATCATTAAAAGACAATATTTAAAACTAAAAACAGTAAGTATACAAATGCTAAAGAGGGTCAAACAAATACCACACTAAAAACAAAAGTGACACCAAAAGCACATTCAAAACAGTAAATCCGCTCCCAGACAGCCAATTACTAGGAGAAAGTCTGTCTGAAAAGAAAGGTCTTTGTCTGCTTGTGGAAAGACAGCAAAGATGAGGCCAGCCTGTGGGAGGGAGTTCCAGAGTTTGGGTGTGGCGACGGAGAAGGCCCTCTCCTGTATCTCCACCAAATGCATCTATGAAGGTGGTGGGATGGAGAGAAAGGCCTCTCGTGATGATCTTAACACTTGAGCAGACTCATAAAGGGAGACACGTGGTCTTTGAGATAGCTTGGACCCAAATCATTTAGGGCTTTATGGGTTAGAACCAGCACTTTGAATTGTGCCCAGAAACAAATACATTTTATGACATTTGATATGACCTTAATATATCAAATGGTCAAATCATTTGTTAAAAGATTCATTTCACTTTTAAAACATTTTTCAGTGGTTGGCATTGATAAAGTATGGTTAAAAAGAAATGCAACTAGTCCTCAGTGCTATGCTCTTGAACATCAATTATCCCACCTTCTGCATAGCCACATGTTTTTGAAATGACAGAGGTTCTGAAGAGGATCTAACAGATTTATTTCAATGTGAGCTTTCACAGATAAAGGATCCACTTCTTCAGACACAAAGTTTGACAAAACACTGTCTACAGTGTTTATACCCCAATGATGGTAAGGGTCATCACCAGGTGAGGATACAAACAAAACTGACAGTGCATTGTTAACATAGGAATGGGGATTATCAATATGTTAATTACTTGAAGCTGCTGGTCATACCCAAGATGATAAGCTGCATGGCAGGTAGATTTGCCTGTCATAGAAATGCTAAGATACGTTTCTGGGGCAAAGGTCAGAATGTGTCAAAGGAGACAATTATTTTATGCCTATATTACAGAAAACTAGGCTATGAATATACAGTATGTAGTGCTCTAAGATGAGTGTCATCGAAGCTACCAACATGAATTTGACCAAATTCTGGGAGGCAGTGGAAGACAGGAGGGCCTGGCGTGCTGTGGTCCATGGGGTCACGAAGAGTTGGACACGACTTAACGACTAAACAACAACAAGTGCTCTAAGAAACCCTAATCTTTATTTATTCCCTTAGAGATACACTGGAATTTGTTAGTGCAGCATATTTCTGTTCCCTCCCTCTCAAATCTCTCTTTTCAATTCCTTATTTCTACAATAAGGAGATCCATAACATAATGTCCTGGGAAACTGAAATGTTCCAAAACCGGTTCCTTTGTGTTGCCATTCCTGTTGTCCAGTTCATGTACATTCATTCTTTTGTGCAGAGATTGTCCTCTTTGTGTTATGTAGCCTACAGAGGGGCACTGTCAGTAGAAGGTGGCATAAGTCACATTAGAGGATGAACAAGCATCTAAACCCCTGATATCGTGGCTGATGTGGTTGAGGCATTTGATGGTATTGCTAGTGTAGATGTGAGGACATATATGGTGTCTAGGTTTGTGATAACATCATACCCATGTTCTGTTATCTGTTTTGTGCCAGTAGTTCTTTAAGATTTATGATTTGTTTAAGACCTGTCTATAGGCATGTACCCAAAGCCTGTTTTAGCAAAGTACTATTGCCCAGATTAGGTGGCAAATCATGGATGATATGTCTCAGTTAGGACTACTAATAATGTCCCATCATTCTCTCTATTGGACCTGTCTTACAGCAGTTTGTTCTTGGGTGCATTTTTGGCTTTCTGTGTGGAATTGTATCAGATTTGACTTTTCTTCTCTGTTCCCCCCCCCTTACAATCTCATTTTGTTTTGTTTTTTTAAATTTCCAAAACAAATACAAGAATACAAAATACTTACTAATACAATCTAAAACACAGTGCACCCCCGTACCCACGGGACCCTTTGGAGCAATACTTTTATTACGAACCTCCTTTCCAAAATTGTATTGATTGTTGCTTAGAGGCTTTCACCTTTCCTTTCACTAATACAAATTCAATAAATCTACCCCAAATAGCATAAAAATTATTTAAACGTATTTCCCCTCTTTTCATCTTAAGTTCAGTAGTCAATTTATCATTTAACGCAATGTCCCATACTTCAATATACCAATCTTCTAATTTAATATCATTTTTATCTTTCCAGAATCTAGCTATTAATATTCTAGCACTTGTCATAAAATTAGAAATCAATTTCTTTGAGCAATAATCAAGTTCTATCTTATAAAAAATTGACAGCAAAGCAATTTTAGAATTAAGTTCGATATCTTTTCCAAATATATCACATTTTTCCTTAAAAATCAATTTCCAAAATTTCTGAATCAATTTACACTCCCACCACATATGATAATACGAGCCAATTTCTTCATCACATTTCCAACAGGCCTTGGAATAGTCTGAATTTATTATGTTCAATTTCACCGGAGTCATGTACCACCTTAAACTAATTTCACCTTTCATTACCCTCCAGAAATCCTTCAAGTGGTTATTTTTTACCTTCTTGCTCAATATTGTGTTTCTTTGGAGAACATCATTCCAATCATAAAAAGTTTTATCCTTTATCTTATCCATAACCATATTGAAATCCCCTGCCATAATAACATAACCCTTCTTTACCTTCTCCATTTCTTTAATAACCGTGTCATAAAAATCTCCTTGTTTATTATTAGGTGTGTAAACATTAACCAAAGTATATTCTTCCAAACCCATTTTACCCTGTATTATTATAAATCTACCATTACAATCTTTTACTACCTGTTTCATTGTAAATTCACAATTTTTAAAAATTATGATTGCCACACCTCTAGATTTAGACGTTCCAAAGTTTTTTTCCATAAATGTCTATATTATTCATCTTAAGTTCGTTGACTCCATCTTCTGATTGATGAGTCTCTTGCAAAAAGGCAATGTCCACCTTATTTTTCTTCAATAAAGCTTCTATTCTTCTTCTTTTCACTATTGATCCCAGGCCTTTCACGTTTAAAGTGGCTAGTCTTATTCTCTTGCCCATTTCAGTTCAAAGTCTCTCCTCCTAACAGGCCCCGTGTGCAACCCATCCCCCCAACAAACAAACAAAAATACACTAAAAATTAAACTCAACATAACCCAAACATATAATGCTTTACCCCTAACAACCCACTGAACATTTATCTTTTTCCCCACCCCACTATATTCCCCCTCTATAACTACTAGCGAGGGCACAAGGGGGGGGGAGGCCACTATTCTCCGGCGGAACAGCAATCAGAACCTCGCCTCTGTTCTTTTTATCAAATTTTCGCATTTCTTCTTAATATTTCATAACACTGAAGCCCCCTTCTCCACCCCCTCTCTCCCCTGTAATTATAAGTAAACAAACAATTAAAATCCAGAATTATTAATAATTTTAGTTTTATTATTACTATTGTTATCTATTATTAATATAATTAGTATAGTTAATATTAAAAACTAGAAAGAAAGAAAGTGAAAAAAAATCGATATAAATCAATGAAGGAAAGAGAGAGAAAAAGTAAAAGTAAATTTTTTTAAAAAGATTTGGAAGGGGGGGAGATAGCAGGTGGTCCGTCTTCTAACCCTTCAGGAATCTGGTCCTTTCTGCTTCAACCTTCTGTTTTTTTGCTTGAAGTCGGAGTTAACTCCTGACCTCCATCTTCCTCCTGCCAGAGTTTCCATGCCTTCAACTGGTCTTTACCTTCTTCACATGAGTAGATTTTAAACAGAACCTGATCTTTCCAAATTTTCAAAAAAACAGGATGACCCCATTGGTATTTGAGATTATTTTTGATCAATACTGCTGTAACAGGCTTCATAGATTTTCTCCAATTTAAAGAGTCACTGCTTAAATCTTGGAAAATCTGCAGCTTAGTGCCTCTGTAGACCAGCTGGTCTTGTTTTTGTTTAATTTCTCTCATAAATTGTTCTTTCTTTGTATAATTAAAAAACTTCACCACCACTGGTCTTGTCCTTGGGCTTTTGGGATTACCAAAAAAATGAGCTCTTTCTATGTCCTGTTCATCCAAGTGTTGTGTGCCCATTATGTAGTTAACCCACATTATAATCTCTTTTTTGAGGTCTTCTCCATGTTGCAACTGAAAATTCATTATTTTAATGTTGGACCTTCTGGAATTGTCTTCCGGATAAATCAGCTTTTTGTTTGTTTCGCTGATTCTCTCATCCAACCTGCTTACCTTAGTCTCATTTGCTTCTGCCCTGTCTCCCACTTCCTTAACTTTCTGTTTGACAATTTTCAACTCCTGTGTCATTCCTACGACTTGATCTTGAAGTTTATTAATGCTCATTTCAATAGACTTGGCTCGTCTCGCTGCTTGCTCAAACTCCTGACTCATTTTACAGGACATGTCCTTCACAACTCGTGTCAGTTTGTCCATTGCTTCTTGCTTATCTACAACTTGGGATGGTGAGACTCTGACTCTTTTTTTTTTTTCTAATGCAGCCTCCACCCTCCTCAAGCGTTCCAGGCTGCGATCCGACGGCTTGTCAGAAGTTTTATCTAAAGCTTTACCTCTTGTCCAAGCAGGAATTTTAACAGCCTTGTCCTTCCTCTTTGGCATAGAGAAGAATAATTAGGAATGAATATTGTTGTCGGAAGCTCTCATTAGAAGCAGGGCTCTAAAAACTCTAACAGCTTATCAGACTAAAAAATGAAAGCAGTATTCCACTCTAAATCAACACAGTCTTTAAAGAGTTTAACTAGATGTACACATTCCTTATCTTTCCCTTCGAAGGTTTATGTAGAAAAAAACCAGTCGTCAAAAAGAAGAAATGCATTTTAAAAGTTGTTTACCATATCGGCGACACAGAGGTTTAGTTCTTAGCTGCCCATTCCTCCCGAGAGGAAGTGATGTCCCTCTTCTCTGTTTTTTAGTGTTATTCCAACGCAAACCAAAGAAATGAACATGTGAGTACCAAAACATTTGCAACTGCAACAATTTTCTGAGAGAAGGCTTGCATTTTCTGACAGAAATGCAAGGGTGCCAATATTTTTGGCCATGACTGTACATGTGATCTGGAGATATATGTTATTGCTTAAAGTGAAATAGTCTTGCTGAAAAGTATAAAAGTTACTTAGCCTGGTAACAAGACCCACTGCGTCCTCATTTGGAATTGAATTTTAATGGCTTGGAGGTGATATTTGTCAGGATTCGGTGTAAAGTTTCTATATATCCATAGTGACCAGGATGATGTCCTCTGGAAAGTCACACATGAACTGTCATTTCCTTAGAGGAATCTCTTATGTTGCTGAAGGTGTTGGGATCATATAGTTTGAGGACAAAGTTCCTCATATCTAGACACCCTTTCTTTTTATCTTATTCTCTCTCTCTGATCCTTGAATTTTTCCTAGATACGTAGATAAATACAATGTAAGCCCATTATAATGTTGAACAGCTATCAACTTTTGCTCTTAATTCTGATACTGTGGGAGATATATGGCAGCAATCTCAGCTTTCAACAAGACTTCAGCTGTGCTGTTTCCATCTAGAATCACTAGAGGGTACTGCTTGACAAACAGTAAGCCTATGTACTGTAAACCTACACATCTGACATAGCTTTTTAAAGTGTTTTTTCAAGGTATCACTCTACATTGTTTAAAATGACAGAAGGGAGCCTGCTTGAACAAAGTTGACTCAATTAAATAAAACCTTCCAGCATTTAATCTGACTCCCCGCTTATCCCAGTTTCATGGAGAACAACACAGTCATGTTCTTGTTCATGGATCTCTGAGAAAAGAAAGTTGGTTGTACGATTAATAAAGTAAACAATTTAACAAGGCGTGACTCTTAATTAATTTATTTAATGTGGCACAATCCTACATTGCAGCTGTAGTGTTTTGTTTAGAATCATTGTCTTGCTATGATCGTTATCTAAAACACATTTATGATTTTGAAAAATGTAGGTTTCAAGGCTTTGTTTTCTCTCAAAGGACAGATTTAAAATTTTGTTTGTTTCAGGATGACTTTTATGCCTGTGAACGAAATGGTGCTTTAACATTGTCTCAGTAATATCAATGACAAAAATTCATTATTATTTTTTGTTTCCCTCCAGTGTCTAAAAATCTCTTCACATTGGTTATAAATGGAACTCACTGCATTTGAAATCCTGTGATACCACTCAATACTAAATCATCCTTGTGCTAAAAATACCACAACACAAAATGTTATACATGTCTCCTTAGAAGTGCTACTTTCTATGGTGTTTCCTCACTGGAAAGAGATACAGTCTTCTTGGTACTTCTTTTGTCTAGTTATAGAATGTGGTGCTTTCATTTCTTGGCCTTTGGGTGCTTCAGGTTTCCATGCTGCATCCCACACTCTTTAATATCTGCTGGTATATTAAACTGAAATATCATCTAGTGGTGACTTGGAATGGGGGCAGAGGGTCATTTACAGATATGATCTACCTGTTCTTTTCATTTGTGAATTCTGAGGAGGCAGCCAAAGCAGCATGAAGACAACTCCATAGAAGATGGAAGTGTTATTGGCTGGGAAATAGATTGATTTGACGAGTGGTGTAAAACTGTTCCTGAATGGGTTTGCACTTGCCTTAGAGGGTCTGGCACACTGTTTTGGTGTGCTCCTGAAGTTGATATTATTTATGTTGGTTGGTGGATTCTGGGACTGATCACTAAAAAGAATAATATAGAATCATAAAATAGTAGTGTTGGAAGGGGCCTGTAAGGCCATCAAGACCAACTCCCTGCTCAATGCAGGGATCCATCTGACAGGTGGTTGTCTAACTTTCTCTCGAATGCCATTAAAGAGATCCCAAACAGCTATCCTTATACCATGCAAACACATTCCAAGTCCACAGCCAAAACCTGAGATTTGACAATCATAGACAGCACAACAGAGAAAGTCTCTGCCTCTGAATCATGACAAATCCAAGGGAGGATAAACCTCCTTATCCTCCTTCTCACAATTAAACTGCAGGATTGAACTAGACTGCAGTGTTTCCCAAATGCATTGCTTTGAGAGTACAGGTTCACAACAGGCATGTTAATTGCCATCGTCATATAAAAATCAAGGCTATTTCCCCCCTAGATCTATGCACAGGGACAGGGAAAATTACTTTTTTGGATGGCAACCTCCAGAATTCCACAGCCAGTGGTCAGTTGTAGTCCACTGATGTATGAATCACTTCACACATTTCTCAACCAGAACCACCTTTTGATTTCCCTGCTATTCAAGTTACAATGATGGCCACACAATTAGTCTTTTAGTCTTCTATGCTTGATGTTCATACAGACATCTCTAATTCCAGGGCCCCTTTATTAACTACGGATAAATGCTGCACCTTATTTACACACAACCTTGGCAGAAGCTGTTTGCCATGGCTGATTTATCCTGAGAAAAGACTTGCATCACAGTATCTGTGGTGGGTAGGTTCCAACATTCTGGATAGGATGCCCATTTCAGATGTCAGCTGGAAGATTTCCCAGAGAGCTGGAGATAGGAAGTCAAAGCAGAGGTCTACAGCAGCTTCTGCATATTCAAATTTAAATTGCAAAAACAGTGGATTCAACCATGAATGGGAGGACTCTTCCCACTGAAGGATCTGGAAGAGGGAACTGATTTTTGAATTTTGATTTTTTTGCCAATACCCCATCCTCTTGAACCACCTTCTCCATTCTGAAGAGTCTATCCCTCCAGAGTAGATTTCTTGAGGACACAAGACACAGCTGAAAGAAGATGGGATTGGTGAAATTTGACCTCTCTTTCAATTGCTAGGAGTGTCCTGTGAATCTGCTTCACTTTCAGCTTCCTCAGATGGCCATCCCTCCTTCTCAATGATACAATTGTTGGATAGTTTTTCAACAGTTCTGCAGGTTTTCCCCATTCTAAAAGGCCACAGTGTCTCCTGCAAGGTTTGGTTATTGCCAGGAGAAACTTTAACATAGTGTATTCTAGTAGTTTGGTTGTTCCCTTTTGCCTTGACCATCATCAACATATTGTCACTGAGAACTCCTCTGAAATTGAATTTGGCCTTCAGACTGAACAATGTTCCTCGTACTTGTTTATGAGGAATGCTCATAAACTTATCAGGTGTCAGGGAACCACCTGGCATCTCAAGAAATTGATGGGCTTATGTAAGTCTCCAGGCCAATCTCAGCAAGTGGTTCTGAAGGAGGAGACATTCGATTTGTATGTGTAAGATGGTTTTGGCTCAGGACAAAGGTGTTTGTATGTAGTGTGTTGTGTCCATGCACACCAAAAGGTCATGAATGAGAGGAGGTGACCAGGACAGAGAGATAGTGGATAGCTTAGTGCATGTGCACAGGCCCATTATAACATTCAGAGCAAGGCAGGGAATGGAGTGTCAGCACTGCAACTCATGAGCCTTGTTGTTGTAGAAGACCTAACATCACCAATGCAGGGCTTGAGGAAAGCAATTTCCTTGGGCTGGCAGTGAGCCTTCCACAAGCTAGGCAGCTCTCAAGTCTCAGGCATACGTGTTTGATTCTTTTGGGAGATTTTCTGCATGCTGAGCATGTTCTTGATCACTAAGCCATGGTTGCTCCTCTTGTTCCTATTCCCTAGGATATTAAGAAGTCAAAATAAATTGAATGTTTTTGGGGGAGAGCAATACAATACATGGGGCATTGCAAGCATGCCTCACCATTGGGAAAACCCCCCACAAATTTTCTTCTTTTCAAATTAAGAGAAAGAAAAATGAAGCTGGTGGACCTGCTTTGCTTCTAATTCTTTCTCCGTACTATGACATTTCCACAAGACCTTCCTAGTGGAGTCCACCAGCAGTACTTCAGATCAACCAGGAGAGGCTGCTGTGGAGCTGTTGGCCTTTTGCCCTGTACTAGGAAGTGAGTTGTTGTCATCTTGATGTTGATGGCTGCCAAGGAAAGCAAAGCTGGGAATTCAGTTACTGTTGTTGTCTCCAGGGAAAGCAAGGAAACATTCTGTTTGGAAGCAGAGTGTTACTTATTTGAGTGCATAGGTAAATAGTATTAACCTGTGTGCACTGATGATTTACTACGTAATGGGCAGCACTGTAGGCAAGCCAAACCCCTAAGGTTCCCAGGTTCTGTAAGCTATGCATCTATTAGTGGTTTGTTGTGTAGACAGATTATTTATTTATTTATTTATTTATTTATTTATTAGATTTCTACCCCACCCCCCTATACAGTGTCTACTCGGGGCGGCTTACAAATAGCATAAAATATCATAAATATCATAAAACATCAACATTAAACAATTAAATCAATAATATAGAGCATTCAAGATGGGGAATAATAGTAAACAAAAAACTAAAATTCAAGAATTGACAGAAGGGAAGGCCTGCCTAAATAGCCAAGTCTTTAAATGGCTCTTAAAAACACCCAGCGAGGGTGACAGGCAGATCTCTGTAGGAATCGAGGGGCCACTGCCGAGAAGGCCTGGTTTCTTTTTCTTTCTTTCCGGACCTCTCTCGGTGTTAGGCCCCTCAGCCGTCCCTCCTGGCTATGGCGAGTAATTCGGGTAGATCTAGGTGGGAGAAGGCGATCTGTCAAATATCGAGGTCCCAAACCGTTTAGGGCTTTATAAGTCATCATCAACACTTTGAAGTCAATGCGAATGGGCAGCCAATGCAATGCGGCCAGGGTGGGAGAGATATGCTGGTATTTTCTCACCCCACTAAGAAGTCTGGCCGCCACATTCTGCACCATTTGGAGCTTCCGCATCAATCTCAAAGGTAGCCCCACGTAGAGCGCATTACAGTGGTCTAATCTCGAGATTACGAGCGCGTGGACGAGAGTGGTGAGGGCCCCTCCATCAAGGTAGGGTTGCAGCTGGGCGATCCGCCACAGATGGAAATAGGCAGAGCGGGCCACGGACGCCACCTGGTTTTCCATGGTAAGCGCTGGGTCCAGATGTATCCCCAAGCTGCGGACCCCACTCCGTGCGGTGAGAGTCACCCCCCCAAAAGAGAGGGAGTTTCCCAAACTGCCCATGGAGGGGCCACCCACCCTCAAGACCTCCATCTTGTCCGGGTTCAGCCTCAACCCATTCAGCTGCATCCATTGCAGTACGGCCTCCAGACAGCGCCGAAGGGACAGAACGGCATCCACCGAAGTAGGTGAAAAGGAGATGTAGAGCTGCGTGTCATCAGCATACTGATGGCACGAAGCCCCACACCCCCCGATGATCCCACCCAGCGGCTTCATATAGATATTAAACAGCATTGGGGAGATGATCGACCCCTGTGGAACCCCACAATTGAGACTCCACGGGGCCGAAACATTCTCCCCAAGCTGTACTCTCTGGGGACGGTTCTCCAAGAAGGATCGGAGCCAGGCAAGCGCCAGGCCACCGATTCCCAGCTCGGAGAGCCTCCCCAGGAGGATACCGTGGTCGACGGTATCGAAGGCAGCTGAGATATCGAGGAGGACCAACAAGGACATATTGCCCCTGTCAGCCTCCCTCAACAGGTCATCCAACAGTGCGACCAGTGCCGTTTCTGTGCCATGGCGCGGCCTGAAGCCCGACTGAAACGGATCCAGAGCATTGGTTTCATCCAAAAAGGCTTGAAGCTGATCAGCCACCATCCTCTCCACCACTTTGCTGAGGAAGGAAACATTGGCGACGGGCCTATAATTGCCAATATCGTCCACCGCCAAGTTTGGTTTCTTCCTAATGGGCCTAATGAGTGTCTCCTTGAGGGCAAGAGGAACCTTGCCCTCCTGGAGAGATCCATTAATTATCGCTGTGGCCCGTTCCGTTGTTATGGGCCTGGCTGCTTTGATTAGCCAGGCCGGGCAAGGGTCAAGAGAGGAAGTGGTGGCCCGACAGCAATCAAGAACTTTGTCCACCAAATCTGGCGTCACAGGCTGAAAGAATTCAAGCACAACCGGGCAAGGCGGAGCGCTGGACATCTCTGCTTGATCCACTGTGTTTAAAAAAGGAGAGAGATCCTGGTGGATGGCCTCCACTTTTGATTTAAAAAATGCTGCAAATTGGTCAGGTGAGATATTAGTGGGAGGCCCATCACCCAGACCAATTCAGGATAGATCGCGAATTATACGTAAAAGTTCCGCCTGCTGATTTGAAGCTTTGCTTATCCGGTCAGCGAAGTGTGATCATCTAGCAGCCTTCACCTTAGCCAGGTAATGGTTAGTTGCGATCCTGACAGCTTTCTTAAATAGATAAACAGGAATGGCAGTAACTAATAGTGAGGGGAAGGGCAATGAGAAGAACGCCTACTCCCACCAAAATCTACCCGGATCACCCGATTGAGTCAGGAGGTGAGGCTGAGGAGCTTGACGCCGAGGGAGGCCCGAAAGGAAAAAACAAGAAACCGGGCCTTCTCGGCGGTAGCTCCTCACCTCTGGAATAACCTTCCTCCGGCGATTTGTGCGGCCCCTTCGCTGGGCACCTTTAAAAACCAATTAAAAACTTGGATGTTTACACAGGCCTTCCCTCCAGTGAACACTTGATTTTTCTTCTTTTTATTTCTCTTTTCCTTTTCCCTTCTCCATCTTGAATTATTTGTCTATTGATGTTATATTTTATATTTATATATATATTTTTATATTTTGTCATGTATGTTATGTGTGTTGGAAGCCGCCTAGAGTGGTCGTCTGACCAGACAGGCGGGGTAAAAATACAATAAATAAAAAATAAATAAATAAATAAATATGTTTAACTCTGAGAAGTGCCTGGTACCATTGTTACAATGGTAGGGGTTATGGTAGCACCAAACATCTGATGGCCAAAGGTGCCTCAGCCTTGCAGCATACCTGCTTGGATCTGCTGAGGTCAGTGGAGGAGAATGAATCCAGGAGAATGGTGGGTGACCTTATACCGAGTACTCATACTATTTGCTCATCAGACTATTTGTTCAGCATTGGCTACTCTGGCAGCAGTGATTTTCCAGGGTCCCAGGAAGAGACCTTTCACCTATTAAAGCTTTTCAAATAGCTTGCAAATAATTTAGTAGATATTGTTTCATTACCTACTGATTAAGTTTAAAATCTGTTCTTCGAGTATCTTGTTTGAAAAAAAAAATGTAAAAAAATCACAGTGTTAATCTGCAGTGGTCAATATTTGAAATTATTTTAGTCATGACTGAAGATAACTAGGAGCAGTGGCCACATTTGGCCATTTTAAGCAATTTTAATTGATTTTTAAATTAATTTTAAACTAGAACATTATGAATATGATTTATGCAATGAATTCACTTTATGGATTTTATTCTATCGACTAATGTTAGTATGTAAAGATGCCAATTTTCATCAGTGCATTAATTCTGACTTTTCCAAGCTCTGTCTCTGATCATTCCAGGAACTGAAGGTGAGACCATCTTCTTGCACAGAATATGCTCTGCTACTAACCTCCTGTTCCCTGAGATGGTTTGGGTTCCATCTCAGATCCTACAAGGACTCAGGGTTCAGATACGTTCTCCACTGATGGTCTTGACACTGTGATAATTGCAGAATTACCTTATGCAACAAAAGCTCAGTTGCCATTGTGGCACCAGAAAGGGGGTTAAGGAAGGTTCACATTTCACAGGCTACCTCAAACTACTTTCTTCTCTGTATATGATACTACAGCCAGGAGCACAGAGGTGGGGGAGGCATCTCTATTCTCCTCAATTAATGAGTTATTGATGAACTATCATTTCTGAAAAATGTATTCCCTTATTTCATGAATCATTAACAGCTTTGTCCTCCTATGCCCATTGCTAGAAGCATTAAGGTGAGAAGGCTTAAGGATACATTGAGGAGAGGGCATTGTAAGAACAACAAGAAGAAATCTACAGAATGGCCTTATAAAGATGCTTAGCTAATTAATTAAAGGCTTGGGTCAATTACCCAATTAATTACCATGATTTGATTTAATTACAGAAGTGTTCATTCCAAGTCCTAGCTTGCCAAGTGAACTGATTGATTCTACTCCAAAGAAAGAGGTTGTGTCTGTTTACTGAAGTTGTGTCTGACTAAGACATATTTTTGTAGTTTGGAAGCACAGAGCTGTGGCCTCGTTAGTCCTGGTGAAAAACATTTCCTCCAACTGCGAGATAGGCAGTTGGCGCATTTCTAAATAGGCTGAAGTATATTTTGACACATATGTCAAAATATGTCATTCTTCCTTCCTGGAGCTTGGAAGCATTACCTTTTTGTGAACTACTACTCCCAGAATGCGGACTTGCTGGGGATTCTGGGAGTTGTAGTAAAAAAAAACCATTTCCAATCCCTGTGCACTCATTCTCAAAAACAGTGGCCATGGACAGCTTAGATATTCATTTAATCGGTGACAGTTTGCCCTTTCCTTGTTTTTTGCCACAATATTTAATATCACTGGATCTGGAGAGAATTCTAGATCAGCTATTCTCAATCTTTTGTTTTGGCCATGGCTATAAACACAATATGAAAGAAATATGTGCTGAATCAGGATTGCATAAGTTGTGTAACGAATCTTATAAGGTGGTATGTGAAGAATTGTTTCCAGTCTGTCACTCCCTTCAAATGTGCCAGCCTCTCCCCAGGGAGCCATATGGCCCCCATTGAGAATGGTTGCTTTAGATCAAGTATAGCTCAGTGGATTGGAGCACTTGGCTACAAAGCCAGGAGTTGGGAGTTTGAATCTCCATTTCAATACTAGATGGAAGGAGACTCTTTATAAAATCATTTTTCTGAAATTCACCAACACCAGTTTAGGGTGGGTTTTTTAAACATAATTCAATCCTACAACTCCCATGCAAGGAAGAGTTGCAAAAGAGGGTATCACTTCTTTATTTTATGTCATTTTTAAAGACACCCTCCCAGTGTCATGCTTTTCTTTCTTCCAAGGAAGGACTGGGTACTCAGCCCATAATTATCTGCTGCTGTGGCCTAGATTTACAATAACATATTTCTAAACTCAAGCAAGCAGTAGACTTCTCCTAATCTCAGTGTATGCCAAAGGACAAAGCTAAAGCTCAAAGCTTTATACTGTTTACAAAAACTGAGAAGTAATTATAAGTGGTTTTTCCCCATTCATCGGACGATCGCCTCTTGTAGATAAAGCAAAGTCAGAACATCATCTGGAAGCAAGATGGTGGTTTAAGAACATGATAAGTGGGTTGTGCTCAGTATATTATTATTATTATTATTATTATTATTATTATTATTATTATTATTATTATTATTATTATTATTATTATTATTATTATTATTATTATTATTATTATTTTCTTAACATTGCTGGTGAATAGAGGTGGGCCAAAGAGTCAAGCCTAAATATTAAGAGTCAAGTCCTAAAAATTTACAGGTGAGATGATATGTTTGTAAAATCAGTAATTTCTGAATTTCAGGAAGCAAGTTAGCAGCTAGTTGGTTGTTATATGCCATCAAGTTACCTCTGACTTGTGATGACCCTATGAAAGAACAATCTCCAAAATATCCTGCCCTTAACAGCCCTGTTCAGCTCTTGAAAACTCAAACCTATGGTTTCTTTAGAGAGTCAATCCATCTTGTATTTAGTCTTCCTCTTGTCTGGTACTTCACAATTTTTGCATTATCTGTGCTTTTGAGGTTGCTTGTTGATGGAACTCCAACTTTTATAAGGTAGGGGTTGAAGGCAACGGAGGCTTCTCTAGAGCAGATTGAACAGGGGACCCTCTTCTGTGGCCTCTTCCTCTCCCAACTGGGACCGCTTCAGAGGTGTCCTGCCAAGAATCCTCTTCCCAGCTGGACTCCACCTTCCTGGAGACATAAAGTGGAGACTTCCACCACTCCCCTCCAGGTCTCCTCCTTGCCTGACATCTTTGTGCTTGTCTCTGTTTCTCTTGAAGCCCCTGACTCTTCCTGTTCCTCCTCCTCTATTTTCTCCAAGGTTCCCTCCTTCATCTTCTGTAGGTGCTTCCCATTAGTAGGCTCTTCCACAGAAACCTGTCCTCCCTTCCCCACACCTTCTAGGAGCTAACAGCTTCACCAGGCTCCAAGGGGCATTGAAGTGAAGGCAGATGGCTGGCCTTTCACTAAAGTAGATGGAAATAATAGTCTTCCATGTTGTTCCGATATGTGGTTTACCTCCCACTATGTATTATTGATGTCTTCACTTCCTTTTACTTACCTGCTGGAAGAAAAATCAATCATGAAAGCTGTATTAATATATCACATTCCATTTTCTGCATTGGTTTCTTTTACTGAATTAAAACATAAATTAGCATAGCATTCCTAGGCTTTCCTGTGTATTATTGATTATTAGAATAGGCTGGACCATAAACATTTCAGCCCATCTGCTGCTGCTTATGCTGCAGCATAACCCAATCAAAATGTTTGCTGCATGGTTTTCCTTTTATGGGTGATTGATTTTGTTGGCTGCTGTTTTCTTATAAAAACACTTACACTGTGTTAGTTTTAATGGTGCTGCAATACTCCTGGTTTGTTTTGTTTTGTTTTTTTGCTTTTATTATTCTAGTTTTCAAAATGAATGAGGAAGATTTTATGAATGTCGAAATGAGTTCAGACTGCGCACTTGTTTGTTTTTTCATATAATTCCAAGGTACTGACATTCAATATACTGACATTAACTTATAAAGCCCTTTATGGTTTGGGACCACATTACCTGTTGGAGCATCTCCCCCCAAGGTCATCCTCCCATGCCACTAGGTCCTCTAAGGGTATACTCCTTTGGGTGGCTGTGCTGAAGGAGGCCAGGAAATTGTCCACAAGAAATCAGTCTTTCTTGGTGGTGGCATCTTCCAGGGATATTGACAAGCATTTGGTCTGAGTCCCAAGTCAGAGTCAGAGTCTTTGTTACCACTGCCTGCATCCCAAGCCCCAAGTCAAAGTTTCTATTAAAAACAAGCTTTTCCTCCAAGACAAAAAAGGAGGAGTAGGTGGTTTCCAAGTTGTAAATTGAGTCTGAGTTATGGGGAAACCCCACCACCACCGAGTTGGGTCACTGATGTGACTTAGGTTTGACTGGATAGAGAGTTCCTCAACTTGAGTCCCCATTCCTGCCACCTTCCTTGTGGAATTGCCTCCCTATGGAGCTACATCTGGCCCCCTCCCTCTCTAGCTTTAAGAGGTTGCTGAAGATGCATCTCTTTCGGGAGGCTTTTGAAGGCAGCCTGTTAAGAATGTTCCACTTCTGTTCCGCTGCTCTAATTTTTGTGTCATCTAGTTTTATGCCAGTGAAAACACACATGTAAAGATACCAGAAATATATGGATTTTGATGAAGCTATACTGACCACCAGCCCCTGGAAATCAGGGTTCTTGCTCTCATGGGGAACCTGCACATAAGCAGAAACCTCTTCTTGGCAGATGTCTGGAGAAACCTAAAACAAAGAGGAGAAAGGATAAGCAGACTTTTTGAAGTGTGACAACTGAGAAGTAAATTTGCAGGTCCTCAACCATCAACAACATTTTAACTGTACCTAATGTGCTAGATATACTTCCTGATGAGAGTTTGCTTTGACAAGGTTACATTTGCTGCTGATGGTGAGATCCTAAGCCTTGTGAGGTTGGGGAAAGGACTGGGAAGAAGAAATAAGTAGCCTCCAAATGTCCTATAGCTGGCTGTTACATATTAATCTGAAATTATTGGTACTCTCCAGGAAAGCACAGCTGGCACACATGTGTCAGTTAACAGCTCATGCACAACTTGGAACATTATTTTGAAAAGCTTCATTTAGAGAATAACACACCCTTGAACAGAAAGAGAAAGGCAAAAATCCAACCACGTTACCCCATATTTTGGAAATAATTATGGAATGCTCCTTGTTATGCTCTCTCCCCCCCCCCCCAAGTAAAGATGTTACCAGTTTTTATTTTGCAACTGTTTTGTTATCAAGTTGGCCAGGGAATTCTGGGAATTGTGGCCAAAGAAAGCAACTTTTCCCATCCTTATCCAGGATAGCCTAGAAACCTTGGAAGACCCCTGAGAGGATTGCTACAGAGAGTAACCAAAACCAGGGCGGGGGGGGGGGGGTTGGGTTAGATTCAGAACAGTGGTGACATTTGCACAGTGAAAAGGCAAACACTCTGGAAAGAACAGAACCAAACCTAGGAAAGGGCTGGCAGATACCTTTTGTTGTGTAAACATACCTCAGACAGCCCAGTCAGCATCTGTCCACACTAAATTATGCCTCCTTTGTGTAATATACTTTTATTGCATAGCAGGGACAAGCAGCATATTTTTATAAAGGGTGATTCGGCCAGCAAGAAACAGCAGTGAGTCCCAAAACAACCTTGTGGCCCACACACATTTCTTTAAAATTTCGCCCACTCCACCAAGGAGGAAAACTAACAGACTGCTTTTCTTGTAACACCCACTCATCTATTACTAGGTGGGGGTGAATGACCTCAACCATCCACTGGATGGCATATTTGGTACCATAAACAGAAGAAGCCCTTTATATAGGGAGCAAGGGACTGTGCTTTTCCCAATAACTCACCCCCAGATAATTTTAAAGTCCTCTAAGTTGCACATACCAATGCAACATTTTAAATGTTGCATCTTTGGAGTAATGCTGTGATGGATGTGAAATCTAGACGTTGTAATTAAAGTTGTGCTGCATTTCTATAAGTGTGTGTGTGTGTTGTGTGTTGTGTGCATGCATGCGTGCGTGCAGAGAGAGAGATTGGTTTAAGTCTTGCCAAGGATTAAAAGTGTGCTGCATATATACAGCCCCATAGTGCTTAAAGCAGTTTACACATTGCCCACCCCCAGCAAGCTGGGTACTCAGTTTACGGACCCTGGAAGGATGGATGGGTCAACCTTGTAAAAGGTCAGTTGTAAAAGATCAGCCAATGGTTAGTTATTTACTCTGGTTATCAGTGTATTGTGTATTGTGTAATACAGTGTATTACTCTGGTTATCAGTGTAACCAGGGAAAAGGAAAGGCATAGATGTGATTTTCATGGAATCATAGAACTGTAGGTCAGGAAAGGACCCCCAAGGGTTGTTGAGTCCAACCCCATGACAAAGCAGGAAGTCCATGACTGAAGCATCCCTAACAAGTGGCCATTAAACTTTGTTTAAAACAGAGGAGCATTTTTGGGCTGCAACTCATAAACCATCGACAAAGCCACCCAACTGAAGCTGCATCTAGCCTACATTCTATCACAAGAATATGATGAGAGACCTTGTCAAAAGTCTTGTTAAAATCAAGATACACAACATCAATAGTATTGCCCTGTTTGCCAAGCTTATATTGAAAGAGAAAGGCAGAAAGAGAGATTAGTTTGGCATGTCTTATTTTTGAGAAACCTGGGTCTTAGTCATCACTGCATTTCCCCCTAAACACTCACAAGTTCAATTATGTTTTCTAGAACCTTTCCTGATATCAGTGTCAAACTGAGTGAACAGTAGTAGTTCCCTGGATCCTCTTTTTTCACCTTTTTTGAAGTTGGGAATAGAGATGGGGGTATTCGTATACAACTATCCCCCCACAGGTGCAGATAATGAGGGTCCGGCCCCCTGGGGCCAGACCAACCACTCACAATTCTGCTGCTGCCGCAAGCTCTGCAGTCCCTTCCTGTTTCTCTGTAGCTCACGATGGATTAGCCACTCTTCGATCTGGCAGAGAGGCTCGTCATCCCACCTTCGGCCAGGAGTGGCTAATCCATCACGAGCAACGGAGCAATAGGAAGGGACCGCGGAGCTCACGGCAGCGGCGGAATCATGAGTGGCTGGTCTGGCCCCAGGGGGCCGGACCCTCATTATCTGCACCTGTGTGGGATATTCGTATAAGAACACCCCCATCTCTACCCAGAACAAACGATATTTGATAAACTTCTGCTGGGCTCAAAAGATAAAGTAATTAAGAAAATGTATGATTATTTGTTAGAAATCAAAATGCAAGATGAGATGGTCAAAGAATGTATGATTAGGTGGGCACAAAATATAGGACATAATATTGATATTGATCAATGGTTGCAAATATGGGAAAAATAATATAAAGCTCACAAAATCGGTTAATTTCAAGGAGAACATATACAAGATGTTTTATAGGTGGCATATGACTCCGGAAAAATTGTCAAAGATTTATACAGAGGTGTCAAATGTTTGTTGGAAGTGTGAAGCACATGAGGGAAGCTTTTACCATATGTGGTGGACTTGTAGAGTAGCGAAACAGTATTGGATAGCAGTACATACTCCATTACAAAAAATATTGCTTTGTAATGTTCCACTAACCCCAGAATTGTTTCTACTGAGCATTATACCAGACAATATGGATAAGACAAAGAACTACTTAGTTATATATATAGTCACTGCAGCCAGAATTCTTTATGCTAAGAATTGGAAGAAATCGGTGATACCGAAACAAGAGGAACTTATTGAGAAGATACGGGAAGCGGCAGAAATGGATATTTTATCAGAAGTGTTGAAAGACTGTCCAATACAAAAGGCAACCGAACAATGGGATTTATTATATAAATGGCTTGAGTCACCAGATAGTGCTTGAATAACATAGATTTACACTAAGATGTAAATGTAAGTTAAAACCTGGAGGGCAATCAAATTGTAGAAAAGCGGAAAGTCGATTTGATATTGTAATATGAAGAGATTGGATGTCAGTACATTTTGTGTTCTCCGCCCCCTCCTTTTTTCTCCCCCCATATCCCCCTTTTCCTTCTGTACCCCTTACCTTATCCCAAGTTGTTAATAATTTTAAAAAAAAGAACACCCCCATCTCTGCTTGGGAACACTATTTGTTCACCTCCAGTCTTTTGGACCTTACCTCTTCTCCAAGTATTCTCATTGATTATAGATTCAAGTATAGAGATGACATCTGCAAGTTGCTGTAGTACCTTCAGATGCTTCTTCTCTGTTTCTGCAGACATAGCTAGGTCTTCCCCTACCATCTCTTCACATATCTTGGGCAACATCTCCCTCATTGTCTCCTTCATTCTGCTTGCACAAAATCAAGCACTGATTTCCTTTTGGAAAAAGACAGAGGGAACCATTCTATCTGCTCTCTGTCTTGGACATTGGACTTTCTCAATACTAGAGACAACACTTTTGGATTCTTGCAAACTTAAAGAGTATCCACTTCAATTCTGAGGCACATGCTAAGCCACCAACTCACACACAATGAGATTAATTTAAAGCAATGGGGTATTGAAGCAAGGACTCTTTAGAAGCAAGCTGCCATTGCTGGTTGTGAATCAGGTCCAACTTTTAGTGTACAAGGGTACCTCGGACATAAGGTGTGTGGCCACGTGGATTGAACTAACCTGCTGATATACGACCTGTGGACTAGATTACCAACTGTAGAATGGCCGGCATATTGAATGGCATCAAGGAGAGCTTTGGTTTGTTTCATAAACAGCATGGTTGACTATTTACTGTTGTCAAAAAGGGCTGCGGATTTCTTCCACCCTTGACTTTTGCATAATGGCATGAACAAAACAAAACAAAACAACAGATACAGGATTGCTGTGGCAACAAGGCTTTGGACAAGCTGGAAGACAGAGGAACAGTATGGACAGGCTACAAAGATGGATTCTTTCAATGGCTCCATGCCCAGAGTGTACCCTGATAAGATCTATGATCACGTCATGTGGAGCAGGGCAAAGAGATGATTTACTTTCTAGGAATAAAGAAAGGTGGTGCAGTGCATTTTTGCATCCAGTTTGCCATCTGCCAATACAGAACTGAACTTTAGGGATGAAGTTAAGGAAGCCAATCAAAATGCAGGGGAATTAGGGGTGTCAGAGGAACAGAAAGCAATTGCTCCTTGGGAGAAAGAGAGTCACACTCACATGCAGATGCTTTTCAGTTCATTTTTTCTCATGAATTTTTTTCTTTTGTAGATTTATACTGCTCTGGGGCCTTTGAGCCTTAGTTTGCTTTGAGTCTGAAAGAAATTCTACATTCGACATTCCCTTACTGTTTTCTTTTATTTATTCCTTACACACACACACATACATGAGTTACTTCACTACTTTACTTTATTTTCCTTCTGAATTCTCCCACCTGGATTCTCCTGGCCCAATTCTCCTGCACATTCTTGCTCCTTCCAATAGGTAGCTAAATGTCTTTCTTTCTCAGTCTCTACATCAAAGACTACTAAACACAGGGAGCTTCCGCTGATGGAAAGTTAGCTCAGTGGTTTAGGTCTCTAAGCTAGAGGCTGGGAGTTCAATTCTCCATGTTATCTCCTTGCCAGGGACTGGACTTGATGATCCATAAGGTCCCTTTCAGCTCTCCAGTTCTAAGGTTATTAGGGGCAAATATAGTGGTTTATCAAGAGCTAACTATGGCTATTTTTGTATATGCCTAGTTTCGTCTCATACCTTAATACAAATTGTGCTGCTTTACATTTTTTTATTTCATCGTTGCATTGTATTAGAAATTCATTGATATTCCTTTGATTTCTTTTATATTGCACCTTCATTTCATAGATCTTATTCCTTGTTTATTTGCTGCGATTTAAATAAATCTTCAAATAAAATGCACCTGTGAATAGCCTCAGACCATATCTGGTTAAACCTTTCACTCACTGGGGCAAAGGACCTCATTGTCACTGGTAATTCCATTTTCCTTACATTGGTGTAGCTTATGCAAGAGGATTTTGGCCAGTGCTGTTCTACCATGGCCCTTTCTGGGGCATCAGTTTCTACCTCACTTACCAAAATAACTTTCTTGGCTTTTAAGAATCATGTGCCTTGATAGGGAGGTTGATGGATAGATAGGCAGAGAGGTAAATCTATCGGTCTGCCTCAGATCTAAAAATATCTTGGGCTGCTCTTGTCTTCATAAATTGCTTTCCTACTTCCAACAAAGAATGGGCAAGCTGGAGATATGTAAGAAGATGGGAAAACATAAATGGAAGAAAGGATTGGTACCTCTCTTCCACCCACTCATCCTACACTTTATGTATCTGTCTTCTGGGAGAGGGGGCACATGAAAAACAGGACTGAGCTCCTGTACCTTGAATAGTCATGTGGAAGTGGGACTTGCAGCAGATGCAGCTTGTTCCATGCTTAATTGCAAGAAAATACCATTACATGAACCTTGTGTCTAGTGTGACTCATTCTGTCCTAAACTGCCCATATTTAAATACATTTTTCACATAACATCCCATGATCAGTTGTAACTAATAAATCACTTAGAACACTCTTAAGCTGCAGTCCTAAAGAAATATGGATGTAAGGCTCATGGAATAGTATATGACTTCTGAGTAAACCTATGTAGATTGTCTCTGTAAGACTGACAACTGACAGAGGATGCAAGCCAGGTTAATTAAAAGACAACAATACTACCTTTTGCTGGGGGTGGGGTCTTGTTGTTATGGACACTGAACATTCAGAATGCTGCATGGTAAATATAAAATATTTGTATGTGAGGCCATCAAAAAGTATGTGAACCATCCATTTTTATAGATGAATGAGAAAGAGGAAAATAACAGAAAATAATTTCTGTGCAGTTTAGTCAATAGCAGAGGCTTTCACTCTATACATTCCTGACTGCCCACTCAGTTTAGTAGAGAGGGGGAAAACATGGAACACATTCTGCATTGTGTGCTTTTAGAAGTTGAAGAATTCAGCACATTCAACACTGGCTGAGTCTGAAAATAAGAAAGGAGGAAGAACATCTAAGAACTGAGTTCTCCAAAACTTTAAGGGGTACTTTTGAAGTTTAAAGCAGAGGATTAACGTTCTTATTTGGGCCTCATTAGCTTGTATTGAAGCAAGGACTGTTGGAAATTAAGAAAACTATTACTATGGGGTTCTGTAGCATGAATGTGAAAAATTGACAGTTTCATTGCATTGCAGTCTGCATGTACAGTATTTTAGATGTGCATCTTTCCTGTAATCTCAACAGACAGAATATTCATTGGCTGAAATCCAGTAGTAAGTCACAACAACTAGAGTGGGGCCATTGAATCAATGGAGGTTTGGTGAGTCAGCTCCTCTGTAAGTTGCATTGACTCAAATTGGCCTGTTCTAATTGTGACTTACTGCTGGACTTCAGCTGTTGTGGCCTAATTTTGATCTCAGTTTACTCAAATTGATAAAATTCAAATATGGAAGAAAATGAAACTGACTAACTTGTCTATAGCTGGGGAGGGGTAAGAACTTCCTTTTGATGAATTTCATATCCACATTTACCAAGAACCAAATATGGGAGAAAATGCAATGGATTTGCCCATCCCTATTATGCCCATATCATTCAATCCAATCTTGTGCTACTATTTACTCTGAAAGGATTGAATATAAGGAATTGTCCTTAAACTGGGTACAAGCAAAACTGTTGCTGGTCTGCAGATCCCACAACCCCTAAAAATTGGCCAGCATAGCTGGTACTGATGGGAGTTGAAGCCCAAAACAGCAGAGTACCAGCAGAATTGACCTTACTGGTAGCTGAAATGAGGTGGCTGCCTTAGGCAAATGAGTTTAGGTATCATGAAAAGACAGACAATTTCAGCTATTACTACTACTACTACTACTAATTGGGAGGGGGAAGACATACTTGTGGAATTTTATGCCTCAGGTGCTGTGATAACTGGTATCCTTGGGTATTGTGGATCTTGACTTTGGCAATGGATGAAGGCACTATTCGTTGCTCCACCTCAGGCAGCAAAATATCTCTGGCCATCCATGTGTATCATGTTACCTGCTCTTGCTGTAATTGAAAAGAGTTGCTTCCTGTTGGTGATCACGGAACAAAGGAAGGCAATTAGCCTTAGAGAAAGTACAAAGGAGTCGACCAGCAGATGTCCGAGCCAGCGGAGCCTCAAGGCAACACCCTGAGAACTCTTTTTATTGACTTAGCATGAATTACATAGTATGTTGTGAGAATTCAGATAGGATACTAGTTACCTAATCGTAACCAGGATTGGCTGAGGAAACTCTTTGATCTAATGCTCTACCTCTAAGCGAAAGGGCAGAATGAGGGGCTACCCTGCCCGCTGGCAGCTGCTGCTATCTGCCAGGAGTGTATGCACGTCACTGGAACAGAGAGTAGCTACAACCTTTAGGCAGAAGTTTCCCACATTCCCCCTTTTTCTTTTTTTTTAAGCAAAGGCATATATTCTTTCATATATTTGCGAACTATGTATAAATCTTTTCGGCGAAGGCCTGAAGGCGAAGCTTTGAAACAGGTAGTTATTATGGAAAAGAAGGTTGGTATACATTGAATATAACAACAGCAAATTATAAGGAGTATGAGGAGCATAATTCCAAGAATGAGAACACAACACAACAGCGTCACGGAGTTAGCATTCAGTTGAGAGATAATGGCTGCTAATTTAGAGTTCTTTTTGCATCAGCACTCAGCGTCTTTATCATCCCCCAAGTAACTTTGGGCTGAGTGCCTTCAGGTCGGGCCGGGCGCTTCTGGTGACGTGCAGTCATCTGGTCCCGCTCCAGAGCCATGGCTGGATTGAATTCTGGAATCGGGTCCTGCAGGTTGCGATGCCAACTCATTCTTTCCACGATATGGCCTCACACACTGAGCTAGGATCCACAAAGGACCTGTGGGAGTAAGCACAGCAGCATAGCCGTGACTCCATGTTAGTAAAGGGGCTGGACCCTTCCACTGAGGGTCAGGAGGTTGCTTATAAGTCACCAGCGGCCGTTCCATGGGGATTTCTTTACGAAAGTGTTTCTCTACTGACGACAACTTGTGCTGACCTGCAGATACAGTTAAATGATTTAATGTGAACAATGCTATTGATACTACATCTGGAACATCTTGGGGCTTGATCCCTCTGTTTTTTGTTTGTTTTGAAAGGAGAAATTTAAAAGAGCGATGTGCTCTTTCTACAATAGCCTGTCCTGTGCAGTTATAAGGAATACCATGGGAAAGTCGAACATCCCATTCATTACAAAAAGTGGTAAGGCGTGAGAGGTATAGGCAGGTCCATTGTCTGTTTTTAAGGCTTGAGGTCGGCCCATAACTGCAAATGTACGTAAACAATGTTGTATGACATTGCGAGAGGTCTCGCCATGAAGAGGGGTAGCCCAGATGTATCCCGAATAAGTATCAATAGTTAGATGAACATAAGAAAGAGGAGCAAGGGTAGGAACATGAGTGACATCCATTTGCCAAAGCTGATTGGCATCTGTTCCTCGTGGGTTAACAGCATCAAAAGGAAAGGAAATAGGAGACATAGAGCAGGAGGAGCAGGAAGAGACAATGTCTCGAGCTTGAGAAAGTGGAATAGAAAATTGCTTATGGAGTTGTTTAGCACTCTGGTGAAAAAAGGAATGGCTGTCAATAGGATTGGAAAAGTGGGGACACAAGGAACGAAGAGCAGAGTCTGCACGATGATTTCCCTCCGAGATAGCATCTTGAAATTCAGTATGAGATCGAATGTGAGCTGCAAAAAAAGGTTGTGATCTGGCAGCAAGGAGGTTTTTTAAAGTCCGAAACAGGGAAAGTATGGAGAAGTCAAGAGCAGGAGAAAGATAGGCATGTGACAGATGAGTGAGAAGGTTAAATACATATTGAGTGTCTACAATGAGATTTAAAGGTTGATCTTGAAACATTTGAAAGGCAAGGACAACAGCCGCCAGTTCTGCTCGCTGAGGAGAGCTTTTAGTAAAAGTAAAAAGGGTTTTCCAGGTTCCAGGAGGTTGCTGAAAGGTAACCACGCCTTTGGTAGGTGCACCATCGGTAAAAACAGAGCATCAGGGAGAGGAGTAGCAGAGAAAAGAGAGGAAAAGTGAAAGGGTACTTGCTGAATGAATGTTAAGCGAGGGTCTTTAGGAGGATTAAAATGTATGTCACCAAAATAGTCTGAAAAAGCAATTTGACAAGTTAGTGATGTAGACATTAAATGATCTTTGGAAATAGGTAAGTAACAACACAGAAGATCCCAACCTGTGAGTTGTTTGGCACGATGGCATCCTTTGATTACAAGTTCTGTAATCGCATTTAGAGTGGAGTAAACATTTCGGGGAGGAGTGTTAGATAAATAAAGCCATTCTGCTACAGCAATGGCCTTGTCAGATTTCGGGCTACACAACAACCCAGTAGGCAGTTGGGGAGTGTTCAAGATAACCAGCTGCAAGGGACCAAAAGAAGGAATGCAGTCGACCATGGTACATCGCAAGGCTGCGTTAATTTGATGTATGGCATGTTTCATAGCCTTGGTGATGGGTATGGAGTCAGCAGGAGACTGATGTCCCCGGAGTGCATTAAACAAAGGCTGCAATTCATGAGTAGGAAGGCACAAAAATGGACGAGCCCAATTTAAGTGCCCGAGGAACTGTTGCAACTGCACTAATGTAAATTGAGATGGAGTTTTTAGTTCTGGTAAGAATGGAGAAGATGTAGCTTGCAACAGTTTGTGCCCTAGATAAAGAAACGGAGGTCTGGTTTGTATCTTTTCTGGAGCTATGTGAAGGCCTTTTTTTCTCTAAGCAGTTAGCTAGAGAATCATAGACAGTAGTGGGGAGGGATTGCCCCACCACCAAAATGTCATCCATGTAATGATATACAAGCAATTCAGGATGTTCCAAACGAAATTGCTGTAGGGCTAGATCCACAAAATATTGACATAAAGTAGGGGAATTCAACATTCCCTGTGGCAAGACTTTGCACTGATATCTTTGAGTAGGTTGGGAATTGTTGTACACAGGGACTGTAAAGGCAAATTTTTCCCTGTCTTGTGGTGCTAAAGGAATGGTGAAGAAACAGTCCTTGAGATCTACTATCATTAACTCATAGTGTTGGGGTATCAAATTTGGATTAGGTAAGCCGCATTGCAAAGGGCCCATATGTTGAATGCGCTTGTTAACTTCCCGAAGGTCATGTAGCAAACGCCACTTCCCAGATTTCTTTTTGATGGTGAAAATGGGGGTATTCTATGGACTGGTGGAATACTCTATATGTCCTTGATCTAATTGCTCCCTAACTAAGGCCTCCACTGCGTGGAGCTTTTCTTTAGACAATGGCCATTGATCAACCCAGACAGGTGGTCCAGGGAGCCATGTTAATGGCAAGGCTGTGTCAGATTGCGTAGAGGCCTGTATTATAAATTTGTCTGCAATTTTGCATCAATCTTTTTCAAGAGATCCTGACCCCAGATGGAAAAGGGAATAGGCAGAATGTAAGGAGTAATTGTGATTTGTCTAGGAGAGTCACCTAGACTTTCCAGAACAATGGGCTGAAGGCTTTTCTGGGCTTGCTCATAGCCTCCAACTCCCCAAATGTCTAACTCCCCAAATGTGCACTGGCTGGGTGGGATAGCTTTCTGGCCAGTCTTTCTTTGCAATAACGCTAATGTTAGCTCCCGTATCAAACAGGCCATTAAGGACCAGCGATCCCATTTTAAGAGGGAGTCGGGGCTGCGAGTGCTCAATGGTAGTTAAGGCAGCAACTCGAGTAGAACCAAAACCTCCACTACAAGGGTTGGTAGAAGGACCCATCTGTGTTAATGGAAGCAACAACAATTGAGCAATAGATTCACCTGCAGGAAGGACCTGTGGTATATTAGACCAGGTTTGAATAATTAGAGGTCCTTCAAAATCCCCATCAATGACGGCTGGTACAACAAATAAACCCCATGCAGAGATGCTAGAGCGGGGGAGAATGAGACCTACAGTGTCTTTGGGTATTGGTCCATGATGTGCTGTTTTGACTTTGTAGACAGCGAGAGGGAATTGATAGTCGACCTCTTCAGCTGTGATCAAATCATGACCGGCACTTTTAACAGTAGCAGGTTGGATTTCTTGAACTGGGGTAGTATTCACTGAGTTCCCCTCACTTGAACCGGGGCTGGAGGACCACCCGACTTGGAGTTTCCAGGCGTTGGAACAGACCAGCATTGATTGGCCCAGTTATAACCTTTTTGACACCGTGGGCATTTTTTAGAAGGGTGTTTATTATTTTGGGGGGTTGATCTACATTCCTGACTGAAGTGCCCTTCCTTGCCACAGGAAAAACATTTGCGATTTCGAGTGGGATTCAGGGAGGTAGCCATGGCTGTGGCGAGAAGCTGTGTTTTGTGAGTTTCTGTGCCAATGTTTTGACATAATTTTAGCATGGCAGCAATGTCAGTCTCTGGTTTATTGTAAATAGCCTGAAGGGCCATTTTACAATCCATGTTAGCATTTTCAAACGCCAGCTATTTCATTAAAATATTAGCAGCCTCAACATTTTCCACTTGCCATTCAATCGCTCTTTGCAATTTGTTAATGAAAGACATATAGTCCTCTGTAGGACCCTGGCACAAATTGGCAAGGGGTACCTTTGTCTGGGATTTTTATCCAGGCTGCTCTAACAATGTCACCCACTTGTGCCAATCCCCTGCTAGGGATGGTAATCTGCTGTGCTATGGTGACAAAAAGTCCTTCTCCAGTTAGCATATCTGCAGACACAGCAATATTGTTTTGTAAATTATCCATGGCCATAATGGCAGCAGCATCTTTCCATTCCTGCCAAAAAAGTAGAAATTGCCCAGGAGAGAGCATAGCTTTAACCAAGACTTTCCAATCAGCTGGAATGAGGTTTCCATTTTCTCGTAAGCCATCAACCAACCCGAGAGTGAAACTGCTATGGAGACCGTTTTCAGCTACACTTTTTTTCAACTCTTTAAACATGGCAAGAGGAAGGCTTTCATGAACACGGTGTCCCTGGTTGTTATGAACCACTGGACAAACAGACATAAGGGGGAGGGCGGCAGCAAGATCCTCCGGGTTTCCTTCGGCCAAAACATCAGATAACATCTGCTGCACTGCTGAACAAGGAGGGGGAGAAGGGGGGAGGGGGAGGAGAAAGAGGAGAAGGGGCTGTTGGAAAAGCGGTAGGAATGCATAGGAAGGGAGATTGTTCCTATTTTCATGAAGATCAAGGGGCCTAGAGGGTGGCAAAATCTGAGGGGCTGTTGGAAAATTAGCTAAAGACTGGGCTAACAAAGGGTTCACGATCTTTGAAATCGCATCCTAGCAAAGATGCCATGTGTGGAGGACTTGGGTCTTTGTGAAGTTTATTTCCAATTTTATCCCAATCTGAAAGCTTAAGGCTTCCCTCTTCTGGGTACCATGAACAAAAAGTACTTATTTCCCTCAGTAAATCCTCTACTGAATCAGATACGTCAGAGTGACCCTCTCTATGAAGCAAATAAATCAAGTCTCATTTATGTTGTTTTTGAAGCAGTGAAAGGGAGTTTCCCATTTTGTTTAAAACTAAATACTCACCGAGATCCTAAAAAGGATGTAAAGATGCGTCTATAACCCGTGCCGGGCGAGGTGAGCTGCCTATGCCTCAGGCGATGTTGATGTCCCTTTCAAGTGTCTGTTTGAAGCCTCTGTTTGATTGTCCCTGTTCGGGCGCCAGATGTGGGTGATCACGGAACAAAGGAAGGCAATTAGCCTTAGAGAAAGTACAAAGGAGTCGACAAGCAGATGTCCGAGCCAGCGGAGCCTCAAGGCAACGCCCTGAGAACTCTTTTTATTGACTTAGCATGAATTACATAGTATGTTGTGAGAATTCAGATAGGATACTAGTTACCTAATTGTAACCAGGATTGGGTGAGGAAATTCTTTGATCTAATGCTCTACCTCTAAGCGAAAGGGCAGAATGAGGGGTTACCCAGCCCGCTGGCAGCTGCTGCTCTCTGCCAGGAGTGTATGCACGTCACTGGAACAGAATGTAGCTACAACCTTTAGGCAGACGTTTCCCACACTTCCTTTCCCCTTCCATGCTCCAATTGCTTTGGAGCTAATATAGTCTTTTAAATTCAGGTTGCTTGACTTGCTATCATTGACTTTTGTCTACAGAATGTAAAGATTGCTTTTTGCACTGTAACTCCTGGAATTCCAACAATTGTGGGATTCTGGGAGTTGTAGTCAAATCAGTAACTTTTCCAAGCTCTGGCTACATCATGGGTCCTTCCACTTTGCTTAACTTTATATCCTAATAACCTTCCCCCTAAACATACTGGCATCAAGGTTATAAATATCAAAGTTACCAGGACAAATTAACCCAGCGGCTATTAGGCAGCTCAGCTCTGGGTAAGCAACAGAAGCTGGACTCCAATCTCTGTTTTGGTTCTGAGACAAAACGATCCTGCGGGCTGAGCACAAAAAGATCTGCCGTGCTGGGTCTCTGGAGCAGTTTCTAGAGTTCACCAGTAGCCTGGGCAATGCTTGTCAGCTTGCATTAAGTATAAGTGCTAGCCTTCAAAATGCTCTTGGGAGCTTTGCTTGCAAGCTAAGAATACTGGTGCTGCACCAGATTATTTTCTAAGGAGTACCATAGTTATTATGAATGTTAATGCTACAATGGAAAGTGAAAAGTAGAACATCCTTCCAAACCAACAAATTAACAAATCAATGTTATTTAAACACACCTGAGTAAAAACAAACAAACAAACAAACAAACAAATAAATAAATAAATAAATAATCCAAGCATAATTTGCAGACAGCCAGAAACCTTTGCCTATTTTGACAAGTGCTTGCTGCTTCCATGCATATTCTCTAGCAACCAAATATGGTCAAAAAGATAAAGTCATTTGCAACTTGAGAACAGATCCTCTAGAGGTGAACAGCAAGCAGGGGGAAAGGCTGGGTCTAAGTCCCACTGAACTCAGTGGAGCTTACTATATGGTCTATACACCTAGACAATTGCACAATTAGAGGGTGATCAGATGAACATTTAGCTTGCTATTTGGTTCACCTTTGGTGTGATTTGGTTCGCCCTATTTTCTGGTGACCACATGTGTTTTAAGTGAGAACAATCCATCTTGTCCCTTTTGTGAGCTGTTTCACTCCTTTCTAGCACAGCACTAGAGCTGCAGATTATTGAGAGTGACTGGGAGCACTCCTGATTATCCCATTCTGCAGTCTGCATGGTTACTTAATTTGCTCCCAAATAGAGCTATGGCTGATGTTCTCTTTGGTGACAACCCTGTGATGTATGCAGTGGGGTGTGACAGTAGAAAGGATGGTGGAGATACCCTCTTCTGTTTTTTCTTATATATTTTAAAAATATTCTCCAAAATGATGCAGTGCTATCTCAGATATAAAGGCTTATCCATGCTAGGTTGGTATATTGCCATAGCACTATGCCACTTAATAAATTAAGCAAAATGAAAAAGAGAAATCACCGTGGCCTGTGGAATGACAACTGCTACAAAAGATGGGGAAAGTGGTGGAGGCATCAATAATTAAAAGGGGAAGAAATTGGAGCAATCTGTAATGCTGTCTGAATCCTTCTCACAGGAGAAGAAATATCTCCCTTGTGGATGGAAGGATTGCTAAAGTGTGAGATAAAATAGATGATACTGAAAATAAGAGCTTCTAAAGCATGACCCAGATTGCTCCAAGTTCTCCCATCAAGTCATCCCCTTAGTCTCTGATTTATGCATCCTTTAAAAATCTTTGAGTTTGCTTGGTTTTGCAAGACACTTTTTGTTAAGTCCTTAAGAAGAAAAAAGTAGAACGTACTATATTGCTAAGAACAAAAAGAAAAAATCTGAATGTTGAGATGAAAACACCCATAATATCTGAGTTTCTAAAGTAAAGTTCCATGATGACTTGATTTTTGTAAACACAACTGATTCCTTCACTAACCTTTCTTCAGAGGCTGCACCTTTTAGAACCAGAGGAACCTACACACTCTGTAACATGGGTGTCTCTCTAGATCAGGGGTCCTCAAACCACGGCTCGTGGGCCACATCCGGTCCGCCTTGCCCTTCTATCCGGCCTGCCAGCTCCTCCTCCACTCATCGGAGGAAAGCGCAAAAGGATGACGTCAGCACTACTTGCTGTCACCTGCACCGACAGCAGCCGGTGGTTGCGAAGGGACCCCTCCTTCCCACCAAGCAGAGGTGGCGCATTGGTTTGTGCCTGAGCCTGTAAAAGGCGGCACTGAGCCCCGATTGGCCTCAGCAGTAACGGCTCAGGCGGCAGGCTTGGCTTGGCTTATCCCCTTCCCCTGCCCAGACTGGAGGCAGCAGCTCTCAATCATCTACTGGATGACAGCAAGTACTTTTGCATCATCCAGGTTAGTGCAGCTCCTGGGCCTCCTTGGTGGGGAGGGGAGACTCCTGCTGAAACGTGTGTGCATCTGCTGCCTTGGAAGGTGGAGCAGGCAGGTGCTGGATGAAGCCCTGGAAGGTGCTGCTGCGCTTGAGAGCCCCTTCCACCACTGCATCTTGCAGGAGCCTCTTCTGACCCGGGGCACTATGCCTTGCATCAGGAGGCACCTCTAGTGGCCACGGTGGCAGGAGCGGGACCTACCAAGGAGTCTACCAAGTGAGGGGGGGACCTCCCGGTCTCTCCCTCCCATTTTGCCCCAGAACTTTTTTGTGGACCCTCCGTGCCATCTGGTTTGAGCAGCATTCCACTGCTCCTCAGCTGCCCTCTTCCGGCTGGGCTTCGGCCACCCCGAGAGTGAGGGAAGCCGGGAGCCTGTCTATCTGGGGAAGCCTGGCGGGTGTCTTCCCTGGGTTGGGAAGCAGGGATTGCTCGGAGAGAGGGCCGGGGGTAGGGCACTGCCAGTGCCAGCTGGTTCCACTTGCGCACTCGGGTGGGATACGCAGACCAGCGGAGCCCTCTTCACTGGGCACCCAGCCGGGGATGCTACCTGGAACTGGGGTCCAGGAGAGCAGCAGGAACCATCAGCGAGTCAGGATCTCCCAGGGGAAGGGAAGGCGCCTTTTCTTTCTTGCCTCCCACCATGAAATGGGGCAAGCATGGCTTTCCCTGCTAGGTGTCAGGGTGGGCCAGGTTCATGTGGCGTAGGGCAAAATGGCCCAAGGCCAATGTGTGTGTGGGGGGGAGGGGGGAGGGATCCGACCTTAGAAGATTCTTTCCTGGGAGAAGCCTGTGGCTGTCGCCTTGTGGGCTAGTGGGCTTTGTATTCTGACAAACTGAAAAGCACGGAGGACGGAGGGCTGTCGGATCCTCCGATTGGTTTCGAGCTGCATTGTGGTGCTGCATTGGAGGCCTAGCGTTTTTGTGCTGCCTTGTGGTTGCGTCGGAAGTCTAGGAGTTTGGGGCGTTGCGGCGGCGCACCCCCACGGTTTGTGAGTCATTTTGGGGCTAAGGCTGCTGAAGCCTCTTGGATGTTTGGTCAAAACTAAATAATTAAATAATTAAATAAGGAAATTAAAAGGGAATAAAATAAAATAAATAAATATATATTGGAATAATAAATATATAACTATAAAAAAGAAGAAGAAGAATTGGAATAGTTGAACAGGACAGGGAGGAGGTTTGGCGCCCCCCCCCCCCGCCCCTGGAGGCTAGGCAGACAGGGGGTGGGTCAAAAGCTTGCCCATATTAATTTTGCACAAGGGATTTGGATAGATAAATTATACAATAGCAGTTTGTGGGGGGAGAGAGGTGTTTTAGTGTTGGTTGTTAGGCGTGGAATAATAAAAAAAGGAGCAGTAAGAGTTAATTACACACACACACACACAGTCATGGCCAAAAATATTGGCACCCTTGCAATTCTGTCAGAAAATGCAACCCTTCTCTCAGAAAATTGTTGCAGTTGCAAATGTTTTGGCACTCACATGTTCATTTCTTTGGTTTGCGTTTGAACAACGTTTGAGTGCATGGTTCCTGAGATTAAGATATGTCTCCCCTCTGAGACATATCTTAATCTCAGGAACCATGCATTCAAAATGGCAACCATCTTTGGCAGCACCTATGTCTGTGAACAGACTTTTTCTCGAATGAAACATCTGAAATCTCCAACCAGATCCAGCCTAACTGATGCACACTTGCATCACTTGTTATGACTAGCAGTGACAAATATGGAAGCGGACATTGACCATCTCATTAGCCAAAAGCAGTCCGTTACTTCCCATTGAAATACTAATAAGCTTATGTTGATTGAAATTGTTCTTCATTTTAAATATTGTATTGTGTGAAGGCAAGAGGAGAAGGGGACAACAGAGGACGAGATGGTTGGACAGTGTCATCGAAACTACCAACATGAATTTGACCAAACTCTGGGAGGCAGTGGAAGACAGGAGGGCCTGGCGTGCTCTGGTCCATGGGGTCACGAAGAGTCGGACACGACTTAACGACTAAACAACAAATTTGTTTTTTCCTGTTTTTTTGCACTACAAAAAAGATATCTGCAGTTTGCATAGGAATTTGTTCGGATCAAGTAAAAAAAAAAAAAAACAGACCCAGAAGAAAATATTCAAATATAGATAAATAATGAGCTAAAATAGATTTTTTATTAATAAAAACTTAAAAATAAATTCCAATTCCCTCTTACAAATTTTAAAAAGTATCCTCTTGTATATTTTCTTCACTTAAAAACTAATTCAAATAATTAATCCACCCCATCAAGTATGTTTTCCAACAACACAAGAGGTGACTCTACACATGGACATCACCAGATGGGCAACACCGAAATCAGATTGATTATGTTCTCTGCAGCCAAAGATGGAGAAGCTCTATACAGTCAGCAAAAACAAGACCTGGAGCTGATTGTGGCTCTGATCATCAGCTTCTTACAGCAAAACTCAAGCTTAAACTGAAGAAAGTAGGAGAAATCACTGGGCTAGTCAGGTATAATCTAAACCAAATCCCTTAGGAATACACAGTGGAAGTGAAGAACAGATTTAAGGAACTAGATTTGGTGGACAGAGTGCCTGAAGAACTATGGATGGAGGCTCGTAACATTGTACAGGAGGCAGCAACAAAAACCATCCCAAAGAAAAGGAAGTGCAAGAAAGCAAAGTGGCTGTACAACGAGGCCTTACAAATAGCAGAGAAGAGAAGGGAAGGGAAACAAAATGCAAGGGAGATAGGGAAAGTTACAGAAAATTGAATGCAGATTTCCAAAGAATAGCAAGGAGAGACAAGAGGGCCTTCTTAAACGAACAGTGCAAAGAAATAGAGGAAAATAATAGAAAGGGAAAAACCAGAGATCTGTTCAAGAAAATTGGAGATATTAAAGGAACCTTTTGTGCGAAGATGGACATGATAAAGGACAAAAATGGTAGGGACCTAACAAAAACAGAAGATATCAAGAAGAGGTGGCAAGAATACACAGAGGAATTATACCAGAAAGATTTGGATGTCCTGGAGAACCCAGATAGTGTGGCTGCTGACCTTGAGTCAGATATCCTGGAGAGTGAAGTCAAGTGGGCCTTAGAAAGCATGGCTAACAACAAGGCCAGTGGAGGTGATGGCATTCCAGTTGAACTATTTAAAATCTATTAAAAGATGACGCTGTTAAGGTGCTACACTCAATATGCCAGCAAGTTTGGAAAACTCAGCAGTGGCCAGAGGATTGGAAAAGATCCGTCTACATCCCAATCCCAAAGAAGGGCAGTGCCAAAGAATGCTCCAACTACCGTACAATTGCACTCATTTCACACGCTAGCAAGGTCATGCTCAAAATCCTACAAGGTAGGCTTCAGCAGTATGTGGACCGAGAACTCCCAGAAGTACAAGCTGGATTTCGAAGGGGCAGAGGAACTAGAGACCAAATTGGTAACATGCGCTGGATTATGGAGAAAGCCAGAGAGTTCCAGAAAAACATCTACTTCTGCTTTATTGACTACACAAAATCCTTTGACTGTGTGGACCACAACAAACTATGGCAAGTTCTTAAAGAAATGGGAGTGCCTGATCACCTTATCTATCTCCTGAGAAATCTATACGAGGGACAGGAAGCAACAGTTAGAACTGAATATGGAACAACTGATTGGTTCGAAATTGGGAAAGGAGTACGACAAGGCTGTATATTGTCTCCCTGCTTATTTAACTTATATGCAGAATACATCATGTGAAAGGCTGGACTGGATGAATCCCAAACCGGAATTAAGATTGTCGGAAGAAATATCAACAACCTCAGATATGCAGATGATACCACTCTGATGGCAGAAAGTGAGGAGGAATTAAAGAACCTCTTAATGAGGGTGAAAGAGGAGAGCGCAAAAAATGGTCTGAAGCGCAACATCAAAAAAACTAAGATCATGGCCACTGGTCCCATCACCTCCTGGCAAATAGAAGGGGAAGATATGGAGGCAGTGACAGATTTGACTTTCTTGGGCTCCATGATCACTGCAGATGGTGACAGCAGCCACGAAATTAAAAGACACTTGCTTCTTGGGAGGAAAGCGATGAAAAACCTCGACAGCATCTTAAAAGCAGAGACATCACCTTGCCGACAAAGGTCCGCATAGTCAAAGCTATGTTTTTTCCTGTAGTGATGTATGGAAGTGAGAGCTGGACCATAAAGAAGGCTGACCGCTGAAGAATTGATGCTTTTGAATTGTGGTGCTGGAGGAGACTCCTGAGAGTCCCCTGGACTGCAAGGAGAACAAACCTATCAATTCTGAAGGAAATCAACCCTGAGTGCTCACTGGAAGGACAGATCCTGAAGCTGAGGCTCCAATACTTTGGCCATCTCATGAGAAGAGAAATCTCCCTGGAAAGGACCCTGATGTTGGGAAAGAGTGAAGGCAAGAGGAGAAGGGGACGACAGAGGATGAGATGGTTGGACAGTGTCATTGAAGCTACGAACATGAATTTGATCCAACTCCGGGAGGCAGTGGAAGACAGGAGGGCCTGGCGTGCTCTGGTCCATGGGGTCACGAAGAGTCAGACACGGCTTAACGACTAAACAACAACAAAAATGTTGTTGTTTGTAAAATGTTGTTTACAAAGCATGTAAAAATGCGAGTAGATAAATAGGTACCACCACGGTGGGAAGGTAACGGTGTTCCGTGTCTAGTCGCACTGGCCACATGACCATGGAAACTGTCTATGGACAAACGCTGGCTCTATGGCTTGGAAATGGGGATGAGCACCGCCCCCTAGAGTCGGACACGACTGGACTAAATGTCAAGGGGAACCTTTACCTTTACCTAAGGTGACCCTGATACGTCCTTCCTCTCCTGTCCAATTGCTCTTGGCTTCGCAGAAGGTTGCTGCCCATAAGCCAGGTCACTGGTGGCTCACAGGTGAAATGTCTATTTAGCAATTCAACCTCTGTTCCCTTGAGAAAACAGTATATCCTTTCAACTCCTAATGTTTTGCAAGGATCCTTTTTTAAACCATTATCATTTCAAGCAGATTAAAAATGGATGGAGTCTCCCTTGTGGCATTTAATTGAAATCCTCGTATTGCTGAAATCCCAGACTTCCAACATCTAGTTTGTGTGCAAAGTTCTTACATGGGGATGGATAAATCTGTCAGTTTCATTTTCTCTTTCATCCATCTTTTAAATGTCATTCTCCTTTCCATTCCTTACAACATGATGTTTGGGAATTTTGATATTCTGGTGAAAGGGGAATTGAGTTCTTATCCATCTGAACTAGTCTAATTCAGCATCTACAACTCTTCGTGGCATGAAGAAGACGATGTTGTACCTGCCTTCTATGTCACTGTTAACAGTGAGGAGCGTTTCTGAAAAAAGGAGATGGCAATATTAATTTAGCATCTTAAACATGGTTGAATACACAAGGATCTGAAAACAAATGTTAAAAATCTAAACATCCAAAGCCTAATCAGATGAATCTGTCAAGTTTGGTTTCTCCCACATTCATTGAGTTGAATTAGAGTTGGGCACACACCTCCGGCAGCCACCAACTCAGACAAGGAGGTGGGGCAGTGCTGCCTTTAAGTGGGCAGCTGTCAGAGAAGGTGGAGGAGAGAAGTGCATGCTGTGATTGGTGAGGAAGCAGTCACACTGAGGCAGTGGGGGAGGGAGGCGCACTTTCGCTGGAGAATGCGTGAGCACACAGAGGAGGCGGGTGTCATGAGTGCAGCTGAAGACCTGGAACCAGAAGGGTTAACTGTGGCTGAGGAGAATGCTGAGCAATTAGAAACACAAACACCTGAATCACCCCCAGATTCTCCTCCCCCAGTAGACAGGCTGAGGGCCAGGCTTTGGGGAAGACTTATGACAAGAAGGTCAGAAGATCGCTCGAAGGCTGCCCACAGAAACATCCGATCAACTAGCCCTGAGTACTGACAGGATGGAAAAGCTTCCAGCAGCTCAAGGGGCTGTTTTACTATATAAACAGCTCTTAGTCGGCTAGAAATCCATGGAAGCAACAAGTCAAATCCCTGGCTTGCATCCACGCTCCTGACTACCTTGAACCTTGTTCCCTGGACCTTTGGCTTTGGACTCTGACCCCGGACTGTGTGATTTGGCTTTGGACCCTGACCTTGGATTACGGTTTGTGATTTGGCTTTGGCATTTTGGTATCGGCTCTGAACTTGGACTGGCTTATCGGACTCTGCTGTTGAAACCCCCGGGAACGTGACAGCGGGAGAAAAGAATGTGCAGCGCCCACAGAACACCTGTGTGGGTGCTGCTCCGAACTGGGTCAAAACGCCGAACTGCAGTTTGTGCCCATCTCTAGCCAGAATCCTACTGGTGTCTGTGCAAAGTTATGTAACTTGCCACATGTAAATGTGGCTAACAGATGGGGTGCTGAGGTGCGTCTTGGTTGTGTTCCTTGTCATAAAGTTGATTGTCCAACTAGATGACATCCTGGCACCTTGTCAATTAGCTGCAATTAGCTGTGGCAAATTATACAAACCTTACATGAAAACCAGTAGGATTCTCACCTTTTTAATCTCTCTCTGTCTGTCTCGTAATATCTTTTTGTCCTGTTTGTAAAGAAATTCATCCATTTTGACTAATTTGTATTTAAAATATTTCATGAAATTCCTAGTTATCCTGATTTATGGCACTCTTTTTTTATACTTTCTGACACAGCTGGAAAAATGCAGTAAGATAGTGTTGTAAAATACAATATTCCTGCAGCTGCCTACAGTAAAATGTAGTATTCCCAGGACTTCTAATTATAAGGTAAGATGCTTTTTTGCTCCAGACCTCAGTTTGGCTACCTATCCTCTTTTCAGGCCACTGAAAAGTCATAAGAAGTTGGAGTATTGCTTCCTTTTCACCTGTGCTTTTCAGCATCTACCACTGAAGTGTCCACACTTTTCTTTTAAAAGAATATTATTGTTATGGACTGAAGCTGAGCATCCATTTGTCAGGCAAATTGAAAAGGGTGGTGAAATGGTGGTGGTGATTCTTTATCCAGAAGAATCCAAGACTGTCCAGACCTTTCTGAGATCTTAATTTGAGAAAGGAATCTGCTACCTTGTAAAATGTCTCTCATATACCACAGAGGCCAGGGGTGGGTAACTTGTAGTTCTCCAGATGTTACTGGACTGCAATAGCCATCATGACTCATTGTTGTCTTCACGAAGGCTAGGGCTGGTGGAAGCTTGACTCAAGCAACACCAGGAAGCCCACATGGTCCCCTCACTCCTGACTTCTGATTGATTTTTCTATTTCTAAACATTGCAACTATCATCTCTTTTCCCTAATTCCTTAAATCTCCAGTCCATTTTCATCTCCAAGAAATGAAATCTGGGTAGGGCTGACCCTGGGAATCCTCACTGCTAGAGTTTGTGGAGAGCATATAATGATTTAACTGCTGAGCGTATATTACATTTCTCTGTTTCTTTTATGTTGATCTCAGAAAAGATGGTTGCTTGTAATTGTGAACACCCTGTATGTTCTTTCCAGATGGATTATTTTGGGAACATCTTTGGCTATATACAATCAAGTTTCTTTAAATGAATGAATAAATAAATAAATAAATAAAAAACACCAAGATTTCTTATTTGGAATGCACATTTTGAAACCTTCCTGTTCGATCTGCAGTAACTAATAGCTGAGAAGCCTTATTTACAGACCATCAAAAGCTTTCCTTGCTGACTGCAGCCTTTTAATGGTATAGGATCAGACTAGGTGGTTTCTTTTCAGGTCAGTTGGCAATCATACTTTTGATTGTTTAACACTAACCACTGTCTTCTGCCACAGCCTTGCCATCTCCTCACCCTGCCCTACATTTCCAGAAACATCCTTGCAGAGTCATCCTCCCTCCCTCCCTCATTCAGCTGCTATGACAAGCAGCTGGGGAGAATGTGAGTGTCTGGTTTGTATCTGGGAGGCTTCTATCTCTACATCTGATCTTTCACATTGCTCCAGTTGCAGGACTGCACCAAAGTAAATATGCTTCCTTGCTAGCATCCAACTAAATTCTGAGCTCTCCCACACCAGCAGCCACTCTCTTCCTCTTTAACAGCTGACTGCCCCGGACTTTGCTGCAGTGATAAATCAAACCATCCCCTTGGCTTTTAGAAAAAAAGAAGAAGGAAAAAAAAAAAGGGGGGGGGGAGATAACAACCTTGAACTGTACAACATTCAGTTATCTATCCAGAGAGCTCACTTGCTTGATTCTGCCTTATCAAATTGGATTATATGTTAACCCATTGTCATACAGCCTGGGTCATCATATTTAAAAGTAATTTTCCTTTCTGGCAAAAGGCCCATAATTTTCTTTAAACCTTCTTTTCTTCCCTTGAGCCCCACCACTGCAAAAAGTTATATGGTAGAGAGGCATGATTTAAATGTGGAATAGATTGTGTGATCTTACATGATGGGCACACTGGCAGTGTGGTGCAGGTAATCTGTCTAGTTTATGTTGGCAGACATTGGAGGTGCTAACAGATGCAGTGTGGGAACTATCCTGAGATAGTACTGGTAATGCCAGACAAGGAAATTCATGAACACTTCATCAAGCACTATGGATTAGAACAGCAGCAGCAACATGGACAGGACTGGCTTTACCATTAGACAAAGTGAAACCATCACCTCAAGCATCAGATACTGGTGGTAACAGTGGTGGCTTGCTGCTGGCTGTTCTTCCTGGATTCTCCAGCTGTACTGTATACCACATAACCTGACACGGATCCTCTGAACCATCTTAATGCCTTGAGGTAGTGGGTGATGCTCTTCCATTGCCCTCCCAGCCCGGAAATAACGAGGCGAGACACAGATTGTTGGATTAAAACTTGGGCCACAATTTTATTAACTATTTAAATTGTATCCCCCAAAATACAAGGGGGCCTACCGTAGTGCGGGTTCCTTTTATGTCCGGATAATCCTAGATCTCCGGATGCTTCCTAGAGCAGGGCGAGCTCCTATTACTGAATCGTGCTGTCCTCTGAACAGCACACCTTCAGTTGCTCTATGAAATGGTACCCCCCCCCAACCAGCTCTTCCCATCGAGCCTCAAGACCCTAAATGGGCAGCTGGCAGGGAGGTCCTTCCATATAAGACACCTCTCACCTGGTAGTCGATAGGCTCGACCTGCCAGCAAGATGTCCTAATTTTTGGTAACCCCGTGCCAACATGAACTCACCCCTATTTTTTCCCTCGCACTACCCGCCATGGCTAGGGGCTATTTATATGCCCCAAGCCCGCCACCCAAGCCAAAAATTTCGGCTCTAAGGCCCCCTTGTAGGTCCTTAAGAAAGAGGCCCATGCCCAACTCCGATAGATGAACACCATCGCTCCGATATAATTCGGGCCGGCGACTCACAATCTCAGGATGTGAGATCACAGACCCCAAACCCACTCTCATTGCATGGCAAACTTCTCAATTCACACCACGCCGTGCCCTGTCTATCCTGCCAGGCTTTCAGTCAGCTCGCCAAGCCCTCCATGGGATCATAGTGGACCAAATCAGCTTCATTGAAGGAAACGTATCCTCCAATACCTGGAGGTCCTGGATGACCTGCAAAATCAAAGACTTGCCAGTTCATTTCGTCAGATCGTTACCGCCCAAATGAACAACAAAAGTATCTGGGGGCGTGACCCTGAAACTCAGTACTGCAAGCTCCAGGAGCTCGTGCCACAGCATACCCCTTTTGCCCTTCCATTTGAGGGGAGCTGAAGCCCCCAAACCTAAATTACACCCCCATCCAGACTGCACGGCGTGCTTTGCTGCCCAGTGAATATAGCTGTGACTGTAAACAGCCACTCGCAGCTGTGAAGAAGCAGGCCTGGGTTCTGAAAAAGAAAAGACAGCATCACTTCTATTGAGGGAGGGAACGAACATATGTCTTAAACCTACAAGATGACCACCTCCCCAATTTCTTTATTTGATCCTCACCGTAACCCAAAGCCACCGCCATGGAGGCTGCACCTATACGAAAGGAATGTGTGCCAAATTTCCATCCTACAATGCCTGCTTTCTTAAGCCCGCGGGAAGTTACAGTCCAGAATTGGTATTGTATAAGGGGTATGAGTCTCATAACCCTTACTGATTTAGATGAGAGGTTATTCACTACGTGGACCACAGCCATGTTGTCACACCAAAAGGTGACCGCTGAGTTGGCCCAAATGTCTGCCCACAGCCATAATGCCCCAAGGATTGGAAAAAACTTCAAAAAAGTGAGATCTCAGGTGACTTCGGAGTCACACCAAGATGCCGGCCATCGCCCAGCGCACCAACGGCCCCTGAAATAAATACCATATCCAGATGACCCTGCCGCATCAAAGTGCACCTGGAACTCAGCTCCGAGCCGCTGCTCGTCTCTCCAGAATGAAATGCTGTTGAATCCGTCCAGGAATTGCAACCAGGTACGCAAATCATCTTTCATGTCCACTGACATTTTCCTCCGATGATGTGGCTTCTTTAAGCCACTCATGGCTCCGCAAAGCCTTCTCAGAAAAGCCCTGCCTGGGGCAATGATTTTGCACGCAAAATTGAGGTGACTCACCACCTCCTGAAGCTCTCTCAATGTAATGCGTTGCCGCTGCAACAGGTTCCGGATTCGGATCCGCAGATCAGAAAGCTTGCTATCCGGTAACCTACTGGATTGATGAACTGTATCCAGTTCAATCCCCCCAAAAGTGAGGGATGTGGATGGGCCCTCCGATTTTTCTTCTGCCAAAGGAACACCTAGGTCTCTTGTGAGGGTTTGGAATGCTCTAATGATGGACTGGCACCGTCCAGATCCGGTTTTCCCACAAAATAAAAAATCATCCAAATAATGGATGACATGGGAAAGCCCTGCCCTGCACTTTAGTGCCCATTCCAAGAAGGAACTAAAGTGCTCAAAGGCCACACAGGACACCGAGCACCCCATGGGCATCGCCTTGTCCATATAGAAACCACCTTCAAATTGAAAACCCAACAGTTCGAAATCAGCTGGATGAACTGGCAGCAAATGGAAAGCCGACTTAATGTCAGCCTTCGCCAGCTCCACCCCGGTGCTGCAGGATCTTACCATCCATATTGTGGCATCAAAAGATGTGTACCTAACTGTACACAGCTCTCGGGGAATCATGTCATTTACAGAGTCGCCAGCTGGGTAAGAAAGATGGTGTATAAGCCAAAATTCCCCTGGTGACTTTTTCGGGACCACTCCCAAAGGAGAGATGTGCAAAGTTGGCACAGGAGGTTCTGCAAAAGGTCCAGCTACTCTTCCTTCAGCTACTTCCTTCTGAATCTTTCTCCTAACTACTTCTTCCATACCTTTGACAGATTTTAAATTGTGTGCCGAAGTGGCACACCTAACACCCTGAAACAGAATCCTAAAACCTTCCTTAAAATGATTTAACAAATAAACTGCCGCCTCTTTGTCCGGGTATTGCAGCAAAAGCTCTGCCAGTACCAATAAGTTAATTGGACTGGGGGCCTTTTGCAGGGTTGGCAGCTCCCAATGGTGGCCTCTTTGATCCTCCACCATCCTTCCCACTGCTGGCTCCCGAGCGACCTTTAAAGCATGACGTGGAACAGTGATTGCCCCCGCATATGGAACACTGGTGCCGGTATCTGCATGGCTTACGAGTGCAGAAACCCTTCGCATTAAATTTCCAGCAAACCAGGCGGGGTTGAACCCCCGGCCCACTACAGCACGGGAAGCATTAGCTGGAGTAGCTCTTTGCATTATATGTCCACTGTCAAAACGCTCGCCTGACATGGGGCAGGACAGGGTCATAAGCTGAAGCCACAAACTGGGATGATGAACATCCCATCGCATCTGGGGGTTTAACGCTGCTCTCATATGGAACCCCTGGTCATAAAGTAACCATGAGGGGCCCGGAAAGTCGACATAGGCCCTATAAATAAGGTCAATGTATTGCAGTAATGCAAGGGCCCTTGACGGGTACGCTTTTACCACTGTACCCGCATAAATCAAAAAACCCGGTAACCAATTTGCCCAACACCTCTCGGCCTTCTTTTTCCAAAATTTATCCTTTTCCTTCTCTTCCTCCTTGCTGCCCTTCTTTTCCTCAATTTTCCTGTTTAGCAGGTCAAAAACATCTATATATTCGCCTCGCCAAATTTTTTCTATCGTGGACGGCAGCAGGTGATCCCCTAACAGTAACGATGGATCACCCCATGGTAGTGCACTGCTAGAGACTGAATTGTAACCTGTGTTCAGAATTGCAGGGTAACTCCTCGTCTGCCAGCTCTCCGTAAGACTGGGTAACTGAAACGTAGGGGACCATTGTGGGTATGGCGCCATCCACAGCTTCGAAGCCGAAGGAGGGCCACCTGAAGTGGAAGGACTAGGACTTGGACTAACGGGCAACACGCTAGGATCAATTGGAAAACAACCTGGGGGATTGACACTACCCCAAGTCCAAACCCCTCCTATGTGACATGTATGTTGTGCAGGTGCGCACTCACCTTGAGTTACTGCTGCTTGAAATGCCGAGGCAGCCAAAGGCGATGTGAATGCTTGCTGGCTGGTACCTGGAACAACCTCAGCAGGGCTCCACTGCGTGTCGATCATAGTGCCCATTCCCGTGTCAGTAGCCCCACTTGGTGGTTGGTCTTGGGACTGCTCCGGTGCCATCAGCCTACCTTCCTGCACACCTTCCATTTGTGTTCCAGTAGCTGCGTTTGAAGAACCGCCCTCATCAGAAATCACTTCAGTCGGCTCGGTACCTGCAGAACACTCTTTTTCCAGAAGAGCAATTCGAGACATCATCACCTCACCCCGTTGCTTGAGTTCAGCCATTTTATGGGCTTTAGACTCCCTACTCGATCTCCTTGGTGTGGCAGCTCTAGCAGTCTCCCTAGCCAGGGCCCTCTTTCTCTCCATCTCGCTCAATTTAGCCAGAATAGCACTATAATCTGGCCATTCTTCTTTGTCCAAAGAAGAAATGGCAGGCGCCGCTTTGGCTGGAGCCTTGCGTTTTTCAGGCTGCTTTCCCCTCTTTTCCCCTTGCCCTTTTTTGGGTCCCATAGTAGCTAGATTTGTTGTTATTTATTAATTATTAATTATTAATTATTAATTATTATTGTGTTACTTATTTATTTATTTATTTATTTATTTTTATTCATATTTTATTTATTATTTTTATTTATTTATTTATTCTCTTATTAAACTTATGTTATTTATTTATTTATTTATTTTCATTCAGAGCCAATATATAATAATCAAAAGTGCAACCACGCTGTAGGCCAGCAGGAGGCGCAGTACCAGTCTGATTGCCTTACAAACCTTTTTTTTTAAAAAAAAAAATATGTATACCTAAGGAAGGACCAGCAGGTGTCGCAGCACCAACCTTCTGCCTTTGTTGAGCTCTCCTTTTTTAAAAAAAATTATATAAGTTGTAATACCCCTGAAAGGACCACCAGGTGGCGCTGCTACACAATTCAACTTTACTGGCCCTCAGAGCAATGAAAAGGGGAAGGAAACAATAACGTTCAAAACACCAGCCCAATTTAAAATTTTAAGGGAGAATGGAGGGGCTGGGAGGTGAGGGTGTGTGTGTGTGTGCACAGTTATCACACCAACACCTCAGCCCTTGAAATTAACCACTACAAAAGTTGAATACAATAAAACTACCCACTACCTTTCTTAATTACCTCTTATAAATTATAAAACTTAATAGTATTTTTTTTAAATTGCCACAACAAATGTAAACACATGAGAAAAAAACCCCAATACCAACAAGAAAGCCAATCCCCCTCCGCTGCGAAGCCTGCGGAGGGGAAGAACCAAAAACGCACACACACCCCTCTACGCTCTAAAGCAAACTAAAAGGAAACAAAACAATTCTAAGGACGAAATTAACCACTACAAGTAAAGAAGTTTAACAATAAAAACAAATTGAATGGGACTTAACCCTTTCCGAGTGAAAGAGGTCTCCTCCAAGGAAAAGCAGCCGCATGCGAGAAAGCGAAACTACTATCTCGCACAGCTGCAGCACACTCTCTTGTTGCTGGCTCAACCTGCAAAAAAGGCTGAACCGGGGAAACGGAGCCTTTTGAAAACTTCATTTTCCCTCCCCTCCGAAGGCAGTGTCACCTGTGCGATGCCGCTTTCCGAGCGGGAGGGCAAAGCGTCCTCGCCACGGCAGGAGAGCGCCTTGGCGGAGCGGACATTGCCAGTGTTGAAATAAGATTCATCTGCCTGTCCAAACAGCATCTGCATATGTACTGGGGGTGGTGGGGGTGGTTACCATCTTAACAGTTGACTCAGGCACTAAAATCTGTTGGGCCAGTCCTGTATGTACCTTTCAACATTGCCCAGCTGATAATAACACCATCAATAATACTGTATTTCATAGACTTCATGCAAGTTTATAATACAATGCTTGTGTTGAACTAGTTCCAGCCTGGTAACACATGTGCTTGTCACATTTGTGTCACCACCCCAAGTATCAATGTCTACGATCTCTCCACACATAAACACACTTTATTCCACACTGCTATAACAACCTGATCGTTTTCAGTTGTTCTATGTGTTCTACCTTCACATCAGGCAGTATTAGTAGGCTCACTATAGTGTTGGTAGACTGAAGTAAGTTTGCTTGGACTCATTTGAGCTTACATCAGAGTGGATTTGCATGGGATTGAAACAGTACTCATGTTTAACAGAATGGATGTTTGTAGCCTCAAAAATACATATGTATACTTGCTCTGACATATGTGTGCATAGGATTTCAGACTTTGGTGAAACAGAAAGAGCTGTCTCACTTCATTTTAGCTCAGGAGAAGTAATTATGGCCTATTCTCATGAATCACTAACCCAACACATTTGATTGCCAACAGTACTCATGCAACTGCCAGTGCTCATTCTCTGTGTTTGGAAAAGTTATTTTTGGACTGTTCTCACAGGTGTCTTAACCAGCAGCCCCAAACAGTAGAACAGTAGATTTTCAAACATTTGCCCACTCTTAATTAACTTAAGCAAGGAGCAAATGAACTTCTTATATGATTTGCATCTCATCACTCCCCTTTCCCTTGTCACCCATTAACTTAAAGCAGAACTGAATAGTTGGTTGTCTTTAGATGTTTTGGACTCCAATTCTTATCAGGTCCTTCCAATATGATGATGGACAGTGCTTCTGGGAACTGAAATCCAAAAGATTGGAGATCTACCTTCTACCTGATCTACATCTCAAATGGTCTTGGCAGCATAGTAGGCCTTTATTATTATTATTATCATTATTATTGTTATTGTTGTTATTGTTGTTGTTGTTGTTGTTGTTGTTGTCTGCGTGATACAAGAATCCAGCCGTGGCAAAGTTTTTGTAAAAGAGAATATAAAGGGGAAATGATGGCAAAAACCAGTGTGCATGATATATGAAAATGTACAAAACTTGCAGATGTGTTGAAGTGCATATCAACCAGAGTATAACACAGCCTTCCCTTATGCAGCCCTTTAAGCTGACACAGTTTTCTCCAAGGTGATGCTCTGAAACAAAGGACAAGATGGATGCTCCCCCACCTCCCCCATTCCTGGCTGAATTGGTGCTGAATCTTACTTCAGGCATGGTGATGGAATAGCATCTTCCACTGAAGTAGCCTTGATGCAGAAGACGCAATATAGGTACTTCAGAAGGTGCAGTCTAGATTGTGTGACATTCATTGCTGTGTCTTCCAGAAGATGGGAATAGGTGGAAAATTCATGAGAAATAGCTGCAAGTAAGGTGGCCACTGATCCAGCACCAAGAATTAAGATAGGCATCATCACCATCAACAACAACAACAACAACAAGGTCATGAAGGAATTTTTTATGTTAAATTTGTATATTGTAATTTACATTAATGCATGAAAATATAGCCATTAGAGATGAGCATGAATTGCTGATTCAGCGATTCACTCTGGTTCATTTAGCAGCCAAACAAGCGTTTGGCACTTCAAAGCCCTGAGTCTTCCGGTGGGCACCCACTCAGAGGCAGTAGCCTGGCTTCCCTGCCCCTCCTCCTCCAGGTGCTGCCTCTGAATGGACGCCTGCCAGAGGAGGTGGGGCTCTGAAGTGCCAAACACCTGTTCGACTTCTAAACAAGCTGGCATGAAGTGCTGAACTGACAGTTTGTGGCCATCTCTAATAGCCAAAATTAGATTTCACAGAATCATAATGTTGGAAGGGACTTCCAAATTTAAATTACCATACTTAAATTTGTCATGAGAGATGGCAGGTTAGGAGCCTCTCATTCCCTGAAATATGGGGGACAGAATTTGAGATGGGGCGGTGCTTGTGTTACAATTGCAAAATAATATCTGTGTGAGACTGAGACAGACCATGAGGGTTTCTTACATTACATCCTAAACAAATATGTATGCAACTTCCATGTCAAATCAGTGAGCCCTAGAACTGACTGGGAATGGGAAGGAGAGAGGTGCCTAGGCTTTAAAGCCACCACACGCAGAAAAAAACTAATGTTTCTCTTCCTCCAGTGTTACTCACCCTGATATTTGTATCCTTGCCTGGAGATCCAGGGTAGCCCTGCTGTTCCCTGAGGTTTCAGTCATTGTCTTGATATCTGGTAACCAAGATGTCATCATTCCATTTAAGATGTAGGTTGGGCCCATTTTACTGCAGTACTAGTAGATGATTAATGCCTGAGGTCTCTCCCTTCTGAGTTCTTGGCTACCAATTAACAGTAAAAGCCAGAAGTAGTCCCTCTCAACTTTCTGTATGCTTTGCCACATATTTTCAAATCAATGTTGCCCCATGGCCTAGCTGCAGCTTAGCATAAACTGTATTATGCCTCCTATGTGTTTACAGTGTATACAGTGGCTATATGTTAAACTGGGGGAGGAAGCCCTGACACACATGACTATTTCATTTATCATCCTGGTATATTGTCTTATATTTCCACCTTGTCCCTTTGAATGAAAAGGCTGGCTGTTCTGGCTTTTGGCTGTGTCTGACTTTAATCAGTAACTGTGCAATCATGCTTACATTACCGAGATTTCTCTCACTGATACCCAAAGAGCACTCATAGATTATAATGAACTCTATCTAATGATAACAATATAGGAATACGAAGCAAAGGGGGGGGAACCCCAAATCAAAATGAAAATTACAAATCCCCTCCTTCTGAGAATTACCAGCTCTTGATTCCAAGGAAAGGTTAAAGAGAATAAGAGATAGTTGCAAACATAATATACAGGAAGATTTGCTGAAAATTCAGAAATAGGAATTTAATTAGAAAGTATCCTTGTGACGCAGTTTGAATGTCAAGTCCAGAAACTGGGCAAAAACTGTGGACTTGACTTTCAATTCATGAAGGTCATCTTAAGTCTAATGAATGCAGTGTTAACTCTGTCGTGGCTGAGATACTCTTGGATGGAGAATAGGAATTGATGGGCTGTGTACATTTCAGAACCTATTTTGCAGAAAAATTTAAGTGAGGAGAAAGTGATATTTTCAAATGATTTAAACTTATTATTAGATATGTGCTTCCTTAGAGTTCTAACATTTAAATATAATGATTCATATGATTCTACACACATTTGTCTTGTATAAAGATTGAAGTTTGAAGAAACTGGTATTATGAAACCTTTAAAATTATTATTAGAAATACATATGAAGCCATACATCCATTTAATATTTGGACTTGTATCTTTATAATTTATATTATTTTCAGGGATGGGGACTCAAGTCGTAGGATTCATTGTCAAGTTGGATTTAAGTTGCATCAGTGACTCAACTCAGAATCGACTTGGGTTTTTTCCCCAATGACTTGGACTTGACTCATGACTCAGAACCCACCCATCCACCCCTCCCTTTTTTCTGGGGGAAAAAGCTTGTTTTTAATCGGGACTCAGACTTGGGGCTTGAGACTCAGGATTTGGTACCAAAGTTATCTATAAATAGCTCAAAGAGGCTGAAAATATCAGACTAAAGGTAAATAAGAATACCGTGAATAGAAATATTTTTTAAAAAATGTCAAAGATGGTACTTTTGAGCCACCAGGTCTACAGCCATACCCCCAGCCTCTTTGTCATGCAAAAAGCTTCTCCTCCTCCCTTTTTATTTGTAAATTGCTTTCCCACATGAATGTGCCCAAAGTAGCTTACAGGTATCAAATCACATTAGTAAGTATAGAAATTCAAAAACAAGACAAACGATTACAGAAATCCATTGTATTAATTGTTAATAAATAATAAAATATTAAATAAAACAATGTTTTATAACATGCAATAATGTCATGTTCTCTAAACAGGAGAGAGAATAAAGTCCAGTACATAAATAAGATATGCTAGATATGAGTTCAAATTAGAGATGGGGACGGATATAAAAATGGATCGGTTTTTCTGACGAATATAGCCGATTCGTTAAATATCCATCGATCCATATTTGTGGGTTCCAGAGACCCCCACGAATACAAAGGGATGAATATTTACCCATTTTTATTCGTACTTCTTATTTTTAAAAAAAACCAACAATTCTGCCTACCGGCCGCTGATCACCTGATTGGCAGCAGAAAGGCAGCCACCACCCCACACAGCCACCCAATACCACAGCCTACCCCACCCCTTCCTTTCCCTACCTAAGCCCCCACCCCACTCCCACCAACAGCCCCTTACCTTAATCGAAGCTGCCAAGGTCTCTTGGCCTAGTCCGAGCCACGGCACGTAAAAAAGGAGACTGGCTGCCCTTTGCGAAGATGGTGGCTGCAGCTTCATTTAGGGTAGGGAAGCTGCAGCTGCCATCTTTGCAAAGGGCAGCCTGGATTCCCTTAGCCTGCCTTAAGGGAATCCAGGTTGCCCTTTGCAAAGATGGCAGCTGCAGCTTCCCTACCCTAAATGAAGCCGCAGCTGCCATCTTTGCAAAGGGCAGCCAGTTTCCCTTTTTACACTCCATGGCTGCGAAGGCCTGATGGAGACCTTGGCAGCAGCTACTAAGGTAAGGGGGTATTGGTGGGAGCTAATGTAGGGAAAGGAAGGGGGTGGGTGGGTGGGTGGGTAGGCTGTGGGGGTGGCTGGCTGTGGGGTGGTGGTGGCTGCCTATCGGCCTCCGATCAGCTGATTGGTGGCCGGTAGGCAGAATGGGCTTCTGTGCCGTGTGGTAAACTCTCCTGGGGGGACCCAATTTGTGGGTGAATAACTGGGATGTCCGATATCCAATCTTCACCAAGGTTGGCAGGCATGTTGGGGAAAGACATAGGAATCTCCGTTGTGATTCTGAACTCTCTAAGTACCTGGGGGGAGCTTTCCTGGGGGTCCTCTTTGTGAGTATATAACTCAGGGGTCTGTAATCCAATGTTCACCAACCTTTCAAAAGTTGTAGAAAAGCGTCTGAGGAAGCTTCTCTGCAAATGTGGTGTCTCTAGGTGATTGGGATCCAGTTTTATAGCCGTTTAAAGCAAAGACAGATCAACGGATTGATTCATCGATTCGTTGAAGAATATTCGCATATTTGTATCCATTGATCCGTTAACCCCGACGTTTAGGCAGGCACCAACAGCACTGGGAGAAAATGGGTGATTTCCTTGAAAAAAGGCAGCTTCAAAAGATAGGTTCTTCTCAGAACCATGCTAGGGAAGGAACAAATTCAATTCATCTTGTCTGTGCATCTGGCCTCACCACAAAAAGTCTCTTGTATTTGCTCTCTTCCAAGTACCTATCAGGCCCAACCCTGTTTAGCCTCAGAAATCAGGTGAAATTGGTGTGTCCTGATTGACAAGTAATGACTCACACATGATTCCCATGTACTCATCAATGCTCCTACATTCATAGAGAATTCATGACTGCGGCAGGGGGTATGGATCCCGAAAGTTGAGGGGGTGGGAATGCTTTTCCCTTAAATATAATTCAGATAGGAAACAATATCATTCAGTCTTGATATAAATTAAGTCAAGAATGGGGATTCTTCTGCCCTCTAGATATTTTGGACTCCAGAATCCACCATTTCTAACTACTGGACATGCTGGGTGGAGAACTATACGACCAAAAACACCCAAAATTCTCACGAGGATTGGATTTCTGTGTTGTCCATGTTCATACACAGTGGGTTGCAGTCTTACACGATCTGTTATAAGAGTCTGCAATAAATTTGTAGGCATCAGTGGCCTGTTTTTCCAGTGTGTGTTTAATAATGCAAATGAAGGCGTTAGACACACACAGTTATGATCATTTGCATGAAGTTTCTAGGATGTTAAGGGGATGTGGTGGAGCTGCAGGTTAAACTGCAGAAGCCTCTGTGCTGCAAGGTCGGAAGACCAACAGTCGTAAGATCAAATCCACGCAATGGAGTGAGCTCCCGTCGCTTGTCCCAGCTCCTGCCAACCTAGCAGTTCGAAAGCATGCAAATGCAAGTAGATAAATAGGGACCACCAAGGTGGGAAGGTAATGGCATTCCGTGGCTAGTCACGCTGGCCACGTGACCATGGAAACTGTCTTCGGACAAACACTGGCTCCATGGCTTGGAAACGGGGATGAGCACCGCCCCCTAGAGTCGGACACGACTGGACTAAATGTCAAGGGGAACCTTTACCTTTACTTTTCTAGGATGTTGCCTTTTCTCTCTCACTGAGGGAATAAGTGGCAAGATATTCCACTAGCCAAGTATAAGAGTAGCCATTTTAATTATTTTACTAGTGAGGTTATGATGGCACTATACTTTCTGTGAGTTTAAAATACAAAACATGGTCATGATTTTTTTCCGGTGGTGGCAAGCCTTTTTCTTCCTCTAAAGTGTTAGGTACGTAGAACCAGTTGCGTAGCTTGGAACAATGTTAATTGTATACTTCATAAATAAAGGCAGGGGTAGCTTGTGGGGGGGCGGAAAGCAGAGAGGTTTTTCTGCTCCAGCAGGACATTCTTTTAGGTGTTATATTGTCCTAAGTTTGTGATTCTGACTGTGCTTCCTTCCTTGTAGTCATGGATCTGGACTGCTTCTTTGTTTCAGATCTGATTGGTTCTCCCAGGCATTTCTGGTTTCCTCATTGAATTGGCTCTCTTTAGTTTCTCATTTCCAGTCTGGAGGGCTTTTATCACCTTTTTTTTTTTTTACCTCATCCTTCCATTTGTTTGTCTGCCTTCAATCTTCCATCTTCTTCTATTTTTAGATGTTATATATGTTGCTGAATAAATCTAGCAGCTCAGGGGGCAATCAGATGAGCACATAGTTCCCTGTTTGCTTTGCTTTTGGTACAGTTTGTTTTGCCCTGTTTTACAGCAAACACATGTGTTGAGTAAGAGCCATCCATCCTGCCCCTTTTGCAAGATATTTTGCTCCTTTCTGGTCCAGTGCTAGGGCTGCAGTTTATTTCATGTGATTGGGAGCACTCCTAGTTATCCCATTCTGCAGTACGTGTAGTTGCTTAATTTAATCTCAAATAGAGCTGTGGGTGGTTTTCTCTTAAGTGTGGGTCGTGACAGTAGGAAGAATGGCAGAGAAACTATCTTCTGTATTTTCCTCTTCCCACAATTTTTTGTAAAAAGGAGCATTCGTTTCAAATGGATGTATTGCTGTAGTGCTATGCCAATTGATAAATTAAACAACAAAAAAGGGAAGTTGCTGAGGTCTATGAAATAACATGACAAAAAGTGGGGAAAGGTTTGGGGTAGGGGTGTCAGTAATCAATAGGGGGAGAAACTGGAGCTGAAGTGCCGTCTGGATCTTTCTCATGGGAGAAGAAACATCTGTTTGAATGGACAGATCGCCCAAGTACAAGATAAAAAAGATTTCACAGAAGATAAGAGACTTTCAAATGTGAATCGGATTCTTCCAGATTCCCCCGTCTAGCTGTGCCCTCAGTTTTCCCCAAAGTTTTGTCAAAGGTAAGTTATGCTGTCCAGCTATTCACTTGAGAAATAATTTGTGTTGATGGTGGAATCTGAAGTTATCTAGTTGACCCATTGCTAGGGAACCAGAAGAAAAAGAAGAGCGCTACTAGGCCTTGAAAAGTTGTATGAAGATGGAATTTCAATAGGTGTCAAAGCAAGCAAAGCCTGCTGAAATTTCACTATTTTCACAGCTATGGCCATGATCTTTTTAAACTCAAACTTATCAGCTAACATAATTTATGCCAGACTGCTCGGTGCATTCAAGAATCAGGAACCACTGTGGTATAGTGGTTAGAGTGCTGGGTTGAGATGGGGGGAGCCCAGGTTCTAGTCCTCACTTAGCCATGACACTTATCAGATGACCTTGCACTAGTCACTCTCTCATCCTGAACGGCTTCATAGAATAGTTATGAGGTTAAAAGGAGAAACCATCTTACATTGGGCTCACTGGAGTACTGGCACATATAAATGAAGCAAATGAATGAATGCCACAATGAGGCCATACAAAAAACATACCAAGTCAGCTTACAGAGCCATCAAGTTCAACTTGCTGTCTATACTGACAGGCAGCAGCTCTCCAGCACTTTAGATAGGAGGTTTTCTCAGTCCTACCTGGACATCTTGGGATCATGTGAATGTAGGGGCCTATTCCATGCATGAGATATGGGCCTGGAATGGCCCAATTCAATACGCTGATTATTACCAATAAAGCCCTATATGCCTCCTCCCTTTTATCCTTCTAATTACAGCTGAAAATCTACCTCTTCAGGCAGGCTTTTAACAATCATCATGACTAAGTCCCTGAATGCCATTTCTTAGTTAAAACAGTTTTTAATGTTTTACATGTTTTTAATTGTTCAGTGTATCTTAATCAGTTTTATAGTTTAAATGTTTTTTAATGTATAATTTACTATGTTTTAAAATCTGTTCTTTTTAATACTGTGAGCAGCCTTGAGTCCCCTTAGTGGGAGAAAAGCAGCCTATAAATAAGACAAATAAAATAAAATAAATATGAAATGGAAGACAGGGCTCCTGTGCCTCTAATTAGCTGTATGAAAGAGAAATTGAAACAAGTGTATCAGGTGTCTTCTATGTAGCAATTGAAAGAACCAGACCCTATCCTACATTTCATGCAGTTGTCCTTGATATGGTCCTTTTCTAACACAGCTGTTCTAGGAGGGTGGGGTATAGCTATTTACACATCCCCATAAACCCAAGGGAGCCTGGGAAAGAGTGAATCTCCCAGGCCTGTATCTAACAGGGAAGTGCCATCCTTGGTAGAGGAAGGGCCACCACATGATGTGGGACAGCTGGAGGAGGGTGTGCCAGCAGAAATAAGATTGTGAAAGTTGCAGTGCTCACAGTCATTATCCTCAAACATGTCAGATGAAGGGGAGACAGGGGAGGTGGTAGTTGAGCACTGGGTCTCCATCTTCTGTGCCTCTGCAGAGGTGCAAACAAGAATAGAGGACAAGGGGGGGCACCTCCTCCTGTCCAGCCTCTTTTGCCATGGAAGGGGTCAGGGGCCTGAGACTTGGGCAGTTGATACAGCACCACCCCAGCTTTGATGTCCACACTGCCCAATGGGAGCTTTGGAGCCTATCCCATCCCAGTGTTGATGTTGGAGAAGCAAGTGGCAACAAGTGTGGCAAAGGAGGCTCGGGGAGTAGTGGTGCCAGAGATTTTGCCCCCATCACCCACCTATACTAGCCTTCCCTAAAAGGACTGCACCCCTGATTGGGACTCATATTTCTCTCCCACTTATCCAGACCTGGGCTTTCAGGGACCCCAAAGGAGTCAACTCAGGGCCCCAGCCAGACTGTGACCAGGGAGTTAGTGCCGAGAACTCAACCTCCTGGGAACACAAGGGAAGGAGGAGTAAAGATTGACTCTTTGCCGTTAATCAAAGCTGCCATGAGTGACCAAGCCAGGTTAGAACCTATGGAATTTTTTCTGGGGACTTGTCAGCCCCTGAGCCCCTGGGAGGAGGGGCTGGCAAGACACAGGGCTGGCAAGACACACAGTTCACAAAAAGAGGAAGTCAGCTGCCCTTTTATTGGGAAAGAAAATGGCTTGTACCTTTTTCTTTGTGTACTTTCCACACAGATTATGGTTAGCTACTCATAAGAGCCTTTCCATTCTATCTACAGGAAAGAAGGGTAATTGTATGCTTTTTATTCCTCCAAGAACCTATAAGCCATTTCTCTGGCATGCAAAGAGTAGTATTTATTTGCCAAGCTCCAAAATGTTGGGTTTTTCCAGAATACCATATCCCTTCTCAATCATCTTTGCCTCTTCCCCTGCCAGTGATAAGCATGCTGCTAGGGCTTCCAGTCATGGGGTGTAATATTTCAGCCATAGCTTATCTATTTTCATTGCCTAAGCTTTCAGCACTAGGTAATTGATGGCATGATTGCTGTAGCCAGAAAATGAATCCTGGTATATCAGTTGGTCTCCCTTCTGTCCTTGAATGGGCAGTTGATCCTCCATCCCTCTCCCCATGTCTCCACATGCAAAGGCCTCTTGCTTCTAAACCTATGTTTATTTGAAAGCTGAGAGCATGAGCCCCTTAAAATCACTCTGTTAGCCTGAACCTACTGATCTTATTCAGTTTTGGAAGTCTAATGAAGTCTAGTTGGTATTTGGATGGCAGACCATGATATATTCTAGGGATCTCCTGGGAAAGAATGTTGCCTGAAACCCCAGGTAGATGCTGCCAGTCAGATATTGACAATATTGGGATAGAGAGACCAACAGTCAGTGTAAGGTCGCTTCCTGTGTTCCTAGGCACATATGCATGGCAAAATGGTATAAAAGCATTGCTTGCAATACAATCCTGCATATGTTCAGGACAGCAGCATGAGAACACAAAGGCTTCTTCATTCTGTAGCTAAAGGTTTTCTGCACTGGTCAAGGATCGACTAGACCAGTGATGGCGAACCTTTTTAAGCCCAAGTGCCCAAACTGGAAGAAAAAACAACAACCTAGCGGGTGGTGGGTGGCGGCAGAAGTGGAAGTGGCAGCAGCAGAAGTGGCAGTGGAAGGGGGAATCCCAGGCACGGAGGTGCCTCCAGACCCCACTCTGGATCTGCCTCCAGTTGTGCCCAACCTCACCATTGCCTATAGCTCGGCCAGCCTGCCAGCGCCAGCTGCTCCGGATCCTGGCCCACCGCCTGTTGGGGTGCTAGCACTGCGGCTGCAGCCACTTCCTCAGGTTTGGCTACCGGGTGTAGCGATCCAGCGACTTACGGCTCGCGTGCCCACAGAGAGGGCTCTGTGTGCCAGCTGTGGCACGCGTGCCATAGGTTCGCCATTGCTGGACTAGACCAATTCATATATGTAGGGGTAAAAAAAAATCAAATGATCATCTTGATTTGTGTTTGTGTAAATAAACAAGCTAACATAGATCTATCACAAACATTCATTCATTCATTCATTCATTCATTCATTTTATTTTATTTTATTTTTACCATGCCTTCCTCTTCAAAAAGGACCTAAGGCAGCTTACATCATTAAAATACAATGTTTAAGGGCTAAAAAATATATAAAATAAACAGATATTTTTAAAGAATCAAACAAATACCACACTAAAAATGGTAAACAAAATCAACTCTGAAAACATATCCAAAGCAATACATTGAGATTTCCTCCTCCTCCTTCCTATTTGCACACTGAATGCCTTGGCTCTCATTTTCCACCTTAACCTTTGCTGAAGGTACAAAGCACTTGGAATGTGTGTGTGGGGATCCCAATGTGTGTGTGTGTCACTATTGACATATGGTGACCTTATGAATGAGTGGTCTCCAAAATGCCCTGCCCTGCTCAGCTCTTGCAGACTCAAGGCTGTGGAGTCAATCCATCTCATATTTGGTCTTTCTCTTTTCCTGCCTTCAACTTTTCCTGGCATTATTGTCTTTTCCAGAGAATCTTGCCTTCTCATGATATTCCCAAAGAACAACAGCCCCAGTTTTGTCATTTTCCCCTCCAAAGATATTTCAGGCTTGATTTGGTCTAGGACCCTAAGAATGATTTGTTTGTCTTTCTCATTGTCCAGGGCATCAGTAAAGCTCTCCTTCAGCAATATATTTCAAATGAATCATGGGATGGAGACTGCTTTGGTCACCTTGGTGGATGACCTATACTGGAACTGGACAGGGGAGTGTGACCCTGTTTGTTCTACTGGATCTCTCAGCAGCTTTTCATACCATTGACTATGGCATCCTTCTGGCCCAACTCTCTGGGATTGGATTTGGAGGCACTGCTTTATGGTGGCTCTAGTACTTGCTGGAGGAGAGAATTCAGAAGATGGTACGGGGGGATTCAACATTCCTATTCAACACACTGGCTGGGGGCCTATAGGGTCCCTCAGGGTTCTGTTTTATCTCCTATGTTATTTAACCTACATGAATCCATTGGGAGAGGTTGTCCAGAGTTTTGGGGTTCAATGTCACTAGTATGCAGATAACACCCAACTTGATCTCTTGCCATCTAAATCCGAGGTAGCTGTTTCAACTCTAGAACAGTGTCTGGTATCAGTGATGGACTGCAAGAGGGTGAATAAACTGAAACTTAAACCAGATAAGACAGAGGTGCTCTCGGTCAGTTGAAAGCCAGATCAAGGAACAGGAATGCAGCCTGTGCTGGATGGGGTTATATTCCCTCTGAAAACACAGGTGCACAGCTTGGGGGTGTTTCTGGATTCATCTGTAAGCTTGAATGCCCAGGTTTCAACAGTGGCCAGGAGTGCATTTGCACAATTAAAACTTGTGTGTTTGCTATGTCTATTCCTAGAGAGGTCTGACCAGGCCACAGTAACACATGCCATAGTCCCGGCTAGATTATTGTAATGCGTTCTACATGGTGCTGCCTTGGGCTAGTGTCCAGAAATTTCAGCATGCCCAAAATGTGGCACCCAGATTGCTGACTGGGACTGGTTACAGGGACCACTTAACACCCCCACCTCATTACAGCAGCTCCACTGGCTGCCAATCCATTTCTGGGCACAATCCAAAATGCTGGTTCTAATCTATAAAGCCCTATTGAGTCCAAGCTATTTAGGGCTTTATAGGTTATCTATTTCAAGGACAGCATCTCCCTTTATGAGCCTGCTCAGGTGTTAAGGTCATCAGGAGAGGCCTTTCTCTTGGTTTGACCACCTTCACAGGTGCATTTGTTGCTGCTCCCAGACTGGAGGCCAGGCTGGCCCCATCTTTGCTATCCTTCTGCAAGCAGGCAAAGATCTTTCTCTTCAAACTTTATAAAACCAGCCCATGATGTACACTCCGAGCTTCAGAAAATGAGCAGGAAACATTTTGAGATATATGACCATTGGCCAGGCTGGCTGGAGAACATGAAAATCATCTGACACATCAGAAGCGTATCAGGATGAGTAATGCTGCATGAGCTCCTGGATGGCTCAGTGGTTTAGGTATCTGACTGCAGAGCCAGGCTTTGAGAGTTCAATTACCCACTGTGCCTCCTTGACAGGGGCTGGACTCAGTGATCCATAGGGTCCCTTCCAACTGTGCAGTTCTAAGATTATAGATTATTATATGCAGTGGTGTGTGTTACGTGCTATCAAAATCTACCTGCTGATCCCAACTCAAATATAGCTATATACTCAGTGTATTGATATTAGTGTTGATTTACCATTCAACAATTAATTCAATGGATCTACTATAACTGGAACTCACAATTGAATTTAAGTCATGATCTCTATGGGTATAGAGAAACTGGTGGAACGGATCCATAGAGAAGTACACTTTTTTTGCACCAGAGATCACATTGTGGAGTTTTATTTCTTTGATATTATGTTCTAATCACTTTAGCATGCCCCCCACATTGTTGTAGGTTGAGATAATCATCTTGTTCCAGCATCCTACCTGAGACATATTTATTAGAATGTCAGATTTTTCCTGTAGGACTCTTGTGATCTTCTTTAAATTTCTGCAGAGCTACACAACTTTACAAAGGCCTGTATTTCTTGAATATTCAGAGCATTTCCTGTGAATCACTGGTCTTTATTGAAAAGTGGTAATCAGATTGGTGCTTTGAATTACACTCAAAGAAGTACTCTGGCTAGATCCTTGAGGACCTTGTTGAGACATTGTGTATACACAAGTTAAAACTGAGCCTACACCTAGAATACAATACAATGTCTTGCCTGCACAGGAGTAGAACACATAATGAAATGCAGTACAGCATGATCTTCTCCTGTGACAACTAAAAACAACAGCAAAGGTATAACAACAGTGAATAACTCCATTTAGCAAAAAGGGTGCTAGTGAGGCTGAGATACTATGACTGGCCCAAGATAATTTTGTGTGAGGATTTGAACCCTGGTCATCTGAGTCCTTGTCCAACACTCTAACTACACACCACAATGGCTCTCTAATAGAAAGTGCTGTTGCATGTATGTTTCCAAAATGCAGTGGTGAAACTGTGAGCATGACATTCCAGGAAAGTGTGGATTTCCACCTGTGGCTGTACTCCATTCTGTCATTTGGTGCTGGGTGCGTGAACTGGATAAGCTTCTCTAAACATCTGGTCCCAATGAAAGTTTCATCCACTCCTCGTGTCTGTTAATTTGTTCACACACCAATTACTCATGTGGTCTAGGGTGTAGTTTACACGTAACAAAAACAATGAACCAAAGAGGCAGACAGTCAGATAGATACATCAATAGCTAGATAGGTAAGTAGATAAGTATGGAAGACAAGTTAGAAGAAAGCTGCACGATATTATTTAATGTTAAATCTTGTTTTTCCTTCCCCTTTGCAGAGTTGGATGTTTTGTGCTATTTTTAATGCTAAGGCTATCATTTTCCCAGAGCACCTGAACGAACACGAAAGGACAAAGGTATCATTCTGAAGGACATCACTGTTTGCATTGAAGTCTCTGTGGGATCTTTATTGTTGATTCAGTGTCTCTTCTGATCAGATGAATGATAGAAGGTACATCTGTCAGCACCATTGAAACACCATCTTTATTGCTCTCCCCCTCATGCCAAACCAGGTAGGTCCAGTAGTATGTCTATTGTGACCAATGAAATGCTCCATCCACCCCTGCAGGGTGAACAATGGGGCTGCAGGTGCAGTTCTGCTTTTTCTGTTTACTCTGCTGGCCACAGCCCTTAATCCCGTATGACGAGGGGGAAGGCGTAGTCTTCATGCTTTATTGTTTTGGGTTATTTGATGCCATCCGATCAGGAGGACCATTTTTATTATTCTTATTTAATTATGCATTCAACTGGGGTATTTCTATACTACTTCTTGTGCACACAAATTGTTTTATAGAATGCCATGAAACAATAATTTACAAGTCCAATAAAAATACAGTCATGCAACATTTGAGAGAGTTCAGATTGGTAGAGGAAGGAGAGAAAGTCTGAGGCAAAAGAGATGTTTTCAAGAAACATCTGAAATATGCTGTTGCTGAGGATCTACCTGCCAGTTCAGCTGGTCTCTGTACAAAACCTGGGAAGGGGGCACTGACGGATAAGTGATCCTAGAGCTGATTGGGTCCACCAGCTGGAGTTCAAATAAGAGGCATAGAGTGAGGCTCAGGTAGATTTCATTGTATTTGAATACAAGGAGAGTCACATTGACCCATGTCTAAGGAATGTCTCTGAGACCAGTTTATACAGACAGCAGTACACAGGGGGATTTCCAAAACAATTTATCCGGTCAAGCAATAAACATATTCAGTGTGCGCCATCAGCACTTTAAAATCATGAGAGGTCAAAATTTTGCCCTATTAAACTCGTGATCAGAGAGTGTTCATCATGCAGTAACAACATCTTAAAATTTTTTGAATATGTGTCCTTTCTGCAGTTCCACAATTTATGTGCATGACCTGACCTGTTTGCTTATGGTTGTCAGTTGCCAGCCTTGTTTGACTCCCCCCTACATTTCCGCCCTTCTGATAGTTTTTCTAAACTATCACTCACACACTATCCACTTCTACATTAAGGTTCCGCCACCTGCTCAGCACTTTACAGTGGCTAACTTAGACAATCCACCAGCCCCTTTTCATAACTCTTTGAACCATGACACTATATTTATAACCATCTACAGTCCAAGGTCCCATCCACTGATTAAAATTTGCTTATGATTAGAGCTGCATGGTAATTGTACCTCTGATCTTGTGCTGGCATGGCACATCAACATTCTCTGTGGCAATTCTAAAAATGGGGGTAGCCCAAACAGAAAAATATAACTTTGAAACTGCAGTTCGGATCAGCACCAATTTTGGCATAGTTGTAGCAGACAGTCTAGTGACAAACTTTGCTAACTCCCTGCTCTCCCTTTTTTTATTTCAAGAAGCAAGAGGACATCTTTTGGAAAACACGCAGGCAACATGTTTGTAGATCTCTTGGTCCCATATAGCTTTTCTTCCTCAGGTTTCCAAAGGGTTTGGAAAAAGGAACATAGCTTTCTAGTCTGCATGTGGAGTGGGCATGGCAACATTAGTTTATATGAGAGGTTAAAGGGTGTCTATGTTTTTCCATTGTATATGTTGCACTTACTCACACTTTTGCTTCAGCATTTCATTAAGTCCAAAACAGCCTTTCAAAGTATATTGGCACAGAGGGATTCCAGCCACATCCCAGCTGTTCTTGCTTCTGCCACCCTTCCCCAGCAACCATAGTACAGATCATATGCTCATCTTTTGGGATCCTCCAGTACCGGGTAATTCTATGTGAGGGAAGTTGCTCTTGGAATTTGTGTATAGTGTATGTATATTTAAACTTCTGTTCTAAAAAGCCAGGAAATTCAGTTCTTAAACCTCTGGATTATGGATGTGGGATATTGTTCTTCTGTATCCATGATCTAAAACACTAGGAAAGGGCCCAATATTGCTGTGCAATGTAGTGCCCACATTATCAGCAGGAAAAAGGAGCTTTACACAGCAAAGATTGTTGATGACGCCCATGGCAGCAGTCAAAATGGTCTACACAGGATAGCCTCTTGTGCTCACTACTAATCACAAAAAGAGTCCTTCAGTTTGTCATGCTGGTGAGATGTCAGCCTCCATTCTGAGGCCATATTATCATGAGCATCTCATAAAGTAATGACGCGAAGACATCATTAAGTTTAACGTTGTGACATTAGAGACTAAATCCAAGATTTTTCATGCTATCATATTTCAGTTACTATTTATTGATGTGAAAGAAAAGTGTCAGGAAAATAAATGCACTCTCATTTTAAATGATGTGTTGAAGGGGAGCTTTACAGATTGCATGGATTGTCAGAAAGACAAATAAGTGGATAGTGCAAAATAAAAATAGAAACAAACCTAACCTGATAGGTGCATGTGTGGAAAAATGGTTATAGAGGGTACATCCAGCACACACACTTTATATTATCTACTCCTGAGCTATATGAACCTAAGATTACCCTCAGGGCTTTGCTCATACATTAGATGGTTAGGAATGTGAAAATCTGTCAGTCTCATCATTGTGCTTCTCAGATTCCCACTGGCATTATTGTCCTGTCTTGGTGCCATATCAGGCTGTGAGGCTTTTCTTTATGTGTGCATTTTTGGTTTATGAATTTCTAATGTATGCATTTTTGTACATGTTCTCCATAGATCTGGACTACAACTCTCTGACTCCCCCACCTAGAACAGTGACAGCACTGGCTGGATTGGTTGAGGATTCTGAATAATTTTTCTAACCTATGGTTGGCCCCATTCTTTTGGAAGGCTCTACCATGTGATCCCAGAAGTACAAGCTGGATTTCGAAGGGGCAGAGGAACTAGAGACCAAATTGCTAACATGCGCTGGATTATGGAGAAAGCCAGAGAGTTCCAGAAAAACATCTACTTCTGCTTCATTGACTACACAAAAGCCTTTGACTGTGTGGACCACAGCAAACTATGGCAAGTTCTTAAAGAAATGAGAGTGCCTGACCACCTTAACTATCTCCTGAGAAATCTATATGTGGGACAGGAAGCAACAGTTAGAACTGGATATGGAACAACTGATTGGTTCAAAATTGGGAAAGGAGTACGACAAGGCTGTATATTGTCTCCCTGCTTATTTAACTTATATGCAGAATACATCATGCGAAAGGTTGGACTGGAGGAATCCCAAGCCGGAATTAAGATTGCCGGAAGAAATATCAACAACCTCAGATATGCAGATGATACCACTCTGATGGCAGAAAGTGAGGAGGAATTAAAGAACCTCTTAATGAGGGTGAAAGAGAAGAGTGCAAAAAACGGTCTGAAGCTCAACATCAAAAAAAACTAAGATCATGGCCACTGGTCCCATCACCTCCTGGCAAATAGAAGGGGAAGATATGGAGGCAGTGACAGATTTTACTTTCTTGGGTTCCATGATCACTGCAGATGGGGACAGCAGCCCCGAAATTAAAAGACGCCTGCTTCTTGGGAGGAAAGCGATGACAAACCTAGACAGCATCTTAAAAAGCAGAGACATCACCTTGCCGACAAAGGTCCGCATAGTCAAAGCTATGGTTTTTCCAGTAGCAATGTATGGAAGTGACAGCTGGACCATAAAGAAGGCTGACTGCCGAAGAATTAATGCTTTTGAACTGTGGTGCTGGAGGAGACTCTTGAGAGTCCCCTGGACTGCAAAGAAAACAGATCTATCCATTCTGAAGGAAATCAACCCTGAGTGCTCACTGGAAGGACAGATCCTGAAGCTGAGGCTTCAGTACTTTGGCCATCTCATTAGAAGAGAAGACTCCCTGGAAAAGACCCTGATGTTGGGAAAGTGTGAGGGCAAGAGGAGAAGGGGACGACAGAGGACGAGATGGTTGGACAGTGTCATCGAAGCTACCAACATGAATTTGACCCAGCTCCGGGAGGCAGTAGAAGACAGGAGGGCCTGGCGTGCTTTGGTCCATGGGGTCACGAAGAGTCGGCCACGACTTAACGACTAAACAACAACAACCATGTGATCATACCATAGTGTTCCATTCCCCCTTTAAACAAATACATGACTATGTTTATTTTGCAATGTATAGTGTTTCTCTTGTTTTAAATATATTTTCCTACTTTTTAAAAAATGTTCCTTTGAGCTAGAATCAAACCAGGACCTACCATTTAATTAGTTCTATTTTACATATTATTGTTTTAAAAATTTACCTCATAAACCACTTTGAGGAGACTTTACTTCATGTAATGTGAAGTTATTATAAGGAATAAATACATTTATTCCTTATAATACATAATAAATAAATATGTATAAATATATTTTGTACAAACTTTCTAGAAGTATGAAGATTAAAAAAACCAGAGAGAATTGCAGCCACAAGTGAAGTTAATCCAATGTCATCCACTGAAATTCAGGCCAAGTCAAGCATAACACACCCACTTTTATATACCCTGTTTTCCCGAAAATAAGACCTAACCTGAAAATAAGCCCTAGTATGATTTTTCAGGATGCTCATAATATAAGCCCTACCCCCAAAAATAAGCCCCAGTTAAGTGAAACCCTGCCCTCCACCATTGTGCAGCAGCAAGAATAAGATGACATTACTGTATTTGAATAAATGTAGATGGTTGTACATGAAAAAAATAAAACATCCCCTGAAAATAAGCCCTAATGTGTTTTTTGGAGCAAAATTTAATATAAGACCCTGTCTTATTTTTGGGGAAACACAGTATTAATTTGTCCTGAGTCATTGCAACTAAAATCTTGAGGAAGAAAACAAAGCCTTGGAATAGCAATGTGATAAACAATAAGTGTAAACAGTCTCTAGGGTGCCAGCTAGTAAACAAAAAATACATATTTTACACAATGTGTGTACAAACCATATTCCTGTTTACTTAACTCGTTCCTGAATTAGACGGGCCATCTCCCTGAAGAGGGAAAACTGAGCAGTTTCAAAAAGCTCAAGGAAGCAATAAAAAATTTAGAATCCCACTTATCTTTTAGGTCCTGCCCACCTACAGGATCCATATAATTTGCATGGGCTGCTGATAGTGGTCTTTTCAGTTTGGGTATCTAGTTTAGGGATCAGTAGACAATTAACAATTGATAACCAGCTCAAATAGCTCACCTGATCTTTTTCTCTCTCCCTCTTTGAGTCATATTCCCACACTGCCCTTGTCTTTGTTCACTGCAGCAGCTACCATGGACAATAAGTCTCAATCAAACACAGAAGCACCTGCCACAGGAAAATACAGCAGAGAAAAGCACAGACAAAAATACTGTAAAAAATCACACCTCATATATTTGCAATGATTTTTTCCCATGTGAAATTCTATAATGAAGATCTTAAAATGAAGCTCTCCGCAAAGAGTTATGAAAGTGAAGCTGCCTGAAATAGATTTTAATAATTAAGAAGGGAAAAGATGACTAGGAGAACAATGAACCCTTGTAGGAATGCAATGCGTGGAACCCGAAATGTGATTTCTATGGTATTTATGAAAATCCCATTGTTGCTATGAAGATCCCATTGACCTCTTGCTCCGTAGCTCTCTAACCTGAGTTCTGCTCTTGGTCCCTCAATAGGCGATGGTAGACATGGGCTATTCATGTTCATATCCCTGGGAACATAAATATGAATCACAATGCCACAGGTGCCACGGAGGCTCATTCCCTCCCCCCAGAACCAGCCGGTCCACTTATCATTCGCCACGCGGCACTTGGGTCCTTCATTGTCACGCCAATCCAGGAAGGAGTCTGGCTGGCGCTTTCTCACCTTCCTGCACAGCTGACCACTCATCAGCTGAGCAGAGTGGCTCTGTGTCCCACTTCCTTGCCGAAGTGATCAGCTGTGCAGGGAGGTAAGGAAGAGCCGGGCAGGCTCCTTCTGTGATTTGGCGTGAAAATGACAAGTACAGAGATGAGCCCTGCGTGGTGAACAGTGAGTGGCCTGGCTGGTTCTGGGGGGAGGGAATGAGCCTCCGTGGCACCTGTTGTGCCACAATTCATATTCGTATCCCCAGGGATACAAATATGAATAGCCCATGTCTAGTCAACGGGCTTCTGTATCTTACTATATGTCTGTTGATGCAGCCTAGTATTATATTAACCTTTTTTGCTGCTGCATCATATTGTTGATGTGTTTATCTTGCTCGCTTTCCACACATACTACTGCCAAGCAATGTATTACCGCCCTATGTTTATTATACATTTTATTTTTTGTGCCTGAGCACAGAACTTTATTATTGAAACTCATTTTGTTTGCTTTGACCCAGTTATTCGACCTTTTTAGATGAATTTGAATCTGATCTTGTCTTCAGAAGTATTAGATACCATTGCCAGTCTGGTGTCAGCTGTAAACTTGATAAGCAACCCCTTTACACCTTCACCCTGTAAATTTTATTATTCCTCATGGCACACAAGGGCTAGTCTTCCTAAAATATCTTTTTTCCCTTTTACCAGGGACCAACAGCTTATGAAACTGACTGGCAAGCATGTTGTGGACATGCACTAGTATGATCTCCTGCTACATGGTGGCCACTGGCATTCCACCTCCAAGTCCTTCACCTAGAATTCCCTTCAACTCCCAAGTGGCACATTGTGGGCATCTGTTTCCCATCACTGCTAGCTCTTACTCTTTCCTTCAACCCATCCATAAGTAGATTTGCTAGATGAGCAGCTTTCCATTCTCTGAGCTTTCAGGACCAAAAGCCTAAGACCAGAAGGCAGGCCATCGTGATGTTACGGTAAGTGGGCCCTTTCATAATAATTGCAAAACAATATGTAGCTGTGGGTCCTTGTGCAACAGAAGGCTCACAACTCCTGATGATGGTGCTTCATTCCTGCCTTAGCTCTAAGTGACAGTAACAGCAAAGTGCTTGCACCCACGAGTTTTCTCCATGGTCCTCTCACATTGCTCTTGCTTTTCTGGCACACCATGTTGCACAAATGTAACCCACATACAGTACCTCTGTAATGAGTAGTGAGCCCTAGTATCAGTGGGGAACAGGTAGGGATGGCCTGTTTCATGGCTTCAAAGTCATCTCTCTCACATACATATGAAACCAACCTTTTTTTTTCCTCCAGTGTTCCTCTCCTGGAGATTTCTCTCCCTGTCTACTGACCTGGGGAAACACAGCAATTCCCTGAGACATCAGATGATACCCTGAGACCTGGCAGTCCTCTCCACAGGGATCCTAGGCCTTCAGTTTCCTCAGAGCCTCCAACAGATTAAGCTCCATCATCCAGACCTTACTGTTGCAGAAGCTCCATCATCCAGACCTTACTGTTCTAGCAGAGATAGCTTCAAATAGCTCTGAAAAAGTAAGCCTATTCAAAAAAATAAAAAAAGGGGGGGGAGGAAATGCAAGCTGTGCAATATTGTCATTTTCCTCTGAGAAAGGCCAAAGAAAATGATTCCCCTAATTAAAATGAACCTGTAACTGCTGTGTGTTTCCTTTGAAGGGGATTTTAATAATTACATGGTTGGATGGACACGATTTTTGTCTGCCACTCCTCTTCTCTAGGGGCTGCTGCTTTATTACTTCAAATGTCATTTCAAGAGATGGTTCTTGTAGGACTTTCTGTTTGAAATGCACTGCTGTGCATTTACAGATTTCCAAAGAAGCGTCACATTCTGACCTCCTGAAATAAAACCACTGGTTGCTGAGAGACCTCGAGAAGACTGACCTAAAGTCTACTGCAGCGTAGTTGAACTCCATGCTGCTCAGGCGGTTCCAAATTAGGACATCCCTGCTGTGGCAGTAGTTTTTACCTGCATACATGATTGAGCAGCCCCCCCAAAGGGTGTCTTTTTTTATTTGAGCCCTGTGGTTGCTGTTAAATTTGAGTTGGAGAAAGAGAAGAGAAGGGTAAGAAGGCAAATTGGGAAATGTCCTAAGGCTGATTTCTATGATCATGTTTGTCACATGGTATCTGTCATAGCGATCATAATAAAGGCTTACACCTGACTGCGAGCACTGTTATACTTGTGAAGTGAAGCTCCTTTGGTGAGAATAGCTGCTGGCAATAATACCGTCTCTTAATGCAGCAGATCTTTTAAATGTGGTTTAGATTCTAATATCAGTTCCTTTGATATATTTATGCATTCATTCCCTCGCATGCACTGCCAATGATGGAGCAGGAGGCAGTCTGAGGGAAATAAAGCTGCTCATGCAGAAGATCTACTTGTGTGGCAGAACAATGAAACATAGGAGCCCTTAAGTCACATGGTGTTGCAGCTCCTGTTCAGTGACATAAAGGAAAGAAAAAAATCTACTGCAACCTAAGTGAGGCGAGGGGCTGTTTGACTCAGCAGCCCTTTGACTAAAGCATTAGCCACTATCAGAGCTTTATAAAAAAAGAACATCGACCCACTGGACATATTGAAATGTCCGCAAATATCAGCCAGCTTTTCTCTCCTGCTGTGAAATGCCAAAGGATGTGTATTGTGAGCCACCAAGAGAGTGGCAACACTAATAGGGTGGTATAAAAATGGAGAAGGAAGGAAGGAAGGAAGGAAGGAAGGAAGGAAGGAAGGAAGGAAGGAAGGAAGGTGAAAATTCCAGTGGGCAGAATGAAAGGCTGCATCTGAGAGCAGGTCTTGGATGTCATGAAACTGTGACAATTTTTAGTTCATAAATTTGTTCTCCTTGTGTTTTACTGTCAGGGACAGGAAGAGGAGACTGTGGAATCATTGCCTCCTGTGGCAAAAATGACATGGCAGGTTTTATGTAACATTTGGTTTGACTTGAGTAGGTGAGGGGCACTACTGGCTGCTTTTCTTCAGGCAGAAAAATGTCTTGGGCTGGCTTTGAGGATCTGGATGATGGAGAGCCACATAGATGTGAAATCTGTTTCTGACTATTATTGGCTGAACATGCTTTTGCTCAGTTTGGTGATGTTTCTTTTTTATTAACATTAGAAAGCAAGTGAAATACTTTATGAAGGCCCTTAGAAGAATGGAAAATACAGGTTTTTAGCTTGTCAAGGGCAATTCTATTGCTTACTTACAATTCTATTGCCAACCATTTTCAGCTCATCTTTGGTCATGAACCAAATTTTATCTACATACATTCAGAAGTCTGCTTTTGAAACCGATTTTAAATGATTCTGCGTGGTTTGAAAGATTGGCCACTTTGTCATAAGTTGTGCTCAGTTGTATTCCTTCATCTTGGTCCCGTCAGTTAAAAGATATTCCAGCAGAAGGATGGACAAAGTTTAATATCCCAATGTTTTGGACTGTGATTGCTGGGATTTGAAGTCCAACTATACTGGGAGGCCTGCCCTTTCCTGACTCCTATTTGCATACATATTGTCTCAAATGAGAGTTGATGTAATAGAGATGCATGGGCCATAATGAAAGCCTCCTAAAATAGCCTGCAATACTCCTCCCCCCCAAAAAGCAGGAGCCAAAGACAGATGATAAGGAAGAAGTGTTACAAATCCTTACTCCTAAAAGCAATAGGTAGTAGATTTTAACATGGAAGGGAGAGTATAAGGTTCTGGGCTTGGGCTTCGTAATGTCACATTATCGTTCACGCCTTTGTTCTGTTAGCCAAGAGGTATAACTGATCTATAATTTGACTGTATGTCTACCTTAAAGCCATAAACCTTTACAAATGTTCACATCCTGAATGAAAAAGGAAACCACCCAGTTGAAAGACACCCAGTCAAAAAAATTGTCAGCCACTGGGCCCTTTTTCATTCCTATACAAGCTCCCATGCAGGCCTCAGTTTCCAGGCCCTTTATCATCTTTGCCTCTCTCTTTCAGCCCCTCCCCCCCCCAACATGGTCCAGGAAGTCAATATTCTTTATAAATGGTGGTGCCTAGAACAAGGTTATTGCTTCAAGTGAGGTGTGAGCAAAGCAGAATAGAGTGATGCTGTTACTGTGAACAATGTACTTCTGTTGATACAGTTTAGATCAGGATTATCATTTTTGCCCCTCACCACATCACATTGTTGACTCATGTTTCATTTGTGGTCTGCCAAGATTCACATCATTTTGGAAGAGATAATCATCAGGAAAGGAAAGATATGAACTATGCTGTCATTGGGCGGGAGATGATGACCTGATAGCACAAATAAATTTCTTCCTTGACCACCTGGCCTCAAAGTTTTGTTTTGCTTTTACATTCCCCACCCTCTAGAAGACTTCTTCAACACAGAATGAGACCTTCTTCTTCCCAGGCCAGGCATGTGTGTGTATATATGTGTGCATGTGCATGCACATGCCTAAAAATAGCAGAAAATGGAAGTGTTTCATAAGTACCACTGCCCCCAGCAGGTCACTGAGGTGGGTTCAAAAGCCTCACTGCTGGCATATTAATACCTTTCCAGAGAATCACGTAACCCCTTATTCCATGCTATGGCTTCTATGCACTTGGCACTTCCTCTTGTAAATAAAGCTATAATACATCCTTCAATAATCAGTTGCAGGGCCAATTTTTTCATAGTGGCATGCTGCTGTTGTTTTTGGTTTTAATGGGAATGAGTCCATTTGCTGTAAGACAATCAACCAAGAATTCTTTCTCAACAAGGATGAGCAGCAGCTGTTTCTAACTTGGCCAAGATATTATTAATAACTTGACTTGGCTGATTAATTAAAACTGTGTAATTGCTTAATTCTTTTACTAAATTAATGATGAGAGAAAAGATTTGTAAGGGTAGCAAAGACAAATCACAGAGATACAGGACGAAGGGGAGTGAAAAGAAACATAAATATTCTTGCGTGTCATACAGTTTGGGTAGATAAGTGAAAAGAAAAAATGTTCTATCGCAAAAGTAAGATTGCAAAAGGAATGCTGGCTAAAAAGTAGAACACACTGAAGGGTGCCAGAACTATTTCCTGGCCATTAACCTGTCTCAAATGTATTAGTCAATTAACCAGAGACAAGGAGATCCAATATAAGCTTGTTTATTTTCAGCTGAAAGTAAGCAAAACACTGTAATGGATGCAACTTCACTCACCAAACATGTGGAGAAGAGCGCCACCCCCTTATTACAGATTATACATTTTATAAGTTTCGACAAGAAATGGGCGGCAAAGGGGAGTGGAGAAGGAGGAGAAAAGGGAGGGTTTGCAGGTGTTTGAGCTCATCCCTCCCGGTTCCGTGTGGTTAGACTCCCAGGTCTTTTATCTCTAACCAAGGACACATTTGCAGTTAGGATAGTTGGTTGCAAAGCGAAAAAGGAATTCAAGCAGCTTCCCTCCTTTGTCCATTCTTGTCTACTAAGCAGAAACCTTCATGTAGCAAAGCAAGTTACAGAGGCAAGATGGCTGCAGTAAGGCTAAGTTATTCTTTATATACATATGTGTTGATTTGACCCCTTCAACACTAAATTGTGACAGTATTTAGGACTACCAAAATCATGGACTCACAGTGACTACTAATGAAAATACGTTTTAACTGTACACAAGAAACGTCTTAGATTACAGGAGTAGAAACAATGGGTGAAATCCTGTTCCGTAAGTTTCACCATGTGAAGCTGTTGATATAATCTGCTGCGGCAATTGTTTTGGAAATAAAACATGTACAGTTCCCTCCTGAAGGTCCCAAGCCTCCCATGGAATCCCTTTCATCATCAGACAACTGTTGAAGGCCAAGAAATGGAGGCAAAGTCATCACTTACCAAAGGTCTTCACCACTGGTAAAATCATTCCAGTGGTGATCTTCAGTAATAAAAAGAGCAGCCCTGTGTCCCAGGGCCTCCAATGGCTTCCTGGAAAGCAAGTCTCGGGACCTGGTGGGCAGGAGGTGAAAATCTGAAATTTTATATTTCAGAAAACAAAAACCCCAAAGTCTTATTTGGTGTAACTTTTGGAAAACAATTTCAGCCAGTCAGCCTTCTATACAAGAACTTCAGATGCATGGTAAAACAGTACTCGTAGTTTTCTATCACACAAGGCATCTTCAGAGGATGAAAAAGTCACTTTTTGTAGACCACAACATTTCAATGTCCCTTATCCATCTAAGCTACTAGCTAAATGTCTTGGCATCTTCTGCTTTCTGACCTGTGAGTAAGTCTTCCAAATAATAGGCTTAGACACAAACATCCTGTATCACCTAATTAATATAAAGGCGTTTATTCTTAGAAAGTTGATTTTGATCCATAAAAGCTGTCTCTGAAACAAATCTATTAGTCTTTACAGTGCCACAAAATTTAATCCTCACCCTGCCCTTTTTTTTAAATCTTTAATTTTGCAAACATGCTGAAAAAAGCTAACACAATGACCTCTCTGGAAACAACCCAATAGCTACTTATCCTGTTATTTCTGACCTAAGATGGAAGACAGAGTGAAACCTGCTAAATTAGTGTGGCTTTTGCACATGCACATGGCAAGTGGCCTAACAGCTAGGTTTTCTTTGACTTGGAGCAGATAAATTTCTTCCAATTTATCGCATGGAAGAAAACTTGTGGAATGCCTTCCTATATCACACCCTTTCTCTCCCTTTGCCCCCTTTCTTCACCACTCTCTTTCTGTGCGCTTTGTTTACAAACTCAAAGTTTATTGTACTCCATCTTCCCTTCCCATGCCATTTTCACATCCCCACCAGGCTTCTGTGTCTCTCTTTTATACACATGCATATCAATCATACCAGACCCATTACTTCATATGTATACGTCCTACTCCTATTAGTCTCCAACTTTATGTGAATGCATGTTTTAGTTCTTAACAAGAATACATACACACACACGCACACACCTCTTGCTTAAGAAGCTCTACTTTATTCTCCTGCTATCTCTTAATTCTTGTGGTGCTAAGATTTGCGATTCTTAGCACTAAAGATTTTAAGATTCCTCTAAATGGGAAGACACCATAATCAATGATGCTATGTCAGGAACAAATAGATGCTTGCTGACATCCACTATCATCTGAGTTGCTGCTGCAGCATCTCCTGATAGGTTTATATCTTCATATAGAGAGGCCCCACAGTAGTTACATCTGTTCAGGATTGTACACCTAGATTTCTCAGTGCCAAAAGCCCAGAGAAGTATCAGTGAAGTATGCTAAACCGGATTGCCAGGTCAGCTCCATTCTGTTAATTCCATTGCTTGAGATTTCACAGTCAAAACCTGAAAACAGTGGGTGAGTTCTTATGGTGCCACAGAGGCAGGGAAGGCAAGAGTTAGAAGGGAAGGAAATACATGACATAAACAGCTTTGCATTAACCCTATGAGCCCTTTCGTCAGTTGTCTCCTTCTGAAGGATACAGGTTGTTGCAGAATTTTGAATTTTTGGTTAAGTTCCTTTACCTACACAGTACAAGTGCAGGGATTCACAGAACAGAATTTGCTTCAAGGTCCCTATCAGCCACATATACTAGAGGCACCATGCAAGGCTGCAAAAACTCTCACACCCCATCTCAAACTCACAGGCAGCCCCTTTCTTGAAGATCCATCTTGCTACACAAGTTCTGAAAGCGGTCTTTCAGAAGTGGCTTGATAAGGATGTTCACCATCATCTCTCTGGTGGGACAGTAGACCATCTCTATGACACCTTTCTCAATTAGGTCAAGAACCAAGTTGTATCCCACACCTACTAGAGGCAGCATGAGAGGTTGGAAAAACTCCAACACAAATTTCATTGATCCCAATATGTGAGAACATGCCCCTACAGTCCAAGATACTTATTTGTGAAGGACACTGGGTGAGGAAAAGACCAGCCAATGATACACATAGCTAGAAATCCTGATTATATTTTAAAAATGCTGCCTCATAATGACTTGGCACATTTTCTATTTATTGTAGACATAAAGAGGTTACAGCCATTTGGCTAGACTATTTGCCATACTAACCTAAGCCAGTAAAAAAGAAATATTTTCTGCTGAGGTTAATCAGGAGCCTCAAGTAACAAAATATTGCAATTTTTCAGGTAGATTGTTGTATTATAAACATATGGAACATCAAATAGGCAAGTTTTAAACCACATTTGCTTAGCTGACTTCTGCAGATAATTCTTTGTAGCAGAGAAACAATCTCTTGTATTTAGAAGGGAAATTTGACCGGACCATTATTAAATGAATTTTTTAGAAAAAAAAGATTTAGATTGGCCGAGCCCATTATTACTGCTTACTACTACTTCTGCTAATGTGATTTTAAATTGAAAAGGGCACTATCTCTGCAGCTTTCATTTCAACCTTCCATGCTCTGCTTCTCTGTTGTCCTTGTCAAGAACTGATGTGATGCTGGGCCTCTGGCCAATATCGTGCCCTGCGCATTTCTGCCTGTATTTTCCATCTAGAGTGCAATGATTTATAGGCAGTTAGAGAACACCTCATTAAAGTCTGATTAAAACTTTGTGTTTATTTCAGAGCAGGCCTGCAAATCTCCTCACTGTCCCCAATTTTTCATGCAAGGTGAAACAGAGACACTATTTCCAGAACAATGAGATGAGGCTGCTCTGGAGGTCTTATAGTACTGTTTAGCTTGACCAGATTTATTCTCTTCCAGAATCAGTTGTGAAGTTGGGTTTACAGTGCAACGTGAACATTTGCTGTGAATTCTGCTTTTCAAATTATTTATTCATTCAGTAATTGCATTTATTGAGTTTGCAAGGGCAGAGCAGGGCTGTGAATGGTAGGACCTTTTGGAGGTTACTCATTCCTAGGGTCACCATAAGTTAGAGGTAACTTGATGCTACATACCAACAACAGTTCCACTTATATCCCAGCTCCGGTGAGCTCACAGTGGCACATATGGCTCTTCAGTCAGACTGAAAGACAATGACTAGTCCATAGTTACCCAGTGAGTAAGGGGTAGACAGCTTATGTTGCAAAAATCAAATATGTGAGGAATTCTCTGCTTCTAAAAATGTTCTATGTGTCACCTATAGTTTGACCCTGAGATTTGTAATTCAGTAGGGACTTGAATTGGATCTCCAAAGTCTGTAGTCAAACTCTAACAACTATACAACACTGCCTTTGTTTGCTTAAAGCAATAACTTATATTAGTGTTGAAGGATACAATTAAGATTGGTTGACAATGGCCCAAATCTTTCTGCCTAGTCATGTTGGTGTAACACAAATGGCAGAATTTTTGGAGGCGAATTGCCTTAAGCTAAGACATTGCTGTGGACTATCTCTTGTATACCAAGTTGTGTGACAGCATGCAACCAATGATGCCTATAGTAATTTCTTTACTTGGGGCAATTTGCCTCCCAAAGTTATTCCATTTGTGTAGCTATGCAAGAGGATCTGGGCAAATGTTTCAGTCTCTCAAGTGGGCCAGATCCTCTTGCATAGCTACACAAATGGCATAACTTTGGGAGGGCCACTGCGTTTCCTAAACGTTTGTTTTGCAACACTGACTTTTAGAAAATAGAGTCCCATGCTGCCTTCCTTGTGCATCCCAAGGTATTGAAAGAAACCTAATACTTCAAAAATGCATTTTAAATGGGTACACAGTGAATTAGAAACAGTGTAATAATCATATGAATTTGTGCTAAAAGAAATGTATAACATCTTGTATTCTTTATTATTATTATTATTCATTTTGATTGGGTAAGGAAAGATCATACGGAAGGAGGTTTGGAACAGGGTACTGGGGTAAATATAAAAATACAGAATGTGATAGAGAACAATCACATCTTGTATTCTAAAAACAATATTGAACAACATGTACCAACAATTTCAAATAATGGAGGATATATTAAATCATATATAAATTAATTTCATAAGAAAATTGGTGGCATCATCTTAAACCAAGACTGCATATCTGGAGATAATCAGTTATCTTTCCAAAGGTTAAGAAAAGGCAATTAATTTACAATAACCTGTTATTTTTCAGTTCATCTGCCCCTCGTCAATTAGCCACAATTAGCTGTGCCAACTTCATGCAGGACGTATACAAGCACCAATAGGACTCCAGCCAATGCTATTTGAGTATTATGTCTGTGTGGTTGTGAAGCAATATTAAAGGGTTCAAGGTACTGACTTATGTTGTGCTTTGTGCTGTTACCTCATGCTGTGTTGTGGCTTTAGAGGAAGCACAAAGGAGAAATAATATGCTTTATAGTTTATACCATACCAGTGGCTTGCAGTATTCAGATGATGCTTGTTTTTTTTTTAAGTAACAGAAAACAAGTATTTTAGTTACTTCTGAGATACAAGAAACTAACTATACTTGTAATTATAATAGTAACTAACTACTTTGGAGACTATAGCCATAATTGATTACTTTTAAAAAGAGTTTCCAGACTGCTTTTCATTTATTGTTTGAGCATGGGAAGTGAAGACTTGTGAAGTGAAGGTTAAACACACAGAGCACGATTACCCATTTATGTGTTCTATATAGCAGTCACTGCTATTCTTATTCTTTTCAGCTAGCTTGCCGAGCAGCAGTTGTTACAAACCTATGTGTTGTTCTATAATGCATATGTAATACAATCCTCCTTTTAGAATTCCATGTTCTGTCAGCCCACATTGAAGGTCAAGGCGAGCATGAAACCAGGCACTGGCAGCAGCCAATCTCACAATACTCTTTATTCAAACATTTGCACCAACGGAAATGTATAATGGCTTTCATTGTCTGCATATTGCCTTACCCGTCTAGGACAATCATACCCTTTCTTTCTATGGGCCTCCTTTCACCCTTGTTTGTTTGTTGATCAGGACCTAACCTAGGTTCTAGCCCTCTACCAGTAAGTTTTGGTATCAAATTTATGATAATCTTGTTCTGCATATACTGAGTCTGCAAACCTGAACTATTGGCAAAATCAGGACAATTTCACAAGTTAAACAAAGGTATGCTAAAACAATTAGCATTATAGAAACAACAGGTGATAGAGTAGCCTCAGCATTTTCCCCACTTAATGAAACATTTGTATTCCACAGGTTTTCAGTCATATAGCCATTCTGTATCAGTCAGCAATTTTTTAAAAATGCGGGTGAAACAAAATTCTCCCAGTCCCTAATAGGTGATCAGCTAAACAAATACTTACCAAGCATTCAGCTTCTGATGTAGATGTGGAAAGAAACATCCATCCACAGTATATGCAGGGATTATCATAACAAATGTTAATAGCAAAAGGAGAAGGAGAAAAAGAAAGAAAGAGAGGTGGAGGAGGAAGACATTCCTCTAAGATGGGGTTGGTTAGAAATGGAAGACCCCTGGACAGGAGAGCGTGTTAAAATGAAACTGCCCATAGAAGAAATAGAAAGGAGACAACAATATCACCCTGTTAGGTCCACGGGGAGTAAGATAGGAAAAGAGAGAGGAGAGGAGAAAAGGCAAAGAAAGGAAGGATTTGCGATACAGCTGGGGGAATCGGAACCGGTAGCATGGACGGTGTATGTCTATCCAAAGAAGGAAGATTGGTGGAAGAAGGGGGCCAGACCAGTGGTGGTGCCCCAGCCAGAGATACCCACAGAGGGAGAGTGGGCTCGGCATCCCTGTTGTGGCACCATATGTCCCAGTCTGAGGAGGCTCACGAGAAAGCCAACAGATTATGAACGGTTTGGAGTGAACCTCCGATGGTGAACTCTTTTGTGACTCCTGAGTTAAGAGACAGTTGTGTTAAATGGAAAGAAACCGAAGGACCTGTTGGTCCAACTGAAGTTGTTATTCATAGTACTCAGTTGTTAGAAAATAAAATAATCATTTGTGAAAAAGAACTATCTCCACTTTTTGGGGAACAAAAAGGGGAATGGAGTTTTCCCAAATTTGAACCCACTCACACCCTGTTAATTAGGTAGATTGTGTATCCTATATCCTGTTGAGCTGGCTGGATAGCTCAGTGGTTTATGTATCTTCTTGGGACTTTGATTCCCCTCTGTGCCTCCAGAGAGAAGAGCCAGCCTATGTGGCCTTCCCTGAAATCGGTCTCAACAGCACATTATTATTATTACTCAAAAACACCGGGCACAGTCAATCAAAATTATAAAAACATTGACTGGAATTATATAACAAATACAAGTTTTAACCAAAAACCTAAGTATCAGTTAAATATCGATGCAGTATGTATGCTCCTCCTCCTCCTCCTCTTCTTGTATCCTGTTAGATTATATTAATAGTCACCAAAAGGACCTGGTAACAAAATATTACAGTGCAGCACTCAGTGAGATGATATTCCTGGCATACATTTGCTGATCCAGTCATGGGTTCTGCTGGACAGTTCAACTGTTGCTCTAGATCACCAGCTCTGATTCTTCTGAAACTGCTGGCAACCGCAAAACCACAAAAACCTGAAATTTGCCATCTGCTTAAAAACTATGCCAAAGGTTTTTAGTAGCTTTACATCATTTTCATTTCATAGTAATTTCATAGCCCTGAATTTTGGAGCCGTCACTACTGCGTAACTAACATATGCTGTCAAATCATATGGTAGGAATCCTAAAGGAATCTTCTTTTGGAGTAAGCAAAATGGTGTTACTTCATGGCAGCAAATTTTAGCTGTTTAATAAGCTGCCAGTTGCATGCCTGGTTCTGTATCTGGTCATATGCCAGTCACACGATCATCCTCACATCCAGCATCTTGTTAATTAATGGCAATTTGTCTTTGTGGCTTATGGAATTTCACTTACTTCAGAGTAACATTATGATAGGGCTTTGACCTATGAAAAAAGCATATTGTGGAATTTGGTGATAAAACACATTCCAAAGGTTTACAACAGTTTTATAGGATTTTTTAGCATAATAATAATAATAATAATAATAATAATAATAATAATAATAATAATAATATACCAGCAAGTCAATTATGACTTATGGTGACCCCTTTCCAGGGTTTTCCAGGTACTCAAAAGTGACCATTTGCTTCTTCATATCACAGAATTTGGTGTCCACACAAGTATGCCAAAGCTTTATAACAGTTTTGTAGGATTTTTTAAAAGCATAAACCCTATGTTTTTAGCAAGCACAACTATACCCAATAAGGGGTCCTGTTGAAGTTTCTGTGTGACTATGTTTCTGCTATGTAACCTCTGCGGTTGATCTTTCTGTTCCTGTGAGGTCTTGTCCTGTACCATGAGCAATTGGTTCAACTCAGCCCTTTTTACTGTGAACAGAGAGTCCCTAGACTGTTTGTTTTTGTGCCTGGAATTCTTGCAGTAATATCATTATCGACCTGCAGATTGCACAACTCATTTTAAGTCTCTTCTCGCTTGTCTCCTACTCTAGGCTAGATGTCGTAATGGATGTACTGTCTCTGGATGCCACAGCTCGAAGCAATGTTGTGCCACATCCACACTGGTCTGGAAAGTTCTTCAACCAATAAACATTTCTGCTTTTTACACTTTCCCCACTGTTCATTTTACCTTGAGCGATCAAGGTACCTATCTGTACTTTCAGGTTCCTGTTACATAGCCAAAATATTCTAGCTTTGTGCATTTTATTGATGTTATGATTTCTTGGTCTTTATTTGTCTGTCCTAGTATTTCACCTTCGAGTCTGATGAATCAAGAGAAGGGATTATCATGTGGCAAACTTCAGAAAAGCATTTATGGCTTGAAGGAAGTAGCAAGAGTATGGCATGAGAAATAAAACCAAATGCTCATCAGAGAAAGCCTCATGCAAAGCCAAGGTGAAATACACATGATAACAGAAATGACAGATGGGCATGCATATTGACATATGTTCACAACTTGATCATAGGACATGAAGTTGATCATAAGGAAGTCCTTTGGCATCTGAATAAAAAGACTGATGCCAAAAGATTGCAAGACATCACCTGTTATTTTGGAACAAGAGCAGAAAAAGAGGAAGAGGGAAGCTATATTTGCAATCAAAAACAGAAGATGAATGAACATCTAGAGTAGTTAGGACTCAAAGATGCAGTTATGCAGTTACCATGCTTATGGAAACAGACACCTTAAAAAAGGAGTGCTTTAGAGTGCTTCAAACACTATGGGGTGGTATATAAGCAGCACACTTTGTATTTACAGACATAGAAGCCAGCTCTGGTCATTTCTGTACTCAAGTCATCTTGTTTAATCCTGAATGAATTTCTTGGAACAGTAAGTGTAAAACAGTAAGCGTAAAACTTCCTTTTCACCTTACCACACAGTTCCTGAAGCTCATAATTATTAGCTTACCATATAAGCTCACTGCAATCTGCTAACATAATTACCACAAATTGCTATGGGTCAGACATGTTTTGTGATGCTGTCCTCTTAGATAAAGCCTTCTTGCCATTAGCTTCATCATATGTACCTTATCATTCCTAAAATATTGATAGGGAAAACTGAATCTTATTTTCATTCAAAATCTTTGTGTACTACTTCATGTATTCTGGCAGGGACAGAAGTTGTGTGAATGTCTGGATGTAAGCTGACACATATGTCTAGGAGAACCTCTTTACGTGTTAGGGAACTGCCACACTGGAGATCTCAATTGTGGATTGTGAGACCAAACCCAATGTATGTGTCCGATACAAATCCTACAAAACCACTGTGATGAAGTCCACAACCACTAACTAGATTTTATAGGGCTAGCTAAGAACTCTGAGGGACGTGGTGGCGCTGCGGGTTAAACCGCAGAAGCCTTTGTGCTGCAAGGTCAGAAGACCAGCAGTTGTAAGATCGAATCCACGTGACGGAGTGAGCTCTCGTCGCTTGTTCCAGCTCCTGCCAACCTAGCAATTCGAAAGCATGTAAAAATGCAAGTAGATAAATAGGTACCACCTCGGTGGGAAGGTAACGGCGTTCCGTGTCTAGTTGCGCTGGCCACGTGACCACGGAAACTGTCTTCGGACAAACGGTGGCTCTATGGCTTGGAAACGGGGATGAGCACCGCCCCCTAGAGTTGGACACGACTGGACTAAATGTCAAGGGGAACCTTTACCTAAGAACTCTGATTTGATCTGTCAATTATGTAGTGGTGGAGACATTACAAGATTTGAGGCTTGTATTGCAGTAAATTGCAAAACTGCAAAACTTAGGCATAGTGTTTGATGGGGTGCCAAATTTGGTTTGTTGATGGTTGGTTGCCATTAACACAGGATTCACCTTTTCTCTGTTCATTATTGGTGGAATGGAATTTCTAGTTTTAGATGAAATATTTCAGTGAATATAATAGAGAAATTTGCAGTGGAATAGGACCAGTGCTTGCAAAACATATGGTTGGCAACTGCTCAGAGCCGAATACTGAACTAGATACTGGTTGTTTGGTCTGACCTAGCCAAGCTCTACTTATGTTTTAAACTCTGACTGCATTTGGAGCAGTAGACAGTAAACTCTTGAGCTCTGGCTTTCTCAGGCATGTCTGCATTTTGCTGTAATGACTCAAGTGATGTCTTTGCACTTTCTTACCTGCATAACAATTAGACCATGTTTCTGACAAGTTAACACATACATCTTCTTCTCTGAACTAGAGAGTGTTTAGCAATTATAAAACAACCATCTAGCCAGGCAGTGAGTGGAAAGAGAGATTAGAATGTGCCTGCACATCTAACTCACAGGCCACATGCCTAGTTAATGAGTGACACCCAAACCAGTCTGGTGCTGGGAACTTTGCAAAAGGTGAGGCTTCTTGCTACCAAATCTCTAAAGGTTCATGTTAAACACCATAAAGAGACTCATAGGAATAGCAGTGGGGCAAAGGTGGCGGGGAGAAGGTTTCCACAGTACGGTAGGAAGACATTTCCTGAAAACATTTGTTGTGGAAAACAAACATTGAAACTTCAGATCTTAAAGCAGTGTAAAGATACACATGGAAGCTTTTTTAATGTCTTAGTGCATACCAGTCCTTTGTTGTCTTTCTACAACTGAAATGAGAGGGATCTGCAAAAAAATGTTATAGTATGGAGTGCACCTGTTTAGGGGTCTAGTCTGCCAGCATGCTGTCTTCCAGGATGTTGCATTCTTTTCTGTTCAGCAAAGGAGGAGGGGAAAAAGTTAATGTGAAAAGTAATTCAGATTAAACAATGGTTTTGGGGTTTTTTAAAATCAGAGTCTTAACAATGCAAAACATTTTGTTGCTAGCAGTGAAATTCAGATAATCTTGCTTATGAATCAACTACTTAAGAAAGCTTTAAAATTTGGACACACAGTTGGCCATGGTTGTGTGGCACGTGCCAGGATTCTCAGACCTAGTGGCAGAGAATTTCCCTAGGTTTATAAAATGAAATATAAAGGCAATGGTGATTGAGACATTTAGTAAGCCATAAATAATCATAAACATTAGTAGCTTTTGACCATGCACAGGTCTTCAGCTAGGCATCAACTCTTGATTCCTTTTATGTTGGACTATGAAAAATAAAATAGCTTGAATCTTCTCATCCCACACAATAGAGAGGATTTGGTTAGCATTCAACTAGAGCGGTGTGCATTGCCATACTTGTGTATCAAAGTTCTTTAATGTGCATTAAACTTCACTTTTAAATAGTCATATTGGACACAGATCATTCTTTGGAGCTATAATTTTTCCTTATCTCAGCCTGAGAAGAGGGGTTTGCAGAACAAGATGTGTTGGGATTACTAAAAAAAAGCCTACATATATGGAGAATGCACCTGTAATGGCCCAGAACAGTGTGGTTGTGATGCAATACTGTAAATAAATTATAAACATATTGTAAACATCTCCAGATGTTCTTGACCTAAAACTCCCAGAAGCCTTCACCACTAGCTATGTTGGCCAGGATATCTGGAAGCTGTAGTCCAAGGTTGAGAACACCTGGGTTACCCAACCTTGGGTAACCCAGGTGTTCTTGGATTGCAATTCCCAGAAGGGTTCATCACAAGCTGTGCTGGCCAGGGTTTATGGGAATTGCAGTCCAAGAACATCTGGGTTACCTAAGGTTGGGAACCCCTGATCTATATGATGGAGGACCTCATGAGGTTGCAACAGCAAGCACTTCATATGAAGAGAATATCACTTCTAGTCCATTGTATGAAGACGGTTCCAGTAAAAAGGAGCTCAAGAAGCAAACTGGAAAAGAGGTTTCCCTGTGCCAGGTCTGCAGCAGAGCGTTATTGCAGGCTGCAGGTGATTCAGGCACAGATAGAAGAGAGTCAATAAGGCAAGAGGCAGAAGGTGTAGTCAAAATGCTGGTTGGTGGTCAAAAGCTGGTTCAGATAGATGGGAACCAGAAAAGTGAGTGCAGTCAAAGACCAGAGCTTGGAACCATCACTTGTAGGGATCACAATCCTCAGAATTCCCCCAGCTAGTCATGTGTGCTTTCTAGACACAGACACACACACACACAATACAAAACCATTTTTAAAAACACAAAATACAAGGGTTTTGCACACACACACACACAAAAAAACAGTTCAGATTTTATATTGGCATAAGTAAAATTGTAAATCACAGTACCAAACTGAAGCAGATGAATGAGTTACTGGTTACAAGCTTGGTCACATGCCAGCTGCACAACTAGAACCTTCTTAATTACCCATTATGATATACATGACTTCATTAAACCCAGTGTAAAATTTTGCTAACACTATCAGAGATGCAGAGAGGAAGGGGACCCACATGTTGGTCTTTTTGCTATTGTTCAGGCATGAAAAAAAATTCACAGGAGTTTTTTAGAAGTGTCCTACAATGTGGGGTTAGTTGGGTTAAAGATGTTTCTCAGTATGAGGCAGTCCTTATGTTTCTACTTTTACAATGACTCTGTGAGGTAGCTTATGTTAAGAGAAGGTGAGCAGCCCAAGTCTGCCAGTGAGTTTTATGGCTGAGGAGGTCAGCCTGGTCTTTTGAGTCTAAAACCAAATCCAACAATCTACCACAATGAATGAGAGTTTTCTCAGGTGTTGCTTCTTTCTAATAGTTTCAGCTGTCCAGATTATTTCCATCTTGGCATGGGGACAGATGACCATGTGTATATATAAATAATACAATAACTTACTAAGCCGTAACATTCAGGATGTCATGATTGTGAGGGATTCTGGAATAGGTTAAAACCATTCTCAGAAGGCATCAAAGCATAGCTAATTAGCTCCTGCATGTTATATTTCTTGAATCATTAACCTGTTTGTGAGGAAACAAAGTTTTTACAAGTATAAATAAGCCCCAGCCTGCATTATAGAGGTACAAATGTGGCTACCATTTAATGAAACATTTGGTTTTCATCAGTTTATTTTAAACCATAGAATAAATATAATACAATATGGTTCATTGTATAATCAGCATCACATTTCACAGCAGTTACTACTGTAAATGAAGATTTTGTCCTTATTGGATTTTCCTATTTCACTCTTGCTGGATAGCATTTCACTCTTTCCCCAGGTGTTTCATTTGTTCATTCCATAATTAGAGACTGTGTGGTGTAGTGGTCAAGGGGATGGACTAAGGCTGTGCCTACACAATGAGGGAAATGCGAATTAACTCACCTTCTCAAACTGCAAAGTCGCACTGGGCATTCGGTTCATTTCGATATAACTGGCCACAGAAGGCAGAGGAGGATAAAATCCTTATGCTTGCAGTCCCATTTGAAGTGCCTGAAAGTGGCACAGTTCAAAGGAACTGCCTTAAACAGGCTTTCCTTCCTCCCAATTACTTCCTTATTTTGCTGACTACAGTTGCTGAAGCTGTGTTTTTTTTTTAAAGACTTGTGGGGGGAAGCTGTTTTTTAAAAAAGTGGCAGCTTAGGAGTGCAGAGGCATTGCAGAGAGGTGTGTACTGGCACTCACCTGCTACAGGAAGCCAAGTTTAGACTGAATATATATATATACAGAGAGAGAGAGAGAGAGAGAGAGAGAGAGAATTGGACAATCATCTGCCAGATCTGCTTTGATTTGGATACCTGCATTGAGCAGGGGGTTGGACTCAATGGCCTTATAGGCCCCTTCCAATTCAATTATTCTATGATTCTACTTCAGTTCATGGTGGTTCCAAAACATTTCAGTCTCACACCTCCCCTCTGTATTGATTTTTTAATAACATCTTAGACCTCTCCTCTAATCCTGAGTTAACAAAAACAAAAGCCAAATCATAATTTAAAATTAAAAATAAACACAAACAATAAAATTAGATTAAATTAAATACAGGCAGTTTTTTCTTGAAAAATCCTCCACTTTAGTAATACCATATATTACAAAAAAATAAAAAATAAAAAATAAATGGCTAAGCTGATTAAAATATTTTTCATTTATGAGCATGTCACAGGCATGTGTCCCTCATAAATTTCTTGATACCTCCAGGAATGAATCAAACATAAATGTTAATCAGTTGCACTGCATTGTCATTGCAAGAGATAACAAAAGGAATAAAATAAGAAATAGGTCACCCCACCCAGTGTTGATATTAAGTTCTCTTCCGGGGATGGTTCATTTAATTATCTGGCCCACCATAGAATGCAGTACGCCTGGTGAGTTAGGAAATCTGCATATGTTTTCCTCAACTTAATGACAACCTAGGGAAGCATATATGATCATGCAACAGCTAAATTTCAAGTTTCTTTCACAATGGCTTGTTGCTTTTATAATATGTTGGAGTTTGTGCAATACAATCAGGTAACACATGATACATCAAGCCATGATTTGGAAATCTGCAGAAACACAGGAAGCATGGAACTCATTTTGAAGGTCAAAATAACCTTTGATGTTTTGGTAGGAGAATTTAACTCCCATAGGAAAGCATGACTATAAAGGGACTATAGAAATCTGCTGTTCAAAAATGACTCGAGACGAGCAGTGTGGATTATTCATGAATTATCAAAGAAATAACCTCTTCCACTCCCTACTGCACTCTGTTAAGGCACATTTGGCTAGTTGTGAAATCTCAGGGCTTCACGAGATTAGCCAGTAATTCCATAACTAGAAGGAGTGTACAGTTAATATTACACAGTTGTTAAAATTAAATAAAACAAAGCATGACCACAAACACCATAATAACAATGGTTAAATAATAATTATTTAATTTTAACAACTGTGTAATTAAATTTTTTTTTACTTGTCATCATCTCTTGGCTCCAGCCAGATGTTTTGGTTCATGTAGACAGGCTACCTGGACAGCATTATTATTATTAGGAAAGGAAAAAAAATATGTGCATGAAACATTGAATAAATCTAGGTTAGAATTTCACCTCTATTGTTCTTGCTTGAGTTTAAGCCAGGTAAAGAACTATACGTGGTACAGAAATATAAACATGCACACAATCTAATCACAAACTGTGTATGGCCTCATTGTGCAGTTCAGCCTGCCTACAGAGACACTTGCGTTGAACGCCTCTGGAAACATTCCATTCAGAACAAAGGCATATTTTAGAGACATCCCCCTCACAAAGAAGTATTGATGAACAAGAAAGCAGACTTTGGTCAAATGACCATGTCGTTATAACTCAGCCTTTTGTTAAAGTGTTTTATGTTACAGGGAATTTTAAAAAGTGTTAGCCATCACTGTGGATCTCAGAAAATAGCTCTTCCCCACACTTGCCTATTTAAAAAGGTTAAACTGGAGAAATATGGTTCAACTCTTTCTCCTTCTTTGCTTCTTTTCCTTCAGTAGACTCTCATGTGGAGGATAAGGTTTTGACAGCTCTCAGAACTGATTCAGGTTTGGCTTCCCCTTGGGAGGAAGCTACAGGAGGACTTTATGGGGTTTTATAATATTTAGTTTGATTTACAAAAACACAGGCAGACACTCAGTTTAGATTTTTTAACTGAGGATGGAGATCAGTTTGAGTTTCTGTACTGAAGCAAGTAACACAAAGCAAAGATTAGAGCTTTGCTTGCCACTAATGAGAACTTATCACACTTTACTTCACAAAAAGGCAGGGGAAAGAGATGCCGTAAAAATAGTAAAAGTTGTTCTGAGCCAAGAAGCTGAATTGGAGCCCATGGAGGTATTGCCAGGTGACTCTGGCCTGCACTGCGGTTGGGGCAGATATTCATTTATAATGTTTTTGCAGTACTCACAAGTTACTGGTATGTGTCTGAAGAAGTGGATTTTTAATTTATGAAAGCTTGCATTGATTGTTTGATTTTTACTGGACTAAGAAAAGTTGCACATTCTTCTACATTTGTATTGTGTAATTAGCACGAGGCTTCCTGTGGATTTTTTTATTTTTAGTCCAACAGTGTTCTCATAAGGTGAATGTACTTTGCAGCTAATTGCAACTAACTGCCTGCCCACATGCTTGATTGTGCACCTCATCTATTAGCCATCATTAACTGTGGCTAGTTAAACACATCCTATGCAGTTTTAGAAGAGGTAGCCGTGTTAGTCTGTGCAAGCATGTCAGGCAAAATCCAAAGAAACAAAATGAAACAAAATGTACCTGTGTGTGTCACCTTGCAGACTAACCATTATATTTTCATGTAAGCCTTCATAGACATGAAATCTTATGCAGATATCAATAGGATTCTGGTTATTATTTCACTTAGGGCTGGCACTGACAGTGCTGCAGGTTAGATAGGTCTGTGTTTCTCACAACACATTTTCAGAAGTGTAACACATCACACTATTTCACAATGGATACACACATAGGGAAGTTTTCAAAAGCATGGCATGTTAATGTGCCTCTAGAATAATCCAATATATCTGACACACCAAGATCTTTCCCTTTTGACATCCAAAAGCAGAGTAGTTGGGCAGGTGTTTGAATGATGGCATTTCTCAAGACATGTGAGTGGGGTGATGTAAAATGCATTCACAACAGAAACATTCAGACAGTGAAGACAAAGCTGCACTGTAAGAGGGGAAAATTCACAAGTTACAACATCTGCTTAATAATGCAGGTCACCATTGACATACTCTATAACTCTGCTTTCTGCATTGCATCTCCATTTAACAGAGAGTCCTGCGTAAGGTCTGTTTGCTGACACTCAAAGCCTTCCATGTGATCAGTGCACACTTGTCTAAGGAGCACCTCTCCTTTTGTGAATGTGACCACCTGCAGGAAATGTGAATCAGCAACAGGAATTTAATGAGTGCCGAAGGCACTGCCAGCTAATCAGGGCAATGAACTCTTGCAGAAGAAATCAGACATACCTGTTCAAGTAGAATTATGCTGTCAGCGATTTCTTCTTATTCTTGAGTTGTACTGTTATTTATATGACTGAACAACTGGATGTGCAAACTTTCAAATTATAGCCACAAATGATTCCATTTGATTTGATTCAAGTTATTTACTGTTGTGACTTGAAAGTTAGACATAGAGTTGCTTAGTTATATGAACCAAAGTTAGTATAGCTTGAAAAGAGAAAGGAACGGCAAAAACATATAACTTTATTTTAAAAGGAGGTACTGTACAATCAGTGATTGAAATCTAGTAATAAGTTGTAATTAGAATAGCCCAGTAGAACTAGTGAGATCCAGTGAATCAATTTCTCCATAAATTCCAATAGGCCTACTCTAGTTGCTACCAGCTTTCATAGAATCATAGTATCATAGAAGTTTGAAGTTGGAAGGAGCCTACAAGGCCATCAAGTCCAACCCCCTGCTCAAGGCAGGAATACAATCAAAGCATATCTGCCAGGTGATTATCTAAGTTTTTCTTGAATGCCTCCAGTGTTGGAGCACTCACCAACTACCTTAATCATTCATTAAGGTATGACATAAATACATGAGAAGGGGAGGCTCAGTATTATCTGAAATCTCTTTTCAAAAGTCTAAGGTTCACAGCAAGAATCAGATCAATACATTTCTGTCTTCTGCGCTGCAAGCACTGCAGATTCCATAGCACCTTAAACAATAGAATATACTAAGATACTACTAGTTTTTTGCTAGTGTTTTTTTTTTTTTTTTTGGCTTGGCACATGTATTTTTATTTTATACATCCATCCTCCATTTATTCCTGGGTCTGAACTAGAGATGGGCATGAACCACCTGTTTGGTGGTTTGTGCTGGTTGATCCTTCGGAAGAACAGGTGTTCAGCAGTTTCCAGCCCTGCCTCCTCTGGTGGGCGCCCACTCAGAGGCAGCACCCTGGCTTCTGTGCCATGCCTCCTCTGGGCACTGCCTGAGTCGGTGCCCACTGGAGGAGGTTGGGCTGGGAAGTGCCGAACACCTGTTCATCTGAACGACAAACTGGCACAAACCACTGAACCAGTGGTTTGTGCCCATCTCTAGTCTGAACTCAGTTCCCTATGTTTACTGACAGCTTTGCAGAACTCATTTGTCAGCAAATAAGGTGGTCTAGATCAGCGTTGGGTAGCATGGCTAGAATCTGGGCAAAACCCTGAAAACCAGATGGCATTGCAACCCTAAATGGAAGGTCACAAGCCTGAAACTGGATAGCTGTCTGTTTAGTATGGCTTTATTCTTGATTTCTGTATCATAGAACTGGACCACATAGCCTCCTTTGCACCTCTAAGGTTCAAAGCCCGCATTTCTTAGAAATATGTGTTGCTTTGATTTGTTGTTTACTGTTTCTAGGAGGCAAAACCAGGAGGCCTCAGTTGTAGCAGACCACGAACTTCCAGTTTTGAGAAAATGCCTTCATTCTGGGGCCTAAACAACTTGTTCTTGTTTATATTTATTTATTTATTTATTTATTTATTTATTTTATTAGATTTATACCCCGCCCATTTAGACCAATGGTCTACTCTGGGCGGCATTACAAAATTTAAAAACAATAGAACCAATAGACATGCAAAAATCCAAGATGTTAAAATGTAAATATTAAGATACAGCAGGAGGGAAAGCCTGCCTAAATAGCCATGTCTTAAGTTTACTTCTAAAGACACCCAGAGAGGGAGCCAGGCGGATCTCTACGGGCAAGTTGTTCCAGAGGCGAGGAATATATAAGGAACCACCTGTCTTCTTAGGATCTTGTTCACACACTAAAGATCTTCAGGAGAGACTTCCTGAGAATATCAACAGCTACTGAGGCCTGCTTGACAGGTATGCAGGAGAGGACGCTTTGCTGCCTGACTTCCCCATCGTGGTATGCACTGGGTTCAGACCTGCAATTAATTCCCACTCATTGCTTTTTGTGAGGCTATGCTAAACTGCCATACAATATTGTTTAATTTATTGTGATGATTTTAACTGCTCATATGTTTGGTTGATTTTAATGGTTTTTGTCGTCATGCTTGGTTTTATTTAATTTTAACAACTGTGTAATTCAATTTGTTTTTACTTGTTTTTATTGTTTTAGGATATTTGTAATTACCTAGTAGTGCAAAGATGGAGAAAAAGTATTACTACTACTACTGTATTAATAAAACCCTCAATACTATACTGGGACAAGCAGTTTATGATGGATAAAACAGTTAATATCAATAAGCCAGATACTGGATAGGCAACCAAGAAGAACACAGAAAACATTCAAGTTGAAGTTCCATCAACAAACAACCTCAAAAGGACAAAAACTGCAAAGTATCAAAGTAAAAGAATATGAAAGCAAGATGATCTTCTTTTCCATACTAATTTCAGCAACCAGAGTTGTTCCAAAATCTTTGGTTAACCATTTAAAATAGTTGCCAATAGTTGCTTTTTTGTTTCCTGAAATTAAAAAATCAGTGATTCTGCAAACATGTCATCTCACCTGCAGATTTTTTTTTAGAACTTGACTAGTTTTGACCCTTTTTAATTTCTAGTCTTGACCCTTTGCTCCTGTGCTCCAGGAATGCTAAAGAAGAAGAAGATTCATGATAATGGTGGTGATGATGATGATGATGATACCACTGTGTGGACAATATCTGAGAAATATTGATGGAAAACATGATGGAAATATTGATGGAAAACATGATAATAATTTAACTTGGGCATGGCTAAAACTGGAGACAATCAAGAAAGAACTGGAGACAATCAAGAAAGAAACTGAGTTGCAAAATTAATACACTGGTCATTATGTAATTATGTATTATGTATCGTAGTATTACATAATGTATTATTGCACTATAATGTGTATATATTACACTGTATATTACATTATATATATATATAGTTGCAAAATTAATACACTGGTCATTATGTAATATATATACATAATACATTATGTAATATTGTTGTTGTTTAGTCATTAAGTCGTGTCCGACTCTTCGTGACCCCATGGACCAGAGCACGCCAGGCCCTCCTGTCTTCCACTGCCTCCCGGAGTTGGGTCAAATTCATCTTGGTAGCTTCGGTGATACTGTCCAACCATCTTGTCCTCTGTCGTCCCCTTCTCCTCTTGCCTTCACACTTTCCCAACATCAGGGTCTTTTCCAGGGAGTCTTCTCTTCTCATGAGATGGCCAAAGTATTGGAGCCTCAGCTTCAGGATCTGTCCTTCCAGTGAGCACTCAGGGTTGATTTCCTTCAAAATGGATAGGTTTGTTCTCTTTGCAGTCCAGGGAACTCTCAAGAGTCTCCTCCAGCACCACAATTCAAAAGCATCAATTCTTCGGCGGTCAGCCTTCTTTATGGTCCAGCTCTCACTTCCATACATGGCTACTGGAAAAACCATAGCTTTGATTATGCGGACCTTTGTCGCCAAGGTGATGTCTCTGCTTTTTAAGATGCTGTCGAGGTTTGTCATCGCTTTCCTCCCAAGAAGCAGGCGTCTTTTAATTTCGTGGCTGCTGTCCCCATCTGCAGTGATCATGGAGCCCAAGAAAGTAAAATCTGTCACTGCCGCCATATCTTCCCCTTCTATTTGCCAGGAGGTGATGGGACCAGTGGCCATGATCTTCATTTTTTTGATGTTGAATTATGTAATATACATACATTATAATATATATATACATAGTGTAATATATGTAACATCTATATATATGCATTATGTAATATATATACATAATACATAATTACATAATGACCAGTGTATTCATTTTGCAATTCAGTTTCTTTCTTGATTGTCTCCAGTTTTAGCCATGCCATTAATATATATTAATTAATTTATTTGAAAATTTGCATCACAGCAGGGATGGCAGATTTTGGGAAATTTCTAAAAACTAAGGTATCTTGTTTCAATGCCAGTTTCCTAGTTGATCAGACAGCCACTTGGGTTTTGCCTGCCAAGAGCCCTGGTTCCCATATCTTGGCGTAGTCAGAAGGCAAGGAAAGAGAAACCCGGCAACTTGCGTGTCTGGCCTCCCATACTGGCAGTCCTCCATGACTACAATGGTGTTGCGGGGGGGGGGGGTCAATTCTCTTGTCTTGGGTGATACCCTGTTTCCCCCAAAATAAGACCTAACCTGAAAATAAGCCCTAGTTTGATTTTTCAAGATGCTCGTAATACAGTGGTGCCTCGCAAGACGAACGCCTCGCGGGATGAAAAACCCGCAAGACGAATGGTTTTTGCGATCGCTATGGTGCCTCGCAAGACGGCTTCTTCTATGGCCATGCTTCGCAAGACAATTTTTTTTTTCAAGACCGATGCCTCGCAAAACGAATAAATTTCATTCGTCTTGCGAGGTTCCCATAGGAATGCATTGCAATGCATTCCTATGGGAAACTGCTTTTCGCAAGACAATTTTTTCGCAAGACAGCGCTACTCGCGGAACGAATTACATTCGTCTTGCGAGGCACCACTGTATAAGCCCTACCCCAAAAATAAGCCCTAGTTAAGTGAAACCCCGCCCTCCACCATTGTGCAGCATTGTGCAGCGACCAGAAGATGACATGACTGTAAAATAAAACATCCCCTGAAAATAAGCCCTAATGTGTTTTTTAGAGTAAAAATTAATATAAGACCTTGTCTTATTTTCGGGGAAACACGGTAGTTGAGACTACACCCTTTGCCTCCTTGCTGTAATGGGTTATTTCAGTGGTTCCCAACCTTAGGTAACCCACCTGTTCTCGGACTGCAAATTTCAGAAACCCTGATTACCACAAGTGATGGTGAAGGCTTCTGGGAATTGTAGTCCAAGAACATCTGGTTGAGAACCACTGGTTGGTTTATTTGATTTTTTAAGATTTACCTCCAATAGTTTGAATAGTTCTTGTAATTCATTTTCTTTAATCACCCCAGATCCTTGACGTTTTTGCCTTTTTTTTCAAGATTTTGGCCTTTTTCTTGCATAACCAACTCTTTTTACAAGAAACATTTCTGAGTAAGACAATTTGTTTCCTGAAAATAGCTGGAAGACTCACTTAGCACTATAACATTTGCCTGTAGAATATTCAAGACCACCCAACTTAATGCACAGCTTTGTTATAATAGTTAACAGACTATTACTTTCAGAGAGAAAGGTCTACACTAATTAGAGTTCCTTTATTATTATACTGGTGTGCTGCTGTACTAATCACTTTATTGCCCTTCATTCAGGAACTCACTGTCCTTGTCAGCTGTCACAGGATGCATCACAAACTCTGATGAAGTAGACTTGTCCATGAAAGCTCACATTAAAAAATGTCACCATGTTTTAGTCTTTATTTGTTCTTTCATTTTTTTATTTTTTACTTTTAATTTGTTTTTACTTATAAATCTGATATATCATTGTTAGTACAAAATGGTGAACTCTGGACCTTCTCAGTAGCTATCAGTTTGCACCTGTTGGTGTGTGAGGTTTCTGAAGCTAAACCTGTACTTTGCTCTTCTTCTAGTATAGGTGAGATATTCTGAGGTCTAAGGTCCAATCTATGTTGTTTTTAGGATTAACAACATCTTGATTGGGATGTTGGCTTCCCATTTGTTAGCAGACTTATTTGGTGAGGAAAAAAGGACATTGTTTTCATTTAGTTTTTTTTAACGGTGAAAGGAGCAAACCCACAGAGCTTTGTAGCCCAATCTAGCAAACACCATTCCTTTGAAATAGCTGTGAGAAGAAAGTTCAAGGACAAGCTACTTATCTTTTGAATACCCTGTTGTAGCTTTGTACTCAGTATCTAGAATCTCTGAGTTGCTTGCAATCTAAACTATCCTCCCATAAAACATTGCATTTAACTAGATAAAGTAAAGCTCTTAGGCAGTCACAGAGATAGTAGTTTCATTGAAGGGTTGTAGCAGTGACAGTAGGAAAATCATCTTTCTTCTTACCAACTGTTTCTCCCACCAACCTGTTGAGTGCTACCAGTGCTAAACTGAAAGTCCAGCCTATTGTGGAATTTTGCTCATTGAAGAGCCACCGAACTGCCTTTCAGTATTGACAAAACACCAGGTACAGGATAGATAAAATACTATACTGGCTGTGTCTAATTAGTAGTACTAATTAATTTTAGTAGTACAGAGACATGGTGGGGGGGGGGGAGAAAGAAATTTGGAATGAATAGCCAACACAGCTTCCTTCACCTCTTCCACATTAGTAAAGTAAAGGAAAAGGAAAAGTGGTACTTCTCTTCCTGAGAAGGACAGTAGGAGATTTTGTACTAGCACTGATCTCCAGAGTTGTATGCAAGAAGCTTTCCTAGCCCTAGCTGCTTGTGAAGCATCCTGACTTTGTACCCTGAGAAGTATAATATTAGGCAAGTAAAGAGTGACTCCATTTTACCTGGAGATCCCCCCATCCTCATTCACTATATAAAAAAACAACACATAGGCATGTATCATCGCCATTTTGCTTCATGAACGAAGGTTCTTTGCTAGCAGGCTCACAAAAGAAGCCATAGTGAGTAATGGAAACAATTGCAAACAACTCAAACATGCAGGCTTAAATTTTCAAATCATACACAGCTTGATCCAATGTGTGTTGTTGAGTAAGTCCCACTGATTATAGGCACTAGAAATGTGATCTCTAATGGCAAAAGTGGGCTTGTGCCATACTATATTGTATGGCAATATAGTGAACTACCTGCTTGGCAAGAAGACTACAGATGCCAACTCTCATCTGTTGTTGTTGTTATGTGCCATCAAGTGTTCTCTGACTTAGGGAGACCCTATGAATAAGTAACCTCCAAAATGTGCTGTGCTCAGTGCCTGAAAACAGCTGTGGCTTCCTCTATGGAGTCAATGCATCTCATATTCAATCTTCCTCTTTTTCTGCTGTGAACAACCTTTTCCAGCTTTGTTGACCAATGACATCAGGAAACAAGCTTGTGCAGTCCTGAATACTTGGTTTAGGGTACTAGGGTACTGGCGTGCTCTGGTTCATGGGGTCACGAAGAGTCGGACACGACTTAACGACTAAACAACAAAAAACTAGGTTAAAGGATGAACACCAAGGTAACATTCCTGGAAATGCTAACTGTTTCATGCACAAGACCAGCTAGACATGTGAAGCTTGAGGAGTCTCAATGCATGGATAAGATGATGGTTGTCCTGCGGCCAGTCAAGTGAAATTCAATGCCATAGTTAATCCAACACAATCAACATTCAGTAAGAAAGAAGGAAAGAAGGCTGAAGAGAAGCTAAGTGCATTCCTTGTATCTGTTGTCACTGCAAAAGATGGAGGGCAGATACTCCTTCCTGAACAATTTTTCAGGAAGGAAGTCTAAAGACCCCTCATTTTTGCAGAAAGGCAGGAAATTTTCCTGGTGCTGGGGCAAATCTTAACAGGCAGTCTCAGCATGGCAAGACTCTATTAGCATAGAGCAAGAATTTTTTCAGCTACTCATCACATCCCCAGCAATTGAATATGAATATGCTGCTCATTATTGATAAGGCGTTGTTGCTGCAGTTCTCTAGCTCACTGTTTTAGATGACCACGGTTGTTGACCTTAATACCATTGTTAGTTCTAGCTAGGGTAGATCTCAATGAAAACTTGGTAATTAACACTTTGGTAAGTTGCATTGGTTCACTGGGTCTACTCTAATTAGGACTAATAATTGGATTTAGGTAATTGGATCCATAATATCCCTTCAGAAATTCTCAACTCAAATATGAAAATGCCGATCTTCTAATAATACTACATTGCATGCCTCCAAGGACTGGCCTGTACTGGAAAGTTGCCATGGTAGGGTCTTATACTTGATTGATTTTGCTTTGTCTACTGATCTACCCACTTTCTGTCCTACATTTCTGCTTATCCTGGCAGTGTCAAGAGTGTGTGACTCTGCTCCAGAAATCTAGGATGTGCGTGTTCACAAACTGAAATTGTGATTACCACCGTGATCTGTCAAGATCTATGCAGATCTAAACGCCCCCCTGCTCCCTTGAGAGGTAGACGTATTAATAACATGCCTGTCTCTCAAGGGAGCCTGGGGATATTTTAACCTAAGGCACTGAAAACACCTTTGAGAGATATCTTGCAGGTGTGGGCACCAGTAAGTGTTGTTAAAGTAGGACAGTAGGCCATTTACTCACTAGAGTGCATTCTAGCCCTCTGAAGTTGTACATGCAGGGAGTGTAAATGATACTGGGCATTGCTTTAAAAAAAAAAGCAACATCCTCCATTTAAGGGGGAACTGCACGTGGATCCAAGGTCCCTCACTACGCACAGCGGCGGTGAAATCTAGCTGGATCTCGATTCCAGAAGGTTGCAGGATGGCGCTGCATCTTTCTGCGCGACCGCCGCATCAAAATGCTCGGGGTGTCCGCTGCTCCGTGAATGAACCAAGACGCAACCTGCCATTTATCCCCGTCCTCTCCTTTCCAAGCTCGTGGCGTGTTTTTTCTCGGCCCAGCGATGGGGGCATCCGGGACGCCAGCCTCGTCCCTGGCAGCGTCCCGAAACAGCAGGGCGCCTTCCCTTCCGCGCCCTGTCCAGGAGGAGCCCTGCTCCGCTCCGAGGCCAGCTCCTCCTGCCCGAGAGCGCCTTCTCTGTCAGCGGCCAGGGCTGGGCGAAGTGAGGGAGACTCGGTCCCGCCCGCTGGGAGGTGACGACAACGAGGGCTGCCCCATGGAAAGATTATTCCCTGATGCCTGCCTCGGTGCAGGCAAGGTGCCGGGCGGGGAGGGGGGCGCACGGAGAGCAGCCTTGGCACGGGAGGGGCCAGAGGGAAAGCGCGTCTGCGGGAAGGACCGGGAAGCGGCGGCGGCGGCGGCGGCAGGCTGACCTTCGCGCCTCTCTCCAGGGACCTCTGGCTGGTGCAGCGGGCGGCTCCGGAGAGGGTAACTCGGGATCTCTCAATGTCACTAGCGGTCCATGTGCACAGCTGATGGTGAGGGCCCCGCTCTGAACCCCGGAGACGAGGAAGAGGAAGAGGACGACGACGAAGAGAAGGCGGCAAGAGAAAGTAATGAGAAGTTGAGCGAAGCCTCGAGTCGCGGTCCTCTTTCTTCCTCCCGCCAAGACAGCGGCGGCGGCGTCCCGCAGCAGGTGGAGAGGCTGCAAGAGAGCGAGCGAGCGAGCCAGGCGGGGAGCGCCCGGCCTCTCCCGGGACAGCCGCCACCGCCGCCGCCGCAGCCCAGGTGAAGGAGCGGGAGCCGAAGCCCCGACATTTCGCTGAAGAGGGAGAAGAACGGAGGGGCGGCGGGAAACATCGCCGCGGGGAAAGCAGAAGGGATCCGGCCGTCAGAGTGATTCTAGCTTCCGAGGGCGAGCCGGGGGAGCAGCTCCTCAAGCGAGGTAAGAACGGGGGAGGGCAAAAAGCGAAGCAGAGGCGCGCGCGGGTATTGGGGTGGGGTGGGGGAAAAACCATAAGCCGGGGCTGCCTCTCGACCCCTGAGCAAGAGGGAGGCTGCGGGTCGTGTGCGTTCGTATTTACTGCCTGCCGGCGGCGGCGGGGAGAGCCGGCGAGGCGACGGGATGCTGCTGAAGGGGAAAGGACGTGGGCGCCCGAGAGATGCGGGCGGGCGTGGGCGCAGGTGGGAAAGTTGGGAAGGCGCGCTCCCGCGGCGGCGCGGGCGCGGGTGTGAACGCGGGGTGTGTCCTTGTGTTTGTATGTCTTTATATATGAAGGTGCGCGTGCGCGCTCTCGACCCAGCGCTCCGGTTCGAGGAGAAGGGGAGAGGGAGAGACGAAGTTGAGCGGTGTGGGTGTGTACTGTATATGTGTGGAGGAGCTTGCTTGTCGGGGCCGCGCCGTGAACTCCCGCGGGAAGAACCCGAACTGAACGGGGTGGGTCACTGAGGAACGCCAGGAAGCTGCGGATGGGGATCGCAACCCCGCCTTAGCAGGGACGAGTGTCGGGTTTTTTTTGTTTTAATAGGAAGGTTGCTCTAGGCTGGGGAACAGATCTTTCTCCCTAGCCCAGGCAGGCGCTCGCAACTGTAAAAGCCCGCATGGGCGCGTCCTCGTGGGGAATGGGCGCGAAAGAGCGCGTGCGCGTGTACTCTCCCCATTCTCTAAAATTATAATGATGACTTCACGTGTCTCGGAGGGGAGCGCTCGCGCGGGTTCCTTGTCCCACTCCAGACCCATTGGACGGTTTCCCTCCTCGCTTGGGTTGCGTCTGCGTCCCTTTCCTCCTCCTCCTCCTCCTCTCGCCTGCCGAACGAAGTTTGGCCGGAAGGGCCGCGCCTCGGTGCCCTATATGGGGCAGAGGAAGTCGCTTGAGGGGCTGAAGGGAAAAGCCAAGCGTGGGAGCGCCTGGGGAACGGAGAGCTGAAGGGCGCAGGGTTGGGCCTCGCGGGGAGGGCAGTGAGGGCCTCACCCTGGGCGGCGCGGAGACATCCAGCCCTGTGAGGGAAGCCCCCCTGGGCCTGGGCCATGTGGGAAGGCTGGACCCTGAGGAGAGGGAAGAGGACGGCGGTGGTGTGTGCTTGCTAGGTGTACCTCGGTGAAGGAGATACTCTTCAGAGGGAGTAAGAAGACTTGAGGGAGATGCTAGCGGGCAAAGTTTATGTAGAGGCAGTATAGAATAGTATCTGTGGGAAGCTAGGACGAACTCTGACAAAAAGGGAATTTCGGGAAGTTATCTTTCTGGGTGGAGACAAAAAGGAACGTTAGAAAATTCCCATAGGCCAGGGTCTACTTCTGGGGAGTCTCCTTTTTTCCAGGGCATAAATCAGAATTTCAGGCCAGTTACCCAAAGGCTGCGATCGTGTGTTCCTGTTCTTAAATTGGAAGCTGAAGTGAGCTCTTAGGCTTGTCTTTTAATAATGTTGATCGGTTGTGCAGCTGGCTGGAAAAAGTCTGTCTAGGCAGCAGGACAAAAGGGTGGTGCATGGAAGTAAAAGGGGTAGTTAGGAAGCAAGCAGGGCAGGGCAAATGGCTGGCTTGAACCAGTGAAAAGAGAACCCAGCATTGGGGACAGGAGCTGAAAGTATTCCTCTGGGAAATCATAGGCCAGTGTCACTGTAGAGGACATATATACAGAAAAGGCATAAGTTGCTTCTTTCTGTGGGAAATGGTGCTGAGTTCTAGACAAAGTGCTAGTGAAAGTGTATGTGTTTGCCTGTATCCTTTGACAAGGGACAGGCAGAAGCCGTATTAATGCAGGATAGGTAATATCTAGGTCTATTCCACGTGAGAGGGTAGCAGGACCTTGTGACTTTTGGCAGAATAAAACCCCAGGTACAGTTTGACTTTGCTGATTCTCTTCTGCTGCACCACTGCAGTAAGCACCTCCTCTCCATCTGTTTCTTTCCACTGCTACTGTTTCTTCACATTCTTTGCCCTTCTCAGAATTGCGATACCGCCATCCTGTCATAATTCCCACAATACTACAGTCATGTAAGACACCTGTTATTTTTATGTAGGAGATACATGTTGTTCATTTTATGTTGACTAAAAAGCTAATTTTGTCTCAGAAGGTATTGCCAGATAAAAAGTTATTTCTGATTGTGACCATGAAATTGAAATATTCAAACCTATTTGAATATTATTTGGCTGCTAAACAATTATTTGGTGTAAGAAATGCCCAAATCAGCTAAACAGCCGAACACATAATTAAATGCAGTGCAGACATTTAGCTGTCCAATAACCGGCACAAACAGTCCTTTAGTCTTACTGAAATAATTTTGTACCATTAGCGTGTTCTCTCACTACTATCAGATGAAATAGAGCCAGAAACATATCCTACAGATAAGGTGTATGGTGATAAAATGCAAATAAATAGAAACTTGTCAAACCAATAAAAGTGACTGCATAATTATTTTCACTAATTTGTCTCCAGTAATTTTTGCTAGAAATATGATATTATTTTGAAATAGAATGTTTGAATGAATATTTCTCAAAGTAGATTTAGTATTCTTTGTTGCATAACTTCTATCCCACCTGTCTAGCAAGGAACTCAAGGGTAGTGTACATACATAGTATTCACCATCTGATCTTCATAACAGCCTTGTGAGGTAGATTAGATTAATGAAAAATATAGTCATCCAGTGAGTTTGCTTAACTGGAAATTTCAAACCGAGTCTCCATCTCAATCAAGGACTTTGATAACAATAATCATGTGCCGTCAAGCCAATTCTGACTTTTGGTAGAGAATTCTCAAAAGTGATTTGCCATTCCCTTCTTCAGGAGGCACCTTGGGATTGTTTAGCTTGCTCAAGGCCACACAGGCTGGTTCTACTTGTAGGAGGTACAGTGGAGAATTGAACTCATGATTTAAATTGGTTTTTTTAAAAATCATTATCTTTTCTCCGCTCTGCCAGGATCTACATTACAGTGTCAAGACTAGAAGCTAGCCATGTTGATCTGATGGCAAATGATCAGTTGTGAGGAGAAAGAAGGTATTCTGATGAAAATTACCTGCCATTTACCCAGTTAATAAGATCATATGGGGTATAGATCTATCTTAATAAATAGTTTAATCTCCAGACGTTGTATTAGTATCCTACTATTATGTGAGAATACTGTCTAAAGATATTGCTGGTTCTATAATTTGATACTAGTAAAACACTTAATTGAGGGAGCTGCATTTAACTTAGGACTTAAAGTTTACTTTAAAAAATATTTTATTGTGGCTGAAAAATGTAGTCATAATAAGTTATATTGTTCCAATCTTTCTTGCTTGCTGTTGTCTGTGCAGCATCAAATGGACTACAAAAATGGTAATGCTATATATGAAAAATAAAAATTAATTTTAAAGTTAAGATATTGTACATAACTATTTCAGTTTCTGTAACTCTGTCTTCTGTATCTTCATGAAGTCATTTAACATTGCTGAATGTGTACAGTAGGACTAGCTGTAAATCACTTTCTTGAATTGTGTTTGCGTCAGTGTTGAATGTTAACATTCATATTTCTAATTCTTAAAATTCATGTTTTAATATACCAAATCTATGTGTTGTCCGACTACTTGACAGTCAGTTTTGACAGCTGCATATTCCTGCATTCTGTTTGAGGTGTGTCTTGGCTTGGCATCTGTTATTATGCAATAGTGTTCCTGTTGCTAATTTTTAATGAGAGAGAATAGAAGTGACCTGTGCTCAAATATTTTCTCATAGTTATAGGAGCTTTTGGCTTTCTGACATATTTAAGAGTTTTGTTCCTTTTGTCAGTGATTGATGCCAAGCATCTTCATATGTCTGCAAGTATATTTATCTTTTAGTATGATAACATAGATCTTGTTCTCTTTTCAGGGGTATTTTTAAAAACTTAGACATACATTACACTACACAATCCAAACTTTAAAAAATTGAAAAACAATGATTAAAAGACAGGAAAAAAAACAACCCAAGCAAGACACAATTTTATACACAAGACTTCAAAATTATAACACTGTGCCCCCCCCCCCTCCCCGGACCCACTGGAGATAAAACCAGTTCTCTCTCCTTCAAGAATTCCCATTCCCCCTTCAGAATTGTAATGTTTCTTGAGATGGTGCACTATCCTTTCCCTTTATTAATATATGATCAATAAAATCTCCCCAAATATCTGCAAAAGTAAGTACTTTTAACAGTCCTTTTTTTGCTTTGATATTAATTTGCTCTGATGTTAATTTATCATTGATATCTATATTCCATACTTTATACCCTTCATTTAATTGGAAATCATATTTTATTTTCCAGGACTTAGGTATCATTAATCTAGCTGCTGTTAATAAGTTACTGATTAATTCTGTAGTTACCGAATTGTATTCCTCCTTATCAAATATTGATAAAAGTGCTACTTTAGGACATACTTTTACATTTTTCTTGGTTATTTCTTTTGTTTCCATAAATACCATTTGCCAACATTTCATCACGCTCTCACGTTCCCACCACATATGAAAATAAGTACCAATTTTCTCTCATCCTCTGCAACACAACATAGAATAGTTCTTATTTATTTTATTTAATTTCACTGGAGTTAAGATACCATCACCACACAGTTTTCTAAAAATTCTCTTTAAACCTTATAGACATAGATTTTACTATTCTTGTATCCCCTATTTTCTCCCAGCTCTCAGTACTTCTGTCTTCTTTCACGTCATATTCCCATAAAACTTTCAGTGGGTCCTATTGATCCTCTACTTCAATTAATATTTTTATAAATTTTACTTACTATACCTTTCAAAGTTTTATTTGCTTCTACTCTTTTTGTGATAACATTTCTTCAAACTTTATAAGTTCCCTGCATTTACTATTTTTCCTCACCTAATTTTCTGTCCACCACTCTAATTGTATTATGCTAAACCATAATACTTTCTCCCTTCCTAATATATCTTGTATTTGTTCTCTATTCTCCATCTTTTTTACCCAATCCTTTAATTGAATAACTTGCTTTCCTCTTAACATACTCTCCAAATTCTTCAGATTCATTGGAAAAGTTTCCAACTCAGTCACTGGAATGGTAATACTTGTGGACTATATTCTTATACTTACTCCAAATTGTCAACATATGTTTAAGGAAAGGGTTTCCAATTTGGTTGTTGTGGGTTTTTCGGGCTCTTTGGCCGTGTTCTGAAGGTTGTTCTTCCTAACGTTTCGCCAGTCTCTGTGGCCGGCATCTTCAGAGGACAGGAGTCAGAACTCTGTCTGTGCACGGCCGTGAAAGCCTTCGAGAATACAGGTTTCCCATTTCTTTACCTCTATTTTTATTATATATTTTTAAAATAGTATTCTCAAAATTTATGTCTTAATTCCAATGATTCCAAACCCCACCATATTGCTTCATTAGGATGCACTATAATATCCCTTATATGTCTTAATGGGTTTGCAACATAGTACTTCTTCAAGTTAGGGAGTCCCAACCCCTCCTACCTTTTGAATTTGGCATCTGTTATTATGCAATAGGGTTCCTGTTGCTGATTTTTAATGAGAGGTATAGAAGTGACCTGTATTCGAATATTTTCTAATAATGATAGTATCTTTTGGCTTTCTGACATATTTAAGAGTTTTGCTCCTTTTGTCAGCGATTGATGGCAAGCATCTTCATACGTGTGCAAGTATATATATCTTCTAGTATGATGGCATAGATCTTGTTCTCTTTTCATGTATATTTTGGGGTTGAATGCATACCCAGTAGGCAGGATCATCCAACATTGGGCAGGTTGCTGACATTATGAGTAAAAAAAAATAGCCTTTTTTCTGGCATGGCTTATTCTGTCCCTTAGCTTGATTGTGAGCAGGAAAATGGCTCATATTGTCCTTTTCTTGTCTCTGAGCAGACAAATGGACATAGATTGTGTCAGAGATGTATCAGCAGACCTATTACGACCTTGCTTTTAGATGGCATGCATCTTTCTGGACTGATGCACTTCCTAAACCTCGGGGGGGGGGGATACAGTGATTTTATCCCAGCTACACAAACTGCAGAAATAGGGGGAAAGCATGGAACAGGACTGTCAAAGGGCCCTGGAGTAAAATGGCACAATAAGTAAAATATAAATCAGGAAATAGACTTTGGATGATAAGCTGTAAGAAGTGAATGAGGCTTGGGATAGGCCGCAAGAGGTGATGTAACAGTAAAGAGGAAGTTCCACTACAAAAAAGACCAAGGGTGCTATTGAGGGAGGGAAGTATTTTTCCTAGCTCTTGAGTTTTAGACTGCATGTGATTGTAACTCAGAACTATCTATATTTCTATCTGGTTAATTATGTAGTTGTATACTGACTAAAAAAGAAAAAAATAAATAAGCCTGTGTGTAAGGCAGGTAGGCCAGAAGGCAAAGAAAACACCATTAAAGATATTTGATTGGATTGATAAAATGTGTATATACAGTATTAGATCTAAAAAGTAGCCACAATAGATGTACTTACAGTGGTGCCTCGCTAGACGATGTTAATCCGTTCCACGAGGATCGCTGTCTAGCGAAAACATCGTCTAGCGAAGCACGTTTTCCCATTGGAATGCATTGAAATCGCTTCAATGCGTTCCAAGGGAAAACGCAGTCGTCTTGCGAAATTTCCCATAGGGAAACCTCGTCTAGCGAGTGAGGGTCCCCATAGGAATGCACTGACAGCTGCACTGACAGCTTTTGACCACTAGTCGGCGCACTCCTATGGGGAAACCTCATCGTCTAGCGAAATTCCCCATAGGGAAACATCGTTTTGCGAAGCGCAGTAGCGCTCGCAAAAAGGCATCGTCTAGCGATTTCCTCGTCCTGCGAGGCAATCGTCTAGCAAGGCACCACTGTACAGTGCCTTAGTTGCAACAGTATGAATGTCTCCAGAAGCAAATCTCCAAGCCTTGCTGAGAGTTTCTTCCTGCTCACTGCTGCCATTCCAGAATATCACTCTTGAGTGTAAGGGCAATGAGAAAAATAGATTGGCCTATATAATAGAAATGTTAAGAGTGAAGAGTCAGTCTTATTTATTGAAAATATTTTTATCTCACCTTTCTCCTTAAAAAGGACGCAAAGTAGCTTACATAGTTAAAAAGACAGTGTTTAGAATGAACAACAATGAGAATACAAATACTAAAAAGGACCAAATGAATCCTGTACTAAAAAGCAAGACCAAAACACATTCAAAGCAATAAGGTGCAGCAATCCTTTTAAAAATCCTTCTAAGGCAGCCAACTCCTAAGGAAGAGCTTGCCTGAAGAGAAAGGTCCTTGCCTGCTTGCGGAATGAGTAAAGGTGAGGCCAGCCTAACCTCCTGTGGGAAGGAGTTCCAGAGTCTTGGAGTAGCAACAGAGAAGGCCCTCTCCCATGAACCCACCAAATGCACCTTCTTCAACTTGTTTTTTGAACTGTGATAAATTTAGAAGCACAAGCACAGCTGGAGTTATTACCGTATTTTTCCGTTTATAAGACGATACTTTTGTCTAAAATCTTTAGACTAAAAATTGAGTCATCTTATACACGGAAGTAAGCTGAGGAGAGCACAAAAACAAGTGGAGGGGGGAAGGGATCAAAGTGATCCTACTGCGCTTTGATCGCTGATTTCCCCCTCCACTTGCTAAGCCCCACGGAGCTTAGCAAAAGGAGGGGGAAAGCAGTGGTCAAAGGGCTGCAGGTTCACTTTGACTGCTGCTTTCCCCGCCACTTCCTAAGCCCCAAGGGGCTTAACAAAAGGAGGGGGAAAGCTGTGCAAATTACATGGCATTCATCCATGTCCAGCAGTAATGCATTTGAATGCCACCAGAATGACAGGTTTTTCTGTACTGCCTGAGCATCTTCACTTTCAGTAAAATAGTGCATTAGAGGTGAGAATATAGGAGCTGAATTATATTTTTCCCCCAGAGGTGAGGTAGGACCCTGCTTCCCCGAAAATAAGACCAAACCTGAAAATAAACCCTAGTATGATTTTTCAGGATGCTCGTAATATAAGCCCTACCCCAAAAATAAGCCCCAGTTAAGTGAAACCCCGCCCTCCACTGTTGTGCAGCAACCAGAAGACGATGACATGACTGTAATTGAATAAATGTATATTGCTGTACATGAAAAAAAATAAGACATCCCATGAAAATAAGCCCTAATGCGTTTTTTGGAGCAAAAATTAATATAAGACCCTGTCTTATTTTCGGGGAAACAGGGTAAAAAATTAATGACTACGAGAAAGATGGGTAACTAATACAGGTATTATTCAAAGCTTTATACATGTTTTCACCGGTAAAGCAATAAGAAAGTCTGTGTTATGTACATCTTAATAGTTGTATGTGGCACTTTGTAATCTTAATATATCTTTTAAATTTGTATGACTTCTTGAAAATTCTGAAGTCTGAGTTACATGGCAGTCTCAATTGTAGTCTTCTTAAATTTCGTTTAATATGTCAGAAGATAAGAGGCACACCTGTTCCTCAGTGTGTTATGTAAAATACAAGTCCCCGAAAGTGGATATCAGATCTTTTTGGACATGTTTTCAGAAATGTTTGGGGCCCACATTTGGAAATTATATCTTTAAATTATTTATTTACAGTGTTTCAGAGAGAAAAAAAATCATGTTTTAATTCAAAGTGTTGTGGGAACACTACTGTAGTCTTTCACTTGCAGTATCTCAGTTTCCCACAATATTCTGCATAAGACTTCAAAAAGTAGTACAGTCAACCCTCGATTTACGAATTTAATCCGTTCCGGATTAACGTTCGTATGTCGAAACGTTTGTATGTCGAACTATGCATTCCCATAGGAATGCATTGAAAACCCATTAATCCGTTCCGGCCGAAGAAAAAAATACCCCCCCAAAAAGAAATGAAAAATAAAACACTTGCAGTCCCACGCTGGGACTGCAAAACACACACACACACACAACAAAAACATCCAAAAATAAACATTTGAGCAAGTACCGCGCTGGGACTGCAAAAAGAAAAATCACCAAAAAACAACAACAACCAAACAACAACACAGAAACATACCCCCCCCCCAGCCCAAAACCCACCCAGAGCAATTTATAAAAGCAGCAACTTACCGGTCTGAAGCCTCCCGGGGGTCCCCCACCGCCGCCATTGCCGCCTTCCGAGGCCTACCAGGGCTTGCCCAGCACCATCGGAGGCAAGCCTCGGAACGGAAAAAGGCAGGGGAAAAGGGGCGGGAAATTCAAAAATGGTGCTGGGCAAGCCTCTGAAAGCGGTGATCGCCACGTGGGGGGACCCCCGCCAGTTATCTGATGGTGCAGGGGAAGCCTTCGGAAGCTGTGCCTCACTGAATTTCTTTGTGTTAAATAATACAAGTCTCAAAATTTTAAAGATGTGGTAATAAAACTTGTTCAGTCTCCTTATTTTAGACTCTGTTCTTTATAGATATATAGCTGGTTTTATCATAATCCATTGGGACAGAATAATTTTGGGTCTTGCATGGATCTTTTAGGACTTATTAGTGCTGTAAAAATGTACTTTCTTAATTTTGTTTCCATATAGCAGTTTTGCATATTGGTTTAGGCCTCTGGATGAAAATTGTTACAGCTAGGCCAGAAATTAGGAAAGTTTCAGAAATTCCAGTCTAACCACAGTGCTTAAATAGATTCAAAGGTCACCCTTCTCAATTTTTTATTTTTCCTTGCTGGGAATATTGTACTTTTCTTCTTTCTCCTGAAAGGCAAGTCAATGAAGTTAAAACTATAATGTAGATGATGTTTTCTGTTCTCTTGCAATGTGATCTCACCATTTCTTGTTTATTCATATTTGGGCTGAAAATAGATCTCAGGTTTTGGCTGTCCCTTCTATAGTATGGATTTTCAGTTAAGGAATTCTTAATAAATGAACAAACCTGTGCTTATATTGTAATAAATCATATGGTTGATCCATCTAGCATAGTGCTGTTCTGATTGGCATTGTGTCCCTAAGGGCTTAGAGAGAGGTCTTTCTCAACTCTGCTGCCTGCTGTTCCTATAGTTCGATGGGTCTGAGATTGAACATGGTTGTTGTTGTTGTTGTTTAGTCGTGTCCGACTCTTCGTGACCCCATGGACCAGAGCACGCCAGGCCCTCCTGTCTTGCCTCCCGGAGTTAGGTTAAATTCATGTTGGTAGCTTCGATGACACTGTCCAACCATCTCATCCTCTGTCGTCCCCTTCTCCTCTTGCCTTCACACTTTCCTAACATCAGGGTCTTTTCCAGGGAGTCTTCTCATGAGATGGCCAAAGTATTGGAGCCTCAGCTTCAGGATCTGTCCTTCCAGTGAGCACTCAGGGTTGATTTTCTTTAGAATGGATAAGTTTGTTCTCCTTGCAGTCCAGGGGACTCTCAAGAGCCTCCTCCAGCACCACAATTTAAAAAGCATCAATTCTTTGGCGGTCAGCTTTCTTTATGGTCCAGCTCTCACTTCCATACATCACTACAGGAAAAACCATAGCTTTGACTATGCGGACTTTTGTCGGCAAGGTGATGTCTCTGCTTTTTAAGATGCTGTCGAGGTTTGTCATCGCTTTCCTCCCAAGAAGCAGGCGTCTTAATTTCGTGGCTGCTGTCACCATCTGCAGTGATCATGGAGCCCAAGAAAGTAAAATCAGGTCACTGCCTCCATATCTTCCCCTTCTATTTGCCAGGAGGTGATGGGACCAGTGGCCATGATCTTGGGTTTTTTTTTATGTTGAGCTTCAGACCGTTTTTTGCGCTCTCCTCTTTCACCCTCATTAAGAGGTTCTTTAATTCCTCCTCACTTTCTGTCATCAGAGTGGTATCCGCATATCGGAGGTTGTTGATATTTCTTCCGGCAATCTTAATTCCGGCTTGGGATTCCTCCAGTCCGGCCTTTCGCATGATGTATTCTGCATATAAGTTAAATAAGCCGGGGGACAATATACAGCCTTGTTGTACTCCTTTCCCAATTTTGAACCAATCAGTTGTTCCATATTCAGTTCTAACTGTTGCTTCCTGTCCCATGTATAGGTTTCTCAGGAGATAGATAAGGTGGTCAGGCACTCCCATTTCTTTAAGGACTTGCCATAGTTTGCTGTGGTCCACACAGTCAAAGGCTTATGCATAGTCAATGAAGCAGAAGTAGATGTTTTTCTGGAACTCTCTGGCTTTCTCCATAATCCAGCACATGTTAGCAATTTGGTCTCTAGTTCCTCTGCCCCTTCAAAATCCAGCTTGGACTTCTGGCAGTTCTCGGTCCACATACTGCTGAAGCCTACCTTGGAGGATTTTGAGCATAACCTTGCTAGCGTGGTTACTTCTACACAAAGAACATGTATTTCGCAGTGGTGCTGTTGACCTTCCCATGATCTTAAAACCCAACTAACCTAAACCTCCAAACCACCATAGTTTCCTAAAATATTCTGCCCAGGATTCTATTGATACTCTGCTATCAGAAAGCTGCCAGTGGAGTAATGTGGGATCACAAGTGTTGCCATTGTCATTGGCACAGTAAGATCACCTAATTCTTATGGAGAAAACTCAGCCTCTCATTGTGAGACATGAAGAGAGATTTTTCAGGTATGAAGGTGCCACAAGACTCTTTGTTGTTTTATCAGGATGCATTAGAAGCTAGGAGTTGTGTGCATAAGGCTGTTGCCATTTTTGGGAACATTATCATGTAAAATTGCAGTTAAATTACCAAGCAGATTCCATTGCCATGGGTATATTAATGGGGCTTCATGTCTTCATTGCATCAAGAGACAGTAGCTTAGCTACAATGACAACAGAACAATAGCCTCAAATATTGAAATAAACAGGAAGCCTTGAATTGTGTGCATATGGGGCACTTATAGGCTGTGTAGGTGTACAGGAGCCCTAGATAAGTTTAGTTATCTTTCCAGAACACTTTCTGTTGTTTTTTAGTATAGGGAACCATGACAGTACACATTGTTTTAAATATGCCAATAGAAAAAAATTGGCATTATGTTCACTGTCGATATATTTCCATTCAGCTTCTTAACAATGGTTTATGATGTGCTGTCAAATAATCTCTGACATAAGGCAAACCTTATACAATTTTCTAGGTATAAAGTCCTCAGAAGTAGTTTACTAGCTTCTTGTTTTCCTTGCTGGGAAGATTGCACTTTCCTCTTTTCTCCTGAAAGGCAAGTCAGTGAAACTTGCCTTTTTATAACATGATCAGTTATAAACTTAGTTTATAACTGATCATGTTCTGGGAGTATGCAGCTTACCCAAGTCTGTGCAGGTGGCAGGGCTCATAAACCTGTCAGGCACACACGTTCCAAGTGATCTCAGCTGGCCTGTTTCAAAGAATGCAGATCTATGGGTCATTATAGTGCCAGGATGCCACTTTCTCTTTTCCCTATACATCTCTGGTAATAATGGGGTATAGGAAACATGTCTGAGAAGTGCTGTGGTCTCTCCCCATATAAATATTGTGTTTTCGAGGGAAATCAAGGAAATAGATTTTACACAAATAGAATAGAAAATTGATTAGCTTCAAAAATGGACATATTTACAGGCTGAATGATTGAGTTCCTGTTATGTCTTCATGTCTTTTCCGAGGTTTGGATCATTTCAGTATTGGTGTTTAACAGCACTAGCCCTTTTAAAAGCTTCTGGACAATAATTTTGAGTTCCAAGTGCTGGAAGTCATAATGTGTTCCCCATTTTGAACAAATTGAAATAGTTCCTTTCACATGCTGTCCTCTCCCTTCAGATTCTTAGAAATTCTCTTGCAAAATATATTGCTTTTTTTGCAAGCTGAGTTAGCCACTACAAGTGTTCTAGAGCAGGGGTCCCCAACCCCCGGGCCATGGAGACAGATCTCCCACCCCCCTGCACGCACTCCTGCCCCCGCACAGCCCCTTCACCCATGCGTGCGCACGCGTGAGCCCCCCCCCTTCGCGAGTGCCCCCGAGCGCCCCACTGCCCTTCGCACTTGCACACGACTGTGCGCACCCGCACGAGCACTACCCGCTCCTGTGTGAGTGCGCGCGTGCACACAGTCCTTCACGCATGCGTGCGAGTGCGGGGGGGGGGTGCCCTGCCTTCCCCAACCGGTCCGTGGAGTTAAAAAGGTTGGGGACCACTGTCTAGAGAACTGATGGTGATATTTGCTCCTCTAGGTATTTTTGACTGCTGGCTAGAGCAGCAGTCCACAATCTCTAGAGCCACACATTATCTTAACTTTTTGTCAAATCAAAAGATTTCCTGTCTTTGCATTTTGTCACCCTGCTTAAGCAATTTCTAAATAAAAAGAGAACAAACAAGACGTAAAATACTGATTTATTTTACTGATTATTGATTTGCAGCATATTGTTAAAGAAACACCTTAACTTGCTTGAAGATATTTTACGCATAATTTAATAATAATAATAGTCAAGTCAATTCTGACTTATGGCAAGCCTTTCTGAGATTTCTAGGCAGAGACTACAACTACAAACTACAATAGTTTACTGTTTCCTTCTTCTGGGGCGCCCTGGGACTGTGCAACGTGCCCAAGGCCACACAGGCTGGCCCTTCTCCCAAGAGGCACAATGAGGAATTGAACTCCCAGCATCCGGCTCCACAGTCAGATACATAAACCACTGAGCTATCCAGCCAGTGAAATGTACCAGACACTTATAAACACATTTAATGGGGATGGCCAGTGTGGTGTAGTGGATAGAGGGATGGACTAGGACTCCGGAAGCCTGGGCTTGAATCTCTGCTCAGCCACAGAAGCTCATTGGGGATGTGAAACTGGTGAAAGCATTCCTTAAATCTCTCAGCTAACTTGAAAGCCCTATTAGGGTTGCTATAAGTTGGTTCTGACTTGATGCACATACGTTTCATAACAACAATCCTGTTTAAAGAGTGGAATTTCATTCAGCATTCATATGCATAAGATTGAACAGCAAGTGCAACTCAATCATAGGAAGAAGTTGGAAACAAGGAAAAAATATTTCTACAAATGCAGGGGAAAAACACAACAGTTCTTCAGAATGATTTCATACAATACGAACCAGCAGACAATATTAATGAACTACAAATATTTAAACTACTACTTTTTTGTGGCAGTGACTGTAGACAGTATCCATAACTAGCTCATCACATAGAGAATGAATAGGTGGGTTTTTGTCTTCAAACTAGGTCTAACTTGGTACAGGCTATCCTGATGTTGCACCAGACAGAGTCTAATGACCCTAGACTATTATACTACCCTGTTTCCCCTAAAATAAGACTTAACCTGAAAATAAGCCCTAGCATGATTTTTCAGGATGCTCATAATATAAGCCTTACCCCAAAAATAAGCCCCAGTTAAGTGAAACCCCACCCTCCACTATTGTGCAGCAACCAGAAGAAGATGACATGACTGTAATTGAATAAATGTAGATTGTTGTACATGAAAAAAATAAGACATCCCCTGAAAATAAGCCCTAATGCGTTTTTTGGAGCAAAAAATAATATAAGACCCTGTCTTATTTTCTGGGAAACAGGGTAGACTTAATCATTGAAATCATTCTGAACAGCTGTTCTGTTTTGTTTTTCTGCCATTTTAACTAATGGAACAGTCATTAACCATTACCCTCTCATACCTCCAGTTGCCCATCCTCTGATGAAAACTAATCTTCCAAAATATGTTTTATAACAAATTAGTAGGGGGAAATGGCTGAATTATTTGATGGCTTCTGTAATAATCTGGGGTGTTATCTCCTCCAGCCCTCTAGAGGGAGACAAAATATGTATGCCTTTACATTTTTCTTTTCTTTTTCTTTTTAATGTGAGACCTTCTTTGCCTGCCCTAGATGGAATTCTGTCTTGAGTAAGACCCTAGAGAGGCCCTGATCTCTCTGAAGCTCTGGATTGTCCTGTCTCCCTGTGTGCGTCTCCTCCTCAGCCGTCCTCCGGAAAAGTTGACTGTTCTCTACTTCCTCAAAATTGCTGGTTGTATATTTGCTGAAAGACTCTATGTTAGATTCCTTTGCTTCCTTGTTCCCTTCCTGATATTTTCTCTAAGAAATTTTGGATCAGGAATTGCGTCCTTTGACAGTGCTGCCCTTTTAACATTTGCAGGCCTCATCAGGTAAAGGATGATTGTGCTTGTAGGTTTCCCCTGTTCCTCCATTCGATAATGCAGCTTCTGCTGAAAGTGTGGCTGGTGGTGAACTGAAGTCTGCAGTCAGTTTATTTAGCAGAGATGGATGAAATGCTTTGGAAATAGCAATAAAAGCTAGATACATATTTATATATTAGGTAAAATTGAAGTTTTTGAAAGGTAAATGCATGGCTATGTAACTTCTATAGCTCAGATAGTGTGTGTATGTGTGTTTTGATTATCAGAATGTTTGTGGCTCACTGTACAGGTGTTTCTGGCATTGTTCATAAGGTGATCATATATATATATATAAAACAGGCCTTCTGTACCTTTAGTAGTTGTGTGGCACAGGGAATTTCGTTAACTGTAGCTTGTCCTGTGTGTTATACCTGCTGAAAGTTTCTCTTTCAGTGATTAAAGGGACAAGAGTCTTGTCCTTTAATCAAAAAAAAAAGTGGCCTCTCTAAATATCTGTGAGAAACCACATTTAATATTAACATCTCCGATTTCTTTAGCAAAATCATTCATAGAAGAGCTGCGATAGAACTGCTGGATGGTTCAGTAGTTTAGGTATCTGGCTGTGGAGTATCTGGGTTGTGGGTTTGATTCCCCACTGGGCCTCCTTGAAAGGGGCTGGATCCATAGGTTCCCTTCAAGCTCACCAGTTCTAAGATTTGTATTATAGGCTAAGAATATAACATCAAAAAGAGAGTGTTGTGGAAACTGGGCAGGGATTAACTAATTTGTTTGAGAATGCACTACAGTGTTTTAACAGCCTGTATGAAGATGGTGGACATGAAAATATCATGTTGTTTTATGGTTTGTGGTCCTTTGTTTCTAGTCATCACTCCCCTCAAGAAAAAAACATTGTTGTTCTTTAAAAACATTTTTCCTACTTCTAAGCACCGCTACATGATCTGAGTTTATAATGATTTATTTATTCTCTATTCAGTTAGGTAATTTTCATTTTCTCTCCTAAAATGAGAGGCTATCAGTTTTATACCAAGCTGTTTCCAGTACTGCTAACCAGGAGTGAACTATTATTATTTACTATTTATTTTAAGCAGTTTTATCCTGCTCCTCAGTTATGACTTGCAGAGTAGTTTACATAAAGTCATTATGAATAGTAGTTATGATTTAAAATTAGGTAATTTAAACAGGTGACAATAGTGACAGTTTACTTCTTCTAGTTTTCCTCTGCACAGGGCAGTTGGTACTATGAGGAAAGGTGTGGCCAAATCCAGCCAGATGAAGCATAAACAAGCAGCAAGTCGAGGAGGCAGTGCTGGTAGCTTGCTATGCAGGCTTCTTCCAGTGATTCTTTTGCCTAGGTCAATGGTTCCCAACCTTGGGTAACCCAGATGTTCTTAACTGCGCCTCCCAGAAACCCTAGTCAGCACAGCTAGTGGTGAAGGCTTCTAGGAATTGCAGTCCAAGAACACCTGGTTGGGAGCTACTGGCCTAAGTGATGCTCTTTGACTCACTGATTTGAAATGTCACTCTTTGCAACAACTTGCTTGCAGTAGTTTTCATACGTTAACTGTATCAAAATTTTTCTTTAGAATTTATTTATTCTTTATTCAATTTTATTTATTCTTTAGTAAGAGGAAAAACCTGCCAGTAACAAAGCATAGAATGCAAGATATGTCATAAATATTTTCCCTACCATTCGCCCCCTCCCCAAATGTACTGTAATCAGGTCAAGTTGCAACCTGGTACAAGTCTTTTGAAGCCTGTTTGAATACAATTTAATATTTGTTAACTGCATTTCTTGGTTAATTCCTTAGGTTTTCTGGCATTTATGTGTAGCCTGCATAATCAAATTCTAAACTGCCCAGAGAGTGCTTTACGCACTATGGGGCGGTATATAAGCAGCGCACTTTATGTTTGAAATAATGGTTTTTTAAAAATAAAAAGAATTGGAGTAAATTAGTGTAGCAGATTTTAAACATTCTTTTGTTGTCCGACCCATTTGGCAATGGTTATGCAAAATTTCTTTTAAAATCAGTAACAGTTTATTTTGCAGAGCCCACATAATTAAAATTTACAAAAAATGTATAACATTAAAGTTTGTATTTTCCTTCCCTGCATTATCAAATATTTTTTCTTTTTGATGTTATGATCCAGTAGCTGAAAATGGCTTTTTAAACACTGATTTTTAAGTTGAGTTCTGAGACTTCTGATTGAGCAGTATACTCTGGCTATGTTGGATCTTTCTTTTTTCTTAATGAGGAGTTTTTAAAGTATTATGGTAAGTAACTTGACATATGTAAACACTTGAAATAGCAGGTTATCAGGTAAAGACTTGGTATTAGTTAAAGTATAACTTTGCTTATTGTATTGCTTTCTCTCATTGTAAAGCAAATAGTGACCTTCAGTGTCAGCACTAGTGCAGATTCATTTGCTAATTTACTTTTGATTCTGGCTTGCAGTGCTCTTGTTATTTCAGTCCTAAACTTATCTCAAGGAAAGCATTTACAGCAAGTTTAGTTATGTGATGAAGATTTATGTCTTTTGCGGCATCCAGTGTTGTATCATTATGATCAAAATCTGTTGCTTATGTACACTGACATAAGTGTAATGGTGTAAATCAGAGGGGTGAATTGCTACTAGTTAAGGAGTTATTACTTACATTCCTCATTGCATGCCAAATCATACAGCTGATTCCTTAACTAGTAGCAGTTCAGTTGCTAGTATAATGAAGGTCTGAGGGAAGTTGTTTTGTCGTTGCTAACGTTAAAACAGCTAACAATCAGAAATCCTTTCTGATCTGGTGCAAACCATGCAAAAAGTATACCAGTAGATCTTGATTTATTTTTTGTCTGCCAGTGAACTACACTGACTTGGGGGGGGGGGGGGGCTTCTTAAGTTTTTAGACAGGAGTCATTCTTGTACTTGGCTGGAGATGGTGGCAACTGAACCAGAATCCCTCTGTGCGTGCAGTATGTGCTGTGTCAGTGAAGAAAATTCATCAAAGTAGGAGATTGCACACAGTAAAGAATTGCTTCATTTATGTAGCACAATGTGAAAGAGCTGCAGGCTGGCACACAGTGCTCTGTTGCTTCTGCTTGTAGTGGGAGTCCATTAAACTAAACTTCTCTGGCAGCCAGGGTGGATAAAAATCAAAGATTTTTTTAAAAATTAAATTGATTTAAATAAAAATTGATTTTTTTATTTTAATTGTCAAAATAGCTCATTTAATTAAATTGTCAAAAAATCAGATTTTAAATTTTAAATTATGATTTAAACCAAATTCACCCTTCTGGCAGCATACAGTTTATTCTGGTTGTCTTGCAGCAGACCGCTTTCCATCTCTTAATTATTATTATTAGTAGTATTAGTTTTATTTATATGCCGCATTTCTCCCAACAAGGGACCCAAAGCGGCTCACAACATTAAAATTCACACAAAACATTAAAATTGGTCATTCTGCCCGCATCCCCTACCCACAGTCAGAGAAGGAAGCCAGATCATGTTCTTGACTTCTTTCTGTATTTTTTTGGAAGGCAGAGAACAAATCAGAGAAGGGAAGTTACCTTGCCAGAGATTATTATAAACAAAACTCAGAGTGAAGCATACACTACCGTGTTTCCAGGGAAACCACTCTTCTAGTGTTGTGCAGATAAAAGTCTCTTAATAATATTTCTAATAGTTGAAAATATTTTTATTACATTTTTATTATTTTTATTTTTATTTCACAAGAAGATATTTTGAAATTGATTGGATATAAAATAGTAACATAATAAAGCTAAGTTTTACAAAATGTTATTTCTAAAAATATGTAATGCTTCAACTGACTATGCATGTGGCCATGGATTGTAAGCTTTTTTTGACTGGGCAAACTGCATTCGCAAATTTACCTGGAAGTTTTGATTGAACTGCATAGAACGTTTAGTCAGTCACAACTGACGACTTTTATTCACAGATATATAGGGACCAGGGTGTTCTGCAAATGCAAATATCCTCATTTCACAGAAGCCCCATTCAGATTACTATTGAATGCTAGGGGAGGGATTATGTCCAGTATTCTCTCCCTGGCCTCTGTCCTGTGCAGTGTGTGTGTGTTTTATACAAATAGTATGCATTTAGTTTTTATGTGCAAAATGAGATCAATGTGGGTAGAGGTAGAGTCAGCAAGATCTCACCTTCATCCCCATGTTTTGACTAAGTTTATACTATTTTATGGTTCAATGTAACTAGTATTTTCTTAACCTTCCAGTTTTTGTCTGACATGGAGACTTGTATGACAATTTCAGATGAGATGCCAAAGATTGTAACTTCATTATTCACTGAAAATGGATTAGATTTGGATTGAATGACTTGATACCTTGAATATGGTGTGAACTACAATTTCCACAGTCCCTTAATATTTACTATACTAATGGGAATTGTAATTCAAAAAAATTTGGAGTCTCAGATTGCTTGATGAAGGCCTTCATCTTCAGGAATATTGGAATGAAGCTACCAAATACTGATATTTAAAATGTAGTTAACATAAAATGCCTTATTTGCTTAGATCTTTCTTACCTGCTTACCCAGGTAGTACCCATTTCCCTACTTACCTATTCTGTAACATACTAGTAAGCACTGTTCTGTGTAGCAAGTAATAAGTGACATTTATGTTATTCCTTATACACAATTCTATACTTCACAGTTTTTCAGCTAACTGAAACTGGTTTCCTTAAACATATTGTTCTGCCTATTTTTTGAAAGTTTTTTGGTCAAACATGGGAGCAGCAGTACCTTTCCTTTAAGGCAGTGAGTTCTTTCCTGAGATCATAAAGGTCTTATGAATGTCATAAACAATGTACTGTGTTCCCTTTTCTCTGACCTAATTGTATAACATAATCCTATTGGCTGGAGCTATTCAGAAATGGTTTTCTTGATTTCAAAACACCACATTCTAACTGAAATTCCAACACACACACACTGGAGGTTAGCCTGCTGGTGAAGAAACTTGGTAATTTAGGTGACTGGCAGATCAAGCAGGTGTCTTTGTGGAGAAATATACGAAAAGCAAAAACAGTAGAAGAGAAAATGAACAATTACAATTGTGCATTGTGAGAACAGGAGAAGTAGTACCTGTACTTTTGTATGTCTTCGGGCAAGTCTTCCTGTAGCATAGTCTGTACTGTTCTCCCTATGATGCAGAGTCATTAGGCTCTAAGATGACTGATTAATTGCTAATTAGGATGTGCCTATAGGTTTCCAGAGGTGAACGTCATATTAATTAAGCAGATACAGTGCTGAGATTCCAGCCCTGCTTTGCTATCTCTTAATGCTGTAATAATTGAGAAACTTAAAACCTCCTGGTAACATGAGGATTGAGAGCTGAGGCTGTGAAGATTACTGAGCTGATGGTGCTGAAGTGCCTCTAATTGATTTGAAGAGCACTCTTCAGCCATGGTTTTCCCTCTTGCTGAAGAGAAGACTGGTCAGGGCAGAGACAAGTGAATTGAACAAAGAAATGAGAAGATATGAGGTAATTTGTTTTGCAGTGTTTCCTGTTTCTCTGTTTTGTTAGATTTGATTTAAACACCTGAGAGAGATCTTTATACATTCTCGTTTGATTAATTCTTTTATTGCATATATGAATATGATTAGCAGATATATAGTATAATCCTGATTGTGTTTACTGGGATATAGTTTTCACTCTGTTCAGTGGTTCTTATGCCAACGGAGATGTGTAAAGAGTGCAGCATTAGTTTGGATGTTTTCGTTGCTTTCTGAGCTTATAAAGTTTTCAAAACTTCACACCAAGGAAGTTTTGGGTGCCCGATGTCTGAAAGGAAGAGATGATCCATGCCATAATATATTTTTGGATTAAGTTCTGATGGTATGAGGAGTGAATGTGTGGAAGTAAGAAATCATGCTTTGTAGAATAGTATTTGTGCATGTAGATTTCCAGTGCTGGTTTGCTTAGACCCTGTGAGCTGCTATTCCATTTTTATATGAACATGGATCTGTCCTCCCAATTTTTATAAACAAGAGAGGAGCTGAATCTCGAAAGCAGAAAACGCTCAGAGAGGCCTCCCTACATGCCAGTATCTTATCTCTCAGTAGCTTCTGTCTCCCAATAATTTTTTTTCTTTTTGACTCAGCCTCCAGTACTGGAAATGATGTTATCTGAGAGAAAAGTGTTTTGGGACATAGAGTACAGGAAGGTTAATTGAAGGGGAGGACTGTCCTCCCTGTGTATCTTTGCTTTAAAGAAGTGTTGTGGTAAGGATGGCACTTGCAATAATCATCTAAATATATCTTGTTGTGTAATGTGATCCACAGGTGGTATTGTTAAGTGTTCTTAATTTTTATTGCGAGAATGAGACAGAAGAAGAGTATTTTTTTAACAGTTATGTTTATGTATTAGCTACTTACCTTAATTCCAGTGCACGTACCTCTTACATAAATATCACAGTAGTATTTTTGAGGCTTCCTGTCTTCTCAATCCATAATATCCCAGAAACTATAATATTGTAAAAGATTCTTAACAGAGCCACTTAAGTTATGAGTCAACTGTAATTGAATGTTGCGCTAAGGGCATTTTATGGCAGCTGATCTGCAGTGCTTATACCAAAAATATCAGTTGTAGATCTATTTAGACAATGTGTTGTCATGAACTTTGTTGCAGCAATTTGAACAAAGTCAGAGTTCATGGTTAAAACACAAAGGAAAAAACAAGTGTAGGTGTAGCTATTCAAATCAGAGCATAGCCATTATGTCCTGGCTGAGCTAGTTTATTCTTGCACCCTATCTTCTCTTTCCTCATTTTTTTAAAAGCCTCGTTTGTTATTAGAAAAGACCATTATCTATGTACTTCACTGTTTATTTTAATGGACTTTATAAGATCTTCATTTGTTTATTTGCTTACTTAAAGGCATTTATGCCTTAGTCTTTAATCCCAGAAGTGTTTGTAGGGTGACCCAAAAATGTAAGCCAACCATCATCATACCAAAATAATAAAACAGGGCATTAGCAATAGCAGCAAATTTTTAAATGATTTACAAGCCCAAGTATGAAAGAGTAATTCTCATTGTATTGAAAAAGTCTTGAACGAACAAAGAGGCCTGAAAAGTTTGCCATGGCTAGTGTCAAAGGCTCTATCTGAGATCATCATTTATTTGCCTTACCTAAAATAAGCAGAAGAATTTGAAAGAGTGTCTTTGAAAGTGATGTCAGGCTCAGGGCAAGTTTTAATGTGGAAATAAGTACTGGGATGGTTCCTGTGTGTGAATGCTCTTCTGTGCAGTATTTTGCAGCATGCACAATCAGTTTAGGAAGAGCTCAGTTTTTTAAAGAATTTTTTTAAAAAATCTTTGGAGATAGCAGATGAGGGCTGGAAGACATGCTGCACCATCTAAAAAGGAAGAGAACATCATTTGACACAGATTAGACTGATACCTCCTTGCAATTTAAGTGAGTTTAAGAGCAAATGCTCAGGTACAAAAAGTCCAGCAGACAATGCTTTGTCTGCTTACATTAGAGTATTTGACAGTGCTGTCAAGTGACATGTGTTTGTATCTCCAGAAATGGCAGAAACAAACTTAAACTAAACAAAACTTCTTGGTTGAATGCTTCGAGAAATTCTATACTAGATCTAAGTGAATTCTGGAATATGCTTGGAAAAAAATCTCAAATGATTCACAGAATAAGGGAAGGTTCTGTAATTCCTCAGGTTCACAGCAAAACCAATTTGTAATCTCTAAACTTGTATTGTGATTTTTTTACTTTATGTTTTAATAGGGTTTTATGGCTTACAACCATTCCTTGCAAAGGCAGTAGTTTTTTCTTTTATGTGAGCTATTAGCATGAGGTTAAACTTCAACAGTTTGATGTTTGATCTTTTTTTTTTTACACGTTCCATGATGCAAACTTGCCTTCATGCTTGTACTATTGATAGCATTTGGAAGTATACATCTTAGGTTTGTTTTAATTTAAATAGTGATAATAATAATAGTGACTTTCTGCCACGTTTCAGAACATTTTAGCACTGCAGTGTGCATTGATCTTTTCCTCAAGAGGCACAAGATGATTGATGTAATTTAGGAGGCACTTCAGAAAAATGTTTGCATATTAGAAGAAAAAGTTAGCAATACATGTAAGCTTTTAAGAGATCCAATTTTGTTTTGTAAGCGAACCATAACAATATAATATTATATATATTAATAGAATAAAATTCAGAACCTCATATAATAGAGTGTCTAGGGACACTTTAAAAACTGTCAAGTTCTAGTTCAGCCAGACTGATTGTAGCTCATTTCATCATATTGGTCTGCAATCTATGAAAGTTTATGACAAATAAAACTTGGTAGTCTTTTTTCCCCATTTCTGCTTCAGCATACTAATATGTCTACTCATGGAAACTCATATAGTAGATGCTGCATACTTGATCATCAAGATATGCTTGTTGGCATTCCATAGAGCCAAAGCAAATGAAGCCAAAGTTTGGGTGGTCTCCTTGTGAGAAAAACGTCTTCTTTGTAGTGAATTTGTTTCTCCGCTCCTCAATAGCAAAGTAAGAAGTCTGTTGCATATACTGTATGTTCACTGAGATCACCACAAACCATATAGCAAGTGCAAAAGTCTGGCACACCTATACTGTGTGCTTATTGGGACTGAAGTAACATTAGGATGCTGTCCTTTGTGAGAGAGTATGGGCAGCAGCACTGGCTCGGCTGTGCGCCCTGATGCAGTGCTGCACAGGTGTGCAACTTAAATGGAACATTGCTCACCAGATCCCCATTGAGTCAATGGGCCTAATATAGCTACAGCTTACTATGCTAAAATAAGCCACAACTAGAACAGACCTGTTTGAATCAATGAAGGAGTTGACCTACCGAATCCCCATTAATTCATTGGGCCTACTTTATTGCAACTTGCTATGCTAAGCAACAGGATTTCAGTCACAGTGTTGAAGACACACATTGTTTACTGTTATCTATATGTCTAGCTTTAAACGGTTCAGGAATAAATTTGGGTGAAGAGCATCATACCATGTAGCTGCTAGTTAGATACATTTCAGCCATAAAGCATACATATTATATGTTGGAATGCTGCCTAACTTAAAAACCCTTTCCTCCCTAATGTAGTATAACATAAAATGCAGTGTAAAGATCTGGTCTATCCTTTTCATGGCATGCTCTTTTTCTGTTGTGATTTTCTTGTTACATTCAGACCTGAATATTGTTTGCAGGATTAAGTGCTGCAATCCAGTAAGAGATTTATCAGTACTTCAGTGCTCTCCTGTGTTCGGAAATGGGCAAGAAAAAAAAGAGATCTCTGGTTTCCTTAGTTGTCTGAGGAAGTGGACTCGTCCATGGAAACTCACATTAGAATGTAGCAGTTAGTCTTCAATACATTTTTGTCTTCCTTATTTTTTATTTTTCATTATTTTTCTTTTGTTTCTGCCTGATAAGAAAAAGAGAATTATATTTCATTGGCTGTGTCATTAGGTAACAAACGTGTTTCTGTGATTCCCACTAAACACAATTTGAACAAAATGTTGATAGATATAAAATGGTGGACAGTTTCTACAGTGTGATTGGGAGGTATAAATATTTTGAAACAATCTGAATATTGCTCATTCAGTAGCTGTGTTGAAATAATTCTGTTTGCTTGTCATTTCAGCTATGAAGTCTTTCATTCCATTTTTCATTCTTCTGTGGAATGCTGCTGGAATTTCAAGGGCTGCCAAAATTGTTATTGTGCCGCCAATTATGTTTGAAAGCCATCTGTATATTTTCAAGACCCTGGCTTCAGCCTTGCATGAACAAGGCCACCAGACAGTTTTCCTCTTGTCTGAGGGCAGAGAAATCCCTCCATCCAATCACTATAGACTGCAGCGATACCCAGGGATCTTTAATACAACCACTTCAGATGAGTTTCTTCAGTCCAAAATGAGGAGTATCTTTTCTGGGAGACTAACAGCCCTGGAACTGTTTGACATTCTGGATCACTATTCCAAGAACTGTGACATGATTGTGGGCAATAAGAAGCTCCTGCAGGCACTGAAACAGGAAAAATTTGACCTGCTGCTAGTGGATCCTAATGAGATGTGTGGATTTGTTATTGCCCATCTCTTAGGGATTAAGTATGCTGTGTTTTCCACTGGCCTTTGGTATCCAGCTGAAGTAGGTGCACCGGCACCTTTAGCGTATGTTCCAGAATTCAATTCACTTCTCACAGATCATATGAACTTGCTAGAGAGACTTAAGAACACTATTGTTTATCTGGTTTCAAGATTTGGAGTCAGCTTTTTGGTTCTGCCAAAATATGAAAGGATAATGCAGAAGTATAATGTACAGCCAACAAGATCAATGTATGACTTGGTTCATGAATCCAGCCTGTGGATGCTGTGTACTGATGTAGCTCTAGAATTTCCGAGACCAACGCTACCAAATGTTGTTTATGTGGGAGGAATTCTTACCAAACCAGCCGGTCCTCTACCAGAAGTAAGGTTTGCTGAATTTTACCTATATGTACAGTTCTGGTCTTCATCCTTAAATAATTGATCTTACTAATAAGCTTCTGTAGATTTAGTCTCAAGCTCATGACACTGGTTTATTTCATTGCATGGTTTCTGATGTTGTCTTCATCCTAGACTACAACATTGTTTTGGTTCTCAAAAATAAGTGAGAACATACCTAGAGGAGGAGGTTTAAATAACATAGCGTGATTTAAGTCAGTGGTTGAAATGTGGATACAGTGTTTAAGTCCTGGATCTAAAATACTTACACCAGCAGAGTAGTCCAAATTCCTCATTCATGAGTAATCAAAGTTGCCTTTATTTATTTATGAGTGCAGTATTTGATTACTTTTATTTTCAGTAGTCCCAGCAATAGCTTACAATGCTATCATGGGGAAACATAAACATCTCTAACAGTGACAATAAAAATTGGCCACTGTGATGATGAATACAGACACTCAGACATTCACAATTCCTCAATTTCTGTGACAGAGTTGGGTTTCTGTCGGTGGGCCCCGTTTTGCAGGATGCTCCTATTGGACAAAGATGGGCAAGATTTGCCCATCTTCACAACATTCACTTATTCTTCTTTCCCCTTTCAGCCCCCATGCCCCTGAAATGCTGCTTCAGAGGGCCAGAAGACTCTCTGGAATGGAGTACAAAGGTGTTACAAAGGGAAAGAGAACCAGTGAACAATCTTTATCCTTTTGGAGGTTCTAAGAGATCTTGGTGCCTTCCCTTACTTTTTTCAATAGCAAATCCCAATATGTTTAATCATTTGGGATATAATGTGGTGATTAAACTGTGTTAAAAAGAGTTTTGATCTGATTAAATTGCTATATTCACACATATATAGGTTCAGATAATATACAAGCACACAGTCAAATACACATGAAGGTATATTGAAAAACTTTACAACTATATGTTATTCTCAACAAATAGTATAGCAGTAGGCATGTACACTTTCGAATATGCCATCTTACTGTATATGCATATCCGTACACATACATGCACTCATATTAAATAAGTACATTGAATATGTGTTGAATAACCAGTGTGTGTTACGGGATCCTGCATATGCACCCTGATTTATGGTTTAGATTACTATCTGAATTATTTACTGGTGATTTAGTTTCCAACAATTTAAATGTAGAACTCTTATTAATGGATATTATGAAAAGGTTTGAGAACTCATTAAAGCAGGTGTAAAGTGTCAGCATTTTAGGAAATGGAATTTCTCCTTTTCTGATGTGCAGTGATGTGACACTTACTACAGTTGTATATGAAGCCAAGGAAAAAAATACCTTGAATAAGTTGCTTCAGTACTTCAGACTTAATGTTTATATGGTTTTTCCAAACATTAAGGCGTGGTGGTATTAATAAACGCAAGCAGATAGATTTTACTGTATTATTGAAAAGTTAGAATTCTATAAATAATGGTGTAGTTAGTTTGAAGGTTATTTGTTCCTAAAAAATTGATAATCTGTTTCTCTCTCACCTATCCAGAGTGTTTTCTAAAGAAGAAAACAGCTGCAATTAAAATATGCTGTTTTGTGTTATTGTATAGACCAGTGGTCCCCAACCTTTTCCCAACCGCAGACCGGTTGGTGTGTGTGTGTGTGGCATGCCCGCAAGGGGGCGGAGCTCGCTCACGCGCTCGCAGGGGGCAGAACGTACTCGCGCGCAACGGCGCTCGTGGGGGGGGGTAGGAGATCTGTGTCCGTGCCCCGGTCCTGGATAGGCCGTGGACTGCTGCTGGGTCATGGACCGGGGGTTGGGGACCTCTGGTATAGACTACATCCATGACAGCTTTGTGATTTGAATGTCACAGATACTTTTAGCTGAATACACCCTTCTGCAGTGATTTAAAGTTAAATCTGATTTTAGTCGAAAATATAGTATACTCACCAATTATATTTATTCTAGCACTGAGTAACAAGTTCTATTCGTTCTAGATTTTCTCTATTTGAGATTAAAAGTGGATTTAGCCCTTAAAGCTTTTGTGTTTGTTTGCTAATGTATGTTTTGAAAACCGATCCAGAAAGAATTTGTTGTAATAATCTCAGTTGCATCATCATGAGGCTTTTTAGTTGCCCCCAGGGGAAAGGATTTTAAAATATGGGAGAAGAGGTTTCAGTTAGAAGATACAAGAGTGTATCATTTTTTCCTAATTCTCTTTTAAACTCGGATAGGGATGTTTGCATCTATAGATATTATTCTTTTCAAATGTATGCATGTTAGAATGCATGTTTTAAATTCTACTCATTTCTTGAATTTATTTCCTCCGTTAGCACAGTGTTCATGCAGTGCTTTTGGTTCATTTACAGTGTGGACATTTTTATCACAGCTGTCCCAACGTATGATGATTAGGGAATGCAGATTACATCTACCCCATTGACAGTCTGCAAATTGCTGATTAAAATAATCCCATGTGAAGTCGTATCCCTCACATTCTCCCAGACTGAACTGGAGATAACAATGGAAAAATCTTCTTTTAGTTGTAGACTAAATCATGTTGGTAGCATCAGCCCTGCAAGAATATCAATGTTCACTATATACATTTTTAATCCCACTTCTGAATTTGACTCAAATGTGTTGCTGTTTTATTTCCCATACATATTTCTTTTTTCTTTTGTGTACCATGTACCCTGTTGCATATGCTTAGGAACTCATGCTCATCTCTTCTCCTTTCTTAAATAACTGCTGCACCCTGGAGAAAGAGGAACTGGTTCCTCCTACTTTCCACTCTGCTTATCAGTGCTCTTGTGTGGTTCTTTTATCTCCAAGTATTCCCCTTCTCAGGCTTTTAAATCAGAAGTTGATGGAAGATCAACAGCCATCACAATGCAACATACACTAGTAACCAAAGGGATCGCAAGACAGTTGTAGGGAGGAAACAATAATTGTTTTCTCCGAAGGGAGGTTTTAGGTGATGTGGTCAATTAGGTAGTTACTAAATTCCACTTGGGGACGTGGTTGTGCTGCGGGTTAAACTGCAAAGCCTCTGGGCTGCAAGGTCGAAAGATCAGCAGTTCGAATCCACGCGGTGGAGTGATCTCCCGTTGCTTGTCCCAGCTCCTGCCAACCTAGCAGTTCGAAAGCATGTAAAAATGCGAGTAGATAAATAGGTACCACCACGGTGGGAAGGTAACGGCATTCCGTGTCTAGTCGTGCTAGCCACATGACTACGGAAACTGTCTACGGACAAACGCTGACTTTACAGCTTGGAAACGGAGATGAGCACTGCCCGCTAGAGTCGGACACGACTGGACATTTGTCAAGAGGAACCTTTACCTTAAATTCCACTTGTTCTAAGAACAGTACAGTTATTCTAAACCTTGGAATGTAAGTAATCAGTTTGCTTCTGAGTAAATCTGAATGGGATTGGGCTTCAGGTTTTTATCTGTTTATATTTCTGGCCCCCTCCACCCTCGTAGTTTCAGAAAGCGAGTAGTACCTCAAACTCATAAGTAGATAAATGGATCTCCATTATGAAATCTGACACTACAATGTCTTTTGGAGCAGTGGTTCTCAAACTGGTGTCCCCAGATGTTCTTGGACTGCAGTTCCCAGAAGCCTTTACCACTTACTGTGCTGGCCAGGATTTCTGGGAGTTGCAGTCCAAGAACATCTGGGGACCCAAGTTTGAGAACCAATGTTTTGGAGTTTCTTTGCTATGTAGTTTGAATTTCTCTGTCATAGTGAATAATCACAAACAGCATGCCCCTTCAGCTTTTGCCTTATAGGCTAGTGCCAACAGGGCAGAAATTGAATATGAGGAAGTACTAGGCAGATTAATAAGGTAACATCCTCTCATATTATAGCACTAAAGCCTCTGCTTAATTCATGCTTTTGTTTTTGCAGGTCTTGTTTCCTGTGACTCTGTCACAGAAGAAATATGAGCCTGCTCCACATAATTAACGTCAATTCACTTAATTTTTCATCTTAGTATGAAATATTTTTGTTTGAATAATAATTCCTTTATGCATACACATAAAATACTAATTTTGTCCAGTTGACATAATCTGAGGTGTGGGGTTGTGTTTTTTTAAAATTTTGATAAAATTTGTTCTGTTGAGGGTTCAACATATAAATCTGTGATTGGGTTCGTTAAAAATCTGAAGCAGTTCCTCCCTTTGGGCGGGAAATGACAATGGAACCTCTTCTTGAACATTTAACTATTTATTTTAACATTAGGGGAATCAACAACAACCTCTATGGGTTCAAACAAATTAACATCTTGCAACTGTTCGCTCTTTGAAAACATCAACACTTGATTTAGTTCATCTTGATTTATGGGGCTGGCCCAAACCATTCTCGATCGTTGGGTTTCCTCAAAGGAGCACTCCGGACCGCGCAAATAGTTCCACAACAGGGGTGTCGTGCCCAATCCTCCTCCGGGCAAGGACTGTTGTGAATAGGTCCCAGGTTTGATCACCTTCTTCAAGGGACCTTGGCCCCGCAGGAAAACCACGACTGTCCATTCTAGTGGGTCCAGCGTTGTCTCGTTCCGTCTCGTCTTCAGTGGGTCTGGTAAAAGTCCTCCCACTCTCAAATTTGGAAAGTCCTCTAACAGTTTGCGCACTTTATCATAAACACCTTCCTTCTCTTTTCTTTCCTTTTTCTCTCCGTCTTTGTCCCAACCTAGCTTTGGTACTCTGAACACTCTATTTTCTCCTCCATATTCCTCTCCTCCTTCCTCCCAGACTGACAGTAACTCCTCCTTTTCTTTTTCTCCCTCCCTCTCCTCTACCAAACAAACATCTATATTCCTCTTCCTCACACTTGGTCCCTCCTCCTTCTCCCCTTCAAAACTTAACTTCTTGCTTCCTCTAGTCTCAACTTGTTCTACCTCCTGTTTTGCCTCCGTCTTCACGATTTGAGGGGATAGCTCACTCCCTTCTTTTTCCTCTACTTCTACAATTCCTTCACAAAATCAAAGAAAGAACTCAAGGGAAATTGCTGTCTGAAAGTTAAAGGTTATATACTATGCAAATTTAGAGCAGCAGTGGACAGAGAGCAGTCCTCCAGATGTTGTTGGACTGCAGCTCTAGTCATCTCTCAGAATTCACTTTGCTGGTTCAGGCCAATGGCACTTGTGGTTTAACAAAACTGGGAGGATCACAAATTGCTCACTCTTCATTTAGGACATTACACATTTGTTGTGATCCAAATTAGGTCCTTTCAGGTAAAGTTAATATGGACCCATAATAGTTTTAAATGTAATAACACTTAACTTCTGAGAATAAAAAAGTTGAAAATAAACAACAAAAAGTTTTGTCAAAAATGGGAGTATAAGGTTGCAATGTCCTTACTGTCATTTTCTATGGATAAGTATATATCCTGTGTAGTGTTTTTGTGGCCCTTCTATAGGATGCTTCTTCCATGTTCTGGTCTCCCCCTTTTTCTCACTTGAATGTTTGAAGAATATTTAAAATAAATATCCAAACTGAATATCAAATGAAGTTGCTACCATTCAGTATGTCTTTTTCCATTATTATATGCTACCAATAACATAAAATAATTTTGATTGAATCACATCAAGATTATTTTCTTCTTCTGTTGTTGTTAACATGCTGTCAAGTTGTCTCCGACTTATGGTAAGCCTGTGCATGAGTGATCTCCAAAATGTACTGTCCCCAGTAGTCCTGCTCAGCTCTTGTAAACTGGCTTCCTTTAGGGAGTCAATCCATCTCATATTTGATCTTCCTCTTTTCCTGATGCCTTTATCTTTTCCAGAGAATCCAGCCTTGTCATGATGTGCCCAAAGTATGACAGACTCAGTTTCATCATTTTTTGCCTCCAGGCTTGATTTGCTCTAGGATTCACTTATTTGTCTTTCAGGCAGTCCCGGGTATCTGCAAAGCTCTTTTTCAGCACCAGATGTCAAACAAATAATTTTTTTCTTTCAGCCTTCTACATTGTCCAGCTTTTACACTCATGCTTAGTGACTGGGAATACAAAAAACATTTTATTAGTTTTTCAATCTGTCTACATTCAATTCAATACAATAGTGAGAATAATCTTGGCCTTGCTCTCAAGTGACACATCCTTATACTGGATGTTTTCTAATTTCTTCTCTGCTGCCCTTCCAAGTCTCAGACTCCTTCTGGTTTCTTGACTGTAGTGTCCGTTTGGATTGATGATTGAGCCAAGGTAAACAAAGTCTTTAAAAATTTAAATTTCTTCATTGTCAACATTGAAGTTGTATAATTCTTCAGTAGTCATGATTTTTGTCTTGATGTATAGTTCCCAAGTCCTGCCTTGGCACTTTTTTCTTTCATTTTCATCAGAAGTTGTTTTAAGTCATTGCTGCTTTCTGCCAGTAAGTTAGTGTCATATGCATATCTTAAATAGGAAGATAAAAGATACCCTTGTCTTGACAACTTTGCCTATGAAAAGCATTCTATCTATCCATATTCTATCCTAACAGTAGCTTCTCGTGCATAATACAAGTTATGTATTAGGACAATTAAGTGCTGAGGCACATCCATTTCTTTCAGAACAAGATCCACACAGGCAAAAGCTTTGGTGTAATCTGTATGGCATAGACTGATCTTCTTCTGAAATTCTTTGGTGTGCTCCAGCAGCCAGCAGATATTTGCAATCAGATCTTCAGTGCCTCTTCCTTTTCAGAATCCAGTTTGAACATCAGGCGGTTCTCACTCCATATAAAGTAAAAGCCTTTGTTGCAATATCTTGAGCATCACTTTGCTTGCATGGGAAACTAAAGCAGTGGTCTTGTAGTTACTGCACTCCTTTGCATCTCCTTTCTTGGGGATTAGAATGTATGTTGAACATTTCCAGTTTGTGGATCATTGTTTTGTTTTCCGTGTTTGTTGGCATACTTTTGTCAGGATTTTGACTGATCCGGTCTCTGAGGATTGAAATAAGTCTATTGTTGGTATATCATCTCCTGGTGATTTATTTTTCCCCAGTGCTTTCAGAGCAGCTTTCACTTCACATTCTAGCAGAGTGTATTTGATTTAAATAAAGAAATCAGATTTTTGATTATTTAAACAATTTTTTTAAATTAAATCATGATTTAAATCAGTTTGATTTAAAATCATTGATTTTTATCCATCCTGCTTTCCAGAATTGCAGGTTCTTTGTCATAGGATTCCTCTTCAAAGGAATCTGTCATCTTTTTGTCTCTTCCATATATGTCTTCTCCACTGTGCCTTCTGGGGAAGAGTCAACCTGTGTTGCCATGGGCAAGCTGCACAGTCTCAGAGCTGCCTCCAGAAGAAGGGAATGGTAAACCACTTCTGAGTATTTTCTACTTAGAAAACCCTGGAAAGGTTCACCATAAGTCAGAACTGACTTGATGGAACACAGTTAGTATATATTATAGGTCTGCAGTATACTGTTTCTACCTTTTAATTTTTTCCTAGTGTGCTTTTTTGTTGGTCTTTCAGCATTCCTAATCTAGGCTTAAATTTCCCTTTCATTTCTTGAATATTCTGAACGAGATCTCTTGTTTTCCCCCTTTTCCTGTTCTCTTCTGTTTCTTTGCACTGGTTATTGTAATAATTCTTTTTACTTCTACATAATAGTTGCTGAAAAACTGCATTCAGGATTCTGACCCTACTTCTGTCACCTTTTACTTTTGATTCCCATCTCTCTTTAATGATTTTAAGTGTTGTTTCTGTCATCCATCTAGGTTTTTCGTTTCTTTTTACTACAGGGATTGTATTTTTGCATTCTTACCTAATAAGATCTCTGGCTTTAATCCACAGTTCTTCTGGTTCTTGGTCAATTGGGTTTGGTACTGCAAATCTGTTCTCTATGTGGACTTTTAATTCATCAGACATGTTTTTCTTTTGACAGTAGGATTATTTTAGTGTTCTTCAGCTTTACTCAAATTTTGGATATTAATGATCATGATGAGTACCACAATCTGTTCCTGGTCTTGTTTTGGCAGAGAGAATACAGTTTCTCCATATCCTGCTTCCAGTTATGTAGTCTGTTTGATTTCTGTATTGGCCAACTGGTGATGTCCATGTGTATAATCACGTTTGGTTGCCTGAAACATGTATTTGTGATAAATAGATTGTTGGCTTCACAGAACTATATGAGTCATTCTCCTGCTTTGTTTGTCTGTTGCCTCAGCTATGAACGTTCCACTTTGAGGGATCTTGCTAGGAGTCTGGACTCATAATGAAGACTAGCCTCCTGATGGCATTGCTCTCAGCTTTTCTAATATACTCAAACCCCCTCACCAAATTAAGGTCTGAATCCAAAGAGGAGTCTTTGCTTTTTAATGTACTATTAAGTATATTTTTATATACTGATATATTTTTAAGGATTTTTTTCTTCATGCTTTACAAATTCAAACACATATTACAGCTGTAGTTCTATACAAACATGCCTCAGTCATAAAGTGTACAAAATCAGTGGTACTTAAGAGTATATAGGTAAAAGCAAAATAGGAATAAAAAGTAAAAAAAAAAAAGACAAGCATGGTGTGGAAACTTAAAGACTAACTTATATATTTTTTAAATGTGAGCTTTTGTGGATGAAAGCTTGTCCATTGTTTAATGAAATGATCATTTATATAAAACTTTCCTTAGATTAAAGTAGTGTATTTACTCAATAGGTAGAAGTGTGTTTTCTCTTCAAATCATGTGTATTAGAACTTATTGCCATATTGTTTTGTCTAGCTTTGAATTTGATGTTAACAATGAGAGAGCAAAAGCCTTTATTAGAAGTGGTAGTTTATTAAGCCAGAAGTAGGCTAACTTCAAGTACAGTATCTGTTTTCTACTTTACTTTTTACTTTCACAGTCTATTAATATCTGTTCAGTTTCCAAAACAGGACTACATATACAAGATTTCCTAACAGTTTAGATACACCTATTTGGTGTTTAGTGCTAGGGAACTAATTCAGACTTAACACTAGATTGTGGTTTTGTATTGCGCCCAATGGCTGAAATCCTGTTGCTTTAATTAAGTAAGGTTGATGATGTAATTAGCTGAGGCAATTTTTCAGAAATTAAAAATTTCTGACACCTCCCCTCCAGAAGTCGCCAAAGTTTCTTTCAAAGTCCTTTTCTTATGGGCAAGCTTTTGGGAGCCACACAATGGCGGCGGGGGGGAAGTCTTTAATTTTCACAAATTATCATATAGAGTGTTTTCCCTTTTCTAGGAGTATTGTAGAAAGCTCAGTGTTTTAAGGAGCAACATAACACTTGGGTAATGAGTAATACATCTGGATTACATTTTTGCTACTGGCCAGGCTCTTTATGTTGGTGAAACACTGCAGTGGTGCTGAGGCTACAGCTGAAAGAGATCAGATATTTGGATTGAAAGCAAAATGTGTGAGAACTTAATATAGAAGTAGCAAGTTCTCTGATCTGGCAGTTCTTCTCCAGCTCAAATTTAAAACCTGAATGTGAGGAGAATTACCCAATATACCCTTCCCAACAACTGTAATTTTCCAAACCCTCCCCTTCTTTCCTTTTAAAGTACACTTACTGGTGGTAAGGCAGAAGCAGCAGCAGTGATGAGGAAACTGAGATAAGAAGGAAAATCAGACGTCTTCCATTCCCTGAGAATTACTGTTAGCAAGTTCCCTAGACCTGCTGGGACCTTCACTAATGGTATGCTATGAAAGCAAGACTTGAGGGAAGGGATGGAATGATTCCCTCTATCTCATTATTTTCATGACTGATGCTTCTCTTCCTTTATCATTATTTACATGTAATTTAAAGTGAGTGGGGTGCAAGATGGGTGTTTTATAATGTCAGATTGACCTGAATGACAAGATTGACTAATTCTGACTTTCCAGGGAAAAATCCTGATTTATTTCCAAGCTAATCTGGCATATGCTTTTGGAGTTTTTACTATTACTAATATGTAAAGTTTAATATAGCATTTTGGTGCATTGTTGAGGCCATCAAACATATGAATCCATGGTGGGGAGCAAGGTTCCCTCTAAGGTGTGTGTCTGTGTGACTCCACCTTCTCTGTGCAGCATTCCTCCTCTTCCACGCACCCACAGTGATAGTTTTCAGCCTCTTTGGTTCCGGTCGTAACAGAACCCCACATGGGGGGGGGCGGAGTCATGTGCACGATGTGCTGAGCTCTGCTCAGCGGGGCTGAAAATTAGAGGGAACTTTGGTGGGGAGAACCTTCCAGGAGTTCTGGACTACAGGTTTCTCAATTGGTCCCCCTTTGGCCATGTTGGCACTTGGCTTCTGGAAGATGAATCTGAACCTTCCTTTAGGTAGTGCTAGGACTGCTTGATATGCTTTCCTGATCAGAGGCAACATCCAGAGAAGGCAGGGCAAGGAAGCTGGAGTGCTGCCTCTGAGTGGGCATCCACCAGAAGGGGCTGGGTGCTGAACCGTGGAGCACCTGTGGGGCCGGTAAATGAACTGGCACAAACTGCCAAACCAGTGGTTCATGCCCATCTCTACTGCAAAGTGTAACCACCCTTCTAAGATCTGTAACACATTTTGCTATTCCATTACTCAACACATAGAAACATGAAAATGGATATTAACAGAAGTAAGACTTGGCATATCTTATCAACTAATATAATAATTAATTTTGATGAATTGATTGATTCTAAGAAATAGATGTATATACATATATGTACACTGTGCAACTTTATACTGCTAGGGTCGCATTTACTTTGATTTTTAAGAAATTAAGAAAACCACGTATAACTGAAAATATTTTAACTATTTATATATATATATATTAAGCAGGGAAATATATAGCAATCTGAATTACTCTCAGTTCTCACAGTTTATTTCCTGAATTTGTGGCTGGTACAGTAAAATTGCATCCTTATTGGGAAAATTATCCTTGATGCTTTTGCCTGTTTGATTCCAATAACCCAACAGGGAGGGCTTCCAGATTGAAAACCAGTTGTGTTTGTATTTGTGTGCTTTGTTTATCTGAAACAAAGCTCAGTATTAGGCACCACTGGTTACTGCCAGCTGGGACCTCACACAATATAATCACAGCTGTGTATTTCGCATTTAAGCCTGTGAAGAATAGCTAAATAGAAAAACCAAGGGGAACAAAGATCACATAGTTACGTAAGTACAATACCATAACTGTCTGAAATCCATGCACTTTTATAAGTACCAAAATAGTTAGCACTAAGCAGTAATTTTGAGTGTACAGAGAATATTAGCAAAATACATTCAAAGCCTTGATATGCTTGCTTCTAATATATAATAAAAAGTGTTGATAAATATTATATATTGCCTTTGGTTTTGCTGTATTTTAAATGTAAGATGTCCAGAATCTTAGAAAAAGATGTCCAATAAGTAGAGTAAGTAGAAGTAACGATGGTGATGTTCTTACATATATTGAATATCAATTCGCATGATTTTATTTCACATGCCTTTTGAAAATGATGCAATTTCAGTGAACCTGACTTGAAAAAAAAAGTATAGTTAACATTTACTCTTCATGTGGTTGTTTCAGTAAACCTTTCAGCATTGGAAGTAATGTAATGCAATTTGTTGTTGTTGTTTAGTCGTTTAGTCGTGTCCGACTCTTCGTGACCCCATGGACCAGAGCACGCCAGGCCCTCCTGTCTTCCACTGCCTCCCGAAGTTGGGTCAAATTCATGTTGGTTGCTTCGATGACACTGTCCAACCATCTCGTCCTCTGTCGTCCCCTTCTCCTCTTGCCTTCACACTTTCCCAACATCAGGGTCTTTTCCAGGGAGTCTTCTCTTCTCATGAGATGGCCAAAGTATTGGAGCCTCAGCTTCAGGATCTGTCCTTCCAGTGAACACTCAGGGTTGATTTCCTTCAAAATGGATAGGTTTGTTCTCCTTGCAGTCCAGGGGACTCTCAAGAGTCTCCTCCAGCACCACAATTCAAAAGCATCAATTCTTCGGTGGTCAGCCTTCTTTATGGTCCAGCTCTCACTTCCATACATCACTACTGGAAAAACCATAGCTTTGACTATGCGGACCTTTGTCGGCAAGGTGATGTCTCTGCTTTTTAAGATGCTGTCTAGGTTTCTCATCGCTTTCCTCCCCAGAAGCAGGCGTCTTTTAATTTCGTGGCTGCTGTCACCATCTGCAGTGATCGTGGAGCCCAGGAAGGTAAACTCTGTCACTGCCTCCATATCTTCCCCTTCTATTTGCCAGGAGGTGATGGGGCCCGTGGCCATGATCTTAGTTTTTTTGATGTTGAGCTTCAGACCATTTTTGGCGCTCTCCTCTTTCACTCTCATTAAGAGGTTCTTTAATTCCTCCTCACTTTCTGCCATCAGAGTGGTATCATCTGCATATCTGAGGTTGTTGATATTTCTTCCGGCAATCTTAATTCCGGTTTGGGATTCATCCAGTCCAGCCTTTTGCATGATGTATTCTGCATATAAGTTAAATAAGCAGGGGGACAATATACAGCCTTGTCGTACTCCTTTCCCAATTTTGAACCAATCAGTTGTTCCATATCCAGTTCTAACTGTTGCTTCCTGTCCCACATATAGATTTCTCAGGAGATGCATAAGGTGGTCAGGCACTCCCATTTCTTTAAGAACTTGCCATAGTTTGCTGTGGTCCACACAGTCAAAGGCTTTTGCGTAGTCAATGAAGCAGAAGTAGATGTTTTTCTGGAACTCTCTGGCTTTCTCCATAATCCAGCGCATGTTAGCAATTTGGTCTCTAGTTCCTCTGCCCCTTCGAAATCCAGCTTGTACTTCTGGGAATTCTCGGTCCACATACTGCTGAAGCCTACCTTGTAGGATTTTGAGCATAACCTTGCTAGCGTGTGAAATGAGTGCAATTGTACGGTAGTTGGAGCATTAAAATGAATAATGCAATTACTACATTTCAATTCTATCCCACCTTTCTCCCACTTCAGAGACCCTAGGCAGCTTAGCAAGTGGACAGGGGAATTGGGGAGAAGATACTAAATAAAATTAAATACTAAAAATGCTATGAAACATATATAAAAAGACCATTAAATGAAGAACAATTTAAAATCAAAATTGAGGGGGGGAAAGCATACATACTTCCAAAAATGCTTTAATATATGTACTCTGAGTCGGTAGAGCATGAGACTCTTAATCTCAGGGTTGTGGGTTTGTGCCCCACGTTGGGCACCAGATGTGGGTGATCACGGAACAAAGGAAGGCTAATTGCCTTAGAACAAAGGAGTCGACAGCACGGATGTCCGAACCAGCAGAGCCTAAAGGCAACGCCCTGAGAGCTCTTTTTATTGACTTAGCATGAGTTACATAGTATGTTGTTAGACCTCAGATAGGATACTAGTTACCTAATCGCAACGTGGCTGAAATAACCCTTTGATCTTATGCTCAACCTCTAAGCGAAAGGGCAGAATAAGGGGTTACCCCGCCTGCTGGCAGCTGCCACTTCCTGCCAGGAGTGTATGCCCGTCACTGGAACAGAATGCAGCTACAACCTTTAAACAGAAGTTTCCCACACTCTGAGTAAGAATGTTTGTGGATGTACATACTACCTTGTAGCCTGCATTTCTCTGAGTAGTGTTATTAGGGAAATGTTATTCTTATCAATGCTTGAAGGTTCATTGAAGGCTAGATGGCATTCCCTCTAATGTGCTTGCTCTGTTGATGAAAGCATCAGAGATAGGTATGACTCATATTTTAGAATGCCTTTGTGGACTTTACTTCAGATAACTACATAGAAATGTTGTTTAGGGCAACATTTACATTTTCTCTATTCTGCTTTTGATACCTTTTTAGAGCTATTTTTGGGTGTCTGAGATCACCAAATTTGATGGACTATAGCAAAAATGCCATTAATAACAATATGATTCACAAAAGGGAGAGGAGAGTAAGAAGGGCAATGGAAAGTTTAAATGTAAGCATTGTCTTCCTGATCTCAACCAACATCCATTATAGTCCAGTGTTTTATTTCTGTTGTTGCTTCTGGAAGTGCATAAACAATATAAAGGTGATGGTCATTTATGTGATTTAATTCCTACAACGGAAGAATAGTGTTTCTGTAAATGGAGGTTCCATTTTAATTCTCATGGTTGATAACCATAGATAAGTCTAGTTTTCATGGATTACTGAAATGTTTTTAAACGCAAATTCAAATTTATTGAATTATTTCATGAATTTTTTGTTGTCTGAAGAACAGCTTTCTTTTGTCTGCTTATCTGTGTGACTCATGGGAGGATGTAGAAAAATTCAGAGGGTGCAAAGTAATGAAAATAGGATGAGGTAGTTTCCAGCTAATTTATCTTAGGTGATTTTTAAAATATGTGTTACCTGTGTAATGCAGGGGTGGGGTGAAGGAAGGTATTCAGTGTTAGTGTTGGAATGCATTGTTTCATCATATTGCTTCTACTCCCCACCCATGTGCCACTCTGGATGATTAGCCTATGTAAGACTGGATCTATTTAGTCTTAAAATCTAGTTTTTTGATGGATGGTTAAGAGAAAAATTGGATTAGGGAGGGAGAGCAGACGAGGAGGGACATACATATAGGTACAGGTATAATACGTATCAGGAAGACATTTATATACTGTTCAACAGTATGGTTGTCAAAGCCAAAAGAGATCTCTGAGCTTCCTTTGGGAACCCATATTTTTGGTCACAGACCTCTGGTCTTTTGTCTGGTACCTTGAGTCAGTATAGTGGTCTCCCGTCACAAACCACCTCTTAGGACTCCCAGTCACCGAATCACCAGCTTTCAAAATATCCCTCATGGGTCAATTCCAGCACAGAACATCACCTGTCCCTGTGCTATATGAGATATTATATTTCATCTTCACTGGCCCTGTGTTACCAGATTATCAGTTTGAAAATATCATCTCAAAATATTAAATATTCCTTGTTTCTCTTTAGAATTCTAGGATAGTTTTATTCAGACTTCAACACAGGGAATTAAACTGAATACTTTTTAAAGCAGTCCACATACCTTCATGCTTATGCTTTTTTAAAAAGTCAGTTTTTAGGATGCCATAGCAGTCTTTGTTGGTTTTACTACAGCTGCCTGTCTGGTAATTCCTAGAGTTTGGAGTAAGCCCTAGTGAATAAAGCAGATAAAAATGAATAAGATTGGCTGCCAGATGTGTTTGGAGGAACATACAGTGCCTTTTCCTGGGAGAGAAGAGAATGACTGCTGTTTCTCATATTGCACATACTCTTACTGTTACAGCTTTCTGACTTTCACTCGGTGACACCACATCAGAACAGTGATTGAAGAACCAGAATAGTGATGAGAAGATTTATAAGTGTAGAACCTAACCTATGAATCTTAAGTTACTTAGCAAGGACATTAAATTTGTAGCTGGCTTTTTGGCTAAACCAAACATTATAGTAACTGTAGCCCCCTGTATTGCTATTGCCTTTGATAAGACTTGCCAAGGAGAAAATGGATACACCCTGCTGTTCTCTCCACATCAGCTGCTACCTTTATGACAATTGCATAGAGGGCCTCTGTTGTTTTATTTTGTTTGGAGGCACTAGAAGCAAGTGTCCTACGTCTGCTATTGCCATGCCTCATGGTCAGGCCTTTACCCCTGCCTTCAGACAGTTGTGATGCCCCAAATACAAAACTGAAATATTAGTTCTTTCAATATTGCATTCATTGACCTTACCTGAAGGTATACCATGCACAAGAATGCCCTGTAAATTCCTTAAATGTGTTATGTCATACACTTTTATATGCTGCCTAGATCGTGCTTAATTTTGTTATAGCAGTAAAATAAGGTTTGATAAGAGACTCAGTATTCTACATATTTCAATTGTCTCCAGGCTTCCTCTCCTCTTGAATACTCTCGATGGGAAATTTATTTTATCTATCAAAACTTCCAGGGATGCATAGTAGCAAAAAGCAGTTGCTCATTTATTATCACGTTTCAGTCCTTAAGCTCAGAGACAGTGGAAGATGACCTGTCTGAGGCTGCTGTTCCACTGGCTGTGGACTTGGACCAGATTCTTGGGAATTCTTATCTTTCCTTCCAAGCTGTCCTTTATTTGTACATTCTCCATGTCCAGTAATAATATCATTGGCTGTCTTGCTGAGCAGGCACAAGGACTTTTTATTCTTTTCCACATTTTTCTCTGTACTTAATCTATTGTCAAATTATATCTCTTCTCCCTTTAGAATGCAGATATACTGCCCACGATCTGCATCCTAGGACCTTTTGCTTTGATAGTTGTAGGCTTCTCAGTTCTGGCCTTTTGCTGCCTCATCCTGCCCAACTCTCCACTGAAAAGGTTATTTACGTCTCTTGTTGCTTTGATCCTGCATTTTAAATCCCTGCTGTGGTTTTCTGCTCACCCTTGGATCCACCAGTAAATCCTTGTTGTTACCTTCAAAGCCCTCTTCATCTCCGCCTTTAATACTGTATCACTAAATATTCATGTCCATCCTCTTTGTTTCTCCTGCATTATCAATTTCAACTATTGAAAAACCATGGCAGCCATCTTCACAAAGCTAGATTTCTTCTTCCTTGTTGCTCTTATGCTTCAAACTACTTCCCAATGTGTGATCACTTTCCTCACTACTCTTTTGTTGTTTAGTCGTTAAGTCGTGTCCGACTCTTCGTGACCCCATGGACCAGAGCACGCCAGGCCCTTCTGTCTTCCACTGCCTCCAGGAGTTTGGTCAAATTCATGTTGGTAGCTTCGATGACACTGTCCAACCATCTCGTCCTCTGCCGTCCCCTTCTCCTCTTGCCTTCACACTTTCCCAACATCAGGGTCTTTTCCAGGGAGTCGTCTCTTCTCATGAGATGGCCAAAGTATTGGAGCCTCAGTTTCAGGATCTGTCCTTCCAGTGAGCACTCAGGGTTGATTTCCTTCAGAATGGATAGGTTTGATCTCCTTGCAGTCCAGGGGACTCTCAAGAGTCTCCTCCAGCACCACAGTTCAAAAGCATCAATTCTTCGGCAGTCAGCCTTCTTTATGGTCCAGCTCTCACTTCCATACATCGCTATCACTACTCTTACATCCCCAAAATTCACCTTTTCATGAAGGGTTTTACTTAACCCCTTAATACCCAGCTGAAATTAGGCCTAACTGTGCATAAATGAAATAAATCATATTCTTCCCTTACTTTTGTCTTCACTTTCTGCCCTTTCTGCATTGACTTGCCCTCTGATCAGTTATAAACAGCTTATTAGCTTCTCAAAGAAGATATCTGGCCTCATGTAGTCTGGACAACACCATGAATACTAATGGTGTTCTGTAAATACAGTAGGACTGCTGTATCTGTGAATAATTGTTTCCAAGACCTCCCCCTCCCCCGCAGATGCTGAAAACCACAGATATGCAAACTATATAGCAGTCTCTTGTTCTCTCTATTTGCCAGTTTTGGTAATGCACCTTGGAAATGCATATTTCTGCAGGGTTTTTTAAAATATTTTCAGGCAGCAGATAACTGAAACTGCAGATACTGATCCCGTGGATACGGTGGTCCTACTGTAACAAACATTATAAAATATAAATGAGGTATATTTTTTGCATTGCACTAGTGGAAGTTAAACCTTGTAACCAAAATGTATGCATAACCGTGACTGTGGATAGAGATATTTCTCCTAACAAGGTTGCTGGTGTAGATATTCCAGACTAAATTAAGCTGTATTCCAATTGCCTTCTTACTGCTTGCATGAGGTAAGGTAGCATCATGAGGAAATCCAAGTGTGGAACTTGTTCTAATAAAGGCTGGAGCAGGATTGTGTCGTTCTGTTCAGCCCAGAGCCCTAAGCTCCATCCATGAATAAGGAGGAACCAGGACAGCTTTGGATCATGTGTAGCCGTGCACATGTTGTTGGACTACAACTCTCAGCAGCCCATCTTGCATAATGACTGGTGAGAAATGCTTTGCATTACAGCGCAACAACATCTGTGCCAGTCTTTGGACTAGGAATAAGAAGGATATATAGCTTAGATGAAGGTAGTCAACTTGTTAACAATGGCAAGGATAATGGGGAGAAAATGTGCCGAGGGTGATTGTGTGAAAAGAGAGAGCAGTAAAAATGCTATCATTCAATTTGTAAAAATAATGTCGACTCAGAACCTGGAAAAATATCAACAGCACATCCACTTCCGATGAAATGTCAGTCAGCAGGTTAAGAAGAGACGTTATGTTAATTTAAGATGTTTCACTTCTGAAGTTCTTAAGATCATGAGCTCTCTCTTTCTTTGATGCTACAATTTTGTTTGTAAATATTACTGAATTCTCTAATTGTGGGGACACATTTTTGATAATACTAGAAACACTACTGAAGGCTGATTCAGGTATGTCTTGGGGCATCACAACTCTCATTTTTTGTTTGGCATCCTTGGTCCTGAGAATGTATGAGTTGAACATAAAGAGGTTTTTCTTTAGCTCTGAAAATGTCCCATTTTCTTTTTAAAAAATAATCCTGGTGTATTGGACTATCTTTAAAAAAATCTAGCTCTCCTTTACTTGACTAGAAAGTTAATATGTCATATGAAAAAATCCTCTGAAATAAAATTGTGTTACACCTATATTGCAGGTAACATGTGAGAATTTGAGAGACAGTAGTTTGTCCAGAGGCTGTTAAGTGAATTCAAGGTTGAGATGACATCATTAAACCACAGCTTTCCAGATCACAGTTAATAAGTTTGGTTAATGTGCTACATGGGCTGTCGAAGAATAACATTGCAAAGCTTGACAGCTCTTTATTGTCATAGATGTAGTAGGGCAATTTCTGCTGTAGCTGCATCTCCTTCTTTAGGCACAACCTATACCTTTTATTGAGTAGTTTAAAGGGTATGGGGCTATCTAGTAAAGTGCATCTTGCAGCCTCTTGCTCTCACAGAAAAACTGAGCGAAAAAATGTTCATTTCTCCTTGCAATTAGATTTTTCTGAGGGAGGTTTTTATCTCCCCCCGCAACAAATTCTCATGGGAAGTCTTGCAAGATTTCTTAGTTTTGCAGTTTTTGTTTTTAAAGAAATGACCAATTGCATCAGTTCCAGTGCATAATGGTAATTTTCCTGCACAGGATTCACGTGGAAAAGGGCAGAAGAATGACAGATTTTTACAATTTATCAGCAGACTGGTGTCTTTCCTGCATAGGATTCAATGAAATGGCATAAATCTGCATGGCTCCACAGATTAATAGGTGAAAAAATAAAAGGCAGTGAGACCAGGTTCGTAGTTGTGCGGAAAGCCTGGAAATCTCACTGGTGCAAAGTGTACTCTAATCAGGGAATCTGGGCATAGCAAGACTCAGAATTCATGAAGAAGTACTTTTGCAAATACTTGTCACATTCTTGTCACACCCTTAGTCTTTAGTGCATGTGTTCAGACACTGGGACTCCCAGGGGCTAGATATATGTGCTGGATGCACTTAATAGTCACTCCAGATGTATATTAGATGCCCCTATGGCCAGCCATAGGAGTCTACCCAAACAAGCAAAATGCTTGCGACCATTGCCACGTCAGGCATAGTATACAACATGGTGTACCAGGTCGTGGTTCAGGAATAGGGTATGTAGTTTTGTTGCTGGCATGATGGTGCAGGGCCCTTTCATTTGAAGGGGCTGAGAAAGATCCAACTGAAATGATGTCACATCCTTTATTTTGTACTCCATCTCCATTCTCAGAAGCACAGGAGCAATTTGGTGAAAATCCTGGGGATATAAGAAATACTTGCTAAATTGTTCATGCTTATTGCTTTAGGCTGTCTTTATTTAATGGGATATACGGAAGATGAATTTTAAAACCCCATGGAATTCTTTTCCTGCAGGTTGAGGGCAAGGAAAGCAGCACTATTTTTCTAATTCATGCAATCTGTATTTGTAAAAACAAATATTCATTCCCTTTGAGAAACAAAATATACACAACCAGCAAGCATACAATGACTTGCTGACATTTTCAAAAGATGCAATGCCTTCTCTGATGCCTCTGATCCTTAAAAGCACATGCAGTAAAGGATGCAGATCCTTAAAAGCACATGCAGACTAAGCAGACATCATCATTCTGTGCAATATGCTTCATCTGCGTTAAAGTTGTTATCTGCAGAATTTGGCTTGTTTTGCACAAAAAATTAGCTGTTGTCTTGTTTCGAGAAGACATAAAAGGTGACCTCAGTAGTTCTGCTGTTCTTCATGGACTAGCATAAAGAAAGGAAGGATTTACGTCCCTAGAAAATTGGTTCTAGGATATACATGGAGCACTAGTTTTCACTTCTATTATGTATTCATTCTCATAGATTTGTGAACTTGTATCGAAATTGTACTCAGAAGTTTTATCAACTATACAAGGTCTATAAACATTGGACATTTGTTGATGTATCTTAAAATACTGCTATGTGGGTGTCGTCTTGGTTGTCAATGGATTATTTTCTGTAATGAATTTGTGTCTGTAGCCATGACAGAAGCTTTCTGTTTTCTTAGGATCTCCAAACATGGGTGAATGGTGCTAATGAAAATGGCTTCGTCCTTGTTTCTTTTGGAGCAGGAGTGAAATACTTGTCAGAAGATATAGCCAATAAATTAGCACATGCTCTGGCAAGACTTCCTCAGAGAGTTATTTGGAGGTAAGAATAATGGAGCAGTAGATATTTATAGTAAGTTTAAAGTGGGACCAGAATGTCTTTTTCTGTAGAGAAGGGTTAATGATCAATGGGACAAGTCAGTTTTGCCCTGAAACAAATGGTGGGCAGAGTCAATCCTGTTCTCCCACCCCTTTCTCTCCTTCCCTGCTTATTCTTCCACTTTCTCTTTCCCATCCCGTTTCTCTCCTTTTCATGTTGCTGCTGCATCTTTAAAATACGCCGTGTCACAGACAAAAGGAAGCACTTCGACCAGTCAGTCTTCAGCAGAGACACACAGGCATTCTCTGAATCTGCACCTGTCAGATGGACTGTGTTGTCAGCTAGCGGGAGGGGGGATGGTGAATTTTTGATGATGGACTTGCTAGGCAGGTGGTGTTTCAGTTGCCAAACAGGTGTGTAGAAATAAAAAATGCCTCAGAAGCACTATTGCAAAACATGCAATTCCTTCCCTCACTCAGTCTGTTTCAAAGCAATTCATTTGTCCTGTGACATAGATAGAACATGGACTGTTAGGTGACACATGAAATCTATCTATGGGTTAGATGCAAGCCAGAGGATTTTCCACCCACCCCCAGTTTGAAGAAAATACTAGGATGTCAAAGTCTTGGGTAGGCTAAGATGTCTTAGTTTTGGCCAGGGAAGGCAATGAGATAACATGTAGTAGCTTGTTTGTCAGCTGCCTTAGGCAGCAGAATTTTTGGTTCAGTTCACAACAGCGGGAAAAAAAGGATGAGCCAAGAAAATATATTACCTTTCTTAAGGTCTTTAAGTGAGAAGACAAAAAAAAAAAAAAAAAAAAAAAGAGAGAGTAAAATTTCAACCAAAAATACGTTAATTATTCCATTTGGATCTCAGCATTCTTAGGTATCATCTCTGTAGGACTCTGTATCAATTTCTTGAATGAAAATATTATCACATGTACTTCACATTGTGTTTTGATTTTGTGAAATTTACTTGCTACTTTTAAATTCATCAGTATTATATCTCACTGATGGGCCTGGTTTTCAGATCTTGCCATAGCTTTAGAATATATATTTATATTTATAATGATTTTTTCTTTTGTTTTAAGTTGTTGATAATTTTATTGCAGATTTTATTAGGCAGTAGAAAACCTATTAAAAGTATTGGAAATATTAGTAAGTTGATCTATAAATAAATCTGTCTAACGCAGTGTATTTTGAAACATTTTTTAATATGTGTGTTTCAGGTTTTCAGGGAACAAACCTAAGAATTTAGGTAACAATACAAAACTCATAGAATGGTTACCACAAAATGACTTGTTAGGTGAGTAATATTCAAGGAGGTGTTTTAATTGTATATATCCATAAATGTACAAATCTCTGTGTATTTAAATGTGCTTTTGGATGCTAGAGCAGGCACTAGCTTCAGTCTAAGACTAATATTTTCTGATTTTTCTGGCATGGAAGAGAATAAATGCATATACATTACAGTAGAAATATTGCATCAGTTGAATTACTGCTTTCCTTGAAACTGCTTTCTGCCATTGCACAGAATTCTGTTCTGTATTTTTGTGCATGCAAAAACAATTGTAGAAGCTATAGCTGCCAGTGAATGGGGTGCTAGTCTCATGTTATCCATGGCCCGCAGCTTGCCAATTAGTTGCAATTAGCCTTGCCAGCTTTACTGTTCTTACTTGAATAAAAAGCTAACAGGATTTTGCTCATTGATTTGCATGAAACCCACTTATGCTCAATACCTACAGTTAGAGCTATAGTGTTTATACTACTAAGTACCTAAAAATGTAATACTGACACCTTGGAAGGAATATGGAATTATCCCAGCAAGTCAATACAGATTATTCAAATAGCTGATTTTGATACAAAAAATAAATAAATTCAAGCATTTCTTTTTTGATGCACTGAAGCAAAATTCTAGCCTGTATTGGTGAAATGTTAATTAATTCATTATTTGTTATTCATGATTTTTAAACTAAGAAGCTGTTATACATAAGATGTGTCTGGACTGTGTTGTGTAATTAAAACTATTCTCCATTTTTGTGTAAATCCCTACCACTGAAGGGCCTTCCATTCCAGATACTGTTTTCTGTGTACTACCATAGCAGTACGAACTTGGTCAGTGATATACCACTGATATTGCTTATAAGATAGATTTAAGGGAGATTCCCTCTAATGACAGAGTATATGTTGATCTGCTCTCTGCTCTGCCATCATTAGGGAAATGAAGTTGATGATTGACTTGTTCTTCCCCACAATGAGAAGCAGATCTTAAGTGCAGTCTGAATGCCAGTGTGGCAAGCAATTTCTTGTATCCTAACTGTGGCAACAGCAATGAAAACTCCTTTGTATCATTTGTAAACAGGAAGAACAAGGAGACGTCCGAGGGAGATAGGGAAGTTCTTGTTACCCCAATGCTGAGTTTATTATGTACATTTCTATTTAAGTTATATGGAATTCTGTTGTATTTTATGAGGAATATGAACACTTTTCTTCCTTGTACAGTACTTCTCCTTTTTCTGCTTTAGGGCATTCTAATATTAAGGCCTTCCTTAGTCATGGTGGTCTGAACAGCATTTTTGAAACCATGTACCATGGTGTGCCTGTTGTGGGAATTCCTCTTTTTGGTGACCATTATGACACAATGACCCGCGTGCAGGCCAAAAGAATGGGGATATTATTAAACTGGAAGACGATTACTGAAGATGAATTATATAATGCACTGGTGAAAGTTATAAATGATCCCAGGTAAGGTAATTTTTAGTTTACTTTTCCTGAAATGAAAACAGACATTTGAAGAAAAAAAACCGAGGCCAAATGTCTGATAGCATAATCTGCATTAATTTATGTTTCAAGAAAGATAAATTAACTGAGTGAATGGAACAATATCATATGCCTCCTCCTTGTTTCCATTCTGCAGCTACAGAAAACAGGCCCAGAAGCTGTCTGAAATTCATAAGGACCAACCAGATCATCCTGTTAATCGAACAGTCTACTGGATTAATTACATCCTTCGTCACAATGGAGCACAGCATCTACGTGCTGCTGTTTACACAGTGTCTTTTTATCAGTATTTCTTACTGGATATTGCCATTGTTGTACTGCTTGGTACTTCCTTGCTCTGCTACATTTTGGCTAGGATAGCAAAATTTATCAGCAAGCAAAGCAAACATCTTTGGTCCACTGATGAACATACTACCATTAATGGACATTACCAAAATGGAATACCAAATGGCAAGTATAGAAGAAATGGCCACATTAAACATGAAAAAAAAGTGAAATGAGCCAACTACCCAGTGTACATTAGCAACAAATCAGTTCTATAATTGAATTTTATAGCTGTAACTTAGTCTAACACCTACTTAAAGTAAAACAATAAACAGTTCTAATGCTCCCCTACAGTATGTAATCTTATGCAATTAAATTTTGCAGAACTAAGGAAAATCTTTAGAAAAATGAAGCACAACCTAAGATGCAAAATGTATTTTATTCTTAATACTGATGCAGAAAGGTTATTCTGGCACTGAAGTTTTTTTAGAAGCCTTAATTCTCTGAAGTAATTCAATAAGTATATTTATGACTTTTCCATTTGTGACTTTAAATCTGTGTGTCCCAGATAAGGAAAGGTTTCCCTTTACCTGAAAAGGCTCTTCCTTTCTTCACTCATTGATATTTTAGCAAAGAGATCGTTGTTTTATTTGTCTAAGATTCAATGTTATTTGACAATGATGTTAATTGAAGTCACTTTTTCCAGGTGTTTCATACATAGCAGTAAAAAACTGCAGAATTATAATGCAGCCATAAACATCATATTCTTAAAAGGCACTGAAGAATATGATGACAATATACTATACTTTTGATATTCTACTTAACTTTTCCTTTCTCTCCGGTTTCTTTAGAGAAAAGGAAATTGCACAAGAGTACCGTAAGCTGTAATTTTATATTTATGTATATTTTAGTTTCATTCTTTATCTTTGCCCAGAACCGTAATTTATGCCATGTAAGGATGTTTTATTCCAATAATTAAAAGGGCTCTGTAGATAAAATAAATAGATAAGCAAAATAAGTGAAGCCATGTGAGATTGGGGGGGGTGGTGGAATCTGCCCAGGCTCTTTGGTAAGGGGTTTTTCTTATCCCTTGAGTGAAACGGAATCAAACTACTCCTGTGGGGTTTGTTATAAAGTTGAATGTCTTTGCTGTTACAATTAATACTTCCCCGCAGCCCAACTAAAATGGTTCAGAGGTTCACTTAAGTTATGTCTCTGTTCCTTATATGAGTCTGGGCCACACAATCCATGTTATATAGTTGCCAACATAAAATTCTTCGAATAAAATGGAGTCTATCCTTTTGGTCAGTTACTGCTATCTTTGTCCAGGTTTGATATCATGCATGACATTAAACCTACAAAACTAGTTGGAAAGTTTTCCTTTGTCTACACTCTTGGCATCCTTTTATGCACAACACTCTTTCAATCACTGCAACCAATCCAGGACTTTTCTGGTTTTAAACAGAGAATGGGAATACAGGACATTGAATAAAGATCAGGACTGTCCTGTTAAACCAGTGTTGGCAACTATGAGTTTATTGATTTCCATGTCATTCTGTTTACTTGGAATTTGCACTGCACATGTTGTGAGTGTAGAATTTATTTATTTGTGGTTTGAAATCCCGTGTCTGGCAACAGAAGGGGAAAAAGTCTATATATTGTTAACTAACATGAGAAAAGTTCTGGAAAAAAAACCCACAGAATACTAAAATCACCTTCATACACAGTGACATGATATTTCATTATCGTCCCATCAGGAGCCTCTATCTTGTAGCAATAAAGTAGCATTGCAGATATGTTTCCAATATTTGGTACAGGCAATTGTACTGCTTTCCAGATACTTGAAAAAACTGTATTATCAATATGCCTGTTAGCTTTTTACAATCCTATCAATATGCGGCAACTAAAGGAATGCAAAGAGGCAATGAGTGGTGGGAGAGTGACAGGACCTAGAGTGTATGAATGAGTTGGTTTTAATGTTTCTCGTATTGAAGAAGCTACACAAGCACTGACCGGATGATTAAGAATAATTTAATCTCCACTGTGATACAACTTAAGCAATAAACATGGATTTAATATAGAAACAAGTTGTTGAAAGTACATCTTTATTCAAACACACTTGTCTGTTTATGCATCTTCATACAACTATACCCTATGTATGTGTGAATAATACCTATCTTTTAAACTTCTGTGTGTGTTGTGTGTGTGTTCTGTATATCAGTGGTCCCCAACCTTTTTGGGACTGTCGACCGGCTGAGCCTCTGAAGAAGGCGGGGCACCCCCGTGCTTGTGTGTGTGCGCGCTCTTGGGCACATGCGCAAAGTGGTGGGGGAGCGCTCGCGTGCCAGCGCCGGCGTGAGTGCTCCCCCACCCCTTCGCGCATGCGCAGGAGCGCCTGCACGCCCTCGTGCACATGCGTGAAGGGGTGGGGGAGCACTCATGACGGCGCTGGCGCGTGTGTGCGCAAAGCAGCTGTGGGGAGGGGAGTGCGTGCGGGGGGGGGGCGGCGGGAGGTCTGTCTCCGCAGCCCGGACCAGCTCAGGCCACGGACCAGCACCAGGCTGCGGACCGGGGGTTGACAACCTCTGCTGTATATATATGCCCAGGCACATGCTATATAACACAGATATAATTGATAAAAACAATTTTGTTTTCTCTTAGAATAACAGTGCTTCTGTAGGAAAATTTTCATGCACAGTTGCCCGGCATTATTCATTGATTTTTATGGAGAAGTCCAGATATTCCTAATCACTTCTCCCAAAGGATGGAAAAGCTGTGTAGTGCTTTAAAATATATATATTGGTGGCATTAGGAGCCCTAGTAGCAAAATTTATACTGTTACTCCTTTATCTACTGTAACTGGCCATTGTATATAGTGTCAAAAAACAACAGTTTAAGTAGTATGAGTATCAGAAGTGTTTAGATTTCAGTGTAACTAGCTTCAACAGAGTCTTGAAGTACTTGGACTAATTCCAAATGTAGTCATATAAATCATTGAAATCAGTTCAACTTAATCATTAACAGAAGCCTTATTTATTTTGGTGTGTCTGCTCTAAGCAAGATTATTTCCAGAATCTACCCTCTCTCATTTTTTCTAAGGGTGAATGATTACCAGTATACCAGATGACTTTAGTTTTTCATGTGGTAGCACACACACTAGGAGTAAATTCTGTTGCAGTTAATGTAAACTAAGACTGATTCATGCAACTGTTTGGAGAAGCCAGTTTTACAACATATTAAATAATTGTGTCTGAGAGAAAAACTAGACTTTTGAATTAGCTATTATGAATATTCTGTATGTTGAAAAATGAACACTGTGAGAAAATGGATACAGCTTGTTACATGCATGATGGCAACTTATGTTGTTGTCAACCAGTTGTCATCACCAGTTTTCAGAAATATTTGCAAATGCCTTGTAGTTACACCTCCTCCATTTTTTTTTTATGATTTTCCATTTTTTTTTTTTTTTTTTTTTTGCTATTGCTGCATATGGAACCATTCCATACCCAGCTGGGCTCAGAGCTGCAACTCACTTCAGGCAGTGTTATTTCTGTGGTTAAAGAGATGGCACAGGGCTTGATTGTGGATGTAAGGAGATTTCTTTATCAGGAGTTAAAGATAGGAAAAAATGATGTTGCATATGCTGCAGTCTTAAGTCCTGATCAGGTCCTTCAGCAGACTGGAATGTTAAAATGGCTTGGTTTGGCTTTAACATTTAACATTGCATGCAGATTGGCCCATCATGGCCTCCCGTGTTTTGAAATATCTGGAGATTTGGCCAACCAATACTTTGATTTCTTGGTACAGTACTATGACTGTATTTGTATATTTTTGCTCTTAAGGTTACCTTTTTATTTGAAGGAAAACATCTTTACTGTTGACATTGTTATAATAAGGGAGCTTAATTCTCAGTTTTCATGTGATAAATGGTTGCTTTTAACCAGCTACAATTGTCGTTGTTGCATGCTGTCAAGCTGTCTCTGACTCATGGCGACGTAATGAGGCATCTCCAAAATATCCTGTCTTAGCAGCCTACTCAGCTCTTGTAAAATCAAGTCTTCCTTTATGGAGTCAAGCCATCTCATATTTGGTCTTCCATCTACAACTAGACAGAGAGATAGCTATGTGCAGAAAGTTAATGGAGTACAAATAGATTTTTAGGACATAATTACAAGCTTTTTTAAAACAGCCATATTGCTGTGCTGTGAATATATTTTTATCACATTAACATTGATGGAGACGGTCACAATTCCCCTCTGTGTTAAAACTGGTGGAACTTAAATATTCAGTGCATTGTTTCTACATTTTTGTTAAAGTGTAATTAGTCTTGAAGTCTCATTAAGCATTACTATGATCAGGACTTAAAGGAATTGAGAGAAGGCATCAACCCTTGATAGAGACAGATTTCTTTCAGGTTCATAAAACAATAGTGTACATCTTCAATGTCCGTTAGAGTTCAATCAGATTGGTTGAGAATATTTAGCAAGAATATACCAGGTACTGACTTGGATCTGTGACCTTTTTATACTGATCGTGGTGATTGATAGTGCTCTTCCAAGGTTTAAGAAGTGCTCTTTCCTAGATTTGCTGAGAGACATGCTTAGCTTGCTATAAGTTAAATAAATAAAATAAATAAATGAAATAAATATAATAGGAATAGCTAATATGCCAAATATGCCGTTTGACAGAGACATGTATTTCTTCATAGCTATAAAATTCTTGTAGAGTCACCATCCATGCAGAAGAGAGTTTAGCATTATTCAGGCATTACAGAAAATGTGTATGATAAACCCAAGGTGGGGAAGCATTCCCCCCATAGTTTCCGTATATGTTTCTTCACTGCCCTTACGTGTGTGTGTGCAGGGGTGATAATCTGGAGGGCAAAGCCTCTGTGTTTGAGGCATTCCATATGAACAGAATGATTCATATGATTCTATGATTCATAGAGTAGTCTATATGACTAGATGGGCGGGCTATAAATGTAATAAATAAATAAATATTGTCCCAATGCTCTGGATCATATGGAGAATATGTATAGAAGAGGTTTTCACCACTTGAGATGCAGAGTTCCTCTTTTCCATCTCACCTGTCGTGATTTTATATCCACTCTTTATGGTGGCTGAATAGATAGATCCACCACAGACATGGTATTCTCCCTCAGACAGTTGCAGGAGAAATGCAGGGAACAACAACAGCCACTCTTTGTCGCCTTCATAGATCTCACAAAGGCCTTTGATTTGGTTAGCAGGGATGGCCTTTTTAAAATACTTCCCAAGATTGGATGTCCACCTCGACTCCTTAACATCATCAGGTCCTTCCATGAGGGAATGAAAGGCACTGTAGTTTTTGATGAGTCAACATCAGATCCCTTTGACATCCGAAGCGGAGTGAAACAGGGCTGTGTCCTCGCACCAACCCTTTATGGGATCTATTTTGCTGTCATGCTGAAGCACGCCTTTGGAACTGCAACAGAAGGTGTCTATCTCCGGACTAGATCAGACGGAAAGCTCTTTAATCTCTCTAGATTGAGAGCGAAGACCAAAGTCCAGCTGAAATGCATGCGGGACTTCCTCTTCGCCGATGATGCAGCCATTGTTGCCCACTCTGCTGAAGACCTCCAACAACTCATGAATCGTTTTATCAAGGCCTGCCAAGACTTTGGACTAACAATCAGCCTGAAGAAAACACAAGTCATGGGCCAGGGCGTGGACTCACCTCCCTCTATTACCATCTCCACACAAGAATTGGAGGTTGTTCATGACTTTGTGTACCTTGGCTCAACGATCTCTGACACTCTCTCTCTAGATGTCGAGCTGGATAAACGCATTGGCAAAGCAGCTACCATGTTCTCTAGACTCACAAAGAGAGTATGGCTCAATAAGAAGCTGACGACATATACCAAGATCCAGGTCTATAGAGCCTGTGTCCTGAGCGCACTCCTGTACTGCAGTGAGTCCTGGACCCTTTGTGCACGGCAGGAGAGGAAGCTGAACACCTTCCATATGCGTTGCCTCCGACACATTTTTGGTATCACCTGGCAGGACAAAGTTCCAAATAGAGTAGTCCTAGAACGAGCTGGAATTTTTAGCATGTATACATTACTGAAACAGCGATGTCTACGTTGGCTTGGGCATGTCGTGAGAATGGCTGATGGTCGGATTCCAAAAGATCTCCTGTATGGAGAATTAGTGGAGGGAAATCGCTCCAGAGGGAGACCACAGCTGCGATACAAGGACATCTGCAAGCGGGATCTGAAGGCCTTAGGAATGGACCTCAACAGATGGGAAACCCTGACATCTGAGCGTTCAGCCTGGAGGCAGGCGTTGCATCACGGCCTCTCCCAATTTGAAGAGACCCTTGTCCAGCAGACCGAGGCAAAGAGGCAGTCACGGAAGCAGCAAAATCAGGGAGCTGGACAGGGGACAGATTGTATTTGTCTTCAGTGTGGAAGGGATTGTCACTCTCGAATTGGCCTCAGCCACACTAGACGCTGTTCCAAGTCCTCCATACAGAGCACGTTACCATAGTCTTTCGAGACTGAAGGATGCCTAATAGTCAATGGTGGCTGAATAGAGCTCATATGATCCTGTCATATACATATCTAGTACACATGAATCTTCAGCTTCCGCAAGCTTAGGGAATCCTTGATTTTTTAACAAAATGAGTCCCTGCTGGCTTCAGTATGTTTGTGTGATTAAAGTAATGGTCTTAGTTAAGTTTTGTACTCCCTTCAGAAAAGTAGGTTACATGGAATCGTAGCAGTTCTTTTTTTCTGACAGTGCATTCAGGATGAAAGATATATTGAAATTCATGTTTTAGCTACTCCTCCAGCAATTATGCTTGGAAAAACCCTCATTCTTTTCTGGTTGAAACATCTCTGGTGGAACAACTAGCTAGGTTTCCACTAAAAGTCTCAAATTCTGGGCAGGCTCGTATGAGGGAAAACAGTTTTTTTGATATCTTGATGCTAACCTATAAATCTAAACATTGCAATGAGCTCAGAAACAAAGTTGAGGTGTGTGTAGCTTTTCCAGTGACTTGAAGGCAAAGTGCATATCTCCTCTCCTTCCCACCTTATCTTTACAGCAACCCAGTGAGGTAGATCAGACTGAGAGTGTGGGGATCGGAATTTGCATGTCCCAAGCTCTAGTCCAACAGTATTAACTGTTATGGGGAAACACACAAGGCAGGTATCAATAATAATAATAATAATAATAATAATAATAATAATAATAATAATAATAATAATAATAATAATAATAATAATAATAATAATAATAATATGCTATTTTTTAAAAAAAACAAGCATGTAAAAACAATTTATCAGGATGTAAACACAGGAGAAAACTATCACATAACTGAGGGCCAATAAAACAACTCGAGTACAGCAACAGATACACTCAGATTTTGCTTTGAACAATAGATTCTTTGGTTCATAATGGAGTACTGAGATGAAACTCTCATGGCAGGGAGTGACTTCTTTCTCATAATTGTGTGATTTATATGTTGTACATTTTAGTTATATTTAAGTAAATGTCATGTTCCAGGGAAAATTAAGCAATTTTCAGTGAAAGAAAGGACTCTTTCAGGAAGGATTTGAAATAGCCTAATTTTGGCTGAAGGTTGAGCTGTTTGTTTGGGGTGTTTTTGAGATCTCTAGTGAATTGTTTATTCAGAAACACAATAGGTAGAATCACAAGGTCATTTCTTAAATCAACAGAGGTGTGTGGATAACTGTAGTGTTTAAGGTCCTGCAGTTTTACTCACTCTACTGCGTCATCTACATCCTTTCAAAATTCACTGTGTGTAATTGAAACTCTAATCAAAAGCAACAGGAATTAAAGCAATGGTCGGGAAATCTTTTGAGCCTGAGGCCCGGATCAAAGAGGTTGTGGCTGGGGAGTTTCTTTCCACTTGTGGGCAGGGCTAAAGACAAAAGAGTAAAATTACAAACACCACCATGATTTAGGTGAAAAGTCTTACGGTCAGTAATTAAGCCATAGAAGGGGCACTTCAGCCTCACTAGTATATAAAAGCTGGGCACCCACAATGAAGGCATTGTGGACATGTGTGAAACCCCAGAGACCCAGATTCAGTCTCTAGGAGGGCTGGAATCAGCCTTCAGGCTTGAGTTTCCCTATCCCTGGACCAAGGCATAATTTCTGTATTTGTAATATTCAGTGCATTTATCTCCAAACTATAACAAATTTTGAAACAGTACTTCAAAAGTAAAATATAACAATGTCAAATTTGCAGATTTTATAATCCCAAACTGAAGGATGAAGAAAACAGGCATTTCAACTGCCATTAGCCCCAGCTGTCTTGACTAATGTCCAGGACTTGCTGCTTCAGTGCATTTATTTCTTCGTAGTGGCCTCTGTGAATGCACACAAATGGGTTTATCCTGCGCCTGCGCAGGACGTTTGGAAGATTCTAGAGCTTAGGAAAAAGAAACAATTAGTCCCCCCCCGAAGGGCACGAGCTCCGCCTCCTCAACCTTCCTTCAGTTTCCTTTTTTCCGCCGTTCAAGTAGGACGTAGGAACTAGAGCGAACAAAGGAAAGTTGTATTAGCTTTTGCTATCTTTATTCTTAAACTTTTCTTTCTAATAATAATAGTTTTCTTTAATTATTGTTTCGATAGAACTTGTTTTTACTTAGTTCTATCCCCGTTTTTCTCCTTTCCCGCCTTTCCCCCCCCCCAGATTTCCCCCTTATTTTCTTTTTGTTTTATGGCCCCTAGGGGCTTTAAGAAGTGCTCCGTTTGTTTTAAAAAGATTCCTTTTTCTGACCGACGACCTTTGTTTGTTTTGCCTGGGGGAATCCCATCAATCTCAGTCGTGCACAACTTGCAGGAGCCTTTCAAAACAGGCTATTAAGCTGCGACTCCTACAACTCAGATCCTTTCTGTATGAAAAGGCTTTGAATATGGAAGTTACAGCCCTTCCCTCGCCAACCCCTCCTCGTCTGGAGGCTGCTTAATCAGCTCTTAGCCCAGCTGAACTGGCTTTACCCTGCATGACTTCGTTACCTCCTACAGCCAAGAATCCTCAGAAACCGCCTAAGCCTGCTTCCACCAAGGCTCATTCGCGGTCTGTTGATCCCTCTAAAAGAGGAAGGACAAAGAAAAGCCTAAGAGGCAAAAGAAAACTGCCAAAGAGGCTCCTGTGCCCTCTTCCGTGGCTCCCATACTGTTGGAGGATTCTTCGAGGGATGATGTTGGGCTCTCCGATAAGGAGGAACGTGACATGCCTCTAGCCCAAACTGCTCATGATATCCTGAGCATATCTCCGACTGGCCAATTTGGGGCTGTTGCACCGCCCAGCCCGGCCGTAGCCCAGTTTAACCCTTGATTCTCAGGGTGGGCAGATACCGAGACTGAGTCGGAACAGGAGTCTGCTCCACGCACTCCTAAAAAGAGAAAGGAGAAACGCAAGCATGCCTCTCCATACCAGCCTCTCGGGCTTTATGGCCAGTATTACCATCCAGAGGGTCCACCTCAATATGGTCCTCAATATCGGGATAGATACCATCCCTATCCATACCATGGCTATGGATACCATGATGACTACAGGGGATCCGGCTACCCCCCACAGCCTTGGTACCCCCCCGCAGCTTCTTCCTTGCAAACTCCATCTCGATACCAAGGGGATATCTCTACGCCCCAAGCCGCCCCATCCCATAAGAGGAGACTGGTACCGACACCCTCTGTACCTGCCAAAAGATCGAAGCACACCAAGGGCCATCCTTCGGTACAGGCTGCCACGCCTTACTCGGGCCCCCATGGCCTTGATACAGAGCCCTTCTCTGCTTCCACCCAATCAGATGCTGACCCTTTATCAAGTGCTCTGGTACCGAGACCACCACTATCTTCTGATTCATCTCGTGATGACAATTCCTTGTCCTCTGACGAATCCGAAACTCATAGTATGGGTACTACTGGCAGTCTCCCTCAGTCTCCTCCACAGGACTATACCTCTTATGCCCAACTGATCTTGCGCATGGCTAAGACTCTGCAGCTGGATGCACACCTTCCCCAGCAAGAGAAAGACTTGGTCTTTTTTGACATGGAGTAGGACACGACACCTCCTCCTAGCCTAAGCCTCATTCCATCACTCCTCACTCTAGTGAAAACCTCCTGGGATAAATTGCCTTCGACTCCGACTTTCTAATTAAACACTCATTACCTAATTCTATCGTGGTTGAGGCTTCTCAATATAAGTCCCGTAGCAGGTCATCTTCGACACCTGCAAACAGAGAGTGAAAGATTGATTGACTCTTTCGGAAAGAAACTATACTCTCTGGCTGCGCTACTTATCAGGATTTCCAATTACCAGGCTGCAATGGGTGTCTACCAGAAACACCTGTGGGACAAACTCCTCCCCACACTTCAGACCCTCCCTGACTCATCAAAGACTGAAACTCTCAATACCTATGCAGAGGCCAACACCCTCGCCAAGCAGCAAAGGGAAGCAGCGAAACATACTGCTGATACCGCTTCCAAATCTCTGCTGACTTCAATAGCAGTCAGGCGACATGCCTGGCTCAGAACGGCTAATATCCTCGATGATACCAAGGCCAAAATTGAGCATCTCCCCTTTGATGCCGCAGGACTATTTAATTCTAAAACGGATGATACCATGGAGAACATCCATAAAATGCGGAAAACAGCCAAGTCCTACATCCCATATCAACCATACAGATATCAGAAGCCGGCTTATAGAAGCCATTCGTTCCGCAACCCTCTCAATACCAGCCCTTTCGGTATGGTAAGCAGCAGCAGCATGAGCGGACATACCAGCCGCATCAATTTAACCCATTGCAATCCAAGCAACAACAGTACCAAGGTGCCAGACAGCCCTTTCGCAAGTCCCAGCACAGGGGTAAGCAATATCCCTGATTACCCCCATAATCTCGCCAGGCTCCACCCATTCCTCCCAGAGTGGAGGAGGATCACGACGGACAGATGGTTTTTATCCATCATTGAGAATGGCTACGTGATTGAATTCACGCATACCCCTCCACCAAATTCCATCAAGCCCACCCCCTTCTCGGTACCGTTACAGGAGGAAATTTCCTCCCTCCTCAGAAAAGGGGCAGTAGTCAGAGTCCCATCTTCTGACCTAAGCGAGGGCTTCTTCTCTCAATACTTTGCAGTCCCTAAGAAGTATGGGGGTATCAGACCCATTATGGACCTTAGGGAACTCAACAAGTACATAATTTACAAGAAATTCCGCATGTTAACCCTTGATTCCATTCTCCCTCTTCTATCTCAAGGGAGTTGGTTTGTTACCATTGATCTGAAGGATGCCTACTTCCACGTCTTATTCCACCCGTCACATCAGAGGTTTCTCTGGTTTCGGTTCCAACATACCACCTTCCAATTCGCTGCTCTCCCCTTTGGGCTTTCAACAGCCCCACAGACATTTACCAACTGCATGGCCCCTGTCGTGGCTTACCTCCGTACCAAGGGAGTGAAGGTCTTTCCATACATCGCCGACTGGCTCCTGGTCGCCAAAACCTACCATGCCGCCATTGCGGCCCCAAGGACTACTCTCCACACCTTGCACAAATTGGGCCTGCAAATAAACCGAGACAAATCTCATCTGCAGCCATCCCAACTTGTCACCTATATTGGAGCTCAACTCAACGCAGTACAAGCTACAGCATTCTTACCACCAGAAAGGATTTTACAGATCCAGCAAGCAATCCTCCGGTTTCAACCCTTCGAGACCGTCACCGCCCTCGATACACAGCACTGCTTGGCCTCACGGCATCCACAACATCAGTGGTCCTTCATGCCAGACTCAAAATGCGACCACTCCAATCTTGGTCTCTCTCCCAGTTTGACCCTCAACAGACAGCCCACTAAAAGCTCTACAGTTACCACCATCTGTAGCAGACCAACTCACCTGGTGGACATTTGCCCCCAACCTGCTACAAGGCAGACCATTCCACCCTCCCTACCTGTCCATACAGGTAACAATGGACGCAAGCCCCTCAGGATGGGGGGCTCACTGCCAAGAGCTCCGAGTTCACGGCCTATGGATGGAGAGAGAAAAAAGGTGTCACATAAATCACCTGGAAATGCTAGCCATCATAAAAGCATTTCAGGCCTTTCTACCTCGGATCGGAGGGAAAGCAGTGCAGCTCGTCACCGACAATACCACGGTCATGCACTACATAAACAGACAAGGAGGGACTCGATCCCTCTCCCTCCCCCGCCTGACCATACAGTTCTGGAAACGGTGCTGCACGCACCATATCTTCCCTTACGCGATCCACATCTCCTCAGAGGACATCTATCTGGCAGACCGCCTAATCAGGCTTCCTCCCAGGATGCACGAATGGTCCCTCAACGATACAGTCTTCAGGGACATTTGCCACAAATAGGGCCAACACACCATAGACCTATTCGCTTCCCACCTCAACGCCAAGTGCCCCAAGTACTGCTCCACGGCAGGGATGGACAATGCCTCCCTCAGCGATTCGTTCATGGTACCGTGGTCGGAACAACTCATTTACCTTTTCCCTCCGATACCCATGCTACTCAAGACGATCTCCAGAATCATCCAGTACAGAGCAGACGCAATTCTCATCGCCCCCTGGTGGCCGCGACAGCCATGGTTCGCCCACCTCAAAGAGATGACTCAGGACATGTTCCACTTACCTCCGATACCGTCTCTCCTCTCTCAGAACGACGGGGCTGTCCTCCATCCCGATGTCTGGACCCTGCACCTGACGGCGTGGAGGATAACCCCGAATTCCGTGCAATCTTAAATCAGGCTATAAAGCCGTCTACTTCTCGCCTCTACCATAACAAATGGGAATCTTTTATGCAATTCACTAATTCTAAAGGACTCATCCCAGTCCCATCATCTCTCTCAACTATACTTACCTTCATACTACATCTTTTTAACCTTGGACTGGCACATTCTACTATTAAAGTCTATATTGCAGCAATAGTACCCCACCAACCTCCCGGATCCAGCTCCGCCAAGCTTTTCTCCCACCCTACACTTCAAAGATTTCTTAAGGGCCTACAGAACATCCGGCCTCCATCACAGCAAATTGTACCTCAATGGTCGCTTCAACTCGTCCTTGACGTACTTACCAAACCGCCATTTGAACCTATGGCAACATGTAACAAGAGGTTGCTCTCTCAAAACGTTTTTTCTAATAGCCATAACTTCTGTTAAGAGGGCCAGTGAATTATCTGCTCTCAGGTCTGATCCTCCTTATCTCCAGATGCACCCTGATAAAGTTACTCTACCTGGATGTCTCCTTCTTACCTAAGGTGGTTTCTGATTTTCATCTGAACCAACCCATCATCCTACCAACTCTATACCTGGATGTCTCCTTCTTACCTAAGGTGGTTTCTGATTTTCATCTGAACCAACCCATCATCCTATCAACACTATTTCCGTCTCCATCCACACCGATTGAGTGTAAACTCTATACCTTGGACGTTAGAAGAGCTCTTGCCTTCTATCTCGACAGGACTAGATCTTTCAGGCGTTCCTCACGCCTCCTCCTGTGCTTCCACGGTCCCAACAAAGGTGCTCCTGCTTCTCCACAGACCATATCGAGCTGGATAGTGCAAACAATACAGCTAGCTTACCAACTTGCTGGCAAGCCAATACCGGACCGTCTAAAAGCACATTCGACCCGAGCAGCCTCTACGTCGACCGCTCTACACCGCGGCATTCAAGTACCGAGCATCTGTAAAGCGACTACTTGGTCCAATCCTCTGACATTTGTGAAGCGCTACCGCATTGATGTCAGAGCCAAAAATGATTCCGCATTTGGAAGGGCGATACTGTCATCACTGCTCCCGTGACGGCCCTCCATCCGGTGAATACAGCTTGCTAATCACCCATTTGTGTGCATTCACAGAGGCCACTACGAAGAAAGTTAGGTTACCTACCTGTAACCATGGTTCTTCTAGTGGACCTCTGTGAATTCACACATCCCTCCCTTCCTCCCCGCTGTCCGTCACGGTACCGTTCTTTAAATACCTACTCTATACGATAACGGCGGACGAGGGAAACTGAAGGAAGGTTGAGGAGGCGGAGCTCGTGCCCTTCGGGGGGGGGGACTAATTGTTTCTTTTTCCTAAGCTCTAGAATCTTCCGAACGTCCTGCGCAGGCGCAGGATAAACCCATTTGTGTGAATTCACAGAGGTCCACTAGAAGAACCATGGTTACAGGTAGTTAACCTAACTTTTAGTTGGGACTACTGTGAAGCAAAGCTGGGTTTATATACAGTGGTGCCTCGCAAGACGAATGCCTCGCCGGACGAAAAACTTGCAAGACGAAAGCGTTTTGCGATCGTGTTGGTGACTCGCAAGATGGCTTTTTCTATGGCCGTGCTCCGCAAGACGATTTTTTTCCTGGAAGAGCGATGCCTCACAAGACGAAAATAATTCGTTTGTCTTGCGAGGTTTCCCATAGGAATGCATTGCAATGCATTCCTATGGGAAGCCGCTTTTTCGCAAGACGAAAATTTCGCAATACGACGGTACTCGCGGAACGAATTACTTTCATCTTGCGAGGCACCACTGTATATTAATTATATAGATTAGACTTCTCCATTGTGTTCGCCTAATGTTTTGGACTTTTGCTCTCATGAGTCCCTGCTACCATGCATGCACAATGGTCAAGGATTCAGAGACTTCGCAGTCCAAAGTTGCAGACTAAAACCTTTCTAAAGGCAAATATAATTTCAGTATTGTAGTAGACACTATTTCTGTACCTTCTGGGCTCATATGGGGCTAGTTTGTCATTTGTATGTCCACCAACATGCTGCTGTTCAACTTTAACCACTCATCTCTCCTGTCCCTCATGGTGAATCTGGTGGAAATGGTCGTCTTTGAACATGAAGGACATACTATAGTAGTTCTATAAATCTTGCTCATGAAACAGATTAAAAGATATAGATTCAATCTGCCTTAATCTCATTGAATGATGTTTCAGTTAACTCTTAAAATATTGGAGAGGATGGAGGGGCTGGAGAAAGGGTGAATGACAAAGATAGAATATACAACTATGCCCTTTACCTTTCCAGCTCTTTCAAGACCCGTTGCTGCTTCTATGAACGCTTATAAAGGTGCTTTGTCATCTTTGTCTCTGGTCTTGCTTTAGTGCATTTGTTACTTCCAAAGGAATTTTCACCAGTTTGCAAGCATAAGACATTTAAAATTTATACAAAATGTGTACAGGCTGTCTGGAAAGAGACCAGGCTGTAGCTCCTGGTCAGCAAGAATGAACACTCTTCTAACCTCTGGGACAGAAAGAATAATTCTGTTGTCAGCAATACAGAAAAAGAAAAAGGAAGTGACTTACCAAAGGTAATGCCCTCTTACAACCTCAGAGGTGACTTTTGTTTTTCTTGAAAAGGATCCTTCAGAGGAGTACAGTTATTGATCATGGATGGCCCTATTCATTATATGAACTTCATCCCACCCTTCTCTTATAACTGCAATAATGCCGCAGTAAGGCATCACTGATTAATGATGACAGATGCATTTGTTAATAAACTTAATGTATGAACTTGAGAAAGATGTACAGAATTAATGCTACAAACCTAGGTGGAAAAACTAATGATAACAAAAGGAAAGGGGGCAATGATAAGAGCAGGCAACAGTGGATAATACTATGAATCATAGAATCAGAAAAGTGAAGTTGGAAGGGGCCTATAAGGCCATCAAGTCCAACCCCCTGCTCAACGCAGGAATACAATAAAAGCATATCTGCCAAGTGATTATCTAAGTTTTTCTTGAATGCCTTCAGTGTTAGAGCACTCACCAACTCCCGAGGTAACTGGTTCTACTGTCGTATTGCTCTAACAGTTAGGAGGTTTTTCCTGATATTCAACCGAAATCTGGCTTCCTTTAACTTGAGCCCATTATTGCATGTCCTGCACTCTGGGATGATCGAGAACAGATCTGGCCCCTCCTCTGTATGACAGCCTTTCAAATATTTGAGAAGTGCTATCATATCACCCCTCAGTCTTCTTTTCTCAAGGCTAAACATACTCAATTCTTTCAGCCTTTCCTCATAAGGCTTGGTTTCCAGATCCTTGTCGCCCTCCTCTGAACTTGTTCCAATTTGTTAGCATCCTTCTTGAAGTGTGATGTCCATAACTGGACACAGTATTCAAGGTGAGGCCTAACCAGTGCTGAATAGAGGGGGACTAGCACCTTGTGGGATTTGGAAACTATACTTCTATTAATGCAGCCTAAAATAGCATTTGCCTTTTTTGTAGCCACATCACTGTTGGCTCATATTTAGCTTGTGATCTACAACAATTCCAAGATCCTTCTCGCTCGTAGTTTTGCTGAGCCAGGTATCCCCCATCTTGTAATTGTGCAATTGGTTGCTTTTTCCGAGGTGCGGTACTTTGCACTACTCCCCATTGAATTTCATTCTTTTGCTTTTGGCCCAGTGCTCCATCCTATCAAGGTCATTTTGAATTTTGTTTCTGTCTTCTAGGGTATTAGCTATTCCGCCCAATTTGGTATCATCTGCAAATTTGACAAGCATTCCCTACACTCCCTCATCCAAGTCATTAATAAAAATATTGAAGAGCACCAGGCCCAGGACTGAGCCTTGGGGTACCCTACTTGTTACTTCCTCCCAGTTAGAGAAGGACCCATTAATCATCACCCTCTGAGTACAATTCTGTAGCCAATTGTGTATCCACCTGACACTTGATCTATCCAGCCCACACGTAGTTAGCTTGCTAATCAGGATATCATGGGGCACTTTGTCAAAAGCTTTGCTGAAGTCAAGATATACTACGTCTACAGCATTCCCTCTTGTCTATCAGGGAGGTGACCTGATCAAAAAATGAGATCAAATTAGTTTGGCAGGATTTGTTCTTGACAAATCCGTGTTGGCTTCTAGTTATTACTGCATTGTTTTCTAGGTGCTTGCACAATGACTGCTTTACGATCTGTTCCAGAATTTTACCTGGGATTGATGTCAGGCTGACTGGCCTGTAGTTCCCAGGTTCCTCTTTTTTGCCCTTTTTGAAGATAGGGACAACATTGGCCCTCCTCCAATCCTCTGGCACCTCCCCCGTTTCTTATGATTTCAAGAAAATAATGGATAGTGGTTCTGAGAGTTCTTCAGGCAGCTCCTTCAGTACTCTCGGATGCAGTTCATTTGGCCCTGGAGATTTGAACTCATTCAAGGTGGTAAGGTATTCCTTGACTATTTGTTTATCAATCTCCAGCTAATGGATAGGATATATGATCCCCCCCCCCCCCCATGAATGAATGAGAAAGACTCTACATGGACTATCTGTATATTAAAAAAAAACAAGGATTAGTTTTCAGACTGCAAAAGAGACTTGAACAGGCATCATAGCTGGTTAGCATCTTTGTTTTTGTCTATGAACAGATGCACTTTGAAAACTGTATAGTTCAAACAAAATACGGGCTTACATTCTGAAAATAATAGTAATAGGCAAAGAGTCAGATGAGGGATAGTTTGTGCTAGAGTATAAAACAAGCAGCAACTTCATCTACACCTTTGGTTCCTTGGAGGTTGTTTAAAAAGGTACAGTTATTGCAGACTTTTAAATTTTTTTAACAGAATTTGGAGAATTGACGTGACAATATTCTGTAAGTTAACAGCCAGAAAGTGCCATGAAGACACAATGGATCACTCTTTGCTGAGTTAAAGGATGCAACGCTGTGTGTGGCATGGATTATCTTTTTTAATTTAGATCACTTAAAATGTGTTTGTCATTGACATTGAATGTCACTGATTTTTAAAGATGATGTAAGGCCTCAGTTTTCAAAATACTCAGAATGTGGTTCTCCCATCAGCTTCCTTTGTAGAGCTCAGCAGCTAGTCTTGAAGAGGCAACCAATATGTATGTTTTTGTCTTTGTCTATGAAGCAATCACTGAATAAGATGCTGGTTCTGAAACTAGAAGCAGTTCATGTGTTAAAATTTGCTGCCTTTGTTTTGAAATTGGTCAGTTGGGAGGTAGGATAGCCAGGGGTGTTTGACATAGAGTCTCCTACCACGTGAGGCAGAGAGAGAAGAGCTGCGCCTCCTTCTACTTTTTAGAATTCCCCAAACCCCCTCAAACAATCATCCAGAGGAAGTAGGCAGGCAAGGATAGCAGTGGCAGCAAGTAGCTGTGACATTGGTATGTGGGAGGCATTGATCTCTCCCACACACCAGTGATAAGTTAGGGGCAGTGGCAGAATTGCACCCGCATGCCCATGGCCATAGGTGCTTCCCAAGAAAAGGTTTTAGCACCCCAAGGAGTTAGAAGAAGAGAGTGGATGTAGGTAGCAGTAGGACTTGCTACTGAAGAACTGGCCAAGCAGCCATTGTCTCAGGAGGCTGTGGCCAACATGCTTTGGCTAAGGCATGATGGACCTCCATAAGATCTAGGCAATTGCTAAGCAGGTGGCTGAAAAGTGGCCAAGCTTGAGAGGTGTTGCAGAACTGCAGGGTCCTTCCTGGGGCCATGACAGCTCTGCCTGTTCAGTTGGGCAGGAGGGAGTGCCACAACTGCTGCCCTCATATATATTTTTAAAGCTATCCTACCTCTTGCTGGTTTCAACTCTGGTGGTGGTCAGTGGGTGGCAGCTCTGCCACTGGCCCAGCTTTCCACTGCCTGAGATAACTGCTTCAACATGTCTCTGTGTGGCTGATACACTAAAGAGATGCTGAGCAGAAGTAACACACTTGCCTTTTAAGGAGAGGTAGCTGTGTTCAAGCATATAAGGCAAAATCTAAAGAAACAAAACAGAACAAAAATTTAAAAAGAGAGAATAACATGTGGCACCTTAAAGACTATTTTATTTTATTGTGAGCTTTCATGGACAGGTCCACTTCATCATTCCCTTTACTTGTGATTTGATTTAAGCTATTCTGGAGAATTACTATGGGGGTATTAATAGGGATTCCATTTATATGGAAATCCTATGCATCTAAAGAGTTTCAGTTTGTTCCCTCTAGTCTCCCTTTCTATACATATATAAATACTTTATGCATTACATTAAACTATTTTTATATATAGATTTAGATACCCTATTTCAGTTCTTCTTGTCATACTATTATTCTGTCCCACAGACTAGACACATGGTGGAATGGGAGTGAAACAATGAGGGAAATCAGTTCTTTGAACCAGCGGTCCCCAACCTTTTTCGGTCCGCGGACCGAAAAGGCGGGGCACCCCACACGCTCGTGTGCATGCGTGAACAAGTGCTCTTTCTCGCACGAGTACACATGCACCTGTGCGAGCGACGCACTGCCGTTTGCGCGTGCGCAAACGGCGGCACGGCGCTCGCATGGGCGAGCGCCGTGGAGCACGCGCGCAGGCACAAACAGGCTGTGCGGGGGTGAGTGCGTGCGGGGGGTTGGGCGGGAGGTCTGTCTCGGCGGCCCGGTCCGGCTCAGGCCACGGACCGGCACGGGCCACGGACCGGGGGTTGGGGACCTCTGCTTTAAAGCACTTTTATGCCCCTTTCAAGCCAGACTGATCTCCCATTACTCATTTTCTGCTTCTGAATAGCAATTTGTGCTCTTGTGGATGAGTGTCACACTTCCCCAGTTTTCTGGCTGACAGATGGGACAGATCGAGGTCCCTCTTTCCTTGGTGCTATTCCTGTGGAAGCAGAGGGAGCAGCACTCTGGTAACCGTGGCTGATGACAAAGGCCAGTGTGTTTTTCTGTCCTCCTTTCCGGTTCCAGAATAACATGATATGTGGAGGTAACAGTTTGTTTTTATGGAATGACTCATTGTTAGCATAGGTCTAATAAATTCACTGATTAAGATCCAAAGGACTGCATTAGTTCTGTATGCTTAAGGTCACTTTAATGTTTCATTTGTATAAGGCTATCCAGGTTATATCACCAACTGCTTTTTGAAATGGAAGGGGTTTCAAAAACAGCTTGTTACGAGCAATAATGGTCTGCTGGTTAAGAGGGGGAAATGCAAAATTTCACTGGGCATGTTCAGCTGCTGGAGGTTACTGAAAATAGCTTTATACAACATGTCTGATGGGTATTTCTCTTAATTAATCCAATATGTGCCATATATAACATCCAGTTACTACTGAAGTTCAACAGAGCCTCTCAAACAGAGTTAATACCAGTATGTTCAGTCAGTGTTACAACTAGCATTAGAATGGTCAAGTAACACAGATCTCGGGGTGGGGGGGAAGAGGAAAAGAAAAAGAGAATTCAGATGCTGTTCTGTTAAGCCCCTTTGTATTTTGCCTTTTGTATGGATCCTTACAATGATAAAACAATGGGCAATAGAAGCAATAACTGTGTCTTATGTTCAAGAGATTACAAAGGCGATGATTATTAAGCTGGGAAAAAAGAGGCAGAGTGATCTCATGGAGGTGTTTATAAAAGGACACAGTGAAAGCTGAGCTGTGTCTCCATTTTCTCCCTTGCATAATGCAAGAAAGAAGGCACCTTTTGATGGACATTAAAAGGGAAGAAGACGAGAAGAATTGAATGTTTCCGCCTGCAGTATTTGGCTAGCAAACAAACCAGTTTAAATAATGGCAGAGATGGGGTGCATAGTTCTGGAAACTAGTTAGATTATAGAGGCAAACCAGTTGTGGCTGTACAGCATCCGTAGGAGCAGGGGTGGTACTAGTATTGGGCAGAGTGAGATAGCTGTTCCAAGAGCAGGCTTTAAGACATTGTGAAAAGGCTCAATATTTAATTTGTCATTATTAGTTCCTTACTGGCAGAGGGGGAGAGGAGCTTGTAGGGTTTGCTGCCTCAGATGGCAAAGTAACTTGGTTGACCTTGGCAATGGCACACTTTGTTTTGGCTGGGTGTGGGTGCCATTTTCTACCATGCCTAAGGCAGCAAAAGTCTTAGGTCAAACTCTGTGAAGGAGTGTTTTTGAACAAATGGCCCTCTGACATGCACATTACCTGTGGAGGATGATTTTCCTGACCTAGTTAAGCACATTTAAATTCAGTTTTTAAATTGTGTCAGAAGAGAGCAAGATTGTTTTCAGAGTTTTGAAGGGATGTTTCAGCTTCTGCAATCATTTCCTGTTTTCTTTAAGAAATTTGATGAGAATGAAGGTCTTGACCTTACCCACCTCTGTGTAATTAACAGAGCTTTCCTTAAATAAAAATCTTTCAAGAAAGATATCTGTATGAAAACTATGGTCAGGACCTTTCAAACAAACATTGTGTTGCTTTTAGCAACTATTGACTGATTGATAAATAGTCATTAGTGGAGAAATGCCCCATGCAAAGTTGTTTTAACAACTTGCAGGCAAAGGTTGCTTTCTTTTGCTTGCAAATTGGTTTTCATACTGCAATGCAAAAGATTTAAAAACAAAACAAAACACCTCTCTCTCTCTCTCTCTCTCTCGGGTTGGGTCCAGGCTAGGTTAGACATCCAGTAAGGTGATAATGACTAAGTTACCCACTGATCTGAATAAGGATATTATGTGACTACAACTTACTCTGGATCCAGGCTGTTGTATCTTACCAAGAAACAGAATTAACCAGTGTCCTGGGACTTTCACATCTCTGTTTCCAGTTTAGTTTTCTCCCAGGTAAGCAGTTGCATCAGTGAATTTAGACCTAAATAGCATGCCTTCACTTCATTTTGCCACTTCCTAGTAGTAATTTAAGCAGCCAGATTTTTCATTCAGTGTCACTTATACAATCGCTACTGGGAAAAGCCCACTTTAATTAGGTTACTTCTGTCAGGTACCAACTTTTCAAGTATACTTAGATGCCTGGATGAGCACATCATCCAGTTTTTTTGCTAATGCTGGGGCCGGCGCTACTATGAACAGGGTGAGATACACAGATGAGGTAGATAATGGAGGGTGGGGTGGCAATTACATATACCCCTAGCAATTCCACATGAGCTATCCATCACTCTTTTCTTGGAGGTATGTGAGCCACTTAACATCAAATGCACCGTCAAAGCTAGCCCATTGCCATTGGGTATGGGGGAGATGCTCTTCTATTTCTATTGCTGAGTTAAGATTTAATTGCAATTTTCTGCTAGCTTCTATAAATAGAATGGAGGTGACAACAAAATATGTTGTCCCTGACTAATGTTAGGACGGAATCTAACAAAAGGCCTAGACACGAATGAGAAGCTGTATCTTAAAAACTATGGTTCCTAAAATGTCAAAGCTGCCATGGTCACATTTCCAATATTTGCACCTACAATACATTAACCTCACAATGCCATATAGCATCTTAGTACAATTGGATGTAATTTTCCTTCCTTGAACTGGATTACTGGTATCTCTTTAGCCTGTAGTTCCATTCCATATTGTGTGCAACCCCATAGCATATATTAAATTATTTGTAAAATCCATATATCTTATGAGGGATTTTGTAAGTGTTTATAAGACTTGGTCTTACATGGCTGCAACTTTAACAAGCCATGGCAACAAAACTCTGGAGATAAGCGGAATTAACTCCTATTGAAGTCATTTATTAAATTTCCTCTCTTAACTGAGAAATATATTCATATATGATTTTAGCTTTCTTGCAGGCCACTTTTGTTTAAATCAAGTTATTATAGGGGCATGTAGATGTAGTTGAAATTCCCTTTCTTGTGCGTTTGAAACCTATGCTTTGGAACAGTGGGGAAAAATGCTCCCTCAACTATGTAACATATTTGAAATACTTGAAGGAGGTTTTACATTTTGTGATCTTTCCTAAAGGCTAGAGATGCCAATGTCCCTCGGCACTTCCTCACAGGAAATGGGCTTCAGAACCATCAGTGGTGCCTCTTATATATTTTTTTCCTCCAGTGTTCTCAAAATCTATGCAAGATAGTAAGTATAAAATGAATGCATGTATTTGCTTCTCCTCTTTTGTGATTGTGAATATAGTGTGATCTGACATTAATAATGTAAATCCTTGTTTCTCTCATTCTTGTAAGAATGAAAAAGGAAAAAATTCCCTCCCATCTCAAAAGGGTGAGGTTCCCCTCCCCCCCTTAGTGGTCTTGAATAGAATTTGTGCATTGGACAGACCATTTCATGTGCAATTACAATGATGTCCTGTTGTATAAGCTTTTCAAATGTAAAAGCATTGGATGGGTTACTTTCATTTTTATCAGAAATCAGCATGTCCTTTTGTATCTGCTGCATGTATTTGCTAAGGGAAGAAGCACCAATTCTCTTGCCACATTTTGCACAAAAAGTGGGAAACACATACAAAAAGGGTTGTCTTGCTTTGGAAGCCAGAACCGTCATGGGAGCTGGCAGATTCTCAACAGACTTACCTCTCCAAGTTGAAATAGCCTGTTAAACAAACAAACAAACAAACCACAATACAATACAAAAACAAAAACAAAAAAAGAATTTTTCACATCTTGGATCTACATGGAAAAGTGATATGGCATCTATTAGAACAAGCCATACTACACAAGCAAATCAACAGAAATACCAGTACAGCCAGGCACTGTGCAAAGTATGTATGCCTGGATTTCCTGCTGTTTTATGGAGGTTGCTGGGGTGAAATTCATGAGCTTCGTGCAGCCACATATAAGCTAAACTACACCCTCTGCAACTAATTTTAAAGTGTTTTTATTGGATTATTCTACCAGTTAGCTTGACCCTGTTCTTCTTTGTGGCCTCTGTGAATGCACACAATTGGGTTGTTCTGCGCCTGCGCAGGACCTCTCGGAAGTTTCTAGAGCTTAAAGACATGTGATTAGTGGGACGTTCCCCCGTGGAGCGCATGCTCCGCCCGCCAGAAGTTCCCTCAGTTCCTTTTAGCCGCCGCCTAGGTTAGACCTATTTTGGAGAGAGCTAGAGCGATTGACCGTTTTCTGCAACTGGTAGTTGCTTCTTTTATTTCAATCACCTTTTCGTTGGACATTTCCCCTCTAAATTGATTTGTTCTACCTTCGATTCGATTCAGTTTCTTTTTCTCTTTCCCCCGTTTTTTGCAGATTCCCCCCTTTCTCCCCCCATCTTCCCTCCAATTTTCCCTTGTCCAATGACTCCTTCTCCTTACCAAGCGGAGAAGTCGAAGTCTACCTCGAGACCGAAGTCGACATCGAGGACCTCAGCTTGATCATCTAAAAAGAAAAAAGATAAGACTACTTCAAAAAAGCCTAAGAAATCGTCGAAATCTACTCACCAGTCGACAATTCCACAAATTCAACCACCCCAATCGACACTTCCATCCCCAATTTGGGAGGAAAGATCTAGAGACGCCTCGGGATTGATGTCAGACACAGATGAACCACCTCTGCCTCCAGCCCAGGCTCCAGCTTCTACTGGTAGCTTGTCGCCAGGTATTGACCTCTCTCCGGCTGATGTTCACTCCAGCCAGGCCTTGGCCCATTCCAGCCCTGCGTCATCAGGGCGGGCAATTCTGATTCAAATCTCGGGCTCAGACTCGTCTCATCACTCCCCTCGAAAACATTGGGCAAAGAGACGACACTTGTCACCAGTGCAGTATGACCCTACACACAGAGATTACTATTACTGCCCTGAATCTTCTCGGTATCAACCACGAGAAGATCTCAGAGATCGATACTACCAACAATATGATCCGTATTTCCCCGAAGACTTACCGGAACAAATTTACTACACCGAACCCAAGAGGGTCTAATATGCTTTGCCGTATCCACCTCGATACTCACCTCCTGTGCCTCCATCACCACCTCGATACCGACACCGTTCCCACTCATCGCACTCGACATCGACTCACCAGATCCCGCTTGCTACCAAGCTGGCCCTCAAGCGCACTACTTCATCATCGGAACAACCACAGTCGAAGCGTTCCAAGCATTCTTCTAAACATCCTCCCTCTCAAAACACATCTCTACACGTTGCGACCACCTATAAGGGTCCCCCTCCCCCTCCTTCTGATACGGAAGGGTACTCTACAACCCAAGTACCCCCTGCTTCGCAACAGCCATCTTCGACACAATTCTCCACTTCAAAATCTTGACATCAGTCTCCATGCTCTGAATCGTCCATATCGACCCAGGATTCGGCCTCTGATATTTCTCCAGAATTACCCTCCAATTTACCCACCCCAACATCTGATGTAGCGGAAAATCATCCGCCCTCACCTTTGGAAGATTTTACCTCGTACTCCCAGTTAGTGATGAGGATGGCTAAGTCCCTACAATTAGAAATCGAAGAACCACCACCTCCTAAACAGGACTTCGTTTTTGATGATATTAATCAAGAGAAGACACCTCCACTTAGCCTTACCTTCATACCTGCTATGCTAGATGTGATTAAAGAATCCTGGGACAACCCCCCTTCGTCATTACAAATCTCAAGACATGTGGAAAACCATTATAAAACCCATGGTCCGGACACTGCCTTTTTATCCTAACATCCGACACCGAATTCAGTTATTGTTGAATCCAATCAATCGAGAGCTCGCAACAAATCATCAGTTGCACCTACCAACCGAGAGGGAAGAAAGTTAGATGTTCTCGGTAGACGTCTTTACTCCCTCACTTCATTTCTTATGCGAGTTGCCAACTATCAAGCCGCCATGGGGGCTTACCATAGGCAACTATGGAATAAGATCCTCCCCGTTATTCAAGCAGCTCCTGAGTCTTCTAAGACTGAAGCCCTAAATATTCACGCTGATGAGGCTTCTACTCTGGCCAAACAGCAAAGAATTGCTTCCCGCCACACTGCTGATGCTGCGTCTAAAGCAGGGGTCTCAAACATGCGGCCCGCGGACCATTTGCGGCCCGCCGGACGATAGTTTGTGGCCCCCGCCTTGCCTGCCCCCCCTGAAGCGCCCACGCGTCCTCTGCTGTCAAGAGTCAAAAAAAGCCTCGCCTCGCTCACCGGCTCTCTCCCAAGACAGTGCCTCTTGCACCCTCCATCCGGAACTGCAGCCTGCCAGCCAGCCCGCCTGTCTACCGGCTAGCAGGCTGCAGTTCCGGATGGAGGGTGCAAGAGGTGCTGTCTTGGGGGAGAGCCGGCAAGCGAGGCACGCTGCCGGCCCTTTTCCCTGAGCGCCCGAGCCGCCGCCGAGCGATGCCTGAGAGCGGAGCTCGCTCCCAGCCCGTCCTCGAAGACCGCCTCCAAGCCGCCAACAGCAGCTGCCGCCACCGCCGCCTCTTCCAGGGAAGCGGCTCTCTGGCTCTCTTTCTCTCTCGGCACCCCCAGCACCAGCCCGGCCAGCGGCCGCCTCAGTGCCCGGCGGTGCTTCCTCCTCCTCCTCTTCGTCCTGCTTCAGCCGCCTCGGCTCTGGAGGCTGCCTGGGCTCGCCTCGCAAAGTTTGCTCCTCTGTTGTGGTGGGGGGTAGCTGCTGCTGCTGAGTGCGCCTGTTTTTGATGGGGGGCCCTCAGAGGAAGGTTGCCGGACCTCCATGTGTGTGTGTGTGTTTGTGTGTGTGCGCGCGCACCTGTGGGGCCCCCCGCCCCGTTCTGTTTAATTTCGCGGGTACTGGTGGGGGCTTTTCTCCTTTGGCAAGGCGAATTCTGTGAGGTTTTTTTTTCAATTTTATGTCGTGCCCTCCTCCCCCCCCCCCCGGCTAGGCGGTCGCCGATGCTCCCTCCCTTCTCCGCTTCTTCGTCCTGCTGGTGGTGGTGGTGGTGGTGGTAGTGAAGAAGGAGCCGGAGGGGGTCGTGGCCGGCGACGAGGGCTCACGCGCCCCTCCTCCTCCTCGGAGCCCCAGCCAGGCTAAGGAAACTCCTGGGCGGCTTCCTCGGGCTCTTGCTCCGCTTGGCAGAAAATCTGATGCGGCCCAGCCTCACCCAGACTCTGCCTCCAGTGGCCCTCAGGTAAATTGAGTTTGAGACCCCTGGTCTAAAGCGATGGCTACATCTATTGCTCTTAGACGCCATGCCTGGCTTAGGTCGGCTGGCATATCTGATGACACCAGATCGAGAATTGAAGACCTCCCATTCGATGGCGCTGGCCTTTTGAACGAAAAAACAGACGAAGTAATGGACAACCTTCATAACATTCGGAAAACAGCTCGATCATATTCCACCCAACAAACATTTCGATACCAGCGACCCCAGTACTGCAGACACTTTGTCCAACAGCCATTTCAGCCATTCCACCAACCATACCGTACATACAAGCCACAAATGCAGGATAGACCCTTTTCTGGCCCGTCAACGTCTACCGCACCATCCTTTCGACCCCAGCAACAGCAACCACATTGACAACCCTTTCAACGCCAACAGAAGAAGGGTAAGCAGTATCAATAAACCCCTTCCATCTTCCACCACTATTTCCACTCTGTTTCAAACAAGGTTATACCCTTTCCTTAGTGCATGGCGTCGAATCACCAAGGACCAATGGGTCCTTTCTATTATCAAAAAGGGCTATTTCATCGAATTTCAGCATACTCCACTTTTCACTGTCATTAAGACTACTCCCCGCTCATTGGCACTTCAAGAAGAAATTTTCCTTCTCCAAAAACAAGCCATACTCTTCGTCCCTTCCTCTGCCCTGCATGATGGTTTCTACTCTAGATACTTCACTGTACCGAAAAAAGATGGAGGACTCCGTCCCATCCTCGACCTTAGAAACCTTAATAAATTCATTCGGCCTAGACGTTTCAGAATGCTGACACTCGACACTATCATTCCTCTCCTTTCACAGGGAGACTGGTTTGTCATCATCGATCTCCAAGACGCATATTTTCACATCTCTATCCATCCGAGTCACTACAAGTTTCTTCTATTCCGATTCGATGGCATCTCGTACCAGTTCTGTTCTCTTCCATTCGGACTCTCCATGGCACCGAGGACCTTCACCAAGTGTATGGCACCAGTTGCTGCCTACCTCCGCCTTCAAGGACTCACTATATTCCCTTATATAGACGACTGGCTGATAGTCTCTGCTTCCTACCACGATGCCGTCAGAGCTACCCAAATTACTCTCAACACTCTTCAAGACCTCGGTCTCAAGGTGAACCATGCCAAATCCCATCTCGAACCATCACAGACAGCCACCTATATAGGGGCATACTTCGATTCCCTACAAGCCAGAACCTTTCTCCCTTACGAGAGAATAATCAAACTCAAATGGGCCATACAACCGTTCCGACCTCATGCTTTAGTAACAGCTCATCAAGCCCAACATCTCCTCGGGCTCATGGCTTCCACTACTGCCGTTATCCAACATGCCAGGTTAAAAATGAGGTCTCTTCAGTCATGGTAACTCTCCCTATTCGACCCCATGACACATCACCCATCCAGACACCTCAAAGTCACAAACAAACTAGCCCAACAACTTACATGGTGGACATTTCTCCCACATCTTCTTGTCGGAAGACCCTTCTCCCCTCTCCAGCTTACGGTACAGGTTACCACAGATGCCAGCCCGTTTGGATGGGGTGCGCACTATCGACATCACAGGATCCATGGACTCTGGACAAAACAAGAGCAGTCATTACACATCAACCACCTAGAGCTTTTAGCTATTATCAAAGCTTTCCATGCCTTCCTACCCATTGCAGGATGCGCAGTCCAACTTGCTACGGACAATACAATAGCTCTTTATTATGTCAACAAGCAGGGCGGTACAGGGCTGTCGAGCTCTGGGAATGGTGCTACCTTCACCACATCTTCCCAGTAGCAGTCCATATTGCTACGGACGACACTCTGCTCACAGACCATCTCAGTCGCCTTACCACGAGGACGCACGAGTGGTCTTTAGACGACGAAGTCTTCGCCCCTCTTTGCCATCGATGGGGGACTCCTTCCGTCTATGTTTTTGCTACCAAGAACAATACCAAGTGCCAACTATATTGTTCCCGCGCTGGTATCAGCAGGGGCTCTCTCGGAGACGCCTTCATGATAAGATGGGACAGCGGACTCCTCTACCTATTCCTGCCAATCCCACTGATACAGCGCACCATCATTCGGCTCCGACAGTTTCAATTGGATGCGATCCTTCTCGCCCCATGGTGACCACGTCAACCGTGGTTCACCCACTTGAGGTCGATGTCGATCGACCTCCTCCGTCTTCCGTCGATCCCCAACCTCCTCACGTGGGACAACGGGCTCGTTTACCATCCCGACCTCGAATCTCTGAAACTGACAGCGTGGAGGATACTCCCGAAATAAAGGGATATACTTGACAGAGCTCAGAAACCATCGACACAGATCCTTTACCGAAATAAATGGAAAGCATTTCTCTCCTTTGTCAACTCTAAGAACTTGTGGTACCAGTTTCACTAAAGACCTTACTTACCTTTATACTCCATCTTTTTCATCTTGGATTGTCCCATTCTACCTTGAAGGTTTATATTGCTGCTATTGTACCACACCAACCTTCTCATTCGGATGCAGCTAGACTTTTCTCCCATCCGACTTTGAAAAAATTTATTAAAGGACTTCGTAATATCTGCCCTCCACGCCAACTTCCTCTTCCCCAATGGTCATTGCAACTTGTCCTCAGTGCACTGACCCGACCTCCCTTTGAACCAATGGCTACTACTAACCTAAAATTGCTTCCCTTGAAGACTTCATTCTTAGTAGCGATAACGTCTGCTAAACATGCTAGTGAACTTGCAGCTCTTAGCTCAGATCCACCTTTCCGGCAGTTCCATCCGGACAAGGTCACTATACCCAGATGTTTCATTTTTACCTAAAGTTGTATCTGACTTTCATCTCAATCAACCGATAATACTGCCTACCCTGTTTTCATCTCCCTCTACACCTCTCGAGCGCATGCTCCACATGCTTGATGTCAGACGTTCCTTGGCTTTCTACATTGACAGAACCAAACTATTCAGAAAAGCATCATGGCTCTTTCTATGTTTTCATGGCCCTAATAAAGGCTCACCAGCCTCTCCCCAAACGCTGACTAGATGGATTGTCCAAACAATTTCATTGGCATATGAATTAGCAGGCAAGACACCACCTGAACCCTTAAAGGCTCATTTGACTAGAGCACTGTCTACCTCCACTGCCTTCCAAAGAGGAATAGAAATTCCTCACATCTGCCGTGCAGCTACATGGTCCAATCCATCAACGTTTGTGACACATTACCGTTTGGATGTCCGGGCAAAGAATGATGCGGCCAATTGTGTGCATTCACAGAGGCCACGAAGAAGAAAGAGAGGTTACTTACCTGTAACCATGGTTCTTCTAGTGGTCCTCTGTGAATTCACACATCCCGCCCTACCTCCCCTCTGTCCGTCACGTCTTCTTATATAGCTCTTTGACAGCGGCGGACTCTTTTGGGAACTGAGGGGACTTCTGGTGGGCGGAGCATGCGCTCCATGGGGGAATGTCCCACTAATCACATGTCTTTAAGCTCTAGAAACTTCTGAGAGGTCCTGCACAGGCGCAGAACAACCCAATTGTGTGAATTCACAGAGGACCAGTAGAAGAACCATGGTTACAGGTAAGTAACCTCTCTTTAATCACAATGCCCATCCTGTAATTCATTCTCTGGTACTATCTCCATTGGTTCCCAACACGATTTCCCCGTTCCTTTCCTATTTTACCTGTGGTGTCAATAATAACCTGTAGGACATGTAGTTCCTGGAGACCAGCTGTCTCAAGTGATCCATTGAGTTATATTTCGAGGATCCTAGCTATCTACGATGCTACCTATTCAGAAAATGAGAGACGAGATAGCTGTTTCCACTGACAGTCTTATTGAGTGGAGGAATGGAACACAGATTTCTGGTTCAAATGTACTTACGTTGGCTAGGATCTTTTTAGCCACATATAGTGGTGCCTCGACTTACGACCGTCCCAACATACGACCATTTCGAGTTGCGACCAGCTCTGGCTTCAACCTCAAAGTGACCTGCACCCTTGAAATCTATTTTGACTCTGAAAAGTATAAAGTCTTCTTTTACGAGATCTTGGGTAGTGTCTAAAGAAGAGCCAAAACCAAAGGAACAGAAGAGGACAGGGAGGAGGAAAGTTTTTCACTTATTCCCATACTGCTGCCTTTGTCTGCTGCTCTGTCCCCTGATAGGACCATATGCATCAGCTGTTTCAACCCCGTTTGCTTTGTCCACACTGGTCTTCTTGATTCCAGCTGCACAGGAACAGATGGCTCCCATCCAAGAGAAAATTGAAGAACTGACCTTTCAAGAAATGAGAGACATTAATATCAGCTAGTGAAAGAAGGTTACAGACTGTCCTCTACTGAGGTAGTTTGCATAGATTCTGAGTTCATCACTGAATTGTGCAAGCCATTGTTTTTGCCACAGAGTGGACACCCAAAGGTCTCAATCCAACAGAAGAATATTCACCAGCCTTTCAGAAATCTGAAGGCTGGCCTTGATACTAACACTGTCTATCCCAGTTTTGCACCTGTCTTGGCCCCATCAGCATCATCAATTTTGAAGGAATTGAAGGAAGTCCCATACCACTACTGTCAGTGCAAGGATGGAAGTATGACTTAATGCATTGGCATTTCTATTGTTCAGCTGCCTTGGGGATTCACACAAGCAATTATCAAGCTGCCATGGCAGCATGCCAGCAAGCCTCTGGGAGAAATTAATTAAGGTGATCTTCCTCTTTGACTGCACAGAGTGTAGCTTGGACAGGATTTGGCCTGTGTTGAGGATGAGGGTTGTTAATACCTCATAGGCATTGTCTAAAGTGCTGAGGGGGTTGATGTGGCAGATTATGTTGACTACAGTTGCAATGCTATCAGAGGACCACAAAGTTCTTTGGCAGCAGAAGAGATGCACACAGCTTGACACGTCAAACATTGTGCACCAAAGTTAAGGTCTGCCGTTATCACGTGGGATGCAAAGCATAGCTAAAATAAGTGGGAGTGACTGATGACATCAAATGCAAACTGAGGATGTACATTTTGATGGTAAAGGCTTTTTTAAATGCACACGTGGGTGTGGCCATGGGCCACTAATTCAAAACTCATGCAACTGCTGAGAAAATGGGAGCTGGTGCATAGCAGCAGGAATAACAGAAGCAATTAAAATCTGGTCGGCGTCTTATACCAAATCAAAGTTTCATCTAGGCAATCATGTGTGTCGGAGAATTCCCCTTAGAATACCAGAAACAACAGTCCATCCAACCCTAGAGAAGTCTACAAATACATTAGAAATTTTGAATTTTGATATTGGCATCAATTTATCCCTCGTTAAAGAGAGGAGATTGGTTTGTAGTCATCAAACCAAAGGTTGCATACTTTCATATCTCCATAAACGCATCACTGATTTGTTCTATTCTAGGGCAGAAATTACTTCAATTCAATGTACTTTCTTTTGTTTCTGACAGCTGTACCCCAGTGTTCACTAAAGTGGCAACTCCATTGGCAGCCTATTTGGATCTATGGGCCGTAAAGATTTTCCTGTTTATTGGCAACTGGCTGTTGCTGGCAGATTCTTGACATGAGGCTAAAACGAAAGTAAAATACAAAGAAGACAAAAACCTTAAAGACTGACTGTTATATTTTAATGTGAGCTTTCGTGGACATGTTCACTTCCTCAGACAAGATTCTTAACAGATTCTTACCGCAACTCTGCTTCACTGTGAGTCTCCTTCACAATATAGGTCTTTCAGGCAAAGAAAACCAAATTATCCTACCCAATTATTTAATACATGGGGGCTATTTTCACTTCATATGTGGCTTGTGCTTTCTGCTCCTGGGCAAAAGACGTGCTTTCTTCCTTGGCCTCTCACGTGTTGTCTAAATTCATGCCACCCTATTTTGTACCATTAGCCATGGTAGATCTCTATCTGCTAATATTCAAGGCAGTGTTTTTAATAGCCATTACATCTGTGTGAAGAGCAAGTGAGCTTTGTACTTTACAGACTGAGTTTCTCTTCACCAGCTGCCATAGAGACAAGGTTGTACTTTGGTCTGGTTCAATCATTCTTATCTTTAATGGTTTCTGAGAGAATCCATTCCATTCTTTGGACGTTAGCAAAGAATCTTAGCTTTTATCTTGATAGAAGAAATGAGTTCTCTAAGTCCTCTAAACTATTTCTTCACAATCATTGGACAAGGAAAGGTTCACAAGTAATGACCCAATGCTTTAATAAGTGGTTAACAACAATTTATCTATTATACAGTTAGCTCAATTACTGATCCCAAATGACATTCATAGCCACTTCATTCAGGTGCCTGGCCCCTCCACTGCCTTTTCTGCACACAGCCACCACCTGATCATGTCTACTTATCCTTGTACACCACGACAGACTTGGATGTTGGGTTAGAGGGGATGTTTCACTGTGCTGTATTATTTTCAATATTAACATGACCCTCCTATGTCTGGTGAGATGCAGGAGAGCTAGCCAGTTGCTCATTTGTGTGAATCAGAGAGACCATGAAAACAGACATGTCGCTTACCTGTAACTATGGTTCTTCACACAACTCACCTTCCCAAACTGAGGGGAAGAGCCATAAGAGCACACCTACATGTGCAGGGGGGGCATTTCCACCCAAAGCTGCTCAGTTCTAGAACTTTCCAAATGAATCCCTGCAGAGGCACAAGAGCCATGTGTGTGATTTCACAGATGACTAGTTGAAGAATTATAGTTACAGTTATAAGAAACCTGACCAATTGCAGAATTATTTGGAGAGAGATATTATGAATGGAAACTGTTCTTCAACTTCTGGAATTGAGGGAATCCAGATGAAAATATGTCACAGGAAGTATAGATTCTATAGAAGTGGAAACTTTTTGAAACCAACTGACCCACATTTGCCCACCACAATGCAGTCATTACAAAACTCTGCCAAATTGAACATTTGAACCATGACAAGCTTGATGTTTAGAATGGAGGAGATGCTTCCTTTGGTTCTCTTGCATTATCGTCAGTATTTCATTGACTTCACCCTACCTCCAGCTGATGGGAGGTAACTGAATCCATCACAAATCTGTGTACTCATCGTGATCGCAACCATTCTTTTTCTGAACAGTTGTTTTGCCTTTAGGTAAATTTTAAATTTAGATTTAAAGGTGTGAGAGGGCTGTGTTGTTTTTGCTGCAACAGACAAACATCACTGCCTTCTCAGGATTTGATTGCAATTATTTTATCAAATCTCTTGGGACAAAGCTTTTTGAATTACAGAATGGTGGGTGATATGCCTCCTGCAGTCCGCATGCACTTCCTATAGGAGCCCAAATGAAGCCTCCAGAACCCCACAGCTTCTTCTCCCTCAAAAATTTCCTTGTGCCCCCTCAGGTCATGGGGCAAATTTGCCATGTTTTGAGGTCCCCCACCACTCTGACCTCCCCCCCCTTTTTTTTTAACAAGCAGAAGTTCAAATTGCCAGATATCATGGGGAACCCATCATTGCTCCAGGTTACATTGTGTCTTTATTGCACGGACTGGCATAGGAACTAGTCAGGATTCAGTTTTGTATATCAGGTGACTTGTCAAACGACTCAGGAGGGGTTTTACTCGTTGTGAAAGAGAAACCAATGGTTTATGTCAGTGCAGACTAGCAGGCATATTTTGCAGACAGTGAAAGGAAGAGATTTACAAATCTGATTGATTTGCAGATGTGTTGATCAATAATAAGGATACATTCCACTCCACATTGGACATTTTCAAGTCACGTTGTTTTCATTGGCCCAATAAAGCATATGAAATGCTTTACTTTAAATATGTGAATTTGTTGCCGTAGAGCATCACTTTTCAATGCAATCTGCACATTCTTTGAGCAGTGCTTGTTTAGAAGTGCTTTGCAAGGCTCTTGCAATGCATTGCCGATCTTTTGGTGTCACCTAGTGGTCAAAACAATTCAGTTTATATTTATACCCAGCTGTGAAGGAAAATATCCCAATGATGTGTCTTATCAGAACTGACATATAGTGATAAGACTTTCAAGGTAAGTGAGATATTTAAAGTTTTACCAATTTCCACCCCTTCTTTGAGTTTTCATAGCTGAATAGGATTTGAACCCAAGTGTCCTGAGTCCTAGCCCGTCACTTTATGCGCTAAACCACACTGGGCATCATCTTAGTGACAGCATTCATTGACACAGGTCCATACTGAATGTGTTTGAAGTGACTATGTTTATGTTGAAAAAAAGCTAGTTATAGGAACCTTATCTGGAATATACTGCTGGCAAAAAAAAATAACAATTGTTGTGTTGAAACCCTTCTGAAAATTGTTTTGCCCCTACTGGTTCCTATCAGCTCCAAGATACTGTTTACTATAGATGGCACTTTGAGAGTAAAAGCCGAAGTAAAACAAACAGCAGCAGCAACAAAAAGCACTGGCCCTGAAGTGGGCAATTTCAGGAATCTATGGCTACTTTTTTTGCAAAATAAAAGTGGCCAGTTCACTTTTGTCTGAATGATGTGTCATTTGCTCCAAAGTATCCCAACATGCACATTAACATAGGCTTGGTGGGTTGGGGGAGAGTTCAAAATGTAATTTTGCCTCTCTCTGATCTGTTTGTCCCAAATGACTTTACTATTCAGAGAAGAGTGGGAATGACATCTCAAACTCCCGTGCAGTTATATAAGTAAGGACATTGCTATTGCATTTCAGCCCTAATGGTTTTAGATTGCCCACCCCTGTTTTAGAGCAAGGACAAGATCATATTAAGGTGAACAATGGCTTGACTATTTTCTTACCAAGGTATTAAATGAGCATTTTGTTTAAGCACTGCTGCTAATGAAGTGGCTGCCTCAGGCAGCAGAAGCTAGTGGTTGGAAGAGATGCAGCCTTCCCTACCTGTATCCCTGTGGTCTCAAAGCCAGCCTGCTGTCCACAGGTACATTGAAGATGTTGCCCAGTGGGTAGAGCCTGGTAAGAATCAACCAATATGCTCTATTTCTGTAGAAGGAATGTGAGACAGCAAAAGATTATGAGTCAGGACTATTCATTTCCTCCATCCATTGTGCAAGGTCAGGTATCTTGTGCACTTGGGAATTTTGCAGGGTAATCTATTGTGCAGTGATATACCTGCCTGTGCACACAATGCTGTCTGTGTGCAGAGCCCATTTTCCACTTTTGCTGAACAGGTGGATGGCAGGGCCAGTGCATATGAAGATCCCACTTCTCCATTTGTGCATTCAGCATACTCATAAAAGAGTGAGTCGTCATCGTACACATTATAACGATCCTGTTGTGTTCGGCTTTAGTCTGACCACACTTGCAGTACTGTGTCTAGCTCTGGGCCCCGCAGTTTAAGAAGAATATCAACCAGCTTGTGTTCAGAACAGAGCTACAAAGATGGCAAAAGGTCTGGGAACCAAACCCTATGAGGAATGGTTGAGGCTGTTGGATGTTTTTAGCTTAAAGAAGAAAAGATTGAAAGGTAATATGATGCCTATTTTAAATATTTGAAGGGCTGTCACAAGGAACATGGAGCAAAGTTGTTTTCATCTTCTTTCCAAAGAGTACTGTCCAAATCAATGGATTCAAATTAGAAGAAAGAAGAGTTTGCTTAAAAATTCGAAAGAACTTCCTGATGGTAAGAGCTCTTTGGCAGCAGAATGGATTGCCTCAAAAGGTGGCAGACAGTCTTTTGTTGGAGTTTTTTTAGCAAATGCTGGGTGGTCACCTGACATGCTTTTCCTGCATTGGGTGGGGGTGTTGGCCTGGATTATCCATGGTGTCCTTTCCAGCACTACAGTTCATTGATTCCGAGTGGACAGAGCTCTTTATGTGGAATTGTGACCTCACATGCATCAGCAAAAGAAGTGAATGAGGTTACACTTTTCTGCCAGTGGCGAAGTAGAATCAACTTGGTTTTCACACAGTCTTTCCTGCTATAGAGTTAATTTTTGTGTTTTATAAGAACTGAATGTCATCAACTCATTGCAATAACAAATGTGTGTGTGGCACAAGGATTTCATTACACATTCATATCTAAGCTATTTCCCCTTGTTTATATTAAAGAAGTGACATCATTTATTTTTGCATTAAAAACAAGATATATTAAGCATGGCTCAGTTAGCTTTTGGCTATAAGGCTTACTCAAGCTTCTGTTGTTTTTAGCCAGTTATTTTCAGTAGCCAGAAGCTTGTGGTGCTTCTGTTTCAGACTAATAATCCAATGGCAATCCATTTCACTACTTCTTTATAATCTGAAGAATAATTTCCGCTGGGTTTCTATTCAGCAAAGCCATTGGGGAAAGTATTATTCATAAGCAGGTAAAGAAAAGCAATTTGTCCTATAAAAAGCACTGGAAGGAAAAATGGAAAAGGGATATGAATCTGATCCAAAGAATCACATGTTTTTACTAATGTCACTATTTACAAGGTGTACTTTCACGTCCTATAGATAAATTGGAGAAGCTGCCAAGCAAGTTACATTTACCTTGGATTAATGGCATCTTCTAAAACAAAAAGTCATCAGATAGATTTCATCTTACACAGAAGATGCCTTGTTGGGGAGAACAAGATATCCAAAGTGGTATCATTAGCTATTATTCAGTGGCAGAACAGCACCTTACTAAATGCAGTCAAAAGGTAAAAGCTTCCTCATACTGAAAGTGAAAGAGGATACACACATACACAGCCATGCATCAAAGTACAGGTTTGAGGTAGTAAGCACTGACAAGTGAGCTGATGTGGTTTTTTTGGGGGGTGGGGGAGACAAGGGATTTAGATGGGTTTCTTTAGACGTGAAAAGCCTAAATGGTAGAACCAGCCAAATAATCAAGGACTGAACATCTGCCAGAAGAGGAAGCCTGGGCAGTAAATGCTAGTAATAAGGATTTATTTATTTAATTAATTAATTTATACCCCGCCCATCTAGACCGAAGTCTACTCTGGGCGGCTAACAATAATAGATAAAATAAAAACAATATAATAAAATAAAAAACAACAATAGTAATACAGCTCAAGATGGGAAAAAATATTCAAGTGATGACAGGAGGGAAAGCCTGCCTAAAGAGCCAGGTCTTAAGTTTGCTCTTGAAAACACCCAGCAAGGGAGCCAGACAGATCTCTTGGGGCAGATTGTTCCAAAGGCGAGGGGCCACTGCCGAGAAGGCCTGGTTTCTTGTTTTTTCTCTCCGGGCCTCCCTCGGCGTTAGGCCCCTCAGCCGCCCTTCCTGGATAGAAAGAGTGATTCAGGTAGATCTAGGTGGGAGGAGGCGTTCCGCTAGATGCCAGGCGTTTCTCTCTGGAGGAACATTACATAGATGGTGGGCACTACTGAGATGGTTCTTTTCCTAGAAGCCACCCATTGCACCCTTGTGGGGGTGGTACTCAGGAAAAAAAACAGTTACTGGGTGGGGACATATAGCAGAAAGAGCCTCTTGATTTTTCACTAGCCCCTGTCACTTAGGGGTTTAACTGTTAATACCAGTGCTATGGAATGGTCTCAGAAGTAGATGCAACTGGTGTAGTTGATGCAGCAGTGGGATGCTGTGACTGAAATGACCTGTGGGAAGCCTAGCTGTTCTGCACTGACCAAAGTTTCTGGACTGACTGCAGACATAGGCCCACATATAATACATTGCAATAATCCAGGTGTATCAGAAGGTTAGTAATATATACAGTATATCACAGAAGTGAGTACACCCCCTCACATTTCATAAATATTTTAGTATATCTTTTCATGTGATAACACTGAAGAAATGACACTTGGCTACAATGTAAAGCACTGAGTATACAGCTTGTATAACAATGTAAATGTGCTGTCCCTTCAAAATAACGCAACACACAGCCATTCATGTCTAAACCGCTGGCAAAAAAAGTGGGTACACCCCTAAGTGACAATGTCCAAATTGGGCACAAAGTGTCAATATTTTGTGTGGCCACCATGATTTTCCAGCACTGCCTTAATCCTCTTGGGCATAGAGTTGACCAGAGCTTCACAGGTTGCCACTGGAGTCCTCTTCCACTCCTCCATGACGACATCACAGAGCTGGTGGATGTTAGAGACCTTGCGCACCTCCACCTTCCATTTCAGGATGCCCCACAGATGCTCAATAGGGTTTAGGTCTGGAGACATGTTTGGCCAGTCATCACCTTTGCCCTCAGCTTCTTTAGCAAGGCAGTGGTCGTTTTGGAGGTGTGTTTGGGGTCGTTATCATGTTGGAATACTGCCCTGCGGCCCAGTCTCCGAAGGGAGGGGATCATGCTCTGCTTCAGTATGTTACAGTACATGTTGGCATTCATGGTTCCTTCAAAGAACTGTAGTTCCCCAGTGCCGGCAGCACTCATGCAGCCCCAGACCATGACACTCCCACCACCATGCTTGACTATAGGCATGACACACTTGTCTTTGTACTCCTCACCTGGTTGCCGCCACACACGCTTGACACCATCTGAACCAAAGAAGTTTATCTTGGTCTCATTGGACCACAGGACATGGTTCCAGAAATCCATGTCCTTAGTCTGCTTGTCTGCAGCAAACTGTATGTGGGCTTTCTTGTGCATCATCTTTAGAAGAGGCTTCCTTCTGGGATGACAGCCCTGGAGACCAATTTGATGCAGTGTGCAGCGTATGGTCTGAGCACTGACAGGCTGACCCCCCACCCCCTCAACCTCTGCAGCAATGCTGGCAGCACTCATACGCCTATTTCTCAAAGCCAACCTCTGGATATGACGCTGAGCACGGGCACTCAACTTCTTTGGTCAACCATGGCGAGGCCTGTTCTGAGTGGAACCTGTCCTGTTTAACCGCTGTATGGTCTTGGCCACTGTGCTGCAGCTCAGTTTCAGGGTTTTGGCAATCTAATAGCCTAGGCCAGCAATGGCGAACCTATGGCACATGTGCCACAGATGGCACACACAGCCCTCTGTGGGCACGCGATCCATGAGTTGCCATCGAGAAATACTTACCCGTCCTCCGATCCTGGATTTCAGCACTCCCTTCTGCTGGTGCAGTGGTCCAGCGGAGGGGTGCAATGGTGGCCATTACTGGTCTAGCCCAATGGGGGCTTGGAGGACCGGTAAGTATTTCTCTGTTAACACCACCCCTAGATTAAAAACAAGCATTTAACCCTTGCAGTGCAGGGGCAGTTTTTTCTAAACTAAAATCTCATTATTCAGGTTTAATTGCACTGTTGGCACTTTGAAATAAATAAGTTGGTTTTGTGTTGCAGTTTGGGCACTCGGGCTCAAAAAGGTTCACCATCACTGGCCTAGGCCATCTTTATGTAGAGCAACAATTCGTTTTTTCAGATCCTCAGATAGTTCATTACCATGAGGTGCCATGTGGTACTTCCAATGACCAGTCTGAGAGAGTGAAAGCGATAACACCTGCTCCCCTTTCACACCTGAGACTTGTGACACTAACAGGTCTCATGACACCAGGGAGGGAAAATGGCTACTTGGGCCCAATTTGGACATTGTCATTTAGGGGGTGTACTCACTTTTGTTGCCAGCAGTTTAGACATTAATGGCTGTGTGTTGTGTTATTTTGAGGGGACAGCACATTTACACTGTTATACAAGCTGTATACTGACTGCTTTACATTGTAGTCAAGTGTAATTTCTTCAGTGTTGTCACATGAAAAGATATACTAAAATATTTATGAAATGTGAGGGGGTGTACTCACTTCTGTGATATACTGTGTATACACACACACACACACACACATTGCAGCAAACCTAAATCTGATGAAGTAGGATATATTTGGCATATACACTGAAGCATATGAAAGGGGTTCCGTTCAACTGTGGGCACTTAGAGGTCTTCAAGAGAAAGATATTCAGAGGTTTTCTTAGAAATGAATATTCATCTGTATTTATTTAACTAAGACATTTATATGACAGCTACATTTATCCTGGGGTGATAATAGACAGAATGGAGGAAATCTGCTCATCCCTACACAATTATTTTCTGTCTGTGAAATATTAAAAGAACCGAACTATAATTAGTAGCAAGCTGTCTTTTTCTTCTTCTCGTTGTTGCTGAACAGTCACTCCCACCATTCTGCTATGATTAGCAATGGGACATTTTCCCCACTTGTCTGTTTAGCTGCATTTGTATTAACATTTTGTTGACGACAGCCAAGAGCACCTCCAAATCCTATTTTAGCTTCAGTGCAACTAACACCTGTCCCCCCAGAACGATGAGACAACAGAAGAATCTAATTCAGCTTTTTAAGCTCTGACTTTATGCACCATGGATCTTTGCAATGGCCTGTGCTCTACCATTTTGCTAAATTTTATTATAAGTATTGAGCTTTTCCCAGAAAAAATTGAGCTAGGAAGCTATAAATTGCAGGGTGTATTGGCCAATTTGTCTGTATTCAATGGTGCAAAAATCAACTACCTATGATTTTAACTTATCTTTCATTTTCAGCTCCAAAGTGAACATGGCAGCACCTCCAGAAAAGTTCAGTGTGGAAGAGCATAGGACCATAATCATGTTCCTGTTTCTCCAAGGGAAAGGTGCAAAGCAGATCCATGATGAAATGTCACAAACTATGGGTGACAGTGGCCCTTCATATGCAACAGTTAAACTTTGGGTTGTCAATTTTTAAACTGGTCATTTCGGTGTTGATAGTGAGAAACCCAGTAGAAGGCCTGTTTCTGTCTCTGTGCCTGCAAATGCGAAAGCCATCCATGACATGATCATGGAGGACCGCCGAATATCAGCCAAAAGTATTGCTATATATCTGAGAATATCATGTGAGAGAGTTGGTGCCATTATCCACAACGACTTGGAAATGAGAAAGCTGGCAGCAAAGTGGATCCCCAAACTTTTGACAATCGAACAAAAGAGGAAACGTGTGGAGTCATCGGTGGCTGTTTTGGAAGATTTTGCAAGAAATGAGTCAGATTTCCTGGGCAAACTGGTAACTGGTGATGAGACATGGATCTACTGTTATGATCCTGAGACAAAGGAACAGTCTAAGGAATGGAGGCACAGTGGTTCCCCCAGGCCAAAGAAGTTCCGAGTGCAAAGGTCGGTGCAGAAGCAAATGGCAACAGTATTTTGGGATAAGAAGGGAGTTCTGCTGGTGGACTACCTCCAACAGGGTTCAACCATCAATGCAAAATATTACTGTGCTTTATTGACGAAGTTGAGGCAAAACATCAAGGAAAAACATCGAGGAAAGCTCTCCAAAGATGTCATCCTGTTGCATGACAACGCCTCGTCACACACTGCAGGTGAAACAATGGCAAAACTGACCTCCTTAGGCTTTCAAGTGATGTCCCATCCACCCTATTCTCCCGACCTGGCTCCTTCTGACTATTATCTGTTCCCCAAACTCAAAAAACACCTAAAGGGACAACAATTTGGGAGTGTTCTGGAGGCAACTAATGCTGCAAATGAGTGGTTACACCAGCAGTTGGAAGAATTTTATTTGCAGGGACTTAAGAAGCTGCAGGACAGATGTCGCAAGTGCATTGACTTCCTGGGGGAATATGTAGAATAGTGTGGCAGTTGCAGCTTCCTAGCTCAATTTTTTCTGGGAAAGGCTCAATATCTCAAAGATTCATTAGCTGAAATCCAATAGTAAGTTGCAACTAGAGTAGGTCCATTGAATCAGTGGGGATTTGGTGAGTCAGCTCCACTTGTTGTTGTGATTGGAGTTATGACTTATTACAGTCATTCGGTGGAGTGCCAATTTCACAATGCATTCAGTGAATGAACGAATGTCCAGTTGTTAGAGAGTTGGCCTGGGACCTGGAAGAGCAATTTCATGAAATCCAATAGGACACCCTGCTTTGGTCACTTTTTCTCAGCCTGACATATCTCACAGGATTATTGTCAGGATGAATTCAGGAGGAGGACAGCCATATATGCCACCTTGAGTTCTTTGGAGGCCAGGCAGGACCTGAATGTAATTAATAATCAAAGAGAAAAGGCCTAGGTGAATTTGTTATATACTGACTCTTGACTATTTAAGGCATAATCTGTCAGGAGATGCTTCTGCTCTGCACAGTAGAGGAGATACATCCCCCTTCAGCTACTGATATTCTATATATGCTGATCTCCGGCAGTCTGAGCTATTAACGTAGATCTACAGCTGGGTTTCTGCTTGGTAGCCAGATGGGCAGTATAGAAGTTGAATGAATGAATGAATGAATGAATGAATAATCTAAGGGAAGAGACAGAAGGAACCAGCTGGAAGAACAGTGCAAAATTATGTCACCATGCTTGAGAATACAATACAGTTTGAATCTATGGATCAAACTAGATGTTAATAAAAATGTGTATATCCTCCAGGAAATGTGTATATTTTTCCTTTCCATAACGGGATTTCCTCCCTTGAAAATCATACTTAAATATTATGTTCATATTTACTGCCCAATGACTAATCACAAAACAAGGAAAAATAAATACAGGTAAACATTGGGGGAAATCACATGGTATGACAAATCTCCACCACTTGAGGGAGCACCTCTTCTAGAAATGTTCTAAGCATACTATTTTTTTATGATCACCAGTAGCAGAAGAGTGACTCAGTAGATTCAGGTAAGTTATGGAAGGTATCTTCAGTGCTACTTCTAGACATTAATATCCCAGTAATTTTCAGTTACACAAAGAACTTGAGTTTGAAAGTAAGAAAATACCTCTAATTCCCACTGGTTGTGATTCCTTCATTGGTATACCAATACTACACAATTACAGTACTTTGATATCACTTTAACTACCATGGCTCCATTGTATAGAGTCTTGGACTTTGTAATTTGGCTTGGTTTAAGGATGTAACAAAAACACATTTTTCTTGTTCTTAGTTTGCTGTAAGAAAGCAAAAAGACCACTTTTTCATTTAAGCATTGTTAGTTAAAAAAACCTGCATTTTGTGCCAAAAGTTATATCTTGTGCAAAAATGTATTTTTCATTTTAAAACTTGCACTTTGCACCCAAAGATGTTTTCTGCGCAAATGAATGGGTGTGTTTTTTTTTGGCTCAGAAAGTGACTTCCACAAATTTTACATAAAAATGCCAAATTGTGAAAAATGTACAAAAACTTTCATAATTTTTCTTGAAAGGGAGAAGATTTTTTTTTTTAAAAAAATTGCCCTCATCTTTGAGAATGCATTAAGCAAAAGCTTGTATCCCTAGTGAGGTATTCAGAATTTTTAGAGAGCATCTGTATATTCTCTTGAATGTTAGCAAAAAATTCTAAATCCCTCCCCGAACTACGAATCTGAAGATTCTGTAGGATGAAATCATGCCAGTTAAACTAGAATCAAACTGCCACACCTGTACAGTGTCAATAGATATTCATTGTAAGCCAAGATACAATTGCCCTGTGCAACAGAGAATTTTTATCTCAAGGATTAAACATTCTCACACTTTCATCAAAACAAGGTGAAATATTTGCAGGGAGTGTAAAGCATGCTGCTTATATTCCATCCCATAGTGCTTAAAGCACTCTCTGAACAGTTTACAATTTAATTATGCAGACTACACATTGCCCCCCCCCCCCCAGCAATCTGGGTACTCAATTTACTGACCTCAGAAGGATGGAAGGCTGACTGAACCTCGAACTAGCTACCTTGGATTGAACCTGGGCCATGAGCAGAGTTTTGGCTGCAGTACTGCAGTTTCACCACTGCACCACAAGGTTTACTGCACCACAAGGCTTAGCATACACTAAGCATTCATGACATTGTGGCTTATCTTTCCCATTCTGAGTTTTCAGCTTTCACTTTGCAAGGTCATCATCCCCTTGAACAATTTTCTATGTTATTTCATTTGTACAAGATATGAGATAATATGCGACTGCTAATTTTCTATAAAAGAAACTACAGTGTTTAAACATTTGAAAAGGATGAGACAAGCGGTATTTTTGTAGGTCCCAGCAGAGCAAGGGGGAGATGAGATTTCCCCACACAATCCTCTCTTCTATTGGTTTTGTAAGGGTAATTGCCATGGATGGAATAAATATAAGAAGTCATGAAAGTAGTGAAGGGGCAAGAAAGTGGGGTGGCCAGGGGGAGAAGGAAGGAAGGGATAATAGTGCCAGGACATTATTACCAGCCACGTTGTCTCAAATTGCAGCTGCTGCATGGGTTGCAAAGGCCTTTTCTTTTGATCTTGAAATCTATAAGGATCAAAACACTAACAGAATCCTTTTGACATGAGCCACAAAGCCAGATTTGTTCAGAGAACCCCTCTTGAATTTCTGCTTGTCCATTGTCAGAGAGCAAATTAGCAGAAGTTGTATTTCACAGCAGCTTTTCATTCTTGAGATGAGATGCTATAGTACCTGTTCTTTCCCAAAGAGCTATTTTCTGGTGGCATTTCAAATTCAGGATCAAACTAAATTGTAAACCATTCCTTTTCCTCTACTTTCACCAAGAGCTGCTGACAATTATTATTATTATTATTTTTTACTTATCAATTTATTTATTGCATCATCACCTGTCTTGCTGTCCAAACTGAGATTTAAGGAGGCTCACAATGATTGATTTTTTGATTAGGCATCCTTCAGTCTCGAGAGACTATGGTAATGTGCTCTGTATGGAGGACTTGGAACAGCGTCTAGTGTGGCTGAGAAGACCAATTCCTTCCACACTGAAGACAAATACAATCTGTCCCCTGTCCAGCTCCCTGCCTCTTTGCCTCGGCCTGCTGAACAAGTGTATCTTCAAAATGGGAGAGGCCATGATGCACCACCTGCCTCCAGGCTGAACGCTCAAATGTCAAGGTTTCCCATCTGTTGAGGTCCATTCCTAAGGCCTTCAGATCTCACTTGCAGATATCCTTGTATCGCAGCTGTGGTCTCCCTCTGGGGCGATTTCCCTCCACTAATTCTCCATACAGGAGATGTTTTGGAATCCGACCATCAGCCATTCTCACGACATGCCCAAGCCAACGTAGACATCACTGTTTCAGTAATGTATACATGCTAAAAATTCCAGCTTGTTCTAGGACTGCTCTACTTGGAACTTTGTCCTGCCAGGTGATACCAAAAATGCGTCGGAGACAACACATATGGAACATGTTCAGCTTCCTCTCCTGCCATGCACGAAGGGTCCAGGACTCACTGCAGTACAGGAGTGTGCTCAGGACACAGGCTCTATAGACCTGGATCTTGGTATATGCCGTCAGCTTCTTATTAAGCCATACTCTTTGTGAGTCTAGAGAACATGGTGGCTGCTTTGCCAATGCATTTATCCAGCTTGACATCTAGGGAGAGAGTGTCAGAGATTGTTGAGCCAAGGTACACAAAGTCATGAACAACCTCTAATTCTTGTGTGGAGATGGTAATAGAGGGAGGTGAGTCCACGCCCTGGCCCATGACTTGTGTTTTCTTCAGGCTGATTGTTAATCCAAAGTCTTGGCAGGCCTTGCTAAAACGATTCATGAGTTGTTGGAGGTCTTCAGTAGAGTGGGCAACAATGGCTGCATTATCGGCGAAGAGGAAGTCCCGCTTCCATTTCAGTTGGACTTTGGTCTTCGCTCTCAATCTAGAGAGATTAAAGAGCTTTCCATCTGATCTAGTACGGAGATAGACACCTTCTGTTGCAGTTCCAAAGGCTTTCTTCAGCATGATAGCAAAAAAGATCCCAAACAGGGTCGGCTCACAATAGGACTGAATTAAAAGATAGACATATGATACAACACATGCTCAAAAATAATAATTAATTAAAATCACAATTTGAAACACATTGGTCAAGAAAATGCAGCTCCCACTTGACAGAAAGACACTCAGTTACTGGTCCGTTGCTCAAAACCACTCAAATAAAAAGGTCTTTGCCTATCAGTGGAAGCAGCCAAAGTTGTAGGAAAATGTCAAGTTTTAAATGAAGCTTAATTTATTTATAACATTCCTATTTGTGATACGCTAGTGGCCCTCCTGGATCAGACTGTTGCTCAGGGCCAATTCACAATTTATTATTGTTAATATTTTGTGCCCCACCCTGCCTCCTCCAGGTACTGTCTCTGAGTGGGTGCCCGCCGGAGGAGGCAGGATTCTGAACATTTCCCAGCTGTTTGGCTGGGAAATGAACTGCACTGAACTGCCAAACCAGCAGTTTATGCCCATCTCTACTGGAGTTGCTTGTACAGGCTTGTGTACAGTGATGGAATCAGAGGATGAACAGGGATGTTGCTGTTATCAGTCAGTCTTGTCTAGGCATCAGTTAATAGGCATAAATTGCTATTGCAGGAAATGCCACTAAGTGTGAAATGTGAGCACAAGGCTAAGTTCCCTAGTGCTTGTCAGAAGGAGTAATAACTTGAAATGACAGTTGGGGAAAGTGAAAGAAGAAAATGCCAAAGCAGGATTGTAGTTGAATATTAAGCAGACAAAAATCATTACTAGAGAAGAACTACACAACTTTGACAGTGAATAAATTGAAATAGTTAAAAATTTGGTATACCTTAGTTCAATCATCAATCCAAGTGGAGACTGCAGCCAAGAAATCAAAAGAGGGCCGAGACTAGGAAGGACAGCAGTGAAGGAATTAGAAAAGATATTTATTTATTTATTTATTCATTCATTCATTCATTTATTAAATTTATACCCCGCCCATCTAGACTGAAGCCTACTCTGGGCGGCTAACAATAATAGATAAAATAAAAACAATATAATAATATAAATAAATAAATAAATAATAATTTTTTTAAAAAAATAAAAAAATAGGTGCAAGAATGTCACTTGAGGCCAAGATGAAAGATCATCCATGCTCTTGTATTTCCAATCACCATGTATGGATGAGAAAGCAAGACAATTAAGAAAGCTGAAGGGGGAAAATGTTTTGTTTGAAATGTGGTGCTGGAGAAGAGCTTTACAGATAGCCTGTATTGCCAGAAAGACAAACAAGTGGATCCTAGATCAAATGAAGCCTGAACTATCTCTGCAGGCAAAAATGTTGCCTGGTTAGTAGTTAGATGGGAGATCAACAAGGAATAACAGAGATTTCCAGAGAGAGCTGGGAAAGAATCCTACCTCTCCTGGTTAGAGATGGCAGTACTAGGCCAGAAGGATCAATGGTATGTGTCAGTAGAAGAGGGCTTCCTAATTTCCTATGTTCTCTTCTTTCTGAGCATTCTGGCCATTCCCCTCTCTTGGAAGTCTCAGCAGGCAAGAAAGTCCTTATACTGCTTAGCAAAAATACGGGTAAAGAAGCCGGAAATGCGTAGCAGTATAGTTCGTATTGCAGCTCAACTCTCCCTCCTGCCCCCACTGGCAAAGCTGCATTGCTACTAACCTCTGTCATAGAGGAGTTGTGAGACCGATCAAGCTGGTAGAGCCCTTGATGCATTAAAAACACTACTTCAGTGTTACTGAATCTGCCACTTCCTGGAAACCATGATTTATTGTTCCAATGTCCGAACTGCTGGGCGAGGGCTTGGGCACATCCTGTTCTGCAGTGCACTATTCCATAGCCTTTGATTCTGCTGATCTGAAGCTAAGTGTGAATCTAGCATTCTTAACCCTCCATGGGGCTAGAAGGGTAAAAAGATGATGACAGAACACTCTGGCTCATGCAGCTGATGGCCGTGATTCTTCTGTCCTTCAGGCCTCAGCACCACTCAGCTGAAAGACCTATAATTTCAGAAAAGTGGCAAAAGTGGTCTGGCCATTTCATTCATTCTTGCTTTAATTGAGTGTGAAACATTACAAGTTTCTGTATTTTTATATCTATACTTTGATGCTACGTAGAAATTTGCCATGTTATATATCCTTCTCTTCTGCCTGATGAAGAGGACTTGTCCACGAAAGCTCACATAAAAAATTATAAAAGTTATTTTTTAAGGTATCACCAAGCTTTTATCTTTTTTTTTGACTTTTTACTTTTCTTTTGTTTTCACCTATAACGCTTGCACAGACTAACATGGTTACCCCTTCTACAAGTACAACAGGTCTCCTGATACTGTCAACCAAATCAGAGGAGTAATGTCAGTCAAAGTGATGTAATCTGAGCAAGCCAATCAAAGCAAATATAGTTGTATCTTGGGGGGGGGGGGAAATCCTCTAGTGGACGTTTTATCTCATTAATATGGGTCACATGTTTTAAAATGGATGTTGGGCCCATAATGTTGGTTGCACATCCCTTTAGATCAACACCAGACCCTTCTAAGATATATTTTATGGTCTGCTTGCTTCTCCCTTCCAACCTTGCCACATAAATCCTTGATTTAAAAACAATATAACTTATTTGCAAATAACACCTTGTGCACTTTTCTTGTTTCCTGTTTGAGAGAACAACATTTCTTTAATCTCAGTTGCAAGAAGGCAGGCACCTTGAACTTCAGCAAAGCCAGCAGGAAGCTGATCTCCTTGTGGCACACACACCCTGGAAGACTCTAGGTTCCTGCCATATTGTGTCAAGCTGTGCTTGATTTAGCACAAAAACAGTATCTGTTGAACTGATGCTTTTGCTTTGGAATTACACACAAGTGGGTGGCATGTTTCCTTGTTCTTTCTTTGGAAGTAAAACACAAAGAACAAATAATGAATCACTTTATCCACTAGATGGCATAGTCGAGAATAAAATAATACCGTGAAGCTACTACCAGAGAAAGCAGACCTAAGTTTTATTTTATGTTTTAATCACTCCATTTTTTACTTTTTTAAAAAATGATTGAACCTTTTTTATTATTAATATTATTTTAAGAATGGCAATCTAGGAATGTGAAGTTGTAGCTCTCAGAGATAAATAGAAGGGAGAAATCTCTCTTTTCTCTTCACTACCAGATTTTTCTGTATGAGATTTCCCCTCCCCCTGGGAGGTTTTGTGATTGAATCCAAAGCCTCACAGGATTGGTGCAATTCCTACAAAGAAGGGTATCTTTCCTCTAAAAGGTTCACCAGAAAGGGTATTGCCAGTTTCCTGCCCAGAACAAAGAGAAAAACAAAAAACAAAAAAACTTAACAACTGGGAGTGGAAGTATGGGAAGAAGACTGGCCTCATTTGTATAGGAAGCTGAGAAATCTTCCCCCAGGTGCAGGGGAAAGTATTGACTGGGAAGCTTAGCATAGGAAAACTTGGAAAATTACAGAAAATGAGATATTTTAAATGTCACATCCCTAGTAATGACAACCAACACTCCTTTTTGGAGTTCAGAATTCCATTATTTTCATGCAATGGAGACTTGTGTCATTCAGGAAAGGAGACTTATTTGAGCTGCCTCTGGCTACCATCCCAGGTACACATATCTGTCTGACAGCCCCACCAAGAACCATGAGACTTTAGAGAAAACATGGATTACATCAGGCTCTAGCAGAGGATGATAAGAAGCAGAGCCACTCCATCAATTTGCTGACAGTGTACCTCCATGGGCTTCCTCTTCTCTCTGAAATTATAAGAACTGCTATTTAGCTCTGGGTTTCTCTGTTATCGTCTTCTGTCTCTACCCCTTCTTCCTTTTGTGTCATGTCTCTTAGTGGTGAACCTGCTGGCAGGGACTATCTTCTCTTTTATTGATCATACTTGAAACATCCTGGAAATGTTTTAGGCACTGAAGCAGTGTAACCAGAGTGGAAGGAAGGAAGGAAGGAAGGAAGGAAGGAAGGAAGGAAGGAAGGAAGGAAGGAAGGAAGGAAGGAAGGAAGGAAGATGCTGATATATTTATGGATCTTCTGTCTGCCCATGTGCGTATAAATATGTCCGAGTCTTTAATTGTATATATTCTAAGAGTGAATTCATTATTTCAATATGGGACATTATGGAGCCAAAACGAAATAATGAATGCACAAAGGAAGGTATTTACTTATTTGTTATATTTATACCCTGCCTGTCCTCCAGTGAGCAAGAAGGTGTGTGTTATTCTTCTTCTCACAACAACCCAGGCCAGAGAGTGTGACTACCCCAAGGTTACCCAGTCAGTTTCATAGTTCAGCCCAGAGTAAAACCTAGATCATCCCAGTCAAACTGGTATTATATATATATAATATATAGTATATATATATATATATATATATATATATATATATATATATAGATCCACCTAGATCTACCCATATCACCCGATCTAGCCAGGAGGTGAGGCTGAGGAGCCTAACGCCGAGGGAGGCCCAGAAGGAAAAAACAAGAAACCGGGCCTTCTCGGCAGTGGCTCCTCGTCTTTGGAACAGCCTCCCTCCTGAGATTCGCATGGCCCCGTCGCTGGGCATCTTTAAATGCCAACTGAAAACCTGGCTGTTTAAGCAAGCCTTCCCTCCACCCACCGTCTGAATTTTTGTTATTTTGTGTTTTCTCCCATCTTGGATCATTTTTTATTTAGTAATATATTGTTATGATTTTAAATTGTTAAATTGTTACATGATATGTTGTTACCCACACAGAGTAGTCTATATGACTAGATGGGTGGGCTATAAATGTAATAAATAAATAAATAAATAAATAAATAAATAAATAAATAAATAAATATAAGCGTACTCAAGAGAAATCCGAAGAATCCCAGAACTCTTAAAAATCATAAAGGAGGACCCAAAAAAGGGAGAACTGAACTGCAAGACTGTTGACTAAGGACTGAGCATGGAAAGCTAGCTCACTTGGGAGTGAGGATAATTGGAATTCAGAATGAGGGCATGGATGGCTGACCAACTGGAATCTTGAACAGGAACAATAAAGGCTGCAATATTTTGTTAATATACATTGTATTGTTGAATATTATTTTCTACACATACAATAGGAGAAACATATTTTAAAAGGCTGAGAAATCCGAAAGTTGATGGCAGATCAATTGGAGAGGGGCAATTTTGCTGTGTTGGCTATGTGGTTTTATGACTCATGGCCCATTTTCTGAACAATTTGCCTTCACCCCCAGTATTATACTATCCTTACCTGATGATGTGTTCTGGAGAACTTGAAAGATCATCTGATTTGTAATGTTTGTAGTGTTTCATGATCCAATGAAAGTATTTCTCATCCTTGAACTTTGTTGGAAGACCAAAAAGTCATTGTTCTGGTTTGGTTCCCAGTAGTGAAGCCAATGGCTTTCTTGATTGTCTCATCATCCTCTGCTGGACCCATGGAGCCACAGCTAGCACCAACATTGCCTTTGTTTCATGTCACTTTATAACTGGGTTTTTCACCTAGGCATTTGGGGCCTCATGAGATCCTGGCCAAGTTTGATCAGAATGGTAAGGTTCATGGTTAGTTTTGTCCCGGTTGTTAGTTTATATCCAATTGCTTTATCTTGAAATGTTTGAATGCTCTTGAATATTTAAAGTACTTTTACTGATTGTATCCCACCCTGAGATCTAGTGAAATAGGTTACCTTAAAAATATCTTCATTAATTAAATATGTAATAAATACCCCATGGTTCGAGCTCTGTCAGAAGGGGATTCTGATATATCTTGTGGCCCTTCGGGACCAAAGGTTTACAGCCTAAAAATGGCCATACTTCTCAGAAGGGTGCTGCTGTGATTGTTGTATGAAACCTCTGGATAATCACTGGTTGTTGTTGTTGTGTGTGTTTTTACTTTTTACTTTGAGGATTAAAGATTATTCAGAGCTATGTTGCCCCAGATAGATAGATAGATAGATAGATAGATAGATAGATAGATAGATAGATAGATAGATAGATAGATAGATAGATAGATAGATAGATAGATAGCTGTTGCCATAGTTCCCTGGGTTTTGTTTGTCTATTCAAAACAGTAGGAACACACTAATAATGGAAGGTAACCAAGGCAATAATTAAAAAGCAAGCTTTCCTTGTTTTATTTGTTCATGGTTAATGAGCATGCAGGTAAATCCCTTAAGAAATCTGTTAGGGGCCCATTAAAAATCATGCAATTTGTCATGTAAGGGCAGATCATAAATATTTGCAATACAGTTAAAATATAATTCTGGTTTTATGGTCCTCCTCACATATTGGGAATATTGAGAAATGAACCATACATCACATTGAATGTACAAGTGTTCATTTTTGTGAACAATTATTATTCATTTTAGTCCCTGAGCTTGAAATGAGGCGTTCTTGGTTTCTACTTAATGTTTTTTTTAAAGGTTGTTAATATGTAGTTGTTACAAGAGTGGTGTGGTGTTGGCGATAAAAAAGAAAAACAAATTCCAAAATAGTTCATGTGCCATCTGAATTACCAGTGCCTAAGCATGTTTACTCAGAAATAAGTCCCATGTCACAAAATGGGAATTACTCTCAGTTTAGTACATATTGTACTCTTGAGTTCACTGTTGAGTAGGGTGGGCTAAATGGAAAAAAATCTTAATTCTCAAAATTCAGACACACTTTGTTTAGGTTCTCTCAGTGTTTCACCTTTTCGTCTTCCTTGGTTCGTTCACAAAATAATTTCCTTTATTTAGTATTAGAGAAAGACTGACCCTGAGGAGAAAAAAACCTTCTGGCATGTCAAGACATGGCAAAACTCTGTGTCATCATGTGCACAGATGCATATACTACAGTTATTCATGTTAGTCTCTTCAGGTCAGGATTAATGATTTGTTTCAGGGACTCAGGAGGAAGAAGGACTGGTATGTGGGGGAGATGTAGTCAACTTGATTTCACATTTTTTCCTACCGCTTCCAAAGCATTTGATTATCTATTCGCATTTATCAGAGAGGCCAAGTTGGCTCTTCATCTCAAAAGTTCACGACCTAAAGTGACGTTCTTTGGAATTAGGTGCAGTGCTTAGTCAAGGCATCATTCACATACCTGGCAAGCACACAATTTTGGTTTTAATGTGACAAAGGCAGAGACAGAACTTTGTGAAAGGAGTTCTCAGAAGGGAAAGATGGTGAGGGTTTGTTTTTGCTTTTGTTTTGGTAGAGTTCAGGTTTTTCAAACAGTTTAGCTCAGGTCACCCAAAGCTAGAGGTGTATCAAGCCTTCATACCCTGTGTTACAAACTTTATAGGTTAATGTAGACATTTCCAGGGAGCTTAAGCATGTTAATCTGTTGCAGCAAGAACAACAATCTTGTGGCCATTGAAATACTAGCATATAAAATGAGAACAACAAAACAGTGAGCAGAACAAGAAAATCAACCAATTTCATTTGATTGACTTTCAATTCACCCAACCACAACATATTTTCTCAGCTGAAAACTGAACTGTGTTAAGGTGCAAAGCTCTGTAAGTGTGTCCAATTCAACACACTTATGGAGTCCTCTGAAGACATTTGTGTCCAGTGTGCAAAGGCCCTGGTGGCTTTTGGGGGTGGGGCTTATCTGCACAGTGGACAGAAAAAACACCTGCAAATGTTCTCTTCCTTAATACAGAAGTGCATCTTGACGTGTTGAGAATCCCTGCTGAAGAAATAGTCAGCCATTGAAAGATTATTTGCTACTGAACACAAACTAAACATCCAGCACTTTTTTCATTATCAACCAATCCAAACAAAATTTGTATTTTTGTGAAAATAACTGTATTTTATATTAATAGCATTGTATTTTGTTCAAACAACAGGGTTTATAAAACACAAAATGTAATTTTTGTGTGTAAAAAACTATTTCAGCAGATACTTAATTTTAAAAAAGTGATAAAATGGAAAAAAGCAGAAAAAACTTTGTAATCGCATTGAATAGGGAGAAAACTTTTGAAATTTTCATTCTTATTTGAAAAATGAAATATGTGAAGACTTATATCCCTAGTTGCCACCTGACTAGGGTTCTGAGTACTCTGTTGGTCCGAAAATGCTCTTTGTAATCTGAATCAGATGGAAAAGAATGAAAACCTTAGAAAAGATAGTTTAGAAGTGACTGCAAACTTTGCTGCTTTCCAGTTTATCTATATGATGTTTAATATAATGTATAATCATCGTTTCAGTTTTCTAGATACCACTGCCAATGACATAATAGACAACATGTGGCACTTCAGGGACACTAACTTAATAAAGCTTATCTGCTCTTTGTTTGAAAATGAATTTGCAATGCCAAGTAATGAACAAGATAGTTGACTTTGGCTCTGAAAGTTACAGTCTGAGGCTCCCTTGTGACAATTGTGTTTCTGCACACATTTCCTTAATAGCATTGCCTTCCACAGAGATTCAATTTGTCACATCCAGGAGGCACAACTTCCTTGTTTTCTGTATCCTGCAATTGATTGAGTCTCGCTTGAAATAATCTGAAGAGAAATGAAACAGAAGAAGTAGCATCATTTCATGCAGGTGAGTCAGCCACTCTGCATTGATATCTATTCAGTTCCTCAGATTAGGCATCCTTCAGTCTTGAGAGACTATGGTAACGTGCTCTGTATGGAGGACTTGGAACAGCGTCTAGTGTGGCTGAGAAGGCCAATTCGAGAGTGACAATCCCTTCCACACTGAAGACAAATACAATCTGTCCCCTGTCCAGCTCCCTGATTTTGCTGCTTTCGGGACTGCCTCTTTGCCTCGGCCTGCTGGACAAGTGTCTCTTCAAAATGGGAGAGGCCATGATGCACTGCCTGCCTCCAGGCTGAATGCTCAGATGTCAAGGTTTCCCATCTGTTGAGGTCCATTCCTAAGGCCTTCAGATCCCGCTTGCAGATATCCTTGTATCACAGCTCTGGTCTCCCTCTGGGGCACTTTCCCTGCACTAATTCTCCATACAGGAGATCTTTTGGAATCCGACCGTCAGCCATCCTCACGACATGCCCAAGCCAATGTAGACATCACTGTTTCTGTAATGTATACATGCTAAAAATTCCAGCTTGTTCTAGGACTGCTCTACTTGGAACTTTGTCCTGCCAGGTGATACCAAAAATGCGTCGGAGACAATGCATATGGAATGTGTTCAACTTCCCCTCCTGCCGTGCACAAAGGGTCCAGGACTCACTGCAGTACAGGAGTGTGCTCAGGACACAGGCTCTATAGACCTGGATCTTGGTATATGCTGTCAGCTTCTTATTAAGCCATACTCTCTTTGTGAGTCTAGAGAACGTGGTAGCTGCTTTGCCAATGCGTTTATCCAGCTCGACATCTAGGGAGAGAGTGTCAGAGATCGTTGAGCCAAGGTACACAAAATCATGTTGTTGTTGTTTAGTCGTTAAGTCATGTCTGACTCTTCGTGACCCCATGGACCAGAGCACGCCAGGCCCTCCTGTCTTCCACTGCCTCCCGGAGTTGGGTCAAATTCATGTTGGTAGCTTCAGTGACACTGTCCAACCATCTCGTCCTCTGTCGTCCCCTTCTCCTCTTGCCTTCACACTTTCCCAACATCAGGGTCTTTTCCAGGGAGTCTTCTCTTCTCATGAGATGGCCAAAGTATTGGAGCCTCAGCTTCAGGATCTGTCCTTCCAGTGAGCACTCAGGGTTGATTTCTTTCAAAATGGATAGGTTTGTTCTCTTTGCAGTCCAGGGGACTCTCAAGAGTCTCCTCCAGCACCACAATTCAAAAGCATCAATTCTTCAGAGGTCAGCCTTCTTTATGGTCCAGGTCTCACTTCCATACATCGCTACTGGAAAAACCATAGCTTTGACTATGCGGACCTTTGTCGGCAAGGTGATGTCTCTGCTTTTTAAGATGCTGTCTAGGTTTGTCACCGCTTTCCTCCCAAGAAGCAGGCATCTTTTAATTTCGTGGCTGCTGTTACCATCTGCAGTGATCATGGAGCCCAGGAAAGTAAAATCTGTTGCTGCCTCCATATCTTCCCCTTCTATTTGCCAGGGGGTGATGGGACCCGTGGCCATGATTTTTTTGATGTTGAGCTTCAGAATATTTTTGGTGCTCTCCTCTTCACCCTCATTAAGAGGTTCTTTAATTCCTCCTCACTTTCTGCCATCAGAGTGGTATCATCTGCATATCTGAGGTTGTTGATATTTCTTCCGGCAATCTTAATTCCGGCTTGGGATTCCTCCAGTCCTGCCTTTTGCATGATGTATTCTGCATATAAGTTAAATAAGCAGGGAGACAATATACAGCCTTGTCGTACTCCTTTCCCAATTTTGAACCAATCAGTTGTTCCATATCCAGTTCTAACTGTTGCTTCCTGTCCTACATATAGATTTCTCAGGAGATTTCTTTTTTTTGGAGGAGACTCAGGAGATTCACAAAATCATGAAGAACCTCCAATTCTTGTGTGGAGATGGTAATAGAGGGAGGTGAGTCCACGCCCAGGCCTTGCTAAAGCGATTCATGAGTTGTTGGAGGTCTTCAGCAGAGTGGGCAACAACAGCTGCATCATCGGCGAAGAGGAAGTCCCTTCAGCTGGACTTTGGTCTTCGCTCTCAATCTAGAGAGATTAAAGAGCTTTCCATCTGATCTGGTCCGGAGATAGACAACTTCTGTTGCAGTTCCAAAGGCGTGCTTCAGCATGATAGCAAAAAAGATCCCAAACAGGGTCGGCGCGAGGACACAGCCCTGTTTCACTCCACTTCGAATGTCAAAGGGATCTGATGTTGAGCCATCAAAAACTACAGTGCCTTTCATTTCCTCATGAAAGGACCTGATGATGTTAAGGAGTCGAGGTAGACAACCAATCTTGGGAAGTATTTTAAAGAGGCCGTCTCTGCTAACCAAATCAAAGGCTTTTGTGAGATCTATGAAGGCCACAAAGAGTGGCTGTTGTTGTTCCCTACATTTCTCCTGCAACTGTCTGAGGGAGAATACCATGTCAGTGGTGGATCTATTAGCTCAAAATTAGAGATGGGGACGAATATAAAAACGGATCGCTTTTTCCGACGAATACAGCTGATTCGTTAAATATTTGTCGATCCGTATTTGTGGGTTCCAGAGACCCCCACGAATATGAAGGGATGAATATTTACCTGTTTTTATTCGTTCTTCGTAATAAAAAACAAAAAAAACAAACCATTCCGCCTACCAGCCGCCGATCAGCTGATCGGCTGCAGAAAGGCAGCCACCACCCCACACAGCCACCCAATACCACAGCCTACCCACCCCCTTCCTTTCCCTACCTTAGGCCCCACGCCACCCTACCCCACACCCACCGACACCCTCTTACCTTAATCGCTGCTGCCGAGGTCTTCTGGCCTCGGAGACACGCATGTAAAAATGGAGACTGGCTGTCCTTTGCAAAGATGGCAGCTGCTATCCAGGCTGCCCTTTGCAAAGATGGCAGCTGCAGCTTCCCTACCCTAAATGAAGCCACAGCCGCCATCTTTGCAAAGGGCAGCCAGTCTCCTTTTTTACACTGCGAAGGCCTGATGGAGACCTCGGCAGCAGCTATTAAGGTAAGGGGGTGTTGGTGGGAGTAGGGTGGGGGCTAAGGTAGGGAAAGGAAGGGGGTGTGGGGGTAGGCTGTTGGGGTGGCTGGCTGTGTGTGTGTGGGGTGGCTGCCTATCGGCTTCTGATCAGCTGATTGGCGGACGGTAGGCAGAATAGGCTTCTGTGCCGTGTGGTAAACTCCCCTGGGGGGACCCAATTTGTGGGGCAATAACTGGGACGTCCGATATCCAATCTTCACCAAAGTTGGCAGGCATGTTGGGGAAAGACATAGGAAGCTCCTTTGTGATTCTGGAGTCTCTAAGTACCTGGGGGGAGCTTTCCTGTGGGGGTCCTCTTTGTGACTATATAACTTGAGGGTCCATGATCCCATGTTCACTAAACTTTCAGGGGTTGTAGAAAAGTGTCTGTGGAGGCTTCCCTGCAAAATTGGTGTCTCTAGGTCATCGGGGGCCAGTGTTAGAGCCATTTAAATTGCAGACAAATTGACAGATCGATCCATCGATTCGTCAAAGAATATTCATATATTCGTATTTGTTGATCCGGTAACCTTGACGAATAACGGATCAAAACAAATTGCCATTTTTTTTTATTTGTTCCCATCTCTACTCGAAATCCACACTGTGATTCTGGATAGACTGTCTGCAAGCACCTGGAGTCTCTTCAGCACAACACGGGCAAGCAGCTTCCCTACAACGCTGAGAAGAGAGATGCTATGGTAGTTATTGCAGTCGCCCCTGTCTCCTTTGTTCTTATACAAGGGAATCCAAGGCCGCTTTTATTTCTGCTATAGTTGGTTCACTGTCCAACTCTTCCAAGATAGGCAGGCACTCGATGTTATTTAGTGCCTCTTTAGTTACTACATTCTCTCTGGAATATAGCTCAGAGTAGTGCTGCACCCAGCGTTCCATCTGCTGTGCTCGGTCCTGGATGATCACGCCTGTAGCAGACTTCAAGGGAGCAGATTTCTTCTGTATTGGACCTAAAGCCTGCTTGATACCGTCATACATTCCCTTGATGTTATCTGTGTCCGCTGCTATCTGTATCTGAGAGCAGAGCTGAAGCCAATAATCATTAGAACATCTCCTGGCAGTCTGCTGGACTTTGCTATGAGCAACTCGAAGAACCTGCAAGTTGTACTCCCTAGGACAGGCTCTGTATGCTGCTAGAGCTCTCCTATTTTCCTCGATGGCTGGCATCAACTCCTCTGAATGGGCTTCAAACCAGTCTGCCATCTTTTTGGTCTTCTTGCCAAATTCAATTCCTCAATACCATTTCCTGATTGTGCGATATCGTGCATCTGTATCCACAATTCAAAATGCCAGGAAATGGCCTGATATTGCTACACAACATCATGCCCACATTGCCAGCAGGAAAAAAGATGCCAATATTTCCACAGCAAAGGGCAGTCTGAATGTTCACAACAATGGCAGGAGTCAAGATGGTCTCCACTTACGGGCTACCTTCTTGTGCTCACTGCCATTCACAAAGTGAAACCAAGCAAGGAAAAATCCCAGAAGCGGACTCCTTTTTTCATCAGTAAATCATTTCTCACCCAAACACAAAGCAATTGTCAAGGCTGTTTGTTAACAAGTGTGAATGTTGATTTGCTCTGCCAGCACAAGATCATTGCTGCAGTCTTGTGCAGTCTAAGTTTCCAGACTCAGATACAAACTAGCAGGAATGAGAAACATTTGCAACCACAACTACCTTGTTGGCTGTGAGATTGTAGTTCACACCCCTCAAAATCTTTCCCATCTCTGCAAACCACTGTCTAAAATCCTGTTCTATAATTTACACATGCATAAGGCTGATGATATGATCAGCAGGTGCAATTTTTTAACATTTAAATATTTCCAACTTCTGTACCATGGCCCCTGTGTAATCCTTTTCATCATTGGGAAGCTGTGGGAACTGTGGGATGGGAGAAAGAATTCTTTATTTACTGAAAATCGCAGCTGCCATGATTATTCCTTTTGTTTTTTTTCTGTAATTTTCTTTAAAATCACTCCTGGTGATGATATAATCAGCCTTATGTGGACTTAAGTTATTGAACAGGATTTCAGCCAGTGTTTTAAAATTGTATGCTGCTGCCTTAATTTAGTTTTATGTATGTCAAATGTTCCTAGTTTTCTCAAAATGTCAGCCATAATAAAATCACAAAGATCCTTCTTGTTAAAGCTGTATAGTTAAAGGAAGGTAACAGTCAACTTCTGTCTTCTGAGTAGGTTTCAGTAGACTGGTTGTCTAAAATCTTCCTCAAAAAATTGTTAAAGCTATATGCTTTCAAAATAGCCCATCTTGTTTCTGGATAGAAAGAAGGAGGGAACATTTTTCCCTGTTTTTCCAGGGGCAAGAAGAAATTCTGCAACTCTTTCTTGGGGCAGGGCTCAACCTCAGTTGGCTATAGCACAAGTACCCTTCCCCTCCCCAGCAGTTCTTGTTTTTGTTTTCCTCTCGCTCCAGAAGGCAACAACATCAATTATGCTGGCAGCTTGACCCCTGTTTTGCATCCCCCACAAAGATGGAGGATACCAAACGTGCAGGACATCATGGAAGGTGGGGAAGAAGGGATGCTACTCACCACACATCCATGAAGAATACTCAAATTCTGCATACTCAATTCTGCAAAGCAGGCCTTTTTGAAATGAGAAAAAAATTGAGAGAAATAAAAATCTCAGAAGTTTTCTCAGAAGACTAGAAAAGGGGGAGCACGTGATCCAGAAACACCATTATTGACTCACTAAAATATATGAAAAATATCCAGTCTTGTTGCCTGCAGGACTCAAAGGTTCATATTTTAGTAATGTAATAAAAGTATTATCCACTCATTTCTTGAAAAATTATCTGCTAAGAAATTTCAGCTCAGCCCTAGCTATCACCTCCTCGTGTTTCTTGTTCCTCTTCTGTAAAAGCCTCACAGTCAGTTTGTCAGGTACAAAGAAAAAAAAAGACCAAAGAGAATTGGCCAAAAGCCCCACTAAGCATGCTAACATAAAAGAGAATGCAGTCTCTACCACCGAATAATAAGCTAACTATTACTGCAGCACAGTTACTGCCTTTTCTTGTCCCCAGACCTTTGGTTGAGAGGGGGGAAATCCAGTTCTCTATCATGTAGAGAGATGGTTTCAGATTTCTTGTAGGACTCTCCCCAGAACCAATTACCTCAGGAGGTGGTGAGTGCTCCAACGCTGGAGGCATTCAAGAAAAAATAGGACAAACCATCTGTCAGATCTACTTTGATTTGGATTCATGCACTATTCTATGATTCTATAATTCGAATACATATCAAACCCCATAATACCCAAAGGTAGCATCAAGACATGCTAGTAGAAAAGACTGCTCATCTTTTGTTTTTGTTTCTGTCAATTAATTGACATGTAGGGGAGAGTTTAATACAGGCAAAAACTGCTCGATAGCTGAGCTCAGTGGTTTTGGTATCTGGCTCTGGAGCCAGAGGTTGGGAGTTTGATTCCCCATTCTGCGTCCTTGACACAGGTTGGATTCAATTATTCATAACTCTGCAGTTCTAAGACGAACTGAGCCAGAAATCTTAAACCAATTTACTAAATCCCACTGAAATAAATGAGACTTACATATGAGTAAGCATACCTAGCAAAGTTCGATTATAATTTATGGATGTACATAGGACCTCTGACTGGGTCTGTTTTCAAATATGGGCATGCAGATTGATTCCCAGCTGCCTAGGCCCCTTTTGCTGATACTCCAACCTGATCCTTGTTGAGATTTGTGATAGTGTTTACTTTTTCCCCGTGAAAGACCCCATTCTTCTTCGTGGCCTCTGTGAATGCACACTAATGGGTTAAATCTGCGCATGCGCAGAGGCCTCGGAATATTCTAGAGCTCAGACAGACTTGTCGGACCACCCTCCCCCACAGCTCACGTGGTCCGCCCGTCGCTTCAGTTCTTCTTTTTCCGCTGCTGAAAGAGGTCTCTTTTCCTAGAGCTCTTCCTCATCGCCTGGAAATCAAAGAAGAAAACGTTTTCACTTCATCGTTTGATCGCTTTAACTGTTCGTTCGTATTTCTATTACAAAAAAAAAAAAGACTGTAGTTTAGCCCCCTCCCCCCTCCAAGTTGTTGCCTTCCCACCTTTTATGGCACCTAAAGTTTCGTTTAAAAGTTGTCCCTCCTGTTCCAAGAAGTTTCCAACTTCTGACGGGCATAGACTCTGTTTACTGTGTTTGGGTGAGACCCACAAGCCCGCGTCCTGTGTCCATTGTAAGAGCTTCACCAAGCAGGCTCTGAAGCTGAGGGACCTACGTCTTCGGGCTGCCTTGTGGCAAAAGTCGCTGGAGCCGCCAAACATGGACGCTCCCTCCCTCACACAGCGCTCCGCCACGTCTCCTGTTTCAACTTCAGCTCTCTCACCAAAGCCTAAAGCTTCCAAGTCTAAATCCTCTCATCAAACTGATTCTGTTTCCAAAAAGAAGCATCAGGCGCCTAAGACCAAAAAGACGAAATCGGCTTCGTCTCCTCGACAACTGTCTCCACAACGTTCGACTAGCCACTCTGTGGTCGATCTTGATTCAGTCAGGCACTTGTCTCCTCCTGTGCACTTGGAACCGCCATCCCCGCTACTTGCGGGACCGGCCACGACGCTTGACACTTCAGCAACAGCTAAAGCCGCCCCCTCCTCAGTGCCTTCTAGCCCCGGTTCGCCTCCAGGTTCGTGATCTCCGCTGGGCTCGGAGCCCCCATGCTCCCCTGAAGTCGTTACCATCAAGAAAAGGAAGGCAAAAAGGCACCATATCGATCTGCCTGATACTGAGGAGGGCGAGCCTCCGAGGCATTCGGGGCTCAAGGGCTACAAAAGACCTAAGCCTCGCAGGCATCGGTCTAAGAATTACAAGGAGAAGGCTCGGTACCGCAAACAACAGCTTCGCTGGTACCGTAAGATGCACCAAGCTTACGATCCCCGCCTTCTCTATGACTTTGACTCCTCACCGGATACCTCGAGTTCGTCCGATTCTTCCGGTACCGACTATGAGTCTGACTACTCTTTACCTCCTGATACCAGGAGACACAGGAAACGTCGCCGACACGATACCTCTGATTCTGATTTTTCTCCACTCCCTGATACTAAGAAACGTAAGAAGAGACGATACCGTGGAGATTCCGAATCTGACAGTTCTCCACCTCATGGTACCAGAAAACAGAAAAGGCTTCGATACCCTGACACTACTCCGGTACCGTCGTCCTTTACATCTCATGTACCATCAGTACCAACCAAGACCAGAATAGAGGTCCCTACGGTACCAACGGAGACTCATTCCAGGGATACTTCTAAGGTTGACAGGAAACGTTCTGAGTCTTCTACTCACACCATCCCTAAGGTACCTGAACCACTCGGTACAGACAATGCTGGTACCGTACACGGTACCAAGAGGAAGTCAAAGACATATGCCTACATGGAAAAAAACAAGAAACGCCAGAGGTCTCATCTTCCTTCTGACGACTCTTCTTCTTCATCTCGCGATTCCGACTCCGAGGCTTCTGAGTCTACGGCACCAGACCACTCACCACCTAACATGAACACACCGGACTCTGATATTTGTGATGGCCTGCCTCCATCCCCTACTTCGGAGTTTCATTCTTACTCTAACATGGTTCAGAGGATTGCAAAAGCCCTCGAACTAACAGTTCATCAACCTCCGTTAGCAGAATCTGACAAGGTTTACGGGGATATCGACGAGGAGTCAGCGCCTCCTTTGCGTCTCTCCTTTATCCCATCCTTATTCCGTGTACTTAAACAGACCTGGGATAAGCCTTTCTCTGTCCCGCAAATGGCCCGGCGTGTCGAAAACCTATATAAGATCCATGGTACGGACACGGACTTTCTGACTAAGCATCCTCCTCCTAACTCTGTGGTTGTGGATGCCACACAAGCCAGATCTCGCTCAAGATCTACTGTCACACCTAGCAACAAAGAGGGAAGGAAGCTCGATGCATTGGGAAGGAGAGTTTATTCCCTGGCATCTTTCATCGTCAGGGCTGCAAATTACTTGGCGGCTATGAGCGCCTACCACATCAACTTATGGAACCGTGCACTTCCATCTCTTCAGGCAGCCCCAGCAGAACTTAAACCAAGAGGTCTTTCTCTCCACCAGGAAGCGATGTCACTCGCTCGGCAAGAGAGAGTGACGGCCCGGCACATCATTGAAGCTGCCTCCAAACACCTCATGACTGGCGTGGCCCTCCGAAGACATGCTTGGCTTCGGTCAGCCACTATTTCTGATGATGTCAAATTCAGGATAGAGGACTTACCTTTCGATGGCTCAGGGTTGTTCGATCCTAAGACCGATGACATCCTGGAAAGTCTACAAAAAATGAAGAGAACAGCACGGTCTTACAACGTGCAACCTTTCTATAGACCGCAAAAATTCCCATGGAAACGCCAGTACCCTTATAATTCATACAGGCCTTACAATGCTAAGAACAAGTTCCTCCCTCAACAGTCCTCATCTTACCAACCAAGGCAACCAGATCAACGCAATCGGTCCCGACATTTCTACAGGAAACCTGACAAAAAGTCTAAACAGAGTCTTTGACTCCCTCGCCATACCTCGATCCTATGGCATCCTCTCCGTTCGTCTTGCCCCTTTCCTTTCGGCATGGTCTCACGTCACCTCAGATACCTGGGTGCTTTCCATCGTCGCCCGCAGCTACGCCATAGAATTTTGGGACATGCCACCCTCAAGGGTTGTTTCTACTCCTTCCTCCGTCACCTTAAGAAACGAAGTAAAAATTCTTCTAGAAAAATCAGCCATCTCGCCCGTCACCCCAGATCCCTCCAACCCTGGTTTCTTTTCGAGGTATTTTCTCGTTCCCAAAAAGGACAAATCACTTCGTCCCATTTTAGACCTAAGGGACTTAAATTATTTCATCAAAAAGCGCCGTTTTCGCATGGTGACCTTGCAACGCATTCTTCCGCTAATCCAGCAAGGAGACTGGTTTTCCGTGATCTACTTGAGCGATGCTTACTTCCACATTTCCATCAGGAGCGATCACCGCAAGTACCTCCGCTTCTCCCTAGGAGGGTCCACGTTCCAGTTCAACGCTCTGCCATTCGGGCTTTCTATGGCTCCACGAGTGTTCACCAAATGCATGGCTCCAGTGGCGGCTTTTCGTCAGCTGGGCATAGCAATCTATCCATACATAGACGATTGGCTCCTCGTTGCTCACTCGAAAGATCAGGCGATAAAACACACAAACATCGCCTTATCTCTCTTGGCGGATCTGGGTCTCAAGGTCAACTACAAGAAATCGATGCTCTCCCCGTCTCAAACAATGCCCTACATAGGGGCCATATTAGACTCTCGTTCAGCAAGAGCTTTTCTTCCCCAGGAGCGCGCGGACAAAATTCGCTCCTTGCTCCTTCACTTCCGTCCGCTGTCATGGGTAACAGCTCATCAAGCCCAAAAACTCCTGGGACTCATGGCGTCCACCACGTCCATCATCCAGCATGCGAGGCTCAAGATGAGATCCCTGCAGGCTTGGTACCTGTCTCTGTTCAACCCGATGACAGATCCTCCCAACATGCGCCTTCAGGTGACTCGCGAGCTTGCGCACCAACTCCGCTGGTGGACCAGCCCAGAAAACATGTTTCTAGGACGACCGTTCGCACTGCTTCTACTTACCTCGAGAATCACGACCGACGCCAGCCCGGTCGGCTGGGGAGCCCACTGTGCAGGTCTTCATGTCCACGACACGTGGTCAGCAAGGGAGACGCTTCTCCATATAAACAATCTGGAACTGCTGGCCATCTTCAAGGCGTTTCGGGCGTTCCTCCCTCTCATCCAAGGCACAGCTGTCCAGGTTACCACGGACAATACGACAGCGATGTACTATGTCAACAAGCAGGGAGGCACCCATTCCCTTCCTCTGCTGTACCTGATGGTTCAGTTTTGGGAATGGTGTCTGGAATTCCACATCTTCCCGTCTGCTGTACACATCTCCACCCAAGACAATACGTGGGCGGACCACCTAAGCAGACGAACGTACCAAATGCATGAGTGGTCCCTCGACCATCACACCTTCCTCACGATTTGCAAGAGGTGGGGTTTTCCCATGATAGATGCCTTTGCGACCATGACGAACAGCAAGTGTGCCACCTATCTCTCACGTGCAGGACTAGGACACAATTCACTAGGGGATGCCCTCATGGTATCTTGGACGGACAGTTTCATGTACATGTTCCCTCCAATTCCTCTCCTACTGCGAACAATAGTAAAAATAAAACAGGACAATGCCAACGTGATCTTGATAGCACCGTATTGGCCCAGACAACCATGGTTCACCATGCTACAGACGATGTCATCAGAGTCCATGAGACTTCCGTCTATTCCTCATCTGCTGACTCAGAATCAAGGGAGAACATTCCATCCCGATCTCCAATCTCTACACCTCACGGCGTGGAGAATTCTACCACAATAGACTCCATACTGTCAAATTCAAGGAAACCTTCTACTACTCACCTTTATTCTTACAAATGGCGGGCATTCACTAAATTTGCTACCGCCCATAATCTTCCCACATCTCCAACTACACTGGACTCTGTACTCCTTTTCCTTTCTTACCTCTTTGACCATCATTTGTCGCTGTCCACGTTAAAGGTCTACCTTTCAGCGATTGTGGCGCATCAGCCCTTGGACTCTGACGCCGCCTTGTTGTTCCGTCACCCTAAAATGAAAAGATTTCTACGTGGTGTGACGCACCTTGCTCCTCCACGGAATCAACCTACGCCACAGTGGTCTCTCCACACTGTCTTGAAACGCCTTTCGCTGCCACCGTTTGAACCTCTGGCCACAACTGCTGAACACTTGTTGACCTTTAAGGTCATTTTCTTGGTTGCAGTCACCTCCGCCAGGAGGGCTTCGGAACTGGCGGCTCTCCGGGTTGACCCTCCTTTCTTGCAGTTTCATCCTGACAAAGTTACATTATACCCAGATATCTCCTTCCTGCCCAAAGTTTCTACTGAGTTTCATGTTCGGCAGCCAATCATTCTGCCTACATTCTTTCCCAAGCCGTCTACTGATGTAGAGAGGTCACTTCATCTGTTGGATGTGCGCAGGGCTTTGTCTTTCTACGTTGACAGGACTGCTTCTTTCCGTCAGTCCAAACACTTGTTTGTTTCCCCTCATCCACCACGTAGAGGTTTGCAGGTATCGCCTCAAACCATTTCCAAGTGGCTAGTGAAAACCATCACCCTAGCCTATGAACTGGCAAAGAAGACACTACCACATCCGGTGAAAGCCCACTCCACCAGAGCTTTAGCTACATCTACTGCCTTTCTCAGAGGCGTTCCGGTGCAAGACATTTGTAGAGCTGCCATTTGGTCCACGCCGTCGACCTTTGTTTCTCATTATCGGCTCGATGTGCGGGCCAAGGAGGATGCCAGCTTTGGACGTGCGGTTCTGTCTGCTGTTTTGCCGTGACGTCCCTCCTCCTTCCTCAAGGTAAGCTTGTCAGTCACCCATTAGTGTGCATTCACAGAGGCCACGAAGAAGAAAGAGAGGTTACTTACCTGTAACTCTGGTTCTTCGAGTGGTCCTCTGTGAATTCACACGTCCCGCCCATCCTCCCCTCTTCTGTCACGTCTGTCTCTAAATTTGAGCAGCAGCGGAAATTGGGAACTGAAGCGACGGGCGGACCACGTGAGCTGTGGGGGAGGGTGGTCCGACAAGTCTGTCTGAGCTCTAGAATATTCCGAGGCCTCTGCGCATGCGCAGATTTAACCCATTAGTGTGAATTCACAGAGGACCACTCGAAGAACCAGAGTTACAGGTAAGTAACCTCTCTTTCCTGATAATGGGAAAGTACCAACAGCAAGGCCTGGTCATAGACTGAATGGTGCAAGTAGGATCTAAGGATGGCTTTCTAATTTTCTCTTGAATGTCTCCAGTGCTGGAGCACTCACCACCTCTTGAGGTAATTGGTTCCATTGTCATACTGCTCCAACAGTTACAAAGTTTTTTCCTGACATTCAACTGAAACGTGGCTTCCTGAAACTTGAGTCCATTATTATGTGTCCTGCACTCTGGGATGATGCCAGTTTGAGGGGAACATGTATTTCTGGCCAGGGTCTGGGTCCCCCACCCCATTTCCAAGATTCCTTTCCTTCCTTAAGAACAAACAAAGCATGCAGTTGATGGTTGGAAGGTTTAATAAGCTTGAAGATGCAAATATGTTTAAATGCTGAGCATGATTATTTCATGTATTGCAACAAAATTCACCAAAGAACATTTATTCTGTGAGAATTCAATTTATTTTTGTTAGGATTCCTAAATAATTTATAGAGAAAGTTCATGTTTCTTTCTCTCCAGTGAGGTACTAAATTTATTTAATGGAAAATAAACGGCTACTGTATGTGTGGGAAAGATCAAAATAGCACTGTTGATTTTTTTTCCCCAAACAAAACTTCTGAAGACATACCACACTGACAAAGGGTGCTAAATGGTAAAATGACATTAGTACCCCCGAGCGTGATAGAAATTAAATGAGTTGGTTTATGTATATGTTAAAGGTTGGAAGGTCAGCTATAGCTTTCTCAAAAGGTCCAGGGAAGACTGAGTGGTAATTTACTATTCTCTCAATCTCAATCCAATGTATATGTAAATATATTTAAATGCATCCAGTTAAGGATTTAAATGGCAGAGGGGGAAGCAAGAAGCCATAGACTTTTACCACTTGCACTTCTTAAAAAATTGTACTAACAGGCAAGATGTAAGTGGTCGTAAACTGGTTGACTGTTATTATAATGTCAGGAAGCCAGCATAAGTACAGCCACTTGCACTTGTTGAGAGTGTGAATGGGTGAGAATTTTGAATTCCTTTATAAGAACGTCCAAGATTCACAAATTTCTGCATATTTTGAATGGAAAATAACTGATATTTAAGAAACTGGAAGGTAGAAAAAACAAAATATGTAGATTTGTCCATCTAGAATGCATGGTTTGGATGCACAGGGTTTTATTTCCTGTGCATTCAAGTATGTTGGTGCTGAATAAGGCTTGCCCTCCCTCCCTCCCTCCCAAGGACCTCTTCATCCCCAACTATATATGCAACATGCGTCTCTCCATTGCTTTGTCTAATTTTATTTAATGACTCAAATCCTATTGCACTTAGTGTAGCATAAAGTTACATCTGTGCAAGTTCATGGGAAGTTATACCCAGCGAGTCTCTATATCTGATTGTGCAATGAATTATGCACCTAACTATGCACTGACTGCACAATTGTGCCAGTGGAATGCTTTCCTGGATACAACTTCCACTGTATGTGCAAATTTTGCGATGGCTCCTGCACTTTTGAGTTCCCGTGGGGTAGCTAGAAAATGGAATTTTGGCCATTAATTTATATCCTCTAACTTATCCTAGCAGTATAGAAAAAAGAGATTATACTGTTCTTCAACCAAAAGTGTTAGCAGAGCTTGGAAAAAATTGCTTAAAAAAAAAATTCAGCCCTCAGAATCCTCCAGAAGACATGGGTATGTTGGCTGGGGCTTCTGAGAATTGTAATAAAAAAAGTAACTTTTCCAAGTTCTAAGTGTTATGCATGAGAATCTTTGTGGCTGAACGTGAATTCAGCTCCATCAAGATAATAGTGGGTGGGGGGTGGGGAAGATGGAATAACTCCAAAGTCAGTATATGTAGGTTTTTTAAAGAGTGCTTATTGAACTTATATATAGCAGTGTTACAGGGGGGTGGAAAAGAAATTTTCTGTGACTTTCTAACCCTCCCTGAAGTTAGAGCAAATCAGTATAAATCCACAGCTTTCTGATATCCCATTTCCAGCTGTGACTGTCTATGACACTTCATTTGCCACAGATCATATGTGTGCGTATGCACACACGTATGTGTGTGTGAGCAGTGGAGGGAGAAACTACATAAGAAAGTCAGTCACATCTTTTATATCATCAAGCTGAGTCATTCCAGTTCCATCAAGGAGCAAATATTTACATACAGAAATATGATACATTTTAAAAAGGCCAGAATTAGATATGGTTATCTCTGAAACAAGGAAATGCTATATATGCCATATCATTTAAGCCTTAGCAAACAGAACAGTTCACTAAGAAAATAGCAGGTCTTCTGGGGCTTTATTGAAGTTTGGTGATTTAGTTATGAATACTGACAGATGAACTTGCCCTGTCAGAAAATGTAATTAGGTCTGCATGTCCACCACTTAAAGCTAAGAGGAACATTCTCCTTTCATTTGAAGTTCTGCTGAATTTCCATATTTTTGTCCATGCATTTCACTAAAGTACATATTGAGAATATGGTGTGCATAACAGAATGTCGTTTCCACAAAGTCATGCATGACGGTATCATACATTGCTAATATATTCCTTTAAGGCAAGCTTGTTTGCTTATGGTATTCCTGTGGCATTGAGCTGCTCAAAGTGGAGGCACTGGCTGCAGAATGAGAAGAAGAAGGAACAGTGTTTAGGATGCACTAGAAGGGACGTGGTGGCGCTGCGGGTTAAACCGCAGAAGCCTCTGTGCTGTAAGATCTATAGATCTGCAGCTGTAAGATCGAATCCACGCGACGGAGTGAGCGCCCGTCGCTTGTCCCAGCTCCCGCCAACCTAGCGGTTCGAAAGCATGCAAATGCAAGTAGATAAATAGGGACCACCTCGGTGGGAAGGTAACAGCGTTCCGTGTCTAAGTTGCACTGGCCATGTGACCACGGAAGATTGTCTACGGACAAATGCTGGCTCTATGGCTTGGAAACGGGGATGAGCACCGCCCCCTAGAGTCGAACACGACTGGACAAATTGTCAAGGGGAACCTTTACCTTTACCTTTACCAGAAGGACCAGAGAGGTGCATCTAACCTGTTTCTTTAGATGTGATTGGTTGTTGCATGGGTTTGCTGGATGAAAAATCTTCACTTTTTTTCTTTCTTGCAAGTGAGACCAAAAAATTCAAAAGTTCTCTCCTGCTGGCCAGAATTACAACAGTCATTGGGTTTGTTGTTGTTGTTGCACAAAACCTTGCATTTTACACAAAATACAGAGTTTTAAGGCAAAATAAAGGATAGGGTTTCTTTGCACAAAAGCCACCTTTTTTTTTTGTTAATGCTACTACTGATGGGGAAAAATACCCTTGTTCTTTTAGCAGTGATAAATATACAGGTGCCTTTGGTGTAAACACAGGAGAGGGCCTTCTCTGTTGCTGCTCCTGGACTTTGGAACTCCCTCCCACAAGAGGCCAGACTGGGCCCATATTTATTGTCCTTCTGCAAGAAGGTGAAGACCTAGCTCTTCAGGCAAGCTTTCCCTTAGTGACTGGCTGCCTGAGTAGGGTTTTAAATGGATTGTTGTACCTTACTGCTTTGAATGTGTTTTGGTGTTGCTTATATTTCTTTTTTTAAAGCATGGTATTCATTTCGTCCTTTTAAGTTTTTGTATACTCACTGTTGTTAGCTTTAAACACCACCTTTTAATGGTGTAAGCTGTTTTGGGTCCTTTTTAAGGAGAAAAATGGCATTAAATCATTTAAAATAAATAATAAATAAAATAAATAATAAATCTCATAGCAGCTGATAATTTTTCAGTGGGTGTCTTGATGTGTTGAGACACCTTTTTTCACTGAGGACCAGAAAATGTCCAAGTGTTCATTGCATTATTAGGTTTCAGATCCAGACTTTAAAATTACTGATTTGCAACAGGAATAAATAGATCTTACCATGTGCATATAAACTGCAAATGGGATATGTACAGTTCCTTCAGAAAGTAAGAGCTTACTGTGCTAAGAGTTTGTGCAAAAAAAAGAAGAAGAAGCTGGATGCTTTATCACAGAAGCTGTGCTGAAGCAGAAAAACAAGTTATGTTGAACTTGTAAACTGTCATCCATGACGTCTAAGAGTAACATGATGCAATTCATATAATATATGATGCAATATCAGCTTCAGATCACATCATTCGTAGTTTTGCCTGAAAAGCAAGTATTGTCCAAACCCAGTCATAGATTTATTCATAGATCCAGTCAAAGTCATTTCTGGTTTAAACTGAGATCGCTTCCTTTTCTAGCTCAATTATCCTCCGCCATTCCCAAGTCAAAGATCATATATATAGAGACCCAATAGCATATACTGAAAACTAGAAACAATCAACAATTTTAAGCATTATTTTCGTTCATTGTGTCCCAGAATTTGTAAAGTTTTACTACAAAAATAATGACACTCATTACATCAAGATCTGGGATCACTGTGCATTTAGGAATTTCAAATTTAATAGATTCAACCCATGGACATTTAGCATCTCTAATTTTGAAAAGAACAGTGAATTTCTCTCTTGGTTCTTTGGAAGGAAGCAATTAGACAGATGTTCTGAGATTTTCATATCTTTTGCCAGAAGTACAATCATGTTCCCTCACTGGAAGGTTTCTACATTTCCTGTCTAAGAATCCTGAAGACAGAGGGTGGGAAAATTATCTAATCAAATATCATCTTGAGGATGAACAAGTAGGTATCAAATAAGAGATTTTTGTGAGCAGTGTTCCATTTTGTAACAATAGTAGCATTCTGAAAAATGCTATAGTTTGGAGATTTTTGCCTGATCTAAACTGACAGCAAAAAGACTGTGTGTTTGAGCCATTTTTTGACCTAAATTCTTGGGAGTTGATCCTACTAAGCTGGTGGTAAATTATCCTCTGACGTTAGCATCTTGAACTGCATGAAACAAACGTATAGAACTGCTTGTTCTTTGACAAACCCTGCATGAGATTTGCTCGTTCTTTGGAAAAAAAAAAGTGTCCTTTGACACCACTTCAATGCAGTCCCTTGGCCAGACTGTAAATTTTATTTCTTTCTACACTTTATTCAGGTATGAAACAGTTATAGGAAACTCTTGAAACCAGAATTGTTCTAGGCCAGGAGTGGGCAGCGTGCTGTCCATGGGATACATGCAGTCCCCCAAGCCAGTTCTTACAACCTCAAAGACACCCCCCCACACACACACATTGTTTTAAAAGGCTACCAGAAAAGGATGCATTCTGATTTTCCATTTTGTCTGCAATTATTTTGAACCTATACCATATTGTTTCAGATACTTCTGTTGTCCACTCTTGTTTGTCACATCTATTGTTAACTAAAACTATATTTTGATAATAATAAAAACTTTAATCAATAAAAATGATTCAGGAAGTCTTCAGTTGGACTCATTACTTCCTAGTTCCTGACTCCCTCTTAATCCAGTTAGAAACCAGGAAGTATTTAGTTCAAGTAAAGACTTCTTGAATCAATCAAGTCACTTAGGTTTTGCAGTTTTAAATGAAAATAAATGCTGTGGAAAAACAGTTACCCACCAAATAAGCTTAGATAAGGTGGTACAAGTTTAAAATCACAGGAAAGGGACTGGAAACCATGTTGCTGTTGCAACATTGTTTTTTTAAAATATTCTTCTTTTTTGTGGGGGCAGGCCCCCCCCCCCCCAAAGTATAATACTCAGGTTTCTGACCAAATTAGAATTTGGCCCTTGGTCCAGCTAAGATCACCCATCCCTATTCTAGGCAGATCTCCCCTTCCAAATTATGTCAGTGCTGTTCTGCTTTTAATAACTAAGATGTTATAATCCACAATGTGTACTTAGAACATTCTTTCTCATTTCAGGGCATGGCCACACACAGACCCTAATGTTGTACCTTTTGGTGTTCAGAAACAGGGCTAGAGGCATGAAGAAGAACCCAATGACAACTTTACTCTTCAGAATGTCTGCAAAAATTCTGCAATGCTAGATGCTGCTGAGAGCTTACAGAGTGCAGAAAAAACCACAGGCCTTTTGGTAACTGTCCACCAACTGTCTAGAGCCAGACTCCAGTAATAAAGTCTATGGAATATTCTCTGTATCACAGAATACTACAATTCATCAACTTGAACTGACTAGCAATTGACCCAGGCCAGACAAATAAAAGCTTCAAAAGTGCAACACACAGAATTCACTATAGTCACTGGCCACAGTGGCTGGAAGATTATGGGAGTTGTAAGTCGAACAAAGTAATTTTCCCAAGGTCTGCACACCATGCACCACTACTTTACAGATAAGAGTAATGGTCATTGATTTTGACTGCTTTGAAAGGGAAATGTGGGTGTGCATGGAAGATTGGCTATTGGCTGTGATAACAGCTAAATGGAAGGTTCATGTCATGGAAGATTCTTGATAACACAATGCTATTGCTCCTATTTTATGCTCTCTTTATGGACTCCATGGAAGCATCTGGTTAGAGATTTGTATTAATTCTGGTGCTTGACATACTCAGGGTCCCAAAAGAACCAGATGTGAAGATTGCAGGAAGAAGAACTAAGCCACTTATGTGATAGAAATATTATTAAGCCTAGGGATGGTGAACTGATACAGCAAATAAATAAATCAAGCAAAAGAAAGCTTAACATGTATTGTAGGGTGCCTGGGCTTTCAAGAAACACTGATACCATTCTGAGAGCACAAAGGTCCTACACATGGTCTTCACCCTCGGGAGATAGACAAAACAAAACAAGGGAACAATGGATTGTTAGGCTTGCTCACTACATTCCACAAACTTCTAGAACTAAATTCGGGTGACTAAGAGAAAGGACACCAACAGAAAGTAAATTCTCTGAGTTGTGGAGAGGCCTGTTTACATGGGAATCAACAGAAATACGCTCACTGCACTGGCATGATCGTTGAGGCAATTCGTACATGTTTAGATTAGAAACGCAGAATGCCCGTCTCTAACCTTTGTTTGAGAAACAAGAAGGTAACCCTTTTCTGTCCAGGAGGACAAGCTGGGATATAATGACTGTGAACAGGTCATATACATAATCCGGCCTGCCAGTCCCAAAACCATGATGATATTGTTGTAATCTGGTTGCTTGGTCTGATCCTGCAATGGTTTTCTAATGCTGTTAATCTAAAAGTTAGGACTACAGACTCACATTTCTGATTGTAGAGATCAAAACTAGGGCAAAGATGGCACGGGCTTAAGATAAAGAAGTAATGGAAAGAGAATTGGAAATTGGGTTGAAACAGAGCAAGTCGTTCATTGTCTGGCTGCTTCCAAATGTAGTACTACATTCCTCCAAGAAACCTTCCTGAGAAGCTCATCACATGCTTGAACTACAGATTGTAGTTCCTGGGATTTGATCAGCAGTGATCAAAGAAATTTCGCACTGGCCTCATACAATGACTTTACACAGTCTTTGATAATATTTATGATCTCCAACTAATCATCCAAGTAATGAGATTCAATAGGCAACACTGCATGGTTATCAGGGCTTGGAGATGTAACTTTTTCTCACTGTAACTCTTTGGTTCCTTTAGCGAACATGACTGCCTGGGGCATTCTGAGACTTGCATCTTAAAATTCCCACCAAATCTCTCAGCACTGGTGGTTACTCAGTAAGTCTTACAGTCTTCCCTGGAGTTTTCTCTTCTAGAAGTGCATGTAAGACTGCCACCTTTCATGGTTTCTTTGACAGGTGTCCTTCCATTTTGAGCAACATAAAATACTCAGCTGATGGCCAAGCCAAGGCAGATGTAGCAAGATATTCTTGTCTCTCATTGTTCTGTTGTCACTTCTTTTTCTTCTGTTGACTTCATCTGCTCCTAATACTGTTTTGGAACAAAAAGAATTGGAAATTCCTGGGAAGCTAGCAGCGGTAGGATAAAGAAAACATGGCACAGACATGGTAATCAAACTTGGGCTCAGTGCTTCACAATGTACTTTACACTTGATTTTCTGCAAACCACGCATTGATGCATTATTCAAAGCATAGTACTACTTGTATCTAGACAGAAGGAAGAAATGGTAGGTTGTTCCTAGAGGGTTGTGTTTTTTTGGTCAACTATTTAGTTAATGATCTGCCAGACACTTCAATTGGTAAGATCAGATAACTAAAGCAAAATATTCATATCAAAAATACAAAGTTTCTAATACTGAAGAAATAAACTAACTTGTCTATGCCTTTTCAACTGGCTGTTCTTTTTATTCTTTTGAGGAGAACTGAGAGGAAATAATTATATTTGTATAGAACTCTGCCAGGATACTGTTGGAGTTTGGTTTGGCGGATTTGGTGTGAGGAAAACTAAGTGTGGCCTTAATCAATAAGAATAATAAATGTCTTCTTATTATGCAGCAGATAAAATGGTTTGTTGAACTGCTGGATAGCTCAGTGGTTTAGGTATTTGTCTGTAGAGCCGGAAGTTGAGAGTTCAATTCCCCATTGTGCTTCCTTCACAGGGGTTGGACGTGATGGTCCATAGGGTCCCTTCCAGCTCTGCAGTTTTAAGATTATATTTAAATGCTTGCATATGTGTGGGAACCTACAGAACAGATTAAACTTCAGTCTCCCTTAGTAGACCACCCCTTATTTGTTAGTTTACCTCAACTGGCACTTATTTGTTTCAATACCAGAGACTGGTAAATTGGAAAGAACAAAATGTTTCTATTTACTTACAGTTCTTATATAAAAACAAACATAATATTTTGTGGAAATGTTAATGTGTTACATTACTGAGATTAATTGGTTGATTTGCTTCATTGTTAACTAACTGACTGGTTACATTGCTGACAGAACACTTCGTTCTAACTGTTCACTTCTGACTCCATAATTCACACTGACAGAATACTAACTGAACCTTGACTGGAGAAAGGGCAGGAGGGATCTGAGGTAGCAGGGGAACAGTTGGCTGCTTCTCAATTGATTGGCATTCACTTAAGCTCTCTTCCAGCCAAAACCTCTTAAAGGCATCATATGAGGGTGCAATATATCCAACAGATACCTACTTGCCTTTTAGTCTGATGATGGTACCTTCAGAAAGTCACAACAAAATGCATCTAAAATGTCCAGGAAAAAATCTACTCTAGTTTAGTTGAGATGAGCAGTAAGCAATGAGCCTGTCAAACAAGGACAATTGTTGGGGACCCTGAAAGACCTAGAGTTTCACAGAGGTGTGAGGTTTTGTGGATCAGTGTTCACAGCATCAGAGACACATGCACATACCACATGTGTCCATATTAGAAAACATCTTCAACCAATGGGTCCAAAAATCAAGCACTACAAACAGCTCCCCAAAGCTCTAGAAACTTCGAAGAGGTCCTGCGCAGGTGCAGAATAACCCAATTGTGTGGATTCACAGAGGACCACTCGAAGAACCATGGTTACAGAGTAGACCTTTGGTCTAGATGGGCGGGGTAGAAATCTAATAAAATAAAATAATACAGGTAAGTAACCTCTCTTTCCCTTAGGAAACTTAGCCTGCAAGTTCTCTTTATACAACTGAACTGGCATGCAGATTAGTCTTAGAAAAAAAGATTGGGACTCGTGTATTTGTCTTCCTATTGAGAACACAGTGAAGAAGCAGGCTTTGTTACTAGTACCCTGCAGGATAGAACAAGGAAGCTCTGGATTTGATTACCCTGTTTCCCCGAAAATAAGACCTAACCTGAAAATAAGCCTTAGTATGATTTTTCAGGATGCTGGTAATATAAGCCCTACCCCAAAAATAAGCCCCAGGTAAGTGAAACACCACCCTCCACCATTGTGCAGCAACCAGAAGAAGATGACATGACTGTAAAATAAAACATCCCCTGAAAATAAGCCCTAATGCGTTTTTTGGAGCAAAAATTAATATAAGACCCTATCTTATTTTCGGGGAAACACGATAGTACACTATCCACATTGCTTTAGATAGCTTTATTAATATATATATATATTGTAAACATTTTATTCAAAGAAAGAGGAGCTCTTTTTTTGGCTTGGTTTAGAAAATCAGGCAAAATTGCTGTGGTTCATAAAGACTACAGCTATACTGCTTGAACTGCAGCTGGCTGGATAGCTCAGTCAGGTATCTACCCATAGAGCCAGAGGTTGGGAGTTCAGTTTCCCCACTCTGCCTCACAGGAGAAGAGCTCATCTGTGTAGCCATGGGCAAGCTGCACAGTCCCAGGGTGCCTCCACTACTGCAAAGCCCTAACAAGGGTTACCATAAGCCAAATTTGACTTGATGGCACACAATTATTATTATTATTATCCTATTTGACAGCTTTTGGGCAGTTCTAGATGTTACACCTTATTTCGTACCAGATTCAAAGTAGATTTTGAGTGCAATTATATCTCTGTTTCCCTAGAATAGTGCTTCCCAATCTTGGGTCCCCAAATGTTCTTGGACTATAAGTCCGAGAAATCCTAGCCAGCACAGCTAGTGATGAAGGCTTCTGGGAGTTTTAGTCCAAGAACATCTGGGAATTCAAGGTTGGGAACCACTGACCTTGAGCCAAACCTTCCCATGTATGAGCTTTGATGTTTTCACTTTCCCATGCTAAGGACTAATCTCTCTTGTTGTTTCTAAAATCGACAAGCTGTACTGAAATTTACTGTGTACCGTATATTGGCTACACAACAAAACTGAAACTGAGTTTGGGTTCTTGTCAAGTAATAATTTTGTGGATTAGTAACATTTCAAGGACTAGCTCTGTCATTAGACAGAGTGAGGCAGCCACTTCAAGCAGCTGATCTGGGCATCATGAAAGGGGAGGTAATTGTTAATTTTAGCCATGGAGGAGGAGAGACTCTCGTGGGTTTTATGCATCAGATATTAAAACAATTAATAGATTTAACAAAAAACTGTTTTCTGACATTTTATTTGGCATAAGCTTTTGTGGACTGCAATTCGTTTCACTAGATACACAAAATGTTGCCAGAAATGGTAGATCATTACATAAATGCTTGGCAGGTGGATATGTAGGGGACTATAATCAGTGAGGCTAGAGGGAATTGAAGGGGAAAAGAGTATAAACAGTGATTATTAGTGTATTGGAGAGCAGCGCACAATGGTAATTAATAAGCAATGGTTATGAGTGATTTTTGTTGTTTAGTCGTTAAGTCGTGACCCCGACTCTTCATGACCCCATGGACCAGAGCACGCCAGGCCCTCCTGTCTTCCACTGCCTCCCGGAGTTGGGTCAAATTCATGTTGGTAGCTTTGATGACACTGTCCAACCATCTCGTCCTCTGTTGTCCCCTTCTCCTCTTGCCCTCACACTTTCCCAACATCAGGGTCTTTTCCAGGGAGTCTTCTCTTCTCATGAGATGGCCAAAGTATTGGAGTCTCAGCTTCAGGATCTGTCCTTCCAATGAGCACTCAGGGTTGATTTCCTTCAGAATGGATAGGTTTGTTCTCTTTGCAGTCCAGGGGACTCTCAAGAGTCTCCTCCAGCACCACAATTCAAAAGCATCAATTCTTCGGCGGTCAGCCTTCTTTATGGTCCAGCTCTCACTTCCATACATCGCTATGACTATGCGGACCTTTGTTGGCAAGGTGATATCTCTGCTTTTTAAGATGCTGTCTAGGTTTGTCATTGCTTTCCTCCCAAGAAGCAGGTGTCTTTTAATTTCGTGGCTGCTGTCCCCATCTGCAGTGATCATGGAGCCCAAGAAAGTAAAATCTGTCACTGCCTCCATATCTTCCCCTTCTATTTGCCAGGAGGTGATGGGACCAGTGGCCATGATTTTTTTGATGTTGAGCTTCAGAATATTTTTGGCTCTCTCCTCTTTCACCCTCATTACGAGGTTCTTTAATTCCTCCTCCCTTTCCGCCATCAGAGTGGTATCATCTGCATATCTGAGGTTGTTGATATTTCTTCCGGCAATCTTAATTCCGGCTTGGGATTCATCCAGTCCTGCCTTTCACATGATGTATTCTGCATATAAGTTAAATAAGCAGAGAGACAATATACAGCCTTGTCGTACTCCTTTCCCAATTTTGAACCAATCAGTTGTTCCATATCCAGTTCTAACTGTTGCTTCCTGTCCCACATAGAGATTTCTCAGGAGATAGATAAGGTGATCAGGCACTCCCATTTCTTTAAGAACTTGCCATAGTTTGTTGTGGTCCACACAGTCAAAGGCTTTTGCGTAGTCAATGAAGCAGAAGTAGATGTTTTTCTGGAACTCTCTGGCTTTCTCCATAATCCAGCGCATGTTAGCAATTTGGTCTCTAGTTCCTCTGCCCCTTTGAAATCCAGCTTGTACTTCTGGGAGTTCTCGGTCCACATACTGCCGAAGCCTACCTTGGAGGATTTTGAGCATAACCTTGCTAGCGTGTGAAATGAGTGCTATTGTACAGTAGTTGGAGCATTCTTTGGCACTGCCCTTCTTTGGGACTGGGATGTAGACTGATCTTTTCCAATCCTCTGGCCACTGCTGAGTTTTCCAAACTTGCTGGCATATTGAGTGTAGCACCTTAACAGCATCATCTTTTAAGATTTTAAATAGTTCAACTGGAATGCCTTCACCTCCACTGGCCTTGTTGTTAGCCATGCTTTCTAAGGCCCACTTGACTTCGCTCTCCAGGATGTCTGGCTCAAGGTCACCAACCACACTATCTGGGTTGTCCGGGACATCCAGATCTTTCTGTTATAATTCCTCTGTGTATTCTTGCCACCTCTTCTTGATGTCTTCTGCTTCTGTGAGGTCCCTACCATTTTTGTCCTTTATCATGTCCATCTTTGCACAAAACGTTCCTTTAATAGCTCCAATTTTCTTGAACAGATCTCTGGTTTTTCCCTTTCTATTATTTTCCTCTATATCTTTGCACTGTTCATTTAAGAAGGCCCTCTTGTCTCTCCTTGCTATTCTTTGGAAGTCAGCATTCAATTTTCTGTAACGTTCCCTATCTCCCTTGCATTTTGTTTCCCTTCTCTTCTCTGCTATTTGTAAGGCCTCGTTGGACAGCCACTTTGCTTTCTTGCATTTCCTTTTCTTCGGGATGGTTTTTCTTGCTGCCTCCTGTAAAATGTTACAAGCCAACATCCATAGTTCTTCAGGCACTCTCTCCACCAAATCTAGTTCCTTAAATCTGTTCTTAACTTCCACTGTGTGTTCATAAGGGATTTGGTTTAGATTATACCTGACTAGCCCAGTGGTGTTTCCTACTTTCTTCAGTTTAAGCTTGAGTTTTGCTATAAGAAGCTGATGTTCAGAGCCACAATCAGCTCCAGGTCTTGTTTTTGCTGACTGTATAGGGCTTCTCCAACTTTGGCTGCAGAGAACATAATCAATCTGATTTCAGTATTGCCCATCTGATGATGTCCATGTGTAGAGTCGCCTCTTGTGTTGTTGGAAAAGAGTGTTTGTGATGACCAGCTTGTTCTCTTGACAAAACTCTATTAGCCTTTGCCCTGCTTCGTTTTGAACTCCAAGGCCAAACTTACCTGTTGTTCCTTTTATCTCTTGACTCCCTACTTTAGCATTCCAGTCCCCTATAATGAGAAGAACATCTTTCTTTGGTGTCAGTTCTAGAAGGTGTTGTAAGTCTTCATAGAATTGGTCAATTTCAGCCTCTTCAGCATCGGTGGTTGGTGCATAAACTTGGATTACTGTGATGTTGAAAGGTCTGCCTTGTATTCGTATTGAAATCATTCTATCATTTTTGAGATTGTATCTCAGTACAGCTTTTCCCACTCTTTTGTTGACTATGAGGGCTACTCCATTTCTTCTACGGGATTCTTGCCCACAATAGTAGATATGATAATCGTCTGAATTGAATTTGCCCATTCCCGTCCATTTTAGTTCACTGACGCCCAGGATGAACATAGACTAATTCGCACTGATAAATAGTTTAACATTTTTTGTTTGATAAAAAGCCTTTTTTCCCTATTCAAGCCACAGGATATAAAGCCGACTCTCTTGACTAAGAGCCTGTCCACACTGGCATATAGATCAATATATAGATCACTATGTGCACAATTTGGATCAAGCCACACATCCACACGTTTCCACTTAGATTGTTTCTATTTAAGAGCTGTCTGCACACCTTTCTGGCACAGCTGTAGGGCATGTATTCTTTTTCGCACAATTCAGTGTGATCTCAATTAGCTCTTTGTATAGCCTGCGCATACAGTTAGCTCACACCAAAATAGCACTGTGTGCAGCATTAACTGTGGTGACAACCCTATGAATTATTAGGTGGGCTGCGACATTAAAAGGGAGGACAGAAAAAAAACCCTCCTCTATTTGCATTTTTAAAAATATATTTCCCTAACTGATGCAAGTGAAATTTGGTACCATGCTGGGTTGATGCATTACTATTTTGATATGCCACTTTCTTTATTTAATAACAACAAAAAGGAAAGTCGCTACAGCCTGCTGAATGATGACCATGAGAAAAGGCAGGGAAGGGGACTATGTTGGCTCCATGAGCTCCACCCCCACAAGGAAACACAGCCCCAGCAGAGCCTGGAATCTTTTCACTCCTGTTAATAGCCTGGCCGCCGTATTCTGGACCATTTGAAGCTTCTGCATCAGTCTCAAAGGAAGCCCCACGTAGAGAGCATTACAATAATCTATTCTTGAGACTACGAGCACATGGACAAGTGTGGTGAGGGCCCCATACTTTCTCCTCCACAGATGTAAAACCTACACATAAGTTGTCTCAATGAAACATGATGCTGAGGAGAAGATCTGGAAAAAAAATATTCAGAAATCTAGCTTGATACAGATGATAGAGATAGAGATATTGACAAAACCTCTCGTCTACTATACATTGCTCTCTGTCTACGCATACAGTGTTTTGATGCAAGCGCAAAAGCTGCATAGACTTTGTGGATCAATAAGAAACACTGCTTTAAGTATATTGATCCACATCTGCCCAGAATGATAGCTTGATACATTCCTGTAAATTACACTTCTGTCTTTACCTGTGTTTGCAACATAACTCTGCAGGTGGCAAGAGACTATAAGACCATGTTGCAGTTGAGACCTTCAAAAAGAGATTGATTTCTATTCCTTGCACCAGCCAAACATGCCCACATTTGTTTTCCTGGTGGCAGAGAACCTCCTGATGACTAGAGCATTTTACTTTCATCAGACTGCTCCATTTCAAAGCGGTTTAAGAGCATGTATTTCTTCCACTTGCCTGTCTCCATGGCTTACTTTGTTAATTAGCCAGCAAATGCAAAAGACATGATTATACAAACTCCTTTTGGGAAGATCGCTTTAGAAGCCTGCCATTGTCACACTCCTGACCCCCTGCCTAGGAGTGACGACAGTAAATAAATGATAGGCAAAACTAACTTCCCTGTTCGAGTTTGAAAACTGATGCTATGATTTGACTTCATGGATCCTTTGCCTTCTTTTTTGAAACAGCTGTCAGCTTCCTCCCCATTGCTCAGGCACCCCTGCTTAGAAACCTGAGGCTGCATTTTCAGAAACAGAGGAATTATAATTTCAAAAAGTATTGATTGCATTAGGAATTTTCTACCAATACTAGTGTTATACAGAATGTTTGTGGGTTTATGCATTTATTTATTTGTTCATCTGTTGGTATTTGTATCCACGTCTATTGTTTTACTGATTATTTATGCTCAGGTTCGGCAGACTTTAGTGTTACAGGATATGCTTTATATTTTGCTAAACCCCTGAGGCTCACCAAATGGAACTGGCTGCAAAGCATTAGCTCATGACAGCAGATAGGGAATTGTAGGTGTCTGTGGATTAAAGCTGGGTGAAGCTGTTAAAAACTGTACTCTCCTCCACCACCACCTTTGTTGCTATCTGCCCTGAGATTTGTCTCCTTGCCTGGAGACCTGGAAAAAACCAGAACAATTCCCTTGGACTTTACCTGGCAGCCTGAGACCTGACAATCGTAAATTGGAGCCCACCACCAAACAAACACTTGTCACTTCACCACACAGGAAAAAAGAGACTGTGGTGGGGAGCCAGAAAAAGAAGCAGCAGCTAATGGTCTCTTTTATTGTGTGGGTGCATGTGGCAGGGGTGTGTTACCTTGGCAAGTCTGGGATATACTTTTCTGCTTCCAGCACTCTCCATATGCTCCAACTGTCCTGTTTCCCCCAAGATTTTCCCCAGAGATGATAGGTGAGTCTTGCTTTGATCTATACTCTATTCTCATTCCAGAATTCTGGGACTTGGAAATTCCAAACCTCAGGTTGTTTAGCCACATTCCATACCATTTCATGTATCCCTATTTTCACCCTCAAAATATTGGTGGTCGTCCTAAGAGATGTCCAGTGGTTTGGGGCCTGAAACCTCATTCTTGTGGGGGGGAAAATTAACTGCCTCTCACCTAGTTACCCCTGGTTACTTCCCATGCCTCTAGTTCCTCCTCACAAACTTTGCCATGGAGAACAGGCAGAATATTGTCAACATTACGTTCCTGAAATACATACTTTCAAAATCAAACTCTTAGCTGTGAAGAGGCATGCAAAGTGTCAAACCAAAGGTAATGTTATAATAATTGTTAAGAAAGAACAACATATAGAAATTAACTTCACTTCACACCTCATCAATATAGGTACGTAGCACCACTTTTAAAAGCTCTAAAGAGGGCATGAGCTGTAAAATGACCTAAGGTGTGATTAAAACAGCTTGTCTGACAGCTTTATGTTGTTTTAAAATCTAGTGAAACCAGTTCATTCAATTTTTTCCCTTCACCCTAACATGAATATTTGTAAAAAAAAAAAAGAAAAGAAAAGAAAAAAAGTGACACAAAGAGTCTTGCACTAAGTAGGAACTGACAAATCAAAGACTCCTTTTTCAGTTTTTCCCCCCAAACAAAATTATTTCCTTAAAAGCAAATCTACCTAGAATGTGCTCCCTCTGTCTTTCCAAAGGCAAATGAGATGTCTCCTTTATTGGTGACTATGTTTTCCTGAAGGGTGGAGGAGTGCTGTAAATCTCTACTTTAACAAACTATCCACTCTTTTTGTTTTCAAAGATTCCTTAACATCTGTGTTGCAATTCTATGTTTTGGTTTGTTGTTGTTGGTTGCTCAGCTATGTTTTAAGAATAAAAAACATAAGAACAAAGTCCTTCAGAAAAGCAACAGATACAACACAACAGAGCGTAAGCCTTTTTCTGGGGGACTTTGCTTATTAATACACCAGCATGGTTGGATGATGTTTCCTCAGTGGAAGCTCTTAGCAAAATTCCATCTTGCTATCTGGAGATCCACTTGAAAAGGCCTGTAGAACTTGGAGGAGAGAGAAAGAGAGTGCCAGCCCTTTTGCCAAACTAGAAGAAGCCACCTTGAGTCCTCTAAGGCAGTGGTTCCCAACCTTGGGCCTCCAAATGTTCTTGGACTACAACTCCCAGAAGCCTTCACCACCACTTCTGCTGGCCAAGATTTCTGGGAGTTGACGTCCAAGAACATCTGGAGGCCCAAGGTTGGGGACCACTGCTCTAAGGGAGAAAAGTGAGATAGAAAGACATACATTGAAATATATAGTAGGAGATCTCCTGCCTGGATGTGTTTGTTTTAATGTTTGCAATTTATTTTTCATGTCATGTTATTTGGGTCTGATTATACCTCCCAAGCTTTTGGGTCTCAGTCCCCTTGCAGTCTTGCCGTATGGTTTCAATACCTATGGAGAGGATGAAGCAGCAGAAAGAGGCAGGTGATTGGGGTTGTGACTGAGCAATAGGTTGTGGCACCTCCTTCAGACAACCTGCTGTGTTAAAAGTCACTGGTTTTGTGTGGGCAGGGTTCCAATTAACCACTGTCTACAAAACAACAGAGAGTACCCAATGTGGTGTAGTGGACAGGGATATGGAGTAGAACTCAGGAGACCTGGGTTTGATTCCCCAGCAATGCCATGGAAACTCACTTAGGGTTGAACTGGTAAAACCATCCCTTAAATACTTCACTTACCTTGAAAATCCTGTGAGGGTCCCTGTAAATCAGTCCCAGCTTGATGGCACACAACAATACAAGGGCCTCAGTGTTCAAATAAGTGTGAGGCACTCCTTTGTTGGTTATATAAATTAGGCAAACCACTCTGAGGACAGCTCCCTTAACTGCAGGAAGGCAGTCTATCAAAATGCCATTAGTTACACTATTTATATTGTTAGATTATTACTGTTAATGGTAGCACACTGAATGTGGGATTTTTCACAATGTGGAATTTCATGAAGTCCATATGAATAACTGCTGATTGCCGTCTCCCCTATCCTCGCCATTTACTTCAAGCATTTCCCCCCTCACAAACATGCCCCACAAATACTCATTCCCTTTCATTATCTCTGCGTTGCTCATCCCATTATAGCAAACCATCAGAAAATAACAGGGAATGAACTAAGCTGTAGAGAGGGGAATACAAAGGATAATTATGGGTCTGGTTTTTGTTTTGTGTTTGAATGTCTGAAGCAAAACCTCTTTTCATCATACATTAATGATCAAAGTAGAATAATTGAATCTGCTATCTATAAAGACCAACTATGGACAATGAAGAAATATCTGGGGACTGGCGATCATGGATCTTGAGCCAGTGAGAACGAAGTAGGGATGCAGAGAACATTTGCAAAACTTTTTGTTGTCAGTGACAGCCTGTCAAAGGATTATAGGTTCCCACAAAAGGTCCCACAATGAGAACCAGACAATGAGTACTTTTTCTCCATATTGGCTTATGTGATTTGTGCAAAATGTCTCTGCATAAAACTACAGATTTTTCCATTTGTTAAGCAATGCACACACACAAACAAACACAAACACACAGAGAGCAAGCATAGAAGGGCTGACAATTTGATTAAAAGTTTCAAACAACCCAGCCAATGGTTCGAATGTTTAGGCAACAGGGCGTCCACTATCCTAATTTTGTGGAATTGCTCCATTGTGCAATTGCTCCATTTCCATAAAAATCATCTGTCCAGATGCAAATACTCTCATTGACACCTTGCAGAAAATATTTCACTGTCTTACAGACAAGGAGTGAAACTTTGCACAAGAATGGAAGTATTGAGGATTTATACCTCCAGGCAATCCCTTCAATATATTACAGATGAAAAGCAGAGCTTGGAATGTTGTTTCTAAAAATAATTCATTGCTGTTACTTGTAATATTCAAAAAGTAATTGATTGTGACTTGTTATAATGCTATTATAGCAATTTATTTTGCCACCTACTGCATTGGTCATTACTTTTTGTTACTTTTTTGGAAAAATCTTTATCAACATATTTTTAAGAATAACTGTAATATCCCTAAAATTAATTTGAAAAGTAACTGGAAAAAACTATCCATTGTGTTGATAAAGCAGCTTCATTTTGTCTGACCGTGGTCAAGCAAGGGTATTTGAATACTCTCACCATTGGTATCAAGATTTCTAGGCCAGCTACCAACCACTGACTGAGGGTAACTAACAGGAAAGTCAATTAAATGTTTTAGGGTTTATGCAGAGTAACAGTACCCCTTCAAAATGCAGAAAAAAAGCATACATTGAAATCATCATTCTAACACTAAGACATGGTAAGCATTTACAAATATTGGCAATAAAAAGTCATTGCTGTGGGTGGCCTCTTGAAATCATCATGCTACAAAACCTGAAAGGTGATACATTATACTTACAGAAAAAGCATCTACATAAACTTCCTCTCAAAGTTCTATTAATAAATCAAAATCAAGTCACAGTAGGTGATTTTCTTATGTGCTGTAGGGGAAAGGTACCCCACTGTACTGCTGAACAGACAGATGAGGATATGTTTTTAGAGCTGAGAACATTCCTTCTTCCTTAGGGAAATACAGTACACTCATTTTAATAAAGCACCTTCATTTGTTTCTGCATTTTTTTAACACACATCATTTGACAATTTTGTCTGAATGTAAAATAACTGTGCATTGTTCCATCAAGAAGATTTGATCTCAGCAGGAATCAATAATGCTACATTACCCTCTTGAAATAATATTTTATAATAATATTTTATAGAGCTTCAAGCTAAGAGCTTTGGTTCACTCTTTTTTATGGTGATCACATGTCATAATTGCCAGAATGAATCAAACTCCTCAGGGCATCCCTTCCCACTTTTTTTTTGGGGGGGGGGGAAGCCGGAAGGATCACTCTGGTTCGGTCGTTTTCTACTCTGTATGATAGCTGAGAATGGACCAAAAGCAAGCCATCTGGCAATCAAGTCTCCTTCCAATTTGAATTTCTAATATTGTGAAGTGGCTTAATAAGCAAGCCACTCCAGGATATTGACAAATTGAACACTTCCTCTGCTCTTGGCAGAAGGCTAGAGGAAGAGGGAAAAAAAATCAGTCTCTGGTACACCACTGATGCATTGCATTATGTAAAGTGTTTTTAATTTTTTTCAAAAATTTGCCCATGTCCTGAAGTGGCTTGCTTATTAAACCACTTCACAAAATCAGATATTCAACCCTAAATGACCCTATCTAAAAGCAAAAAAAGCAAAGTGTGCTGCTTATATACCTCCCCATAGTGCTTAAAGCATTATCTGGACAGTTTACACGTTAATTATGCAGGCTACATAATTCCTCCCCTGCAGTGAGCTAGGTACTCATTTTACCAACCTCAGAAGGACGGAGGGCTGAGTGAACCTTGAGCTGGCTACCTAGGATTGAACCCTGAGTCATGAGCACAGTTTGTGCTGCAGTACAGCAGTTTAACCATTGTGCCACGAGGCTCTTCTATCTGCACTAGTCTATTCCAAAATGAGCAGTGAAGATAAACCCAATGTGAGCCATTTCTGTCTTCTTGAGACCCAGGTGGGACACACCATCCCTTCTTTCTTAAAACCTGCTGCCAGACCCCTTTAAACCCTTTAAAATCAGAAATGGGCAACTTTGGGAGACCCAAGGGAAAATTTCCATCTTCAGCACCAGGCCCACAACTGACAGAAAATATCATGTTAAATGAGTGTGTGTGTGTGCATGTGTGCATGCGTGTCTGTGTTCAGTCTGTTTTTTGTGTCTGGCTTTTGAAGAAACGGTGAGTTTAGGGAAGATGGGGAGATGCCAGAAAAAAATGCTTTCTACATGCTTGCTATAAACCACATGTTGTCCACCTTTGTTCTACCTAATGGTAGGTTCCGTATTGGGAACAGTGCCCCTGATCCTAGGTGGTATTTATATAGCCATCATGACCTTAGTACAAAAGGATATCCTGTAATGGCAACATCAGGCCATTTCCTGGCATTTTGAATCATGGATAAAGAAGCACAGTATCCCACATTCATAAACTGCAGGTTCTGTTAAGAATTGAATTTCCTGGCTTTTTAAAATGGAAGTCTGGAAAACATGACACAACATGTTCATAGAGCTTAAGTCAAAAAAGCTCTTCAAAATATTTCGGCACAGAGGGAGTGCAGCCACATCCCATCTATTCTTGCCTCTGTCCACTTCCAGCAACCGTAGTGCAGATCATGTGATCATCTTCTGGGATCCTCTAGCACTGGGTAATTCTACATGAGGGAGGTTGCTGTTAGAATCTGTGTGCAGTGTATGTACACTTACATTTCTGCATTAAAATGCAAGGAAATTGAATTCTTCAAAAAACCTTTTATGGTTTATGAATGTGGGATATTGTGTGTCTGTATCCACAATTCAGAATACAAGGATATGAGCTGATAATGCAGCACAATATCATGCCCATGTTTCCAGCAGGAAACAGGATGCCAAACTTTACATAGCAAAGGGAGTCTGAATATTGATAACGCTAATGGCAGTAGTCAAGATGGTTTACAGGATACCCTCTTGTGCTCACTGCCATTCACACTTGTTCAAAAACAGCTCTGACAATTGTTTTGTATTTGAGTGAGAAGTGATTTACTGATTACAAAAAAAAAAAAAAAAAAAAAGGAGTCAGCTCTGGAATTTTCCCTTGCTTGATGTCAGTTTGTGAATGGTAGTGATTCTCTGCCACCACAACATAAATATACTGGAATGACACAAGACTGTGGAGGAAGCAAAATGATTGTTTGTTACCATTTAAAGCGCCAGTGGGAAAAAAATATCCTGAGTGTGGACAGAGAACCAAAGCTTTGCTACCAGCTATGCTAATGGCATGCCCCACCTTTGAGAAAATGTTGAAGAATTTCTCCTTCTTTTAGGGAAAAAAATGGTAAAATCCTCTCCCCCTTTCTCTGCCTACAGATTTTGAGAAACCATTTGTTGACTTCTTTGGAATTAGGATAAAGCCCTGAGCTTAGTTTGGTTCCTACTCAAATGCATACCCAATTAATTCAGTTTCACTTATCCCATTCTGAAGGGAGCATAGGGAAGCTTACTTCAACCAAGAGTTCTTCTTGTACACGGATACGCTGAAGAGTCTGGGATGAGGGAGGGGAAGAAAACGGAATATATGCAGAAGGAGTGAAGAGGGTCACTGGAGAGCCATTATGTAGTAGTGTCACTTTATAGATTTTCTGTTGTTGATTTTATTTATTTTGGCTGATTAACTAATAAATCAGCTGCCATTTCCCCTATTTTAATACAAGGGTGGGGTGGGGGTGGGGCCCAAACCATTCTAAATTCTGAAGATCTGAGCCCAAACATCTACTTCCAAGGAACTTACAGGTTCTGTGCAATGAAGGGCCTTTGATTTTGGCATTTAATTATGTCTCAATTGGATTATAATAATCCTTTTCCTTTCCCTTGTTTCTTGTATTCCATTTTCTATACTTGTCTTGCACTTAATTAAAAATGCAGGCAGTGCAGCTAAGCTGGTGAAATTAAGGCCGACACACGGGAGAATTGTGCATCTGGTGAATCTTATTTTTAACCTCTAAATATCTGAGCCTCAAGGGACCTTGGTGGGAGATATTTTTTTTTGTTCTAATATAGCAAAATCTGACAAAAACAATTCCATGGGCATTGCTCGAACGAAGGATACATTTCCCATGGGATCTGTCCTAAATAAAGCTATCCTTCGAAAACCAACTGTGCTATACCATTTGGAGTAAGCTCTGGTTTTTACAAGTGTAATTATAGATATTCCCAAGGGCGGAGAAAATATTCGTTAGTGACAGGGACATATAAAGTTGGAGAAAAGTGCAGTGCACCTTGCACAGCAAACCGTATGTTATTCTATGATACCTGCTGGGTAAAGGTAACATTACTGAGGCTTACACTGTGATCATAAACAGTGGGATATTAAAAGCAAAGCAGTTCATTTCGACATAATAGTATTTAAAAAAACCTGCTATGGGCTTATTTCTTATTTTATTCTGCTCCTCTCTTTCTCCAATAAATATTCTCCATATTTTACCCTCTGCACAGGCATTCTAAAGAGATCCAGTTACTTGCTGACTAGAACAGTGGGTGATAACAATTATAAAAATACACGTTCTGCTTCAGAGAGAGGCATGAAAGAAGAGATGGGTGAGAATATCATTTCAGTTCATTTTAGATATGACTTTTTGAAAATTCACAAATTTCTTCACATATGGGATAGAGAGAGCTTGCTATTTCAAATGTAGGGGAAAGTAGAAAGAGACAGATTCCTCAACCCAGACTTAAGATTTTGAGCACTCAAGTCTTGAAATATGAATCCCCAATGCATTCAACTGTGTTTTGTGGTTTTGTAGCTCTTCATCTGTAGGGCAGGCAGGTATAACATGACCTTATACTGGGAATACCTGTACAGGTTGAATTAGGCTGGGAGAGACTGAGAACAACTTCATTTGTGTTTCTTGTTTGTTTTGAAAAATTGACCAACATTTGCAAATGCTTTCCTATTTGGGGATGGAAATAATGTGAAGTTTTCCAGATTGACAGATTCTACCATTCCTCTCCAGGTTGTTAATGGCCAAATGGATGGCAGATATGCCTCCCTAGCTGGATAAAAAAGCATACGGGCAAGGGAGGAGGATATGCATGTGTGCTTCTTGCAGTTTTGGAAGAGGGAACCGGGTTAGTCTGTGCAAGCTTATCAGGCAAAATCCAAAGGAAAATAATATTCAAAACAAAAGAAAAAAGGGGGAAAAGAGAGAGAGAGAAACATTTGGCACCTTAAAGACTATTATATTTTAATGTGAGCTTTCATGGATCACATCCACTTCTTCAGACATATGGAATAAAATGAAATACAGGATGAAACACCAAATGTGAAAGCTCACATTAAAATATAATAGTCTTTTGGTGCTGCATGTTTTTCTCTTTTTCTTTTGTTCTGTTTTTGCTTCTTTTTTTCCCCCCTTTGGATTTTGCCTGGTATGCTTCTTGCAGTGAATTAGTTGCTGAGATGGTTGGTCACACCTGTAGCCAGGACAGTGGCAACAGCCCAGAATATAACCATCTCCTTCCTCTTAGCCCTCTTAGACTAATAGATTCTTTGCACATTGAATAATCTTGTCTGGACAAAGGATTTGATTACCATGATGACTGCTTTGTTCTTCTTTTGCACCTAAATCAACCCTAAAAACTTTTCTCTTTTCTCTGCAGTCTCACTGCACACTCATTGGGGCCAAAAGTTGTTTGTTCAGAAATCGTATTGTTATAATTACCTAACCAGATTCACTGTGTGTTATTATTCTGGCTCTAGCCGGGGTTGTGAAATGGTAGCCCTTCAGACATTGCTGGACTACATCTCCCACAATCCCTGGCCTTAGCGACTGTGGCTGATGGGTGCTGAAGTACAGCCAACATCTGGATGCATAAATGACCTCTGCCCTGCTCTTTAAAGGAGATGTTCAGATTCTCTAGCCAGGAGAGCTGGTTCCTCCTTTCCCAACCTACATGGACCAACTGGTGTTTCCCTATGGAACACACATCAGCTGGAAACCTTCCCAGATTGTGATGGTTTACCTCAAGTGAGATAACCATATTGGGTATCTAGTGTCCTGGTACTTTTGTTATATCCCAGATCTTCTGGCCCTGGGGACAAGCATTTGGAGATACTGCTTGGGTGGGAACTGGGGGCTCCCTGACCAGCCAACTTCAGAGAACCCAGTCCATCTGAGTGAGACCTTGGGGACAGCCTTGAGGATAGCCCTGAGACCATGGGGGCAGCCACTGTTTAAACAGCTCTGCAAACCAGAGAGGGACCTGCAAGCCTACAGAGGAGGTGGCCGGAGGGCAGGGGCCATGGAGCCTGGCAGGACTGAGTCTGGACTCTGTGAACTGGACTATGTAAGCTGGACTAACTTGGCAAATGCCGCACAGACTTGAGGACAGGCAGCGAAGTTAACCACCTTGCACAGAAGAGGTGTTCCATACAGAGGTATACTTTGGGGAAGGTGACAAACCTGTGGATTAAAAAGTCATCTTGTTGTAACATAAGTCACTCTCCTGTGTAATGATGATGACTTCAACAGGGCTTTCTAATGTCCTTCCATGGAAGGCCTGGGCATCCACATCACCAGACAGCCTATTGCAGTTGTATCCTTTGAGTTGAACCTATAGTGACATTTGGCTTGCACTCTACCTCTGCTGTCCCTTTGTCCTTCCTGTGTGTTCCCCACTTCTCCAAAAAGCCCTACACTGCAAATTGAATAGCAGGTGACAGACATTTGACACAGGAATGTCTACTTCTTGCCTGGAAAATCACTTTCTTCAGGGTGTCACAGATCTAGGTGTGGTGTCAGGAGAAGACATCCATCCTTCTTTCTAATCCCTTTCCCCAAGGTGAGGCTCAGAGCTTAGCGTAACTCATTATAAATAACAATCTAGTTCTAATCTATTCCTTTATTCAATAACTAGAGCATAAGTGAGTTAAATTAGAATTATTATATAATGGAGGACAACATTAGTTCTTTTACATTACTTAAAATGTGTTACTTTTGCATAGAATACGTGTAAACTGGAGCAGGGCAAATGAAAATAGTGGTTAATGCTACTGACTGCATATTTCAATATATATATGCACAGAGGTGGATTTCTGAAGGTCATCCCTGACAAGAATGCAGTGGAACATCTTTCCTTTCTTTCTATTGTTCACTGCTGAAAGGATTATTTTGTACTTAGTTATTTAATTATCAAGTAATTAAAATTCCAAAAGTCTGTCATTGAGTTAAAAATGTAGCATCCTGTTGGTTTGAAATGCTTTAAGCAAATCTAGTCAGACAAAAGAAAAACTATTTACATATTGTATGTCATCAAAACATTGCTATACCTATCTTTTTTTAATAGTTTGTGGAGTTGCATTATTATTAGTTGTTAAGTTATTAGCTGTTAATTATTAGCTGTGACAATGGTGAGATGCTGAATATTGTTTATTATTAGTCTGGAATAAAATAAACTTTGTTAAGGGCCTGACAATCCAGCTCCAGTGAATGTCTTGTTTCAAAGCTCCTTATTTGCTCTGGTACATGGTGCTCCTCAATCCCACTGGCAATAAAACCTGTATTTAATTTTTAGCATACTGTGACAGTGTGAGCATGCCAGGTAGCTGGCATGCTCATAGTGAGCTGTCAGGCCCCTTTAAGATGGCTGAGAGAGCTCAGACAGGGGAAAAGACTAAGGCACAGGGAAAGATGGAGAGAAGACAGCTGGGGAAGATGTAGCAGCCTAATGAGAAACATCTATCTGAAGCAGCCAGGAGCTAGATAAAAAGGAGTGGAGATAGGGCTTTAGGAGGGTGCAGGTCAAAAGAAGAAGAAGTGACTTGGGTTGATGCCCAGGAGGAGCTGCTGCTGCCCAAGGAAGCCAGGAGGGCTGAGTGATGTTCCTCCACTCAAAGGACTACTGCTGACTGATGATGGAGCCTACCCCCCCCCCCCAGTCCTCATCCTAGAAAGGCAAGGACCCGGGGGAAGGGAAGTGCAGGGCCGGGCATCTGGCATCCATATCAAGGACAATACAAATCCTTTATGAGCTGTGCAAAGTCTCATGTTAAGGAACCTGAACTGTGGGGACCATCAGTGAAGATAACTGAGGATCCCCCTGAGGGAGAGGATGCCCAAGGAGTGGTGTATACCCATCAACCTGCATCTTCCAAGGCTGCAGGGATTCTGCAAAGCTGTAGTGCAACTGTAAATAAAGTGCCCATATGGTTAAACCCTGAGTTTGTGCCAGGGAACCCAGCTGTTGCCAGGGCCACAGTGCTGGAGGCTGGCCACACCCACACGTACACATGGGGCATGTGAACGCGTGGACTACTGTGCCAGGGGAATGAATTTTTCTGCTCCTCTGGCAGAGGACCATTTATTTTGTGGTGGATGTGGAATCAATTCCCGTGAATTGATTCCACATATGTGAACTGTTGCTTTTTTAAAAAAAGAATCCTCCTATCGGATACAGCGCTATATGAGATAGCAGAAATTATTTTTAAAAATAGCACTGTGGTTGTTAAAAGTCAGCATTTGCCCAATCACTCCCCATGACCTGCCCAAATATGCCCCTTGCCGACCACCCCCCATGACCTGCCCAATGCCCCTATTACCTGTCCAATTTCCACCCCATTTCCTGCCCGCACCTGGCATGGTGTGAAGATGCAAACACTGACACAAAACTTTTGGATTGTGGCTAAAGTCCATGTGACTTTAGCCTGAATCCAAATCTATCCCTCTTCTGGTTTATTCCAGCAGTGGGAACAGGTGGCACATAACATAACAATACTATATGGGACCTAAAGTAAGGAAAACACATTCCCAGTATATCTAGTATTGCTAAACTAATGATATTGCAGCAATATTCAGACATCTTTCCATCATCATATTTCTCTCCTAGCAAAGTAGTAGTGAGTCCAAGTAAGGGCACCTTGTATTGAATAAATTAAATAGGAAATCAGTGTTGAGTCTGGAGTTATGTCATCTTCGTTCATGTCAGAAGCAATCCAGTGGTGCTTTTGGAGTGGAAGGATCAGCCAACAGTGGACCATCATTTCCCAGGGGACACACAGACATGTTCTCACATTCTTCAGGGAATACCACTGATGTAATTGAAGTATCTTTTGAGCCAGTCATCCAGAGAAACATAACAGTGCTATCACTAAACATTAAATTAACATTATTAACTTGTATGCTTGATGCTACTCATACAGCAGTTGCATGGCAACGTTTGAAGCCAATGATTGTTTACGTATTATACTGAGTGGGGAACATTAGTTGTGGAGCAAGGAGAAGAACCATTATGTCTTGAGCTGTTAATTCTCCAGTGTGAGATGGGCAAACGACAAAAAAAATTGTGGCACTGTGCAGCTTGAAACATTAAAAAGAAAGCCACAGTCTCAGAGGTCAAAGAAAAATCTAGAGGTCAACTGGAAAAATCGGCAGTAGCTGAACATGCCCTGAAACAAGCTGAACATGAAATCCTATTTCAAAACACAGAAGTACTGCACAACACCAGCAATCATTATGTTAGACTACACAGGGAAGCCATTGAAATCCACAAACATCAGCATAGCTTCAAAAAAAAAAAAAAAAAACAAGAAAGCTTGGCTCCCAGCACTGAAAAATACAGTCTGCAAAAAGGTCAACAAACTCTGTCCAGCCACAAGGACCAGTGATCACTGCACACAAAAGACTAGCTAACGACACCCATCAATCACAGTGACAGATCATCTCCCCCTTATCACAACAATACACCCATAACAAAAAAACACCCTGATCACCATAATCACCCAATCTCCTGAAAAGGACAAAAAGCTGATCCCACAGCTACAAATACTCAACAATCCCACACACTACGCCAGAACACAGACAGAGTTCTAACTCCTGTCCTCTGAAGATGCCAGCCACAGAGACTGGTGAAACGTTAGGAAGAAAAACCTCCAGAACACGGCCAAACAGTCTGAAAAACCTACAACAACCAAAAATCTAGTTGTCTATTACACCAGTGCCCTGCTTTGTTTAGTGAATTTTACAGAAGCTTCACATGAAGCCGTTCTTGACTTGTAATCCTCCCCTTTTCTTCCAGCAATTTTTAAAACACAGAAAATCCATGAAGAAGTAAAGGACATAAGAGTTGCAAAGTGCCATCTTAACTTCTAGCACGAGGACATTGACCATCTGGACATTTCCTTAAAAACTGGAAGGAAACAATGGGATGCTACCTACAGAATAATACAGCAGATATGTTTAATCTGTAGAAGTGAGAAGAAGAGAAAATACAGTGTATTTACAGTTTCATCTCCATTCTTTCAGCAAACAAACAAACAAACCTTCCAAATAAACAAGAAATACTGCAGAAGGGAGATTGAAAATTATATCCCCTTCAGTTTCAGCATCAAGTATATATCCAGGCAAATGGGATTTGCAATGGTTAGATAGAAAACAATTCATTTTCAAGGTAGTTAACATGAAAGTCTATGTTGAAATTACTTCCCAATGGAATGTTTATGTTTTCTAAATCTATATTTATACAGTATATATGTAAAAAACTATCCAGTCCTGGTAACTTGGCAGATGTAAGAGTTTGTGATTCTTTATTCATACTTGTAGAACAGGGAGGATCCAATCCTTGGGTCCGTAACTTGAGAAACTGCAGGGAAAGGATGCACTGGATGCAGAGAAAGGAGATGACAGTTAAAAGTTGTAGAGGTAATTTTGCCCTTTGATGGCATCTTTGCCCTAGAAATTATTGTTGAACGCATACAGGTTTAAGACATCATGGGTTCCTGAAAAGAATTATGGATGATCTCAGCATTTTCACAGAATTATAGGTGAGATCATGCCTATGGAACTGCTTGTCAGACTACATTTTTTGGGAAAAAGAAAATTGAATAATTACCAAATTAGTTTGTATCTACAGCATGGGATCAAACTATGCAATAGACATCATTAGAAGTGGAGCTTCCTTAAGAGTTGTGTTTTTTTTAAAGTTGATCTTAGCACAAGTTTTCCTTGCCTCTTTGTGTTGCATATGAACTTGCTTTGATTTTATGATTGGTCATCTGGAGGTAAACATGGCTTTCATTTTCAAATCTGATTGCTTAGGACAGAACTTTGAAGGAAGTCTGTTTCTGGAGAGAAAATATTGCAATGACAAAAAATACATTTTTCTTAATTTGTAGTTTGGTCTCTTAATATGCCTTAAGAGAAGTCTTCCAAAATACTTTTAAAGCAGCTGCATAGTTGCTTATGTGTGGTTACATGGTGTGAAACAAAAATAGAGAAATTATTAAGAAATATAATTAAAGCGCCTGATCTGGTGGTCTGCCAAAACATAGTACAGTAAATCTCTGGAATAGATCTAACTTAAACTTGAGTATCCTATACCTGAGAGTCAGTGTGGTATAGTGGTGGACTAGGATTTAGGACATCTGAGTTCAAACCCCATGGTGGGAAAAAGCTGCACTTGATTTTATTGAAGGCATGATTTCATCCAAGCATATTGATACTGAGATATCAAAATGCTTGCATTATGCATCTATTTTTTTTAATTACAATTTTTTTCCAAACGAAAATTTGATCTACAGCACCTAGATACATATCAATGGCAGTTACTTGGAGAAGTATGTTTAGAACCATACCTATATTTTATGGAACAAATATTTTATTAGTGTTGCCTATGAACGTAAGAGGCATCTGGTTCTAAAACTAAATTAAGTGAGAAAATTTTAGTACAGAGAAATACTTGCTTCCAAGCAGAATTCTCACAATTCAGCATGAAGATATTAGATTGTGGGCTAGTAGGTCTGAATGTACTGGTTATCCTTCATCCTGTTTGATTAGTGTTTTACAAGATCTGATGACATCATGACAAACTATTTAATAAGATCTGGCCTCCCCAAACAGTGCTGAACTGGTATAGATAAAAGACAAAACTGCTGAAGTTTCGTCCCTGGATGACAAAGCGACTCATACCTAAGAATAAGAGCAGAGAAAAATGCAGAACATCAGAACATATCCCCACCTGCCTTTTGTGCTGGCCTTCTTGGTTACTGTGTTTAGAAGGGTATCTGGGGCATAACTTGCATATGTTATGGTGTATCGGAAAGAGGTAGGTCTTATGGGTTTAATGAGCTTTTTTTCTACATTGTATTGGGGATGTTAAACCTGTTTGTGTGTCTCACCTTCCCAGTAAATTAAGAATTTAATTTCAAATTGGGTTTGGATTAAAATATGCAGATTTCTTTCTATTCAGGAAATACATGCATTCAATAAAAACAGAATAGTGGAAGAAAGTTAAGTGAGAAGATTTGCCCATTCAGGACTGGGGGTTTGAATGTTGAATTCTGAAAAGTCTGAAGCCCTGCTCAGTCACTTTTTACAGCATGTGGATGAGGTCCTTTGTGACAACATCTCTTTAATCATAGAAGTGCAACTGTCAGAAGAGAGGGTGGTTGTCCAGGTGAGCCAGAAGTTATATCGGTAGGCTACCTGGGCACAGTAGCCTCCTCTTCTTTAACCTTTGTGCAGCAGGCAAATACAATGCAGTCTCTCCTCTTTGCTAGGAATAGCTGTCCCTACCTATCTAATTTGGGTGGATTGGATGGCAGATAACCTTGTTTGAGTTCATTGTTGAAACAAAGGCAACGGTCTTGCCTTTTGGGGCATCTTAAAGACTATAATGTTTTATTTCGCATAACCTTTCATAAACTGCAGTCTATCTCATCAGATGTAATGTGGTCTTTAAGGTGCCACAAGATTCTTCACTATTTTTTTTTTTCTGAAACAGGGTAACATATCTATCTGTAATTCATTTTTGGAACAACTGCCAAGCACTTAAAGTTTCTTCATATTTGACAACTGGAAGTTCTCACTATGGTTCATCTTCAAGCATAGATCTGTTAGCCATGGATCAGGGCTGGTCTCTTTGCATCATGTTTGATTGGTTGTACCTAGAAATCTCCTCTCTTTTTTTGCCTGGCTTTTCTCTGCCTTCTTATTTGTATCCTGGAGTGCATAATCTTTTCATCACCTTGTTACCTATTGCCACCCCTCCTTTATCTCACTTTATTTGCAATCCTCTTTCTTCTTAAGTATTTTTCATTGCCATCCAAGTTGCCAGCATAGCCAATGGTGAGAGGTGAAAGGGGTTGAAATCAAGCAAAATCTGGAATGCCGTGTTGTACAGTGGAAGCATAACATCCATACATTGTGATATTACATATATCTTTATAGCCATGAAGCAGTAGCCCAAGCCCCCGCCCCCCCATATAGAAAAATTTAAAGGCACTGTTGTTTAGCAACTATAATGTCTTGAACAGCAACACAGAGTAGCAAGAGATCTCTATAATCATAGGGATAAACGCATGCATTTCTACTGGAAGTTGGAAGTAGAATGATTTTATTATAAATACCCATACCGAGGAAAATTGCCAAAGGAGCATCTGAAGCTCGTGGGTCACATATTGTGCTATTTTTGTACAGAATCCAATATTCTTACTAGCTTATTAAAAAGAAAAAGAAAGAAAAAAACAAGCAGTATGCAGCTATCAAATATACTAGAAAAGACAGCCCCCTGGAGATTGTAACCACCTTTATTTTAGTTGCAGTAGTATAGAATACAGGTGTTTGTAAAACCAGCCCCAAAATAACAAACGGGGGGAGGTTGTGCAAACTGAACCAAAACTGTAGTTGTCAAGGAAATTACAAACCTTGCAATCCATAGAAAGATGCTTCCATCCTTTGCTTGTGTCTTGACAGGTGTTAATTTGTCATATATGATAAAGACTATCAGTTGTAAAATATAGTTCCTAGGAGTTTTCTGGTTAAACAGAATATGCATGTGTCCCAGACTGAATAAAGATTAACGCCTCCTAGCTCTGTAGTTTTTCCTGGAAGTTGACCCCAAAGATAGTAATAAACAGCCAGCAAAGTGCATTTATAACAATTCCCCTTTTTTTCTGTGCATCCCTTTAAAAAACAACTCTTCAAGAATTATTTTTCATGAGGTCCTCTACTAACAAGTGAGCCAGAAAGTGACGGATGGCGAAGTGAAGGAAGCAGGGTTTAAGTACTCTGTCTTCTTCTTGATGCTATCTCACTTTTTGAAGCTCTTGTCTTAGCCAAGATGGCAAAGGTTGTCCCAGTCTGTGTAGCAATTTGGACAGCTCCACGTTGTGATCTCGGTAGTAGTTTGAAAGGAACTCTCTAGACTGGCAATAAGGGAAACAAAACAAAAATGTCAAATAATTAACAACTATTGGGAGTCCTGCACAGGATTTGTTTAAATAATCTCATGAAAAAAAATCCAACACATTCAAAAGAGTAAAAAAGTATATAGGTTATTATACTTATTTATTACATCTTGAACAATTTATAGCATAATAATAATAAAAAAGCTGCATCATCTAACAGGGTTGGTTGAAACTACAGCTGTAATTGAAGTGTAGTTATGTTATTTAAAAGGGTGTGCAATGTTTGCAACAAGAAAATGCCTACCTCTGAAATTAGGTCTTCCAGCCCTATAGGAACTCCTAAAGATACTGGTCAGGAACTTTCCTTTGCCAACTAGTAAAAAGCCTAGGTCAAATTAGAGCCAGCGCAAGGGAAAGAAAATATATTTTGTGCCAATATTGGAACCCTTACATTGCATTTTAAAAAGTGAGGTCATTCAAGATCATGGCTCTATCATGCCTCTGCTGTTAACATGGGTTTCTATACAGACCACACTTCTATACTTCTGATGAACAAGCTAGCTGACATGGAAGCTACTGGATGACATGGAGCTACTGGAGCCAGCAGTTCATTTCTCCACTGTGCCTTGTAGAAGAGCCAGGCTGTGTGGTTTGGGGCAAGCCACACAGTCCCAAAGCACTTCCTGAAGAAGAAAATGGCAAACCATCTTCTGTAGGCCTAGAAAATTCTGGAAAGGTTTAACCTAAATCAGAACCAATGTAATGGCAGATTATTCATATTATTTTCCAATAAGCAAGAATCTATAACATAAATCATTGCATTAGACTGCACAAGGCACAATTCAGCTCCCACTCAGTTTTGTGCCACCAGTAAAGGTCAACAGTTTTGGTCCCCTGCTGAGCTCCATGGGTATACAATGGACAACTGCTAATTTTCAAAATTTCTGGCTTTGTTCTTCTTCCGCCCTGTCTCTTCCTGTCCAAATAGTTCTTCTATTCCTGACCATCCACGGGGTACACATATGCTGTGTGTACTTTAAATAATCCGGGCACCCTAATATTGTGCTTCATATGTCTGAAGAAGTGGCTTGCAATTCATGAAAACCCACATAGAAATTGATGGTTTTTATAGGTGCCACAATGGCATTGCTTTTGCTGTTTTCTGACCAAGTGAGCAGTGACGTGTGAAAAGAGAAGAATGGGGAGCCCATGTTGCTCTTAGTTTCCCCTTCAGGCTGGTTGGGTGGATTTGGATCCTGGAGAAAGAGGGGCAAAAAAAAAAAAAAAAAAAAAGGAGTGGTAACAAAAGCAACAGTGAAAACAAAGATGATCCATTCAAAAAAAAACAGGGACATTTCACCAATAGACCACCTCAAACCTGCTTACAGCATTGATCTGCTGTTCATTTTTGCTTCATTGCGACAGTCAAATTGTACTCAGTAGCAAGATAGGCCAAAACCCTATTGTGATATAACACATACATAAGGGAAATGGTGCAGCTCCCCCTTTCTTGCCATCCATTGCCCACCTCAGTATGCAACTGAATGAACAATGAAGCTCATGACCAGGGTGGGTGTGAACATGCAACAGATAGCCAGTACAACTGTGTGCACTAGTTATGTGATTTGAGATTTGCACTAGGTAAACATGATAGGATTGTGATCACTGCTTTAATTACCAAGACAAATATATGACAAAAACCATACCTCTTGATCCATTGGTGGGTATTTCCGACCTTTGCTTTTCCCCAGACATTTTGTCTTTCCTCCTTCCAGCAGCTGACACCAAAATCCTTTCTGGGGATCAAAGCTACAAAAGTTTGCCTAGATTATTGTGAAGTCTGGATAAGGGGACAGCTAAAGCCAGTTTCAACCATCTAAGGCAGCCATTTAAACTTATCTCAAAAGCCATGCTGGCAGAGATTTGTAATATTATCCTGAAAAGTCAAAGATAGGGTGGTTGTAATGCTTTTAAAAATACACACCAAAGAATGAGGCAAAGGCCATACTTGGTTTTGAATATACTGTTTTCAAACTTAAGTCATACATAAAACATGGTGAAAGGGTTGCATTAGGTCACATGGGGAAAAGTGTGTATTCCATTCGGCAGGTGTTGGAAAGGTCTAACTCTAATTGGTTGGAATACAAATGGCAGTAGCTATTATAGACACACACACACACACACACACACACACACACACACACACACACACACACACCCCTATACAGAGCTAGCAAGAGTGAGAGCGAGAAAGATCAAGGCAGTATTTTGCCTTGTTTCTTTTTTTACTTCCCATAGCAATGCAGCTGCATATACGAGTAAGTGAGCATACTCCAGACAAAGAGGGGTTACTTTTCTAGCTCCGTCTGTTACTGTGCTAATTTTCAACATTCAATCTGCCCATGGTAGTGGTATCAATTAAAATGAAATAAATCATTGATTAAATGGATACATTGAGGAGAGATTCATTTCTAGCTTGGATTTCGCAGTCTCATTTTTTTGCATAGCAAAGTGGTTTTGCTGGCTTTCAATAATTTCCCAAGAGAAGAAGTGATATTACTTGCTATGCACAAGGAAAGAAACGATACCGTAGAACAGTGTTCCAAACAATGCATCAGCTTTCAAAGAAATGTACTTAAGTTTACCAAGGCAGAGTGTTAATTTGGAATAACTTTTTCCCTCCTGTAAAACACCAAAGGTATTTGCTGGAACCAACTGGTTTTTTTAGTATTTGGTGCCAAATATAGCCATGATAATTGAGTATGGGTGTGATCCAGCCACAGTTAAGGATTTTTACATGCCCTTGGTTTCATTGGACACTCCTGTTGTGGCTGCTAAAGCATTAAAGGGCTTAACATGGGCTCTCTATGTAGGAGCAAAAAAAACACCAACCCCTATGTTATATCTTATTCTTATACTGATCAGCCATAACATTAAAACCACCTGCCTAATATCATCTAGGTCCCTCTAGTTCACTTGCTGCCTAATATATCTGACTCCTTGACAGTTGCCATTGTAATGATATAATCAGTGCTATTCACTTCATTTGTTGGTGGTTTTAATGTTGTGCCTGATCAGTGTGTGTATCTCAGTACACATTCTGAGTCCATTGAACTAAAACATATTGGAATATGTATGTGTACAATTCGAATACATGGACAATTTAAACACACCCACCCACAGCACAAATTAAAACATACTGGAATGTTAGAGGAACCACTGATTGCACAATGTTTAATCCTTTAAGTATGAGTGGGGAATGTGTAGCCCGCTTAAGCTTTTGGACTGTCACCTTTATAAGTCCTGGTGAGTAGAGCTAATGCTGAAGGATGATGGGACTTAAAGTTTGTCAACACCTGGAGGCCCACACACTCCCCTTTCTTGGGTAAGCAGGACACATCAAGTGGATAAAGACCTTTCATTTGTTATATAAGCCTTCACACGATACAGTATAACAGATTGCCAATAGAAAGTGCAGGGGCTGAAGATTATAACAAGGGAAAGAAGAAAATGACATAAAAGAGACTCACGTTAGGGCTTCAGAATAATTATAATGAGGAGAAACTCCCAGAAACTTCTGCACTTCATCCATTATGCTAGCTGGGTCACTTCTTAGCTGCTGTCCATCGATTATTAGCAACTGTATGAATAAATACATTGTTTATTTAAATATGTCATGTCAATCAGATGAAGTATGAAGCAATGCTGCATGATTAATATATCTAGAAAAAAAGATGACTTGTCACCAAATCTTGTTTGCTGTGACATAACATGAGAAATGTATCTATTATAATGCATCAGAATCACTTTATATTAGTAAAGCTATTGAAATCATTCTTAAGTGTGATCAGCCTGTGATGGGCAAGGAAGTCCTCACCAAAAATACATCAGTGAAAGATCAAAATGGTTATGAAGTATCTTCCCATTTCTGTATCTGGGTTGCTGCACCATCACAAAGGAAGGCATAACCACCATCAGCTGGAAGAAATTACTCTTTTTATCGTTCTTTAAGTGTATGTCTGTCCTGTGTGCAAACACTTAGATCCAATTGGTGGATCATGGGATTTTTTCCCCCAAAACAAAGATTTCATATGAACCTGACATTGTCTACTCCCCAGATAGATCACCCCCCAGAGAAGGAGAAACTGCATCTCTTTCACTTGCCCCAGCTCTTATCCCAGTACATTGTACCAGTCCCAGACCAACATGTACGTCCTAAATCCATTGGCTTGTCCCAGCTACAGCAGACCTTTTGACTTTCTATTTAGCAATTGATTCCCAGGGAAATTTGGATCCATTGATTTATTTAGGACTGGGAATTGGATTGAGATTTATATGCTCTGCGGAATGTTTTAATCCTAGTGCTTGCCTGCATACACAAACATCTCCACAGACAACCATGCTACCTATATTGAGAGAGCTCACTGAGTACAGTATATATATCTATATTTATGGCACATTCAAGGCATGAAGAACATTGTTTGAAATTCTGCTCTTCCACCATTGCTTATATTTTGGAAATGTCAAGATTAACTGCTCTGGTACCATACTGGAAGTGTGTGATTACAGCACACAAATATGAAATGGCGATTTTGATGCTGCTGTGGTTGTTGAGAACAGTATATGGTTTTAAAAGCTGCCTTACTGGATATTCTTTGTGTGTGAACTTAGTTTGAATAATTGAAGTTTTGAGTGCACATTATTAATTATGAGTGCACAACAACTGCAATGTACTTTAGTACATTTGGTTAAGTGCTCACTGTTACAACTCTTGTAAAATGAATCTCACCAAGCAGACACGCAGGAGAAGCAGCAGTGGTGCAGGTGAATACTTTTAGATGGTAATAGCTCTACCAACACCCTTTAGAGGGCTAGGTTGCATTACATCACACGCCTATTTTTTTTTTCTTTTCCTCTGAAAAGAAAATCCCATACTTTACAGTTAAGAAACAGCATATTAGAATGTTCAGCTAGGATACACAAAATTGGGATTCAAAGCTCAGCTTAGCCAAGAAACTCACTGTATGTTCTTGGGCCAGTCACACATTCTCAACCTGGCCTATGTTACACAATTGTGGTGAGAATAGTGTGGGAGGAGGAGAGCCATGTATAATGTCATTGGAGGAAATGTGTGATGTAAATGTAACAAACAGGCAGACAAAACAAACTGTTTCTATATGCCGGATAAATTGCCAAAACGAAGCACAAACTCACTCTGACAAAGAAAAATCCCCTGAGCATGCACTCAGAGGACTTCTCTTTTATCAGAGTGGGATCAACATGACTCCAGGGACAAAAGGGAGGAAATTTCTACTGCCCTGACACTGAACACAGGGGCTTGGAAATAAACAGTATTTCTGCAGGTTACTCAGTCACAAGATACGGAGAAAAAGTAGTTTTCTTCCAGGTGTTTGGTACAGGTGGGCCCTTTGAGCGCCAGGCTTGCTTGAATCCCATGCTTTGGTGGAATGTACGTAGCCTTAATACTTGTATCTGGGGCCTTGCTGAGTTATCTTTGTAATACCAGAAGCTCTTACACAAATAATTTTCGCACAAAAATATTCCTATGGAGAAAAAAGGATTGGGAAAATATTTACACTGTTATGTTCCAACATTCATATTTATTTATATAAATCACTGATCTTCTGGGACTGGAAGAATTTTTTTTAAAAATCCTCTAAAAAATTCCACAGTCTGTAGATGTCAAGAGATTTCCAAAATTTTCCCTATAGTGAACTGTTTCAGTATTGAAGGAACATTTTTCTGTATGCCAAATACTTAATCTTTTAAAATGAACCATTAAATGTATGCTTGAGGTGTCTCAATCCATTATTAAGCAAGTTACAATATTACAGTCCATTATTAAGCATATTACAGTATTAAACATGTTATCAAGATATGATGATCCTTTATCATGGGGGAGGGGATAGAACACTTAATAAAATGAAAATTACCTGTGAAGTAGGGAAGTGCCTTAGCCATCTTTCTATATGGATAGCGTACCAGCCAGGAATCAAACACCTTTTCTGCAGAGTCCTTAGCTCAGGGGGTGCCCAGTCATCTGAAGTAATAACTTCATAGAAATTGAACTTCAGAGCAGCAGCATCCTCATGGGAACGCTGATGCTAATTGAAAGAAATTTGATGGGAATTAATCCCAAGCCAGGTGGAGATTTACCCTAGTCATCTACCAGAATGTCTTTCCCCAATTCTGATTGATGTGGCAACTGTAAACAGTTACAGACAAATTGCTGACATGTCTTTGTTCTCACTGTACCCATCCATCCATCCATCCATCCATCCATCCATCCATCCATCCATCCATCCATCCATCCATCCATCCATCCATCCATCCATCCATCCATCCATCCATCACTACGAGCATGGGCTGATGACATTCCATACTTCTGATTAAGTGGGATTGACTCTACAAAAGCTTATTTCATGATAAATTTGTTAGTTATTAAGGCAAAAGTGGGGAACTGTTTTCACTCTAAGATCAATATTCAATCCCTTCAACACAGAGAGGAACTGAACATGGGGCTGAAGGCAACAGCTTGGGACCAGATATACCAGTATATTTTAGGTAAAATCTCTTACTGCTAGTATATTGGCCTAAGAGAGGCATTTTGAACTATTTAGAGTAAGAAAAATCCTGTCCTAAATCATTAGGTGATGGTATCATTGAAAAGGGGAAATAAGGACCAAAGAGAACTGAACTGGCACCTCAAAGGGCTAGTTTGATCCCAGGAATTAAGGATAACCACCCCAGTTGGTTATATAAGACTCTTGTTTTTAATTGTTCTGGAAATCATTTTACTTAAAGAAATCTAGCTACTGTCATTCATGCTTGATAAACTCTAACTGATATAAAATGCTGTCGCTCACCTTTTGACAGGTGAGAGTATAGAATCATAGAATAATGGAGTTGGAAGGGGCCTATAAGGCCATCAAATCTAACCCCCTGCTTAATGCAAGAATCCAAATCAAAGCAGATCTGACAGATGGTTGTCCAATTTTCTCTTGAATGCCTCCAGCGTTGGAGCACTCAGCACCTCCTGAGGTAATTAGTTCCACTGTTGTACTGTTAAGAGGTTTTTCCTGATATTCAGCCTAAATCTGACTTCCTGTAGTTTGAACACAACTATTGTAAAACTGGCATTGGCTAACACTTCACATTCAGGTTGAATTCAAGATTCTGTGTTTCACTTTTAAAACCCTCTATTGTCTAGGTTTCAGATAGCACAAAGGACAGTTTTTCATATATGCCACCTTCCACTTAACTTCGTTTTAAAATTAGCTAGTGAGACCCTGCTCCATGTTTCCATCTCTAAGGAGAATACTGTTACTAACATTGTTATTATTTCTACTGCTTGGATGCCTGCTTCTCAGCAGGACTGTAGATAACTTACAAATAAAATGCACACAAATTAAAAACAAGCAAAACAATGTATAAAGTTTTTGGATAATAACAATAGGATGTGGGGAGAAAATCTAAAGTGTGTTCCCCTGACAAGTCCATAGGTAACTTTCCTTGGTATCTTTTTTGTAGACAAAGAAAACTTATGTGCTCAGTCATGCAGTTAACACAGGATGGAAGCTTTCTACTACTGCGTTCATGTATTTTTAAGGTATGGTTATCCACTGCTTTAATTCAAGTTCTTTCCTACTTGAATGTTTAATACTTTGCAAACAATCTTGTGAACATTTTTTTCTTGAATGACTGTCTAGAGATATCACAAATGAATACACAACATAGATACAGAATATCCACTGTCCATGTTTAGTTCTCCCTTTCGGGATTGGGGCAACGGATCCTAAAGCAATGCTGCTATAGTGACCAGTATCTTCTTGTGAAGCTTCACCAGTGCACTAGGAATGCTGTCACTGGTAACAGCAGCTTGCTGCTAATTAAGGAGTTCCTTTTTCAATTTCGGGATGCATGCAACTTGTGCACAATGAGAAGTTGCATGTATCTTGATTTTTTTTCTTAAAAAAAAAGAATGTTTTAATTAGTGGCAATCTGTTGTTGACAGTGATGTGATACCTGCTTGTGACATTGAAGAAATGATGGACCCGGGAGACAGAATTGTGCCGTCTGTAAGAAAAGAAAAATATGAAGAAACAGACCTGATAGATTTGACAGAAGGGCTGGGAAAGATGACTGTGAAAAGCACCAAAGTAAAAGACCCTGGAGAAACTGCACCAGGAGGGGGAGCTATTTTGGCAGGAAAAGAGGGAGATACAGTATAAAAGAAGATGTGAGGGAAGAAGAGAGGCAGTTGGAAAGTAAAGAAGTAGAGGAAGGATGGTGGTCAGTTGAGGTGTGAGAGAGAATTAAACATGAAGAAGGCTGGGTGGAGATAGTTAAAGAAGATTCCTGGACAGGGGAATGGGTTATTTTTTAAGGTGCCTAGGGAAGAAGTGGAGCAAGAATGGAACAGAAAAGTGTATAGAAAGCCACCTTACTGGGGCCAGGCTGCTGAGAGGGAGAGATGTAGAAAGGAGAGAGAGAGAAAAAAGAAAGAAAGAAAGGGAAGCTCAAAACTGAGAGAAGCAGGCATGTATAGAAGTGTTTGGGAAGCCCTGTGGGATGAGTCCCTTCAAACCTCATCTCAGACTGGACCCGAGCACTAAAGTTTGGGAACCATTGGGGGGACGGGTTTACCATCCTTATCCCTCCTGAATATAGAAGTGAAGGAGTTGAGGCAAAAGGCTTTAAAGCAAAACCCGGATCAAGGCATTAGTTCTACCCCATGCCTGTTGCAAGGAGATCTGTTGAATGTAAAGAAAGAAAGTGCTGGAGGAAAGATGATAGAAAAGTGAATTGTTTGTTGACTTAGATCCACTAAGTTTGCTAAGTATGTCATGTATGTCTGGGACATGGAAATCTGAGGGGGAAGGTCCAGGAAACCCTCACACTGCTACACCACAGGATGTCCTGGCCAATATTATTTTACTCTCAGTCCTGTGGGTGATGAGTACAAAAGGGCTCACAGAACCTCCTAGAGAGGTGGCAATTGCACATGCCATAGGTTGGAGAATGCAACCAGCCCATTTCTAGTTGGCTATGGCTCACTGCCACTGTTGCAATCAAGCTGTGGATATGAAAAAAAAGTGTCACCTGCCAGCATGTTTAACTCCAGGCAAATGAATACAAAAGGCAACTGAACAATGAGATTTATTATATAAATGGCTTGAGTCACCAGATAGTGCTTGAATAACATAGAATTAAACTAAGATATAACTGTAAGTTGAAACCTGGAGGGCAATCAAATTGTAGAAAGGCGAAAAGTGGACTTGATATCGCAACATGAACAAACAGATTGGATGACAGTACATTTTGTGCTCTCTTCCCCCCATATCCCCCTCTACCTTTTGTACTCCTTACCTTATCCCTACTTTTTAAAAATAAAAAATAAAATTAAAAGAAAAAAAAGAGAATGCAACCAGCCCATTTCTAATTGGCTATGGCTCACTGCCACTGTTGCAATCAAGCTGTGGATATGAAAAAAAGAGTCACCTGCCAGCATGTTTAACTCCAGATCTAGGTGTGCAACGTCTGACACAAGTGTCTACTGCTCAGGGCTTCTCAAGGCGTAAGATGGCCATGTTAATAGAGAAATATTGGTGACTCATGGTCTGAACAAGGGGGTTCATCAACCTGCCCATTTAGGATGACACCCCCCCCCCTGATTGCAGTATTTGTCATCCCTGTGGAGCATAAATTATTAATATTTATACTGCCTACTTTTTCCTTCCATTTAGAGTTTGGGGAGCCTCTTCTAGGCTAACCAAATTCAAATGCAGAGACAAATTTTACCCTAAGTGCTTGGCACCAGTGACTACAGAGAGTTATTTTAGCCTTTTAGAATGGAAAAATAATGCAGACAATGGTTGGGAAATTAGTAAACCATGATGTTATGGGGAAGAGGGCATGGCTCTCAAGTCCCAGATAAGCTGTCTTTGGCTCAGAGCCTGAGATTTCCCACCCTGGGCCTAAAGATTTGATGGTATGAAACAGTAAACAAAAAGGTGTGCTGCTTATATACCGCCCAAAGCACTCTCTCAGAAGTTTAGGAGTTAATTATGCAAACTACACATAACTGTGTACATTACTGACCTCAGAAGGAATGAAGGCTGAGTGAACTTTGAGCCAGCTACCTGGGACTGATCCCTGGCTTGTGAGCACAGTACAACAGTTTAGCCACTGTGACACAAGGCTCTTTTTTCATTAGTAAATCCTAATAAAATGGCTATTAAAGTAATAGATATGAAGCGAGTTGATCGCAGTAAGATGTCCCCCACCAATATCATACCTGATACCAGGAATATGCTCGGTCAGATGGATCAATGAGAATGGTGATGATTTTTGCTTTTGGAATCAAGGAGGCAGCCCGTTTGGGAGCTTCTTCTGAATGAAAGTAGTTGGCACTTTTCTCAAACAAGATATCAGTGGTGGTATTAGAAGGGGTGGGGAAAAAGCTCATATACCTACAAGTAAAATATAATAGTAACACATGTTAGAACACTTCTTCTCCCCGCAACCACGAAGTAAGTATTTCATAATAACTGGAAACCTATGTACTGGATGTGCATGTGTGTGGAAATAAATATGTGTGTCTCAAGTCAACTATGTACATTGGGGCAATCATGAACAAATGTAGACCATGATACACCATCACCTATAGGTGCTACAGTGTATGCCCCAAGATAAGGAAAGGGAATCAAGTGGCCCTAGAGAAGTTGCTAAACTACAGCTCTCACCATGCTTGACCACTGGCTATGCTGGCTAGACAAACTCCAACACATTGAATGCATACCACCACACATATATCCAATCACATCTGATATTGGAAGTTAAGCAGGATCAGGCCTGGTTTATACTAGCATGGCATAGCACTGAGGACTGCTAGAGATTTTAAGATAGAATTAGGAGATAATCTAGCCTGAAACCCTGGAGAGCTAATACTGGCCAGATTTTATTTACTGAAGATACCAGGGATTGGATATGGAAACTTATTCATGTAGAGCAGTGGTTCTCACCTTGGGTTCCCAGATGTTCTTGGACTAAAACTCACAGAAATCCTGGCCAGCACAGTAAGTGGTGAAGTCTTCTTCACCAACAATTGCAGTCCAAGAACATCTAGGGAATCAAGGTTGGGAATCACTGATGCAGAGCATGGTTGCAACTAGAGATGGGGGTATTCGTATACAAATGCCCCCCGCACAGCTGGACATAATGAGGATCCAGTCCACTCATGCATCTGCTGGCGGCAGCGGCTCCGCTCTCCCTTCCAATCACTCTGGAGCTTGCGGTCGGCTATCCACTCCTGGCAGAAGGAGGGAAGATGAGTCTCTCTGCCAGGCTGATGAGTGGATAACCGACCGTGAGCTCCGGAGCGATTGGAAGGGAGAGCAGAGCCAGCAGTGGTGGTGTCGTTGTGAGTCCCCAGTCCGGCCCCAGGAGGCCGGACCCTCATTACATCCAGCTGTGCAGGGGTATTCATAGTCGAATACCCCCATCTCTAGTTGCAACCATTCAACTAGAGCCCCTCTGTATAATATATTCCTGTAAAGTCTATATCATAATGCCACAGTCCTATTTGTTATGCCTACCAGCATAAAACCACATTAAATCTTGGTTATGAATTGCCCCCAGGTCAATGTAGGCATTTGTTTTGGAAATAAATGGTGTTTATTAACAATTGATTTCCAACAGCATCACACAACGTCTCGACTTGTGGCAATTCACAGTTGAAAGTTATGTTGATGGAGTTTTGCCTGGGTAATTTTTTAATTGGATTCTGCCCACTGTATAATATCTGCTCATCTGTCTGCCTATCTGTCTGTCTGTCTGATACTTCTGCTTTATTTTCACTGACATAATCATTCCCAAAGTTGATTTTGCCTTTTCTCTGCTCCTGATGCTAATTCACAATACATCTGGAACAGCCAATTAAAAACAAATTAAAAGAGACAAGAAAGGAACAAAAGATGAAAGCCCAACTCTTTCATCAACTGCATTTGTTTATGGGAAAACATAAATATTGGTATAATAATGTCAAGTGAGGGGGAAAAAGAGACCCTTCCTTGCAAACCTCAGTTCAAACTAATTTCCAAATCATTCTCGTGCAGAACATTCATCTGGAAATTATGTAGATGTCACAAATACTTCTATAATTGCTCCTCTGTGGTTTAGCATATGCTAACAATGGACATTTGTAATTTTTCTTACCAGTCAATTCCCTTATGATAGTTGTTTCCATTAAAGAACTGAACTTCTTCAAAGGTTTTTGGACTAGGGAGATTACTAATGATGGAAGGATGCATAAGGAGAAATAAATAAAGCGCTGTTGTTCCTACAGGGACAAAAAAAAATATCAACAGAAGGTAGGATTATATCATAGTTTAAGAAAGGGCAAGGGTAGAAAGCATTTAGAAATATTTTTTCAGGAAATATATTCCCTTGTGAAGAAAAGAATCCCAGTTATGGAAAAAATATGTTAATAGTATCAGTCCTAGCAAAGACTTATTAAACTGCTTAAATTTTGCTCTCTGATGAGCTAATGAGGCCCCTACTGACTTCAGTGGCAAGCCTGTCTGTGTGTTTAAAGGCAACATTTTCCAGGCATCTCAGAAAGTATTTTTAGCACAATAATCTAGTTTATGGACATGATCTTTTACACCCATCCCAACCTATCCTACACTCCTATATATGTATAAAGATGTATACATATTTTTCTGGTTTTATGGCTCTCTGTCCATCTGAACTATTAGGTGGTTTCACCTTTTGTCCAAAAGAATGTCTACCAAAGCATACATACTAAAAATAGTATCTCTTCCAACTGCTGTCAAGAGCATATGGTGGGTGTAAATCTACAGCTCTTTACATGCTCACCATAATACTGTGAGGTTGACCAAGCTAAAAGGAAGTAGTTTCCAGGTAACCTGGCACACTTTATGACTGGGAATATATATCCATTTTGCTCTAAAATAATGGAAGCTATTGCAATCTACTCCAAAGAAATGTGATTAGAATTAGAATTAGATCCATGCAACTGAATTATATCCATGCAACCTGATTTCAGCTAAAGCTGAAAATTGATCTCAACTTGATCTCAAGTTGATCTCAACTGAGATGTGATCCAATGTAGAGTAGGTCTGCATTGGATCAAAACTCGATCAGATTGGTCCAAAGAGGTTTGATAATCCAGACATTAAAGTAAGGAAAAGTGCACATATGTCTCCAAAATATTGCAAACAGCAACACAAAAGGAAAAAGCCTAGGGTGGGGAGGAAGGCAGGGGTAGGGCAAGAGCTGGACGTTCCTCATTAATAGCTCTAGCTACAAATATTGGCAACAATCTCAGCTTCTTGTTGTCGTACTCCTCTTTTACTGAACTCTGGACAGCACAATGACAATTTTGACTTTGGAATCTCACTAACACTCTCCAGATTAGAGAGCGAGGGAGAGAAGAATAGTGAAAAATAAATAATCAGTTGTCATCTTCTCTCTTCTGCACTATTGCTAGTCTTCTGTTAGCAGCAGAAACAAGAGCTTTGCTGGAGTTCTGTGGCACTTTTTTTTGTTTACTGCCTCTCCTTCCATATATGATCCTCGTGGTGCAATTGTTAAACTGCAGTCAAACCTCTGCTCACAACCTAATCCCAACAGGCTCAGGTAACTAACTCAAGGTTGTCTTAACCTTCCATCATTCTGAGGTCTGTAAATTGAGTACCCAGATCACTGGGGGGGGGGGGGGGATGTGTAGCCTGCACAACTAAATTGTAAATTGCCTAGAGTATGATTTAAGCGCTATGGGGCAGTATATAAGCAGCACACTTTACTATTTATTTATTTTATTTTTATGCCACCTTTCTCTCCATAGGGGACCCAGGGTGGTTCACAACAATTAAAACTGTACATTAATAGCAATTTTAAAATGCTGTGTAAAACTATATTAAAAATATAAATCCAGATTAAAAACAATTTTAAAAAGACTTGAATATATCTTGATTTCATAAATTGAGTGTTCTATAGACCCCCACTTATTGCACTTATTGCTTAAAAGCCTGTCTAAAAAAGGAAGTCTTTGCCTGATGACAGAAGGACTAGAGGGAGGGAGCCAACCTCGCTTCTTGGGGCAGTTCATTCCAAAGCCTGGGAGAAGCCACTGAGAAGGCCCTTCTATCCTCGGCTCCTCAAAAAATGGAAGTGACCTGGGCCCCTCTCAAATTCTGAGAGGGCGAGGTTGTGTTTGTCTGTGTATACTGTGAGTGTGTGTCAGTCTAAAGGCACAAAGTGCATAGAAACACTACCACAGTGCAGAAAAGCCATATTCATATCACATATCTTAAATCAATTAAGGGAAAAAATAGCTGTGGCTAGTACAAAAGCCTCTGGACCCACCTCTCTGCAATTTGGAGCCTTAGTCCCATTTGAAGGACTGCTATGTCTCCAAACTTCATTCAATTTCATGCAAAAAAAAATTATGGTAATTTTCATCTCTCAGTGTAAGTCAACATGAAGCACAAAGATTTGGATTTGTGACTTAGATGTAGATTCAGGCCGAATTGCCCTAAAGCAACTTATGGCCCAATCGGAATCACCATATTGGGCCACAAACCCAGACTGTAGTCCCTTCTACACCCAAATAGTGAAGACATTGGCTAAGGCTTCTGGAACAGACTGTCACAAAAAGTGGTGGCTCTTCTTGGTTCGACCTTTTCATCAGATGCTTCATGGTCATCTGTCAAGCATTCTGTAGTACTGAACATGCTGCATTGGCAGGCACAGAGCCTAGTGAACTTTCAGATCTCTTCTAATGTTATGATTCCTCTCAAAGAGAAATGAGTTGAAGATGTCATGGCTCAGAAAGGGAAGATGAAATAATGTCTGATTTCAAACCTGTTTACAGCTGGTGACCTTTTAAATCAGTTTTATGTAATTAGGTTCAGATGATTTTAAAGTTTTATTTAAAAGCTTTATTCTTTTTTCACCATAGTTGGTAAACAAGCTGATCTGATTAGCAAGTCAATGAGGTTTCCTTAAATATATCATGTTATGTTGTGTGGGAAGAAAAGAGAAATGGTTCAAAGACAATGATAATTTCATATCAAGAGTGAGATTCCACCAGTTACTTGTCATCATCTTACTAGACCCTAGGGAGTCTGTAAACAGGGCAATGCAAGAAGTTTTCTTCTTGCTGTGAGGTGGTTTATTTGTTATTTCATTTCATTTCAAATATTTCTATTCCACCTTTCTCCCTGAAAGGACCCTAGGTGGCTGAAGACAGAGGGTGCCCATCTCAGAGAGGTTTCAGGTACTTCTGCAAATCTCTGTAAATCTGAATATTTAAAAGTGTAATAAGCATGTAGGCTTGTTGAATATGATCCATTCAAAAGTGGTTCCTTTGGACCTTTGTTTGTGCCTTGGTGATCATTCAGCCTGCCCCTTTGTGCTTGTTGTATGTGTGATTAGCTTCACAAAGGGAGAAGACACGCGCTGTTCATAGATAAATTCAGTAGCTCACAATTCTAGGATTTTCCAGACAAGACAAATTTCCCACATCCACTTCAGCCAGACTGCAGGCACAGTTGTGGTTGCCTTGGTGAATGGTCTAAGGTGGGAACCGGACAGCAGGAATTGTCAGTTATGCTGGACTTCTCTGAGGCTTTTACACCATTGACCACTGTATGCTTCTGAATCATCTTTCCTGCATGGGAACTGGAGGCACTTTTTATGATGCCTCTGGACATTCCTAGAGTGGCAGGTTCAGAAGATGGTGCTGGAGGACTCCTTTTTGACAAAGTGGCCATTACCACAATGTCCCTCAGAGTTCTATCTTATCCCCTGTGCTAACATATATTAAAAACAACAACACTGGAAGAGGCTATTCAGTATTATGAGATTTAGCATCACCAGTATCATGATTATAGTCAGCTCCATCTCTTTTCCCCATCTGTATCCAAGGAAGTTGTTTTGGCTCTGAACTAGTATCTGTGTCAATAAGGATGATCTGACCTGATGAGGCTTACAATGTTGTGGCTGAATCCAGAGGTGCCCCTTCTAGTCAGTCAAAATTTGGGCCAAAGAATGGGGATTCAGTCTGTGTTTGATAGGATCATACTGTCCTTGAAGATATAGTTATCAAGTTTGGTTCTATTCCCAGATTCAACACTGAATTTACATGCTCAGGTTTCAGAAGTGGGCAAAAGAGTGTTTACATAGTCAAGGCTAGTGTACTATAATACCTGTTCCTGAAGATGTTAAATCTGGCCAGAGTGACACTTGTCTTAGCTACAATCCATTCCAATCACTTGGAAACTTCAACTGGTCAAAAATGTTATGACCAGATTGTTGATAGGAGCTGGTTGCACGAAGCATGGGACTAGTTTGACACAGTTCCACTGACAACTAGTATGTTTCCAGGCACAATTAAAAGTGCTAGTTATGACCTGTATCTACCTTGGGGACAAGCTATATTCGGTCATATAAGTTCCTTGAATGTTAATATATTCAGGGTAGCCTTTCTCACAGTTGTGTCATCCTTAAAAGCATGTTTGGTGGGAACTCAACAGAGGTCCTTTTCAGTAGCTAATCTCAAACTCTAAAATGACCTGCTAAACACTGGAAACTAAGTTGGTCCCATTTCTGTTGCCCTTCCACACAAAGGCAAATACTTTTTCTGTTACATATTTATTTATTTGCTATTTATGCTGGGTTGCTGTTGAAGATATTGTAACTGGTTAATGGCCATTATTATCATCATCATGAACATCACTATTATCGCTATCATTATTATTATTATCACTATCATCATTATCTGCACTTGACAGCCAGCTGAAGCAAATTCTGTTTTTCTGCTGGGTATACCTGTATGATAGGAGGTGCATCTACCTGTTTTGAAATATGTATTTCTCTTATTCATTTATAACAGTTTAAAATGTATTCTTAATAAATTTGGGTGTACATTAAAGTGTGCTTCTACCCTTTCATCATTGCATTGCTGTATTTCATTTGCCGGCTCAAGGACTCTTCCCTTGGCAGAGTGTTTAATTCCTTCCTGAGCTTATTTGTTGCTGAAAGAGATGCAGGCTATTTTCTTTCTATCTTAGGATATATTGGCTGAAATCCTGTTCATGCATCTATGTCACATGACATTATCAGCCACTCAGGTTTTTTGGAAATAAACATGACTGATTTCCCACCCACCCCAAATCCCATGACTTTTATTGAATCCCTTTCATCATGGGGAAGCTTTTGGGAGCCATGGTATCTTTGGGGGCCAAGAGATGGGGGATGTCTTTAATTTCTGATAATCACCACACCAATAAAGTCATCCTGCTGAATGTGATTTCTGGAAATTAGCCCCCCCCCCAATTCTATGACACCCCCACCCAATGTCTTACCCATGATGAAAAGTATCTCATGGGAGCCTCAGGATATTGGGTAGGGTGGGAGGAATCAGGGATTTTTAATTTCCAAAAACAAGCCACAGCTGATGATATCTTATTCCTTATGCAGCTGGATTTCATCCAGTTTATTTACTGGGGACACCGTTCAGAGCATAGTGTTTCTTCCTTTTGCATAATAGTTTGTAATGATCCTCATTTCCAGCATTATCAGTTGTCTCTTCAAATCTGCAAACCTGAGACAATTCCACAAGTGGGATGAGGAGAAACGCTGATAAAGGAAATGGCAGGAGTAACTTTTGGGTCTTTCTTTGAAAATGGCATAGATGGAGACAAAACTGCAAAATGGATGAATGGCATAAGCTTATAGGTTAAAAGTGAAAAAGAGAGAAATAACTTTCTATATTTCTACTTTCTAATTTTTTTGCATGAAAAATTGCTACTCAAGAAAGTCATGCAGTTAAAAAAATTTTTTTTAAAGGTGACAGAATGTGGTTCATATATTGCATGGCCAATAGTTTGTCTATAGCCATAGGATTGCACAGATTGGTTCAAGAATCCTCAGCCAAACACTGGCAATGTAGGGAAGACAGGAAAAGATCTATGATTCTAATTGCTCCCCATGGATTTCATAAATTACAGCATGACCCCCAGATGGCCACTTTCTGGACCAGCTGGGAAATATTTATTTTTATTATGCAATGCACCATCTGATTACCTGTTTTTTGGGGTCCAATCACAAGAAATTTTGGTAGGTGGTTACATGTTTTGTCTCTAGACCAGATGTCCCGATGGCGCCTGTCATCACATGGATTCTGGTTGCCAGAAAAGAAGCAAATTAGTTTTGGAAGACATCTAAATAGTCAACCTTCTGTCCTGCTTAGCAAATGTTGTCTATTCCTGTGCTGGATTGCAATCTTCCATCACCTGATTTGGGATCTGATGTGAAGACAGAACTGGTTTTAACACGTGCAGGCTGAAAAATCATAATGATTACTAAAGTGAAGATTGAACATAAACAAATAGCTTACTTCATGGTCCACAACTGATCACCTCAAATGAAGTCAGAGCATTGAGACTCATTCTCCACCATATAAAAGTCCAGCTTTTTATTTGTTTTGGATTTGCTTAGCTCGGTGAATTCACTGCTCTTCTCAAGGAATTGTCTTGTGGTGCCAAAGAACCTACCACTGTACCAGCACACCGATCTGTCAGATTCTGTTCTGTGCCTACACCAATGTAGTGATGACAGGAAGCTCTTAGGTGCACATCAGCACTGGTTTGTTACTGCTGCAAATTGGTCAATATGTATAGGCTAGGAAACAGATGCATAGTACTTATTTTTTTGCAAGCTTTTTCAAAAATTACTCAGTAACAATAGAGGTTGACTATAAAAAAAAAACCCTAAAGTATATAAACTGAACTTGACTAGCAATTTATGGAATATTCTGATATTTTGAGTTGTGATGTGAGCATGTTCAATTAATCCAGTGATTCCAAACCTTGGTTCCCAGATGTTCTTGGACTAAAATTCCCAGAAGCCTTCACCACTAGCTGTGGTTCCAGGATTTCTGGGAGTTGTAGTCCAAGAGCATCTGGGGACCAAGATTTGGAACCACAGGATTAACCTATTAAGCAACATTGTGTGGCTTCCTGTTATCTTCCTTGAATCACCACTACCCAGCTTTAGGGGATGTCTGCTGGTTCTAGAATTAGACAGTTCCAGGCTTATTGTCAGGCAGAGTAGAGGAAAACTCTTCTGAAAGTGTAGATAGCTGCTGGTAGTCAATACTGACACTACTGAATTGCATGAACCAGCAATCTAATCCTGTAATAGGCAGCACCTTATGTTCTGTTGGTTTCAGTCCTACTTCAGCTGAAGACTGTGATGCACTTTCAATATTACAGCAGTGATAATTAAATTGCTTTCATATTGCTCTATTCCCTATTACATAATAATGCCCACTATTTTATTTTATTTTATAAGGTGAGCTGCTCACAATAAGGTGAGCAGGACTGATTTTACAGGTCTTTTTAACAGATCTTTGGTGGGGAGACACATTTAATTGACTAGACACTCCACTCTATGAGAGGAACCCAAGAAGAAATGCCTGTACAGACACATTGGCTAGTATCCTGTTGCTTAAATTCAGAGCAGAAGGGAAATTATGTCAGCATCTTCAGTGCTCTGGCAGGCTCCCCATTACGTGACCAGTTGCATGACTGATCTCAATGCATGAACAGGCAGCCAACAGGGAGTCTGTTGGAGCCAGGGAGTGGGAGGACATATATGGGATTTCCTTTCCACATTGTGTTTACATTACAGAATATTAGCCATTATTTTTAGTCTTGTATTGTAATTTTTGCATATTGTCCCAATGTAGCTCTGTGTATTATTTATTTCACTGACAATGTACATATTGTATTGTAGTCTTATGTATTGTGCACATCATACAAAACTAAAATACAATATTTACATTGCCTATGTACATTGTATGTGTTATTATTGCTGCCAGCTCCTTTGATCTCTTCAGACCAGAATGGGTTATAAATGTTAATAAAATGAATAAAGGCATGTATGAAGGAACCTTTAATAAGGAGCAATTCTCTGCCAACCACTGGAATAAAATGAAGATTTCTGAATACTGCACTATAAGAAGAATACCAACAAACTGGAGCAGGTTCAGATGAGTGCTATAAGGACGATCAGGGGAGTGGAAACCAAGCCCTATGAAGAAACACTGAAAGAACTGTGTGCATTTAGTTTTGAGGAAAGAAGACTGAGTAGAGATATGATAGCACTTTTCAAATACTTGAAATGTAGTCATACAGAGGAGGGGCAAGGTCTGTTCTTGATCGTCCCAGAGTGCACGACACGCAACAATTGGCTCAAGTTAAAGGAAGCCAGATTTCAGTTGAATATCAGAAAAAACTTCCTAATGGTTAGAGCAGTATGACAATGGAACCAATTGACTTGGGAGGTGGTGAGCTCTCCAACACTGGAGGCATTCAAGAAAAAATTGGGCAACCATCTCTCAGATCTGCTTTCATTTGGGTTTCTGCATTCACCAGGGGGTTTGGACTCAGTGGCTTTATAGGCCCCTTCCAACTCAATGATTCAATGATACAATGATTCAATGATTCAAGTTTATTCTCAGGCCAATTTATACCTAATGTGTCATTCAGATGCATGTGTTACCAGTTTTGATTTTAGATTGCTCCAAATCTGCATGTTTGCTGGTTTTCTTGTTTTTGAAGAAGGTCATAAGCATATCAATTTAAATTTATTTATTTCAAACCCAGGTGGCAAATAAGTTTCTAAGACAAAGTGTTTTAGTAATATTTAACATTTGCATGAGTGCATAAAAAAAAAGACAACAGAGTGATCACAGCTTGAAGTTATTTAGCAATTTATCTTTTGACCATGTGTTAATGAGGAAGAAAATGAAAAATAAGGCTGTTCAAAAGAACCATCACACTGGAACTGCCTTTGTAAAGAATCCTTGTGTGTTAAATACCCTGGGCTAGATATTCAGATGGTATTGATCAAACAGCTTTATTACAGCCCACAGGCACTGTGGCTTAAAGCAAAGGGATAATCCTCTTTCACAGCAATGTAAATTGTAGTGAAATTTCCCTTTTACTAACAGAAGGGGATGCTGTATTAAATCTGATCATTGCTGGGTCTTCCCCCATATTATCTACTGATGTGGAATAGTAGACTTTAAAACTGTCCATGTTAGTCAGTCATTTTGTTTTGCTTTTGACAGAGGCATTTCTAACATCTAAATTGGTGGTGGGGGTTCATTTATTTCATTTTTATCTAATTATAGTTTCTTTGATTTTCCTTGTTACTGTCTACATTAATTACAATGGAAACCCAGCATATCTCCTGATGTTTGTGTTATTTTGAAATTTTCCTTTCAAATGTCATGACCTTTTCAGATGTTACACTACTTTGCCATGGCATCAGAGCGGCTCCATTTCAGAGAGACTGGACCAAAAAAAGTACCCATTTTATAAGCCCAAACAGGTGATTGGCATCCTCTAAGCTTCCAGGTGCTGCAGTTTACATAGGTTTTCATGCCTTGTCCCATTCACAGCTCTTCAGACTTCTCTCTTTCCCACAGAATATTCCCTGGATGTATTGATTTTTATATATTTTCTAAGCAGTGCAGTGAAACACAAGAATGACCAGAGAGATTTTGCTCCCTGAAGTTTCAGACACATATGTACCAGTGACCTTCTCTCTCCACAGCCATCCTGTGATGTACAGGGATAAGATACTCAGCCAACTTGGTTGTGCCTCTATTTAAACACAGTTTGTTGGGGGAGGGGAAGCAACATGAAGGAGGAATTAAATTTAAGATTGAAGCAACTGGATGGGAAGGTCACACATGATAATCTCAGACCAAGTTAAAACCCTGCAGGTTTTCTTCAGGGGAAAAAAATAGAGTGACCTGTGCTACGTAAGTGATGTAATGTATAGATTGAACTGTGCAAGGCCCAAATGGGTAAGTTTTATCTTTCCGTGAAGTATCTATTTAAGTTTGATGGGTCTCTGTTTGAAGGCTCTCCCTAAGAACTGGAACATTGAAAGGGGCTGACCTCACTGATTTTCAAAGTGGTTGGTACAAAGTGGAGGTACCTCTTTCCACCATGATGCCATGAGACACCCCTGACCCTGCTTGAACTACAGGCTACTAATACCTTCTAATTCTTTGGGTCATCCCCCACTCTTGGATAGCAGAGCTAACTGTGCAACAAAACCAGTCCACACCTGCTAAAGCAGCCTGTTGCCTCAGGTACAGTGGGCAGTCTTAGTCTTCTACCGCAATAGTCAACTGCCATCCTATTCAGCTACAGTAGATGGGTGCTGATGAGACAACTTGTTTACCTCAGGCAGCAAAGTACATGTGGTGCTACATTTAACAGGCCAGCCCACTTTTTTGTGCAGGGATGTGCAGGATGTGACAAATGGGCTTGATGAAGACATCAGTGATCTCGAAAGCTTGCACTCCTTTTTGGTGCCTTCCAGTTTGACCGAATAAGCACCTCGCCCCAGACATATGTTTTTTTGTAATATGTAACTGAAGTTCAGTGATTCCAGACTACAACATGGACTGTCTGCATTGTTGCCTGAGCCTTGCCTGTGCATCAGAAGAAATTAATGCAAAAAATGCTCAAGGAAAATAAAAGAGAAAAGAAATCCATCCCCACAGCCACAATCTCCTTCTCTGTCAAATAAACAACAAGCAAGCTAATAGCTGATCCTTTGCAGTCTGGCTTTAGGCAGGTGTTAATGAAGGTAATGTGACAGTCAGTTCCTTATCTGTTCACTAAGGCATTGCTCGGCTGAATTGCTGACTTCGAAAAGGAAATTAAATGAATCTAGCAAGCCATTTAAAACAGATTAAAATGTCTTAATTGGTAGACATTGCTCTTCTAATTGTTCCTCAACAGTCCTGCTGGCAACAACATTGTAAATGAAGGCTGGGCTCATGCTGTGCGCTCAGCTGGGTATTACCTGCCACAGGGGGTCTTTTTGCTCAGGGAAGAGCTCAAAGTACTTCTGAGCCAGTTGGAGTGGAGGTAGCGTCTGCAGCCTCAGGTTGGTCCAGCCTTGAACAAAACTGGCCAGATTGACAAACGTGTATAAACCCAGACGGTCGTTCCCATAGTTAGACAAGTGAGTCATGAAGATGCTGATCTGAAAAAGGCAACACAGAAAAGTATTTGTCAGTTGCAGGCACAGGAGGATATCACTAGATGGCAGCAGCTTTATTTTAACTTGGAGTTAGACCAGCTGTTGTTGTTCAAAGTCTTCCACCCTATGCCTATCTCTGTCGTGCTGCAGTGGTGACTTCTTGAAAATTTATTGCCTGCAGGGGCAGATTTTGGTTTATTGAAAGAAAGAAGAGAAGAGAAGACTATAGCAGCAATTGTACTGTGTTTATCAGTATCAAGATATGGCTTGGATTTCCCTGAACTTTTTCAGTTAATTTCACTGGTATGGTCTGTTGGCTATCTGTACTTTTGAAAGCCTGTCACACTTTCAAGCATTAGAGAGCTGGGCGTTCAGAACAGCTGCCTTTAGCAGATAAACATCTAAGCTTGACCTAATGCATTCACTTAGAAACTCTGCACAAGGTTTGGTGAATGTCATCAGGTACTAGACACACTTCTAATTTGTTTACAACCTTGAAAGGCAGGACATGGACTTATTCTCCTCAGGCACAGATGCTTCTTTCGGGAAATGAAACCAGGCTGTTATAGGTACTTCTCATTTCTAATTGTTCACTTCAGTTGTTGACAGTGAATATTGCTTAGTATCTCCTGGGCAATGGGTTTCTTAGCTGCATCCCTATGTACCATGTGGAAGACAACACTCCATATTACTTTCAACCATGTACAATCCTTATTTTTCACTTACCGCTATATCACAAGACTTTTCTTTTAGTATAGGGTTGACAGAATCAGCATAAACATAAGGCTTTCAGATAAAAGTTCAATTAAAATAAAAATTTAAACAATTCCACTTGCCAGGCAGGGTTGAGTTTGAAAAACAGATAAAAACAACACCTCCAACCCTCCCCCAATCCCTCCCAACCAACCAACCAACCAACCAACCAACCAACCAACCAACCAACCAACCAACCAACCAACCAACCAACCAACCAAACAAACAAACAAAAAAGCCAAACTTGGAAAATTAGTTTTTTTGGACTATATCTCCCATTTCCCCCTAGCCAGCATGGCCAGCAAGCATAGCTGAATAGAGGAAGTGAGGATTCCATATCCAGCTCTCAGCCAGTTCTTTCAGAAACCTGTTTCCATGAGGGGAAGAAAGAAGGAGACTGATTTGCTCACAGTCACTGTTCCCATGTGCTCCTGTGGGCTCCAGGTGAGAAGTGCACGGACATCACTCTCTCTCTCCCCACCTCATTTCCAGCAGTTCCAGTTAAGAGATTTCTCCCCATTCCACTGTTTCCAAGGGGAAAGGAGGGTGGAGAGAATCAGATGATTTTTGGCCACTTCTCCCTTCATCTTGGAGAAAAGGGAAAGAGCAATCTGGTTGAGGCCCAGCTGGCACTCTCTCCAATTTCCTGGTGTGCCAGCTGTGCATGGCCCCTGTGATATTGGGGGTGAGGCCTAACCTAGCCACAAACCCTTGTGTCCTAAAACCCACCCAAAGAAAGCACATTTCCAAAAATGTATGGAAATGCATACAGAGAAAGCTTGCACTGCTTCATAAGAGTTATTTATGAATTGATTCCCAAGTGCAAAATACAGCAATAAGTTTTTTAAAAAGTAACAATGTAGAATTCTCAGGCTTTTCTCCCTTCAAAATACAGATAACCAGAGGGCTGACCTTTCCCGGCTGCTTGCTTAAGTGTGCTTTCAAAATAAAAACACATTGATTTACCCATATGTGACCTTCATGACTTCCTAATGATTTCCAGAGTGAATCATATATCATATAAAATGGTCATTATTGGAGTCCTTATTTTCTGCTCAGTTGCAGACAATTTGGAATAATTCCTCGAAATAAGTGTAGTAATATGTTTTTTAAAAGATACAGGATACTACTGGACTGGGAAATTAGAAGAGGTAGCAGTGTTAGTCTGTGCTAGCATATCAGGCGAAAACAAATGAAAAATAAAAAAATTAAGAAGATGAAGACTTTGTGGCACTTTAAAGACTGTTATATTTTAATGTGAGCTTTTGTGGACAAGTCCATTTCCTATTATTAGACATGGGGACTGTGGCGGAATGCCCATGTCCCACCTGTCCATCATGTGGAGCTCTAGAGCTGAAGCCTATGAGAGGACAGGAGGGCGGAGTCAGAGAGAGTTGTAAACTGAGAGAGAAGGAGAGAGGAGGTTTAGAAAGTTTTATGAGAGAGATTGGAAAGTTGGTGTGGTATAGTTGGTTTATGGATTAAAGAATAGTTAACAGATAGAAGTAAAATAGACAGTCATCAAATAGTATTCCAGTGATTAACAGTGATTTATATGAAAAGTAATACCAATAAAGAAGCGTGTATAATATCCAAGTAATGAGTGCAACATAATACAACATCTATTAATATACTGATGTGATTCAACAACTACACAATAAATAATCAGTTATATTTGACAACACGTGTCCAGGCAGCATTATTGGTAAAGTGTGGATAAAGATCCACTGGTGGCAGTTGGTGTATGGAGAATTAAGAAAGTCGTGCCCGAAAGTGGGACCTGGGTTTGAGGGAAACAAACTAGGGACACTGGGGGTGCGCGACAGGGACGAATATAAAAACGAATCAGGGATATTCAACGAATATCCCTGATTCATCAGATATTCGTTGCTTCATATTCTTGGAGTCCAGAGAATACGAAGCAACAAATATAACCCGTTTATATTCATCCCTTTGTTCCCTATTTGCTTATGCCCCCGTGGATCAGCTGTTCCTCGGAGGCATAAGCAGAGAGGGACTTTCCCTTCCAGTGGCTTGCTAAAGCCTGCCAGAAGGGAAACCCACCCCCGGGGGTGGATGATGCCTTGGGTCGGGCTTTCCCCCTCTTTCTATGCCCGGCGGGGGCATAGACAAAAGGGGAAAGGCAGCAAAGGGATCACTGGGCTCCACTGCCTTTGCAAAGGCAGCACGGTTGGGTGATACCTTGGATCCGGCTTTCCGCCTCTTTCTATGCCCGGGGGGGCACAGGGAGAGGGGGAAAGGCAAAAAGTCTATGTTGCTGCTTTGTGCCTCAGTGCCTGATGGGGCAAAAATTCTACGTTGCTGCCTTGTACCTCAGTGCCCGATGGGGCAAAAAGTCTACGTTGCTGCCTTGTGCCTCAGTGCCCAATGGGGCAAAAAGTATACGTTGCTGCCTTGTGCCTCAGTGCCCGATGGGGCAAAAAGTCTATGTTGCTGCCAACTACCTCATTGCCCCCTGGGGGCAAACTCTACTTCACTGCCAAATGTGATGTTGGTGATGACAAACTCTACCTCAATGCCTCATGATGCCTCTATATGCCTGCCAGAAACAAATCAAACTCCCTGAATGCCATCTGCTTCTGTGCCGTGTAGTAAACTATCCTGGGGTGACCCAATTTGTGGGTGAATAACTCAGATGCCCGATATCCAATCTTCACTAAACTTGGCAGGCATGTTGGGGAAAGACATAGGAAGCTTCGGTGTGATTTAGGATTCTCTAAGTACATGGGGGAACTTTCCTGGGGGTGTCCTCCTTTTGACTATATAACTCAGGGGTCTGTTACCCTATCTTCACTGAACTTGATGGACATGTAGACAACTGTCTGAGGAAGCTTCCCTGCAAATGTGGTGTCTCTAGGTGCTTGGGGGCCAGTTGTATAGCATTTTAAAGTGAAAATGAATTGACAAATTGATTCGTCAATTCGGCAAAGAATATTCATAAATTTGTATTTGTTGATTTGTTAACCTTGATGAATCACAAATCACAATGAATCACTATTTTTTTTAAATTTGTCCCCATCTCTACCTATTATTTTGCTTTTGCTTTTCCTTGACCGGGGAATGTACAGTATACTAAAAAGATGCCACACTATAACCCTGATCCAGCATCTACATTGTGAATTGTGTGATAAATATTAGAGATGGGGACGAATCGCCATTTTGGTGATTCATCCTGCTTCGTGATCCATCAAAGTTGATGAAGCACGAAGCTCCTCCCCATGAACCGATGAAGAACAAATCGATTTGTCGGTTTGTCTGGTTTTTTTTTGTTAGACAGCCAGACGCCGCCACCACCATTATTCACGGCAGCCTGCACCATGGCGCCCTCCGCAGTCTCCATCCACCACCACCTTTTTAAAGATGGTGGCTGTGGCTTCTTTTAGGGCACTGAAGCTGCAGCCACCATCTTTGCAAAGGGCAGCCTGGATTCCCTTAAGGCAGGCTAATCATAGAAAATGATTTGTCTGCAGAGGAGAGGTCCCTGCTCACACATAGGGTCTTCCTAGGAATAGGAACCCCAGTTTTCCAGGGTTCTTGCTGATGTGTGTAGCCTGTACACAAGTAAGGATCAGTTCTCTGCACACGCATCATTTGCCATGTGTAGAGAGGTTGGTGTGGGAGTGGGGACTAAGGACTCCCATCAAAGTAAGTGAGCCTCTCCAGAAAGGTAACCCATGAATAGGGTGAAATGCCCTATTTGTTGCAATATCCATACAATTCTCTAGAAAAAAATGTGTACACAAATATCTGTACTGGCTGTGGTGTTGTATATTAAGGAAACACGTGCACAAAATGCATATTGTAATGAAAAGAATGTTTAAAACCAGAAACCAATGCGGAGGAAGCGTGAAACAAACTTCAGGTTGGAAAAACAAGAAACCAAGCTATGTGTGTACGTGCGTGCATGCATGTGGGTGGGTGCATGTATCTACAATTTTTTAGAGACTAAGGAACCTAGCCACTTGAAATTTGGTGTGTATACCAAGGGACCCTCAAGTATATGTCTTTTGTTGTTCTTTCATTTATAAAATGGATTCATTAATTAAAATCTCTCTGTAGTTTTTTGCGCCACTGCTGGAGTCACTGAGTGGCAGACACTATCTCCTCAGAAGTGCAACGTTTGCTCAGGAATATGGGTTTCTTCAATATGAAAATTCTTGTGGGTTTAGTTCATATTTTTTTTACAACAGCTGATTTCAGGTGGGCTAGAACTAAATTGTTTAAGATTTTGCATATAGCCTGCTGGAGCCATTTTCGTCTGCAGCAGCAGCACAGTTTCCTCGTCCATTCAACCTGTCCTCATGGTCAGTTTTGCCTGTTTGTGTAAATAAATATATGTGTATATATAGGTATGTATGTGTTGTTGTGTATGTATAAACAAACAGACCTGTGTATCAAGAGAAGACAAGAATTTCTGTTCCTTAATATGTACGAACAGGAAAGTGAGAAGAAGAAAAGAATGAATAAGCAGTGAGGATGGAAGAAAAGAGAAATTTGCAAGAAAGAAAATGCTGTCCAGCTGGGTTTTATCTGAATTTTAGGCATGCTAACTGGTGCTTTTTTAGATAGTTGGATTCCCAGCTTTCCTTATAAAAAAGAGTAAGACGAAGGGATGTGAATTTCTCACACTCTAATTTTTGGCAGGAAAATCTCTCTTTTCTCTTCATAATAAGATTTCTTAGTATTTTCTATTTTGAGAGTGAGAGAGAAAGATATCTCACAAGATTTTTGGGGTAATTCATAGTCATGTTTTTATGGGAGAAACACTATGCAGAATTATTTCATAGCATCTGGACAAAATTGTGTTTTCCTTGAACATGATTCTTCATACATGGCATTGAGTTGTGCAGAATACTGCAGTTTCTTGTGTAAAAGCACAATCCAAAAAAAAAAAAAATGAAAAAAGAAATCTCGCTTGTGTGTGGGAAGTCTCAGTGAGAAGTTTCTGCATGGTGAAATGTGGAAAATTGCTCAGAATGTTTTGAGTATTCTTCATATCCCTAGTAAGAGGTGTATATATAAACCACAATTATATCCAATGCCTTTAATTTCCGTTGCTTCCTTCTAAGGAACCTTGGGATTTATACTCTGCTGAGGTAATCAGAGGAAATACCAAACAAACTATAAGTAGTATGGCTAGAATTCAAGTAATACCCAGCCAATGGGGCAATAAAGCCACTACACCTCTCATTCCTTTTCCTTATCATTGGTTTTTCCTCCCCTATTTAAGTCTTTCTTTATTCTCACTTTCCACAACATGTCAGGCAATGAAATTACATCAGGTCAGAAAGTTTAAATGGGCTCGTTTTATTCCTACCTGAAAATAGTTGCCAATGTTTGACAGAAAGCTGAAGACTTCCTGCTCTGTAAACAACTCCTACTGTTGCACAGCCTAGTGTCTGTCATATAGTGACTTGACCAATGTTAACAGAAGTGGCAGATGATTTTGCATTAATTACATTTAATTAATCAATTTTTTTAAACTGAAAAAACAAAACACCTCTCAGATGGACTCCTCACGGTCCCCTTGGAACTCACATCATGGCTGAAATCTAGTAGTGAGTCTCAACTAGGATACATACATTGAATCAATTGAACTTACAGAGGAGTTGACTCACCAAATCCCCACTGATTCAAGGGGCCTACTCTAGTTGTGACTTACTACTGGATTTCTGCCCATGTGTCAGGTGTCTTCAGTTTTGCAGTCACAAGGGCTGTGGCATAGATACCACATGCTCATATGCTGCATGCTAATATTCAATACCAGTGAGATTCCTTTTCCAACTGAAGCCCCATAAACTTCTTTGGCAGATCCTTCAGTTTTAAATATAGGCTTTGAGAAAGTTGGAGAGAAAGTTAAAAAACACATTGGATCTTAGCTAAAGCACCACAAAATTGGTAGGACAGTGAATTTTTAGAGGACTGGAAACAGTCAGACAAAAATTAAGATGAAGAGACACATAGAATTGGAATAGGACAATTTATAAATAGGTAGTAATTTATATAAGAAAGTTTATATGCTGCCAAGTCAGAACTGACTTGTAGTGAGCTTAATAGGGCTTTCAAGATAATTGTGATATTTAAACAGTAGGTTTACCAGTTCCACACCCCCAGTGAGTTTCCATGGCTTAGTGGGGATTTGAACCCAGGCCTCCTGAGTCCTAGTCTGTCACTCTATCCACTACATCATACTGGGTATCACATAAGAAGGTTTATTCTGCCTTAATGCATATACCTTGCCATTCTAATGTCCTATTTTAAAAAAGAGATTCCCCCACCCCACCCCGAAGATGTCAAAATGGTAGTGTGAGAGTAAGCATCATCTCAGAAGGCAATGAAAGACAGTGAAAAAAAGGTGAGTGGAGGTCGTCTATAAGACCTTTAGTCTCCTATCCAGAAAAAGCTTACTTTGAACTCCTAAAAAGAGCATTATTAAGTCACTTTTTGTTTCAGTCTCGTATCTCTGTCCCTATGTGTGATTTGTCCAGTTTTCTCAAAGGTGTTATTTGCTTAAAATTTCATGATAATGCATAGGTAGCCTTTCAGTTTTATATGTATCATAGCTCATTAAAAGCTATGATTTTTTTATCATGCAATAATATACTGAAATATTATTTTATTGAAGGAAATAGGATTTCTTCTCTTACTATTTTTCCTATATTCTTATTTTATTTCTCTTTTGCATGATTAGGGTTTTTCAGACAGTGACATCTCTTTCAAGTATGAATGTGTAATAAAGGATAATATATACAGAGATATAACAGTGATTTTTCATGAGTAGAAAGGCACTATTTTATCACTAAGTGTTATTTATTTAGCTTTATGTGGATTCATTCTATTTAAGGATTTGTTATTTGCCATGTGTATACACTGGATTAACCGGCATTAGAAGGTACATGGAAAATTAGTTAATTACACAGTTATCAAGAGATAACAAGAGCAGTAACAAATTATTATATTTTGTTTTGTTTCCAGCAGAATCACTCCCAAGTTAACAAGAAATAAGCACTTTATTGGCAGAAATGTATGTTTACTTACACTACCATTGCAATTAGGAAAATACATGGTTAATAGTTGTAGTCATTTAGGCATGCCTTTGATGGTGTCATAAAACAGGAAAGCTGAAAGCAAAGATCTTTCCCACTCCCTGTCTAAGAAATACAATGATCTTTTGGTATTAAATTCTCTTGAGCAACATTTTGTTGCAGGCAGCTAATGGCATCTTAGGGGATTGGTTACATGTTGAAATACTCCTAGGTTTGCATCAGGTTTAGCATGCTTGAAATCAATTTTAAAATTTCCATTTACATGAAATAAAGCTAAGTGCACTTTTTTTTTTTTTAACTGGGAAGTGTGTTTTTTGGTTCAGAAAGCAAGGTATTTTAAACAGCTGGGGGGTTGTTTATTTTAACTTGATTGTGAATGAAATTTATTTTGAATCATTTTGGCATGTGTGCTCACCTGTATCAGAGCCTCTCTGCTCTCTTTCCCACCTCCTTCATTCCTCCTGCTTGCAATTGAAGCCAGAGGGAATAAGAAAAACAGGGTGGGCTTGTGTAGCAAGACAAGCACAGAGTATTGGTTATGTTTTTTAAAATCCAGAAAAATCAGGGGATAGGGAATCAGCCTGTACTGGATGGGGTTACATCCCCCCTAAAAAGTCAGGTCTGCAGCTTTGGTGTGCTCCTGGACTCAACACTGAACTTGGATGTACAGGTTTCAGTGGTGACCAGAAGTGCTTTTGCACAGTTAAAGTTAGTGCACCAGTTGTGCCCATCCTGCAGCCAGACTGCTGACTGGTGTTGGTTATAGGGAGCATGTAACTCCCTCATTACAACAGCGTCACTGGCTGCCAGTCTGTTTCTGGGCCCAATTCAAAGTGCTGGTTGTTACATATAAAGTGCTATATAGCTTGGGTCCAGGCTATTTGATGGATCATATCACGGCATAAAATCTTCTAGGGAGCAAAGATTTGGTCTCCAGTTATAGTACCCATCATCTTCTCAACTGGACAAGTTGGTTTCCACCCTTCTCCACAATTCTGAATTTTAGTACTGTCGCGGAATATAGTATTAGTGAGTAGTATATCCCAACTCTGCATTTATGAGAACAGCTAGGCATTTTGTAAGATAGTTCTTCAGCTCTGGTAACCTGTTTCCACCAATAGCCAGTTATATGTTTTTGGGAAGCCAGCAAATTCCACAGGCTAACTACTTTACCCCAGTGAGGGATGCCAGTCCTTACTTGTTATATCCTGTTGCATCAGAACAAGAAGCCACAAACTTAATCTTCTTCCCAGCAAAAACAGCAAAGTTTTCTCTGTTGGTCTTGATGAAAGCTTTCATACTCACAAACATGATGCAGATGTGTGAATTTGCACAAATAATGCAAAAACCATGTTACTTGTGCTTTTCTGAAGAACTGGCCAGTTTTTCTGTGTGTCATGTATGGGCATGTTTTGCTTCCCAAAGGAAAGGACACTAGTTTTTCACATAGGCATATTGCACAAATGGTGAAGATTTTGACTGGAGGTGGTGAACCTTGCATGAAAACGTCTTGTGAAAATGTCTTGTTGTGTTGAGATGGCCTAGATCAATGAGAACAAACAGGTACTCTTCACATCTCCAATGCGGGTACATGAAGTAGTACTCAGGTTCCATAAAGGTTATAAACATTGCCACCTGTATTGCACTCCCAACACAATAATATGACTTGTCCTTATAGAGAAGACCCTAAAATCCTGTGCACAACTTGCTTGCCTTTGTCTCTATCTCTTCCAGCAACAAGAAATGTACACACCATTCTATATGCGGCCATGACAGGGATAAAGATGTTATAGTTCCCATAATTTTCCTTTCCAAATAGTAATATGGTGCTTGCCTTTTTTTCACTGCAGTGGTATATACACTATAAATATTTTCATAAGGCTACCTACAATCCCAGGATATCTTTTTCTGGGTAGCAGCAGCCTGTTCAGACCACATTAGTATATATGTAACATCAGAACTATTTTGCCTGAATAGGCAAAACATCTTGCTTACAATCATCTTTTTTTCAATAAATTGTGGGACTTCTGCTGAAAATGGCACTCCTGTATAATGTGTCATCCTCTCCATAATTTCTAATAAACTATACTGCATTTCCCCTGATGTTTTTAGATAGCACACACACATACACTGCATTGAAGGAAAACACAAGGGGAAGCCATTCAGATGCTATAGGAAAGGGATCTAATGAGTATTGTGGAAAGACCGATCAGGATCCCCCTTCACATGAAGAGGCTCTAATGTCTAACTAGTCTATGTGAAGGTAAAGGTAAAGGTTCCCCTTGACAATTTGTCCAGTCGTGTTCGACTCTAGGGGGCGGTGCTCATCCCCGTTTCCAAGCCATAGAGCCAGCATTTGTCCGAAGACAATCTTCCGTGGTCACATGGCCAGTGCGACTTAGACACGGAACACTGTTACCTTCCCGCCGAGGTGGTCCCTATTTATCTACTTGCATTTGCATGCTTTCGAACCGCTAGGTTGGCGGGAGCTGGGACAAGCGACGGGCGCTCACTCCGTCGCGTGGATTCGATCTTACAGCTGCAGATCTATAGATCTTACAGCACAGAGGCTTCTGCGGTTTAACCCGCAGCGCCACCACGTCCCTTAGTCTATGTGAAATACAGATATAAATCCTCAATTGCCTTTTCTTTGCACAGGGGGATAAGGAAATGCAAAATTGCCCATCTCCACCATGCAAGAGGGTGACACCATCAGAAAGGGAACAAAAATTCTATTTTTGTGTGTGGAAGTGAAGCAAAATGATCCAGATAACTCCAAATCTGCAAAATGATGTGATTGCTACTTTGTTGCCTATGCTTGCTTCTTGCGTTTGTACACATGTGTGCATGCATGCATGTGCACTGTGCTTTTTTTGAAGGAAAAGGAGAATGTTTTGTGAATGTGTGTAAACTACAGAGACCTTAATGTGAAAAGATACAGAAATTCACAGGGCTTAAACAGTCCACATCAAGGCATCTTGACAAGTCAAAACAGCCTAAACTGCCACCACGAATGAAGAATTTAGGAAGTAATATTTGCACCTTCAATCTGGAGTGCCTCTTCCCATTCACATTCATGGACAATGAGGAAGCATTTTGGTGTGGTCATAGAAAGATAGGAGAGTTGAGGCCAGTCTACACATAGCTTTTACAGGTTTTTGAAAAATATGGGTGGGTGAGGAACAGATTTATGTGATGAATCAATGTATGTCCAACTAGTACCACTAATGGAGCCATCCACATGGTGTGAGGAGAGAGAAGTGGTCAAAGGACGTCAGGACAAGCTACATTATGTTTTGGATGAGGAAACATCTGCCTGATACTGAATGATGGCTTTAGAGGGGAATAGTTTTACATATTTCAAATAATATGTAGTTCTCCTTTAAGTTTTTATTTCATTTTATTTTATTTAACACACAGCTGAATTGAGATCTCAAAAGCCTACTATGATCTCAGGCTTGGAATTGCTACTGCCCATGCTGGCTAGGGCATCCTGGGAATTGTAGCCGCCCAAAAAGTAACTTTTCTCCATTTCTTCCAGTGTGACCTAGAGCTGCATTCACACTGTTCCCTTCTGCAGGCTGAACCATCACCATATAGAAGCCATTTTCTTATGTTCCATTTTCACCCCTGCAGCTGCTTGCCAATGTGCCACTTCCTTAACAGTGGGTTCACAGTGTTTAAAAACATGTCCATTAGTTTGCTAAATTATTTATCAAGCTTTTAGTACATGCGTAAGGTGAAGATGGATAGAACTTGAGAGGGTGTCTCCCTCACAATCCTTCTGTAGCTGTGTTAGCACTGGATTCACTTTATTTCACAGAAGGTCATTCAGAATGCTTTGTTGCCCTTCTCTAAACTCCCTATGAGCAAGATTTGGTGAACTCTTGCATCATGTGAGTGAGGCACAGCCCTTGTTTAAAAATCACTGTACTGCAGGGGTGCGACACTTAATGCTGAATCAAGTGAGGATAATTTTGGTCTTAGCTTTGTACATTCTCACTGAATAGTGATAAAAATATTCATAGCAAGCATTTCTGACAGCAGCACAGAGAAATACTTCCTGTAACATTTTGGAATAGTTAAGCCAATAAAAATAACTCGTTCTCTCTTTCTTCCCTTCACTATGTCTTTAAAATGCTATAGTGAAAAGGGCATAATGAGCAAATGAGCCTGAAACTTGTGTTATTTTCATTTTTACACATCCTTGATTCATCTGCCCTAAGAAAGTGACTTTCAAAACAAGGAGGGAGAACATGAATCTGCCTGAAGTTGCCAGATTGTAAATACCATTAGTCTTAGCAAACATAGTTCAGGCTGAGGGATGATGGAAGTTGCAATCTAAAACATCTGGAGGAACACACATTCTCCATCCTTCTTCTAGATACTTCAAAATACAATTAAAATATAAATAGTTTATGGTGATCTTCATTTCCCCTCACCTCTAGCTTATCTAGTTTCTAGAACAGCTCACTGTGAGGAGGTGCAGGCACATATCCCTAGGGAGCCGCCTGGCCCCAGCCCACAGGTGGCCTGCAGCTGGGAGGAGGGTGAGTTCCCTCAGGATCAGGCTGGCTGGCTGAAGTCTCTGCAGCTATAGGAGAGACAGTTTCCTGATGAGAGACAGCTGGAGAAGGCAGGGTCAAGGGGAATAAAAGAGCAGAACTGGGATGGTAAGAGGTCACTATCTGTCTTGGAAGAAAAGGATGTGTGGGAGGAGGTCAAAAGCTGTCTTCCCTCACCAGCGGGAAGGCAGCTTTCAGCTTGTGACAGGGACCAGCCTAGACATTGCACATTTGTATTCATCTCCCAAAGGAGACAAATACGGATATCAGCACCAGAGGTGCCTGGGCTATTTGGACCCTCTCCCTAGAACTAGCTGGTCCACATATCACTCACTGAGCATGGCTATTGTGCCAATCATGGAAATAGCCAGCTGGTGCTTCTCTCCCTCCCTGCGCTGCTGACCATTCCGGTGGGGAGGCGGAACAATGAGTTTCCTTGCTCAGCTGCTGAGTGGTCAGCAGCACAGGGAAGCACCAGATAAAATGCAGAGCTGGGACATCTTCTGTTTTTGGGGGGCACAATTGGCAGGAGTTGGAGTCTAACAACATCTGTGACAGTGGATGGTGGATAGATTTCCCACATCCCTGAGGTACAGAATTGCACTCTGAATCTGATGACAGCTTTTCTTTCTTTTAAAGCAATAGCACATTCCAGAAGCTCTTAGGTCACCTGTACCTTTAGTGTGTTATTTGGGGGTGGTTAATTACTATTTGCTACTTGGGTTGCTTTTTTATTATGAACAATTCCTTTAACTAACAAAAATATACCCGAAAATTGTACCCTACATCTCTGGTGCTTTAGCTGCTTCCTGGGGTCTCATTCATAATATTTGGTTAGTGAATTATTAACAAATACAAACTGTTTTGACTTGAGATGTATGAACTAATCTTTCTGAAAGAAGAGTTCAGGCAGTGACTTCATTAAAATAGCTCTAAGAAGGCATCTGGTTGGAAAAAAGAACAGAAGGTTCTTGCTATATTTCAACTAGAGACTGCCTGACAAACCATTTTTCTTTTCCTTCCAGCACAGGCTTGATTCATTAAAAAGGCAATACATGCTAAACACTGTACAATTAATTCTGGGCTAAACATATTTAGACAGCACTTGGTTGCATACTGAGTGCTTTCTCAGCCATTATCGCAGTCTTAAAGTACTGTTTATTGACAAAGAAGTATCAGCTACTAAGATGTGATAAACTCTTGATTCCAGAAGTGAATCTGTGAAACAAGAAGCAATGTGATTCAAACCTTGCAAGTACTACAGCCTTATGAGTCATGACAACCTTGCAGGAAAGAACCATGGAAACTACTTGGAAACTTTCTCTCTTCCACCCCCAAACTCAGCTAAGTGTCAATGTCTGAAATCCAGTAGTAAGTCGTATACCTTTGTGTGTGAGACTATGCAGATAGGGTAGGCTTACTTGTAACTTCTGTCTGAACTGCACTCCACAGTTATATCAGTTCAACATCACTTTCACTACCATGGCTCCATTCTAAGAATTTTGTGTTTCGTAGTCTCTGCTATAGTTCATGATTCTTTGGGATGGATCCATGACAGTTCAAGTGGTGTTGAAATGATATACCTGTGCAGTGCAGGTACACCGTAACTCTGAATGACATGCATATATGGTAGGAAAGAGCAGGGAAGATTTTGTTGTCTTACTTATGGGTGACCAGAATCCAAGTCTTGAACTATATAGATAAGATGGGCCCAGTATTGTTTTCCATTTTGTTACCATGCTTAAGTAAGACCTGGAAAAAGAATCTAACTTTGGGCTATGTGCACAGTGTAAGCCTGATTCCCAGGAGCTGTTAGTGAGAAAGAAGCCAGAAAGTGACACTTATGGAGAGGAAATCACACTGATGATTTTAAACTGGCTATGGAACAGCACTAGGAAATATGTCTGATATCTGTACCTTACCTACATGTTTTAAACAAACTCTCTGCCACACATGTTGGCATGCTATCTTCGTCTTTACTGACAAGCTTTGCCCTTGGTTGCTGAACTGTGAGAACAACTTAGACTTAATAATTTAGAATTTTCTTCCAGCAAAACTGTTGTATGATATCCTGTTCCTTTTCTGCACCTGTTACATCAACTGGAGCCAACAGGACTTTTTCATGCTATAACATTTTGTGTCATTTTCTTTATATGCATTAGTCCTCTACCCTTTGATGCCTCAAGCATGGAGAGACAACGGTATGTTATCTCAGGATATGCATTTCTGATGTCACTCAAGGGGAAAACACAGACTTCTGTCAAATCTGTTAATTTTCCTGTAGCAGAAGTCCCCTCCTGTCCCAGAGTGACTTTTGTCCTCCAAACGCCACCCACGTCATTCCATCTTCCTTCTCTGCTAGTGGCTTGGCTGTTCTTCACAGCTTTGCTTTGGCATTTCCTGTAGCAAGTGCTACTGATGAAATTAATGGGGTGAGGGTACAGAGAGGCCAGCCACTCTTTGGCTGCATAAAAGGAATGGAATATCATCTTAGAAAAGGTACTGAAATGAAAATACTTTATACAGAAGGAGGTGATTGTGACCTGGACCAATATACCCTCTAATTTTCAGCCCCGCTGGGTGGGGCTCTGCCTCTCTCTCTTGCGACTTCACCCCTGCATGAGTGTGCAACTCTGCCCCCCCCATGCACAGGGTTCCATCACGACTAGAACCAAAGGGGTTGAACGTGATCACTGTGCAGAGGAGGAAGAGAGCTGTGTGGAGGGAGGTGGAGCCGTGCACGCACAGCTTAGAGGGAACCTTGACTGGGACTGAAATACAACGAATGTCTCCCTCCTGAAGTCATGGGGATGTGGAAGTTCTCTTTGCAAGTTTCCTCAGATTGGCAGTGAGGACTAGATTCTTGACATGCTCCCTGTCTTATTAGAAAAAGTTATGCTGTGGGTTTTTTAACTTTGGAAAAATGTGTGTGTGAGGGAACACAATAGAAATATATGACTAAAGACATTTTTTCTCCCTCTTTTACAATACTAGAACCCAGGGTCATTCAGTGAAACTAAATGCTGGGAGATTTAGGACAAACAACAATGAACAAAACAAAAACAAAAAATGAACAAAAAAAAGCAGAGAGTGAGAGAAAGAGAGAGAAAGAGAGAGAATCTTTTCACATAGAAAACAAACACAGTAGCTATGTGACTCATTAGCAAAATTCAAAAACAAGTGTGGAAAACTTAGAGCATCAGTTTAGGTTGCATGGTACCTTGTAGCCTTCATGTTGGAACTTTGGTTTAACTATAGCTGTGGAAACTTCAAGACCTAGCCAGAATGATTTTTTTACTTTTCTAAACTACCCCCAATACGATCAAACCACAATGCTCTGCCTGATGAAGACTCCTGCAGCACCCAAAAACCTTCTGTTTATGATATTTTAGTAGTTTAATAAGAAAACTGCCCACTACTTTTTACATTAACGTAGCGCATAGCTGAGCTGTGCAATTTGCTACCCAAGAATGTATGTATATACAAATATACATATTGTATGTATATCCTACCATTCCACTAAAAGTAGTGCTCAAGGTAGCTTACTAACTTAGAATAACAAAAATAGATAAAACCACATTTAGCTAAAAAAAGTAATAAAATTATATGAGCAATCCCACTGTAAAACCATTCAAATTGAGTAAATACATCAACACAATTAAAATTAACAAGCATACAGTTAAAACTATAATGCAGGGCTGGTTAAACATATGTCAATCTAAAAAGGGGAGTTTGTGTGTTTTTGTGTATGTTTGTGTTTATTGGTGGTGGTTGTCAAAGTGAGTGCCTTTAAAAGGGAATTTATTGGAGGATAAAGTTTCCAACGCCTAAGCAGAGCCCTTAACTGCTGGACAGCTCAGAGATTTAGGTATATGGCTGTGCAGCCAGAAGTTGGGATTTCAGTTCCCCACTGCGACTCCTTAACAGGGGTTGGACTCGATAAGGTCCATAAGGTTCCTTCCAACTCTGCAGTTCTAAGATTATGACTTTATGGAGGTCACTAATTTATAGGATCACCCTATGTCAGCAGCAGCTTGATGACATATATCAACAACCAGGCTATCTATGGCTACTTATAATAATAGTTATATATTGCCTTAAGATACAGAGCAGTATGCCTGTCCATGTCAGTTTCCAAGGAACATGTGTGGGAGAATACTATTGCTCTCATTTGTGCATGTAGCATCTCATGGACATCTGGCTGGCTACTGTGTGAAGAGAATGCTGGTCGAAAGAGGTCTGTGGTATGATCACCCACCATTCTGATATTCTTGTGCTCAGGAAGAAGAATTTTAAAAAACAAGCCAGATACTGGAAGTAGAAGGGGCTGCTGAAAAGGAAAGAATAATCCCAAAGCATGTGATTTCATAGCTTAGAACAAATTACAGAAACTACCCTACCCACTGCACAGATTCTAGTTATCGTCAATAGTCTTTCCCCTTTACTAGTCCCATTCGACCAAGTCATGCAGTGCAACCTCTTCTGTGAAAATCTTTTCTTCCTATAAATGTGGCAAGAAAAGAAAATCCCAGCAGAGATTCTGTGATCATGTTGTAAGCTGCCTTGAAAACTCTTTTTAAAAGGCACCCTATTTTTCAAATTTGTGAATATAATGTAATTATTTGTTGTCTTGAATGAAAACATAAATTCAATTTTGTATGAGGAAATTCATATCAAAGTTTCCCCAGAGCATTCATTACTTTTGCAGCTGAATTACCTAGCTTTTGATGCAGGCTCTGTGGGACTAGAAGAAATATAGCCTTAGCTACAGTTATGATCCAAGCAATGGCATTTTAATTTACCAACATAAGTTTGTCAATACCTTTCATGCTTGTAAATTCCACACTATTCTATCTAGGTTTAGCTTCAGGAGATCAGATTTACTTAAGGAGTTTATACTTAACATACCTTATATGACTGAGACCTGGGAGGAGTAGCTACTCTGAAAAATTACGGTGCATGCACAATGTATATGAAATGTTATCTACCAAATAGACAGAAATATAGGTATTAGAGTTCATTGTGTAAATTCTACAATATGTCTATTCTGGAATATAGACTAAAATTGCTTTCTTGCTTCCATTCTGGTGGAGGTGGTGGTGGAGCAGGAGGAGGCAGCAGGACGAGGTAGGGAAGCAACCGGGCAGTGGAAAGGGGTGGGGGGCAGACTGTGAGGGTGGGGGGCTCAGCTTCTCTTTTTTTAGACAGCCCCATGTATAATTTGTGGCTTGTCAGTTCACTGGGGGGGGGGATTTGACCTTGATGACCCACAAACCAAGACAAACTGCCATTTTTAATACAGTCAAACCCATCTCTAATACAGTCCCTTTTGCATGAGTTGTCTAGCTTCCTTGGTCTATTTTGTGGCACTTTGTTCACTTCACCTCACAGTCCAAAGCTTGCCTCTACTTGAAACACAAAATATATGGGTGGGGGAAGCTTTGGATTGTGAGGTGAAGTGAAGAAAGCAAAGTGAATAATAGGGACGAGATGATTTTGCGTTCTAGCACGCCTCATATCTTTTCTTCTTCTTCCAAAAATGACCAAAAAATGAGGGAGATGGCAGGAAATGAAGTTACTGAGTGCCAGGTGGCAGAGGAAAAGGCAACATATCTATAGTAGGTCGTGGAAGCTGGAGCTAGTGGCAAAAGAGGACCATTTTCTAATTTGTACCAAGAGGAACTAGAGTGCTAAGATAGCTGTTATAAAGGATGAGAATATTTGTTGCATCCTTACTCTATTGTCTCCACCTCAGCCTTTCAGAAATCTACTGTTGTTCCCAGAACCCATCTGTGTTGCTCAGAAAAATATGAAATATCATCAAATACTTTTCAGAGTTTAACTGCTGACTTTTATCCCCACTCTCTACTTAATAAAATCTTCCATCCAGTTTTTGTTTTACCTAGCTGGCAACAAACTGAACTTTCCTTCCTGCAGAGAAATTCAAACATGACATCTATGTGTCAAGCAATATTACATCTCAAAGTTGTGAAAACCCTGAAGGATTGAATGATAAATAACTGCCTGTGCACATTTGTTGAAGGCATGTAATGCTGTTATGCTTATAATTTTGCCAGGGAACAAGAGTGTGCACCATGAAAAACATACAGCAACAACAGAATTGTGTTTGGCTTGGGAAGGACATTTCCAATGCCATTTACTGAGGGGGGAAGGTCTATCTAGCCATTTATTTGCCCGTATGTGCAACAACCTAGAGTAAATGACTTTTGTCTGGCTAATGCATCCCTTCCAAAAAATTTACAAAGAAAAATACAAATACAATTGTCATTCCATTCCACCCAGCCACCACTCTCATGCTGAAGATCAGTCAGAGACTGAAAATAGAAAAGGGTAATTTGTGGTTTGTATATAATTCTTCTTTTTTTGCCATAAGTAATGCATAACTATGTCATGTTATAACTTTATAATTATATTCAACAAGGGTTGTAAATCAAGAAATGGTAATAGAATGCCCCTTAGTTCACTCTTTTGGAAGAATAATATATTGTTGGGAAGTTGTGAGAAACATGTATCACAAAGGGAAGCTCAATATAAATATATCAGTCATGACTTGAGTAGGCTAAGTGGATGAAAAGGAGAAATTAGAAGCTGACTACATGGGCATTTAGCTCCCCATTTGGAGCACTGCAGGGATGAGATTGTGTAGTCTTAAAGATGGTGATCATGCAGCACCTTTACTTGGGTGCTCCAGCACACACACACCCCGAGCATTCCTGCCCACACCCTGTCAAGGGGCTTCTAGGTTTTTTTGTTTGTTTGTTTGTTTTTTGTGCAGGTAGGATCACTCTGGTTTGGGTCAGTTCCAGTGCATGTGATTGATGGAACCGATCCGAAGCAAGCCTGCCAGTTTGAATTTGCTGATATTGTGGATTAATAAACAAGCCACTTCAGAATATTGGCAAGTTAATCACTTCCTCTGCTCGGCAGAGGGCAAAGGAAATGAAATATTTTTGGAGTGTATATAGACTATCACTGATGCAGTACATCAGTTATATATATACGTAAAATTAAAATATACTTTCTTTGCCTTGTCTTAAAGGGCCAGTCAAGAAACTGCTAGCATTCGAATCCACAGACTCATCCATGGACAATGAAAATAGGATTAGGGGATACTGCGATGTTATTCTTACATTTCAGTAAGAATAACAAAAGTGATACCTTTTTCTCTTTATGCATTAAGTCTACATAGGGCTTATATTATGGTTTTATAAGTAATGCTTACTGAAGCATATATACTTCATTTGTGTGTGTGTGTCTCTCTCTCTCTCCTAGAGATCTATTAAAGAAACACAGGAGTGCACCTTTACTTAAGAGAGTCAGTTGTTTTTCACCATTAAAAGTCTCCATGCTGAGGAGCACTCTGACAGCTGTTGTCAGGGGGTTATAATTGTATGTACCCCCACAGGACCTGCACTTATTCAAGACAAAGGAACAGATAGAGATGGCAGGTCTGGAAGGACCTGGGATGTTTTTAAAAAAGGGTCCCATGAGAGCAAAAATAATCCTGAAATGGAAGGGAAGTAGGAGGGATTGGTTTGAGACTCAAATAACATCATATGGATCTATTAAACTAATCCAAATCAATGGAGCAAATACAACATGCAGATAGACTCTTGGTCTTTCAAGGGGATTCCACTAGCAATACAGTAAGGTTCTGATGCTTCATAAAGCAATACAGTACCAGGACAAAGTGGGATATGCTGTTCCCAGGCACTCCATCCTTCCCCATCTGGATCTGAAAGATCAAGTGAAGTGCGAGTGCCTAGAGAGCAAGATGCAGGCAAGCATAATTTGTGATATTGCACAACATCATTCCTCATCTCAGAGCACATTTGTTAAGTCATAAGTCTTGACTTTCAATTTCCTGGTTTTGTGGAGCTTGAGTTGACATTTGATAGCCTTAATTTTGGTCCTACCTGGGCAGATTTTTTGATAATTGAATATAGCAATGAATCAGTTCTTTTAATCAGATGACTCTTTATAAATAGAGCAAGTTTTTTTTTAACTAAAAAAAAAAACCCTATTGGAAAAGAAGAAGTGTGCTAGTGGAAGCTGGAGATAAAGAAAATATATCATGCATTTTCATAACTGTTTTTCTGCCAGGTTGCAACTCTAGCAGTTTTATGAAAAGCTGCCTGTTTAGTGTCATACATAGTCCATAAATGATGATTAATTTATCAAGTTTGGTGCACATCTTCAAGCACACAAACCACTGAGTTAATCTTTTTCTCTGTTGGTTTTTCCAATAACAATACTTTCCACATTTTTGCTAAAGGATATAATATACTCACATTGCCCATTTTCCAATTAATACTGAATGCTGAACAATGCAAAAGTGTTTTGTTCTTGTCCATTATAGCTTCACGTTTGTTAATCAGAAAAAAAAATGAGCCAGCTTTTTCCTTTTTTGGAATATAACCTTTTAGATTTTCTTCTGACACTTTAATAAATGATCATACAGAGAGTGCTGGACATAACTGATTCCCCTCCGCACTCTTCCTTTAAAACCCTCAAGATGACGCATGGCCATTTATTATTATATCTGTCATCATTTAAGCTACTCAGGACTAATTCTGATGAATGCCTTGGACCCGGATGCAGACCGAGTATTCCATGGAGGAAAATGTTATGAAAAAGAATTTGCAAAGAACATAAAGTAGATTAAATGAAGAATAGGAAGGCAACTGCTTAGCTGTTTGGGGAACTGCCATTAAATAGAGAATAATATTTATTGAGGATTCTGGAAACATGGTTCTCAATTTTTGGCTGAATTTTGTCCAGTAGGGAGACAGTTCAGGGGAGCAATGCAGCACTCTGTGAGCAACATGTGGGTTTCACAACTCCAAACCCGATTCTTTTCAATGCTGCTAATAGCTTCTGATTCCCAACAAGAAGTCAACCAAGTGAGCCATGTTGTTTTTGTTATATGCCATAAAGTCACCTCCAACATATGACAACTAGAAATGGGCACGAACTGAAAAATGAACCAGGAAATTTGTGGGAAATCACTGGTTCATTGGTTCGGGTCAGTTGAGGTTCATCAAAACCAATGAACCTGAACTGACCATGAACTTATTTTTTTGGTGATTTCATGAACTTTCTGGTTCATTCCCCCTGCCCCCACAGTTATGTCCATCTCTAATGATGACCTTATGAATGAGCGATCTTCAAAATATCCTGTCCTCAGTAACCCTGTTCAACTCTTATAAACTCAAGTCTGTGACCTCCTTTGGGATCTATCTATCTCTTATTTGGTTTTCCTCTTTTCCTGCTGCCTTCAACTTTTCCTAACATTATTGTCTTTTCCAGAGAATCCTGGCTTCTCATGATATGCCCAAAGCAGAACAGGTTCATTTTCATCATTTGTGCCTCCAGAAATAGTTCAGGCTTCATTTGCTCTTGGACCCACTTGTCCATCTTTCTGGCAGTCAAGGATAGCTCTTTTCCGATAACATATTTCAAACTAATCATTTCCCCACCCCATCAGCTTTCTTTGCTGTAAAGCTTTCACACCTGTACACGGTAATAGAAAATACAAGAATGTGGATGGTCTAGGTCTCCAGTGAAACATCCTTATGTTTCATTATCTTTTCTAATTCCTTCATTGGTGCCTTTCTGAGTCTCACTCTTCTGATCTCTTGTCTGCAGTATCTTTTTGGCTTGATGACTGAACCAAGGTATATAAAATCTTTATTTGTATTTCTTAATTGCCAATGTTAAAGTTATGTAATTTTTCTGCAGTCATGTTTTTGTCTTCATAATGTTCAACTGCAATCCTGTTTTTGACTCTTTCTTTTTTCACTTTCACTCACTGTTGTTTCCTGTCATTGCTGCTTTCTACCACTAAGATGGTGTCATCTGTGTATGTTAAATTATTGATATTTATCCCACCTATTTTTACTCCTCCTTCATCTGAATCTAGTCTGCCATTCCGTATCATATGTTCTACATACAAATTGAACAGATAAGGGGATACAATTTACCCTTGTCTGACACTTTTGCCTATACGAAACCATTCTGTCTCCCCATATTCTATTTTAATGGTAGATTCTTGTCCACAGTACTGATTATGCACCAGGACAATCAAGTGCTGATGCTTACCTGTTTCACCCAGAACAGCCCATATTTCTCATGATGTCTACAGTCAAAAGCTTTGCTGAATTCTATAAAGCATAGACTGATCTTCTGGAATTCTTTGGTGAGCTCCAGTAGCTAATGGATATTTGGAGTATAATCTCAAGTGCCTCGTCCTTGTTCAAATCCAGCTTGAACATCAGGCACTTTTAGCTTCATATAAGATAAAGGCCTTTGTTGCAACACTTTGAGCATAACTTTGCTTGGGTGGGAAATTAAAGCAATGGCCCTATAGTTAGTAACATATATACAGTACATATAGAGAGAAAGCTAGTAACTTAACTCATATAAGTAGTAACTTATATGAAGTTAGTCCATATAAAAATTCAAAAAAGACTCGTCAAGCATCTCTGATGTCAATGTTTCTTTTCTAGCAATATTTTCTGTGCAGAAAACACCTATAGTTGCATAGTTGTCTTATTATTATTATTGTTATTGCCTATTATTTATTTATTTCCATAGTCAATGCTCCATATTTGGGGAAAGAATGGGATTTTCGGGCGACAGACCCTCACACCAATACTGTGGGAAATTCATCTTGCAATTAATACCTTTTCCCTTGCAATTTTGAAATTCACCTACCCTGTTTCCCCTAAAATAAGACCTAACCTGAAAATAAGCCTGAAAATAGTATGATTTTTCAGGATGCTCGTAATAGAAGTCCTACTCCAAAAATAAGCCCTAGTTAAGTGAAACCCCGCCCTCCACCATTGTGCAGCAAACGAGAAGATGATATGACTGCATTTGAATAAATGTAGATGGTTGTACATGACAAAAATAAAACATCCCCTGAAAATAAGCCCTAATGCGTTTTTTGGAGCAAAAATTAATATAAGACTCTGTCTTATTTTCGGGGAAACAGGGTATAAAATGTACAATGTATAATGCAATCTATAATGTGTGTATCCTTGATACAATCATACTACTTAAGAGTGTTTCGTCCATCATGCCTTTATTCTCCTTTAAGTATACAATGCAGTTCTACCTGCAAACATTTTGTTGGACCAGCTTTATATGTTACATTCCACTTTTTATTGTGCCCAAGATTATTTTTATGCATTCCCAGGTATGTTCTGAGAAACAAAGCAAATAAAAAAGACACATTTTTTAAAAATTAATGCTCAGTTTTATGATGTGGAGAATGTGGAGAACATGTTTCCTACAGAAAGCATAACACAATCCTTCTCTGCATCTTTTTAATATTCTGTAACAAAATTCTCTTCTATCTGATGATGAGAAGCAACAAGGAAACAAGGCAATCTAAGCGGGCTACCTGTGGGAATTACATAATCTAGGTGTAATGACTGGAAATGAACACTAACCTTTTTGATACATAGAAATGTTTATAATGTAAACATATTAAAGTCACCTTGAAAACTAAAAATGTCCCATAGCAATGACAAAGTATTTAGCTTTCATTGGCTATGAGATATGGCATCCCTTGTAACTTTATCATATGGATTTTGTCCTTCTCAGCTAGGGCACCATTCACCTCAAAGCAATGTGAAAAGTATTGGGGATAATAATATTGGAAATGACAAAATACAGAGACCTGGCCATAGAAATAACTCTCTTGTGGATGAAGCACATTTCAATGGTTCCCACAGTCATCGGGGCATTGGGAATAATGCCACAGAATTTAACAAAATACTATTAGCTGCAGATCTCTGAAATAACACCATCAGGGCTGCAAAACGTTGCAATATTAGGAATAGCATATCTATTACACCAATATTTAACGGATACTTTGGCGTTTTTTTTTGTTTAAAACTTATATCTGTTATATAATACTATGTCTAGTATTTTCAATAATAATAGAAATATTCTTGATATAGATTAGAGGGGAAATTTATTTGACTGAAGCCAATGACAAATCTTTCATACTTAAATATACCAAAATTCTCCCCAAGGTGTGCTAAAAATTAAATCACACTTCAAATGATTTCTGATTGTTCTAGGTCTTAAGTTCCACAGTTGTTTGGTTTAGAAATTCCAGCTATTTTTTATTTTATTATATTAGCTTTGCTGAGGAAAGGATCAATTCACTTTGCCAATGAGTGAATAGAGCTAAATAGGCAATGTCATAAACATTGACATTTGCTTGGCTAATATCCCATACTGCTCATATTGTCAATGTAACAAAATTCTCATGATGTGTCTTTGTTCATCAGCTGCTAAGGATAAACCAGAGCTTGAAAAGTATGGTGCCTCCAACACATTTCAAATTGCTGTACACACTGTTGCCATTTGACTTTTCCCTCTCTAGGACAATAGAACATTATTCACCAATCTCTACATTTCAACACAGTATGTAGGAAAAGAAGAGGGACTGTGGTGTGCTGCAAAACATAATTCCCCTCCTTCACTGACACTGAGAGAGGCAGCCAACAATGGAGGCGCATGTCAAGCATCTGCCGAAACCTGGAATTAGCTCTGGCTAATATAAAAGGGCCTCCAGTCACTAAGCCCTATTCAGGCTTCCCATGAAGGGAACTGAATGCACTGTGTGCAGAAGGGAGCACCTTGACTTTTTATGGTTGCCGACTGTTGGGAGAACTCTCATGGACAGAGATGGTTCTCCTCTTTAGCTTTAGCCCTCCACACAGAGAAAGCTAAGATGGAAGTGGTGTGGCTAGAACACTCTATCAACTCATACACTAAGACGAATCATATCTTAAAAGCCTAAACAGGGCTAAAGTCAGTATTAAAATTCTAAAAATTGCACTTGGTGAGTGTGTGCAGTGTTTATTTTCATGGATATTTCTGACTTCCTGAAAACATGCTCAGGACATTTTTTTTTTTTTTACTAAATACAGCTATGGAAAATTCATGTAGTTACCATTTTTTAAAAAGAACCATATAAAGCTTGCCAATACTGTGTCAACTCCATCTAGCTCTGCTGTACCCACCCTTAACAAAAACAACAACAACAAAAACAGCTTTCCAAGACCTTAGTCCTGTATCTCTACAACAGTGTTGCTTGTAGCCATGGGCCAAAAGCTAAAGGCCCATGCACTCATATTATGACACACTGGGGGGAAAACCCAGTAATATCTTAGTAATTAGTATCTTAATGTATAAATACAGTTCACTGGATGTGGGGAAAGACACAGTTAAGCTTATTGCCCACACCTCTGCCCACATGTCCACCTAGCTTTTTTTCCTATCTTATCTCATCATCTTGTATAACTGAAGACTTTCATCATTTAAAAGCCCAGCAGAAGCATCATCTGAAATCCAGAACACTTGACTTATTAGAGGCAAGTTATTAGGAAGTACCAATGTAAAATCTTTTCAAAGGAAGAGTATCTGAAACAGGTTAGAGCCACAACCACATGAATAGATAAGCTAAGCAACACTGTAGTTTTAAATGTTTACTTAATGAAGAGAAGGACAGGGCAGGACAAAGATGATGTAAAATTAAAACTACAAAATAGAGGCTTATTGGCTACTAATATGTTCCAGAATGAAATAATAATAATTATGTCAATTTCCCCCCAAAATGGATGTAGCCATTTTTCTTTCTGGCAGTTACAGGATGTTGCAATACAGTCTCTGATCTTTCTAGCTTATTAAGAAGCTAGCCTTGATGGACATAAAGGATGGTTTCAGGACAAATAACTCTCCTGTTCTTACGTTGCAAGGGGATAATATTTAGAGGTGTATTTATTAGCTTATCTTCTCTGTTAAACATTTATGAGTCTGTTCTTTATAGTCCATGGAGCAAGGGAGTAAAGGAGATGAACTGGAAAACAGATAGTGTGAGACCTTGTGGACACTGAACACATGTGATATATGGCCCTGTCTCTGAGGAGGCTTTAAATATGCCAGAGCACTTCTCTGCTTGACTGAAGGAAGAGTAGCGGTCAAGAAGCACAGGGCCATTCCCTTTACTTTTCAAGCTGGTGTGGTGAAAAATTATAGAAAATTGTCCTTGTGTAGTCTCAGTGAAACGATCAGTCTGTGACCCTGTGTTCAGTTGCCCATGCATAATGCCTATTACCATCAAGTGTCTTTTTTTTTTCATCTGTGATGTGTGATGGTTGAAATATTTGAAATATTGGAAACTCTATAATGTACAGAAATCAGCTTTCATAATTCTTTTGAATGCATTTGTATCTGACTCTAGCCTAAGCCCCCAGGTTCCTTCCTAGAGCAGACCAATTCAAATCAATGATACTTAAGGGAGTTTGGAGTACCAGGTGCCATTCATTTTGATGGGTTTACTCTAAGTAATGTTGGATTGAGTCCTCTGGACCTTAATTAATTGGTAAAAAAAAACCTTTTAAAAAATAATTGCCAAAATTTTAATAATTCACCCCTTGAAAAAAAATCTTAATGTATATGTATCCTCACAGAATGACTGAGTGAAATTGTTCGTCATTTAAAATCTGGCATAAGGAGTCGCTCAGATTTCTCAAAGACTTGGCTGAAAAATTTAATTTTGCATTTGCTGAAGAAATTTTTTTAAAAAACCATATTCAGTCAGATAAATGGTCCAACAAATTGACACACTGTAGTAAATTACTATCTGGTAAATGGAAAATTGTATTCACCCTGTGTTAAATCATGGAGGATATTTTCCTAACCATCTGTAAACCAGATGTAGACCTAAAATTGACTTAACTGAGCCAGGGATGTTAGTGAAGGCAAGACCTGGGTAAGTTGTTGAAATACCAAGTTTCTGTTGGACAGCGGAGACAGAAATTGAGAGCTGTAGTGATTTTCACATAGGCAGCATTTTTATTTACACTCCATCTGGGAGATGTCATGCAGAGTTTAACTGGTTATAATAGCAGTTTTGGAAGAACAGATTGTTCACTTGGTCCCCATTTTATAATTTGCACTGCTGATTCTTCAAAATTCTCTTAAGACACAACTATAAATCAAAGCATTACTTCGAGCTTTGAAAACCTATATTCTAAATCATCTAACCCTGTAATTTTCCAGTGCATGTTGGAGGCTGAATGTAAAAGGTATGCCTATTCAACGAACAACATCACAACTTTTTAAACTCCATTGGGTGCCATGTCTGGCTCAGTCAACACATTTGCTTAAAGATAATTGCCCAGTGACCTGTTGATTCAATGTGTAATTTGAAAAGAGGGCTGTTGGATCAATACCTTTATAACTGTGGAACATACTATCCTCTAGTGAGGGAGAATGGAATTTAGCTTTGACAACATCTACAGCTGTATTTCTCTGGGGTATCTCTTCATTCCAAGTGCAATTCTGTCAGTTAAATTATCTACATACATACTGTCCCCCAAGAATAAAGTATCTCATAATCTGTGCATACAACTCTAGGTTTTCTTACTCTTAATATACTGTTACTAAAGGAATACATTTTGAAGATTATTTCTGTGAATAATTGTAGCATTATTTGATATCTGTCTATAAGTTTATCATATTACTATTGTCCACACTGAAGGACTTCTAGATTGGTAAAAATTATTAGCATATACCTCTCTCCCTCTCTCTCTCAGTGTATAAATCAACACTGCTGGTATTGCAATTAAATCTTAAGCTACAGACCTGGATCCAAATATTTGGTTCTTTTTTCCTTAATCAGTTTCTGAAATTGAGTCCCCTTAAGTTCTTTGGCTGTTTATTTCACTCAGCCAAAATTACTTGTCTTTCCCCCCACAGTGTGTGCAACTGAGAGGCCGTAATATCAATAGGTCTGTTGGTGAATGGTTAAAATCTCTTGGGCATTAGACACCCTAGATTTATGACACATGCCACAAGAGAACTGTTACTAGGAATTTCTCTTGTTAATTAGACGGAGTTAGTGACTTTATCAAATGTCCCTGTCTTTTATTAATAGGTCTATTCTTCCTTCCAGAAATATATGGGAGACTCCTTCAAATGCCTCAAAATTTCTATTGTACTATTTTGAACCAAAGTGTATCATAAAACACACATATCAAGCAACATTTGCTCTATAACCAGTAGCATGATTTTCTCTGCCGTCTGTAAAGTGTGAGTTGTATTCTCAGATCTTGATATGCAATTAATTGATTGGTCAGGAGGACCCACAAGAGGACTGCACTTTTAATTAAAATAGGGTGGGTGGAAACTTTTAGACTACAACTCCTGGAATTCTCCAACCAGCCTGACCGATGCTACCTGGGTGGTTTTCTGAGTCGTAGCTCAAAAATCCCACATTTGCATTTGCCTGTAATGGAAATATGCAATCCATACTGCCCAAAAGATACATTGCCATGAAAACCTGGTTCTCTAAGCCTTTCCCTCTTTTTATCGCTTCATAAATTAAGATTAAGACACAAAAAATAAGGTGGGGAGACTTAAAGATGCTTTTTAATCATGCATGAGGGGAACTAATTTTATATAGCAACATTTCAAATAAATCCAGGCACAAATCTAATGCTTTTATATCCATGTATAAGGCTATCTAAGCTCAAACAGCCTTCATCTGGTGTCCTTCATTAAAGCTATAGAGAGAAGCAGATAGGGATGTATCCTTATATCCATGTAGAAAAAATTGCTTTTTAGCCCTTTTCAGCATATCTGTTCGGCTACACCTAGCAGACCATTTATACTCCTCAAAGTGCTTGTGTTCTTCCAAGTTAAACTGTATTTTCCATAATATAACAAAATCAATTTCCTTACATTTTCCCAGCTTCTATATTTTTATGTTGCTTTTTGATCATAATAAAAGTTTTACTTTATAGCTTCATATTAGCTGAGCTAGGATGTTAAGGCACACAAGTAATGCAAATAGTCTCTTTCCTGGATCAAGAAACCTCAACAGTACACTAGATTCTTAAAAGTGAAATTGTAGTTTGTTGTACATGATTGGAAACCTGCTCTATAAAACTATCTGTGGGAGTCCACTGGGAAGGGGAAAAGGGATATACTTTGCCCCTGCTTATATTCTAAATTTATTGTTATTTTAATGTATCTTAATAGACACCCTGGTAAGAATCCTACAGAGGGAACACAGAGCTAAAGGACACAAGCACTCCCCTCCCAGCACTCTCCCCTTCACATCCCTGTCTTGCACTGGTTGTGAGAATGATCTTGTGACTGGTTGTGAGACTGGTCACACAACAGGCAGGGTTGCTAGAGTGGAAAAATGCATCATGACTGCCCTTACACACATGGTTTTTCTGAACAGAATCTAGCCACTGGCCAGAATCCAACTGGTGTGAGTCCATTGGTGTAAATTTCAGTGGCAAATTGCTGCTATTTGAGAAGTAAGTGCAGCCATTTGTTTTTGCATGCCAAGTTACACAACTGGTGTGTGACACCAAATGCCTATGGTGATTTCTTAATTAGTGGCAATTTCCTGCTAAGATTTACACCAAAGGACCTATACCTGTGGGCATAAGTAATAGGATTTGGGCCACTGCACTTTACAGAGAGAAAGCATGCTAACAGACTACTATGCAGTTTTGTCCTCATCCCAAAGCAGGCAGTTTTGAGAAATCTGTATCATGCCAGCTGATTGAAGGAGAACTTTAATACAGAAGTCCTAAGAAAGTCTAAGTCTGGTCAGGAGGACTTGTACAGGATAACCATAGTCTTAAATTCCTGGGAGAAAAGATAAATAAAGAAAGAAAACAAACTTGTCATTTAATAGCACACTCTTTGCACATATCGCTCTTGGCACGCATGGCAATGCTACTGCTTGAAATGCTACATCAGTCAATGGTTCCAGTAAGTTACTATTTGAAATATGTGAAACACCTACTTTCAGAGTTCAGAACTTTGTAAATTTTAACAAGCAGTAGTTCAGTGAAATCATAAGAAGCTTATGTAGGAGGTGGAGGTACACAGGAAAGGATTAAAATGAAGTGAAGGCATGGTCAAGGAAAGAACATTTTCTAATCATAATGTAGAGACAGTGATAAGCAAGTCTGGAGACTGAATATCTTCTAAATAATAAAAGCAGAGTTAAGAAAGGGCCGTTCTTTTTTTACACTGAAGTGTAGGTCATATTATACATAACAATTCTTTGATAACATTGCTCTGTATATCTAAATCTACTCTAAATCTCTTTGAAGTCAAACTATGCTTTACTCCTGAGGTCCAGAAGCCATGACTTTTAATACCTAAGTGTATAAAACTAGACTCCACAACTCTATTTCAGATTTTAAAAACACAACAAAACCCCCAATGACCTACTTTTTTCTTTTCTTTTCTTTTTGTGAGGAACTAATTTTTTTTCTATCCCAGTGGTGCTTCTTTCCCTTTACAATAAAGTTACTGTGCACCGTTAGTCTGGACCAGTAGAAACTAGGCCATCCGGTGGGGCATAAGACCAAGTTCCGTAAGAGAAGAGAAAGCAGTGCAGAAAAGAACAGGGGAAGGGGAAAAACAGGCTACAGGCTGCATTGGATTCATGTATCCATATAGTTCATTAGTTGATCTTAGATAGAAATGGAGAAAATCATTTCCCCCCCCACCAAGATCATTAAGAAATGTGCGTATTTTGGTAACAAAAAACAAACAAATTAACATTATTAGGCACGAGCATTGGTTCAATTAAAACAGCTATGCCATGTAGCTGTTAAAGATGAGGAAATTCTGAAAAAAGAGGTGGCAAACCTAACTGAGGGCTCAATTCCACTGACAGTAAAACCCACTGTTGCACCAGATTTCCCTTTTTAAAAAAACTATTTAAATTTTAGCATATACATGAGGTATGTGCACATGCAGAGCACTGTGCTGGGGAAGTGAGTTTTTCTGCTTTCCTGCCAGAAGTTTGTTTATTTTGGGGCTGATGTGTAATTGATTCATTGGAATCGATTCCACGTATATGAACACTCCATCCAATTTTTAAAAAATCCTGCTACCAGAAAGCAGGAATTAAAAGGGAAAAAAAGCAGCAGGCATGCAGGAAAAGCCAGCACCCACTCCCTTGCTTGCCCACCACTCAGGCACCTGTCCCCATGCCCTCCCACCCTCTTGTCCTACTCACCTCCCTTTTCATTCTCCTTGCCCACCCCATACCCTCACTCACCCATCTCCCCGCCCACTCCTCAGGCACTTGTACCTGTGCCTTCCCACCCTCATCCCTTCCCCTTCCCCTCTCCTCCGCCCCCCGTTCCTTTCCATTCTCATCACCGCCGACCCCATCCTGGCTGAGCAGATGAACTTGATTGGAGGTAGAGACGGTGGCGGCTGTGGCAGTGGTGGTGAGGACATGCACACCATCACAAACATATTTGATACAAGCAAAAGTCCACTTGACTTTAGCCTAAATCCAAAAAACCCAGTCCCCCTCTGTCGATTTATTCTGACAGTGAAAACAGGCACTGAACTCCCCTGGAGTTGAACATATAAGGATTAAAAGGCAGATTTTTGAGAGTCAAGCATTGAAAACTATCTGCCTAGTTAGGTAAATATGTGCACTTTGTTTCTATCACTTTTTTTTTAATCGAGTTCTTTCTATTGAATTTATATAAAGCTGTTGAATTTGAACATGCTAACCAAAACTAAACCAAACGTTTTTCACCCATTCTTAATCTTGGCCACATAGTCAACATGTGGCCCATGCCCAACTAGCTTATACCCACCCTAGTCATTCATTCGATTAAAACACAGAGAATCATGACAAGAAAGCATTATTCTAATTCTCCTTTAAACCAACCCCCTGCACACTTCGTTTGGCTTAAGAAAAGAAATAAGAAAAACAAAGGACACAGGGAGAAACAAATGTAAGTTTTCTGATACTGCAAAGGGATATCCACCCACTTCCTGTTCCTACACAGCAGGATTTCAGCCAATTTGTAAATTCCCTTTGCTCCTGAGCTGACTGGCCATCTTGCTTCAATCCAGACCTCATAAAAATCACTTCAAATCATATTGATTTGGTTAATAACTTAGAATTTGGCTGAAGCTAATAGAGAATCCTAATAAATCAATTTTCATCATAACTAAGTCTTGACATATGCCCCATGTTTTCCAGCTTCAGGTTTTCCTTAAGTAAAGCTCTCCATTTACCAATATGATTAAAAATGGCTACTATACAGCAATTAATCTGGATGTAGCTATTTCTTGCACCAAACATATTTTATTCTCAGCTTAGATAGAAATTTTTAAAAAATCACCCTGTTCTTACTTTACCCTCACATTTTGTTTTGTTACCATTGTAAAATCAATGAAAGGTACATACTGGGTTAAGAAGGATGGTAAGAAACAGTTCACCTCCTTGGATACTTTTGTCTAGTTCTTGAGGCCCTCCAGGATATTCTTTGTAAAAAATTGTATGGGTGAAAAGTCCACATGTCTGTCGAGGGAGCACCTGAGAAAGAGAAAACAGATCTATAGGGATTGATGTGCGTGTGTTCCTTTAGTTCCAAGATGCCCTGAGAGCTGAATCTCTTCTGCTTTTAGTCACCGATTTTTTCCTTCCATAAGAAATTCTAGACCAAAACTTGTCTAACACCATACCAGTAAGTACAGCTTGGTACAGTATCGATATTTTTGTATAAAATATGAAAATGTTATGGTTGTAGAAGGGGTAGCTGTGTTAGTCTGTGCAAGGATTATAGGAGAAAACAAAATAAAAATAAAAAAGACAAAAGACAAAAACAGCTAAGGCAAATTGAGTGCTACTACGTTTTTGTCTTTTTAAAAAACTTTTTTATTGTCTTATCACTGAAAATGTTACGATGTCATTTCTAAGGTTGCAATACCTATTTGTTCACTTGCTTAGAAAATTTGATTAAGTTTGCTCAGCTGAAAAAATGCCCTTCAATTAATAAGTTAATGGACTATTCTAAAAAACACGTGAATTTCTTTTTCCCAGTATAAACCAAATATACAAAATGAGGGTGGTAAGTGCCATCTTAGTGTCTGTCACAAAGGGAAAAAAATACCCTCACATGATCACTCATGTGAAGAGAATACTGCTCACATTGACAGCCTTTGAGCCTCTTCTTTGATTCAAAACTTTCATCCAATGAAATATGCCAAGAAGCATTAGTGTAGGCAAGCAAGGGCAAATGTGTGGCCCTCCAGATGTAGCCGGACTGCAGCTCCTAAGCTTGTTCTCTGCCAATTATGTTGACTAGGACTAATGGGAACTGCCGTGAGCAACATCAAGAGAGAAACACACTCCCCACTTCTGGTGTGGGTCTTTGTGGCTCCAATTTTTTTCCTCTCAAAAAAAAATCAACCAGACACTCAAAACAAACGTTCAAAATTATGAAATTAATCTGGGAGGCAGAGAAATAACAGGCCACAAAATCGACACTGTGTACTAACTTTTTCTACTGATACAATATTGATTGCCCTCTTGCAAATGTTTCTGATTCCCATCTGCCAACTTTCCTTGACATTTCCTTTACAAAAAAAATGTTTATCTCTGCCTTTTGGGCCCATCTGTTCCTTCTTGCTGCCTTGGTTGTTACAGCTGCCAACCAGCCAGAGCTTTTCATAGCAGTGATAGGCCAAGTTAATCCTACATAGATATGACCCTGGACCAAGAGCTTTGACCTCATGCCATGACATTCAGTGGAAAAATATAAACAGCTGTACTCTATATTGGCTAGGAATAGTCCCTTCTTCTTTTTGTCTACTATGGCGACTGCAGTTTTTAGTATGTCACAACATAACTGCAGGAGAAATAAGTAAGCCATTCTGAGATGGTTGAGAACATGGATAAAGCATATTGCAACCCAAAGCAGAGCTTCAACCAGCAGAACTGGTTTAAGCTGTATGTACTTCTCATCTGGATGCTTATGATTGGAATGCTCACTTGCTCTGTAAATCATGTTCTAATTGTATATAAGATACTATGCAAAAGTAATCAGGAATTTTGTCCATCGCCAGACATCTGTAAAATGATTCTGTTAACCCAATTGAAAATGTTTGCACCTATTAATTAAACAAGCTCACCAGCTGGATATTTTCTGCAGCTGCCTCTCTAGCTTCCAATAAATACATGTGCAGAGACCAGACCACCAACTGGGACAGCTGATTGTAACCAAACATTCTGTCCAAGACAGGCACATTAAATTTGCTATGTCAGTGATGTTTGTTTTTTAAAAAGCTGCTTTTAGAACTCCAAGCAATGTGGGAAATAGCAATGCTTTCAGTATTTATTTATTTATTTATTTATTTATTTATTTATTTATTTATTTATTTATTTATTTATTTAGCAGTAACACAAGTATGATGTAATGGAAATGCAATGTACCATGATGCCATTGTGGATGAAGCCCCGTCTGTACCGTGCTGGTTTCAGATGAGGATATTCTTCGGTGCTGGTGACTTTAATACCCCAGACTTTCTTCCAGGCTTCATAAAGCTGTATATGAACAGGGTAGACACCAGAATGGTGCGGAGCTACAGCATAGCCCATTTCAGTTGGAATGCCATGTTCCTGGGATAAAGCGCAAGAGAGAAAGAGAGAGATCGAAACAAACAAACGGACAAACAAAAGATTACAAGATAGAGAATTATGATAAATACCATCAAATTTAGAATGAACAAGTCTTTGGAACTTTTATCTCTGGTCAATAGCATGTAGCAATGGGAGTGAACATGAACTGAATAGTAGGGATTTGTCCCATTTTCAAAGTTCCTTTAGTTTGGAATATAACCACACTCAATCTCATCTGATTTTAAAAGCTAACCAGTTTCTAGCCTGATTCATACATGGATGGCAGACCATCAGGGATTAACAAGGATCACCATGTAGGGGCAGCAAAGAATTCTGCCTGAAAAGGAGAGAGCTACTGCCAGTTGTTCATACTGGTCCAATAGTTTGGTTCACGGAGTTGACCCAGTGTGATGCAGCTTCCTGTGTTCTTACCTATTTTTGCTTCATTTTTTGAAAATGCATGTGGCTTGTGATATGTTCCATAATAAAAAGTGAGTCCCATGGTAGTGTGTGGAAACACAGGTATAAATGCTATCTAATCCAACACTATATTGCAGGCTTTGTCCAGAGCTGTTGCAGTCATCAGATGCTTCAGTGTGTGCCTCCAGCTGCCTGTCCTAAAGTGCCTTGTATACCAGTTTTCAGGTGCACTAATACAATGACACCATTTTGCCTGCCTTCCCTGGATTTTACAACATATTTCAGATGCAGTAATGTTTACTTCTTTGCTTCTACCTAACCAAGGATATCATGTGATATTTGGCAAAATATCATTAAATTTATAGCAAAGTCACCATAAACCTCATCTATGCCTTCTTCCTTTAATTTTTGGTCCAAATCCCTGAGGTTTAAGACAAATTACATGTAAGGTTGTTGTTTTTCCCCTTTAAAGATTGGTATGATGTACAGTATAATCAATTTTTGCACAATGCACAATAATAATTGTTTTTTCCCCTCTCCAACTCCTTAATTTGATACTTATTTTGGGCTCCTGCTCTCAGCTTATTTCACTGTTCACTCATTTCTACCTGTTAATATTAATTATAAAGTTCCAGGCTTTTGAACTCCTAAGCATAGCCTTAGGGAATGCATCTGCCATTATTAGCAGTGCAGAGAAACCTGAGCTTACAGGGTGAGAGTGTTGGTACCTTTCAGATAACAGGGATGAAGCAATCATTTAGCAACAACCACAGGATTTCCTTTTACCTCTAGGTTTAGCTATAACACTCTTAGAAGATGTGAGGGGATGGATTTTACAGCAATTCATTTCTGAGAACTACCCTGCTTTTAATGCAAAGTATTTAGGAGTAGTTTTGCCTTCAATGGGTGATTAAAACTCATTAGCTGTACAAAAGACCTGTTCCCAAGGAAGAGGAAGATGGTTAGCATTTGTTTGTTGATAGGGATCAATACAGCTGTCTATATTTTCAGATTTTCCTTGGGTTCATGGCTATGGAGATCAACATCATGATTGCCTATATGTCAAAACTTGACACTAAACAACCAACATTTGGTTTGCTGGTCTGCCTGGCAATGCAAAATTGTCACATTTACTGTAACATAAGTAAGGCAACATGCCTATTGGTGTGACTACAGCATGAGGGAAATGCAAATTCACTCACATTCACTTGCTATGAAGTCACACCGGGGGGAATTTGGGTCTGTTTGCTTTAAGTGGCCACACAGCTAGAGATGGGCATGAACTTTCATGCCTTGATAAAAATCCCAAACCTCAGTTGGCCTTGGAATCACTTTTGGTATTGAAAAAATGTTGTACTGTGTCAAAGGAAAACCCATAGGGCTACGTTCTGTTAGCATTTCGTTGTGTGGCAATCCAAGCAAACATACTAGAATGTTGTTTCTCCATTTGAAATATCAATACATGGTAGAAGTATGCTGACAATGGTTAACCAGGAAAGATGTTAATTATAAGAACCTTGCGTAGGGGAATTAAAATGGAAATGGGAAAGTTCACAAGAGTCTGCATCAAGATTTTGTAGGAAAATACTGTCAGCAAGTGACTCAACAAAGAAAACATCTCTAGTTGTACATTAGATTGATGTCAGCAGGATAAAATCAGACAGTGGAAAGAATGCAGCATATTATTGAAAGGAAATTTAATATCCTCCTCTCATACCTGCTGGACATGATACTCAATATGTAATAAACTGGAGGGCTGCTTTGTCAAGAAGCAAATCCTTGTGTTCCATATTGAAAATGTAAATGTAAAAAGAACATTTATTTGCTACATCCCACCCCCAAGCAATAGCAGAGTTTTAAAGACAGATACAGTATTCTAGCCTCAGTAGAATTTCCACATGGCACCTGCCACTGCTTTTGTTATAAAGCAAAATTATACACCCCCCATCTTCACAAGTGCTAAAAAGTGTAATATTTACCCCTGAAATGTGAATGATAAATTCTTAACACTTCTGGATTTAACTTTGGTAACTATGGGCAATGTAAAGAGATCCCCTGTTATATGTTTACATCTTCTTGCAAAAATGAAATAGTGCAGTTTTCTTTAGCTAGTGGCACACTGATGGTCCACATTTTAGTATATTTATTTGAATTCATAAGGGAGGACATTCAGATTATGCTTTGTACCATGCATTAAGATTTTACATTCAGGAGTACATAACCCTGATTTAGGACAATGGAATAATTTTCATGGAACATATTAGCGGAGATAGGAAAATATGAATCTGTTTGTACCACTAACTCCAAAATCACCTCAAAGCCAGTATGCCCACTGACTACACTGGTTATGGGATCCTGAGATCTGTTGTGGGGAATGAAAAAGAATCTTGATAATCTTCAAGTAATATCTCATACAACTCGAGATTCATTGTGTGGGGTGGAGGAACAATCTATGTATCTCTGAGAAAATCCCATTATGGAAGGAGAAACGGTTTAATTGTGAGGAATACATATGCCCCATGATCCATCAATGATCCTTTCCATGATGAAAGTTGCATTTTGAAGGTGGGGCCTGGATTTGGATATCCTGTAGAACTGCCTCCAAATATGGCTAAGTGAAGTAAATGCCTATTTCAGCCACAGCTTAGAATCAGACACAGCCAGTGGTTGAGGAATTCTAGCAATTAGTCAGAAAATGTAAAACTTCCAAGCTCTAGGTTTACTACAGCAAATTTTAAGTTTCTAAGAGTTTGAAATAAATAAAAGAGTTTTGTCCTCCTGTTGGCATAACAAAGCTATATGAAGAAGTGAGCTCTGCTGAATTGTTTTCAGTTTTGTCACAAAGAGAGTGGTGATAAGTCGGCTCTCAGCACTTTCTAAGCTGTCACCTTGCTGAATTAAAAGATTTACGTAAGCTCTTATCTACTTTTAGTGCTAGGACATTTTTGTTTTCCCTAGGAGTTCAGGTACGTTGAGACTTCCTCTCAGAGAATTTTATTTTGTTTTATTATTGTTTTTTACTACGTCAGCTTAATGCTTTATTTTATTTTATTTTTGTACATTTCTTTTCCTTTCTGTAGATGGAGTGTAGTGGATGTCTCACTTTGGTGAATGTACCAGCCATCCTTCCGGCTGTCAATTTTTCATATTTTAAAGGATTACATTTTCATCCTGCCGTGTTCAATTCAAGCCTACAGCTTTTCTGCATAAATTGTTAATGATTGTGCGAGAGGCTCTGACTTGTGAAAATTCTGGGCACAATCCAGTTTCAACTGAAGCCAATGGAGGAGAAACTCCAATTGATTTTCATGGCGCTGCCTTGCTTTATGCATGGCTATAAGAAAGACGTTAGGGTGCCCAACAACCATGGAAGCAAAATCAAAGCATGTGGTGAGGCTCTTATAATCTATTTCTACGGTGACAGATGAGGTTTGAGCTGGGGAAAGGGAGGGCAAAGGAGTTTCTATAGAAGTGAGCTTGCAAGATGAAAAGCAAGAGTCAAAGGGTAGCTCTTGGAGGTACACCCAAGTTTAAATTTCAAAGAGACTGCAGCACTTTTTAAGAGCAGCTGTTGTTATTACCGCTTTATATCTCAAAAGATGTCAAAAGGGAGAACCTGGGAGGACAGATTGCCTTTAATGTCACCTTTCTAAAATGCAAGCTAACTGCAGTATAGCAGCCCAGGCATTTGGAAGAAGCCACCAAAAGTCTAGCTGTGTGTGCTTAATTCCTGTTGCGTATTTTAAGGGTCTGACATATTTGTTTTCACCCCACAGGTTTTTGCACCTGGCACAAGACAGCTTTGTATTTTATTACAAAATGGGAATGAACGAAGTTATGAGGATAGTAAACTTGCAGACAGGCAATCTGGCTGGAGAACACTCTAGATGTCCTAAACACTGGCTATTTAGATGGAGCTTATGTGGGAATATCTTTACCTACAAATCAGAAGACATGCACACTTTTTTCAAGAGTTTCTATTTTTATGCAACATGTGAGGTGAGAAGTATGCCCCCTTCCACCGTTGCTTTTTATAAAATGTGAAGAACAACATCTGCAGAAGAAGAGGTCAGGGTTCTAGCTGGGTGGATTTCCTCTATGCATAAATCTCTCCTCTTCATGTTCATTGTGTTTTAGGTGATGAAAGCAATGGTAGACGTCATGGGATTAGTATGCTCTCCTCCTCATATGCTGAATAAATATGGTTAGAAACATCTCAATTGGACTATAATTGACCAAAGATTGCAAAAGTTGCTTTGCTGGACTACAGCTTAGAATTTAGAACTGCAGAACTGCAAGGGGACTCTATGAACCATGAAATCCAACCCCTGTCAAGGGACCACAGTGGAGAATTTAACTCCCAGCCTCTCACTCCAAAGCCAAATACCTAAACCTATCTAGCAAATACCAGTTGCTATGTTGGCTGGGATATATAATCTAGAAAAGTAACTTTTCCTGTTTTTATATTAAAGATAGCCAACAATGATTTTAGAGTAATTGGCATTACTCTGACAAAGAGATTTGTCTATTATACAATCCCTAGTTCTGGGTGAATTTAGGGACTTCCCTTAAATAAATATACTTAATATGGATTACTTATCTTGCTTTTTTTCTCCTCTATTTCCCTTGTTAAACAAAGGTTCATCATTGCCTTCCTATTTTATTAAGTTACCTACTGCTTTTTCCCTATTTCCTTTTCCGCTGAAGGCAACATCTCCAGCAGGGAATAAATTGCGATGAGTTACGTGGTAATTTACAAAAACAAGGATGGATAACATTAAAATATGAAAAACAGATGAGCTTTCAGGTGCTATAGAACTTTTTTTACTTTAGGCATTGTAGAGCTGCAGGAGGGGAAAGAAGAGAAAAGCACAAAAATCATCCTGGTGAGATGCTGAGGCCTCAAAAATGTTTAGCTAACATAAAATCCAAAGGTAGAGGCTGCAAACCGGTAGAACCAGCTTGATGGATCAGGTTGTTCTGCAGGAGATACCTCAGAGGAACCTGAAATTTTGTACAAGGACCACACAGCTTTTGTTTTTTCTAGAGGAATACTATGATTTGTTCAAGCTCCAAAAGGCCAGGAAACTGCTACTTTTAAGGGCAACAACCTTGGGTAATGAATTATTTGGGCCATATGGGTGTAACAATATGCTTTGGTGAACTCCAGCTTCATCACCACCTTCCACTTGGAGTGGTGGAGCCAAATTCCCAGTGGCAGCATAGTGGAGCAGACTACCAGAATTGTCTGTACATGGGAACGGACACATGGAGTCTGTGTACCTGAATCTACCGTTCTATGTTGCAACCCTCAAAAGTTGCAGTCTCCTAATGTTTTGGAGCTTGAGTAAACATGGAAAGCTCTTAGCTATATGTATTCAATTGAAAGGTTGCTGATTAATTGAATTATTCATCTACAGAGCAAGTGATTTGAGTCCTTGAGACCTGTTTAGGTGCTAGCCTGACACTGCCATTCAGAAGCTGTGGAGATGCTGCTTGATAATACAGCTGCATGAGAGCAGAAGGCTGATGTTATCTCCTTCACTGAATAGCACTTTTTATTTCTTCTCTTTATACTAGGCCCTTGCATTGTATTGGATGAATTTGTAAATACTGAATTGGCATATTTGCTCATTTCTGGGGCAACCACAGAAGAAGAAGAAAACACCAATTATTGAAGGAGTGAAGTGACACCTCTGCAGCTCTCTCATCTTAAATCTAACATTCATACATTACAATCAGGAGTGGGGAAAGAAAGAGAAAAACGAACACTGAAAAAAGGAGAATATGCTCAATACTTTAGATATGACTCTTCCTTGTCTCTTCTCCTGTGAAGTCATTAATTAAAACATCAGATTTGATGATCTGGCCTTGTTATATTGTGTTTTGCCAATCATGGGAAAATCAAGCACCTGGTAAAGGATTGGATCTGAGTGTCATAAAAAGGGCATAGGGTAGCTCAGTTCCAATCCATGTGTCCTTTATTCAGCTATAAGAGTGGGTTCGGAACTCTGCACATCCCGGCTCTTCAAGCACTTTCCCTCTCTCAAGTCTTCTACACAACTTTCTTTCCATTTTCTCAGCATCACCTCCCAGAAACTTCTCAGAAATGCTCTTAGAATCAACACAGGCACAGTCCCTGCAGCAATCTGTGCATGTCCAGAAGAATACGTGTGTCTCCTGCCAGAAATTACATTTTACAGGGTTATACCACCGTGATCAAGAGTGAATAGAGGAGTAGTTGAGAGCAGATCCTGCTCTTGTTGGCATTTTATTTATTTATTTATTTTGGTAAACAAAAAGCATACCTCTTTTTGGTTAGTCTCCAACCAAACCAAGTGGCCCCTAATCATTCCAAACAATGTTAATGTGATCTCTGGTCAACTTGATATTAAGAGGCCTCTAAGCTAACTCAGATATTCACTTCTTGATCTTTTCTGCATTGTTTTCCTCCTACAACCAAATCTAAGTTTGGAGCACATGGCATAGACCCTCTGCTAGGCTCATAGGCAGAGATAAATACCAACAGTTGGGTCCAGAGTATACCCTTCACCGGTGATACCCACTCTTAAGAAGCCACCTCTTCTCCCTGCTTTTTGCAGTGCAGAAAGTTTGCCTGCCCTAAATAGTGTTTTCTGGGGGCTGAGTTGGCTGTTGTGGGGAAGAGAAAGGTGGGAATTCTCTTTCCTCCAGCCCATTTCCTTGTGCCTACCTCAGCATCACACTCAAGCATCACATTCGACTATCATTTTAGCTTAGGTTTGGGAATTATGACCCTTATGTTTGCATGAACAATTTTTATAGCATTGTAAGTAGATGCAATAAACCATGCCTACAGTAAATGTAGTACTAAAAAAGCACATTACTGATATCTCTTTTCTCTGTTGAGTTTATTGAAGAAGTCTTGTGGTAGTTTTAGATCTTACCCTAGTCTGTTTTTAGGTGGAACACAATCAATATTTAACTGGGAGGGGTATTGTTCTTTCTCGACTCTCAATGGCTGAAATGCTACTGTGTAACGTATGCCTACAGAAGGGTGATGGGGTCACAGGCAGGGAACAATTTTCAGTAACTGAAAACTTTCCACTTCTGTCTGTGGCTTTTCCAACCCCCATGCAATCCCTTTCATCATATGGAAGCTGTGGGATGGAGGGAGGATGTCTTTAATTACCAAAAATTGCACCCTGATGGTAACGTCATCTGATGGCAAAAGTTTTTAGTAATAGGCAATGAACTATGTAACGGGATTTCAGTCAGTGATCAGTTTCTAACATACCTTTCCACTCAGAAACATCATAAATGTAGACTTCTAGATGCCTTCAAGAGTTATCTGAAAGACCAGAGCATTATGCCTGCTTTATCAAGAGAATTCTATAAAGAGGTCCAATGCCAAAATGAAGAAGGGATAGGGGCATACTTAGTACAATGGATTGACTAGGAACACTGCCAAGAAACTCTTCAATTTAGTTTAATTTGGTTTATTTGTTTGGGCCAATAGCCATAACAAAAAGCTATGAATGAGGTAAAAACAAACAGAGAAAAAAAATTCAATCAATACATATAAAACAACACACATTAATATGCCTAACAAGCTTTTGTTTAAGCTGTTAAATTTCATTAACCTCCTAAAATAATGTATACCTAATGTTGACAGAAAGAAAGAAAGAAAGAAAGAAAGAAAGAAAGAAAGAAAGAAAGAAAAAGAGAGAGAAAGAAAGAAAGAAAGAAAGTTGATTAAATCTCTGTGTTTATCTCTGCTTAATAACTATGTACTGTCAAGTTGGCTCTGCCTTGTGGTGACCCTTTCCTGGTTTTTTTAATGTAAATAATGCTCAGAAGTGGTTTACCGTTCCCTTCTTCTGGAGTGTTCTGGGACTGTGTTGCTTGTCTAAGATCACACAGGCTGTCTCTTCTCACAGGAAGCATAGTGGGGAATCAAACTTTCTCATAGCACATCTGTGTCCTTCTCTTTCAGTATAAGAGCATCGGATTTTAAATAACATTTACAAAATATAGTGGGAAAGTAGGACTTGCAACAAGACATATGGAACAGTCAGCTCCAACGAGCCAGTTGCAATCTCTTTCATGGTCTTCCATTAGATCTCCCTTCTCTCTTTTTCACCTAATAGTGAACCATAGCAAATAAATGTGCTCAGTCTCATCAAGCTACTGGAGTGTATACTCCATTTATTTATTTATTTGTATATTATGCAGACTTTGGGTTCTCCATGATATCTTCCTCTTGTGCTCACAATGAGTCATTTTGGCTACATGAGGTTTCATATCCAGAAAATGGTCAGAATCCTACTGGTGTTCACATAAAGTTTGCGTAACTTGCCACAGCCAGTTGATGAGGGCTGGGGTGTGTCTCCGTCATGTGCCTGATTATATGGCAAACAGCACAACTGAGATGCACCCTGGCATCTTAACAGCAATTAGCTACAGCAAATGATGTACAACTTACAGGAATGTCAATGGGATTCCGACCAGCTAGTCTGCTATTAAAATATAAGATGCCCTGCTGTGAATTGCAATGTAGGGAAAAAAATCAGTCTTGCAACCTGATACAGAACATAGACAAGACAGTATGGTGGTATCCTGAAGAATACAATAACAATGAAACTGACAGATGTTCATGTTCCTTATCATCAGTGTCTCAGCTTCACATTCACAGTTCTCTGCATTATGACCACTTTATCATTGTGAGGTGCAGAGAGTCTGAGCACAGAGCACTCATTTTAAAAACACCACCACCATTGCCACCACCATTGCAAATACTCTCTGTGCATTGGCACAATATGAGTATGTTGTCTCAAACAGACACCTGTAAATTCAGGTAGAACTGCGTGAATACATTTTGCTTGGGAGACAAGAGAGTTCGTTTCCTTCTGTTATTGCCATAGAATGCTCAACACAAACCACACACCATTTCTGATGTGAATTCCTTAGAGGGAACAATTAACTAAACGACAACTTGAGAGGCTACAGCAGAGACAAAACATTTCCCGTGACTGAGCTGTAGGTGTAAATCTTACTTTTCTTCCATGCTGAATCTTATTACCCTGCCACTAGCAAATAGGGTGCTTACAGTTACACCATGTGTCAGAAATATTTTCATCTAGTATAGACGGCCATGGTAAGATTTCTCAGAAATGATGTATTTAGAAGGCTTTTAAACTTTTTCAGTTTTTTTTCTTGTGGGGGGGCAGCGATTTGAAGTCTATTTAAATATCTGGGATCAGCAAAACATGGTGATTATCATCTTCTTGCATCCTAATAATCATATAATGATTCCAGGCTAGAGAGTGAGAATAATGCCTACACCCTATAAAGTGACGAAAGCAATTTCAGGTTTTGCTGTCAGAGTGGACATTAGCCATGCAATTCTACTCTAAAGTAAGTCCCATCGGGTTCAGTGAGGCTTCCTTTCTTCTGCTGATTTTATCCTAGCAGCGGACCGTCAGTTTCTGGTTTCTCTGAAGTTCCCCCCCGCCCCCCAGATGGAGCATTTGAGCTGCTTTGTCCCCACCCCACCCCTTTTGTTGCTTGGCTCCCAAGAAGCATAGGATCTACCAGGATTTGCTTGCAAACCATTGTGTACCTAAATCACTTCAACACAAAGAGCATCAGGTACAGCAGTTGGCTCCCAGGAAATGCAAATACAAGGAGGAGGGGATGCAGTGGCTGCTGTGCATGGATTAAAGCAAAAGGTACATTTCCAAAATGACAAGAAGGGAAAGAGAGCTAGATAGAGGCAGCAGTAGTGTGTTTTTCCCCCACTGCATCTCCATCACTCACCACTAAGCAGCCAAACCATTTTGCCTTTGTTTTGCCCTTCTTAACATCTCAGTAGACAGTGAGCAGACACGGACTTTGGGATGGCTTCTCACAAATTCCATCTTGGTGTGTGCATGATTTCTCCTACTTCTCTTCCTCCCAGCTTTGTTTTTAACTGGCAAGTGATACATCTTTTGGTTGCTTGCCTGTCACTAAAGATGGGAAGGAAAGTTGTGTATGTGCAGGTCTTTTAAGTTAACCTGTTGACTAGTGCATCAGCAGTAAAGCTGCAAAATGACATCGCGCTAAACTCCTATTCCTGGTATAATCTTCTGAATTTAAAAAAAAACAACTCCAAACCAAACTGACATATTTCTTTTTGTTTTGTATTCTGCTTCTTTAGTAACTGTTGGATTGTATGCTGTTTTATTGTTGCAGTTACATTTTTTTACATTGCGTGCTACACACTACCAAAAGAACTTGGGTTAGCTGTCAGTTTAACAGTTCAACAACAAATAAATATTGATCTGGAATAAATGGAAGTAAAATTCACCCTCATTTTCAGAACAACTAAAATTTGATAAATATAACTATTACAAGCACAGAGAGGGTTGTGTTTTTCCAGCTTGCTTTAAGTGTGTAAATAAAGCAAAACAAAATAGACCGTATTACCTATCCGAGTGTCTTTCCCTAATGTCTTCCAAACTCTACAATTTTGAGCTAACAGCAATTGCATGTCTATTCTGTTGGGACTAGCGACAGTTTTGTGGCCACTGTTAAATATTCAGCATGGATCTGCCCTTCAGGGTGTTTGGAGACTGCAGATACTCACTAGTGCAAAGTCCTTGTTGAGAATCATCTGTTCCACTAGCGATGACTCATTATGGAAGAGATGAGGTTGCATGTGACTCCACATGTGAGGAAACCACCAGAACTCATCCACAGAACTCAACAACAAGTCGTCACCTTCATCTTCTTCAATAGTTCCTGCGAAATGAAGAAAGGCATGGGTAATATCAGGGCTTTTGAGGCCGTGGGATTTGCATCAGAAATAATTCTTGAAGGTGTTTTTTTTTAAAAAAAGAACATTTTTAATGAAAGATTGCATACTGCTTAAAGATTATACTTTACCAAAGAAGTATGGTTAATAGTAATCTCATGTAGGATTCCATGCACTTGCTGTCACATATAAATGGGTTGCTGGTACCTACGTGTGTAGCATTTGAACATCAGGAATTGGTGGCCTAACTGCTGTTCAGGAGTTTAACCTGAAAGCATGTGGGACTGGGACTGTGGTGGTGACATGGAAATGCAGCTGAGCCCCTCACCCCACATCCCCATCGAGAAGGAAGACATGTCTTCACTTATTCATTACAAAAGTTTGCAAAGGCATCTGTAAATGAGCTGAGCTGAATGTGCTTACAGAGTTTTCATGACTGGGAACTCTACTGAAGCAGGGATTCTAATCATGGGGAAATGGTTTAAACATGCTGCCCCCTCTATGCTGTCCAATAACATCTGAATGGGGCTCTAGTCATGGATGCTTTACACCAACAGCCACTTTTTATGTGATGCCAACTGCAGAGAACCCAGGATACTTAAGTATTTAAACATAACATTATGTCTGATTTGCTCCTAAAGATTAGCCTAGCAAGAGAGCTGCAGCACTGGAATCTACTTGTACCATTATAGACTAGGTTATCATATATGGAGTGTACCCATCCAATCCAATCAGCAGGGAATACCCTGTTAAGCCTTCTACCACCATAGGAAGTCTGGTGGGTAAGGCTGTATGAAAGCCTTCTTCGCTGCAGAGCCTAGCCTGTAAAAATCACATCTCAGGAGATCTGTTTCATCCCCCACCCTGATACTTCCTAGCTACAGTGAGCAGTTGCAAGCATAGCAGTTATGAGATTACAAATCAAGATGTTACCAATTCATGTCTAATGTCTACCATTTACTCATGATGTTGTCCTTAATAAAATACTGATAAGTCAGTCTCTTAGTATAATACATCAATCGTGGGCAAAATGTGGCCTTCCATATGCTGTTTGACTGCAACCCCCACCTTTTCTTATTGTTGTCCATGCTGGCTAAGAGTGGGAGTGGCAGCCTGAGAAATGCCCCAGTGCAATCCTAACTCAAAAGATATGCCTGCCTGCCTGCCTCTCTCTCTCTCTCTCTTATTTGTCTGTCTGTCTATCTATCATTTTAATTTATCCACCCAGACACCCAGAATGGCACAGACCACAATACCATTACGTAAATAACAAACAATAACAAACACAACAATCAAATTATAAAATATTTCAGTTAGCCACAGCCTAAAGTCTACAGTTTAATCTTATGTGCATCACCATATAATGAATATTTGTCACATAGGTGATGGAATTACAGTTTCCTAACATCCAAAGGCTTTACATTCCTTCCTGAATTCCTGCAGGGATGTCATATTTTGCAGGAAGAGAATCCCAAAGCATAAGAGCAATATGAAAATATGTTTTCCTAAACAGGGCAGCTTTAATGGTTGGGACCTTTAGAACTGACATTCTGGATGACTTCAATTGGTACAGGGGCTCATATGGGGAGAGGTGGTCCAGAGGATATGGGGATAGGATTAGGCACAAGCCTTTTTATGTCGTCTTAGAGATTTGCTAACAGAAGGAGCTGCCAGCAGAACTACTAAGATCTGTTAGCTAGAAAGGTGGGGTTTCAATCACCATGAATGCAGTTGTTTGGTCTTTAAGAATGGAGAAACACTGGGCTGAAATTACACAAGATTTTTCATTGGTGTAAAATCAGTCTTGAAGTACTGTTTTTAAACATAACAGAAGGGATGAAGGCAATGATTAAGATGCAACCAACCCTAGTAAGGCTGCTTCTTTTTTGAATCTATCTTTCTCAAATCTACCTAGCTTTCCTCTACTGGCTGCTCTCCAGTAGTTTTGGACTGCAGTTGACATGGCCAATGAGGAAGGATCACGAGAGCTGAAATCCAGAACATTTAATAGCTCCAGGTTAAGGAAGGTTCTTTAAACTGTGATGGTGGCATAGTGTTGTTATCTAAGTATACCAAGACAAGTATATTTGATGCACCTTTTTTCCATCTGAAAACAACAATCACAGTGGTCCCCAATGCTTTGTAAACAGGTTCCAATACCTTGTAAAATTCACTAATGAAAATAATGAAAGATTAAAGGTTTTTCACTGGACTTGCAATGTCCATATTGCCTGGTTTTGTTTGTGGAGCAGGACCTATGTTTAAGCAATCCATTTCTTTGCTTTGGATCTCCAGATTTTAGCAGTTGCCCTGTGCTAGAGGGCATAATTTACTTTTTCGAGTTCTTTCTGATAATCTCTTTATTGTCCAAATTACCAATGTGTACAAGCAGTTATGTATAGTAATAAAATACAGCATGAAGAGAACACTTGATATAAAGGTAAATACATCATGATATATTCTTGTATCATATTTGTCTAATGCACATAATTGCTGGTGGACTTCAATAATCTGGATTGGGGGGCACAAAATCATAGATGAAGGGATGGAACTGAAAAGTTTCAGAGTTTTCTGCTGGGGAAAACTAGACATGCACTATAACTGATCTTCAAGCATCACTGTTACATCCGAAGTGGAGTGTTATACATGTCAGAGTCATGCCATTGGAAGAGTAATGTAACATGAAGGAGCATGCAGGAGGAATCGACTCAACCTTATTGTTAGACTCCTATTAATTAATTCAATACCTTTTAAGAGGTATTTAATTGTTCTAGCAAAATGAGCAGTCTTGCTGTTTCACTGGTTACCAACTGAGATACAACATGCTGCCTTTAAGTGTAGATGAGGATGATGTAGGAAATTTACAGTCTTGCCAGTGGAACTCTACCACAGAGAAGAGTTCCCCCAGTTTTCGAGACAGTATATTATCCTAAATGGTTTAGAAAACATTATCTTGCTATTTTTAGTATCTTCTTACTCTGCTCTTCTAGTCGATAAATATTGTTTGCTTGTGGGCAATTTCAGTTTCAGTGCATCAGGAATGGTGTACCTCACTAGTCTATTTGGGCTTCTGAAATTACAAATGTAAGACCCCTGCTGGGTCAAAGCAAAGTCATCTAGTTCAACATCCTGCTTCACACTTTGCCTCCTAAAAGTCTGTTAAGCAATGGAGGAGGACATTAACCCTCCACTCTCTTTACCCTGCTCCTTAAATTGAGTGACACTCTGCCTCTGAAATAGGGATTTAATAACCATTTGCACAGAAATATTCCCCAAAGTAGATGCCTCTCTTCAGAAGCCCATAAACAGGATTAGGATGAGCAGAGCCCCATCACAGCTGGTCTTAATCTTGCAAGCAGCACCTCTCCTTCATTGATCCTCTTTCCGAAGGGTCCAGTAACTTGTTCAGTGGCCCAGGATAGAGCAAGTGGTGAGCACTTGGCAGGCCCTAGTAGATCGTTTTGCCTGCTGGGAATAGGAACGGGATATTCACTCATTGCTAATCTGAACATGGAGGGGCCGCATCATGATAACAGCATCAAAGCTTGGAAAAATTACTTTTTTCTACACTGGAATCTCCCAGTCATGCTAGCTACAGGATTCTGGGAGTTGAAGCCCAAAAAGCTATTTTTGCAAGCTCTGGGTGTGATAGGAGAATATAATGAAGAATGTGATGATTATATGAAGCCCAAGTCTATAACGCCTGAAGGCACTTGATAGTCCCATTTGAAGTAGGCCATCAATGGCTCTAGTGAACAGGACTATATAAAGTGTCGACTCACCATTCAGAGGGTCTCCACTTATTGAGACTACCAACTGGATTTCAGCCTGTCACTTATAAATATGTCTGATATTTTCCCTTCTGGAATGCTCATTTCACTTTGAGTTTCAGGGTGGAGAAAATAACTGTCCATTAAAGCACAAGTCAATAAGGCACAGCCATTTCAATGCACTAATAAAACATGTTCTGCTTCTTACAATAAAAGCCTCCTTGGGTAAACAAGCCACATTTACGGTAATTAAAGAATACCTCACCATGTTTTATTTATAATGAGTCAATAAAGTGCATGTTTGCATGGGGAATATTTTGACATTCTGCGTTCAAGCGACAAAGCCACCATACCAGATTTAAAAGTAAGGCTCACTTTAACTCTAAAATGCCTGACTAAATTCACATTACAGTGGTTCCCTTGATGGAAGCCCCCACCATGCCTCAACATATTTAGTAGTTTCACATTATTTTAGTGAGCCTTATAAAACACTGGGGAATACACAGTCATAGGCACATGGACACTATCTCAGTCTTGGCACCGTCACAAATTCAATACTGATAATGTTCAAGTCAACTGGGAAATAGAAAATTTGAACAGTTGGTATGTGATATAAATTTTGCCATTGAGCTCCCAGAGGACACAGGGACAGACAAGCAAAGTATAATCAAAGTGGCAAGTCAGATTTTCACAGCTCTAAGTAGGAAAAAACTTCTTATTAGGATATTTGACAGCATTTAAAAAAGAGAAGTTGCCCCATCATTTATATAGACATGCCATTTTTAAATGTGCATGTATTTGGGAAGATTAGGGTTACATTCACATCATCCACTCTCTGTATGCCTTTCTGAGACTACTGATGCTACTCAAGAAGGATCTTATATTTTTTCACCACTTGAATTGTAACATGACAACTACTGGGCTTTCTTTCTTTATTCATTCATTCCAGAGCACTGCACAATTTTCGATCATGAATGCAGAGTGGTCTGATAGATATTCTCTCACTTCCAAGAGACCTAATCTGCTTTTTTCGCACTTTGTGTATGCTTTCATGAACTGTGTTATTCACCACTTTCCACAACAGAACCCTGGCACTGAAAAAACAAAAACTAAACAACACCCCCCCCAAAAAAAAAACCCCTTAGGATGAGGCCTTTATCAATGTGGTACAAAGTAAACTTTCTTCATCTTTTTGTAGACACCCAATTCTTTCAGTTATATCCAATAGTGGCTTTATGCTAGACAAGAGGGGTTTTCTCATCAGTGAGTTGGCTTTTGCCAGCTTTCATATTCCAAATCTATTATTCTTCTCTATGTGATATTACAGTTTACTCCAGCAGGTTCCCTAACCCTCATCAGTAGCTTTCCTGGTGGGACGGTAGGGTACAGGAGGTTGTACTGTGTAAGGGAGATTGGCAAAAATGAGGAGCCCCACCTTGGGCAGACACAGGTGTTTTCTATTATATGTGTGTACACCTGTGTGTGCATTTGTGTATGTGTCCGTGCGCCTACCTTCCCCTTCAGAAAAACACTACATCATGTTCTGGTCTAGGCCATTCCAAGCGGAGCTTGGAAACATTAATTTAAAAAAATAATGTCACTGTTTTTGTTGTTGAATTTTATGTGCTATAATTTGTGTTCATTACCCACAACCTGTCCCTAACTAATGATGTAACATGTTAATAATATAGTGTTGAGGTATTATTTCACTTATTTCCCTCTAATGCTCTGCCCTTTCAAAAGGGTCTCCCTAAATCCTGCTACTGAATCAGCTGCAGTACTGCTGAAATCTGCCTTTGTTTCTTTTAAAAACCAACATGGAAGCTGCAGGGGACATACTTGGTTTCTCCATGAGGTGAATCACACTCTGGAAAGCCTTCCAGAAGTGTTAATGGGCTTGTAAATAAGTCCATGGATTCTTCCTGTTTTGAAGGCAAAAAGATTAATATCCACCACCATTACTTCAAAAATGAACATATTATGAGAAAAGTCTTCTTTAAATGTGCGGTTTCCAAGCTCTGGTTCTCTGGATTTGTAGCTGGCAGCCCTAAAGTTTTCCAACATAGTCTTGAAATTTGCCCATGAAAGAAGAGGTGCAAAAAGTTTGGCCCTGTATACTTCATTTAATCTGAACTAGTGCTCAGATTTTGGATTTGTTTTCATCCCAAATAATCCCATTTATAAAATGTAAAGAAATATTATCAGTAAGATTGAAAAGGTACTCAGGCAATCTCCTAGGTATATACCAAATGGGAGGAAGAAAAAGAAAAGAAAGATCGGTTTCGAAGTGAACATAACAGCATACTTAACTTATATGAAATACATGCTGAAAGAGATAGGAATTATGAAATCTACTTCCTCTGAAGAAGACTGACAAGACTTTACAGGTGTTGGGAAAACTAGAATATTTGTGTTTCCCCCTTTCTTTTCTACATTCTGAGAATAGAAATATCAAAAAGTAATGTGAGAAAGAGTCCTTATCAGTAATCTCCAGTGTATAATGACCTATGAAATACAGATAACTTTGTTGAGGATTGTAATGCTGGATTCCACAAGTTTAAGAAGCTCAATGGATGAACAGAATTTGAAAACAGAAGTCACTATTTTTCTAGCATTCCCAATTGCCAGGTTTCAAGCTTATGGAGAGCTGACTGGGCAATCATGTCCTATTATTTTAGCAATATGGAAGGTGATGACACAAGAGTGACATCAAGGCATTATGCACTTACTTACAAGGACTCCCCCCACAACATTAATTCACATATTTTATGACTCAGCTTGTTAGGACTGAGAATACTTCAGGTCAAGGTCTGGGTTAGTGCTTGCTGAGATTAAGCTCCAAAGCATGATTGGGTGACATTGCACTCTCCAGATGTTGATGAATTGCAACTACCAGCAGTCCTAGTAAGCACAGACAATGGTGAAGGTTCCTGAGAGTTCTTGATAGAGTTGCAGCCCTGGAACTGACATAACCAATATAGATATTATATGTCCTTGTGAAGTCCAAAGCTTGATAATGACACTTGCAGGAAAAGAACTTTAATTGCTACTACTGGATGGATCATAATCTGTTTTATTATCTGCTACTTTTTGCGTTCACGTATTCTCTTGGCCATCATGAGATTGTACTCTCACATAAACGTATTTTTCACAATAAAAAATTCACTTGGCTACCACATACAAAAAAGGAGGGGGAAAACCCAAAAAACCAAAACAAAACAACATAACTATGACTCACAGCAGTGGTATCTGATTGGCACAGTAAATCCAAATTTGCAAAAAAAAAAAAAAAAAAAGTGGAACAAGCCTGAATGTTCTGATGATTCATCCCATAGGCTGAATACAAATAAAAAATCATCCAAAAATGCTAAATTTAGTTACCTGAGAGTAAAGTTCTATGTCTTTTTGGTGCTATCCATACTCCATTCATTATAAGACGACCTTCTAACTAAGATGATCACTTGCATATCATCCCTCAAAACAGGAAGTACACCATTCAAGACCACGTTGATCCTACAAGAACCTGGGCTTCATTCTGTATCATTAGAGGTCTTATGAGTGATTTTCAAATGCAGTTCCTCGTATGGCATATCACAGTCGTTCAGCCTGGCTGTAATCATTGCATGAACACAGAGTAGATTACACTCTCCAGTTGGTTGGAGCTAATGTGCCAAAAGGTCAAACCTGAGCAGAACATAGGTTATGGCAATACATATACAGTGGTGCCTCGACTTACAAACGTCCCTACTTACGACCATTTCAAGTTACAACCAGCTCCGGCCGCAAAATTTTGCTTCTACTTGCGACCAGAGCTTCCACTTACGAACAGAAAAAGGCAGGGGAAAAAGGCGGGAAATTCACATTTCTAACTGTAGGTGGCGATGAGGCTGCTTCTTTGGAGCTCTTTCGCCCCAGCAGTTAGAGAGTGTGCGTTGGAGGAGGCTTGGGACTGCCTCCTTCTGCTTCTGAGTGAGCGTGTGTGTGTGTTTGCAGGGAGGCTTCGGGATGCCTGGTAAGGTAAGGTGCTATTTTCTGCTTTTTAAAAACTGTTCTGAGTGTTTTTGCAATGCGGTTTTGAGCTGAGGGGGTTATGTTTCTATGCTGTGATGGGTCTTGGGGGGGTTTGTTTGTTTTTTGGTCCCCCCCCCATTTCTGATGGGTCTTGGGGTTTTTTGTTGCTTTTGGGGTTTTTCCCCCCCATTTCTGATGGGTCTTGGGGGGGTTTGTTTTTTGGTTTTTTCCCCCCATTTCTGATGGGTCTTGGGGGGTTTGGTTGCTTTTTGGGTTTTTTTCCCCATTTCCGATGGGTCTTGGGGGGTTTGTTTGTTTTTTGGCTTTTCCCCCCCATTTCCGATGGGTCTTGGGGGGTTTGGTGGCTTTTTGGGGTTTTTCCCCCCATTTCCGATGGGTCCTGCATGCTTCCCTTGCTTTTTCCTTTGTTTTCTTTGCATTTCCGACCTGCCCCCTTTGTTCTCTGTGCATTTCCGATCTGCTCCGTTTGTTTTCTGTGCATTTCCAATGGGTCTTGCACGCTTGATTGCTTTTCTCTCCCCCCCCCCTTCGGCCGGAAGGGATTAATCACGTTTCCAATGAATCTTGCAGTGATTTTTTTATGTGTGATTTTTTTTCCTTCGGCCGGAACGGATTAATTGCATTTCTATGCATTCCTATGGGAAATGGTGCTTCGACTTACGACCATTTCGAGTTACGTCCATCTTCTGGAATGGATTATGGTCGTAAGTCGAGGCACCACTGTACCTAAGGCTTAGCACAAGCTTAAATTGCTAGAAGTATGTGTACTAGACTGGCTTTTTCCAAAAGCTGGCATAGGTAGGGAAAATAAAGAATTTTTTTATTCTTTCAACTAAATTCTTTGTTCTCACAAATTTAGGCTGTCTCACCTTGGTGAAACACCTCATCAAAGAACTGTCATGCTCCACAAAATTATTTACTTCTAGATGAGACCCAAGAAAAGGAGTGATTTTATTTCTTAGCAAGGTCTCCATTATTTGTGCAAACTGTCTATGTGCAAAACTACTGTCATTTTCCTGTGAGAAGTGCAACACACACACAGTCCACAGGGAATGAGTAGCTCCTGGTTAAAAAAAGACCAAACAAGCCCTCTAGAGCTTCTAATCCTTAAAACTGGTGTGATGAAGCATGAATAATCATTTAGTTCAGTTCATATTATTGCAGTTTTACATAATTTTTCATGGTTTCTTCAGAAAAAAAAAAGCTTGGTTCTGTTATCTTGTTGACAGCATCGCAAAATACCTCTCCTGGCACGTGAAGCTGAGACCACCAAGTATGTGTAACTTCAGCCAAAAGGTAGGACTCAAAATGTCCTTCAAATGGCTTTGAGATAACAACTACTTCACCATAGTAGAAAGATATATAGGACACTTACAGTCCAATCCTAAGTATGTCTCCTGAGAAGTTCACTGAATCCAATGGGATTTACTCAGTCATAAATTTGTACACAAATGCTGCCTTAAGTCCATAATGCATGAATACAAGAATGCAGTGATGGCAGCCATTTACCCTTCCCACAACATCACACCCACTGCTACCAGACCTTCATGTACTAGACAGCAGTCTAAAGAAGGGGCTCCTCACCTGACAGGAAACTATAGTCACACAGAGCTCCAGATGTCAAGGGTGGGTTTAACAAAATGTGGTCTTATTCTTGATCCACACATTGGCCATCTATGAAAAGGAGGTCAAGATTGAAGGACACCAGCTATAAGGCTATACAATTAAGCTGGTTCTGGAGGTATGTATCCTCTCCTGTAGGACCAGTGATGTCAGCTGTTTGTTCAATAGATTGAGCAATGAGTTCCTAGCATTTCACCTCATGTCCCACAGGCTGAGGTGCAAACAATTGCTGAAGATGTGCTGAAGAAGCAAAATAACACATACATGCATTTATTTGTATGATGACAACAACCCCCATTTAATCTTTTAGAGCTTCATTTCTTTGGTTTAACAGTTCAGTACGGATTCTGCTAAAGCCTGGAAGAGGGAAGTAGGATAAGACATAAGGGGGATACACTGAGCACCTTCCTGCCCCTAAAATCTGCTAACCTTTAAAGCTGGCTCTTAATGAAGAAGAGATATATCTAAGTAAAAGGCTGCAGTTAAATAAAGTTTAAACACAGAGAAGGCTTTAAACAGGGCTCTGATGGAGACTGGAAATCCAAAAATGTGACTGGAAGCAGGTAATGCTAATCTGCAGCATCAGTCATGATGGGATGAGGAGGGGAGCACAATCAATTAATTACTTAGAACCGAAAAGGTGAAGTAATCCTCTTTTCATTTAATTTAAATTCCTTTAATCCACATCTTTTCTCCCTTGGGTAGAGCAATACAGTTTAAAAAAAACAAAAAACCTCCCGAAGATTCCACAGCGCTTCCTCAATTATATATTTTTATTTTAGTAAGTTCAATTCATAACCATGTGAAGATACAGTAGGAGATGCATTGTGTATCTATGACTCCTGCTTAAAGGGAGGCAGAACCTTCACTTTTCAACATTTTGCCCCTTATTCTAGTTGAAAGGATAAGAAAGGCAAAGATGGCACCAACTTTACCTTGTCTTGAGCTGGCATAAGTACCTGGCAGTACATCTACTTCTTTTATAATCTCTCCACTGACATTATCTGCCCAGGAAAATGATCTATGTGTACCTTTTACGTTAGCATGCTTTTGAAATGAATCTACCAATTTGCTGCTGTGCCATCAGCTCAGTAAAGTTGACACCATTTGGAGGGCTTGAAATTCCCATGACTTAAATTTGCATGTGAACATTTGGAATTGGATTCTAAAATATTAAATATGTACATGTATAACTAAACACCCACAAATTTTGGCGTATGAATTTTGATTTATGTAGTTGTACGCCTGTTATACATCCACAGGGAATTCCCATGGGGAGTGAGGGTGCACATTTCAATGTTTGATAAGCTACCTTTGGAGGCATGACATAAATTTGACATTCAGCTTTCCCAAACAGTCCTTTATAAGGCCAAAGTTTGCTCTTAATCCCCCACTCCTGAGGGAATAAATTTATATAGTTGTGAAAACTTGTTTCTGATGAGGAAATATTTAAGTGTAGTTTGGGTGCAGCTCTAGTATTACTTCTAATCCTATAGGAAAGTTTGGGAAGGAAAGTCTCTTGACAACAGTTTTAAAAACTTCAAGAATTTCAAATGCTTGTAGGTCAGATTTAACTTCACTATTGAATTGCTGTTTATGAACCATGCTAGGAGGGCAGTACTTTACAATCGTCCCCTTGCTTAACTGCTACCTGAAACTATATAATTCCTTCTTACCTGTGTGGTAAAACTTTCCTGAAAATCCAAGGTTGAAGGTAAAATTTGCAACCTGAGTGCGTAGTAAAATTTGAGTCTCTAGTAAGGCCTGAAACAAATAAGAAACAGCATGCTTTTAGGAAAAAAAAATAATGCCTCATTTTTAGCCTAATGTTTCTTGAGCTCTAAAAAGTTAAGAATACTAACAAATATATTCTAGTATCAAGTAACTTTCTCTTCCTACATGATCTAATGGATTATGTTAACACTGAATATTGGTAATAACAGTAGGATTTAGGTTAAAGAAAACTAACATTATGAATGACATGGTATTGTCAACTGCATTATCAGAAAAGAAAAGAAAAACTAGCAGATTTGCCAGGTTTTTTATATGGTGAAGAACCTGCCAAATCTCAGTACTTGTAAGAACAGGATACACATGAGCAAATCTCTTCTCCTCTTTTGACTTATCATTGCTCATGATGCTCATATTTATGATAAAGAATCTACTCTCTTAAGGTTCCAGTCTCAGCTTTCATGAACACAAACTGGTAACATTAAAAGAAGTTATGGCAGTATAAATTCTGGTTTGCATATGTTATTTGTATGGCACCCGCTTCCATCTAAAAAGTTTATTTCCTGGCCATTTGCAAACCCTTCTGAAATCTGTTGCCAACTGATACCCAGCCCCTGTCTCTGGTGACTTATATCCCCCCCCCCCAGGACCCTACTTTAACTTAGATTTAAATACAGTATAAGTGTGATATGCAATTAAAAAATTGCAACATGAGTACTCCAGTTTAGGGTCAGGTATCCACATATTTCCAGGACACTCCATTCAGTTCTTCATTCTCCTAGTTTTCTATGCATCCTCCTCAACAATAAGCAGCAAAAAGACACATCAACCTCACCTCACCTTCCCCTTTCTCCACAATACGGTCACCCCTTTCCCCTAATCTCAGACTTCCTTGCTTATCTACTGTGTGTCCCTCCAGGCATATTAGTGGCAAACATCTTCCCACTACAAAGCACACAGCAGGCAAACATGAATACAGAAACCCAGCAATGGAGCATGTGAAGAGATTGTGACTCGGAGAAGGACACCAGGATGCACTGTTTCGGGCAGTGGGAAGGCTCCACCAGGACTAGATACATCCATGCACAAGATCTGAAGAAGTCCCACCGTGAGCACAACAAAGCGCTGTGTGCAAACACTACAGAGCAGTAAAATTCTGGCCCTTGTTCTGTGGCTAGTGAACATACTTAGACACTCCTCATTGGGCTATCCAGGTTTCTTCCCTCCTTGGGATTTTGTCCTGCAGGTTTTTGTGTGCTGCAAAAAAATTGGGAATCACCAAGTCTGTTGAGGTAACCTCTTGTGATGATACGGGATGTGGTGGCGCTGTGGGTTAAACCGCAGAAGCCTTTGTGCTGCAGGGTCAGAAGACCAGCAGTCGTAAGATCGAATCCACGCAACGGAGTGAGCTCCCGTCGCTTGTCCCAGCTCCTGCCAACCTAGCAGTTCGAAAGCATGGAAATGCAAGTAGATAAATAGGTACCACCTCGGTGGGAAGGTAACGGCGTTCCGTGTCTAGTCGCGCTGGCCACGTGACCACGGAAACTGTCTTTGGACAAAACGCTGGCTCTATGGCTTGGAAACGGGGATGAGCACCGCACCCTAGAGTCGGACACGACTGGACTAAATGTCAAGGGGAACCTTTACCTTGTGATGATCCTGTTTTATCTATATGAAGATTGGTGCTCAGAGAACATATTTAGTATTAGTATATAACATATTGAAGAATAGCAAACATTGAAGGGCAAAGAAACTGCTGCCTTCATTTGGAACAGATTTCACCTGAGAATTATACTGATAGTTTTTACCAACGTGCCTCAGAGAGATACTGAACCATGAGGTGATAAACCATGAAAAAGTAGTTTTCATTCTTCTGGGAACAGAAATTCAAATAATACTAATGAGACAAATGTCAACGGAAAGCTTTTTACTAATGGGCAAGGCGAATCTTGGGAGACTATGGATCACTAGCTTATTGAAAAAGCAACCTTCTACACAGTCATGCAGAAATTCTCCAAAATGAAGGTAAATTATCTTTTGTAAACAATTTGTTCTCAAAAAGAACAAAACTAGTTGAAGTACTGGATACAGTCCATTGTCTAAAAGAAAAAAGAAAGAAAGAAACACCCTAACAGTATTACAAATATGTCCAGACATACACTGAACCACGTAGAGGTCTTTTTAATGGGACTCACCCTCCCACCTCACTGAATACACATAGAATAGAATTCTGTGGTGATTTAGAGTGCCATCCTAACTAGCTGGATGGCCGAGGGACCGGTGAGCTAACAGGCCGGCTGAGCTGAATCCAAACCACTTCCAATGCAGAAGCTGTGGAAATTACTTAAGACTACCATCACCTTGGCCTAACTTTTTGTCAGCCTTGTGGCTGTGTCCCTCTTGGGATGCTCATGACATCAGATTAGATGATTACACAGAGTGCTTCTGCCATTGTGCAGAAAACAATATCATTCACCACAGAATCTTAGCCGCAAAGAAAGTGCTAACATAGTGGTTGCAGAAATAATACTGCCAAAACCAAAAATATAAGCAAAGGAAGAGCAGTTGTTATGAACAGGTTGGAGGACAGACAGGAAGTTTAGCAGCAACTCCCCAACTTCACATTTTAGACACCTCTCATCTCTCATTGACCAATGCCAAAGAATGCCAAACTGCAACACTTGTTGAAGCAAATTCCTACTGGAACAAATTTCCAGACGGACTACTGAAAAACCTCAACCAGGAGTTTTCTACCTGCTCTCCAAAGCTAACTGATCTGGCAGAGTTGGGTGCTTTGTATTTTCAGGCATTGGTACTACTACAGATGAAATGATGGCCTCTAACAGTGTGCAGTAAACAGAGATGTAAAGAATTCTGGCTAGCTTCTTTGTTATTGTTAGCCTTTGCTTAGGCTTTCTCAACTTGGCACAAATACATAGAGAAGAAATCTTTAAGAGTTTTCCAAGCATTACCTCTTAGCACCTATTCAGCCCAGATGACCACAAAGGGATTTGAGAGCAGAAAGCTGGGGAAGCTAATCTGTCCTTTTGACTTACCAACCTCTAACATCCCCCCATCTTAGTTAGACTGATACTCTTGGGGGTCTGTTGATGAGTCTTGCTTCTTTTCCTGTTCCTTTAAGCAGTAGATATGCTCTTGTTCCTCTCCTGTGTACCTTCTAGGGCACATGTCTATCTAAATAGCTTAGTGAGAGGGAATAGACAGAGGAAGGTTCTCAAAAAGGTTCTTTAAAAAGTGAGTCAAAGGTACATTAAAAGTGAATGGATGTGCAAAAACTACAGGTTGGTAGATGGCTTACATTACAGTACCAACACATCTAGCTTGTTTAGGAACAGAGCTAATGATAAGATAGCATGGCAGAGGATTCCCGTTCAGTGAGTGCGACTTTTCATGACAAAGCATAAACAATGAGACAATGTGAACAGAGAACAGAGAACAAGAGGGGGGAAATGAAGTGCATTTTAAAATGCCTCTCATATTGTGTTTTATCTATAACGGTAATTAACAAAGAGATATCGCAAGATATATGTGGATAACTGTGTTAGATAAATGAGAATAAAAATATAGTGAAGACCTGGTTCTTCAGGCAGGCTTTCCCCCTTTCCATCACTTAGTTCCCTGTGTTTTCCCATCTTGGACTTTGCTTACTTCACTTTTTTGTTTGGATATTGTCTGTTTTAATTCTTGTTTTATATTGCTCGGACTGTAAGCCGCCCAGAGTAGATTAGTTTGAATCTAGATGGGCGGGGTAAAAGCCGAGTAAATAAATAAATAAATAAATAAATAAACAAACAAACAAATAGTGTATAGTAGAAGCTTTTGCAGAATGTTGTAAAAGGAGCAAAAGATGGATATTACTTTAAGCTGTTTGTTTAGTGATAAGAGAAGAAAAAAATGTGTTGGTGTAAAATGAGGTTTGTGTTACAGCCTTACAGTAAGTAAGAGCAAATATATGTTATCCTATAGTACCATCTAACAACATTAAAATAAATTTCAGGGAGCTGGCTACCTATGCCAGTCAGATCCGCAGCTCACTGGGACTGCCATCAAGTCTCATGGCAGTCTGCTACTCTACCAGTCAGCCCGTCCCCCGAGAGAAGAATACAAATATCCCATCTCTAGCCTGGAATTATTGCAACAGTGAGAAGACTTATAATGAGATGCCCAGATGAGTCTGGAAATGCTTGTCAATGATTGCCTGATTTCATTCTGGGATTAACCTTTTATTGAGACAATGTCAGCTATGATGAACCTGCGTACTAGGCTTCTGATCTGTGCCTAGGAGGTCTATAAATCTCTACAGGACTCCAGGGGGAGTCAGGAATCCTTATCAGGATCTGACACATCCATGAAGGGGATCTTTCAACTGCTCCTTAAGTCATTTTAAGTGGTGCATAACTCACATCTTCTTATGTTCAGATCAGTGACTGGAGATTAAGATTTTCTCCCTACTGTGCTCTCATCCTCTAAATTGGGACAGTATGAGGGAGGGATTACCTTCTTGAGCAGAAATTGCAGGGAGGTTCCTCAGCATACCGTGCAGTTTCTTGTTCTGCTTTTTGGTCACAGATTAGTATTAGCAGTAGTCCTGTTCAGTTGCTGTTTACATGGATCCTGGCAACATGCTTCATGAAAAGCAATTAGCCCCTCTTCTCTCCCTACCTGCTTCCTTCATGTAGAGAGTAATGTGTCTCAAGAGGAAAGGTTCTTGCTCACATGCAGGTTCTCCCTGTAAGCAAGAGCTCCAATTTCACTACACTCCAGGAGCAGGGTTTTGGAGAGGGTTTCTCAAGAACCTCTGCTAGCCAGATGCAGCTCAAGGGCAGAAATTTCTTTCACCTGCTAAAGGATGCAAAACAATGTAAATATACTGCAACATTTTATTGCAGGGCCAACTTGTACATCCAATAGATGTGGTTGCAAAATCAAGATAGCCCATGTTAGTGCATTGATGCACAGCACAGACAGTGGTTTAAAATGTAATTTACAAAAACACAGATTAAAGAAATAGTTATAACTAGTTTACAAATGAACTGTGAAAAATCAATGCCTATTGGATTCTCTATTATGAGAATGTGTAATGATGATGTAGTATTATTAAAAGCAAGCAGCTATGAAAGTAGATGGGTGGATCTGATCAGTGCCTCAATAAAAACACCACCAAATGCCCCAAAGTAAGGCTGCACAGAAAACTATAATAAATAAATGATCACTTTACTTTCCTTATTATAAAGTCATATTTATATTCACTTTTAATTATGCATAATTGTAAGAGGCTATTTGGAAACCCAGAAGGGAAGGCAATTATTGCAAAATGTTTCGTTGCTGGTTAAAGACTTTGGAACTTCTTTATGTTTAAATATGTGTAGTAATTACTGGCTTTTTTTAAAAAAAGAGGAATTTCAACCCTAGGCAATCTATGTAGTTTAGCAATTAACTCTCATGTTGGAACTCACCATAGTTCCACTGTTGTTTTGTTACTGAATTTAAAAAAAAAATAGTTATTTTTTTTAAAATGTAGTTAAATTCTTTAGATCTTCAAAGATTCATTTTAGAATGTCCAACTTCATAACTTGCATTCACAAAAGTAATATAATTAAGCAGTTCAGTTTCTTTGTGGAATGGCGAGTTTCATTATATTAATTGCTTCTTGGCTTTGTTCACAAGAGTATGTATCTCTCTTCAGTACCCAAAGAATAAGTCTTTTTATTTATTTATAGTGTTTCTACTCAGCTGGATTTTAGACTCATCTGCATAGTTACATTTCGAAGGTTTGAGTTGCTTTGCCTCTCTTTATTCTTCATAATTGCTGCATCTATTAAGCAGGAGTGATATTTTCCCACAATGTCCATGTTAATTACTGCTATCTCCTTCATTTGCACAATAAACTTTTTGGGGAGCTAGTTCTCCGGGAACATTTCATGGCTAATAGGAAGCAATTTGCTTTTCTTTATTAAGTACATTAAAACTTCATGCCCCAGACATCATTGACTGTAAACATTTGATTCTGCTCAAATTTAATGCACCAAGGCATTTTCCTCTGCCATATTAGCTTTATTTATGTGCTGTGTTCTGGATTGTTAGCTACTAATGAGACTTCAGCTCTTATTGCTCTAAGGCCTGAACACTAACCTCATTTTAATGAGATCATTATTTGCTGTCTTCTGAATGGAAGACAACAAATTTGCCTTTTAATTAAAGGTCAAAACACCTCTAGCTAAGGAGAGTGAAGAGGTTATCAAGTCCTTAGAGATACCAAAGAAATAGCTTTTTTCAAGTAGAGGCAAGGCAGGCTCAATTGGGCATTATTAGTCTGACAGGAAGAAAAAAACCCTCCATATATATATATGATAACAACACTAAAATGTGGGAGCTGGAGTTCTCAAGATGCGGTAAAAAGTAATTCAGCTGAAGTAATTAAAAAGGCTTGCCTCCGAACCCAAAGGTTAACATGGATCAATACTCCTGTTGCAGCAGGATCCTTCCTTTGTAAGAGGAATGGTATGCAAAAGTGCAGAAGAGAGATGCCAGATTAATTGAGCTAACAAAAACTAATCTCATCTTTCTTATCAGAAAAAGTGAGGCAAGGATAATCAATAACCTGCACAGTTTTGGTAGCACATTATGATGTGTATCGCGTGCCTATGATTCAGGAGATTAATCAGTATTATTAAGTATTGAATTCTTTTTAAACACACACACACACACACACACAACCCTCCGGTTTATCAATGTGGGATATTGTGTTCCTGCATCCCTTATTCAGAAAATGGTCTGATACTGCTGCACAATTTTCGGTCCACATTGCCAGCAGCGAAAAGGAATGCCAAGCTTTACATACGGACATCCTGATTATTGACAACATGAATGGCAGCAGTCAAGATGGTCTACAAGAAACCCTCTTGTGCTCACCATTCACGAAGTGACACCAAGCAAAGGAAAATCCCAGAAGCTGCCTTCTTTCTCCATCAGTTAACCACTTCTAACCCAAACATAAAGCAATTGTTGGGACTGTTTTTCAACACATATATATGGTAGTGAGCACAAGGGGGTGTCCAGTAGACCATCTTGACTGCTGCCATTGGTGTTGTCAACATTCAGGCTGTCATTTGTTATGTAAAGCCTAATGTCCTTTTTCCTGCTGGCAATGTGGGTGTGATATTGTGCAGGCCTTTAATATAATCAGGCCTTTTCCTGGCATTTTGTAATAGGATAATCCACATTCATAAACCAGAAGTTTTTTTTTTTTGAAGAATTGACTTCCCTGGCATTTAAAGCAAGTATATGTATACATACACATGACATTTACTAGGGTTGCTGGGGGAGGACAGAAGCAAGACTAGCTGGGATGTGACTGTAGTTTCTATGTGCCAAAATAGTTTGAAGTACTGTTTTGGACTTTAATGAAATGCTGAAGCAAAGGTGTGAGTAAGTGTAACACATACAATGGAGAAGCATACACCCTGTTTCACTTCTCAGGGATTTTAAAAAATATTTTTACACCAGAAATATAAACTCTTTTTAGTGTCTATTTCTCCAGGAGATACAATGTTATCTTCCTGAGACTCATTTAATTTGGTCCTGACTGGCAGGGTCAATGTCTCCCTTCCCTGTTCTCAACCTTGCAACAATGTTTATGTTTACAACCTTCTTGGTGATGAAAAAGCCAGAAAGTCTATGGATTTCCCCCTCTCAAATGGCTTTCTTCAAAGCCAATATTAACCCCAACACCCAAAGTCTGGATTCCTTCCAAATTAAAAAAATGAAAAACAGTTGGAATTAACCATCCTATATCAAGATAAGCAAGTTTAGTCTTCTCAATGTTTTTGATCCGTTTTAAATCTGCACAAAGAAAAGGTTGCTGATGTCTGCACAGGGGATAAAACAGTTTTACTTTTTAAAAACCATAACTCAAAAAACCGTTTGCTCAAATGTCCCCAAATTTGGCATAGAGCAAGAGCAGACTGTCTGCTATACCTATGTCAACTTTGGTGCTGATCCAAGGTCTAGTTGGTCCACCATTTTTGAGTTTCCTTATGAATTGCTGATTCGATTTGTTGTAAAATAGCTATTGGTGCACTTTGGATAGTAGGCATCCTTCAGTCTCAAGAGACTATGGTAACGTGCTCTGAACACGCTTGTTGTCTTGGAACAGCGTCTAGTGTGGCTGAGAAGGCCAATTCGAGAGTGACAATCCCTTCCACATTGAAGACAAATACAATCTCTCCCCTGTCCAGCTCCCTGATTTTGCTGGGTTCGGGACTGCCTCTTGGCCTCGGCCTGCTGAACAAGTGTCTCTTCAAAATGGGAAAGGCCATGATGCACCGCCTGCCTCCAGGCTGAACGCTCAGATGTCAAGGTTTCCCATCTGTTGAGGTCCATTCCTAAGGCCTTCAGATCCCACTTGCAGATATCCTTGTATCACAGCTGTGGTCTTCCTCTGGGGTGCTTTCCCTACAATAATTCTCCATACAGGAGATCTTTTGGAATCTGACCGTCAGCCATTCTCATGACATGCCCAAGCCAATGTAGATGTCACTGTTTCAGTAATGTATACATGCTAAAAAATTCCAGCTCATTCCAGGACTACAGTATTTGGAACTTTGTTCTGCCAGGTGACGTCAAAAATGCGTTGGAGACAACGCATATGGAACATGTTCAACTTCGTCTCCTGCCATGCACAAAGGGTCTAGGACTCACTGCAGTACAGGAGTGTACTCAGGAGACAAGCTCTATAGACCTGGATCTTGGTATATGCTGTCAGCTTCTTGTTAAGCCATACTCTCTTTGTGAGTCTAGAGAACATGGTAGCTGCTTTGCCAATGCGTTTATCCAGCTCGACATCTAGGGAGAGAGTGTCAGAGATCGTTGAGCCAAGGTACACAAAATCATGAACAACCTCCAATTCTTGTGTAGAGATGGTAATAGAGGGAGGTGAGTCCATGCCCTGGCCCATTACTTGTGTTTTCTTCAGGCTGATTGTTAATCCGAAATCTTGGCAGGCCTTGCTCAAATGATTCAAAAGTTGTTGGAGGTCTTCGGCAGAATGGGCAACAACAGCTGCATCATCGGCAAAGAGGAAGTCTTGCATGCATTTCAGCTGGACTTTGGTCTTCGCTCTCAGTCTAGAGAGATTAAAGAGCTTTCCATCAGATCTAGTCCAGAGATAGACACCTTCTGTTGCAGTTCCAAAAGCGTGCTTCAGTATGGTAGCAAAAAAGATCCCAAACAGTGTTGGCACGAGGACACAGCCCTGTTTCACTCCGCTTCGAATGTCAAAGGGATCTGATGTTGAGCTATCAAAAACTACAGTGCCCTTCATTTCCTCATGAAAGGACCTGATGATGTTAAGGAGTCGAGGTGGACATCCAATCTTGGGAAGTATGTGAAAAAGGCCATCCCTGCTAACCAAATCAAAGGCCTTTGTGAGATCTATGAAGGCCACATAGAGTGGCTGTCATTGTTCCCTACATTTCTCCTGCAACTTTCTGAGGGAAACTACCATGTCAGTGGTGGATCTATTAGCTCAAAATCCACACTGTGATTCTGGATAGACTCTGTCTGCAAGCACCTGGAGTCTCTTCAGCACAACACGGGCAAGCAGCTTCCCTACAATGCTGAGAAAAGAGATGCCACGGTAGTTATTGCAGTCGCCCCGTCGCCTTTGTTCTTATACAATGTGACGATGTTTGCATCCTTCATGTCCTGTGGTACTCCACATTTCCTCCAGCAAAGACAAAATATTTCATACAGCTCGGTGGTGATGATCTCTTTACAGCACTTCAAAAGCGATGTTATTCTTCCCAGGTGCCCTGCCTGAGGTGAGGGAATCCCAGGCCGCTTTTATTTCTGCTAAATTTGGTTCGCTGTCCAACTCTTCCAAGACAGGCAGGCACTTGATGTTATTTAATGCCTCTTTGGTTACTACGTTTCCTCTAGATTCTAGAATATAGCTCAGAGTAGTGCTGCACCCAGCGTTCCATCTGCTGTGCTCGGTCCTGGATGATCACGCCTCTAGCAGTCTTCAAAGGAGCAGATTTCTTCTGTATTGGACCTAAAGCTTGCTTGATACCATCATACATTCCCTTGATGTTACCTGTGTCCATTGCTGTCTGTATCTGAGAGCAGATACATGCAGCAATAATTGAACATTTCCATTCTGTAGACCATTGTTTGGAAATCATTCAACTGACTGATCTATTCTTGGTGATTTATATCTTCCCAACTGCTTTCAGTGTAGCTTCACTTCCTAAAAATACAAGTTCTTCATCCCATGATTCTTAAAGGAATCTGTCACCTTGTTTCTCTGCAGTATACTTCTTCAGTATATTTCTTCCACTTTTAAAAAATTCTGATCTGGTCGGATAATATAATTCCCTGTTGAACTATCAGCAGTCCTAATTTTTGTTCAAATTTCTCTCTTATTTATTGGATCTTAGAGAAAAGAAGTCTTGTTTTTCTCTTCTCTTGCTTTGCAGTGACTATGGTAACAATTCTCTTTGTCCTAGTCACTGAAATTTTGCATTTAAGATTCAGACCCTTGTTCCTTCATTTATTTTTTTAATTTATTTTTAAACTTCTGCTTCTCAGTAATTAAGAGCTTTAAGAGTTTCTTCAGTCATCTATTGAGACTTTCATTTCTTTTGACTACAGGAATACTCTTTCTATATTCCTCCCTGGTAATATTTCTGGTGAACTGTTTAATTTATTTCATTTTCCTTAGTACTCAAGAGAATAAATATACTTCAAGAAATAAGATATGGGAAAAGAAATGCTGGAAGGAAAACGTATTGGCTCATGAACTTTGGGAATTTGTTTGGATGGGACACAATATCACCGTTTAGGGCTGCCTCATTCCAAGGTCATAACAGCTATGATGACATCCAACTTCCAGTAGGAGGGAAATCAGCCTGAGGATAAGGGTGAGGATTTTATGAATATTTCCTTTGCACTGCTGAACCCTATGCTCCAAAAACAAAGCATCCTTTACAGTCTCCTGAACTATAGAAATAGTTCACTTTGAGACATGGGAGGCAAAGTCTGCTTCAATATACCTCCTATTTAGATATTATGGAATAACAATACATTATTACATAGATTGCTACAGAATAGTGTACAGTAAATAGTAACATTTACTAAAGTTATAAGTATAATATAATATAATATAATTAATATAATATAATAATAAAGAGGAGGACTAACCATAAGATGGATTGATTCCATACAGAAACTTCAGCCTTGGGTTTGCAAGAGCTGAGCAGAACTATTGATGATGGGATGTTTTGGAGGTCCCTCACTCATAAGGTCAGCATAAGTCAGAAGCGAACTAACGGCACATATGAATAACAAATAGCATAATACATAATAATAGTGCAGTTGTTTGAAAGCTACTGTCTGGAATTAGGGATCATTACTTTTTTGAGAAGGAGGGAGACTATATGGCTTATACCTGGGCAGAAAGAGGACTTCATTCATTCACATACTTGTCACAAGAAGGCTGCTGTGCCTTTTGTGCAATTTGAGACCAACTGAATATTTTTTTTAAATGCCCTGCCCCCAATGATTTGGGAAAATAAGCAACTACAGAAGAGTTTAAATCTTCACTCCTCAATTCAGACCACAGTTCTGTACACTTTTGTTATAGTAATAAAAAAAGCAACAACAAATTATGGCAGTGCTCCTACTCCCTTGGTTTCACGGGAAGCAGAAAATCTTGCTGCCATGTGCTTCTCATGTTTTAGGATGAACGGGACTGAAACATAGGAGAAGCTACTGTGCTTGTACCACTTTGTTGTTAAAAGAAGTTACAAAGAAACTGGCCTTAGAGCACACTTGTCTTGCGTGAGCACTAGATGGTAAGAACTGGCCTCAAAGTCAACAGGCAATTCAGCTGCTGAAAGGAACACAGTGGTATACTTTAGTGACAAAGAATGTTGATATGATTATTTTGAACCAAGGCACCTGCAGGAACATTGGTCTACAAGGTGTGCATTACTGCCAAGTAAAAAAGAACTTAAGATACAAGTGGAGAGCACCATGTTATCATTTCCCCCCTCTTTGTCGTTAGTCAATTGTAATGGTACAAGAGCAGTAGGTAGCTTTGTAATTAAATGCTAGGAAATGTTTTGTAGTAATAATGACATGTAACATTGTACTTTTATTTTCTAGGGACACCCTGACTTGTGCAGTTTGCCCAAGGCTACACAGGCTGGCTCTTCTGGGATGCATAGTGGGGAATACAGCTCCCAACCTTTGGCTTTGTAGGCAGATACTTAACTCACTGAGCTATTCAGCAAGCATGCACGATGTAGTGCATCCAAAATTGTCCAATGATTGCATTTCTCTGTTTTCATGTTACACGCATGGGCCCAGTCTATACTTTCACCTGGGCCAGCTTGTCATCTGTGCTACTTCATTCCAGTACAGTAGTACCTCGGTTTACCAATTTAATGCATTCTCCGGAACGTTACGTAATGCAAAAAATTCATAAACTGAAACGCAGATTGCCATAGGAACAGGGGTGGTGCTATAAACCTCCAGGCACAATGCATCCTGGGGAAACTTCCTTCGTACTGCGGAAAAAAATCGTAAACCGAGGCATTATTTTCAATGGATTTCTGTTCGTAAACTGAAAATTACATTAACCGAGGCGTTTGTAAACCGAGGTACTACTGTACATTCTTATATGAAACTACTCAGAACTGGGGACAGGTGAGCATTTTGTTATAGGTTGCTTCTGGTGACGATGTATGAAAACATTTGTTCTTATTCAGAATGAAAAACAGTTGACCTTAAAAAAACCTGAATATGAGAGAAACCATATTTAACTGTGTTAAAATTGCACTCCAGAGGTCTCTGAGGCTTGTGTGTGTGTGTGTGTGTGTGTGTGTGTGTGTGTGTGTGTGTGTGTGTGTGTGTGTGTGTGTGTGTGTGTGTGTGTGTGTGTGTGTGTGTGTGTGTGTGTGTGGTGGGAGTCAGGGATAGAAGACAGAATATGACAATGTAGAAGTAAAAATCCACATGCATGTTGGACTCCACCCTTTCTGCTTTGCTTTGCTCATTTTACTTTATTGGTTGGATATTTGAAATAATTTTGAGAGGTAGGACAGGAGCCTGGAGAACTGGATACAAACTGTGGAAATAATAACATGATAGTATATGAGTTTGAAATGTCTTTATCTGAATCCACAATGACAGAGTTTGAACTTTCATTGCACTTTGGAGGGGGTGGATCACAGAGTGACAAGAAACAAGAAGCGTTTGCAACACTTGTCCACATTTAGCCATACTTTGTAAATGTATTTGCAAACATGGAGTACATTTCTAAAACTGGCAACATCCAGTGGAGAACAGTGTTTAATTAACATCCTATTTAACATTTGTATGCATTATGAAGACTGGAAAGATAGTAACAACATCTACACCTTCCTCGGATGTGCATACCAATAAGAGAAGCACTAGTAAAAATGCCTTGTCCTGCTCTTTTCTAACTTTAAGAATCAGAAAACTGTCCGGAATCTAATTGCCTATAATTCAGGGTACAGATCTGCAACCGTTTGTCTACAGGTAACCAATTTCAGTTGAGTGAGATGAATGGTGTAATGTGGCTACAAATACACCAATTACTCAAGAGTTATTGACCGTCAGTACATCTGGTACTGCAGTGACCTATTTGAGTGGGCTGTTTGTGTTATGCTGCTGATAACACCATCTTAAAAAGCTGAATGGCCAACTATAAAACTCTGTCACTTTCGCAGGAAGCCAGGTGATCTATATAAGAGGGAGGAGCCTATCCTAATTAAGAACTGCAGTTCAGAGTTAACATTGCTTCATGTAGAATGCTACAGTGTGTCATGTTCAGCTACAGGACTTCCTTGGTTGCTAAAAGTAAAAAGCTACAAAGGGTTTTTTAAAAACTAAGCTTTAGACAAAAATAGTTCTACAAATGAAGCACATTCCCATTATTCATCCAATGGGATTAGAAGCAGAGGTGTAACTGTCTTCTAAATGTGGGCTTGGAAACTTGAGATTTTTCAAAGGCCACCTGTTGGGAGTAGATAATTCTGGACTAGATGATGTAGTGATCAGACTTAATATAACTCAGCTTCATATGTTCATATATACTAATATATCTTCCTAAACTCACAAAAATGATAAAAGAATCTCCTGTTAGCTTTTCTAGTACAAAAAAATGTTACAATCTAGAACCGTAGATGAAGTTCTGTGGCCCTAACTGTATGTTCACAGTATATAGTAGCATCAAGGCTTGTTATGCAGGAGAGCAACTCCATAGCTTTGGAAACATACTTTATGGGGCAAGAAGTCTGAGAATCCTTCAGCCAGCACATCACTACATTGTAGTATTTTATCTAAAGCATTTAAAGCATATCGATGGAATTATACTTACAACAAGATCTTATAACAGTTTTCAAAGTATTAATGATAATCTCCATTTTTTATGTATCAGTGTGAGTGAATACCAAATTGTGTGCCAAAGCACACAATCAGATACCCCCAAGGCAGGCTTAAGTGTGCCTTCAATAGATTTAACTAATTTTGTGTTATCAAACCATGCACAGCAAATTGTGAGAAGGAATCCTCTAATCCTGCCCCTATTCCATCCACAGTTCTGTTGCTATCTCTAATTCATTGATACAAGCTCCTGATTCATGTGTGGAGCCCCTATGAGTACAGAAAGCTCTCCAAACGTAACATCATCACCACAGGAGGGCTATGACAGTGATAGAAGAGAGGGTAAGGCTAAAGTGCTCCCTTCCAAATGTGATGCTATATGGTGTACATAGTATACACCTCTGGTAAAGCCCAAATAGGACTTAAATAATCATGTTGAATGTATTCACCATTCTTTGAATACTTTGGAGGTGATCCCCAATGTTTGCATTCCAAAAGTGGGTTTAAGGATACACACACACTGATTTCTGTGACAGATGTGTGGTGATTACGAATGAAAATCAGTCTGATTCTTACAGAGTTCCTTAATTTTCCACTACCAATCCCATTCCATTTCTACTTCTGTAGTAAGTTGGGAGAGTCGGCAAAGACGTTTGTGTTACCTTTTTTTAAAAATGCATTTTTTAAAAAGTATACTCATTTGTACACATCTCTGCATTGTGTATTTGTGTGGACACTTCCGAAACCTAGGCAGTTTTGGAAGCAATGCTTGTTTTGGAAATGTTCAGATAGTTTTGTCAACATGCAGCCAATTTCTTGTCATTCTCTAGTGGGAATACTGAAGTATCAGCCTCATTATCAAAGCAAAATGCCACGACGACCAGGCAAACATTTACCCCAACTACTGTATTAAATTCTGCAGTTCTGGCTGGCCCAGAGCTTTGAGGAGGATTTGCCTATTGTTCTGGACTGAATTTATCTACTGTTCTGAAATTCAGTGGTAAAAATATGTACTGTATATTCTTGGCACTGTGTGTGTGTGTGTGTGTGTGTGTGTGTGTGTGTGTGTGTGTGAATGCTAAGATCCAAAAACTAGAGGAAACAGATGAAAACAATTCTGAAATATTCATGGTACTTTTTAAAACTGTGATAAAACATTAATTTTGCAGGGAATGGTACCCACTTTCGAGCTGTCTTATAAAATCAGAACAAAATCCGGGGGAACCCTTCTAATAATGCATGAAACATAGCTTTTAGTCAGCTGCTTCATTTTTTCCATGCTGAGAACACACTACAAGGAGGACAACGAGTTAAGTTTTTCTGTGTATCAAACTAAAATCCTTTAGGAACCCTTGAGGGTTGTTTCCTGGACCCAAAAGAAATTTCATTTTCAGTTGCACTAAGATATAATCCAGTCTTTCCCCTTGATTCTTTATTATCCCTGTAAATTATTTATTGGGGTAACCTTGTTTTTAAAAATCTCTGTAAAATTACTTCACTGTCTGCTGCATTTATACCAGACTCCTGAACTCAGAAATCTTAAATCTGTTCTTAAAAAGTGCTGCTCACAAACCAGCCGCAATGGGAGGTACATGGCCTGTAGCTACATTAAGTGTTTTTAGCACCTCACTGCTGTCACACTATCTGTTATGGGGGGTGGGGGTGGGGATTGGAAGTGTGAAGACATTCAAAATGTCTAGTTGTCCTTCAATCTTCCTGATGTATCTGTTTGCTCTGGAGTAGATTTACATAACATGAGCATGTTTCTACCCATTTAAATCAAGGTATTCTCGAACCTTTGGTGACAAAAATCAACGCAGTGTTCAGCAAAATATATCAGTGTGTCTATTCCTCTTCTTGCAATAACAACTATAAAAGTAAACAGTCAGATTTCCTGCTCTGTATTTCCCTCTGCAATTATATACATTTCTCTCTCTCTCTCTCTCTCTCTCTCTCTCTCTCCATCAGTTCACTTGATTCCACAATGAATTTTATATAGACAGAAGTGTTAGTTGCATGGTGGTAACAGGCCTGGACATGCAACCAGTCAGGTGACTAGCTATGCAACTGGCATGTGAGTGGCACTTCACCAAAGAGCTGCTTGTATCTCCACAGTTATAGTTCTGTGCATAGTAAATATCAACAGGCTAGCATACAATAATTATAATTATAAATATATAATTCTCAATTCTTCAGCATGCTGTTTTCCCACAACAAATATGCCCTTATCTGAACTTGTAAATAAAACTAAAGAGTTTCTGTCCTGAAATAGCTTCAAAACTGGAAACATGAATTTTCTCATGGATACTACCGAGGGTGTCCCCTGGCTATCCCAGCTGTCCAATTCTGGGAGTCGTAGTCCTCTAACCAAAACAGACATATTTCTAAAATAATATCATCTGCAATGATGACTACTTGTACAGATACTACTGATTTCCTAGCTTAAGGAACTGTCTTGACTGACTGCTGGGTAGGAAAATCTAGGAGCTTTAGTCCTCTAATTAAAATGTTAAAATTTTGTAAAGCAGAAAGAACTAGAAAGATGAAATTTGGTGCAGATACTCTTGACTTCCAAACTGACATAACTGGGCAAGTCATATCCTGACTAACTATGTAGTCTGGAGATTTCTGGGAGCTGTCATCCTCAGAAGTTACATTTCTATGTGAATGTTCGTCTGAGTGCTATGTTGACATTTTACAGATCAAAAAAAAAAAGAAAGAAAAAAAGAAAAGAAAATGCTGCAGAGGGGAAAAGAGAGACAGCATTGTGTGTGTGTGTGTGTGATCTGAGGTGGTTTTCAACCTGGGTACAAGCTGAATAAGTAGCAAAATGTGGCGAGGGGGAGAAAAAGCCCTATGCAAGAAAGAATATAAGGATGGGAAAGAAGTTATTTATTTATTTTTACCCCACCTTTTTCCTTGAAAAGGACCCTAAGCAGCTTACAACTTTGAAAGACAATATTTAAAGTTGAAAACAATGGGTATACAATAGTAGTTAACATCAATATAAGACAATATTTAAAGCTAATAACAAGGAGTATAAAGAGGCAACTTACATCATTAAAAGGCAAAATTAAAGCTAAGAACAAGTATACAAATATTCACTGGGGTGAGGATGGGACTTAAAGGTTTTTAATTAGGGTAAAGCCAGACACTTGTGCTGGTTTAATACATAAAGCATTAGTTAAGTCTGAGCAGAAAACAATATTATACATTTTTGAGACCAGCATTTTTAACTTTTTGGCATCGTAGTCCAGTTCCTTCCCACATGTCAGATGCAACAGTATTGCAAATGAATCCCAGTTGTTTGATGTAAGGTATTTAAAAAAATCAAATAGTTTGTATAAAGATTAATGGCATAAATTGAAATCTGTATCAGAGAGTTGCTAAACTGCAGAATATTCCTTCTCCTATAACTAGGCTAAGTGCTTTTCATCTTGGGGGTGTGTGTGTTTTCATTTAGGGTTTTTTTTCTTTTCTTTCTGTAACACATGCATTTTCTAGACTTATTTCCTCACCGTAGCATAATGCACGATGCTGTCTAATGTAGCTGGCAAGAGCTGTAAGTGGCATCCGAAAAAAAAAAATCCTGAATCAGCCAAAAGTCTCCCTATAACTACTAGAGCTTTGGGTCACTTAGATAGTTTTAAATCATTTGCTCAGCAGTTTTTAAAATAGAAAAGAAGGGCAATGGCTTTATAAAGTGGCAGAATGGAGGCAGTTCCACTCAAAGGAGGTGGGTGTTTATATCCTGGCACTGCTGTCTATATTAGTACAATATCTAGAACTAAAACTGATATTGCCAAATTCTTTAAGTATTGCATGAATGCAAGTATTGTAGTTCTTCAGGCTGTATTCCTATAATGGGGTGAGACTTGTGTAACTTTTTAGATACATGCACTGCACCAACTGTGGAGTCCCAGGTCCTCAACTCCAGGTGCTCCAGCCACTGTGGACCACTTTCTGTTGTTAAAAAAATTGCAATTCCTGGAGCCATTGTCCATGTGCAGTTGCCAGTTGCCATCCCTTTATACAAGGTGAAGCTCCCATGTCTTGGCCAAGATTCCAGCAGATCTGAAAGCTTGGCCAGTGCACTGATTTATGGGCTCTCCAGAGATTACAACCTCCAGCTGCATCTGCAACAGTATCAGGCCACTCCAGCCTCCATAAATCTCACAAAGTTTCCCCATACATCTTAGAATCATAGAACTGCAGAGCTGGAAGTGACCTTATTGACCATTGAGTCCAGTCCCTGTCAAGGAGGCATAGTGGGGAACTGAACTCCCATCCCCCGACTCTGCAGCCAGATGCCTAACCCACTGAGCAATCCAGCAGTTCTTCAGAAAGTCAGTGACTATCTCAACTAGTGAGACAATGGAACTAGAAAAATGGAGAATATAAGGAAAAATGGGTGAGGAACATTTTGAATTGCATGCATTTAAAGTTTGATTTGTTTTTTTTAAAAAAAGGGAATCACCGATAGCTTTGTTATTTGTGGGCAGACTTGGAAATAATTTGCAAATATAAGATGCTGACTTTTTGGTGAATAGGTTCAAGGATTTATGTGTAAGAGCAGCCTTTCTTTTTGCAGGGTCTAAACATAAGGACACATTCCTGTAAGTTCCCTATGGATAACTCTTATGTAAATGACAGACACCACAGAGTGTGAGACCTGCAAAATTTCAGTAGAATAGCTGCAAGGATTTGTAGGGAAGGGCAATCCCTCTATCTAACTGATCTATTACAGTTAAACAGGTTCATTGTGTTTCATTTCAGAACATTTGCAGTGGTCCACGTAGAGCAGAAAGCAAGTTTCCAGTCCTGAATGGATGATTCCTGGAGCCATACTAAATACTGAGGAGAAGACACTTTATCTTTTTATGAAAATCTGAGGCCACTAAAATCCAAACCGTTGACAGAGGTAGCCTCTTGTTTTAACTGGTTCTGAGAGAAACCCCGCTTCTGATATAAGTGACTAGTCCAGAAAATTATTTATAGCTTATTTCCATCTCTGTAATGGCTTTGAATGTACATAATAAAGTGAATTGTGGGTTTCAATCAGCTGGGGTATTGTAAAACAATGAATTAACCTCAGGACATATATTGGGTAATAAAAAGTTGTTTTCCAGATGAAGACTTCTGCAGTAATGGTCTAGTCATGAGTACGCTAGGGACAACTTTTGTTGTGCAAAATATAAGGTTCATCCCAAAGCCAAACTACACATGGCATTAGCTTGACATTGCATTTTGAAGATTGTAAACAACAGTAGCTGTAGTCTTCAGTCAGGACCAGGACTAATGAAAGAAGTACAGTACTTTTTATCCTGTGTTAGAGTCCCAGTGAGAATAGCCTCTTGCAGCTGATATTTTTATGCCAGAGGGAAACTCCAACCAACACTGATGAGCCATACTTTCTGTGCCAAACAGTATCACAGTGTGGAAGGAAAGGGTCAAATGCTATAGCATGCACAAGTTTCATCTGGAAGGTTGAACCTGAAGCTAGAGAAGCCTAGTTTTGCACACAGCTCTTCTTTCATGCATCCCCAAGTAGAAGACTAAGAGGACCTTAAAGCAGCATCAAACTGGACATCTTTTCCCTTCCAGGTCTCAAGGCATCTTCATAATCTCCCAATTGTTTTCTTGCTTGGCTTATGTTGGTTTTATGTTAGTCTTAAAATGAAAACAATGGATGCCTGGGAATGGGGGATGGGTGCCCCCTTTCCTTTTTCCCTTCCATTTGGAATTTCTAACCACATACTCCTCCTGTCAGTTATCCTAGATGCTTTGCAACATCTGCACTTTCTACTGGCATCTTCAGTTGCCTTTGAAACCATTTTATAGGCCATGAATTGGAAATGTCCTTCTGCACCACATAAAGATATCAGGGTAGGTTTCATTAGTCACAGGATTTACATGCTTCCCTTGCTTTGGGTAGACAAACGTCCTTCTCAGCTTTCAGAAGAAATCTCTGCCAGCTGTTAATGGATATCCAATCTACAGTGGCCTCCCAGAATTATTTACAGTACCTCTGGGTTGCTTTTATTTCCAGATAATGTACTAGCAGCATGTTTCCAGTTACAGCAGAAATAATGATGAAAACATATGGGAACCCGTATTCCCTTTCCTAATAACAAATACAGTGAAATTACACTTTATAATACTACAGACATGTGTTTATAGTGCTCTTGTATCTCAGGATGAATTGTGAGGCAAACACGCGGAACTTCTGTAATATTAAAGAACTCACACGATGGTTGGATGAGTATTTTTAAAAGAGTGAGAGGTGAAAGATAAAATGTATTATTAACTGATTCAGTACAACCTTGCTAATGTGCAGTGATATTAGGGGAGACTCATTGCAAAAGAGCAAAATCAGTGGGAGCTTACCTGAAAAGAAAATAGTTAACACTAAAGAAAATGTGTTGAAGACATTTCATTATTATTTTAAAAGTGGTGTTAACTTTCATTGCATTCATTCATAAACAGAGAATGTAAAAATAGATACAGGCATTTAGGTTATAACTGAGGATATAATAAGCGATCCATATTAGTAACAAAAAATCTGCCTGACAAATGAAGTTATTTAGTGTTATCTAAAATATTATGTTTTATCTCCATGGCTAGTGTACTATTCATTGTTTTACTTCTTTGTTTAAAATATTTATATCCTGTCTTTCTCCTTTAAAATGACCCAAGGCGGCTTACAACATTAAAGGACAATATTTAAAAGCTAAAAACAGTAAGTATATATATATTTTAAAAAGAATCAAACAAATACTACACTAAAAATGGTGAACAAAATCAATACCAAAAACACATTCAAAGCAACAAGGTACAACACTCTATTTAAACCCCTTCTCAGACAACCAAGCACTAAGGGGAAGCCTGTCTGAGGAGAAAGGTCTTCATCTGCTTGTGAAAGGACAGCAAAGATGGGACCAGCCTGACCTCCTGTGGAGGTCATGACCTGAGTTTGATCAGGTCATGACCTGAGTTCGATCCCAACAGGCTCAAACAGTTGCTCATGACCTGAGTTCGATCCCAACAGGCTCAAGAAGCCAACTCAAGGTTGATTCAGCCTTCCATTCTTCTGAGGTCTGTAAACTGAGTATCCAGCTTGCTGGGGGAGGGCAATGTCTAACCTGTATAATTAAATTGTAAACTACTCAGAGAGTGCTTTAAGAATTATGGGGTGGTATAGAAACAGCACACTTGTTTGTGTGTGTTTTTGTATGTGTGTGTGTTTGCTTTGCTTTATTGTACCCAAGTCTCATGCACTCTGAAATCAAAAAATAAACTGTTTAATTAATGGTAGTCTGCTGCTGTCAGTGATGTCATTCCCACTGCACTGGTGCAGCTCTGCTACAGGATACTAGTCACTGTTCACAAAATGCATACATTATCCAAAGGACTACAAAAGTACAGATTTAATGTAGGGATTTACAAGAACTAGAGCAATTCTGGATTCAACAAATGTAAAGTCTGTCATTCACACTGTATTTCACTTTGGAAATATTTTCCTTGGTTGACCAGTAATCTGAACAGAGGTTAAATCATTCCCATGTGAACATGCATAGAATATTCTATAAGATGAATGATGAAAAATGGGAGGTAGAGAAAACTGGTCTGTGATTGCACCACAGTTTAACTGTGTTAAGGTGTTATTGGTGTTATTGAATCCAATTTCCTGAACACAATTAGAGGTAAGTGCTTAGCCGTGCTTCTTCTTCCACTGTTCTCATAACACTATCCATGCAAGACTGGAGAGATTCTTCTTTGCACATAGGCTCTATATGTGAGCAAGAATCTACATTTTCTCATACACTTCCTGGCATGTAAAGCCCTACACATTGCTAGGACTAGAAGAAGGTAGCATGCAAGGGGGTGAGGGGCTTAGCAATTCCCTCTAAGTGAGTTCAGGAAATTGGATTCCATGCCTGAATAGGGTTGGCGTCCTTGAGCAATCATTTTTCATAGATGGGATGGGAAGGTCTAATGCAAAACTTATTTTGTGCAGAGACCGTGGATATGGAGGCAAAAGTACAGAAAAGTTTTCTGCTTTGAGACAGAAACAACTGACACAGTTCTCATTTTCTTTGAGCTGTTCCCAACTGTAAGTGCTGAGGAATTTTTGTCATGTTATGCCAAACTGCGAAGCGATAAATTCTGGAACACATAACCCAGAGAATTTATATCTGTAGAGAATGTCACTAAAGATGAGGGAGAAACCCTCAAAGTAATAAGAAACTTTCCAACAACAACAACAAAATCCAGCATTTTCTGCTGGATGATATGGATATTAATGTTATACTTGAACACTATATATATGTGCATAAATATATGTATGTATATACGCACACACATCCACAATTTGCCATTGGTTCTTGACAACGTTAAGGAAAAAATTAAGCAGACATTTCTTTTATTGGCTTACTTTCCCCCCTTCAGGCATATACTGAAATATTCATGATACTTCAGAAGAAGTTCTTGGCTGATATTTCTTATCACAGCATTTTAAAGTATCATATTGTTAAAAAAATTTGGGCAGGATCCAGATTTAGCTCTATACAGAGGAAACCCATTCAAATCAGTAAGTCATGACTAAAACTAAATTCCACGGATATCAATGGGCCTATTCTGAGACCCAGCCACTAATCTGTTGCCTGTACAGAGTGCAGTTAAAAGACTCCTTGATATTTTTTCTCTGCAAAGAAGTAAAAGAATAGATATACTTAATTCACAGTTGCCATTTATGGCATTATCAGAACCAAGTGAAATCAAGAGTGGTGTCTGATGTGATAAACACCAATTATTGTCTTGGAAAGCATTTTCAAGGGGAAGAAGTTACTATGTGAACCAAAGTGAAAAGTCAGTTAATAAGCCTATTCAGACATACGATTAAATACATGAACAGACGTTTGAATTTGAGGATGGGGTACTCACATAAACCCCTGCCCATGTCTTACTTCATAGGAGATCAATCAGGCCTTTGCACATAGAGCACAACAGTCTGAAGAGGAGATTGTAAGACTGTTGTGCTGAATGCATTTACATTGCTCCTGTAGGGTCCAGACTACAGGAACAATCAAAGTGCATTCATAGAACCATAGAATAATTGAGCTGGAAGGGACCTATAAGGCCATTGAGTCCGACCCCCTGCTCAATGCAAGAATCCAAAACAAATCTGATCTGACAGATGGTTGTCCAATTTTCAGCATAACACTCTTATTCAGCATCTGTATAACCTCAGCCTAGCACCATGATATGTGCTTCCCTTCTGTTGTTTCATTAAATATTTTAATTCCCTGGGACAAACTCAACTGGCTGCCAATACGAGACAGTTGGGCCTAGGCATGTTCTGGAGGGTATTATGGGACATGGGCAGGGAGAATAACACCTACAGCCAACACAATAAAAACAATAGAATATATGCAGAGAAGATTCAGCAAAGAGTCAGTCTTTTTCTAATTGTACTGTCATGAACTTTAACATTTAACGCGCTAATTGAGGCCTGTACAGTTAGAGATGTAACTGTTGGGGTTTCTGCAGTTTCTCTCAGCATAGTACTTTCTGACCTTGGAGTGAATTTGCTTGGACATCCACTCCAAGATTGGCAAGTGTCTTGAATGTTTTCCATTTGTGAATAATCTTCCTCATTGTAGAATGATGGACTTTAAATTGTTTGGAAATGGCCTTATAACCCTTCCCAGATTGATGGGCAGCAACAATTACTTCACTACAATCATTGCTGATGTGTTTCCTCCTTGGCATTGTGTTAACACACACCTGAATGCTGCTGATCAGCAAACTGCAAAACCTTAGGCTTTTATAGAGGTGGTCACACTTGCTGATGATCAGTTACACAAGGGCATTTGATTAGCAGCATCTGGCTGCTACTTAGCCTCTTAATTCCTATAGAAGCAATAAGGGTGTAAGGGTGTTTTTCACACTTTGCTTCTCCATTTTGGCTTTATTTTTGTAAAAGAAATAATGACACAGTGTAACTGATCCTGGTGTCATGAGTTGCTGTTCATCTGAGGTTGTATTTACCTAATTTTCAGACCTGGTAAGTACCAGATTATTTTTATTATGTCCTGATACATAAAACCATAGAATTCAAAGAAGGTGTACTTTCTTTTTCACATGATTGTACATATTGTCTAAATGTCATATTAAATATTGTCAGACATACATTTATATTGTTGGAAGAAGGCAAAGAAGTAAGGTCAGAGTAGGAAAATAAAATGCAAACAGCAATAATTAATTCGAAATAACAACAGAGTAGGGGAATGAAATGTAAAAAATAATAATACAGACAAGGAAAACTGATAGCAACAGGTTAAAATATCCTGGCCAAAGGCAGCTAATTAACACAGAAATAATAGTTAAAAATCCACAATTCTGGTAAGGCCAATATGCTAGAAACTAATTTCCAGAGAAATGGTTAGATGCCATAAGAATAGTTGCTATTTTTTTCTGTCAACCACAAAAAATACTCAAGATATACCCTGTTGTAAACAAACTTACATCTTTATTACTGATACTGTACATTTATGCCATTCAATCATATTTATGAAGCAAAGCAACTATTTCTTAATCTTGTAGTTATGGTTCCACAATGGCTAGTTTCAACTAACATTTAATCATATCCTAAATTTACAACTTTTTGGTCATCATAATCTTAATTCATTGGAAGAAGGTATTATTACCAGATGCCCACTTTGAGTGGCATGGCTAAATGTTTTTGTGGTTAACAATTATAAATTGGAGCTTGATGACTGAAGTGCATATAGTGTTAGGATGCCGATGTGCCCATGGAACTATGAAATGGATCAAAATGGTAAATTGCATAATTAAGATTAAAGTGACAAAAAAAATATTAAATTTTCGACATGATTATAAGTAAGCAAAAAGCTCGCCATTGTGGGAATGGCAAGTTTAAGGAATTGTTACTTTGCTTCACAAACATGATGCTGAATCATCTGAATGTATCAATAACAAAGGTACATTCACTCTTTCAACAGTGAGTACCTTGAGAATTTTTTGTAGGTTTTTCTTTTCTTTTTTTGGTGGGCAATTAAAACAACTATTGTCTCTTTGATTTGTTTTGGCCATTTTTTTTCTGTGTCAGACTAACCCAGCTGCTGCTCTGGATATCATAATAATTATTTCTGTTTTTCTGTAGAACATGAAGTTTTTACTGACTGTACAAGGCTCTCTCACATTATTTTCCAGAACATATCATTCTCTAAGAAATGATAATTCAAAAGTACATTATAGTGATACTAGAATTGTATCCGTTCAAAGGACATGTAGGTAGCAGAGCTATTAAATCCATGAATAAGATATAAGGCACACAAACAGGAAGTGAAGGCTAAGCTAAAACTGATCCTGGTGTTGAGCTGCTGAATTGAGAATCGAGTTGCAATAAAAAGCAAGAATTTAATCTCTTGGCAGCCTGTGTTGGAAACAGGATGTGCAGGGCAGTAAATAAATAGATCTGGCTGATGCATAATACATTGACGAAAAGTAATATATATATAAAATCTCCTGTTGATAGAAAACTGAAAACATTTTGTGAAGACCCTGGAAGAATGAAGTGAGGAATAAAACTGGAAGAGTCCTGAACTCTTAACAGCTTAGTCACCTTCCTCGAATGACAGGATAGGACTGGATATAAGAGCTTCTGTAGGCTACTGCAGTTTAAGAAATACACAACAAAAACAGCTTAACTTTCATGCACTTGGAAGTCCCCCAGAGTCACATTTTTCATAATCAATCAATCTCTTTATTATGGTTAGTAATGAATAGTTAGTTGTTATACATAACTAGAGATGGGGGTATTCGTATTCGTATACTAATATCCCTGCGCAGCTGGACTTAATCCACTCACATGTCCAGTGGTGGCGGCAGTGGCCTTGCTCATCCATTCAATCAGTCCCAGAGGGCCACTCTCTTCCTGCTCGGCTAGCCACTCCAGGCACGGGGAGGGAGGACGAGTCTCCCTGCATGGCTGCCGAGTGGCTAGCCGAGCGGGAAGAAAGTGGTGCTCTGGGAGTGACTGGAAGGATGAGTGAGGCCACCGCCACTGCCGGACATTTGAGTGGACAGTCTGGCCCCAGGGGCTGGACCCTCGTTAAGTCCAGCTGAGCGGGGATATTCGTATTCGTATACGAATGTGAATACCCCTATCTCTAGTTATAACATGAAAGCTATTGAGACCAAACAAACTGGGGCTATTCTAAAGCATTGTTATCTGACGAGTTCAAACAATGGCTGAAATCCTGTTGCTCAGTGTAGTAAATCACACAAGAGTAGGCCTACTGAATCAATGGGAATTTGGTGAGTCAATTCCTCCATACATTCCAGGATTTAAATGGCCCTACTCTAGTTGTGACTCTGCAATTTGAATCAATGAAACTTATGGAAGAGTTGATTCACCAAATCCTCACAGATTCAGTGGGCCCACTCTAGTGTCAAGTACTATACTAGGCAACAGGATTTCAACCATCACCTCTGAATTTCAGTTGATTACCATGCAGGTTTTTTTTTTCAAAGACAGAGAACAAACAAACAAACTGTTAAGAAAGGAATTATTCCAAGAAATCCATTATATTTTGCCACTGAGATACATTTTTGTCCTGCCAACACAACATACTGGGACTGAAAATGTCCTATGACTTTTTTTGTGAGACCATGAAGTCAAGAAGCAAAAGTGACATGTGCTTGTTCTCAAGACGTTGGCTCCATTCAAAAGAGCAAACACTTCCTTAAGGAGTTGCTCCAGGCAACATGCTTATTTTATATAGCACATTAGGCAACTACTGCATTATATTTTTACAGCACAAACCTATGCATGTTCATGCAGAAAGAAGTCTCACCACATGCTCCAGTGCAGCATAATTTAGGAAAATATGGATTGGATTTTACTGTTAGAGGTGCATAAGATTATGAATGTTATACAGAAAGTGGACAAGGTGCAGGGCTTCCTCCTTTTCACATCATATGAAAACCTGGGTTCAACCGAACTGCTAAAGAATTTGTGTAAATAAAAGCAAGTACTTCATCACATCATGGAATTAGCTGCCACAAAATGTGGCTACAGCCGCCAATATGGAAAAATTTAAAAGAGGATTAGACAACTTAATGAAGCCTAAGGCTATGAGGATCTACTAGTCATTATGGCTAGACATTCATCTAGTATCAGATTTGGATAGTATGCTTCTTGTACTACTAGTTTCTGAGGAAAATGGGGGAGGGGCTGCTAAGTACATGTCTTCCTTATGGCTTTTCCACAAGCAGATGGCTGGCAACTGAGGAGCAAAATGCTGGATGAGATAAACTTTTAGTCAGATCCAGCACAGGTTTTTAAATTGCTGTTATAGTTGTAGGTTAAATTGGGCAACACTCTTATGTAGCCTTGACACTTTCTCCAGTGACATACACGGCCTTTGTTTCAAAAGTGGTATAGACTGCACAACTAGAAGATGAGGTAAGTTTTCAAACAGTTCCTTTCATTTATAAACACACAATAAAATGCATATGTTGCACTCGAAACTTGGTGGTGCCAAATATTGAATTATACTCTCTCCATTGTCCACTTAGCACTGACTATTTCAGATTCTTTACAAGAATATCTAGAAAATAAACTGTGAAGAGGTTTCTGCTACAAGGTTTTAGTGGCCACATCTTCTAACACACTCTTCTTCCTTCCCTGCCCATCCATCTGCTGTGAAGGACCTTCAATGAATTAATAATGCCCTTGTCTGTACTGAGCTGCTTGGAAATTTCTTGTATAATATTAATGATACTAAGTTGTTCTGTTGGCCTGAAAGCTATTTCTTCTCCCTGAGTTTGGATGACAAAGACGTGCTTAAGGAAAGTCAATACAAGTAATATTATTACCAGAGGAAATGCATTATATCTGACATTTCTTGTGAAGTGTTTATTATCTCATGAAGTGCTTATAAGACAATAATTATGACTGGTCATTCAACATGGATTAGCTAGCCTTTCTGCCATAGCACTGATTCAGTACTTAATGTACTATTTTCTAACATGGGAAGGAAGTAACTGGCTGTTGAGTAGAATGTACTGTAATTTTCAACATACATTAATACAGAGCTATAGCAAATACGACAGCAGGTAATTTTTGAGTTAATGTTCTATTTTTTTAAAAGGTTAAGGGCAAGGTGGTTCATTCTGCAACACATACTTTATGTTGGAGGCTTATTGAGAAGAACCTGACCAGCTATGGCCTGGAGGATGAGCAAGTTGTTGTCATTCTTTTACTTATTTATCTTATGTTTATCCTGCCTTTCCACTAGTAGTAGTTATCAAAATGGATAACAATAAAATTAAATACAGAATAATTGATCACTGCATGAGAGTGTAGTGATGTTCTTGTCCTGGCAGGGCAAATCAACATTCTACAAGAAAATTCTAAAAATGGGGCAGCCGAAATAAAAATTATACCTTTGAAACTGGAATTCAGATCTGCACCAAATTTGCCACAGGTGTAGCATACAGTCCGCTCTTGTTCTGTGCAAAATTTGGGGAGGTTTGGGCAAAGCATGTTTGAGTTATGATTTTTTAAAAAGTAAAACTATTTTTCTCCCATGCAGAAACAAGCGACCTTAAACATCCCTACATTTAAAACTGAAAGGACCAATCTTGCTTATCTTGAAAGAAAACAATTCCTTCCTTCCTTCCTTCCTTCCTTCCTTCCTTCCTTCCTTCCTTCCTTCCTTCCTTCCTTCCTTCCTTCCTTCCTTCCTTCCTTCCTTCCTTCCTTCCTTCCTTCCTTCCTTCCTTCCTTCCTTCCTTCCTTCCTTCCTTCCTTCCTTCCTTCCTTACTTACTTACTTACTTACTTACTTACTTAGTTTCAACAGCTTGAGAGAGCTGAAATACTGATACTCAAAAACAGCCTTTCAAAAGGGTAGAACAGTAACTTTCTTATAAATTGCATGGAACAGTCTTATGCCCAAGACCATTCCAAAGTAGATACATTGTTGCAGTTTCAAAGCCTGGAGAGCGAGACATTTGAAGGGCAATGAAAGGTCATAGTGTGTGTAGACATCCTTCAGTCTCGAGAGACTATGGTAACGTGCTCTGAATAGAGGTCTTGGAACAGCGTCTAGTGTGGCTGAGAAGACCAATTTGAGAGTGACAATCCCTTCCACACTGAAGACAAATACAATCTGTCCCTTGTCCACCTCCCTGATTTTGCTGGTTTCGGGACTGACACTTTGCCTCGGCCTGCTGAACAAGTGTCTCTTCAAATTGGGAGAGGCCATGCTGCACCACCTGTCTCCAGGCTGAACGCTCAGATGTCAAGTCTGTTGAGGTCCATTCCTAAGGCCTTCAGATCCCGCTTGCAGATATCTTTGTATCACAGCTCTGGTCTCTCTCTCTCTCGGGCGCTTTCCCTGCACTAATTCTCCATACAGAAGATCTTTTGGAATCCGACTGTCAGCCATTCTCACGACATGCCCAAGCCAATGTAGATGTCACTGTTTCAGTAATGTATACATGCTAAAAATTCCAGCTTGTTCTAGGACTACTCTATTTGAAACTTTATCCTGCCAGGTGATACCAAAAATGCGTCAGAGACAACGCATATGGACCGTGTTCAACTTCCCCTCCTGCCGTGCACAATGAGTCCAGGACTCACTGCAGTACAGGAGTGTACTCAGGACACAGGCTCTATAGACCTGGATCTTGGTATATGTCATCAGCTTCTTATTAAGCCTTACTCTCTTTGTGAGTCTAGAAAACATGGTAGCTGCTTTGCCAATGCGTTTATCCAGCTCGACATCTAGGGAGATAGTGTCAGAGATCGTTGAGCCAAGGTACACAAAATCATGAACAACCTCCAATTCTTGTGTAGAGATGGTAATAGAGGGAGGTGAGTCCATGCCCTGGCCCATGACTTGTGTTTTCTTCAGGCTGATTGTTACTCCAAAATCTTGGCAGGCCTTACTAAAATGATTCATAAGTTGTTGGAACTCTTCAGCAGAATGGGCAACAACAGCTGCATCATCGGCGAAGAGGAAGTCCTGCATGCATTTCAGCTGGACTTTGGTCTTCGCTCTCAATCTAGAGAGATTAAAGAGCTTTCCATCTGATCTAGTCCAGAGATAGACACCTTCTGTTGCAGTTCCAAAAGTGTGCTTCAGCATGATAGCAAAAAAGATCCCAATCAGAGTCAGCACGAGGACACAGCCCTGTTTCACTCTGCTTCAATGTCAAAGGGATCTGATGTTGAGCCATCAAAAACTACAGTGCCCTTCATTTCCTCATGATGATGTTAAGGAGTCGAGGTGGATATCCAGTCTTGGGAAGTATTTTAAATAGGCCATCCCTGCTATCCAAATCAAAGGCCTTTGTGAGATCTATGAAGGCCACATAGAGTGGCTGTTGTTGTTCCCTACATTTCTCCTGCAAGTGTCTGAGGGAAAATACCATGTCAATGGTGGATCTATGAGCTGAAAATCCACACTGTGATTCTGGAAAGACTCTGTCTGCAAGCACCTGGAGTCTCTTCAGCACAACATGGGCAAGCAGCTTCCCTACAACGCTGAGAAGAGAGATGCTGTGGTAGTTATTGCAGTTGCCCCTGTCGCCTTTGTTCTTGTACAATGTGACGATGTTTGCATCCTTCATGTCCTGTGGTACTCCACCTTCCCTCCAGCAAAGACAAAAGATTTCATACAGCTCAGTGGTGATGGTCTCTTTACAGCACTTCAGCACTTCAACAGGGATGTTATCCTTCCCAGGTGCCTTGCCTGAGGCAAGGGAATCCAAGGCCGCTTTTATTTCTGCTAAAGTTGGTTCGCAGTCCAACTCTTCCAAGACAGGCAGGCACTCGATGTTATTTAATGCCTCTTCGGTTACTACATTCTCTCTAGAATATAGCTCAAAGTAGTGCTGCACCCAGTGTTCCATCTGCTGTGCTTGGTCCTGGATGATCATGCCTGTAGCAGCCTTCAAAGGAGCAAATTTCTTTTGTATTGGACCTAAAGCTTGCTTCATACCGTCATACATTTCCTTGATGTTACCTATGTCCGCTGCTATCTGTATCTGAAGCCAATAATCGTTAGAACACCTCCTGCCAGTCTGCTGGACTTTGCTACGAGCAACTCGAAGAACCTGCAAGTTGTACTCCCTAGGACAGGCTCTGTATGCTGCTAGAGCTCTCCTATTTTCCTCAATGGCTGGCATCAACTCCTCCGAATGGGCTTCAAACCAGTCTGCTGACTTTTTAGTCTTCTTGCCAAATGTGGACAAGGCGGAGTTATGAACAGCATTCTTGAAATGTTCCCATCGTTCAGGTGCATTTGCACCAGCTGGACCTGGAAGAGTTTCCTCAAGCGCTTGAGCAAATTCCTCCACTTTTCTCTAATCGCAAGTATTGTTGATGTCAATATGTGGTCTTCCTTCCTTTTTCGTGTGATACAATCTCTTTGTTCGCAGTTTTACTCTGCTACACACCAGGGAGTGATCAGTATCGCAATCAGAACCCTGATACGTAATTGCGTGTGATCATAATACAAGGAAGGCTAGAGCGTCAAGTGAGGATTAAATCGAGCTGATGCCAATGCTTCGATCTTGGATGTCACCAAGAGACTCTGTGTCGAAGCTTTGTATTAAAGAACATGTTGCTGACACAAAGACCAGAATAACAGCAAAACTCCAGCAAGCGTTGGCCATTTTTGTTCATCTTCCCAATGCTAAAACAGCCTAGACAAATGGGCCAAGAATTGTAATGAGCACCAACTCTAGTGTTAAAGTCTCCGAGAATGAACAGTGGCTCTCTCTCGGGGATTTTTTTGATAGTAGATGCCAGATAGTCATCGAATTTGTCTTTGACTTCTGCTGTAGACGACAGTGCTGGTGCATATGCACTAATAAGGGTGACCGGTCCTGCTGATGAGTGGAGCTGCAGAGACAGGATTATTTCATTCCCCACAGTAGGTGGAACAATGGATCTCAGCAGAGTATTTCTAACTGCAAAGCCAACACCGTATTCCCTGGTCTCATTCAATGGTTTTCCCTGCCAGAAGAATGAGAATTTTTTTTCTTTGACAGATTCCGAGTCCGGCAATCTCGTCTCTTGCAGGGCAACAATGTCCATCTGCAGCCTACTCAGTTCCATGTCGATGACAGCTGTCTTCCATGCGTCGTCTATTTCCTGCAGGTCGTCAGAAAAGCCAGGGGTCATTGTCCGAACATTCCAGGTGCCCAACTTTAGGGCAGAAGTTTTCTTATGATTGTTGCATGGTGCAGGTTTATCAATCTGCTTGTCGGCTTTCACCCTAAACCCCATGCACCCCGTGAGGTTAACAGACCGTGGCGAGGCAGCACCTTACTGGCTGGGGGCTGCCCAGCTTAAGGCAAGTGGTAGCTACCTAGTGAGGTGCAATGACCTCTCCCACCATTGGAAATAGCCCCTGGCGTCATGCTCTACCCTGATCGAACAAAGACTTACAACCGCTAACTGCTACTTCCCGTGTTGTTTCGACACTGTATGCGAAGCTGGAGTGTCCTCTCCAGAGCATGAAGCCTGGGTAAAATAATATGGAGGATAGACTGTTACCCAAGCAGAAAATCCCCCCTCTCCATGTCACTGAAGTAGTCCAATGGAAAGGCAAGAGCCAATACAACAGGTTCCAGCTACGTTGCAGGAGTTGCCAGAGTGTGACTGTACACGGTCACGAACTACCTCCGGCTCCGGATTTTGCCTCGAGGTTAACTCCTGAAGCCGTTTTCATCAGTGGATATAGCCACAAGGCAGTGGAGGTTTGAAATCAGAGTTTTCCTTCTCCTAGATGGGCTGCCTTCCAAGGCTAACGAGACCCACCTACCCGGGTGCATAGATTACTGTGCTTTTCGGGCACAGAAAGGAGTATAAAAGGGGTGGAAAAGGAAAGGGGGGTGGAAAGGAGTTTAGAAGGGGTGGAGATGGAAAGGAGAAGGAAAGAAGGTTTTTTAAAAAAACATCATAGAAACAGTCAAAAAAACTGTTAAAAACAGGCTTGCTTTAAAGAAAGTGACACAGTGATAATCCTAGAGAAAGCAACATTTTGCCATGTTTCTCCAAGGAATTAGCATACAATTTTATAATATTATAATTCACTGTGCTAAACATTCCAAAGGTGCCATCAAGTCGCTTCTGAAATGTGATGACTAGATGAGTTAATGACTTCCAAAATGTCATATCATTAACAGCTCTGCTCAATTTTTGCAAACCAACAACATCTCATGTTAGATGTCCACTGCACCGCCTTGTCCAGTGATGTTAACACAATTTCAGCCTGTGATGTCAGATGAGGTTGACAAGGTGCTTGATCACTGTAAGACCACTGCAACCTCCCTAGACCCTTGCCCAGCTAGAGCTGTAATGACACAGTGTGCCATGACCATCATTAATGGGTCTCTTCGGGAGGCCAAGGTTCTCCATGCTATCAAGGAGACGCTCATTAGGCCTATCCCCCCCCCCACACACACGCACAAAAGAAATCTTGCTGATGATGACATTAACAGCTATAGACCCATTGCTAATATCCCATTTTTAAGCAAGCTAGTGGAGAGGGCAGTGGCCAATCAGCTACAGGCACTCCTGGAGGAGACCAATGCTCTCGACCCGTTCCAGTCTGGGTTCAGGCCACGTCATGGCATGGAAACAGCATTGGTCACCCTGCAAGATGATTTTTTGAGGGAGACTGGCAGGGCAAATGTCCCTGTTGGTCCTCCTTGACCTTTCAGCAGCCTTTGTTACCGTCAATCATGGTATCCATGGTATCCTCCCGGGGAGGTTCTCTGGGTTGGGGATTGGTTGTCTGGCTTTGTCCTGGCTCTGTTCCTTCCTAGAGGACCATCTTCAGAGTGCAGCTCGGGGAGGTGATGTCTCTGTCTTCTCCCAGTAACCATAGAACAGAACATATGTTCATCTTCTGGAATCCTCTACCACTGGTTAATTCTATATAAGGGAAATGTCTGATTGAATTTGTGGGTAGCATATGTATATTTAAACTCCCATTTTAAAAAGCCAGGAAATTCAATTCTTAAAAAACCCTCTGGTTTGTGAATGTAGTATATTTTACTTCTGCATCTATGTTTCAGAATGCCAGGAAATGATCTGCTATTACTGTGTGCACATTGCCAGCAGGAAAAAGAACACCAAGTTTTACATAGCAAAGGGCAGCCTCAGTGTTGACAACACCAATGTCAACAGTCAAGACAGACTACAAGATACCCTCTTCTATCATTCACACTTGTTGAAAAATAGCCTTGACAATTGTTTTGTGTTTGGGTGAGAAATATTTAGCTAATGAAGAAAGGAGTCAGGTTCTGGGGTTTTTCCTTGTGTGGTATCACTTTGTGAATGGCAACCATTCTTTGGCTCATGTATGAGCTGAGAATCATAGGCTTACTTTTTGTGGATTTATTGTAATCTAGTCTTGATAACCTTGCTTTTATTTCTTCTGAACCCTTTGAAGGTATACAAACTGGGTATAATAAGCACACTTCTAAGAGCAGGCTATGATACCAACTAATGTGTATGGATATAATCATCTGAAGATAACCTATATCCATGATACTGCTTGACACAATGCTGTTCTCCCTCCTCACAACATTCATTCTATTCTCTTTTAAAGTCTACAGTGGGCTTTTTAAAAAAGGCCTTTAATGTCTCTGGGGAATTAACTTTGCACAATAAGTTATGACAGCTATCCTGATGTAATCTGTATGGGGTTCCTCTCTCTGCAAAACGTTTGTTAACTTTATTCTCAAAGTTTGACCAGAGATGCACATTTTTTTCTGTCTTCTTCTGTATATAAAATCAATGATCCTTTCAAAAGGATCACAGAATTAAGCTCTATAATTAGGTTTATCACACCTAACGCCTTCTCCTGAACACATGTAGGATACAGTCCCCTGATGTTATGGTGCTACTTTTTTCCCTATGATCAAAAGAGCTGTGTGCGCCTCTTATACGTATTTGTGTCTTTATGGCCCTTAAATGAGAGCACTCTTTCAGAGTTCAAAGTGCTTTTTAATGCACAAAGATCAGGTGGGTGGGTGTGGGAGAGGGAGGGAGGGAGGGAGGGAGGGAATGGAATAGAGACCTTCAAAAACTTAAGGAGATGTCAAAGACTAAGGGCATTTTTATACCATTTGAGAAGCAAGGCAAGAAGATGAGCGCTTCAAATATGTGAACCAAGCTGAACAATTGAGGGTCATGAGGTCCAGAGGAAAAAGTAACAAATGCACAGAGGCTGCTCCCAAAGTGTGTTCCATCACTTCTTATTCCCTTACATTATAAAGAACAACATTCTTCCCAAAATAATCTTAAAGAAGCAACCTCCAAGCATCTAACATAATTCTAGGACTTCAAAATAAAACAGAAACGGTGAATCTGAGGTAAATACTCCAGCTTAATAAAGAGAAAATACTTATACTCCAGTTTCTAAACACACATATAGTTTTATTGAGCTGTATTAATTTTATGAAGTATGAAACAAGAATGAAGTAGTAAACTGAAAAATTCAGATTAGGTATAAGAAAAATGCACATTACTGAACATATGTTCTTGAAGAATCTTACTATTGTTTGCTAAAGCAATGTATATTTCTCCTATTGATTATTTTTAACTTTCACTCATTTCACCACTTTGGCATCTCAGCTGGATTACTAGGGAAGGAGTTTTTAACGAGGGGTCAGTTGCTTCTTTTTTCAACTTACCTTAGTGCTCAGTGTTTTGATTTTTCTGTTTTTACATTGGGCTTAGCATGCTTGAAATCAATTTAAAAAGATTTGCCTACATGATGCACAGCTAAGCGCACATTATCGGAAGGTGAGTTTTTTAAAACACCCACAACTGGGTCATTTATTTTGAATTGGTTCCAATTGTGATTTTAAAAAAATCATTTTGGCATGTGTGCTTGCCTGCGTCAAAATAAATTGTGTCTATGGGGTTTGTCAAGTATTGAATGCCAGAATCACAGATTTTGGTCTGTGGGTATCTTACAGTCTGAATTGTTTTATATTTTCTGTAACATCAATTTAGCACTATGCCACTTTGAAATATATAAAAAATTTAAAACAAATATTAAAAATAAGTAAAATTAACAGAGACAATTTATAACAATTGTCTACAAAAAGACAAAAAACAAGTTAGCAAAAGAAAATGGCCTTTTAGGCATTTGAAGGGGCCTGGAAAAATCAGAAGGTGGACTGCTGAGTTGCCAATTTGCTTTAAAAAGTGATGGTCTTAAAGTCCACGTAGCCCCTTGGCCAATATAAAACACAGCTTACAACCGAATTAAAAAGTTGTCCCAAGAGGATGCACACACCAGCACAAAAACCACGTGGCTTTAAACTGACTTCAAACCCCCATTCCAGCTCCCAATTCATTTCTACAGTGTAGTTGCACCCTTTATTGCACTTTTACTCTATTTATAGCTTCACTGTATTTTTGTTATGGGACCTTTAAAAACTTTAACTGCCTTGAGTGCACCCTGAAGAAAAGCAACAGAAAAAAAAATCTTGCCTCTTTGTAGACAAGGTGTTTTGTTTTGTTTTTAGTTTCTTGTTTTTGTGTGTAATAATAAGTGAAGATTTACATTCCTAACATATACCCAAGGGATGAAAGGAAAAAAGCACAGCCTTTTATGGTAACACTGCAGCTTCATCTCTGAGGAACGTACTATTTTCAGCAGTTGTACTGATATGAAGAAGGCAGAGAAAGGATTCAATCCTAATTGTACTCCACTGGAGGAAGAAAATTCCACTGATTTGATTTAACATTATGAAACTGAGCTGTACATAGTATGTGAATAGGAATGTAGGGAATACAGAGGTAATGAAATGGTGTCTCATGTGTGTGTGTGTGAGAGAGAGTGTATATTTGCTACAGGAGAAAAAAATTCTCCCAGCTGTTTTTCTCTTTTCTTGAGTAGGGAGATATTTTCCTGATGAAGGAAAGTACCCAACAAGCAGTTTCTCACATGCCTTCTGCATTCTGAAATAACAGAGGCCGGTGCAGATTGCACCACAGCTACTTCCTGATCATTTGAATCAGACATTTAATGTCTCAGCACAGCAGAAAAGCACTGTCACAAAACCATTAGGCATCCTGAGGTATATAAACCACCAGTCTGCAATCTATTCCCCTTGTCTCCTTCTGACCTTTTCTTTCTCTTGCTGAAGAGGCTGCTTTAACTCATTGGAGGGAAGGTCACATTCGCTGACTTTCAATTGTTTGTGGGTGTTATAAAGTCTGGGTAGTTTGTTCATCCTCTGAACCATTCACCCCCCCCTTTTGGGCATCATATTCATTAGCATAATAATAATAATAATAATAATAATAATAATAATAATAATAATAATAATAATAATAATAATAATAATAATAATAATAATAATAATAATAATAATAATAAAACAAACCTTGGCTTGGATACTAATGGATCCTAAAAACTCTATAGCTTGTAAATGGCTCATTAAGAAATACACTGAAAAGCCAATCTTTTCTGAAAGCAAATAAAATATAACTCTAAAGCCCAGAAGCTCCTGCTAAAAGAATGAAGGATACTGGTTAATCTCAAGGCGTTTTATATTCTGACACCATCCCCACTGACAGAAAACATATTTTTCCCCCCAGTAGGGAAAAAATTGATCAAAGGTAGCACAGCATGTAAAGGTTGTGCCTATGGCTTGTATCCACTTAGTGTGGAGAAAGCAGCAATTGCTGTGGTATTTTTTTGTGGAAACCTGGTGCAAACGGGAAACCAAGTATCTAATACAGTCAATAGGGATGGGCAAACCTATCGAATCTGCATTCATGGGATTCCCTTTTTTCCCAGCCCCGTGTACGTTCCATGACTGCTTTTGGATACTTCTGCAAGCAAGTCAGCTTAAAAGCCCAAGTCTTGCTTGAATAAAAATGTCTTTCCCTGCCAGCAAAGCTTTGAAATGTTACTTTATTGGTCTACAACAGGGGTCAGGGAACTTTTTTACCTTTTACCCCCCAAAAAATTTATATACGCTGACATTACCCCCTTGATTTGAAAGGAAGGAAACCATACATTATTTGAATTCAAAATCTTATTGAATCTATTCAAAATTACTTTGAAAGCTTCCACTTACTTGAAAACCTCAGGTTTTGGAGAAATGATGTTGCTTCATCTTGGATACGAGAGCATCAATATTGGGGCATTTTAATGTCAGAGCAATATGGATACAGCCTTCAGGGTCCAATCGATTTCTCTGCTTTGTTTTTATGTTCGTTAAGTGTTATGACTCGTTAAGCGGTGACAAATTACCATGGTACATTACGCCATTTCCCTTCTGCTAGCATAACTACGGAAAAGGATTTTGGCCAATAATGTGTAGAATCTAGAATGCAAAGTAGGACAAGTCCACAACTAATTCTCATGGGGCAAACTGAAGGAAAGTCCACATCAAAGAGGTGTATAGATATCTCACACATCCCAAATATTCAATGCTTTAAGTTCCTGTTCATTAATTGTTCTTCTATAGAATTGCCTTCTTCCATACAATCATGAGGAACAACTTTGGTACCTACTGTCTTTCAATATCATTCATGTTAACTATCTCTCTAGCAATCATTACACCAGCTACAGTGGTGCTGTGGTTACAGAGGCATAATTAGCAGCCAAGGCAGGTGGTACCTTCTTCCAGCCACTCTGGCCTGAGACATGTGCATAAACCCTCCAAGAAAAGAAGAAGAAGAAGGGTGTGACAGTGCTGTTCCCCACAAAAGAAATAGAAAAACGTTGCTCTAAAAAAAAAAAAAAAAGGAAAACGAATAGTGCTGGGAAGTGTTTATTTTCCCAGCACTCACCAGTACCTTTGCCTCTAAATATTGGTGCCCTGAGGCAAACCCCTAGTTGTTGTTGCCTAGTTATAGCCTTGAGTGGTTGGATTTGAGGGAGACAGCAAACCTGGGTTCATACCCTTAGCTGCTATGACATACTGTGCAAGCTGGAGCTGTTAGAGATGTGAAGAATTCTCAATAAATTTTAATTCTCATTGGTTTAATTTAGGCTGTTTCAACTTGACAGGGCGCCAGAATGAAGAATGTTCATGACTTGTGAAGTTCCTGGCCTCCAGGGAAAAGTGAGAGAGGGAGCACAATTTTTTCGCAGTAGGGTTTCCATGATTTGCCTAAACTGTCTCTACACAAAACTAGTGTCATTTCATTTTGAGAACTAAAGCATGTACAAATAGCAAGCACAGAACAACTGGCTGGTTATTAAAAAAATTACCAACAACTACTCTGATACTTCTGTTCCCTAAAAGTCCTTCCGACAGAGCAGCAGCCATTGTCATTCTGCTTCATTCACATTATTCACATTAAAGCATTACTTCTCTTAAAGCACTGTTTGCACAGTTGTTTACTTAGCACAGAAATATTGTCATCTTTATTCTCTGCTCTTGCTAAGAGTGCCACAAAACAGCTTGCTCTCTCATAGGGCAAGAATAATTTTGTTATTCTTTGTCTTCACACGCAAGAGTACGTCAAGCAAAGATTTACAGTCCTATCAGATAGTCATAATTACTCTGTCAAACCTACTTTCCATGGTATTTCTGATGGTAAAATAGCAGAGGTGAGAAACTTTTGAACTGGACCCTGTGTTGGAAAGTTTGGGACTTAATTGACATAAGGTAAGGCCCAGCATTCTGTTTCTGCATCTGAACCCCTATGCTGTGTGAAATTGGGGTTCTCATGCTCCATGGTATAGTTATAATGTAATCTACTGTCTACCTTTCTGGCACATCACATAATTGATTCAAACCAAAAATCAACACCACATTTGTTGTGGTAAGTTTCTTCTGAACAACAAAATTGGTTGCCCTATTCTATCATGCAGTTTCTTCAACCCTGGAAAATCAAGGTTCTTCCTTGTCTGAAGAGCCTACACATGAATAGGAACCTCTTCTCTTCAGATCTGCTTTGATTTGGATTCTTTTATATAGCAGGGGGTTGGGTTCGATGGCCTTATAGGCTCCTTCCAGCTCAATCATTCTTTGATTCTATGACTTACTCATCATTGCTCAAGTGAAGAAAATGATGACAGATGCTCCAGGGCTAGCAACTCCACTTTAAGTGTATTGAACAAACTGCATCAATAAAGCCTGAATAAGACTAATGTCTTAAGAGAATCTTTCTGAAAAGCATCTCATGAAAGTCTCATGACAAAGATGCATATATAATGCTAATGAATCCAAACTTGCAAATTGTTCACCTAAAAAAATCAGTGACAATTAAATAGTTGCCTGATAATTTTCCACAACATGTAATCTTCTTTGGTGGACTTCTTGTACATATGTCTGTAACATACAGTAGATCCCTGATCTTCCAGAATACCAAGAGAGTCCATTTATAAGATTCCCCATTCCCTGTAGTAGAAAATTTTATAGTCTAGAATCAGTTGCAAACATAAGTTTAAAAACAACATCAGCCACAGCAAAATGCATTTTGGGACAAATACTTGGCTGTAATGCTTAAGCTACAACATTTCATGAGTTCATTAAAAGACAAACCTTAAACAGTGGCTTGAACAGAAGTAGCCAAAATTATCCCTGGTAAATAAAATGCAGTCATTGAAGTCAATCTTGCCTGTCAAACAAAATTCCCTTTTGCCCTTATTAGTAGCTAAGATATACTGTGGTGTTAAGCTCTTTACACTGTGCTAGCCCTCATCCAGACAGATTTTATTTTTATTATTATTTTTTTAAAAAAACTTGCATTGAATGACTTCTGAGGTACTTTCTCACTCTGAGCAAACATTAATTGTATAGAGGGTTAGTAGAAGGGTCAGGATTTGGGTTTGGGCTAGGGATGAAGTTAGGCTTAGTGGGTCTTATATTTCTGGAACACTGTTTCCCGAAAGCAGACAACCAAGGGAGAACCTATGCTGCTTCTACTACTCAGCATCATGGCTTTCTGAAACAAAACAAAACAATTTTGAAGCTTTCTGTGATTCCTACCAACACCACCTCCATTCCTGTTGCAACAGTGCTGAAAAGTACTGGGGGGGGGGGGAAACAAGCTTTCAAGAGACAAGAGGGCAACATCAGGTATTAGAGGGTCGCCTGATATCAGTCTAGAATAGAAACGTTTACATTTTCAAAGGAACTGGCTGATTGATGAGATGTGAACAACCAATCCAGTGCTTCAAATTCTTAAACAAAGCAGCAGGCATTCTAGTTTGGGACAATTTTTACAATTGTACAAAGTTTACAGGTTGGTGCAAATGTCTAATATTGTGCAAAACATCACTGTTGATAATGCAAGGATTCTACCAAGAACACCAGGAAATTCCTCACCATTTTCCCACTTGGGGAGAAAATGCAGGTGGGACAAGCAAAGATTTACATGTCTAATCTGCATTTTTTAAAATATAAATGTTTGCTTGTGGAAGTAGGAAATGTGTCAGTGACTATTGTGTCAGCTCTTGGCATTCTCTTGGCTGCTCTACAGGAGGAAAGCCCTCAGATAAAGGTGGTCAGGTTACTCTTGGACTGTGACCCTCACGTTACATATAGAACAGCGCTATTCGCAAAAGCGGCCAGAAATATTCGAGCTAATTTTCTGAAAGCCATTGCGATCAATTGTGTGGGAGATTCTCTGATTTAAAGGGTCTCTTATTATTTTATTTGTCTGTGATTTTACCATGGTTTTATTTGACCATATCTGTATTTTAAACAATTGTGACGGCTTTTAGCTAATACAATAAACTTGAACCTAGTGTCAGCTCTTGGCATTCTGCTGAGGAGGAATAACTTTTAAGATTAGATCCTAAACTACAATAATTAAAAATACGTATGCATGTATATATGCTAAAACCATGTAAAGTCCTGCATGAAGAAGCCAGACAGATTAAGGAGAAAGATCCACAATGTGTGTGCTACCATGAGAAAGCCCTTGTCTGCAAACTGCCTACCTTAGAAGATCTTTTTGATTATTGGGGAAGAGACATGCAGAAGAGTATGATCCTTTTAATTCCCTGGTTCTGCATCGCTCTATCTTTGAAGAAAAATAACTAGATGGAGTTCTAAGTGGAGCCATTTGGGCAAGAAAGGGTGAGCTCCGAACTGAAAGCAAAAAATGCCATCTGGATTTGGATGTTTATCGTAAAAGCAAAGATATTTGAGACCCTATCAATAATTGAGCCCAAGGGGCAGTAAAGCTGAAAACTCAGCAGAAACAAAGGGTTGTGGTTTGCATCTCATTACAAATACCAGACAGCAAACAATTCATTCAAATATTGGATGGCTTCTGCTGTGTGTAACATCAATGACTTCTGCTGTGTGTAACATCAACAGGCAATGGGTTTCCCATTCTTCCATTGACTTTAATTACTTATAGCATCTTTTTGCTGGATTTATGAGGGAATAATTGGACTTTGAAATGTATGGTTTCTACCTGTTGTAGCCCCCATGAAAGACACCAAGCTAGTGACAATTAGAACATGCCACTCCTGCTTCTTAGCATCATAGCTTGCTGAAAAACAATTTTAGAGATTTCTATTATTCAATGTATTCTCGAAGGCTTTCACGACCAGGATCCGATGGTTGTTGCAGGTTTCCCGGGCTGTTTGGCCATGTTCTGGAGTTTTTTCTTTCTAACATTTCGCCAGTCTCTGTGGCCGGCATCTTCAGAGGACAGGAGTCAGAACTCTGTCTGTGTTCTGGTGTAGTGTGTGGGATAGTTGACTATTTGTAACTGTGGGATCAGCTTTTTGTCTTTTTCAGGAGATTCGGTGATTATGGTGATCAGAATGTTTTTTGTTATGGGTGTATTGTTGTGATAAGGGGGGAGAGATGATCTGTCACTGTGATTGATGGGTGTTGTTAGCTAGTCTTTTGTGTGCAGTGATCACCGGTCCTTGTGGCTGGGTAGAGTTCTTTGACCTTTTTGCAAGCTGTATTTTTCAGTGCTGGGAGCCAGCACTGTTATTCCTTCCAAAACAAAATCAGATGATAAACATGGGGAAAGGAAGGAAGGAAGGAAGGAAGGAAGGAAGGAAGGAAGGAAGGAAGGAAGGAAGGAAGGAAGGAAGGAAGGAAGGAAGGAAGGAAGGAAGGAAGGAAGGAAGATTCATGCGGGTTTGCAATCACAGGACATGATTTAAATGGATTGATGTGCTCTGTTGTTTTAAATGTGTTTTAATATTGACCTTAGTTACCATTTTAATATAATACTTGTTTAATTCTTTTTAAATTTGTGTATACTTACTCTTTTTAACTTTTAAATACTGTTTTAATGATGTAAGCCACCTTGGGTCCTTTTGGGGAGAAAGGTGGGATATAAATAAATAAATAAATAAATAAATAAATAAATAAATAAATAAATAAATAAATAAATGAATGAATGAATGAATGAATGAATGAATGAATGATAATGCTTGCTCTCCATTCCATGAGCAGAAGCCAATTGCACTCACAGTTGAATCTTACCTCAACAATGGTCACCAGAAAACACCTTCTGCTACCCCTGAGCCAGAAGGCTTGTTTAGAAAGCTCTCTATGGAATAGCTGGTTTGGTCTTCAAGCAATGGGCTAGAGTTTGTAGATCATTATCAAGGGGCTGTCACTGATATTCTACAGCTGCCTGAGGCAGTTGCCTTCCTCTGCTGCTAAAACTCGAACTGGGCTTTTTGGTTAGGGCTTGAGGAATAATTCCAGCAGTTACAAGCTATATCTTAAGCATCACAAAAGAGAGAAGGTTAACAGTTTGAAGACAGAGAAGCCTATGATTCTCTCCCACAAGAAGAACTGTGTTCCTTCATATATTCTTGGCCTAAAATCCCCATGATCCCTAGCCAGCATTGCCAATGGAGAGAGATTACAGGAGCTGCAATCCAAAATCTTGCAGAAGGTAACTGCTGCCCACTTTTATTTAGACAATTCTGAGGCAAGATTTAATTAGAAATAATGCTAGTGCTGCTAATTTATTTAATTTATACAACCTCCAAAATAATTTATATTCATGTTAGTAATTAGATCCTAGGAGGAAGTCAACTCTATTAGTACAAACCCACATCCTTAACTATTTTTCTCAATGATCTGTGCATCTAGAGTTCAGAGGGTTCAATGTTCCCTCAGGTAAGGTGCTGATTCTGTCACTCACTTCTTTGTGAGTTATGCTTCTGATGGTATTTTGACTTGTATCATCTTCCATCCACCAGCCTGATAGGTGGTTTACTGCTAAAGTGTGGAGGACCAGCCAATTGAATATATTAGCTGAAATCCAGTGGAAAATCCCAACTGGAATAGGCCCATAGAATCAATTGAACCTATGAAGGAAATGATTCATCAAATCCCCACTGGGCCTACTCTAGTTGTGGCTTTCTACTTGATTTTTTTCAAGGTCTCCTCCCTTAGTTATCTGACAAAGCAGAAATTGGTAAGGTGTGTTTATTTGATTACAGATAATCCAGGCAGTCTAGGTTGTTCTGTACATTTTAGGATCGGAGAGCCAGCACAGTGTAACAGCTAGAATGTCATATTTTGATTAATGAGTACGGAGTCTCCACGCAGAGTTCCTTCTCAGATAATCTTGGGCTAATCCAAATCAGAACAGATCTGGAGTCTTGTGATAATAGCAGTGGAGATGTGTCATGTATGGGGCCATGAAAACCTTAGTGGAAAGACTACTGTTAGAAAAATGCAGCAATTTAATATAACAATAATTTGAAGAAAACAATCTTCAGAGCAGATAGGTGTTCGCAAAATGCAGGAAAACACAATATTGAGAGCTATTTCTAAGAATTTTAATACTATATATAATGGAAATATATCAGCAAGAGGAGGCCTCACCATTAATTCTTATCTTACCTTCACATCTTTTACATTCATTCTTGTCCCTTCCTTCCCAACAAAGATATCATCGATGTCAACAAGGATGTATCTTTCCAAGGACAAGGTGAGCCGTTTCCCTGTCAGGAATGAGATGGCATCTATAAAAATGAGTTTGTGCAGCCAAAAGTTCAAGTTGTTCCCAAAAAGGACTCTTTGAATCCCATCGTGAAGTCCCAAGTCCTGAACCACTGTAGCATAGAGAGAAACCTTTGGCAGTGAAGCTGGGAATGGTTTGGAAGCCTGAATTTCTGTTAAAAGCACTGGTTGGTACGTGGAGTGATTATATTGGAAAATGGTCCAGTCTTCACCAGGCAGTGGACCTTTCTCAACCCTTGGGGCTTTGGTTATGTGCAGAAGAGGAGACTGGGGATTTACTAAGCAGTCTTGCAGCGCAACATTATTGTAAAGGTGTAATGGGAATCCTTTGAGTGTAGTGCTTGACAAACTGTTCTCATTGGCTTTATGAAAACCAATTATGCTAACACTGTATTCCACACAGTATTTTTCCAGGAGTTCTCTATTCCATGAATCCATGGATGTGTACTTCAGAATATTTTCATATATTACAAGAATGTATTTTCCTTTGCCGTTATCTGCCAGGGGAGGAATATCTCCTTTCCCAGATGCAATCACCATCTGATATGGAAATCGACTAGACTCCAGAATGGCTATAATGTCTTGACCAAGCTGAGAGTACTGGCTTTCAACAAAAAGCAGGACAGTTGGGTCAGTCCTTGATGGATCAATGGGCTTCACTGTCTTGAGGTCCATTGACCTGTATGGCAAGAGCTTAAGATGTTCACACTCAACCCCTCCTGTGGTCTCAATGAGAACCATTTCTTGCTTGTGACCTGCATACAAGTAATAAGCAGAAATGACGATACTCACTAAACAGAAAGTGGCTAAGAGTATTACGAGTGTTCGGAAACTTCTACGAAGTTTCACAATAAGATTCATTTTTCTGCAGCACAGTCAATTTCTTTCTTTCTTTATTTTAAACAGGTGGCTTCTTCCTTCTAAAGTGCCATTATAGACAGACCAAAAGATCTGGTATCAGTACCACTCTTCAAACATTCATGTGACCATTGCAATTCATTTATTAGGGGGGTCGACGAGGTTAGGAAACTTTGTGAACTGGAAGTCCAGAGAGTTGGAAATGTATATTGGAAGCAATCTTCTCTGAATGCTCCAGTTGCCAATAATCAATGGAAGAGACACTTAACATTATCTGTAACAAAGTGAGAAATTAGAGTAGGTTAAGAAAATCCATAACACAATTAAAATGTGTTAATTAAATAAGCAAGTGCTTTTATTAAAAAAAATCCTGAGCATGAAAAGTTTTATAGATTCCACTGTGAAGGATGGGAGTAGGATGCACTTCCAAGCATAAAACTATGAGTGGAAAAAATACTTATCATTTAAGATTGTTCTGCAAAATTCTTGTGGATATAATTTAATGTCTACCTACATGATGGCACATAAAAGGAGAGTGAATGTTAAATGTTAATGTTATTGTAAAGGTTCTTTGAAAGGGCAACAGAATGAAAAGCAAAAAAATACCTTGTGTTAATACAAATGTTAACAAACATTTGATTTTGCAGATTTCTGTTATTCCTGCCCCCCCAAACCACTTCTTTTGTAACAGTGGCAAATTGTCTTCTGTAACTTACACTGGTGTAGAGGAAATGACATCACCAGAGTGGCAGATCACTGCTAATTATTGTGCTCATGTGATTATTCATTACGCATGAGTCAGGTACCTTTGCATGCAACCTGAAATACAAGTAGAGAGTCTTTTAATTACTGACAGCTACCAATTAAAGAGACTGTGGCTTACAAGTCACACATTTCCTTACACCAGCATAAGATATATCCAACGATATTAGCCAATGCTGGAAAATATTTCAAGGGACAGTAAGGCAGATAGAGGGCTATATCCATGTAGAATAAAACTGTTTATATCAATCTAGACTAGAAATGTTTAAGTTTCTAGGAACCATTATAATATTTTAAAGATTCCAAGTGACCAGAAGCATTGCGATTGTTTTCACCTCAGTTTTGTTGGTCATTAGCTTGCTTGCTTGCGTATTTATTTATTTATTTATTTATTTATTTGGCTTCTATACCACCCATCTGGCTACTAGGCCACTCTGGGCGGTTTACATATTAAACAAATAAAACATACACAATTCCAAACAATGAACTTAATGATACAAAAATTTTTAAAAAGATAAAACAACCAACAATTTAAATAATAATAATAAAAATAATATAAAATAATATAAAACAAGACAGCAGGACTGGTAGTATAAATGTTGAGACCATCACTGTAATTAGGTGTTGTAATTAAGGTGTTGTAAGGTCCAGGAAGGTCTGTCAGAAAAGCCACGTTTTTAACAGTTGCTTAAAAAACTTGTGTTCCTCTAAGATAAGTGGATGGAACAATACTTGTGGAAGGGAGGGAGAATACTTGTTCCTTTCATAGATTGTGATCCTTTTAATCGTTCCCATTTACAGACCGGGGTGTGCAAATTAGAAAGGTAACACAGCGATCCTATCTAAAGAGTCAGAGTTCTCTGCCATTGGAGCCTCTGACACAACTGAAGCTCTACTAGGCTCTTGTCAATTAAGCAGAAGTGAGGGATGAGATGTCTTCACCTCCCTCCCAACTGCAGAAGGAAGAGATTATTAGCAGCACCATTGAGATATATTAGGAAGTCACCCTCACCATCTGTTGACCTTTCCTCTTCTCCCAACGCTGACACTAGAATTCCAAAACCAAAAAAGGTTAGGACTTTGAATGTTTCAATGGGGACTGGGAGATGGTTTCCAAGATAAATTCTCTTCTCCAAAGCTGAAACTGTTTTTTCAACCATGGAGAGTGGGGGCTCTGATCTATCCAGCAATAGCCAGGGGGTGACCTTCAGAGAGATTATGAACAGCAAACCATATATCCATCAGGACCTATCCTTATAAAGTGAGTATAAATTTGTAAATCCAGATACAAGTAGAAGGTGTCATGTGACTAAACCAACATCATGGTAAGTTTTCGATTTAATGTCAATGGAATATATTCTTAGACAGGACTTTTGTGGGTTGTCACTTATGTCAGATGCTTCCACAATAAATCATCTGTACTGCTACTTAAATCATCTTTCTCTTCCCAGTATTAATTATGCCAACTTTCAGTGTTCCACTATTAAGAGAGTCTGGATCATGCCCATTATAACTTTACAGCATTTACAAATGAACAAGCTATGTAACTTCAGGGTTATTATTACTTATAAGGCAAAGACTATGTTTTAGTAAAGAGCCTTTAAGCTTTTAATAATTTTTAATCATTTGTATAATATAATTTTCAAGATGCTTTAAACTCTTGAGCTTGTTCATCATTGCAGTGATAATGAGTTGTTCCCATTTTATAGAATCCAATTTTATTTTATTTTATTTGGAGATAACTGTAGAAATACAAGGGCAATAAATGATGAGAATTTAGCTTTAGTAATTTATTAAATACCAATACCTTGTTAATGAGCGACAATAAATAGACATAACCAATCTACTGCTATTATCACCAAAATTACTACTGCTAGTAGCAGTTTAATTGCACAGTTAAAAATCCCAATTATTCCAACATGTTTATGGATTCCTTATTGAATTTATCCAAAGATAAAACCAGATTGTGTGAAATTATCTGCAAGGCGGCATCTCAGTTTAGAAGCTTTGCTGACACTGATAAATATCAGCAACTTAACTCCTGGAGTTTATCATATTACATGCTCATCACTGGGCTTACAATCTCATTAGAGATATGCACTGTCCCTAAACAAATCAATAAGCAACCATTCCAGGAAAAGAAACCTTTTTTTGCCACTGTGGTTGGTTGTTGGCACCCCCATTTTCTTTTTTTTTTTGCATGGAATCCCATTTGATTTTCAGATCAGGTATATGTTTTTTCAACACTAGAGGGCAATATATTCCTGGTATTCCCAAACAAAATTTCACCCACCAGGCCAAAGGACATGTAATCAGCCCCAGAAGTCACAATTTAAAGTCACCTGCTCTTGACATCAGTGTTAAAACAATATAATTTAAGTGATTATAAATAAGATACTATTTCAATACTTACAATATTTATAAGTCTGAGCTTGTAGAAGCGGTGAAGATCATGAATTTAGATGGCTGTCCTTTTCCCTCTTTGGGTCTTAGTCACAACTTGGTATTTCCCCCTGTGTGACTTGGACACCAAAAGTGTAATCTTGAGAAAAGAAAAGAAAAAAAGGTCTGTTTTTAGCATACATAACAAAATACTTGTAAGAGAAAATGCCTTGAGTGGTGCAGATTTTCTTTTTCAAATTATTCCTTCATTTTAAAGTTCAGGAAATATGAGAAAAGGACTCATTTTTAGGTTTTCAGCTCTGTTTTGAAACAGTGTAGGACAGGAATGAGCCAAAATACAAAACATCGAAGTCCCATTGATATTAATGGAATGCTGAGGTTGTGCTAGAAATCTCACCTATTAAAATAAATGGGATTTGAAAGGTTTCAGTTCTGACTGGATTGCATCTAGAATGCATAACCAAGAACTAGTGTAGAAGAACAGCAAGATCACACTTTTAAAAAATTGTCCAAGATCCTATTAAGCTTCTACTGTATAGAAAGTAATGGAAGCTGCTCGTGCGAGCATTGCCAATGCGGAAGTGGGGATTATTGCTTGCGCAGTGGCAATGCTTGCACAACCAGCACAATCCCATGTTACTACAGTAGTGGGACTTTACCAGAAATTCAAAACTCTGCAACACTGTTGTTGCTCATAATTCCATTCCTGTTGTGCACATGGAATAGTGCAACTGGATTTCAGCCATTATCAAGTAGCTTTCAAGAGTCTGGGATTAGGACTTTCAGTAACTGGGCTGGGATAGAGTACTACATATATTGAGTTGGTGGTAGTGGTGATGAAACTGTTTATTTCATATTCTACAATGTTTCACTTTACCAGGCACAAGTTCTTTCATTTGTGTGTTAGTTTGATTTTTTTTTAAGCCATCACAAAACCCATGTGCATTTTTGCTTCCATTTCCACTGGCAGGAAAATTCATTTTGATATGCAATTTCTCCTAATATGCACATTTCCATGAAACTATTTTGATAAAAGAATGTAATTGTAAAATAAGAGAGTATTATGAAATCAAAGGATAATTGCTACTTGGTCCACATATTATTTTGCAGAGCGTGAGTGGCAAGGACCAGACTCACATCTTTACAGAATTTACAAAATCTAGTAGTGTTGCCACCAAGAAGCAATCCCAGTATGGGCAAAATTCCACCCACTCTAAGCCCTTCTGAAATGCTCCAGCTGGCCTTCTATAGCCAATCAAATTAGGTTTTGCACCAGTGCCTCTTTCCCAGGGCAAGTTAGTACTTTGAAATAAAGATCCTTGAGGATCTGGGCTTAACTCTTCCCAGTCCAAATGGGTCTGTATCTTTCTTTTTTATAAATCCTTAACCAAGCTCTCCTACCATGCTCTAGCACCTTGAGATGAAACTAGCCTGATACTCTGAGCCCAAGCTGCAATAAATTACCTTTCTGGTGTTATTTAGGGCTTTACTCTGGATTTCTTCATAATTCCTTCACAGGTTCATATTAAAATGGGAATTAAATGCTTGCACAACCAGCACAATCCCATGTTACTACAGTAGTGGGACCTTTGGCTCAGAGGAAGCTCAGCAAAATTCTGGCCAATGACGATGTAGCGTTCACCCTGCTCATTAATATTTATGTTGAGATTTGCATGCACCAATAGGAGTTGGTGAGGGGTGGAGTTAAGTAGGGTGAAAAAAAGGAGGGAGAGAGAGAAGGAGAGTAGACAGTTGAGAGTGGAGAAAGAAGGTTGCTTTAGTTGAGAGTTACCGTATTTTTCCATGTATAAAACAACACTTTTTCCTTAAATAATTTGCGAAAAAATTGAGGGTTGTTTTATACACATAAGGCAGCTCTTTACTGCTGCCTTTTGCAAAGGCACGGGGCTTAGCCAAGAGGAAGGGGAGGCGTTGACTTTGACAGCCACTTTCCTTGCCTTTTGCCAAGGCACGGGGGCTTAGCAAAAAGGGAGCCCTTTGATCCCTGCTTTTTCTAATTTGGGGTTAGAAAGGGGGGGTCGTCTTATACATTGGGTTGTCTTATAAATGGAAAAATACGGTAACAACATTGACTGGACTGTTATCACCTGTAACAATTGTCATGGAGTTGAAGCAGTATGGGATATGTAGTCAGAGAAATGTAAGATGGAGTCAGACAGGTTCTGTGTGAAGATGATTTGAGAGACATTGGAATGTGTTTTTCTAAGTGCTCTTAGAGTGTTTTTCTGAAGATTGGTACAGCGTGGTTCGAGATAAAGCTGAAGGCCGAACAAAGGAGCCCGTGGAAGACTCAACATTCCGAGCTAATTGGAGAAGAGATAAAACACCTGGACTTTCATGGGAATTGAGGGAAGAGGAAGGTGTTACAGCCCCTCGAGGCTAATTGGTTAACAGCCATGAAGTGTCAAGAAGGAGTTAGAGAATGTAGAAAATGGACGATGGGTTATGTGGAAGAAGTTCAGAAGTTCTATTCCATGATGATGGGAGAGAAAAAGAACTTGATGGTCTAAGTATGTGGCTTGAAGGAGAAAGAATGTAAGTGGAGAGAAAGAAGGAGGTGGGACTAGCCCACCTTAGCCCAGCTTAGTATTGTTTATTATTTTAATGGGGATTAGTTATTTTATTTAACTGTAATGATCTTTGAATATGTTCCTTATGCTAAAGCTTGAGCAATATAAACTGATTCTATGAAACTCTATTTTTTCTAATAAAAATTAATTATAAAAATTCTTACAAAAGGACTGGTCTCTTGAACAGCAGGGTCTGGCTAAATCCAGGAGGTGGAGAGGGCCACAAACTAGCTATCTTTAAGAATCCTACCTAACTGAGCTGTTGTGAGTTCTAAGGAATCACAAAGCCCATGTGTCTGTACTTGCAAAGTACTGTGTAAAAGTAAAGTGCTCTTTTAAAGTCAGACTTGTTCAAGGGGCTTACGCTACGCACTGCTGAGGTCTTGGGACTTGCCTCAGCGCAAAGGTGGTAGGTAAGTGGCCTGTCGAACTCTCTGACCGAGTGCTAAGCGCTCCTTATGGAGGCTTGGGCACCACAACAATAAACAATTTCTATTTGGTTCTTAAATGATACGTTGCCCAAACCTCTGTCATTAATAGTGAATAAAGTTGATGTATTCAACTGGTGGCAGCTGAATGACACATAGCTTGTGCCTTTGTTTGGTGAAACAACCAAGGGACAGGTGGGAACGTGACAAGCAGCAAGTGACAAAAACGCATGGCCAGTTTCCTCTTGACCATTTGCAGCCTAATGTTTCTATGAGAGCCAGTGTACTGTAGTGGGTGGGATTTTGGTCTGGGAGCCAGGAGACCTGGGTTCAAATATCATTCAGCCATGAAGCTCTCCAGAAAGGGAGGTGGCATTAGTAAAACCAGCCCTTAAATATCTCACATACCTCAGAAACCCTACTAGGTTGGCCATAAGCTGGAATTAATTTGATGACACATAGCTTCTGTGCATAAGCAGATGTGCCCTGTTTGAAGCAAAAGTGTTTCTTCTTGCAATATTACTGTGTAACAAGATCAATATACAACATGGAAGATCTTATCTTTTTGAACTGTTTCTATTACTTACAGATTTATTTAAAATATATAGGCTCTCACATTTTCCCTAAAGAGGACCCCAGGAGGCTCCCAATATTAAAACAAAACATTAAAAGCTAAAAATAACAATAATTACAGTATTTAAAAACAAACAAGTATAATACTAAAATATGTAGATAAAACCAGTTCAAAAAGCATATAAAACAACAAAGCCACAAAAGTCCCTTAAAAAAAAAAAGTCTTAGCCAGTCAATAGGAAAAAGGCTGCCTGCTTGCGGAAGGACAGCAAAGATGGGGCCAGCCATGCCTCTTGTGGCAGGGAGTTTTACAGCTTGGGAGCAGCAACGAAAAAGGAACTCTCTCATGTCCTCATGAAGTGCACCTGTGTGGGTGATGGGAGTGAGAGAAAGACTTCCCTTATTATCTTAAAATCTAGGCAGGCTCATAAAGGGAGATGTGGTCTTCAGGATAGCTTGTACTCAAGACTTTCTTTACGAAACACACACACACACATTCTAGAAATTCCTTCTTCTCAGCCTCTAACCACCCAGAGTAGCCTTAGTAGCCAGATGGGCAGCATACAAATTGAATAACTAACTAAATAAATAATGAAACTGATTACATCAAAAAGGCCTTCTGACAGTTAACAGGATCTCCCAACTCAAGCAGGTGATTTTTACCACCTCTCAACGCCTTGCTTAATCTGGAAAAATTGTGTGCCTGCCAAGACTGTGAAGAGCAGCAAGAGTTAAAACAGGTAAGCTGCTCCCTCTTACTACTTTTGCAAAAAGTTAGAGGAAGCCCTTCCACTTCAAGGATTGAAAACCAAAAGCCCTTGTCAATGTCACCACTATGGAAGATGAGGAAACTGTTTTAGCCATTTTCAGTAAGCGATGTGATCTAGACTCTATTTATAAACTTCCCAAGCTTCTTAAAACTTTGATGATACCTCAAGAGCCAAATGGAAAATAACCACTGATCACTCACTTCTCAGACTTAATGGGTGCTCTCAAATAGCAGAATTGTGAAGATGCTGTTCCTGCAAATCTACCACAGAGGAAAACAACCTTATCTTGCATGAGCCCCATCCTTTCCTGACCCTGAATCGCAACAGTTGGCCAAGAAATGGAAGATACCAAACAACTGGGGACCCAAGATTAACGTTCAACATCAGTTGCCTGTAGTGCTTCACTGATCATGCCACAGATGAGGGAGATTGCTTTCTCTAGGGATGACTGTAGCGGATACCCCAGACGTCACCTGTCCGTCACTACGGAACCTTGGCAGAAGAACCAATGAAGAAGACGTAAGGCGGAGTCAGAGAAGAAGGAGGGGTACAAAAGGGGGAGTCTGAAGGGATTGATAAGAAGAGATTGACTAGAGATGAGATCAGAGATTTTGAAGGAGAGAGATTTGAGATTTGAATGATTGGAAAGTGAGAGGGAAGTGCTGGAAGGGTTGGAAAGCTGAGCTGTGGGAGTGGAAATAGGATCAGTAGGCTTTACAGGCCCCTTCCAACTCAAAATGTTTTTTGGCATTGTTTTTTGAACCAGGTGTCAAATCACTACTCCACTACCCATTTGATTTAATTGAATTTTGCGAGTAACTTTTTGTGAGACACTATCAAATGCTTTGGTGGAGTCCATATATATTACATTTACTGCTGGGTTTTGTACCGCTGCCAACAACACAATCAAGTTTCTGAGGTATGATTTGCTTCCCACTTTCAGCCGAGACCTGCATTAATGCAACATTAAGGTTGTTCTGTTAAAAACAAAAGAGGGGCAGGCAAGGCAAATGCAAAAACAGTACCACTGATTTGAACACGTTCTCTCTGTGGGTTTTATAGCCCACAGCTGGTGCCTGAACAGCTATAGTAAACTAAAATCAAAATGGGGTGGGGGTGGGGATATCCATGTGAAAGATAACTCCTTTGTTCTATTTTTCTCTTGATTTTTAATTCTTCAGGCTTCAAAATGAAGGCTTCATCCTTGAAAAAAAGTTCATACAACAGAAAAGTGCACGTTGGTAGAGAAAACCTAAGCTAAATGTTTAGCATAATTCTTGAGTTTGTCTGATTTCAGAAGCTAACCAGGTCAGGTTATTATTTCCAGAGACTATCAGTTAATTCCAGGGACCTTCAGGTAAGACTAGGAAAGAATCTTTCCTGAATCCTTCCATGGAGATCCACTGGGACCCAATTTCAACTGTACAGGATTAGACAGGCCAAGGTAGACCCAGCAGCACAATCCTATTGTACCAATTAATGGCAAATGACTAGTGATTAAAGATGAGTTTGGGGTACACATGGTTCAGACACAATGCAACCAAATTGCATGCACACCAAATTTGCCAAAGGAAATCTTTAAATAGCAGTGATTTGTTTGTTAGTCTTTTATTTGCAACCTCTTGTGCTGCCTGTAGTTTGTTGACTGGGAGAGCCTGGGTTGGGGTAACTGTCTATTTATCCAGCATTAACCAATCATTGCTTCCAGCCTTTGAATTCAAGGAGAGCACACTTCTCTGCTGAGTGTTTCCTTTCTTTCTCTTTTCTGGGTTGATGACAGTTATTTGTTTGCTGTTGAACTGCTCAGTTGGTTGCCAGTATACAGTACAGTACAGTAAACAAAGCAGTATACAGTACACAAGTTTGTAACTTCAAGCAATTGTAAGTAAAGAAATGTTTTTATTTTTTCTCCTACAAATGTTTCAGAGTGCCAGTCAAGTGTCAGTTAATGAGAAAGGGATGCACTTTTGGGAACTTGTAGCTATTCTCCTCTGTAGATCTCTGTACTTCTACTGGGTAACAAAAGGGATTTTACCAGAAATTCAAAACTCTGCAACACTGTTGTTGCTCATAATTCCATTCCTGTTGTGCACATGGAATAGTGCAACTGGATTTCAGCCATTATCAAGTAGCTTTCAAGAGTCTGGGATTAGGACTTTCAGTAACTGGGCTGGGGTAGAGTACTACATATATTGGGTTGGTGGTAGTGATGATGAAACTGTTTATTTCATATTCTACAATGTTTCACTTTACCAGGCACAAGTTCTTTCATTTGTGTGTTAGTTTGAACTTTTTAAGCCATCACAAATAACCCATGTGCATTTTTGCTTCCATTTCCACTGGCAGGAAAATTCGTTTTGATATGCAATTTCTCCTAATATGCACATTTCCATGAAACTATTTTGATAAAAGAATGTAATTGTAAAATAAGAGAGTATTATGAAATCAAAGGATAATTGCTACTTGGTCCACATATTATTTTGCAGAGCGTGAGTGGCAAGGACCAGACTCACATCTTTACAGAATTTACAAAATCTAGTAGAGTTGCCACCAAGAAGCAATCCCAGTATGGGCAAAATTCCACCCACTCTAAGCCCTTCTGAAATGCTCCATGAGAATACAATCGTATTCCCCTGATTCACAGAAGCAAAGAGTGTACTAGCAGTCGATTCTCCCTCATTTCAGGAACTACAAGTCCAGTAATTCTGTAATTACAGAAGGAACACCAACCCTGTAAAGTATTATCAATCCAAACTGCAAAAATAAGAAAAAAATCTTAGTATAGCCAATTCCAGCCCAAAGAGAATTTAGCACCAACTCCAAAAACACTGACCAAGAAATATATCAGGTGGAGTAGTAAACTTCATTTAAAGAACAAGAAGAAGACAAGTCTTAGTGAAAAGAACAGAATACTTTTTAGTCAAAATGTTATTAGGGACGTGCCATTTGGGCTTTGTTTTTGTAGACTCCAGGCTACCTTCCTGTTAGAAAAGGGAGTTAGTAGCAAGTACTAACTCAAGATCCTTGAGGATCTGGGCTTAACTCTTCCCAGTCCAAATGGGTCTGTATCTTTCTTTTTTATAAATCCTTAACCAAGCTCTGGCACCTTGAGATGGAACTAGCCTGATACTCTGAGGCCAAGCTGCAATAAATTACCTTTCCGGTCTTTTTAGGGCTTTACTCTGGATTTCTTCATAATTCCTTCACAGGTTCATATTAAAATGGGAACTAAATGTACTTCTCCCCTTGTAACTGGCATACCCCTCAATATGGCATTTCTTGAGTGCATGGGGTCCCACATGTAGAAAGACACTGACATTAGCAGGCGTTGGCCTGCCATTTCTTAGGAATTTGGTTATTCCTTCATTTAGCCAAGGTATGATCTGTATCAGAAAGAGTAATAAGGCAACTCACAAAACTGCATTAAAAGCAGTATAATCCCGTATGATTTTGGACAAGCTCTACAGTGCTCAGAGAGATTAATAGAACTGTTTGGCCAAGCAATGTAATGTATTTGTTATGGGAAGAACTGTCCTTTAAGATAAGACAGGATATGACTATACTGTACTACTGTTGTTCAGAGGCTGGAAATATGTAGCCTTCAAGATGCTGCTGGAATTCCACTTTCATCAGCAACAGCTAGCAGTGATGCCATTCAAAGTTGATGGGAGTTGTAGTCCTGCAACATCTTGAAGGCCACATCACTTTGAGTCCTTTGTGGATCGTTTGACTACCTCAACCCAAGTGATTGGACAACTACAGTATGCAACAAGAAGATAAATTGTTCTTTCGTGCATTTTCTCACCATCTCTATAACTTCCTAGTAGGTTGATTCATGGACCCATAAAAAAAGAAAAACAAGAGCTAAGAGCCTCAGGTCTGGACCACATGTGCATCTCACTCCTGAGGTCCAACTTTGCCAGACTACTTCTACTTAATTTCTAGGAAGTCAAACCTCAGGGATAACGTATAAACTGATGAGTTTCTATTCTTCTGAATTCTGTACATTTCACTTACATTGTTCCTTTGTCATAGAGAAGAGGTAGCAGTGAATGTCAGGTAACCCCTGTGCAATGAGCACAATGATCCACAGAATGATGATGACTGATGATCATAGGTATGACACTGTTCCTTTTTTGGTTGTAATTTATTTCTCATGAAATGCCTACAGCTTTCTAAGCACAGTGCAGAGACAGTGCCTGCCAACAAGCTTACAATGCATAAGACACATAAAAAAAAGGGAAGAGGAAAGGTAGCAGTGGAAGGAGAGATCCATGCTGGATTGTGTCCAGATGTGTGTGAGAGAGAGTGATTTGATGCATGGATTCTAGCACCTAATTCTGTTATGGCTCACTAGAATCTAACAGTATTGCAAGATTACATGCGGTCGATGTATACAGTAGCAGTGTAAAATGGATGTGGCGATGTGAATATAAAAATTCATAATGCAATAAAAATATCATGAAGGCAGCGTGAATGTAAAACACCATAATCCAGTAAACATTTTATGGGACCAGAGGGCTGTATTTCCCTTTACAACACAAAGTTATCCCAACTTCTACAAGCTTGGTGATATTTCAGGTGACAACACTATTTGGGCTTTCCATCTTGGAATGGTTGCTTGAGGACACGGATATTATAAATCTAATATATTTAAATCTGAATACATAAGCAACAGTGGATTCCAGTTAGAATATGTTTCCAGTTGTACAGAACTCTAAGAAGGTAGACTCGTTTTCGTCCAAAGTAATCAATTTGTACAGTGATAGCCTTGTCCACAGTTTAGGAAGGTAAATTCTGAAATTTATGAAAGTTTATGTAGGTGTTTTCAAAGAAATGTCATTGACCAGAAAGCTAGATTCCTCTGCAAAGTTTTTCCATAGAAAAAAACAAAACTTGCATAGATTTTGGATTCCAGCCTCATGCCTGAATATTCTGCTAGCAAGAGAAATAGCAGAAATGGGGGGGGGGGGGCCCGCTAAGCTCCATTCAAAGAATGGTCCCACCAGTAGATGGAGGGAGATTACATTCACTGACTACCTCTGTGTACTTTGCCTGTTCAAATTTGTGCCACTTTCTATCTGCTCAGAGTGCTGGAAGACACTCTGGAATAGTAGGGAGAGACCGCATCAGTGAAAACTGCTTTCTCCTTCTATTGACAGGGTTTTTTTGAGGGTCTTGTAGGGCCGTATCAAACCATGGGCGGGCCCCTAGGCTTTCAGGAATTTCAGGCCGTCTCCAGCACTTCAGTCTTCCATCCCACTATAACTGACAGCCTAACCCTGGTATGGTAGGTACTAGACTGCACTAGGTAAAGATAAAGGTTCCCCTTGACATTTAGTCCAGTCGTGTCCGACTCTAGGGCGCGGTGCTCATCCCCGTTTCCAAGCCATAGAGCCAGCGTTTTTCCGAAGACAGTTTCCGTGGTCACGTGGCCAGCGCGACTAGACACGGAACGCCGTTACCTTCCCACCAAGGTGGTACCTATTTATCTACTCACATTTTTACATGCTTTCAAACTGCTAGGTTGGCAGGAGCTGGGACAAGCGACGGGAGCTCACTCCGTTGTGTGGATTCGATCTTACGACTGCTGGTCTTCTGACCTTGCAGCACAGAGGCTTCTGCGGTTTAACCCACAGCGCCACCACGTCCCTCACACTAGACTGCATTACATAGCCCTATATCCACCTGAAGACTTCTATTCACAATTTTAAAAATATTTTTATCGCATGAGTAGAACTCTTCAGGATAGCACATTTTGGGATTATAATCGTTCAATACTGTAATATTTGAAGCAACAGGCCCCTAGTCCCTGCAGGGCCCCAAGGTTTCAGCCTAGTCAGTCTTATGACTAATACGGCCTTGGGGTCTTGTTCATATCAATGAATGGAAGAACACAGGTGGGATACAAGCCAATATCCTTTTTCTTATTTTCTCACCCATTCTTTCATGAGAAAAAAGTAAATTGTTACTGAATGATTGAGACAAATTTTTGCAGTCGGAGGATAAACCTATGTGAACCCCACATACGTTTTCAATGGGTATAACGTATGTGGGGTTAACATAGGTTTATCAATGGAATTTACATTATTTGGGACTAGCAAATATTGTAGCATTAGATTTAGCCCCAGTTCATCAATATCAATGATGAGAGTTCAGGTGAGTTCAACAGTTCTATAAATGAATTGTCCTTACAGCTGTGGGAAATCTACCCTCCACACTGATCTTTATAGTGAAGAATGCAAACTCACTTCTGTTGAATTTATATTTTTGAAAAACAAAAAATGGTAATGTCAAAAAATTCTAGTGAAGGATATGTGGAGTGCATAATCTTCTTTGTGGATAAAAATTGCCTATCTAGTACTTGTTTGCTTTCTGTGATCACTCTCACTGTTTTATTTTTCTGCATTCATTTCCAAAATGGTTAGATCAGGGACAGTCACAAGAAAGATGAACAAAGATTTTGAGGGTCCTTGTACAACATAGTGTTTGCATTGTTTGTGTCTCCCCTCCCCTTGGCAGAAGATTTTCTTGTTTACCTAGATAATGGGTGCTCACAAAATTAAAGGGGACCAGCAACACACCCCAAGGTAATACACCTTCTCTACAGTTGCATGCTTTCACCTTGATCCACATCTGAATTTAAATAGTTAGACCCATCCCCAATGTCTGTGTGGTGAGCATTGCAGAAATCTGTGCCTAGCATGTAAGCCTGGGTAGCCATCTCATGTCAGAACTGGAGCCAGCAGTATGAATGCAAGAGAAAGTAGTACATAAAGGAGGCTGATGTCAATTATCAATTGGCTTCCCTTTCTCATTTGGGCTTCAGGGGTGTAGGTGGGAGGCACAGGACATGGAGGTAAAATAAGATGCTCATGAAGGTTACATTTTCTAATGCCTCAAATGTATCTCATAGCCACTTGCTGAATCATGTTGACAGCTGAAAATTTGGAATGTGCTCTGCCTTGAGACAAATGTGCAAAACTGAATCCAATTAGAGTTTTTTTGTTTGATTTTGAGGTTACCACAAGGTGGAGCAAACAGCCTCTGGTCTCCCACAGACACCAGCAATATCTCCACAGATCCCTGTATCGGTGGGGTTAGAAACTTTTTAACCAAAAATGCTCAGTAATTTAAATTGAAGAAGGGGAAAATCTGAAATAATACATCAGTAGACTGACATGCTGGCATCAAAACAGAAGGAGGAGGATGTCTGAACCCCTCAACAAAGCCCAAGACCTCCTCAAGAAGCCAGAATGCTAGGAAGCGCTGAGACCAAAGTTACTGCTTACTGTGTATCACTTGAGCCTCATGATGAAGTGGTTAAATTGTAGTACTGCAGTGAAGACTCTGTTCGTGATGTGAGTTCGACACTGAGTTCAGGGAGCCAGCTTGAGGTTGACTCACCTTTCCATCCTTCCAAGGTTGATAAATTTCATACCCAGCTTGCATGTGTGTGTGTGTTGTAATGTGTATAATTAAATTGTTAACCACCCAGAGAGTGCTTTAAGCATGATGGGACATGGGCCTTCTACTATAACTGAATATGTGTGTTCCTCCTGTGTGGCCTTTGACTGCCTTGGCCAGAATTAGTGTATTTTTTTTCTTTCCTTCCAGTGGTGCAAATCTCACTGCCTGCTGGTTTTTGTACAACTGCTGGAAGGGTGCCTGTGGAGAGAAGTAAACTCCTCTAATCTACAGTGCCTTCCAAACTGTTGTAGGCATCTGTCAGTCTCGAGAGACTATGGTAACGTCCTCTGAATAGAGGTCTTGGAAAAGCGTCTACTGTGGCTGAGAAGGCCAATTCGAGAGTGACAATCCCTTCAACACTGAAGACAAATACAATCTGTCCCCTGTCCAGCTCCCTGATTTTGCTGGTTTCGGGACTGCCTCTTTGCCTCAGCCTGCTGAACAACTGTCTCTTCAAATTGGGAGAGGCCGTGCTGCACCACCTGCCTCCAGGCTGAATGCTCAGATGTCAAGGTTTCCCATCTGTTGAGATCCATTCCTAAGGCCTTCAGATCCCGCTTGCAGATATCCTTATATCGCAGCTGTGGTCTCCCTCTGGGGCGCTTTCCCTGCACTAATTCTCCATACAGATCTTTTGGAATCCGACCACCAGCCATCCTCACAACATGCCCAAGCCAACATAGACGTCGCTGTTTTGGTAATGTATACATGCTAAAAATTCCAGCTCGTTCTAGGACTACTCTATTTGGAACTTTGTCCTGCCAGGTGATACCAAAAATGCGTTGGAGACAACACATATGGAATGTGTTCAACTTCCTCTCCTGCTGTGCACAAAGAGTCCAGGACTCACTGCAGTACAGGAGTGTACTCATGACACAGGCTCTGTAGACCTGGATCATGGTATATGCCGTCAGCTTCTTATTAAACCATACTCTCTTTGTGAGTCTAGAGAACATGGTAGCTGCTTTGCCAATGAGTTTATCCAGCTTGACATCTAGAGAGAAAGTGTCAGATATCATTGAACCAAGGTACACAAAATCATGAACAACCTCCAATTCTTGCGTGGAGATGGTAATAGAGGGAGGTGAGTCCACGCCCTGGCCCATGACTTGTGTTTTCTTTAGGCTGATTGTTAATCCAAAATCTTGGCAAGCCTTACTAAAATGATTCATAAGTTGTTGGAGCAATGGGCAACAACAGCTGCATCATCGGCGAAGAGGAAGTCCCGCATGCATTTCAGCTGGACTTTGGTCTTCGCTCTCAATCTAGAGAGATTAAAGAGCTTTCCATCTGATCTAGTCCAGAGATAGACACCTTCTGTTGCAGTTCCAAAAGCGTGCTTCAGCATGATAGCAAAAAAGATCCCAAACAGTGTTGGCATGAGGACACAGCCCTGTTTCACTCTGTTTCGGATGTCAATGGGATCTGATGTTGAGCCATCAAAAACTACAGTGCCCTTCATTTCCTCATGAAAGGACCTGATTATGTTAAGGAGTCAAGGTGGACATCCAATCTTGCGAAGTATTTTAAAAAGGCACCTGGAGCCTCTTCAGCACAACACGGGCAAGCAGCTTCCCTACAACACTGAGAAGAGAGATGCCACGGTAGTTATTGCAGTCGCCCCTGTCGCCTTTGTTCTTGTACAATGTGACGATGTTTGCATCCTTCATGTCCTGTGGTACATGTCCTCCACCTTCCCTCCAGCAAAGACAAAAGATTTCATACAGCTCGGTGGTAATGATCTCTTTACAGCACTTCAGCAGGGATGTTATTCTTCCCAGGTGCCTTGCCGGAGGCGAGGGAATCCAAGGCCGCTTTTATTTCTGCTAAAGTTGGTTCGCTGTCCAACTCTTCCAAGACAGGCAGGCACTCGATGTTATTTAATGCCTCTTCAGTTACTACATTCTCTCTAGAATATAGCTCAGAGTAGTGCTGCACCCAGTGTTCCATCTGCTGTGCTCGGTCCTGGATGATCACGTCTGTAGCAGCCTTCAAAGGAGCAGATTTTTTCAGTATTGGACCTAAAGCCTGCTTGATACCGTCATACATTCCCTTGATGTTACCTGTGTCCGCTGCTATCTGTATCTGAGATCCGAGTCTGGCAATCTCGTCTCTTGCAGGGCAATAATGTCCATCTGCAGCCTACTCAGTTCCATGTCGATTACAGCTGTCTTGCGCATGTTGCCTATTTCCTGCAGGTCGTCAGAAAAGCCAGGGGTCATTGTCTGAACATTCCAGGTGCCCAACTTTAGGGCAGAAGTTTTCTTATGATTATTGCATGGTGCAGGTTTATCATTCTGCTTGTCGGCTTTCACCCTAAACCCCACGCACCCCATGAGGTTAACAGACTGTGGCGAGGCAGCACCTTACTGGCTGGGGGCTACCCAGCTTAAGGCGGGCAGTAGCTACCTAGTGAGGTGCAATGACTTCTCCCACCATTGGACGTAGCCCCTGGCGTCATGCTCTACGCCAATCGAGCAAAGACTTATAACCGGTAACTGCTACTTCCCGTGTTGTTTCGACACTGTATGCGAAGCTGGAGTGTCCTCTCCAGAGCATGAAGCCTGGGTAAAATAATATGGAGGATAGACCCAAGCAGAAAATCCCCCCTCTCCATGTCACTGAAGTAGTCCAATGGAAAGGCAAGAGCCAATACAACTGGTTCCGGCGACGTCACAGGAGTTGCCAGAACGTCACAAACTGCCTCCAGGACTCTGGCTCTGGATTTTGCCTCGAGGTTAACTCCTGAAGCCTTTTCCATTGGTGGATATACCCAGAAGGCAGTGGAGGCTTCCAAACTAATGACACAGTATAACCCTCACCCCTTAGCTGTTCATGTCTTCCTCATTCACAGGTATGCTCATTCCACCAGAGATTGAAAACAGCACTAATAACGTTTCTGACATGGACAAAGATCAGGCTGGAGTTTCACCAACATGGCACAGGAGAGGTCGACCCCAGGCAGTGTGCCCAAGTAGGGTATGGCGGCCTATGCACATCACAACTAACAACTTTATGACTGTTTATTATTAGATGCCTTTGTTCTGATTGGCTAGAACCAGGTTGGGTTGTTCCTCCAACCAGAAGTGCTTCGATTATCAGAGCTTAAAAAAAAAAAGGTCTGGACCTTCTCCACCCCTACAGCTCCATGTGCTCTCTGTAGGGATGGGAAACCCTATGGAGATACATTTTCAGTTGATATGCAGGTCCATAGAAAAGAGGGAATTTAACTCCTATCCATCTTGCCATTGGCCAGTAACACAAACTTTAACCCTACACTGATGGTTTTGTTTTGTTTTAGGTTGTCTTTCCCCAGGAAAGGAAAAAGTAATTGCCATGAGATTAAACTCTGTCTGCTTTTATTTATAAAATCCCTTCTCCCTCCTGATACACAATAGCTTCCTGTTGGCAAAGAAGAAGTCAAAATAAATAACTAGCAATGATGTATGGCCCAGGATAATTAATTCACCTTGTGCTTAGCAGCTGCAGAGTGACTTAACAAAGACAAGGAGAAAGCCCAATCAAAAGGAAAAGTAGCTATTAATTTAAACAGTAGTGGCAAGTGAATGCATCTTTGAAAATATATTTAACATGACAAGCACAGAGTTCTTTTAATATGAGTACTCATCCAAAGCGGTTATTTCCACCACCCATACCTGGAGGGGTAACCATATTAATCTGATGAACTGTAACTCCTTAAATGGTTAAATTTGAAGGATCTACCAGTTCTGGTTCTTTTTTGAGTCCTTTCTGGTGACAGAGAAAACACTACCAAATGATACCAAATTATCTGTGTTTTGGGTAGCATAATATACTTAACTGTGCTTAAGTACTAGAAGAGAGTTTGTGGTATATAGCTGATAATGTGTGACAGGCACCTCTGAATCTGCCGTAATTTAAAGTGGTTCTTCATAACCATTGTCATGATGATGGGATATGTAATCAGAGAAATGTAAGATGGAGTCAGACAGGTTCTGTGTGAAGATGATTTGAGAGACATTGGAATGTGTTTTTCTAAGTGCCATGAGAATGTTTTCCTGAAGACCGTTACAGCCTGGTTCGAGGTAGCGTGAAGGCTGAATTGAGAGGCCCGTGGAAGACTCAACATTCTGAGCTAATTGGAGAAGAGATAAACAACACCTGGACTCTCATGGGAATTAGGGAAGGAGGAAGGTGGTACAGCCTCTTAAGGTTAATTGGTTAACAGCCAGAATTGTCAAGAAGAAGGGAGGAGTTAGAGAATTTAGAAAAATGGACGATGGGTTATGTGAAAGTAACTGAAAGTGATTCTGATGGTTTGTGTGTTGTTCTGATCTGGATTCGATTCCATGAAGGAGAGAGGATGTAAGTAAGGAGAAAGAAGGAGGTGGGGCTAGCCCACTATAGCCCACCTGAGTTCAGCTTATTAGTGTTTATTATTTTAATGGGAAATAGTTATTTTATTTAACTGCAATGATCTTTGAATATGTTCTTGATGCTAACGCTTGTGCAATATAAACTGATTCTAATGAAACTCTATTTTTCTAATAAAAATTAATTATAAAAATTCTACAAAAGGACTGGTCTCTTGAACAGCAGGGTCTGGCTAAATCCAGGAGGTGGAGAGGGCCACAAACTAGCTATCTTTTAAGAGTCCTACCTAACTGAGCTTTAGTGAGTTCTAAGGAATCACAAAGTCTATGTGTCTGTACTTGCAAAGTACTGGTTAAGAGTAAAGTGTTCTTTTAAGGTCAGACTTGTTCAAAGGGCTTACGCTACGCACTGCTGAGGTCTTGGGACTTGCCCAAGCTAGGTAGGCAGCCTGACGAACTCTCTGACCGAGTGCAACTTGCCCCTTAGGGGGATCTAGTGCACCACAACCATGACATGTAATGCCATGTAATCATCCTCAATAGACAGCAAAGCTTAGGTCAAAATCCTGGTAACAAAAGCGATACCCACAAGGTCAATTACACAACAGTCTTCCCCTTCAGTTGTGCATCTTTTGGCGACTTCAGCATCTAATGCTGGCCCTAAAGTTTAATTTTTCTCCAAACTTGTTTCAGAAATGCATATGGAAAAATATAATTCAAAAGAGGTGTGACTCACTGGGAAAGACAATAATACTTGGAAAAGTTGAAGGCAGCAGGAAAATGATGAAGATTGAATATGAGATGGATTGACTCAGTAAAGGAAGCCGCAGCCTTGAATCTGAGCGGGGCTGTTAATGGGAGGTCCTTTTGGAGGTCACTAATTCATAGTGCTGCCATGAGGGAATTCACTTGATACAGCATTAAAAAAACCCAGCTTACAGCACAGCTTCACAAGCTAGCAACGCAGGATCCTTAGATCCTCAAAGGATTTGGCAAAGAGCCATATTTCAGCTTGGCACCAAAATGACATCAATACTAATTAGATCTCCAAGGGAAGTGCATTTCACAACCAGTGTCCCACAGCAGAGAAGTATCCCAGTAAGGGGAGCCTGATTAGTTTGACAAGCAAATGAATTACCTAGAGGTTTAGCGGGCCATTGCCTACTAGCAATCACTGGAGTGGACACTTATCCATTGCGAAAACTTTAGTCCAGCATCGGAGAACATGTGCAGGTCCAGAGTACATTGGATCACAAATCCCATGATCCCAACTCACTGGTTGTGCTATCAAAGCTGATAGGAACTGCAATCCAGCAATATCTGGAGGACCAGACATTTCCTATCTCCCCTCTAGTTCTTGTTTTCCTGAAATGAGCAGCAGGGAGTTGAACCATACGGCTAATAAGGCATCCAACTCCACAATTGTGTGGTTCCTTATGATTTAGCGACTCTTTCCTTTATTTATCTGTAAAGAATATGTATTTGCCCATTACAGGTGTGTGAGGGGGAACATATATACTTGCAACAGAGCAGTGCCTGAATAGAGGCTCGGACACATGGTTGAAAATTATTCCTCCAGGACAAGATGAATCTTGCTAGTGCCACTGAGACTGCCCGCTTCTTCCCCCCTGTGTTGGGGCATGAGTGACTAGCTTTTCATGTTCTGCACCCTCCTGCTGCCAATGGCTGTGCACACCACATCCTTTTACACTTTAACTCCCTGAATGATAGAGTCATTCTCAGTGCATCAACACTGTGTTGGAGTGCTGTGTTTTCCAGCACACTCTTGGGTGCTGTTAGAAGATGCCAAATGTTCTTCTTCATACATACAGTGGCGTCCGAGAGCTGATGATTTGTTCTCTTGTCTCCTTTTTAAAAATCAGGGTTTGTGTACAGTGCAATAACAAGTTCAGTTGTTGCCTTGCGCTATAGGCTAATTTTGCTAGCAGTGCTATGACCACAAAACAATAATAAAGTATAGGTACAGTATATGTTTCCTTCTCCCCCTGTCTAATGTTTCCTTCCTGTTTCCTTCTCCCCCTGTCCTAATGAAGCATTAGGTCAGAAACAAGATAACCCTTATTCAGTTGGTTAATTCCAACTGACTCCCAATACAAAACTAACATGCCAGAAAATAGAGACACAGTCGCTTCAGATCATCAGAAGGAATGGTGACCAGGGTCAGTGAGCAAAGTCAGGGCTATGCCTATCATGAGGCAGATGAGTTGGTATATATAGTCTGATAGCATATATCCTTATACGGTATGAGACGTTGATTGGCTTGGGGTCCTCTTCTGTTTCCAGCAGCAAAACATCTTGAGCCAGTTCAGAACAGAACCAAAAGTTTATGTCAGTGCAACAGAGGCAGTGGAAAGACTCTTTTGAGGGATGTCTTCCTCAGACCTTGGGAGATGTGTTTGGGAGATTCTGAGACTACTTCTTCGAAACAGCTAAAATGTTTAGTATTTTTTTCTCCCGGTAACTGTCTCCCTAGTGTACCATCGCTTCAGGATAAAACCAGAAGGATGCATTTTCCCTCTGATTAATATGTTTTCCTCCCACAGAGATTTTTTGCATGCATCATCATTTCACACTTACAAATTAAGCTCATATTTACCTTGCACTGACCAATCAGAAACAAAGAAAGATATATAGCTGAGGAAAATCATGTGCTGTGACTAGAAATGAGGGTATTTGTATTCGTATACGAATACCCCCCCCCCAGATGGACATAACGAGGGTCCAGCCCCCTGGGGCCGGACCATCCACTCACTGTCTGCTGCTGTTGCGGGCTCCGTGCTCCCTTCCTATCGCTCCGTTGCTCACGATGGATTAGTCACTCCTGGCAGGAGGTGGGACGACGAGCCTCTCTGCCAGGTCGAAGAGTGGCTCGCTGACCACAAGCTCTGGAGTGATAGGAAGGGTGTGCGGAGCTCGTGGCAGCAGCAGACAGTGAGTGGATGGTCCGGCCCTAGGGGGCTGGACCCTCGTTATGTCCATCTGGGGGGGGTATTCGTATATGAATACCCCCATCTCTAGCTGTGACAAACAGGCATCTTTCATCATCTGAGGGAGCTCTTCTTCTAAATATGTACTAAGTGTATCACATTGGCACAATGTGAAGCTATCATCTACCCAACTCTCCGTGGCAATCAGGATAAAAGAACATTAGTACAGTCACATCTCTGCTGCTCCTTTAGCTATATTATAGTGGGCAGACTTGAGTAGGCCACTGCATACAAACGGAGTATTAGGATGACCCTGCCTAGCTATTGTCATCTTACCTTAGAATGTGGCCCTGCCTGTAAAAGTGTTGAACTACAACTCCTGTCATTCCTAGCCAGCATGGTAGCTACTTCAGTTCAACACATAAGAAGTGGGGGAAGCTGCATTATAGAAGGTGAGGTGGGACCACTGGTAGCATGGAACAGGATGTTGTTAACTTGTTTTATGATTATTGCATTTTTCCTTGTCCTGAATAGAGAGGGGGAATCTGGAATTGTTTGTTTCTTATCCTAAAATAAACAGGCTAGTTTGGGGTGCTGTGGACCTTTATTTGGGTGTGGGCACTATTAACTGCTCCTCTGTCAGAGGTTACCACTCTTGGACATTCTTGGATTCAGCTAGTGTGCTGCTAGCAGGTATATCCATAACCATGACAGCATGAAAAAAGAAAATGGAAATTGCTACGTTGATACTCACGCATGCCTGGTTCAGATATTCTGTTATATGCAATTGTGTACACATAGGAATCAGAGCCTGGGCATTTGATTTTTTAAAAAATATAAGACCCTCACCCCCAGTATCACCTGACCAGCATGGCCTATAGTAGCAGTATCACTGTGGCTTGTTAACAAAACCTTGAGACAGGCCTGCTGCCACTGAATCACCTTAGTTCCCCCCCCCCCCCCAGTTAGCTTGGTTTATAGTGGCACAATCACAGTAGGGTTGTTTGTTACATGGATAGCACTTTCTACAGCAATAATATCAAACTAAAAGCCCTCAAGATTCTGGTCCACTACTTCAACATTAAGCATGGAAAAATATTGCACATAGTTCACAGAATGGCCATGTGCTCCATTTTACCAAAGATGAGTCCTCTGTTTGGAGATGTCCACTATTTGAAGGGCTGTGCAATCCAAATCCAGTTTAAAGATATAAGAACCAGAAGAAAGGAAAGTAGGAGCTTTGAAGTTGCTGTCAAAAGAAGTAAGTAGCTGACGGAGCAAAAAGATCAAATATTACATCGGCCTAAATCCAATGTCACAATTGACATGCCCGCATGGTGGAACACTCTTTCTTTCCTCTCCCCAGCCTTCCAGCTCTAAGCCTCTGAAGACTATCTTGGGATAGTTTGCCAATCCTCCACAGCATGCTTTTTGAGTGCATGGGGAGCTTGTGTGGGAAGGCAAAACTGTCCCTTCCAACATCTGTGGTGTCACAATTCCACAAGCAGAAACCCAGCGATGAATATAGCCCATTAATGATTTGGAAACTAAGGAAATGTTTCAGTGGCTGACTCTTACCAATTGCTGAACATTCATCTCATGTTTGAGTTAGTATGCATGATATTCAATTTCTTCTTCATGTTCGCCCATTTTTATAGTTCTATTATCATACAGCCTAATCTGAAGGACATTTGTTCCTTCTTTCTTATGAATATAACTGTTGTCAGTGTCTTTCACTCAATGCTGTTGAAGAAGACTTTTTTAAAAAAGTATTCTTAAATACAGCTCCGTTAGCTTCTCATTAGCAGAAAAGGGAGAACTTGCCAATATGAAATAAAAACTCTTCCGAGACAAAGCCCAGGTATAATGGTGAACTTTTACATAATGTTTTAATGAAATTCAGCCCAGAATACATTCCTTCCAGCAGAAGTTCTTGCCTGGTCTGGAACCCAGCCAGAAACTAACATTTGGATTTTGTTAGTATATGAAAGGAAGAGATGATGATCCAGGCACCAGTGAGCTACCTAGAAGTTCAGCTCTGTGCTGTATTCCATATATCCAGAGGGAACAAAGTGTTCTCTTATCTACATACATACAGTAGTGCTTTTCTACCCAATGTAACTTCAGTGTAGTTATAACTACTAATTGATAATATGTGTGAGATCCTCATTCATCAGCTCCCTAATCCCTGTGTTTACAATATTTAAAATACTCATGTGAAAATTTACCTCTTATACTCATCTTGCATTTCCCTGATGGCGATTATTTCCATGCAGGAAAAAGAAAATATATGGTGTAGATCATAGAATGTTAGGCATTCAAATATTAAGTACTGTACAAACCCAATGAATGACCTATTCTGTTGTTTCTTTAATATGTTCATTTCAGAGTGGTGATTCAATAGATATTTACAGTGATGTAGCCTCACTCTCTTCACTGGAATTGTTTTACTTAAATCCAACTGTTATTCTAATGAGAGTAGACCCATTGAGTGAAAAGGACTTGTTAAAACCAACATTCATGTAAGTCTCTTTGATTTGGTTGTTTCCTTCTAATTGGGACTAACAACTGGATTTAGCTCAAGTTATAGTATGCAATCCCTGGAAGAAAGTTCTGATAGTTTTACAGGGATGAACTTGAAAAGAGAAATATTGACTTGATCAGAGTAACTTGAAGATTCCAGCATTGTAGTGGGGTTAAAACCAGGATGCAAAATGTTACTATGCAAGATTATGTGTTAGTGTTAATTTATTTTTAAAAAATAATTATTAAAAAATTAATGTGCTAATGATTAATCATGTTATTAGAGCTGCTGCTTTTAAAAGGTTTTAACTACTAAAAATACAAACAATCTAATATTCCCTAGAATAGCTCCAATAGTTGTTACATTATTTTTGAAACTAATATTGTTCCCCCCCTCCCCCGATGTTCCAGGTTCTGTTTTCAACTCATTTCTTTCTAGTTGGCTAGACTGGGTAATGTAAATGCATGCAGTTTTATATAATTTATAGAATTAAAAAGAAAAAACCTTACAGAAGCATTTGTCACTTCTCTGTCTCTTAACTGCAAACAAGAGCACAATACTAAATCACTGGGATGGGGCAGTGTGATCTTCAGGAGCAGCCCTGTGATACAGGAGAGGCTCCAACCTCTTTCCCATTTCGACAACACTATTCAGTAAAGAGTAATGCTTGGAGGTTAAAGCAACTGTCTATCCCAGTGATCTGCAATGTGTGCGCGCAAGGCTTTAATCTTTAACAGGGAAAAGTAGTTGGGTTAATATAAAGGCTTCCCCATATTCCAGCAATCTGAAGTAGGAGCTGGGGTAGAAGAGTGCATGCATATGATACATGTGTGCATATATGCATGGTGCGGTGCATTGGTATTTCTGGGCATGTACCTGTCTACATGTTGCTGGAGGGCACATGGCCGCCCACCCAACAACTTCTGTAGTCCTCAATCTAAGGAATGTCATTCAGTTCATAACCTATCCACTCAAAGAACCAGAGAAATATATCAGTGCACAAACTGATTAGTATATTGTTTTTTAAATTCCAATAACTTTCACAAGACCTCAGTTTGTAGCAACTGCTCAGTTCCACTGTAAACCATCTGGGCTTCCTGCTTGTCATGGAAGTCATATTGCTAGCAAGCCAGCGATTGGGATGATGCCCTGTGACACAAGGCATATGTCAATCAAGCTATATTGCTTTTGGCTGAGTTAGAAAATTGTTGGCTCTTTACATAAATCCCATAGTATAAGCTTCCCCAAGCACAATGAAATGAACCAAGGACGTTCAGGACCACATTGTCCCAGCCACCCAGCTATTATCACGGTATCTAGGCAGTTTCAAAATACCAATCAGAGCTGCTGACGTTATAGCCTTTTCAAGAGCACTAGTATATAATTTGTATTGAAAGTTTGGCATTAATGACAAGCAAGTGGGCTGTGACTCAGCTGTTGGTGTTTATATTTAAAACTAATTCACAAGCTTTGTTTTAGTCTGTCACATTGGTGAGACAGAGGAGAAATATTCAGCAGCATGACAGAAAGTGCTCAACTTGTGCCAGCTTGGCACTGAATGGCAGATACTTGGCTTGCCGAACACTATAAGGCATTACACATGTGCTGGGAATCAAAGAATGGCTCTATGCCTAAGAAAAATAGCGCACAATGCTGAAACATAGCCTTATACGTTTCTGTGCAGAACTGAGCTACTGAGAACATCTTCTGAGGTGTAATAATACAGTTTTTTTTCTGATGGAATTCAAAGTAATTTGAAAGCCAATCTCTTCCTTCTGATTTGAGTGAGGTTTGGGCTACAGTCCACCAATCCCTTCCTGTTCTTCAGCCCCATTACCAGCAGGGGAAATGGCTCTGGAGTAACAGATTAGTCTTTTTTGGACTTGAACAGAATGCTTGGCTGTAACCAAATAATTGATATCAAAGGGTGCTACCTGATGCATTTAACACTGTGACTTCTAGCAGTCCTGCAGGTTCTGCTGTAAATTTGTTTTCTACAATAAGGATTTAAAAGAAGAAGAAGTGCAGCTCTGGGAGTAGCCGCAACTGAAACACATGTTGATTATTTCTAAATAAACCTGTCTCACATCATGCTATGCAATTAAGAGAAACAAGTACAATGCTTGGATTTTATCTTTGTAAAGTAACTTCTCTGAATGAGGATGGCGCAGAAGCTTGAATGGGGGTGGGGGATAGAATTGAAATAGTTGCCACTGCCTTTGTGTAATTATGTTGATCTCCAGCTCCTGGGAAGAACATGGTTCATTTCTAGGAACAACTCTGCTTTGAGTACTTATTCCTGGCAGTAGCGACTTGGAGCCAGAAGATAAAACAGCTGTGCTGCCCTGTTCTTCTTGTTCTAACTCTGTACCAACAGGCATTTCCCCTTCACTTTTTGTTGAATTCCCCTTGTCTCTTCCAGTCAAAAACAACTGGCACTTGTAAACAAGGTACAGTCTTAAACATCCTGGGCAGATGTTGTTCAACAGCAAAACCAAGGAAATAGAACACTGGTGCTTACTCTGTCCTCCAACCACATTACTTTTCAGAGAAGACCTTGATGTGGAAATCACAATCTCTGGCTCTCCTTGTGCCAGAGATTTCCTAAGCTTTTCTTTTGGAAAGTGTAAAGCAAAGAACAGGAAGCAAAACTCCAGAAGAGAATCAACTTCATTCTTTCCAGGTCCCTGCTCCATTCTCTAATTTACTGCCAACTTAATTCTACCTTCCCGGCTTCTCTCTCCAGACATTCATCAACAATCAATGGGAAGATATTTTATTTCCCCACAACACAGTTACGTCTACCCTGTGGGAATATTCCAGTTCTGAAACTGAAATGGAAAGCATGATGCATGCCCCTGCCCTCCTCCACAATGCACTTTATAAACTGTGAGCAATAGGAGTTGCCCCCTCTTCCATTCAAGCAGCCTTCATCTAAAATAAACATTACGCACCTAAGCCAATGTGTTCCACAAATAAGCACAGAGATGAAGATATATGTCAATATATACAATACAGGGTCATAATAACTCATCGTAAGCCACATGATGTGCAAACTGTAGAATAAACTTACCCCCCAAAGATTTTCCTTTCAAGTAATGGTCCATGAGGGGGAAAGAGAGTCTGTTATTGAGATGTTTTTCATTTAGTTCCCAGGTATGGGAGGAATTTTGCCTTTGCTTTTTTTTTGTATAAAAAACAACAAGAGATGTACTCTGGCTGTTTGAATCGCATCCCAAGAAAGCACTGTTTACTCCATTCTCTGTCCACCGAACTCCTCCAGAACAGTCACATTTTGTGTAAACACAGGGTCCTTTTCACAACAAGTCTGTCAGTTGGAACGATCCGAATCTCTGTTTTAAAATGCAGCATCCTTTTTGAACATCCGAATTACACCCGGGAAAAAGAGGAGTCGGGGAAGAAGGGGGAAAAAAAGGCTAGGAGAACTCTTTAATCACCCGGCTACCAGCTGCTCCTGCCGCCGCCGCTGCTGCTGCTGCTTCTGTTGCTTTGAGTCTTGCCTAGCAGAGTATACTCCTCTCGGGCTCCCTCCTCCTGTCTACAGAACTATCAAGGCGGCTTTGCAGGATTATGATTGGCAGAAGCAGCCAATTCCTCCAGCTAATCATCCTCAAGGTTTTCAAGGACTAGAAGTGGGTTGTGATGTCATCCCGACCCTGCCGTGTGTGGGGTTACACACGCCACACATTCCAGAGGCGGCTAATTCCGAGGTCAGCTGTATTCTGCTCACACCCCAGTGATTGATCAGCTCTTCCTGAAGGATTTGCATGATCTGTCATTGTAGGGTTGGACCACCTTCCATCCGAACCTGCCGGCCTTCCCCTCCAGGAGTGGGAAAGGCCACTTGCAGCTTTTGACAACAGGGAACCCGAGCTGTGCAAAGAAAATCAGAGAGAAATGGAAAGTTTGAAGAGTGGTTTTTTTTTTTTCCGTGTGGTGAAAAAGAGAGCTAAAAAGCATGAGGGAAAAGCAGAGTTAGGAGCATCGCACTTGCTGAAGACTGGCCGGGTCTCACCTTTCTCCTGCAGAGAATTCAGAACAAATCCTGGGCACCATTTTCATCCAGAAAAGTTACAAAGGGGGTAGGTTTCCAAACAGTGTGTGTGCGTGCGTGCACGCATGTGTGTGTATGCATCCACACACATCCTCCTTGTCCACCTGTTTTCTGTACAAAAGCTCAGCCTATCCTAAATTCTGAGCCAAGAAATCCTAAATTCGATGTGGCTCTGATAAAATAATCAGAATGGGGTAGGGAGCAGAATAATTTGTTCTTCTTCTTTTGGGGTAGAAATTTGTACCCACATATCGTAGTGTAAATCCCATTTAAATCAGTAGGGTAAACATGCATAAGGTTGTGTGGGCATAAGAAGAGACCACTAGATCAACTCCTGGTCTGTCCCTCTGCCAGCATTTGAGTTTTCATCAGATGCTACCAAAGATTTCCAGTTGTGCTTTTTAATCTGAAGGAGCAGAAATGACTTTTTAAAAAAAGAAAAGAAAAGAAAAGACAAGACAAAGGTTTTCAAGATGATAGAATTTTCAAGATGATAGAATAATAAAATTCCCATGCCCAATGCCAGTGTGTGTGTGTGTGTGTGTGCAATTTCTAGAAAGAATTTCATTTGCCATTGGTTCACTCACAACCTAGTAATATGGGGTATACAGTATGATTTGTCTCACTGTGATATAGTCATATCATTAGCTTGCATGGGGGTAGCAAACAGCATGAATGTTGTAAGCCGCCAAGAGACCTTTGGGTAGTGTGGGCAGCATATAAGTTAAATAAATAAATAAATAAGTCCCCATTCCATCCTGCCATCTGCTGGAACAGCTACAATAATTTATTTATTTCTTTATTTATTAGACTTCTACCCCGCCCATCTAGACCAAAGGTCTACTCTACAATAAGTTAATGAAAATGCACTAAGCTTGATCCACTATAAAATAGAATCATATCCATTGCCAAGCAGAGGATGTTGCTTTAGCTTTGATAGAACAAGTCCAGAAAATGGCATTAGAAGGCTTTAACTATTATATCTTTATGCCACTTCACAGCAGAATGTCTGAACAGCTGAAGGAATGTGTCTGATTAATCCGGACGTTATATTGATGACTCCTTATAGGAGAGTTCCTGGGATCTGGTGGACTTGATTATTATGTGATCTTACTGATTCTCCAAAGCATACACAATCACAACCTGTGCATGTGTCACACTTGAGTAAGCAAAAGTACTAGATTTTAGTCTCAGTTCCCATGATGTCAGAAGCACTGTAAGAAAGTTTGGAAGTGCTCAGAAGGAATACACACACAGATTTAATAATGAGTTATGCTCAACTTCCTGTGCAATTTGTTACCCTCTCATTTCACACATTTTTGCAAAAGTCTACATAAGCATGGTTTTCTGTACTACCCAGCACTGCAGCTGTTGACTTAATCTGAATGGCTAAAAACAGAAACTGTTGTGCTATTTATCCCAAAGTTATCTAGCCTTTTCTCTAGGAAAGTTACAACCAACTCCGCCCTCTCCTACATGCTCTCATCAATTATTTGCCATGCTTTTTAAACAGGCCCTTCTCATCCTTCAGATGATCATGAAGATACTGACAAATACCTACCAAAATGTATAGACAATCATAATATTAGCATTTTCAGAGTGCTCAGAGCAACTTGCTCCATGTATTACAGAAAAGTATAAAAAAACCAAATCATAATGAAAAGCCATGTGACACCTTTAAGAGTAACAAATTTATTTCAGTAAGAGCTTTCATGGATTACAGTCCACATGGACTATAATCCACAAAAGGTCATATTGTGACTAGTAAAGGTGCCCAAATACTTCTGCTTCTCCTTTTGTTATATATGCTAGAACAGACTAATGTAGCTATCTTTCTGAAAACTGTTGCAAAAATGGATGCAACATATTGTTCCCTGATGCAGGGCAGATGTTTCTCATGGAAGAAATGTCCTAACCCTTTCCTAACACTTTCTAACTCTTCTCCTACAAGAAAACGGTAAACTCTAATTGGATTACAATAGACATCAACCAGCTCAAGAATGTAGGTCTTCTTCATAGCCTTGGTCCTAATTTCTTAAGTGGGTGGCAAACAATTGAACAGAGGGCCTTCTCAGTTGTGGCACCTCACTTTAGAATTTTCTTCTGACTTGTGCCTAACTTGATGTCTTTTCAGTGACATCCTTGATAATTTTATTTTTAAATAAAAGTGCTATGTTTTATTCTGTTTTTCTGTTGATTGCTATTATTCTATTATTTTATATACTGCCCATCTAACCAATGGTTGCTCTGGGCGATTTACAAGAAGTGCAGACATAAAACAACACAATCAACACATTAAGTTAATTAAATGAAACAAATCTTAGACAAATTAAAAATTGGTGGCAGATGAATAAAAGGCTGAAAGTCAACAATTCTTAAATTGGCAGATGTTGAAAAGCCTGATAAAACAGATGTGTTTTTAACCATGTTATTATAAAGCCAATATTCTTCTCTCTCAATTCCTTTGGATGGGTTTTCAGGGGAAAAAAATACTACAATGTAGATCAAGTTCCTTGTTGGTTCATGATAGAAGGGGTGAACTGTATTCCATCTACATGCTGTCTGTATATTTTTAGAACCTTTAAAGTATACCCGGAAGAGTCCTTTCCTCAATTTCCAAAACAGCTACATGGCTTCACTTTTAAGTTCCACTGATTAAAAGTAGGATGGAACAGAATTTCAAGCTTGTATTTTAGTGTAATTCTGAGTGCTAGGCAATTAGATGCATGGGATAGCATAGTTAATTGTGTGACTGTTATATATGTGTTAGATAGAAAACCCTCTTTCCCTCCCCAGTTCCTGCGGCATCTCCAGAAATTCAAAGATCCAAACTCCCCTACAGATTAAATTGAAGTTCAGTATACAGTCTGAACGCCAGAATGTAATATCTTGAGGTCACTTAGGCCTATTTCTCAGGCAATAGAGTAGGACCTTGTGTTTCTTTTCATGAATGTGTATAGATACACTATTGTAGATTATCCTTTATGTATCCTAATGAAGGATAATCCCACAATTTTTAAAGTCTGTTTCCATACCTGGCATTGCCTTTGAATATCTTTGTCAAGGCCGGTTCCTGGGGATAAATCACCTCACAAAAACAAAAGCAAAACCAAACAAAAACAGGATAGCTTCAGGGACCCAAGTAATAAAACTGTCACAGGCAACTGGCAACCTAATTCAAAAGAGCTTCATAACAAAGACAATCGGTTGCAAATATGAGTCTCCCATTCTCAGACTTGCTTTCAAGCTTTCAATCAGACCCCTCAGGTTTTGGGATGGACCAGCAGGAGGTTAATCTTTGCCACCACTCCTTTCTCTAGAAAATGCAGGGACTGGAGAGAACTCTGTATAATCCTTTTTCTTTCATTGTTCTCTAGTAGATTTGTTTCCTCAACAAATATATTGGTGTGAATTGAAAACTTGCAGTGGTAAAGAGTTGAAATGTGCCTATAAAATACAAACATGTTTTTAATTCAAAATTGTGTGTGTGTGCGCGCGCGTGCATGCGTGTGCAAGGAGGGGAGAGAGAGTGTGTCAAATCAGCAGCACTATGGTTTATTACAAGCTGTATGAAAAACAAAATAATCACGACATTTCGTCTGAACAAACCCTTCTTTCCACAATGCAAAATGCACCTATATGAAATTTTCCTGTCTCCCAACACTTAATCTCTTGTTCCCTTCTATTGAAGTTTAAAATCTGACACCCCTGTGGGTGGATCAACATTTTCTATTTTGTAAGAAAACCAGGTTTTCAAGACCTGTCAGGTTCCTCCACCCCTTCTCCCATGCTTGGCTAAATATCTGCCTTGCTCATCCTTGGAATTTAATGGGACATCAATAGAATGCAAGAGCACAGGTTCTCCTGCTGAAGGATTTCAGCCAAATGCTTAAGATTGCCCTCTGAAATTTGTTTTAGGCTGGATGCTAAAATCAATGCACTTAAGTCTGTCCAAAAGCCTTGTTTCTTAGCAGAATAGCTTATCAGAGGGAAAGAAGACTCAAACATAAAACAGCTTGTGTAGTAATTTGTACTATGCAAATTATATTGTCCAGAATTTACACCAGCTTCAATGGGATGCAAAGCACCCCAACACAAATTTTGGGATGCCTTCAGAAAAATATATTTTTAAAAAATCTTAGGGTATTCCTCGATCTTGCCTCTGTCATGAGCTTCTACTTTTTTTGTGCCAGTTGGATTGCTGTGACTTGGATCAGCTCCAGCCTGTGTGATCACTGAAACCAAGGTTCCCTCTACGGTGTGCAACTGCGCGCGACTCCACCATTCCTCCTGCTCTACGCACCCACAGCCCCTTTGGTTTCACTCACGATGAAACCTCACAGGGGGTGGAGTTGCATGCACGAGGGGCGGAGCCCTGCCCATTGAGGCTCAAAATTAGAGAGAACGTTGGCTGGAATTGATCCAAAGCAAGCCTTCCGGTTTGAATTCGCCAGTCTTGTGAAGTGGTTTAATAAGTGAGCCAGTTCAGGATATTGACAAATTAACTACTTCCTCTGCTATTCCTGCTTAAGACTGTGTAGTGGACTATTGCTGATGCGCTATGTCAGTTATATTAAAAATACTTTTTCTTTGCCTCATCTTGCAGTCAAATCCATGACAGTGGCTTTGGGTCCAGGCAGTTTCTTGACTGGCCTTTTAAGAGAAGACAAAGATGGGCTGCAGGAGCAATTTACATGTGACCTCTCGGGCTTCATTTGATTGCTCTAATCAAGCTCAACCATTCCAAAACAGCCCACACTAGCTCACTCCCTGCCACTAATGGAACTGCACCCCAAGTGGCACTAGGATGGATTGCTCTTTTCCACACCACTTCAGAACATAATTCTTACTTGTCCAACTATTTTATTTCTGTGCCTACAATGTTATGGTTTTGTTGTCTCTTACTTCTGTATATGATAATATATTACTTTTATTCCACTGTATTTTAGTCCTCTGTGCTGCCCTCAAATTTGTCAGGATAAAGCATAGTTTAGTCATTTGAAAATAAACAAAGAAGCAAACCTACCAACCAGCAGCAGAATCCTGTTTATTTTTTCTGTACTGTATGTGCAATTACATACTGCATATGTTCTTCCACCAGTATTTGTGTAAGGGGTATTCACAACCACCTTACACAAGCAGAAGCCCTGATATTTTTAACAGGACTCACTCTGGCTTGTGCGGCTGTAAGCCCATGATCACACAGAACACAACACCCACAGGATAGTAATCTCTCTAGATTTCATTAACAGAATTCTGCCCTACAGAAATAATACTCCTTTTTGATCTCTCAGTGAAGGAAAAACAGAACTGGAACTCCACATGAAGATTTGTTCACTATAAACTGTTAATTGTCACTTCAGGATCTTGATTTTTCTCTTTATTTCTATAAGCTTGCTTTTTTCTACTGATTATGTTTCAGTGTGTATCATACCAACCCAGGTTATAATGTAACCTCATTATTTTGGAGTCTAGCATTTGGTTACATTTGCAAGTTTACCACCGTGATATCACAAAGCGTAAGGTACATGCTTAATGGCAACCCTGTTATAGCATCACTAGAAGGCACTAGATAGTGGCAGAGAAAGTGTGGGAATGGCAATCTGAACACTCAACACTGGTGTCAATATGTGAAATGTGTTACAGTCTTCCAAATAAATTTCAGGTGGAAATTTGCTTGAATCCCAGAAGGAGGACTGTAATAAACTGATTGTCAGGTTCAGAGTGAAAATCATACATTCTGAGTTACAGAAAAGTATATTCAAATAAAGCAGTAGTACGACCTCTGTATCTGTGGGATCAATATCCACAGTTTCATGTATATGCAGTTTTCTGCAGCCCTCTGTACCAGTGGTTCCCAACCTTGGGTGACCCAGGTGTTCTTGGACTACAACTCCCAGAAACCCAGACCAGCACAGCTAGTGGTGAAGACTTATGGGAATTGCAGTCCAAGAACACCTGGGCCACCCAAGGTTGGGAACCACTGCTCTATACAACACACAAGGGTGCCCCCTTGTGGTATTTGTCCTGCCCCTTGTATGTTGTATATAGGGTTCCTTCGTATCTCTGCTTTCAGGCATCCTCAGTAGATCGGTAGACCAATCCCCCAGGGATACAGGAGTACTACTGTACAATAATATCATTTCTGAATACACACAGAAAATGAATCTCAAAAGATGTTTGGGGATTCAGCCAACAATGGGAAAGTGGGCACTAATGACACAATTAAATGTTTATCAAAGATTCACACAGACACTCCCTTACAGCCACCTGATCTATTCTTTTATAGAAAAGGGAATTATATACTGTACTTCACTCTTTTGAGCAATGTTGTGCCATTTGAAATAGCAACCAATCATGAACACTTTGATAAGGAATGAAAAGAAGCAACAGAATCCTGTTGAGAACCTAAGCGGGGAACAATCAGAAGCAACAGCAAGCAGCTATCTGAGACTACTGAGCAATAAACCTAGCTCTGCTGATCTAATGCATGGATCAAAGAATGTGTGCTTGCAAGCTGTGTTGACTGGTGCCCATTCTGATTATGAGGGCTCCAGCAATGGAAGACACAAGGAGCAATGATAGAGAGATATGGTCAGACAGGAGGAGACAGAGGCAAAAGTAGGCACTCACACAAATGCAGGTGAGAAAGTAACAAGAAAGTATTCTCATGCAAGTGTCTGTGTATAAGTTTGTGTAAGACTTTTAAGTTCTGTGGGGCTATTTGCTTACTTAGATATCTATTGATGAACCTTGTGAACACAATGGTACAAAGTGAGTGTTTTTTTATTCACAGTTATGTAACAGACGACATAAACAATTATCATAACAACAAAATGCTACAATTTGTTCACCCAAGTCCCAGGCAACAGGACCAATACAGAAGTTGCTCGTAGAATTGCAAAATTCAAGTGTCCCTTTGAATTCAAATTCAGATAAAAATCCAAGACATCTTCCAATACTTAGAAGAATCAGCTCCACATGTGGAATCTTCAAAATCCTAAAATAAAATATCAATTCGATTGCATATAATTCATGAATTCATTATTTGGATTTACCCCTCTAACACAAACATATAGGAATTATATCTAGAGCAAGATGGTAAGAGACTCAGCAGTTTAAGTGGCAAGAGTAGCTCTGGCCTCTTCAGTCTTCACCTCTTTCTGATTCAAATCTCTTACAGCCCCACTCTTTCTTAGTCCCACCCCTTTGGGCTGAACCAATATTTGACAGGGGTCAAATTTGCATCTATGTGCACAAACGGAGAGAGAGGTGGGGAGAGAGAGAGAGAAAGAGAGAGAGAGGCAAAGACACTGCCTTACAGACACCTCATTTACTCACTCTAGAACTCACTGGGCAGCAGAAGAACACACCCAAAATTTAAAATATCCCTACCTACCTCTGCATCCATTTTCAAAGCACAGTAGCTAGCTTATTCACTGACATTCAGTCTCTTCTTTTCTTCCTGTTTCCACATATTATGAGGCTGGGTGTTCAGCAGGAAGTGACCACAGACACGCCTAATGTGAGGAAGCAGCCATGGGTTGACTTGCTGGTGTGGGGGTGCAGGAGCCTGAGCCGGGGGTGAATCAATGGGTCAAGCTTCACTAGTTGTGAGCAGCTGTGGTTCAGAGCTTCCTTCTGAAAAGTCCAAAAATCCTCCACCTAGTATGGGTCCAAGTCATGAGGTGGGGCACCTGTGGGGATTCTGGGAGCTATAGTCCAAAAATGTACCAGTTCCAAAGTCTGGTGGTGATAGCAGCCAAAATAGAAAAGGTTCATTCAGAGCTGGCCAGATTAGACAGAGTGAGGTGGCTACCTCAGGAGTCAGATACTGGCAGGCAGGGAGCCCTGTCAAGAAGTCATAGCTGTGAGAGGCTCACCCCTTTGTCCTAGGCACTTCAGTTTCCATAGCTGAAATAACTCTACAAGCCATTGAACAGGCACAAACTATTTCAAAGGTGACATGACAAGCTTGTGGACTGAGAGTGGCACTTGCCACCATGGTGGATGTGTGCTGATGATCCACAGTCAGAATGCTTGAAAATGGCTTGTATGAGTGGCTCCATGAACATATCTATTTTGATGCAACCACAACTTGCAGAGATACCAGAGTGGTGCATTGTGTGGAATTATATTATTTGCATTTATAAATTGCTATATATACATGCAGCAGTAGTAACTAGAATTATGTCTCTTTGCAATATCTTCTCTTGATAAGCGGATATACCAAATGCAGATTAAGAGAAACTCCTGTTGGAATAAACTGTCTTTTTCTTTTAAGGATACATGTCTTCCTGAAAGCAGAATATTATTTAGGAAGGCTCATAGACAGGAATCACCTTTTGATTAGCTTTTTTGTATTCCATACTATTTTTGGCTAATTTCCCAAAATGATCACTGGCACTGTTTTCACAAAAAAAGGATTTTGCCTGAATTATGGTGTGTTGTTGTTGTTGTTGTTTAATACCCTTTGGTTTATCACCTGCATCTGCCATTGGGATAGCTGAAGCATTTTCTATCCCAGCCCCCTTTTACTGATTTTTTTAAAATTTAAATCAGCCCTCTGCAATCCTGGCATCTCCAGGTATGCAGTGGGATTACAAATCTCACAACCTCCAGATTATCACCATAACTGTGCTGGCTGAGAATGATGGTAGTTGTAGTTCGATGACTCATACAGACGCTGCCCAATTAAGGGAGACTAATTTCATTATCTCATTCCAGAAGGTACTAGAGGGAATTCGTTTCATGTTTAAAAACAAGAGCAAAACCTTAAATCTTGGAGGAAAGCGAGCAAGCTGGTTTCACAATGACCTTTAAGAATAAGTAGCAGGGAATTCCAATATTGTGCTGGGATTTTTTTTTCTTTTTCTTTTCTCTTCTCTGAGCCACAAATCCTTCATGCGAGATGGCCTACAGTAAGATAGCTGATTGTGGTTCAGGGTAATATATCTCACGAAACATGCACAGGTTGCTTAAAAGTCCTTTTGAAGACCCGCATGCTTGTGCAATCCATCTAAATCTTTTTGTAATGAAAGGCACATACTTTGATATATGCATAAAAGTAACACACAACATTCTGTACACAGTGGGGAGGGTGGCAGGCTGAGGCTCAAGTCCAATCTTACCTTATTGTGAGCTGCTGTTTACAATTAAACATTTGTTGTTGTTTAAAAAAACCTATCCAAATAATGTTTAAAAAGGAGATCCAAGAATTTCCTGTGGATTTGGCAGTATCGAATGACTTGGTCCTGTTTCTGAAATAGAACCAATGCGATAGAAAACCTCAATTGTTCTCTGTTGCTGTTTTCAAAATTTAAATAACATATAGGTTTCTGTGCATACAAGGTCTGCCATAATTTGCTGCTCCTTCAGATGATTGGTCTCTTTCACCTTCCTCTGCATCCCATTTGTTTATGTATTTTTTAATATATTTATATCCTGCCTTTCTTCAAGCCATTTGGATATAAGGTGGCTAGAAAAGAGGGCCACAAAGACTTTTGAGCAGTCTGTGTATGTATGCTGGATAGTTCAATGGTTTCAGCATCTGGCTGCAGAGCCAGAGTTTGGGAGTTTGATTCCCCACCGTGCCTTCTTGATAGGGGCTGGTCTTGATGATCCCTTCTCGCTCCGTAGTTCTAAGATTATATTCTTTTTAAAAAAATCAAAATTATTTTTGCATGGTTTTTCCACAATGCACAAACTCATGTACATATTACTGAAACATTGGGGGAGGGGGGAATCTTCTGTACGACCACACTGAGATTTCTTTGCTGCTCCTATTGTTGCTCTTTTTGCAATGTTTTCTCAGTATGTGTATGTGTATTGATAATGTCAAAGAGGATAAAGGAAGTAAACAGGTAGACACATATATCCTGGAATGAATGTTACCAATTGTGTTATTTAAACTACAACTGAGAAAGAACAGAATTTAGAGAGAACTGTGGAACAGTAACACAATCAGATGGTGAAAATATTCTGATCTGTAAACCCAACCCAACCCTAACTCACAAATAAAATTATAATCTACTGCTTTTTAAACACACAGGAATAGAATGTCTATGCAATGCTTATTTATGATACCCAGTGTGGTATAGATGATACAGTGATGGATGAGACTCAAGAGGCTTGGGTCTGAATCCCTGCTCAACCACGGAAGCTCACTGGAATTGGTGAAACTACTCCTTAAATCTCACTCATCATGAAAACCCTATTAGGGTTGCTAAAATTCAGCTCTGATTTGATGGCACATAACAATGACAATAACAATGCTTGTTTGCTATTTGCAGAGCAATCCAATCACTCATTGAAGAGTGTCCTAGGTTTGTCCTAGGCCTGATAAAGTTGATCAGACTGGCGGTGGAAGGAGTGGGTGGAAAGAGAAATTGGAGAATGGAAAGAGAGATCTGACAATGAATGATTTAACATTGGAACCTCTTTTCCAGCTCCTGTGGAAACATCTGCAATGTTTACCTTTTCCTCTTCCAACAGCAGGGGTGAAGGGGATAAATTGGTGCATGGTCTCTGGCCAAGGCACAAGCCTTGTATCTATAGAGTACAAGAAATTCTTAATACTCAGAATGCCACCAACACAGGGAGAGGGAGAATTATGCTATCTCTGGAGCCAGCATAAATGATATCCCTCTCATTGCTTGCAATATGAAAGGGTAATAATGGTTTCGGTTTGGTTTGGTTTGGTTTGAAGAAGGAAATACACACACATTATCTTTTCTTCTGGTCTCCTTACCTCACCGTGGCAAGGCTTAGGATATGCTGAAGGCTCTGACAGCAGACTGTTCTAAAATGGTGGGTGGGACCAATGTGTAAAAATCCAGGAATTATCAGTCTTTCTAAATAACCATGAGCATGTCTGTTTATATAATAAAATGGTCAGATGATACTCTGTTGTGGGAAAGCCAGGTGAGATTTCCCAAGGAACTGTTGGAGATTTATTTACAACCTCACATGCTATCTGTAGTTTGAATGGCTGGAAAGGGCTTTTCTGGGCTGGGCTGATAGTCTATCTGTCCGGCACTAACTGGCTTCTCCGCTGTGTGTTCTGTTCCTCTCTTTCATCATTTGGTGGCAGTTGTTTGTTGTTATTGATCTATTTGGTTGGTTACTAGTGTGTGAGCAGTAAAGAAAGCAGTATACACATGTCTGTAATTTCAAGCAACTGTAAGTAAAGAAACTTTTTTTATTCATTTGCCTTAAAATGTCTCAGAGTGAGTTATTGAGACTTTAAGTGCCAGTTAATGAGAAAGGGGTGGGCTCTGGGAAACTTGCATATGTTCTCCTCTGTGGATCTCTATTTCTACTGTGCTGCAAAAAGAGAATTCAGAACTTTGCAGCAGGAACTACTTTTGTTGGAGGCGGTGGGGGGAGGGGAGACATTGTATTTCCTAGTAATCAAAATGAAATTTTTCATTACAGGGAAAATTTCATTTTCTTTCTGTTGTAGTTGAGATTGTACTCATACACTGGCCAGTGCTCATAACATCATGGATGGAAAGAAACAATACATCCTTCTTATTCAAAAAACACCTTTTTGTGACACCCCCCTTTTAAATGTAATTTAAAAACTTCTTCAGGAGCTGTATGCCACCCAAAATATTTTTTAAGGAAAAAAATACACACAAAAAATCAAGCATTAGCAGGGATACTAACTTCTACCACATGTATTATTTTCCTTTTTTAAAAAATTAGGGCACTGTTTCCTCTTTTAATTATTTTTTTAAGTAGCAGAAAGTTATTCCCTTACAGGAAATATTTATTTTCTTCTTGGGTTATATGTGGACAAGCCACTGACCCACTAACGTTGCACTGAGGCTAGCAACAGACATGTGTTTCTACGGTTTCACACCCACCATAATTCTTAACAAAAATTGCTGCTTCTTGTAGCAGCATAAACTGGCTTATGGCTCATTTAGATGCCGAATGTGGACTTGTGCATTCCACAACAGAACTTTGTTTCTTCTTTACTGAAATGCCACTGTATATTTTACATTAATGTTTCAGTATTCAGTTCCATTTTGTTTTGTTTTTTTCTATGATGAAAGCCCTTTTTATAGGATATATTTGCTTTCGACAAAAGTCAATACAAATCCTTCTTGCTCTAAAGAGGAATGAGGCATGCAAACCACAAAAGGCTTTCATACTATTTAACATTAAAGTATATGATTACTTCCCCTCCATTCCTTCCCTTAACATAATTAAATAATAATTGAAAATATATATGGATGACAGATTCCTTCTGTCCTAGATTTCAAAATTACAATTATTGATTTCATTCCATGAGATATATTGGTGCTTTAGCATGGGGAGCTCGATGACTTCACTTGCACTGTTGAAATGAATGTCTTAACTTGCAGTATGTACAGATATATTGAAATTATCTCAGTAGGAGCCCCCTTCACACAACCAGTGCACATAAAATTTAGACAGAATGGGGAGCATAGATAAACTAAGAATTTTAAAGGGCTACCTAGCCCGATCCTGTTTTTTACGGGGGGGAAATCCACAGTCAGCAAATGTTTTAAAAATTCACATCAAGATGGAGGCCACTCAACTACATAATCTAGTGAATCTACTGTCTATCTGTAAAAATGGGTCATATTGTCTATATTAAGACCATTGGATACAGTCCTACCATCCAGAGAAGCAAAAAACAAGCCTTTGGTATTTTCAACATATCCGTTGCCCCATCCCCAACATCCACGTTAATTCAAAGGTCAGCATAGAACCTACATTTCTATAACTTGAATCTAAAGAAATCTTCTGTATACAATTTGTATCTCAAAGTTTGCAGGTTTCTCAATGGATAAGTTGAACATCAGTATAAATGGGCCATAAGACCATTACTAGTCCCACCTAGAGTAGACCTCTTGAATCTGTGAGATTTATGCAAGTGTTGATCTACTATTCAACAGTTAATTCAGAGTCTTCCAAATGGAGCATTTGTTCTTCATTAATTACTTTATGATGCAAGTATGATACTTGAGTTTTACCCACCATTCAGACAACAGAAGGCTTGTCATGATACCAACACTGAAAGACAGTGACAAAAATCAAGACTTTCCAAACTTTTAGACCCTCCTGCAAGACATGGTTCTTTTCTTTGTTGTGGAAGCAGTTTAGTGCTTTCGAAGCTTCACGGTTGGAAGGTTTCAATATATTTGTGGCAGTGGAAGCAAAACAAACAAAACAGTGTTGAAGCCCCAGCAGAGGCTTTTTTAACCTTAAAAAGAATGTAAGGTGTTCTTTGAAGATCAAGTAATGGATTGAAACTGTACAAATGTTCACAGCTTGGTCAACGCCCCCAGTTAGAAGGTCTAAATTAGTTACAAAATCATTTTTAAAAGAAAGAAAAAAAGAAAAGAAAAGGGGAGAAGGTCCAGAAGAGAAACATAGGCGGGAAGTTGGTTTTTGAAAATAATTCTAATGGATTTTGAAAGGATTATGGAGTTCTAATGGGGGAGAAGTGATCTCCAGAAAAACAACTTTCTGAAGTGCACTTTTCCTGTGAATTGCAGTATCTCCTGCACTGTCTCTGTGACCAACTGGAACTAAGCAGAAACTAAGAATTAAAATTGAGTTTAGGCCTCTGTTCCAGCGTTTGAAATTTGGACATGTAGAGAAGCCTTTCACAGCTTACTACCCTCTATGTGTTTTCAACAACATATCCCCCGACTTTGGTCATAATGGCTAAAGCTGACAATAAAGTTCTAATCTGAAACATCAAGAGGGAGACACATTGGGAAGGGCTGATATAAAAATTGCAAACACAGCCGGCGAGTGTCTTCTTGTTTGCACAATGTGGGTGAATAGGACTGGTGAGTGCAACCAATGATAAATGGAGGACCAGCTTTATCCTGAGGCAAGAATCATAAAAAGCCACTTCAGGCAGCAATGTTTTGAAGGACACTTTTTTTTTCTTGAATTGCTTTCTCTATATGCTATTCTAAAATAAGTCAGAGTACCTGACATTGTTTTGAGTTTGCTCCTCAATTTTGTGTATATTTTCATATATTTTAAATGTCAGAGGCAAGTGACAGAAAGACTGATAACAGCAAAGATTCATGGGGGAGGGCCCAAATGTACTCTTCCAGCGTTTAGGATCACTAATCTCTCAACTATGTCTCTGTGAAGACTTTCTCCCCTATATATGAAAGATTTTCATGCACTGTTGTTAGTCAAGGAGAAGCACTGAAAATAGATACAAGGGAGCCCAACTCCCTGTTTTTTTTAAAAAAGAAACTGCCAAAGTGCATTTTGGGAGTTGTAGTTCTTTCAGAGGTACCCTCTACAGAGCCATTTAATGGGCAGTGAGACTACCATTCCCAGGAAGCACCGTGGCAGTTTCTTTCCCTTTTTTTATTACAGTAATATCAGAAAGCAAGGCTGGAGAAGGCCATAAATCTTCTGATTTAAATCTTCCCCCAGATGAGCAAAATGTAGGCATGTGTAGATGTGTGCTTGAAGGCTGAAATTCCCAGAATTCTGCTTGGGAAATTATAGGAACGATCTGGCAGTTGGAGTCCAAAAAAACCCCAAGAAGAACACACCTAAGGTTCTTGGCATCTTCCATGGTATTCCATGCTGTCAGGGAAATGCACATTTGTTACCACCTTTGTAGAAGTCAGTGTGACAGAGAAGCTTCATAACTAATTTTCTGTTCATCCATTTGTGGAAAATGATGCTCCTTTTTCAAGGGTGTGTTGCAAGCACCACGATTATAGTGACTATTCTTAGGTCCACCGATATTTTGGTTTCCCAGTCTTATATTTTTATTTCATTGGCTGAAATTCTGTTGTTTTGAGTAATAAGTCACAACTAGAGTAGGCCTGTTTGAATAACGGGAACTTAAAGAGGAGTTGACTCACCAAATCGCCACTGAGTCAATGGATCTACTCTAATGTAACTTACTATGATAAGCAACAGGACTTTAGCCAATGACTTATTCTACTGTGTCTTTTTTGTATAGATCAGAATCCTGATAGCTAGATATACATTTATGCAATGGCACAATATGCAGCAGTGAATTGCCACTTATTACCAATTCCCTTGTATTCCTGATCATAGGCCAGTTGCGTTCACTGGTGGATGATGAAGGGTGCAAGGAACAACTCATTAGCTAGTGGCAATTCATGGCTGCAGTTTACATTATTGCACTTATGTTGCCGTAACTAGCCAATAGGATTCTGGCCATTATATTTGAATATATTTTGGGGGGTCTTTTAGATGTAAATGTGATATGGAAATAAATGATAATAATTGCCCAGTGTCTCACTGTATATTTATGCTGCTGTTATTCTACTGTAATTTACAGGGAATCCACAAGTTAAGAAGTCAGCATAGGCATTTCCTAATGATGCGGAGTCATGAGACTGATATGTGATAACAAATGCCTGTGCTGACTTCTTAATTTGCACCAATTTGTAGCTGATGGTGTTACATTGGTTGGCTTTCACTAACTGGATTCTGACCACCATCACAGTCTTTATCATAATCCTTATTATCTTAGGTTTCAAAAAAATATGTTACACTGAAATCAATTATACAAAATAATACAAGGGGCCTATAAGGCAATCTTGCTCAATGAAGGAATCTAGATCAAAGGATATCTTCCAGGTGGTTGTCTAAATTTCTCTTGAATGCCCCCAGTGTTGGAGCACTCACCACCTCTTGAGGTAATTGGTTCCATTGCCATACTGCTCTAACAGTTAGGAAGTTTTTCCTGATATTCAATAAAAAGCTGGCTTCCTGTAACTTGAGCCCATTGTTGCGTGTCCTGCACTCAGGGATGATTGAGAAGAGATCCTGCCCCTCCTCTGTATGACAGCTTTTCAAGTATTTGAAAAGTACTATCATGTCTCCTTTTCTTCTTTTCTCAGGGCTAAACATGCCCAGTTCTTTCAGTCTTTCTTCATAAGGCTTGGTTTCCATACCCCTAATCATCTTTGTTGCCCTTCTCTGAACTTGTTCCAATTTGTTAGCATCCTTCTTGAAGAGCGGTATCCAGAAGTGGACAAAGGACTCAAGATGAGGCCATAACTACTGCCGATCATTTGTATTAAAATGTGTGTGTGAGGGGGAGAGAAATGGGAGAGTGTAGCATCACTCATTGACATGTTCATCAGTTGCATGTGCCAATCAAAAGGGCTTTGTAAGTAAAGGCAGGAAGAGAGACAGAGACAGATTGCTAGTATCACTGCAGCACATTGTTCCAAAAGTGGGTAAAGCAGGATGGCAATGCTTCAGATGTATCCTTTGAAGAGCCAACAGTCAGCAGGCTCATGCAAGAGAACAAACGGCCTAAAGAGTCAAAGCCTAGTTTGGCTCACAACTTGCCTAAAGGCACATAGATTCTAATAAACAGAAATCAAAAGCAGCTTTGGCAAACCAATCCCCACATCAGACAGGATCATTCTGTAACTCAAGTCAAGGCGTGCAGACACCAATTGGGGGATTTTTTTCTCTCACTCCTTGATGGCTCAGAATCAAAGAGCTCTGCATTGTAAGCTCTTGGTTTAAGAGCTTAAGTGATTCTTTCTAATTCCCCCCTCCTCTTTCTTCTCCTATGTTATATTCAAACATGTTAAAGGGCTTATAAAGTGCCTTAATGAGACAGACAGTCATTCCAAAGGGAAACTCCTTCAACGTATCCATGGAGGAGGATCTTTTGCCAGCCCAAGCCTCTTTCTAATAAAAGGTAAAACTACAAAAGGCATTTTTCAAAGGTGAAACTACAAAAGCGTTTATCATTTCCTTTCCTTTTTTGCGGCAATCCAGATATCAAGCTTCCACTGCATTTTATTGATCATTTCCCTCCATGCTGATTTTTACAAGGGTGGCAATCTAATTTGAGAATTTGAAAAAAAATATATCCACAGTACAATCCTTTTGCCAGAATCCCCAATAAAACGCACACACCTACCACGGCTAAATTGCTTCACATCTACAGGTGGGCACGAACTGTTGATTCGGTTGTTTCTACTAGTTTGTTTAGTGGCCAGACACTTCAAAATCCCACCACCTCCAGCAGGCACCCACTTGGAGGCAGTGCCCTGGCTTCCCTGCCCCACCACCTCTGGGCGTTGCCTCTGAGTGGGCTCCCGCTGGGGGAGGCAGGGCTTTGAAGCTCCAAACACCGCTAACAAACAGCACAAACCACCCAATCAGCAGGCCATGCTCATTTCTATTCACATCCATTAAAGTAGCACCACTTTGAAATCTTAGTTTGTTATTAGCTATTTCATTTCATTTTATATATTAGGGATCCTGGCATAGTTTCTTTTCAGTATGTTTTCTGTAAGTAAAACCACGATGCATCTCATTCATTACTTCTTTTCTCTAATGTGCCCTTTGCATGGTGCCCCCTCTCCCATAATTTTAAGCACTCTAAGGATGTATAAATCCTCTGTTTCGGTGTTGTTGTGTTTCTTCTAACCCTACCTATATTCTCACGCTACATGTTGTAGCATCTTACAAGACTTTGTACCATTGGCTACACAGAAATTTGTACCTATTTTTCATATATATTTTCCCATTATATATATTTTCCTTATTGGCTAAATCATGTCTGTGTGTATTTTTCAATGGCAGACATTTCCATCCCTTCACATTAAAAAAACCCATAACTTTTATAGATCTGAAACATACTGGAAGTGTACTAGATGTATATATTTCTGAGGCCAAGGTGTGCTTTTCTTTTCTTTGAGTCTTGGGAAATTCAAAATTCATCTGAGATGAAGCACTGCAGTACATTCTTAGAAATATCCTTCCCTCTCTCATTCCCACAGTAACAGACTGATTTTGAAATTTTGCCTGTAGGTCCAAGAGGCCCAAAATGGTTCATGAGTCACCTACCATGGTGAATTTCATGAGGGAGAATGAAGTAACCCAATTCATAAATTTACTGAACAGCAAAACCTCGTCTGCCTGTTTGACACATACACACACAAGCAACTTTAAAAAAAAATCTGTGAGCAGCAGAAGGTCTTGGTGTTGATGTGTTTGTTCATGGAGGGCCATCAATCACCATCAGCGAGCTTTACTTCCAGTTAATACCACTGAATTCCACCCAGCATAAGAACAAAGCCAGAGAATTCTTCCGTGACGCAATCGTGACAGCCTCCCATTCATATCACCCTGAACGTTTGAAACTTTTGAATGCCCACATTCTTTGGGGAACTTGAACATAAGCCACTTATTCCAAGGGCTGACTTAATTTCTCCCCTGGGCAATAATGGGTACCATGACCTAAATCTATTTATGTTCAGAGAAAGAAAGGAAAAAGAAGAAAGAGGAGAAGAAAATCTCCAAAGCATTCAGGACATTAAAAAGAATGAAAGCACAATTAAATAAAAATAATAATAGCGGGCCATGCATAAATATTCACAAACACTGGAGATGGATCCAGAAGTGTTGTTACTGAAATTATTATTTGTAGACAAAACATACATGTGATCAAGAGAAATCATCATGCTTGGAAAGAGAGGACTATAGTCTCATGCCACATCAATTCCTTCTGATATTAAAAATATCTGGCTCTTGATAAAGTAGCCTGTTCCTAGTGGATACTTGAGTTATCAGATCATGTGTAGCAAGAATAAGTGGCCTATTGGGATCACAATATGCTTCTCAGGATATATCCCCATGCCACTAAATGATTCAATTCACTGTGGTATAATTCCATGTTCTTTCACGGTTTTCCAACTGCGTATGAATAATATTTAAATTAACTAAACTTCTGCATGAACGTGAAAGTGTTCTGGGATTACAGGGGGGGAAAAAAATCCATTTATCATATTGCTTGAATCTGTTTTTTTCACCCTGATCCAATTTCAGAGTTTTTTCACATACACAGCTCACATCCCCATACACTCCAGTGCTGACAGCGGTAAGATTCCCATTCACTCCAATTGAGGCAAGGGCTTTTGCACCATTCCATTTGCATGCATGCAACTGCCTCCTCCTCAGTGTCCTCACACAGGCAACACTTTGCTTGCACCATTTGCCATATACTCTGCTATTCATGCTGCCCATGCCAATCATTTGTTGTTGTTGTTGTTTAGTCGTTAAGTCGTGTCCGACTCTTCATGACCCCATGGACCAGAGCACGCCAGGCCCTCCTGTCTTCCACTGCCTCCCAGAGTTTGGTCAAATTCATGTTGGTAGCTTCAGTGACACTGTCCAACCATCTCGTCCTCTGTCGTCCCCTTCTCCTCTTGCCTTCACACTTTCCCAACATCCATTAAGTAATTGTGAAAGAATGGTTGCCACACTAAACTCTTGCTCCTTTCCTTCTTCCTCCAGATCCACATTTGAAAAATGTCCTGTGATTTAGCCACTGAAACCTAATTTCCGACTGTAATAATATAATATAATATAATATAATCTTAGAACTGCAGAGCTGGAAGAGGGACCCTATGGACCATTGAGTCTAGCCCCTGTCAAGGAGGCACAGTGGGGAATCAAATTCCCTACCTCTGGCTCTGCAGACCTAAACCACTGAGAATCCAGCAGTTCCTTGAACTATCCAGCATGTTGTCATACAAGGCTGGACTCGATGATTCATAGGGACTCTTCCAGCTCTGTAGCTCTAAGATTATTATTATTATTTCCCTGCATTCTTCCCTTCCTACACTTGGCTATCCACATCCCCTCAGCTGTTCCTTTCATATTGTAGGCTTCTTGCAGCAGAGACCTTTCTCCTGTATATGATGCCATGTATGCTGATCACCATCACTGGAGGTGTGATTTCAGAAACCAAACATGACAAAACAAAATCTTACAGGGCTTCATGAACAGCCACACAGATCGCTTGTCGCAGCGTGATAGATTTGAAAGGAATACCTCTGAAAGAAAGAAGCATTTTTACTAGCATATTTTTCCAAATGGGTGCCAAAAATAAGAGCAACTTGACAAATACAATGAGACAAATGCAGCAACATGACAAAAAGCTAAACTTCATAGACACAGCATGTGTGGCTGATCTAGAAAATATCTGGAGCTCCCATAGAGGGCAATATTGCATAAAATATTGGCTTCTTCAAATGAACGGGGGATGAGCCAATTTGTCTTTTAATATACTTTAAGGAAAATTGCTGTGACAATAAATTTGATGCTGTATTTCCCTTCAGTAAAGCTATGACTAATACGTACAATCATGCACACAATAACCACATAACAGAGCCTCATTAAAGGTGAAGGAAATTAATTTTGTAGACTAGTCACCAGTAGACTACAGAAAATAAAGAGTCACATTTTAACTTCAGTTTTTCACCAAACAAATGAAATCACAGTTAAGTACAAGGATTGCATCCTTATGGAAGATGATTGCTCAGGAAAAACAGTATTATATACATGCAAGCTGAAGAATTATCTATCTATCTATCTATCTATCTATCTATCTATCTATCTATCTATCTATCTATCTATCTAGTACAAGAAAATATATATACATTTTTAGACAGATATCCCATAATATATTGTGAAGACTATGAAGAAAGACAGCTATCTGTTGGATTCTGTACACTTCTCACTTTTATAATTTGTTCATCCTGCAAGGAGTGCCAAACGGAGTAGCTTACATAAATACAGGACCTAGCCTTGCCTGGTGAATTTGTTGTTGTGCACCATGCATGGGCTTCATGCCCAGAAGATGCTATGTGGCCAGCTACTAAGGCAACATGACTGTCCTCCATCAGCATCACTATGTGGCACACTGGCAGAGAGCATGCCAGCTCCAGCCACTGATTGGCCAGTTGAAACAGGGGGACATACTAGGGGCAGCTGGACCAGAAAAAGGCAGTTTTCATGCCAGTCAACCAGCTCAGCACTTAAATAGATGGTGGCTATATTGCTAGCATTCCAGTCTTTCTCGGCCTTCCTCCCCTCCCCTGCTTTAGCATTAAAGCGTGATGTATGTGTGCAGGCCCAGCCTTGCTCCCAGGTGACAGAGAGCCACAGAGTGGCTATGCACTTATGTGGTCTCCACCAGACTATCATTCCTGGGCTATTTATGACTGGAAGCTGGGGATTAGGCTACATTAGGTTGATACTTGCTTCTTCCATTGTGCTGGATCCATCCTCCAAGACTATTGCTCTGACTAATAAAGTTGTAGCCTTAATTTCCTCACCAAGTAATGCGTGTTGAATTGTTTGTTTCATTTTCTGAGCCTGGGTCCTATTTGGTGCTGGGAGAACAGCAACATTACTTTAGGTTTCCAACAGTCTTGTAATGTATGAAGATTTCGTACACTTCTTTCATTCAGCTTTTTAAATAATTCTCCTCTGTCTCCGTTTACAAGCAGTCCCAGTTTTCTGAACTGGAAAAAAAAGATCTCCTTCCTTAGAATCATCCTTACTTTTGCCTTTTGAGGATACAGTACCTTCTTAAAATATTAGTATGATGCACTACCCTTGTTATATTTTAGAGTTCTGCTTTCTTTCTTCATTCGCATCAAAGCGTTGCACTATTAAAATTACAGATGTATACGAAATATAGGTAATTTTTTTTTAAAAAAATTAAAATGTTAGAAATCAATGTCATTTGTGGTCCTAAAAAGGACCATTGGGTCATGTTGCTTATCAGCAAGTTTGCAGGGCAATGCTTCTGCAAGTGAAGGATAGGCTGCCTGTATGGCATTGCCCGGAGGACACCCAAGTGTGCTCACAGTGCTTTCCACCCTTTGAGGAGGGTCCTTTTCTGTCCCTTAGAGTTCTGCTGATGTCCAAGAGATCATAATCTCTTGAAGGCAGGTCAATAAATAGATAGTGGGGAGGATGCAGTTTGTTCATAGTCCTCATGCAGACATAAAGCATATACCCTGTTTCCCCGAAAATAAGACCTAACCTGAAAATAAGCCCTAGTATGATTTTTCAGGATGTTCGTAATATAAGCCTTACCCCCAAAATAAGCCCCAGTTAAATGAAACCTCGTCCTCCACTATTGTGCAGCAACCAGAAGAAGATGACAGGGCTGTATTTAAATAAATGTAGATTGTTGTACATGAAAAAAATAAAATAAAACAACCCCTAAAAATAAGCCCTAATGCATTTTTTTGGAGCAAAAAATTAATATAAGACCCCGTCTTATTTTGGGGGAAACACGGTATGTGGCCTTAAGTGGTCATCATGCAGAGCTCATCCTAACATTTCAAATGTTGGTGGATGTTATTTTGAAATTCTGAGGGCAAGTCATGGGCAATTTATGTTTACTTCAGCTCTACCCAGTGTATACTGCAACCATGCCCCCTACAGTGTTGCAGCCTTCCCAGGTTTACTAGGAAGGCATAAAAGGAAATTTAAGCATGATTTAGGTTAATATGGCTACAGATGGCCGTGGAATCTAATCAGGCAATGCTCTCAATCATGTGGCGCTTGAGGTAGATGCAATTATATTTTGCTATCATGTCTTCCCAGTAAAAAGGAATGTTGGAGATGGGGAGGGCAGTGCCTCAAACACACAATTGTTCCTCTCCATGGATACAGTTAGATGGACACCTTCCAATAAGCCTTTAATGTAAAATCAGAGCTGTCTTTTAAAACAGTACAGAGCAGAGCAAGCTACTGGAGTGTCCCACCAGGTTCTGAAGAGCAGCTTTTAAAGGATCTGGAACTTCACGGCACCGTCTCTGTTAGCATTTTCCCAACCTCCAAATATATTTCAGTGCCTGCAGGCCTCTGGCTCTCTGCCTTCAGCCGACTGAGTTTCGTTTTAATCTGTGCCATCTCTTTTTATTCTGGTGTATCTCTTATCAGCTGTTAGTTTTAATAATTTGATTAAAGCTGGGAAAAGGACTTTTAAAAAGGGACTTATTACTTCGTACTTGTTTGTTTTAAAAGGTAACTTTCTATAGTTACTTATTACATAAAAGTAACATTTTACATCACTTGATAGTACCACGTTAATTTGTGTTTTATTACTTCTAAAAAATTCACTTAAAATACAAGATAGATGGATAGACAGATAGATATAAATAGCCAAAGATGCTTCCAAATGACACCTCCCAGTAACATTTTAGGTACAGCAAGTGTTACGAATTATACAAAATATTACCAGATATGTATTCTCAAAGGCTTTCACTGCCGGGATCTGATGGTTGTTGTGGGTTTTTCAGGCTCTTTTGCCGTGTTCTGAAGGTTGTTCTTCCTAACGTTTCGCCAATCTCTGTGGCCAGCATCTTCAGAGGACAGGAGTCCAGAGCATAGACAGAGTTCTGACTCCTGTCCTCTGAAGATGCCGGCCACAGAGACTGGCAAAACGTTAGGAAGAACAACCTTCAGAACATGGCAAAAGAGCCTGAAAAACCCACAACAACTATTACCAGATAGTCCTGTAATTGTTTATCTCATTACACCAAAAGTAACGTTACAGATTATATTGGATTGTAGAGACATATGAGTGAAAGTAGTATGATTGTTCTATAATCAAGTTTTAAAGCAGAATGGGCTTTGTTCTGATATTGGCCCAAATTGCTTAGTGCAGTAAATTGCACAAGAGTAAGCCCATTGAATTAATGGGAGTTTAATGAGTCAAATCCTCCATAAATTCCATTGATTCAAATGGACCTACTCTAACTGCAACTTGCTATGTTAAAGCAAATCACAAAAGCAAATCACATTCAGATCAATGGAACTTATGGAGAAATTGATTCACCGAATTCCCATTGATTCAGTGGGCCTATTGTAGCACAGTTCACTATACTAAGCAACAGGATTTTGGCCCTTGTATGTATTTTTTATGGATTAACACATTCAATGGCAGTTAATTGAAATCTGCTTCCACTGAAATGAATTAGGATTAACAATCTCATATTTCACAATTTTGTGTCATTTTGCACCAGCACATATGCATGGCAGAGCTAACCCCCCACCCCTTATCCCTTATGTTAACTAAAGGAGAAATGTATACATGAGGAAGCTTGTAAACCCAAAGAAATTAAATGTCACTGTCAGGTTGGAAGATACATTACAAGAAAAATTCCCAGTAAACCGTGCTGCTGCTTATAACTGTGTCACTTAATAGAGACACTAAAATTCATGCTTCAAAAAGCTAGTTATTTAATAACAATGGCAAAGCAGCAAAATTGCCCTGAGTCTTGTCAAAAGCACTTTTTGCCTCCTAACAAAAGCAACAGAGTGTGTAATCTTTGGGAAACATGACTGTTGACTGTACAGTATGTATTTTAAAAAGCCAATTTCCATTGTTTTTGCTCATCAGAAGCTGATTTTGCAGTCATGCTAAGTTGTTGTTGATCATGCTATTTCTGTGATAAAACAGTTGCTAGTTAATTTTAATCAACAGTGACAGTTAATTGGTTGATAAAGCCCCCTCTATATCTGCATGCTGTCATCGAAGCTACCAACGTGAATTTGACCCAACTCCGGGAGGCAGTGGAAGACAGGAGGGCCTGGCGTGCTCTGGTCTGTGGGGTCACGAAGAGTCGGACATGACTTAACGACTAAACAACAACAAATATCTGCATGAATTCTGCGATCATCTTCTGAGACACTGTCGAGGTGTTTTATCTCCGAGATGGCAACAGGAGGAAAAGAGCTTTTCAAATTGATTTATTGCCGATGGACTCTTCTGTGTAGATCAGTGGCTCCCCATTTTGGGTAACCCAGGTGTTCTTGGACTGCAACTCCCAGAAACCCCAGCCAGCACAGCTAGTAGTGAAGGCTTCTGGGAGTTGCAGTCCAAGTAGGTTAACCAAAGTTGGGAACCACTGATGTAGAGAAACATACTTGGTATTTTATCCTTCTGGCTCCAGGCAAAGACCTTGTTATTTATCCAGGTCTTTTAATTTTCCACCTGCTTTTACTGAGGAGCTGCTGCTGATCTCATATTTTCAGCTGATTTGCTTTTCACTTTCCACATTAATTTGTTTTTAAAAAATGTTCTCCAGAGTGGGCACCCCACCCCCTAAGAGCTCTACCTTGAATGGTGTATGCGTGGTTTGAGGGAGAATATTAAATTTCATGAAAGAAATAAGCAAATGAGAGAGAACTGGAAACTTGGCTGAGAAGCAAATCAAAGTCTGCATGAATTTGTGTAATTCTAGAGCAGATTCAAGAAGGCCGGTCCACAAATCAATTCATATGGAGCTTTTTTTTCCCCTGTTGAAGGTTAACTGCTTGTATGTGTGGAAGATTTTACAGAAAGAAGCAACATGTGGGAAGGATAGCAATGATGTGTGAGTTTGCTCTGAACCAGGCATCAGAGACAGATAAAATAATAGTAACTTAATCATAACATCATCATTTTTGATTCAATCTTAGCCAAGCCAGCAGTCATACTACAGCAGTAAAGCCATTTGTCTAAGAGAGCAGTGGGAACCATGCAGCCTAGCAGTGTCTATGGTATCTATAAAACCCTTTTTGCATCCCCTATAGCTGCCTTCTCCAGATCCTTTCCCCACAAATTTGGATTCCCTCCCTCAAAACCCTCCAGAGGAAGCATACCTACAGGAGATGCAATTCTCCTCTAAAACAAGGTGTGTTCCCAGCTTGTTTTAGCTAAACAAGTATCTGTTAACATTAGTTCACACATTGGTAATCTTGAGGATTGACTATTGCAATGCTGTCTATGTGGGTCTGCCCTTGAAGGCGATACAGAAGCTATAGCAAATACAGCCTTCACAGCCAGGCAAATTCAGGGACATTGGGATGCAGTCATATTTCCCTGACCCTGGCTATCCTGCTTTGGCTGCCGGTTTGCTTTTGTGCCAGATTCAAGGTACTAATGTTGACCTATAAATCTCTGAATGGTTTGGGACCTCACTACTATTGGAACACCTTTCCCTAAGATCAACTTCCTGTGACATTCACAAATCTCAGGCATCAAGTGAACACCCTGAGGGAAGTCAGAAAGTATTTTACTATTAGGCCTTCTCTGTGCTGGCCACATCCTTGTGGAATGCTCTGCCTGTGGAAATCATAGAATCATAGAACAGTGAAGTTGGAAAGGGCCTATGAGGCCATCAAGTCTAACCTCTCTGCTCGATGCAGGAATACAAATCAAAGTATATCTGCCAGGTGGTTGTCTAAATTTCTCTTGAATGCCTCCAGTGTTGGAACACTCACCACCTCTCAAGGTAATTCGTTCCACTGTCTTACTGCTCTAACAGTTAGGAGGTTTTTCCTGATATTCAACTGAATATCAGGAAAATGCATCAGGACCCTTCCTTTGAAATATAAAAGCATTGCTTTTCAGGGAGACATTCGAGATATCCTCCCTTTATAACAGTTTGTTACTCAGTTTTATTTTTGGTTATATTTTGTAGTTGTATTCTGCCTGTTGCCGCCATCTTAAGTGTTTATCTGTGTAGTTCTTCTAATATTTTAAATTAAAAATTAAATTAAAAATTTAAAAGATAAAATAAATAAATAATTTTATATTTTTATATCTGTGGGTTGGGTGAGGTATGGTTATATTCTTGATGTTTATTTCATTGTTGGAAACTGCCCAGAGTAGTAGCAAGGCCACTAGATGGATGGTATAGAATGAATGAATGAATGAATGAATGAATGAATGAATGAATATCAGTAAATGTTCATTGGCTTCATTTGAAGTGGCAGCATGACCACTGAGGGCTCTAAGGCTCTAACACAGGGGTCAGGGAACTTTTTTACCTTTTACCCCCCAAAAAATTTATATACGCCAACATTACCCCCTTGATTTGAAAGGAAAGAAATCATACATTATTTGAATTCAAAATCTTATTGAATCTACACAGGCTGTGTACCAAACTAGCAGGATACATCATCAGTATCAATGGCTGCCAGGTGATGTGCCGAACTAGCAGGATGCACCAAATTTAATAAAGATGTGCACTATTTTTTGCTGGAACACATTGCACACCAGCCATGGGGTGGTATAGGGAGTAGTAAGGTGTCCAACGTGCCTAGCAAGTTGCATTAAATTTTTGCTAGCTCGCAGAGGATTTAATTATCATCAATGGCTGCCAGAGTGCTGCTAGCAATGACGTGCTTGCTAGAGACAGCCAAGGCAGAGTTGGGGGGGGGGGCCCTTTTCCTACCACTTTAATCATTCTGTGTGTGGTGTGCAAAAAGGAACAAACCAGGCTAAAGGTCATGTCACCCACCCTGGTGCCACAGCCCAACATCAAAGGACCAGTGTGCTATTTTTTTAATCATCATCAATGGAAAACTCAGCAGTGGCCAGAGGATTGGAAAAGATCAGTCTACATCCCAATCCCAAAGAAGGGAAGTGCCAAAGAATGCTCCAACTACCGTACAATTGCACTCATTTCACACGCTAGCAAGGTTATGCTCAAAATCCTACAAGGTAGGCTTCAGCAGTATGTGGACCGAGAACTCTCAGAAGTACAAGCTGGATTTCGAAGGGGCAGAGGAACTAGAGACCAAATTGCTAACATGCGCTGGATTATTTTCATAGTTTTGAGTCAGTCTCTCTCTCTCTCTCTCTCACTCACACACACACACACACACATCCACCCACCCACCTACCCACCCTCCCTCCATTTTCTACATACTGTACATTTAAAGAAGCTTGATGAAGCCGTCGATCTCTCGCACCTTCTTTCCCCTCGTTAACTGAAGCCTTTCCCTCCTCCTGCTTGCTTGCATTCATCTCCGGCGAAAGCAGTCATTCACAAGCCCCAGATTGATTGCCCGGGGCTGTAAAGCCCTAAACAATCAAGCAGGCTAATCTCCGATCTCTGAAAGAACGGATTTACAAGTGCCCTGCCGCAACCAAGGAAGTAACAGGGAGAGGTGGCTTACAATTTGAGGTTTGGCTGCAGGGGGTGGGGGGATGGGGGGGTAGCGCTCTGCTCATTACCCCCAGGATTTTCACTTTTATCCCATTTGGGGTAAATTACCCCTGTTCCCCGACCACTGCTCTAACAGCATCCCCTGGACTTTCTGTATCCTTTTCCTAGGAAACATATTCCAGACATTTAAAAAGGACATATTCTTGGCAAAAAGAGAGAGAGAGAGAGATCTCACCCTTCAAAGATAAGTTATGCTAAAGTTTTTACTGTACAATGGCTGATTTCATCATATAATTATGATGAACAAAAGGTTTCCTTCTTATCTCCTCTGGGGTGGAGATTTCTTTTTCTTTCGGCAATATTTTATTATGGCTTTATTTACTAGTACTCCAGTTCTACCTAACCTCTAACTACCTAACTAGTATCAACAACATCTGATACTATAAAGTTTCTATTTGTGCATTTACTCAAGCAAACAATAAAAAGTGAAAAATATAGGGTGAAAATTGTAGTTTTCTATCACCACTCATTAGGTAATATTAGCTTTTGGAAAGAGAAATCTGATCCTGCAATGCATTTCCTGGGGGATACCTTGGGCAGCACACCAATACCCTATGGCAACAGATTAATGAGAAACAACTTGCAGTATGCAGAACATATTTCTTTAAGAGAAAGATTTAAATGCCAACTCCCTCTTCTTTAAAAATGGGTGTAATTTCCTTTAATATATAGATATAGAACTAATTGATTGGCTATTTGCAGCCAGTTCAAGATATTATGTTGCTGCTATTACATTTATGGTGGGTTTTAAAAGTTTTTCTCTTAGGTTGTTCAGTAAAAAAAAGATTTTCTTCTCCCAACATTAATATTCCAATATTTTAAAAAGCAAGGAAATTTCCAAAACAGGACAAAGAAACAAACTTTTATTAAAGGCAAAAAAGTTAAGGTTTGAACAATATCTCCAAAGCAAGGATGTTCAGGATGCATTGTATGGATGCATTGATGTACTCCTCTTTTCCTTTAGTTTCCACTCCAGCTAAACAATACAGTATACTTTCAATAGCCAAATACCCCCACTAGAATTATGCCATTATAACACTTTCTGGTTCTATGCAGGAGTTGCTTGAAGAAGGAAGGATGCAAATATCTCTTTGAAGCAAAAGTTCCAGATATATTTATTAACTGAGGTAGGAGACCCATGACATAAAGGAAACAGCTCCAAGTATATAGTCTTTAAAACCCTAAAATAAAATAGAAATTGAAATGCAAATACATAAGATCACTACATGTGTTCACCATTCCAGTCTCTCTCCTACACAGTAATATTACTTTAAACAAGGTGGTAAAGGTCTTATCCCCCTCAAGAGGAACAGCAGCTCCTACCTGTCCTCTTCTTTCTCATCTAAAATCCTGGATTAGAGATGGGCAAGAACCTCGGTTTAGAGGTCTGGCCCAATTCATTGCCATGCTCGTACAGGTATTGCATGGGCATGGTGCCCTCTCCTCCCCTGCCTCCCCTGCATGCTCACCCATTCCTCGGGTGACGCATGTTTCCCTCCATGCTTCCCCAGCATGACTACCCACTTACCTTTTGCAGTGTGCTCTTCCCCCTTCTGCCTTTTCTGTCAGCCACTCACTCAAAGGCAGCACTGCAGGAATCCCTGCCCTTGTCTGAATGGGCTGCTGATGGAGGAGGGAAAAGGAAGAGGATGCTGCAAAAGATGAATGGGTAGTCAAGCTGGGGAGGCAGGGAGGGAAGCATGTGTCACTCAAGGAATGGGTGAGCATGCAGGGGAGGGTTCCATGGCCACACAACAAATGTGTGAGCATGGCAACAAATTGGGTTGGACCTCTGAACTGAGGTTCATGCCCATCTTTATCTTGGATCACAACCCCTTTCTAATATTTCAAAGGAAACGAAAGCAGAGTATAGCCACACAGGTCTACTGGATTTTTAAAAAGCCAATTTTAATAATCTCAGAACAAGGATAAGTAAGGTCCCATGGCAGGAGATCCTAACAAGAAAAGGAATCCAAGAAGGGTGGGAGCTTCTAAAAAAAGAAATTCTAAAGGCACAACTACAAACAATTCCAACAAGAAAAAAAGGGAGGAGGCGGCAAAAAAGGCCAGTGTGGCTTCACAAAAAGCTCAGGGAGGACCTAAAAACCAAAAAAGACATGTACTGGAAATGGAAAGAAGGCCAGGGCACCAAGGAAGAGTACATAGAAGTAGCTAGGAAATGCAGAGATGCCATTAGGAGGGCAAAAGCTGAGAATGAGCTGAGGTTAGCTAGAGACACTAAAAGCAATAAAAAAAGCATTCTTCAGGTATGTGAGTAGCAAAAGACAAACAAAAGACATAGTGACACAGCTCCTCAATGGAGATGGAAAAATGATAACAGAGGACAAAGAAAAGGCAGAGGTGCTCAATTCCTATTTTAGTTCCATCTTTTCCCATAAAACAGACTATGAACTTCCAAACAAATTGGAAGTGCAAGTGGGGGCGACAGGATTGCAGCTGGAGATAGATAAACAAATAGTTAAGGAATACCTTACCACCTTGAACGAGTTCAAATCTCCAGGGCCGGATGAACTGCATCCAAGAGTACTGAAGGAGCTGGCTGAAGAACTCTCAGAATCGCTATCCATTATTTTCTTGAAATCATGGGAAACGGCTGAGGTGTCAGGGGATTGGAGGAGGGCCAATGTTGTCCCTATCTTGAAAAAGGGCAAAAAAAGAGGAACCTGGGAAATACAGGCCAGTCAGCCTGACATCAATCCCAGGCAAAATTATGGAACAGATCATAAAGCGGTCATTGTGCAAGCACTTAGAAAGCAGTGCAGTAATAACTAGAAGCCAACACGGATTTGTCAAGAACAAATACTGCCAAACTAATTTGATCTCGTTTTTTGATCAGGTCACCTCCCAGAGAGACAGAGAGAATGCTGTAGGCGTAGTATATCTTGACTTCAGCAAAGCTTTTGACAAAGCGCCCCATGATATCCTGATTAGCAAGCTTACTACGTGTGGGCTGGATAGATCAAGCATCAGGTGGATACACAATTGGCTACAGAATCGTACTCAGAGGGTGATGATTAATGGGTCCTTCTCTAACTGGGAGGAGGTCACAAGTGGGGTACCCCAAGGCTCAGTCCTGGGCCTGGTGCTCTTCAATATTTTTAATTAATGACTTGGATGAGGGAGTGCAGGGAATGCTTGTCAAATTTGCAAATGATACCAAATTGGGCAGAATAGCTAATACCCTAGAGGACAGAAACAAAATTCAACATGACCTTGATAGGATGGAGCATTGGGTCGAAAGCAACAGAATGAAATTCAACAGGGATAAGTGCAAAGTACTGCACCTCGGAAAAAGAAACCAGTTGCACAGTTACAAGATGGGGGATACCTGGCTCAGCAAAACTACAAGCGAGAAGGTGTGAAGGTTCGAATGTAGCCTCCAACTTTTTGTCAAATAAAACGGGAGTCTCTTTATGATTATAATCCAAACTGTTCTTTATTTTGTTAAACATGGGTGAAACTTCTTTTAACGGGTCTTGTGGCAATCTCTTGCGGCGTCAACGGACGTCGCAAGGGTATCCAAAGACTTGTGTCAAACGGGTTTAGGGATTTATCTTCCCACGGACCTGGCAAGAATGGGTTGTAACTTGGGATATCCTGTTCCTCCTCCTCATTCCCTAATAATGGTAAAGTCTCTTCATCTCCATCCTCTCTCAAGATCGGGTCTCCCGCTCCCTCAAAGGTACTCCACGGTCCCGGAGATATGCTTATGATAGATAAGGTGGTCAGGCACTCCCATTTCTTTAAGAACTTGCCATAGTTTGTTGTGGTCCACACAGTCAAAGGCTTTTGCGTAGTCAATGAAGCTGAAGTAGATGTTTTTCTGGAACTCTCTGGCTTTCTCCATAATCCAGCGCATGTTAGCAATTTGGTCTCTAGTTCCTCTGCCCCTTCGAAATCCAGTTTGTACTTCTGGGAGTTCTCAGTCCACATACTGCTGAAGCCTACCTTGGAGGATTTTGAGCATAACCTTGCTAGCGTGTGAAATGAGTGCAATTGTACGGTAGTTGGAGCATTCTTTGGCACTGCCCTTCTTTGGGATTGGGATGTAGACTGATCTTTTCCAGTCCTTTGGCCACTGCTGAGTTTTCCAAACTTGCTGGCATATTGAGTGTAGCACCTTAACATCGTCATCTTTTAAGATTTTAAATAGTTCAACTGGAATGCCATCACCTCCACTGGCCTTGTTGTTAGCCATGCTTTCTAAGGCCCACTTGACTTCACTCTCCAGGATGTCTGGCTCAAGGTCAACAACCACACGATCTGGGTTGTCCGGGACATCCAGATCTTTCTGGTATAATTCCTCTGTGTATTCTTGCCACCTCTTCTTGATGTCTTCTGCTTCTGTTAGGTCCCTACCATTTTTGTCCTTTATCATGTCCATCTTTGCACAAAATGTTCCTTTAATATCTCCAATTTTCTTGAACAGATCTCTGGTTTTTCCCTTTCTATTATTTTCCTCTATATCTTTGCACTGTTCATTTAAGAAGGCCCTCTTGTCTCTCCTTGCTATTCTTTGGAAGTCTGCATTCAGTTTTCTGTAACTTTCCCTGTCTCCCTTGCATTTTGTTTCCCTTCTCTTCTCTGCTATTTATAAGGCCTCGTTGGACAGCCACTTTGCTTTCTTGCATTTCCTTTTCTTTGGGATGGTTTTTGTTGCTGCCTCCTGTACAATGTTACGAGCCTCCGTCCATAGTTCTTCAGGCACTCTGTCCACCAAATCGAGTTCCTTAAATCTGTTCTTCACTTCCACTGTGTACTCATAAGGGATTTGGTTTAGATTATACCTGACTAGCCCAGTGGTGTTTCCTACTTTCTTCAGTTTAAGCTTGAGTTTTGCTATAAGAAGCTGATGATCAGAGCCACAATCAGCTCCAGGTCTTGTTTTTGCTGACTGTATAGAGCTTCTCCATCTTTGGCTGCAGAGAATATAATCAATCTGATTTCGGTATTGCCCATCTGGTGATGTCCATGTGTAGAGTCGCCTCTTGTGTTGTTGGAAAAGTGTGTTTGTGATGACCAGCTTGTTCTCTTGACAAAACTCTATTAGCCTTTGCCCTGCTTCGTTTTGAACTCCAAGGCCAAACTTACCTGTTGTTCCTTTTATCTCTTGATTCCCTACTTTAGCATTCCTGTCCCGTATAACGAGAAGAACATCTTTTTTTTGGTGTCAGTTCTAGAAGGTGTTGTAAGTCTTCATAGAATTGGTCAATTTCAGCCTCTTCAGCATTGGTGGTTGGTGCATAAACCTGGATTACTGTGATGTTGAAAGGTCTGCCTTGGATTCGTATTGAAATCATTCTATCATAGTCCTTTCCATAGTGTATACTAATCTAGTGCAATTGATATATCTTTGAGGAAGGGAAGTTTCTTTGTTTATGTCTATTTAGTGAGCTAATTCATAGCTAAGCACAGCTTTTTCTCTTTAGGAAATGAAAGGCTTATGCTTACCTCCTGTGTATATTTGGGGTGGAATTAAGGTACAAGAAAGGTGCATCAATGAACTCATGTTTTTAGTGAAGATGTGGGAGAGGGGACTGACCTGTGCTCAAGTTTCTTCACATTTTGTCTTTTCAGCTTTAACTATTTTTTTTGTTTCAAACAAAAAGTGGGTTTGTCCCCTTTCTTTGAGGGATATTTTTTTATAAGTGGATGATGCAGATTTATTTTTGAAATGTATCTCAGATTTAAAAAGGAATCTGTGGGGTCTGTATAGTACTGGGGGAAAAAGAGAAATGTTCACTATAAGAGATGATGAGGATTATATTTATATAAAGAAAAATGGTAGACATGCTTGGTCTGTGGATGATCATGGACTGGATGGATGATCAAATGCATGGTTTATAGATGATCAGGGACCACTGATGTCTTTTCAAGACTAGAACAAGTTGACTCGTATGTCAATTTAGTTTCATCAGTCAACTGAAAGGAAATCCCACTAGAACCACATAAGGAAAAGAGCAGAGCAAACTGCAGTTGGAATAATCTGAGTTTTCTTCTTAAAGAGTAAAAATACTTGTCCCTGAAACTGTAATAGTGTTTGAAGCAAAGGTTGCACCTCAGTTTCTCTTCTGAACACTCAGATTTTAATTTTAAAATGCCTTAGAAGTGACTAAGTTTTTTTTACTAGATTATTTTGGGTTAGGCTAAGTGGGTTACCAGGTCTCAGTTATTTAAGCAGAACTAAATAGCTTGGGCAACTGCATATCGTTTTGGGGTATATTCTAACTTACTATCCAATAACAAATATTTAATCTTTCTCTAAATGAAGGACACTTGGACTATACAACACTGATACACAGATGGGAATGAAAGCCTGCTACAAACCCAGATGCCAGCTCTGCCCCCACATTTATTCTGGCAACATGATTACTGGACCTAACAAAGTCACACACAATATCAAAGGTACCTTTATTTGTTCCTCTACCAATGTTATTTATGCCATCTTTTGCCAACAATATCCATCTGCACTCTACATAGGACACATGGGATAATCTCTATGCAGAAGAATTAATGGATACAGTGGTGCCTCGCAAGACGAACGCCTCGCGCCACGAAAAACTCGCAAAAACGAAAGCGTTTGCGATCGTGTTGCTGACTCGCAAGACGGCTTCTTCTATGGCCGTGCTTCACAAGACGTTTTTTTTTTCGTGACCGATGCCTCGCAAGACGAATTTAATTCATTCGTCTTGCGAGGTTTCCCATAGGAATGCATTGCAATGCATTCCTATGGGAAACTGCTTTTCGCAAGACGATTTTTTCGCAAGACAGCGCTACTCGCGGAACGAATTAAATTTGTCTTGCGAGGCACCACTGTACAAATCACACATCAGGAATGGCAACACACATAAACCTGTTTCACCTCATTTTAATTTACCAGGACACTCTACACACAATCTAAAAGTGGCTGTTCTGAAAAACAACAACAACAAAACTACAGGACAAGAATCCAGAGAGAGACAGTCAAAATAAAATATATAAGCCTTTGAGAATACAAAATATATACACATGCTAGACACCCATCTCAATGGATTAAATATAAGCCAAGGCTTTTTAGGGCACTACAGACTATGAACACTACAATAATTGTACTGTACTGTATTTCCCAAATATAATTTCATCCTTAACAAATCCACCTAAAAAACATAAAAAGTAAACTTCAGAGAGTCTTAACTCGTTGCCATGTTGCTCTTGTGGTCATCCATTTTGATGTGTGAATTACCCCAGAGAACCTCCTATAAAGAAAAGTTCATTAGCAACCTCAGTATAATTAACATTCAGTATAATTAACATTAATCTACCATTGTTTTCATGACAGAGGTTCTCACATCCTTTTTGGGGATGCCATGGTGCCAGGCTCTGATATACCAAGGCATGAGGTGTGCAAGCATTGGGAGGGGTGCAGAATGGCTTCTGGGCCAGTTCATTGTGGAAATATTGAATGATCTCGATAAATGGACCCAGGATCTGGATTAAACCCAACTCATGAGATAATATGGCAACCCAGAGCCAAGAAAAAGAAATGTATCAAAATACACCCAGAGGTTGCAGTGGTTGCTTCCAATTCTGCTGGAGCTCACATGGTATGAGGCCTTCCTGATAGCACACATGACAAGCGAATAGTTTTTCCAGCCGTTATTGTCTTGCTGGTGCTTGGGGAAAGTTTACCACCAGCTCCTAGGCTGTTTCTCTCTATCCCTGTGGTATTCCAGCTAGGGCTTGTGCAACCAGAAATCTCTCAAACTGCAATAGTGCAACTGATTTCCTGCCTTACTCCAAAGGCCATGATGGGACCAAGTGAATTCACCAACTCCATTTGCTAACATTTTGGTATTCCTGTGTTGTGCACATACAATGTACATACAAACACCTTCATGCCAAGCCAGTGAGGCTTGGGCCTACCTGGACATAGGTGGAAATAGTTTCTAGGATCCACAACAACTCTACAAAAAAATCAGACTTTATCCTCCTCCACTGCCTTTCAGCTTGAGATTTCTCCCCTTGCCTTGGAGACCCAGAGAAGCATATCCTCAATGAAAAACGATAACTAGCATGATGTAAGTGCATGACTTTTGAAAATCAGTAGAACCTGGTTTGAGCCAACAATATAGTCCAACCAATTGCTTTCTAAACTTTTGGATATCTTTGGAATAATCCTACCACTCTTGACACTTGTCGACATCTATCCTGTAGCTGTCAGGGTCGCAACTAACCTTTACCTGGTCAAGGTGAAGGCTGCTAGCCGAGTACATCTCGCTAACCGGATAAGCGAAGCTTCAAATCAGCAGGCGGAATTATTCCGTACAGTGCGCGACCTATCCGGAATTGGTCTAAGTGATGGGCCTCCCCCTAGTATTTCACCGGACCAATTTGCAGCATTTTAAAAATCTAAAGTGGAGGCCATCCGCCGGGAGCTCTCTCCTTTTTTAGATACAGTGGGTCGAGCAGAGATGTCCAGCGCTCCGCCTTGCCCGGTGACTCTTGATCTCTTTCAGCCTGTGACGCCAGATACTGTGGACAAAGCGCTTGATCGCTGTCATGCCACCACCTCATCCCTTGACCCTTGCCCAGCCTGGCTAATCAAAGCAGCCAGGCCTATAACAACAGAATGGGCCACAGTAATAATTAATGGGTCTTTCCTTGGGGGCAGGGTCCCTCCTGCCCTCAAGGAGACACTCATTAGGCCCATAAGGAAGAAACCTAGTTTGGCGACGGACGAAATTGGCAATTATAGGCCCGTCGCCAATGTTTCTTTCATTAGCAAAGTGGTGGAGCGGGTGGTGGCCGATCAGCTTCAGGCTCATTTGGATGAAACAGATGCCCTGGATCCGTTCCAGTCGGGTTTCAGGCCGCGCCATGGTACAGAAACGGCATTGGTCGCCCTGTATGATGACCTGCTTAGGGAGGCTGACAGGGGGAAAACATCTCTGTTGGTCCTCCTCGACATCTCGGCGGCCTTCGATACTGTCGACCACAGTATCCTCCTGAGGAGGCTCTCCGAGTTGGGAATTGGTGGCCATGCGTTTGCATGGCTCCGATCCTTTCTCGGGGACCGACCTCAGAGAGAACAGCTTGGGGAGAGGTTATCGGCCCTATGGACCCTTAATTGTGGGGTTCCGCAGGGTTCGATCATCTCCCCAATGCTGTTTAATATCTATATGAGGCCGCTGGGTGGGGTCATCAGGGGGTGTGGGGCGTCATGCCATCAGTACGCTGATGACACTCAGCTCTACATCTCCTTTTCACCAACTGCAGAGGATGCCGTTATGTCCCTCCAGCGCTGCTTGGAGTCTGTGCTGCAATGGATGCAGGAAAATGGGCTGAGGCTGAATCCAGACAAGACGGACGTCCTGAGGGTGGGTAGCCCCACCGTCAGCAGTCTGGGAAACTCTCTCCCATTTGGGGGGGTGACTCTTACCGCTAAGAGTGAGGTTCGCAGCTTGGGGATCCATCTGGACCCCGCGCTCACCATGGAAACTCAGGTGGCGTCGGTGGTCCGTACCGCCTTTTTTCATCTTTGGCGGATAGCCCAGCTGCGACCCTATCTTGATGTTGGGGCGCTCACTACCTTGGTACATGCGCTCGTAATCTCGAGATTAGACCACTGTAATGCACTCTACGTGGGGCTGCCTTTGAGGTTGATGCGGAGACTCCAAGTGGTGCAGAACGCGGCGGCCAGACTTCTTAGTGGAGTGAGAAAATATCATCATATCTCTCCCACTCTGGCCGCTTTGCATTGGCTGCCCATTCGGTTCCGCATTGACTTCAAAGTCTTAATGCTAACGTACAAAGCCCTAAATGGTTTAGGGCCTCGATATTTGGCGGAATGCCTACTCCCACCAAAATCTACCCGGATCACCCGATCGAGTCAGGAGGTGAGGCTGAGGAGCTTGATGCCGAGGGAGGCCCGGAAGGAAAAAACAAGAAACCGGGCCTTCTCGGCGGTAGCTCCTCGCCTCTGGAATAACCTTCTTCCGGCGATTTGTGCGGCCCCTTCGCTGGGCACCTTTAAAAACCAATTAAAAACCTGGATGTTTACACAGGCCTTCCCTCCAGTGAACACTTGATTTTTTTTCTTTTTATTTCTTTTTTCTTTTCCCTCCTCCATCTTGAACTGTTTGTCTATTGATGTTATATTTTATATTTTTATATATTTTATACTTTGTTATGTATGATTATGTGTGTTGGAAGCCGCCTAGAGTGGTCGTCTGACCAGATAGGCAGGGTAAAAATACAATAAATAAATAAATAAATAAATAAATAAATAAATAAATAAATAAATAAATAAATAAATAAATAAATAAATAAATAGATATCCCGATTTAGATCTTGTAGTACTAAAGCCAGTCTCCTGCTGGCATAATGGTCTGCAGAACTGCTGGATAGCTCAGTGGTTTAGGCATCTGGGTGTGGATGTTGGTAGCCAGATGTTGGGGGTTTCCCACTGTGTCTCTTTGACAGGGGCTGGACTTGATGATCCATAGGGCCCCTTTCAGCTCTGCAATTCTAAGACAATGATGGTGGTGGTAGTGGTGATAATGATCTGTAGCCTCCTATTATATAAACTAAAGATTGCCCCAGTGGACTAATAGGGCTTATCCTTGCCTGAAGAAATCCTGGATAGCTCCTAGAACAGGATTTGGAAAAACTCAACCAGGGTGAATAAAAATCAATTGTTTTTTTAAAATTTAATTTAAATTTTTAAAATTAATATTTTTAAAAATTAAATCTTAAAAAAATACAAACTTTAAAAATGTAAATAGTGTACTCAACCAGTCCTCCAACAGATTGTGCACACAGAACAGGTGAAGATTCTGGACTAAGTATGTTTTTAATGGGTTTGGAAATGTTTTCTCCACATGACAGGTGTTATAAAATGTTTTAAGTAAATCAATTAAATATCTGAATAGGAGAAGCATGTATTCAGAAATAAAACAATATAGAATCATGCAGTGAATTTTATTGTATACATGTTTTCCAATCATAATATGACTTTGGGGTTTGTCATTTTATATCCTCACATAAAGGTGGTAAGACAGAGGGGCCATTAGTATCTAGGCATAGTAAGAGTAAAGTTGGATACTTAAAAGGTGTAATGGCTTGTAAGTAGGAGAGAAAATTCACCTGTATCATTAGCTAAAAAAAAAAAAAACCCACCTCCCAACCTCACTTAATCTTAAATTCCCTTAATCTTCAGGTCAATCAGGCAATGGAATAATTTAACCAGGGAAAATAAATGAGACATTGTTACATAGTAAGGCAATGAAATGAAAATTAGAAATAAAAAGAAGGGAAATACTGTAAAGGAAGACAGTACTAGAAGATATTCTTTAGGGAGCCATTTTGCAGCAGTAAGACATTGGAAATCTAATATATATTTTTAAGCCTCTTCTGTTTAAAACCCCTAGTATTTAGACTTCAATGGTTGTTAGGATTCTAGGCAGATAAATTTAACTAGATGAATCCCAAGATCCATTTGTTAGTCCTCCATGTTGCTAAATTTTTTAAAAGGACTCTAATGCATTGCAGAGAGAATATTATATCTTCCTTGGAACACTGAAATCTAAAGATTGCCCCAGTGGACTAATAGGGCTTATCCTTGCCTGAAGAAATCCTGGATAGCTCCTAGAACAGGATTTGGAAAAACTCAACCAGGGTGAATAAAAATCAATTGTTTTTTTTAAATTTAATTTAAATTTTTAAAATTAATATTTTTAAAAATTAAATCTTAAAAAAATACAAACTTTAAAAATGTAAATAGTGTACTCAACCAGTCCTCCAACAGATTGTGCACACAGAACAGGTGAAGATTCTGGACTAAGTATGTTTTTAATGGGTTTGGAAATGTTTTCTCCACATGACAGGTGTTATAAAATGTTTTAAGTAAATCAATTAAATATCTGAATAGGAGAAGCATGTATTCAGAAATAAAGCAATATAGAATCATGCAGTGAATTTTATTGTATACATGTTTTCCAATCATAATATGACTTTGGGGTTTGTCATTTTATATCCTCACATAAAGGTGGTAAGACAGAGGGGCCATTAGTATCTAGGCATAGTAAGAGTAAAGTTGGATACTTAAAAGGTGTAATGGCTTGTAGGTAGGAGAGAAAATTCACCTGTATCATTAGCTTAAAAAAAACCCCACCTCCCAACCCCACTTAATCTTAAATTCTCTTAATCTTCAGGTCAATCGGGCAATGGAATAATTTAACCAGGGAAAATAAATGAGACATTGTTACATAGTAAGGCAATGAAATGAAAATTAGAAATAAAAAGAGGGGAAATACTGTAAAGGAAGACAGTACTAGAAGATATTCTTTAGGGAGCCATTTTGCAGCAGTAAGACATTGGAAATCTAATATATATTTTTAAGCCTCTTCTGTTTAAAACCCCTAGTATTTAGACTTCAATGGTTGTTAGGATTCTAGGCAGATAAATTTAACTAGATGAATCCCAAGATCCATTTGTTAGTCCTCCATGTTGCTAAATTTTTTAAAAGGTCTCTAATGCATTGCAGAGAGAATATTATATCTTCCTTGGAACACTGAAATCTAACCTGCACTTAAGGAAAGGCATTCATTTTATAATTTCCCCCATATCACCTACTGCTGCCCACTGTCCAGAAGCAAATTAAGCATTCTGTAATGATTATGCTTGTAATAGGCAGCCCTTGTGATCTACAATATATACTGCTCAAAGACGGGTAGCAATCATAAAGATTACTTTCTGTACTGTCAGGTTTCTGTACTGTGGAATTACAAGGATTTATTGTACAGAGCCAAAAAGAAAAGGGGAAAAAAGTGGTCTGGTGATAAGATCACATATCAAACATATGCAAAAAAAGTTCCCTCTCCCTTTGGCTATGAATGCAGCTTCATTCATCTCCTGCATTCTAATTTAGCCAAAAATATAGTAATAGCAAGAATGTAAAAAAGTATTCCGCAGCAATCGTTCTACTGCATTCATCCACCAGAGAAAAGGCCAAATAGTACCTATATTTAATGTGCTCAAGATGCCACGTTATAATGGGAGAGACCCTCTGCACATCTAGAAGAGTATAAGAGCTTGTAAAATGGAGTTCTGAAGCCACAGTGACTCAGATTCTCCAGCCACCATGGTCTCTGGCCACAACGAGGGAAGAATGGAAGGAAAAGTAAAAACAAAAAGAAGTAACTGCCATATGTTTTGCTGAGTACAGTCTAATCTGACTAGCAGCAGAGTTCTAGGGATTCAGAAAAGATTCCTGCTACCTTGGATTCTTTCTCTCTTTCTCTAATCAAAGTTGACATGGACTGAAGCTGTGACCTTCTGTGTACAAGGTCTTCCATTGTTGGCTTACAGCTATTCCCACTCAAATGCAATGGGCCAAACTATCCCCAGCCCAAAGACAAGCGTTCAGTGGGAAGGCATTGACCCATTTGGTGCATTAACTACTTTAGATTCTTGCAAAACTGCACTCTGTTGTCTTTCTTGTTGACTCAGTATCTCAAAGACTACAAGGAAGGAAGACCAGCCTATGGCTAAATTCATGTTCATGTTGTCCTCCAACTTACATCTGAGTCCAAAGAGACTTCATTCTATGCTACTAATAATTGTGTGCCATCAAGTCAGTTCTGACTTATGGTGACTAGAGATGGGCATGAACTGCTGATTTGGTGGTTCGTGCCAGTTTGTTCTTTCAATGAACAGGTGTTCCCAGTCCTGCCTCCTCTGGCAGGCACCCACTCAGAGATAGCACCCCAACTTTCCTGCCCCATGTCCTCCAGGTGTTGTTTCTGAGTGGGCATCTGCCAGAAGAAGCAGGGCTGGAAAGTGCTGAACAATTTAATCTGAAGGACAAACAGGCATGAATCTCTGAACTGGCAGTTCATGCCCATCTCTAATGGTAACCCTCTTTTCAGGGCTTTCTAGGTAGAGCACTCAGAAGTGGTTTACCATTCCCTTCTTCTAGGGACATCCTGGGACTATGTAGCTTGTCCAAGGCCACACAGGGATGCACAGTGGGAATCAAACTTGCAACCTCTGGCTCTGCAGCCAGATATCTAACTCACAGAGCTATAAATAAAATAATAATAATTGCAAAATCACTCATGCTCAACAGAGTAGGCTGCCAAGAGACATAAAGAAAGCTTTTCCTTTCCCCCTTTATTAAATTTAGTTTCTTGGGAGTCTGTGGGCATCAGTTTTGCCTTGCAGCACATTTTCCTGAGAATTGTATGGGAATGGGGTTTTGGACCACATGTGCTATAATGATTATAATACTTGTGAGCCATGGTTCCTTCCACTACTCCACTGACTAAATATCTAACCACACTTTATATTCCTCTTTATTTGTTAATCAAATGAGGAAGTCATGACATCAACTCTTGATTCATTCTTTCTAAATTTACAGTAGTACCTTGGTTTACGTATGCCTTGGTTTACGTAATGCCTCGGTTTACGGTTTTTGTTTGTTTGTTTGTTTCTTTCTTTTGGTTTGCGAAGAAAGTTTCACCATGCCTGGAGGTTTGTAGTGCCGCCGCGGTTACTATGGCAATCCGTGTTTCGGTTTACAAAATTTCCGCATTACGTAACGTTCCAGAGAACGTATTAATTTCGTAAACTGAGGTATACATATAGTTTTTGTTGTATATACAGGATGTGTCCCAGAGCTTGAAAAAAAAAATCCTTTCTTAAATATTACAACATGCTAGCCAGTGTACGCTGGGAGTTGTAGTCTGGAAAAATAACATTTCCAAGCCCTGTTTATTATTTTAAAATGTTTTATACAGCAACCTCTGTTCCCTCAGTGATGAAGAGGGGCTATTTATAATTTCAAAACAAACATACAAACACATCCTGCTACTTTTTTTTTCCAGGCTAAGAACTATAACATGGAGCACTTGGCAAGCAAGCTGGTTTATGATTAATCTGACCATTTCATGTCAGAATCCAGGAATATCAAATTCCTCAAGGATTACTAACCCCAGGTCCTTTTTCAGTGTAAAACAATCCCACCCTGACAAAAGCTAAATGTTTCTCTAAGTCACTGATATAATGCTGCAGAAAACAGCCATGCTTGAGCCTTTTTTTAAAAAAACACTAATTATATCATACATTAAGTGGCAGCTGTCACATCTATGTTGTCGAGGGGCACAGCCTTAGGTGTGAAGTACTCTCTCTCTCTCTTCTACAGATGCTGCAACCAGAGTGCTACAACAGCTGCAAGCTACCTCTCAACTGATGCTGTGAAGAATCTCATCCTTTCAAAAATGGTTGGAGAGGTTGAGGCGCTCTTCTTGAATGTCAGTCACGTTCAACAGCTGCCAGGCATGGATTATGTTAGCTCAGGCAGAGTTGAGTCTATATAAATTTGTCCCCCCAGTTCTAATCATAGGCAAACCTTGAGGGACCATTAATAAGAGTGGGAAACAGGTCTAAATTCAGGATGGCATGCATATTCCAAAGCATGTCTGACCTCCCCACCAAGACCTCAAGACAACTGATCCAGCAGCTAACAAATTGCTCTAAGACAGTTTATTGAGACAAAGCAAAAGAAAATATGAGATACAATGGGATATTTATACCTCCCTCTTCTCATGTCCCTCTTTTCACTTACACCAGTGTGTAAGGGAAAGCTCCTAAACTTCTCTCCCATGCCATATTTCTTTGCCACCACTGAGATACAGCTGCCACTTTCCTTTTACACATGAACAAACACTGTTGTTGTGCTTCTTCCTATTCAAGGGTCCTCATGTCTGCCTTTCCTGTCTGTTCTCAGAATTTAATTTCTGAATCCATTTCCATTTAACAGGGGCAGAATATCACAGAAATGTATTATGGCCCAATTGTTGTACAAACTCCCCCAAAATGCATATCCTAAATTGCCAGTGCACAGTGGTGTGTGGCAGTCATTTAACAATACAATCTTGACTCACAGGTGTGCCAGCTGCAGCAGGGTCAAAATATGCAGAAGTCTTTTTTTTCTGGCAGAAATACTCTGTCAGCAAATACTCTGCTAGAGTAGACTTCGGTCTAGATGGGTGGGGTATAAATAAAATAAATAAATAAATTTTGCCAGAAGAACTGGCTTTCTGCTACCAGAATCCTCCTTTGCTAGCTGATCTCAAAGATCTGGCGGAACAGCTCTAGTGGCTAAGATCTATAGACAGGCCAAATAAAGAAGCAGAGAGAGGGGAAGCTACGTTAGGGCAGAGACCCAGACCCAAACCTCCTCTAACCCAGGACAGAGCCATGATGAGGGCATAATGAGTTTAAATTAAATGTTTCTGGTGCCCAATCTGGGTTTTGTGCATGTAAGGTTACACACATGGATTTTTCTCATTATTAAAATAATACTTGAAAATACTTTTTAAAAGTTACAGACATATCCATTAAAACTCTCTCTCTTCATATCCAGCCAGTTAACCAAAGACTGCCTGTATTTTTTAAAAAGAATTTACTTTCACTAGAAGACTTGTACCCAACAGCCAAAATAAAAAGGAGCAATTAAAAATTAAATTCCAACGGAAATGTCACTACACAAATTAAAATTTCAGGGTTAAAATAAAGGCAAGAATCCTGTTGAGTATTTATGCTAGCATAAGTGCAATGATGTAAATTTCAGCAGTCCATTGCCACAAGTTAGTAAGTTAACTTGTATTCCTCATTGTGCACCAAGTCATGCAACTGATAAACAATGAGGAATAAAAGCAGTGACTCATTAACTACTGGTAGCTAGCTGCTGAAATGGATTACAGAGCACTTACACCAGCTTAAATAACCAATAGGATTCTGGCCAACTTGTCTTAAAGTGCACCAAAAAGACTGTAACTTAGGCACTAGTCAACAAAAGAATTTGAAAGCTAGACAGACAACCCTTGGCATTCCACTAATACTGTATAGGACACTTCCCCTAAGGAAGAGACTCCTTCTATTTCTTGGATCTTTCTGCATGCATTACCAAAGGGATCTGCTTGTTATATTCTGACAGCCTGACCACATTCATGCCACCAACCACTGTGACAGAACATGTCCAACTGGGATGCTGCATTCTGACATTCACCATGCTTCTACATGACCCTGTTAGAGAAATGGGAGCTGGAGGTTACATATGGATTTTTTTTTACCTTTTGGACTCAAAGCCTATTTTCTTCTATATATATTTTATAGAGGCAGACACATTGACTTTGCAAAATCTTTATGAATTAAACTACTTTCCCCTCTGTTTCAGTGTAATTTCCAAATAAAGTGAAATATTATAGTCCAGACAGGACCCTCTATGCAAAAGCCATTTAAACTTAGTTTATTAAAAAATAAATAAGTCCTGAACTAGAGGAAGCCTCATAAAATCTGAAGCTCAGCACCTAACCTTTCACAAAACAAGCATGCAAGAACGGGAAAAGGTAATGATAATTGGACGAGGGGAGGGGGGTTCAGAAAGACCATAAGGGCTTTTTTTTTATTCCAGCTGAGCTTTTGAAAATAATTATTCCTTTCTGTGCTATTTTTCTCCAGACCCACACACCTCTATGTTATAATAGCACCGCCCCACTATGATTTCAAATCCTTAATTAAAACACATTCACAGCAAGCTTACTGAATACAGTGGAGCAGATAAGACAGGCAGGCAGAAAGTATAGGAAATTGATTTTTTTAAAAAAATTACTTATGATCAGTGCATGTGGGGAAGGAAGACTGTATTATAGTTATTGTGGACCTACTAGGAAGAAAAGAAGCAAAACACAAATCTTGTGCGGGGGTTCAACCTGAAGGCATGTAACTGCTGGATAGCTCAGTGGCTTAGCTCTCTAGCTGTGAAGCCAGAGGTTGGGAGTTCAGTTCCTCAGTGCACATCCTTGAGAGGGGCTGGACTCAATGATGCATAGGGTCTCTTATAACAATGCAATTCAAAGGTTATTATACGGCTATAATGGGGAGGGACAGGGGTGTGCACATAAGTCACATCCCCATGTCCACACCTGGAAGCAGGGCAGACCTTTGTGTATGTAACATAAAGATCTGTAGGAACACTTATAAGTAGAGATGGGCATGAACCACCAAAATGGCAGTTCACCTTGGTTTGTGGTTTCTGGACATCCATGAACCACAAATTTAGGAATTATTCCCAAAAGAACCACAAATTGAGCCGTTGATTCATTCAGGATGAATGAATGAACCTAGTGGCTATCTAAAATAATAATAGTAATAATAATAATAATAATAATAATAATAATAATAATAATAATAATAATAATAATAATAATAATAATAATAATAATAATAATAATAATAATAATAATAATAATAAAGCTGCCTCCCTTCCCCCACAGCCTGTCAATACCCCTTCCCACTGCTCTGTTGCCTCTCTACATTTTCTTCCTTCTGCCGCTGCTGCCACCATCTTGAGAAGGCTCTGGCTCCTGCAGGCCAGCGGCCTCTGCACAGCTCCCCCACTTCTCAGCTGAGAGGCAGGGACATCGCAGAGGCTGCCTGCCAGGCTGGCTGACAGGCTGGTTAATGAAAAAGTAAAATTTTAAAAAAGCATTTTTTTTTTTTGGTTAGTCGGCCTGTCAGCCCACCAGGGGGCCTCTAGGCAGTTACCCGCCTCTCAGATGAGAAGCAGGGAGCTGTGTAGAGGCCCCCCTGGTGGGCTGACAAGCCAGCTAACAAAATAATATATATATTTTTAAGCAGCCAGCTGGCTCCCTGCCTGCTACCTATGCACATGTGCCCACCTCCTAGCTGAGAGGTGGGTGCCTGCACAGATAGAGAGATAGCAGGCCCAGCTACTGGAAGGGAACTGGCCACTGTCTCTCTGGATGATGGCAGAGGAAGTGGCAAGACAAAATAGGGAAGCAATGGAGGGGCAGTGGGAAGGGGCAGAGGCAGGCTGTGTGGGAAGGGAAATGAACCAGGAAGTTCATTAGGTTGGGAAAAAATTCATTGGCTCAAGAAAGTTCAGGTTCTCCAGTTTGGATGAACCCAAACCGACCCGAATCAACGAATCACCATTTTTAAATTAATTTCCTGGTTCATTTTTATATTTGTGCCTATCTCTGCTTATAAGCACAATCAAGGAACATGCCTCCAGCATTTTGGAGATTGGGAGCCCTGTCTCCTCAGAGCTTGCGAACGTGGGAACAGTGAAGGCATGTTCAGCTGAATATGCTTACAGAGACTTCTGCTGTACTTTGTGGTGAGCACCCAAGAGTCCACCTTTTTTGGGGCAGGGTGGAGATGTGGGGGCAGGGCTTAGAAGCAGACTGCTGTGTCCATCTCATGATTGAAGCCTTACATGCTTTCAGGCTTTAGGCTTTATGCCTGAATAGGTGACAAGTGACGTAGGTGAGGAACCCAAGTTTCTCTTTAACTCTAAGTTTCTTTAAGTATTTAAGCAAAATTTGCACGAAGTATTCATGTGTAAGATAATTGATTAATTGAATTAATATGCTGCCTTTCTCCTCATAGGTGATTGAAGGTGGCTCACAGTTATTTAAAACAACACAATAGTCACAATTAAAAACATCATATGATATAATATTAAAATCAATTAAAGATACAATATCTTAAAACACCATTAAAAACATTGACAAGATCCTCAAAGAACAAAGGATTCTCACACTGGATGGGACGAGATGGTGCAGTTATCCCATCCTGGACCGGTCTAGAAGATCATGCTAAACAAGGTCACTATGAGAAGTATTATGCAAGGATCAACCACACTGCATCTCAAACATGATCTATTCTAGACTCTTCTTATTTCCCTTTAAAGGGAAAGAATATCATCACAACAATAATCCTCTCTCCTGTCTCCTCCATGCTTTGCTTAAGCTGCTTAACAATCATGAGATCATGTGAGCTTTTGTGGACAAGTCTGAAGAAGCTCACATTAAAATATAACAACTAGTCTTTAAGGTGCCACGATGTTTTTGTCTTCTTTATTTTTTATTTTTGTTTTGTTTTTGCCTGACATGCTAGTACAAACCAACATGGCTACCTCTTCCAAAACAATCTACGGTGGACACATGAAACCATGGTTATATGAGCCCTATATACGTAACACACAAGGTGGCAGGACAAAGGCCACAAGAGGGCACTGTTGTATGTTGTATATTGGACTGTGGTAAACCTCAGGAAAATGAAACCGTGGATACTGGTCCTGTAGATATGGAGGCTTTACTGTACATTGTGTGGTTGTCAAGAAAATGAATGAACCAGCTCATCCTCGATACAGACCAAACCACTGGACTAACACCCTTTTGATTGCCCCCTGTGTGTGAACCCATTTAATGGGTGGGCCTTATATATACATACATCCCCATACTTATTTAAACCCTTACCTGTGCTCAGGTGAATGCCTGAATAGAGCCATTTTTTACATCCACATATGATTCCCAAGAGGCCTTTTAAATCTACCTTGAACAACTTGGCTGCCTGGGTTAATGTCCTCATCAATAAGCTTGTCTGTGAGGTTTGGCCTTTTTATTGATAACTTTGTCTGCCTATTTGGTCACTCCTTGGAAAAGGTTTAAATTCCAAACCATGACATAAGCTTAACGAATATAAAAACCTAGGGCCGCAGCCAAACCTATTACAGTGATTGCCTCAGCAGGAGTTCTACCTGCCAATTCCTTAGGCTAGAATGATGCTAAATTAAATGTGTTTCTGCAAAAGAGCCTGTACCTGCAGCTCTCTCCTCTAAACTCAAGTTTGAAAGAGAAGTTGCTTGGAAACAATTACATGTAAAATATATCTCATTTCACCAAGACTTTGAAGGAACTTTTAGCTATAGAATTTGCAGAAGAATCTGCCAAAAGAAAGTTTGAGCATTTTATGATACTATTCATTTAAATTCTCGACAGGTATTTATACGAGCCAGCCACATTTCTTACATTACAATATTCTTTGAAGTATTGGTAGTCCCTGCTTCATTTACATGAAAACTCTCTTGAATTATAGCCTCCCAAAATGTCGATGAATTACTCTCATGTGATAGGTCTCTTTTTATGCAATGCTGGATCACAGTGAGTCTACATCTGATTCATCTTGCAGCGATTAAAGTTAAGAAGTTGATATGATATGGCTGTAATTTTTTTTCTGACACCATATGAACATGCTAAAGCAAGCCTAAAATGTTGCTGTTTGTCGAAATTTAGACTGGGAACTCCATGAAGCACAAGTACACTAGCAAAACTCTATGAGTTGAGGAGAATGATTCACAGTCTTCCCATCCTGCTTCCTGCAGTAGCCAGCTTGTATAATCCAGGGATACTCAGAAGCCCACCATTAGCAACAGGAATTCCTTCCCTGCTATAGCTCCCCAGCACCCACTAAATCTTAGTCAGACTGCCTCAGACTGTGGAATATATCTTTTTAAAATTGTGATGACAGTGTGTAAAGCAGCAGTGAAGTGATAGAGCAACTTGGGGCTTCCTTAGAATCCCCACCACCCACCAGTCGGGTGGCCTTCAACACTCCCACCACTGATTTTAGTACACAACACTGAAACACTGAAATCTGGTGCCACTGGAAAGCAAACATATTTTCTATTGGAGTACAGCTTCAATACATGTAACCAGTGGGGTGGGTAGGAATAGGGGCACAGATAGCTTGAATGTGTTTCTCCATGTCTTTTCTGATTCTACATGCAGATTGATATGCTTAGGCTTCCTTCCTTTTTGCTTCTAAGGAGACATTTTGGTTCTGCTTTCTCTCCAGCTCGAGAAAGGCAGGCAATAGCTGCCAGCAGGTATTACATGCATGGTACTCAGCTTTGAGATTTCTGTAATCAAATGCAGTGATCCTTGCCCCTACTGCATTATCCTACAATGGATTCTCTAAGTCAGCAAACAATAGCCAGGATGGTATAAAGTCCAGCTCTTGTAACCATTGTCCTTATGCAGGCTGAGATCCCTACTCTGAATAGTGAGTTTATATTTGCACTAGAAGGACCTGCACACCTCTTTGTTCAAGTGCTAAAAGAGTTAAACTGCTCATGCTATGTCAACTGTATAAGTAGTTTGAGTCAAACAGATCCTGGTCAATAAGTTTTCTATTTTGGTTTATTATGATGTAACCATAGAATCATACACGTAGAAGATAATCCTGTGGATCATTGAGCCCAATCCACTGCTGAAGCGAGAAAGGTTCAGATAAAGCCTTCCTGACAGATAGCTGTCTAACTTCTGTATAAAAACCTCCAATGAAAAAACAACAACTATCTTTTGAGGTTGTCCATTTCACCATTGAACAGCTGTTAGTATCAGGAATGTCTTACTAATATTTAGTCAGAACCTCCCATCTTGTAATTTATATCCATCCTGTTTTTCTGAAGCAGCTGGAAACAAGCTTGCTCTATCTTCCTTGTGACAAACTATTTGAAGAAGGCTGTCATTATCACCTCCCAAATCTTCTGTTCAGCCTACATAATAAATATTCATTTTCAATAGTCAAAACATTAGCACCAGGCTTCTGCATGATGGAAGTAAAAATACCAAGTAATTCCAACACACCAAAACATTGTAAGGGAGCAAATCTAACCTATTTTGGGAAGTGCTTCTGCAACACAACAAAGACACTCTTGGCCTGTCTTCTAGTCAATTATACGTGTCTTGGTAGCGGAATGCAGAAAAGTGCCTCTGAAGACAGGTGCAGTTGGTAGGAAGGTTCATGTGGCAAAAGCAGGGATGTGAATAATACACACAAATTCACAATTCACCATTGTTATTGTTGCTGTTGTTATTTAAATTTAATTTCTCTACTGCCCATCTGGTTTTGATTGCCTCTGTGATGAATTTAATAGCTATAAAAGATTCCTCACCTTCTTTCAAGAGCAATACAAGGGGGCTCCCACTATTTTTAAGACATATGGTCATGTTTAGTGAGTCCAAGGTCCAGATTTGCCCCCCTCCTCGAATTCTCATGGTCTAGAAATTGTATGCCTAGAAACTGTTCCCTCAAATAGAGAGAAAAAATATATAGAAGTGTCTGGATAACCACTTTTGTGTTCTATTTTAGGTAGCTGAAAGATTTGCAGGCACCACCGTGATCCTTAATTTAAAAACAACTGCACTTTAAGGACTCTGGAATGGAAAACCATTAAAAATGTTTAAACCTCTCCCAATAACTGTATTTAATTTTTCATTTGTGGCACTTTATAAATATCCTTCAGATTCACATATGGGTGGTGGGCTGCGCTTTGCCTCTCTCTGGTTTAAAATCTCAATAATTTGAGTGAAAATCATCTACATAGTTTAGTATCCTTCCCCCTTGAAAAGCATAGTGTGCAAATACAGCAAGCATGGATTGATTAGCTGATTGCAAAAACAATGTAAATAATCCAGTTCAACATATGGAATGGGGAAATATTCCTAAAACTGAGGAGGGGTCTTTCTAGTTTAATATGCAAATTGCTGGGGGTTTTGCACACACACAAAAATTGAGAGGGGGATTTGAAAGCACCAGCAAACTGGTCCTCACAGTTAATGAGAAGAGTGCACTGATCCCTCATCTTCATCTGTGAACATGAGACAAGTGACAATTTATATCCCTAAGGAAGAGACAGATCTTCAACCACTCTCCTCCCAGACAAGTTAGGCTTTTTTGCGTAATAGACAGCATCTTGGTCAGAAAAATATCCTTGCCCATGATGGGGAATATATATATATCTTTATTTGGAAAAAAAAAAAAACACACTTTAAAATATAATCATACGTAATTATTATGCTGTCAATTTAATTATTTCATGGGTCATGGGAATGACAAGTCCATTTCATCAATCCTGGTTTTGTGCTCAGTATTAGAATGTAAATTCATATCTGAATTTTGTTGTGAAGAACCAATCTGATTGTGTGTGTGTGTGTGTGTGTGTGAGAGAGAGAGAGAGAGAGAGAGAGAGAGAAAGTGTGTGTGTGTGTATATATATATATAGATAGATAGATATACACACATATACATACATACATACATATGTATATATGTGTATGTATATGTACACACACACACACACACACACACACATGTATATATTAAAAAAGATTCTATGGAAATCAAAAGTAAAGTCACTTTGATCCAAGATGCATATATCAAAACTCCAGGTAAGCAACCTTATTCCTGACTTCTTACTCAGTTAAGATGACTTTCTGAGTCTTTGACTATCATCCTTTAATAAAAAACAAAATCCATAGAGCTTAATGCTTTTGCGCATTCCTACAACAAGCTCATGCTGACCTAGTTAGTGATGACTTTTAAAATGCACACCGTGTACCTGTTACAGCTTGGGATTGCAAAAGGCTGACAGTGAAGCTGCCAGAAGAGCTGAAGAATGGAGCCACAAAGCTGAGAGGGACAGTGAGTTTGCTGAAATATGCATTAGAAGGCGGAGACACATGGCATTTTCACTCCAAATGCCAAAATTAAAAATTAAACTCTACAAGAAATCAAGTGGTAGTTGGCTCTCTGCCTGGATATGCCAAAGAATGTATATTGTCCAGAGCATGTAAGAATAGTCAAAACGCTGCTGGATCAGCCCAAAGCACATCCTGTTTTTTATTGTGGCCAACAAGATGCATATGGACAGCCCAGAAGGAGAGTAGGAAAAACGAACAACTCTATCCTACTGTTGTTTCCTGGCAGTATTCACAGAGATATACTGCCTCTTTCTTTGAAGGTAGCATATATCTAGATAGACCATTAATTTGTCTTATTTCTTTGTTAAAGCTGTTTATATGGTTGGCCTCCATCACATCTTGCAACAATTAATTCCATAACTGAATAATGTGCTTCGATTTTATAATGGCTTTCTTTCATATCTCCTTTCCTTTCATATCTCCTTAACCACCTAATAATCATCTTGCATGGATGACCTCAATTCTAGTATTACGTATTCTCTATGCACCGTGCACTATGTGTAATTTGATCCACACCAACTGTATCCTTCTTTTTCTTATAACTAAAATCTGAATACTGTAACTTTTCATTCTAAGAAACAGAGGTGTAATTGTGCCCTTTCCCTGAGCTACCAATATCACACCCATGATTGTACCCAAATTTACATCATGCGAAAGGCTGGACTGGAGGAATCCCAAGCCGGAATCAAGATTGCCGGAAGAAATATCAACAACCTCAGATATGCAGATGATACCACTCTGATGGCAGAAAGTGAGGAGGAATTAAAGAACCTCTTAATGAGGGTGAAAGAGGAGAGTGCAAAAAATGGTCTGAAGCTCAACATCAAAAAAACTAAGATCATGGCCACTGGGCCCCATCACCTCCTGGCAAACAGAAGGGGAAGATATGGAGGCAGTGACAGATTTTACTTTCCTGGGCTCCATGATCACTGCAGATGGTGACAGCAGCCACGAAATTAAAAGACGCCTGCTTCTTGGGAGGAAAGCGATGAGAAACCGAGACAGCATCTTAAAAAGCAGAGACATCACCTTGCCGACAAAGGTCCGCATAGTCAAAGCTATGGTTTTTCCAGTAGCGATGTATGGAAGTGAGAGCTGGACCATAAAGAAGGCTGACCGCCAAGAATTGATGCTTTTGAATTGTGGTGCTGGAGAAGATTCTTGAGAGGAAACGACAGAGGACGAGATGGTTGGACAGTGTCATCGAAGCTACAAACATGAATCTGACCAAACTCCGGGAGGCAGTGGAAGACAGGAGGGCCTGGCGTGCTCTGGTCCATGGGGTCACAAAGAGTTGGACACAACTAAACGACTAAACAACAACAATCTTCTCCACTAGAGGCTGCTGCTGTGTCAATGTTCTTGCAGGAATAGAAGAGCAGAAAGCTCTAACTGGCTTTGAACCCATGTACTTAAAAGACCACCTGGTCCAACACTTACACATCTAGAACTGCAGATGGGCTACAGTTTTCCAGATCCTTCAATGCTATTTTTCTTCTCAGTTTTTCCCATCTTGTATCCTAGTTGCCACAGCAGGACTGTGAGGACTACCACACATGGCAGGGATTTCTTGTTGATGGAACCCTGATTATGGGAGTCAGTTCACCCATAATTGTCTCATATTTGTATTTTAGGTGCCACTTATATGCTGTGCCCACTGCTGAAATGCAGTCCCAAAAAAGTGGCCAAGGCAGCCTGGTGATGTTGCTTGGAAACAGTTTGGTAACTTCTGCTAGAAGACCTACCTGACAACCCACAGGATTGGAAAAACAATCTGCAACCAGTATGAATCTGCTGTGAAAGAAAAAGCATTGCCCTCCCACCTCGGAATAAAGAGGCGAGACACAGGTGATGGGTTAAACTAGGGCCACACTTTATTAAATCATCATGCCATTAACTTTTGTAACCAGGGGCCTGTAACCGGCACTGTAACCTCACGATCTGCAGCACCGAAAGCTCTGATAGCAACCTGCTATCCAGTTGCTTGAACTCTATGGGCACTCACCAGTTCAGTTTCCTTCCACACTACCCACCATGTGACCTAAAAGCTAGCAAAGAAACATTAATGGGGACAATATAAACCTGTGCCAGTGTGGGATAGGCAAAAGATCCCCGCGACTACTTCTGCCAATTGAGTAGCGGGTCAAAAATTCCTATCTAGCCCCCAACAGGATGACCAGTCAGATTCACACTGGATATCGGGCAGGCGGGTGGGATGAAAGCCTTGAAAGAGGCTGAACACATGTGGGAAAGTGTCCTTTTAAGGACGCTTCCCCTCCCCTTGGGTAGAGATGCGAATAGCGCATCTCGCATTATTCCGGGGGAAGGGCAAAGGAGCTCCGCACGGCGACGAGTGCAGGCGGAGCCGACATTGCCCTCCCACCCTGGAATAAAGAGGCAAGACACAGGTGATGTGTTAAACTAGGGCCACACTTTATTAAATCAACATGCTATTAACTTTTGTAACCAGGGGCCTGCGGTAGTGCGGTATCAGGTTTGGTGCCGAAGGTCTCAAAGGACCCCCTCACCTACCTTATACGGGTGAATCCCACGCCCCATTGTCATGCTGTCCCTAACAAAGCATGACCCCAGCTGGCAAAATATCAAGCCCCCCCCCGGGCCTGCAAGCCCCCTGATTTTGGCGGCCCTCAGCCTGGGGAGGGCCCCAGCAGGTCTTTCCTCCTGGCACTGTAACCTCACGATCTGCAGTGCCAAAGGTTCAGACCCACTATCCAGTTGCTTGAACTCCATGGGGACTCACCGATTCAGTTTCCTTCCACACTACCCGCCACGGAATGGGCAAGCCTAGCTATGCCCCATTCCCCCCATAAAGCCAAAAATTTTGGCATGCGGGCCCCTATATAAGTTATTCAAGATAACTTCTAATCCAGCATCAGATTAATGAACCCCATCGCCTCTGTATAGCTCCAGTTGGTCCAAACAGATCTCCGGGTGTCCTATAACTGAACCCATCCCCTTAACTACTGCTCTGCAAACTTCCTTGTTAACCTTCCTACGTGCTCTATTTATACAACTGGGATCACAGTCGGCTCTCCAAGTATGCCGTGGAATAATCATGGACCAAACAACTCTCGAAGATGGAAACTTGGCCTTCCAGCTCCTCAAATCAGCCAAAATGTCCAACACTTGCCACTTCTTCTGGACAAATCATTACCCCCCAGATGAAGCAACAAAACATCTGGGGGTGCACCTGCCAACACTGCTTCTACCATGCCGGGAAAATTGGTCCAGAGCATGCCCCTCCGGCCAAACCATTCCAATCTTGCAGTGGGCTGAAGTCCCAAATCATGGCCTCATGCCATCCTGGCAGCATACTCCGCCACACAATGAATAAAGCTGTGACCCAGCAACATGATCCTCCACTGCCGATTGGGTCACTCTGAGCCTGCAATAAAAGACAAACAGCCAGGTGACAGCCTACAACTGTGGCATTTTGCGCACATAAAGCTTGTATCTATGAGAGGACCATCTCCCTACCTTCCTGATCTCGTCTGGGCTGTACCCAAGCATGGCTGCAGTAGATGCCGCCCCAATGTGAAGTGGGCTAACTGGTTACCGGGATTTTTAATTTACTTTGATATAATAGTTAAGTCACAACCCTGGCATGCTCTGTCTTTAGTGCAGTATCTAGACCTGATATACAGGGCCTATGTTGACTTCCTGGGTCATTCCTGGTTGGCCTATGATGAAAATTTTCGCATGAGAGCGTCAATGCACGCGAACATGCGATGGGATGAGCCACACCCAGGTTTATGGCTTCAGACCATGATGCCAGCCTGGCCTGCACAGGGTGAGAGGTTTGACAGAGGCCACCTCATCAGGAAGGCTGCAGAGCTTAACAGTTCCCATCCTGGAACGGGGCAGGTGGTTCAACCCCACCTGCTCTGCTGGGATTTCAATTCATGGGGTTCCTGCTCTAGGAAGTCATGCCGTTACAAGCATGAGTGTTCCATTTGTGGGGGAGTCCACCCTAGTTCAAAGTGCTTTAAAATAATAAAATAAGCATTCTCAAAAAAGTATCAAGATGGGAGATTAACCTGAAGAACTTCCTGAAGCACTCTTCACACAGACAAGGTTTGGGAAGGAAACAGGGACAGGACCCATACAGACATCTGCTGCTATGGAGGGGTGAAGATGCTTTAATTTCATTAGCACAAAACTCAGACTCCACCCCCCCATGTAGTTTTGTTTGCCCTATGATTTTTTATTCTGCCTGGGGACCTAGAGAAATATATTCCCTGAGACTTCAGCCAGCATCTTGAGACTTAGCAAACCCAAGTACTAGATACGAAAGAATCTTGCTGCTCCTGAGATTTTTGTTGACTTTGGCATGGTAAAATTGCATTTCAGTCATTCATCAACTCTCCTTAAAATATCTCAGAAGTGAAAGCAAGTTGACAACCTGTATGCATGTGTGTGATGATTTTTTGGAATTGCAGAAATGTTAAAGATAATTTGCACAAAACTGTCATGGATGCAGAAAATAAGAGTGGGCTACTTTTTAGATGTTAAGACCAGGATTTTCCTATAGAATGGTTTGAAGACTCAGTATATCAGGCCAAAAACAAAAGAAATAATTTAAAAATAAAGATGACAAAAAGTTGTGGCACCTTAAAAGACTAACTTTTCATTTCAATGTGAGCTTTTGTGGACAAGTCGACTCAGTGTAGACTCAATGAAGACTCGTGTATGCAAAATACATTCAATGCCTCTGGTTCACATAGCTAAGACAAGAATTGTCCTGTTTTCCAATACTGCACATTTTGTGAAATGTACCAAGATAGTGCAGGTTTTCTTGAGGGTGGAGGGGAAGAAAGGAATAAAGAAAAAAAAGGAGAGTTTCTCTAGTCCATTTTATTTCTTCATCATGCAAACAATGATCTAACCAGAACTTATATAACTAAATATGTATGCTAACAATAAATTTCTTTAAAAATCACATGTGTACAATATTTCTGGAGTTACAAGGACTTGGTGTAAGCAACTAAAGTTAAGCACGTTTCAGTCCCATTGATTTCAAAGGGAGAGGGTTAAGCGTATTCAACCACTGTACTTTTCTATTTTCTGTGTTATCTGCAAAGCTTTGTAGCAGATAACCCTTTTGTGCAGCATAATTATTTGCCAGAGATGAATTAAAAAAAAAAACACAAGTCTTTGCATTTCAAATGTTACCTTTTCTAAAAGAGGGTTAGATATAAGGGACTTTGGAAATACATTGGATGGAACAGGTTCTGTTAGATAATTGGTGAAACTAGCCCACCAAAAATAAAAAGGTTAAATTGTTTTAAGTTGAGAAAAAGTAGCAGTGGGAAGATTGATTCAGGATCCACCCATAAGTTCCATTATTCGCTGGGGTTGTGCTATTATTAGCCATTGTTAGTTGGTGTGGGATAGGTTATGTTTGATCTAGGGCTTTACTTGAAATACAAAGACATATTTCAATTTTTCAGAGAAATGTGTTGTGGCAGCTCAAGAGCAGAGTAGGAACAATGTAAGTGAAAGGGAACCTGAGTGGAAAGCAACTCCTGACAATTAATCACAGATGTCAAGAAAAAGTCAAGAGACTCCATTGGACTAGACAAAACAGGGCACTTGAGACCATTTTCCAAGTACTGATCTGATTTTCTTGCTATAATGGGACATACTGACTGCAAATATTCCTCACTACTATGATTGGAGTGTGCAATTGGGAAGACTAGTCTCTTTGACGTTTGAGAATGTCACATTTGTAATAAAATGACATCAGAACATTGCTTTCTGGAGATTCCACACATTTCCCCCCATTATTTTCACATCTGGCATGGCTTTGAGTGAAAATTTTGTTTCAGTTATGTTGAATATAAGATTTTTTTTTAAATTCACAAATTCCTTTTTATTTGGCTTGAAGGGAAAATGTGTCTTTTTTTCTTTCTTTCTTTTTAAAAATCAGACATGGAAAAAAGTGAGATGGACATCCAGACCTCCATGCGGGGCTTTGAGTACATTGCTCTTAAAAAGCTGGGTTTGAATTTATAAGCCCCGAGCAGGGCTGTTAACTACAGGATCTTTAAGAGGTTATTAATTTATAAGGTTGCCATAAGCTGAAAGTGACAGATAACAACAGCATATTCAAATATATTAATGCTGATTTAGAAATGTCGCCTTCATACACACATCCATAACACTCCTCTGAAGTTTTTCTGGGGTTGGTAATCCCCAAAAGGAACAAGAGCAGAGACTGGGGTAATGGTCGTGGTATCTGATCCATCCTGGTGTTGTTTATTCTATATGATACCTTTAAAGAGTAGATGTGAAGAGTAGACAATGACGCATTTGTTGTAGACCTGCAATATAGCCTTCAGGGTTATGCCTTTAACCAATGGAGTAAAGGGGACTATAAATGTGTGTTAGGTGCCATTGTTCTTTTGTGGGGGCCATGCCATGCTGCAACCACTACTCATGGTGAGGTTAACCTGTGAGAAACCGCTACAGAAATGTTTGTTCCCTGGAGAAATTCAGTGAAATTGAACAACCAGTTTCTCTTCCTACAAACAGGATGGAGAATTTCAAAAGGCCAAGCAGGGCTGGTGTCATAGCAGCTATGAGGTCGGGATCAGACCAGGGCAGCTCCGAGGAGGAAGGAGCACTGGGGAGGAACAGAAAAAGGCTTTGCTGGGGGAAGGGGGTCTATGACTATGGCCCAGTTGAAGACACCTGGATCAGTGGGCTCATGGAGTTTTGTCTACCTCATGGTAGGGATGGAAGCAAGAGCTTTGATTAGGTTGCTTGCCAGCTTTGGCTTAATGCCTGACATCATTGGAGACAAAACCCTGCAATTGATTACCTCCCCCCCCCCCCCTACACAAAAGAGATGCTGGAGGAGCAAGCACCAGAAAGAATGCCAGTGATGTCTCCAGGAAACCATCGAGAGACCTAGCACTACAGCCACACAACAGTGCCAGCCATCCTTAAGGGCCGTAACATGGGCTGGTTGGACTCAGGACTGTGCCAAACCTAGTGACACCAACTGGAGATGGCTAGGTTTACTGGAGAGGTTCTGGGCTTGTAACAGAGACTTAACCTGGGGATGGACCAGGAGTGTGTGATATAAACCCTGTTCCAGAACTGTTAAGCTCCACAATGAAATCTTTGTTGCACCTTACAAGGTATACTGAGTCTATGGTGGTCACATCTACCCAAACTCCCACAATTGCCCTAGCTCTGGGCAGGAGTGATGGGACTCACACCAACATAATGTGTCCATGCTCTATGTAGGCTCAGCTTCACATCGTCCAGTAAAGAGTGAAGAGACATTTTCAGGGATGTATGAATTTCTCATTTTCTGCCTCATCAAGATTATAATTTTTCCAGTGCCAAGTTCATTCACTCCACACACAGAAATGTATACATAAGTGTGTGTGGGTTTCCTTTTTTAAAAAATTGTACCACAGGTTTAGAAGCATACCAATTTCTGATATTAAATTACTTTTGGCTCCTCCTTCATTAAAATACACACCCAACAAATGTGTCAGGTGTAGAGAGAGATGGGGAAAAATTACTCTTTGGGCCTATAGGGAACCAAATAAAACAACCAGCCTGGCCAATGACCATATGGACTATGGTTATACTGGGAGCTGTAGTCCAAAATAGTAACTTTTCCAGTCTCTGCCTGAGTATTGCCAGTCTTCTTGCCTTAGCAAATGCCCACATGGTTTCATCTATTGGATTCTGACATCTCCTTCATTTTAAAAGTTAATAACGTGTGGCCTTAGTTAACCCAGTATAAAGCATCTTTTATTTTTCTCTGGAATGTGGGAGAAAGTAGTCACACTGTCAAACCTTCTGGAAACCTTTGGGCTTCTTGAGCTGCACACAAAAGGCATTATAAATGTTTATTCTTACCACATTCTCAGAAGCAGTTAATAGCCTGGGGTGATTGCTTGTAAAAATTGCATGAATCTAAGGTAAGGCTGAACAAAGTGTTTTGTACTTCATTTTTGGCAATGACGGCTTTATGTAAGATCATACAGCGCTCAAAATAAACTTCCAGGAATAAACAACTTTGTGGTTCTAATGCTGAGACAAAGCCCTCATCAGTGTTCCTTCTCAAGCTTATAGAAACCTGCAATAACATACAGCTTTCACCTTCACTGATTTCAAGGACTCTGTCATTATGCCATTTTCCAGGTTGAGGTTATTTCTAATTATGCAGATTCTGGTGTTTAATTCTGAGTGATAAGCTTGAAACGAAGAGATAAGTGGCCTGGGTCTGTATATTTCGAGGGCGACACACCATTGATAGAAAACAGAAGGGCAAAAAATACATTTGAAAAGTAATGGTCATGGACAGTGCTGAGAAACATCAATTCCACACTGTCAAGTAACTTTTAAACACTGCTCACCTGCAATTTAGTCACAGAACACAGAGATGGTTGTTTTCTTTCAGCCCCTCTAACCCTGCCGAGCAAGACTTTGAACAGTACCAAAATGAAGGAATCAGCTGATCTCCTGAATGAAACAATCTCTGAACCAAATTGACACTCAAATAAAATAACATTCTTTATTCAAGCCAGTCTTTTTAAAAATAGCTCTACTGACCCCCAACCCCCACCCTCACCCCCATTTGAGTGAACTGGATGGGAAAATGTTCAGTAGATTATTTCACTGCTTGGGACAGCTTTGCTTTGCCCATTGTATTTTTGTTTGACCTGTTTTGTGTGGAAATTGTTTAATTTTATAAGCCCATTTCTCACTCTGTTTGTCCGATCACCAAGTAAGAGATATGTATTTTATTAATGGGGTCTACTTTTTGGGAGGAAATGGTATACATCAGACTTCTCTATTTGTGTTATATGCAGTCAAGTTGTATCTGATTTATAGTGACCCTCACAGGGTTTTTGAGATAAGTGAGATATTTAAGCAGTGGGTTAGCACTGCCACTGCCCCCTGAGTTTCCATGGCAAAACAGGGATTCAAACTCAGGTCTCCTGAGTCCTAGTCCATGACTGCATCCACTACATCACACTGGATACCACTACACTTCTCGAGTATTTTTTTTTAAGGCAACCAACTTAGGACAAATTTGGTGGATTGACTATTTCCTCTAAAATATGTCAGAAGTAATGCTTTTCTTCTAGAGCTACAAGGAGGGCTTTTTTCTTTGCTACCACTTATATATATGGAGTCATGCTACTGGCTGTTATAGCATTTAAAACAACCAAGTGCTACTAAGTATAATGGACCATTAAAAAAACAAAACATACAGATCGGTTTTGAAAGGAAAAAGCCTCTCTCTTTTTTCGTAAGTTCACCTTTATTAGTGGGTGAAAGAAAAAACCAATAACAGGAAGTTGATGAAGCCTAAGTCCATTTTATTCTTTTTCACCAGTGCCACTAATGCTGGCAGTCAATTGTGATGTATTTAGTTCATGCTATACTTTTTACTCCCAAGTACGGCTTGTCATCAGGGAAAAATTAAGGCAGATGAGAAGCAATCAAGCCATTCTGGACCAGCTGGAAAAGCTCTACGGCTGCCTGTTTCCTGCTACACTTGAGCTTTCACTCTCTCAGTATCCTGAGAGTGCTTGTACGGGATGCAGCTGCAAAGCCTCTGCACAGAAAGCTTTGCCAACAATCAATGTCACTTGCTTCCTTGTCTCTGTTTGAAACAGAAGCAGCAGGTCCCAAACTAAAACACTTAGAGGAGGTCTCTGTGTATACACTGTTTGAGGGGTACCTGTTTTGAGAAGTTTCTGTAACATATCTACAAGTGCAATCTCATCCAAAGTTGGTTTTATGATGCATTTGCAGTTCTTGAAGCGGGGGGGGGGGGGGTTTGCAGACTTTTAAAACTTTCATCCATCAAGACAAACACATAAACTGTCCTTTGAGTATGTTGTGGGGTGTTTTCTGATCTCATGAGAATTCCATTTTATTGAGGATTAGGTGTAGGATTAGGGTGATGGTTAGGGTTTAATGCAACAGTTAGGGTGTTTCTCCAATGGGGCCAAGCTAATAAAAACCAGAACATGTCGTTTCTGCTTATCACATCATTGTTCACCAAAAAATCGCATGTGTGTGTATGTCTATGTGTTTGAGTGTGTGTGTGTGTGTGGCCCTACCAGGTAGGACAGTTAAATTACCCCAATGGCAAAAAGATTTGTTGGGACAATTTTTCCCAGCCATTTTCTCTTTGATAAAAACAGCAAGAATGACAACAAAGATGACAACAACAACAAGAACAGCAACTACATCAGCCCAAGACCTATAGGTGGCCTTTGGCAGAAGGTCAGGAACCTTGGTTACAAGTCATCAGGTGACAAAGTCATCTTTCTTTCTTTGTGTCAGAAAAGTACAGTACAAATAATAAATATATCAAATAATTTTGCTCCAAAATGTGCAACATCAATAGCATTTGGAGAAGCTAGCATCCATTAAAATTTCCATAGTTTATGTTAAGGCGGATAGGGTAAACTGACATAGGTGGGAAGCTTCTGCTTCTTCTTCTTCTCGGTACTCGCAAAGAACTGTGTTAATGCAAATAGCCTATTTTCTTAGGTTCACTTTGGTTGCCAGTCCCAAAGCCACAAAGTGCCTGTATGGCAGATCTAGTTCTGTCTGGATTTGGCAGCCAACTGTGCCATTGGGGGAATCAAATATCCATTCTGATGCACGAGGGTTAAATATAAGTAATATGTTCACATTCACATTGTAAATATAGCTGTCAGATTGTTCCTGAGCTCAATAGGAGCATTTTCCAACACAGTGCCATCCATATGTGCCCATGCTGGATAGTAGATAAAATGGACAGTGGTGCACATAGCACAAGGATGAGAATGCTTCAGCCCTGCCCTCTTCATTGACACTTTGCTCATGTGAAAAGTAATGGGTGTGAACAGGAGAAAATCATAGAATCATAGAATAATGACATTGGAAGGGGCCTATAAGGCCATCGAGTCCAACCCCCTACTCAATGCAGGAATTCAAATCAAAAGATATCTAGTTGTCTAAATTTCTCTTGAAAATCTATCTAGGGAGATTCTCCACATGAGCCAGAACCATGATTTTCCCCACTTGATCTTACTTATATGGAGACCCCCAACAGACAGAAGTGCTGTTCTTCAGATTTATCCATTTTCATGGGAGATGAGTGACAAAGGAACACAGTCCACTCTTTGTGTGTTGAGCAACCATGCAGAAGACCACCAGTATCAGGTTATGGTTAAATGCATCTCAACATGGACATATTATATACTTGCATTTGGGGACCAGAAACAGAGATAATAAATGAATGGGTGCAATCTGCTGCCAAAACTGTGCTGTTGACCAATATCTGCAGAAGAGCCAAAAATAAAAAAAATAAAAAAAAGGTAAAGAAGGATTAGGGTGAAGGGGGAGCTGAGGTCTGCCAAATCCATATCTTCCCCAACCTACGGACATAGCCATAATGGTGGCACAAGAATATTCCTAAGTAATTCCATATGTATGTAGGCTAGGATTTCCAAGCGTCTTCTAGACACATATTTGCCAACCTTCTGTCTGAAGAAGTGGATTCTGATCCACAAAAGCTTACATTGAAATAAATCTGATAGTCTTTATAGTACCACAGTATTTTATCTTTCTCTATCTTTTCTTCTTCTTTTTAATATTGCCAGTAGGCTGGGATGATGTTGGATTCAGCACCGCATTCACTGACCTGCTGTCAGTTCAGCTGGCCCTTGGCCATGTGGGCCAACCAGGATTTTTCTAAGCCAGGGGTTCCCAACCTTGGGTAACCCAGATGTTCTTGGAGTGCAACTCCCAGAAACCCCAGCCAGCACGTCCAGTGGTAAAGGCTTCTGGGAACTAGAGTCCAAGAACACCTGGGTTACTCAAGGTGTTCTAAGCAACTGAAAATAAAACAATGCCAATCCCTGCTAGTGGTCCAATGAGGAGAGTCCATCCCACCATTTTGGACTGAGGTGCCCTCTTTCTTTTTCTACAGGGTGCCCTGACCAGAAGAAAACTAAGTATGTTCTACTTTTAAGATTAGCAGTCTACTCATGCAGGATTTGTATTCTACTCCTGTAGCTCTCAAATAAGGTTGATACATTAAGGTCCCATCAGAGAGAAAACCAAGGGTTACTCTTCCCCGTCAATTATAACTACCTAGTGCTTTCATGCAAAAGAAGCCCAAAGTGCATTTTGAAATTAATACCCATAATGTGAAACGCAGATCAGGTTGAGGCTAGAATTATTTAACAAGAACTCTTACTTTGATTACTGTCTCTCACACACTGTGCAAAGGAGGTTTAATATTGTATGATGTACATCTTAAATCCATTAAAAATAAAGTTAAAGGCTGTCTTCTTCCCTGAGTAAAATCTGTAAATCAAGTTCAAATTGATTATATTTGTTAGCTTAATGAAGTAAGGTGGACTTTCTTCTGACTAATGCTTTAGAGAGTATTTATATAATAAGAAAGTGTTACCATCATACATCACTTGTTCAATGAAACAGGTTTTTTTTAAAGTCACATGTCACATCAGATGGCAGAAAAATCAATTAAAATCAAATCTCACAGAGGCCATATAAGTCAAAAGAATGTAATTGAATTAATATGTTTACATCATTGTTCATTGACTATGTTGGAGAATTAAGTATTAACACTAGAGAGTAGGAGAGACTGATTGAATTTATGAAAATATTCTAATGTGTGCACTTACACAGGAAGTAAAAAACACACACCCTTCCAATATCTACTGAAGTGAGCAATATTGAACTTTTAATGAGGAACCTAAGATAATTATACCATGGACTGATTTAGGAAAAATGTATGTTACCAAATGTATTCTTCTACAAAGTCACCCCCCTCTTTTTTTTTCCCAGGGGAAGATTTACTCTGTTGCTATTACATTAAATCATTTATTCCTGGAACAGTCATTTTCAAATTTAATCCTTTCCATCTACTCTCATATCATCCAGTTGGTAGAGTGGGCGTTTGTGAAGCTATTTCTGTTGCTCAAATTACAGAAAAATCTTCACTAATGTTTCATCATTTTGTTTGAGGAAAGATAATTAATTAAATAAAACATTTTGTTTAAAGGGGAATGACAGTAGGATGTTATATATATATTTAAAAGGCAGAGGAAAGACACTGGGCATAGATGTAAGGGCTCTACCATTTTTTTAAAATTGCTTCCTCAGACCAGTGGTTCTCTACTAGCTCCTTGTGCAACACACAAGCCATCTAGGAAGTATTGAAGATTATTATTTTCTGAATAGAGATGGGGTGAGCTGCCAGTTTGGCAGTTCGTGCCAGTTCATTTAGCATCCGAACAGGTGGGTCCTTTTTAAGGAGAAAGGTGGGATAAAAATATTTAAATAAATTAAATTAGATAAAGGTGTTCAGTACTTCAAAGCCTCACCTCCTCTGGCAACTGCCCACTTAGAGGCAGCCACCTGGCTTCCCTGTCCCACTTCCTCTGTGCGCTGCCTCCAAGTGGGCGCCCACCAGAGGAGGAGGGGCTTTGAAGTGCTGAACACCTGTTTGGCTGCTAAACAAACTGGCACGAACTGCCAAACTGGTGATTCATGACCATCTCTGTTTCTGAACTTTTCATTCTGCAGTCTTTGTTATGATATGTAATGTTTTTTGCTTGTATTTGAATTATGCACTTTAAATTACTGGTTTCATTTGTGCTGTTTTGTTCTATTAATAGCCAGAATCTTATTGATAATTTATGCATACGTACATCATTGCAGTGAATTGGCATTAACTAATGAAGTACCATTATTAGACAGATGCATGTTGAGCAATTAGACATGTGCTTGGTAAAGAGACCAGTGTTTTGTTAGTCAGTGGCAATTCACTGCAACAAGTTGTACAATTTAACTTACTCAGGGATAATCACCAACAGGATTCTCTCCACTGTCCCTTCCTTTTCCTCTTATTTGTTCTGTCATTTTAGATTGCCTGCCCTAGAAGTAGATGTTCCTTGTTTTTTTTCTAACCCCTTTGTACTATGCTATGCATCTTGGTGGTGCTACATGCATCAAACCAATTCCTCACATGCTGTGGTTTTAATGAAATGTTTACCCTGCCTGCACCATATGATAGACAGTGAAGATGCCACTGATGGTGGTGAGGATGCAAGTGATTATTACAAAAAACCTAGACTGAGCAGGTCTCCTGGTCTTGGAAGGATTCTTGGTATGTTCAGCCAAAAACAAGATGATTCAATTCTCAGTCCTTTTTACTCAGTATAGGAAAGTTGGGGTGGAGCTCACAGAAAGCTTGGGGATAATGTACAATGTCCCTTGCCCACTCCACATCTTATTCTTGGTGCTCTTGTCTGGTTAAGTTCTAAGAAGATCAAGGAAATTCTGCAACTTACACAGTGTAGTTCGTGCTTAATTGAGGGTGAAAGTCTACCTAGTTCCGTATTCAGTGTTCGACATATACTCATGACCAACCTCTTTGCTGAATTCTGAACTAAGTTTGAGCCTTCCTTTTACATTAGCCATTTAATGAAATAATTTCTTCTTTTAGAGAGATAGGATGGCTTTCAGCAGATCCTGCAACTAATTGCCTGAAATAATGAGATGTTATCTAGTAAAAGCAGGATGGCTGCAATTAACTAAAAAAGACCAAAGGGGCAAAGGGATACTAGTAACCTCTCAAAGAAAAAACAAAAAGCTGATGACTCATTTTCTCCAAAAATATAATTGCTGTTGGTTAAGCAAGAGAAATGTCTCCATAGGTTGCATTTCTTGCCAAGGAAATACAGTATATCACAGAAGTGAGTACACCCCCTCACATTTCATAAATATTTTAGTATATCTTTTCATGTGACAACACCGAAGAAATGACACTTGGCTACAATGTAAAGCAGTGAGTATACAGCTTGTATAACAGTGTAAATGTGCTGTCTCCTCAAAATAACACAACACACAGCCATTAATGTTTAAACCGCTGGCAACAAAAATGAGTACACCCCTAAGTGACAATGTCCAAATTGGGCACAAAGTGTTAATATTTTGTGTGGCCACCATTATTTTCCCGCACTGCCTTAACCCTCTTGGGCATAGAGTTGATCAGAGCTTCACAGGTTGCCACTGGAGTCCTCTTCCACTCCTCCATGACGACATCACAGAGCTGATGGATGTTAGAGACCTTGCGCACCTCCACCTTCCGTTTCAGGATGTCCCACAGATGCTCAATAGGGTTTAAGTCTGGAGACATGCTTGGCCAGTCCATCACCTTTACCCTCAGCTTCTTTAGCAAGGCAGTGGTCGTTTTGGAGTGTGTTTGGGGTCGTTATCATGTTGGCCTGCCCTGCGGCCCAGTCTCCGAAGGGAGGGGATCATGTTCTGCTTCACTATGTCACAGTACATGTTGGCATTCATGGTTCCCGCAATTAACTGTAGCTCCCCAGTGCTGGCAGCACTCATGCAGCCCCAGACCATGACACTTCCACCACCATGCTTGACTGTAGGCATGACACACTTGTCTTTGTACTCCTCACCTGGTTGCTGCCACACATGCTTGACACCATCTGAACCAAATAAGTTTATCTTGGTCTCACTGGACCACAGGACATGGTTCCAGAAATCCATGTCCTTAGTCTGCTTGGCTCAGCAAACTGTATGCGGGCTTTCTTGTGCATCATCTTTAGAAGAGGCTTCCTTCTGGGACGACAGCCCTGGAGACCAATTTGATGCAGTGTGCGGTGTATGGTCTGAGCACTGACAAGCTGATCCCCACCCCTTCAACCTCTGCAGCAATGCTGGCAGCACTCATACATCTATTTCCCAAAGCCAACATCTGGATATGACGCTGAGCATGGGCACTCAACTTCTTTGGCTGACCATGGTGAAGCCTGTTCTGAGTGGAACCTGTCCTGTTAAACTGCTGTATGGTCTTGGCCACCATGCTGCAGCTCAGTTTCAGGGTTTTGGCAATCTTCTTATAGCCTAGGCCATCTTTATGTAGAGCAACAATTCATTTTTTCAGATCCTCAGATAGTTCATTACCATGAGGTGCCATGTGGAACTTCCGGTGACCAGTCTGACAGAGTGAGAGTGATAACACCTGCTCCCCCTTCACACCTGAGACTTGTGACACTAACAGGTCTCATGACACCAGGGAGGGAAAACGGCTACTTGGGCCCAATTTGGACATTGTCACTTAGGGGTGTACTCACTTTTGTTGCCAGCAGTTTAGACATTAATGGCAGTGTGTTGTGTTATTTTGAGGCGATAGCACATTTACACTGTTATACAAGCTGTATACTCACTGCTTTACATTGTAGCCAAGTGTCATTTCTTCAGTGTTGTCACATGAAAAGATATACTAAAATATTTATGAAATGTGAGGGGGTGTACTTACTTCTGTGATATACTGTAAATATACACTCGGGCTGTGCATGCCCCCCTCCCCCCAGTGAATTGGTCCAGGTCCAATTCACCTTTGCCCTTTTTAGGAGACTCCTATCTGATCAGTGACTGTGCTGGTACCTCCCCACTCCCAGGAATGAGAAACTGCAAATGGCAATAGCTTCCTAGGGGTAGGGAGGGGGAGGGGGAGCTTATCCACACAGTCTAACAGGTCCTGTCAAAGTGAGATTTTGAACATCCATGGATCTGGATTTGTTCAGTAGATCTGTGTGATGTTGCATCAGATTTGTTACATCCCTCTCCTCTTCTGCTTCTGGATTTTATTTATTTTTATTATATTTTTATTTTTTTAGGCCTCACTTGGGAACTGGGGTACATTTTGAAGTCCAGCTGATTTCAGATCTGTTACCTCCATCCGGTTCCTTGGCTTGAATCATGATGGGTCTTTTGAGGGCATGCACCATTAGAACTCCCCCAACATCAGCTGCAAAGTGATATGTAGGAGTGTTTCTCTTAAACATGGGGGAGGGCTAATGAAAGCTGAGTCTCTAAACAGAGGGGGGACAGGGTTTGTGGCTTTTCCCCTCTGCTTCATTCCTGGCAGAATCAATATAAACAGGATGTTGTTTTACGCTGCAAGGAAAAAACCTCCAGGATTGACAGGAAGAAACAAACACCTTTTCCTTCCAAGAAAGAAAGAAAGAAAGAAAGAAAGAAAGAAAGAAAGAAAGAGGGAGGGAGGGAGGGAGGGAGATGGAGAGGTTCCATTGTCAACTTAGGCTATATCAAGGAATGGAAACACGGTAAGGAATGGGGAAGGCAGGAGTGGGGAGTGGAGTAAGAAGTAAGGGAGGGGAAACCTAATTCAAAAGAAGATGGGTTATATTTAAGGACAAATAAAAAAAAAACACCCAGTATAGACACTTGGACTGAGTGATGTATGGGTTCCATTTCCACCCACATCAATCTGAACTACACCCTTGTCTGGATAGGCCCTCGCTTAGTACCAACAGAACTATTTCTGGCAGGATTATTTTCCCACCTTCAACCCCCTCCCTCCCAAAAAAAAACAAGAAAAACAGCAGCAGGAGACAAGTATTTTGAGCCTTGCCAATGACACCACTGCACCAGCAAGAAAAGGACAACCAGCAATTGCCCTTCAATTTTTATTTCTATAAAATTTTTACATACAGGAGAGTAATGCTAGATCACCCAATCACTGGGTCTTCGTTATTATTATTTCCCCTATTTACACCCAATAAAAGGATCGGCAGATGCAGGACCAGAGGAAGAAAGGACTGGCAGAGGTGTGACCAAAGGAAGGAAGGAAAGAATGGAGGCTGTGGTCTGGAATGTGCACCACATTGCATCCAGTATCAATGGTGAAGTTATGAATCAATCTGCAGCCCCCGTGTGAGCAGTGACTATGATTTCAAATGTAATACAGGCTGTGAATCAAATTTCATCAAAGCCAAATCACTCTGATTTCCAGTGTGGTCACACCCTTACTGGTGAGTGGCAGAAAAATAAATAGCAATTGCCAGTCATATCATTGTTCAGAAATGTTGAGTGAGCATTACCTGGGCCTGTGCTTCTTTATTGCTAGGATGAGAGTCTGAGCGGTCCCAGAGATATCCCAGATGCAAACAAACAATAAAAATACAGAGAGTTCTGCTGGTGATGGGGTGCTCCAGTATTAGAGTTCCACAAAAAACCCTCTGGGGTTCATAGTCACAGGGGTAGAAGGTAGAGAAGAGTGTCATATTCTTCTCATCCCTCTTTCCCCTCCCTTCTTAAAACAGCTTTGCAAACATTGTTGCCAGGGGCAGAGAAGTGAAGTACACCAGTTTCATTGCTAAGGTAGTTATTGCCAGCTTCCAAAAGCATGTTGGGGACACAGGAGGCTTCCCTTGACATGCCAGAGAATGCTACAATGGTGCCATTTTGTGCTTTCTGATGTTTGACCTCTTATATTAGGGAAGCACCAGCCATGTATCTGCTGCTTCAGATAGACCATTGCTAGACTGGGCATCACTTTGATACTGGTGTGATGAATTCTCACAAAATGATACATTCTTGATGAGACTGACTAACTTAGTGGTGGCGAATCTTTTTGGGCTCACGTGCCCAAAATGGGGGGGGGGGGAAACAGCAGGCGGCAGACCCGGAACTGGAACCGGAAGACCGGAACTGGAAGTGGTGGTTTAAGGGGAAATCATGGCGACGGACCCGGAGGACCCGGAACTGGAAGTGGCAGTTTAAGGGGGAATCATGCCAACAGACCTGGAGGACCCGGAACCGGAAGTGGCGGTTTCAGGGGGAATCATGGCGACGGACCCGGAGGACCCGGAAGTGGCGGCGGAAGGGGGAATCCCGGCTGCAGCCGACTCATGAGGTTTGGCTGTGCAGGGGGGGCGGGGGGGCGGGGGGGAGTAGCGACCTATGGCTCACATGCCAGAAGAAAGGGCTCCGCGTGCCAGCTGTGGCACACGTGCCATAGGTTCGCCATCACTGGACTAACTCAACAAATAGAAACAGACTCATTAGAAATGCATTTGAGACCCCAATGCAAATTCTTAGTGTTGCTTTCCCATTGACATGTCCATATTCTGAGCAAAATATCCCTGTCCAAGTGTCTTTTTCCCTCTGTGAAGCAGACACATAGCAAGTACAGAAGGTCTGGCTGGTTGAACAAAAAGATGCAAGCAACCCATGTGATGATTTTAATATTTGAAGGTCTATTTAACAAGAAAGCAGCTGACATAACTTTCTGCAACTGTGCATTTTTTTCAAAAATGCTTCTTGCAAATGTGATAAGTCTTCTTAATACTGACAGAAAATATTGCATTGACTTGCAGACAAAGATACATGTAGTCTTTGCTCACTTTTGCACATGAGACTGGTAAGTGAGGATCTGCACTTCTAGTCTGTATGTGAGACTCTCTGGCCACCTTCAGAGGAGGTGATAAAAAAGAATCCTATGACCCCAGGATGTTCTGAGGGACTATAGGACTCTAGTCTTATAGTGGGGTAAATCAGAACTCATAGAGATATGCAGTAGTTCTTTTGGAAGAGTGTTCAAAGATCAATTCAACACATGTGTTAAATTATATTGCAACCTCCAGTGCTGAACATTTACCTGACTGATGTGAAGTGATTGTGACTTGTAGTGCCTCTGTCTTTCCTCGTTTCATTGCAAAAGTCATGTTTTGTGTCTTGTGCTATTACCCAACCACACTTTTAACAAAAATGGGTTTGATTTTGCTAAATGGCAATGTGGTATTTTAAGTGCTAAATTTAAACCTGACAAATAATTCCTCAGACTGAACTTGTCAAACTCATTATGTGATGCATTATTTACAAGAGAGGATGTATTCTGCATTTTCGAGCATTCTGGCTGTTTGTAAACTAACTTTAGAAGTCAATGTGGCACTCAAGGTGACTGCTCTTAAACCTTGAGCAAACGTGGGAGAGAAGAGCCTCTATTTTTGATACAGGCTTCTGGTGCATCAGGAGTGTGGGTAATGCTTCCGAAGTTGAGGTTCAGATTCCATTATGGGAGATTGGTTGGGGCTAAGTACTAGTGGTAGGTAGTGCTAAAATTGGTGGGGAAGGCCACATGAAAAATGAGCAGGAAGATGCCTTCTGTTATCCTTTTCAATTACTCATTTTTTTTCTTGCACTTTCTCCCCTCCATCATCCACTCATTTGCACCACCTAATCTGTTCATGCAAACACACAGATAAGCATGTGATCTTATTTATCTTGATCCATGCACCTACACATCAATGCAACCCCCTGTTCTCTCTCTCTCTCTCTCTCTCTCTCTCTCTCTCTCTCATTCTCTCTTTCACACACATTTATCCCTTACAAGCTCCATCCATCCATTTCATCAGTGATCTTGGGGAATTCCCCTGAGTGCTCATTGAAGAAGCTTTTGTAGAACATCAGCAAGTCATTAAAGATTGACTGTATATCTATTGGGTCTATTTTTCCTATGGCAGTGAAAGTATTAGTGGAATAAAGCTTTGGATGTCTGAGAACAAGCCATAGGGACCAGCATCCTACTGATCTCCTGCTGATAAGTAAGTCCCACCAGTGTAGTAAGCATTGACATTGGACAACTGATGATCTCCAAGAAGAAACTTCACCTTTCATTTGTCAACAGAAATATTTGTGTAAGTAGCATGAGTCTATGTTACTATGTCGGCAGGAATTTTCAGTCAGGTGAAGCTCAATATTAGAGATGGGCATGAATCAGAAAAATGGTGATTGATTTTGATTCCTGATTCATCAAGGCTGACAAATCACAAACCACAAATTTATGATTTTTTTGATGAATTGATCCTTCAATTTGTTTTTGAATTTAAAACTGTATAAAATGGCTCCCAAAGCACCTAGAGAGACCAGTTTTCAGGGAAAAAACCCCCTGACTCTCCTCTACAAGCCCTGCAAGTTTGGTGAAGTTTGGGTTTCAGATGTCCATGTTCTACAGCCACAGGTAGCCCACCCCCAGGAAAGTTCCCTCCAGGAACCTTTTGTTGTTGTTTAGTCGTTAAGTCGTGTCCGACTCTTCGTGACCCCATGGACCAGAGCACGCCAGGCCCTCCTGTCTTCCACTGCCTCCTGGAGTTTGGTCAAATTCAAGTTGGTCGCTTCGATGACACTGTCCAGCCATCTCGTCCTCTGTCGTCCCCTTCTCCTCTTGCCTTCACACTTTCCCAACATCAGGGTCTTTTCCAGGGAGTCTTCTCTTCTCATGAGATGGCCAAAGTATTGAAGCCTCAGCTTCAGGATCTGTCCTTCCAGTGAGCACTCAGGGTTGATTTCCTTCAGAATGGATAGGTTTGTTCTCTTTGCAGTCCAGGGGACTCTCAAGAGTCTCCTCCAGCACCACAATTCAAAAGCATCAATTCTTCGGCGGTCAGCCTTCTTTATGGTCCAGCTCTCGCTTCCATACTTCGCTACTGGAAAAACCATAGCTTTGACTATGCGGACCTTTGTCGGCAAGGTGAGGTCTCTGCTTTTTAAGATGCTGTCTAGGTTTGTCATCGCTTTCCTCCCAAGAAGCAGGCGTCTTTTAATTTCGGGGCTGCTGTCACCATCTGCAGTGATCATGGAGCCCAAGAAGGTAAAATCTGTCACTGCCTCCATATCTTCCCCTTCTATTTGCCAGGAGGTGATGGGACCAGTGGCCATGATCTTAGTTTTTTTGATGTTGAGCTTCAGACCATTTCTGGCGCTCTCCTCTTTCACCCTCATTAAGAGGTTCTTTAATTCCTCCTCACTTTCTGCCATCAGAGTGGTATCATCTGCATATCTGAGGTTGTTGATATTTCTTCCGGCAATCTTAATTCCGGCTTGGGATTCATCCAGTCTAGCCTTTTGCATGATGTATTCTGCACAAAAGTTAAATAAGCAGGGAGACAATATACAGCCTTGTCGTAATCCTTTCCCAATTTTGAACCAATTAGTTGTTCCATATCCAGTTCTAACTGTTGCTTCCTGGCCCACGTATAGATTTTTCAGGAGGTAGATAAGGTGGTCAGGCACTCCCATTTCTTTAAGAACTTGCCATAGTTTGCTGTGGTCCACACAGTCAAAGGCTCCAGGAACCCAGAGACACCAAAATCACGGAGAAGCTTTTACTGACTCTCCTCTACAATCCCTCCAAGTTTGGTGAAGACTGGATTTCAGACATCCAAGTTATACACCCACAAAATGCATCCCCCCAAAGTGCATCCCCATCCTTGAACAGCTGGCTTGGGGAAACCCAATCTTTACCAATCTTGGAGGGATTGTAGAGGAGAGTCAGTAGAAGCTTCTCTGTGATTTTGGTGTCTCTAGGAACTTGGGGAGGCACCCTACTTGTGGTTGTAGAACTTGGGTTCCTGAAATCCAATCTTCACTATATCTGGAGGGATTGTGGATGAGAGTAAGAGGAAGCTTTCTGGCAAATTTGGTGTCTCTAGGTGCCCTGGGGCCATTTTATAGCCAAACAAATCAACAAATCAAAAATCACTAAAAATTAATTGATTCATGATTCATTGGGGGCATTTATCCATACGAATACAAATCATCAAATTAGTGATTTTTGAATGAAATTGGTAATACATTTTTAAATTCATGTCCATCTCCACTCAGTACAATATTGGATGAGATCTGGTGTCTGAAGCATACTTTCAAAAGGAACTGTGCTACACTGGTTGTCAATACTCTGAGTTTGGATAATGCATGTATATACCTGCCTTCTTCCACAAAATCTGCATAGAGGAAGACTATTATATGAAGCCCTTAGATCATATGCTATCCATGTTTGTTTTACACTAACCTATGTAGATATGAATTATAAGGAAAAAGTAGCAAGGCTATGAACTAATCTGTCATTGTGTTGCTCACCTCACCAATCACATATAAAGTTTGCATGTAAAGAAGCAACATACATATTTTTAGGTCTTTTGCCTGGATTAGATTCAGATGGAGGAGAAGCAAAAATTGGTGGGGGAAAATCAGTAATTTAAGATATGCTTAAGATATGATATGCTTAAAATATTATATTACTGACAAAAAGCAGGAATGACTTGAAACAAATACTGAGGAATATTAAAGAAAAAAGTCAAAAGCTGGATTACAGCTGAAAATTAAGAAGACAAAATAATAACTGCAGAAGAATTAAATATGTTAGTGGTGGTGGGGAATCAAAACTGTTAAAGATGTTCCATACTGTGGTTCAGTCATCAATCTCAATGGAGATGCCAGCCAAGAAATTGGAAGACTAAGATTTGGAAGGGCAACAATGAAAGAACTAGAAAAAATTCTCAGTTGAAAGGATGTGTTGCTGGAGACGAGAACCAACGTAATCTCTACTATGGCATTCCTAACAACTGTGTACAAACGTGAAAACAATAGTGCAGAAAACAAATAGATTTTTTAAAAATCCTTTGAAATGTGCTGTTTTCTGGAATCCAAGGGCATTCACAAATACCTTGAGATTCCAGAAAAAAGAAATAAGTGAGCTCTAGGTCAAATCAATCTTAAATTATCACTAGAAGCTAAAATGTCTAAACTGAGGTATTTATATCATTAGAAGATTTATTGGAAATGATGGTGATGCTTTGAAAGGTTGAAAGCAGTAGAAAAAAAGAAATACAGAACATGAGTTGGACTGACTCAGTAAAGAAAACCACACCCTTGAGTTTGCAAGATTTGAGAAGGGCCGATGAGGACGGAGGTCATTAATTCATAGTATCACCATGAGTTGGAAACACATATGAATAAGAGCAGGCTAAATTCATGGAAAGCACACACAGTATCAGAAATTGGGATGCCAAAGTGGAAGAAATCAGTCAGTCTAAAACTACATTTTGTAACATGGAGAATTAGGTTTCAAGTCAGAGCCAGATATCAAAATATTCAAATATATTGCTTATCAATGTAGAAATACACTGTAGGTGTAGCCAACATTCATTCCAAACTAATTGCCAGTCCCTCCATCAGACACAAATTGAATGGGGCAACCATTTCCAACCATTCCTCCCAAGACTCCATGTCATTTCCTTCTTTTGGAGCTGTTCATGCGACATGACCCATCTCTTTTAACAATTATAACTGAATCCCTGAACCCAATTTTAGTAGAAATTTTAATTTTTTAATGTTTTCATGTTTTAATCTTTTAATTGTATTTTAAATCATATATTGTTTAATATATCTTTTAATATTTAACTTATTGTGTTTTTAAATTGTGTGAATTTTAATGTTGTGAGCCACTTTGGGTCCCTTGTTGGGAGAAAGGAGTCTTCTTCTTCTTCTTCTTCTTCTTCTTCTTCTTCTTCTTCTTCTTCTTCTTCTTCTTCTTCTTCTTCTTCTTCTTCTAGAATGATCCTCTCTATGTGTGGTGAATATACAGAAGGAGGTAATACCTAACTATACTGCACTGACAATGAAATAAATAAATAAATAAATAAATAAATAAAGTTAATAATAATAATAATAATAATAATAATAATAATAATAATAATAATAATAATAATAATAATAAAGGTACAGGGCTAGAATGCTCCTCTCTATGTGTGGTGAATATACAGAAGGAGGTAATACCTAACTATACTGCACTGACAATGAAATTTATGTTGACATTGGTCATGGCCTCTACAAAGCACCAGCAAAAACAAACTAGTTTAAGTTCTCAGTACAGTATATTATTATTATTATTATTATTATTATTATTATTATTATTATTATTATTATTATTATTATTATTATTATTATTATTATTATTATTATTTATTTATTTATTTATTTATTTATTTATTTATTTATTTATTTATTTCATTGTCAGTGCAGTATAGTTAGGTATTACCTCCTTCTGTATATTCACCACACATAGAGAGGATCATTCTAGCCCTGTACCTTTTCACCATCACTTTTGTCACCCTCCTACACATGGAAAGCAATGAGTATGAAGACGAAGCACTCTGGTATCCTTGGGGGCTGTCCACATGATTCAGGACCCAAAAACAACAGGACCCAAACTGCCATGGACAGCCCCCAGAGAGAGTGGAGCTCTTCCTTTTCATTTTCCACATGTACGAGAGTGGTAAATCCAAGGGAGAAGCTAGCTCCCTCCCCTTTATATCAGATGAATATATACTCGTACAAATAGATGGAGCTTGAGTATGTTTTGTTTTGATACATGGAACAGTGACCGGTAGATGTGCTATCTGGTCCTTTTCCTCAGGAAACAACCCCATGGGAGCCAACCCTTTCCACATCACAGCTAACCAGATTCCATAATGATGTTCTAAGCTGCAGCTCCTTTAAGCTGCCATATGTGTCAGAGACAGTGACAATAACCTGGATCAAAGCAAATGAAAATAGCATTAGAGGACTAGGGATTATTTAAATTGGCACAAAGGACCTAGCAAGTACACTTGCTTAGTTTCCTGATCCTTTTTTTGCATGTTATTTATTTATTTATTTGATTATAAAAGACTTCAGTCTGTCTATTAAAAAAAAAAGAAGACTGAGAATCTAAGCCTCAGGTCTGAGGATATGAAGGCAAGTCAGGTTCTGAACACCACAAAAGCAGAAATAACACTAAGTGCACTTAACAGGTGCTTTGGATGTGAAAACACCAGGAGGTCGGCTTCTCAGCATGAAGAATCAATAGCTGGGAAATGCACTGGCTGGGAATGAATTGTGTGTGTTTCTCCATGGAGAGGCACTTAAAACTGATAGAGCATTTTCATACAATAAGTATATCAAAACACTCAAAATTCCGGGGGCAGGAGGCATGATAAGAACAAGCAGTCCAATAACTGCATAAAAGCAGATGCTACAGAGTCTCTGTGCCTTCCTTGTAGTGCATATAGGTACCTCAAGCATAACTATTGCTCATTTGTAGAAGGAATACTCACCAGGAATGCACACTCTTTTTCATATCCTTCCTTCCTTCCTTCCTTCCTTCCTTCCTTCCTTCCTTCCTTCCTTCCTTCCTTCCTTCCTTCCTTCCTTCCTTCCTTCCTTCCTTCCTTCCTTCCTTCCTTCCTTCCTTCCTTCCTTCCACAAGAGATAACACTCTTGTGTACTAGCTTGGAAGCTGAGAAAATTTATATTGGAGACATCATGATTCTCAAATTATCATTAGAAGACGCTGAAAGTTAACTTATTTTAATTGCAGTATGTGGGTGATCACGGAACAAAGGAAGGCTAATTGCATTCGAGAGAGAACAAAGGAGTAGACAGCGGATTTCCGAGCCAGTGGAGCCTACTGGCAATGCCCTGAGAGCTCTTTTATTTACTTAGCATGATTACATAGTATGTTATAAGAGAAACAGATAGGATACTAGTTACCTAATTGTAACTAGGATTGGCTAAAATAACCCTTTGATCTTATGCTCTACCTCTAAGCGAAAGGGCAGAAGAAGGGGTTACCCCACCTGCTGGCAGCTATCGCTTCCTGCCAGGAGTGTTTGCACGTCACTGGAACAGAATGCAGCTACAACCTTTAAGCAGAAGTTTCCCACAGCAGTAACCATTTTTATTCCAACTTTTGGACCTAACGAAGTCCCCACTTTCAAAGTAGTGAACATAAGAGAATGGCATCAAAACAGATGATAATAAATAACGAGAATTCAAACAAAAACCTTCAAATAAAGAATAACTGAGTTAATACCTCTGGTCATATACCGGTTCCATTTTTCTTTCTTTACTCATATCAGTGTGTTGAACAATTTAAAATTATGGCTGTTTATGAAATATGAAATATGAAAATTAAAAACAAATTAAAATGTTAAGATCATTAGACTACTTTTGACCAGAAGCAGGCTATTTCAATAGTGTTTTCTCGGCTATTTGCTAAATCTTCTTTTGTATCTGTGGTGGGGCATAAATTGCATGCACATAATTGCTGCATTGATTGAATTCCTACATAGTTACAGAAAATTTAGCTATAGCAAATAACAATGGTTTTTACTGTCTGGCTGAAAGCTGTCAGGAGTGGATCTATTCTCATCTCCTCGGTGACAGAATTCCATAAGCAGGGTACTGCCTCTGGGAAGGCCCTGCCATTGGTTACCACCATCCAAACCACAATTTATGGTGGTAACCTTAAAGGAACTTAAAGATAACCTCTCAATTTTTTGTATTGGAGGAAGTCTTCTTTTATGCAATCTGACATGAAGCCATTTAAGACTTTAGAGCTAATTACTATTGCCTCAAGCAGGGCCCAGAAATAGAGTAGAAGCTAGTGTAATTGCATTCACACTTGTGTAACGTGCTCTAAGAAACATTTGCCAAAGAGTATAAAGGTTTACATATGTCTTTCCAGATTCACACATCTACACTCAACAGGTGGATGACAGTGTCTAGGGTTGCCAAGTCATCAGCATGTCACACCTTGAGATATCAGAGTCAAAGTCTGAGACTAAGGGGAAGATCTCTGTGATACCATAGGAAGTTATCCCTTGTGATGCCACAGAGGGAACCTCATCAGCACCATTGACAGAAAGGTGTGTGTGAATGAGAGAGAGATAAAGACAAACAGACAGACAATATTGAGATCTAAAGATAATTAAAAGGCCAATGTGGGAATTCCAAGATTTAGGAACTGCTGTAGAGCATGGAAGGTAATTAAAAAGAAACATGTGCTTCTGAACATGTCTGAAGGGCATGTCCTGAAGCCATACAAATGAATTCCAATATCTAGGCCTCCTGAGTTCTAGTTCATCACTTTATCCATTATACCACACTGAATGGATATACCAAATTGACTCTACTCATGGTATAATTCTGATAAATGAGAGGTTTTCATGTTACCTTCTTCATTCAAGCTAACAGGCACAGTTTTGTTTTTGTTTTTTAGTTTTCTTTTTGTTATATCTGTTAATCCCTGAGCTGCAGTTTTATCTCTCAATCCTGCCAAAAACTTGAAGTCTTTATTTGTGCCTTTTATGTAGTTGGGCAATGTAGAATGGCAACAATGAGGTGAAAATTGTGGGTTTCTACCCCCACCCGGGGAACATACCCTATTCTGAATGTGCATCACTGGGAGGATATTTTGAGCAGAACACCACCTGCTCATCAGGGAGCAGGATGCATGATTGGCCTCATTATTAAAGAGGTATAAATGGCAACTTCCTTTGCTCTCTGAGTATGGGTTTGGTTACACTATGAAAATGAATCGGGAGCTGAAACAGGGCATTCGAAATTGATTTAAAGTCATGTGGTTTGTGGGTCAGTATGTGTTTCCCATTGGGACTAGTTTTAATCTGTTGTATTTGTGGATTTGTCACTAGCCACCCCCTCTCTTCCCATTTTCCTCATCAGTGTGTGTGTGTGAAAGCATACTCAGCAGCCCTTCATTGGAGCAGGTGGGCAGGTGGCATCATGCAGAAAGAGGCAGGTGAGGAGGGGACTCCCCCCAGGACTCATGCTGCTACTTTTTCTTTTTGCTGCTGTGTTTTCAGTTATTTTTAATAATTTACCTTATTTACTTAAAAAAATTACATTTCAAATTGGAATAGTGCTAGATCCTAAGGGAATGGCAAAGTACAATAAAACATCAGCAAGGCAGCTGTCAGCAATTTTCAGCACCTAAGTGACTCAGACATAAAACAGAAACGGAAAGGGGAAAAAATTAAGAGGTCAGACTGCAGGATATCTGAAGTCTGAATCCTGTGCTCCTGCAATACAAGCCCCACAGACACAGTTTGCTCCAACAGAGGCATTCACATATGCCGAAACAATTCAAACTACATCACATTCATAATCAAGTTAAAATAAACAGCCCCCCTTTAAAAATAAATTGCTTTTATACTTGTTGAAAAACAACCCTGGCAATTGCTTTCTGTTGGGGTGAGAAGCAGTTAATTAATGCAAAAAGAAGTCAGCCTCTGGGATTTTCTGGGGGTTTTTTTGGTGTCACTTTGTGAATGATAGTGAGCAGAAGAGGGTATCCTGTAGACCAGGGGTCTCAAACTCAATTTACCTGGGGGCCGCTGGAGGCAGAGTCTGGGTGAGGCTGGGCCGCATCAGATTTTCTGCCAAGTGGAGCAAGAGCCCGAGGAAGCCGCCCAGGAGTTTCCTTAGCCCGGCTGGGGCTCCGAGGAGGAGGAGGAGGACGAGGATGAGGACGAGGAGGAGGGGTGTGCGAGCCCTCGTCGAGCCCGAGGAAGCCGCCCAGGAGTTTCCTTAGCATGGCTGGGGCTCCGAGGAGGAGGAGGAGGAGGGGCGCGCGACCCCTCGTCGCTGGCCACGACCCCCTCCGGCTCCTTCTTCACTACCACCACCAGCAGCAGCAGCAGGACAAAGAAGTGGAGAAGGGAGGGAGTGCCAGCAACCGCCTAGTGGGGGGGGAGGGCATGACATAATTTTTTAAAAAAAACCCTCACAGAATCGCCTTGCCAAAGGAGAAAAGCCCCCATCGGTACCTGACTCTTGACAGCAGAGGATGCGTGGGCGCTTCGGGGGGGGGCAGGCAAGGCGGGGGCCACAAACTATCATCCGGCGGGCCGCAAATGGCCCCCGGGCCGCATGTTTGAGACCCCTGCTGTAGACCATCTTGACTGCTGCCATTGGTGTTGCCAACATTCAGGCTGCCCTTGGCTATGTAAAGCTTGGCATCCTTTCTTCCTGCCGGCAAAATGGGCCTGATATTGTGCAGCAGTACTGAACCATTCCCTGGCATTTTGAATCATGGGTACAGAAGTACAATATCCCACATTCATAAACTGGAGGTTTTTAAAAGAATCAAATCATTATCTACCCATGAAAGAATTTTGTTGTATTATACTTTATTAGTGCATTGCATACTTACAGTACATAAAATGAAATGTTTGGAAAATAATAGAAACGGTTAATTTTCCCCCAACTGACAGGAAGGATGCTACTGAATTAATCACTTCTTGCAATTCCTTGCTAAGCCATTTTGTAGACAGTTACTGGTCAGTAAATAGTTGCCTATATCTACCCAGCTAAATGTAACTATTGTAGTTAACTCTTTCTCTCCAAACCTGACTGATGGAAAACATTATCTCCCAAAGATAGGGGTCTTTTAAAATCTAAAATCTGTTGCTAAGATCAGTGCACATACCTTTTTTTTTAAGGAAAATCACTTCAATTACAGTATCACAGAAAGAAAGAAACATGGTTCATTAGGGTGCTGTGTCTTTTGAAATCCAGGACTGAAAACTTTAGTCCACTCATTTGGAAGTCTCAGCAAACATAGCAGGAACGTCTTTATAAGAATTATGATGGATACTGAAGAGTGTCTCCCACCAGGACAAGACTCTAGTTGGACCATCTGGAAGTCTGTTAATCAACTAGAAAGTGATGTAGAAAGATCATAGAATAATCAAGTAAAATACTCGGATGCAGGACAAATTTTATGTGACTGTGGAGAAATTCAATCAATGCAGAAAAAGTATATGCAATTTATGCCCCTCCACATGTACAAAAGTAGATCTAGCAAATGGCTGAGATAATCCTATTGAAGTATCTCAACTTTAGTAAAAAATATTCTAATTATCCTAACATTTCAATTTGTTTTCAATTTTACCTATATTTCATATGTGTCTATAATTTTAAACTGTGCAACATTCTGATACAAATAAATAAATGAAGAATATTTCACTTACCTTGAAGCCCTGCTAAGGTTTCTGTAAGTCAATTTCAACTTGATGGCACATAATAACAACAAATTTTGATGGCAGTGACGGCAGAAAATATCCAGTATATTCTTAAGTAGTGTATTCATAAGGCTTTCTCCTCCTTTTCCTTTTTATTATTATTATTATTATTATTATTATTATTATTATTATTATTATTATTATTATTATTATTATTATTATTATTATTATTATTATTATTATTATTATTATAAAGTTCAAGAACATTCCAGGTGGACATTTGCCAGAGCCCATAATGCGGTCTGTATTTGGGCTGCAAATTTCATGTTCTGAGCATTTCCCTCCTCCTGCTTGTAGGCTTGTAAATGTCACTGAATGTGAAGGCAAGGATTAAAGCATGTGCACATGTACATAAAGAAAACACGCAATGCATGTGAGTTACATTCACAGACCACTGTGTGAAAGCCCTGGCATAGAGCAGGCACTCTTTAAGACAAATACAGAAATAAAAGTTGACATCTGCTGATGTGTTGAGGAAAACCAAATAGTTCATACATGACAGAGGTGTTTTTCTGAGAAATGTCACATTGTCAGAGCTGAAACAACATAATTGCCACTAGTGATGTCTTCATTGTGGTAGATATTGAGGTTAAATGGGGAAGAACTCCTTAATATTAGCATAACTTTCCAAAGAGTTTGAACTTTGAATGTGTTGTGCTTTAATCAAACATGCTGGATATCTCAATGATTTAGGTATATGGCTGCTGAGCCAGAGGTTGGGAGTTCAATTCCCCCGCTGTGCTTCCTTTACAGGAGCTGGATTCAATGATCCATAGGGTTCCCTTCCAGCTCTGCAGTTCTAAGATTATTATTATTTGACACAGGTTTCACAGTCAGGACCACTACATACTGAATGTAATGAAAGGGTGAAAGTAAGTCGTATATGTCAGTTACACTACAGTGAATAAGAAACAACTATGAAGCTGAAGTTCTTGAACTCAGCAAAATGGGACCTTAATACTTGTTTTGCCTGCTTACCTCTCAGAAGTTGTTGTATGTCTATCTTATATCTACTATTTTAATTTCATGCAACTCAAAAACAGTTTTCAAACAGTTTACTGCATATTTAATACTGGAATAGTTTGATACTATTTACTAACTCATGTTGCTGTTGTTGTTTAGTCGTTAAGTTGTGTCCGACTCTGACCCCATGGACCAGAGCACGCCAGGCCCTCCTGTCTTCCACTGCCTCCCGGAGTTGGGTCAAATTCATGTTGGTTGCTTCGATGACACTGTCCAACCATCTCGTCCTCTGTCGTTTCCTTCTCCTCTTGCCTTCACACTTTCCCAACATCAGGGTCTTTTCCAGGGAGTCTTCTCTTCTCATGAGATGGCCAAAGTATTGAAGCCTCAGCTTCAGGATCTGTCCTTCCAGTGAGCACTCAGGGTTGATTTCCTTCAGAATAGATAGGTTTGATCTCCTTGCAGTCCAGGGGACTCTCAAGAGTCTCCTCCAGCACCACAATTGAAAAGCATCAATTCTTCGGCAATCAGCCTTCTTTATGGTCCAGCTCTCACTTCCATACATCGTTACTAGGAAAACCATAGCTTTGACTATGCAGACCTTTGTCGGCAAGGTGGATACTGGAGCAGAATCAAACTAGATTTTAGTATAACCCTTAGCAGAGAAAACACAGGCTTCAGAGAAACTAGGCCCAGGAACATTCACACATAGCTCAGGCAAATAGAGGAACATTCACACATAGTATAGAATGTCATTGTAGCACTTTCGTTTTGCCCATCCTCCTTTTGACCTGGCAGATGGCCTGGTCCTGGAATGCAGGCAGGAGGAAACCAGCCATGACAGGCCAAAACATTCACACCAGGGAGCCGGAGAGTGAAGGCCATATATCAGGGCCCAGGAAGCCTACACATAAACATACTAAAAGATAAGATTCTTTCCCCAGACATTCAGGCGCATCTTGGGCATAGGCCAAGGACACATGGGCACACAATCTGCATATCTATAGGGAAACAATAGATCAGCGTAGTTGGCATCACTACCCAATGAGGGACTGGATCCAAACTTGGGGTACAAATGACCAATAGAATTGTAATACTTTTATGACTCTTTGTTTCTATCATTATAAAACATATGTACACTGTATTTTTGGGGTCTTATCTGCTTTCAAGAGAAATCCCAGCTGACCTTTTATTTGCTGCTATTCAAACAAAATTGGGCCTTTGGTTCAGCTGTTGCATCTATGCCTGATTCCTTGCCAGAGAATCTTAGAACCCAGGTTTGGCAGGTAACAAGGTGATGTCTCTGCTTTTAAAGATGCTGTCTAGGTTTCTCATCGCTTTCCTCCCAAGAAACTGGCGTCTTTTAATTTCGTGGCTGCTGTCACAATCTGCAGTGATGATGGAGCCCAAGAAAGTAAAATCTGTCACTGCCTCCATATCTTCCCCTTCTATTTGCCAGGAGGTGATGGGACCAGTTCTTCAACAAAGGGGCTTAAGAGTTTCTGCTAACCCCCTTTTAAAGCTGAAACCCCGCCCCCTCAGCCCATGCGGTTAGGAAGAGCAAAGGTCAGCTTAGAAAAAACATCACACCAAAGAGAATATCTACCCAAAACATACCTCACTTCCTCCCTCAGCTTCTTCTTCAACAAAGGGGCTTAAGAGTTTCTGCTAACCCCCTTTTAAAGCTGAAACCCCGCCCCCTCAGCCCATGCGGTTAGGAAGAGCAAAGGTCAGTTTAGAAAAAACATCACACCAAAGAGAATATCTACCCAAAACATACCTCACTAGACACTGTTCCAAGCCCTCCATACAGAGCACGTTACCATAGTCTTTTGAGACCGAAGGATGCCTAATAATACTGATGGGACCAGTGGCCATGATCTTCGTTTTTTTGATGTTGAGCTTCAGACCATTTTTTGCACTCTCCTCTTTCACCCTCATTAAGAGGTTCTTTAATTCCTCCTCCCTTTCTGCCATCAGAGTGGTATCATCTGCATATCTGAGGTTGTTGATATTTCTTCCGGCAATCTTAATTCCGTTTTGGGATTCCCCCAGTCCAGCCTTTTGCATGATGTATTCTGCATATAAGTTAAATAAGCAGGGAGACAATATACAACCTTGTCATACTCCTTTCCCAATTTTGAACCAATCAGTTGTTCTATATCCAGTTCTAACTGTTGCATCCTGTCCCACATATAGATTTCTCAGGAGATGGACAAGGTCGTCAGGCACTCCCATTTCTTTAAGAACTTACCATAGTTTGCTGTGGTCCACACAGTGAAAGGCTTTTGCGTAGTCAATGAAGCAGAAGTAGATGTTTTTCTGGAATTCTCTGGCTTTCTCCATAATCCAGCGCATGTTACCAATTTGGTCTCTAGTTCCTCTGCCCCTTCGAAATCCAGCTTGTACTTCTGGGAGTTCTCGGTCCACATACTGCTGAAGCCTACCTTGTAGGATTTTGAGCATAACCTTGCTAGCGTGTGAAATGAGTGCAATTGTACGGTAGTTGGAGCATTCTTTGGCACTGCCCTTCTTTGGGATTGGGATGTAGACTGATCATTTCCAGTCCTCTGGCCACTGCTGAGTTTTCCAAACTTGCTGGCATATTGAGTGTAGCACCTTAACAGCGTCATCTTTTAAGATTTTAAATAGTTCAACTGGAATGCCATCACCTCCACTGGCCTTGTTGTTAGCCATGCTTTCTAAGGCCCACTTGACTTCACTCTCCAGGATGTCTGGCTCCAGGTCAGCAACCACACTATCTGGGTTGTCCGGGACATCCAGATCTTTCTGGTATAATTCCTCTGTGTATTCTTGCCACCTCTTCTTGATGTTCTCTGCTTCTGTTAGGTTCCTACCATTTTTGTCCTTTATCATGTCCATCTTTGCACAAAATGTTCCTTTAATATCTCCAATTTTCTTGAACAGATCTCTGGTTTTTCCCTTTCTATTCTTTTCCTCTATATCTTTGCACTGTTCATTTAAGAAGGCCCTCTTGTCTCTCCTTGCTATTCTTTGGAAGTTTGCATTCACTTTTCTGTAACTTTCCCTGTCTCCCTTGCATTTTGTTTCCCTTCTCTTCTCTGCTATTTGTAAGGCCTCATTGGACAGCCACTTTGCTTTCTTGCATTTCCTTTTCTTCGGGATGGTTTTTGTTGCTGCCTCCTGTACAATGTTTCAAGCCTCCAGCCATAGTTCTTCAGGCACTCTGTCCACCAAATCTTGTTCCTTAAATCTGTTCTTCACTTCCACTGTGTATTCATAAGGGATTTGGTTTAGATTATACCTGACTAGCCCATTGGTTTTTCCTACTTTCTTCAGTTTAAGCTTGAGTTTTGCTATAAGAAGCTGATGATCAGAGCCACAATCAGCTCCAGGTCTTGTTTTTGCTGACTGTATAGAGCTTCTCCATCTTTGGCTGCAGAGAACATAATCAATCTGATTTCGGTATTGCCCATCAGGTGATGTCCATATGTAGAGTCGCCTCTTGTGTTGTTGGAAAAGAGTGTTTGTGATGACCAGCTTGTTCTCTTGACAAAACTCTATTAGCCTTTGCCCTGCTTCGTTTTGAACTCCAAGGCCAAACTTACCTGTTGTTCCTTTTATCTCTTGATTCCCTACTTTAGCTTTCTAGTCCCCTATAATGACAAGAACATCTTTCTTTGGTGTCAGTTCTAGAAGGTGTTGTAAGTCTTCATAGAATTGGTCAATTTCAGCCTCTTCAGCATTGGTGGTTGGTGCATAAACTTGGATTACTGTGATGTTGAAAGGTCTGCCTTGGATTCGTATTGAAATCATTCTATCATTTTTGAGATTGTATCCCAGTACAGCTTTTCCTGCTCCTTTGTTGACTATGAGGGCTACTCCATTTCTTCTATGGGATTCTTGCCCACAATAGTTGATATGATAATTGTCTGAATTGAATTCGCCCATTCCTGTCCATTTTAGTTCACTGATGCCCAGGATGTCAATGTTTATTCTTGCCATCTCCTGTTTGACCACATCCAACTTACCAAGGTTCATAGATCTTACATTCCAGGTTCCTATGCAGTATTTTTCTTTGCAGAATCGGACTTTCCTTTCACTTCCAGGCACATCCTCAGCTGAGCGTCCTTTCGGCTTTGGCCCAACCACTTCATTAGCTCTGGAGCTACTTGTATTTGTCCTCCGTTCTTCCTCAGTAGCATGTTGGACGCCTTCCGACCTGAGGGGCTCATCTTCCAGCGTCATATATTTTAGCCTTTTGTTTCTGTCCATGGAGTTTTCTTGGCAAAGATACTGGAGTGGCTTGCCAGTTCCTGCTCCAGGTGGATCGCGTTTAGTTAGAACTCTCCACTATGACCTGTCCGTCTTGGGTGTCCCTGCACGGCATAGCCCATAGCTTCTCTGAATTACTCAAGCCCCTTCGCCACGACAAGGCAGCAATCCATGAAGGGGACTGTGACGTTCCACCCAGTGTTCCCTGTTTGTTTTCCCCAAACCAAGGTTCACTCTGGTGACGTTTTCTCTTTCATTCGCTGCCACCAGTGGATATCCCTTATCCACACTTGCACAATACTTGAATCAGAAACAGGCTGCCAACATAACTTGTTTATTTAGATTGAATTTGAATCACAGATGTTCTTTTTAATCATTGTATAGAATCACTCATTAAAACTTCTTATATTTGGTTACACGTTCAATTCTTCATTTGTTTTATTGATTTATTCACTTTAAGCAACTGATTAATATCAGTTCTCTCTAGTTCTCTGACTATCTCTCTATCTTCTCCTCCACACCTATCACTCTCATTCTCTCTCCCTTTTTTTCCCTCTCTCTCTCTCTAACTGCCCCTCACTGCCTCTGACTCCGCCCCTCCTGTCCTCTCATAGGCTCCTGCACTTGAGCTTCAGCTATGAGTGACAGGAGTGATGTGGGCATTCTGTCACAGGGACTAACACATGTACTGTGATGTAAATCTGTTTTTTCTTACTGAGGTCAGATTTTTTTGGAACTAAAGAGCAACTTCAGATATTTGCTTAGGATAGTGAAAGTCTATTTCAGAGACAGGGTCTACTAAATGCACCTGTTCCAGTGTGGGATAGGCAAAAAATCCCCACATCCGAAGGCCAATTAGGATACGGGTCAAAAATTCCTATCCTGTCCCAAATGCGACCAAATAAACTCACACTATAATACAGGGTGGGTGGGTGGGTGCCAGGAAAGGAAGAGGGAGGGGAGAGGGGGGGAACATCCCTTAAATAACCTAATGTTCCCCCCTCTCCTCCCACACCGTTCTCGTGGGACAGCAAGTCTCGCATTATCCAGGGAGGGAGGCAAAGACGAGCCACGCTGCTGAAGCGTGGCTCAGCAGTGGCTCGAGCATTGCCCACCCTACTCCGGAATAAAGACATGAGACCAGAATTTTGGGTTAAACACGGGCCACACTTTATTAATCATAATCAATGTTGCCATCCTTTGGCAAAGGGGGGTCCTGCCATAGTGCAGAATCAGGTTTAAGCACAGAGGTCTCAAAGGACCCCTTAAACAACAAATGGGCAAGTCCCTGGCCCCAAGTTTTTGCGGTCTGAAAGACAGTGAGAACACGGCCGGCCCCAATTTGACCACCCCTGGACCTCAAGCCACCTTCTCCTTGTTCACTGTTGGTCCGGGTGTGGCCCCAGCGGATCGTTCCTTAGCCATGCTAAGTCCCATGCCCGCCATCGAGCCTATCGAGCTCAGCAAACAGGCCCCCCTTGATGTCTTCCAGAAAGACATCTAAACCAGCATCGGACAGATGTACACCATCTGACCAAATCCATGCGGATCCTCTGGTGACCAATCACTGATCCAAGGCCGCTGCAGACTGCTCTGCAGACCTCCCTATTAACACTCCTGCGTGCAGTCTTAACGGGTAAAAAATTCCTGGCATCTCTCCATGCCAACTGCGGGATGATTGTTGACCACACGATATTCATCGCCGGGTATGTGGCCTTCAGCCATGTTAGATCACGTAGCACGTCCAGGATCAATGCCTTTCCACTATACCTGGCCAGGTCGTTACCACCAAGATGTATCACTAACAAATCTGGTGGAAACTGGCCAAAGGCAACTGCTCTGCATAGTTGGCACCACAGTATTCCACGCAGCCCTCTCCATTCAATATGGGCTCTGGCTCTGAGGCCCAGGCAGCTCCCCCATGGGAATGCACTGCATAACGTGCTGCCCAAAAAAACATAACTGTGGCCCACGATCAAAATGCGCCTTCGCCTTGCCGTCGCCACAGGACCTGCAACGATAAAAACAGAACCAGGCCCCTGCCTAGATGTTAGGAAGTGTCCTAATATTCCTACGATATGCTGATGAAGACCACCGGCCTAACCGTTTAATTTCATCGTTGTTGTATCCTAGTGCCGCAGCGGTGGATGCTACGCCAATTCGAAAAGAATGTGTGCCAAATCTCAAACCCTGTACTCCAACCTTGTCCAAAGCTAAGTCTGTCAGTTTCCAAGACTGGTACTTTGTTAATGGTGAACTGTCCCTATGTTTAAAGAAATATCCTTGCTCCTGTCCCTTGTGGCTTTCACCCGGCAAATGCTTTCTATATGGCAACGCGCTAACATAAGGTGAATCCCCTTACCTCGCTGATCAGCCTTGGATCGGCGAATGTGAATCTGAACGGTCCCATCTGCAACCCTAACATCCTGCCATTGCAGAGCTAACCTAGTCTCGTCCCCCTTTCCAGCTGCGGCTACCTCGCTAATCCTAAATGCGCCAAAAAACATCAACAAGGACACTGCTTTGAATAAAACGATTTCATATTCATCCCTACACAAGAATTCCCACTGCCTACAAATGCCTTCCAGTAACGCAGGCGATATGGGAGCCCTAGTATCCTGAACTCTACCCCTTTCTTTAGACCATCCTTCGATCATTTTCTTAATGTGGTAGTCTGATGAATAATCCTGATAGCCATGCACCCTGGCATAGAAGGCGAGCACCGATAACCTGCTCTGTATAGTTCCAGGCACCAATCCCTTCCTATTCAAATGCACTATGAATTGCTGAAGGTGTTCCACTGGTGCAGGCCAAACTGGCTCCAAATCGACCAGTTTCCTAAACTCCTGGAACTCTATACTCACAGCCGAGTACCCTTTTCGTGTCCTCGGTGCCAGGGCCAAACCTATTTCTCTTTCTGCGTCTTCCCACCAATTTGCCAGACCTCTGGGGGCAGAATCTCTGGGAACTCGTTGGCTCCTGGATCTAGCTCCCAGAACCGCTCAATCTGTTGGTGTGACAATGCATCAGCTAAGCTGTTGTCTATACCTGGTACATGTCGGGCCTGCACTAGAATATTAAATTGTAATGCCCGCAATGTGAATGCCCTGACTAGTGCCATTACCTATTCAGAATGCGACGTTAGGTTGTTTATGATATAAACAACTGCTTGATTGTAGCACCAGAACCTCACCACCGAGTTTGACCACTCTTCTGCCCATAGCCACAGTGCACCAACTATTGGGAAGAATTCCAGGAATGTAAAATCCCTGGTAATACCAGCCTGATGCCACTCTTCTGGCCACGTGCTGGCGCACCATCTGCCCCTGAAATAAATTCCAAACCCTAAAGAACCTGCAGCATCCGAATGGACCTGAAAGTCCACCTTGAGACCTATTTCACCTCTCCAGAAAGATATTCCATTGAACCCCTCTAAAAACTGACTCCAAACTTGTAAATCCTCTCTCATACCCCGCGTAACTCTAGTCCTATGCAAGGGGCAATGCAGACCTTTCATTGCTTCACAGAGACAATGCAAAAAGGCGCGCGCAGGCTCCACAACTCTGCAAGCAAAGTTTAAATGACCCACTATCTCCTGAAGCTCTCGCAGAGACATCTTTTTCTTTTGTAACAGTGAGGCTATCCGCATCTTAAGGTCAGCTAATTTGCTGTCACGCAGCCTCGACGTCTGTATCTAACTCAATACCTAGGAATGTCAGGGACGTAGCTGGTCCCTCCGTCTTCTCCTCAGCCAGGGGCAGACCCAGCTCCTCCGCCATCACCTGAAAAGTATTCAGAATAAATCTACACCTTCCTGTGTTCCTTTCACCACAAAAAAGGTAATCATCTAAATAATGGGCTGTGTACTTACAGCCCACCCTGCATCTGAGCTTCCACTCCAGAAACTAGCTGAAATCCTCAAATGCTGCACATGAAACAGAGCAGCCCATAGGCAAAGCTCTATCAATATAAAATGATCCCTGAAAATGAAATCCTAACAAATCAAAATCCTGCGGATGGACCGGTAAAATCTGGAAAGCTGATTTTATATCACATTTTGCCAGCTCCACCCCCACACCACACTTTTTTACTATGTAAACTGCCTCATCAAAGGAGGTGTAACGCACGGTACAAAGTTCCTGGGGAATGGCATCATTGACCAAAGTCCCCTCTGATTAGGACAAGTGGTGAATCAATCAGAACTCACCTTGGGCCTTTTTTGGAACAATGCCCAAGGGTGAGACCCTTAAGGTCTCCAAAGGAGCCTCTGCAAAGGGGCCTAAAACTCTCCCTTCCTTTACCTCTTTAGCAATCTTTTCCTGAACAACACCCTCCATTCCGCACACAGATTTCAGGTTTTGCGCAAAAAATGCTTTACACTCACCAACTGCCGGTACCATAAAACTGTACCATCAAGTAAGTAACTGGCATCCTCTCTACCTGGGTAATCACTCAACCATGCTTCCAAAACTGAAATTCTAACTGGGCTGGGGCCCTTTTCCAAGGTTACCCCACCAGTACCGTTTTTTTTACCTCCTCCTGAGCCCTTGCTCTGTCGTTGAGCCCCAGCCCTGAAACATGAGGCACTGGGGTGCTGACCGCCGCATGTGGAGCACTCATGCCTGAAACGGCATGGCTTTCTCATGCAAGCGCCATTGTAGTCCCAGCAGAGCAGGCGGGGTTGAACCACCTGCCCTGCTCCTACATGGGGATTCTGATTCAGGGTAGCCTTTCTGTTAAGATGTCCACTATCAAATCTATCACCTAAATTGGGCCTAGCTGGCGTCATAGCCTGCAACCAAAGGCCCGGCTGGGGCTCGTCCCAGCGAAGATTAGGGTGAATCGCACTCCACATATGGAACAATTCATCATAATTAAGCCATGCTTGTCCCTCAAAATCTACGTACACCCTGTAGATCAAATCTGGGTATTGAAAGAGAGATTGAGCCTGCCATGGTTGGGCCTTCACAACCACTCAAGCGTAAATTAAAAATCCGGGTAGCCAATTAGCCCATGTCCTGTCTGGCTTCTTCTTCCGGCGTCTCTCCTTTTCATCCTCCTTGTCTAAATCCTTTTTCTCCACATTTCTATTTAGTACCTTGAATAAATCAACATATTTACCCTTTCAAATTTTCTCTTGAGTCGCCGGAGTGAGATGGCCACCTAGGGGCATCGCATAGTCGCCAAAAGGCAATGCTCGTAAAGGCACAGAATTGTAGCCTGTGTCAGGAACAGATGGGTATGGCCAAACCCCTACACCAGCTGTAGGATGTACCGTGGCTGGAAATGTAACTTGGGGATATGGTGCGGCCCATCCACCAAACTGCGCGCTTGTACAAGGACAAGGTGTATTCGGGCCCCTAAAACTCTGAGTGCCGTAATGTGTATAAAAGGGGGAATTAAATTGTCCGCTGCCTGCCCAAGGCCAAGCAGGGATCGTTGAAGGAGAGCCTGGTTCAACAGCTGACTCACCTGACAGAGGTGGCACCACGCTAGTGTCTTCCCCACCATACGAATATTCTGGGCTGGCCTCCTCTATATCTTCCTGCCTGTCAAGAGCCGTTGCTGCTGAACCGGAAGCTGTCGGGGTCAGAGTCCCTCTACCCTTATCAGAACACTGTCACCTTGGTGTTGCAGCTGCCCTGTCTGCTTCACGTCTGGACGTCCCTCCTGTCTGGTGCTCTGCTTCAAGTATAGCAAACCTGGACATTAGGTCATCAGCTATGGCCTTGAGCTTAGCCCTACGATGGCTTTTGGCCTCCCTAGCCGAGCGACGTGGCTAAGCATCGCAAGGCTGAGGGGCCTGTCTCACCTCCTTTTGAGCTTCCAAAGCGGAGATTTTTTCTTGTAGCTGTTGCCATACAGGCCAGGATTCCTCGTCCGATGAAGACTGAAGCGGAGACACTTAGTGAACTGGCCGTTTCTTGGCCAGTTGTTTCCCCTTCCTATTGCCCTGACCTTTACACGAAGACATAATGACCTTGACACTCAAACCTGTAAAGAGGCACCACAGGTCTCACCAGCTTTGGTGCCAATTCCAATGATAATCGCCCTATTACATTGACCACTAAAAAGGGGGCACCAGCTAGTGACTATCAGCTGTGGGCTGGTGCACAGAAATGGAACCCAACCCTTGCTACAACTATATATGCTGCTAAGGTATAGGTCCTCCAATTAATTACCTAAATGTTTGATTCGTTAAGAGGTGCTTATTTACCAACTTGCTATTATTAATTACTTTAATTATCTATACAAAGATTCTAATAAACTCAGTTCCTATATGTAAATTTCTTGTAATTAAACTATTTATTCACATTAATTAGCTATGTAATGATTCTAATAATATCAATTCTCTATGTAATTTCTAGTAATGAAACTTAGCTATTCAGATTAATATTATTAATTAATTCGCTTAATCAATTTAAAGAATCAAGTCCTTGCTCCTTTCTGATCAATGCAAATTAAATTCTATCAATTGTAATTGCAGGTATTAAATTAATTTACATCATTCCTCCCAATCACTATATACTTGAAGCTGATTAGATACCTTTAGATACCTTTAATTTTTTATAAATTGAATGGGCTACCAAATCAACAAAGCTAATTTCCTTTATTTAAAATATTAAATTGGTGCCTCGTAACCTGAATGCGCCTCCCCCAACTGTCATGCGCATGACCCAATTCAAACAAGGCACCACCAGAATGCTCTAAACACCCCTTCCGAGAGGAGGGAGGATGGGGGGGAAGGAGATCTCAAAGTGCCAAACGGCTGAGCAGCCAAGCGGCTGTGCCATGCCACAACTGCCTCCTAGCTATCCGACCCTCGATAAAAGTAAGGTGATGGGCTGGCACCTAAATACCACAATCCCTTACCTATCTCTCTGTCATACCTTGCTTTTTATTTATTTAATCCTTGAATGACTGAGCTCCTCTAGCTCCGAACGCGGGAAAGCGTGACCAGTGCAACCCGTGTGGTCGTGACCCCCCCTTTCGCTGATATCAGTCCAAACAACAATATAATCTTAAAGTAAAAGAAGCCAAATTAATATTAGAAATAAATCCAAACTAATCACAAAGAATTAAAATAATAAAATTAGCTTCAAGTTAAATGAAATTGGTAGCCAAACCGCAGGAGGGAGCCGATGCTACCCTCCCAGACTCCTGAATGTTGATCCTTGAAGGCCTCCCAGTCCATGACGCAGCTCGCGACAACGCCGAGCAGCGTAGCTCTGTCCTCAACCGAAGCCAGCAAAGGAAGAGGGAGGGGAGAGGGGGGAACATCCCTTAAATAACCTAACGTTCCCCCCTCTCCACCCACGCCGTTCTTGTGGGACAGCAAGTCTCGTGTTAACCAGGGAGGGAGGCAAAGACGAGCCGCGCTGCCGAAGCGTGGCTCAGCAGTGGCTCGAGCATTTTAGATGTCACAAGGCAACAGCAATGCATGCATCTGAGAAATGTCCAAAATGTTATTATGATTTTTTCCTTAAAATTATTTCAGTTTTTTTAAATTAAAAGGAAAATACGGATGGAGAAGAGTTTTATTCAGACAGCATTTTAGAGTTAACTGAATATATAATTCCTTTGTTAAGAAGTGAGCCAGAATTCAATTATCCTTCACTTCTCCAGCATTTGTGAAACAGTATTAAAGGTACACATTAGTGAAAACGTCTTGCAGAAGTCTGTGCATCAAAAGAGGTTGTTCACACAAAATGTGTGTGAATTTCTGTGTCCAGGTGGACTTCAAAAACTTTGTGTCAAACTGATGTGGGAATGGGATGTAGCTAACATGTGCAAAAGCTTTAGAAAGCAAAACAGATTCACCCACCCTGTTCCCAAGTTCACCTTAAAGATCTCCTGTACTGTAAGCGAAATGGGCTGAAAACACTAGGCATTATCTTTATCTAAAAAACAAACCCTACTGATTTAAAACCATGCTTAATGTCTCCCCAGTTCCAGGTTTTGTTAAGTTCCCGGTGCAGCTAATTTATGGACGGAATGTCTTTAGACAGACCGATTGTTCATATTTAACAAGCATGGCAACCCATTTTGAATGAAGGTAGTGTTGAGTTATTGGGTTTTAGATAAATGAATGTATGCCACTTCAGTGGAGCCAAACTTCAGATACAGTCAAGAAAGGAGAGAAAAATAGGAACTATATAAAAATGTTTTTTAAAAAAAGAGGCTGCTTTTGTGATGAAACATGAATAGGATCTTCCAAGTGGGTCTAAACAGAAACGTCTTTCAGCTTTTAACAACTTATAGGAAAGAAACAACACATTAAGTGAAACAATGGTCTTAGGAAACATCCAGCAATCTGAAGTGTGGGGGAAAACGAATATGTTAGCATAACAAATTAACATTAGAGTCCTCAAATGACTCCTGTAATATTTTCTGGAATAAATAAGAATGCACTATACTCTGAAATGTATAATTTAGGCACCATTCAGATCCTAAAAACACATGTTCTGGTTATAATTGTTTCTGGGACTAAAATAAGTTTCTAGGATTTGTTTCATATTAGCATCCTATTTCCCCTGCCACAGCAAAAATGTAAGCAAAAGCTTCAAGACCTATTTGTCAGGTGCTGCACTGCCTGATACTGGAAGAATGGCAGGCAGGCAGATTCTATAAGAAGACCCACTTAACTCCTGCACTGAGAAAAGAGATGGAAGCACTCCAAAGCAAGCATAATGGTAGCGGGGGAGGGAAGAGAAGGGATTCAATAAAGAATTAATCCCCTTTGATAGTGATGGTGCTTGGTATGTCATTTCAGGTCTCTTCCACATTTTATCACAGATTTTCACATGGAAAAGCAGCCAAAGCCAACCTTATTTAAACAGTCAATTAGCATTTCATAATCTTCTTGAGGTGTTTCAATTCCTTCATCCTTTCTTTTTTTATTGTTGCTTTGTTGATATCAGCACTTCCAGAGCTGTGAGAGCTTCTTGGTTTAAAACAAACCTTCTTGCCTGAAACTCACAATGTTGCAAACAAAACTCAAGGGCACGATCTGACTATGTAAATCTAGCTGTCTGGAGGTGACTAGAAGTAGGAAGGCAGGCAGAGAGCTTAGCCTGGGCTTAATCCACAAATGGTTCCAATTGAGGAGGCAGGTTAGAATCAGCAGTTGAAAAGAACCAGGCACAATGTTCTTGTCCTCTCTCACCCAATGACTTCTGAGTTGATAACGGCAACACGATCATCTGATCATTTCAGAACTTGGCGAAATTACTTTGTGGTCTGCAACTTCCACTGTTCTCCTTTCACCATGATTACCAGCCATGCTGGTGTGTGTGTGTGTGTGTGTGTGTGTTTTCTGGAAAATGTAGTCCAAAAGAGTAACATTTCCAAGCAGCATTTCCCATTCCAAGAATTCACTAGGAGATAACAGGAAAGGAGTCTGAAAAGCCAGCATCCATCAGAGTAGTCATAGTGGGCTAGGTAGGTAAACAATCAGACCAACCAAAAGGCACATTCCTAAGTAAGCTACTAAAAGGATGGATAGAATAAGGCATCTGCCAGGATCTCTGGGTTGAAAAACTTGTTGCTTCAAAGTACTGACATACCTAAGTGTTTTCTATAGAAATCAATTCATTTCTAAGGTTGAAAACCTAAATACATTTACTAGAGAGTAAACCCCACTTTGCAGTGCAGATGTTCTGAGTATAAGTACATAGAACTGTGCTACACATGTGCTTATCTTTAGCTGGATAACTTATAAACCTATGTTACTGAAAACCTAAATGTGAAATTCTATTATTTTAGAAACAGGGCTATTTTTTAAAATTTTGTATGACTTTGGGACAATTAAATCATAGCTTTATGGACTGGGAGTCACTGCAAGTAATCTCTGAAACATTAGTAATTCACTTTTAAATTCAGATGTGTTATTCAAGAATTCAAATGATGTGTTTGTGATATCAACATAAGTATAAAAAGCAGATCAGCAGTGCCAGACTGGTACCTGGGAAAAATATTCTACAGGAAAATCCCAGAATGAAACTCAGAGGAAATGGGTTTTGAATTGGGTTTAAAGTGTTTTGAGTTGATGTAAAAAAAGGATGAATGCAAAAGGGTGGATTAATTTGAATGCAGAAGGGTGGATTAATTTGATAGGGAATTGTGTTTTCTGGGTTGGCAGTGGGTTTTTTTTTTTTACTCCTCTCCCAGAGGGCTGTTTATTTTAACACAGATGGGGAATTGATACATTTAAATTGATTCCCCGTATGTAAACTTCTGCTGGTTTTAGTTTTTAAGGAGCTTTCCTGCTGGCTGACTCTCACAGCAAGAGAAAACATGCTGCCCTGGGAGGCACTACAAAAATAGTGTGGATCCATGAGGACCCATGTCTTGGTTCAGTGTTTTTGCACCACTTGAAAGCCATGCACCTATGATTTCTGGGGTGTAGTCTGTGGGTATAAATGAGACTTGTGTTTTCACAGTAGTTTGGGGAAGATTCCATTTTAAATGCATGAGAATCCATGATCTCGGCCTCTCAGGAAACAGCTGGAACATTCTTAAAGGGTCCGAAACAATCAAGCTTTCTAAAGAGACAAGCAACTTTGCCAACAGACTCCCCCTCTCCTTCACCACAACAGCAGGGGCAAGTGGCCAACATGGGACAGGGCAAAGCCTCAAAAAAAAAAGGGGGGGAAATTTATAGAGCAGGATAGGCTGAATTGGCTTAGGATAGACATGAGCCGTGTACTAATTTCATTCAACATAGATTTGCTCTTAAAAACTCTCCAACAGTTTAAATAAGCAGGGTTTAAATTTCATGTTCAGTCCCTGAAATTTCATGTTTAGTCCCTGACTAAGGCAATGCATTAAAAATTACCCCAAGGGAATGCCAGCATTGAAATACCAGCAATTGAAATACCATGTGACTATCATTAGACCTTAAATCGAATCCTAAAACACTGCCACATATCTGTGGCATACTAGTAATGTAACCAGGCTCTTAGTTGATTACTATTTTGCTGCTAAAGGTGACACCATTTTTGTCACCTCTAGTCCCCAGCTAAAAAAAACTTTGAGTATATCATCAGAGAGCCCATCTTGGACAATGACATTTTTCTCATGCCGTCATTGGGTGCTAGGGCAGTACTTGCTTACAAACAACCAGGGCAACAATACACTTTGCAAGCACGATATAAATGTAGCAACCAGACCCATGACAGACAGGGATGCCAACTTTGCTCTTATGTCTGCTCTGGAGAACTAGGACCTAATAATATCATGCCTGGCATTAGAGGTTTAGATGTCAGCTCATCCTCCAATATGAGATAAAACATTTACTAGCAGTGCCCTACATTGTCTTATATTGCAGTTCACAAATACTTATGTAAGAAAAAAGAAACAAAAATAAACAAACAAAATGGTTAGTCCTTAGCACGCCACAAGATTCTTTGCTGTCTTTGCTACAACAGATTAACACAGTACCCCCTGGAGAAAAATAACAACCTTGCATGCTTACTAACACTGACTTTCAGTGAAATAGGTGTTTTAGGACCCAGAGGGCTAAGGTAGCTGCTTACGTTACTCACAAACCTGTTAGCAAAGTCTATTTTCCTGGGCTTGAGGTGAGCCACTTCCTTCTTCCTGCCTGTCTCCACTTCCATTGTTTGTTTGCTCTTTTTCTTCCTGATCTCTGAGGAGAGCAGACATAAAACCATGCTGCTCCTGACTTCTTCTTTTGTCATGGTGAACTGAACCTCTCACATGGTTGAGGTTGCAATTTCTTTCTTTAATCCTTTTTATCCTTTTTTTCTTTTTACTCTTCTGATTGTTGTAACTCAAGATCAACTGTAAGAAAATATTTTTCTTTTTCTACCTTAAGCTAGTTGTAGAATGATTTCTTGCATACAAAGGGAAGCTGGGATTTTTAGCTATATTCCCTTCAGGTTTCTTTGGGCTGTAGCTGGTTTCTGGTATCTTATACTCTGCTAACAAATAAATCAACTAAATTCCACAAATACGTAAACCTCCTGGAAATAAGCCCTCTTGGGTTTTGTTTACCTCCATATGAAGTTTTCCATATGAAAACTGATAACATAATGAAATATTGCATTGCCAACTCTTCATCTCCTTTGCAAATGCTCTTCTGTTAGATATTATATCCCTCTGTCTACTACTATATGGATCCCTCTTTGAGAAAGCGGCTCAGGCCATTTGCTGGAAGGATAATTTACACATATATAACTGTCTTGTTTGTTCTTTATGACATTTCTTGACATACCTGCTTTAGTAAAGAAAAAGATTCTGGGTACTCTTTCTTTTTTTAAAAAAAAAAATCATGAATGGGGAAGATATGATTTTCCAGCTTTGCTGAATTGGACCTATGGATGTAAATCTCATGTTTGCACAGAAATGTGACATTGTTCTCTTCACTAACTAGAATGGTGTACTATTTTCTGGTATTCTTGGTAAAATTTTCATGTTAGCAAAAATGATATTTTGAGAAAATTGCCCATTATGTGCAAAAATTGTTGATTTTCTCCATAAAAATCTCACAATTCATGAAACTGTGTGAATTGTCCCAATTATGTGAACTGCCCCAATCATGTGAATTGCCCAAGTATGATTTTTGCTTTGCTTTAAGATTTGAAACACTGGATGGGTTGTTTGTGTCTTTCTTAACACTCAACTAATCCTTCCATGTTTGCTGCACATGTATCTGCTTTGCCTTTCAAAGTCGGTAGAAACATTTTATGCACGTTACAGACACCTGAAGGGAAGAGCTTTTAACTGCTTTTTTCCACTGTCAGCTAGAAGAGAGGATTCTTGCTGGGCTTTAAAATTCCTCATTAAGGTGTCTCATAATGCCAAGACAAAGGAATTTAAAAAGTGTTATTTCCATTCCTAGCTAAAACTCCCATTGTTCTTCGTTCTTCACTACTGGCTATGTTGGTTCTACAATCTATAAATATCCAGAGGGTTACACATCCCCAGCTGTGCTCAATTCTTCATTCTAGTTGTCTTGCTTCCTTCTCTGCATGGTCCCATCAATGTGATCGCCCAGAATATGTGAGTCTTCACATTACATTCTCTTTCCCACCATTATTCAGGTATTTTTGCAACTGTTCTGGAATAAGAAAGGCATAGATTGAAAAAGTCAAAGCAGACTACTCTCTCTCTCTCTCTTAAAGCATAAGCCAAAAGGGCTAGCACTAGTCTATTACTGAGCTCTGCATGACTTCTAAATCTCTTAGGATGGTGGGTAGGAAAAAAGAGTAAATGAAAAGACAATTTCAGGTGAACAAAAAGTTGCTTTTAGATTCCTTCCTTGGTAAACTGGAATAACTGACAGAAAAGGGTTGGTGTAGGTAAGAATTATGGAAAAGAGTATTGGCCTCAGATCTTGGAAACATTAGGTTTTTTACTACATCTCTCAGCACCCATCATCCAACATGGCAAGTGGACATGCTGACTTCAGGATTCTGGGAATGGTAGTTAAAAATAATATTACTAAGATCTGGTTGGTCTCAGTGTTTCGTAGCATGGTATTCCTGACTGTACATAACATGAGAAGTAGTTTGATATATCTGGCAACGTGTTGACATGTAACCTCTGTTTTTGTCAGCACTAGGACACATGCTACTAAAACACAGACTTTTACCATGTGCAGCTCTCTCTTGCTAGAGAGAATCATAGAGACCCAAATTTGTGAGACACCCCCCCTCCCCAGAAATCACTGCTTTATTCAATAATCACTCCAACAATGCTTTACTATGAAGTGACATCACTTCAAGGCAGGGAAGAAACATGTTTTTCCTACTTTTTTAGTGTGTCTGTTTTAATTGAATTGTTTTAAATTGATGTTGGAAGCCGCCCAGAGACTCTTGCAGAGTGTGGGCAGCATACAAGTCGAATGGATAAAATAAATAAATAAATAAATAAATACTACTAACTGAACCATTCATTTTGTAACATTTTGCAACAGTATTTTGCATTGCACACATACATAAATGCCATGTAGAAAGTTTATTTGCAAAGAACTTTGAATTTTGTTCAAAACGCAGGGGTATCTGAACAAAATAAAAGTTTTGCACAGTTGAAAGTGAATGCTGTTTTGGACAAAAACGTACTAGTTTTTTCACTCTCATGAATTTTATTTATTTATTTATTTATTGCAGAACTTGCTCATCTTTTTTGACAGGGCCTCTTGACATGTCAAAATGCCCTCCATTGTCAGGAATGACAGAATTTGTGGATATCCATCCATCCTTAGTGTATATAGTATCTACCCCATTGAATATCCACATTCCACTTTATGATATTCTCATGGTACTGAGGAGGCATATACTCCTCTGCCTTGGAGATATGATCAGATGTCACCCTAACACAGTGTGTTTCGGGTATGAAAGGGTTCTTACATGAGCACTGCATGGAAAAGAATGATTAGAGAAATGAGGGTAACAGACTGACTGTTCTTTAGCCAACAATCTAATTTCATACTATGAGGGAAAACGACAACATTTGCGTAGGAGTTTCTAATAGGAACAGCAGTTTTTTCTGACTGCCTTGCTTCTCTTGCTTTGAAATGTATTTGCATTACTCAGAGATAATAAAGAAGTCACAGCACAACAACTTTGCAGATTTTCCAATTTTGTAGGTGACGCTGACATATGAAAGGTTTAATTTAGAGTCCAAACGCAAGCATCAGAGGCAGCAGGAAGGGGAGGTGGTTCACAGCCCTCACACAGAGAACTTTACTGCATTCAGAAGCTGTGCAAATCCCTGCTGTTTCTGTGGAACGAGATTTATGGTAACATGATGATAGGTTTACCTAAGTGTGTGCTACAGAAGAAGCTGGGAAGAGGGAACTGATACTCTGTTTGGATCAAGAGAGGATAAGGCTGCTGAGTTCAGAACCATCAGAGGGATGACACACACTGAGGCATCTCACTGTGTTGTCTGCTATAATAAAAGCTGTGTATACAACAGGGATTTAGGAATCAAAATCTTTTTGTTTTGTGTGCTCCTGCTCTCTCTCTCTCTCTCTCTCTCAAAGGCACAGCAGAAAAACAACCTCTAACAGATGGGCTGGGAAAAAAGAAAAGAAAACAGGACTTGGTCACTGTTAAAAATGCTAAATGAACTGTGGCTTGCTAGAGCACAGGACTCTTGAAGAAAAACAATAAGAAGATCAAAGAGGTATGTCACTCTGTTTAAACCCTGTTTAAAGGAAAAGCACCACTCAAACGAAGAATCTATGATTCCACTTTAGGGTTTTTTTTGAAAGGTGCCCAAAGCTATACCTCTTTGGAACTGGAAACAGAAGGCTACCAGGGATCAATGACAAGTGTGCATTAGAGCTGAGAAGATTTGTCATTTTGAATGACAACTCCCAAGATTCTCCACATAGCATGGTGACTGTCCATGCTGCCTGAGGAGGTTTGGGCACTTTAACCCAAAACTGTAGATCTGTACATCTTTAATTTAATTGTACCACAATCTCATTAGGGATGGGTGGGAAATCAATTACAGTTTATTTTTCATTAAAAAGTACCAAAATTTATAAATGTCTTCATATGTAGAATGAAAGAATTTGAGAATTTTAAAGGGACCCCCCCCTCAAAACAGAAACCAAAACTGAGATATTCACCCACCCAAACTCAGGACTTGAATGCTTATCTCTTTAAAATATGGCTTTCAGTCCCTTTGTATTCAGTATTCATAGAGTGAAAGTAGGGTTTCTGCTTCTATCTTTTTTCTCATAAGTACCACATCTTTAAGAAGTATATGACAGTCAAGAACTTACAAGTGGAGGTGCCTGTACATGTTAAATCTGTCAGTGCATATGAAGAATTTGGTTTCAATTGGTTTTTGAAGTATTTACTAAAATTCACAAACTTCATATCTGAGGTTTAAATATGTAAAAGATGAAGAAACTGAGGTATTCCCATCCTTCACCATAAGCACCCTGGTGTGGTTCCTGGTTTGTGGAGAAATTGAGAAAGTGCTCATTGAAAGGAAGCCACTTGAATTGCCTCTATATTTTACTCAAAGTAAACCAGAAAGTAATTTTTGACATCTGACTTATCGTGAGGGAACCAAAATCATTTTAGTAAGAAATGTGGCAACACACTTGGCATTTCCAGATCCTCAGCAAAATGGCTGTCTTGTAAATTGTGCTGACACCTAAGTGAATTCTACAGCCACATCCAGACATGTTTGATTGACCTTGTGCGGAAAACCTGCAGAAATCCAAGAAACCTGTGTTATGGCTTTAATGCAAATGTTTGTTCCGCTGGCGAGCCTCCTTCGTCAGCGCGGGACGCCATTATCCTCCTCCCTGGATAGCGCCAGACATGCTTACCTCTCAAGATCATCTTAGGAAGGGTGGGGAGGAGAGGGTTACTTAAGGGAGGCTCCTCCCTCTTCTGGTCCTCTTCTCTTCTTGCACGGAGGATGAAGGAGCTCGCAGTTTGGCCCAATTCGAACTGTGTCACTCAACCGTTTCGCTGGAAGGCTTGATTCGGAGTACGGGGGGTTGCATCGGCACCCCTCCAGCGGTTTGGTTTCTGTGCACAGTCTCCTGATACAGGAGTTGGAGTGCACAATTTGTCTTTCTTTATAGTTAATTTATTGGATCTTTTCTGATACAAGGCTCGGGTTACGAAGCAGTGCGCGGGGGGGCTGCCGGGCCGAGCTGGCGGTGGCTTGTTGCGCGCCGCACATTACTTAATTGTTTGTGCTCTGGGTTGGCCTGGGCTGTATTGAATAGGCATTTCCTTAAGGGGAATAAAATAGTATAAATTTAAATTTGATTATTAATAGAACAAAGAGAGTAATCGGCTTTAGCCAGTGACGTCGAGCGGCCGCTAACCCCCCCTGACCAGCAGGGGTGTGTGTTTTTGTTTCATTATATATACATAGAAATAATTTAAAAATAAGAGGAAAGAACTGATTAATAATAAATAATTTCTTATACATATTAATCGACTTAAGCCATTTATTTTAATTAATCAAGTTGAATTGTGCTTCACAGTTGATAGTGAGTAACTTCTAAAAGGGTGCACTACTATAGAATTAATTGTTGGCTTTTATAAGTGGAGCGGTGCTTGGGAATTGCCTTAATTGATAAAGTATTTCAAGTCTTGGGGGTTAATTTTCTAACAGAAGGGATTATTTAATAAATAATAATAATAATTTTATATACTCAATATTAAGATTAGTTAATTGGCTCAATCTGAGTAATTCTACATTCACAGTAATACGAATTAATAATAGATAATAAATTAAAATACATAAATAACTAAAAAAAGAATAAATAAATAAAATAAAGATTAAAAAATTAATTTTTTTAAAAAAGAAATCCTTATTGATTACAGAATACGGTCCTAAACATTGGGACGTTGAGATTGTGGTCAATTAATAAATAGAGGTTAATAATAATAATAATAATAATAATAATAATAATAATAATAATAATAATAATAATAATAATAATAATAATAATAATAATAATAATAAATCAGAATAAGGGATTAAGAAGGTTTTCCCTATTTCATTCTAGGCACAGTGATTACAAGTTGTTTTTTGTGTTGGGGTCCTCTGGCGATATTTGATTATCTCCACCTTGGCATTCTAATGGCTGATTGGATAGTTCAGGGAATTTTGTACCTATTGGGGAGCCAAAAGTTCGAAATCAATACCCCACCTAGGCCTCCAAGTGGAGAGTCTGCCAGTGTGAGTACATATTCAGGTTTAAACACTTGTCTCTGTTTTTGAGCGGCAAATTTGGCATTGAACGGCTGCAATGGCCCCAAGGAAAGGCCAGGGTAAAAAAAAAGGGTAAACATCCAGCTAAAAAGTGTGCTGCTCCTCAACTTTCACCTCCTCAATCATCCTCGGACGAGGAGGCCTGGCCAATATGGCAACAGCTTCAAGAAAAAATTTCGGCCTTAGAGGCTGAAAGAGCTGCAGAAAGGGAAGCACAATATAATGAACCTCAGCCATGCTGTTCTAGTAGGGATTCTAAGAGTCATAAGAAGGCTAAGCTCAAAGCTATGGCCGAAAATTTAATGTCAGGCTTTGCCACCTTAGAGGACGAACATCAGGCCACTCGCCTGGCCAGAAGGGAGACGGATGCTCCAATGACAACTCCTCAGCATCTCGACGAGGAAGAGGAGCATAGCGTGAGTGTGATAGAGGTCGAAAGGTCCACTGCTGGAAGACGAGGTTGTCAGGTTGGCAATGATGAGTCAACATCTGATGATCAGTTTGGCAGGGAGGAGCAGGAAGCACCACCACCTATTTTGGCATGTGAGTTGACGGCGATACCCGACACTACCAATGCAGTTCCAGTTTGGCCTTGGCAGGGCAGAAGTCAGATTAGCTGGCCATTTTATACATCACCCGACATGCAAGGTTTTAGTGCATCAGTGGGTCCTTGGCCCAGCACAAGTATGCCAGGGGGCAATTGGGTTGCTCCTTATTCTCAAGCCACTTTCCCGACAGTTTTGGGATCAATGCCGGGTGTTGGGGTATGGCCCTTTCCATCGGTCCCTGACACAGGTTATAATTCAGTCCCTTTGAATGCTTTGCCTTTTGGGGATCATGCTTTGCCATTAGGGGACCACCTTACTCCGGCAACTAAAGAAAAGATTTGAAAGGGTAACTACGTTGATTTATTTGACCTACTTAATAGAAAGGTCGATAAAAAGGATTTGGATAAAGAGGATGATCGGGAGAAGGAAAATTGCAGGAGGCGGAAGCCCAAGAGGATCTGGGCAAACTGGTTGCCGGGTTTTTTAAATCTACGCTGGTGTAGTTGTAAAAGCACAGCCATGGAGGGTGCTGTCATTATTCCAATACTTGGACTTAATCTATAGAGCATACATAGATTTTGCGGGGCAGACGTGGCTTTTGTATGATGAATCATTCCGTATGCGGAGCACAATTCATCCGAATCTATGCTGGGATGAGCCGTTGCCTAGCCTCTGGCTGCAGTTCATGACGCCTGCCAGACCGAATCTTGGTGATAGGTTCGATAGCGGGCACCTTAATCGAAAACCGGTTCAGGCCCAAAATTCATGTGGTATCACAGGGCAAGTGGTTCAACCCCGCTTGCTTTGTTGGGACTACAATGCCAAAGGCATTGCCCATTGTACACGCAAACCATGCTGTTTCAGGCATGAATGTTCAGTTTGTGGGGGACAACATCACAGCACATCATGCTTTAGAGTCAGAGCACAGAGAAATAATAACAAGGACATTGGAGGGAACAAAAAGGCTGGGAGTGGAGGTGGTTAAGCTACCAAAGGGACCCAGCCCAATTAAGGTGTCTGTTTTGGAATCATGGTTGCGGGACTATCCGAGGAGGTTAGACACCCAGTATTTGCTTGACGGCTTTAAATATGGTTTCAGAATACCAGTGATAGGTGAGCGAAAGTCCTTTTTTGCTAGAAATTTAAAATCAGTGCAAGGGATGGAAGGTGTAGTTAGAGCAAAAATCCAGAAGGAAGTCATGGAAGGTAGGGTATTGGGACCTTACAGGCACCCCCCCTGTGGAGAACCTATGGGTATCTCCATTGGGTGTGGTGCCCAAGAAAAATAGAGGTGAATATAGGCTCATCCAGCATTTGTCCTACCCTGAGGGCGAGTCGGTGAATGATGCCATCCCGCAGGAACTTTGCTCGGTGCGTTACACCTCTTTTGATGAGGCAGTACGCATGGTCTGTAGATGTGGAATAGGGGCGGAGCTTGCAAAATGCGACATTAAGTCTGCATTTCGCATTCTCCCTGTCCATCCTCAGGACTTTGACCTTCTAGGCTTCTATTTTCAGGGCTCTTACTATATCGACAGGGCCTTGCCAATGGGCTGTCCTGTATCGTGTGCTGCATTCGAGCGGTTCAGTTCATTTTTGGATGGTTAGGTGTAGAGCGTGCTGCAGAAACACTGCCCATTATCTAGATGATTATCTTTTTTGTGGTGGGTGTGACACTGGACAGCGCAAGTTTCTCTTGGAAACATTCCAAGCAATGGCGTGCGAGTTAGGGCTGCCATTGGCAGAAGAGAAAACCAAGGGCCCAGCTACGTCAATCACATTTCTCGGTATTGAACTGGATACCACACAACAATCTTCTCGGCTGCCAGAGGATAAGTTAGAAGCCCTAAAGGATCGTATTGGTAGGCTTATTGGAAGTAGGAAAGTATCATTGAAAGAGCTACAGGAGGTACTTGGCCATTTAAATTTCGCATGCAAGGTGGTTGCCCCAGGTAGGGCATTCCTCCGTAGATTATGTGATGCAATGAAAGGCTTGCGTCGCCCCTTTCATACAACGTGGGTGACAAGGAGTATGAGACAGGATTTGCAAGTCTGGAGTCAGTTTTTGGCAGATTTCAATGGGGTGTCCTTTTGGAGGACTGAGTTGAACCTTAAGGCTGAATTTCAGGTTCAAACCAATGCGGCAGGTTCCTTAGGCTTTGGAATTTACTTCAGGGGTCGATGGTGTGTGGAGACGTGGCTGGAGGAATGGCACCATCTAGGTATCACTAGAGATCTCACATTTTTGGAATTTTTTCCAATAGTAGGAGCTCTGTGGCTGTGGGCACCTGAGTGGACAAATTCTGCTGTCCACTTTTGGTGCAACAATCAATCGGTTGTTTTCATAGTAAATAACCTTATGTCACGCTCCAAACGAGTTATGGCGCTCGTATGTGCTTTTACTCTGAAGGCTTTGAGGTATAATATTCTGATTCAGGTGAGGCACATTCCTGGTGTAGATAATACTTTAGCTGATGCCCTATCATGCCAACAGATCAATCTGTTCAGGGAGTTAGATCCACGAGCCAGCGAGCTTCCAGAGACACTGCCGGCAGAGGTTTGGCAAATTGGCGGGATGACACGAATCGAGCAATAGGCTTGGCATTGGCCCTGAGGATGTGTAAAGGGTATTGGGCAGTGAATGTAGAGTTCCAGGAGTTCAGAAAATTAGTTGATCTGGAGCCGATTTGGCCTGCTCCGGTGGAACACCTTCAGCAATTTATGGTGTACCTAAACAGAAAGGGTTTAGCACCAGGTTCCATTCAAGGTAGGATGTTGGCCCTGGCTTTCTATGCTAAGATCCATGGGTATGCAGATTATACTTCTGACTATCAGGTCAGGAAAATGATTGAGGGCTGGAGTAAGGAAAGAGGCCAGGTTAAAGATGCCGGAGCACCAATATCCCCGGCGTTGCTGGAAAAGATTTGCCAGCAATGGACCATTATTTGCAAGGATGAGTATGAGGCAGTATTATTTAGGGCTGCATCATTATTGACTTTCTTTGGTGCTTTGCGGATAAGCGAAGTGGTAGCCTCAAGTAAGGGTGATTTGACTAGAGCGGCCTTACAGCAGCAGGACGTGAGGTTGGATGGAGATTTAGTGAGGATTCATATCCGCTGATCCAAGGCAGATCAATGCAGCAAGGGTGCAGATCTGTGTTTGGCAACGTGCTCGATGGAAGAGCTTTGTCCGGTGAAAGCAACGCGTGCATATTAAGATCTCAGAGGACAGGAACAGGGTTATTTTTTCAAGCACAAAGACGGGTCGCCATTGACAAAATATCAGTTTTGGAAACTGACGGAAATAGCATTGGGTAAGGTAGGGATTCAGGGCCTAAAGTTTGGGACTCATTCGTTTAGGATTGGGGCTGCATCAACTGCAGCTGCTTTAGGTTATCAGCCTGAAGACATCAAACGTTTCGGGCGGTGGTCATCTACGTCTTATCACAGATATGTTAGAACACTCCCTAATGTCTAGGCAGGTGCTTGGTCTTTTTGTCTCTGCAGGTCCAGCAATGAAGGGCAGAAGGTGGCAGGTCGTGATTATTGGCCACAGCTTTGTTTTTTGGGCAGCAAAGTACATGGCCAGGTCTGCATGGGGGACCAATTTGGGTCTAGGAGCTGCAGCCCAGATTGTGTGGAAAGGCATCAGTGGAATACGATGGTGCCAGTTTTGTTGAGTGGCGGCATTTGGCTTACATCCCCCCGATGTATTGATTATACATCTGGGCGGTAATGACCTGGCCGTGCAGGGCGGCAAGGCCCTGATTCTGGATATTATTCATGACCTCAGATGGCTGAGGGTGACGTATCCCGATCTGCCTATTATTTGGTCAACACTCATCCCCCGTAGGGTTTGGCGTGATGAGTGTCAGGCATTGCAGGTTAACATGGCTCGGAGAGGTGTTAACCACAAGGTTTGCAGAGAGGTATGTAATGGCCTTGGATCGGTGATTGGTCACCAAGAGATCCATGTGGATAGGCCTGAGCTGTTTAGGCACGATGGCGTGCACCTATCGAACATGGGCTTGGAGATTTTCTTAAAGGACATTAAGGGGGGCCTGCTGTTGGAGCTCGAGAGGCTCGATGGTGGGAATGGGACTTAGCTTTGCTAGTCCCTATGCTGTGGCGGGTAGTGCGGATAGAACAGGTTTCGGTGAGTCCCATAGCAATCATAGGTAACGCATGGCGCATCTGATCTCCCAGCGCTGCGGATCATGCGATTACAGTGCTTGGGGGGGAAGATGCGCTGGGGCCGCTCCCGGACCAACAGTCAACAATGAGGAGGCGGCTTGAGGTCCGGGGTGGTCAAATTTGGGCCAGCAGGGTTCTCGCTGTCTTCACGACCATGGGAACTTGGGGCTCGGGACTCACCCACTATCTTGGTTAGGGGTCCATTGAGAGCCCTCTGCAGAACCTGATTCTGCACTACCACAGGACCCCCCTTTTTATCAAAGGAATTAATGATTATTTAAATAAAGTGTGGCTCATGTTTATTCCACATATTTGTCTCGTGTCTTTATTCCGGGGTAGGGGGGTAAAGTAGTTCTCAGGGCTGAAGCAATGAATATGTGAGAGAATGATGACAGTAGCCATAGAGGGGAATAGGGGGGAATGGGAAAGAGGGAAATAAACCTACCAGTGATGGAAAGCAGACACTATGAAGCCATTCAGAATGGTGTAATCTGTTTATGGAAATTAAGAGAAGAGAAATTGAAGAAGTGTAACCAAATTTGCACAATCAGTTTGAAAGAATACTTTGTTTCCTGGGGTCAGAAGCTGCTGAGGAATCCAGCAGAATCAATAGGGCAGTTCACTTCGATTTCTCCCTAACATATGTTGTCCATTAGGATAGATAAGGTAGCATACGTATTCATCAAAACTGGGCATCCAAGTGGATTGTAATGGATCTGAGAAATTTGTTCATCCAGGAAACCCTGAAGCTACACATCTTCTATTGTCCAAAAGGGAGATATTAGCAACTGGCTGATAAAAATCCATGGTCCAGAGAGATTTTCTTCAGGAGTAGTCCCACTTGCCTCCTCCAAAACAACTAAGAAAACTCCCTCTTGTAAGGTGGCAAAAATCATCTCTGAGATGCAGCCAGTCAATCTCTCCTCTAAGAATAGGAGAGCTTGAGCATACAAACCATTGGCCACATTCTACATTCCTCTACATGATAGAGATGTAAAGAATACCGGGAAATTCATTGTTCTCATCAGTTTATACTTTTTTTTTCACTCAGAGCAATACCCTGGTGAGGAATTTTAGTGCTAATGCGATTCCTTGCCTCCAGCCAGAAAAAAACATCAAGGCCTCTGTAATTAATTCAAACTGTTTCTGCACAAAGTTACTGTCATTTCCCTTTGAGAAACAAAGTATGCACACAAAAAGCAAACACAAAATGGCTGTCTGACCATAACAATTTTTTGCAAAAAAACAAAACAAAAACCCTCTCTGAACCTAAAGGGCAATGGAACAAAGCAGCAGCTTCTGTGAATTTGTGCAATTTGCATTAAAGTGCAATTTACCAATTTGTCCTCAAATAGCATCTCATGGTGTTCTCTTGCTGAAGAGAACAGCAAAAAGTACCTCACCCTCTTTTGGGCCAAGGATAAGAATCTTCTAATTTCTTGGCTTCACATGTGAGAATGAGCCAGGCAAGGACTTAACGTTCCTTGTTTATGACTATGACTGGAAACCATCCCTTAACACTTGACCAGATATTTCTGAGAATACTTTCACCGACCAAGCTGTTCAGTCACAGCATCTGAGTCATAGCAGAAATGTGCAATTTAATTTTTTAAATGTCCTGCAGACATGTCACTGTGAGTTTAAAAGATTTCTGAACTAAATCATGTTGTTTTGAGTGCAGTAGACCCTCACGACTTAGAAAACTTCCACCAAAAGACATTTGAAGGGACAGTAGAGTTGTTTCAGCAAACTATAGTTTGGTTGTTGTGGGTTTTTCGGGCTCTTTGGCTGTGTTCTGAAGGTTGTTCTTCCTAATGTTTCGCCAGTCTCTGTGGCCGGCATCTTCAGAGGACAGGAGTCAGAACTCTGTCTGTGCTCTGGTGCAGTTTGTTTGGATAGTTGAGTATTTATAGCTGTGGGATCAGCTTTTGTCCTTTTCAGGAGATGGGTGATTGTGGCGATCAGCGTGTTTTTTGTTGTGGGTCTATTGTTGTGATAAGAGGGAGAGATGATCTGTCACTGTGATTGATGGGTGCTGTTAGCTGGTCTTTTGTGTGCAGTGATCACCGGTCCTTGTAGCTGGGTAGAGTTCGTTGACCTTTTGCAGGCTGTATTTTTCAGTGCTGGGAGCCAGGCTTTGTTGAGTTTTAAACTTTCTTCTTTTTTGTTGAAGCTCTGCTGAAGAACAACCTTCAGAACACGGCCAAAGAGCCCGAAAAACCCACAACAACCATCAGATCCCGGCCGTGAAAGCCTTCGAGAAAACTATAGTTTCTTTACTGCCCTCTTTGCTACTAAGTTGAGCAGATAGTTGCATCTCTAAGTTATTATGTTTAGAAGTGTTTACTTAGTGTTTAGAAGTGCTCCCTTAGTGTTTTCCTCTGCTCTCCATGCTGATTATCTCTGCCCATGCTTCATCACATACAAGTCAGGAGAATTTGTATGAATTTTGAAGTAGTTGTGTCAACTGCATAAGCCATTTCTGCAATGCCCAGAGTACTGGAATACAGCAGCACAAATCATAACAACTGGAAATTCACCCAGCTTTAGTGAATCCATTGGCTTCCATATGAGTTTGGGTGGACAGGCCTTCTGAACACATTCCTTGTCTCTGTAGAGACAAGCTTCTAAACAGCAACTTCTGATCAGTCATGAATTAGTCAACTGATAGTCAGAGTCTCCCACAATTTATGAACTCACTTTTCAAGTGCAACAAGTAATGCATCAAGTTTTTTACAAAAAAAAATGTTGGTGCCAGGGAGTACATTTATTTCCTGTTTGAAAACTCTTCACTCTTGAGTTCATGTTTGAAAGAAGTACAGACAAAAATACTCTTAATGACTATATGCCTGCAGATTAACTCTTCTTAATTATCTCAATTGCTAGTAAGCTCCCACAGTGTTCCACTGTAATTGTCTCACATGCTTAGAGTGTAGACTTAACTAGTTATGATGGCTGAGGGCTAGCTGAGCCAACATCAGACCATCTAAGCCTGATCCAAATCCAAACCTAGCCCAGTGAAATTGGAAATTATTTCACAATACCTCATCAAGGACTACATTTACCTAACTATAGTGTCTGTGTCCCTGGGCTGGAGCATCTGGCTTCATTCCTCTCCTCTCTAACTCAAAACCTACTCTGACTCTCATTTTCTAATCTGCTGAAAGATTCTAGCCACCTTCTGGCAGATCCCTCTGTCTTTAAGTCTCTGAGATAAGCTGGCAAAAGGAAGTTCTGACACACAGGGATTTCTGCCAGCAGAAAAGACTTCTGCATCAGTGCCAGCTCCTTTGCCCTCACACTCTGGGATAATGAGGCAAGACGCAGGTGATGGGTATTAATAGGGCCACACTTTATTAAATCAACATGCCATAACTTATGGCTTAGAAGCCAGGGGCCTGCGGTAGTGCGGTATCAGGTTTGGTGCCAAAGGTCTCACAGGACCCCCTCACCAACCTATATGGGTGAGTCCCATGGCCCATTGTTGTGCTGTCCCTAAGACAGCATGACCCCGGCTGGCAAAATATCAAGTCCCCCCTGGGCATGCAAGCCCCCAGCCTTTGGCGGCCCTCAGCCCGGAAAGGGCCCCAGCAGGTCTTTCCTCCCAGCACTGTAACCTCATGATCCGCAGCGCCGAAAGTTCAGACCTACTATGCACTGCTTGAACTCCATGGGGACTCACCGATTCAGTTTCCTTCCACACTACCTGCCATGTGACCAAACGTTAAAACAATTAAATAGCAATAGAACTATATTAACCACATGCCAGTGTGGAATAGGTGAAAGATCCCCACGACTACTTCAGCCAATTAAGTAGCGGGTCAAAAATTCCTATCCAGCCCCCAATAGGACAACCAGTCAGACTCACACTGGATATCGGGCAGGCGGGTGGGACGCAAGCCTTGAAAGAGGCTGAGCATGTGGGGGAGCATCCTTTTAAAGATGCTCCCCCTCCCCCAGGTAACTACGAGAATAGCGCATCTCACGCTATCCCGAGCAGAGGGCAAAGAAGCTCCGCTCGGCAACAAGCGCTGGTGGAGCTGACATTTCACTTGTGTAGTGATTTAGTTGTAGTGTTGCTTGTGTTCTTGCTTTTTGCTGCTTGTATTCAGGGCTTGTCCAGGACATCTTGCTGCTTGAAAAACCAGCAGATGCCAATGGCACCCATCCTAGTCAAGGTGAATAGTAACAAAATATTCTATTTTGGGACATTAGACAGAAAATCCCCTCTCCCCCTCTCTGGTCATTTTTTTATTAGTGTAAAGTTAAATAACATCTGCTGCCTTTTTATGATCTCAAACCAGCTGCCTGAACCAGCTAGTTCACTCTGCCTAATCATAGAGTCAGTCTTGCCTGTTTTAAACATGATGCCAAAATAAATATCCATGTTTATTTAAAAAATAACTATGATTTAAGTCTCCCCCCCACAGCTGTTGACTTGACAACTATATCAAAGTTGTTCTCTCCCCCGCCCATCCGAATCACACAGTCTGTTGTTTCCTGGAGTTCTTCAGCTTACAGCCAAAAACATCTCTCTAAGCCATCTCATTACATTTTGCAAACCTCCTGCCTTCAATAACTACAAATGAAACTCAGGCACAATGACTCCCTCTGGATCACAGATAATATCCAGCTGCCATAATTCAGACTTGGTCAAAAGAAAGATGTTTTCCTTATCACCACCACTGTGGTACCCTACCAGCCAGAACAACCATGGCATTTTTTTTTGTCTAAGGAAGGCACAGGAAATACCATCCACACTGCCATCTATCCACACTTTGGAGAGAGATCTATGACAGTTTTACAATAGTGCAATACAGACAGTTTTTGCATCTCTGTGATATACTATTTCCTACTTTCTGTCTTCAGATATGAGCTACAAATCTGAGGGAGGGACTACTTGGAAATTACAAACAGAGCAGCTGCCAAGAAAAAAAAAGGTATGAATCCTAACTACAAGTTGAACATCTTTTCTGGAAGTCATCTCCCACCCCATATTAACAGAGATGGCACTATTGACTTGCATATTGGAGAAATAAAACTTGTGTCTCCCAAAAACAGCTAGTGGGAAGGAAAATCAACCTTACCAATACCAAAGAATCTGTTGTTCCAAGGGTCCACATTGCAGGCAGGATTTCCCACATAGCCATTGTCAAGGATGAATAATTTATTCTGCCTCTGCCCTTCAAATGGCCCCATATGCTCCTGCAGAGCAGATCCTATGAAGACACACATTGGGAATTTGACAATTGCTGCATAAGATGTAGATCATCATTTTGTTTGTCCTTACATAATAAATGGGAAGATTTTTTAAAATGTTTAATTTTTTAGAAAATTATTCTAGCTATAACATTGAGGATTTTTTCCCCATCATCCTTCTGCAGGTATAACATATGCAATGAGATTCTGACAGCTGGTATTTTACTAGTAGCAGGTTTGGAAGACAATGTTTATTAGATGTTGCTCATGAAGCCTTGCCAGCTAGAATTGGCTGGAGCCACTGAAGAATTCTCGGGGCATACTCCCTGCCAGGAGTGACTCATCAATCAAACAGGAAAGTTCAGACCAAAGGTCATGTTGTGTCGATAAATGACGAAATACATTGCAAAGAAGACCAAGCTATGTAGCTGTCTTCTTTCAGTGTTGGAGACTTTATACATTTGTTTTGATACTTCATTGTCATGTGCTCAGTATTAGATATGTATTTAATAAGAAAAATGATTGGTACCAAGAATATTGATACAGGCAGTGTATCTGTCATATGGATAGCAGATACACACAATATATAAAACATATTGCTTACTGAAGCCATTCACTGTAGTCATGTGCTTTAAATTAACTTACAATCACTTAATCTCAGTGATATTTAAGCAATCCACCTGCTAGAAAGATTACATCCTTTATATTCATGTGAATCATAGCAAGTATATATTGTAGTAGTAGTAGTCTTTATTTGCACTAGCCATCTGCATTTACATGTAGAACATAAAAATTACTGGGATATAAAACCAACATACTAAAATCAAGAGGATAAATACATAATCATCAAATACGATATACACAAACTCAAAAAAAAAAAATTAAACAGGTAAGTCTGCAAATAATTACAATTTGAAAATCCTACTTAACCTAATTTTAATTGCTGCTGCTAATTTTTTTGCAGACTGTAACAACACCTGTTTATCTTGGTCTACAAGAAGAAAAGATACCTAAAAATCTGATGAGTGGACCCGCTTGTTATCTAACAAAGGATAAATTAACTCTTTGTGCACATCTCAAGGGCTCAAGTTATAGGAAGCCAGAGTTAGGTTGAGTATCAGGAAAAACCTCTTAACTGTTAGAGCGGTACAACAGTGGAACCAAATACCTTGAGAAGTGGTGAGTGCTCCAACACTGGAGGCATTCAAGAGAAACTTAGAGAACTACCTTGTGGATATCCTTTGATTTGTATTCCTGCATCGAGCAGGGGGTTGGACTTGATGGCCTTGTAGGCCCCTTCCAACTTCACTATTCTATGATTCTATGATCTCTGCAAAAACAACAAAACAGTGATACATGGGAAGGCATTTTAATGCCATCTCCATATCCAATTTTGTAATGGAATCCTTCTAAAATGACCCTCAAGTAGTACTGAAGGTATGACATTAAGTCATGCACATGAAAAGGCCCTTCTGTATTTAGGAACTGTTAGCACTTGCAGATACTGTATTTGGGCAACTTGTTAAAAAACAGTCATACCAAGGACATGATTTTTTGGTGGCAGGTAAATTATTTTGAAGTCCAATATCATACAGGTGCTGCTTTAGTAAATTTCTTGCCTTGCCATAATGAATGGTCAGTAGGTGATGAGATGACAGTCCATAAGTATGCATTTTAGATACAATATCTTTCATCCATTTGCTCTCATATGAGACCAGCATAACAAGAGAAAGCAGACATGAAGGACCTAAATTCAGCCGTAGCCAAAAGTTAAATGTCCTGTGCGAGCCCTGTGTAGACACTGAAGGAAGAGCACCTTCCAACCTCCAAAAAGAATTTGCAGCACAGCCTGGTACAGGAAATATTTGCTTAAGTAGATACTGTATGTAACCCAATGCTAAATTCATAACAGAAAACTACACAAACTATATTTAGTCATATTATGATGTTGTATTATACTGTGTAGTTAAATCCATAAAACACTTGTTTTAAATGATGGCAGATAACTGCTGGATAGCTCAGTGGTTTAAGGTCTCTGGCTGCAGAGTTAGAGGCTGGGAGTTCGATTCCCCACTGTACCTCCTTGATAGGGCAGGACTCGAAGATCCATAGGGGACCCTTCCAGCTCTGCAGTTCTAAGATGATGATGGCGATGATTATTATAAATAACCAAATCAAGGTGAAATTACAATACAATTCATGAGGTCTTATCCATTCAAAAGGGGACATTCTGAGCTAGTGGAGTTAGTGAGAATCTTTCACAGAGGTGTACGTGCACACTGAGCCATAAGATTGAGACAGATGTTTTCATTCCTAAGGCTCCTCTTTTTGGGTCAAGCTATGAACTATTTTTGTTTTTTCTGTTTCTAGTTTATTAAGCCATAGAATTACGCTCACACTTCAGAAGTTGCAAAAGGAAAACTCTTCTCCCACCCATGCTGAAAGAGGTCATCCTTTATACTAATGAGCTCACTGCTGTTCTTTCCTTTACCCACCAAAGCTCCAAGATTCTTTGTCTGTTACAATTTACATGTAATGTAAATTGTTTTTCCCTCTGCATATTGCTATGTGCTATTTTCCTGCTCCTTGTCCTTTTTATGTAAGTTCATGAATACATCAATTGTACCCCATTCTGGCATTTTTGAAATAAATGTTATCAAAAGTCAATTTCTTGATCAATGAGATGAAAAGAATGTGAGAATGTAAAAACTAGTACAAATGTAAGAGAAACTGAGATGGAGAATCTTGTTCATCTGGGCAGAAGGCTTTGGATGATCCTTAAAAGTTTACCTTTCAATCCTTGTGTGTGCAGCTACATTTGCAGACTAAAATGTCCTCTCATGGAAATCTTAAAATATTTCCTTGCCAGCAGTATAATAGCCTTTAGCACATCTGGCTATGCAATTGGACATGCAAAAGAAACTGTTCTTCACATTTCAATAATAATTCAAATAAAAGTTGTCTTTTGTGAGCTTTCAGAATCACACTTTTTTACCACTTGAGGGAGCACTACTTCTAAATGGGAATCAGACTCTCATCTACTTGAGTCCTGTGATGATGAGTTACAGTTTGGAAGATCTTTCTTTTTAGGAGCTTCTTTAATAGCTACAAGGTAGGCAGGTAAAAAAATTCCTCTTCATGCTGGAAATAATTGTACCTCACACATTTGGCTGGCCCAGAGGGATGGTCTCATCTCTGATCTGATTATGACAATAAGACCTGTACCCAAATTCACAATTTTTTTTAAATGGAACAGAGAGAATTTCAGATGTAACACAAAGTAAAATGGACATCTTTAAACAATGGAAGAAAGCAGCAAACATAGAGATATATGAACTTGTTTCTATACATTATTAATAATAATAAAAACCAGCAGGACTATTTGTCAAGTCACTGCCCTTGGCTGTGTTACAATTAAACTGGTTGAAGTATCAAAATGGGGAAAAGAACAAAAACAAACAAAGCATTTCCTTAAAAAGGAAGAGAATGAAGTGGAGGTGGTTGGTGACGGAAACATAAAGAAGAGGGGAAATGTAATACTTTGTCTCCCGGAGATTTTTGATCATTATATCTTAACCATGATAGAATAGGCTTCCTGCAGATGCATTCAGCGGAAGACAGACTTGAAAACCCTCTCCTTGTTCTGACAATAGAAAGTTACATGCCTGCCAGCAGCAACAAAGATATACAGAAGATCACAAAACTTCTCCTGGAGGTCTTAGGGGAAAATAAGAAGTCTGGTTGTTTGAGTGCTTTGTTTCATCAGGATCCCTTGACACTTGCCAACACAGCAGATGTGAGAACCAGCACCTGAGTGTAAGCCCATTAGAACACCATGGGGTTTTCTTCTGAGAAGGCATCCATAGTCTTGTGCTACATGTCTGTTCTAGCAAGACTTGTGCAGTGGCATTTTACAGATAACAATGTGGTGACAATGGTCACTAGCAGGCATGAATTGCTGTTCAGAGTAGGAAAAGTGTTATCCCATAAAGCATCTTTCTGCTACAAAAGCTGCCATGCCAGTTCCCTGGATGAAAACTAAATCTACACTAGAATCCCTGGTGTTAGCAAAGAAAATCCCGGGGCACAATTTTGGCTTGTTTAAGACCCCACAGGATGTTTGGCTAGAAACTATAGGAGGCAGAAAACTGACTGTACCATTTTCAAATCTGAAAAACCATAGTCCAGAAATGGGAGAGTTATGTCTTCCAGATATTTTTGAACTAAAATTGTCATCATCCCTGAGTATTGACCCATGCTCTCCAGGGCTGTTGGATACTAGAATCCAACAAGATCTGGAAGGCCCATGACCCTGCCATAGTCTAAGCCTAGTCCCAATACCCTAGTAATCATCAGGAAAGGGAAACAGCAGATGTTGCTCCTAGTATACCATGGGAGAGCCAATCAAACTGTTCTCCCCAAAACAGGTGCTGCTAAATGGCTGCTTCTCACATGACACATATCTAGGTTTATCAGTCAGAGTACTTCCAGATCATGCTTTTATTGCACAGTCCCCCCTCAATTTATGAGAAATTGTTATTTCATTTCTTCTTATGTTTTCCCACCTTTGCAATCTTATTTTTTTATTACCAAAAATCTATTGAAGCAATAGAGCGGAGTGATCTGGTGTGATCTATTTTCTGGCAATCACACAAGGCACAGTGAAATGCATTTCAGTCCAAACTGGATCCCTGCCTAATCTGGACCTTTTTGGTCCAGTTCTAGTATCTCTAGTACCAGATATAATTAAATGCCTAATTACTAGTTTCTGGGGAACTAGTTTCTGTCTTGCCTGACAAGAGAGGAATTAGTGGGGGAAGGACAAGTCATTATGACAAGTGCAGAGTTTCAGTGGAAGGCTCTCCATCCAGAAATTTGGGGAAAGGAGAGGCAGCTCTTTTTCTGCTCAACCATGACCCAGTCCTTGGAGTTGCTTTGAGAGTCTTATCTCTGCTCCTAAGCTTTATTTTGTAAAAAGTCAAATCAAATCACAGAGGCAGTTACTGCACCCTGATTCAAGGAAATGGATCACTAGGAGCATGAAGCTAATTTAGAGCACAGAACCAGCTCTCATAACTGAGTGGTCCTTAAGGAGTTGCACTGAAAGCAGTTGACTTCCCTTAACTTACTTCACATTCTCAATTACTCTTACAGCTTGTTTGCCTTAATCTATCCTGGCCTGCAGAATACTGTCTAAGGTAGTGATTCTGGCATATGAGAGAATCCGCCAAGAAGGTCAAGATCAAACATTTGAAAAATGTGAATGGCTCAATTGTATAGCATTAAATTATATGAATACGTGTGCTTCAGTCATTTTGACCCATTGACTAAACTGAAATAATATTTTGGATGTATTTTATTTTGGGCATGTCATGAGAAAACAAAACTCACTGGAAAAGACAATAACGATAAGAAAAGTGGAAAGCAGTAGGAAAAGAAGACCTCACATAAAATGCATTGACATAATAAAGGAAGACATGGCTTTTAATTTGTAGGATCCAAGGAGAGCTGTTGATAACAGAACCCTTTGTAGGTAATTAATTCACAAGGCCATCATAAGTTGAATATGACTTAACATCATATAACAACAGTCAATGAGTAGCATGTGTGCCAACAAATGTTTCATTTTTGTGTGCAAAAACATGGGATGAGTTCCACTCAGGAAGAAAAAGAGTGTCACATTCTGTTACATATGATGGGATGAGGATGCAGATGGTGTTTGCAGGAATGCAACAAAATTGAGTTCTGTATATCCATAGTAGCTAGACAGGAGCAACAAAGGGTCAGTGGACATAAGGGTGCTACATCGGACAGTGGACATATGGGAGTTTTACTCTCTCCAGTTACTAAGGCCAGCACTGGGCTTAAATTTTGCTATCTGTGTGTCCCCCCATCACCTTGCAGCATGATTGTTTTATTCTACTGTCTTGCCTTTATTTCTACAATTCGATTTTGGGTCTTCTTGCAGGGTTAACTTGCAATGAGGAAATGTAGCACAGGCATGCTGAAAATAGCCAACCAGAGAGGTTTCAAAAGCCACATACATTCAGAATTTGGTGCCATGGATTGCAGCCAACAGGTTTACTCATATGGTAAGGTTATCACTCTCATCCAGAACACATCATTGATGAATGGAATACTTTGAAATCTATCTTTTCTCACAGCTGAGCAAAGGTTAATTAAACGCAGGCACGTTATGGATAAATGTTTATTGGAAGCAGTGGACATTTGGGTAAAATTTCCTTGATAAACAAATTGGAAGGTCTGTTCTATGTTTGGTTGCTTTTGATGATAACTATCAAAAGTGCTTTGAAATGGCGACTTTTGGATAACACTTACTAAGCTTTAATTTAGGTGATCCTGGTTTCTGCCTGATAAGAGTAGCTGTTTGTTGCTCTCTTGTGCAGATATAAGTTTAACGAGAGAAGCTGAATAAAATGTAAGCGCTGTGATGTGGTTCTTGTATTTACTCTTCCTCTGTGTAATTCAAAGAGAATGTTCTATTCTAAATCTTAATACCCTGTGGAAGGATTAGGGTTGTTTCTCAGAAATCCCACCAAAGGGATCTGAAAATAAAGTGTTTATAAACAGTCCGTTATGTAGATATTGGAAGATTTCCATTAGGTAACATACAATTTGACATCATCCTATTTGGAGGAGATGTTGGAAGTTACTTTTCTGCATTACAGCTGCCAGCAACACCCAAGCCATTAGGTATGTTGGTTGGATATTCTCAGGGTCACTGTTCCCCAACAAAAAAGTAGCTTCCAAACTTCATTGAGAAGCACTACAAAGAGATGTGGGATTAATCTAGTCATGTCTATAGACATGAAACAGGCTTGTACGTACATCTCTCCTTGTCCACTGAGAGCACTTAAGATGGGACCATGATGTTCCCTTGTCATTGCCACATTTTCCAGCATCCATGTGAAAGCATCACACATATTTACTGAGGGCTCTTTCATACCACATGGAATCCCAAATGGCTCTGAATTTCTCCTCACATGTTAAAGCCAGACATCTATATTGGTAGACTGAGACTGTTCACATATTTTCTGGGACTTTGCTGAGTTGAGAAGAGCAGGTTAAGCCTAACAAGCTTAACTCTTCAAGGAGAAGGGAAATCTATCAGTTTTTCTTTCTCCCACATTCAAATTTTGCAAACTTCAAGTTCTTTTGATCTGGGCAAATAATTTCTGTTTGTAAAAAATGAAGTGAAACAAAACTCTCCCCTTTTTCACCAGCCAAGTTCTAAAGGAACAGCTCATCCAACACGGAGAGTTGTATATGTCTGTCACATAGGAGTTAAACATGAGAAACCTCTTAGGAAAAAAAGAGTAAACAACCTTAACACTGAATATATATGGATTAAAAGCCAGACGTTTACAAATTCTCCATTCAATCTTGGGCCTGGATGGGCAAAACAATGGCTGGACTCTCATTCCAGAGTTATGCAAAATACATAACTTTTGGAGGTGTGGCTCTAGTTAAGAAATCTGCATAGATGTTATCTGTTACTTACTGAGTCATACCACTTAGTGTGCAACAAATAATGTCTACAGAGATTTCTGAACTTGAAATGTTGTACCTCTAAAACTTCTGCATAACTAAGAAACTGGATTTTGGCCAATCTGTTTGGATTTTCCCCTTTCATGTTTTACATGTTTAGTTCTTTTCATCATGAATATGCAGAAATATGCAAATTTTAATAAATTCTCATTAAAGAAAACAGAAGTGAAATTCTCACCGATCCATACCTGCAAGCTCTTCCCATGTGCTTTCGGTTTATGAGCAGGGAGTTCTATGAACCTTCTATGGCAATTTAGAAACAGTATTTTCCACCTAAGAAGTCACTTGTATACAAGCTTCCTTTCCGTGGAAATTATGCTATGAACTAAGCTGTAACTGTATTATCTCTTCAGATGGTACAAACTGAAGTCTTGGCAAAGGTAAGCCAAGGTGTGTTTCTGGAACACTAGTGTCATTGTTGAATAAGAAGTCAAAAGACACAGGAGCTAAGAATAAATGGAAAATTAAAAGCAAAAGAGACGAGAGCAGCAGAGATTAGAAACTGGCCTGAAAGGTCAAAGAGTGGCTAAGTGCAGCAATGCACCAACCAAGACAAGACAGTGTGAGGGTAAAGAGAGAAGTCAGCCTCTCTCTCTATTGGACCACATTCCATCGCTTGTAGGCATGTTCCCAAAGCAAGTGTTGCTGTCATGGCCACAGAAGCCAATTCAATAAAATATTCCACATTTTTGGACTGAGTCATGTAAATCCAATTGGTTGGTTTAAAGCAAAATATATTGCATGAACTGGAAAACAGCTGAGTGTGTCGGGTTTGAGTTTCTTGGGCTACACAGAGGTAAGTTCATATACTGAGCTACTGATTTGATTCTCCAGTGTCACAAAGTTTTATGTAAAAGTTTCAGAAGTTTCTTTTTGATTAATACTTAATTTCCACACCCGTAGAATTCAAGACAAGTTCATTTTCTGTTCCTTTAGCTTGGCATCTTGCCAGCTGAAGGAGACTGATTTATTTCTCTTATTTCCTTTTTCTTCTCTGGAATGCAAAGAATCCTGAACAGCAGAGATAATCACTGTACATTTGTATGTTAATGTTACCAGGTAATCATCTTGAAAGGCTGAATATGATTAACACCTTGAATCATAAACTAAAGAAAATGTACAGCACTTGGCGGAGAGTGAAACATGGAGCACAATGAAAAATCATCTGGCCAGGAAATTGTTTTCCAAACACTGAAAACACAGTCTTTTCCAATATGCACAAATTTCATTATGGTTTTTAATAGTTGTATTTTAGGACATGCTGAAGCCAGGTTTCACTATGCCACACAGCTCCTGTTCTTTACATCACACTCTGGGTGCTGTAAATTTATGGCATATCTCTCTCTTTCTCTCTCTCTCTCTCTCTCTCACACACACACACACACACACACACACGCACACATGCACACGCACACACATGCGCACGTACGCACACACACACACACTTCCCAGTCTGCAGAGAGGGAAAATGTTCTCAGCATCATAAACTCTGAGAGCAATAGAACACATTTTACTTGTCACACAGTCCCAGATTTCTTATAAAGCTGTAAAAATAAGCTCTTATATTGTTTGCATGGGGCACAGTGTTCAGCATGGAGTTCTGCTTTCTGAAATAGAAGAGTTGGAGACAGCATCTTGAGTTCTGGGAGCCTCGTAATGCAGTGGTTAAACAATCTGGGTTTGATCCTAATGGGCTCAGGTAGCTGGCTCAAGGTTGACTTCTGTTCTTCCAAGGTCAGTAAATTCAGTACCTAGATTGCTGGGGAGGGGGGAATGCGTAGCCTTTATAATTAAATTGTAAACTACCCAGAGAGTGCTTTAAGTGCTATGGGGCAGTATATAAATAGCATGCTCTGCTATCTCTCCTAGTTCAAGTAAAAGAAAAACAAAAACCAAACCTGTTCTGTGAAACAAGCATAGCATTAGAAACACCTTTTCTAAAACTTGCAGAGAGAGTTTAGCCCAAAGTAATATAGCAGCAGTGGTACCCAGAGTGGTGTAGTGGATAAAGTGATGGACTAGGATGCTGGAGACCAGGATTGAAATCCCCACTAGCCATGGAAACTCATTGAGGGAGTGGAACTGATAAAACCACTCCTTAAATATCCAACTCCTTACCTTACAAACCCTCTTAAGGTCACTATAAGTCATTTCTTACTTGACTGCCCATAACTAATTAAAATATAGTAACATGTTGTATGGAAAGGATTTCCCCTCTACAGCACCGCCTTGGTCATATGGCTTTTGCCCCAGGCTGGATTAAAGAACATGAAAGCTCTAAAATGAATTCATTGCTCCTGAGGCAGCAAACATCTCAGATGTATGCAGCAAAGACTGGGGCTTTCTCTATGGAGGTACTCAACTTCTGGAGCACCTTTTCCAAAAAAACCCATATGCTTGAAGCTGACCGTTGTTTCAAGCAGAGCTGGGGGAAGGGGAAAATGCTCTCTTTTGGAAAACAAACTAAAGACTCCTCAAGCCAAGACGTTACTGGTTACTACTCCCAAAATATAATACGAAACCCATGAGATGCACCAGATGTTTAAATCTTCTCCTGTAGAGAAGTGAATTTAACTCACAAGCTTGGCCTGAATAACACCCTTCCTTTTTTCACCTCCTTTTGGGAAATTTTCTCACTTTCTCCTTTTTGTCTCATTTAGAGTTCTGTAAATCTTTCTGGGCAACCAAAATATACATTTTTGAGTATTCCCATTTTAATTAATGAAAGAGATCAATATTTCATAAAATAATAATTTTGCACAATTTGTTCATACCACACACAGTCTAGGAAAACAAAATATCCAGCTAATAAAATGATATGTTTAATGGTTACACCAAAGCAAGATTGTGGCATCAGTACATTCCTGATACGTTGACTGTTATTGAAGTTAGCTGAAATAATGGCTGGAGAAAAATCAAATATGAAAAGTTACAGCAGGGGACAAGCTTAAGATGCATTAAAAAAATAATGTCATTTTTCTGTCCCAATAAAGCCGAGGATGAACAGGAAGTATAGTCTCCAAAATGAGTTTCAATAGCCTTATATTATGTAGTTGTGGAGTAAGCAATGCTACTTTTAATTTAAAATGAATGCAACTCCTATCTGGTGCATATGTGTGGCAATCTGCAATTAGGATGTTCATGATGATATTTCTCCCTGAAATACAAGGGGTATTATAATTTAAATGGAGTTGTAGATATGGTTGATTTTAATTTGTGACCTAGAGGTCAATAGTTATTGGATGTAATAACCCTGCAGTAATATGACTCTTCATGGCACATTTGTATAATGAGAAATCATAACTAGTTAGAAGTATCCTTTTCCTTTTGCTTTTGCAATTCACAAAGCTGCTATAGTGGGTTTGATATTATACAGCAAAATTTCCAACAGTTGAAATATGCTTTATCTCAGTGAACCCATTAAGATACAAGCAGCAAAAAAGTGTGGCAATTTCTAAATGATTAAAAACTGCTTACGTTGTTTTTCAATAAAAAACTTATTTGAAGATTTGCTAAGGAAATCTTGTTGCAAATTTTGAAATAGATAATTATTTTGTACCAGTTTTAAAGTTTCTCTTATATAATTAAGCACATAGGCTCCCAATATTTGTATCAACAATAACTATTATTTCCATTTTTGTTTCTTCATTGTTAATATTAAAGCTATATCATTTTTCTGTAGTTATTAGTTTATTTGTCTTCCTAATATTCAACCATACTCCTGCTTTTGCACTTCCTTCTTTAGCCTTCATCACTAGTCATTTGAATTCATTGCTATTTTCCTGCTAGTAGTAAGGTGTCACCTGCATATCATAAATTACTGATGTTTCTTCCATCAATTCTCATTTCTCCATCATATGAATCTAATCCAGATTTCCATATTAAATGTGCTGCATATAGATTGAACAGACTAAGATAAAAATAAACCCTTGTCTGATACTTTTCCCAGTGGGAAGCCATCCTCTTTTTCCATATTCTATCCCAACAGTAGCTTCCTGTCTATAGGTTAGACATTTGATTTGCACAATCAAATGTTGTATGACAACTATTTCTTTTAGAACAATCCATAGTTTTTCACATTATATTGTAAAAGTATTTGCTTTAAAATGACAAATAAAATGCTGAAAATCACTTTGCTTACATCCAAAATTGATACAGTCTTTGGCATCAAGTTTTAACAACCCTTCATTCTTTAAATTACTTCTTGATCTTGACAAATGGACTTCAATTTGGCATTATTTTTCCATCTAAGCTATTTGTCTAATTATTTTATGATGGTTTCATTGTCAACTGGATTGAGTCTCTGTGTGTCTTCCCTTTAATCCAATTATTTGCAAGGATAGTACTTATTTACCATTAAGTATTTTCACTTGCTCTTGTCCTGACAGTTTATAATAAAACATCCTATATTTTATTGCGGGAGATGAATTAAGAATTTATCAGTAGCCTTTGAGGGAACCCCAATCAAGTTAAAAGCTATGATATTTTAAGTCATTGAATTTTCTCTCAAGAGATATAGGGCTGGCCTCACTTGTAGTGTAGTATGCTTGGATTAAGTACAGTGGTGTGAAGCTTTGCTTCACAAGCCCCTCATTGCCTAGGGATGTTGGTAATTCCTTAAGAATACCTCACCTTGGCCTCATTTTGTACTGACATGGTTGTTGTACTCCTGGGCTAGAGGAGGTTTGGATTTGGTATATGTTAGTTTCTCCCTCATTCTGCTCCTTCTCTGTCCCTTTTTTGGCTCCTCTGGGAGTTGATTCTATCCAGTGGAGGAGTTGTACCAGCAAATGCTTCTCCTGGGAAATCTACAAGATCAGTCAAAGCAAAGGGGTTCTCCTTGTACAAAGGAAGTTGTGCCAGCATATCAGACCCATTCCAAACCCACTACAGGTGGCATATCTTTGAATTAAGATCACCTTGAGAACAAAATTATGTGTTACAGCTAATCTGAAATCACATTAGTGTTCAAACAGAATTTTGTATCTGAGAAAACAGAAAGGTAAGGGCTGCAGAGGGCTCTGTAGGGCCAGGGAAAGAAAATCAGAGATTAGATTTTCAGCTATGAGATCAGAATTTTTTCTCGGATGTCTGTAGGGGAGATCCAATCTATCTGATGGGCCCATGAATGAAACATTGTCCCATAGCCTTCCTTTGCTGATGTATTTATTACATTTATATCTTACTAAAGGTGTATGCTGGGGTGGTAGGTAGAGATGGGAACAAATAAAAAAAATGGCAGTTCATTTTGATCCGTTATTCGTCAAGGTTAATGGATCAACGAATACGAATACACGAATATTATTCGATGAATCAATGGATCGCTCTGTTGATTCATCTGCACTTTAAATGGCTATAACACTGGCCTCCAAAGATCTAGAGACACCAAATTTGCAGGGAAGCTTCCTCAGATGATTTTCTACAGCTCCTGAAGGTTTGGTGAACAGTGGATCATGGACCCCTGAGTTATATAGTCACAAAGAGGACCCCCCAGAAAAGTCCCCCCCAGGTACTTAGAGAATCCAAAATCACAACGGAGCTTCCTATATCTTTCCCCAACATGCCTGCCAACTTTGGTGAAGATTGGATATTGGACATTTGAGTTATTCACCCACAAATTGGGTCCCCCCCAGGAGAGTTTACCACACCGCACAGAAGCCCATTCTGCTTACCGGCTGCCGATCAGCTGATCAGAAGCCGATAGGCAGCCACCCCCTACACACACAGCCAGCCACCCCAACAGCCTACCCCCACACCCCCTTCCTTTCCCTACCTTAGCCCCCACCCCACTCCCACTAACACCTTAATAGCTGCTGCAGAGGTCTCCATCAGGCCTCTGCAGCCATGGCGTGTAAAAAGGGAGACTGGCTGCCCTTTGCAAAGATAGCGGCTGTGGCTTCATTTAGGGTAGGGAAGCTGCAGCTGCCATCTTTGCAAAGGGCAGCATGGATTCCCTTAAGGCAGGCTAAGGGAAGCTGCAGCTGCCCTTTGAAAAGATGGCAGCTGCAGCTTCCCTACCCTAAATGAAGCTGCAGCTGCCATCTTTGCAAAGGGCAGTCAGTCTCCATTTTTACATGCGTGGCTGTGAGGCCAGAAGACCTTGGCAACAGCAATTAAGGTAAGAGGGTGTCAGTGGGGGTGGGGTGGGGTGGCGTGGGGCCTAATGTAGGGAAAGGAAGGAGGTGGGGGTAGGCTGTGGTATTGGGTGGCTGTGTGGGGTGGTAGCTGCCTTTCTGCCACCGATCAGGTGATCGGCGGCCGGTAGGCAGAATGTTTTTTCTTGTTTTTTTTTTAACACGAAGGATGAATAAAAATGGGTAAATATTCGTCCCTTCGTATTCGTGGGGGTCTCTGGAACCCACAAATATGGATCGATGAATATTTAATGAATCGGCTATATTCGTCGGAAAAAGCGATCCATTTTTATATTCGTCCCCATCTCTAGTGGTAGGTCAACTGATTGTCAGGAGTCTGTCCAGCAAGGCCTGAATTTAGCTTTGTGTGACATGGCTGATTCAAATGCCAAAACAGCTTAGATAATTTTCAAAATGACAATGTGTGCAGTGATTGGATAGCTGCCTGAAAATAGGATGTTGAAAAATTAAAAAAGAAGTTTGAAGAATGATCTCATCTGAACCTGTGCTTGGGGAAAATTATCACATCAGTGGATGACCACTCTTTCCCTGGTATGCAGGGACTTCTACACAAACACACTACTACTGCTTGATGCAGTCCAGGAAAAAAAGAGCTTTACTAATTGATTCTACTAACTGTATAAGCCAAAGTAGATCTAGAATGCTGAATAAACATATGTGATAGGCTCTATTTCTCTCTAGGTGTGCCTTAAAGTAGTGCCATATTGCTAACAGTAGATGTCACTAAAAGCAACAACTTGGGAGCATGGTTAATGGCAGAAAAGAGATGGAAAAGTACCTGATGGGCAAGGAAGAGAATAGATAAAACACTAAGTTCCCCCAAACTATATTTTTTCTTTAAGGCGTTTGGAAGCTGTTTTAACTACACAGTTGTTTGTATGTGTGTTTTTAAAATAGCTTATTGTGAGTCTCACTGGCCCTCCCTCAAAATCACATGGAATATATGGAGGGGTCAATGATGGTCAGGCATACAAATCTCATAGTCAACAGGCCCTACTCAACTCAACGGGCTCCTGTCATTGGGTAAAGAGCTTGATCTAAAGAGAGGGTAGCAAGAGGAGGCAGAAAGTTCACCTTGGCATCATAGTGACACTTTGGGGACTTTGGGACCTCCCTAGGGCTTCCTTGGCCCCACATGTCCAACATCTGTTGGGCCAGGGACCAGGAGTTGCTGGGTCCCTCCTCCAAACACTTTTTAACCAGGTCCAAAATTCCCTGGGGCTGTCAACCATTTGTTGTTTAGTTGTTAAGCCGTGTCCGACTCTTTGTGATCCCATGGACCAGAGCATGCCAGGCCCTCCTGTCTTCCACTGCCTCCCGGAGTTGGGTCAAATTCATGTTGGTAGCTTTGATGACACTGTCCAACCATCTCGTCCTCTGTCGTCCCCTTCTCCTCTTGCCCTCACACTTTCCCAACATCAGGGTCTTTTCCAGGGAGTCTTCTCTTCTCATGAGATGGCCAAAGTATTGGAGCCTCAGCTTCAGGATCTGTCCTTCCAGTGAGCACTGATTTCCTTCAGAATGGATACATTTGATCTCCTTGCAGTCCAGGGGACTCTCAAGAGCCTCCTCCAGCACCACAATTCAAAAGCATCAATTCTTCGGCGGTCAGCCTTCTTTATGGTCCAGCTCTCACTTCCATACATCGCTACTGGAAAAACCATAGCTTTTGACTATGCGGACCTGGCAGCTCAAATGAAGAGAAGCCTGTGGAGTCCTGTGGGACTTCCCAGATGACAAACATGAGCAAGGCCAAAAGGAAGTGACACTGCCAGGGCTTTTGATGGACTAGCTTTCAGAGTATGCCCTTTTAAGTCTTATTGAATCATTCCACCAGACCATTGTTTTAAGGGTGGTAGACTGGCAGCCTCAGGGGATGTAGGCCAAGGAATGCCGCATCTGTCAGTGTCTGGCCCATGAAGTTTGTGTCCTGATCTGTCAATATCTCATGGGGGAACCCTACACAAAAAAGGGCCAGCGTTTGGGCCAGCATTTTGGCAGAGGTGGACAGCAAGTCCAGGGCTCCTGGGTACCAAGTGAAATGATGTATAACTACTAGGGTATGGTTATGCCCAATCACAGATTTCCTAAAGGGACCACTATGCCCAATGCTATTTGTTCAAATGATCAATCCATCAAAGACATTGGGATCAAAGGCCCCTGGGAGGGGGCTGCTGGCATTCAGGGCAGGTATTACAATATTGTGCTGCCTCTTTATGGGCCAATAGAAGCACTGCAGAAACTGTGTCAATATTTTATTGGCCACCAGGTGGCCTGCAGCTGGTAGATTGCAGGCCACTTTAAGAATAGCCTTTCTTAATTTCTGGGTACTACCAGCTGAGCCCCAAAGGCTCCCACAGCTTTCCCCAGGAGCCAATAAAGGACCGAGTGAGCTGACTGAGCCAAGGTGAGGGCTTGAGACAGGGAGAGGCTTTCCTGTTCCTAGAGCTGAAGCTAGTCCCAGTTGGTCCCCAGCCAAGCCAAGTCCAATTCCTAATACTGCTGCCCTTTCCACAGAGGATGGCAGCTGTTCCAGAGTGGCCTAGTCCCACCCCAGGAGGACCACTCTTGTCAAAGAACGTACCCACCATCACCTGATTAGTACACTGACCAACTCATACCTGGCCCAACAAGTTGCATAGGGTTTAACTGCCTAGAGTAGACCTTTGGTCTAGGTGGGTGGGATAGAAATCCAATAAATAAATAAATAAATTAACATCTCCATGTACCATTTTAGCAACAACACCTCCAGTGTGGGCTCCTCTTTGAGTTCCCTGACTAAAGTCCGCCCACAGCCCATATCTACCATCACTCTTTTTGTCATCTTATTCATCCAGATATCTACTTCCCAACTCAGCTGTCCTTGTGCGTGCATTGGGCTGGCCACCAACACTGAGCCCCCAGTGCATTCCATTTGCAAGTGTTCCTTTTCAAGTATGCTTCCTGCCCACAGCTGAAGCAAGTCAGCTTGTGTGGAGGGAGACCTGGTTCCATGGTGATGGGTGGCTAAATACAGAGGATGGAACTGGGTGAAGTCCACTATGTGGATGCCCCTACTGGAGTTTTCTTATCTTCCTCAGCATCAGTGGAAGCTCAGGGTTTGGTCAATTTACCATTTTGCTCCTAGCCTTCTCTTTCACCTGTGAGGGTGTCACAGCATTGTTCCCAGTCTCATTTGCCACCTAAAATGCCTCCAACAGCTCTATTGTTTCCTCAGTGGAACTGCAGTGGTGTCAGTGTACCCAGTTCCTGAGGGCAAGGCTCAGAACGCAAACCAGTTGCTCTAGCACCACCTGCTCCAACATGTCACTGGAGGACCTGATTGCCAGTTTTAACCAGTGGGCAGCATTGGCCTTTGTTTTCTGAATCACTGTCTGGGGTGCAGTCTAGCCTCAAGGAGCAACTCTCTGAAGCACCTCCGAAAGGCTTCCTCAGACAAATACAATTTCTTTAACTTTCTTGTAATTAGTAATATCAGCTGGGTCCAGGGTGTCAAAAAGCTCCTGACCTGGTCCAGCAAGGCAAGGAACTACAATGAGTGCCCAATGGGGGTTGAGTTTCCAGCACTAACGCTCTGTGCACAGTCCTCCTAACTGGGGCCCCAGTTGGCTTCACTGGGGTCCCCAAAAGTCCAAATCTAGAGAAGTGGGCAGGAAGTATGAGCCCCAACCATGGGCACAGTCCTTGTAGGGAAGGTTGGTATAGGTGGGTGACAGACTGGGCTCCACAGTGCTGTTCTCCCTGGAGCCTCTCTTGCCTCGCCTGTTGCCCTTTGCATCTCCAGTGTTGAAACTGAGTTGGGGTAGATTCCACAGCTCCTGTTGAGTGGCGACATCAAGGCTCAGAGTGTGTGTGCTGAATCCACTTAGGACTGTGTTGCTAGAGTCTCAAGTACCTTCCCCATCTGAATGGACTGGCAGAAGGAGGCGGCTCCACTTGTTCTCTGTCCTTCTGCAGAGACACAGAAGATAGAGTCCCAATGCCCAACGTCCTCTTCTCATATCTCCCTTTCATCCAACATGGTTGACAATGACCATGAGCCCTGTGACTCCCACCCTCTTATTCTTGCTGCCATGCTTTCTCCTAGTTGTCTTGCATCAGGTGGTGTCCTTTCATCCACCTGTGGTTGTGTATCCCTGCCAGCTAGGGGTCCAGGAGATTTGCTGTTCCTCAGGCTCTCCTGGGCTTGTGAGGCAGGGCCAGATGGCTTGTTGGGGTTGCTTGAGGTGATCCCCTCACATCTGTAATCAAAATATAAACTGATCTTTGATTAGTCCCATAGATTTTACAATGTTTTCCCCCTAAAATATATCTTTTATTTTAAAAAATATATAATATACTTACAAAGAGTACTTATTTCAAAATTGCTTTCCAGCAAAAATTAAAGAGCAGTTACTACACACTGCAGCAAACTAGTCATTAAGTGCAATAAACTATTTATCCGAATACACTGTTCTATGGCGGTGTCACATGCATTGAGAACATAAACAGGGCTTATTTATCAAGGCCAACAATATTTCTGCAGTAAGACTGAAGCAGTCCCAAACACATGAAAGAATAATTCCTCAATGAAAGAGCTCATAAAAACACCCACCCACACAAAATCTTGTCATCTTGCTCTGGGGAGAGAGCTTTTTCAATTTACTGACAAGCAAGGATGAATCACGTATGGGTTTTTCTGCATATGAAGACAGAATGGCCCTCCAGCACCCCTTATCTATCATACGTTTTCCCCCATAGAAATCTAAAAACAACAACAACCCTATTGAACTTTCTGTTTCTTCATCAGGCAAGACAAATAGCAGTAACTCACCATGCTTATTCCACATCTGAGGTGAATGTTTTAACCCTTGCTATCATATATCCCTGTTTCATATAGGTACTTAACATGCATAAACATGGCATGAAAATCACAGGGAAGATACAACCTCTTCCAAACGTATGATATGTGATGTGTTAGGTTCTATGTTTCAGCAGATTATGGAACTGGACACTTAAGTGGGGAGAATAAATAAACAAAATTAGCTTGAGAACAGCTGTTAAAAAAAACAGTATACAAAGAGCTTCATGGCACAGTGTTTAAACTGCTGTACTGAAGCCAAAACTGTGCTCACAACCCGGGGTTCAAACCCAGGTAGCTGGCTCAGGGTTGACTCAGCCTTCTATCCTTCCAAGGTCCATAAAATGAGTAGCCAGCTCGCTGGGGGGAGGGGCAATTTGTAGCCTGCATAATTAAGTTGTAAACCACCCAGAGAGTGCTTGAAGCGCTATGGGGAGGTATATAAGCAGCACACTTTGCTTTTTTTTTTAAACACAGCTTTGCTTTTAATTGCATGTATTTTCTAGAAAAGACATAATACATCAAGCTACTTGCACATTTAAAATTCACTCACTCAGTCCACTGTTAGCTTAAAATCACCCTAAACAACGTGGATGGAGTTTGCTTGAGAATTCCTTGGCAGCCAGTTTCAGAGCCTGGGAGTTGACTCTCAGAAGGCTCTTGCTGTTGATTCTAACCTAATTTGTTTCTTTTGGAATCAGGACAAAGAATTTAGTCTCTCTTCGTGATCTAAATATCCAGTCAATATAGCCAACTAAAATCTTCTCAGTCCAATAGATTAAAATGCCTGGGCAAGCATCAATATCTTGATGGAACCCCAAATATACAATGTTGGTGCTGCCTGAACTCTGCTGGGAGTGCAGAGTTTCCTTTGTTTTGTGTTTATATAATGTTATTTCCCCTAGGAGATGGTGATGGGGGGGGGGGTTTCCAAAGAACGGGGAAACATGTTCTTACTGCAGATGGGCTTGGGTGTGTACAAAGCCAAAAAAAAGGAGCAGGTGAAGAAAGTCAGAGTTTAGAAATGTGACTGCTTTGTTACTACAACTTTCAGCATCCCAGTGCATGCTGCAGGATTACAGGATTTTTAGCCTTCCAAAGTGCAGCAGTGGAAGACGATGTAGTAGTAGAAATGAAATGATTCACCCTCTCTTCTCCTGCATTATAGAACCTGGTATATTGTTCCAGCTGCTTCTCATTCCAAATCATGGCCACTTCCAAGACTAGAGAAAAGAGTAGATAAAAGTGTCTGGAGCACACAACTGAAGGGAAAATATAAGAGGAGTATTTACAAATTAAAGCAAAAATCCACCTAACCCACCAGCATTCCGTTTGCACAGTGGCCAACCAGAACTAGCCCTCCCACTTATATCACCTGGCAACTGGTAATACATGGGATAATGCCAAATAAGTTCTATGGAGTTTATCCCTCTTCTTCAACATTTTTTTTTATTACTGTAGGCTCCTTAGAATTAATTCTTTATATATGGATAGGATGGATGTGTGAAGCAGGGTCCTATCACATCTGCTGTGGCCCAAATAAAGATAATGGTGTAGAACTATCTCTAAAGTAAATGCCAATTATAGTGAAACTCATTTAGAAATTCTTCTTTGTTGTAGAAGGTCCCTTAATTTAGACAATAAAGAATCTTAAAGACTGAATGTTTTCTCTGGTGTCAGCTTTTGTGGAGTGCAATCCACTTCATCAGAAGCATCTCAAGAAGTGGGCTACAAACCACAAAAACCAATGCCAAATAAAACATGTTCATTTTTAACGTGCCACAAGGTTCAGTGTTCTTTGTGCTGCAAAAGATTAAGACAGCTGTTTGCCTCAGAAATACTTAATTTAGAGCTACCTCAAATTGGTATGGATTCCAATAGGCAAGAATATATGTCACCATCTGCCTAGTTTATGCCATATTTGACCCACCCACCTCTCAGCTCATTTTTGGTTGCATTGGAATTGTCTGGCAGACATGGACTGAGTTGTTAGCTGGGCGTATATAGGAAAAGCAATCAAAGAATGCCTTCATGAGATGAAAAACACCAGGTGGATAGTACTCAGAAGCGGTTTCCCGTTCCCTTCTTCTGGGAGCGATCTAAGACTGTGCAGCTTGCCAAAGGCTGCACAGGCTGGCTCTCCTCTGGGATACACAGTGGGAAATCAAGTGTCTGACCTCTGGCTCCACAGCCAGATACTTCACTTACTGAGCTATCCAGTCTACGGGCCAATATAATAGGGGTGGCTAAATCTGTTGGCTTCACTTTCAGGTATGTTTATTCTTGTCATGGCATTAAGGCCTGCTCTTGCTTTTATCATGGCTGCTCTAGCTGAATCTTGGGATATTACCTATACGTTTTTTCTCCCCACTTTTTTCATCCCCTCCTTACAACATTTTTCATACACAGCTATGGAGATGTAAACCTACTGAAGAGTTCAACAAGAGGGAAAAACTACTCTCCTTAGCCTTTGACTCTGTAGACTTAAAATACTAGCCTAAACTTACTGTTGGCAGCATAATTCAGGGAGCATATCTTTTCAAATACAACCAAAGAAAAGACCTGGTTAGTAATCATCCAATTACTCTATTATTTAAGGCAAAGCAGTCACTTATGAGCCAGACAAATGGAGTTCAAACTTCTAAAGTTGCTTGTTGGACTTAATTGGGGTGTAGTTAAAGGACAGCTGCTTGAATATGTTCCTACAATTATGAAAAGCCTCCAAATATAGCAAGATATGGTGTTAATCAGAGAATTCTGAGAAGGGTAAAATGCATTTCTAGAAGCAACTTTATCAAACCTATGATCTCCGATGGATTTTTATTTATGAAAGCTTTGATAAAAATCCAACACTTCTTTAAAAAATTTTGAAATGTTAAGGCAAATTCTAGATGCGTTTTACTATCCACCAAGCGATGCTGTTTATGTCACGATTCCTAATTAGAATTTGCTTTTGGAACAAAATAGACTATTCTGACCCAAATGCACATAGCTTGGAGGCTGCCCACAGTTTGCCTCCAGGCTTAGCTCTTGGCTCCTCATGAACATTTTGCATGTGCATTGTCATTATAAGCAAAATATTGTGCTGGCATAGAACACATAATCCATGAGGATGCTCAAGAGATGAATGCTGAGGATCATCTTCAAGATGCAAGAGTCATTTCAGTGGAAAAGAGGTTGAGGGAAAGCCCATCTGCTCTCAGTCAAGTACTAGTTGCTTACTGTACAACTAATTGTGTATAGTGTTGTACTTTTAATATTCACACTCATAGGAGTATACAGCAGCCTCTGAATTTGTGCCTGAATAAGGGTAGGTAGATAGATGTCTAACCCCTTCCCATGTTATTTGGGTGGCCTTGCAACCAAATCCTTCTCTCGGTCCATGTTAGTGTTTGTGAATTTCTGCATCTCCATGGAAAAGGATACCATAGTATCCTCCTGACCAGTCTCTCTGGAATGTGACTTTGGGGCATTGTTTTACGGTGGCTCCAGTCCTTCCTGGTGGTGCTGGGGGATTCCTGTTCAACACACTGGCCACTGACTTGCAGGGTCCCTCAGGGTTCTGTTTTGTTGCCTATGTTTTTTAACATCTACATGAAACTTCTGGGAGAGATTATCCAGCGTGTTAGGGTTCGGTATCATCAGCATGCTGACAAAATCCAACTCTACCTCTCCCTGCCACCTAAATATGAGGAAGCTGTTTTGGCTCTAGATCAGTGTTTGGTATCAGTAATGAACTGGATTAGATATGGGCACTTTATATTCATATACCTGGGGATACGAATACGAAGCTCAGCACCACAGGTGCCACAGATATCTGTTCCCTCCCCACAGAACCAGCCAGTCCACTCACAGGTTGCCACATGGTCCATCATCGTCGACATCACACCAACCATGCCAGTGCTTCTCCACCTCTCCACACAGCTGACCACTCAACAGCAGAGCAAGGAGACTCTTAATCCTGTCTCCTTGCTAGAGTGGTTGGCTGCACAGGGAGGTAGGGAAGCACCAGCCAGACAACTTCCGTGATTGGCACAATGTCAAAGACAACAGATGCATGCACTCCGTGGTGACCAGTGAGTGGACTGACTGGTTCTAGGGGGAGGAAACAGACCTCTGTGGCACCTGTGGTGTGTTGCTTTGTATTCAAATCCCCAGGGATAAGAATATGAAGTGCCCATGTCTAGACTGGATGAGGGTGAGTGAACTGAAACTTAATCCAGAAAAGACAGAGGTGCTTCTGGTCAGTCGAAAAGCAGATCAAGGAACAGGGTTGCAGCCTGTACTGGATGGGGTTACACTCCCTCTGAAAAAAAACAGATGTGCAGCTTGAGGGTGCTCCTGAATTCATCCCTCAGCCTGGCTGTCCAGGTCTTGGTGGTAGCCAGGAGTGAATTTTCACAATTAAAACTAGTGCACCAGCTATGTCCATTTTTTGAGAGATCTGATCTGGTCACTGTGAAACACACCCTAGTTACTTCCCGGGTGGATTACTATAACACGATCTATGTGAGTGTCACGTTCTCGGGGGTTTCAAGAGCAAAGTCCAATAAGCCAGTCCAATATCAGAAGTTGATTTGATTTGTTGATTTAATTTGATTTTGATCTTGAATGATTAATTATTTTCATTTTGAATATTGTTGATATTTTTAATTGTTTGTGTACACTGATGTACGCCACCCAGAGTAGTCAGAGTGACTAGATGGGCGGGATAAAAATGTAAGAAATAAATAAATAAATATAAATTCAGAGGATGCAGAGCCGATATCAAAATGCCAAAGCCAAATCACAAACCATAAGCCGAGGTCAGAGTCCAAAGCCAAGGGTCCAGAGAACAAGGTTCAAGGTAGTCAGGAGCGTGGAAGCCAGAGATTTGACTTGTTGCTTCCACGAGCTTCCCAGCCGTCCGGGAGCTGATTATATAGCAAAACAGTCATTGAACTGCTGGAAGCCTTTCATCCTGTCAAAACTCAGGACTATCTGACCTGATGTTTCTGCAGGCAGCATTCCAACGATCCTCTGACCTTTGCATCATAAGTCTTTGCCGAAGTCTAGCCCTCACCCTGGCTACTGGGGGAGGAGAATCTGGTGATTCAGCTGTCTGTTCTTCTAATAGCTCAGCATTCTCCTCAGCTGTAGTTAACCCCTCAGGTTCTGGATCTTTGGCTGAACTCATGACAGTGAGTCAGCCAATGGAAAGTGTCAGGAAACATCAATGGGTCCAAAATGCAGCAGTCAGATTGCTAACTGGGGCTGGTTACAGGGGTCACATAACCCCCTGTTATAGCAGCTCCACTGGCTGCTGATCAGTTTTCAGGCACAATACAAAGTTGCTCGTTTTAACCTATAAAGCCCTAAATGGCCTAGGTCCAAGCTATCTCAAAGACCATATTTCCCATTATGAACTGGCTTGGGTGTTAGGATCATGAGGAGAGGCCTTTCTCTTGGTCTTGGACTTTGGGACTCCCTTCCACTGGAAGCCTGACTGGCCCCATCTTTGCTGTCCTTCTGCAAGCAGGCAAAGACCTTTCTGTATTCTCGAAGGCTTTCACGGCTGGGATCCGATGGTTGTTGTAGGTTTTTCGGGCTGTTTGGCCGTGTTCTAGAGGTTTTTCTTCGTAATGTTTCACCAGTCTCTGTGGCCGGCATCTTCAGAGGACAGGAGTTAGAACACTGTCTGTGTTCTGGTCTAGTGTCTGAAGATGCCAGCCACAGATACTGGTGAAACATTAGGAAGAAAAACCTCCAGAACATGGCCAAACAGCCCAAAAAACCTACAACAACCAAATACCTTTCTCTTTAGGCAAGCCTTCCCGCAGTAACTAGTTACCTATGTGTGGTTTTTAGATGGGTTGTTATGCAGTACCGCTTTGACTGGGTTTTTAATACTACTTGTGTTTCCAACGTTTGTGTTTTCCATTTTTCAGAGTGGCATTTGTTTTCCCCTCCTTTTTAATATTTGTATACTTATTGTTATTATCTTTAATATTGCCTTTTAATGATGTAAGCTGCCTCTTTATACTCATTATTCTTAGGTTTAAATATTGTCTTTTAATCATGTAAACCACTGTTGTATATTCATTGTTTTCAATTTTAAGTATTGCCTGTCAGTGTTGTAAGCCTCCTTTTCAAGGAGAAAGGTGAGGTAAAAATATAATAAATAAATAAATAAATTGTGAGCATGATTTTTGTACAGATTGCATAACTTGTGCAAACTGTGCAAACCTAAAGTAACAGCTGCTTTGTTGTATGGACATCTGAAAATAAGAGCTATCAGCTTAGGGCATGACTACACTAGCAGCAGGGAGCAAGCTAGTGTGGGCCACTTTAGAACGGTCGGTCTTAATTAGAACAATGAAATAAAGCCTGACCGTTCTCATAGAAATGGTCCCTGCCAATATCATGAAGTGGCTTAATAAGTGAGTCACTTCAAGATATTAGCAAATTAATCACTTCCCCTGCTTGGCAGAGAGCAGGGAAACTGGGGAAAAATTTTTTTTTTTGGACTGCATATAATTTATTGCTGATGTGCTGCATCAGTTATGAACAAGAGTATGCCGCCCAGAGTAGACGTGTCTAGATGGGCGGGATACAAATTTAATAAATAAATAAATAAACAAACAATCATATATTGTTTATAATGCAGCACATCAGCAATAAAATTATATGCAGCACATCAGCAATAAATTATATGCAGTTCAAGCTGTACCATTAAGGGCAGTGGCTTCAGCTGCAGGCAGTTTTTTGACCAGCAAATATATATTTGCCTTCTCTTAAGGGGCTGGTCAAGAAACTGTCTGCAGCTGAAGCCACTTCCCTGAATGGTACAGCTTGGGGATGTGATGTCCACCCCATGGGACCTCCATTGTGGGGTCCTATAGGGATCAGCCATCTCCCCAATGCTTTTGAATATCTATATGAAAGTACTGGGAGAAATCATATGGAAATCTGGAGTTTGAAATCATTGACACACATTTATTTCTTTCTCCTCGATATTTGGCAGAATATCTCACCCATGCTCCTTACATTCCTTGATGTAAAGAATCATAACACTCAAGGAGTCCCAAAGGGCTAACACTAGGAACTGCGCTTTCTCAGTCATGGCTCCTTCCCTCTAATAAGTTTCCTACAGGATTCCACTAGGCACAATCTCTCTGTTTTGAGGAGGCTAATTAATTTAGGAATTATATAAAGTTGCCTTCTACTAATGTGAATATTTTCCTGAGATGCTCAAATGAGTTTTAATTTGTTCATTTTTATTTAAAGGTAGTTTTAGCTAGTGACAAGGATTGCTGCATTTTATGTTTTTTAAAAAATATGTATTACATGGTGTGCTGTATGATTTTATTGTATATTGTGAACTGCCCAGAGTGTGGCAACATTAATGGGGTGGTATAGAAGTGGAAACAAACAAACAAACAAACAAACAAACAAACAAACAAATAAATAAATATAAAAAACCCTGGCTCTTTTCTTTCTTTCTATTGTTGGAGTATAGAAGACACACTTGAGAATGCCCAGGACAACATCTAAAACAAAAGCAAGGAACTGTACCATCAGCTCCTGTCATCACCACCCAGCATGACATACGGCAAGGGATGATGGGTATTGTAGAACAAACATTTCGAGGACCAGAGGTTCCCCATCCTTTGTCAATTAATTGCATGCCATTGTTGTTGTTGTTGTTTAGTCGTTAAGCCGTGTCCGACTCTTCGTGACCCCATGGACCAGAGCACGCCAGGCCCTCCTGTCTTCCACTGCCTCCCGGAGTTTGGTCAAATTCATGCTGGTAGCTTCGATGACACTGTCCAACCATCTTGTCCTCTGTCATCCCCTTCTCCTCTTGCCTTCACACTTTCCCAACATCAGGGTCTTTTCCAGGGAGTCTTCTTTGTTCTGCATGCCATTGAGTCAATTCTAATTAGATGTAGACTATTCAGAAGCAGTTTACCATTCCCTTCTTCTGGGACAGTGCAACTTGCCCAAGGCTACACAGGCTGACTCCTGAAGAGGCACAGTAGGAAATTTCAGTTCCCAGCCTCTGGCCCTACAGCCAGATACCCAATTCACTGAGCTATCCAGCCAGCTAACATTAATCAATATGATTATGTGTCTGTCTGTCTGTCTCTTTCTCTCTCTCTGTGCATATTTAATATCTTTATCTTTAAGCTTCCAAACGTTGCAAAAATAGATCCATGCAGCACAGAGAGCATTTTAAAACAGCATCTTCTTAGTGTGAAGTGTACAGAGCTTTATAAACACCCACCTATGTACAATCATATTATTTTGCATAAGTTGGACCACATATCCAAGTGATTCACTTTAATTGACATTTTTTGGATTGCTTCCTAAGCTATTAGTAAAACTCAGCTACAAAATTTAATTTAATTCCTCCATCCCCCACAAGAAGGGCAATGATGAGAAAATTATGTTTCTAAAAAAAGTACTTTTGTATGTCATGATGCATTGTTCCTTGATTAAGTGAAGAAAGTCTCAACAAAGAGTCCTAAATTAGATATTGGTTATCCTCCAGGGTAGAAGGTTTTCTAAGCAGAAGGAAATATTGATCCTTTGCCTGGCTTAAAGTCCATGAATATAGAGTGCAATCCATTATAAAGGAAAGCAAAAACCATTAAACTCCTCAAGCATTCAATTAGACTATTACTTTATCTGCCTTAATTGATGCTCCTAATAGTATCATATATAACTGTTCCATATAGGCAGAAAACGTGCTTGTTAATGACTGTTAGTTAATTCACACTGTGACATTTAAGCGATAGCGGCAGCCCTGTACACAAGTTCATGATCAATGTGCAACTCATCACCTTAGCTGTGCACTATGCTAATGTAAAATAGTCACTGTTTGTTTAAACTGAAATTCTAATGTGCAGTGGCCAATTTGCATCACAACAGGAAATACTTCGAGAGGGGGGTATCCAACTGCTTGTCAAGATAGCATTATCCTGGTGCATTTGCTGCTTTGTTCCTTAGACTTGCTGCTTTTTGGAAAGAATTTGCCGACTTTCAGAAAGTATGACAAGACCGCTGTGCTGCTTCCACCCTTATACCTCCTTCATTATTTAGAACCAAGATGCAAAATGTTGTACAGGAGAAACATAAAAGGGTTGAGTAGCTTAGATCAGGGCTGGATAAAGTTGGATAATTGAATTAGCAATGAGGGTGGGAGGAGAGAAAAAAAACCTGTGAGAAAGAGAAAGAATTCAATTCTTTAAAAAAACCCTCCCTTTTATGAATGTGGTTCTGTATCCGCAATTCAAAAAGCCAGGAAATGGCCTGATATTGTTGCATAATATTGTGCCTCTGTTGCCAGCAGGAAAAAGAATGCCAAAGGTTAACATAGCAAAGAACAATCTTAAATGTTGACAACAGTCAAGATGTTCTACAGGATACCCTCTTCTGCTCACTAACATTCACACTTGTTGAAAAATAGCCCTGACAATTGCTTTGTGTTTGGGTGAAAAGTGGTTAACTGATGAAACAAGGAGTCAGCTTCTGGGATTTTCTCTTACTTGCTATCACTTTGTGAATGCCCCTACTTGATTTGCAGTCACATCTCTTGATGCCTGTTTATCTGGCCTGGATTCCCAACCGTTGTTTAATAAGAGGGCAAAGATGTATCTGTATCACATACCTATGTCAGTTTCAGACCATTTTAAACATCACTGCTTCTTCTTAAAAAATCCTGGGATTTGCAATCTGGTGAAATAGTACCCTGAGAAATGCACTGCACAGTACAGATGCATCACTTGTTTCTAATCTTTGCACAAACCAAATTATGAAGCAAACGCTGCCCAATTGTTTTTCAAGAAATAAACCCGCTATTTCCTTTCAGTGTGCTTAGCCAATGGCTGATGTCATTGTCTGACATCATATTTTTGAACTTCAGGACATCTACAAATGTGAAGGAAACATGAATGTTAGTACATGCACACAATGCTTGCAATTATGCTAAATAACTTTGCTTTTAAAAGCCTAAGGGAGCAGCCATCAAGCCAAGTATGTGTTATGTATGGGAGATTAGCTTCTTCTTTGTAACTGTATATTGCCTGCATTGTGAGCAGTTTAGAGAAGGCTGACATGTATATGTGGGAAAGGAAGACAGAGGTAATTGAGGACCGGTAAAGGTCCTCTTTCAGATAAACATTATCCTTCAAGTTGTATTTCATTCTATATCTCCTTACGATGGAGTAAGGCAACTTTCTCTACTGGACATGTATAGGATTGCAGTATAAAGGAAGTAACTTTACATTAAAAAAATGTAAAGCCTTCTGCACATGTCGTCACATCCATTTTTGGAAACATAAGTTTGCTCATTTCTCAGACAAGAAGTACTGTGAAGAGGCATTGTTTATTTCTATCACTGATATTATGTAGCACCGTGAGAAATATTAATCATTAGCATTTCAAAAGGGTTTCTTTGCAGAACAAAGAAAAATCACTCTTCCAGACTACACCTCTCACAGCATAAATAGCTATGTTGCACGGAGGCAGAATATTCTGGAAACAGCAGTCCACAAAGTAACTTTCACCAATTCTGGATTTTTTAAAAAATATATTTTTGCTTTATTTAGTTTTGCTTTATTTTATTCTTTGAGCATACAAAGCAGGGTCATGGGGAGATGCACAAAGCATAGCAGGCTTCAGGTTGTGAGCCCTGCATCACATGTCAAAAATCTAAGAAAATGCAACCGTCTGTTCGCTATCTATAAAGTACTTTGAAAGGAGAGGAATATTTCTGAATGGGAGTATCTTTTGAAGAAGTAGCCATGTTAGTCTCTGCATGCATATCAGACAAAAAATAAGCAAACAAACATAAACTCACATCTATGCCCACAGACACAAACCAAAACAAGAAATACTGTTTATGATACAGATACATTATTGATTTATTAAAGGCCACAATACTGTGCCTCCTTATGGGAGTAAGTCCATAGAATTTAATTAATTAATTATTTTAAAAAGACCCAAGATGGCTTACATCATTAAAATACAGTATTTAAAGCTAACAACAGTAAGTGTAAAAATACTAAAAATGAACAAACAAATACGGTACCATAGTAAAACAAACGAACAAAAAACAGTAAATAACAGTAACACCAAAACACATTCAAGGCAGTAAAGTACAACCACCCATTTTAAAAAAAAACCCACTCAGGCAGCCAGTCACTAAAGGAAAGTTTGCCTGAAGAGAAAGGTCTGATTGTAGAAGGACAGCAAAGATGGGGCCAGCCTGGTGTCCTGTGACAGGGAGTTCCAGGTTCTGGTAGTGGCAACAGAGAAGGCCCTCTCCCTACCATGTGCACCTGTGAAGGTGGTAGGACTGAGAGAAAGGCCTTTCCTGGTGATCTTATTGCCAGAGCAGGCTCATACATCCCAGCTATCCTTGAGCTATCTCAAGGACCTAAGTCATTTAGGGCTTTATAACCTAGAACCAACATTTTGAATTGGGCCCAGAAACTGATTGGCAGCCAGTGGAGCTGCTGTAACAGAGGGTTTATGTGATCCCTATAATCAGCCCCAGTTAGCAATCTGGCTGCCACATTTTGGAGCTGCTGGACTTTCCTGACACTATCCAGAGGTAGCCCTACATAGAGCGCATTACAGTAATTCAGCCAGGATGTAACTGAGGCATGTGTCACTGTGGCCAGATCAGACCTCTCCAGGACTGGGCACAGCTGGCACTCCAGGTTGAGCATCCAGACATAGAGATGAATCCGGGAGTACCACAGGCTCTTTATACCCTAGGATTCATTAAAAGGTGATGTATTCCTCCCCCTTTGTCTTATCTGAATGGGAAGTTGGGTTGATTTTGAGGAGAAAGGTGGGACAGAAATATTTTAAATGAATAATAAATTTAAATAACAGTGTACTGCATATGCGTACTGGCCAGCCCATTCATGATACCTCACCACTTGATTTACATTAAAAATATTTTGCATAATAGGCAGATACAACTGTGTGGGTTTGGAGAACTAGTGTATGGTTCCAAAGTGACAGAGGAGAACTCTTGGTGCTTGGGGAAGAAAGTTAGGAGAGGGGCAGTTTGCTAGAAAACAAGCAGAGACATCAAATGGAAAAATAAAAAGTGTGGCAGCAGAATTTGAAGGCTTCTAGCTGGTAAAGCTGCTGCAGGCTGAATGAATTGCAGTGTGGAGGAAAAATATGTGTATTGTGAAAGGGAAAGAGCTGGGACAAGGAAGGTTTACCGTGATGAGATGATAGATTCCATCATTTCTTCTCATGACTTCCATTTATGTAATGGTATTATTAAAAAATGTTGGCTGGACAGCTCAGTGGCTTAGATATCTAGCTGCAGAATTAGAGGTTGGGAGTGGGGAGTTTTCCCTTGTGCCTCCTGGGAAAAGAGCCAGCCTGTATGGCCTTGGGCAAGCTGCTCATTCCCAGAAGAAGGGAATAGTAAACCACTTCGGTGTATTTTCCCCTTAGAAAATTCTCATAAATGTCACCATAAGTCAAACTTGACTTGACGACAGACAATTATTATTATATTATAGAAACTTGGTTAGCTATATGTTGGGAAGAGAACCTTGTAATGAATCTTGGGATGTAAGACTCATTTAATTTAGTAGGCTTACTCCTTACCATGAGGAGGCACAGCATTATGGCATTAAATAAGTAAATAATATATCTGTATCATAACCATGCTGTGATGTGTGTGTGTGTGTGTGTCCTTCTCCCTCATGACCATTATTACTCTAGTCACATCATTTAACCAGTTCTGGAAATGCTGGGTTATCACAGAGGAAACCAGTGTGTATGTAATGGACTATTCTGTTCACATTCTTTATAATATTTATTTTGCTGTTAAAAAAAAATTAAAAAATCAGCAAAGACATTGCTTTGTCCACTGACAAAGAGGTCCTCAAAACCAAGACGGCATAAAAGACATAAATGTCACAAGAATGGTATTTAGTCTTAACAGAAGATTGCCTCCTTTTAAGTCTTCCCTAATCAGAAGAAGTTTAAAACCCTGTAGTTTAGTGAATACCCTCTGTACTGAACTTCAGATTCTTTGTGAATGGAAGTGATTGTGACAAAATTGTTTCCTTGGGAAAAGAAAGAGGTAAGATGTTCAATAAAAGATAACATAGTAACAATCACTTGAAAGAACGCTGCTGTGTTATACATAAAAGCACATTTATAAAGTTTCCATTGAGATAGATGTTAGCGTACAAAATCCAAGGAAACAGAATGTTACCAACAAAGGCATGGTTTTAGACTCTTTTCATCCCAACTGAGCCCATAACACAAAAATGAGCCTCCATTTGTTACCTGCTATAAATATTCACATTGACTCAATGCCATATGAATCTTTATCTCTGAAATTTTGTTCAGGACATCTCAATTATTATTCCCTTTCATTTTTGAGAAGTCCAGATGCAAGAGTAGAAATAGGAGGCTAAGATTTGTATGTGCTAATAAAAGCTGGCTGTCCTTTTCTTCTTAAATGTAAGAGAAAAGTGGAAGGAATATTATTTTCAGTGGTGCTCCAGATTTGCTCATCTGCTCCATACTTTGTTTGAAAGAAATGCTTGACCTTGTTTCTGTGAGCTAGACGTCTCGCAAAAATCTTTGCTTCCCCTAATCAGCATCTTTAAAAGAGCAAATCTGTTTTCTCTCTCTTTTCCAACTGCTTACTGATGTTGCCTGTTTCCCTGTCCAGTACAAGCATTCAAAGAGACAGGATCCACTGCTTTCCTATCAGGAAAGGCATTCTCTCTTTTCCACCACAACCTCTTTTCTACCTTGAAAAATAGTTCTGGAGGTCTAAGAGCCCCTGAAAGCGGGTTTTCAGGCAGCTCAAGGGACTGCAGGGTGATAAGGAAGAAATTCTATTATCCTGGGGCTGTAGCACCAGCAGCATGATGGATTTAGGCCGGTGACAAGGTGGCCAAAGAGAAGGAGCAACCTTCATATCCCTAGTTCTTCCTTCTTGAGCACTGCTGTCAGCTGGAACCTAGTGGGGATGGGAGAGTGGAGGGAGACAAACATGGGACTTCTGGATTTTTTTCACTACAACTACTAAACTTCACACAGAATCCGCCCACCTAGACTTCTTATAGCTTCAGTAAAAAAAAAAATAATCCAAGTCCTAAGAGGGGTTTCAGTATACATGTATGCCTCTGCATGTTCCTCTCTGCAGTAATTGATATTAAGCATGGAGAAGAAAGAGTAGAGCTTTCCAAATTCCATGGAATCTGCAAGGCATTAAGGATCAGTAGGTTTTTTCAGTGGCACACTCTACAGGGCCTAATGAGCACGAAGACTACCTAGTGCCTTGGGAGGCTGCTTTACAGAGCACCTGACATTAATGCTTTTTGATTGTCTAAGGAAGCCTTTGCTTTCCTCTTTTCTTTTCAGAAAATCAGCAATCATGCTCAGATGCTTCAAATGCCTTCCCCATTGCCTAACATACCCCCAAGGACACACAGTAACAAGCTATGTGGGGGACAAAAAAACCACATTCCAATACAAAGTTTTTTTGAAACTATATTTTACAAATGGAAAGGGGGAAGAGAAAAAAAGGTACAATATTGGTTTCATATAAACATATGTAATTTAAATGTATAGAAAAGTGTATCCATCCAGAAAAAAAATCACACTTCATTCTTCCATCCTGACCTCCATAAAATCCACCAAAATGTATCAGTAACGCTATATTCACAGAACAAGTGAAGAATCAACTATTCCCTCCTCTCTGTTTAAGCTAACTTACAGACTCAGATCTGTATTATGCTACTGGACTGGAAAATAACTGAAGAACAAACTGTAAATGTCTTTTGTCTATTTTCCAGCTCAGTAAGATCTTTGTTACATAAACTCTCTAAACTCTATAGCATGAAATATTTGAAAAAGCACTTTAGATTTGAACATGATGTGTTTTCAGTCTGAACACGGAAACATACAAATTGTGTAAACTTTGCAGGTCTGGAAAACATTTGAAATAATCAAAAGTTGTCACTAAATTGTAAGCACATAATTATCTTCTTAGAACTGGGCAACCGAGTTACTCTCTGTCACACTGTACACTGAATTTGGAAATATTGCAGCCTGTCCACTCCTTTATTTGCTACCTTGTTATGAACTTTTGTCAGACTTTTTGTTTACATTTTTCATGTCAACCATGAAAGTAGATGCTTCTACATCCACCCTAAATCTTTGTCATTAGCAGTTCATATTATTTCAAGCCCTCACATTGTTAGCATTAACATGAGGGTGCTATGTATAGGCTACTAATTCCAAGCCCATTGGGTTTTAAAAAAACAACAACAACATATCAAGTTATTCTTATTATATTTCTGAAGATGTCTGGCAACTTTAGAATATTTTAGAGGGATACAATAAACTCATTGAATTACCTGTTCTTGTCAAGACACATGAGTTTGTTGTCCCTGTGTAAAAACAAGTGCTTTTCTAAAATCAAGATGTATGTAATTCGCACAGAATGTCTGTGACCAAGCTAGTTTTTTGCTTTGTGAAGCAAAGCACAGACCCACAGCAAGCACAGAAAGACTGGCTGAGGAATCAAAAAGGCACAAACAGCCCATCGCATGCATCTACTTTTTTAAAGTCCATGTAACAAACAGTAGTTATCATGGTTTAGCTACACAATTTACAAAGTTTACAAAAATTACACAATTTGTACAAATTATTTGAAGCGTTCAGAAACTTCAGTTGGTTCAAAATGCTGCAACCAGACTACTGACTGGTTACAAGGAGCATGTAACTCCCTGACTACAACAGCTTCACTGGGTGATAGGCTGTTTTCTTGCTCAATGCAAAGTACTGGTTATCACCTTTAAAGCCCTATATGATTGGGGTCCAGGCTGTTTATAGAAATGGATCACCCCATATGAACCTTCTTGTTTTTTAAGATCTTCTGAGGAGGCCCTTCTCTCATTTCCACCACCCTCCTAAGCTCTTTGGTGAGGATGTGAGAAAGGGCCTTCTCAGTGGCTGCTCCCAAATTTTGGAATGCACTGCCCAGATTGGCCTCTCTCTCTTGTCCTTCCATTGTCTTGTCTTTTTTCGGTCAGGCTTTTAAGCAGTAAGTGCTTCAGGAATGCTTTGTTTATAAAACTTAGAGGTTTTGAAATGTTTTGATCTTGATATATATTTAATTGTTATTTTAATATGATATTTATATGGTATTTCAAAACAGTTAATTATTTTGTTGTTTTAGCTGTTGTGAGTTGCCTTGGGTCCCCTTATTCATAAATAATACGAATGAGTGAATGAACATGTGCAAAAATTGTTCTAGCAAATGACTCCTTAAAACAGAAAGAAAATATCTTGCTATATTGAAGGCAAGGGAAAATGTTTGTGGTTATTCATTGTCACATGAAAGAATGAAAGAAGTGAGGATTTGCATCCTGATGGCCTTATCAAAAATGAGCCAAATAAAATTCTCACCCACCCCTACATGAAGTGTACTTGGCTTACTGGATTGCTCTATGAGAAGCTTTAGTGCTGAAAGTTAATTTAATGCTGTTCCTTCCCTTCTTTGGCTGGTCCTGCATCTTTCATAGTTCATGAATTTCAGGAGCTGTAAGTTGAGTTGTGCAAGTGAAATCTGTTGAAACAACTTTTACAGCATTATTAAAAGGTGCAGGAAGTCCTTTTTTGCATTTGGACATTCTTCATTGATTGAAGTAAAGAGTCTTTTTTGTAGGATTCCCAGTTATAGGAAGTCCATTAATGTACAGTAGGCTCCCTTGAACGTTTAGCCTAAATATGATAGTAAGAGACAGGTTATGGAGGGCAGAAGTAGCATGATGGTAATGATGGTAACAGTAGGTTGAGATGTTGCAGAGGAGCTGCCCTCAAAAACAGGGTGGAAAAAATCTGGAAAATTGTCTTTTATAACGAGAGAGTAAGGAAAAAATGTTTGGAATGTTTTTCAGAAAAACACCAGAGCACATTCTAGCAAAATCAGTTAAACATATAAACATACAGAAACAATTTAACAATATAATATACATGTATTATATATATTACACACACACACATACAAACTTCAACATAAAAATCCTTAGAATTGAACTCCTTAGAGAGAAATTAACTATCAACAAACCAATTAGACAGTTCAAATGAAGACACACTTGTTACTCTCCTCTTCCTACACTTGACATCTATGGCTCCAAGTTGAAGGAGTATAGGTTTTCAAAACTCATGTAAATGTATCCAACTCTGGTTTCATATGAAGGTGCAAGGGGAGATCATTCCACAACTTGGAACAAAGTGGGAGAATGCCTGATGCCTGGAATCTTCCACCTTCATCCATGGGACCACCAAAAGTTCTGAATCTTCAGACCAAGTCCTTTTAAAATGTATATAGCAGGCAACCAGCTCCACTAAATAATCAGGAAAAGAAAAACATAGAGCTTTAAACATTGATATAAGGAGTTTAACGTTTGTTCCTGCCCTGAGAGGCAGCCAATGCAATGTCCTACAGTGATGGGAAATATGGGAGTTACCCTATAAATCTAGAACCACTTGTACTACACTATTCTGTACAAGGGTAAGGGGACAGAGTGAAGAAGAATGAAAACTTGCCAAGAGCTATTATAATAATCCAGGCATGAAACCACCAGGGCATGAACAAGGAGCTCCAAAGTCAGGAAGTGATGGATCAGGCAAATATTAGCAAGATGGAAATTATACACCTTAGCTGTCACATTCACAAAGGAATGAAGTGACAGCTGATTATCCACTAAAATGCCAAGATCTGTGGCATCTAAAACAAGGGTCACTCAACAACCTTGGAGAGAGAAGAAGAGTAACAGTCAAGTGATGGGCAAGATGGTCGGGATAAAAGACCAAGACCTCAGTGTTATCCATATTCAGCTTCAAATGATGAGAGGACATCCATGACTGATGTCATGGACATCTTGTCCAATAGGCAGCTCATCAAGGAAGTCCAGACTCATCACTTAACTCAGGATAGGATTGACACACTTGGACATCATCAGCATAAATATAATTAAAATCCAAACTAGAAATTAAAGTGCCCAATGGAAATGTATATAAAGAGAAAAGAACAGCACCCAATACTGAGTCCTGTGGAACACCAGCAGTGAGGGGAAAGGATGGGGAGGTTTTAGTACCCCTAGAAATTGAAAAGGAACAATTTGATAAATAAGAAGAAAACCAAGATTACATTTCAGGATGCACTCAAAGATGCCACCATCCCTGAATGTCAGCAATCGGACTATAAAACATAGGAACATGGCCATTTGTAACAAAAGAGTGCACCAATGTGTATTAGGCTTTCTATCTGAATTCCTTCTCCTCCATACAGTCCTTTTTAAAAAGAAGTATAATTACACTAGCAACCATATAACTATAGGACCATGTAACTATGAGTTCCATATGGTGGTTCATGCCATTCCTTCTTTGTATGTGGACTCCACAACATTTTAATATTCTTAATTTTGGTTTGGGAGGTGGGGAGGAATCCTTCCAAATTTGTGAGCATTGCTCCTTAGCTGTAGGCAAGTTTTCAGGGCAAATAAACAGAATCAAATTGTAGGGCAGTAAAAAAAAGTTAGGAAAATGGGAAGAATTTTAATGGGGAGTACATTGTTATAGAAAACTAGTATACAAGTATGTTTGTATTATGTAGAGACTAATACAAGCACAATGTCAAGAGAAAACTTTGAAGTTCCTCATGTGTGTGGGAAGTAGAATTCTTAGAGTTGGAGTGTTTGTGTTGGCGAAATGATAAAAACCTAGAGAGCTATATAATCTGTAATAAGATGGTCCCTCTCTTTTTATGATTCTCTTGACATGTATAAGACATCTTTGTATCTCCTGTTCTCGTGCAAGTGACAAAATAATTTCCAGTGATGCTCCCTCTTTTCTATAGGTTTTTCACACCTCCTCAGTACTTCCTGTTCCACCTTCCTTTTTGTGCTGTTGACATCATTTTTAAAAAAGTTCACTCAGTAATATCTACGCAGTTGCTAAAAACATAAAATAAAAAGGTAGATTATATTTCATTTTCAGCCTAAAATCACTTCCAAGTTAGGAAAGTCCAATTAGTTTTTCAACAAACTTGACTGACAGCTCAAATTTTTACCTCACTGTGTATCCTAGCAACAAGACAACTGGCCTTTCAGAAATGTTGGGTTACTCCAGCAGGTTATGTTAGTCAAGGGGGAAAAAAAAGCTGAGGCACCTCCTGACACTGTGAAGTCATGTCATTCTTTGCTTTTCATTATTGGCTAATGATATATCTGTCATAAAAAGGAGAAAAATCCAAGGGCTTTGTAGCTTTCTGGCAGCCAGAGATTCTGTAATTTTAGAGACATTTTTATAGGAAGATTTTTTTTCACCATATGTTTGAAGCTTCTGCAATGACAGAATGGACTGCATCTTTAGCTAGAGGCTTGTGCACTTTCATAAGTCTCTCCCACCCCTCCACAGACTCGCCAGACCAATCAGTCACATCTAGAACTGAAAGTAATCAAGTACCTGACTTCAAACTGTCCTTGAGGAGTTCATCCCATATTGTGATGCTGATAAAAGTATTCCTAACCTAAGGAAGAGTGGCATAGACGATGTTGTGCTGGTGCAGAGATTAAATTGAGGTAGAGGTATCACCTAAGGCCATGATTTTATGAGGTCTCAAAACCTGGGCAGAAATTGTCCCAAGCTGGTACTTGAATGAGAAGGAGGCAGGGAGCCAAGATGCAAACAGAAAAATAGTGGGAAAGGGTAGAACAATGATGTGGTAGATAAATATTTCAGAGTATATTTTATTGGTACCAAGTGTTGCATACTGGAGCGACACACTAGAACTCAGGACACCAGGCTTTGAATCCCCACTTAGCCATGGAAACTCATTGGTGGAGAAGAACTGGTAAAATGATTCCTTAAATGTCTCACTTACCCTCAAAGCCCTATTAGGGTCACTATAAACTGTTTCCAACTTGATGGCACATAGCACACACACACTGAGTAAATCTGATACCTGTAGAAATCTTCACAGATCTAGTATGACCTTCCTTCACAGATCACAGCTATGATGTACGTATGGATAGGCTGTCCAGATTGGTCATGGTAGGCACTGCTTGGTGATGGTTCCGCTACTATCAGGATAGCCATTTTCAGAGTGTGGCATTGAGAAATTACAGGCCAGCCACTTGGCAACCCTGAAGATTATTTTCTTTTCCTTTCTTCTCTTTCTTTCTTCTCTTTCTTTCATCTCTTTCTTTTCTTTTTTTCTTTCTGCTTCATGTCTATGTAAAAAAACTAGGAAAGTAAGGTAAAATCAGAATTAGAGTAGGTCCATTTGAATCAATTGAATTTACAGAGGAGTTGGCTCAGCAAATTCCCACTGGGCTTACTTTGGTGTGATTTACTATGCTAAACAACACGATTTTGGCAAAATGTTTGAACTAAACATTTATATGGAAGTGTGGGATAGACATTCTTCCATATAAATAAATAAGGATTGAGGTAAGATTTAAGTTCTTCTTAAAGATGTCAGACCTGGCTTATACCAGCTTTCCTTAGTGCAAATTTACTATAATGGTCCAGTATAGCAGGCACCTATAGTAGATCAGCTTTGCTGTAGACACTTAACTAAACTTTGATGTTGGTCCTATGAAACATGTGACCTGTGTTTCCCATTAACTTTGTTACAGTGTCATCAGGGAATTATATTTCCTAATTCCTATGGATCCTTATGCCTGGGGCATTAGAAAAATCTTGTCAGTGAGTGTAAGAACCAGTGGAACATTATGCCAGGACAGTGGTATTACTAGAATGTAAGGATACATCCTGGTAAGGATGTAAGGGTGGGTACAAACTGGCTGGATATTTCAGCAGCTGGCTGGATAACTCATTGGTTAAGGTATATGGCTGTGGAGCTGGAGGCTGGGAATTTGATTCCCCACTGTGCCTCCTGGGAGAAGAACCAAGCTGTGTAGTCATGGGCAAGCTGCACAGTCCCAGGACAACCCCAGAAGAAGGAAATGGTAAACTGTTTCTGCATATTCTCTTCCTACAAAATCCTGGAAGGAGGCACCATATGGCATGCAATTATTGTTATTAATATTGGTGACATGCCAACCAAGCAAGAGCAGAAAAGATAAATGAACTTTTAAGCATTCACTGTATGAATGTGAACCAAAGTTGGAGGCCATTATACATGCAGAATGCAAACTGAACTTAGATTCAGTGGTGAGAAAACTGAGGTTAAAATCTGTAAAAAGCAAGTGCCCTTAAGAGTGACTCTTGTACTTGTGTCATGCCTCCTTTGCATATGAATTTCCACCTCTGCTGTTGTATTAGAATTTTATGTGTGGTAGCTCCTGCCTTTTAAAACTATCCTTATTAAAGAATATTCTTGACAAATCTGGTCTTTATGCAATCAAATATGATGTGACCTGATGAGATGAATATGTTAATCCATATAGAGGTCTCCATCATATTTGTATGAATATGAAAGTGTATCAACACACATTTCAAATTGACGTTTTGAGAGGAATAAGTTTCAAAATGCATACTTCATCATGAATTGTCATGCAGATTATAGTGGAATCAGAGTTGGAATGACTTTAGGGATGAACATATGTGGAAATAACACTGAAAAAACTTAGATCATTTCCTCCACTCTTTCTAGATATTGTACTAGGTTTTAATTAAAGGTATTGGTTCAGTGGTTCAATGTGGTTTGTTTCCTGTCTGAACAGCTGATCTGTAGTGTGACATCCCACCTGCTCCAGCAGGGGCCCACTCAGAGGCAGCACCAGAAGGAGGTGGGGTGGGGCAATGCCACTGAGTGGGCACCCGCTGGCGTGGGTGGGATGGCGAACCACAGAAATGAACCTTGCCAAAGCACTGAACCAGCAGTTCGTGACCATCACTACTACTTTCATTCTTTGTTTTGTCAGCTGCATTGAACAGTGTTGATTAAAAAGGCAGGAATGAAATATTTTAAATATATAAAGTGAAATTGGTGTTTGAGTTGAATTGTGACTAACGATTTGGTGTACATGTGTCAAACATCTACAGTTTGATACTCATTCCAGATTGTTTTCAGAAGGGGGCTGTCCATAAAAAAGATGGTTCAGTAACCCATTTCCCCAGCGCTTTTGCTTTTTCACTTCCCACAACATTGTCCAAAGTTCTAACTAACAATTTCACTAATGTGTATCTTTCTGAACTGGTGATCTTGAAGCCTTCTCTCAGCCACTACAGTGCCCACTACTAGAGTGACTTCTGCTTCTCTTAGCCTGCTAACATGGTGAGCTGTTTTTGTTTTAAATGGTGACAGGTGTCATTGAAACAGTGGGGTGAGAATAGATACATCAGCCTTTTCCACCTTGGAAAGTTGATGGACCGCTACTTCAAATAGGCTCAATTTATCTGTCAGAACATGATATATATTTGTAACATTATTTCTGAAATTGCAACTTATTTTTATCACCTCAACCAGCTGGATGACTGTCACAAATACAGTCCACATGTTGAAATGAAAAGAGAAGAAAAGTGGAAGAACAAATTTCAAAAGTTAAGAGTGACTTGAACACTACCACTTCTTTGGAGAAGTGGAATTGGATGCTGGAAAGAGATCTTGTTTAGAGCTCTTGGTATTTGTCAGCCTGCAGCTTCTTAGTCGTCTTGAAGAAGGTTCAATGGAAAAGCACATGCTTTCCTTACAGAAGGCCTTAGGTCCAATTCTCAATCTTTCTAGGAAAGGCTAGGAAGACTCCTGTCTGAACCCTGGAGAGTCACTTCTACTCAGTATGGACTATACTGAAAAATTTCAGTATAAAATTTCACCATTCTGTTTCAAGGTGAGTCATCTGTAGCTGAAACAGGGTTAAAGTAAAAAATTGGGACTTTAGGCAAGGGTACTCCAATGATAAAAGGCACTATAATGTTCATGGAACTTATTGGTGGCATCAGTGTTATAGTGCCTTTTATCATTGGAGTACCCTGTTCCATGGCTGATTCAAGATCGCTAAATGGTTCAACTTTGCAGACTCCAGCCAAATGATGCATGTTATACAAGAACATTCCAGAAACAGAGTTAAACTCAGTCCATGTTCAAGCACAAGTTGTTTGTCAGAGGAGAACCAGAGATGTCCAGGAAAGAATTGATATGGCCTAAGGGCAACCTCTGTGGTCCCACACTGGCCTTGCTGCAGACACTATGCAGGTTGAGAGGGAGCAATTACTCTTGCAGATAAGCATGCTGTTCAGTATCAAGAAATCTTTCAACTTCTAGCCAAACTGAAGGGCTGAGTGAAAACTTACTCTGTCCTCTTACTTGTGATGGGTTCCACCAACCTCTCCCTAAAGCTCCTGGATCTTCAGAAATGGCTGCTCCATGAGGCGCGGAGCTGCTGAAGCGATGACTCTTTGCCTGCCCGCTTGGAAATGGTGAGTGCAGGCTGATGACATCAGCGCCAAGGGAGGGGGCAAGCAAGCCAGCTTTCTTAAGGCTGAGCCTTCCTGCCTCGGCCTCTCTTTTGCCATCACTCGCAAGAGAGGCTGTGTGATCGTGGATGGCGATTTCATTTTTGGCCACGTGGAGGGCTGAAGTCGGGGCGGAGCAGTGGCTAGCCCCAGCGGTTTGGAGGAACGGTTGGTTTGCAGAGTGGAGCGAAGAGGATTGGAAGCGATAGGAGGAAGATTGGAGTTGAATTGAGAACAAAATAAATTAATTTTAAAAAGAAAGAAAGATAAGAAAAGAATAAATAATAGAAGAGGAACAGAAAGGAAAATAGGTTAAAGGGTGTTAAAAACAAGCGACACGGTGGGTTGGCGGCAGCCCATGAAAGGGGGATAGGGCTCTAGCCCCATATTTAAAGAAAGAAAGAAAGAAAGAAAGAAAGAAAGAAAGAAAGAAAGAAAGAAAGAAAGAAAGAAAGAAAGAAAGAAAGAAAGAAAGAAAGTAGAGAGAGGGAGAGAGAGAAGAGGGAGAGAGGGAAATAGAAGGAAGGTAGATAATTTATAGTGGCACCAGTATAGGAGTATATACATATAGGGGTGTGTGTGTGTGTATGTGTATGTATATAACTGCACATAAATAAATAAAGAAATAACAACAATCATAGAAGGAAGTTAACTTGGAAAAACAAATAAATTAAAAAAGGAGAGAGAAAAGGAAAACATAGGGTGGCAAGGAGGAATGAAGGAGAGAGATAAGAGCTAGCACCATAGAGACCTGATTTACCTTGAGGCAGACTGCAAGTTTAAAACAGAAGGCAATAATGGGGCCCAAAAAGGGTCAGGGTAATAAAAGAGGCAAACAGCCTGCAAAGCAAAAAGCCACAGCCAGATCACCTCCAAGTATTTCCTCCTCTGAAGATGAGCAATGACTATTCTGGCAAAACTGAGTGTTCTGGAATGGGAAAAGGCTCTTGCCAAGCAGGCAGAGGGGACGGCTATGCCTAGGAGGTCTCAGCGGGACTCCAAAGTGCGTAAGATGGGTGAATTGAAAAAGTTAAGGGACATAATGCTGGCATGCATTGCCGTTTTAGAGAGTGAGTGCTCCAGTCCTTCTGGAGCATCCCCAGCAATTGCCTTGCCAGATTCTCAAAGAGATGTTTGTTCCCATGTAGCTACTGGGCAACCAACAGGGCAAGTAGCAGGAATGACCCAAATGGAGGAGGCAAGTGGTGAGGATGTGAGATGGCTGGCTCAGTAGCAGTGAAGCAGAACCAGTTGGCGGGAGAGACCCTTGCAGCAGAACAGGAAGGGAATGGTGGTAGTGGCACTTAATCCAGGTGAGTCAACACCCACACAACACACAACACAGAGTGACAATATATGGCCTTCGGGGGCTGTAAACTCACCTCCACCATGTGTATTGAGGCTGCAGCAACCTACTGATATAGGCGGAACAGTGTCACCTGTGGTGGGGCCCGGACCAGCTTCGAAGCCATAGAAGTTGCCTTACCCGCAATGGCACCTGCCCATCAGAACCCAGGTATTTTAGAAGGGGCAAGGACTGCTTCCTTAACCTTGATTCCAAATACAGGGTACAACTCTACGTATCAATGCTCTCCCTTATGGGGACCAGTCCCTCCACTTTTTGCTGGTTACAGTTGAGAAGATTTGGGGATAGGGACATGGGGGCATGGAAGCCACCCCCAGTCTATACTTACTATATCACAATCATGAAGTCAAGAGCATTTTAGATATTGAATGAAAGCAAGTATTTCCCTGCATATATGTCTTTGTCTTTGTCTTTGTTTTGTTGTTAACCCCTTTTTTCTCCCCTTCCTATTGTTGTTGTTGTATGGTTGTTTGTATATGTGGTATATAATAATAATAATAATAATAATAATAATAATAATAATAATAATAATAATAATAATAATAATAATAATAATAATAATAATAATAATAATAATAATAATAATAATAATAATAATAATAATAATAAATAAATCAATTCTGGGAATGGAAGCAGTAGTTCACAAAAAAATGAGGAAGGAAGTAATAGAAGGGCAAGTAGTGCGTCAATTCAGCGACCCACCAGTGCCAAGGTTGAGGGTTTCACCACTGGCGATCGTGCCTTAAAAAGGCACCGGGTGAATTTAGATTGATTCACCACCTGTCCTTCCCAGCGGGCGAATCAGTCAACGACAGGATTCCACAAGAGCTCTGTACGGTATGGTACACATCATTTGATGCAGCAGTGCGCATGGTCAGAGCATGTGGAAATGGTGCTGAGATGGTGATATGCGACATACAATCGGCATTTCGTCTTTTGAGCGCTTCAGTTCCTTTCTGGAATGGGTACTCAAGTGCAGGGTGGGGCTCCCATATATTGTGCACTATTTGGATGATTATCTTTTGTGGGAAACGCAGGACTGCACAATGCAAGCGCATACAGCAGACCTTTCAGGAGCTAGCAAGGGAGCTAGGCGTTCCCTGGCAGAGAAGAAAACAGAAGGCCCATGCACTACACTGATCTATTTAGGGGTGGAGCTTTATACCATTCAGCAGTATAGCGGACAGCCAGAAGAAAAGTTAAAAGAACTTAGGCAACGAATAAGTTCTATGCTAATGTGCTCCAGTTAAGGAACTTCAGGAGGTGCTAGGGCACCTCAATTTTGCATGCAAGGTAGTAGCGCCAGGTAGGGCCTTCTTGAGGCACTTGTGTGATGCTATGAAGGGTTTAAAAAAAGCCTCACCACCGGCGGAAGCTGTCCGCCAGGATGGAGGAAAACTTGAGGGTGTGGTTAAAATTTTTGAACAGTTTTAATGGTGTTTCATTTTGGAGGGATGAGGTTAGCCTAGGGACAGAATTCCAAGTTCATTCGGTTCCTTGGGTTATGGCATCTACTTCAGAGGAAGATGGTGTGCAGGGGTGTGGCCCGAGAAGTGGAGGAATGCAGGGATCACCAGGGACCTTATGTTTTTGGATTTCTTCCCAATAGTGGGAGCACTATGGTTATGGGCGGACACTTGGGCCAACTCTTCCATCACATTTTGCTGTGGCAACCTTGCGGTAGTACATTATCAATTCCATGTCATCCAAATCTGCAGGGCTGATGCATTTGGTTCGGGCCTTTACCCTACATTGCCTGCACTATATCATTGTATTCCAGGCATGGCAAGTGCCAGGAGTAAAGAATGTTTTGGCTGACGCCCTGTCCCGCCAACAGATCGATCAGTTCAGGGTGCTGGGTGCTCAGGTGCAACCAGAGGTTCTTCCATTGGAGGTATTGAGCCTTGGCGGGTTGAGGCCAACAGGGCCATCAGTTTAGCTGTGGCACCCAGCACTAGGCGACACTATGCAGCAGCATGTGAGGAGTTTTTTGCCTTTTGCTCACAAGAAGGATTAGGGAGACCGTGGCCCATCACAGTCAAGCATCTCCAGCAATTTGGGGTGCACCTATACTACAAGGGATTAGCGCCTAGTACAATTCAAGGGCGAATGTCAGCGTTAGCATTTTATGCCAAGGCACAAGGGTGCAGTGATCCGACAAAGGATTTTCGCATCAGCAAGATGATAGAGGGGTGGAGCAAAGAGAGAGGTAGAGTGGTAGATAAGCGCACCCCAATATCATCAAATGTTTTAATCCATTTAGGCAAAAAATGGGAGGAGGTTTGCAAAGATCATTATGAGGTACTACTGTTTAGAGCGGCGACACTGCTCGCATTTTTTGGTGCATTCTGAGTTAGCAAGCTGGTTTCTGCATCTAGGGAGAATAAGTAAAAAAAAAGGCTTTACAGGTGGATGATGCAGTGGTCTCCAAAGACAGAGTCATGATCCATCTGCAAAAATCCAAGACTGATCAATTATGTAAGGGACAGGTGATATCACTGGTAGGTGAACTGTGCCCCATCGAGGCTATTCAGACATTCTTACAGGCTCGAGGAGCAGCCCTTGGGGGATTGTTTTGTCACAAGGACGGATCTCCATTGACACGGTACCAGTTTTGGGCGGTTACCTTACGAGCGCTGTGAGCAGCCAGCATAATGGTTTGGAAGTTCGGCACCCATTCTTTTCGTATAGGTGCTGCGTCTAAAGCAGCTGAATTGGGATATGGTGAGGAACAAATTAAGAAGGTTGGCAGGTGCTCTTCCCAAAGGTTTTGGACTTAAGTTTATTCTCCTCCACAGTAGGGGCTGCTGTTTGTTTCTTCTCTTATAGGTTCGGAGTTCCTGTTGACCCAGGTGCGAGTTCTACTGGTTGGGCATAGTTTCATGTTTTGGGTAGCCAAGTTTGCCTCCAGATCTGGCTGGGGTCGCAACTTGGGCCTTGGTGCTCATGCTACGTGCGAGTGGAGGGGACAGAGAGGTATGCTCTGGGATGGGTTCAAAGAACTGGCATCCCAAGGTACTCCAGATGTGCCCCCTGGAATTCTGGTGATTCACCTAGGAGGAAATGACTTGATCCTGAGGTTGGGCAAGTCACTGATTTTGCAGGTGATCAAGGATCTAAGAGCCTTTGGGGCGAAGTTTCTGGGGACCCAGATTATCTGGTCAGACATAATACCCAGGAGGGTATGGCTGGCTGTGACCCCAGATGTATTGACCATGCAAGGCGCGGAGTTAATCAAGAAGTGCGCAGAGCCGTGCAGGCTGGCCTGGGGTCAGTGGTGAAACATCCTGATATACATGTGAGCCAGCCTGAGTTATTTAGGCCAGATGGAGTGCATTTGTCAGATCAGGGCCTGGATATATTATTGCAGGATCTACAAAGGGGCCTTAGGGCCGAAGTTTTTGGCAGTGGTGGCGGGCATGGGGCATACAAGTAGCCCTATGCTGTGGCGGATAGTGCGAAGGTAAGCGAGTTACAGGGGCACCCGAGGAGGGTGCCAGACAGCCCACCTCCCTGAATTTAGAGCCACAAGTCATTTAAAGGGAGGTAGGATTTAAGGGATTCTCCCAGGCAGCAAGCTTCGGGGGTATTCCTACAGTTGGGTGTCCGAAGACATGCTCGGCAGATGACAGCATGCTTCAGGGTCAGAAAACTCACCCCTAGGTGGTCTGATCCAGATAAAAGGTACATTGGATTCAGATAAGCTTTGCACTACGGTAGGCCCCCTTGTGAAAGAGGAATTAAAGTTAATAATTAATAAAGTTGTGGCCCTAGTTTAACCCAGCCTATGTGTCTCGCCTCTTTATTCCGAGCTGGGTGGGCAAGGTCTGCTTCTTGGTAGCATCTGGCCCAGGAGACTCTGCAGTGAAGACATACTTGAGAACTACTCACAGACCATGTTCAAGCCAGCACAGTCCAACCATGCAGCAAGTAAGTTAGGCAAGGGCTATAAAGAGACAGTTTGAACTCAGTCCACATAGATGCATCAATAGAGTCTGTCGGAACAGATGTGAAGGTGTCTAGGAAAGGCCAAGTGCTAGTGTCAGTAAAGAACGCATCTGTGGTTATATCTGTTTTGTACCACTTTAAATATCAAAAATCCATCCTAAGGAACTCTGGGACTTACCATTGGTAAGACCAAAAGTTCTGCTGGACAGCAATTATCCTCTTACTCCAAGATCATCTGAGCACTGATTTAAACTGACCTGAATCCATCTCTTTTCAGTATATCTTTTAAGTATTTCACTGTACTAGAAATCCCAGGATTCTGTAGGAGGGACTCATGACAATTAAGGTAATATGGAGCTAATGTACATGTATAGTTCAGCCACACAGTTATTACCTTTTAAAAATGAAAGCTGGGAATCTAGGCCAGCTAAACAGGTACCAGATGGTATGCTTAAAATTCTTGGGCAGTATTATGACTTCCACTTCCATTCCTGGTCTGTCTCACTGATTTTTTTTTTCATCTTCTACTCCTACTGCTCACTCAGTCTTTCATTCACCTTACTTTCCTATCCTTATATATATAAGCATAGGATATATATATGTTGCAATATATATATGTTGCAATATATATATTGCAACATAAATTTTCATTTTCACAATACATACATGTGTATAAATGGAGTTACTAACATCCAAAGTTCACAAGATAGCAGGATTATTCTTGGCTGATCTGCTGGCACACTGTATGTTTTTGCTCTTTAGGTCTGAGAAGGGAAACTGTGCTCTAGTAGAAATGGAGTGGATTCAGCAGGTCAGAAGCAAAAGCTTAAATAGTTTGGCTTCAGCCTCATCCAAAATCAGCTGTAAATCTTTGAACTAATGCTCAAGGCTTCCTGCTTTTGAGGAGCAGCCTCTACTGAGAAGTGGATAACTCCTGAGGAGACTGGTATATGCTGTCTTTTCACTCAGTGTAGTATTGCAGGCTGTACAGGTGCATACACATATAATTGCAATATTTTCATTCATTTGAAAAAGAAAATAATCCCGTGAGGCACACCTTTAGATCTCCTTCTAGATACCAAGTTTCAGATTTCATGTGTCAGATCTATGGCACAGAAGGGTAGAGACACACAACACTCTAGTTTATTATAAGAGACTGTGGTTATCCAAAATATCTGGCTGTTCAAAAGGTGGAATCATTATATAAATGGTGGCTAGAGGCATAATAAAAAAAGCAAACAGTCCACAGAAACATAACAACTTAGGCCCTGGTCATACAACAGAAATGTTCTTTGTTGTTGTTTAGTCGTTAAGTCGTGTCCGACTCTTCGTGACCCCATGGACCAAAGCAAGCCAGGCCCTCCTGTCTTCCACTGCCTCCCGGAGTTGGGTCAAATTCATGTTGGTAGCTTCGATGACACTGTCCAACCATCTCGTCCTCTGTCGTCCCCTTCTCCTCTTGCCTTCACACTTTCCCAACATCAGGGTCTTTTCCAGGGAGTCTTCTCTTCTCATGAGATGGCCAAAGTATTGGAGCCTCAGCTTCAGAATCTGTCCTTCCAGTGAGCACTCAGGGTTGATTTCCTTCAGAATGGATAGGTTTGTTCTCCTTGCAGTCCAGGGGACTCTCAAGAGCCTCTTCCAGCACCACAATTCAAAAGCATCAATTCTTCGGCGGTCAGCCTACTTTATGGTCCAGCTCTCACTTCCATACATCGCTACTGGAAAAACCATAGCTTTGACTATGCGGACCTTTGTCGGCAAGGTGATGTCTCTGCTTTTTAAGATGCTGTCTAAGTTTGTCATTGCTTTCCTCCCAAGAAGCAGGCGTCTTTTAATTTCGTGGCTGCTTTCACCATCTGCAGTGATCATGGAGCCCAAGAACGTAAAATCTGTCACTGCCTCTATAGCTTCCCCTTCTATTTGCCAGGAGGTGATGGGACCCGTGGCCATGGTCTTAGTTTTTTTTATGTTGAGCTTCAGACCATTTTTTTGCGCTCTCCTCTTTCACCCTCATTAAGAGGTTCTTTAATTCCTCCTCCCTTTCTGCCATCAGAGTGGTATCATCTGCATCTCTGAGGTTGTTGATATTTCTTCCGGCAATCTTAATTCCGTTTTGGGATTCCTCCAGTCCAGCCTTTCCCATGATGTATTCTGCATATAAGTAAAATAAGCAGGGGGACAATATACAGCCTTGCCGTACTCCTTTCCCAATTTTGAACTAATCAGTTGTTCCATATCCAGTTCTAACTGTTGCTTCCTGTCCCACATATAGATTTCTCAGGAGGTAGATAAGGTGGTCAAGCACTCCCATTTCTTTAAGGACTTGCCATAGTGTGTTGTGGTCGACACATTCAAAGGCTTTTGCGTAGTCAATTAAGCAGAAGTAGATGTTTTTCTGGAACTCTCTGGCTTTCTCCATAATCCAGCGCATGTTAGCAATTTGGTCTCTAGTTCCTCTGCCCCTTCGAAATTCAGCTTGTACTTCTGGGAGTTCTCGGTCCACATACTGCTGAAGCCTACCTTGGAGGATTTTGAACATAACCTTGCTAGCGTGTGAAATGAGTGCAATTGTACGGTAGTTGGAGCATTCTTTGGCACTGCCCTTCTTTGGGATTGGGATGAAGACTGATCTTTTCCAATCCTCTGGCCACTCCTGAGTTTTCCAAACTTGCTGGCATATTGAGTGTAGCACCTTAACAGCATCATCTTTTAAGATTTTAAATAGTTCAACTGGAATGCCATCACCTCCACTGACCTTGTGGTTAGCCATGCTTTCTAAGGCCCACTTGACTTCACTCTCCAGGATGTCTGGCTCAAGGTCAGCAACCACACTATCTGGGTTGTCTGGGATATCGAAATCTTTCTGGAATAATTCATCTGTGTATTCTTGCCACCTCTTCTTGATGTCTTCTGCTTCTGTTAGGTCCCTACCATTTTTGTCCTTTATCATGTCCATCTTTGCACAAAATGTTCCTTTAATATCTCCAATTTTTTTGAACAGATCTCTGGTTTTTCCCTTTCTATTATTTTCCTCTATATCTTTGCACTGTTCATTTAAGAAGGCCCTCTTGTCTCTCCTTGCTATTCTTTGGAAGTCTGCATTCAATTTTCTGTAACTTTCCCTATCTCCCTTGCATTTTGTTTCCCTTCTCTTCTCTGCTATTTGTAAGGCCTCGTTGGACAGCCACTTTGCTTTCTTGCATTTCTTTTTCTTTGGGATGGTTTTTGTTGCTTTCTCCTGTACAATGTTTCGAGCCTCCATCCATAGTTCTTTAGGCACTCTGTCCACCAAATCTAGCCCAGTGGTTTTTCCTACTTTCTTCAGTTTAAGCTTGAATTTTGCTATAAGAAGCTGATGATCAGAGCCACAATCAGCTCCAAGTCTTGTTTTTGCTGACTGTATAGAGCTTCTCCATCTTTGGCTCCAGAGAATATAATCAATCTGATTTCGGTATTGCCCATCTGGTGATGTCCATGTGTAGAGTCGCCTCTTGTGTTGTTGGAAAAGAGTGTTTGTGATGACCAGCTTGTTCTCTTGACAAAACTCTATTAGCCGTTGCCCTGCTTCGTTTTGAACTCCAAGGCCAAACTTACCTGTTGTTCCTTTTATCTCTTGACTCCCTACTTTAGCATTCCAGTCCCCTATAATGAGAAGAACATCTTTCTTTGGTGTCAGTGCTAGAAGGTGTTGTAAGTCTTCATAGAATTGGTCAATTTCAGTCTCTTCAGCATTGGTGGTTGGTGCATAAACTTGGATTACTGTGATGTTGAAAGGTCTGCCTTGGATTCGTATTGAAATCATTCTATCATTTTTGAGATTGTATCCCAGTACAGCTTTCCCCACTATTTTGTTGACTATGAGGGCTACTCGATTTCTTCTACGGGATTCTTGCCCACAATAGTAGATATGATAATCGTCTGAATTGAATTCACCCATTCCCATCCATTTTAGTTCACTGACGCCCAGGATGTCAATGTTTATTCTTGCTATCTCCTGTTTGACCACATCCAGCTTACCAAGGTTCATAGATCTTATATTCCAGGTTCCTATGCAGTATTTTTCTTTGCAGCATCAGACTTTCCTTTCACTTCCACGCACGTCCGCAGCTGAGCGTCCTTTCGGCTTTGGCTTAACCACTTCATTAGCTCTGGAGCTACTTGTACTTGTCCTCTGCTCCTCCTCAGTAGCATGTTGGACGCCTTCTGACTTGAGGGGCTCATCTTCCAGTGTCATATCTTTTAGCCTTTTGTTTCTGTCCATGGGGTTTTCTTGGCAAAGATACTGGAGTGGCTTGCCAGTTCCTGCTCCAAGTGGATCACGTTTAGTCAGAACTCTCCACTATGACCTGTCCGTCTTGAGTGTCCCTGCACGGCATAGCCCATAGCTTCTCTGAATTACTCAAGCCCCTTCACCAAGACAAGGCAGCAATCCGTGAAGGGCTGCTCTCTAGCAACCCTAGCAAAAGGATTGGAAGAACTAGAAATGTTCTCTAGTTCTTCCAATATTTTCCATACCTCTGTTCTACTGATTCTCGGTCACTTGGTATACATACTGGAGATAATGTCCCAAGAACCTTTAGCGGTAATTATTTATTTCCTCCTATTTGAATCATTATGGCCAGCTACTCCATGGTACCAGTTTATTTTCTCTCTTGCTTCAAGGGGCAATTCAGTCCCTTAAAATATATATATTTATTGATACATCGATATATTGGGAAGGGGTTTCTGTTTGGGAATATATCCTCTGTTGGGTTGGCTGCTCCTGCAGAATTGCATTGGTCCATCTAATTCCCCACCACCTCCTCTGCCTTTCAGCTTAATCTGCCATTTCCTTCCCCCTCCTGCAAACCTTCCGCACCCTGTGACTGTCTTCTCACAGTGACTGGCGAAAAGCAGCGTGTTGAAATGCTTGCATTACAGCAATGGCTTAAATTGCTCTATGATATACTTTTACCAATATATCGATGTACCAGCCATGAAATTTTTTTAAAAAACATGTGTGCCACAATAATGGCAGCCACCTTCCTGGCTTCAATTCTGAAAAGAAGTGGGGCAGGTTGTGCACACAGGAAATTCCAGTAAGGAATGCAGCGATACAAGAGAGGTACAAAATTACACAACCCTCCCAGAGAGTGAAAAATAAACCATAGTTACACCGCTGGCCAGGAAAATGTTTTGATCTTGACTGTGTTCATGTGACCAGAAAAAAAGCGCAACAATCTAAATGGGGGATAACTAGAGAACATTTCATTCATGTGACCATGGCCTTAGATCCACATGTTTATACTCCAGCTGGTAGGAGGAGGCAGCTAAGAGAGTTCCAAGTAGAGTGGACACTCACCATGGTTCAATGGTTCAGGCGATTAGTCTGCAGATGTTGCATGGGTGCCCCGGATTTCACACCCTGACTCCCCTCCCGGATGCCCACTCAGAAGAGGAGGTGAGGCAAGGAAGCCACAGTGCTGCTTCTGCCCATGGGAGGAGGTGGGGCACAGAATCTGAGGTGGCCATGCAACACCTGCAGGCTGATCCTCCGTGCCATGCCAAACTGCTGAACTGCGGTTAGTGCACATCTTTAGTTTCAAGTGAGCACATTAATCCTAGAGGTTCTGGAGCTCAACTGAGGACTTTCTTTATCATTGGACCAAGGTTTCTGAGAGCTGCATTCCTTCCCACAAATGTCTTGCAAGCTAGACCTTTGTCTTGAAGTCTCACACTTTCCTTTCTTGCCATCACTAAGCTTGTTTCCTACTATTAGGAGTTCATCATAAACCTGCCCGCCCCCTGGCAGTTGTGGTGCTCAAAGTTTCCCCCTGGGGAACATTCTACTGGACCATAAACTTTTATCCAAAAGCTGTCCAAGGGGGAAGATGTTAGAAAGCCACAATTGTCACCCCTCTGTACATTGTATATTTGGTTAAAAGTCCCAGTAGAGACCCTGAGTTTTCAGGTGATGGCAGAATAGAGAACTGCAGCATATTGAATAGCTGAAAGAAAAGAAAAGAAAAGAATTCATTTCTATGACACAGATAACATGGAAACCTCTATCAACCATACAGTATACATTCTCATATTTCTGGTGAGTGGGGAAATTTTTTTATGCCTGAGCTGTCAAAATAACTTGACTGGCTTTAGGTGTTATGCACTTTGACTTGTGTCAGCTGGGGACAACATTGGGTGCTCCACCATAGACAGCAAAATGTCTTGTGGCAGCTATGATTATTATAGGATTGGGCTAGAGAAAGAATCACTATCAAACACTATTGTTTGATATGTTTAAAATTTTTATGTAACTATGGAAACATATTACAACTCCAAGCCATATCGAAATGATCACTCAGCCTTATCTAAGTGTAGGTGTATGCAGATAAGCATGTGAACATTATCAGCTAATAGCCTGTAGTTGAGTTTTCAGAGTGCAATTGGCTTGCAGGAGCAATGACAGACCATTTTGCTGCTCTTAGTGGGACAATTTGGCTGGAAAGGACTGCAGTTAAGGTGAAGTGATACTGATAAAATATGTATAAATAACACAGATGACCCTCCATTAAAAGATACATTTGAAATACTGTACCACAAATAGGGATGTGGTGGCGCTGCGGGTTAAACCGCAGAAGCCTCTGTGCTGCAAGGTCAGAAGACCTGCAGTCGTAAGATCAAATCCACGCGACGGAGTGAGCTCCCGTCGCTAGTCCCAGCTCCCACCAACCTAGCAGTTCGAAAGCATGCAAGTGCAAGTAGATAAATAGGTACCACTATGGTGGGAAGGTAACGGCGTTCCGTGTCTAGTCTCGCTGGCCACGTGACCACGGAAGATTGTCTTCGGACAAACGCTGGCTCTATGGGTTGGAAACGGAGATGAGCACCGCCCCCTAGAGTCGGACACGACTGGACAAATTGTCAAGGGGAACCTTTACCTTTACCTTACCACAATTACAGCCTATAAAAAACTTATGCAATGGTTTTTTTTCTTGAGGGAAAAAAATAGAAACCTCGAATGAAATATTGCCTACTCTTTAATGGAACAACCAGATTTTAACTTGTGCTGCAAAATATATTTGGGAAGGACAAACTGCTGCCCAAGTCATGAAAACATCGATTGAACGAATAGGGATGTAAGTCTTTATTTCATCATTGCAGATGAGAAGTGAAAATTTGATTAGTTTCCTCCTTGCCGTACACAAAATGTTTTGGTCATTTTTCATATTTCATGACTTTTTTTTACAATTCACGAAGAAAAATTCTGTACAAAAAAACATGTATTTTGTGCAGACTTGAATTTTGTAAAAAATATATTTTACACAAACTACACTTTTTTCTTTCTCTTCATGCTGTTCCCATTGGAAACAGCAGGTCTTTTTAGACCTATAAAAGGGGTGGGGATCTTGCAATTTACCCCTTTTACTCTTTATGCTATTACAGGAATGACTTGGTCAACACTTGGTGGGATTTGTTGGTGTGCGTGTGTGGGACCCTTGGCCTCATGTTTTCCTAAAGTTTTCTTTGTACATTTTCAGGGTATAAAACTTTCATAGAACCATATGATTCCCCCAAACCCACTTTGGCAACAAACATTGTTCTTGAGGGTTGAAGGACCCTGCAATAACAGTATAGGATAGAAGACATGTCGCTGCAATAGCTGTGAGAAGAGAAATCAGAGAAAAATGTGTAGTATATGCAGAATCTATTTATTTCAGAGAGAAGCCACCTTTGAAGGCTGTCATTTTAGAAGAGACTGCTGTGTTAGTCTGTGCTAGCATATCAGGCAAAATCAGAAGGAAAATAAAAAAATAAAGACAAAAATGTTGTGGCACCTGAAAGACTAACTTTTGTACTTTTGTATTTTAATGGGAGCTTTCGTGGACAAGTCCACTTCTTCAAACAGCTGTTAGCAGTTAGTTTTAAAGGAGTTAGTCTTTACAGTGCCACAATGTTTTTGTCTTCTTTATTTTTATCCTCCTTTTGTTTTTGCCTTTGAATGTTGGTTTGAAAGGAAATTGGAGAAAAATTGTAGCCCAGGAAGCATAGGCTCAGAGAGGAAATGAGTTGGTAGAGTCATGAAGAATGATGATAGAATGGGATCTCAGAAACACATCAAGGTGAAGGATGTCAAGCCAGAAAGAACTGATTCTCAAGCAGTGACAGAATTTCAAGGAAAGTCCACAAAGAGCTTTATAGTTCAGAGGCTAGATGCAGGATGACTGCTTCCTCTTATTGCAATGCACCCTTTTCTACAACTGCCTTATATTGTCACTGTGGATACTGTTATCCTACTGTATGCCCAAATATATGTTTCACTCAATATTTAAGGTCTACTATGTCCCTGGAATTGATGACTTCATGTAGCCCCCATTTCATCAGAGGTCATAGGCATTTGTGTTTTATCGTCCTTTCCCCCCCAGTGGAGATTTGGAAGTGCACAAATTACATCACGACTTAGTCAAGGAATGGGTCAAAATGCTTCCTCAAGGATACAGGGTGAGTAGGCCCCAAATTCTGTACTCTTTATTTGGGTTTGGATTAGACTGGGACACTTTGGTACATTTCTAATGTTTCCCAAATATCTCTTGGGTGTGATTGTCCAAGAGAGTGGATTGAAACTTTGAGGAGTCTTTTTCCTCAGTGTGGCACAACAGATAGGAAGTTACAAACAATTCCTGCCTCCAACTAAAGCCAATTATGCTGATGTTTAAGGACACAGAATTTAGTGAGTGTTCTTTCAATTAACTAACCAGGGCGGGGAGGGGAGAGTAGAGTTAGTGGGATATAACTAACAGAGTTGTCCAAGAGACAATTAGATTACATAAACTGCAACTTTCATAATAACATCTGGCTCATCAAAAGGAAGTTGAAACCTCAAACACTGGCTTCTGAATTTCTGAAATAATGTCCTTGTGTAGAAGCATCTCTGTTTTCTTTAGTTTTGTAAAGAAATGAAACTCTTCTTATCAGTTGTCAGGAGGCTGGGAAATTGCATTCTGAGCTGGAGTAGATAATACAACCCTTTCTTTAGTCCTCAGACTTGTGTCATATTTTGTTTCTGTTGTTGTGATCAAAAGTAACTTTATCTTCTTGAACTGTGGCAGCAGCTGCACAAAATTACCACACTGTCATAGCTCAGCCCGTTACATTTGCCTTTTCCAGAATATAATGCTTTCCCTATGTATAGTATGCTTTTAGGAAGTCTACAAACTTAATTCAATATCATAAATTTTCCCGTTTATTAGATATATATATATCTTTTTGGGACAATACATTGAGATTCAAAATAGCTCTTTGTTCTGCCTTCACAGATGGGTACCAAGAGATAAAATAGATTGCATTGCAGAAAAGAAGCACCAGTCAGATCACACCAAACTTCAGTGTGGACAGGCCCTGTAATAGCCAGGTAACTTTCAAAGCTGGTAAATACTACTTAAATACCAATTTCAGCAGCCATATGGTAACATTCATATTCTTCACCATTAAGATGGCTCTGAATATACCTGGGGGTGGGGGTTAATTATAAGTTGACAATTTATTTATTTATTTATTCTGCAATAGATTAGTACACTCTGATAGAGTGCCCACCAGATGTTTTGTTCTCCCAACTCCCAGCAATCCTGACCATTGGCTGTGCTGGCTGGGCTAATGGGAATCGGAGTACAAAACAACCGTAGAGTGACTGGTTCCAGAAAGCTGCTGAAGACTACTTATCTGGTCTACTGGCTACTGGCTTGGAGCCATCTTTGGCTCCAGTTGAGACAATAACCATGTGTAGAATGATCAGGGTGTTCATGAATACAACAAGCTGATATTTCTACCACTGCAGTACGACCTTTGCAATCTTGTCTGACCACATGGAGCAGTGAAACTACAACAGTGTGAAATACAAATGTAAAGAATGCTGGCTAAATTTTTCATTGACGAAACAAGAGAAAGACAAGGAGCTTTTTTTCCCCTTGTCACAATCTTGTAATTTGCACAGACTGTCTCTGCACTAGAAATGGCAATTTTGTATTTGTCTCCTGGGGGAGATGAATATGAAGCTCACCACCACAGGTGGCCAGTCCGATTGGACCCTCCCCTCCGAACCAGGCATCCATTTAGATCTTGCGGCATGGTGCACATGGTCATTGTCCTTCACACTGCGCCAATCATGGAAGTAGCCTGGCTGGGGCTTCCCTACCTCCCTGCACCGCTGACCAATCAGCAGCTGAGTGTGGAGTGTTGTCATCCTGCCCCCTCACCAGATTGGTCAGCAGCACAGAGAGGCAGGGAAGCCCCAGCTGGCCTACTTCCACAATTGGTGCAGTGCGAAGGATGATGGCCACTCGTGCCATGCCACAAGTGGTAAGTGGATGCCTGGTTTGGGGGGAGGGTCCGACTGGACTGGCCATCTGTGGTGGTAAGCTTCAAATCCATCTCTTCAAATACAAAGTTGCGATGACAAACCTAGACAGCATCTTAAAAAGCAAAGACCTCACCTTGCCGACAAAGGTCCGCATAGTCAAAGCTATGGTTTTTCCAGTAGTGATGTATGGAAGTGAGAGCTGGACCATAAAGAAGGCTGACCACCACAATTTTGAATTGTGGTGTTGGAGGAGACTCTTGAGAGTCCCCTGGACTGCAAGGAGATCAAACCTATCCGTTCTGAAGGAAATCAACCCTGAGTGCTCACTGGAAGGACAGATCCTGAAGCTGAGGCTCCAATACTTTGACCATCTCATGAGAAGAGAAGACTCCCTTGAAAAGACCCTGATGTTGGGAAAGTGTGAAGGCAAGAGGAGAAGGGGACGACAGAGGACGAGATGGTTGGACAGTGTCATAGAAGCGATCAACATGAATTTGACCAAACTCTGGAAGGCAGAAGAAGACAGAAGGGCCTGGCGTGCTCTGGTCCATGGGGTCACGAAGAGTCGGACACGACTTAACAACTAAACAACAACAACAACAATCTCTACTCTGCGCAGAACTAGCGTCCTTTCCCTTGAAGAAGCAAAGCACAATCATGCAGCAAACATGACTTTATTAAAATTAATCTCTGATTTTATTAATAAAATTATCACTGATTTTATTGAAAAGTCACAAACAACCAGTCAAATACTTCTAGTCCTTAAATATTCAATAACCCTCATCATTTTGCACAAATCTTTAATTGGGTTAAAATGTTCTTGCATTTTTACTTAATTTAATCAAAAATCATTCTCTTCTTCTAGTTTTTCAATTTTTTCTTTTCTTTTCTTTTTATCAGTTTTGGGAGCATACCATAAAATACTTTATCTTCTTGAGCAAGGGTAATAATTTTACAGTTCCACATCCTTACACAGATGAGAATTCACTGCCTTACTGAAAAAGCATTGCAGTGCTGCTTTGTGCTAGTGCATGCCTGAAGGAAGCTCTCGGCTGCTAACAAATGAAGGACAAATGATTTGTCAATAGAGATTCAGTGAGACATATCTTTTTATTTTCTGGTGTCATTCTCTAATCTAGCATATCAGAAGGGCATTCATCTTTAATTCAATGATATGAAAACACACAGTGAAACTTGGTGTGACCTGAACATCAATTTCTTCAGTCTTTCAAATTTCTGGATTGTTTGATCATCAAACTATCATTGTATTCTCTCAGACCAAAGAGTAGATGCAAGACTAAGCTGGTCTCACCATTCCTAAAACACCATGGCTTAATTTAATTTATGACATTTGGTGACAACCTTGAAAGATAAGCTAAAGTTTCTTAGTCAAGACATATTCCTACTCATGCCAAAAGGATGGGTCTGTCCTTTTGGGCTTATAAAGGGCTTAATACATCATACTGGGAACATATATCACTTGTGAATGGTGAGCCACACAAATTCATACACTTCTACAAGAAATGATGACACAAAATTAGTCAAAGATAGAGAAATATGGTTCCAGGGAACCAGAATGGACTGTTAATGTAGAAAAAGTGTGAGGACAATTGGTCAACTGCTTGTTACAAAAGAATATAAATAAGAACCAAAATTACAAAATACAGCTAACGTCATTTGAAGCAGAGGTCCCTGAATCACCTATTATAACGTGACCTTGCCTCTATCCATAGTTAGCAAATTTGCCTGCTTGTGTTTTTTAATTGATCAGATAAGAGATAGTCCAGTTTGACTTGTTCTTGTTTCAACATATATACCACCCCATAGTGCTAGAGCAGTCTATGGGTGGTTTACAACATAATCATGCAAACAACAACTTGCCCTCCAGTGAGCTGGGTACTTATTTTACTGACCTCGGAAAGATGGAAGGCTCAATCAACCTTGAGCTGGCTACCAGAACCTGTTGGGATCAAACTCAAGTCGTGACCAGGGACTATCACATGTTTAACTTTGAAATGCTTTCAGGGATCAAGGAATCATAGAACAATGGAGCCAGAAGGTGCTTATAAAGCCATCAAGTCCAACCCCTGCTCAATGCAGGAATCCAAATTAAAGTATATCTGACAGGTGGTTGTTTCTCTTTGAATGCCTCCAGTGTTGGAACGCTCACCAGCTCCCAAGGTAATTGGTTCCATTGTCATATTGCTCTAACAATTAGGAAGGTTTTCTTGATATTCAAATGAAATCTGGCTTCCTGTAACCTGAGCCTATTATTATGTTTTCTGCACTCTGGAATGATTGAGAACAGATCTTGGCCTTCCTCTGTATGACAATTTTTTGAGTATTTGAAGTATTAAAAAATGTTGTAAGAAGATGAAATAACAAATTTGCTTAATGTGTGATCCAACCCCAAGAAGACAATAAAAGAAGACAGATGAAAAGCCAAGAAGCAACAAGACAAGGATGAAATCCAAAAGATTATGGAGATCGGTAGTTCATCAGAGTTGAAACGAGACTGTACATATGAAGGCTGGAAGAGCTGTAACTGAAAGGGTGATGGATGATGCTTAACTTTGAGTAATAGAAATTAAAGATCACAGGCAGACTGGATTCTTAAGGGTATGGGAATATCAGTAACAGAAAATAAGACTGTTAAAGATATGGGAATCTTAAACAAATCAGAGATTTTAAAAAATCTATCATTCAAAAAGTAACTTTTCTAAACTTTGAAAAGCTCAGAGCAGAAAAGAGGTATTAATGTTCCATAGGCAAACAGAGTTGCTGAAATATGAAGTTGGAATATGTTTCTGGCCAACAAGTTATAACTTCCAGTTGAGACTATGGGTAAGGATCCCAGCATGCTTAAAGGAGGCAGCAGCAAGACCATTGCTGAAAAAGTTCTCCTTGGATCCCACATTATTGTATTATTACCAGCCAGTCTCTATTGTTCCATTCTTGAGCAAGATATTGAAGTGGGTTGTGGCTTCTCAGCTCCAGGGGTTCCTTGATGAGACAGATTGTCTAGAAGATCCATTTCCATCTGGCTTTAGGCCAAATTATGAGATAGAAACTGCTTTGGTCACCTTGAAGGGTGACCTATGTCAGAAACTGGATGGGGAGTGTGTCCCTGTTGGTTCTGCTGGACCTCTCAATGGCTTTTGATACAATTGACCATGGTATCCTTCTGGGCTGTCTCTTTGGAATGGGACTTGGCGATACTGCTTTATGGTGTTTGATGCCTTGGCCATTGGCATGTGGCAATCCCCCTGGATTCTGTTTTGCCCCCTATGCTATTAACATCTATATTAAACCATTGGGAAAAGCTGTCTGGAGTTTTGGGGTTCAGTATCACTAGTATGTGGGTGGCACTCAACTCAATCTCTCCTTTCCATATGAGGAAGCTGTTTCTGTTCTAGATTGGTGTTAGTAATGGACTGGATGAGATTGAATAAACTAAATCTTAATCCAGAACAAGGAAAAGTTGATTCAGGTCAGTCGAATGGCAGATCAGGAAAAAGGAATCCAGTATGTGCTCCACCTGAAAACACAGGTTTGCAGCTTGGGTGTGTTCCTGGATTTGTCTGTGAGCCTAGATGCCTAGGTTTCAGCAGTGGCTAGAAGTGCATCTGCACAATTAAAACTAGTGTGCCAGCTGCATCAGTTCCTGGAGAGGTCTGATCTCTCACAATGACACATGCCTTAGATACATCCTGGTAACTACTGGATTCCTGAATTCCTGTAATGCATTCTAGGTGGTGCTGTCTTTCGAAAGTGTTCAGAAACTCAAGCAGGTCCAAAATGTTGTGGTCAGGTTGTTAACTGGAGCTGGTTATAGGGATCACATAACCTTTTGTTGCAGAAGCTCTACTGGCTGCTTGTACATTTCAGGGCACAAATCCAAGTGCTGGTTTTAACCTATAAAGCCCTAAACGACTTGGGTCCAAGCTATCTCAAGGATCATACCTCCCTTTATGACTCTGCCCAAGTGTTAAGATAATCCAGGGAAGCTTTTCTTTCAGACCCACCACCCTCATAGGAGTGTGTGGTGAAGACTCAAGAGAGGACCTTCCCTGTCACTGATCCAAGACCCTGGAACTCCCTCCCACAGAAGGCCAGACTGGCCCCATCTTTGCTGTTCTTCAGCAAGCAGGCAAAGATCTTTCCCTTCAAGCAGACTTCCCTTCAGTGATTGGCTGTCAGGGAGGGTTTTTGTTTTTAATGGGACTGTGTGTTTTTGTTGTTTTTAATGTGTTTTTAGTGTTTTTTTAATCTACCAGATTTAGTATTTGTTTGATTCTTTTAAAATATTGTAGTATTTTTTTCAACTTTTAATTTTTTTTAATACTGTAAGCTGTTTTGGGTTCTTTTTAGGAGAAAGGCAGAATATAAATATTTTAAATAAATAGAGATGGGTGATAAATTCCAAACCACTGACTGAAGAGAGAACTGAAGCCACACACACCCCACAAGCAACTTGCAGACTGTAGACTACAGCTATCTCCATCTAAGAAGCTACACCTGGCCCTCAACAGTGGCCATAAGACTTTAATATAAACATACATATGATTTTGGAACTACCCACGAGAACTTGGTGCACAGCCTGAGGAAGATAAATTATCACCAACAGCTCATTGTTTCTTTTTTGTTTTGTTATTATTATTATTTTTAGTGGTCCAATAAAGGAATCACCTTTATTTATTATCCTGCATTTGTATTGTTTGAGGGACTACATAGCCTTTTCCTGATTTTTAATAAATTTGGAAAAAAGTGAAACCCGAGTTTAGTTCAATTCAAGTGAAAGTTCACAGCTGCTCATTCCTGCAAACCCACTGCCTCATTGCTCCTTCTATCTGCAACTATCACAACTCATGAAATTTGTATTTTATATACACACATGATTTTTACAGCTGAGATGTACTCTTTTCTGAATTCAAGATGACGTAATGTATTTATTCAGTTTCATTAGTTAACTATGTGTCATATGCTCTCACACTGGAAGCAAATGTGCATGCTTTAGGGTTAGTCAAAATTGTTGAATTAAATATTTTCTGAGAGAATAAATCACAGACTATTGTTGGATTGAATCACTGACTGTGTCTGCTGGAATTCACATTTTAACTTCTTCAGCAGTAAGAGAGAACTTGAGTCAAATGTGTATAGTTTTATAAAATCTTATAACAAGTAGAAATAGGAATTTGCATTAGATTCAACCTTTCTCCTGATTATTACCTACAGAAACACCTCGTATTTATCATGTTGTGCTTAAAATGTAAAATGTTTCATTACAAGAAGAGCCCAAATGCTTGTCTCATTTGCCTCAATAATGAAAAAATATTCCCAAACCAAGATTTGTACCAGAGTATTTGACAAAGGCTTAATAATTGCTCTGTGGCAGTAGATTACAAATGATGGAAGCCTCCAAAGCTCTCATCCATTTTCCCCCTCTTCATCTTGTAGGATACTTGCAAAGTAATTTTCCCTGGAGGTGGAGAATAAAATGGCAGCATTTCAATTAAATCCAAATGTAATAGGCTCTGAGAGATTATAAGCAAGTTTTATCCTTTTGCATTTGGCCTTTTCTCTCATTTGAAAACTGCTTTCCCCCCACCCCAGAAGATTACAAAATGAGCTAACCTACAAAGTTTTCCATAGTTCGAGGAGTATGACATGTAAGTGATATATACTCAACGAGCTCTGAATTCTGAATTGTTTATGCATCAAATTCCAGTGGGATTTTGACCCTGAGGGGCCATTTTCTAAGATATAAGGACCAGGACCCTGCAGCTACTACTGGCACTGTGAGCCAGTGGCCAAAAATACCTGAGGTGACACATCAAGGGACTGCAGGTGCTACTCCTGTTTCAGTTCCTCTGCATCTCCCTTTGGACTGTGGAACTGGTGGGCTGGCAGCCTCATTAAAAAAAATAATTAAGAGGGAAGCCCTCCAAAACCACTGATGCTACCTTGCACTTTGCAAGGGTTTCACTATAACTCAGAGCCAGGAAGAAGTGGAGCAAGCTGCTGCTTAACAACAACAACAACAACAACAATTATAATATCTGCCTGGCAATTGGGGGTGCCAGTGTTACCAATGTGGCTCCAAGCTCTTCACATCAGAAAGTGCCCACTGTAGTATTTCACTTAAAAGGGATAGTGTACTTCAAAAGGTATATAAATCTGGATTCTGGACATCCAGTTTTGATGGTATAAACCCAAGGCTTCTCCAACCTGTTATTTCTTCTGATGGCCTGAAAACAGAATGTGTCAGTTAATATCCTCAATCTATTTGGTGTGCAATTTTAGTATAACCAAACAAGCTCTAGCTCCGATCTAACTGAGAATAATGTTTTCCTAATCTAGACTGTTGTTGTTGCTTTTGTTGTTGTTATGTGTCATCAAATTGCCTCCGATTTATGGTGACCCTATGAATGAGTGATCTCCAAAATGTTCTGTCTTCAACTGCCCTGCGCAGTTCTTGTAAATTCAAGCCTGTGGCTTCTGATAGGGAGTCAGACCATCTTGTATCTGGTCTTTCCCTTTTCCTGCTGCCTTCCATCTTCCCCAGCATTATTGATTTTTCCAGAGAGTCCTGTCTTCTCATGATGTGCTCAAAGTAGGACAGCCTCAGTTTCAACTTTTTTGCCTCCAGAAATCGTTCATGCGGGTTTGATCTAGGACTGACTTGTTCATCTTTCTGGCAGTCCAGGGTATCCGCAAAGCTCTCCTCCATGACCACACTTCAAACAAATCAATTTGTTTTCTGTTAACTTTCTTAACTGTCAAGATTTCATACCCACACGTGGTGATCAGAAATACGTCAATAATCTTGGTCTTGGTCTTCAGTGACACATCCTTACATTTGATGATCTTTTCTAATTCTTTCATTGCTGCTATTCCTAGTCTCAGTCTTCTTCTGATTTCTTGACGGCAGTCTCTGGATTGATGGCTGAACCAAGGTACAAGATGTCTAACTAGTTCAGTTCCTTCATTGTCAATGCTAAAGTTGTGTAATTCTGTAGTCATGATTTTTGTCTTCTTAAAATTCAGTTGCTGCCTGTGGCTCTCTATCTATCTACCACTGTTAAAAAGAAAAGTACAGGGTAGGGAGCAGGGCATGTAATAACAAAGAAGTAATGTGTTGTGATATACAAGACTGAAACAAATACCAAAAGTATATCTTGTTATATACTTAGTGACTCACATGTACAAAAAGCTGAATATATTGTGAGATGTTGTAACAATAAAGAACATTTGCCTGAGTTTATGAGTGTTTCTACATTGCACAATTATATCAGTTTGATATTAGTTTAACTTTGTGGCTCCATCCTGCAGAATCCAGGGATTTTTGGTCTGATGAAGTACTTAGAATTCTCTGCTGTGGTCCAAGGGAGTCCACTAGAGCACAGCATTTTATATACCACATCCAACTACAAATCCCAGCATTTCATAGACTGGAATCGTGGCAGTTAACGTGGTATCAACTGCTGCAATTGCGTAGTGCAGAGATACTATGTAGGTCTAGAACTGTAACTCAGTAAGCAATTTACAAAATATGATAGGGTCATCTTAGTGTTGATGTAGCCCAAGCTAGTTTCGATCTTACTATTATGACATATTTTGCTTATTTAAAAGAGTAAAGCCTTTATTATTTGTTCTCAGCTTTTGTTTCAAAAGTGCAGGAGATCATCATCTCACTGAAAAATCTATCCATGTTCAGCTCACCATATTCTCCAACAGAAACAGAAGGAATAGTTCTTTTATATCCAGCAATCTTGTGTTGAAACTCATTTGTTCAGTTGGTGGCTATTCAGTGCTTTCCTGTTACACACACTTGGCTTGTAGAGAATCTTACAGAATAATCATGCAGTTCAATGTTATGTTATGGAGAAGTAAGTACCATTAGGTTCAGCAAGTCTTACTTTCAGGAAACTATACAGAAAAGTTCACTGTTAACAACTACCTGGGGCTGTCTTTTATTCATCTGGGTTCTCCTTAGCCATCTGGAAATATATTGCTGCCTTCAAACCACTTATCTACATCCATGAACATGTAATTTTCATTCTTGAGATTGAAAATGACAGATATATGCTGCTTCCCTAGGATAAGGGATGCATCATATATTCTAGGGATTCAGCAGCTGAAATCTTGTTGTTTGACTGTATGCCACATATGTGGCATTGTAGTCAGCCACAAACATTTTGTGGCAATCATTTTTAAAAATCAAAGGTTCCACCCTCCATCCAGCAACATTCCCCAGAATGAAAAGTTTCCCAAGAGAACTTCAGAATCTGCAGAAACAGAGATTGGAAACTCCTAATTCCTGAAAAACAGCCACAGCTGATGACATCATCAGCCTTATGTGGTGTAAAGTTGCACAACAGGATTTCATCCAGCATATATCTGTATCACTAATCCAATTCGTATGATTAGGTCACCTGCAAAGTGATTCATATCACCAGACTATCCAGAAAGTAGTTCCATGGAAAGTCAGTGGACCATCAGGCACATACTGATGCAGAAATGGGCCTTTTTATTATTAATGGAAGCTCCAAAATCATACCTATCTCTTGTAATTACTTTGGTATTTGGTTTGACCTTACCTTGAATACGGAAATCAGGGAAGTGGAAATATAGTTCTCAGTAAGTAATTATGCAGTGGGTGGTTTTGAATCTCTTCCTTAAGAATTGACCTAAATGCCAATGCCTTATTTTCTTTTAACTCTAATCCATTAATTTAGTAATGTGCTGAATACCTATTTAATATGAATTATGCATATGCATGCCAGCTATAAAAGAGAGCATTCATAGAGGTTAATTGTTTAAGAGCAGATGCAATGGGGGAATTACAGCAGTCCAGTAATGCCCGACATCCACTGTTGCAAGATAAAAGTTAAAATGTTGCCCAGAAAGTACACTTCTGCAGCTTATTTTAATGCCAAAAGGTAAGGTGTTCTATAGAAAGATTACTTCTTGGGCAAGAATGATTGCTCTGTAAGTTTCCACAATTAAGTAGATCAGAACCTCTGAGCTAAGAGCACTTCAGGAATATGGATGAGGGAATGTTTGGCACTATATTCATTGAAAAGGCTCCATCCTGTGACTGAAGCATATATATTAACATGCAGCCTGAGTCTTGTGTCCTCTACAAGGAGCAATATGGAACAAAATAAAGAAATAGGAGAATTATTAAATCAGGATTCAGCAGAGCGGCAGCATAGGCACTGGAAAAAGCTATAGTCAATGGTTAAAATTAAATTATATTCCTTTTGTACCATCCCTTTACAAAATGGAGAAAAGCAGGGACAGTATTATTGTATGTGCTGGAATTTTCCCTTGGCTGCAAAATGAGAAGGCCTCCCCTTCAAATTTTAGGACATAACGGCAGAGGTGGAAAGATCATGTGCATTTCTTTGGATGTATAGGCCCCTTTCACATTTTCTACAGATCACATGATGCCAGAAACAAGACAGATGAGCACAATTCCATTTTTTTATCACCATATGGTCACATATATGTGTTCAGAGCCAACATCAATGTTGGCAACATCAGACAGCTACTAAGTCCTGTGCCTTATCTGGGGGCAGGTGTTGTAAGGTGGTAAAACCCAACCTTCAACACTGCCTGATACTGTATGAACCACACGTTGTTTGAAAATGAAAGTAGTATATCTCTCTACCCCACCCCAACATTATTGTAATACTGTAGGTCCTGGCTTCATGAATGTTTTAGGGTGCACATTCTTTGTGCACTGCTATTTTTCTTGCTTTGCTTTGCAGGAATAATATTAACAGCAAAGATAAGGATAATACTGATTCCATTTTCATACCGTAGTTCTTTTTCATAGAGCACCTTCTAGTTATATATAATGCAGGCATGTGTGGCATAAACAAGTAAACATGCACAGAAGTGGGTACAACAGTCTATTAGATATACACACTGGAAGAGTGTGAATGCCTTGGAATGAAGTCCAAACATGATGGGTTCTTGAATTAGGTGGGTGGAGGTTGGCTGTGATCAGTGTTACCTTCTGCAGTTCACTGAGTGCGGAGAGGCATATGGAATCACACCTCCCATTATTTGCACAAATCCTTTTCAAAACTTCTGAACACCTATGAATACACTCTACTTTCTGCACATTTAGAGAACATCTGAAAAGCTCTAGTGTCTTTGACAATTCACAGACACTCTCCAGCAGTTCTACTCCTGGGCTGAGCCTAGGCTCAAGTAAAACCTCAGACTACAAGCTGGATTTGATCAGCAAGACCACTTAGCCATTTTTTTATTGTTTAAGAATGGAACAGTTTCTAGTTCTCCTCAACACTTTGAGTATTTGCTGTGATTTTCCACAAGATGGTTACACAGCCAGTACACATTTAATAGGGAAGACAACAGTGATCATTTTGAGCTAATTTACCAAATACCTTTTACTGAATATGTTGCTGCTCATGTCATGTCAGATCTTTGCAGTATTAAACTTTCCAATGTTCAAAGCTTACCTTGGCTCCAAAAATAAATTAAAGATAGTCATCTGTTATTAGAGCACTGCACATGAATACTAATGACATCAAATATACAATACTTGGGGGGAAGAATTCCAATACAGTAGGTGATTATGTTGGCATTAGTTGCTGGCAAATGAAAATTTAATATGATCTGAACAGCAGGATGCAAGGATATTGTGGTGAATTTTTTTTTAATTGGCACATGGCTAGAATGTTTCACTATATTAAATACATTCTCTTATTTCAAATACCATAATTAAAACTGCTTAGAATTGAGGTCATGCTGTACCAAAGATGGTCTAACTTCAGAGATTTATTTGTATTTTTTTTCTTAGTTGAATAAATAAAATCCAAATAGAAATTTAGAAATCTACAACAGTGGACAATTTGTTATTTATCCACTCCTTAGATAGAAGCTAGAATATCAGGTAGAGCCATGCATTGTCCTCTGAATTTCTTGGATACGTTGGGAGTGTCCTTAAGAGATCTTGCAGTCAATCCTTCCACTTCACAAAATCAAACTAGTAACCTATACAGTCAACCTGTGATATAGTTAATTGCAGACTGTGTCACTCTTGGGGCGGGGAGGGGGAGTAAGATGACTATGACATGTTCAGATAGATTTGCAGACGCCTCCTCTTTAAATTTGTAGAGGCAACATCACACATAAGTTCAAGGAGCTGTAGACATGGTATTGTATAGACATGCTGTAGTGCATGCTGGAATTCTATTCTTAATGTGGACTTGTTTTTTGTCATATTTGTCAACAACACTGGCAAACACAACTTGTTGACACAGTGTCTCACACAGAACTCCAATGACCAGAGACTCCAGCACATTCTTAAATAATCTGTTTTAAAGACTGTTCAACTCCTGCAATTGAAACCAGTGATAGCACGTTCAATTGCAATAGAATTTGAGGAGGAATATGAAGAACAGACTTGGTGGCTTCTGGTAAGCTTCTCCTTTAGTTCCACTGTAAATAGATCTCAGATGGGCATTCACAATTTCACCACACATTATACCTATACAGTGTGGATGTGAACAACACAAAGTCTATATTTGTGTTTGATAAGTCTATAGAAATCTGGTGTAACAAGCATTTTTCATAAGCATTTAAACATTCTAACAAAGTGAAGCTTGTGTTAAATATTTTCTGTTCGTTGTTAGGTCAATATTCTCCCAGTTATAATTATGCTTTCAGTCTTTACTTATATAGCACCTTTTACTTACTTTTATTATCTCTTGAGGCTTATGTAATTTAATATAATTATTAAATATTTTCAAATTGATGTTCATCTTGAATTAAGATCCCATTCTTGAAATCAATTGAAGGGCCTTCAAATTTTCTGCTAGCCACAACAATCTGAAGTCTTCTTCAAGTTTGTCTAAACTGTTATAACACTAGTTCTGCAGTTCATCCATAGGATGTCCAGAGCATCATCTTGTCAGTTTTATTGTATGAGTTTCAGTTACTGAGGCTTGAAAATGTGGCTTTGCATAGTAGGGGGAGGAGAGCTAATTCAACCCTTTCCATTCAACTGTCCTGGCTAATAAATCCTGGCAGGAAGTGCATGAATAGCTTGCTCTAGAGCAGTGTTTCTCAAACTTGGGTCCCCAGATGTTCTTGGACTGCAACTCCCAGAAATCCTGGTCAGCAAAGCAAGTGGTGAAGGCGTCTGGGAATTGCAGTCCAAGAACTTCTGGGGACCCCAGTTTGAGAAACACTGCTCTAGAGGGTGATTAGTGACTCCTTACATGGGTGACTGACTTTGGCCACCACTATGGAAGCCATTATAAAGTACTCCAAACTGGATACATGGCTAACAAAACAGCACATGAGGTTGAATGTAACTAGGTAAATGTAAGGTAAGACACCTGTTAGAAAAAAATGAACAAATACAAAAATAACCTGTCTTCTCTCTCTCTCTCTTTCTCTCTCTCTCTCTCACACACACAAACCAATGAAGTCAGAACTTGAAATAACTAAGCAGAGACAGGACCACAGTGTATGGTGGCTGTGAATGAGGCAATTTCCAGAGTAGGGTTTATTAAGAAAAGGATAGAAAATAAAATTACTAGTATGTTATTACAATATAGCTATAACTTGACCACATTATGAATGTTATATATAATTCAAGCAAAAATATTGCAAAAATGTATATTGTAGAGTAGATTTCTAAAGAAGAAGAAAATCAGGTGACCATATGCATATGAACTGACTGAACGCGGTTGCATTTTGGTCTTCTACACCATGACATCTGCATTGTCACACAAAATAGATTCAAGGCTGAGACTGAAAATTTTAGGAAGTGCAAAAAAACCCACAAATACAAAACTGGATGGCAAGTGAGAGGCTAGATAGGCATCAAAGTTCATGTGTTACTTTCTTGAGGGAGCAAACTTTGTAAAGGTTTGACCTCAATTCAAGACATGCACTCTTAGTAGCAATAAGCCAATGATGAACTCTACTTCTGTGGCAGCTCACAATATGGATGGCAATTCTAGTTTCAGGTTTTTTTTATCCAGGTGATGATCAAATGGAACTCCCAAACTGTCCTTTATTGAATGACAAGAGTGTTGATTTCCCCAAGGTTACTTTGCATAGCTTTATATCACACCATGGCAGACAGTTAGATTTACCTGATGTAACTTATGGTCTTGAGCTTCCTTTCTCTTGAGACTGGAAGACAGAGTAATTGCTGCCGAAAATCCAGTGTTACCTCTCCCCCGGTATAAAAGTTTAATTTCTTCTGTTCGCTAATCCTGAGTGGAAGGAAGTCACTGTTGCATTTTCACAGGGTGAAGACTTGACAGAAATGCCTTCATAGTGTGGAAAAAAAAGTTGTATCAATTTCAGTAGACAAGAGCATAATTTCTGGAGCAATTCAGTAAGCTCTGTCTTTGTGAGGGCTTTGTCTGACTTCCTGGACCTTTTGGTTTCCCACTGAGATGAGGTAGCCTAACTCCAATCTCCCATCATTCTTCTTAGTTAAAGCCCACTATCACTGGATAGAGGTGGTGTACCAACAAACAGGAGAGAACAGGAGTATGAGGAACCAAAGAGACAACATGATCAGGGAAGAAGGGGTAGCAATGACGACCTGCTTTGAGGCCTTTGGCCTGAAGGTAGTGTCAGCGAAGGATGGAAACACACCAGGACATTTTTTTTATGTAGATAACATCCTGCACACTATGAACCATCTTAGTTTACTATTCCATTTGCTGCAAGGGAATAATGGATATGTTGTTGTTGTTGTTACAATTTCCTATCTCATTTTTGGTGGAAAGATACATCATGATGTAGAACATAGATATAATTTGGCTTAGTCTCTATGTAGTACTGCTGGCTGGATAGATCAGTGGTTTAGCCAGAGATTGGCAGTTTGATTCCCCACTGTGCTTTTTAGGGGAGGAGCCAGCTTGTGTAGCCTTGAGCAAGCTGCACAGTCCCAGGATGCCCCCAGAAGAAGGGAATGATAAACTTCTGTGTATTTTCTATGGAGAACCCTGAAAAAATGGTTGCCATAAATCTGAATTGACTTGATGGCACATGATTATTATTATATGTATTTCTCTTTAGCTCTGCAATAACTTTTCTAGGTACAGCAACCTTTATGTTTTTGTTGGCATTTTTGTTGTTGTTCATTTTGACATTAAAAGGAAACAATTCTCTTGCTGTCAGTCTTAAAAATGTCTACATAACATGATGTCGTGTCATTTGGACTTACTGCTAAGTAAAGGGGAACAGGATTAATAGATTCAAATGTTCCAAGAACTGTCCTTGATGGAGATGAGTATTGTGCAGAGCAAATTTATTCATGGTTACCACTGCAAGGTACTTCCAGATAAATGTGGAAGTGTTTGTCTCAGTGCACAAATGTTCACTGAGACAAGCTAACCTTATTTTCTCATGTCCCTAACCAACCTGGTCCTTCTGTTGGAAGAACACATTGACAAGTGGTAGCATGTTAATGGAATTCACCAGAAGTAGGTTAAATCCCCATTTCTCAACTTATGGAAGTCTTGCATCAGAAAGAATGTTTGGTGCACAATACTATTGACTTCACTTTTTGTGTGAGTGTATCTTTTGGAGGCAAATTGCTCCAAGTTAAGAAGTCATTGCAGACACAATCAGTTGCATACTGAGTTATATGACTACAATCTACAGTGATTTCTTAACTTGGGGCATAGCTCTGCAAGAAGATTCTGGCCATTGTGTTCCAAAGGATATAAAAATCACTATATTAGGCATGAGCAGACATGTTTCACTATGATTTCAAAAATATGGTTTATATTTATTTCCAACCTCTCCCACATAGTTGATGTTATGGTCTATGCCAAGGGCCAGTTCATGAAAACTGAAAAAAGGTTGCCCTACTTTAAATTATCTTGAGACTCCTCTAGCAGGAAGACAGTGATCCATGAAACTTGAAAGTAAGAGACACACCAAACACACAGATTTATGTATTGCAGCCTAGCAGTTATTACAGTTCCTGCTGGTCAAATTACTTTAAACTGTAGAGAGCATTCTTAGCTTTTAAGCTTTAAAACAAACACTGTACTTGGTCAAATACAGATGTTTCCATGGAAGCTCTGTCTTTTAACACCAGAAATTGGGAGTGTTTTGTACAGTGAGTCTGCCAGTGGCAGTGAAATCATCTAACATGTTGCATGATATGGGAATAATTTGATCTAAATGGCAGGAAAATCAAATATGGAAAAAAAAATATGAATGAAGCAAGTCCTATTTGTGTTCATGTAAAGTTTGTGTAACTTGCCACCCTGAGTTGCAGCTAATTGATGAAACAACAAGGTGCATCTCAGTTGTGCAATTGGGCATGTAATCAGGCACATGATTGAGATTTCTCCTGGCATCTCACTAATAACTAGAGCAATTCTTGTCAAAGATTTTCTTCTTTGCCAGAGCACCTGGATCAAGTTCAAGGTACTGATGCTTATCTGCAAACACCTTCATGGTTTGGGGCTATGCTACTTGTTGGAGCTCCTCTTCCCAAGGTCATCTGCCCATGCCACCAGATCCTTTCAGGCTATGGTCTTTTGGGTAGCCACACTGAAGGGGGCCAGAAAATCTTCAACAAGAAACTGGGCCTTCATGGCTGTGGCACCAACCTTTTGGAATCACCTCATGATGGAGCTACGCCTGGCTCCCTCCCTCCCTAATTTCATGAGGCCGCTGAAGAATCATCTCATTTGAGAGGCCTTTGGTGGCAGCCTCCTTTGAATTTGTTTGCCCTGTATTGCTGCTTGGATTCATTGCACCATCTGGTTTCACACCTGGTTTATTTTAGCTTGTTGTTGTCTGGTTTTTATTTATTTATTTATTTATTTATTTATTTATTTATTTATTTATTTATTTATTTATTTATTTATTTATTTAACTTATATGCCACCCACACTACCCAAAGAAAGAAAGAAAGATAGATGCAAACCTTGTACAAACACCAGTGGGATTCCAGTCCTCTTCCAAGACCTGAAAAATATTGTTCTTTAGTATTCACTCCCAGGTTTGCTTTCTCAGTTAAAGTGAGAACCAGTGATCAGTGTCAAGATAAAGTTAGGAAGATCCATGCTGTCACATTGTGATAAATACAAGTAAAGAAGTAGGAGTTTCTTTGATTCCAGGGCTATGAACGCCATCATGTACAGGCAATAGAGTTCGAGGAACTCAGGAAGCAACACTTTGCAAGTATGATGTTCCAACATTGTTTTTATACTTGCAAGAAATATTTTTAGTATTGTAGGTGAATGGTGGGCAAAATGCCCAGATTAAATGAGCTCTAAGAATTAGTATTTCATGTGAGTGCATTGAGGGCATTTTTCAGAAGCTTGATTGATTTGATTACATTTGCCAAATTAACAAAAATTGATTAGTTGTTCTCTGTATCTATAGTGCTACCAAAAGAGCCACTATATTGGTTAAAAACATTCTTAATTATCTGCCAGGAACATGCAAATGAGTCTGTAATTGCTATAATAAAATGGAAAGCACATCATACTTTGGGTTTCAAGCTCAAATTGGTTAACTGTATGTAAGCAGTAAATTACCTGTGTAAGGCATTGTATTAACTTAGATTGAAAGAAGGAAAAACACATCGCAATCTAGCACTCATACCAGATGCTACTTAAATATTCAGTTTCCAACCAGATTTTCTTACCCATCCATCCTGAAAAGCTGCTTTACCAGCAGTCTCCAATCTTTTTGAAGTTAAGACCTTTTTTTAAAAAAAGAGTTCATTTTTGCAGGGACTGGAAAAGAGAAGTAGTTATGAAAAACACTCAGACACCTCTTTACATCTTTAAGTTACAGCCTTGTGGATCCCACAGTCCTTAATCTGGTGTTTATTAGTATCCTCTTAGGTAGAGCATTTGTTGCTGCCTTCCTTTCTGTTGCATGATGCTGAAAGAAAAAAGAGCCCTGTTCTCACACAACCAGAGGCCTATCACAAACGCAAGTCTAGTTGTAAACAAAGTGTGTGAGTGTGACCTGTTCTAAGGGGGAAAAGGATGCAACATTAAAAACCAAACAAACCCAAAACAAAACAACTCCATAATCTTTTTCTCACTGCAGTTGCAGTGACCACTTCAGTGATGCTGGGGAGCACAGCTCCGTATCGCTGGCCGTTGTTGAATCCTGTTCCAGAGTTCTGTGTTTCTATTTCCTGGTTCCATCACATATATTGTCATATTTCTAGTTTAAAGGCTATTTAGGACCTCAAGATTCTTGCTTTTTGTTGACATGGGAGAGAAGAGGAAATAAACTCCAGTCCTTCTGTGCCCCTTCTCTTTCACATGGCCACGTTGTATGTTGAGGTATATTAAGAAAGTGCTTCAAAGGAGAAGAGATTACATGTTTCCCAATGACTGCATGTGCAACTGCTATTCCTAGGATTGCCACATCCCAGTTCATCTAAATATGGGCAGCCTAGTTCTTAATACTCTAATTCCAATTCTCTGCTTGCTGATTATGCAAATCATAGATATTCCTTTCAACCGTTTTTCTCAATAAAAAAAAATTGGATGTACAGTACTGCCAAATTTGTGAAAGGAGTGGAAAGATCCTTGTAGCTTAAGTTTTGTTTACACCAGGCAAGAACATCTTCTCTTATGCACTGCACTTCATTCACCTAGCATTTTTTCTGGGGAAGAGAGCTTAGAGCATCTTTGTGGGAGCTTATATTGGCAGATGGCTGTCCTACTTGCCTTTGCTCCATGTATAATGTGAAAATCCATTGCAAAAATGAAAGACAGTGCCTTGCTTTCCCTCCAGATCCTCAGTCTTTCAGCTCTATACCAAAGCAAAGGTTTTCTAGCTGGGAACCTGAAACACAGAACAAGGCTATAGAATGCTGCCTCCGCGGTGTGAGCCCCTATGCCAGCAGGGCCTCTTTGCCTGCCCTTCCCATGGAGAGATGGGCAGGTAGAGACACCTACCAGCATCTGACATGTGACTGGCTGGGGGCAGGACTAGCTGAGCCTTGTTTTGGACTCGCCCGCCCCCAGTCAGTCCTCTTTTGGGTGTGGCAACCCACCTATCTGCCTTGGGTCCAGTTTGGCTTATGTGGTCGCTTTGGGGCTGAATAGGAATTTTTGGCCTGCATTATCAAATTGGCATTTAATAGGTATGGGGGTGAGTTTTTGCCTATCCCATACTGATTACCCATGGGACATGTTGGGCAGATTGGGTGGTGGGGCCATTTTAAATAGGTCACATGGTGGTAGCGCAGAATGGAAAGTCAGCTTCGGTGAGTTCCCTATAGGCACACGGGGTGCTTTTTGCACAGCGTTGTGGCAACTTGAATCCTGAGATTTGCTTGTTGTGATGAGGAGTGTCTATGGGGCCTGACCTGGCTGCTGGCTGTCCATGGTAAGGAGGATTGGATGGTTGGCGGCAGGCAAGGAGCCCACAATTTTAGCAAGTCGGGTACAAGCTGTCCAGGGACTGCTCGGACCAGGGGCATGGGACTCGCCCATTAGGGGTCAGGAAAGGAGTACCAGGTACCCCTGGAGTTTGCCCCATGAATCTGCACTACATTCAGGCCCCTCTGCAGGTTGAGGGTGGGAAATTTATAATTAATAAAGTGGCCCTAGTTAAATCCAATACCTGTACCTATCTCTTTATTTTGGGAATGGATGGGCAATGTGTGGCACATCTCCTCTGAGGACCTTCTATTTTCCTATTTCAATGCAGTGATGGGGAAAGTGCAGTTCTCAGATGTTGTGACACAATTCTCATTATCCTTCACCACTAGCTATGTTGGCTGGGGATGATGGGATTTTTAGCTAACAACATCTGGCAGGCTGCACTTTGCCCATCCCTGTTTTGTGAGAACAGCCTGTGTAATATTGCTACACAACCTATTATAACAGCACTGCATAAATTCTTCACAAGAGTTTTCAGGAAAGTTAAAGCAGCTGTTTTCCTTTCTCTCATGATTCTTTTGGATCCACCACAGTAATCCATAGACTTTTAAAAATATATTTTGACAATAGCATGTAGGTAATACAAATTAATGTATTCGTATTATCGTCTAAAAATCCCCAAGACAAGGCGGCTTTACGTTCAATTTCTTATATTTATGAGCGCATTACTTCTCATCATGGGAAGATTTTTTTTCCTTTTGTATCACCTTTATTTCTTGGTGATAATACAAAGTGCTTTTTAAACAACTCCTGGGGCTTTATTTTCCCAAATAGCATCCTTAAATTGTTAGGTAGAAACTAGATAAAAAGGAAACTACAGTTGATACATCAAACAAAACTTTTACAAGAAATAGAACATAAACTTTCCCTACTACATATTTTCTGTTCTAGAAGGGATACAGTGGGCAATTAATTCTAAAGATGACATTTTAATCCAAAAGGTCTTTGCTCAGATACCTATTCAGCCATGTCAGAAATCTTAAGATTTTCCCATCACTCAGTAAAACTAGCAAAAACTATAGCATGCTGGGAACTGTATTTTTGAAAAATGAGGAAATAATATTTGCCCAGTGCCTGGGAAGTATGTTTTCATGTGCAGCCAAGTGCCTCCTCTTACATCACAGAATTGAGATCAACAATTTTATGCATTTCCAGCTAAACTGGGATTTTTAGAAGAGGATCTGCAGTAAAATAAAAATTAAAAATAAATTAAAATTAAAATTATATAATAAGAAAAACAGAGTTGCATGTTTTCAACAACAATGAACCAGTTTCATTTATGTACAAATTTCCAGAGCTAGAAATGTTTGATTTATTTTAGTAATAAATTAATATAATATTGGCCAGTGACTCCATCTTGACTTCTGTTGCTCCTTTTGGGAGCATGGTTATGGTGGTATATAAAATCAATCCAGAGCATGGAAATAATGTATCACAAATAACAACATTACACATCATATGTTAGTTTTTCAATAACAACATTACCAAGATAATCACTTTTTAAAAGTAAGATGAAATCTGCTACTTTCACTGGGCACTTCTTTGTCTCAACAAGCAGTATTATCTTGCTACTCTTCAAGTATTTTTTTTTTTTTTTTTTTTTTTTGCTAAGGGTCATTTTGGGGCACTTTTGTATTTTTAAGTGCATTTTTAAAAAGAGGAGTCAATGCAAAAGTACAAACAGGTGCTTTCTGCCGCTGGTTCACACATACACGTACACTTACAAGCTGATTTATCTATTGTGCAGGCTGATTGTCCACATATTGACTGGACTCAGTGGCAATTCAGTGGCTAATTTAATTCACTGAACTGGAAAGCACTGTGATTGAAGTAATATGTAGGTTGCATCTCCGGTGTTCTATATGTGATGGTCCATAATCCAATGAAAGACAGCTGGTGTTGCAGTAATTAAATGACAAACATACACTTATGAACAAGCCCCAAAGTTGCCTCTCAAATGGAGTGAATCAATCATTTAACCAGGGATGAGAGTTAATGAAACTTGAGATAGGTTCACCATATCTGGGTTTTTGTGTAGATACAAAGATTCACCTCAGGCAGAAGTTGCAAATGGGAATGCAGCAACACTTTCTAACACATTTCAGAAAGATCAGGGGTGGGAAAGTGTAACTATTCAGATGAATTTGGACTTCACAAGCCACCCCATTGACTAAGTGGATTGGACCTGATGAGAGGTATTGCTCAAAAAACATCTGGAGACCTAAAATCATCCAACCTTACAATACACAGTTGTCATATGTGAGATCCTATACATTGGATTTTAAATGTACTTCTATCCCAAGTCTATTCCATTTTCTGTAGTGGGGAAAAAAAGCTTACTCAGGCGACAAATGAGTGTGTTATCCAAGTTGAAGACTCTTCAATTACTATTGCACTGAGGCTTTGCAAAGAACTATTATTGTGTCAGTGGAAATGTCTGAGCTTTGGCAATTAGCTTCATAAAAGTCATATAAACAGAGATAGAAATTATTGTCAAAACACTGCAGCGTATCAGACATTGCAATTACTATAATATCATAACACAGAAAGAGGTAAAACTCAACCTTCCAATGATTGTGATGCTGGCTGATGTACATAGGTCAGTGGACCAACAGGCGTTTTAAAGGATGTTGCACATTGTCCTAGACTGTAATAGTTTAATGGCTATAATAGTTTAAAGCCATGCTAGGTCGTCGGAATGCTATAAATTGCAGCTACTGCAGACACAAAGCTTTCACTTCCCAAAAGACACATTTGTCTAAATGTCTTATTATTATCCCTTTCTACTGGATGCCATAATTATTTTGACTTTGGATGCAGCAGCTCTAAACAACAGCAATGACTACACCGTTGGGGGGAAAAAAACATATTGAATCTGCAGTGTCGCCTGTAGTATCATCTGATACCAAACCCTACTGCAGTTTAAAATGGCACCAAGTCCATTTTTTTTTCTGCTTTGGATTTTACAGATATCTCCAGTTTTGAGCAGTACAGACCATCACTTTTTTATGCCAGTCATCTGCCTGCCCCTTCTCTGCCTCCCCTGTTAGCCACCCCTTCACTCACGTCTGCTTTCAGGACTACATTTAGTTTCAGCATCCTGTAGAGCCTCCAGAGAGCTCAGTATACAAGGCTGTGAACTCACCTTTGCCTATCTCTTCCCTGTTCACCACCACCCTCATTGTCCCTTGAACCTCATTGTACCTTCAATTTTTTTTCTCCTTTCCTCCTCCATTTGCATATATGGATGTGTGATTCCTTTTTTAAAAAAATGCAATTAAATTGCACATCCACATATGCACATAAACCCTGTGTTTAAAAATAAAACAGGGACAGCAGTGGGGCACAATTTTCCCATCATGTGATATCATACCTGGCCCTTAGCATGACCACACTAGCAGTGTGCATGCCCACCCACAGCAGATTTCAATGAAGAAAAGGCAGTGACTGTGATACTTTTATAAAATTTTGGAAGAGTCTATTTTAGTCTATGCAAGCATATCAGACAAAATCCAAAGAAACAAAACAAAAGACAAAAAGACAAAAACATGTAGCACCTTAAAGACTATTATATTTTAATGTAAGCTTTCATGGACACGTCCACTTTGTCAGACATATGGAAACAGAATGAAATGTTGAATAAATATCAGTTTCACAAGTTGAACATTTAAAACATTAATTGGCTTTTGTGTGTATGATACATTTACAAGCAGTAACTTATGGGCTATGTTGTTTTAGTGTACTGTTGTAAACTTTCCTCCAGGAGACAGAAAATAGAGATCAGACCTGAGCAAAGATGAGTGAGGGAGAGATAAGAGAGAGAAGGTGTTTGTGTGTGTGGTTTTGGAAGACTGGGAAATGTTTCTATGGAAACGGGTCAACAGTCACAAATCTGACATCAGAAACCACAACACACAAAAACCCATCTCCAACCATTTCTGTCTACCAGGATACTCTGTAGAAGATTTGAAAGTCACTATTTTAGAACAGAATACTTACAAATCAAGAATAGAGAGGGAAACAGCTGAGATAAAATTTATATGCATGATGGACACCCATATAAATGGATTGAATATAAGTCTAGGTTTCCTAAACCATTACCAAATGTAATACTTTTGCTGTTATCTACTGCCACTGTTATTTTCTTCATAACTATGAAGCCCATCTCTCATCACACGGCTCAAAGGTAAAAACTTTCAATATTCCCTACATTAACACATGTGATTCTTCTGCTATCTTCTTTCACTTTTATATTTACTTGTATATATTCTTTTTCCCCCTCTTGAGTTTTAACTGAATCCAACCCCCAAACCATCCTTTCCCTTCTCTCTCCCCCACTCATCTTTGCTCAGGCCTGGTGTCTGTTTTCTGTCTCCTGGAGGAAAGGTTACAACAGCACCCTAAAACAACTTAGGCCATAAATTACTGCTTGTAGATGTACCATAAACCCAAGAGCCAATGAATATTTTGACTGTTCTTCTAGGGCAACCTTGAGCAAATTGATTGCAGTTCAACAGCTCTAGAACAACAAGATGCCCATATCTGCTTCAGGGAAACAGTTTGGCAGCTTGTTAACTTAATCAAGAATAAGTTAATTAAACTTTAACTATTGTTAATTTGGGGAGATTTGCTCTGTGAGTCTATGAAGCCACTGGACTATGGACTCCATACTCTGTGGAGCTTAGTCTACTGCTCTAGACTAAGAAGCAGGATAAGCAATAATCCTTACTGCAACCATTCAATGCATTAATTTAAATTGTCAGAAATCTTGGCAGTGTGCTAACAAGGAAAGAAAAGCCAGCAATAATGGACTGTGACTTAATATTTTGAAGACAGAATGGGATTTCTTACTAACTTCAGTTTAACAAATACATTCAATTTAATTCAAAAATTGAATTATATTATCTGGAATTGATGGTGCTTGAATGGTGGGAAAGGGCCGTCATCTGTGTGAGGATTTGCAGCTCATTGATTGGCAAACAGGGCAGGAGGAATGGTTCTCAATTCAATTCCTCTGTGGTATTGCTACTCAAAATTAGTGCCAAATGACTAGGCTCAAGATGGTATATAAATTCCTCAAAAACAGCAGTTTTGTTGCCTGACAAGTTAAAAATCTTCTTGCCTTAGTATAGGTAAAGGCAGAGATTCAAACCCTTGTTTATTCTCATGTGCTAAATCATCAAAAAGTTATTCATGCCATAAGATGGCTAGATTATGTGTGTTTCTGCCTATCACTTTTAGAGAGAATTTTAGAGAGAGTTCTGTGACTGGATTTTTATGCACTTCTATAAAGGTACAAAATTTAACACCACCACCATGGCTGCTTCATTGCATGGACTAGGGGGTTGTAGGGGTTGCAGCACTATTTTGTGAGCAAGCAGCCTATCCTTTTGTGTTTGCTATAGGCACATGACCAATATCAAAAAAGGAAAAAGCTACTATTGCAACTCTTGCAGGTCTTGAAAATTCCTTGCCAACAGGTCTCCTTGTGTTCAGATGACCTGTCACCATGAGAAATGAAGCAGTAGCCAGGATTCTTCATATTCGTAGATTAACTGTTCTACCTCATCAAAGCATTGACAGATGCTACTACTGGGATCCAAATCCACAGCCCATTCAGTGATGCCTTGTCCAACAGCTCAACTAATGCATTCTTCACCCCATTTCAATGGCTGTTGTGTAGAAGGAGGCTGTACTGTTTTTGTAGGAAAATTCATAATACGTGACAATTTTAGACTCTTTCCATGACAATGATTAATCAGCACTAGAAATGTATATTATATCAGATTCATAACTTAGTCTAGCAACTACTGCCAGAAGTTTATCTGCCAGCTGTAGCAATTTAAATTAAATTCCCTTGATTTGACCTCTCTCTTTACAATTTATTCCACACTAAAAAAGGGCATCTAATTCATTCATGTCTTAGCTGATTTTCAAGCTTATTAAATGAAGAACACATTTCAAATGAGAAATACTTGCAGTAGGATTAGGAGACATCTTCTGCATTAGCTTTGGCTTTTTCTTTAAAAGAAATAAAGCTATAGCTACTTATAGTTTCTATTTTTGACATATCATGTCCTGTTGGATGAAACCATGTCCCTTCATTGAAAAGTAAAGCTGTGTTAAACACATTAAATGTAAGAACATTTCAATTAATTTTCAGACTAAAGGACGAAGTAACCTCTCTCATATTTCATTTGTATTAGTACAGCTGGATAGATTTTAAAAAAAATAATGGCAGGAGGACTCAAACTAACATGAGGTTTATTTATGTATAACATTAAAATTGTACACAAATTAAAATGGTTGGAGTAACAAAAATATTTTGGCCTGGCACTAAGAACATTGTAACCTACATGCCCGGAGAGACTCAGCAGAAAAGAGTTCACAATGAGGGCAGCACTACCAAAAAATCCCAGTGCTTTGTTGTCCCATACTGGCTGAAAACCTGTTGCTTATGGTAGGAGGTCACACCGGAGTAGGCCTATTGAATCAGCAGGGATTTTGTGAGTCAGCTCCTCCATATGAGATTCAAATGTGCCAAGTCTAGTAGTAACATACTTTAGTGAAGTAAGTTTCCACAAATCTCTGTAGCAGGCCATGTCATGTGTATTCAGGGCTTTAAAGGAGGAGAAGACAACAGAGGGGTCAGAAAGAGCAAGCAAAATGGAGGGGGAAAGGAGAAGAGAATAAGCTTGCAAATTGCTGAGGAACCAAAGCTCTATTTCAACATGGGAAAGTAAGGTCTGACTTGCAACAGTTTGCTTTGCAACTGTCATTGGGGAACTAATTAAATTGTTAGTGTGGTCTGGTGCTAAACACGAGCTAATCTGTAGGCACAACCCAAGGAAGCCTTGGAACTTTGGGAGGAAGGAAAGGTTCCTAAACATATCTCGCTTAGTTCAGGCTCCACTGTGAACCTGAACTACATCTTAGGAAAGAGTCTCTTTTTATCCTCTCTGTAAGCCTTCCTGTAGCTGGGTTCTTGTAAATGACCCTAGTGCTACTCTATGGTTCTATAGTCACATGGGTTGGAGATAGCACATCATGAGAGTCAACTCAGACATATCTCTTTTTTTCAAAAAAAAATATTAAAGCACTTTTGAAGAATAAAGAATAACTTTAGAAAGAAATTATATTTTTTTCAGGTAGGGATGGAAAAGAAACTTAATTAGGTACACATTTTCCTGCAGAACTCACAATTTTGCACCTTATAAGATTAACAGTGGGACTGAGTACTTCTTGCACCAGATAGCTGTATAGATATAGAACTCTGTACATTGATTTTTAGGGCCAACAATTTATTTCAGAGAAAGATGCACACAAAACTATGGGTACATTTGAAAAGCTGGAATAGCTAAAAAGACGTACAGTGGTGCCTCAACTTACGAACTTAATCCATTCCAGAAGATGGTCGTAACTCGAAATGGTCATAAGTCGAAGCACCATTTCCCATAGGAATGCATTGAAATGCGATTAATCCGTTTCAGCCATTTTTTGGTCGTATCTCAAGGCGCCGGTCGCAAGTCGAAGCATTAGTTCCCATAGGAACTAATGGAAAAGCGGTTAATCCATCCACTACCACTAGGGGGAGACTTTTTTTATTAAGCACAAAAAGAGAGAGGATAGAGAGAGAGAAGACAATGGGGGCAGAGATTTTGGAGTCTAAAACACATTTTAAACCCACACCTTTTAAACCCACACCTTTTAAACCCACACATTTTAAACCCACACATTTTACACCAACACATTTTAAACCAACACCTTGTAGCGTTCACCCTTTTTATGTTAAATAGTCATGCATTATTCATGTTGCAGGCTAATGTTGCTAAGAGGCGGAGCCGAGAGATATGTAAAAGAGGCGGAGTCAGAAAGTCAGAGTGAGAGAGAGTGGAGAGATAGAGTGTGGTATTTGGGAGATCTGAGGTGTGATTAGAGTGAAGAGTGAATAAGAACTGTATAACAAACAGAAGGTTGAGATTGATGATAATAGAAGTTACCTATGATTAATAATCAAACATCTGTAATCAATAAACAAGTTTTATTTAAAAGACAGTGAAGTTTGGACCTTCATCTTCATCCTTCCATAATTAATGTTGATTTAGTGATCAACTGGTGGCAGCGGGGTAAAAAGGAGTAGTAGTTTGCCCTCGTGTGCTCTGTGTTTGGGGAGTCAGGCAGGGGCCTCGAGGTGCGAATGCCACACACCTTTTAAAACAAACACCTTTTAAAACAAAAGAGAGATCACTTAGCTTTTGGTGTCTTCTGGAGGACATCACGGTGACATCTCCGTCAGGGGTCTCCTTAGGTACAGTAGAGGTGACTTCTGGCTGGAGGACAGGCAGGTGAGTGGTGAGATGGTCATCATTGGGAGGTAGAGGTCCCCTCCTTTGGGTCATCTTCTTCAGGGGTTTCCTGTTGCTGTCTCTTGGCTGCAGGCTCCATGAAAAATCTGTCCAATGTCACCTGCTTCGTCCTGCGCTGCAGAATCTTTCTGAAATGGCTGACCACGTTGTCGTTCATCATGTCCAAAACTCTGCCTGTCACAGTCCTGTTTGGGTGGTGCCTCTCAAAGAAGTCCTGGCACTTGTTCCATTTCTTGCAGATGGATCTTATCTCCTCACTGCTAACCTGCGCCCCCTCTTCCTCAGTGGAAAGCTCCTCCACAAGAGCCTTCTGCTGCTCAGTTTGCAGTTCTGCACGTTCTTCTGTGGTCAACTCATCTTCGTGGTTTTCAACCAGCTCCTCTACATCCTCCTCATTGACATCCAGACCCATGCCTTCACCCATGGAGACAATGTCCCTCACCACCTGTGCATCAGTCACCTCAGTGCCATTGTCTGTGGCACATTCTGGCCACAGTTTCCTCCAGGCTGAGTTCAAGGTCCAAGTTGTGACATCTTGCCAGGCCTTGTCAATGAGTCTGACACAGTGGAGGACATTGAAATGTGTCTTCCAGAACTCTTTCAGGGTCAAGGACGGCTCCTCGGTGATATTGAAACACCTGGTGAAGAGCACCTTTGTGTAGAGGTGTTGTGTTGGGGGGGGAGGAACTTGACCTTGATGAAGTCATACTCGTCATCAATATCATCCACCAAGGTTGGGGGTGTGTGCCGGGGTGTTGTCCATCAGCAGAAGGCACCTTTCAGGAAGCTGGTTGTCAGACAGATATTTTTTGACAGTGGGTGCAAACACTTCATAGAGCCATTCCAGAAACAGCTGTCTTGTCATCCAAGCTCTTGCGTTGGCCCTCTACATGACAGGCTGTGTGGCCTTGTTAACTTTCTCTCGATGGAATGGGTGAGGAGTCTGGGAGTGGTACACCAGCAGAGGCTTGATCTTCAGATTGCCGGTGGCGTTGGCACACAGCAAAAGGGTCAATCTGTCCTTCATGGATTTGTGGCCCGGCATTTTCTGTTCCTCCTGAGTGATGAAGGTTCTTCTGGGCATCTTCTTCCAGAAGAGCCCTGTCTCATCACAGTTGAAGACTTGCTGGGGGAGGTAGTCTTCTTCCTTGATGAATTTGACAAAGTCCAACTTGAAGGCTTCTGCAGCAGCATGGTCAGAACTTGCAGCCTCCCCATGTCTTATCATGCTGTGGATGCCACTTCTCTTTTGGAACTTTTGAAACCACCCCCTGCTGGCTTTGAATTCTTCTTGAGGTGCACTTCTGGAGGGGTTTCTTTCCATTAAATCACTGTGCAGCTTCTTGGCTTTCTCACAAATCATGGTTTCACTGATGCTTTCCCCTTTCAGCTGTTTCTCATTCATCCACACCAGTAAAGGTCTTTCCACCTCTTCAATCAGGGGTGTCCTTTTCTTTGTTATGATTGTGACTCCTTTTGCCACATCAATTTCTTTCAAGACATCTTTCTTCTTCAATATGATGGAGATGGTTGACTTTGGCATCTTGTATTCAGAGGCCAGTTGAGTCACACACATGCCATGCTCATGCTTTTTGATGATGTCCTTCTTCACTTCAATGGAGATGATCTTCTTCTTCCCTTTGCTCTGCTCTTTCTTTGGAGCCATGAGTACTGTTCAGCACACCACACACCACACAGTAGTACTGTACAGTCCACAAACCCTAGGAGCCACAAAATACAAAAAACCCCCACAAAAAACCATTCCAGCAACCATTCCAGCAAACAGACCCCTCAGACAAAGGTTTGTGCTTTTAAGCACAAAAAGAGAGCGTCTAAAACACATTTTAAACCCACACCTTTTAAACCAAACACCTTTTAAAACAAAAGAGAGGTCACAGTACACAAACCCTAGCAGGGACTAAAAATGCTACAACTACACACTGCAAGACCCATCAGAGCACAGAAACATAACCCCCTCAGCCCAAACCCACGCTGCAAAAACCCTGTACATACAGTACTCACCCAGAACAGGCAGTCTCTCTGTTTTAAAAAAGAAAGTCAAAAAGCAAAAAGCAAAAATCCAAAAAGCTAAAATTTTAAAAAACAAAAATGCCAAAAAATACAGTACAGTACAGTACAGTACAGTACCAGGCAGTACACCAGGCAGTCTGAAGTCTCTCTCCGAACCCACACTCTCTAACCGCTGCGGTAAAAGAGCTACAGAGAAGCAGCCTCTTCGCTGACCAACGGTTAACTGAAAGGAGTTCAAATTCCCCGCCTTCCCTGCCTTTTTCCCCCCGATCATAACTTGAAGCTCCGGTCGCAAGTCGAAGCAAAATTTTGCAGCTGGAGCTCATCGTAACTCAAAATGGTCATAAATCGGGACGTTCGTAAGTTGAGGCACCACTGTACATTTGAAAAATATACACAAACAGGCTTCAGTCTCTGAAAAAGTATTAGAAAAATGAATACAAAATGCCTACACTTTGAAAAAAAAATCCAAAAATGCACACATTTCTGTGTGGGAAATGGGAAAAAATGCAATCAGATATTGAACTAAGATAAAAGTCAAATTCAGGTGAGATTCTGAACAACACAAGAATTTTTACATCCCCATTTTCAGGGTAGCTATGGAGCATCTTTAAAATTGGTTAGACAACTTTCATAGCTCCCTTGTTTGTTAAGCTAGAAAATAGCTCCTTGGGAATTTTCCAAGCCCCTCAAGAAATTTCAGTTCTGCTTCAAGATACAAATGGCCCCCATGAATCAATCAATTGGGCTTTCACAATTTGTATATGGTATAATTGTGCAAAACTATTGTTCGTGCACTAAACTAGAGTCTTTTCCCTCTGTGAAGCAACTGCACACACACGTATACACAGATCTGGTACAATAAGAAAAGCTGATTGGTCACAAAGATACAAACAGCTCACCCAGTGCTATGATTTTGACTAGTTCACGCAACAAGGCAACTGTTGTCACATTGTAGCTCACTTGTAATTAGAGTTATCAAGATACAGTTGTTGTAATGGCAAGCACAATCCCATTACAAATGGCATTTTAAAATTCAAAGTGACTATACAGTATAATCTAATAGGCCAATTGAACTTTAGGCTCAAATTTTACTTCTTTGTTTTGAAATCTGTAGAGCCCCTGTTCAAGTAAAAAAATGCTGCACACAATCCACACAAAAAATGCCCTGGTTAAAGACATCAATTTTACCTTCTCCACTTCAAGATCATAACAGCTTTAGAAAGTGGGGAAGCAAACAGGAGCAAAAGCCAGGTCAACAATCCAAAGAAACATGAACTTGAATGTGAACTTTAGTTGAAGCTCAAGAGTTGGCATCAAATGGAGGCCATTTGGATAAGAGGACAGAGGGGGCAAAAGGCAGAAGTGAGCAAAGAGAGGAAAATTAAAGTAAAATCTGGGATCTTTGGGTAGAATTGGAATAGAAGCAACTGCTATAACAAGAAAATCTTCAGAACTACATGGTGAACATGTTTGACAAATGAGCATTGTCTAGGGGGGCGGGGTAGAAATCTAAAAATAAATAAATAAATAAAAAATAAATAAATGTTGGAAGCTGTCACATGACCTCTTCTAGCAAATCAGAGACCAAGACATACAATACTCCTAAGTTTTCTTTTTCTTTTTCTTCCACCCCCACCTTTTTGTGTGTGGATTATGATTTACAGGTGTGCTTCCAGTTTTGGCAAACAGGTACCTTCCAGGTCAACCTCATTTCTGGAATTAATTGCTGAGATTTGCATATTGCAGCACTAATATGGTAGCAACACTCAGGAGCAGTTTAGACTTTTTATCAGCTTGCCTGTGGATTTCAGTTGCCTGGGATGGAATAAATAGCGTTAACAGTTAATTTTCTGCTGGGAAGTTACTGCATTGTTGTGTGAAAGGCAACATTTGAAACCTTCATCAAGTCAACAAGGCATTAATTATTAAGATTACTGCATTACCAATTCTGTGGTAGCTCTGACAAGGGAAAGAAATGCTAAAGGTGGAATAAATAATGAGAGTCACCACATCTTAAAGAGACTGGAGCATAAACAAAGTCTGTTTTAGCTCTGAAACATAACAATTTGAATAGACAGGCTACAAAACTGATCTTGTCAAGTTTTGTCATTGGAAAATAATCAGCCATTCACTTTTTAAAACATAAATTATATATGATGGTGAGAATATATGTAACTTGCAAACATATATCTTTTCTAACTTGATATGCTCTGCTATGGTGTAATGTAGCTAGCCCTTTCAAGGTCAAAGTGCAAGCTGTTTCTGATTAACTGAACCGAGGATGTCATCAGATATTCACCTCAGGGCAGACTTCCTGGTTCTCACTGAAGCCATTCAGTCATTATCTTAGAGCAGCCATTCTCAGTGGGGTCCATGGCACATTTGAAGAGGGCCACCAACTGGAAGTAATTCTTCCCACACCACCTTATAAGGTTTGTTTTGCAACTTATTTCTTTCATATTGTGTTGATGGTAAAGGTAAAGGTTCCCCTTGACAATTTTTGTCCAGTCGTGTTTGACTCTAGGGGGCGGTGCTCATCCCCGTTTCCAAGCCATAGAGCCAACGTTTGTCCGAAGACAATCTTCCGTGGTCACATGGCCAGTGCGACTTAGACACGGAACGCTGTTACCTTCCCACTGAGGTGGTCCCTATTTATCTACTCGCATTTGCATGCTTTCGAACCGCTAGGTTGGCGGGAGCTGGGACAAGCGACGGGAGCTCACTCCGTCACATGGATTCGATCTCACAGCTGAAGATCTACAGATCTTACAGCACAGAGGCTTCTGCGGTTTAACCTGCAGCGCCACCACGATGATGATGACCATGGCCAAAAAAAGGTCTTAGATTGTGAAGCCCACACACATTGGAAGAGTGCACCTGCTCTGCCCTCTCCATCACCATTTTCAACCTGTGAAAGAGATGATCTGAAGAGGCAGAGGTACTTTATTGGGCTAGACTCTCCCTATGAACCAATACCCTGACTTTTGAGATTTGGCCTGCGCACAGAGGCTACTTGGGAAAGAGCAGACTATTCCGTTGCTTTCACATGTTGAAAATGATGATGAAAAGAGCAAGAATAGAGCACTGCCATCTACGTGTGCAAGACATATCCTCAGATAACAGCTGTACAGAGGTAGAATCCAGTTTTAATTCTCACAGGATTGGAAAGGAAGAACTGATAGAACTAGTTTCATACCTCTGACATAAAAAATTAGAGTGGTTCTCTCCAATGCTCAGGACAGGACCCTGAAAAACTCTTGAGATTGAGCATGTACGTATTTTGTACAGGATTCATGTGTGTGTGCATACACATGCACACTCACTTGCATACACACATCTACCTAGGAAAGAGGGAGTGAAAAAGAAACAAATGGATGGATCAACACATGCTTGTGACTTTGGACTCTCCTTAGGACTGCCTCATGAAGATTACTTCAGCATCACAATTCACCATAACATCTTTGATACTTTGGCAGACATATTCATAGCAATCCCATCAATGGCAGTAGTCTCTCACTTACGGTTAAAAGAGATGTACATGATTTTTGCATTTGTCACCAGCATTGGAGAGAAGTTGGATAGCATCAAGACCATGAGGGGAGGGGTCATGAGGGAGGACTTTGTCTCATTCTTTCCCCTCTCCTATTCTTAATAAAATACTGGCTGGGAAGCTGCTGTTTACCTATCAAAGGAATCTTCCAACAGAGCAAGCTTCTCTTGTAGCCAATAGCAGCATGTTTGGTATCTGGATCTCAACTAGGAAGCATTAAACTTTATTTTCCCTTAGCTCCCCCTCCCCATTTGACCTTGGACATACTTCCCCAAAGTTGCTATTTACATAACAAAAGTGGTAATTGCACACACAATTAGTGTCATATCTCATTTGGCTCTTAGAGTGTCAAAATATCAGTAATTATCATACTCTGCCACAGTACACAAATTGAAGCAACAAGCAGGACCTGTTCAGATGCTCTGCAGTTCTTCACATGAAGCTTTACTGATGCATGCAGTTTTCTGGAGAGAATACCAACTAACTCTAGAAGAAAAGCATACAATTGTCTCAGGGATTTTTGTGTGTGCTATTTAAAATGAGCTGCTTTGGTCATGCAGAAATGTAATAGTCAAGGATTCCTCCAAGTACTGGAATGCCAGCTTGTATGTTATTTCCTCTATGCATCTGCTTTGCAATTATTTGCATACAGTTGTAGAAGCCATTGGAATACATTCCAGAAGATTGAGCTTTGCCATTTAGTTCATTACCTTAATATGTATTTTGTAAGATGGTAGAAGGATAGGATTTAAACCTTGTTCTGAAAAATGCCTATAAAAGTGCAACATTCCCATCAGTGCTATTGTCCTGTATACATGAGAATAAGCAACACTGAACACACATCAAGGCTTACATTTGAATTAATGTATCCAAGGTTGTTTGATTGTTTGATTATCTAGATCAGTGGTTTCCAACCTTGGGTCCCCAGATGTTCTTGGACTACAAACCTCAGAAATGCTGGCCATCACAGCTCATTGCGAAGGCTTCTGGGAGTTTTAGTCCAAGAAATCTGGGGATTTCCCAGATTGGGAACCACTGATCTAGATAATGAATTAAGACAAGGCAATAGAAGTATTATCATACAACACATGAAATGAGGAAAACTATAATACTTTGGCCACATAATGAGACACAAAAAGTATAGATTGTTATAGCTGATAATTCAAGGTCAAATAAATGGGCTAGAAGGATGATAATTTCTTGGCTGAAGAAAAATCTTCGAAGATAATAATTTGGGTGGAACACATAATCAGAGCTACCACATTAAAAATTAGAGTAGTCATGATGCTGTACAACTTCCAGTAGAAGAGGAATAAGAAAAAGAAGAAATTTTTCCATTAGTATCCTTTTGCTTTTACTCACTTCTTTTCAGCATGTCACTTGAACTGGTGTTTAAGTCTTCTCAGAACTTGAGCTTCATTAAAAATAGAAAACCTGCAGCTGAAGGTGAAAACATTATCTGCAATTACAAATCTCTCTTTTCCCCAGAGACAGAAGGGGACAAAGTCAACCTAATTTTATTTCATTGAAGTGTACAACTATAGAGGGCAAACTTAATTAGGAAAAAAAACATGCACTAATTTTATGGCTAACATTGTGTTTTGGTGCTCATCTCCCACCACCTCATTTCTGGTTGATTTTCAAGCTACAGTACTATTTGACCACATAATGTTCAAATAGTCAAGCTGATTACTTTTTCATTTTCTGTGATCACATGAGGGAATCCTCCTAAAAATTAAATCTGTCCAGGTTGATATTAGACATGGGGATGACTCACCATTTTGGTGAGTTGTCCCGCTTCATGAGTTGTCAAAAGTTGACGACTCACGAAGCACAAAGTTGCTCCCATGAAGTGACAAATAAAGAAGTTATTTGTTGATTTGTGGGGGGTTATTAAAAACACACACACACACCCCCGCTGCCACCCCCCCACTGCCACCCCCCCACCGCCGCGCTGCCACCCCCCCGACACCCCCTTACTGTAACTGTCGCCGCCGAAGTCTCCATCTGGCCTCCGCAGCCACGGCATATAAAAAAAGAGACTGGCTGCCCTTTGCAAAGATTGCAGCTGTGGCTTCATTTAGGGTAGGGAAGCTGCAGCTGCCATCTTTGCAAAGGGCAGCCTGGATTCCCTTAAGGCAGGTGACAGCGATTACAGTAAGGAGGTGTCGGTGGGGGGGCTAAGGTAGGGAGAGGAAGGGGGTGGGAGTAGACTGTGGGGTGGGTGGCTGTGGGGGTGGGTGGCTGCCTATCGGCCGCGGATCAGCTGATTGGCGGCCTGTTAGCAGAATGTTTTTTTTTATTTATTTATACGAAGGGACAAATAAAATGGGGAAATATTTGTCCCTTCGTATTTGTTGGGGGGTCTCTTTTTCATCAAAAAAGTCAATTCATTTTTATATTCGTCCCCATCTCTGGTTGATATTGATACAGTTGATACAGTGCCGGGGGGGGGATGAAGTGCTGGGGCCCTCCCCGGACCTCGGGTTGCCAATGAGAGGGGACTTACAGGCCCAGGGGATGGTTGTATCAAGCGCCGGCCAGCGACATGCTGTCTGAGGCACTGCGCAACAATGGGACGTGGGACTCACCCGTATGGGGGAGTGTCCTGTGAGACCTTCGGCCTCAAACCTGATCCGCACTACCGCAGGCCCTGGTTGGGGAATACCAGGTATAATTACCTGTTCAATAAAGTGGCCCAGTTTAACCCATCACCTGTGTCTTGCTGGGTCTTGCTGGGGTGGGGGAGCAATGACATTCCTAATCATTTTGTCTGGTAGCAAAAGTTGGACAATGAAGAAAGCTGAAAGGAAAAACATTCATTTATTTGAAATGTGGGGTTGGAGGATAGTTCTACAGACACCAGAGATTGCCAATAAGATAAATGAGTAGGTTTTCAAGGAAATCCAACTTGAATTCTCACTAGAAGCTAAAATGACTAAACTGAGGCTATTATAGTTTGGACATATCATTAGAAGACAAAACTCACTAGAAAAGACAATAATGCTAGAAAAAGTGGAAGGTAGTGGGAGAAGTCCAAGACAAGAGAGGGATTAATTTTAAAAAGGTAACCATGCCCCTTAGTCTGCAACATCTGAGAAGAACTCTTAATGATAGGGCTTTTCCGAGGTCATTAATTCATAAGTTCTTTATGTTGGAGGTGACTTAATGGCATATAAGAACAATTTCTTATGTAGTAGTAGGGATTTCAAATTTCTGGTCAGCTGATATCATTTCAACTGATGTTGATTTGCCTTCCAAATATATTGGAAGACTGTTCACAGTCTTAGATAGCTAGCATGTTTTGGCAGATATCTGGAGATACAAAAGCCTTATTCGGCCATTACATTTGTAACCGTGGAGAAGGCTAAAAGAGGAGTGAGTATGGGGCATACACATAAACAGGAATTTCTAGGATGTTGAAGAAGAAGTGACATTGGAATTAGCTCTGCATTATTCCAAAGGCAAATGTTGCTCCTTGGAATGTTACATCTTCATGCATTCTAATATCTATTTTATGAAAATAAACTTTATTGTAGAAGAAAAAAAATTGTGGAACAGCAGCCAGATTTCTTTTGTGACTTCTCAATGGGGCCTTTATCTTATTTTCTTAAAGTGTTTCAAGTTGCCTATCAATAAGATCTCTTGATGTCCTTGCAAATATAATTATTCTTTATGTTTTGCAATTTAGCATGTTTGCTTCTCTCCACTTTTTAATAGCAAGGCAGAGGAAAACAGTTGATTTCCTGACAGGAAAGGGCATATTGATGGATGGTTCACAAACTGTAAGTCAATCAGTCTTTCTTTCTCTCAGTACAAGACTTACATATTTTCTCTGAAAGTGTGGCATTATGCTTTTTGGGGATGCAAGAGGCACATACCTGACACACTTGCCATGAATGCATCCACAAATAAGACACAGGAAAGGACTTCAAGAAGAGAGTCTGAGATTGGACCCAAGCCCTATACAGCTTGGGTCGAAGTTACCTGAAGAACCATATCTCCCCATATGAGCCTTTGCAGTATTTAAGATCATCAGAGGAGATCCTCCTCTTGGTCCCATTGCCAGCACAGGTACAGGCGATGGAGATATGGAAGAGGGCCTTCTCTGTGGCAGCTTCCAGGTTATGGAATTCTCTCCCTCGGGAGATCAGGCTGGCCCCCTCCCTTTTATCTTTCCACTGACAACTGAAGACACATCTTTTCAGGCAGGCTTTTAACAATTATGATTGAGTCCCAGAATGCTTTTTTAAAGATAAGATAGTTTTTGATATTTACTTGCTTTTAATTCTTCAAATGTATTTTAATTAGCATACAGTTTAGTTGTTTTTTAATGTTTAACTTATTATGTCTTTAATACTTTCTTTAATATTCTGAGCCAACTTGGGTCCTCTTATAAGGAGAAAGGAAGCCTATAAATAAAACAAATAAGTATATAATAAATAAATAATATCCATCTTAGGATAACAAGGGAAGAAGCAGCAGTCACAACTGCTCTACAAAGAAGTACAGTAACTGAATATACCTTTCGAAAAGTTTTAATGTAACTATCTTTGCCTCGGGAATTCAGTCCCAAGATGGAGACTGTGGGTGTGCATGCCTGATGGCATCAGAATGGTTTGCTTTCATGGGATTGATCTCCCTTAAAGAGCACCACTGCAGCTCTGTCCCTAAAAGTAATAGCACAGATCAGGGTCAGGCTGGAATGCATTTCTCTCTGCATCATGTGATTGCAGGGAAATCATTCACACCAGACCACTCCACAAGCAGTCCAAATTGTGATCTGTTCCTTTGTGTGATCTCAGACTGTAATTAGCATTTCAGTCCCATTTTTGTATCAGCCAAAACCCTATTGCTGGCACATCTCAAATGCTGTACCTTTTGGTAGCAAATTGTTGCAAATTACAAAGTCTGTGTAGACATTATTTGATCCTACACACAAAGTTAGGTTGACTTTGAAACTTGTAAGAATTCATTCCCCTTCACGGATTGCTGCCTTGTCATGGCGAAGGGGCTTGAGTAATTCAGAGAAGCTATGGGATATGCCGTGCAGGGACACCCAAGATGGACAGGTCATAGTGGAGAGTTCTGACTAAACACGATCCACCTGGAGCAGGAACTGGCAAGCCACTCCAGTATCTTTGCCAAGAAAACTCCATGGACAGAAACAAAAGGCTAAAAGATATGACACTGGAAGATGAGCCCCTCAGGTCGGAAGGTGTCCAACATGCTACTGAGGAAGAGCGGAGGACAAGGACAAGTAGCTCCAGAGCTAATGAAGTGGTTGGGCCAAAGCCGAAAGGACGCTCAGCTGCGGACGTGCGTGGAAGTGAAAGGAAAGTCCGATGCTGCAAAGAAAAATACTGCATAGGAACCTGGAATGTAAGATCTATGAACCTTAGTAAGCTGGATGTGGTCAAACAGAAGATGGCAAGAATAAACATTGACATCCTGGGCGTCAGTGAACTAAAATGGACGGGAATGGGCGAAATCAATTCAGACGATTATCATATCTACTATTGTGGGCAACAATCCCGTAGAAGAAATGGAGTAGCTCTCATAGTCAACAAAAGAGTGGGGAAAGCTGTACTGGGATACAATCTCAAAAATGATAGAATGATTTCAATACGAATCCAAGGCAGACCTTTCAACATCACAGTAATCCAAGTTTATGCACCAACCACCAATGCTGAAGAGGCTGAAATTGACCAATTCTATGAAGACTTACAACACCTTCTCGAACTGACACCAAAGAAAGATGTTCTTGTCATTATAGGGGACTAGAATGCTAAAGTAGGGAGTCAAGAGATAAAAGGAACAACAGGTAAGTTTGGCCTTGGAGTTCAAAATGAAGCAGGGCAAAGCCTAATAGACTTTTGTCAAGAGAACAACCTGGTCATCAGAAACACTCTTTTCAAACAACAGAAGAGGAGACTCTACACATGGACATCACCAGATGGGCAATACCGAAATCAGATTGATTATATTCTCTGCAGCCAAAGATGGAGAAGCTCTATACAGTCAGCAAAAACAAGACCTGGAGCTGATTGTGGCTCTGATCATCAGCTTCTTATAGCAAAACTCAAGCTTAAACTGAAGAAAGTAGGAAAAACCAGTGGGCTAGTCAGGTATAATCTAAACCAAATCCCTTATGAATACACAGTGGAAGTGAAGAACAGATTTAAGGAACTAGATTTGGTGGACAGAGTGCCTGAAGAATTATGGATGGAGGCTCGTAACATTGTACAGGAGGCAGCAACAAAAACTATCCCAAAGAAAAGGAAATGCAAGAAAGCCAAGTGGCTGTCCAACGAGGCCTTACAAATAGCAGAGAAGAGAAGGGAAACAAAATGCAAGGGAGATAGGGAAAGTTACAGAATATTGAATGCAGACTTCCAAAGAATAGCAAGGAGAGACAGGAGGGCCTTCTTAAATGAACAGTGCAAAGAAATAGAGGAAAATAATAGAAAGGGAAGAACCAGAGATCTGTTCAAGAAAATTGGAGATATCAAAGGAACATTTTGTGCAAAGATGGACATGATAAAGGACAAAAATGGTAGGGACCTCACAGAAGCAGAAGACATCAAGAAGAGGTGGCAAGAATACACAGAGGAATTATACCAGAAAGATCTGGATGTCCCGGACAACCCAGATAGTGTGGTTGCTGACCTTGAGCCAGACATCCTGGAGAGTGAAGTCAAGTGGGCCTTAGAAAGCATGGCTAACAACAAGGCCAGTGGAGGTGATGGCATTCCAGTTGAACTATTTAAAATCTTAAAAGATGACACTGTTAAGGTACTACACTCAATATGCCAGCAAGTTTGGAAACCTCAGCAGTGGCCAGAGGATTGGAAAAGATCAGTCTACATCCCAATCCCAAAGAAGGACAGTGCCAAAGAATGCTCCAACTACCGTATAATTGCACTCATTTCACACACTAGCAAGGTTATGCTCAAAATCCTACAAGGTAGGCTTCAGCAGTATGTGGACCGAGAACTCCCAGAAGTACAAGCTGGATTTCGAAGGGGCAGAGGAACTAGAGACCAAATTGCTAACATGCGCTGGATTATAGAGAAAGCCAGAGAGTTCCAGAAAAACATCTACTTTTGCTTCATTGACTATGCAAAAGCCTTTGACTGTGTGGACCACAACAAACTATGGCAAGTTCTTAAAGAAATGGGAGTGCCTGATCACCTTATCTATCTCCTGAGAAATCTGTATGTGGGACAGGAAGCAACAGTTAGAACTGGATATGGAACAACTGATTGGTTCAAAATTGGGAAAGGAGTACGACAAGGCCGTATATTGTCTCCCTGCTTATTTAACGTATATGTAGAATACATCATGCGAAAGGCAGGACTGGATGAATCCCAAGCCGGAATTAAGATTGCCGGAAGAAATATCACCAACCTCAGATATGCAGATGATACCACTCTGATGGCAGAAAATGAGGAGGAATTAAAGAACCTCTTAATGAGGCTGAAAGAGGAGAGCGCCAGAAATGGTCTGAAGCTCAACATCAAAAAAACTAAGATCATGGCCACTGGTCCCATCACCTCCTGGCAAATAGAAGGGGAAGATATGGAGGCAGTGACAGATTTTACTTTCTTGGGCTCCATGATCACTGCAGATGGTGACAGCAGCCACGAAATTAAAAGACACCTGCTTCTTGGGAGGAAAGCGATGACAAACCTAGACAGCATCTTAAAAAGCAGAGACATAACCTTGCCGACAAAGGTCCGCATAGTCAAAGCTATGGTTTTTCCAGTAGCGATGTATGGAAGTGAGAGCTGGAGCATAATGAAGGCTGACCGCCGAAGAATTGATGCTTTTGAACTGTGGTGCTGGAGGAGACTCTTGAGAGTCCCCTGGACTGCAAAGAGAACAAACCTATCTGTTCTGAAGGAAATCAACCCGGAGTGCTCACTGGAAGGACAGATCCTGAAGCTGAGGCTCCAATATTTTGGCCATCTCATGAGAAGAGAAGACTCCCTGGAAAAGACCCTGATGTTGGGAAAGTGTGAAGGCAAGAGGAAAAGGGGACGACAGAGGACGAGATGGTTGGACAGTGTCATCGAAACTACCAACATGAATTTGACCAAACTCTGGGAGGCAGTGGAAGACAGGAGGGCCTGGCGTGCTCTGGTCCATGGGGTCACAAAGAGTCGGACATGACTTAACGACTAAACAACAACAACAAGAATTCATTACCAAAAGTTACCCCATTTAAGTTATATGGGCTAATAGATTTGGGCCACTGTGTTTAAGAGCAGACCGCATAGCGGCAACAACATCAGACTTATTACTTTTACTCCCCTGCTTTCCTAGTCCCCCACAGGTAAGTTTTTTTTTGTAGTACCTAGGAGGACTGCTAAGCTTCCACATTTTTGGTTGGCCCTAATAAAAGTTTTACTTGCCTCTGGGTTTGGGTTTTGTATTGTACTTATTGTACTTTCTGCCAATATTTAGGGAACCAATAAAGAACTAAGGAAAGAAAAAACCCTGGAAATCATTCTCTTGTTACTTGTAGGAAAGATGTTGGTTCATATCTCAGTGTCTCCAGGGGGGGAAGCAAGAGGCTTGGCAAATGGTTTTGGAACACATATTATATAGCATTATTGAACTTAAGCAGGTGTGGATCTAGTCACTGCCTATGTGGGAGAACACAAGGAAACTATATAAACTGTTTCAGAAAAGAAGAATTCTAGAAACAAGAGCAGAAAAAAAAATCCCATTATAACAAAAGGATTTTCTGTAGTAACCCCATGCTTTAAATATGCTTAACATAAACTTATCTTACCAGATATTGCCAAAAGCTGTTTGACTCATTGATACTAGTTTTGATTTGGAACTGCAGCAACTGCTAATACAATGCTTTTAATTAAATCCACTGATTGTGACACTGTTCAGCACCTTGGAAAACCAAGGACTTTTCTTCTTTTGATAACCAGCTGTAAATATTAGCTTGGGCTTTTAATTCTACCTTTGATGGCTGACTGTTTAATCCTTTGGTTGCTATCATTGTCATCTCTCTATTTGACAAGCAATTTTCTATCAGATTTAAGTTGGCAAAGTGATGTCCATATGGTTAGCGTGATCTCTTTTAGCCTAGTTAAATCTGAATGCTTGCTTTTCAGCAACATTTCAGTGGCATGACATTTATTGTTGGTTTATTTTAAAAGTTTTTAGTGACCTTGATTTTTACTGCAGCAAAATCATACACAGAAATAATCACAGAAACATCCACACTCTAAAGTCATCTACATATTACACCAGTCTTTCAAAGAAATTGGAGCCTGCCTGTAGACATATCAATGGTCCCTCTTGAAAAAACTGGGCCATTTTGTTTTTAGAGATGGGCATGAACCTGAAAAATGTTTCTTCAATCCACGAGCCACAAACCACCACGAACCAACTGGAAAAACCAAATCAGTTTTCAGTTTGTGCCCGGTGGGGGCTGCCTGCTCTTGTGCTACTGCCGCTGCCACCGCTGCCACACTACCACCACCATCATTGCGCTACTGCCACCATTATCGTTGCACTGCCGCCGCCACGACAACAGCATGGCTTCCCCTTCAGGAGCCCAGAGCCACTGCCTCTGCTCATGTACCCAACCTCCAGCTGATCGCCGTGAGGGAAAATACTAGACTGAATAACCAAGCAATTAATTAATCAGAGCTGCATGGAACTGGGGATTGTCACTAGCCATCATCTTGTATTAAGTATAAGTTCTGACATCAGTTGTGGGTCTGTTTTTAATGGACCAAGCAAGCACAGCTGTGTGTGTGTATGTGTAATATCCAATCTTCTTCCTTTGTTTAAAATTTTATACTCACTGGTTGCCATTCGGAAAAGGATGACACATATGTTGCTCCTGACCATTATCAAACTACACCCCTCACTTAAAAGCCACTTTAATCATAGTATTGTCTGGCAGAGCTGGGGAAACTGCAAGAAGAGAAAAGGGGAAGTGTTAATGTTGTACTATTTGGTTGATATCATCAGCCTTGGCATGTGGTTTATCAGCTCAAACTTCTCCAGATCATGACATTTTGGAGTTGTGCTTTTTGCTGCCATCTTCTGGTGTGAATAGCTTCTTTAATATATCAGAAGAATTTGCTTCAGGAAACAATATATTTATAGGAGACATGTTAAATTAAGAGTCAAGGAACATAGTTGCAAGAATAATACTAATGGTGATTTAAGATGAAATGTTTACTAAAACCAGAAGGAGTAACATTTAAAACTGACATATAATCTACTTAGAATCAAGTGATTTTTGTTGATTGACTGGAGCTAAAAGTCACAGTACTGTAACACTTAACAAGACATGCCCTCTTGTGACTTACCCAAATTCAACCGTTATTCATTCATTGAAACCACTTTAAATTGTTTGGGGCAGTATTTTGTCTCTGTGAAGACACCAGTCTGTTCTTGAAAAATTAGTGGTGCCTTACAACCAACATCTAGTCCACTTCAGAATATTAAGTTTACATGTCCAAATGCTATTATGCATAACTTATGCCAGGCAGAAAGCTAGTTTGTCATGGAAAATGGTTTACCTTCTCCCTGACACATGGTCTTCTATGTAGGTGGACGTTCTATGGAGAAGCATGTGATCCCTGCCCACCTACAATCTGAAATGGTGTCGTCTCTAGATCGGCTTTTACATGGGCTTTCACAGGAAGCATTTGTCTTTTTTTGAACAATCAGCTATTTTGTGTTGGCTGTTTGTGCGTGCTATATTCTCTCATATTGTTTAGTTTTGTACAGAGATAATTTATGAAAATTACAAAGACAGTGGCAAGAAAAAATATGTGTGTTGACCAACTCTCAGCTGGACAAGAGCAATCTTGTCCAGCTGGCAATGAAACTTTTTCATCAAGGTGACTCATCGAATCAGGATGGCCTAAAATGAAGTATAAACAAAAAATTTAGTGTGGAATCTTTCCCCCTCTAGCCCTTCAGTAACCTGTTGTCAATTGATAATGTTTTTGATTAAATATGGACACCTGCTGGATATCATATTCAGTTTTCTCTCCAAGTCATATTTGTCAGTTGATAGTGAGAGAGAAAAGGAGATGAGAAAGCAAAATGAAGCATGCATATTACTGAAACCTTTTGTGCAGGTGTTCTGTGTTGTCCACTGGGAATAACAAACATAGTACTGTGCACCACAGCCGATTCATCCTGCAGAACAGATGGTGCATTCCTTTCTGTTGCTCATTCTCTCCATCATTTTATGACTCATTATGTCATAACTCGTGCCATAGCTTCTGGATTTAGCTTGGCTGTAGAAAACAGAGTCTTTCATTCTGCTTAAACGGTACAGCAAAATACACTCTGCCAAGGGAACAAATTGGTCTAGATCTCCAGCTTGTTGCAAATGGGCATAGATCCACTGAAGTCAACAGAACTATGTTGATTTACACAGTTGAAAATGTGGCCCAACAGTGATATGTCACTTGAGTGCAGACGGTTTCCAGCTGGGTTTTCTCCTAACTAGATAAAGAACATAAATCAGTGTTGACTGTTTTGAATATAACCATCAACAAGAACCTAAAGGCAGAAAAACTAAGTGCTTTTTCAGATAAAACGCAAAGCAGTGCATGCCTATTAAAGTACAAGGCAAACCTTAAAGAGTTTTTTAAAAAATAAACAATTAATTCTTCTACCCCTGTAGCCTTTCATTTAGTTATATGCCGTCAAGTTGGAACTAACTTATAGCTATCCTAAGAGAACTTGTAAGATAAGTGAGATATTTCGAAGTGGTTTTACCAGTTCCATAACCAGAAGGGACTCAATCCCAGGCCTCTGGAGTCCTAGTCCATCACTCTATCCATTACACAAGGGGTCCTCAACCCCAGTCCGCGGCCCAGTACCAGGCCGTGGCCTTGGCAGGACCGGGCTGCGAAGACAGATCTCCCGCCCCCCACATGAACTCCCCCATGCACGTCTACATGCACGCATGGCCCGCTCACCTGCACGCACGGGTGCCCCACCCATCTGCGCATGTGTGTGAGTGTGCCCCCCATGAGCACACCCCACCCATCAGCACATGCGCACGAGTGTGCCCCACTCACCCACGAGCACACCCTGCCCATCTGCATGAGCACATCCTGCCCACCTGCAATTGTGGGGGTGCCACCTCCCCACAGATCCCGCCTCCCCGGTCCGCGGTTTGGAAAAGGTTGGGGACCACTGCATTACACCACACTAGATGTCAGTACCACAATTACCCCTGGAAATGTAAACGCTGCAACTATAATAGTAATTACTTTTAGATTCTTTCATATCATAATGGGTGTGATGTATACATGTTTCTTGTAGCAGGCATCACTGGTGATCTTTCTGTGTATTTAACCCTGCTTTGTGAACTGTTTACTGGAGAAAGCAACCAGTTTGAAGAGGGCAATTTAATTAGAAACAAATTAGCAAAATAGAAGAATAGGAACATTTTCACACATCCCTGGCTGTAGCAACACAAGAACAGCAGGAAATAATCCAGGAGTCACTGATTGCCTTTCAATGTAGTTACTAATAATTAAAATTATCAAGCTCTGCAGAGGGATTTCATTTTTCTCATATCTAATCATAAGGTTTCTGCTTTATATATTTAACCCCAAGAGCACTTATCTGAGCCATCACTCAGTATCCCGATTCAACATAATTCCCCTTGGCATCCAAGTTAGTGGACCGAAAGCTAAATGCTTTTGACTTGATGTTCCAGATGTAGTATTTCAAGGTTCATTTACAGTTTAGTTTTATTCTCCTTAAAAGTAACCATAACTTTTATTCCATTTCTATTAATGCTATATTGCTGTTCAGAGTCTTTCCAAAATGCCAGTTGCAATCAATGGATCTTGGCTGACTTGAAATCAATGGGACGTAGTTACATTGTTATGTGGAATTGCCAGATCTCTGGGTGTTTCTTGAAATTTCAGGGAATGGCTGCTTCGCTGGGTCTCCAGGCAGAGAGACACATCTCAGGGCAGCGAGAACCTGAAGGGGCGGGGGGGGGGAATCAGATTTTTGTGTTTGAGGTGATTTTATACCTTGGTTGCTGATCTGCATTCTTTCCCACCTTATACCCAAGCTCACTAGCTCAGTGCAGCATCTGTAGATAACGTTGCATTTGTTCAACGTTGGCACACCAAGTCAAGAAGGAGAGAAAGGGACTGTAGGAGAGCCAGTATATTCATGGGTCCACCATGAACCATGGTGGCTGCTGGGAGCAATGACTCATGACCCTTGTTGCACAAGTAGAGAGATTGTGACAGACTCCAGCAACATTACAGAGTAAAGTCATGTCACATGTGTGTGTGTGTGTGGTGGAGGTGAGGCTACATGGGATGAGGGCCCTAGCAGGATTGGTGACAACCGCTAGCAGGCTGCTGAAAGATGTTTTTCTTTCCTAGCTCTCAGTTTCCATACTAATTAATTTGCTGAGTTTCACTTGGATTTCACCTCCCTTCCCAATCTTTCCCTGCCCCACCTCTGTGACATCACAAGGGCTCACTCTCTTGCCTCAGGTGTTGCTCCTAAAATCTCAGGGAACCAGATACCCTAATTATGTGTGTAGATGAACAAGAACCAGTGTGCTACAGTGCCTTGGAAAACACTAAGTTCTCCTTTGCTAGAGAATTTAAGCAGAAGCTGGAGAGGTATATGTTAATGATGCTGTAGATGCCAGATCCATTAACCAAGAAGGTATTGGACAAGTTGACTTAGAAGATCCCTTGCAGCTCTAAAATTCTATGATTTTATTCTAAATCCCAGTCACACAAATAGCCTCTTTTGATAATGTCAAAATTGAGAATTAAAGCTTGTTGTTTACTCTCGTTTTTACTAGTCTACGGCCATTCAGGATAAAAACTTGTTCCCCATTGGGCCCAATCTGAGATTCTGCAAATCCTCCACTTTGTTCTGAGGAATTAATTGAGGAGGTAGGCTATACAGTATACATTATTTTGGGCTATTGGAAGGAAAAATTGAATAAGCAAATATTATTGAATCAAATATCTGCTACTCTGCCATGGAGCCCCTCCGACCCGCGCGCCCCGCCCAGGGCCTTTGGCGGCGCTTACTCATGAGTAGACCCGCGCCTTCAGCGGTGCTTACTCATGAGTAGACCCACACCAGGGATGGGCAGGGAGCGCACCGGCTTCCCACGCCCAGCGGCGATCCGGAGCCGCCCCACCTCTCCTTCCTCCTCCTGCACCCCAGGAGTAAAAAAGTTCCCTAACCGCCTGCTCTAACCGCTGAGGCGAAAGAGCTACAAAGAAGCAGCCTCTTTGCCACCAATGGTTTGAATTTCCCGCCTTTTCCCCCTGCCTTTTTCTGTTCGTAAGTCAAAGCTCCGGACGCAAGTCAAAGCAAAATTTTGCGGCCAGAGCTGTTCATAAGTCAAATTGTTCGTAGGTCAGGGCGTTCGTAAGTCAAGGCACCACTGTATAAGATCCCTTTCATTCACCGATGATATGCGTACTTCCATGGCCTCAAGGGCCCTTGGGGCCAAAACATTATGAAAAGGAGTGGCCATAAAAGTCATCCAGTAGAGGCAATCACAAGATGCCATGTAGTATTTTTAATTTCATTGATGTTTTCATGATTTGCAGGAAATGTCTTTATGCACAACCAGCGCTCTTTCCCTTTGTGAAGCAAAACACACATGCTCAAGATAAAAAGTTAGTTAACTGATACCAAAACCACAAACAGCCAGTCCAACACTACTACTTTTAATAGTTCATGCTATGACACAACAGTTGTAACATTCTCCACATTGCACATTTATAGAAAACGTGCCCAGAATCCTGTGGGTGATTGACACATGCACATGTTAAGTTGGCTAACTTACTGTGGCAAATTGTTGTACATCCCCAGTTGCACAACATATGCACATCTAGTAATTTGACTGGTACCTTGTTAGTAGCAATATGCTGCAGCTAATTACACTTTTCCCTTGCATTGTACAAATTGGAGCAGCACAGTTTTGGTTATATACTTTCCCCCCAATAAATAAACAAATACATACTCCAATAAATAAATAAATAAATACGTACATACATACTCTGCTGATATTCATTTCCAGGAAGTGATTTGAGAAAGCTTACCTAAGGCTCTGCTGTTGGCAGTGTGGCTGCCCCCTGGCCTGATGGTGGTGACCCAGCCAGCCTCCTCTTATGTCATGGTGGCTCCACATGGTGGTCAGGGAGGGTGCTGGGGCATGCCAAGAGGCTGATGCAAGTCCAGGGGAGGGGCATGTGTGCTTGTGTTTGTGTGTGAATCAACTGTTTATGCTTTGTAGTTACCTTTTGGGGGGAATAAGAGTTATACATGGACTTTGAACTACACAGAGGTCTGGCACCTCTAAACCCCAGCATTGAAAGGAGAAGTGTACACAGTTTGACTCATGCTTGCATAAATCATCAGCAAGATCCTGGCCATTTTGTCTCATTTAAAGTGTGAGAATGACCCATGTCAAGATTTACATCCTAAGAAGAACCAGGAGTTCTCAGTATTGGTAACCAAATGGGGCATTACAGAGGCTTTTGAAATAAAGTGCAACTTAATATCCACCATATCCTGATTTCAATGGGGAGAAATATCAGAACACCACAGATGAGCTGGACATGTTGCTGGGAAAACCCTGTCCCCTTCACCTCCTGCCTCAGCTGTTAGGAAGTGGAAAGTTTTGAAAATGATAGATCATCTGCCACTTAACTCTTCCCCCTCCCATTTACAGCCCCCACTCCACTTGGGATTGTACTTCCCATACCCATCCTTTATTTTATGATAATTGTTGGAAAGGGTGGTGTAGGAAAAACAAGTGTGGCATAAAGTTTTCAAATATTCTCATAACTTATCGTGAAAGGCACTTTGAGATGCAAGGGAGAAGGGAAGGAATTACTAATAAGATGCAAACACCTTGAAAATGTGATTGGGATTAGATGAATACATTAGAATAATCATCATCCTAGACTACTTAGAAATTACTCTGTTTTTACTCAAGCCAAAAAAGCAGACACAGTCTTTTCTTCATAGTTGCCATACTATGTTATTTTTAGAGACAAGAACATTTACAAGTAGAGGCGTTACGTAATCGCATGAGAAGAAAAGGCAAGAAGAGGTATATCGTTTAGCCAAAACATATCTTTGTAGAAAGAAAGAATTCTATTTCAGATACTTTTAAAAAACAAAATCAGTGCACAAAGCCAAGAACAAGAGTAACCAACTCCCCACCTGCACCCCCTGAAGTGTAATCCTTCAGAGCTGCTTGCAGGAGGGAAGATATGGCATTTGTTAAGCATGGAATATTATTTCTCAGTAGAGCTAATATGATGCAGTGGGACAGCAGGCAAGAAGTGGAGCCACTTCAAAAATTGTAACTTCAGTGTGCAAGTTCATGCAGCATTTGCAAACAAGGAATCCAACATCTAGAGCAGCCATTCTCAGCCTTTTTTTCTTTCTTTTTTTTTTGGCCACATCCATAAACACAATATGAAAGAAATAAAGGCCAAATCAGGATTAAATAAGTCACATAATGAACTTGAAGTGGTGTGTGAAGAATTGTTTCCATCTGTGACTCCCTTCAAATGATCCAGGGATCCCCCCCCGGGGCCATATGGTTCCCATTGAGAATGGCTGATCTTGAAGAGTAAAGTGCTATTTGAAGGTGAGATGGAACTGCACAGTTAATGCCTTCCCTCTCAAAATATACATTTTCAAACACATTTTGCTTCATATATATTCCTCATATATATATTCTTCATATATCTTTTGGATAGCAATGTCCAGTTCACATTTTGGTAAGAGAGCTTTACATATCTTGAATCAACATTCAAATATCTTTTTCCATTAATATTTGAACTGCTCAGAATGTTGTGATGTAGTTCTTTGTACAATGAACAAAGTGGAGGTATTTATACATTATCTGTTTGGCTGTCTCTCGGGAATGCTTGATTTGCATCCTGCATGAAAGATTATGCATTGACCCCTCTGACAGATAAGATGACATCTGAAATCCCCCAACACTATGGTTCTATATGATGAATTATTGTTGCATGGATAATTGTCATATATTGTCATATTTTTACCATTCAGAAATACTAATCAATATAGGACAGAATTTCTTTATTTCTTTATTTTTAAAATATTTTTATCCCACCTTTCTCCTTAAAAAGGATTCAAGGTGGCTTACATAAAAGCTAAAAACAGCAAGTATACATTAAAAAAATTAAAGAAATATATTAAAAATGGTAACTAGTTTCAATACTAAAAATCCCATTAGCCTATGCAGAAAATGATTGCCACATGTACAGACCACTCCATGCTTCCTCCACTGATCTTCATCTTGCCAGATGTAGACCACAGTCTGCCCCATTTTAAAAAAGGAGGGGTTACCAGTAACCAATTTCTTTTTGCACAATTGGCATAAAAGGACAACAAACAAACAAAAGGTATTATGGGTAATGTCTTTTTGTCAGTTTCACGAAAACCAGTGTGTGTTTTAGCCTTTGGGATCCATTATGGCCCATGCTATCTCATCTCTGTGCTAAGCGGAGCTGAAATGCTAGCCCAAATGAGTTTATGATCAAAAAAAGATATCTCCCATTTGGCATGCCCCAACTGGAAAAGATTTTATAGCAGAAAATTGGGGAAGATCTTAGCATGGCTAATCCTGCATTCAGGATTCTCTTCCAAAGTGTATCTGAGTAATTTTTAAAATTTATTTTTACCTTGAGCTCTAGCAAATGCTTCACTTAAAGCTGAGTCTCTTTGCTTCTTCTTTTTCATCAAATCTTTTGGTTTGACAAAACATACAATTTGGGAACTTAATGTCCATTAACTCTGTTTTTCCTGCTTTGGAGTGGCTAGTGCTGCAGTATATGGCTGGCAACAGAATATAGATATGAACATGTGGTGATGGAGAGCAGAATGGTGATTCTAGATCCCACCTCCTACCATGCATTGTTGGAAATGGGTGCACAGGAAAATGAGTGTACAGGTCCTTAGATGTCTGGATTTTCTCTGCCCCTAGATTAGATGATCTTCAGGGTTACTTTCGACTCATCAGTTCTCTGAGTCTATGATTCTGTGGGCTAGAGTCTAAGAAGTATTTATTTATTATTAATGACTTGGATGGATGAGGGAGTGCAGGGAATACTTATCAAATTTGCAGATGACACAAAATGACACAAAATTGGGTGAAATAGCTCATACCTTGAAAGACAGGAACAAAATTCAAGAAGATCTTGATAGGCTTGAGCACTGGGCTGAAAACAACAGAATGAAATTTAACAGGAATTAGTGCAAAGTTCTACACCTAGGGGGGGATCAAATGCACAGTTACAAGATGGGGGATACTTGGCTCAGTAATATGAGTCAGAAGGATCTTGGAATTGTTGTAGATCAAAAGCTGAATATGAACCAACAGTGAAATGTGGCTGCAAAAAAAGTCAAATGCTATTTTAGGATGCATTAACAGGAACTATAGTCTTCAAATCCTGTGAGGTAGTAGTTCCCTTCTATTTTACACTGGTTAGGCCTAATCTAGAGTACTGTGTCCAGTTCTGGACACCACACTTTAAAAAGAATGCCAACAAACTGGAGCAAGTTCTGAGAAGGGCAACAAGGATGATGGGGGGAGGGGGGGTACTGGAAACCAAGCTGCATGAAGAAAGACTGAAAGAACTGGGTATGTTTAGCTTTCAGAAAAGAAGACTGAGGGGGACATGACAGCACTTTTCAAATACTTGAAAGATTGTCATAGAGAGGAGGGGCAGGCTCTGTTCTCGATCATCCCAGAGTGCAGGACATGTAATAATGGGCTCAAGTTATAGGAAGTGAGATTTAGGCTGAATATCAGAAAGAAAGAAAAACTTGTTAACTCTTAGAGCAGTATGACAGTGGAACCAATTACCTTCGGAGGTGGTGAGAGCTCCAATGCTGCAGACATTCAAGAGATAATTGGATGACCATTTGTCAGATCTGCTTTGATTTGGATTCCTGCATTGAGCAGGTAGTTGGACTCAATGGCCTTATAGGCCGCTTCAAACTCTATTATTCTATGATTCTAAGTATCCTTCCAAACTCTGGTCATACCATTTCCATCTTCTCTAATAATAATAATAATAATAATAATAATAATAATAATAATAATAATAATAATAATAATAATAATAATAATAATAATAATAATAATAATGTGCCCTTAAGTCAGTTCTGGCTTATGCCTACCACTTTCTGGGTTTTCTAGGTAGAGATTACTCAGAAGTGGTTTGCCATTCGCTTCTTCTGGTGGTACCCTGAGACTGTGCAGCTTGTCCAAGGCCAAACAGATTGGCTCTTCTCTTTGGAGACATAGTGAGGAATCGAGCTCCCAGCCTCTGGCTCTGCAGCCAGATACCTATATCATTGAGCTATCTGGCCAGCTTCTCTAACCATGTGGAAATAGTGAGAGTTACAGTTCAACACATCTACATAGATGTCAGTAAGTTTGAGGATGCTTTGTAAGATACTTGCCTTTGGAGCTAAAAGGGTGTGGGAATAGATTGCTAAATTTTATTTTATTGAATGCTCCCACATGAGATTGTCTGCTTCCTGATGTTCTTTATTTCATTTCCTTTAGGATTCTTTATATTCAAAAAATCTGCTTCTTCATTCTGTTTCACAGATTCAAGGATTCCAGATGACAGCTCATCACAGGCAAGCTGTTGTTTTAAGTGAAGGGAGATCAAGAGAGACATCACAAAATTGTAAGCAATCAAAACAGACAAAACACGCTTGTCTTCTCAGTGTGAATTTGGTGAGAGAGCTGAATTTGACTGGAATTGTTCTGATCAATGTGAATAACTGGAATGGCTACTCTCTCCCCTCAGCACAGGAGTCTGCATCTTGTGGTGCAATCCTTACCGTCCCTGCTAGGAAATAAGCACTGATGGCTTGAATAGCACTTACTCTCAGGCACGTTTTAGTGTATTGCTGGGAAAGCAATTGTGTGTATTCTACATCTGACAAAAAGATGCAAATGCTTAATTGCACCTGTTGGTCAGCAAGGATGGGGCATAGTTTTCCTACTAAGGATTACATTCCCTAAGAGCTAATCTATTAGAGACTGCCAGTGGGGGGAGAGGCTGAGCTCAAAGTGAGCAGGGCCACTGTGTTTTCTTTCCATCCCTCTCCATCCTCTATTATATCTCTTTCTACCTCCTTTTTTACTTCCTTTCCAACCATTTGGCTGCTGGGAAAGAGACATATTGGTTTTGCTGGAGAACTGAGCAAATCACGAGGTGCTGATCTGAATGCTTTTGAAATGATCATGAAGGCCAGGTTTGGCCTGAGGTCCACAGGTTGCTAACCTCTGCTATATAGCATTACTCATGCACAAAGACTGCTTGTGAATCAATTTATTATGTGCAGTCATGTAAAAAAGAAGAGAAATGGAGACAATATCAACATATTTTTCTTTTTTTTAAAAAAAAAAATTTCTTCTCAGGAAAACTGACTCCTAGTTTCATCCTTCTCAGACTTCTACCCACATAATACTCCTAAGGCAGCAAAATACTACTTTAATACTCTGTCACCTGTGTAAATATAAAAGATTTATTACTATTTACCTTTCCTAAATCAAAGCTGCTTTACTAGCAACAGTGCTTTATAGCCTTGGAATGGTTCTTTGTAAACTAAAATAATGGATATTCCCTCTTTGATTGCCAACTTTATGATAGCAAAATTGATTCGCGTGACACTTAGGGGGTGAAAAACAACAGAAAAGCAAAACAAAAGCAATTAAAAATGAATTTTCAGTGCCTGATGGCTTAAAAAACTCTGCTACCAATAGCAATAATACAAATGAACAGTTACAAAAGGGAAGTCTAATCTAATATACTCTCATGTTAGTGCCTCAGGCATACAGTGAATTTTCAGAGCAATATAACTGTGAGTTTTATGAACCTTCACTTTGTAACAAAATTAGCAGTTGCCTATTTCTTACTGTCCAGAAACTAAAGAAGGTGGATAAAGTCAATGTGCAGTTAACCCTTTATATTAAGAATGAGACCTATTGATAGCAATACAATACTCGCAGAGAAGCCCCAGTAACCCTGCATGATTAATGCGATAATAGGGTGAATCGATGTTGTATGAGTAGGTGGACAGACAGACAGTTTTGTGGTACTTCAGCAAATAATTGGAACACAAGGCAGCAGTCATTTTTTATTTATTTATTTATTTATTTATTTATTTATTTATTTATTTATTTATTTATTTATTTATTTATCCATCCATCCATCCATCCATCCATCCATCCATCCATCCCACCTTTGGGCCTTAAAAAGAACCCAAGGCAGCTTACATCATTAAAAAGTCAATATATAGACGCTAAAAACACTAGGTATACAAATATTTTAAAAATAATTAAACAAGTATTACATTAAAAACACTAATAAAATCAATACTAAAAGACATTTAAAGCAAGAGAACAATTATTCATTTAAAACTCCCTCTCAGACTGCCAGTTGTTAAGGGAAAGCCTGTCTGAAGAGAACGGTATTTGCATGCTTGCAGAAGGACAGCAATGATGGGGCCAGCCTAGCTTCCCATGGGAGGGATTTCCAGAGTCTGGGAGCAGCAACAGAGAAGGCCGTCTTCCGTATCCCCACCAAGCACATATGTGAGGATGGCAGGACCGAGAGATAGGCCTCTCCCAATGATCTTAAAGCCCGGGCAGGCTCATAGAGGGAGATATGGTATTTTAGATAGTTTGGACCCAAGCCGTTCAGGGCTTTATAGGTTAAGACCAGCACTTTGAATTGTGCCCAGAAACAGATCGGATCCATTTGGTTGCTGGATAGCTTTAGGAAGAGTCATAAAGTGTTCAGTAATGTAAATAAAATAAATAAATCTAATTTGTATGTGTGTCATAATTTTACCAAGTGTGCAGTACCAGATAGTATAATCTACATACCTTGTTTTGCTTTAATACGGCCCACACTATAAAACATAGCTGCAGTTATGTATACCAAATATTATACTGGTTTCCTTACCTGGAAGAAAAGAGAAAGCAGTACTCAAATAAATAAATGAACAAACAAAGAAACAAACAGCGCAAACATTTGTGAAATGCAGGAGCAATTAGAACAACCACAAAAGTTTATGTATTATGCCCTTGCCAGCTTCTTGGTAGTAAGAGGTGGCACCTGTGGCAAGCAAAGGGAGTAAAAGAGATGGGGAGTGTGGACAGCATAGAGGTGGAGCTGGGTGGGAGTACAGACAAGACAGTAGCAGCAACAGGACCTTTCATGTCCCAAAAGCAACACAATTAATGACACTTGGTGGCTTTCTCTTTGCCTAATGATTGGGCCAGCCCTGTTTCTTAAATATGTCAGAAAAGAAAGGTTTTAACCCTTGGGCCCAACAATTGCCCCATGTGAAGTGAAAAGATAACCAACCATCTGCATACTACAGGCAATAGGTTCATGGAAACCAGTACGTGATGAAGCTACCTGCTTTTGAGGAACCTTTGGTAAGATTGAGAAAGACCTAAGAAGCCAAAGAGTTAGCCACAAGTACCATTTGAAGCTACTTTATTAAGCACATATTTTAGATATGTAGATTAAAGTCAAGTTTACCTTTAATACAATTTATAATTAAACTGTGAGTTGCAAAGCCAGTATAGGCTAACTGGATATTATTCCAATTGTGTACATGCATGGAACATGCATATTTTTTAAAATGCAGACTACAATGCAGATAGCAACAGGACTGTTGATCGTACAGATTAGAAATGGGCACAAACTGCGGTTTGCCCAGTTTGGTGCAGTGACCACACAAGTGTTCCTTGGGATCTTTCACCCCCGCACCTCCTTTGGGCAATTGTCCACTCACTGGCAGCAACGTGCTTCTGTTCTCTGTCTTCTCTGGGTGATTGCCCACTCAAAGGCAGTGCTGTGGGCTTCCCTATCCTGCATCCTCATCTGAGTGGGCAGTTGCCAGAGGAGGTGGAGGGAGGGAAGTGCACTACTGATGGTGAATAGGCAGTCATGTAGAGGAGGCAGAGAAGGGGAGCACAAGGCACCCATGGAACACCTGTGTGGGTGCTCTGCTGAACCACCAAACCACGGTTTGTGTCCATCTCTAGTACAGATGCATCATTTACCTCTTCCACTGCCACAATTCCTAGGAAAATCACAGTGCCTCTTCCACTGCAGTGGTGGAAGCTCTCCTTCTTTGCAAGTTGTAACTTTCAATGGGGTGGATGTTGTCAAGAGTAAGGAAGAAGGAAAGAGTTAAATTCTCCCTCTCAGGGCTCCTCTGCAGCCTAGTCTCCCTCCCTGGCAGCTGCTATTTGCATGCTTAACATTTACATCTTAATTGCATTCACACCATTAATATCTCATCTAATTCGATTCTGAGACATGTGCTCCTTTTAAATACTTAATGCCCTTTAAGAACCTCCATATATTCTGTATGAAAACAAAACAAAGCAAAAAAATGAGACTGGAAAGTAAGCTGCAGAGTTCAATATTAAAATGTTAGACTTTTCCTTTAAAAAACAGGATCATTTTAACACATAAATAGACAGCAAATGAACCATATAATTTACTGTGGTTAACAATGTGTTATTGCAAAAACATACCTCTGTGAGCAGCATTTGTTTTCCTGTTATAACAGCAGAAAGAAATGTTAAGATTCAAAATGTTTGTGGAGGAAGGCATATGGAGTAAAACTGTAATGTCTGAGAGCCAGTTCTTAAACCCTGACATTCATTCAAGCACTTGATTAATTAGTTCCTTTGCACTTTGCTGCAGTACTGCTAGCTCAGTCATTTTCTAATTGGAAAATCTATGGACAAATTGATGAACATTGATGACACATTAGGCTCTGCTATTAGTATGCTGGTGCATAGAGAGAATAACTCAGGATATTGTACTTAAAGCTGGAATATGTGCAGAAAATACTAAATAGACCTGCAATAAACTTAATTAATTGGAACCCACTGAAAACAGTTATGCAACTATGCCTATGTTCAGAGAGGAGAAGGAGGGATTCTTCTGTAGGTTAAACTCCATAATAAGGTAGGGAAGAAAGGCAGGGTATCAATCAATCAATGAAACACTCAAACAAACAAACAAACAAATTATCCAGAGTTCAGTGCTTGGGAGAGAATGTTGATTAATATAATCAACTCAAGCTCCTACCTAAAGGAAAGTACCTAAATTCACAGTGATACAGCATTTATTTAACATCTGATAATTCTTCCAGTGCTGTGTGAGATGGTAAAGATTATCTGGTCTAACCTTATAACTATAGACAGTCTGTTGCTATAGCATCCTTCACTGATCAGTGGGCATCCAACTCCCACTTAAATGTTTAAAGGCCTCTAGCACAAGACGATCAGTCCAGTAGTCTGCTCCATTCTCACCCTAATATTTAATTGAACTCCCGTTTCTTGTAACTTGAACCCACTGGCTCGTTCCTACCCTCTGGAGTGTCAGAAAGCAAATTTGCTCCATTGTGTATGTGGCTGCTCATTAAATCTTTGAAAATGGCTACCATATTGACTTCTGATGCCTTCTTCCACCAAGACGTAACTCTTCTATTTTTTTCTCATAAGCCCTTCTCCAGCTTTCTCACTTTCCACTGGACACAGGACAGTTGCTAATACCTTTTTCTCCAGAACTATACACAGAACTTCCAGTGAAGTCTAATCAAAGCAAAATATAGTGAGACACTGACTAACGGTCTCTACATTATACCTCAGTGGATGCAGCCTAGACTTGTGTCAATCTTTTCCATTGTAAGCCTGAATATCCACAACGATACAATTGCTTGAATCCAGCGCAACATACACTCCAAAATATGTAGAACACCAGAAGTGCCAGTGTTTAGAACACCGCTTGCTGCAGTTAGGTCAGGAGGTCTGAGATGCTGAATAGTGTTTCAGGACTGGATCTGGAGAAGGAACTGACTGAATTACCTCTGGAATGACTTGTGTCAGGAAAGAAACAGGGCTGTGCCATTTTTGCTTCTCTTGGATTTGAAGGCAGGATGTGGGAGCCTTATATTGAAGTGGACCTGCTTCTCTTTGGATAGCTGATTCAAAAAGTGTAGTGCTTTCTCAGTTCCATGTAAACTGTGTTATGGGGTTACTTGGGGCTATATTTTATTCCCCTTGCTTTCTAATATCTACACGAAACCACTGGGGTTATTCTGGGATGTGAACTGCAGTGTGACCAAAATGTGGGTGCCACCTACTTATATGTCTCCTTATCAAAGCTAGATGAGAAAGCTGAACTCTAAACCAGTGTTTGGGCAGGGTAATGGATTGGTTAAATGTTGAAGAATTTTTACAATCCTGCATGCAACCCAACCCTATCGAGAAAACTAACATTCCTGTTTATTTCTCACTGACCAATTAGCAAACCCCTTCTTTTCCTGTGTTAAAAGACCACTCCTCTTGCTTCATCTATTCAGTATGTTTTATTACTCTTTGTTCTGAGTTAAGTTTAGTGTATATTGTTCATTAAGTGTCTGTGCAGGTTGTACCATTTTTCTTAGCCATCTGGGCTGAGAGAAATCCATTTTACTTTTTGCTTCTTTTACTTTTTCTTCTTCTACTAACCTCTGATGCTCTGTGAATTCTACAGAAAGCAGTGAGTAAACATATATTGTTCCTTTTACCTTAAAGTAGTGTCTGATTGATAATTGTGCTAGCTAATGCAAGGTGGGTGGGTTGGGAGACTTGCTACTGATTCTAACTCCTAGATTACTGCCCTTCCATTGTGCAGCAAAGAGACATTAAGGATATTCTTACTGCTACAAAACCCAACAATAAATGTCAGTAAATTGAGAGGTAATTTAGACACTCACCGTGGTTGATTCATCTGTACGATGAAATACTGTTCAGACTATTTTGGAGACTATCATACACAGACTATCATACACAGGGCCACAGTCTGACCCAATATTCTAAAAAAAAAAAAATCTATAAATTTCATTGAAACAGTTAAACCCATTCATTAGAATGCATGTAAGAACATAGTATTTGATAGGATTCTCCATTCTCCACTTCATACATACAACAAATCTACTTAAAATTCAACTCAGGCTCTGATCTGAAATATAAATGGGAATCCAAATCATAATCTGGACATAGCTCTTCCCTATAAATATTAATGAAGTGTCTTATAGGAAAATAAAATTGATCTAATAAGTTCTGTTTTCCTCATTTTAAAACTACCTAATTTAGTCATGGATCATAGGTTAATTCCACATTTGTAATGAACTCACAAGCCTACACTAATCCAACAGTTCATTTATTTTAGGCCACTTAGCTGAAACTAGAACCATAATGAGAGCAGGTGATTTAAATGGTTGATTTAGCTGCCATCACAACCCAAAAATGTGTCAAGAAAAAACCCCTCACAGTTTAAATTCTTCCAGAGTTTTCCCCTAACAGTGTAATGTTTCCTGAACTGGCATATTAATTAAGATCTGAAGACAAAAATCCTATTGCATAAAATACAGGGGTATAAGGGCGATGCCATGGGAGACCGCCAGCAATTAAAGAGTCCCTGCTTAAATCCTGGGCCTCACGTGATTCATACACAGTCAGGCTCATTGCACACCTGTGACATCACCCTTACATTAGCATACTTTACACAACAGGATTTTGGTGAAAGCTTTCTAGTTGAATGAAATATAAATACTATTAGCATTCAAACAATGTAAGGATTAGACATGGGAACTTCGTGTTAATCTCCCCGGGAAAATGAATATGAAACCCACCAGCACAGGTGTCCCAGCAGCAGCTAAGCAGGGAGATGCATCTTTCTGCCTTCTCAGTGGAGTGGTCAGCTGTGGGGAGAGGCAGGGCAATGGCAGCAGGACTACGTCTGCTATTGGCACAATGTCGCTGCTGCTGGGCGCGTGTGTGCCAAGGAGTCCAGTGAGTGGATCAGGCTGGTTTTCAGGGGCAGGAAGGGACAGCCAGGACACCTGTGTTGGCAGGTTTCATTTTCATCTCCCCCAGGAGATGAATACAAAGCTCCCGTGTCTAGTAAGGATGCTCAGAAAGAACTTGCTCTTGTTCTAAACTATCATCTCAGATTCTTGAGTGCTTTGCCTGTTTTAAAACTTTGCAGCAGTTTGGAGAGCTCTTATGATTATGTCCACAGTGCAATAGATTAGGCTGGACACTGGTACCAGGGCTGTGTGGAAATGCAGATGATGAAACGAAATAATCAAGCCTCCGGTTTCAAACTGTCATACACATTTAGTTTGCCCCTGTATCAACAATCATAGTGCTGTAGCTTAGCTGCAGCTAAGCATTTCTTTCACAGAATGTATCTACACTACACATGATAACAGTCTGATGCCATTTTAACTTAACTCATGGTGGAAGCAATCCAGTTGTGTTTCTGGAGTGGAAGGATCAGCCAACAGGGGTCTGTCATTGTCCAGGGGATGACCAAAGGTGTTCACAATCCTCTTATTTTTTGAAGAGTCTCCTTCCATGTCCCTTGCTGGTTTAGCTGTCATGGCTACATCCTAAGGAATCCTGAAATTTGTCATTTGTTAAGATACTTAGAATTCTCTGCCAGCAAGCTCTAGTGCACTCTTCTGAACTACATAAGGGAATGCAGAATACTTTGAACCTTTGAACTGCAGAGCTGGAAGAGACTCTATGCATCATTGAGTCCAGCCCCTCTCAAGGAGGCACAGTGGGGAATTCCAACCTCTGGCTCTGCAGCCAGAGACCTAAGCCTTGACTTAGGATGGAGCCATGACAATGGAAGTGGTACCAAACTGCTATACATGTCTTGTGTAAATATGCCCATGGTTCTATCTCTATTTTTGTCCTCTTCTGAGCATAATCTGCTTTGATTCTGGTATAGAGAAGAAATTTGGAAGACAAACACACATACACAGGAGGGACGCCCATCCTTTTCACTGTGAACTTGAGACAGTTCCTTCAGAGGTTCTCTGACTCCTAGTCTCCCCCCTTCTTCTTCTGTTCCCTTGTCATGTGACCTTCTCTATCTCTGTTATCAGTTCACATCAAAGAATCTACTGACTGACCTTTATACAGCACTATGTATCCTTCCCTGATAAGCTACAGGAAATTTGTTTTACACTGTAATTTAAGCCCCATATCCCCCGCCCCCGCCCCCAGTAAAATAAAAGATTTGTACTGAATGTGATTAAGTCAAAAGACAATGCCTTCCATGTGGGTTAAGGCATTCTCCGCCACCGCAATATTATTTAACATTTTAATGGACAATGAATGATGAATACACAATGCATATTCTGCCCTTGATTTCCTGCATCCTGCAGACTGTGGCTGTCCAGAATGGTGAAATGTATGTGTTCTTTTCTTCTTGTGCTGTGGGAAATAACTGACTCACCATGAGCATTTTACAATACTTCCCCACAGTTCTAACTAGCATTTAAAAGGGGAGGGAGAGTCAGAATGTGACATAATGAGTCTTGGTTGTAAGACTATGCCCCATGAACTAAAAAAAAAAAGTACCATTTCCCAACCTTTCTCTCTCTGTGTGTGTCTCTCTCATTTTAATGAAAGGGGGGGGGGGGGAAGGAATTCTCTAGACATTGAAATTCTGTGCTGTGGATACAGATATATACTTTTTTCTTGAGTGAGAACATAGAAGCACCAGCCACCATGGAGCCTCCTGCCCATACAGAAGACAGTAGATCAAAGTCATTGTAAACAATGTCCATTGATGTACAAACCTACATTTCTTTAACAGCCTGTGGAAGATTTTTCAAGCCCCACGAGACATCTAGATTCCAGTATGAGACTGACAACCAAGGGCTCCCCCACCCCAACCCCAATGAGCTTTCTTTAATTTGTGCAAAAACATTTGAGAAATTACCGTTTTCTCCTTTCTAAAGATAAACACACAGAACAACAAGCACAAAATACGTGCTGACTGTTCATAAACATAAACACATAGATTACCTTCTGACTTTGATATTTCATGCTGTAAGATAGCAAGAGCTAACAGTTTTAAATTTTGTGTATCTACAAAATTGCACAAAAATCAGTCTCAAAAATGGGCAAAATCTTTCCAGACCACCACCAACAACCTTCCTATGTTGTCTCGTTCACTGTGTGAGGAAGGCATATCTCCAGGAAGACATCTCAAGATTTCATGGGATCTATGTGTCATTGGAAAAGAAAATATATTCAAAATTTTATCTTTCTGTTTGGAAAAATGAGGAAAATAATTGGACCTATTACTTTCCTTATCTATCAACTGAAGATTAGGAAAGCAATAGGCCTAATGATTTACAACAGTGCACCAACTTTCTAAATTTACAAACACTTGTTTTTTAGTTGTGTTGTTACACAGTTCAGATAAACTTACTGGAGAAAGCAGATATGAAGGAGACATGAAATTTTTTATGTGTATCGAAGGGGAGTTGGGTTTATAAAAGGTTGAGAAACACTTGTCAGAAATTTTCTCCTTTGCATTAAATAATAATAGATAATAGATAGTTTTCTCACACTTCACAAATAAAAGAATCAGACATGTACTTCTCTTGTGAGCCAAAAAATTCAAATATGGAGCTTAACATCTCCCTGAGAAGCCAGAATCCTTGTGGCTATCATCTTTCATGAGCAGAGAGAGAGTTCAAAATAACATTTGCACTGTGGGTAGAGAACAAAGTCTATGGTAGAAATTTACAGTCCAATGATGCATAGCACTGCCAGTCGCCTACATCTTGATACCCATCATATCAGAACTGAAAGATTGGTTTTACTTCAACATAGCCTGAAACAAAATAAGAAATGGTACAGGTTTTTTTTTTGTTTTGTTTTTACGGAGCACTGACCCTAGAAGCAGTCCTGTTAGCTGCAACCCCATTCAGTTTAATACTGTATTACAAAAACTCATCAAAATCCACATCTAATCTCTGAAGGAAAATGCATTTCTTAATATTTTAAGGTCTGATCACAGCTCTTCTTTCTAATTATTTTTTTTCTGTCACATTTGCCACATCAATCTTTCACTTGAGGAGTGAATCTTGGGCCTTGTAAATCCTGTGAAAATAGATTTTAAAAGTGTTGATTAAATATCTTCATAACTTCCCCTTAGTAGAACAGATTCTTCCCTTCCACCCTCAATATCTCATTCTCATTGTCTCCCTCTTTCTCAAATTTCTAATCTTTATGTCTGGGATGTTGGTAAAAAAAGCAAACAAACAACAGTTCTTTCCCTCTGGGGCACATCAAGTAAAGTTTCCCCAGCTGAGCCTAAATCCTGGGTAGAGCAGTATTTTGAAGAGAGAAGAGACCAGTCACCATGAAGAGTGCCATGCTTTTCCCATTACTGAACCAGGATTTACGACAAATTGAGAGCTTTCTTTATTCATATCAGAGTGTTGCACAATGAAAAATCATGAACACACATGAAACATAGGCAGAATGAAAAACCAATTAAAATGTCAACACAGAGTATTTTTGACAAGAAGTGGTCAACGCTTTAGCCATGTGTATAAACTTTTCCTCAACTTCTGCTGTTGTCCAGGGGTTCAGTGTCCATGAAGTGGGTGAATTCAGTGTTGTTTCAATGCAATGTGTCCAGAAGTGAAGGATACGCTGGCTGCATACTGTTGCCAAGGGGACACCCAGGTGTACTCGCAGTGCTTTTCTACACTTCAGTGAGGTTCCTTCTATTGAGAGCCTGTGAGTCATAGTGATTTAAGTGGCTGAAATGGATTCTAGTCCCTACTTAGCCATTAAATTCCCTGGGGGAGCCATACAAGAAACAGTGAATTTATTGGAGGAATGGAAATAATCCTTGCTAGTCCATTAATCAACATTCGGAACACTTTACATAAGTTAATGCAAAGATTATCCTTTGTCTCCTTGTCCACAGCATGAAAAGATGGTGCTCTGTGTCTGCATCAATGGAAATGCCTTACACTCTGTCTCTTCTCTGACCTGAGGAAGAAGATAATGTTACAATAAGAGAAGCTAGACAGCATTCCAAGCATGTTAGACAGAAGCAAAGAAATATATTTAAAATGAATTGTAGTGGAACATTCATATCTCTTCAGTTGGGCATAGGATAGGACACACTCAGGATGGTAGGAGACACATTGTCCAAATGGTTTGGACAGATGAACCCAGAGTGATCCTAATGCTAAATATACTGGTTAAAGTGTAGCTCAAGTTAGTCATCACATGTCTTATTGAAACACTTGTAGTTTCACTTGGCCATAGCAGTTGATTTGGCTTTGAGGAAATTGACTACAGCTACAACGCTAAACATGTTTACTCTGAGGTGACTGAATACAGTGCTGAAGGACTTCCCACATCGTTTTATTGGGATTATGGCTAATGAACTAGATCTAGATCAGAATGACAATGCATATGATTGTACAGTAGGGTGAAGAACAACTTTTGAGTGGGGGTCAGATGCTCAAATTCCCACAGCCTTCCATGGGCTAAATCAGTGGTTCTCAAACTGGGGTCCACTACCACTGACTGTCATTTGTAAAATACCATTTGGAATTTTGGGGTAGCTAGGGAGAGGGTGGGACCCATAGAGTTGGTAGGGCTCACCTGCAGGCCATTTTAGGTTAGAAGGGAAGTCTTCATGGGCCAGAGCTTCGCCTCCGTTACTTAACAGGAAGAGCATCATATAAAGTTTTTATTATAAATTGATTTTTGTTGACATTATACTGCAAAACAGCTTGATGGATAACAAATATAGTCACATTTCCCCTTCGGATAAAACAGAAGTTATCATCAATTAGGTTTTCACAGCTCCTGCTAAGCCATTAAATGTTGCTTATGGCTACTCCTAGGTGCACATTAGTTGTATAATTAAAATACATGAAAGTCTGCTCGCCTAACTAGACAAACTGAATATAAAGAATATGGTTTCATTCAAATTTCTTCTTTATGAAGCTCCCTTCACAACTTTTAAATTAAAACTAATTTTACCAGGAGGGTGGAGGAGAGGAGGTGGGAGATTTCCTGAACAGCTAATTTGCTTGTTGATCAGTGGAGTTTCACTTCACACTACCAAGAGGCTCAGCAAATGGTCAGAATACATATAGAAAGATGAGCTATAGCAGAATGTAAAAGTCCTAAATCCCTTTTCCTCTTTGCCTTACATTCACACAGGTCTTTCTGGCCATCCTGGTGCTCATTTGGCCTATACCACCTTTTCCTGGGTTAGAAGTCCCTTTGTCCCACTCACCTGAAGGATGATTCTCATTTTGTCTTGCTCCTTTCTTTCTCTCTTCGTCTTTTTTTTCATTCTCACCTCACTTCTTGTTCAGTTTTTCTCTCTCCTAACTCTTTTTTCTACTAGGCACCATAAGCCTCTTTCTCTCTCTGGGTTATCTTAGGCTTGTTCTCTAAATCCAGACAGCTACTTTTGGGATGGGACTTAAAGGCAGTGCTTTACAGTGGCTCAGGTCCTTCCTGGAGGACAAAACTCAAAAAGTGGTGCTGGGGGATTCCGGTTCAACACCCTGGCTGCTGACCTGCTGGGTCTCTCAGGGTTCTGTTTTGCCTCCTATGTTATTTAATATCTACATGAAAATTCTGGGAGAGTTTGTCCAGAGTTTTGGGGTTCGGTGTCACCAGTATGCAGAATATACCCAACTCTACCTCTCCTTGTCATCTAAATCCAAGGAACCTGTATCAGCCATTGATCAGTGTGTGTGTCGACTCTTTAAACATAATGTGTACAAAACCTGCAGCCCAAGGAGTTTTGTACATTTCTCATGAGCCTTTTAAACACATTTTCCTTCTCAGAACTCCCGTACCTTTTAAAAGCTGCAGAGGATGTACATATTCAATAGGTATAAAGATTCTACAGGGCTACAAAGGAACAGGCACAGCTGGCACACCAGCTTCAACCATGCAAAGACATTCATGGCCACCACTGGGACCTGTGCGTCCAAGCTCAAGGTTGAGTCCAGGAGCACATGGAAGCTGCAAACCTGACTTTTTTTGGGGGGTAGACTTAACTCCATACAGTACATCTCTTTGGCCAGATGCAATGACTGACATTGTAGAAAGAGTCACAGACTTCCTTGGTACTATTGTTAGGAGACAAACCGTTGTCCCTTTAAGGATGTCTAACACTTTTCTGCCCTCTTGATGCCTATATATGTAGTTACCTAACAAACCACAGCCTATCCCCTGCCCCTCCCTACCTTAGCTGCTGCTGCCATTTATCACCGCCCAGCACCACAGCCATCTGCTGTCACCTGCTGCTGCTGCCATCCATCGCCACCCACTGTGGTGGCCTCCGTAGCCACAGCATGCCATAAGGGGCACTGGCTGCCCTTTGGAAAGATGGCAGCTGCGGCTTCTTTTAGGGCAGGGAAGTTGCAGCTGCCATCTTTGCAAAGGGCAGCCCGGATTCCCTTAGCCTGCCTTAAGGGAATCCAGGCTGCCCTTTGCAAAGATGGTGGCTGCAGCCTCTCTTAGGCAGGGAAGCTGCAGCCACCATCTTTGCAAAGGGCAGGCTAGATTCCCTTAAGGCAGGCCATAGCGATGGAGGCCATTGCAGCAAGCGGTGCTGGATGGTGACTGTGGAGGCTGCTGTGGCACACGCCTCCATGGATAGTGGTGGTGGCGGTGGCGGCAGTGGTGGCAGCAGCAGCAGTGGCGGCAGCGGCGCAGCCTGCAGCAGCCAAGGTAGGGAGGCGATAAGGGTAGTGGGAAGGGGACGGGGGCAGGCTGTGGGGGTGAAGGGGTCAGTTGTTGTTGTTTTTAGACAGCCTCCAGCTGTCTAACTCCCCCCCAAAAGCCGACAAATAAATTCGTGTTTCATCGGTTCATGGGGAGGAGATTCGTCCTTCGTGCTTCATCAACTTTGACAGATCATGAAGCAGGACGACTCACCAAAATGGTGATTCATCCCCATCTCTAATATAAATAATCCACTTCACCCAGGAATCTCTGGAATCCTATCACATCTTCAGAAACCTTGAACAAAAATAGAATACTGAAGACTGGTCAATAATTATCTAACACAGTGGGATTCAAGGAGGGCTTTTAAACAAAGTTTTTACTACTTATTCCTTTATGCATGCTGGTACCTTGCCTTGTTGCAAGGAGGCATTAACCACTCCCCTAACCCACTCAGCCAGTCTCCCTTTGGCTGCTTTTATAAGTCAGAAAGGGCAAGAGTCCAGCACACAGGTGGTGGCTTTCACTTCTCTAAAGATCCTATCCACATCCTCAGGCTACACCAACTGAATTGCATCTATTATAACAGGACAAGCTGGGTCCACAGTTACATCAGAGCCTGCATCAACTACAGCATTTAAGTCAGAGTGGATTCAAGCAAGTTTGGCTGCAAAGTGCCATGCAAACTCTTCAGAGTGGTCATCATCCCTCTCTTGTGGACATCTTTGCAACAAGCCCTTCACCACTTGAAAGGGTTTTGCTGGATGGCTCTGTGTAGATGCGATGGTGGCAGGGAAGAATTGCTTCTTCACTGTCACCACTGCCACAGAGTAGGGTTTCCAATGGGTTCTAGCCTATATGGAATCAGATCTGTTCTGAGCTTTCCACCATCATCACTCTGGTCTTTGTCCCACTCATTTCATCCTCAGTAAACCAAGGAGCTGCTTTGACTGCACTCTGTGGGAAGGGATGCTTAGGAATTGTCGTGATGTGAAATTTCGAATGTATGGAGTGTTAAAATAATTAAAGTAGTGTAGAGGTTGCAGTCTAAGAATATATGTTGTATTTTAAAAATGAGGTTTGAACAGCAGTTTACTAAAAGACACCGTGAAATAATTAGCTTTCCTGCCAAGCCTGGGAGCAAGGTCATTGTACCATTACACTGCCTAGCAAAAAGAATGACTTTCATGCCTGACAGTCGAGCTGTGGGAGAGAATTGTAAACATATTAAAATAAGTTGAATGTATTTATGTTTATGTATAGGTTTTAACAATAAAGCCCTGAACGGCTTGCGTCCAAGCTATCTCAAAGATTGTGTCTCTCTCTTTGAGTCTGCCCAGGCATTAAGATAATCAGGGGAGGCCTTTCTCTTGGTTCCACCTCACAGCTACATTTGGTGGGGACATGGGAGAGGGCCTTCTCAGCCTCTGCTCCCAGACTCTGGAACTCACTCCCATGGGAAGCTAGGCGGGCCCCATCATTGCTGTCCTTCCGCAAGCAGGTAAATACCTTTCTCATCAGGCAGGCTTTTCCTTAGTAACTGGTTGTCTGAGCGGGTTTGTTAAAATGAACTGTTGTGCTTTGTTGCTTTTCAATATGTTTTTAGAATTGATTTTATTTATTGTTTTTAATATAATACCTGTTTAATTTTTTAAAAAATATTTGTATACTTACTGTTTTTAGCTTTTAAATGTTGTCTTTTTAATGATGTAAGCTGCCTTTGGTCCTTTTAAGGAGAAAAATGGGGTAAAAATAAAATAAAATTAAAGTTGCAATGTGTTAATATGCATTTATATGGAGATAGCGTTTACAGGTCCTATAACTTGCACCCTCTGCAATTACTTTACTCTGGTTTTATAGCAGCTTAGTGTACCAGATCCTTTATTTTACACCCCTCCCAAACGCATACCCACATCTATACCCACAGAATGTCCTATACACTTCACCCCGCCTGCCCCCCAAAACTGATAAAAATCAAGGGAAAGAAAAATTAGGGGAAGAAAGGGAGAAGAAAGCAGACTACTGAGCTTCATATGCTAAACAAGCAAACAAATACAAGCAAACCGGGTGAAAGGTTTTTTTTAATCATAACTCCCCACCCACACCCGCAGCTAGTCTGGCCACTGCTTTGAAAAAAAACTAATATGAGCCTTTGACTGTGTGGAACACAACAAACTATGGCAAGTCCTTAAAGAAATGGGAGTGCCTGACCACCTTATCTACTGAGAAATCTATATGTGGGACAGGAAGCAACAGTTAGAGCTGGATATGGAACAACTGATTGGTTCAAAATTGGGAAAGGAATATGACAAGGCTGTATATTGTCTCCCTGCTTATTTAACTTATATGCAGAATACATCATGCGAAAGGCAGGACTGGATGAATCCCAAGACGGAATTAAGATTGCCGGAAGAAATACCAACAACCTCAGATATGCAGATGATACCACTCTGGTGGCAGAAAGTGAGGAGGAATTAAAGAACCTCTTAATGAGGGTGTAAGAGGAGAGCGCAAAAAAATGGTCTGAAGCTCAACATCAAAAAAACTAAGATCATGACCACTGGTCCCATCACCTCCTGGCAAATAGAAGGGGAAGATATGGAGGCAGTGACAGATTTTACCTTCTTGGGCTCCAGGATCACTGCAGATGGGGACAGAAGCCACGAAATTAAAAGACACCTGCTTCTTGGGAGGAAAGCGATGACAAACCTAGACAGCATCTTAAAAAGCAGAGACACCACCTTGCTGACAAAGGTCCGCATAGTCAAAGCTATGGTTTTTCCAGTAGCGATGTATGGAAGTGAGAGCTGGACCATAAAGAAGGCTGACCGCCGAAGAATTGATGCTTTTGAATTGTGGTGCTGGAGGAGACTCTTGAGAGTCCCCTGGACTGCAAAGAGAACAAACCTATCCATTCTGAAAGAAATCAACCCTGAGTGCTCACTGGAAGGACAGATCCTGAAGCTGAGGCTCCAATACTTTGGCCATCTCATGAGAAGAGAAGACTCCCTGGAAAAGACCCTGATGTTGGGAAAGTGTGAAGGCAAGAGGAGAAGGGGATGACAGAGGATGAGATGGATGGACAGTGTCATCGAAGCTACCAACATGAATCTGACCCAACTCCAGGAGGCAGTGGAAGACAGGAGGGCCTGGCGTGCTCTGGTCCATGGGGTCACGAAGAGTCGGACACGATTTAATGACTAAACAACAACAAAAACAAGAATATGAGGATATTTTCAAAGGAAATAAACACACACACAAAGACCAAACCAGACATTCTGTAAAGTGACTGCATGCACTCAAGGTACCCCTTAAAGGATTTGGGGGACTTGTGACTATGTTGTTTAATCCAGCCTTATTTTTATTTTGTCCAAAAAATTAAAAAAATTAAAAAGTTGGCATCCAACATGCACATTTCTGGTGTACTTTCTGCAAGTATGTTTGGTCGGTTCTAATGGCCAGACCCTAACAATTAAATAAATAAACTAAAATGACCACCAGCAACTGCCACAGTCTGAAAAACCAAGATCTTATCGTTGACAGCTAATCAATGAGCAACAAATGAGAAGTAATAATGCCTGACTTGAGAAATACTGTTTGTATTCCTAGCCTGAAGCCAGAGCTTACCAATATGTTAAGATCAATCAGCCTTCCCTCTCAGACTGAACCTAAATCCAAATAATCAAACCTGCTAATGCTATGTATGCAGAACACTGCATGCCAATGTACAAAACACAATAAACCTGTAGCAGAGCAACAGTGAACAAAGCTGCTATAGCATCCTGCCTAATAAACTGCAATGCACAACAATGTAAAGCTCTCTGGTTTGATTTGTGATTCTGTGCCACAAAATTGCCAGGTGACCTTAGGTAGACTTGAATCTCTTAGCCTCAGCAATTCACTATGCTTGTGATCTACAGCATAGGATGGGGAAAATACGTATCAAATTCCTCATTATCTTTTATTTAGTTTACTTCGACATGACAAGACACCTTGACCAACAACAAATTTTAAAGCTTCCACAGTTCCTCACCTCCAGCTGAGAGTGAGACAATGGGTTCTCTCCCTCTCCCCTCTCTGTAATTTACACGAAATGTCTCTAGCGTCCTTCCACTTTGGAAAGGAGAGCACAGACATTCAGCAAGGCATAGAAACAAGGAATCAATGCACCTAGTGCTTCAACTTCCACATCAAAGCAGCAGTTTGTGCAAATTACGTAGTACTGGGGAAAACTGGGCCATTTTTCTGCAGAACACCACTCTCACTAATGTGTGGAGAGTACCAGAAGATTCCATGGCATCCTCATTTGCAAGAAGAAGAATGTTGCAATTTTTATCCTTGTGTGTAAGGACAAGCCAAGTGAAGACTTTAATACCAACTGAACTATGAGTTACAGATGTGTGTTTATCCCAATATTTTGTTAAAATCAATTTTAGCATTCAGAATGCACCCTTCTTTGGCTCAGACTGATTGACACCGATCTGCTGTGACACAGGTTCTGAAACTGAGTTAGAGTTTGGAAATCTGAAGGTTTTTGTCTCCTCCTGACTAAAGATGGCAATAATATTTGTTCCTTTTGACAGAATTGAATGAGAGATACAGTCACAGCAACCCCTTTGGAAGATGCTACGTCTGCCAACAGCAGACAAATAATTTTGAGGGCCTTTCTTCTATAGGCTTTTTAACTTTTTAAAATATGTTTAAAGAGAACTACCCATACCTTTTTGATATCTTGAAAGAACTAGATAATCCCCTTCTGAGAGAAAAAAATGGCTGTCAAAGTTTCAAATGAATTGATATATGGATTTTGCTGCAGAAAAAAGTTGCTGTTTTTTTCAGTAGGAGAGGGACCAATAGAGGATACATTTTATTCCCCAAATTCCTTCTATACCTTTGTTCTGAAAAATGAGACACAGCATAGAGCTGGTGCAACACATTTCAGAAGAAGAAATCCTATAAGCTATGTGGAAGAGCAGTCCTAAAAGATTGGGAAGGGAGCTTCTTATTTCCCCTTCTTCCTCTTCTCCATGGGTTTTCTTGCAAATTGTATGAAACTGGCATACACCATGTGTGTAGCCCACCTAAAGCTGCAATGTTTCAAAAAGATTGGTTCAGGGATTAAGAAATCATGATGCTTTAAAGCCAATTACAACTTTAGTAAAATGTGGTTATATTGAAATAAAGACTTAGCTCTCTCATGATCCCATCCTTGTTCCACTGAAAAATAGAATGATTGAAAAGTCCCTCATAAAACCTGTTCCAGGATTAGCAGATCAATCTTTTAGTCAGTCTCCCCACTGCTTCCTTCACTCTTCCACCCACTGCATTTTCACAGAAACAAAATCTAAAAAAGGCTCTTTTGTTTTCTTCCAGCACTTCTGAACTACAAAGTCTGCAGATGGAATCTGGTTTTTGTTTTGTTAGTTTTGGAGGAAAGCACACATTGTCTCTGGAAGTATCCAGTTTAGCTTGGACCATGATATGCACCAATTAAACCTGGTGTATTTGATCACACTACCCAGTAGTCTGGCGATCTTGTGGGGAACAGAATGGGACCAAACAACCTTTCAGAAATGTTATTAACAAGAAAATTGATGCCTCACAAATTTAATATCCGGTCCACTGAAGAGGCTCTTCGGCAGCGCGGGCTGCCATTATCCCCTTCCCAGGATAGCGCGAGACATTGCGGTCTCGCAAGAGCGACCTGAGAAGGGAGGGGGAAAGAGTAGTATATTTAAAGAAGCTTCCTGCCTACCTTGGGCCTCTTCCTTTCAGACAACGAGGGAAGTCAGAGCTCTGCAGCCAGGATTGAATTTCTAGCTGTGACACTCCTGTCTCGCAGTTTTCACTTCCTGGATAAGGGGGTTGCATAGGCGCCCCTCCCCCACAGTTGGCTTGTTGTGCTCCGCCCGTGTATTGCAGAACGAGAGCATGACGATCATTACTTAATTACTTTACTTAATTTATCTAATTGATTTTAAACAAGAGGACTAGCCGAATAGAAGAGTTGTTGGGGGAGGGTGGACGTTAGGGCTGGCTGGCGTGCCCCACCAAGCCTATACTTAGATAGGCATTGTTTGGTTGCAATTCATTTAGTGCTTGGCTGTTCTTAATTATATATTTTTTTAAAAAAGAAAGAAAAGGGGGAGGCTTGCATTGTAGGACTGTTGGATTATTAACTGGGGTCCGAACTGCGGCAGATAAAGGGTGTGTGGGCGGGGATCCCCCCTCCTCCACCGTAGGAGATTATAGTACCTCATGACTCAATAATTAATTTCGAAGCACGTGCATAATAATTAATTCTACTGATTTTGTGTGAAAGGCATATTTAAACTGGGGTTTTATTCATTAGAGCTGAAAATTTAATTTGGGTGTAGGGGGGTACTGTGCACTTTGCATTTACATGTGAACTAGCTAAATAGTTAGGGACTATCCAGAATTTTGTTCCATTCAATTTTAGCGACAGGTAGATAGTTGATTAATAAATAAATAAATAATTTTTTTTAAAAAAAAGATTAATTAAATTTTAACTGATTCAATTATAAATACAGACATAAATTAATTTATCGAGTGATTGATTCATTACAGACTACTCATACTACTATTAATAATTGGAACAATTAAACAGAGAATCGTGGAGCAGATAATTGGGGCTCCATAAGGATGGCCCAGCAGAGGGGCTTAGCAGGGCATTTAGGTTGCTTAGCTAGTAATTACAGTGTGTAAGGTATATATATATACACAAACGCATCTGTATATATACATCAATAAATAGATAAGAGGGCAGAGAGGTATTACATAGTAGTAGGCAGTTGTAATGGCTAGTGGTTAGTGAGCTAATTTCTCCTCCTTAATCATCTTCAGATGAGGAGGCATGGCCTACATGGCACCAGCTCCAGGAAAAAATTACAGCATTGGAAGCTGAGAGAGCAGCTTGAGATGCCACACCACTCAGTCAGCCACGGCCTCGCCATGCGGCCAGGGATAGTCACAAGAAAGCTAAACTTAAGGCCAGTGCAGAAGATTTATTGTCCTGTTTTTCAGCCTTAGAGGATGATCGTGTGGCCTCACGGCCGTCCAGAAGGGGGGTGGCTGCTTCAACAGCTACACCTCAGTGCCGGAGGAAGGACAAGGAGCAAGGTTGCGGTCCATCCGAAAGCGGATGGTCAGCTGATCAGAGACGGAGCCGGCATGATGATGGGGAGGAAGCCAATTGTGTGGAAGATTTCGAACCGACTACCTCAGATGTAGCACATGAGTTTGATGATGCACCTAACATGTTTACAACATTCCCTGCTTGGCCTTGGCCAGGCAGTGGTCAGTTTAGTATGCCAATACACACACCACCTGGCGTACCGGGTTCTGGGGTTTCAGATACACAGTGGCCGAGTGCAAGTACACCGTTAGGAAATTGGGCTTCTTCGTATGCACAGGCTTCCTTCCCAACAATTTTAGGTCCAACTGCAGGAGTAGGTGTCTGGCCATATCTGTCAGTCCCAGACATGGGCTACAACACCGTTCCCCTGAAGGCTTTGCATTTTGGGGACCACACCATGCCATTAGGAGATCATCCTAACCCAGTGACTAAATAAAAAATATGAAAGGAGACTATCTGGACCTATTTGAGCTACTTAATAGAGAAGACAATAAGAAGGACATTGATAAGGAGGATGAGTGGGAGAAAGAAAGAGGTAGGAGGCGTAGGCCAGACTGGACCTGGGCTAACTGGTTGCTAGGTTTCTTGATTTACACTGGGGTAATTGAGAGAGCCCAGCCTTGGTGGGCACAGGCCTTGTTTCAGTATTTAGACTTAATCTACAGGTCTTATGTTACTTTGCGGAACAGGCTTGGTTGCTCTATGTTAAATCATTCCATATGCGGAGTGCGATTCCTACATATTTGAGGTGGGACGAGCCACTGCCAGGCCTTTGGTTGCATGTACGACACTGGCCAGGCTAAACCTAGGTGATAGGTTTGACAGTGGGCACCTTATCCGCAAAACCTGGTCCGAATTTGAGCTCCCGTGCTGGCACGGGGCAGGTGGTTCAATCCGCCTGCTCTGTTGGGATTACAACGCCAGGGGCACGTGTTTGCGTAAGGCTTGTCGTTTACAACATGAGTGCTTGGTCTGTGGGGGCTAGCACCCCAGCACCTCATGTTTTAGAGCCAGGGCACAAAGAGATATCAACAATGACCCAGGAGGTAGCAAGAAGGTGAATAGAAGAAGGGCTTCTTTTAACATAGGGCCCCAGTCCAATTCAAGTCTAAGTATTGGAGAATTGGTTGCTGGACTATTCACGGCATGCAGACACTCAGTATTTGTCGGAAGGTTTTCGGTTTGGTTTTAGAATACCAGCTTTAGGTGAGCGCAAGGCGTTTTTTGCCAAAAATTTACAGTCAGTGAATGGCATGGAACATATAGTTCAGGACAAATTGGAAAAGAAGTGTTAGGAGGTAGGGTTTTGGGACCTTATAAGTATTTCCCATTAGAGAACCTTTGGGTATCGCCCTCGAGTGTGGTACCCAAGATGAATAAGGGAGAATATATGCTCTGTCATTATTTGTCTTACCCAGAAAGGGAGTCAGTGCACAATGCCATTTCACAGGAGCTTCACAACGTGCGCTACACCTCCTTTGATGAGGCAGTGCATATGGTCCGTAGATGTGGAATTGGGGTGGAACTCGCGAAATGCGACATTGGTCAGCGTTTCATATTCTTCCAGTCCATCCATTAGACTTTGCCCTTTTGGGCTTGTATTTTCAAGGCTCTTATTATATTGATGGGGCCTGGCCAATGGGCTGTTCCATTTCCTGCACTGCATTTGAGCGGTTCAGTTCATTTTTGGAATGGAAGCTCAGGAGCAGTATAGGTTATAAGAACGCTGCCCATTGTTTGGATGACTATCCTTTTTGGGGTGAAAGCACCACTGGTCACTGATTATTTATATGGGAAACCCTCCAAACAATGGCGCAGGAGTTGGGGTTGCCATTAGATGATGCAAAAACAGAAGGGCCAGCTGCGGCATGTACTTGCGTGGGAATAGGATTCGATACTAGGCAACAAGCCTCCAGGTTGCCAAGGACAAACTGGAGACCCTTAGGTCTCGGATTTGTCTACTCAGGATAAGCAGGAAAGTATCCTTTAAGAACTGCACGAGTTTGCAGGTCACCTAAAATTTTGCATGTAGGGTATTTGCTCCAGGCCAGGCAATTCTGCATAGACTATGTGATGCAATGAGAGGTCTGCGTCACCCCTTTTTCATCGAACCCAGGTTACAAAGGGCATGCGTCAAGAATTACAAGTTTGGAGTCAGTTCCTTGCTGATATCAGCTTAGCTGATGCACTATCATGCCAACAGGTCGATCAGGTTAGGGAGTTAGATGCAGGAGCCCAGGAATTCCCAGAGGCTCTTTCCACAGAGGTTTGGCAAATTCGCATGTTGATGCAGACAGCGTGATAAGTTTGTGCCCTGACCCGAGGATGCTAGACCAGGTATTTGACAGCGAGCATAAGATTTCAGGAGTTTAGAAACGTAATAGGCTGGGAGCTGATTTGGCCGCTCCGACGTAGCACTTGCAACAGTTTATAGTTTATTCACATAGGAAGGAACTGTTGATGGGACCCATAAGGGTCAACAATGGTTTTTCAGGCCTCGACTTGGGTCATCAGGATCATACCTCTGACTTGGGCATTAGGAAGATATTTGCAGGCTGGAGTAAAGAAAGGAGTCGGGTCTAGGATACAAGGGTACCCATATCCCTAGCATTGTAAAATTGACTGTCGATGGCTTACCATTTGTAGGGATGGGTACGAGACAGCGTTATTTAGGGCGGCATCACTGTTAACGTAAGTTGATGCATTAAGGTTTCGTGAACTGGTAACTACAAGAAAGAGTGACCTGACCAAGGTAGCACTACAATGGCAGCATGCTAAGCGATAGGATACTATGGTCAGGTTGCACATTCATCGATCCAAGGTGCCAGCAAGGTAGAGGTGGCAATATTACTTCAGCACCATGTTCTATAGTGGAGCTATGCCCGTTGAAAGTGGGAGGTGCATATTTGGAAGTCAGGGGGCATCGACAGGATTACTTCCTTGTGCACTTAGACATTCTCTTTTAACAGAGTATCAGTCAGTCACAGACATGGCACTGCATAAGGTGGGAATTTCAAGGTTTAAGGTTTGGTAAACATTCTGCTAGAATGGGTGCTGTTTCAACTGCAGCCGCCCTAGTCTACCATCCTGACGACATTCAAAGGCTTCGACGGTGGTCATTCAATAGCTTACCATGGATATGTCTGAACACTCCCTCATGTCTGGGCAGGCGCCTGGTTCTTTTGTCGTTGCAGGTCCGGTAGTGATGGCGAGGCGGCTACACGTCATGGTGATTAGTAGCATTTGGCTTGCAACTCCCAATTGTGTTGTTAATACACTGGGGAGGTAATGATCGGGCCTGTACAGTTGAATGGTCTTGATCTTGCTGTACTACATGACATCGAACGGCTGAGGGCAAATGACCCTGTTAGGGGCATTATATGGTCCATGACCATAGGGTCAACAATGGTTTGTGTGGAGAACAGAATGCCGGGTTCAGTGAGTTAACACTGCGAGGAGTGTTAACACAGAAGTAAGCAGAGCTGTATGTAATGGCCATGGATCGGTGATTGGTCACCAGGAGATCTGCATGGTTTGGCCTGAGCTCTTTTGGAATGCCCAGCATGTTGACACTGCATAGAGGTGTTGACAGTGAAGTGTATCGGGCAGTGCTCAATGGCCTGGATCAGTGAACGGTCACAAGAATCCACATGGAGAGGCCTGAGCTGTGCTGGCATGGCCAGTGGGTTGATACTGCCTGGAGGAGTGTTAACAGTGAAGTGCATCAGGCACTGTACAGTCGTCTTGGATTGGTGAATTGTCACCACGAAATGAGCATGGCTCGACCGGAGTTATGTAGCATGATGGAGTGCACCTCTCAGACAGAGGTTTGGAGTTATATATTAAGGACATCCAGGGGGGCCTGCCTATGGAGCCTCAGAGGCTGGTTGGCGGGCATGGGACTTAGCATTGCTAGTCCCTATGCTGTGGCGGGTAGTGCGGATAAAACAGGTTTCGGTGAGTCCCCCTCACAACCACAGGTAATGCATAGCTCATCTGATCTCCCAGCGCTGCGGATCGTGCAATTACAGTGCTTGGGGGAGAAGATACGCTGGGGCTGCTCCCGGACCAACAGTCAACAAGGAGGGGGCTTAAGGTCCGGGGGTAGTCAAATTTGGGCCGGCCGGGTTCTCGCTGTCTTCACGACTGCAAGAGCTTGAGGTTTGGGACTAGCCCATAATTTGGTAGGGGTCCGTTGAGACCCCTCTGCAGAACCTGATTCTGCACTACGGCAGGACCCCCCTTTTTTCATTGAAGATAATTATGAATATTCAATAAAGTGTGGCCCATATTTATTTCATAACAGTTGTCTCATGTCTTTATTCCGGGGTAGCGGGATAATGTCCGGTCCGCTGAAGGGGCTCTTTGGCAGCGCGGGCCGCCATTATCTCCTTCCTGGGATAGCCCGAGACATTGCGGTCTCGCAAGAGCGACCTGAGAAGGGAGGGGGAAGGAGTAGTATATTTAAAGAAACTTCCCACCTACCTTGGGCCTCTTCCTTTCGGACAACCCACCTGCCCACCCTGAATACTAGTGTGAGTTTTACTGGTCGACTTTTGGGGCCAGATAGGAATTTTTGACCCACATCCTGATTGGCCTTGGAGGTGGGGATTTTTCGCCTATCCCACACTGGTCAAGGTGCGTTGGCATATGGAGAGGTAGTCAAATTTGGTCACACAGGTGGGTAGTGCGGATATAACAGGTTTCGGTGAGGCCCCTCACAAACACAGGTAAGGTATAGCTCATCTGAACTCCCAGCACTGTGGATCGTGCGATTATAGTGCTTGGGGGAGAAGATACGCTGGGGCTGCTCCTGGACCAACAGTAAACAAGAAGGAGGGGGCTTGAGGTCCGGGGGTGGTCAAATTTGGGCCGGCCGGGTTCTCGCTGTCTTCATGACTGCGAGAGCTTGGGGCTTGGGACTCGCCCATAATTTGGTAGGGGTCTGTTGAGACCCCTCTGCAGAACCTGATTCCGCACTACGGCAGGACCCCCCCCCCTATTTTCATTGAGGATAATTATGAATATTCAATAAAGTGTGGCCCATATTTATTCCATAACCGTTGTCTCACGTCTTTATTCCGGGGTAGGGGGATAATGTGAAGGTAACCTTAGAGCTGCAAAGATGTTACCATCTTAAGCCAATCATGTTTACAATAAGCATACACAACCACTGGCTAAGTGGATGTGTACTAGTTCAGTTGGAAATGTGGAAACCTGGGTGTGCACATATGCTGTCTGGATTGTGCTGGTTCCAATAAGCAGGTCCAAGGGCTCAGTTTTTATAGGAACTGGTTATATAACAGAGTTGTTGATATGGAAAGTTCTACAATCTTGTCAGTGGTCATACCTTCAGAAACAGGACCCTGTATCCACCCTTATTGTATGGTAGGAGGCACAAATCCAGAACCCCAAAATGGATGCTTCCTACCAGTTGATGATCATTGGAACACACATATAGGACACCCTCATTCTTATATCTTAAATTGGGTTATTTCTGGGTGCACAGTAAACAATACTGGAGGCCTCTTTCAAGGCCTAGAACACTGAATTGTTAGCATATGTTGAGGTGAGTGATTTCACTATCTAGGCCCTCACCTTGTAACTTGTCCACATGCAAGAAAACCACGCTCTCATTTTCATCTACTCCTACTCCCACCTTGTGCTCTTCTTTCCTATTTCATTCTGTACAAAGGTCAGCATAGTAAGAAGCAGCACGGACTAGTCAGTTATAAAAGGCCACACATTGTTTCAATTAATGCAATGGATATCCTGGATAATGAATTCATCAACCAGTCTGGCATGAAGACAACCTCCCTGCTTAACAATCAAATCATTCAAATCTGATGGGCATATCTAGCTGTTTGTCAATAAAATTTAGGACTTTTATTTTACTTGTCTCTGCTCCTCAGACCACCTTTCCAGCCCAGGTATCTGCCCTTCATCTTCTGCAGTTAATATAGACAGAAGCAATTCATTCAGTAGTTTTGCAATTTGATTCTTCTTCTTCAGTACTCCTTTAACTTCATTGCTATCAAATAGTACAACTGACACCTTAGCCAGGCTCCTGCGTCTTGCATGCTGAAGTTTACTGACACATCTCACAGCAGATTCTAGATGACACCAGTTAGAATTATGACCAGGTTTACCTTTTTCTGCTTGATTATGCATCCAGCTTTTCTAGGGCACAGTCAAAGAGAAACATAGTGCATTTTATCTCTTCTTTTTTTTACTTCATTGATCCAATCAATGACGGCAACTGAAGTCACACATTACTACAACATTTTATTCTGTGAATGGTGCCTGATTTTGTTCTCCATTTCAGAATCACTTTGAATATGAAGACAACAAGAAATCTTCAGTCTTCCGTTTTAAGGAAGCTCCTATTAAACATGGAACATTTATTATACTGTAAAATGTCTAGAGAAAACTGGAAGCTGCTTTAAAAACATCCCCAGAAGTGATTTCTTTCCTGGTAAGTATCCATATGGCAAATATTGTATGAAAGAAATAAAAAAAATCCAAATGTATAACATCTTCAGGACAAATTAAAACTTCAGTGATGGTTTAGAACTGTGCAGGCTTATCCGGCAAGCAGTTGGTGTATAATTTAGTGTAAAATTTGGTGTATAAGTTTGATTGGTGAGGGGAAACAACTGTCAGGTGAAAATTTAGATCTGGTCTAGAAAGGGAAAATAGCTGTCACTACTTTGGGAAATAAATTATTGAATAAATTCATGTTGATAAGAAAGAAAACGAAGAGGAAGATTGCTGACAGATAAAAGACTCATTGATTCACTGAAACTCGGATGTGGGAAACTGTTACTCTCTCACTCCTATGACAGATGTGTCATCTTGTACAGTTGATCTTTCACAGCCCAGTTCAAGGAGAATATTTGCCATATGGACACCTACCTGGTTGTGCTGCTGGAGGGCTTTAATTCACTAAAGAGACATAACTTATTGATGAGACATAATACCCTATCCATGTTATGCTGGAAATCAAATCAGTGACTTGGAAAAGGTTGTTTGTTGGGTTTTTCTATAGCACAAAAAGGACATATCTGAATCAATAAATTTATAACATGTATTTTGGCTGGATGTTGTCAGAGCCTTTTGACTCTCAGGTACTCTTGCCCACTCATTATTCAAGATGTTGTTGCTTGAAGAATTGCTTTTTTGGTAATCGTTTCCTCCTGCACAACCTTGTTCGGTTACTAATCTCAATTACTCAAATTAATTAGGATATAAACACACCTAGAAGGACTGTAAAACTACATTTATGACTGTAATATAAAACAGGACATTTGCCAATGCTAATTGAAATGCTGAAAAAAAAGTTTATAGGATACGCAGCCTTGCTGAAATCATTCCCCCTTCCCTTCATGTAATGGTACAGTAAATGCTTACTTTTCTTGATATGATTATCGTTTTAAACAATAAAGAGGGAGCAAATTCCATTATCTTATGTCAAGCAAACCTCTAGAGAAGATAAAAGTACAGTTAATAAACAGGATTTCTTCCCAATAGCAATTGCTGTATAATGGAAAATTCACTTTCTAACCTTCTAGACCAGGATGTTAATCAGTTAATCAGTTCTCTTTCCATAATAATGGCTTAAAGCACTTTCCTCCCTTTAGAGTAAAGGTGAATTCAAGGTTTCTGTGCAGATGAACAGTCTATGAGTAGGTACAAAAAGAAAAAATTGTTATATGTTGTTCAAGTTTCCTGTTCTGAGTGGGTAAATTGGTAGTCCCCAACTATCTACCATGGAATCTATGTTTTAAGGATTTGAATAATCCCCCTTGATGCAAAGTATTTCAAGTGAGATTATTCCACTGACCACAATTCTACTAGGATTTTTTAATCAGAGTAAATGAAATTTTGAAAATGTACACCAGCTCATTAAATAGCTGAAAATTTCTGCCACAACATACCTGATTTCACTTATTCTGGAGTAAAATCCCAATAGGATTCTAATAGAGATGGGCATGAACCAGCACAATGACAGGTTGTGATGGTTCGTGGTTTGTTGGTATCTATGAACCACACCAATTTTTTTTTAAAATGAACCATTTCATGGTTCCGGCACATCTGTAAGTGAAGGGGGGCTCTACTATGTGTAGCTCAGCTACACATAAAGCCCCGCTTCATGGGCCCCAGCACCTACTTTACTTGCTCTGGGCCTCCTCTCCTCTGCCATGCTGCCCAGCTGAGTAGGACAATAGGCCGTCTGGGGCCTACTTCTTGCCCCAATGCTTCCTGAGAGGCTTAGAGTGTTGTGGGAAGTATAGTTCTTTGAGGGTTCCCTATATATAGCCCAATGGCTGCATAACTTATATATAGTCCAATGGATGCATAACATATCCAAACGCAGAAACAAAATTTAGGAGTTTTTTCCCACTGTGCCTCCCAGGAGAAGAGCCAGCTTCTGTCGCTTTGGACAAACTACACAGTACTGGAATACCTCCAAACCTAGAGAATGGTAAACCACTTCTTAGTACTCTATACCTAGAAAACCATGGAAAGAATCACTGTAAGTCAAAATCAACTTGATGGCAGATAGTTATTATTAATTATAATTAGTTTATACGACTGAATCAAAACAACAGCAAGGACAGTTACCAATTCTTACTGCACTCCTATTTAATATTGTCAACTCTCGTGAAGAGCAGCAGTTCTCCAGTATTTCAGAGAGGATTGTTTCCTTGCCTTACTTGAAGATGCCTAGCATGTGGTGGTAATCTCCCATCCAAATATTAACCAAGCCCAACCCTGCTTATTCTGAAATGAAACAAGCTTAATGTGTTCAGGGTGATACGGTAGTTATAAAAGCTGAGGAAAGGAGTTAAAAGCATCAGGAAGTTGTGCAAGATCCTTGTTCTAGTGGAGGTTTTCCAAAATACTCAGTGAAGGGATATTTAAAGTTTAACTTTCCCCTTTTGATCTGTTCCCCTAAAAAGACAAAAAGTTGGCTGATAGCAAGTCAGACTGCTTCTTCATCTAAGGAACGTTATGACAGGTGTAGGCAAGAATGGAGTGCAGAGGACTTGGCTCTCGCCAGTTTGTCTTGGGCTGGCTAGAAATTACAAGACTTGTTAATAATAATAATAATAATAATAATAATAATAATAATAATAATAATAATAATAATAATAATAATAATAATAATAATAATAATAATAATAATAATGACAACAACAGCATGTGCTTTCAAGTCAGTTCTGACTTATGGCAATCCTTTTCAGGGTTTTCCAGGTACAGAATATTCAGACGTGGTTTACCATCCCCTAAGTCCCAGCTGGCTGTGCAACCAGATATCTAAACCACTGAACTATCCAGCCAGCTACAAGACATGCATGGAAATTTCTCTTCAGCTCTATTCAGGCATTACTTGCTCAGTTGTCTCCAACACTTGAGCAGAGGATCACATAGATCTTCCTCTCTGTGTTGTTGCTTTGTCCATGTGGGCAATGATGTATCTGAGGAAGATACAGTCCTGTTGACGTACAGGCTCTCCATGTGAACAAGAACTCTGGAAAATCTGCAGACATATCACTCTTAGAGAAAGTAACAGTGCAGAATGGGAAGATGAGGTGTTCTGTTCATATGTTGGAGAGAACTGTTTAACACCCGGACAGTCTCTTCGTGTCCATAGAAAATGTTTCTAAGGTGAAAACAATATTCTTGGTGGTTGGAGAACAAAGATGGAGACAGGGCCAAAGACGAGTTTCTCCAAGTACTTTATTCATTTACAGTAAACTAATTAAATGTTATAACCACTCATTATTGTGTGTGGAACCATCATGCTACAATGATCCAAGAACATTTTTCTTCAGTGATGTATATGCATGTTATATTATATTAGGATATAATATTCACTGTGAAATTTACAATCCAGTTACTTTTCTCCGAAATATTTGAGACTGTTCATTACTGAGAGATCTGAGGTGTCACTACACTTGAAGCTTACTCAGCCTATAATATGTTTCACAGCAAGTGAAGTCACTGGCCAAAGTCCTCTCAAATGAATAAATGCCAATACATCTAACAATTACTGAGTTCAATATGCCTGAAATTTAAATTAAAACCTACTCCCTGGGTATCTATATCCAAGACCATAAGTAATCTGTCCTCACTAGGCAATATGGTTCTGTTGGTATCTCATTGTGCCATTAAGTAGCACAAATGTAATGCTGTTAGATTTGCAGGATGTCTGCATTTCTTCTGTTCTCAAGTAAGCTCAAGAGCAAGCCGCTATCCACATTGCAAGTATATTCATGATATGAAAAGTCATTGGGCACAAACCACAATTAAAATGAGGGAGAGCGGTGTTAGAGTTCAACCGTACTGTTGCCTGATCCTTCCTTCTCAGTGAATTGTGCACAGGAGAGTCCCAGCGAGTCCTGCCAGTTGCTTTTTCCTGCTCAGAGAATGTCTTTGGTTTACAAGTTGTGAGAAAACATTGCTAAATGAACTGTGTTTATTGTGGTACTTTGAGGTTGTTTACTTTAATATGTGGATCAGCATATTTCTAGTTTGTTGTTCACTGCCATCAAGTCACTTCCTGCTTATGGTGATCCTATTAGAGTTTTCGAGGCATGTGAGATATCCAAGATATAGTTTACCATTGCTGCTCCACAGTGAATTTATATGGCTAAGGAGAAATTTGAACCCAGATCTCCTGAATTCTAGTTGCTTTTTCTGGCCAGTACACCACATTGGATTTTTACATACATCTAGTAAATTGTATATTTGTGTGTACATATGCAAATGCATGTGTGAGTATGTATTTACAAATGTCAGTATGGGATATTTTACATAGGCCTTTTCCTTGCTTCATATAATGCTGTTTATTTTAAATAGCATCTTTTGTTTCAGAATCTGGTGGCAAATTAGGGCAAGATGATATCAATTTTTGTATTCTTTTCTGAAATAGCAGAAACTTCAGCTACAAAGCTTTAGCCAAATACTAGGATGACTTTAGTATCGCTCTATTCCTCTTTGCCCACTATATTTCTACTCTTCATAGGACATTAAAATATACTTTTATTAATTTATGTTACTTTGGCTTTTCTGGGTTAAAGATGGGATCTTTGTCAGTTTCACTTTCTCACATATTCTTTTTTTTTTAAAACCCTCAAGTTCTTTCCCTTATGAAAATGAGGCCCTACCATTATACAAAGCAAAGCAGCAACCTCAGGCAGTCAATTTGAGGCTCCATGAAAAGGCAGCAAATTATTATTTTTAGAAATTTTTGTTAATAGTATACCAAATATTCTCCTTCACACATTCATCTGGTTCAGGAGCTGATACTTTGTTCTTTGTCTACTCTTTACCAACATTTGTGTATAATGCAAAAACATCTTCACTCATTGCTCTGCACTTTGGGCTCATTTTTGTAGTTGTGCTTCACAAGTCAATCTATATTATGGCCACAGAAGTGCATAAAACAAAGTCTGGATATGATGTAAAGTCACGTTTGCATATTACCTGAAGTAGTAGGTCTGTTCACACAAATTAAGGGCCACTCTTGTACCATCTCTGGTTGGAAATAACTGGCGGGTTTTCCAAGGATGCTGGCAGCATGTCTACTGTTTCTATGCAATTGAAAATATTTTTTAATTGTATGGTACACCAATATAACATCGGTATAAGTCTTTCCCCACAACCTAATGGACCGATATGCCGAGGATGTGCTCATATTATTTTCAGGTAGTGTATGAAATCATCAGAGGTAATACAATGAATACCTATCAAGAGTTTGGCTTTGTTTTAAATAAAATAGTTACATCACTAGTCCACTAAAGTATAAATTGTTGCAGAGTTTTGAATTTCTGGTGAAATTCCTTTGTTACACAGTAGAAGTATAGAGATCAACAGAGAGGAATAGCTATGAGTTCTCTAGATAGTCCACTCCTTTCTCATTCACTGGCACTTAAAGTCTCAATAACTCACTCTGAGACATTTGTAGGAGAAAAAATGAAAATGTTTCATTACAGTTGTGAACAGATCAACAGCAAACAAAACAAACACTGCTTCCCAAAAACTGAAAAGAGAGAAAGAGAACACTCAGCAGAGGCAGGGCTCTCTTTGAATTCAGAGGTGGGAAAGAATGATTGGTTAGTGACGGATAGATTGACAATCACCCAAGCTCAGAAAAGTCACCCCCCCTCCCAGTCCCTCAAACCACAGGTAGCATGCAAGGTTGCAAATAAAGCTCCAACATAAATGAATGTGTTAATGAATGTATTTTCTTTTTAAAGGATAAGAGCTGGATAATGTTCCAGTTCATGTAAACAACAAACAAATGCTTCTACAGTATGATCACTGTTTCTCAGAGAGCACCTAAGTAGCTGTCTATATTGTGTCGTCATGCAAAGTGACTATAGAATTGCAGAGGCACAAAATCCGTGGTGCACTGGTTCCATCATGGGATCATCTCTTGGTCACCTGGAAATTTTCAGAATTCATTAGTCCCATTCTGGATTACTGTGAACACCCAAGTTGCTATCAGTCATGTGTAACCAGAAGCTCTCCAGCTAAGGGTTCCCTGTGGATATTTATTCTTTTCAGCTCAGTAAGAAATATTGGGCACTGTTCTTTTCTTTCCTTGCTGTGGAAATCTTTGTGGACTAATTCCCAGCTCAGTGAGGCACTCAGGCATAAAGAATGAAATGTAACAACGGCTGTACATACCATCTAACCAATTATACCAAATCTGAACAAAAGGAGCACAAGAACACAAAAGTGTTCAAGCATCCATTATAAATAGTTCCAATTTCCTTTCTAAATGTCAAGTACAAAATATATATTTTACATGCAAATAACTCTGGAGGGTGGTTGCTAATATACTCCTGAAATTACATCCTTTTTTTTTCCAAAACCATGACCTTTCTTACTAACAATAACTTACATTTTAATTAAATCTGTGGCCATTTTCACTTCACGCCAAATATCCCAATGATATACATTGGAGATTTTCCTTGTCAGAAAAAGAAAGCAAAAGGTCAGAGACTTAAATAATTATCAACTTTAACTTTCTTGATTATTTATATTTGAAAAGCTGACAGGTGTGTGAATTTCATCCTGGAGAAAGCAGAATGGTATTGTAGGAGAGAAAAATTGAAATGTATCTGAAAAGCAAAATGTAGACACTTTTCAGAGGAATCTAGATATTTGGCAAAGTATTTATTATCTGGAACGTGTCTCTGAAATTTTATAAGAACACCCAAGAAGATTAAAGCAGGAAAAAAAAATCACATTTTCCCCAATCAATCATTTTAATTTGATTAAATATCTTTTCTGATGGATCAATAAATGGAAAAAAAGAGGTTTCTCTCAACCTGTCTCCCTTAACAAGAGAAGACTTACCATCTCTGAGCAGAATTTTCATCCCTGATTTTCAGCTTGCTTTTAACGAAGAACCTGGCCGGCACATCTGGCCATTGATTTTGGAATTTTTATTCCCACATACCACCCCCAGTTCTGTAATGTCCACTCTGAGGAAGACTCATGAGGAGTTAAAAGCTGGCTTATGTTTGTGATTTTTTAATGTGTGGTCTAATAAAGGTATTGCCCACCCTTGCTTTCAGAAAGACTCCAGCTGTGACTCATTCAAAGAGTAGGAAGCAGAGGAGGAGAGCAAAGGCCCAAACATTTTAGGCATTCAGCACATACCAGAACATGTGGCACCAGGAGTCCAGCTGGAACATAAAGGGACAGCTGCTCCCTCTTTTAAATGAGACATATATCAGCCACACGATGTTCACTGTTCTGTAATCTGAAAAGCCCCTTCATGGATTGCTGCCTTGTCGTGGCGAAGGGGCTTGAGTAATTCAGAGAAGCTATGGGATATGCCTTGGGGACACCCAAGATGGAAAGGTCATAGTGGAGAGTTCTGACTAAACGCGATCCCCCTGGAGCAGGAACTGGCAAGACACTCGAGTATCTTTGCAAAGAAAACTCCATGAACAGAAACAAAAGGCTAAAAGATATGATGCTGGAAGATGAGCCCCTCAGGTCGGAAGGTGTCCAACATGCTACTGAGGAAGAGCGGAGGACAAGTACAAGTAGCTCCAGAGCTAATGAAGTGGTTGAGCCAAAGCCGAAAGGATGCTCAGCTGTGGACGTGCGTGGAATTGAAAGGAAAGTCCGATGCTGCAAAGAAAAATACTGCATAGGAACCTGGAATGTAAGATCTATGAACCTTGGTAAGCTGGATGTGGTCAAACAGGAGATGGCAAGAATAAACATTGACATCCTGGGCGTCAGTTAACTAAAATGGACGGGAATGGGCGAAATCAATTCAGACGATTATCATATCTACTATTGTGGGCAAGAATCCCGTAGAAGAAATGGAGTAGCCCTTATAGTCACCAAAAGAGTGGGAAAAGCTGTACTGGGATACAATCTCAAAAATGACAGAATGTTTTCAATACGAATCCAAGGCAGACCTTTCAACTTCACAGTAATCCAAGTTTATGCACCAACCACCAATGCTGAAGAGGCTGAAATTGACCAATTCTATGAAGACTTACAACACCTTCTAGAACTGACACCAAAGAAAGATGTTCTTGTCATTATAGGGGACTGGAATGCTAAAGTAGGGAGTCAAGAAATAAAAGGAACAACAGGTAAATTGGTCTTGGAGTTCAAAACGAAGCAGGAGAAAGGCTAATAGAGTTTTGTCAAGAGAACAAGCTGGTCATCACAAACACACTTTTCCAACAACACAAGAGGCGACTCTACACATGGACATCACCAGATGGGCAATACCGAAATCAGATTGATTATGTTCTCTGCAGCCAAAGATGGAGAAGCCCTATACAGTCAGCAAAAACAAGACATGGAGCTGATTGTGGCTCTGATCATCAGCTTCTTATAGCAAAACTCAAGCTTAAACTGAAGAAAGTAGGAAAAACCGCTGGGCTAGTCAGGTATAATCTAAACCAAATCCCTTATGAATACACAGTGGAAGTGAAGAACAGATTTAAGGAACTAGATTTGGTGGACAGAGTGCCTGAAGAACTATGGATGGAGGCTCGAAACATTGTACAGGAGGCAACAACAAAAACCATCCCAAAGATAAGGAAATGCAAGAAAGCAAAGTGGCTGTCCAACGAGGCCTTACAAATAGCAGAGAAGAGAAAGGAAACAAAATGCAAAGGAGATAGGGAAAGTTACAGAAAATTGAATGCAAATTTCCAAAGAATAGCAAGGAGAGACAAGAGGGTCTTCTTAAATGAACAGTGCAAAGAAATAGAGGAAAATAATAGAAAGGGTAAAATCAGAGATCTGTTCAAGAAAACTGGAGATATTAAAGGAACATTTTGTGCAAAGATGGACATGATAAAGGACAAAAATGGTAGGGACCTCACAGAAGCAGAAGACATCAAGAAGAGGTGGCAAGAATACACAGAGGAATTATACCAGAAACATCTGGATGTCCCGGACAACCCAGATAGTGTGGTTGCTGACCTTGAGCCAGACATCCTGGAGAGCGAAGTCAAGTGGGTCTTAGAAAGCATGGCTAACAACAAGGCCAGTGGAGGTGATGGCATTCCAGTTGAACTATTTAAAATCATAAAAGATGACGCTGTTAAGGTACTACACTCAATATGCCAGCAAGTTTGGAAAACTCAGCAGTGGCCAGAGGATTGGAAAAGATCAGTCTTCATCCTAATCCCAAAGAAGGGCAGTGCCAAAGAATGCTCCAACTACCGTACAATTGCACTCATTTCACACGCTGGCAAGGTTATGCTCAAAATCCTACAAGGTAGGCTTCAGCAGTATGTGGACCGAGAACTCCCAGAAGTACAAGCTGGATTTCGAAGGGGCAGAGGCACTAGAGACCAAATTGCTAACATGCACTGGATTATGGAGAAAGCCAGAGAGTTCCAGAAAAAACATCTACTTCTGCTTCATTGACTACGCAAAAGCCTTTGACTGTGTGGACCACAACAAACTATGGCAAGTTCTTAAAGAAATGGGAGTGCCTGACCACCTTATCTATCTCCTGAGAAATCTGTATGTGGGACAGGAAGCAACAGTTAGAACTGGATATGGAACAACTGATTGGTTCAAAATTGGGAAAGGAGTACGACAAGGCTGTATATTGTCCCCCTGCTTATTTAACTTATATGCAGAATACATCATGCGAAAGGCAGGACTGGAGGAATCCCAAGACGGAATTAAGTTTGCCGGAAGAAATATCAACAACCTCAGATATGCAGATGATACCACTCTGATGGCAGAAAGTGAGGAGGAATTAAAGAACCTCTTAATGAGGGTGAAAGAGGAGAGTGCCAAAAATGGTCTGAAGCTCAATATAAAAAAAGATCATGGCCACTGGTCCCATCACCTCCTGGCAAATAGAAGGGGAAGATATGGAGGCAGTGACAGATTTTACTTTCTTGGGCTCCATGATCACTGCAGATGGTGACAGCAGCCACGAAATTAAAAGATTCCTGCTTCTTGGGAGGAAAGTGATGACAAACTTTAGACAGCCTCTTAAAAAGCAGAGACATCACCTTGCCAACAAAGGTCCGCATAGTCAAAGCTATGGTTTTTCCAGTAGCGATGTATGAAGTGAGAGCTGGACCATAAAGAAGGCTGACCGCCGAAGAATTGATGCTTTTGAACTGTGCTAAAAAGTTCACTAATTAACATTTAACTCAGATTTGTATACTTAAGTTTCACCCTGTTGTGTTGATGTTTTTTTTTGTTAGAAAAATTAACCATATATATGACTACAGATGCTAAAGAAAGATGTAAAAAAAGGGGGGGGGTCAAAGAAAATCATGACAAAAAACAGAAATGACAGCTAGAAGAAAAAACAAGAAACAATAATCAAGTAATACCCATAAACCATAAATACAGCATGTTTTGGAGAACTATTAGTGCTGTAGCATTCCTTCCAACATTAATGCCATTTATACTTCTTAATACAGTTTATTTTGTCTTTGTGAGTCATTTTATCCAAGTAATTCCTGAATTTTTACAAGATGCAAAGCCATGATGAAGAAACATTACCAAGGTGAATTAAAAATCATTGGTCCTGAAAGCATGGTGTCATTGTTACTGCCTGTATAGCTTTACTGATGGAAGAGGAGTTCAGTGCATTTATAGATTTCCAAAACTGTAATTAACTCCAAGCTATTTGCATAAAATGCATCATAAAGATATTTGCCTGTGGGCTAAAATAATAGACTGTATTTGCAATGTTGTCCCACTGTGTTCTGAAATGCCATCTAGAATGGTCACCTTCCTTTCAAGCAATGTCATCCTATAAACATACAGGATTAATCTGACAGCTGCCACAACTATTCAAATTCTGAAACAGTTCTGTTCAGTTTTGTACTGTTCTCAATTAGTTTATTTTCAGCCCCCAAGCAACTACGATTGCACAACAACTGATTTATGTTACAAAAAGGTCTTAAGGACAGAATCATTCTGTAATGAACTTAAAAATGTATATACTAATAGTAAACTCTAGGTGCCAATCATTGTTTAGACAAAATGGCACCAAGCATGCATAGGAATGGATAACCTATGTGGTGTTGTGGAAAGACTGATGGTCTAGGATTGAGGAGATGTGGGTTTGCATCCCTGCTCAGCCGTGGCAACTCAGTGAGATGTATCTGGAACCGGCCGAACCACTCCCTACATATGTAAATTGCCTTGAGAGCCCTATTAGGGTCAATATAAATTAGTTCAGCACATAACATACATGTATAGGAATATGACATCAACACAATGGACTTGTGGTGCAGCACAACCCCAAAACAAACACCAACTCCTCTCCTCTTCAAACAGTATTGATCTCCAAATCAATCTCATATCTTCTCCAGCATTCCCACCCCCCATTTATTTTCCATGAATGATCAGCTGTAATAATCTGTACTTTTCATTACATAACTAAAGTAACTTTCTGCACATTAAGAGCTCTATGATTTCTTGGTCTTAATTCATTTGCCTTAGCACTTAGTCATTGGTCACCTTCTCAATCCAAGAAATGAATTTGTTAGCATCCCATGATACCAAGATAGTTAGAGATGGGGAATGGAAGAAGAAGAGAAGAAGAAGGAGAAGAAGAAGAAGCCTATCTCTTCCCTTCACAAGAGCAATAAGATCTGAGCCTGTAGGAACCCACAGATGCACAAAGATGTTGGCATACCTATCAGCACAGCATTTATGCATAGAGTATCTAATAATATTTCTTAGCAGCATTTTTAAAAATCTATCCATTTTTCTTTCGGTAACTCCAGGCTGTTTTAAATATCTGCATAAAATGGAAACACTCTATGCATTATAAAGCTTTATTATCTCCTATTGTAAAACAGAGGAATAAACGAACTACAGCAGCTGCATAATACTTTACATTAACCTCCTGGGCTTCTGTGTCCCATGGGGAAAAATATTACTTTAATCTTTAAACCTAATCCATATGTCCTGAGCCTTAAAGGCATCTTATTCATAGTCAAATTGGAATTGAAAGTTTTAAGCTCTGGTAAGTAATCAGCCAGCCTGTGGAGCGTTGTGGATCATTTGACACAAATGTCTTATGTGAGCTGTTGCCAGAGAGCATCATTTTATAATCGATATTTGGACCTCATTGTAATTTAGGGTTAGTTCACATATAACACAGCAGTTCCGGACAAGTACGGTGGTTTTTAAAGTTGTTCTTAAAGTGAAAAGTGCATATTAATGACTACAAATGAGTCTTGAATAAAGTAATATTTCTTTTCGTTTTTTAAAAAAACTTTTATAAAACATAACAAAATAATTTGCCACTCCCAACCTCATCTGTGTAAACTCAGAGTCCATATGTAAATTGCCTTGAGAAGATTTTGCATTCAGGTGGTCAATCCAGGATCTTGTTACGAATTTACAGTTGCTGGACTGGTGGTTTTCAGAGCAAAGCTATATTGTCACCATATGGAATGAAAGGGAATCAGATATCTAAGAAAAAGTAAAAAGTAAAATGTACTGCTTCTATACCATACCATAGTGCTTAAAGCACTCTCTGGGTGGTTTAAAGTTTCATTATACAGGATACACAGTGCTCCCCCCATGAGCTTGGTACTCAATTATACCAATTCAACAATACTGTGCTGTACACCTAAACTGTACTGAAATTCAACAATACCCATTTGAGAAATTAAAATAAATCCAAAGGGGTAGGGAGAGATCAGACAACTTTCCTTATGAAGTCAAAGCATGCATAGGAGTCATGGAGTCTAGTCACAAGTATGATGGACATTACAGGAATCCTATCTGCGTATTAACAAGTGTACTCAAACTGCCTCCTTGCAAAGAGGTAGCCATTTTGGGAGGAAATTTCATCCCCTCAACCATCAATTTCCATGAACTCTGATAATTCACATTAATGCCACCCACCATCATATGACAGCACTTTTCAAATGCTTGAAAAACAGTCATACAGAAGAGGGACAGTATCTGCTCTCAATCATCCCAGAGTTCAGGACATGTAATAATGGGCTCAAGTTACAGGAAGCCAGATTTAGGCTGAATATCAGGAAAACATAACTGTTAGAGTAGTATGACAATGACACCAATTACCTCAGGAGGTGGTGGGTTTTCCAACACTGGAGGCATTCAAGAGAAAACTGGACAACCATCTGTCAGATCTGCTTTGATCTGGATTCCTGCACTGAGCAGAGGATGGACTCAATGGCCCTATAGACCCCTTTTAACTCAATTATTCGATGATTCTATGACCATTAGGAGGGAGACATAGAGTATCTGGAGGAAAGTTACTCAGCGACAGACATTGCTGTAAGATTATTCAATGAAAAACTAGCACATGGATTACAAAAATTGATGGTCAATTCCAAAACAAGGCAACTTAGGAAGACTTCCCTTGGTCTTTCCTGCCATTTCCTATTTTCTAGCAGTGAAAGGTTTTCCACACTTTTAGTCTGCAACTGGTGTCTTTATAAACATTTCACTAGGTAGACTGACTGGGTCATCAATCACTGGAGTGAAACTCCTGAGCAGTGGAATAATGTTAATGAAATGCTAATAGCTTGCTGCTCTGCCCTGGGCAATCACGTGCTGGGACTAATATAATATTGATCCTGGGAGGTAGTAATGCAATAAAGCTAGCGGGATCTCCTCTGAAATAAACATTTCTGGAGAGTTCAACAATTATGAGCAATTTTGGCTGCAATTATATTAATGACCAAAAGGTCCTTTAGAGTTTACCAACAAGTTTTCCACATAGCTTTTAGGCCTGAGTGATATGGCAAACACAATAATAACAGTGAAAAGGAAACTATCCATATGGACACTCCATGCTCCAGAACAGTGAGCTATGGTTTCTCTGGAAACTCTGATATACATGAAATAAAGTAAGTTGCTTGGCATCAGGTTATTTCTGGTGATCCTTCTCAGGGTTTTCTATGTATAAAATACTGAGAAGTGGTTTACCAGTGCCTGCTTCTTGGGGTACTCTGGTACCATGTAGCTTGCCCAAGGCCACACAGGCTGTCTCTTCTCACAGGAGGCACAGGTGGGAATTGATCTCCCAATGAGATATTCAACTCAATAAGCTATCCAGTCTGGTATATATTAGGGACACAGATTCACATCCATGCACAGTGCTTTCCAGGGAGGTGCAAGGGAAGAGGTCATGGACTTGAAGATGAAGCCTAAAGTCTACTGTTGCAAGATCCAGGGCAAGATTTACCTGGGGAGGAAGCGATGCAGAGGCTAAAGTCCAAGTAGCTCACTCACATACTCTAAGATGAGGATGAAGGAACTGATCCTTTCGACCCTGGACAAATGTTATTTACCTAATCTTGTGAAGTGCAACAAAGGTAAATAAAGCAAAAACTATGTGGGCTGCTTATATACTGCCCCATACTGAATACTCTGGGCAGTTTACAAGTTAATTATGAAGGCTACACATTGCCCCCCCCCCCCCCAGCAAGCTGGGTACTCATTTTACCGATCTTCGAAGGATAGAAGGCTGAGTCAACCTTGAGCTGGCTACCTGGGATTGAACCCCGGGTGGTGAGCACAGTTTTGGCTGCAGTACCGCAGTTTAACCACTGTGCCACGAGGCTCAAACCCAATTAGACACCAGCATCAGTTACAAGAACTTCATTCTTGATGGAAGCAGCAGGTTTGGGGAAAGTCCCACATGACAGAGCTCCAACCCATTATACTATCCAAAGAAATAGTGCTTGAATTGGCACTTTCCCTTCTCCCACAAACCATCAAATCCCCTCCAGGACCAATTGAAGTTGTGCTTTAAAGAAATAGCTTAGAAAATGATCATATAAAGTGGGGAAAAGAACATATTGTGTCAAATAAATTGACCTTTCTCAGCAGTTTAATGGCTACATTCCGCACCAGTGGAATTTTCTGGGTATTTTTCAGAGGCAGCTCATGTGCAATGGCTGAAATCTTGCTCACAGTTATCATTTGGAAGTGAACTGCCGTAAGTTAAGAAATCACCACAAACCTTATCTGTTGCATACTTTCCAGTGTGATTCAGCATGCAACAGATAAAGCCTATGAAAATTTCTCAACTTAACAGCAGTTTGCCTTTAAAAATTACACTGTTTGCATAACTACACAATAGGATTTTATCTGGTCTGTTACAATGATTGAATCTCAAAATTACCAAAACATGGGTAATCGGAACAAGATCTGCCTTCTCTAGGAAAGGCTGTAGTTGGAACACAATAGCTGAAGCTGTACAAAAACACTTGGTTCCACTGCTGTGTCATTTTCCATATATCTAACAGTGATGATCACAAGAGTACTTCCAAGGGGCTGAGCCCTTGGAAAAAATGATAAGGCACTGGGAAAAATAAGGCATTGTTGTGAGAGAGGCACAAATATCAACAAGGGTTCACTAGATTTTCTACAGTGATCCCATCTCACATGTGCATGTGTTTGTCTATACAGACATGGGAGGAAAGGATTGTGTTCAAATATTTAAGAAAGGAATATGAATGCTGTTAACAGAGAAGTCTGAATGTGTGCTAAAGTAATGGTAAATCAATGTGGAGTATAAGAAAAAGGAGATCAATCTTAAAAAGAAGGACTAGTTCCCCATAATGTGTTCACGGCTAAGCAAACAAAGAAATAAGTTTATCTCCCACTCCTTCTACAAGTTCTCCTTTGCATGTCAGGGATGCTGTTAAACTTTTTTGTGCGACAGCATTAGAAGAACAGATGGCATTCAATTTGACTAGAGTGTTTATATGCTTGTCGAAAGGGGATTAGATTTAAGAGCTTACTAGCTGCTGCAAAAGATGATTCATAGTGTTCAGCTAAAAGAATGCATGTGTTATGAAAACAGAAAATACAGTTTTCACTTACTTTCGAACTGGCAGCCACATCCACTCCTCAATAGTTTGGAAAAAATGATACTTATGTGGCCTAACTTTACTTGGTTACTTAAATAACTGTGGAAACCTTGAAGCATGCATAGTATAATGCTGAATTAAATTCTATCATAAAAACCAGGCTGCGCATTGCTGTCCTGATCTACTCCTTACCTGAATAAGGGCCCACAGATTGATGCCAGACCCATGCTGACCCTTTTATGAGATATTCTGACCCAGTACTTGTCCAACTCTGTGCCATTGTTTGTGCATTTACAGTTCTCTGAAAAATCCTATTCCCATCAATGGGAAAATGCAAACAGCCAGGGCAAGACTCAGACTTTCTTTATTCATATCAGAGTGTTGCAGAATTTAAAATTATGGATGCATATTAAGTTCAAACAAATTTAAAATGTTAAAATGATTAGACTATTTTTGACCAGGCTACCTCAATAGTGTTATCTCGGCCATTTACTAGATCTTTGGTACCTGTAGGTAAAGGTAAAGGTTCCCCTTGACATTTAGTCTAGTCGTGTCCGACTCTAGGGGGTGGTGCTCATCCCTGTTTCCAAGCTGTAGAGCCAGCGTTTGTCCGAAGACAGTTTCCGTGGTCACGTGGCCAGCGCGACTAGACACGGAACGCCGTTACCTTCCCACCGAGGTGGTACCTATTTATCTACTCGCATTTGCATGCTTTCGAACTGCTAGGTGGGCAGGAGCTGGGACAAGCGATGGGAGCTCACTCCGTTGCGTGGATTCGATCTTATGACTGCTGGTCTTCCGACCCTGCAGCACAGAGGCTTCTGCGGTTTAACCCACAAAGTGGGGCATAAATTGCATGCACATAAGTGCTGCATTGATTGAATTTCTCCATGTTCACAGAAAATTTGTCCTGTATCCAAGTAGCCCCCTTTTATTTCATTATTCTTTGATATTCTTAGTTGGCTTCAAAGTCTATTAAGTGACTTCCAGAGAGTCCAGCCAGAATCTTGTCAAACAATCTTGTGTTCAGCATTCATCCATTCAGCAAGGTGTGTTGTTTTTGCTCTCCATAATTTAGCCCAGCCTCTTCTGGTTTGATATTTAGAACTTGAGATGTGTGCAGAAAACTTTTCTTTGATTGTAGCTGTCATGAAGTAGGGTGAATGAGTGTGGTGCTGTATTACCTTACTTTGTCCATTATTTTCAAGGACCTCTCAACATACTTCTGGAGGGGCAATGCCAGTGGTGGTAGGTTTCAGGCAGCCAGTAATAATCCTACATGATTCATTAAGAGCTACATCCACTTGTTTGGCATGAGCTGATTTATAGCATACAACACTAAGATATTCTATTGTGGACAAAGCACAGGGACAAAGCTGTTTGTGGGTGTGAACCCCGGTCTGACCCAGCCAGTCTCCTAAGTATGTTATTTTTGGTGGTAATTTTCTGCTAGGTGTTTAGACAATGCTTTTTGTAGGTAAGGGCTTGATCCAGAGTGACATCCAAATACTCTGAGGTAGGGTGATGTTTCAAAATCTTGCCTTTGCAGCTAACATGGAGCTTCTTCTCTGTTCTTTAAGTGGAAGGCACATACTTGTGTTTTTAAATTGTTTGCTTTTTATTAAACATTTTTAAACCACCTTGCAACTTTATAGATAGACATAGTGTACAGAAAATAATAATGTATAACTAAAACAATAAAAACACCCAACAAATAATTAGAACAAAGAAGAAGATGAGACAGAATCACCAATTAAAATGCAGAAGTAATGCCCACTGCATCTTCATTGAGATGATGTTCTATAATTAGGTTACTACAATTGGAAAGTCATGCTTCATGTTCCTGCCCCAGTGCTAGTTGAGAGATTTCTTTCTGAATAGGAAGCTAGGCAAAGTTAGGTCTAGCTAGGCCTCAAAGCCTTCCAGTTGTGGCCTTTTGTCCAGGTGAGCCACATTTAGATGTCTATAAGATGCGTGTCTGTCAGGTAGATCTCCCAGAATGGAGAATTACGACATTTGTACTTCAGAATTTTTTTTAAATCCCATCCCTAATGGTGCTGCTGCTAGGGTTTTTGTGGTATGTGAATTTCCACGACCAAATGGGGATTCAAGTCCAGGTCTCCTGAGTCCTAGTCTGACACTTCCATCCACTACACTGTACTAGTTCTCAAAAACTCTGACATGCTTGCTAATGGTACATTTACTGTAACATCTAGTTTGACCCTGAGCTGCAAACAGGAGTAAGACTTGCACAAAATTATTTAAAAAGAAACACATTGCATTACTCTGTGGTAGCTGGTATTGTTGCCATTGTTACTAAACCAGTAAAAGCAATTCTGTGTGTTGTACTTTACTAAATTGTTGTTGTTGTAGTTGTTGTTCTTTCCAGCTGTAGAAAAATACTGAAGAATACTCTCTGGTTCTATATAGTGTTCAATTTTAACATTCCAATTCAAAAATACAAAAATGTAAATAGGGGTTGGGGAAAGGGGGAATTTCCATTAGGATTGATGAAGTACATATAGCCTGATATATCCCTGTCAACTTGGCTGTAAAAATTCTTTAAAATACTTTTGAAAAGTAATGTTTGAAAGTAACTAGGAAATGTAGCTCATTACATTCTCATTTAACAAAGCAAATGGTTACAGATAACTATATTACATGTAACCAGTTGCTTGGTGGACTCATATTCTGTTGTGGTAATTACGTGTTGTGTATAGCTCACATTTCTCAGGATAGAGAAAATCACCATTATTCTCTATGTCCTTCAGCTCATTCTTAACCTCTGACGATTTAAATTCCTTTAAGATAGAAATGATCATTTTAATTTCTGATAAATGCTGACTTTGCTTTTGTTCACATAAAAAATTATGACCAGGGATTCTATTGCAATGGTTTTTGAAAAGAAGTATAAGCTTTTAAAAAGGACTTTGCAGAAATATATCACCATTGGGAGAAAAGCACTGTATATGAACTTCAATTTTCATTTATAAAAAGGAACATGTTCTCTACTCAAATGACATGTTTTATCAGAAAACAAAAGGCTGTTTCCACAGGCAAAAACATGTACTTTTAATGCAAATACAATTAGATATTTTTTCTGAAAATGGCAAATTTTAGCCTGAAGCACTTGTATGAAATTTCAGATCTTCTGTTTGCTCTCAGAAAAGCTGAATATTACGGGCTAAGTAGGGGACAATAAAAATGCATAATTGTGACACATTTCACACCTGCCTCCATACTAAATAATATGAATTAAATTCATCCTATTATGTACAGGGATATAGGTCCTCCAGGAAGGTTGATACATGTGTAACTGATGATGCTCTTGTCAATGTTAATGACATCCATTAACATGTTTTTTTTGGGGTGGGGGAGGAATCTAGCATTCCTGTATCTGCCAGAAAAGGATGTATCAACAAACTTAGGAAAAGTTAACTTTTTGGACTCCCAGTCCTAATCACCTCTAGTCAGTGTGGCCATCAATTATACTGAGTAGGGAATTCTAGGTGCTATTTTACAATGAAGTAACATATCCAGTCTCCTTCCTTCTCTTTAAACACCTAGCTATTAGAGCATTCTTAAGCCCTATTTAGTGGTGTTTTAGAGCAGTGGTTCCCAACCTTGGGTAACCCAGATTTTCTTGGACTTCAATTCCCAGAAGCCCTCATCACCAGCTGTGTTGGCTGAGGTTTCTGGAAATTACAATCCAAGAACATCTGTGTTATCCAACATTGCAAACCACTGCTTTAAAGTATGTGCAACCTAGACACATTGTTGGGGGCATTCCAGTCCCAGACCCTCCACCTTTTCTTCAATCACAGAAACATGACTGTCTGAAGATGAGAATGTAGCCATCCAAGCCCCCCAATGGGGATGTGGCTTACATGGAAAGACTACACTGGTACAGCAACTTCCCTATTTCAGAGAGTCATGTTTCTATAATGACAGAGATGATGGAGGGAGGCAGGGCTCATGGGTTCCTGTCGACATGTGTGGGACACACTTGCTTTAAATCACATTTGTATCAGGTTTCAGTCAATAGAATTCTGGATAATTGAATATGTTGACCTGGTATATGGTTACTGGGGAAGAGGGGAAAGAAAACAAACCAATTCCAATATTTTGGGAAGGTTTAGGAGGGGAACCAAATCCTGAATTGCTGCTAACACAACACCTTTGTATGTCTGTAGAGAGACACAAGGAAGCTGGTAGGAGTTTTGCTTATAAATTAAAGGCCCACCAGATTTCCAAATTTGTCAACACTGTGTAGCACCTGCCCCAGTGTTCGTGGGAGGTCTAACGCTGCCCATTAAGTTCTCTATAGGGTGTCCCCGAAGAACTACCCTTCCCACAAAAACATAGGCTTCCCAGGAACTCTTTTTGTACAGGATGTAGGCCCAAGACAGCATGGAAGAGAAGCCCTAATCCAGGTGAGTGAAATGTAGGTGTCTGTAGAAAGGAACTCCTGAATTTTGCCTGGGGAATTCTTGGAGAATTCTGGGAGCTGGGGTCCAAAAAGAGAAAGAGAAAGAGAGAAGAAGAAGAAAGAAAGAAAGAAAGAAAGAAAGAAAGAAAGAAAGAAAGAAAGAAAGAAAGAAAGAAAGAAAGAAAGAAAGAAAGAAAGAAAGAAAGAAAGAAAGGCACATCACTAGTGGTTAGACTGGTTCTCTTCACCTAACATTCCCATTCATCCTCCCTCTCCCACATTATCAAAGCTGGCAGTTACACTCAGGCGATTTGGTATGGATACTTGTTTGTCCAGCAGAGCAGATTGCCGGTTATATGTAAGACTCTGGTTCAGGCCAGGAGTGGGGTACTTGTCACCAAACTGGAAGAAGGGTGGAACTTTATTAATAGTATTAGAAATGCTCCTGAATTCTTTACTTTATTCACATATGTGATTTATCTATTTTTAAAAAAGAACTCAAGAGCTAAACAAAAAATACTGCTTAAGGAAGTTTTGAAGACAAGCCATTAAGTCAGATGTTTAAAACTGCCTCTTATGAGAAAGAATGGCAACTCCACAGAAGCAGTAGTACTTAATGTTAAGATTAAATTACAAGGTTATATGCCTGAAGGCATAGCCCATTGTTACTGTTATGCATATATATAAACACATAAATGTATATACGCTGTGTCAAAAGACATAGAAAGAATATTTCTCCTGAAGGCCCCAGAGTCTTACAATTTGATTACCATTGAGGTCACATACAGTTTAACATTTATTTGGCAACATTTTCATAGCACAGAGTGTTCCCAACAGATATTTTGCCCTTCATAACAAATATTTTGCTCCAGCTTTTGAAACAGAGGAAGAACTCTACATCATATGAATCATGCAGAGCATCTAATAACTCAAGATTTACATCACCCCAAGATTCTGTTCTGACTCCATTCAGGTACTTCAGAGAATAGTGCATTTCTTCTCAGAGTCATTTGGAGCCAGTCCAGAGTCATTTTAACCCAGGTTACAAACCTAAGTTGACATCCCAAAAATTAGTTTTGTCAAAGAGACAAGACAGCACCCACAAATAAATCAGTTTCTCTTGGCCAACGAAAATTTGTGTATGATTAAATGCTAGGAAAGTTCAGTAGAACCACTGAACATTTTGGTTTTAATTTGCTCCTTTCTCTATATATCCCTTTTTGATATATCACTCATAACTTTCTCGTTTCTAAGCAATATATCACCTTTTGATCATACAAGTTTTCCTTTTCTCCTCCCCTCAGAGTTTAGAATTGTGTTTTAGAAGTGTTACCATTGCAGGAAGGGCAGGTTTGTTGGTGATATTCTGGGGAAAAAATATACAATCAAATAAAAAAGGTCCAATTTCTTTTGTAAGAACTGAAGAAACTTGCAATGTTTTCACATCCTTGGCAGATTAGAATTTGCTTGTTAGATGTCCCCATGCTAGCAATTTGCAGCAGGAGTGGGCATCTTGAAAGAGCAATGTATGTGTGTGTGTGGTGATGAGCACTATTTTATACATTACAATACAAGGAAAATCAAAGCTATAGATTTCGAGAACTTGCCTAGATGCAATAAAGCACTTTACAGTAAAGAAAAGGGAAAGAGAAATGACCTTCATATATTCAACGGCCACACTGTCACATCTAGTTTGCTACAAGTGCACAACAGAAAACAATCAAGGCAACTGTTCTGTAGCTGATCTTCTGCAGCTTGCATATTCTGTTGCACTGCCAGTGAATCCACTGAGACTCACATTCATTGCTAAAATTAGGGACAGGGAAAAGAAAAAGCGACGAAGTAGGGTTATCCTTTTTCATTATGTATCAGTAGAGTATTATTTACATGTGTAGATATAAGTAATGAGCTAGTTGCACCCTAAATAGGAAAGTGGGAAAAATTCTCCTTGTGATGGGAGATTGATGTTTTGTTATGTTTTCAGTCATGCAGAGAACCCACCGATTTGCAAGACCAATTATTGCAAAGTTGCACAAAATGTAAAATAACAATAACTGCTGACTTTTTGTATGGATTCTGTTTTAAATGCATAAGGTTTAGATTGGTTGTTTCTCTGTAAGCAATCAGCCCATCATTTTGTACTAGCTCTGTGTATATATGTGCTTGGCTTCAAAATGGGGAAAGATACTGGAAGCAATTTTATGCACTCTTTGTCAGGAAAAAAAAAGTGCTTGGTGTCTTGCTCTCACATGGTTGGCTTGAAAAACTCCAACAAGCTGTCTCATCATGTTAATGACAGTCTGTCTTGACTATAAATGATATCTCATTCCTAGTTACACCTTTAATAATGATTAATTAAGTTAGACATTCCAGGCTGTTGGAATTTTAGGTATTTCAAAATAGCTACAATTTGCAGTAGAAAGTAGTAGTAGACCCAGTGTAGTAGTAAGTAGTGGTAGGCCCAATGTGGTGTGCTGGATAGAGTTATGGACTAGGAGTTAGAAGTCCTGGGTTTGAATCCCCACTCAGCCATGGAAACTCATTTGAGATGTAAAAGTGTAAAACTGTACCTTAACTATCTCACTTACCTTGAAAGCTCTATTAGGGTTGCTATAAGTCATTTCATGTCACATAACAGAATAAAACAGTAATAGAAGATACAGAGTGTCTATGGAAGAGTAGCTCAATTGGATGGGTATTGTTACATAATACGTATATCTGTACTGAAGTTCCAGTGTAGTCGGAAGAATAAAAGTCCTGCAGCAGGAAGGAAGGAAGTGCTAGTACTTTGATATTAGAGTTAGAGCCAAGGCCTGTAGTGCCTGTCAGGATATAAAACCATTCAAGATTTACTTTTTGTTCATACTTGCTCACTGACTTAATCTTAGCCCATCTTTTAGAGCACTGAGATCTATTTCTTTCTATTTCTGAAAGATGATCGGTGGAAGCAGACGCCTACAGACCTACAAATTCTTAATTACTTCAATAGAATGGACCCAGGGTTCCAATCACTTGGAACCAATTTGTAGAACTCGAGGAGCGTAGGTGTTTAAAAAGGACTCACTGCTGGGAACTATTTGTGCCTATTAAATGTGAGTCAAAGCTTTATTGTGAAGGAAGGAACCGCAGTCTTGATTAAAGTCCAGGATGTCTTTTCTTCAACACATCACTTACAATAGGTATTCATAAATCATACTAGTTTGGGGTAGGCTCATAGGAATCAGGCCTGTAAATGAATCAACAACATCTAAAATACTCAGACAGTTAAAGTGGCATCCCAAAATAGTAACGACAGCTAAGATTTGGTTATCAGAATTTCAGGCATGAAATGGTTGCTCAGTATGTTCTCTTGGAAATTTAGATCCTTGCAATGTGATTTATATCTGTCTATTATGTGCGGAGCTCCTGCTGCTAATTTTATAGTTTTGTTTTGCATGATATTGTAAAAGCAAGTCATTACTGCTTATATTCTTTATTTATTTATTTATTTAAAGTTTGGAAAATGTACCTAAAGAAAGATAGCATATTAATTCTTTAAAATGGAAGTGTGTGTATATGTATGAGAGCGAAAAAAATAGCTTGAAGATACAGTATTTTGTGCACTTTGGAAGTTGCTGCTGCTTTTTAAATTGCTGGGTATGAATCTATACATCACAATATGCATTCATGTCTCAATTTGATCTTTTCCCAGTTCACTAGCAAAATATCTGGCGTCTGCCTTTTTTTATTTTTATTTTTTGCCAACACAATAAGGTTACTTTACAGTATGCAGTCATGCTCTCGGATGACAGCTAGTTATACTATGTTCTGGTCCTTGCGGATTGATAATGTTTGACCTACAATATGAATTGTAGTGCTTATAGCCTATACTGAAGGCAGCAGTGTTGGCCTCTGGCTCCTGCTCCCTTTGGGTCACTGCTTGTTGACCCTGCTGCCCGTTCCCCCACCAGCACTGAGCTTAGGTTGCTGTCAGTTCCCCAGAGGCTCCCTCCTGGGCCTGATATTGATGTTCTGCCCTCTCTCATTCACATCAATAGGAAGGACAAGGAGGAGGACAGGGATTAAACTACCTCTCGGTCTTGTCCTTGGGCACCCAGAGTTAGACCAACACCACAGTCCAAGGATCCCTGGGTGGCTCTGGGTCTCTAGGAGTTCTACATACATGTGGGAGACCTTCTCCAATAGGATGTCAATGGTCAAGAATCCTCTTCCTCCCCTTCCCCTTCCTCCACCTTGACATCAGGGAATAAGTCCCCAGCCTGTACTGCCTCTTTGACCTTTTCCCTCCCTTCTTCCTTACATTCCTTCCCTGTCACTTCCTCCAGTTTCTCCTTTATACTCTCCAGGCCCCACAGGTCCTTTTCACCCATCCATGCGTCACTTCACCAATCACGGGCTCTCTGCCTGGCCTACCCCTTCCAAGGTTCCTGTGCAGGTTCTTTCCTTCCAGCAGCTGGGTTCCTCTTTTTGTCCAGGTTCTCTGGGAGCATCCTCAGCCAGTAACGTCTCTCCCAGGTCCACTGGGGAACTCACTGTCTGGAACCCAGTGGGCTCCAAGGGGAAGTGAGATGGCCCATGAATAGGGGAGCCTGTGCCACTGTCTCTGGCCTCACAGTAAAAAACTTACATGCATTGCCAGTTTGTGTCAAGGCACACTCATCTGAATTACACAAGATTTCTAAACTGGAAATTCCCACTTCATCTGAATTGGATGAAACAGTACTAGAGATGGGGACAAATCAATAAAATGGCGATTTGTTTTGATCCGTTTGTTATTCGTCGCTACATGCGGGCAACTTCGTGCCAAAATGGTGAGTTGTCCCCATCTCTAATCAGGAAGTATAACATTACACTTTGTTTGAGCCCATACATTTACAGAATTGGTTGTATCTTGAATAGAGATGGGAACAAATAAAAAAAATGGCGATTCATTTTGATCCGTTATTCGTCAAGGTTAACGGATCAATGAATACGAATATATGAATCTTCTTTGACGAATCGATGAATCGATCTGTCGATTCATCTGCAATTTAAATGGCTATAACACTTGCCCCCAACCACCTAGAAACACCAAATGTGCAGAGAAGCTTCCTCAGATGCTTTTCTACAGCTCCTGAACATTTGGTGAACATTGGATCATGGACCCCCGAGTTATATAGTTACAAAGAGGACCCCCAGGTACTTAGAGACTCCAGAATCACAACGGAGCTTCCTATGTCTTTCCCCAACACGCCTGCCAACTTTGGTGAAGATTGGATATCGGACATCTGAGTTCTTCACTCACAAATTGGGTCCCCCCAGGAGAGTTTACCACACGGCACCAAAGCCCATTCTGTCTACCGGCTGCTGATCAGCTGATCAGAAGCCAATAGGCAGCCACCACCCCCACACAGCCAGCCACCTGAACAGCCTACCCAGACACCCCCTTCCTTTCCCTACCTTAGCCCCCACCCCACTCCCACCGACACCCCCTTACCTTAATAGCTGCTGCCGAGGTCTCCATCTGGCCTTCGCAGCCACAGCATGTAAAAATGGAGACTGGCTGCCCTTTGCAAAGATGGCAGCTGCAGCTTCCCTACCCTAAATGAAGCTGCAGCCGCCATCTTTGCAAAGGGCAGCCAGTCTCCATTTTTACATGCGTGGCTCCTAGGCCAGAAGACCTCGGCAGCAGCGATTAAAGTAAGAGGGTGTCGGTGGGGGTGGGTGGGGCCTAAGGTAGGGAAAGGAAGGGGGTGGGTAGGCTGTGGTATTGGGTGGCTGTGTGGGGTGGTGGCTGCCTTTCTGGTAGGCAGAATGGTGTTTGGTTTTTTTTTAAAAAAAAATACGAAGGATGAATAAAAATGGGTAAATATTCATCCCTTCGTATTCGTGGGGGTCTCTGGAACCCACAAATACGGATCGATGAATATTTAACGAATCGGCTATATTCATCGGAAAAACCGATCTGTTTTTATATTCGTCCCCATCTCTAAACAGTACATTAGAGCAGGTGGTTGGACTCAATGGCCTTATAGGCTCCTTCCAACTCAATTATTCTATGATTCCATGATCATGTTTAAGATAGTTAAGTTATCCACTGTCAAATCTGAAATTGAAAAAGCAAGTTCCTTCTTAGTCTTATAAGGAACATATAAACGTAGCTCACATTATCAGAATGCACCCACAAAGCACACTTTTCATTATTGGCAAAAGAGTAATTACTATAATGCAAGAGGTAAAAGGTTGATTAAATTATTTTATATTGCTTTTAAAATTATAGTCTTTATCAGATGACATTGAACTATGCACTTAGAAAATTACAGCTAGTCTTCTAACAATTTCTTTAATACTAGAAAATTCACTGTTTGAAGGCTAGTACTCAATTAGATATCTATCAGTCAATGGACAAGACTCCCACAGGTTCTTCAAATGTGAGATATTGCTTAAGGGGTTGGGAAACCCAATTGGGAAACCTTTCTCAGTTTAAAGTACTTAAAACACACACAGAGAGAGAACTGCATACTTTCTATCTCTTTGCTGTAACAAAGGAGAGACCGAAGAATAAATCCTTTTCCTTCAGCTTGTGGGACCAGCCTTATACATTAGGCACAGTGAGGGAATCACCTTAACGGCAGATGATGGAGGACAGGAGCGGCAGACTCCCAGCTGTTCCTGCTGAATGCCCTGCCTGGTCTCATGTGTAAGAATCATGTAGGCTATTACCTATATTCTCACCAGAGAATTCTTTTCTCTCTCTCTCTTTCCCTGCTTCTTTTGCCTGCTTCTTCTAGAGGAAGATGGGATCTGCTACTGACAGCTTTGCAACTAAGACAAATACTACGTGAGATTTTATTGCACTCTCAAATCAAGTACTCTGTGGAATAAGTAAGTAAGTAAATGAATAAATAAATAAATGAATGAATTAATAAATAAATAAATAATAAACAAAAAAATGAAGCAAAGGAAAGCAGACTGCTACTTTATGTCATGGATATTTTGTAAATTTTAAGCCTTGAATGCGTTGCCTGTATCTTAACAATCAGCTGGTGGTTCTATGCTTGTTCTGTGTGCTTACAGAGATGGTTGTTGTGGGTTTTTTTGGGCTGCTTGGCCTTGTTCTGGAGGTTTTTCTTCCTAACGTTTTGCCAGTCTCTGTGGCCGACATCTTCAGAGGACAGGAGCTAGAATTCTGTCTGTGTTCTGCTGTAGTGTGTGGGATTGTTGAGTATTTGTAGTTGTGGGATCAGGGTTTTTGTTCTTTTCAGGAGATTGGGTGTTTCCTGTGATCAGGGTGTTTTGTTGTTATAGGGGGGGATGATCTGCCACTGTGATTGATGGGTATCATTGGCTAGTCTTTTTTGTGCAGTGATCGGTCCTTGTGGCTGGGTAGAGTTCATTGACCTTTTTGCAGGCTGTATTTTTCAGTGCTGGGAGCCAGGTTTTGTTGATTTTTAGACTTTCTTCTTTTTTGTTGAAGCTGTGCTGGTGTTTGTGGATTTCAGTGGCTTCCCTGCGTAGTCTAACATAATGATTGCTGGTGTTGTCCAGTACTTCTGTGTCTTGAAATAGGATTTCATGTCCAGTTTGTTTCAGGGCGTGTTCAGCTACTGCCAATTTTTCCTGTTGTTTTAGTCTGCAGTGTCTTTCATGCTCTTTGATTCTGGCCACAGAGACTGGTGAAATGTTAGGAAGAAAAACCTCCAGAACATGGCCAAACAGCCCGAAAAACCCACACCAACCATCGGATCCCGGCCCTGAAAGCCTTTGAGAACACATTGCTTACAGAGACTTTACTGAACCTATTTGCCTCTCTTTTGGCAGACAGCAAAGAACCTTGCAAGGCAATCAAATTCCTCGTGGAGATGTCTCATGGTGTTGAGAAAGCTAAAATCAACTAGGATAAGGAATTTAGCAAGCATTCTACAAATCCTTAAAATAAACTTAAGTTCTTTGATGAGACTATCAGATGCGTTTGGGTGTATGGACCACAGAGTTTCAAGTACTCCTTCTCTCAAGGTCTCCTGACACAAAACAGTATTTTCTCCCTCTTTCTTTTTCCTGCATCACATACTGAGCAGCAACTTGGGTGTAAAACAAATGAAGGACTGACAAGTTCAGCACATTCCCAGATATGAAGTACACTGGAATTTCCTCAGCATGGTAAAGGTGAACTATTTGCCATGACACAGGCTTAACTCTTTGTGAGGAAAGCATGTAATATCCCCATGAACACTGTGTGGGGAATGCCATGACACCAAAGCATAAATTGCATCACTTCCTTTACTATTATCAGTTGATGAAAAATTAGATTGCTTCTGCTCAAGATAGGCAGAACCAAACAAAACATATGCAAGAATCAATGACAGCAGCTATAAATGCAAATTTATGACATGCTGGGAATGATTTTATATCAAACATTAATCAGCCTTGCTTTTCCCGTGTTCTCCTCCCCCACATCTCAGCAGCACAGCTTAACAGCTAACAACTTGTAGATCAGCATGAATATGGCAGAGAAGCTGTTGTACTGTCTAAGACATTTTGACAGGTACAATCTGTGTAGAATACAAGAAGTGCTCCCTAGTATAATGCTTGGCAGGGTGGCTGGGCTGAAAACCATGAAAATATTTCTCACCCTATATTTTGTCATTGTTTGCTCATTTTTCAAGCATCATAAGGATCCGGGATTCTGAATGGTTCATGTTGCATTTTAAGTTGGCACACTTTGAGCAGGGTACCTTTTGCTCATCTGAATTTTGAAGCACACTGTTAAGAAAAGCTGTTCTTTTTTTAAAAAAAAGAAAAAAAATACTCATTTTAAGAAATACCAACGTTACTGTTTTCACATACTAAGAGCTTTGAAATTCTTCTTTTTATTCTCATAGCCCTATAAGAAAAGTTATAGATTTGATCAATATCACACAAAGAGCTTCATTGCTGACAGTTCCTTCACACATTACATTGTGGCAAATTACTTATCCTTCAGGATCTGTGGTTAATCAGAGCTTCCTGGTGGCCATACTGGAATGGTGGAGGTGTTTTCAATGACACGTTTATCACGTCCACACATTACTTTGTAAGTACACATCAAATAGCTTAGCTGAATATCTAAGAAAATACAGTCTGTGCTGCTTTTAACTTGATTTTTTCAACATGGAAACTAAACCCCTGGCATGTTATCTTGCTTTGATTCTGATTTAAGGAAAAGGTTAGATAAGGAGAATCAGGATTACCATTCTCCTCATGAAATGGGGCTTCCCTGCTTTCTTTTATCCATTAGACCTCTTGGTGGCCCTGAAGAACTCCTTCTGAGACTCAGACAACAGTCTGGAATGGGGTAGGACAGGGGTTGGAAAAGTGCAGGACACAAGATGTATGGGGGTCCCAGAGTATCCGTTGTAGCCCCCAGCATCCCTGTAAATGGGAGGGACTCCCTTCAAAGCTAGCTATGGCAGGCTGTTTTTCAAAACCAGTGATTTTGAGTTACTTCCCAGACAAACAGGAGGAGATTCCTTCCCATGCTTCCTTAAAAGGGACTTTCAGATTGGGTTGCCAGGGAGATACAGGAATGAGGATGTCTTTCCAAAGTGCAAAGAGGTGTGTACATTCTCCAGACCTCTGGAACTTGCAGGACCGGTGGTGACAGTTTTCAGATGTTAAAGGCTTCCCTTCCATCCAGAGGCTCCAAAAACCTTCCCCAGGTCAAAAGGAATTCCTATGGAGACTCACAACATGACGGTGGAAATAGGAAACTTCAAATTAAAGATTAAAATCCATGGTTGATGATGTCATAACCATTTACAACCATGGAGTTGCAAACCAGGATTTCAGGCTTTATTTGGTTTTCTTTTCTGCATTTAAGTGAAATAGAGCTGGACAAAGCCAGCAAGCACAGAAGGACAGGTTGATTGGTCAAAAAGTCACAAAGAACCCATCCTCTGCTAGTACGTTTTTTTCAAGAAGGCAATAAATACCACGTTTTTCAGCAGTCTGTAAAGATCAGTCTCACAAAAGTGCAAAATATCTCAGGCCTCAAGAACAATTCTCAGTCTCTCACATTGGGAAGATAAATTCTTGCTATTTCTCATTTCACTTTCTAGATTCCCATCACCAGGCTGTCTCCCTACTAATCACTAAATATATATGGTGTTCTAAAGTGTAATATTGCTGAATCAGAATTTCAGTGAGTTTAGAAATCGAAGACATGTTGCCCTGGAGAGTATAGAGAACATGAGAAGTGAACCTAGACAACATAATGTGTACATTTCCATCGTTTTGCAAAGTACTGCACATATTGGAAATGCTGAGAAATTACTTGTGATAGTAATTAATTCTGATGTCCAGAATGCCATCTCAGATAAATGAGTTCATATTCCCACATGAAGCCCTTGAAAATAATAAACAAAATGTAACACATTTGAGATAATACGTTTGGAATCTACTTGATATTATTAAAAGCACTGTCAAATGTTGGGAAATAATGCAACTGATTAAAAATATGCTCTTGAAGTTAGTCAACAGGCCTGAATCATGATGATTTGATGTGTATAATGAAGCATGCATGCTTTCTCCAATGTGTACAACATAATAAAAATATATACGCCTAATGCCTAAACAATAGTTTATTGTGCCCATTCAAATTCAGTTTAGACGATTGTCATATCTACTACTGTGGGCAAGAATCCCGTAGAAGAAATGGAAAAGCCCTCATAGTCAACGAAAGAGTGGGAAAAGCTGTACTGGGATACAATCTCAAAAATGATAGAATGATTTCAATACGAATCCAAGGCAGACCTTTCAACACCACAGTAATCCAAGTTTATGCACCAACCACCGATGCTGAAGGGGCTGAAATTGACCAATTCAATGAAGACTTACAACACCTTCTAGAACTGACACCAAAGAAAGATATTCTTGTTATTATAGGGGACTGGAATGCTAAAGTAGGGAGTCAAGAGACAAAAGGAACAACAGGTAAGTTTGGCCTTGGAGTTCAAAACGAAGCAGGGCAAAGGCTAATAGAGTTTTGTCAAGAGAACAAGCTGGTCATCACAAACACTCTTTTCCAACAACACAAGAGGTGACTCTACACATGGACATCACCAGATAGGCAATACCAAAATCAGATTGATTATGTTATCTGCAGCCAAAGATGGAGAAGCTCTATACAATCAGCAAAAACAAGACATGGAGCTGATTGTGGCTCTGATCATCAGCTTCTTATAGCAAAATTCAAGCTTGAACTGAAGAAAGTAGGAAAAACCACTGGGCTAGTCAGGTATAATCTAAACCAAATCCCTTATGAATACACAGTGGAAGTGAAGAACAGATTTAAGGAACTAGATTTGGTGGACAGAGTGCCTGAAGAACTATGGATGGAGGCTCGTAACATTGTACAGGAGGCAGCAACAAAAACCATCCCAAAGAAAAGGAAATGCAAGAAAGCAAAGTGGCTGTCCAATGAGGCCTTAGAAATAGCAGAGAAGAGAAGGGAAACCAAATGCAAGGGAGATAGGGAAAGTTACAGAAAATGGAATGCAGACTTCCAAAGAATAGCAAGGAGAGACAAGAGGGCTTTCTTAAATGAACAGTGCAAAGAAATAGAGGAAACTTATAGAAAGGGAAAAACCAGAGATCTGTTCAAGAAAATTGGAGATATTATAGGAACATTTTGTGCAAAGATGGACATGATAAAGGACAAAAATGGCAGAGACATCACAGAAGCAGAAGACATCAAGAAAAGCTGGCAAGAATACACAGAGGAATTATACCAGAAAGATCTGGATGTCCCGGACAACCCAGATAGTGTGGTTGCTGACCTGGAGCCAGACATCCTGGAGAGTGAAGTCAAGTGGGCCTTAGAAAGCATGGCTAACAACAAGGCCAGTGGAGGTGATGGCATTCCAGTCGAACTATGTAAAATCTTAAAAGATGACGCTGTTAAGGTGCTACACTCAATATGAGAAAACTCCCTGGAAAAGACCCTGCTGTTGGGAAAGTGTGAAGGCAAGAGGAGAAGGGGACGACAGAGCACGAGAGGGTTGGACAGTGTCATCGAAGCTACCAACATGAATTTGACCAAACTCCGGGAGGCAGTAGAAGACAGGAGGGCCTGGCGTGCTCTGGTCCATGGGGTCACGAAGAGTCAGACAGGCCTTAATGACTAAACAACAACAACAAATCAGTGGAAAATGTTAGTCATCATGAGTCATGACTTATGCCCCATTCATTTCAGCAGAAACTTAATTTAGACTGAAGCTATCATCTTCCTTTTAATATGGTCTTATATTGAAAATTATACCAAGATGATTAATAGATGATATAGTTCATCATGCATACCAAAAGTCTTTGCAGACATCTGTCTACAGGCTGATCATATTACAAGTGGGCAATAGATGTGAATGTGTAAGCCCTCTGCCCCTATGCCAGCTGAATCTCTCTTTGAGGTCTTCATGCTACTCAGGATGTGATCAATCAGCACGTAATGAGTCATTCCCAATTTATGAACTGCCTTCAGATGAACAATAGCATGTTTGTAGGGGAAATACTTTATTTATGATGGGATAGCCCAGAAGAGCTGGCCTGGACACCTTAGGTGAGATAAAGAGTCCTAAAACACCCCTAGGAACCAGTAAACCATGTCTTGGTAAACCAATTATGAATTGTTTATACATAAGAAATCTTGGAAAATAGTATTAGTATAAGTATTAGCATTATTAATACACATATGAGCATTAGTATTAGTATGGGAATATTTGTGCCTTGGTATCTGATTGCTCTTTTCCACATGCACGTTATCATTTGATGTTGATGTTGATGTTATCAAATGATGAACATGTATATGCTGCAGCAAAAGTACTGTCATGTGAAAAATTGGATCAAATCAATATTAATTTTTTCTCTTGATGACTATGTAATACATGTGATCACAGCCATCTGCAGACTAAACAGTTATTCGGCTGATGGATATTAATTTTCTGACGTAGATGTAATTTTAATCAGCTTGGCACATTTCTCCATTAATTTCAATTGAGACTAGTACTAGAACATCAGAAAGCATATAGATTTATAACTCAGCAGATGCTCCACATAATGCATAATATTTTGCTTCGTGGTACATATTCATTATCCTCCCCAATTCTTAAATCTATACCCAGCCCTTCAGAACATCTGGTATTCTTTCTTTCCTCTGTACTTAACAACAATAATTTGTTTGGGAAAGGTGTTTTCCTTGTAATTCTTTAAATCCTGAGTCCACCAACACTGGACTCTCATGATTAACTTCATGAGTGATTTTTAGAGATGTTCTTTCAACAAAATCTTTTGAAAGGAAATGTTTTAAGGCACATAAAAGTATAATGAATTGAACGGTGAATCTGAGATGAAAGATGGACTATGTTACAAAGAAATGTACATATTTCTCAGTACAGGAAGAGATAATTATCAGAGATGTCCACTCTGAGAAACAAAATTGATCATTCTATTGATTTCCTTTCAAAGTCAATTTCCTGTAGCCATTTAAACAGCCTAACTGGGATTATCCAAATTGAAGGAAAGAGCATGCTGACAGCAGGATAGTATGTTATCCTGCTTTGTCATATTATGAGATAGCGGCATATCTATTTTTGACAGAGTCCAAAATGATTAACTGAGACCTAGATATGCTAGTAGCACTAGTGCCCAACCATTAGTATAATGGAACTTTCTTCTCTTTGTCCTCTCCCTGCAGCCCTGAAAATCATCCTCAAAGGTTTTTTCCAGTTCCTCGGAATAGGTACATGGGGGAGCAGGGGAACAAGTGAGCCCTCTGCTGTCCAGTGCTGCTGGTAGAAGTATTTCTGCCAGTGGAAGCTCTGATTTTTGGCCTGAATTGGTCCTAAAAGAACTGAATTTGCGGAATGATAACTCTTGTAGACAAACTATAGCCTTCATAAACAAAAAAAATGTTCAGTTAGATAAAACTGCTACAACACCATGCAAAGGTAAGCTGGAGAGTGTGTGACCTTCTACAAGTTCAGATATATCATGAAATGTCTTTTATATACCATTCATCTCCTGGTGTAATGTGTGTAGACGAAACATGCTAATTTTACCTTATGAGATGTATGGATAAGAGACACTCATAGCTTCTACATTTCTCAATTGAAATGATCCATGCATTCTTCCTAAGTATTTATTCCAGGGTTCTTCTTGCTCCCACAGACAGCCTATGACAAAATGTCTTTTGCAGATACATTGCTAGGCCTCTTCTTACAAAGTGAAGGGAATTGTGCAAGTAATATTTTAATTGCATTTTAATTTATTTTAATTGTATTTTAAATGTTGTAAGCTGCCCAGAGACCTCTGGGTAGTGTGGGCGGCATATAAGTTAAATAAATAAATAAATAATAAATAAATAAATAGTTGTTGTAGGTTTTTCGGGCTGTTTGGCCGTGTTATGAAGGTTGTTCTTCCTAACGTTTTGCCAGTCTCTGTGGCCGTCATCTTCAGAGGACAGGAGTCAGAACTCTGTCTGTGCTCTGGTGCAGTTTTGTGGGATAGTTGAGTATTTATAGCTGTGGGATCAGCTTTTGTCCTTTTCAGGAGATTGGGTAATTATGGTGATCAGCATGTTTTTTGTTGTGGGTGTATTGTTGTGATAAGGGGGAGAGATGATCTGTCACTGTGATTGATGGGTGTCATTAGCTGGTCTTTTGTGTGCAGTGATCACCGGTCCTTGTGGCTGGGTAGAGTTTGTTGACCTTTTGCAGGCTGTATTTTTCAGTGCTGGGAGCCAGGCTTTGTTGAGTTTTAGACTTTCTTCATTTTTTTTAAAGCTGTGCTGGTGTTTGTCGATTTCAATGGCTTCCCTGTGCAGTCTAACATAATGATTGCTGGTGTTGTCCAGTACTTCTGTTTTTTGAAATAGAATTTCATGTCCAGCTTGTTTCAGGGCATGTTCAGCTACTACCGATTTTTCCGGTTGTTTTAGTCTGAAGCGTCTCTCATGTTCTTTGATTCTGGTGTGGATGCTGCATTTTGTGGTTCCAATATATTGTTGTTGTTGTTTAGTCGTTAAGTCATGTCCAACTCTTCGTGACCCCATGGACCAGAGCACGCCAGGCCCTCCTGTCTTCCACTGCCTCCCGGAGTTTGGTCAAATTCATGTTGGTAGCTTCGATGACACTGTCCAACCACCTCGTCCTCTGTCATCCCCTTCTCCTTTTGCCTTCACACTTTCCCAACACCAGGGTCTTTTCCAGGGAGTCTTCTCTTCTCATGAGATGGCCAAAGTATTGGAGCCTCAGCTTCAGGATCCGTCCTTCCAGTGAGCATTTAGGGTTGATTTCTTTCTGAATGGATAGGTTTGATCTCCTTGCAGTCCAGGATACTCTCAAGAGTCTCTTCCAGCACCACAATTCAAAAGCATCAATTCTTCGGTGGTCAGCCTTCTTTATGGTCCAGCTCTCACTTCTATACATTGCTACTGGAAAAATCATAGCTTTGACGATGCGGACCTTTGTCGGCAAGGTGATGTCTCTGCTTTTTAAAATGCTGTCTAGGTTTGTCATTGCTTTCCTCCCAAGAAGCAGGTGTCTTTTAATTTCGGGGCTGCTGTCACCATCTGCAGTGATCATGGAGCCCAAGAAAGTAAAATCTGTCACCGCCTCCATATCTTCCCCTTCTATTTGCCAGGAGGTGATGGGACCAGTGGCCATGATCTTAGTTTTTTTGATGTTGAGCTTCAGACCATTTTTGGCGCTCTCCTCTTTCACCCTCATTAAGAGGTTCTTTAATTCCTCCTCACTTTCTGCCATCAGAGTGGTATCATCTGCATATCTGAGGTTGTTGATATTTATTCCGGCAATCTTAATTCTGGTTTATGATTCATCCAGTCCTGCCTCTCGCATGATGTATTCTGCATATAATTTAAATAAGCAGGGAGACAATATACAGCCTTGTCGTACTCCTTTCCCAATTTTTAACCAATCAGTTGTTCCATATCCAGTTCTAACTGTTGCTTCCTGTCCCATGTATAGATTTCTCAGGAGATAGATAAGGTGGTCAGGCACTCCCATTTCTTTAAGAACTTGCCATAGTTTGTTGCGGTCCACACAGTCAAAGGCTTTTGCGTAGTCAATGAAGCAAAAGTAGATGTTTTTTCTGGAACTCTCTGGCTTTTTCCATAATCCAGTGCATGTTAGCAATTTGGTCTCTAGTTCCTCTGCCCCTTCGAAATCCAGCTTGTACTTCTGGGAGTTCTCGGTCCACATACTGCTGAAGCCTACCTTGTAGGATTTTGAGCATAACCTTGCCAGCGTGTGAAATGAGTGCAACTGTACGGTAGTTGGAGCATTCTTTGGTACTGATCTTCTTTGGGATTGGGATGAAGACTGATCTTTTCCAATCCTCTGGCCACTGCTGAGTTTTCCAAACTTGCTGGCATATTGAGTGTAGCACCTTAACAGTGTCATCTTTTAAGATTTTACATAGTTCGACTGGAATGCCATCACCTCCACTGGCCTTGTTGTTAGCCATGCTTTCTAAGGCCCACTTGACTTCACTCTCCAAGATGTCTGGCTCCAGGTCAGCGACCACACTATCTGGGTTGTCCAGGACATCCAAATCTTTCTGGTATAATTCCTCTGTGTATTCTTGCCACCTCTTCTTGATGTCTTCTGCTTCTGTGAGGTCCCTACCATTTTTGTCCTTTATCATGTCCATCTTTGCACAAAATGTTCCTTTAATATCTCCAATTTTCTTGAACAGATCTCTGGTTTTTCCCTTTCTATTAGTTTCCTCTATTTCTTTGCACTGTTCGTTTAAGAAGGCCCTCTTGTCTCTCCTTGCTATTCTTTGGAAGTCTGCATTCAATTTTCTGTAACTTTCCCTATCTCCCTTGCATTTGGTTTCCCTTCTCTTCTCTGCTATTTCTAAGGCCTCGTTGGACAGCCACTTTGCTTTCTTGCATTTCCTTTTCTTTGGGATGGTTTTTGTTGCTGCCTCCTGTACAATGTTTTGAGCCTCCATCCATAGTTCTTCAGGCACTCTGTCCACCAAATCTAGTTCCAGTATACACCTGGCCACAACTGCAAGGTATCCGGTATACTCCTGCAGTGGTGAGGGGGTCCATTTTGTCCTTTGCTGACCTTAACATTTGTTGTATTTTTGTGGTGGGTCTGAATACTGTTTGTAGGCTGTGTTTTTTCAAAAGCTTCCCCATGCGGTCCATGACCCCTTTGATGTACGGCAGAAATACTTTATTCGTGGGTGGCTGTTTTTCCTCTTCAATTTGGTGTTGTTTTCTTGTTTTGATGGCTCTTGTGATTTCATTCTTGGAATAGCCATTTGCCTGTAGGGCCCAATTCAGATGGTTGAGTTCGGTACTGAGAAATTGAGCTTCACAGTTCCGATTTGCACGGTCTCCCAGTGTTTTGATTATGCCTCTTTTTTGTCGTGGTTGGTGGTTGGAGTTTTTGTGTAGCTACCGGTCTGTGTGGGTGGTTTTTCTGTAGACCTTGTGTCCCAATAAGCGGTCAGGTTTGCGTATGACCATGACATCTAAGAAAGGGAGTTGGCCCTCTATTGCTTTTTCCATGGTGAATTGTATATTTGGGTGGATGCTATTGAGATGGTTTAGAAATTCTTCCAGTTTTTCTTCACCGTGGTTCCAAATTGCGAAGGTGTCATCCATGTATCGGAACCAGACTGTGGGTGCGAAGGGTGCCGAACCCAGGGCCTGTTTTTTGAAATGTTCCATGTAGAAGTTTGCAATAACCGGGCTGATGGGGCTCTCCATGGCCACTCCATCTGTCTGTTCATAGAACTCATTATCCCACTGAAAGTAGCTGGTTGTTAGGCAGTGTTGGAAAAGGGCCTTGATGTCTTCTGGAAAGATCTGCTGGATGAGTGTCAGAGTGTCCTTTATCGGTACCTTGGTGAATAGGGATACTACGTCAAATACAATTCATCATCATGCTCATATTAGCATTTCCAAACTAAGAATGAGCAAAACATTTTTAAACAGTTCATTGTGTTCCTACGAGCACATTACAAATTAATTGAATGTAACATAAATATCGACACATTGTACCGATTATGATAATACAATTTCCTGCCCTCTAGAGTATGCACACAACTCTGCAGTCAGCTGAGATAAAGTAACTGCAGCCAGAAATAATAACTTTGAAACAAACTATTTTGCTTTCCTCTCCCCCAAATAGTTCCACAGATAATTGCCCAATCTGCCCTATACAGAATGCACATTAGAAAATATGCAATAAACCCGTATGTAGTGGCTGATTATTAGGATTATTAGGAGATGTGGGAATGCAGCCAGCATCTAGACCTGTAGCAAAGGCTTTCCGGGTCCGTATCCATGTCTGTAATCTGTTTTGTGTCAGTAATCGTTTATGTTTGGATGGGGCCTGTCTGTAAGTGAGCCAAGGTCTGCTACTCCAACCCAGGACAGCATTATTGTCCAGAAGGGGCTGTAGCTTCTTCTTGATATGCATGAGTGGTCTCAGCTGGCAGCTATTCACTAGAACACAACCCTGGTCTTTTGCTCCTTTCCCCCCCAGAGCTCTCTGCACCACTAAAAAAACAAAACAGGTTTTGAGGGTACACTGAGAGCTGTAGAAGGGAAGAGGGAATCACCTTCTCTGAGATCCATTGCCTTGAGCTGTTCTGGCAATGACAGTATCTCTCTGGATCCAGCCTGGTGTTTGCTTGGTTCCAAAGGCTCAGAGTTAGCATTAAGGGGCATACAAAATTAAGAGCAAAGGAACCTAGTCAAGGGTGGAGCTGGCTGGATTGCCCAGTAGTTTATCTGGCTGTGGAGCCAGATGTTGGGAGTTCAATTCCCCACTGCATCTCCTGTAAGTAGAGCCAGCTTGTGTAGCAAGCTGCACAGTCTCAGGGTATCCCCAGAAAAAGGGGATAGTAAGCCACTTCTGTATATTCTCTACATAAGTCAGAATTGGCTTGACAGTGCATGATGATGATGATTAGTCAGGGGTACAACGAGGGACATTAAAAGAAACTTAAGGTCTACATATGGCCCCAGAGCCATCCTTTTGTCCACCTGTGAAACATAGTTTAAACTATGCAAAAATATCCATCCTGGCCAACCTAAATCTCCCCTTAGTAGGACTCTGATCAGTTAGTCACAAAATGGAACCCAGAAAGGGCAATGTGTGGGTGAAACAGAAAAAAGAAAAGAACTCATGCACAATGAATGAGCACATGACATATTCAGTGTGGTTGGTGGGGAGAATCATGTCCATGTGGTGGGACTCAACTCTACCTATGCATTCTGAATGCTACGCAAAGAGGCCTTCCACATTTGAAACACTCACTCGCAGGCATTTCTGCTAATTTCTATGCAAGGCCTGTTGTTTGCAGACTTCTCTTTCACACACCTAGCTGACCTGTACAGGATCAGTTCACACAGCATGTTTGGTGTGCCAACCTAAACTTCCATGGGTGAAGTGGCTACATTTTGTGGAAGATGATGTGAATCAATATTAAAGAAAGAAGGCATGTGCAAGGTTTGTCCTATCAATACAGAGTCAATATTCACCATCAGCTAATCATTAAAAGGTATGCAGGCTCTACACAGTCTTTCCCCCACCCCAGATCCCTTTCTCAATAAATTAAGCTTCCAAATCAAGAACAATCAGGTACCAATCTCCTTGATCAGAAGTACATATGACATAGATTTGAGTCACAGATCATTCATGTCCACAGCTAAGCTTTCTATACCATTAACAACTGCTGCAAAATACGATAGGTGCAGCATTTCATCAATGAATTTGAATTCGAATTTTATTTCCATTTGTTTCAGGGAAGAATTTACCAACACTCTGAAATATCTTCATGTTCAGGATGAAAAGAACATGGATGTAGAAGAAACTGGTATTGATAGCTTTTGCACATCCAGGTCTGGAATTTAGACTGTTTAATTTGAGTCTGAATCCATGCCTGTTCAAGCTAATTTCAACTTTTTATTTTCTGCAAAGCTCCCCATTGTTTTTTTCTCCTACAATAGACCAGAGTGGCATAGTCCTCTTCATGCTGAGAAATAACTGCTAGATAACTCAGTGGTTTTGGCATCTAGCTGCCAAGTCAGAGGTTGGGAGTTCGATTCCCCACTGTGCCTCCTTCATAGGGGCTGGACTCGATGACACATAGGGTCCCTTCCAGCTCTGCAGTTCTAAGATTATTATTATAATAGTTATATCAGTTGAATTGGCTGCTGCAAATGGGGGAGAATTTGATTTCAGGACCATTTTGTAAAGCTTAGTAAAATTTGCAGATTTCTTCACAGGAACTTGAAGGGGTGTGTATGTGTGTGTGTTTTTAAGATTCAGAGGTAGGATGAAATGAAGCTGACATGTTTTATCCCATATCTATCCTTTGTTAAAGCAGATATCCTTGTGCTTTTAGTCTTTAGAAACCACAGGATGCTTGAAATATGCTGCCATTTTTTCATGTATTTATTTATTTAAACATTTATCCATCCATTCATCAGCTCAGAATTTAGAGGAACCTGCTTGTCTTTACTGCAGGCTGAATCTTTCAGCTGCCCTTAGGCAGCTTCAAAAGGTACCAGTGGCCTGGTGATGAAGTTGTCATGGGAACTAAATACTTTAATTAGGCTTTTCTACCTACAGAGGGAGTCCTAACTTTAGAATGTCAAAGGAATGAAACAAAGGAAGGAGAGATTGTTCACCACTTTCTTCAGGGACTGAAAATCCTGGCAATGCAATTGGAAGCAATTAGGAAAAGTATATTTGGATTAGCTCTCAACTTTTGTCTGCCAGGGCTTTATAAAAAGGGAAGGGGTGAAATCGTTCAATCTCATTGAGTGATTTCTGGGGTATTTTCTGACCCTCTGGGAGTGCTTATGTAGAGAGGAAACCAGGACAAGGCCCCATGGTCCTCAAAACAATACAAATGAAGGAACAGGTGATACTTGTACTGGACCATTAAGAAAATAAAACAAAAAACAAGAGTTAAGAAGGTTAGCAGTCTGTACTGCTAGGTTAGGATTCAGATTTATACAGTTTATATTTCCTTGATTCACTGAAAATTACATACAAACACACACCTTTAGATGAAACCATCCTACTAGTTTACTGAGAACTAGACCAGTCCCCTCTGTTCCGCAGCATCATCGTTCTCTGAAAAGCAGTATAGAATAGTTTTGTCCCAATACTTTACATTGACTAGAACAAAAAAGTTACTCCAATGGCCAAAACAAAACAAAACAAAACAAAAATAAAAATAAAATATGGCTGCTGCAGTTTTTGGCCCATTCCTGTTTTATATATATGAAACACACATAGGTACATGAGAGGCTGCAACTCAAGGACATTTTCTTTACAACTTTTCAGGTGGCAATCCAGTTTGAATTTGGAAGTAATTGAAAAATGGAGTGGCAGAACATTAGAAAAAAGGCTTGTGCATTAGCAGGATAGCTGACTAATTAGCTTAGTGGTTTCAGTGTCTGGCTGCAGAGCCAAAGGTTGCATGTTTGATTCCCCACTGGGCCTCCTAGGAAAAGAGCCAGCCTGCATAGCCATGGGCAAGCTGCAGAGGCCCAAGAGGCCCACAGAAGAAGGGAATAGTAACCCACTTCTGTGTATTCTCTACCTAGAAAATCCTGGAAAGGATTGCCATAAGTTAGAATCACCTTGATGGCACACAATTATTATTAATATTAGCAGGGCAGAGGCTTGCTCTGATCTGGAAGGTGCCAGAAAAAGTTATTGTCTCTGGAGTACATCTGCCAGAACCCCCTAGCCGAAATGGTAACTATAGTCCAAAAAAGGAACTTTTTCCAGGATCTGGCCAGGACTTGCCCTGCAAACTATTATAGCAAAGATATCACCATAAGATTCTGATGACCCCCATCTATGAGTTTTCAAGTGAAAGGAGTGTTTGTGTAAAAATGTAGGGTTTTTTTCTGATTGTTGGCATCAAAAAATTGCTCAATGCTATAAAATTCAAGAATGCTACCGGAATGTGGTGAACTTTAATGATTCTGATGGTTCAGAAAGGCTTGATGTATTGCATAAGTTCATTATGTGGCTTGAGGTGAGAGTTACAACTGCATTTATAATAAAGTAGAAACTTTTGATGATTTATAAGGAAAAGTTGATTAATCTTCAAAACAGGCTATTTGCACAAAGATTTGGAGACTTTCCAAAGGTACATAAAAAGGGCAATCATGGGTCACCCAGATTATTTATTTAAATTAATTGCAATTTAATTATATAATACCTTGCTCCACATTTCTTTTTAATTTGCAGTGTCTTTGTTCTGATGTGTTATGAAAGGACAATTTTCAAAGTTAGTTTTCTGTGTTTGCCTGGATATGTGTGAAATATCCTTAGGGCTGCATAGAAACCTCGATATTTTTGGAAGCTTCTTAAAGGTACCTGAATTTGAAGACTGAAATACCCATGAAACAGCTTGCTTTCCACCACTGGCAGTCTCCTGCCCTGTGCAGTCAAGGGCTGGGTTCTGATAGCAAAGGGGAGAGGAGGCTACCCAGGTCTACAGTAAGGCCAATAGGCTTCACCAGATTTGTCCATAAACTACGTGGAGAATGCTAGAACTTGCTCTTCAATGGTGACTTTCAACTTGTCAAGTTCCCCACCCCCAGTGTAACCTAGCTGTGAGAGACTGTGACCTTGAGCAGCACTAGCAGTAAAGGAGTGGAAATGGGAAACTATGCAACCAAGGGACAACACCAGGAAGTGAAGGTGGAAAAAGTCAACAATCCTGGCTTCAGGATCTGAGATTCCTTGGGCTTTCAATGGTGAGGAAGAAAAGGAACCCTGAGTGGCTCCTCTTCTTCCTACCATATCAGCCACTGCCCATTTCTTTTTCTCTCCTGCAACACTCAATTTGCACAACTACTGAGAGAGACAACATGTGGCAAGTAAAGGACCTCATTCCCCTCCTCCCCCTGGTCACTGCTTGTGTGATTGAACAGAGCAGGTACCAGGCAGCAAGAGCAAAGCCAGGTTTTGGCAGCAGGTCCCCCAGTGGGGTGTAGATATCAGCAGAGGTCTAATGACTTGAACACTGGCACAGCTCTCAAGACTCAGACACCCATTTTAACCAGATATGAAGTCTGACCTGGCCACAGTGACACATGCCTTAGTTATATCCCAGCTTGATTACTGTAACATGCTCTATGTGGGGCTGCCTTTGGAAAGTGCTCAGAAATTTCACCAGGTCCAAAACGCTGCAGCCAAAAAGGTCTTCATCTGCTTGCAGAAGGATAGCAAAGATGGGACCAACCTGGCCTCCTGTGGGAGGGAGCTCCGGAGTCTGGGAGCAGAGGCAGAGAAGACCCTCTCCCATATCCCCAACCAAATGTACTTGTGGAGGTGATGGGACCAAGAGAAAGGCCCTGATATTCTTAACATGCAGGTGGGTTCATAAAGGGAGACACAGTCTTTGAGGTAACTTGGACCTCAAGGCTGTTTAGAATTTTATAGGTTAGAACCAGCACTTTCAATTGTGCCTAGAACTGGATCAGCAGCCAGTGGAACTGCTGTAACAGATAGAGTTATGTGATCCCTGTAACCAGCTCCCATTAACACTTTCTTCAGACAGGCTTTCCCTTAGTGACTGGATGTCTGAGAGGGGTTTTTTAATGGAATGTTATGCCTTGTTGCTTTGAATATGTCTTTGATGTTGATTTTGTTTACCATTTTTAGTGTGGTGTTTGTTTAATTCCTTTTAAACATTTGTAAAGTTCCTGTTTTTAGCTTTAAAAACAGGATGTAAGCTGCCTTGTGTCGTTTTAAGGGAAAAGGCAGGGTAAAAACATTTTGAATAAAGAAAAATTAAATATTCAATTCTTCCAAAACCTCCAGTTTATGAATGTGGGATATTGTGTTTCTGTATGCAAAGCTTTACATAGCAAAGGGCAGCCTGAATGTTGACAACACCAATGGCAATACAGGATACCCTCTTGTCACTACATTGACAAAGTGACACCAAGCAAGAGAAATCCCAGAAGCTAATTCCCTTTTTCATCAGTTAACCAATTTTTACCTAAACACAAAGCAACTGTCAGGGCTGTTTGGGGCCAAGTATGAATGGTAGTGAGTACAAGACGGTATCCTATAGACCAGTGGTTCCCAACCTTTTCTAAACTGCAGACCGGTTGGGGTGGGTGGGGTCTGTGTGAGGGAGGGACGGGGCATCCCCCGTGCGTGGGTGGGCGGGGGCACACAGATGCGGGTGGGTGGGGTGCACTCACGGGTGGGCGGGGTGCACTTGCGGGTGGGCGGGGTGCGCTCACGCGCATGTGCAGATGGGTGGGGCACATGTGGGGATGGGCAGGGCACCTGAGCGTGCAGGTGGGCAGGCTGTGCATGCGGGTGGGCGGGCATGGGGGCGTTTATGCAGGGGGGAGATGTGTATCCACGGCCCAGTCCTGCCAAGGCCATGGCCCGGTATGGGCCGCAGACCAGGGTTTGGGGACCCCTGCTATAGACCATCTGGACTGTTGCAATTGGTGTTGTCAACATTCAGGCTGACCTTTGCTATATAAAGCTTGATATTTTTTTACCTGCTGGCAATGCGGGCATGATATTGTGCAGCAATATCATGCCATTTCCTGGCATTTTGAATCATGGATACTTTGGAGTGGTTTCAGGGTGGTTGTCCTGAGGCTAACCCCTAACCTGGTTACACAAAGATGTGGCTAGATTTCAGGTGAAGGTGTCAGAGTGTATGTGATCACCTGGGGTCTGTGTAACTCACTAATGTGATATTAGTGAGAACAGGCAGCTCCCTGGATACATTGCACCCAGGCCTTAGCACATGGCTGTTCAACACCTACATATATTCTCAAGACTTTCTGCAAAAATAGCTCCCTGCATCTAGTACTAGCAGTTTCTCTTCTGACAATCCGTCATAGTCTAACATTGGGCATATATGTTTTAAAATAAATACCACTTTTATACCGCTTCTTCAGGAATCTTTGAAAGCTTGAGTCCACACAGATAGCAGTTATTGTGTACCAGTTTTAAAAAGCCTTTCCCTGCACACTGACAAAGTGAAGAGGGGAGACTATTATATAAGACTTCCCAGACTATTGCACTCTGCATATTCAAAATCAGGGCAAATTGTTTTAGCAGTTCAAGTCATTTAGCCACACATTTAAAGGACACTCATAACAAAGTTAAGATGGTAGTGTCTATATATAACATAATATTGACTATAATACATTTGATCTCTGAAATAAGTCATGAAGCTGTATTAGAATTCACTAGGCCTTTTTTTCTGTGTGGTTGTTTAATGTTCCTCATAATAGATCCTCCTGAGGAAAATTCCAATTTCATCACAATATTAGTTAACTCAATCATTTATTCTCTTTCTTACAGTAATGACTTTGTGGCAAAACCAGCAATACTAACTTGAGATTTCTAAGAATTCTTCAAGTAATTAGATTAGATATTATGCAGTGAGAGCCCATTTATAATTCTTCACAGTTCAGGACTTTTGTCAGTGCTTTAATCAAGCTGCAAGTGATGTATTTCTTAGACAACTTCCAATTCAGGTTGGGAATCCAAATTTGTATGCATTACGGCACAAGCCTTTTCATGAAGTGAAGCAAACCACTCGAGTCATTTATCTTTCTCATGCTTCATAGCAAGAAGAAGGAGGAGAAGAACAAAAATTCAACAGTGATTTCAGAGGGAAAACACATTTTGACGCCTAAAGCAACAAACATAATTAGGAGGTTGTCAAACCAGTGGGATTTAACTCTACATAACACACCTATAGACATTTTATATCCAAAATAATTAACATAATTTCCTGAGTGGTATAGAAGAACTTGTACCCTTTCTTTCTTTCTTTCTTTCTTTCTTTCTTTCTTTCTTTCTTTCTTTCTTTCTTTCTTTCTTTCTTTCTTTCTGAAATGTGTTCTGCTTATTGTAGTACAGTGGTGCCTCCACTTACGACCATAATCCGTTCCAGAAGATGGACGTAAGTCGAAATGGTCGTAAGTCGAAGCACCATTTCCCATAGGAATGCATTGAAACCCCATTAATCCGTTCCGGACAAAGAAAAAAATCACACACAAAAAAAATCACTGCAAGACTCATTGGAAACGCGATTAATCCCTTCCGGCCGAAGGGGGGGGGGGGGGAAGAAAAGCAATCAAGCGTGCAAGACCCATTGCAAATGCACAGAAAACAAACGGAGCAGATTGGAAATGCAAAGAGAACAGAGGGACAAGGTTGGAAATGCAAAGAAAACAAAGGAAAAAGCAAGGGAAGCATGCAGGACCCATCAGAAATGGGAAAAAAAAACCCAAAAAGCAACCAAACCCCCCAAGACCCATAGGAAATGGGGAAAAAAAACCCAAGGGTGAACAAGAGCAGGGATGCCATAAGGAAAAACAGCTCTTCCTTAACTCCCTCGCCTTGTTGATATTCTTCTGTTTCCAGAAAAGTTGAAGAGACAAAGATGCATTCATGAATCTCCATTGTATTACATACTTTGCTCATTAACCTTTTACCTGGGATTTAAGTCTCACATGTCCCTTGTATGTATAGATATAGGGTCTGCATGCGTTATCATTTACATTTGTGAATCTTCCATATAAATCAATGAGCATTAAAAGTGCTTATCTCTGGATTACATTAAAATTCATATTCCAGGTTAACAACTAGTTAGTCAAGTCATCAGACAGTTAATGATGTTAATAATTCACAGCCACATCTGATATTAAGTGACACAGAAATGAGCATTTTATCATTCTGTACTGCAACAGACATTGCCCCCCCCCCATGTTCTCCTTACACATTCTGTAATAAATAGTCTGATCATTTTGAGTGACATTTAAGATCCTTATTGGGAAAGGCATTTCAAATGTATCTGTCTTTTGTCTGCTTTAAATGTGACATTTGTAACAACTGCATATTATCACTCTAAAAGCCTGTATTTCAAATATTCTCATAACTTCATAATGATGACATTTTCAGGTCTTTTCTGTCTTGGTGTCTCTTCTTCTTCCTGTCCCATGAAGTAATTATTTTTTCATTCCTAACCCAAGGCAGATTGTCGCAATCGGCACAAATTATTGCTGAATGCCAAACCTCAATAATTCTCCTATTTATTATATTCTGCTCTAGAATAACCATACAGACTGGTCATTCTGCCCCCAATAGTAGATACTTCCTTCTCTTGATCATGTCTCATACAATATCACAAAACTGCAAGGTGCATCTTTTCAGTGTGCGGCACATATTTTATTCCAGAGTTTTTATTTTCAGATTTTATTGCTAGAAGAACTTTATATGTTTTCCTGAGCTCTATTTCATTTTCATATTTATTGGTCTAATTTATTTCTACTATAATGAAGTCCTGACAGGCTGTGTTCCATGTCTTTTGACCATTAGCTTTCTAAAGGAGCATGCAGTGTCTTTAATCCAAGTATCATTATTATAAGTCACAAGATGTTGAGATGCTGACTTTTATTTTGGAGGGCTCTAAACATCCTGTTCTTATGTCAACTGTGGATTCATCTTGACACAGTATTGTTTGGTACATAAAGAGTGACATTTCCTGCACACTAAAATCACATCAATATTTTTCCAAATTACAAGGAAGTACTTACAGTATGTGTCAGGCACGGTATGAATCTGAGGTGAATAGCCTCACTTAGAGATATTTGGATTGTCCAAATATGAAACATCATGGAACTCAAGTTGACGGTTCAGAAGCAACCAAACCTTGAGATTTCTGGGCAAAAACATAGACTACTTGGTGGGCCTTCATGAAGGCACTTGGGTGGGTAGCTGTAATCGTACTGGGGCAAAGACATGTGATGCCATAGAGTCAGAGCAGGCAAAGTTTGAAAGAGTTCTTCAACTGCTTCTGAACCAACTGATTGTAGAAGCTGGTACAAAGGGAATCTGGGAGGTGGCCCAGCCTGGGTGGATACTCCTAGTTCTTGTGGAGCCAGCACTGGGCTCACTGCTGGTTCTCCAACATCGTAACGTTGAGCTTGGCCCGTCAGATGCAGGAAGCTTCCTCCAGAGGCATAGTCAGGTCTACCCACTTGCTGGTGTTTGTGTTGCATAAGTGAACTACCTCCGAGCCTTCCCTGGATGGTGCTTCCCTTGGCTTGCCCTCCTCTGCCTTGCATGCCTCCCAGTCCACTGCATCAGCCCAAAGCTCCCCCTCTGCAGCGACTGGCTCCTTCTTAAGTAGGAGTCCCACCATGGCTGCATCTGTTTCCTCAAGGGTGTCTCCCACCAGCTTGCCATCACAGTCCCAATCCACTGGTGAACTATTTGTGGGGAAGGCCACCACATGTCATGCCGAGATGGGAAGCCCACGGCTGAACTGGGGGGTCCTCATCAGCCCCACATATTCGCTTTCCAATACTGTATGATATAAAGTCCTTTTGTCAGAGGCTTCTAGAAAATAACAGTAATTTCCTTCCTTCCTTCCTTCCTTCCTTCCTTCCTTCCTTCCTTGGAAGCCTCAGCATGATACTTTGGGGGGGGGGGGAAATGGAATACATAGAGCTATTGAATAATGTAAGGAACAAACAAAAACAATGAAGATGATGCTGAGTTTTTTTACAGTAAAAAATTGCAAGAAATAGTCCTAGCCACTCTCAAAACTTCATGTCAATAACACAGCTAAAGTTAAATTTAGAGAATTTCTGCAGGAATCCACAAGAAAGAATAACCACACATGTATTTCTTCAGACTTCCTGCCTATATTCTAAGTGCATTCCTATAGACTGTCAGTGACTAATGCTAAGTTGAGGTTCACAATTTTAAATATTTAATGTTTCATTATTGCAACAATTTATTTCTAAGCCTTCTGGAGAACATAGGATTCATACAATTTTAATTTTTGTCTTAGATAGACTGTGTCCATTAGAAATGTAATAATGTCTGTATTTCATACTCCTTAATATAATACATAGAAGAATAGGTGATGGTGGCTTAAGGGCCTTCAAAGGTATGCATAGTGATTTTATGCTACTAGCCCAACAGTTCAAGTGCATGACTTGGAGTTATTATCTTCAAACGGCTTTTCAATAGTCTATGAAAAATTAATTCACGGTTTCAGTCTAGAATCCTTCAAGAAATAGTCCCATGTGTAAATGTGCCAACACATGTACTTACAAAGTTATTTTCAATCTGTGCTCACAGACTCAGCAGCAAGGATTCCAAGATGGAAAGATGAACAAATTCCACTCTTTGCAACAATTTTAGCAGCCATAATTGAAATTCTTTTTGTTTGTTCTTTGCAACCTACAAACTGATGTCAGATCGTTATACAGAAGCTAAGCCCAGAGATTTCACTGTTTAACTCTTTAAAGTCTGAGTTTGAATCCCTGTTTACTGAGATCTTAGTAGAGAATCTGGGATGCCATGTTAGTGCTGAATTAGGATTGCTTCTTCCTTTCCTTGTGAGAGGCTTTTTGTGTGTGACCAGCAGTACAAAATGATTCTCTGAGTACAGGGAATAGCTCTACTGGTTGAATTTGACCAGACCAGATGTGGGGAAATATATTTTGAAGAATTCAACACAATTTACCAATGTCTTTATATTCTGTAAGACAAGGGTGCTGAGACTTTTAAAAATCTGAATGTGAGTCATAGGAAAATGTAGCATTTCCCACATCCCTCGTTACTTTTCTGATGGGACAATAGTCTTTTTAGTAAACAAGTAAAAATACATGATGGTGGAAAGACACTTGAACTCTTCTCTGTCCCCCAAATCCAATTGTAATTTTATATCATTACATATAAGGCTTGGATAGAAAATTATCTCTGTCGTATCAGGTATGTCCAAAACCAGCAGGACACTCTCCTAGGTACACAGATGTCTATTTAATAGCTCTGGAAACTGTATTATCACAGGTGCAGAATGGCCAGGAATGTGTAATTGCTTATTGCCATGAAACCTCTGGCACAGCCAGACTCAATATGCTATTCCTTGTTTTTGCCACCCACTGTATCATGTGTCTGCGGGCAAGCTTGATCACTGATTCTCAACCTTGCCATAAAACACTGCAGCGATTAAGATGTTCAGCAGGAAGCGACAATTGTTTTCTGTAAGTAAATACAACTTTATTCTTGAATTTGCCTTAGAACCAGTGAGAGCTTGTACTTCAGAATGTAGGCATTCCTTCTGACCTTGGGAATCTTTTGTGCCAGTGTATTTTATTGCTGATAAAACTACCAGTAAGCATATATTATATGTCTTTCTCCTTTTCACCTGAAGTTAAAGCAAAGCAAAACAAAGTGTGCTGCTTATATGCTACCGCATAGTGCTTAAAACACTATCTTGGAAGTTTGGCATTTAATTATACAGGCTACACATTCCCCCCTCCCCAGCAGGATGGGTACTTAATTTATTGGATGGCTGAGTCAACCTTGAGTCAGCTACCTGAGCCCCCTGGGATCGAATTCAATTTGTGAGCAGAGTCTTGACTGCAGTACTGCAGTTTAACCAGTGTGCCACCAGGCTCCTATTAAATTGAACAGGAGTAGAAATTTGTCACCACCAAATGCTGAAGAAGTATTTGAGGACTGTCATTTATTGTTTTTTTAAAATGTCTACATATGCTGAGTTTTATTAACCATTAGTAACTAAATTCTTTGAACAACAAATAAGTGATTTAAAAAATCTGTCAGGTCTTGCAGGTAGGAAGGCTGAAATAATGTCCTAATGTGAATGGCAGCACCAGTTTCCTATTGAACATGTTGTGTGTCCCATAAAAACTCTGTGTAAAATGTTCACATTTTATGCAACTTTTCTTAACATAAGAAACAGAATTGTTAACATTTTCCACAGTGTACATATTTTACCTAGTTGTTTTAAAATCATAGAAACAACACAGTAGGAAAAAAAAAAGTAGGATAATTACATTTCAAGTTGGTTTAGAAATGCAAATGAGGTTGGTTTCTAACCAAATACAAGCCAAGTGGATATCTTGCTCATTCATTAATGGCCATGTTCTGACAAAGGTTTTTCTCATTGTGGTAGAAGCATGAAATATAGCTTAAATAAAAAAAGGCATAAATGTGCACGCAGACACACACATGCAGCTTTGCCATCTGACAAACTTGAACTTAAAATATTGTTGGTCATTTTTCAAAATGGCCACTCCAAAAATGTATGGGTTTTAAAAATAGCATTTTTAAAAAGTATATATGAGGATTTTTTTTAAAAAAAGTTTTGGCACAAGTAAATTGTGGATGAAGTAGTGGATTTTGATCAATGAAAGCTCACATTGAAACACATTTCTTTGTCTTTAAAGTGCCACAATATTTGGCCCTCCCCTTTCTTCCCTTTAATTTTGACAACATGCTTTGACAGACTAACATGGCTACTGCTTTGGAATATGTTACCGTGTTTCCCCGAAAATAAGACAGGGTCTTATATTAATTTTTGCTCCAAAAAAACACATTAGGGCTTATTTTCAGGGGATGTTTTATTTTTTTCATGTACAACAATCTACATTTATTCAGATACAGTCATGTATCTTCTTCTGGTTGCTGCACAATGGTGGAGGGCGGGGTTTCACTTCACTAGGGCTTATTTTTGGGGTAGGGCTTATATTATGAGCATCCTGAAAAATCAAACTAGGGCTTATTTTCAGGTTAGGTCTTATTTTCGGGAAAACAGGGTAGCTACCCATAAATAGGGTGTTCCTATTCTGCTCCTCTTCCCCACCTGGTGGATGAGAGAGAAGAATCAATTCTTCTTTTTTAAACTTTTAATAGACAAATGTTTTCTCTATATTTAGTACAGCACGAGGGTCCTTTTCTTCTTTCCATTGGTACACGCTTCATGGTTGCATGAAGGCAGAAAAGGATCCTCCCAGTGCCTTAAAACCTGGCAGACACTAAAGCAGCTGGTTTCCGAGGAAATCTGTTAGCTTCCAGACAACTCAGGAGTCTAATTGATTTCTATGGGGCCTACTCCAAGGTAGGTAGATTGCTTCCTAGTGGTGAGAGCTGGTAATTTTATACACACCCAGAAGACTTGACTACTCGTGTCTCCCCAAAAATAAGACAGGGTCTTAAATTAATTTTTGCTCCAGAAACGCATTAGGGCTTATTTTCAGGGGATGTTTAATTTTTTTTATGTACAACAATCTACATTTATGCAAATACAGTCGTGTCATCTTCTGGTTGCTGCACAATGGTGGAGGGCAGGTTTCACTTAATTGGGGTTTATTTTTGGGGTAGGGCTTATATTACGAGCATCCTGAAAAATCATACTAGGGCTTATTTTCAGGTTAGGTCTTATTTTCGGGGAATCAGGGTATTTCTTGGTAGTATTTCACTTTCTGCATGAGTCAGGCCTGAACTCCTTCATGATTCTCCAGCACCGCATACAGAAAACTGGCAATTTTCATACCCTGGGCAAGCAGCAGAAAATGATCCCCCCTCTCAATCAACTTTTAAATTCATGACATGAGAACAATACAAGAAGTAATAAAAGCATGGGGCACCTTGCCAGCATCTCCCTTCCTCCACTGGGGATCAGCAGCAGTTTCAAAAACAAAACAGTGTGAGTGAGTGTGTGCGTGTACCTGTCTGTCTCTTTATATAATATATCTTAGCATATAATATTATTAATAAGCTGACTTTCTGGTTCAGGACAAAGGCCAGGTCTGCTGAACTCTGGGTAGACCTGCCATCTGCCGGCTAAGGGGACCTTCCTTTGTTGACACAGCCTGGTCTACTAGCTGTGCAACGTATCTGCCCAGAGGCTTAGTCTGCCATGTTTTCCTATGGACTGGACTGGCAGGCTTAGGGGAAGCTTAGGAGAAAAGCCACCCCTTCTAAATTTCGTACTCTGGGGCAAAGCCCCACTGACCGCATCCAAGTTATGGCCTTCACTGTACAACTGCTTACTCTCAGATTAAGAAACACGGAAAAATATAAACAATACACAGAAGTTACATATCACTTGTAATATGTATCAGAATGGCTACAGTACCAGTACAGTCTCATACTTTTTACTTTATAAAACATTACTTCAAAAAAACAAACAAAAAAACCCCAACGTTGGTAGGCACTAATCTAGGTAACTAAAGTTACATTATTGCTCTGCTAGCAGGGCGCATGTGATTAGCTCTGAGTGACCATAGGCAGAGAGAAAGAGTGAAGTGGATTAGATTGAATCAAGAGTCAGTATTCTCAGTGAAGTCAACAGAAAAACTGCACACTCACACCCGCACCCACACCAAAGTTAGTGAGAGTGAGTGAGTGAAAATGCTAATCTGGGAGCACAATTTTAATTTAGAGAATTCATATTGTAGCAAATTTAATGTCTAGGAAAATGGACATGTTTTATAAACAGATTACAAACTATTGATTTTGGCATATATTTTTATCAAGATCAATTAAAAGAAGGCCAAATTTTATTTTTTTAGTGGGGGGGAGTGTTTGGGGATTTTTTATGTGTGTGCATGTGGGTCTGGTCTCTGGGTGTCTGTGTGAATTTCATTGTATGTGTATACTATGTATATACTTACAATGACAATAAATTTATTTGATTTGATTTGATTTGATTTAAAAACTCTGCCTGTCTCTATGTGTCTCTTTTAAATAGTTATGCCAATACCTCCGTCCCTCCGTCCCTCCCTCCCTCTCTCTCTCTCTCTCTCACTCACACACACACACACACACACACACACACACACTATACTTTCATGAATCCACTTTCACAAACTGAAATGAAAATGTTTGCACTCTGCCTATCAACTTTTTATAATAGTTATAAGTGTGTATTGTCAAATCAGTTTCAACATGTAATGCCCCTTCTCATTGTTTTCTAAATATAAAGTAATCAGAAGTGGTTTACCAGTGCCTTTTTCTGGATGTACTCTGGGACTGTATAGCTTACCTTTTCTAAAATCAATCCTGGCTTATTATTCATAAGGTTTTAGTGTGGAAACTGCTTGATAAAACTAGGGAACTAAAATCTTTAATGGTTTGCAGAGTGGTATTAAGTGAGGAAATCAGTGTAACGCTCATAGTTCCAAATATTTTGCCATGAAAATCTTACCTGGATATTTCTTATTCAAAAATCATTGACAAATAGTTATACAAATTAATTTCCCACCTATCTGAGGATCTACTAGCCTTGATTGGTAAAATATTTTACCATACTAAATGCCGAAAAACAACATTTATTTTAAGAGAATTAGCCAACCTTGTCAGAGACAAAACACATTGAGTTATCACCAAAGAAATTTATTTTTAATCCATAGAAATTAATGCTCTACTGCTGATTTGCTGAGATAATATTTGCTAGACTTTAGAGAGATTATGCACCAATTACAGAAACTTTGAGGGGGGCGGGGGGGGAGAGTGCTCTTTGGTGCATTCTTTCCTGAAGGTGTGGAATCTCACCTTTGCCAAGTTGTCTTTTGACACAACTTAGGCCAAGAAGAATAAGGAACTTAGTAAGTACTCTTCTATTAGGTAAGACAAGGCTCCTCCATGTTTATTCTTGTGCTGATAGTAATAGTTTAAAGAGTGGCCATGAATACTTGGTTGAGCATTTACAAAGGAGACCAATTATTGTGCTCACACAGAAGGGTTCTGGACGTTCTGCTGAATAAAGTTGTTATCTTCATTATTGTAGACCTGTAAACCTTCTTTTTTTTTCCTAACCAGTCTTTTATTCTAAAGAGTTTTCCAACTCTGTCACCGGACATAATGGATAAACTGGCAGTATAAATAGTTTTTCCTATATGTATTCCAAATTGTTAACATATTTTAAGGAAGGAATTTTCTGTTTTTTAAACTATATTTTTATTATCTTGTAGGAAAAGAATATTCACCAAATGCAAATGTAGTTCCTGCATTTCCATATTGTACCAAATTAATTTGTTAGGCTTAGATATAACATCTGATATATATCTTAATTGATTGGCAATGTAGTATAACCTTAAATTAGGCAGTCCTAAACCTCCAACTTTTTGAGATTTATACCATCTCCTCTTATTCATCCTTGAATTCTTATCTCCATTACAAAATTTATTAATCATATTTTTCCAGTCCTTTAACTTTTCTTCACTAATCTTTATCGGTAGCATCATAAATAAAAAATTAATCTTAGATAGTATCTCCATTTTACATGCTGCTACTTTATACTAGGCAGTTCTGAGCACTATGTATCAAAGTTGTACAAGAGATACTGCTTTATACTAGAAGAGGAGTTACCAGGAAGTAAACATAAATCAAACAAGTCTAATTCTGTGTATAAATTTGTGAAGTGTGTCATGATCCATGATTACAAGGAGATACACATATGAATTAGAGAGTGAGTCAATATATTTTTACTTCTTATTCAGAATCATAGAATAATTGAGCTGGAAGGGGCATATAAGACCATCAAGTCCAACCCCTTGCTCAATGCATGACTCCAAACCAAAGCAGATCTGACAGATGGTTGTCCAATTTTCTCTTGAATGCCACCAACATTGGAGTGCCCACTACCTCCTGACATAATTGGTTCCATTGTTGTACTGCTCTAACAGTTAAGAATTTTTCCTGATATTCACCCTAAATCTGGCTTCCTGTAGCTTGAGCCCATTATTATGTGTCCTGCACTCTGGGATGATCGAGAACAAATCTTGCCCCTCCTTTGTATGACTATCTTTCAAGTATTTGAAAAGTACTATCATATCTCTCCCCAGTCTTCTTTTCTTAAGGATAAACATAATCAGTTCTTTCAGTCATTCCTCATAGGGCTTGGTTTAAGTGGAATGAGAGTCAGAGTAGTAATGATTTAGGCTTTCTAAAATCAGTTTACCAACATCCATGCCACCTCTTCTGGCACCTGTACACATCCAAACTATCTTCTATTCTATTCACAACCATTTTATGCTTAGAAACATTCAGCAAACATCCAGAAAACAGTGTCTGTTTTCCAAATGTTTATTCCCAACTCATAAATGGGATAAGCTTAGCCTTGAACACGTGTGTGTGGAAAATTTAACAGGATAGCACACTCCACTCAACCAGGAGGCAGCAGGTTAGTTTAAAAGGCAAAGAGCAGGCTGCATGTCAAACACACAGCATGTTCATCTAGTGTCTCCCTGTTACTCCCCACCTTGCAGAACCTGCTACTAGATGTGGCTGCCACAGGCTAACTAATGGTAGTGCCAACCTTGATGAGAAATGAGAGATTGGACAATACTAAAGGCTATTTAGTCCTGCATCCTCTGATCCACAGCCAGATACCTATGAGAATCCAAAGGTGGGACATGAGGGCAATGATGCCTTCCCATTGCAACTGGTATTCAGAGGCTTTTGGAGGTAGCCTATAGTATTGTTAACCACATGAGTTAAACTATTGGGGCAAGTTGTTCTCAATTTGTAATATAATTGAGTGTTACAAGTTAGACTAATTTGTACCCCAAACCAGGCAATTATGAATTCCCTGTGAAATGATTATTAAAATTGCTAATTAATATGATGACTTTTACTCTTCAAAGATTTGTGATTAATTAGGTTTTGGAATTTGATTTATTTTGCAGTAATTTTCATCCATCTTATATTTAGTGAGACCTTTTCCCCGGGTTAAACTTGTGGCTTCTTGTGCTTAAATGTGTGCCCTGCTACTGAACTGCATCCTTCCTCTTTCCTAGAATAAAGGCAAAGAGCTATTAAACTTTGGAAACGAGAAATGTACAATAGTTCTTCTAGGATGGGGAAATTATTTCTTCCCCTTTAAGTAACATTTGTAGGTATTTTTCCTCTGCGACTGCTTCAAATGGAAAATTGGACACCTACAGCTAACCTGATGCACACAGACATCATTATTTCCTTAACAGGTGTGTTGTTTTGCTTTGGTTGCCCAGAGCTTTCATAAAATGTTTTCAGAAATTTCAGCCCTGAAGTCTAGTTTAAAATTATGAAGGGAATTAAGGAGAGGTCTGCGGCTGATTCTTACTCAGGATCAGCATGGCTCACCAAGTCCAGGGCTGCCTGGAGAACTTTTGAATCATTCAGCCTGCCATTATTAGAGAAAGATTATGACACAAGGCTTGAAAAATAAGCTTTTCAAAATGCAAGTGTATTGGGGACTGGGGGAGAGATTGTTTACGATCCAGCTGAATGGCTTTGGGAAGCCAGGTACTGTACATCAGCCTCACATAATGAATGCAAATTGTAATTCAGGTTCCAAATGGGAAAGCAGAAAAGGCTAAGGAAAGCTTTAATTTATGATTTGTATAGTTTAAAGCTTCACACCATTAAGTGCCCATTAAATCCCTATTTTATATGCTTCTAAGTGCATATCTATAATCCAAATAAAAATATTGTTTTAATTCACTGTGGGCCAAATAAAGCATTTTAATTATGCAGAGTTCTGATAACAAACACCTGGCAGTGAAAGGTATGGTAAAGCTACCGTGTGAGAAGTATCACCTATAGGATTTTATTTGTACTCTTTTGTGATATAGGAAAGATCATAAAGGGCAATTGTGTGCATTCTTACGTGCTTTCTATTTTAGTAGAACCCTGATATTTTTGCTAATAAACATTTGTTCATTTTTCCAGTTCTTATGGGAAAGAATGAGTATTAACCAGTAGACGAATAGATTTTGAGCAAGGAAATGTATTTTACGTCAAAGTCTGCTAGGATGCCACCTTGCAACTTTGAGTTCCACTTCCACAAAGAAAAAAGTAGGAAGAAGTAAGGTTGGGATGTTTGACTTAATGTGGCTGCTGGTGTAGCTCAATGGGTTGGAGTACCTGGCTGCAAAACCAAGGGCCTGAAGTTTGAATCCTCACAGTACCCTGTGGGAAAGAGTGCAGACAAGATCACCCACTGATGTAGGGTTCCAGAGCAACATGAGGAGGAGGAACCGGTAAGCCACCTCTGAATACTGATACCTAACCCCATCCCTGGGAATGGTTAGCATAAACTGGAATCAACTTGGGGATGCATAATACTGCCAGAGTATAACAGGCAATGTCAGAGCTGAAGAATATTGTTTTTTAAAACAACTCCAAGAATCTGCAGCCAGACAGAAGAGGAGGAGGAGGAGGAGAAGCAAGAAGTAGAATAAATATGTCTAAGACCTGACAATACTCTCCATTTAGAGCATTGGTAATCAGGGACATGGTGGCGCTGTGGGTTAAGCCGCAGAAGCCTCTGTGCTGCAAGGTCAGAAGACCAGCCATTGTAAGATCGAATCCACGCGACGGAGTGAGCTCCCGTCACTTGTCCCAGCTCCTGCCAACCTAGCAGTTCGAAAGCATGTAAAAATGCAAGTAGATAAATAGGTACCACCTCGGTGGGAAGGTAACGGCGTTCCGTGTCTAGTCGCGCTGGCCACGTGACCACCGAAACTGTCTTCGGACAAAACGCTGGCTCTACGGCTTGGAAATGGGGATGAGCACCGCGCCCTAGAGTTGGACACGACTGGACTAAATGTCAAGGGGAACCTTTACCTTTACCTATACATAGCATGGTGTCTGGCTCCCTCTAGTGGCCAATTCTGATAACTTCATTGTTAAAAATATATGTATCGGGGATTTTTCTTTAAATATTTTAAATAATTATCAAACCGTGGGTAAGTGAATGAGCAGATATTAATCCTGTGGATATGAGGATACTGCTGTATTGGATAGCTCAGTGGTTGAAGTATCTGCCTGCATAGCCAGAGTTTGGGAGTTCAAAATTCCCTACTGTGCCACCTTGGCAGGGGCTGGACTCAATGATTTATAGGGTCTTTGCAGTTCTAAGATGATAATTATGATGACTGACTAAAACAACTTCTGCACATGTATGCATTTTCCCATGCACATTTTTCAAATGTATACTTTTTTGTACATTTTTTTAATGCTGAAAATGAAAAGTTTGTAAGAGTAGAGATTTCTACCTGCAAACCATGTTTGTGTCTGAGTTCAGTTCTGAATGATGAGAGTCCATCGCAGGTTACAAGCCATGATGGGGATGTATAATCTCCAGGCTTAGAAGGAAGGTACCTCAAAATGCCAGATGCAGGGAAGGGGTATCAGGAGACAGGTATCTAGTTGTCTTGTGTGCTCCCAGAGGCATCTGGTGGGGCCACTGTGAGATACAGAAAGCTGGACTAGATGGGCCCTTGGCCTGATCCAGCAGGGCTCTTCTTATGCTCTTATGTTCTTAACTGGAGAAATTCAGGCCACAATCAAAGCACAAAGAATTCTCTATTGTCCCTTGCATACATATAGTCATCTGTACTTACATAGTTGGTAAAGGAGAAAGAAATGGAGAGAAAAAATATATATTTCTGAATTGGGACCCCTCCAGTCTCCAGCTTGATATACGTTGATGGAAGTTAAGGTTATTTCTACAACTTTTTTAATCAGTCCTTTTTTCCCCTACCTGTTTTATCTCCTCTCTGTGTTATTTGCCATTTCTTTAACAAAATCCCAGACAGTTTGAACTGACAGTGTTTTAAGCATCAGATCTGGAGTGGGAAAACTACACACAGATGTATCCATGGTTTATTTTAATTAATTAATGTATTATTATTTTTTAAATGTATACACTGCCTTTCTCCCAATGGAGGGATCCAAGGTTGCTCACAATCAATTGTTTTCTAGTTACAGATGTATGTTTTCAAATGTATAAGAATATATGTTTTGATTTTATTATTCATAATTATGGAAAGCAGGGAGAGGGCTGAGGAGTGTTTTCCTATCTTTTGGGATAAAAGTTTAGAAACACCAGTGTACTTCCCTAAACGCGGCCACCCCCGTATTATATTAGAGAGCATACATTTTTGGTGCCTTTCACTTCAGTTTATTCTCCCAGTCAAATTATTTTTGAGATCAAAATTATAATTGATTTTAAACATCATCAGCACAAGCATTTGCTCTTTAAGTGTCAAACAGTCTAAGAGGTCCTGTTTGTATCAGTATGAAATGTCAATGACTTTCTATCCTTTCTGGGATATATATGCCACAAAATTCAATATGCCCTGATAGTGACAGTAATAAATTGAAAACTCAGCAAAACACAGCCATTAGTCAACAGTGTCCAATGTCAAAAACACATGCTCAGGTGATTCTGGAATAGCATAGATCTGAATTAAAACCAAGTGGCCTGTAACAAGCTGAATTACTGCTATGAGATCATTAGGATTATTCAAGCTGAATGAACCTCATTACCAAATGGAGATCAGATAGCATCTGAATGTTTGGTAATTTGTTTAAGGTGCAAACAATGTGGTTCTTTTGATGGGATAAATGACACTGCAAGGAGGAAAAAGGATCAGGACAGAGAATAGAAGACCCAGGAACTACAGTCAGCAAGGCTTAGAAGTTGAGTAAATAATAGTGTCACTCAATCAAATGAAGTTATGCTCTTTATAAGGAGATGAGCCAATCAGAAGATCTATGGAAACTACATACTATGGTTTAACATATCTTTAAACAAGGCTATTGCTCAGATGTAAATAAGACCCTAATTACATCCTACAGTGATTCAGGGCAACTCTGAAGACCACAATTGAGACCATGAGTAGACAAGGGAATTTGGAGTGATCTGGATCATATTTAAAAGGCTCTTAGGTGTGATCTATTTTAGCTCTCATTTGAACGATCCTTCCATCCTCAGTTCACATGGGAGACATTTCTTCTCCATTCTACATACTATGATTGCCACTGCCAGGTCATCTCCTGCACATTCCTGAGAGTTCAAACACTTATGATGTTACAGAGGTAGGTTCTTGTGAAGTAATTATGAGATGATGAGTATCTGTGTGAGAGAAACAGTTTTGTGTGGATTTCATGCATGCTTTAAAGACAGATACTGTGTGCAAAGAACATGTGCTGAGCCAGTGAGCTCTCCTGCCAGTTGGGAAAACAAATAAATGGCTGGAAAGGCATGGAGTAGGGTGCCCAGGCTTTAAAATTTCCTCTCTCACACAAACAAAAATAAGACTTCTCTTCCTTCAGCGTTGCTTGTCCTGGAAGTTGTCTTCCATCCTGGAAAACCTAGGAATTACAGCAATTCCTCAACACCTGACAACTCTACTAAGTGCCACCTATGTCATAGCAGTCACACTAGTCCACAGCAAACTCAAAGGAGGACAAACCTACTATAACTTCAATAGCTACACAGAATATGGAATTTCTGCAGGTATCACTTCTTTTAACTCTTCTTGACAAGCTGTACCTACACAATCATTTCTCCTATACTTTTCAGACCAAAATTCACTCGGATATGATGGCAAATCAATTTTCTTCCGATTGTTTAACAACACTTTTTTTAATGGTGTAAAGACTGGGCTATGATAGTAAATAAAAATAAAACACACATGCTGAACAAGTGCTCAAAGACACTCTGAACCCCAGCATTTCCAGGTGTATAAACACGCCTTGCTATTTTCTTTTCTCTCTCCCTGTAGCTGATATGGATCTAATTCCTCACTCCTCAGGCAGAATGTTTCTCACCTTATGTTTGGTTGCCCTTGAGCAATATTAGGTCTTCATAGAACTCTGCTGTCCAGATTGATATCTGAACCAAGTGTATTAAGTGAGTCTTAGTTGAGACTAAGGCCAAGCCCAGTGTCCTATAGAGACCTTGAGCCTCTAAATTTATAGAATGAAGGAATGTTCCTCTTCTGTGCTAGATGCTAGCTTCCACAAGCTGCTTCCATCTGAATACTAGAGATATGGCCTGAGAGAGGGCTGAGTTTGTGGTCCTCACCTAAGCCAAGAGGGAACAGCCCAGGGCACCTACTGTTGGAGAAAACAAAATGGAATTCACAGCAACAACTGTCTCTGTACACAACACAAGCCCAACTGCAGTTTAAAAATGGCAACAACACACACTTTTTAATACTATATTAGGGCTTCTATTCTGGCCTGCCAATGCTCTACAATAGAGCCAGGTAAGGGCAGCAGAATCCTTGCCCGCTTGACATGCTGCTGGAGCTGCCCCTCAAGGAAGAAGAGCATCACCACCTGGCTAGTACTGGGATGTTTCCCAACTACCTCAGAACTGACTGGCCAGTGTTCTTGCCCCAGGGGAGGGGACAGCTTCAGTACCTCTGTTTTTGCTGCATGTTGAGTGGGCAAAGACTCTAAGATGATGCCCTGACCCTGGCACGGTCAGTAGCCGGAAAGCCTCCCTGAACTGGATGGCTGGTGGCTGGAACTACATTACCTGCTTTAATGTGAGGAATCACATGAAAACAGAATGTGTGTTTCAATCAGTTTCATGCCTGTTTGCAGATAACTTGTAGTAAAACGCTTATCTGCAAACATACAGTTCCTGCCCAATTCTCTCACCTATCTCTGTATTCGCTTGTCTCTCCCTCAGCGCTCACTGCCTTACTGTCTTGTGCATCTGAGAAAGGTAATTCTGGGGTTTTTCATGGAAGTAGTCAATGTGAGGCTCCAATACTTTGGCCATCTCTTGAGAAGAGAAGACTCCCTGGAAAAGACCCTGATGTTGGGAAAGTGTGAGGGCAAGAGGAGAAGGGGACGACAGAGGACGAGATGGTTGGACAGTGTCATCGAAGCTACCAAGATGAATTTGACCCAACTCCGGGAGGCAGTGGAAGACAGGAGGGCCTGGCGTGCTCTGGTCCATGGGGTCATGAAGAGTCGGACATGACTTAACGACTAAACAACAACAAGTCAATGTGAGGTGTGTGCAATGCTGTTCAAGGTTTTTGTTGCACAATCAACAGCAAGATTGCATAACCTCTAACACAACTTCTCCAAGGAGTCATAGATGTGTATATTTATGCTAAACCATTCCCAGTAGGACTCACACTTAAATATTTTAGGGATTTTTTTAAATAGAAAATATTGTACACAGCCTTGGGATGCCAGTTATGGTCTGAAAAGCATCATGATCTTTGACAAAATAAATAAGAGTAAATAAATAAATTCTGATTGTTCACTATAGTAACCTCAAAGGTGGTTGCTGCTGTTGTTACATTGGTTTTTCGGCTTCTCCTGTGGTTTAGTGGCATACTTAAGGAGAAATTTGCTCTGCAGGACTGCCACAATCATGGCCCTTTATCATTCTTGCTTCCTCCCTGTGAATGAGGTGAATTGTGTGTGTTGTTCTGTATGAGGTTGTTGGCAGAAGATCATGCCTTAGGAAGGGGGAAAGGAGTTAAAGACTTCCTGGTCTCTTTGATTTTCTGGAAAGGAAAAAGACCACCACTAAACTTTATGTTGCTCTATCTTCCTTAGAATTGCCACATTTTCTGGTGTAATACTCACTGGAAAATAATTAATACTTAGAATTGTGTAATAGTTGAGATAGGAGCATGCTAAAAGGAGTGTGCTAAGAAATGACTCATTGTTACAAGGTTGCCTCATTACAGCTGATGCATCCTTGTAGCAACAGATTCTTTGTGGATCTTTATTGTCCCCACACTTCAACCATAAAATACCACTGACTCTCATTTCTTACTTTTACTGAGGAGAAACATATTAACTGACACCTGCAGGGTTGTCGCTTTGATAGATCTTTCCCCCATTTTCTACGGGTAACACATTCTTTGTTGAAGGCTGCCTGTTGAGTGACTTGTAGAAGCCTTAAATAATGCTTTCAACAAACAATCTGCCCTCTGTCTCATGACCTTGAAGGAACACCAAATAAACCCAAGGATGGAAGGGCCCAAGGCAGTCCCAGCCAGCAGGCAGGGTCAGATAAAACTGTGTATGAACAAAGAAAGCAGCCTGCAGCAATCTATCTGCTTAGACAGATGTACTAGAGATTGCAGGTCTTTCAGCCCAACTTCCTACAAAACAACTAGGAAAATGTTGTGAGGAAAAATTCCTCTTGCCTAGTTCATAAAACTATATTCAGGTTTTAGAATAACATGTGGGGAACCAAATGCCTCTCAAGACAGTAGAACCCTATACAGCATAGATTAGGTTTTTCTGGGAAGCATGGATGAAAATAATGAAATGTTTATTATGAACACCCACTGTACACAGACAAGATGAAGCTGGAATGGACATAACATTATCTGAAGCCTATGCAGTGTGCAGCCACCAAATGCAACATATTTCACTAGCCATGAATTGTAGTTTCATGGTTGGAATACCCTATGAGGGTAGGTTCTATCACTCACTGCCTGAGGCAGTAGATTATTATTGTCTATCATTTAAAAAAAACCTGCAACAACTCAGAATGCAGCTGAATCAGTTTGTTGGCTAGCTGGCTAGCTGTTGATGGACCAGATATCTGATGGTGTATAAACACTTGCACACATGCATTTTTAAAATCAAGGTATTCAAAGCCGTGTTTCAAATCAAACAAACCTTGCAATGTGTCACACAAAAAAGAAAGAAATATTTAAACCTCAGAAGAACAAGCCATATTAACAGCTGAGTTATGGAAATATTTGCAAGCAGAAACAACCCTTTACATCCGGACTTCCCATCTAAAACTAAGCATATACAGGAAGCTTCCTTACAATCAAATATTGGTCCGTCTGTTCCCGTCCTTTTAATCCCCACTCCCCATACACCTAGTCTATCCTTGAAGAGAAGACCAGCAGGAATCCGAAGAGGAGCATGGAACTACAGGTGGATTCCTACAGGAAAGGAGCTTTCAGATAACCTGTCCCCTAAATGTTTAGGGTTTCCTACTTAAGATCTGGCACTTGGAAATGGCCTTGGAAACATATTGGAAGCCATTGCAACTGGCATAAGAGCAGTTTACTGTGGTTTAAGATGGTCACACCAGAAATGAACCTGTTTACAGCTGTTTGCATAATCTGCAGTTTCTGAACATTCTTCAAGAGTAGCACATGTACAGCTCTAAGTGGTGAGTGAACTATGTTAGGAGTGGAACCGGAGTTCTGAATCCTACATTAGCTAAGCACCCCAAAAGTGTACCATTGTTGAGGCAGTGAATGCTATTGAGAGGCCCAACATAATCAATAGGAACACACAATGATGTAGCATTCTGTAGTCATTCTTGGTTTTATTTCATTTCCCTTGGAAAGGAATGCTTTTTAAAAAAAATCTAATACCATAAAGGCTAAGATGGAAAGAGTGACATAGGTTTATATGGACATGCAAGCTTTGTTGGAAAAGTTTTCTTCCTAGTTTAAAAACTGAACCTAGACAAAACAGAGATTTTGCTCCTGGGGGGACCTCTGATAGGTTAGGGAGAATGGTCCCTAGACTGGATGGTACTCCCCTCCAGTTTAGGGACCAAGTGCATAATTTGGGCATTCTTCTGGACCCAGCTCTTTCTTGGGAGTCCCCGACTGCAGCCATGTCCAGATCAGCCTTTAACCAGCTTAGGCTAATCACCCAACTTTACCCCTACCTAGACAAGGACTCCCTCAGGACTTTGACACAGGCCCTGGTCATCTCCTGGATTGACTACTGCAATGCTCTTTACATGGGACTCCCCTTGAATCTGATCTGGAGACTTCAGTGGGTCAAGAATGCAGCAGCCAGACTGGTGGTGGATGCAAGTAAATTTGACCACATCACTCCGGTTCTGGCCTGCTTCCACTGGTTGCCCATGGCATCCCAGATCAGGTTCAAGGTTCTAACACTCACATACAAAGCCCTCCATGGTTTGGGGGTTTGGGCCCATGTTACTTGTTGTAGCATCTTTCCTTAATGTCATCTGCCCAATCCACAAGATCACCCTAGCCGTGGCTCCTCTGGGTGGCCACCCACTTCTTCATGATGGCTCCAACTCTATGGAACCAGTTTCTGGAGAAGCTCTGCTTAACCCCCTTGCTGTTGACATTTAGGAAGCAGTTAAAGACATTGCTTTTCAGGGAGGCTTTCCACACTGCCCCTTTTCACCCCCCCCCCCCTTTTTTCTTTCCCCTCCTCTTCCCTCCTCTTTTTTTCTCTGTCTGCTCTTGCTTTATATGATTAGTCTGTGCCAATTTTTTAAAGGGTTATTGTTGCTGTTTTTAATGTTTCTATTTTTATTTTTGTTTTCTATTGGATGTGTCGTAACCTGCCCAAAATAGTGCCATGACACTAATGGGAGCGGCATACAAATTGAATGAATGAATGAATAACAGTTAATTCTTGTAATAAGAAACACCCTTATTTTATGTTTTCTCACTAACCTTCTTAAGTGCTGTCTTCAGATGTTGTGTACCTCCTCTTTACATATAAATGTTTGTTTCATCTTCTCAGGTAATCCTATTCCTAACACACATGTTGTGTCAGGATTTATATGCACTCCCCTGGTATTTTGCTGTTTGTCAAAGTTCAAAACCTGGGCAAATAGCAATTTGTTTGGGCAGAATTAGTAATGCCTTATTCTTGGACGGCACAAATAACCATGTAATTATTTTCTGCATTAAGAAATTACCCTGCTATCTCAAACTCATTACATGGGTATTTCTTCTCAGTAGATTATATTTGAAGTGTTACATGCTAAATGGTAACTGGAAGACACAAGTATTACTTTTTCTGAAAATCAGTGAAGTAGCAATTAGACACAGTGTATTGTTGAATTGCTAGAATGACACAATGGTGGAAGACACTGGAAATTTCATATGATGTGAGACAAGGAAAACATTAAGCATGTATGTAGCATACCCCAGCCTTAAGTATTATGCATGCATGGCCCATGGGGGTTGTGATCTGAGAGGTATTTTTTTCCAACATCTTCTCTATAATTGCTCACTTTAATCCACCAGTGGACTTTGGTAAGAAATCTGAACCTGAAACATATTACTTGCTGATGAAAATAAGAGCCCGTAACTAACTAACTCCCTTCCTCCCTCCCTTCCTTCCTTCCCACTACAAAGTATATAAGGCTGCTCACATAAAATTAAGCATTGAAAAGCAGTCCACTGATTGTTACTTCTTAAATTACAACTCACAGACTACTCCAACCATGGCCACTGGCAACTTTTCCCATCTATGAAAATTTCCAAAGAAATGTAACAACTAAAAGAAAACAGAGATGGCAGAAAATAACCAAAATTAAGGTGGTACTTATGGAGAAAGCCAGAGAGTTCCAGAAAAACATCTACTTCTGCTTCATTGACTACGCAAATACCTTTGACTGTGTTGACCACAACAAACTATGGCAAGTTCTTAAAGAAATGGGAGTGCCTGACCACCTTATCTATCTCCTGAGAAATCTATATGTGGGACAGGAAGCAACATTTAGAACTGGATATGGAACAACTGATTAGTTCAAAATTGGGAAAGGAGTACGACAAGGCTGTATATTGTCTCCCTGCTTATTTAACTTATATGCAGAATACATCATGCGAAAGGCAGGACTGGAGGAATCCCAAACTGAAATTAAGATTGCCGGAAGAAATATCAACAACCTCAGATATGCAGATGATACCACTCTGATGGCAGAAAGTGAGGAGGAAATAAGGAACCTCTTAATGAGGGTGAAAGAGGAGAGTGCCAAAAATGGTCTGAAGCTCAACATAAAAAAAACTAAGATCATGGCCACTGGTCCCATCACCTCCTGGCAAATAGAAGGGGAAGATATGGAGGCGGTGACAGATTTTACTTTCTTGGGCTCCATGATCACTGCAGATGGTGACAGCAGCCACGAAATTAAAAGACACCTGCTTCTTGGGAGGAAAGCGATGAGAAACCTAGACAGCATCTTAAAAAGCAGAGACATCACCTTGCCGACAAAGATCCGCATAGTCAAAGCTATGGTTTTTCCAGTAGTGATGTATGGAAGCGAGAGCTGGACCATAAAGAAGCCTGACCACTGAAGAATTTATACTTTTGAATTGTGGTGCTGGAGGAGACTTGAGAGTCCCCTGGACTGCAAAGAGAACAAACCTATCCATTCTGACGGAAATCAACCCTGAGTGCTCACTGGAAGGACAGATCCTGAAGCTGAGGCTCCAATACTTTGGCCATCTCATGAGAAGAGAAATCTCCCTGGAAAAGACCCTGATGTTGGGAAAGTGTGAAGGCAAGAGGAGAAGGGGACGACAGAGGACGAGATGGTTGGACAGTGTCATCGAAGCTACCAACATGAATTTGACCCAACTCCGGGAGGCAGTGGAAGACAGGAAGGCCTGGCGTGCTCTGGTCCATGGGGTCACGAAGAGTCGGATACAACTTAACGACTAAACAACAACAACAACTTAGCTAACCAATATGAAATGTCTGCTAAAGCATCTGCAAAGGATAGTAAAAGCATAGTATGATGGTTAGTAGACAGCTCATGTGGGCCAAAGAGTTTTACAGAATGGACACAGCCATGAAAAAGGCAGTTTGCTGAATCCTAACAGAGCACAAGAGTGGAATAAAACTGATACAAACCACAGGGGGTGAGCGACCAGAGCGAGTAAACAGGGAGAGCTAACAGTAGTTCCATAGAAGAGTTCAGCAGGGGATGCCAACAGGCAGGCCCTTAATAAATGTTTTGGCTTTTGGGTATAGTTATTTATTCGTGGCCATTGAGTCCAACCCCCTGCTCAATGAAGGAATTCAAATCTAAGCAGATCTGACAGAGAGTTGTCCAATTTTCTCTTGAATGCCTCCAGCATTGGAGAGCTTACCGCCACCTGAGGTAATTGGTTCCATTGTCATACTGCTCTAACTGGAAGTTTTTCCTGATATTCATCCAAAATTGGACAACTCCCATAATAAGCACTCTCTGAGTATCATTCTGTACAATTATTCCATTCTTTCTCCAATGTCTGCTCCCTCCCTCCCCCCTTTTTTTCCTTTTGTATCACATAGCCTGATAAAGAATTTTAGAGAATTCAAAACATTGCATTTTTTTTGTGGGCTTTTGGTTGTTCCCAATAAAATATTACCCAACTTAATATGTTTTGCCCAAGTTAAATGACAGAGTTCTGACTTGGGGATGTCCTTTGTATCCTTAGAAATTAAGTCCAGCAACTGCTTATTGATTCTTAGTTGTACAGGTAGGTGTGCCTCAATACTTACACATCTACCCATGTTTCACCTTCTCTTTATTTTCATTGTGGGACTCAGTTTAACTGCAGCCATCAGTATCTGGCCTAATCTTTGCCTTTTTCCTTTTTTGCCCGGTCCCTTATCCTGAGAGAACCAGAAAGCTTGCACCTCTTTGAGACATTCTTGTTGGCCCTAATAAAGGTATTGCCCAACTGTGGATTTGTATTCCTCATAGGCCAGCTTGCCTTTTATTTGCTTCTAAACTGTTAGTCATTCATGACATGATATTACTGCTTTATACTTGGGAAAGCATAATGAAACAGACTTCGGAATTTACCCTGGAGCATTCTTATTGCAATATCGGATAGGGAGCTATAATCTGCATAAATGAAATAGAATAAATGAAAAGGGAGAGGTATTTCTCAATGCATTTGTCAGCAAAGCATTTTATCATTTAAGTAATTAACAAGATGTTGAGAATATAATTCACACTTTCATTTGAAAATGAATTAATAATGCCAGTTTATCTACATATATACTACATTTGTTTTCAGAGAGATAACAGTGTGCATGCATTTTTAATTTTATTTCCGCTAAGAAGCACAGGTGGGTGGGGTGGTTTCTTTATTGACTTCAAAAATGGAGAGAGATGGCCCACCAAACAATACAACAAAGCAATCTTTCACTCTACATTTTGGATAATAGGTACCTGGGGGTGAGGTCACATGGAAGGGAAATATTAGTTGCAATGGCATGAGCAGCTGGCTGGATAGCTCACTGGTTTAGATATCTGGCTGTGGAGCTGGAGGTTGGCAGTTCAATTCCCCACTTTGCCTCCTGAGAGTAGACCCAACCTGTGTGTCCTTGGGTAAGCTGCCCAGCCCCAGGGTGCCCCCAGAAGAAGGGAATGGTAAACCACTTCTTAGAATTCTCCACATGGAAAACCCTGAAAAGAGTCACCATAAGTCAGAATTGACTTGATGGCACATTATTATTAATGCCATGAGCAGTGGTGACTAGTGTCATTGGCAAGGGTGGACAATGGAAGGGAAGCCAAAGCCCAGAGTGACAGTGAGTAACACATTTTGATTTTGTTCATTTCCTCTTCTCCTGCAACAACACTGCACCCCAACTCTGTAGACTGAGAGATATAATTTTATGACCCTAACCTGTACACACCTCTCATTTTATTCTGGACCTTGGCATGATCTGTACTTGGACTGGTTAGGGCCACCAGGAAACAATCCTGCCCCAAATGATAGAGAGGTTCTGCTGCCAATCAAAGTCAAGAACATTGGTCAAAAGGGTCCAATGATCTGGTACAGTATAAATCACTTATGAGTATCCTATAACTAGACAGCCCTAGAAAGGATTGCCATGAATCAGAATCAACTTGACAGCCCCTGATTATTATTATTGAACTCCTCTAAACAGAATGGGTGGAGACTATAGAACATAAGATTTTAAGAAAACTCATGGTCATCTACAGATGTACCTAGTCCAGCATTCTGCTCCCACAGTAACTAATGAAATGTGCTTTAGAAGTTCACAACAGGATGTGAACACAATAGTATGTGCTGCCTGCGTTCCTCAGTAACAGGTATCAAGTAGCATGCTGCCAGTGATACTGAAGAAGGAATGTGAAGAACTGTCACTTTTTTTGCCTCATTGATCTGAGGGATGCATTTTTTCTTTTTCTTTTTTTCTTGATTTTTTTCCTCCCCTCTCGGTAAGATAAGGAAAAGTTTTGTGCATTTATTTGCATTTTTGGACTTATTTGTGAAAAATTTACAACAGTGTTTTTTTTAAAAAATTACATTTTGCATAATGAAGGGTCTTAATGTATCAAGGGACCCTTTTTCACCAAAGAAGAGAAAAATGTGAATATTTGTTACATCTGTAGTCAAAACAGACCATCTCATTGAGGTAGTCTGTCAAGAATTTATTACCCCCCATGAGAGTTCTTGCTTCCAGCCATGAGAGAAAGCAGCTTTTTCAGGCTGACATTTTAGCAATTATGCTCAAAATTTCTCCAGAGAAAAATTGATGTTTTCACTTTTTTTCCCATTTGGAAATGAATTGCACACTCACAATAGAAACAGAACAGCCGATGGATTAAAAAGATGCTTCAGCTTTTTAGTACACTATGCAACAAGGTAGATCAGTGTAATCATGCAATTAATTAAGAATCCTTCTCACAAATGCCCAAACTGGCCTTGAGACCAGCAACAACAATGTCTAGTTGTTTGTTTCTCAAGTGAGCAGAAAAATGATGACACGTCATAGTCTTCAAATTCAAGGGCAAGACAACTGAAGCTTTCCACAGTTGTGCTGGAGGTAATATAAAACAATCATGAGAGCTTTTAGTAACCTTGTCCATAAGCACTTCATCAGTTTGATTAATTTCCTTTTAAAGTTGTGTGCAATGGTGACCATCACTACAATCTGTGGTAGGAAGTTTCATAGTTTTGTTGTTGTTTAGTCGTTAAGTCGTGTCCGACTCTTTGTGACCCCATGGACCAGAGCACGCCAGGCCCTCCTGTCTTCCACTGCCTCCCGGAGTTGGGTCAAATTCATGTTGGTAGCTTCAGTGACACTGACATAGTTTAGTCAGGCACTAAAACCCAAGTAGAGATATTTTGGCATTTCCCAGCCCTGCCTCCTCCAGCAGGCACCCACCCAGAGGCAGTGCCTGGAGGAGATGGGGCAGGGAAGGTGGGGTGCTGCCTCTGAGTGGGCACCTGCTGGAGGAGGCAGGGCTGGGAAGCACTGAACACCTGTTTGGTTGAAAATGAATGGGCATGAACTGCCAAACTGGTGGTTCATGCCCGTCTCTGATCCCAAATCATCTCCAATTTAGTTTTATCAGATTAATCAGGTTCTAATACTATGGGAGACAGATTTTTTCTTCTTCTGACCCACTTTCTCCACTTTATGTAATTTTATAAACCTCTGTCATGTCCCACCCACTCCTTACTAAACTTATCTCTAAACTCAAGGCTCCCAAGTGTAGCAATCTTTCAGGCTGGTTACTACAAGCTTGCTTCATTCCAAGTCTACAATATTCTTTTTTAACATGCTTCCTCCAGAACTATTCACAGTATTTCAAGTGTGATCACACTATGGATTTGTATAGAGAAATCGAAGGACCTGGAGCATTAGTCAGAGCGATGCCAGAGCCAAAAGAGAACAGATACCCTCAGTAGTCATGGAGTTCTAAGCCATAAAATGTTCATTACAACCAGGGTAGCGTACGAGTGTGGGGAGGATCACATTTTATCTGCCCATTTATTTCTAAGTTATTAGAACAACTATGACATCAATGTCACATCCTCCTTTTCTTATTGTGAATCATTGTCTAAGCCCCTTGATATGAGAGAAATATACCCGGAGTTTTGAAGCCAAACAATGTTCTCATACAAAGGAATATCACTATTCACTCCCTTTTACAATAAAAACTTCATAATATATCAATAGATGGCAGTAGCTGAATTCTCAACTAAGGAAAAGACACTGTGAAAAGCCCTTAATTGCATTCTTTTGTGGACAAAACAGATGCTCCTTTTGCACATAAAAATAATTTATGTGCTATCATAAACCAGGGTCAGTGTACAATTTCCCTTCTTTCCCTTCCCTTCTTAAACCTTTTCTCATCAAGTTTCATAATACAGCACCAATTTTGCTGCAAGCTATAAACCTCAGGATACCACAGACTCAACATGGGATCCAAGACAAAGGTCAGGTACATAATATGGCTATGTTTATAGAAAATGAGATTTAGACAGCTTGCCTACTGAAAAAATCATTTTAAACACCAAACTGACTTCAAAAACCCCAGTCCAGCTCCTGATTCATTTCAAGAGTGTAACCCCTCACTTACACCATTCTTCCTTCTCTTTGCTGAAGCTTCTCACCCTTTTTCTTTCCCTTCTTATATCCCTTCTTTTTCCTCTCACTGAGGAGCACCTGCCATTAGGGGGGTGTTTTGTTTTGTAGTTTTGTTTTTTCGTTCTTTGTTTTGGGGTTGTTGTTTTTGCATTCTTTTACAGAAGGTCACAAAACACAGTGAAAGGAACAATGACACCGTGAGCAAGGTTCTGAATAGAAAAAAGAGGTGCCATGGTGGTGTCTATCTTCCCATTTCATGTGGTGGCAGAACTTGCAATGGGCTCTCAAGTATATGTTTGGGCTATTAGATATGTAACACATCTGATTTCAACCTGGGTTTTCTTTGTTCCTTCTTCCCCAACTGTTCACAGGATGGAAACAATTTCTCCTCCATAAGACCCATATAGCTGGTTGACTTGAAGGTGCTCCCAAAAATGGGCCAGTTTGAAAAGTGTGCATGGAAGAATGTGCTCCACTGAAATTTGAAGAACACATTGTTTAACCACAATGTAATCAGTGAAGAAATGTGTTCAAGCAATGTGCAGAAATGTATATATATGAAAAAAAGAAAAGAAAAGTAAGTATAGAAAAAGGACAGTTCTTGTTCCACTGGACAGAGGAAAGACAAAAGTGGGAAAGGGAGGACATCTATGAATGTGGACTTTATTAGCACACACACCCCTTACCCAGACCAATCAGACAAGTGATGAGTTGTTCTGTGAACAACTTCTCTGCTTGGATCAATTTTCTTGCTTTCCCCAACTAGATCCAATCTCTCTTTTATTCACTGATATGCTTGGTTTGGTGAGGGAGGAAGCTGAATTTCCAAGAAGTTCAGTCAGGCTGTTTCTAGAAAGTGCAGTGTATAAAAGCAAGTGAAAGGGCAGCAGGGTAAAATTCCCCTGAATGTTCTCAGAAAATGGCTTAAATAATAAAAAGCTAGTTCTGAACTTAGCTGAGGAATTCCAGCTATTATTATGGAAAAAAACCACATTTAAGATGATCTGGGATGGTATGTTAAAAGCAAAATTTATCCTGTGGCAATGAATGACCACTTCACAATCCTCCAGGCACAATCTGAAATGGCTGGTTAGTTTGCAACAGCTAAACTGTTGCTACAGTTAACTGCAAAATTGATAGTGTGAACTGGGTTGAATATGTATGTGCCATATGGATTTTCTGACGTTGATTGTACAAGAAAAATCTTGGAGATATCTCCTGTTACAACTGTATCAAATATGTCTGCTAGACACTTTCTAGCTGAAAGCACTGCCCAGACAGCTTTACTGTTATCAATGGGCTGGATAAAAACATCCTTAAGAGAGGGAGACACCAGCATTAGAAAATGAATTAGTAGAGAATTAACTGGCAATGCATGGCACAGGAAACAGGCTAAGTTGGGTTAGCCTAGCAGAACAGCCAAAGCTTTGATAACAAATGAAAAGAAAGTGGTTGGAAGCTTGTAAAAGGCATCAGAAATAGTATGACTGAGAATATTCAAGACATGGCAGAACCAAATGGGTCATGTGCTACAGTCCTATTCAGGCTTTAGTTACATCTGAACCAAGAAAAGGGCTAACAGTGCGTGTGTGTGTGTGGGGGGGAACAGTTGGGATTCCAACCATGGAGCTCTATAAGCATGTTCAGCCAAATAGCCGCCCAGAGTAGGCTTCGGTCTAGATGGGTGGGGTATAAATCTAATAAATAAATAAATAAAAATAAATAAATTTGCTTACACTGCTTCAGGCCTTCATATTCATCTTCCATCAGTTATTAAAGAGTTGAAGGAGCCATTCCTTTGTCTTTTGCCTAAATTTTTTTCATTTGCTCTCTTCTCCTGATGTGACCATTACCCTTGAAGAAGATGGTGCTTACTCTGGTGTCTCAGCTATGACCATTCTGCCTTTGGTGACTCCCCTAGAAGTCCAGGTTCACAATTAGAGATGGGCACACACCACCAGTTCGGCAGTTTGTGCTGCTTTGTTTAGCAGCTGAACAAGTGTTTGGCACTTCAGAGCCCCACCTCCTCTGGCAGGGGTCCATTCAGAGGCAGTGCCTGGTGGAGGTGGGACAGGGAAGCCAGGCCATTGCCTCTGAATGGGCGCCCACCAGAGGAGGCAGGGCTTTGAAGTGCTGAATATTTATTCAGCCACTAAACGAACCGGCATGAACTGCTGAACTGGTGGTTTGTGCCCATCTCTAGTTGCAATGGAGTCTAGCCTGTGGCAGCATTGTTCTCAGCTTCTCTGATACACTCAACCACCTGCACCACATTAAGGTGTGCATCCAAGAATGGGTAGAATAGAATAGAATAGAATAATGTATGCCCTGTCATGTACAGAAGGCAAAGAAGCAATTTTCCGTGATTAACAAGCAGACAAGTAGCATTTCAGAGTTAAAATAGGGCATGGGCAAGTACTTTCCGATTACAGTTGCTGCAATTCCTTACAAAGTGGATGAGATTGTTGGAAGTTAAAGGCCAAAACACATGTACGGCCAATGTTCTGTGCTGCAGTAAAGCAGCCACCTTATTGTAGCAATGCTCTTTATAGTGCCAAACATTTCAGCCAGTGTGAAACCAGACACATTTTAAAATATCAGGAACCAGGTGATGATGTTGTGAGTCTGCTTCTCCATTAAATGTCCATATTCACTAATGTTCAGATAGAATTCACCATGAAAATTCGAATTCAAAATTCAAGTGAAAGCCTTATTAAAGAATTGGGAGGGGACAGTCCGTTGAATTATAATTTATTTCAAGGTGAAAGGAAACCTCTGATTGGGCTGATAGCTAGAACTCTGTTGCTGTAAGCCCTTGGAATGTTTAAAATGCAACAGTGTAGAATATATCAAAAAAGACAGATCTTCAATTGATATGCATGAATTATCTATAATGCACTACTAAAAATAAATTTGCAATTTCTAGTTCATTCTTGTTCTCCTCCCACAGCCATAGATTTTTAAAAATCAATATAAATACAGGTGAAGTACACAGATTGAGTGGGAGGTATTATTACAAGGTCATTGAGGGAGATATTTCACCAACTTTCATTCATTAAATTGGTCCTGCATTCTATACTGTATTTTCTTAAGAGTGGGGGATAAGTTACTCTGCCTGTCCTAATAGCAAGTTTTATCATTCTGTCTGATATCACAGGTCTGTCTTTAGATTGGCAGTGTAATGACAGTATAGGTGTTGCTTAGAATGGGTGAAATCCAGCCATCAGTGATATAAATTGAAAGGCTGTTGTCCATTTTGTTGTAGCTTAAAGGTATATTCATAGATATATTAAATGTAATAGTTTTGAATAAACATTATAAACCATGTATCAAGTTTCCACCGACTCCAATGTTGTTTGTTTTTCAAAGACAGTCTCAGAGCATCTCTGAAGCAGATGGTTCCAGGAACAACACAAAAGCAGGGCATGAGATAAAATATCTTCCCCTTCCTACTGGTTGTACCTTTGAGTACAAAGTGGCATTACATAGTTTGGCCATTAAAAGGTATTAGATTTAGTTGCCTCTTGGTGGAGTCAGAGTGATGTCTGTTGCTATTCTTAATATGATTAATATGTCATGAAGCTTTCCATTGCGCTCATTTTGTAAGCAGAGTTATATTTCATCTCTACCTGGGTACCACACATGGAATAAATAGTGAATGCATCATTCCTTGAAAAGGGAAATCCTCAACATGACAGAACAATCTAACAACAATCCTCAGCCTGGCATAACAATATAAACTGTCTCACCATGACAAGACACCTCAATGAGGAATTTTACAGCCCCACGAGTTTCCTCCAGATCTTTGCCATCTGGGCTGATGAGAAGAAGGATGTTGCAGTTGCTCCTCATACAAGACAAATGAACATTTGTGTTTCACACCTAAATTGATTGTTTACCTTCTAAAGTAATTGGTGGAATGGCTCCCATTTGAGTAGTCTGTAAATGGGATGTAACTGCTCTTTGTTATTAAGCCATTATATTCCAAATCAGCAAATGGACCAGTGTTCCCCCCCTTTGATCAGAGAGCTATACTGTTACTCTGCCTGTTTTCAAGATCTCTAGGCTATTAGATCTCAATTTATGCACGTGATGGGAATGGCCTACAAGCAGGTGCATTTCCCATTGATTTCAATTCCTATTAAAACAAGCTGTGTCATTGTGTTTTGTTTTGTTTTGTTTTTGGTAATTGTCACAATTTATTAACTCGCTGCAGAACATTTGTACATGGAGTATAATTCAAATAGTCACTGCTAATATTTAAGAAGAGAAAAACAATGCTCTTTTTAAGTCAGCATTTTCTGTTTAATACTGAAGATCACAAAGATGCATACTAACTAGCACAGAATGGCTATTTTAAGTGTGCTTTAAATTTGCACTACATTGAAGCTAATTGACAATGAAATTGCAAAGCAAGTGCTTAACACATCAAAAATTAATGGCTGGGAAGTTCATTTTGTACTAGGATGGTCAGAGAAATTTGCACTTTGCAACATTGCTACTATCACAGTAGGACACCATTTTAAACAACAACAATAGATTAGCCTTGTTAGAGAAGATATTTCTGTGTCCTAATATGCTTTTTGGGTAGAAAATCTGCTTTACAGACATGTATTGTTGGTATAATTAATCTGTGCCTAGTGAGGTCAATTTCTGCATGATACCCCCCAAATCAGTGTCACATTCTGCTCGGAGTCCTGCTTTTTTGAGAAGCAGGGCTGGTTCTTCACACTGGAGGACCTGAAAAATTGAAGAAGCTGTTTCATCACATTAGACATCCAGTGGGACATATTCTCTTCAGGCAAAAACACTCACTAGCAAAACCAGTGCATTTTACAAGGGCAAACTATCTGAGCTGTGAGGTAATTTTAAAAAAATGAAATAAAACTATTTATTTATTTATTTATTTATTTACTTACTTACTTACTTACCACCTGTCTCCCCACAGGAAACCCATGGCAGCTCACAACAACCAATAGTATAAAACAAAGAACAGTTTTAAAAATGCCATAAAAATATCATATTAAAAACAATAAAGCATATACTAAGATTAAAAGCCAGGATTAAAAACAATTTTAAAACATTTAAACATTTGTAAGTTAATGAACAAGCATTCCTGAGACACTTACAGCTTAAAAGCTGCCTGAACAGAAAGGTCTTTACCTGATAACAGAAGGCCAGGAGGGAGGGGGCCAACCTGGCTTCTCAGGACAGCGCATTCCAAAGCCTGGGAGCAATCACTGAGAAGGCTCTCCCTCGCCAAACAAGCTTGAGAAGGTGGTGCAACTGAGCAAAGGGCCTCTCTAGAAGGCTCATGTGGTGTGATATGAGCCCTCAAATAGTCTGGATCCAAGCCGTATAGGGCTTTATAGGTAATAAGCAGCACTTTGAACTGGGTCCGGAAACAGACTGGCAGCCAATGAAGCTATTGTCATAAGAGAGTTATATGCTTCCCAAAACCAGCAGCAGTCAGCAGGGTGGCTGTACCATTTTGAACCAGCTAAAGTTTTCGAACATTTTTCAAATTCAGCCCCATGTAGAGCACATTGCAGTAATCCCAACAAGATGTAACTAAGGTATGTGTGACTGTAGCCAGATCAGACCTCTCTAGGCATGGGCCCAGCTGATGCATCAGCTTTAACTGTGCAAATGTACTTCTGACCACTGCCGAAACCTGTATATCCAAGCTCAGGGTTGAGTCCAGGAGCACATCCAAGCTGTGCACCTGACTTTTAGGGGGAGCATAACCCATTCAGTACAGGCTGAATCCCTGTCCCCTGATTTACTTGGTGACTGACCTGAAGCACCTCTGTCTTGTCTGGATTAATTTTCAGTTTTTTAGCCCTCTTCCAATCCATCACTTACAACACACATTGATTTAAGCACAGAACAGCTTCCTTGGAATCAGATGAGAAGGAGGGATATAGTGAGTTGTCATCAGCATACAGATGACACCAAACCACAAACTCTGGACAACCTGTCCCAGCAATTTCACATAGATGTTGAAAGACATGGGGGAACAGAACTAAATCCAGGAAAGATCAAAACCACTGTAAAACAGTACCTCCAAGACCAACCCCAGAAAGATGCCCCAGAAGAATACTAGTGAAGTCTTCTGGTATCCCATTAGTCAATTCTTCCTGTTCCTCTCTCAGTACTATTCTGTTATATAAATGCTGTGTTGTAATCATCTGTCCACAAGGGAGAATATGCTTTACATTACAATGGTGTAGTCACTGAAGAATGCATGCATTGTGTATGTGTTTTGCAGCGATAGAATCTGAATTTCCTTTTCTCTCCAACACTTCTTGCAAAATACACTTCTATTCTCTCTAGTTGCCAGTGGAAGAATTTCCTTTTAAAAAGAACACAGCAATGATTACTCTCTGTGTGTGCCTGTGCGCATGCACGTGTGCGTGCGTGCATGCTTAAATTGGCATACTGATGTTTTCACTCAATTTGTAGTTTTTTTCTGTGCTGAGATTCTCAAAGCATGAGGGGGCACTAATTTCTCAGTATAGTGTCTTTGTGTCCTGGGATATTCTTCCTCTTTTTAATTATTTCAGTCAGCTTCATTTACTAAACGTTATTAGAATATTATTAGGATTGAGAGTGTATGAGTGTAGAAGTATGATTGTTTCACGGGCTTTGAGTGGGTGGGTCACACAATTAAGGTGCTAAGGATCCTCCCACCAAGTTATTGGTGGCTCCGCCGGAGCTCAGGTCTCTGAAGCGGAACTTCTTTGCCTCCCCCCCCCACAGAATTAGGTGAGAAGAGAATCTTGCATCCCATTGTGGGGGGAGGGACCAAGGAGAACAGCTTAAAACTGCGCTCCTCTTTCCTCTCAGCCTCTTTCCGAGGCTTTCTTCCCACCCACCCTCCCTTTTCCAGTGTGAGTCGGACTGGTTGCCCATTATGGGGGCCAGATAAGAATTTTTTCCTTGCCACCAGATTGGCTTTAGACTGGCAGAGTTTTTTTGCCTATCCCACACTGGTATAAATAGTTAATTTGTAGGTTGAGGATACATTATTGGTCACACTGGCAGGTAGTGTGGTAAGAGCAAGGATCAGTGAGTGCCCTCTGAGTTCAAAGTAAATTATAGCCCATCTGACCTCACGGTGCTGTGGATCGTGAGGTTACAGCGCTGTGGGGGAGGACGTCCTGGGGCCTTCCCTGAGCCGAGGGCCGCCTACAAGAGGGGGGTTGCAGGCCTGGGGGTGGTTGCTTCAGGCGCTGGCAAGCGTAGTGCTGTCCAAGGGACTGCATGATAACGGGGCATGGGACTCACCCAAAAGTGGTTGGGGAGGGGGTCCAGTGAGACCTTTGGCCTCAAACCTGATTCTGCACTACCGCAGGCCCCTTGATTGGGAAAATCAAGAGTTCAAATACCTGTTCAATAAAGTATGGTCCTAGATAACCCAACACTTGTGTCTCGCCTCTTTATTTCGGGGGGGGGGGGCAAAGCAATTTGTGTTTTCTCTTATTCATGAGGTACAGGGCAGGTCTGGGAGCTTTTGCACACTCCTAAATGAGACTAAATCCCAAACTATGCAGTTGATATCTCTAGGGGTTTTCTTTGGGTACTAGATTTGATTTAAGAAGCGTTTAATCAGAAATGTTCTTAGATTACTGTAAATACGTAAGTCAGTGAGGCTTTCAACTGGTTAAAAACAAAGAAGAACCACCAGTGTTGCTTTTAAATTCCAATCTTCATAGCTGTATGTACGATTGGAAATAATCCACACACTTAATTTTAGTGGCACAACATAAAACCAAATGACTTGCTCCTAGACAAACCTGCTTCCTTAATTTTTTATGTCGTAATTTCATTTAGGCAAGTGCCGTATTTCACAGCACAGTTCACACATGTACCTTAATGTGATGCAAACCATCTCCAGTAACTATTGCAGAAAAAAGTCACCCACAGCTTGGCAGGTTACAAAACTTTAAAAAAAAGAATTACTATAAAGAAATGTGGAAGCCGTTCCTAACTATACAGTGGTGGAATAATGCTCTGTGACCAAGAGTGCATTCTGTGAGCACATTGACTTCTGGATACTGGCCAATGATCACTATAATAATATTATTGAATGAAACATGAGCCTTAAGAAGCTACAACATCCTGGTGAAATCATACCTGTACAGATGCTGGTAAAACTGCTGAGAATAGTCTCTCACATGCCTGGCAAGTGGGAAGTAGATTCCTTTATTCTTGTGCCTAATTCAAAACCCAGTTCCATGTCTGGCTCTGATTCATCACTGAAAGTATGTGGGTGACCTCTCCTCACAGGTCCCTGCACAACTCCCACTTCCCCAAGGCCCCCAGAGCTGTGTCTTCTCTTACTTCCTTACGTTTGTTACTGCTCCCATGAGACAGGCAGAGTAAGGGAATAAGACCCCTCACTTCCTTCTCTGATGCTTGGGGTGGCAGCATATAGCAAGGCACCCTGCACAAGCACTGAATAAGGTTCTTTTCCTAGTTCTCCTAAAAGATGCCTTTTCTGAGGTCATAAGTGAATGGAGAAGAAGTAGGGAGAAGACTGTTCACATTATGGAGAAGAATGTTCAGATTGTAATGCTTGGTTCCTATTGAAACAATGTGAATTAAGATCATTATTAGCAAGTACACGTCCAGTTTGCAATAATGGAATCCTGAGCTGACTTGTGGTATTGCTTCATGACATTAAGCATATTCGGTACTCACCAAAACTATGTGATTCCACTAAATTTGTTCAACTCTGTTTAATACCACTTTGTCTTCTAGTTTGTTACGGTAAGAAAGAAACATAGAGATATATCTTCACAAAGTAAAAGTCAAAAACCACATTGGCTTCATAAACTGATGATCTGGCCATAGGAGTATTGAAAAGAGATAATGCCATTACCTGTATTGAGAATACATATAAAGAAAACATTTGGTCAGAGGAACAGAATCAGGTGTTGCATGGCTTTCCATTCATCTAGTTTTCCATTTAATAATCATATAACAATAATCTTAGAACTGCAGAGCTGGAAGAGATCCTATGGATCATTGAGTCCAGTCCCTGTGAAGGAGACACAGTGAGGAACTGAACATCCAACCTCTGGCTCCACAGCCAAATACCTAAAGTTATTTATTCATTAAAAAATTATTTCAAATATTTTTATCCCATCTTTCTCCTTAAAAGGATACAAGGCAGCTTATAACAATAAAAAGACAGTATCTGAGATTAATAACAATGAGTACACAATACAAAAAAATCAATGAATACAATACCAAGTAACATGTTGTTGTTTAGTCATTAAATCGTGTCCGACTCTTCGTGACCCCATGGACCAGAGCATGCCAGGCCCTCCTGTCTTCCACTGCCTCCAGGAGTTTGGTCAAAACCAAGTAACATAAGCAACACCAAAACACATTCAATGCAGTAAAGTAAAAGGTAAAGGTTCCCCTTGACATTTAGCCCAGTCGTGTCCGACTCTAGGGCGCGGTGCTCATCCTCGTTTCCAAGCCATAGAGCCAGCGTTTGTCCGAAGACAGTTTCCGTGGTCACGTGGACAGCGTGACTAGACATGGAATGCCGTTACCTTCCCACCGTGGTGGTACCTATTTATCTACTTGCATTTTTACATGCTTTCGAACTGCTAGGTTGGCAGGAGCTGGGACAAGTGACGGGAGCTCACTCCGTCGCGTGGATTCGATCTTACGACTGCTGGTCTTCTGACCTTGAAGCACTGAGGCTTCTGCGGTTTAACCCGCAGCGCCACCACATAAGCAACACCAAAACGCATTCAATGCAGTAAAGTACAACAACACATTTAAAAAACCCCACTTGGCAGCCAGTTACTCAGGGAAAGCTTGTCTGAAGAGAAAGATTTTCGCCTGCTTGCAAAAGGACAGAAAAGATGGGGCCTGTCTAGTCTCCCATGGGAGGGAGTTCCAGAGTCTGGGAGCAGCAACATAGAAGGTTCTATCCTGTGTCCCCACCAAGCACACCTGTGAAAGTGGCAGGACTGAGACAAAGGCCATTCCTGATTATCATAACACCCAAGAAGTCTCATAAAGGGAGATGTGGTCCTTGATAGCTTGGACCTAAGCCATTTAGGGGTTAATAGGTTAGAACCATCACTTTGAATTGTGCCCGGAAACAGATCGGCAGCCCGTAGAGCTGCTGTAACAGGGGGGCTGTGTGATCCCTGTGTCCAGCCCCAGTTAGCAATCTGGCTGTGACATACTGGACCTGCTGGAGTTTCTAAACAGAGGCAGCCCCATATAGAGTGTATTACAGTTATCCAGCCAGGTTGTAACGAAGGAATGTGTCACTGTGGTCAAATCAGAACTCTCCAGGAATGACACAATAGTTTTAACTATGCAAATGCACTTCTGGAGACAGCTGAAAATTGGGCATCCAAGCTCAGGGACAATTGAGGAGTACCCCCAGGCTAGCATCTGGGTTTTCAGGGAGAGTGTCTCCCCATCAAGTACAGGCTGCATCCCTGTTCCCTGATCAACTAACTGTTCAGGAGCACATATGTCTTGTCTGGATTAAATTTCAGTTTATTCACCCTCATCCAGTTCATTACTAACACAGGACACTGATCTAGAGGTAAAACAGCTCCCTCAGATTTAGATGGCAAGGAAAAATAGAGTTGGGTGTCATATACGTACTGGTGACAACAAACCTCAAAACTCTGGACAATCTCTCCCAGTAGTTTCATGAAGATGTTGAATAACATAGGAGACAAAACAGAACCCTGAGTGACCCCCACAGGCCAGGGTGTTGAACAGGAATGCCCCAGCACCACCTTCTGAGTTCTCTCCTCCAGGAAAGACCTGAGTCACTGTAAAACAGTGCCTCCAGGTCCCATCCCAGAGAGATGGGCTTGTTAGTATCAAAAGCTGCTGAGAGGTCCAGTAGATCCAACAGGGTCACAGTCCCCTTGTCCAATTCCCTGCGTAGGTCATCCACCAAGGTGACCAGAGCAGTCTCCATCCCATAACCAGGCCTGAAGCCAGATTGAGATGGATCTAGATGATCAGACTCACCCTGGAACCCCTGGACCTGAGAAGGCACAACCCGGTCCAACACCTTGCTTAAGAATGGAATATTAGGGACAGGTCAGTATTTATTCAATGCAGTGGGATCTGACAGAGTTTACCTTCTTGGGCTCCATGATCACTGCAGATGGTGACAGCAGCCACGAAATTAAAAGACGCCTGCTTCTTGGGAGGAAAGCGATGACAAACCTAGACAGCATCTTAAAAAGCAGAGACATCACCTTGCCGACAAAGGTCCACATAGTCAAAGCTATAGTTTTTTCAGTAGTGATGTATGGAAGTGAGAGCTGGACCATAAAGAAGGCTGACCGCCGAAGAATTGATGCTTTTAAATTGTGGTGCTGGAGGAGACTCTTGAGAGTCCCCTGGACTTCAAGGAGAACAAACCTATCCATTTTGAAGGAAATCAACCCTGAGTGCTCACTGGAAGGACAGATCCTGAAGCTGGGGCTCCAATACTTTGGCCATCTCATGAGAAGAGAAGACTCCCTGGAAAAGACCCTGATGTTGGGAAAGTGTGAAGGCAAGAGGAAAAGGGGACGACAGAGGACAAGGTGGTTGGACAGTGTCATCGAAGCTACAAACATGAATTTGACCCAACTCCGGGAGGCAGTGGAAGACAGGAGGGCCTGGCGTGTTCTGGTCCATGGGGTCATGAAGAGTCGGACACGACTAAACGACTAAACAACAAACAAGTGGGATCTAAGGAGAGTGTGATACTCAAAACTTCTACACCAGTAGAACTGCCACCAACTTGGTTTAAGCCAGTCCGCAGTCCCAAAGCAACTGAGACCTCCAGGCTATTCCCCAACCTATGCCTATGATGGGCTTCCTTATAACTACAGCAACCCAAGTCCTGAGGCTCTGGGTTATTCACTTGGTAGCTTGGCTAAGCAACTAGGACTGGAGTTAGCAGGTATAATGTTCCTTATCACTTGAGACCAACACAGGTCTATAAAATATATTACATTTATTAAAAATACAGATTAGGTTACATATGATTAAAAGAAGGCAATAGGTATAGATAAAAAGTAACTCCAACAGCTTAAAAACACCTAAGAGACAAGACTTACAAACAACACAACTCAAAAGTACTTCCTACTCTAAGTAGCCCTATCTCTCACCTAATTCTTCAGCTGAAATAGGAATGGCAAAGGCAGTCTATTGCAATCAGATGGATAAAAAGGGGGAAAAACGTGAATAAAAAGCCACCCTCCTTCTTATAATCACTCACTCCTTATCCTTCCCAGCTGGAGAAGCCCAGCTGTGCCAATTAACAATTAGATGTACTTGAAGCTATCCTGACTTGCTTAGCCTTTGCAAGCAAGATAAGGCAGGAACTTTCCCAACATCTGGGGGAAAATAATTCATGCAACTGTGGGGCAAACAGCAAGCTATACCATACACAGAGAATGAACTCAAACCTGATTTTTACTTTGAGCACCACAGAAGGCTTTTTCAACAATGGTCTTACTAGTGCCTCGTTCAAGCATGCTGGGATCCTACTCTGTTGCAAGGAGGCATTCACCACCACCTCCTACCCACATGATGAGTCCCTTTCTGGCAGCTTTTATAAGTCAAGAAAGGCGTGGGTCCAGCAGATATGATAGCCTTACTTCTCCAAGGGTTTTGTCAACATTAGGCTGCACAGGGCAAACAGGGATTTTAGTTACATTGACAGGGCCTGTATCAACTACAGCATCCAAGTCAGAGCGGATCTGAGCAATTTCATCTGCAAAGTGCTGTGCAAATTCTTCACCGTGAGCTACAGTGTGGTCTGTATTCTGTTCCTGTGGCCCTACATGTTTCTTGACCACTCGAAAGAGCTCCGCTGGATGACTCTGTGCAGATGCAATGCTTGCAGAGAAGAATGACTTATTTGCTCTGCCACTGCCACAGAGTAGGCCTTCTAATGAGCCCTAGCCTGTGTTTGTTCAGATTCATTCTGAGTTTTCTGCCATCGTCACTCAAGTCAACCACTGAGCTATCCAACAGTTGAGAGGGTACAAATGGGAGAAGAATTTTCAAATCTTTAATGACTGCTGAATGCATTTGGAAAGAAAGGTATAAGGCACACAACTTCATTTTCCCAAAGCTCAAAAAAGTTGCCCAAATAATTAGAGCAAGAGGCTTCTGTTTAATAAGATCACATGTTATGTCATAATTAGTTATATTAGGAACACACACTGATTTATAAGGCACACAGAACAAAGAATGAGGAAACTAAATATATTGGAGTTCACCCCTCCTTTTTTGGTGAGGTAATGAAAATGCTCTATCACACACTGTACTCTAGAAGTTGTCTCTTTATTTTGTATTAAAATGACTTTTCTTGCACCTGTGATACACTGTATTTTTCCAGAGTGGTTCTACCCAACATTCGTCCCACCATAGTAGAATACTTTCTAGGTGCTCAAGCACATGCTCACTTAAGTATTTAATCATCATTACCAAAACATCTTGCCAGTACTTCAGGAAACAAATGACTCTCACTAGGGTGAAGGGGTTTATGTCTGGGTGAGGTGGGATTTCAGCCTTACCACAGGTGTGACAGTCATTGAACAAATAAACAGACAGAGAGAGTAGCAATAAAGCAAGTAGAGTGAGGGAGAAGTGATGGAAACAAAGAGATGAGGCAGAGAGAGAAAGAAGTTGAGGAGGGGAGAGGTGCCACAGAGAGAGAAAGAGAAAGACAGAGAGTGAGGAGTCACAGAAAGAATGAGTGTTAAGTATTCTTTGGCTGTTATTTCTGCCAGTACATCAATGACTGAATGAGAATAGTAAAGATCTCGACTTTTATGTATTTATGCTCTTCAAAGGCCATTCATAGTTTGAAAAAGACAGTGAGAAGTCTTCTGAAAGGCCAGCTGGACATCCAGTTTGACAGTGGTGGTGGTACTTGCCAGTCACCTTGAGGGAGGGGTCGATATCCAGCTCTGTAGTACTGTAAGAGGGGGAGAAGCCAATCACTGTCTCTTAGCCTGACCAGCCTTAGAGGGCTGTTGTGAAGAGAAAGTGGAGGAAGGATAGATACTTAAAGAACTTGTTGAACAACAGCCATGCCAATTGTTTGTGTTTGGGTAAGATGTGGTTAATTGACAAAAATAGGAGCCAGGTTCTGGGATTTTCCCTTGCTTGATGTCTCTTTGTGAATGGTATGAAAGAATTCTGCAAACTATCTTGACTGTTGACATTGGTGTTGTCAATATTCAGGCTGCCCTTTGCTATGCAAAGTTTGGCATCCCTTTTCCTCTTAGCAACATGCTCATGATATTGCAAGGCAATGTTGGACCATTTCCATATTCATAAACTGGATGCTTTTGGAAGGATTGAATATATGTATAAAACAGCACTGTGGTTCAAATTATGTTTTATCAAGCCATAGTTGACAAAGAATTTGACAACTGATTTTTTAGACAACTTAGTTCTTTCCATATCAATAGATATGAGAAGCTTCTAGTTCAACTGCCTCAAAAGGTATTTGATGATATTTAAATAGATGTCTGTTCAACGTTTTCTATGTAGTGTTCATTGGAGGAGGCAGTTTCAAAAGGATTATGCCTGCTTTTGTAATGCAGTCAAAGAAGCTAATAATCCAGTAGCAGACAGAGCTTTCATTAGCTTTTTTAAAAAAAGTCATAATAATGTATAGTGTTTCCTCCTTATTTTGCTTCTTAGCTGAAAGGACTGTAGTGATAGTTATGGTAGATAATAGTAGAAATAAAGGCAAACGAAAGGACTGAAACACAAAGTAGAGGTCTAAAAAGGAATGTTTCAACAATGAAAGATGTAAGTGAATGAATGAATGATTTAACCATCCTATTACCTGGCTGAAGATCAGTTCCTACTTAACTGTATATATGCTTAATTGCTCCATGGGACACTGTCTGTTTTTGTCTAAATAAGAGTGGAGATGGGGTGGGGGGAGAATCTGTGTATCTTGACGGTATCTGAATAATAAGATATTGTTTTGGGCCATCATGTCAATTCCAACTCATGGTAACCTTTTCCAAGGTGTTCTAAATAGATAGTACTGAGAAGTGGTTTACCACTCCCTTCTTCTGCAGTGCTCTGGGACTGTGCAGCTTGCCCAAGGCCACCCAGGCTTGCTCTTCTCCAGGGAGGCACACTGGGAATGGAACGCCTAACCTCTGCAGCCAAGTATCCATGTTGCCAAGCTACTCAGCCATCTAAATGGCATCTGAAGGCAGTTAATTTCTAGTTCATTATGCAAATGCCAGCCCACAGTCCCTAGTTAGGTTGTTTGTAAATTATATGCTGCAGCATCTTTGATGCTGTGACAAAGGAGGTGTGACAGTTGAAGAATAAAAGATAAAGGGGGAAAAATCAAAGATTTAAAAAATTGCTTTGAACAGACTGGAGCCTAAATAATTAATTAGTACTGGAAAAAATAAAAGCCAACCCACCAAACAAACCAAGAAGTGAAGTAGAAATAATTGTTGACATAGATATTTTAACAGATACAGGGGTTCTCTCTCCTTCCATCTGGAATCACATGAGACAATCTGGTGTGAATACATTGAATATGTTGCCATCCAAACAAGTACTTTTTAGAACTGCATGCTAATGAATGTTCACTCTTTTGATATGATGACAGAAATGATTAATTAGGTTAGTCTTTGGAAGAGGAATTTATTTTCCAAACTTGCATTTCAGCTGAATATGCAAGGTTTCCACTAAGAAGGTGACTGTTGATTTGACTGATCCCTGGAAAGCTAGTTATTTTATTTATTATCTAAAATTGCCATTTGGAGCTTTTATGCCTTTTTCCTGTGTTTCAGAGTAACTTGCAGCCTGCTAACTTGGAGGAGGGGTGGGGTTAGTTCTGATTTATACATTTCTGCTGTAGCTAACTCCTGTCCAATTTCTAAATACCAAAACAACCCATTCCAAACCACAGTATATTGCCACATTCAGTATTTAATACACAGCTTCCTTCTATTTTGTCCATATTTTGTCTCAAAATTTTGGTAGGACAGAGAGTATTATTTGCCGGTTAAGTAAAATCTCCAATAGTATAAAATTTTTGTATCTAGGATGATAGCCATTGATCTGATTTTGAACAGAGATATCCTGGGTATTTTACATGCTGTTGTTCTGTTCTTAAGTAGCACATCACATGGAGCCAACACAGGTTTGTATAGCATTTATATGGGCTTTACTCTGAAGAGTACATTACACAATTGTTGTATATACCCATGAAACTCATAAATCCTCTGGATTTTGAGTCCTATGGGTAAATCAGTTTTTTTTCCCCCTATACAGACAACTGGAGCAATTTGTGATTACCCTTGTGTTAAAGCAATGGCCCAAATCCTGTGGTTAGTGTAGTAAATTGCACTAGAATAGACCCACAGAATCAATGGGGATTTGGTGAGTCAACACCTCCATAATTTGCATTGATTCAAAGGGGATTACTGGAACTGCAGCTTTAGCAAAATAAATTGGCCTAGGCAAGTAGAATCAGAGAATAAATGGCATGTCTGTATGCATGCTCTCTAGTTTGAAAATGAAACTAGAGGTCTCTATATCTTATGAGTGTTGGAGAATCCTCTGTCCATTAAGTTGCACCATGCATTCAAAAAAACCCTTTGTTATTAGAGATCGGCATGAACTGCTGGTTTGGTATGGTTCATTTCCCAGCTAAACAACTGATCCATGGTTCAGCCCCCTTGGTGGCAGCACCCTGCTCTGTCTCCTCTGGGTGCTGCTGCCAAGAGGGCATCCACTGAAGGGGGCAGGGCACCCAATCGCAGATCAGCTGTTTGGCTGGCAAACAAACCATGCTGAACCACCAGACTGGTTGTTCGTGCCCATCTGTACTTTTTATTGATACAGACTGCCACTGATTGTGCACTGATAGGTTGTGCAGAATTAATAAGTATTCCTAGAAGAATGTTGATATAATGATATTGAGAATATTCATTTCACAACCAGTTATCCTTCTAAATTATTTACCAAATATTGCAGATATTATGGATTCAAGTACACTTGGCTTCAATTTATGTATGTTTCCAAGATGCTTTTTCCTTAGTTTTCTTGGGCAAAAGAATGGGCCAAGGATTCTTGTTCTTTTTTTCATTTCAGAGACAGCTTTCTTATAAAGAAATGGTAGTAACAGGAGCTTCTACAAAAAAAACACAGTTCAAGTTATGGGGTACAAATATAGTGAGCAAGATTTGTATGCGCAGACCACATTTTCTGGGTTCTGTAGCTCATACCACTGTATGTTTCCTGTTAATGTTTTTCCATGTTCTTTTTAATCCCTTAGCTTTATATTAGGGATTTCCATCTGCACACCATGTCAAAACTGGTTTACAAAGCATGTTGCTTTGACCCAGAAACAAGTGTGTGTGAAAGGATGCCTGACACAAGCTGCATAAATCAGAATGTATTAATCCTGCCTTAGGAACCTTTGCTGGCATCTATGCTTGGTGTGCATCAGGAAATAGGAAAGATTGCTGAGTATCAAGATGTTGTAAAATCTTATTGCAGTCGGAAATGTTTTAACTTATATTAGTTTTTTATATCACTCTAGATGGGCAGAAAGATGCTCCTTGTTTATATTACTTTGGGTGAAAGATTATATCCTTTCTTTGGGGATTGTTGTTGTCATTTTAAAGAAACATCTTCTCCATTTTTTGAGAGATAAAATAGGCCAAGAAAATCTCTCTGCTTCTGTTGTGTTGGGTTTATTTGACTCCCACCTGAATTTTTCTTCCTGTTCTAGTTTTGGATTAAGTTATAAGACTTTGTACTTTCCTCCCACACTGAAATTCATGCCAATTTCTAAACAATTTTCTGAATGAATGCATTTATTTTTTGCATTTTGGCTGTTGATGGAATCTTCCCCCACTGACTAAAGCATGTCTGTATTTTTTACATTTTGTTAGTTATGAGCCTTGTATTCATTCATATTTTAAAACAGGTGCATTGTTTTGCCCACATTTTTCCTCTCAGAAATGTGCTATCCAGCCTTGAAAATGTGTGAATTCTTGAGGTGAGGTCATTGTATCTTGCAAGAAGTCTTGGGATATGGAAATATGATACTTATCTCCAAATGCTGATATCCAACAAACCCCTTTTCCACCCCTCAAAATGTTATTTGTATGTTGAACTGGCTTGAACTGTATAAAAAAGACAATGTGCAAAGTTAGGTCTATGGGTCAAATAGTAACATAATCAGAGATTGCTTAGTTATTATCAGTAGGATTACTGATGCCCCCAAAATTTGGCCTAAAAGGAAATGCAAGGCAAAATCTGGCTATTTCTCTTAAGACAAAGCATATGAGGAATATTGAAGGAAGTCCTTAGTTTTTAGTGGTAAGTTTAGCTATATATCTCAAGGGGTTCTCCTAGGTTGTTGTTTGCCTTTTCATAAAGAATAAAAATAAAACTTGCCATCCAAGATACCTAAGAAAAATCAAAATGGTTTCCATCAATGAAAAGAAACTTTGCAGGGTTTGAAGTGAGATAAATGTAATTATCTTCATGTTGAAGTTCCATAGTTTAATTCTTAGCATCTTTGGTTAGATGTTGAAGTGAAAGATCTCCTCCTCAGATTCTGCACATTTACTGGACCAGCTGGACAAGCAGATCGATCTGACCTAGTAAGGTTGTCTCCTATATTCTTGAGACTACATGGAAATTTGTATTTCAGTCTAGAAACATTCAATCCAATGTACTTTGGATGAAGCTCATGAATAAAATTGTAAGAACATCCAAAAAGATAAAGGCATATATATATGGGAATCGGTGGGTGCTGTTCTTTGAAGGGAAGTCCTCTTTAGCCATTATTTAATCTCCTGCCTTAGTGCTTTCAAAACTCAAGATTAGAGATGGGGACGAATATAAAAATGGATCGCTTTTTCCAACGAATATAGCCAATTTGTTAAATATTCGTCGATCCGTATTTGTGGGTTCCAGAGACCCCCACGAATATGAAGGGATGAATATTTACCCATTTTTATTCATCCTTCGTATTAAAACAAAAAAACCAAAAAACCACCATTCTGCCTACCGGCCCCCGATCAGCTTATCGGCAGCAGAAAGACAGCCACCACCCCACACAGCCACCCAATACCACAGCCTACCCCACCCCCTTCCTTTCCATACCTTAGGGCCCATGCCACCCCACCCCACCCCCACCGACACCCTCTTACCTTAATCGCTGCTGCGATTAAGGGAATCCAGACTGCCCTTTGCAAAGATGGCAGCTGCAGCTTCCCTACCCTAAATGAAGCCACAGCCACCATCTTTGCAAAGGGCAGCCAGTCTCCCTTTTTACATGCGTGGCTCGGAGGCCAGAAGACCTTGGCAGCAGCGATTAAGGTAAGAGGGTGTCGGTGGGAGTGGGGTGAGGGCTAAGGTAGGGAAAGGAAGGGGGTGTGGGGTAGGCTGTTGGGGTGGCTGGCTGTGGGGGGGGCAGGCAGCTGCCTATCGGCTTCTGATCAGCTGATTGGCAGCCAGTAGGCAAAATGGGCTTCTGTGCCGTGTGGTAAAGTCTCCTGGGGGGACCCAATTTGTGGGTGAATAACTCGGATGTCCGATATCCAATCTTCACCGAAGTTGGCAGGCGTATTGGGGAAAGACATAGAATCTCCGTTGTGATTCTGGAGTCTCTAAGTACCTGGGGGGAGCTTTCCTGGGGTGGTCCTCTTTGTGACTATATAACTTGGGGGTCCGTGATCCAATGTTCACCAAACTTTCAGGAATTGTAGAAAAGCATCTGAGGAAGCTTCCCTGCACATTTAGTTCTCTAGGTCGTCGGGAGCCAGTGTTATAGCCATTTAAAGTGCAGATGAATCGACAGATTGATTCGTCAATTTGTCAAAAAATATTTGTATATTCGTATTCATTGATCCGTTAACCTAGACGAATAATGGATCAAAACGAATCACCATTTTTTTTATTTGTCCCCATCTCTATTCAAGATACAACAAATTCTGTAAATGTATGGGCTCAAACAAAATGTAATGTTATACTTCCTGATTAGAGATGGGGACAACTCACTATTTTGGCGAGTCGTCCCGCTTCGTGAGTTGTCAAAAGTTGATGACTCATGAAGCACGAAGTTGCCCACATGTAGCAATGAATAACAAAGTTATTCGTCGATTCGTGGGGGGTTATTTAAAAAAACACCCCCGCCACCCCCTTCCTATTACAAAGACAAAAAATTATTATTATTATTATTAATAATAATATGAAGGATGAATAAAAACGAGTAAATATTTGTCCCTTCGTATTCATGCGTGTCTCTGGAACCCACGAATATGAAGGGATGAATATTTAACGAATTGGCTATTTTCGTCGAAAAAGCCGATCCGTTTTTATATTCGTCCCCATCTCTATTCTAGATACACTCTGGATACGGGAAAGATTTTGACAACAAATAGTCTAGGCATTTTCATTTGTCTGCCAATGTTATTCAGGACACCTGAACTCAACTGACTTCCCTGGTAGCTGTGCAAACATAGGTCTGTTTTTTGAGCCATTATTTCTCTCAGGACTGTCAATGATGTAAATTCATACACTGCTTTGCACATTTATGTGTGTGCATGTTGCAGATCTTTTAGTCAGATTCCTCTGTGGCAAGTCCAGAGTTGAAGGCAAAAATAACTTTTAAAAAGCAAAAGACCTTTTGCTTTTTAAAAGTTACTTCTGATTCATCAGGGAGCATGAAAGCAGAATATGGTTCAATAAATTGAGATGTGCTGTTCAGGTTAAACATTCTTCCTCTCGACACACAGTTCTCATTGACCTTGTTGTTACATATATGCCTGTATGGTCTGAAGGTCATTTAATCTCGGAAGTCATGATGTTGTTACAAATAAATGTCACAGCATGTTGTTTTGAATTTCTTGAGCAAGAGATTTCTGTGTTCTCAAGAAGAATAGCTAATGAAAACATATGAACTTCTAGAGGAAAATCCTCCATTGCTTGAAACACTTGGCCATGTTTTTGGACTTCCATTCCCTTTCCCTCTTTCTTAACATCTAGCCTGATGAAGAGTTCTGTTGAGTTTAAAAGCTCACATAATTTATGTTTCAGAGTTGGCCAGATTTGTGGATTTAGTGTGTGTGTGGGGGGGTGTTTTTCACTCCTAAGGATCAGCTTTACTTGCCTCATTCCTAGAATAAGAGCTTTACTGTGATCAGTGATCAGTGATCAATTTACTTGGTGTGTAGGCGTGTGTGTGCACGAGCACATGTACACACACCTGTATGTGCACATCCACACACATACCTATTCTTATACAGATGTGTATCTAGTTAATTCATTAGAAGGCTAAGAACAGAAGATAGAGTTGTAAAATCATGAAGAAGTTAACAATGTCCTTTTAGTCTTCTGTTCCCCAGCCTATGCATACTTGGCTCTCTCAACCATTCTACATAGGTGGTAATTTTCAGTCTCCGCCATCCTCTTCTGGATCTTCCACATTTTAATACCATTTTGGTATATTTTAAAAAGTGTTATATACAGAACTGGATCCAGTAGTCCAGGAGAGGTCTCACCAAAGCAAAATAAAAAAAGATATGATTACTTACTTTCCTTGGTATGGATACTATAATGAAGTTAATAAATAAAGAAGTAATTAAGTAAATAAACAAGGAAGGGAATAAAACTCTAGTTGATGAAGAATTATTTGTTTCACATTATGAGCAGTGGTAATTATAATTTCAGCAGTGGCATGTCCTCCAATTAAACAGTAGCTGCATTCCTGATTACTGCTCTGGTTTGGGCCATGCAGTCAGCCTATTGTTATCTGGCTGTTTAAGAAAAGCTTAAACTACACCTAGTGACAATTGCCCAAATTCTGTCACCTCTAAAACCAATTGAAAGTATAAGAGGTAAGACTAGGAAGCTAATGCTTCCACATTATTTGTTTTCTGTTGCTTTCTGTGTCATGACAGTTGAGATTTTCATGTTATTTCCTAATTTCTTGCTGCAAAATGTTATACTACCATCCCAGTTGATTGAGACTTTATAGTAACTAATAAAAGTGATGTGTTAAAGGTAAATAATGGAAACCAGAGTTGAATATGAGCACTTAGTTCTGTTCAAGTCATTAAAAAGAATTAATTATACTGTTCCCAAAAGAAATTTCCCCCCCTTTATATGATTAATGGCAGCATGTAGATTACCAGCTGATTATTGAAAATCAAGGATGTATTTATTTATTTATTTCAGTAAAGAAAGAAGTAGCAATTGGCAGAGATAAAGGAAACCCTGCTTCCTAATCTACAGAAGTCAAGACATGGCAGCGTGCCAGCCAATCAGTGTCAACGTCTGTGCTTTTATCTTCCTATGCTGATGGCACCTAGTACCAATTTACCATGCCAAGGATGGGGCTTGTTTGTATTTTGAAAGTGTGCTGAAGACTAATGAGCAACCAGCTTTGCTGACCTTTCTCAGCGTCAGATTTCTTCCAAGTTACAGCCTAGCAATGTCATGGTTTTGATACCCAGCTCTGTATTCCTTGGGAGAAAAACATGAATGCAACTCTGCTCTCCCCATTTCTCATCTTACAGAGAGGATTTGTTGCTATTTTAAATTAAAGAACAGAAAGTTATTTTTTTCCATCAAATATCCATAAGTGACTTTTTTCCCTAATATGACATCTGCTTGTGTTAGTCACTGAATTTTTCATAATGAGCTACCATAACTAAAGATCTATTGGTTTTAGCAATCCATTCTGCTTTCTTAAAAAAAAGGAAAAGAATGCAAGAGCTGCATGCTTCTTCAAGACTGGTGTTTGAATCTCCTTTTTCTATATGTTTGTTTTTCAGTGTTTCCTTTCTGACTGCCCTGTAGGGTTTTCTGATCCTGAATTTTCTATGTAAATTTTCAAGTGCTGCTGTTTTGTTTCAGATGCTGTTTTCCAGAAAGCATAATTCCCTGGAGGAAGCAGGGACACAGAAGTGAGTGTTTAACATCTGGCTTGCTACCTTGCACAGCACCACATGGTTACTTAAGTAGGTGGTTCAGTGCTGCCCTTCCTTCCCAGATAAATAATGTGCTAATGAAAGCCTTTTTTTGCAGAACATTTGGTTAAAGTTTCATTGCTTGAGCAAAGTCAAGTCCATGTGGGCATTTATCTCATGAAGATATGTGCCATTATTTCGATCAGCCATTCTCAATGAGGGCCATATGGGGGCCCTAGCACATTTGAAGGGGGGCACAGATTCATCTGTTGGTGTTGTATCCTTGTTAGCACACAGCCAAAAGCTTTCCTTGTTTGACAGGAAGCCCTGGCACCTGAGAAAATCTCCTAAAAGTGTCATGGCCAAAAAATGGTTGAGAATGGCTGATATAGATGATTTAAAGAAAAACAACAACACTCCTCCACATAAACACCAAAATGTTTCATAATCTTAAAAGAAATATCACATTTCAAATCACCCTCAATTTTTTTATTTATCAAATGTGTTATTCATAACAAAAGAAAATAACCTAACATCGAATTTCTCTGAACCAAAGATAGCAATGCAAAGTCATTCTTATGATGGCTTAACAAAGCTGTTTTTGTATGTTAAGTTGTCCGGGGTGACATTTTGTTCATAATGAACTGGTTTGATGACTGAACAAAATCACAGGTCTCCATTTATCTTGTGTTGGCACAGAATCTGAGGCATTGGCTGCTTATGCTGACCAAAAATTGTGGCCAATGTGATATAGCCAACTTCCTAATATTCAGAAACAGCTAAACACCATGGCCCCAACAGCTACTTGTACACATGCTTGTTGGAGAAGCATTTTTAAACCCTTGACCAGCCTAGGTAATTGTCTGTGTGTTGAGTCATCAAAATGGTAGTTGAGGAACTCTGTTGTTTTACTAGATTGTGACATTTGGCTCTCCCCCTCTTAATATTTTCTCCTGGCTTCTTGTATATTCAGACATCTAAAGTCTAACACTATGAAAGAAATCTGTAAGAATCCAAATCCTTGCTTCTGTCACTCCAGCAAGCCAAACTAGATAATGCAAAGAATTTTCTGTGCACCTACAAGATGGTGAATTTGTTCATTCATTCATGAATTTGTACATTCATTTTGTCTGTATGGGAGACAATGTTAAAATTGGTATGACCATTTATTATTATTATTTAAATGAATAAATTTAAATGCTCCCCCAGTACATGGGCTATTACTAAGTAAAAGTATTTGATGGGTTGCTTGCAGCTTTGTGAGTAATCAGATTGTATTTTTCTTCTTGTGGGATATGTTTGAACTAAGTTTCAAAAAAGAAAAAGATATGCTAAAAATAGATTGTGCTAATTGTGCAGAAGGTAAAATAAACAAGTTCTTGTCTTACTCTCACTCTGAAGGCAAGAACTAGGTAGAAAACTTTCATTCCATGCTGCTGTGTAGCATATCTTTGGATTCAACTGCCATTATATTTTCATTTAAGTACATTAACAATTTAGCCCTGATCAGTCCCACATACCTTTTTAGAGGCATGCCACACTGGGTTGAATGGGATTTGATCATAGCTAAATATGAGGTGTGAGGTTCTACTGGAGGATATGTTTTAACAATGCAGTACCATTCAAACATGACAATTATCATGGATGAACCTACCAGAATGAGGTGGCTGCCTCACATAGCTGACCCTAAGTGCTGTGAAAGAGCCATGGATCATTAGTTATTTATCTTGTTCTGTTTTATCTTTATTGCCAGAGGTGGAGGAAGGCATCTGTGGGATTTTTTCCCTCCTGTACCAAAATCGCTTTAAGTAATATGCACCTTGGCTTGAGCTGGTGGCGGGGCAACATTTGCTGGTCTACCTCAAGCATCAGAACATCTCATGCTGGTCCTGACAGCCATTTCATTTCCACTGTCAGAGTGAAAACAACTTTGCATCAAAAAGCTCGTCAGAAGCCAAGGGCAACAGAAACAGGCATGAGCTGCTGTCTCTTTATGCTGTTCTTCTGAAGTTGGCAGGAATACAAAGTGTGGAACCTGGCATGACTGCTGCTTATGTCTTAAGAACTCAATGCAGCCCTAGGGTGGAAGATTGTTCTTAGCTATTAATATTGGTTTTCCCAGTAGGCTTTTATATTAAATGACATTTCTGGCAGTGGTCATGGCTTTGACAGACCCATCATTGGCTGCCCCTGAAATTTCATTAAAAGGTATAATGCATTCCAACTTCAATGTACTGTGATTGAAAATGACACCTTTCTGTATTTGAACATAGTCAGATAATCTCTTCAGTATTGAAATTGTTTCAGCATTATGTTCAGCTTCCTGCTATATTTTCAAGAAACTGGAAAACAGGGTATCATGGTTTCAGTTGCCCTTTTGAAACACAGACTTGTTACATCATGACTGCAGGCCAGAAGAGGGGGAGAAAATGCCCATTAATTAGAAGGCTATACCATCTATGCCTTATCACTTTGAGAAAGGAATCTCCAAGGCTATGTATCACTCCTTGGTACAGAGCTAATGAGCAAAGAATGGTTTCAGCTGAAGAGAAGGGAAGTGGAAAGAAGTTACTCTAGAAAAGTTACACTCTTCTTTGAGAAGGTTCATGGTGCTTCAAAGCCTGGTTGCAGCATCCCCTCAAAGACTCTAGAAAGTGGAATGATGAGTATAAAAGTGAGAGGGAAGTTACTTTGTTTTAGCCTAGTATCTCTAAAGAGATCACTATGCTCATCTATTGCTTTGCTGCTTGACTTATACTCTGCAGGCTGTGAAACTATACTGAACTTTTGTCAATATGTACGTAAGTATTAGTCTAGGGTAGCTAGCTTTCTTATTTTGTTGTGGGAACTGCTCTGGAAGTATTCTTGCCTCATGCCTTTTGAATGCTTACTTGTTCCACTGCTTTTCTGACTGCTTTGTGATTTTCTAAAACTGTTTGGAAATTCATTTGTCTTCAACATATTTAATAAAATATACAAAATTATAGCTGCTTGGTTATGGATGCCTTTACATTTTATGGGAATTTTGGTATTCCTACCTTGCAGGGTTGGCATAAAGGTTAAAAATGCAGAACCTTGTGGATTTTGGGTAGCTCTCTGGAGCAGTGAGTAGTCATAGTGACCCAAGGTATTGGGTCTCTCTGAACTGGCCTAATTGTGACATAATCATTTAAGAAGAAACAGAATTTGACAGATAAATGGAGAGAGAGAGATCAGGACATCAGTCCTATATATTGTGAGACCTTTAAGTAAATCACCATAGAGGTTTACTTATATCTCTGTGTAAGATCTGAATTAAGGAATTAACATTATTGTGTGGAAACATAGATGTTCACATGTAAAATAAAAAGGCTTACTCAACATATTCCACAATACAGCATGCATAACGCCACTTACACCAGTGAAGATTCTCAGTCATCCAGGTGTGCTAATTTGGAAGCTGAGTCATGGCAACTGGACTTCTTTCTTGTTAGGTTGAAACATTTTCCTGCTCATCCAAGTAGCTTCTTCAGTCTGAGGAGAGTTGGTAGGAGATCCCTGATATATCCTCCACGTTGGTTTCACTTCCCCCTGGTCTGAATAGGCTCATTAGAAGGAAACAAGTCCAGTTGCCAATGCCACTTACAGTGCTGACAACGTTGTAAATTACCCCACATCCTGGTTTATGACTGCCCTTGCATACTAGCATTATGCTACGGAGTGCTGCAGTTTCTGTATGGTGATGAGAAAGGAAGAACTGTGCTTTGATCAACGGCACTGTCATAAATTGTGTATTCAGGATGGTGAGAGGACCGCCACTGCCCCCCCTTTCTCCAAAATGATGTAGTCTGTTTTTCCCCAAATCTCCTCATGGTGTGTGTAGGAGGGATGAGTTCATCCCAGCCCTGGTCAACAACTGTAGTAAGCAGCGATACTGACTGCTTGTGTATTCATTTTGATCAAAGATAAAAACTAGATTTTGTTTCATCCTAGGTCTCAACTTACCAGTGGCAACTCATAATGACACCTAGCAACGGGGAGGAAAAGAAGAGTCTGTCTCTTGCAGGTAAAGTGGCATTCTGATTTGGTTTGCTTTCCAGCCATACTGCAGTCCATGCCCTAGCCGAGGATATGGCTGGAATACAGGAAATTGCCTCATATGGAGGCTAGGTGCCTCCTCTACTTGTACCATGAACCACATATGATATTGTGCCATACCCCTTATAAAACTAGCTGAGTGTTACCAACTTTGAGTAGCAGCCACCTCAGAGTTCCAGGTAGGAAATCAACCCACTGGAAGAGACCCAGGAGGAAACCTATCCTGGCTTGCTCCTGAAGTATAAAAAGGGAATATTGTGGGAAACTCCTGCCTAAAGGTTGTAGCTGTGATTCTGTTTCAGTGAAGTGTATACACTCCTGGCAGGATACAGCAGCGGCCAGCAGGCGGGGTAGCCCCTTCTTCTGCCCTTCCACTTAGAGTTAGAGCATAAGATCAAAGTGTTATTTTAGCCAATCCTAGTTAATGATTAGGTAACCACTATCCTATCTGTTTCTCTCATAACATACTGTGTAATCATGCTAAGTCAATAAAAAGAGCCCTTGGGGCGTTGCCGGGAGGCTCCGCTGGTTCGGACAACTGCTGTCGACTCCTTTGTTCTCTCTCTCCAAGGCAATTAGCTTTTCCTTTGTTCAGTGGTCACCACAGAATATGAGTTGGCTATTGCCTTTGTCTTCCTTGATTTTCCATCTGCCCTAGTCTTTCTACCCCTGACACTTTTTTTGCAGACAAGCGGAAAGGCTCAGAAAGAACTGTATCTCTGTTCATGACTGGAGCAGTGATGCTAGTTATTTGCTTTCCACATAGCAATGCTCATGGTTAGTCGTTGTGATCGGGTTCATTTGAATTTTTTGGCAGTTCCTCACTTTTGGCGGGAAATAACGACGGAGACTTGGCAGTCAGATTCATAATTTCACTTTTATTGATTTCTGGTCTTTCAACAATTATTTCAACTGGATCGAAACAAGATAGGTCAGGCAACGGGCCGTAACTGGAAGAAGCTAACTTGCGGTGAAAGTCTGGGTAACTCATTGGGGTGCTGGGCCAAAGTGCTCCCGGTCGGTGGGGTTCCAAAGAGGGGCACTCCTCACCGCACAGATGGTTCCGCAGCATAGGTGCCTCACCCAATCTCCTTCTTTAGGTGGCCTGTTGTAGGTGGAATCCGGCCGTATCACCTTTTTGCCACGTCCTTGTCCGCACGGAAAGACAATGACAGTCCACTCCTGCGTCTCGTATACAGTCTCTCCCTCTCTCTTCGGTTCAGGATCAGGTAATAATCCTCCAACCTTTAGGTTCAGAAAATCCTTTAAGAGCACACACGCCTTTTCATAGTCAGTCTCCGGTCTGCCTCATTCTTCCTCGCACCCTTCGCCTTCGAACCTGCTAACCAACCTCCTCTCCCCCTGGGTATTTATACTTTCCTCCCAAACTGATATCTTTTGCTCCTCCCCTTTTCCTTTCTCTCCCTCCTCCACCAAACAGACCTCAAACTTTCCCTTCATCTCTTCTATCTTTCCCGCCTCTCCCACTAGGATTTCTTTTCCCTTAGATATCTCTGTACTACAACCCCTTTTTTCCTCTCTGGACGCCTCTACTGTTGAGGACGGCTCACTTTCTTTCAGTCCTCCTTCACAGTTGTTCAGTCTTGTTTAAGTGTGTGAAGAAGTCTCACCATGTGTGTGAAGAAGTCTCACCAAATCATTTGCTCTTGATGAGGCAGGCTGTGACAATATGTCATGAGAAATCATCCAGCCTCACAAGATTTCTCTAGTACAGGAATGAATCAAGGGACACCTTATTTTCTGCAATTGACGTAAAATGCTTCTATGCAAAACAGTGTCTTTTCTCTTTGTGAGAAAAAGCAAAGCACACACAGAAAAAGCAAACACAGGCTAACTAGTTTTTCAAAAGGATGATGATGATGATTATGATAACAACAACAACAACAACAAACAATATGTTGTTCTTGTTGTTGCTGTTGTTCTTGTTGTTATTTTAAAATCTCGTCATATGGTTAATCCTTGAAAAGGACTTATTTAAGTTTATGCAAAGTGAACATTAAAGCAAAATAATGCCGATAATAAGATCAATACCAAATTTACCAAAATGAAGGCAAAATAGTGAGAAATAAACAAATAGTAAATTTCATTAAGATAGCAGCAAAAGTGATTATTTGACCAAACTCCGGGAGGCAGTGGAAGACAGGAGGGCCTGGTGTGCTCTGGTCCATGGGGTCATGAAGAGTCGGACACGACTTAATGACTAAACAACAACAACAACAAAAAGTGATTAAAGCATAGGAACTGAAAGTTAAATGAAATCAATGACAAAATAATGAAATAAATATTACAAAACTATTTGCACCATAAAATGAATAAATACTAGGTGGGGAAAAAATAAAAGCAAGGGCAAAATACTTAGAAAATCTCCAACCCAAATGCCTCGAGATCTGAAGTTATAAAAATATAAAAACATAAAACATATACATCTATCACCATGGTATGTAGAATCTACTGATGTAAACCTGTCAGAAAGGTTGAAAATGTAACAAGATTTTGGTGAGTTCAAAAGAAAAGAAATCTCAAAACGATTTTGAAAAAGTAAGAAAGTAGCTTATGCAGTAACATAGCAGAGGTACAGGAAAATAACACAAAGCCCTCTACAGTGTGGAGAGCAAGGCAAACAACTGAAGAAAAAAGAGTGAATGCTCCTTCTTTGGGTTCTTCCCCAATTCTTACAGCTCCTATGCTATTTGAACTCCTCCTGCATTGGCTTCTGTCTTCTGGTCTGTTATGAAATTATCCCAATTAATGACAGGTTCTGTTTTGACTGATCATTGGATTAAAATAGTTATTTCTTTGATATTTCCTTTTTAATTGGGTTTATTCTCCAAAATTTCTTTAGTGATATTTAAGAGTCATAAAGTTCAATATTTGAAAAGTTTTTCTTTCATACCTAGAGATAATACAATTTCTATCAGTTGCCACAAATCTGTGATCCAGGCCTTCTTTTGGACATGAGCCATTTGGGGCTTTAGAGCTAAAGAGGAAGATCTTAGCAGAAGCAGGAACAGAAAGACAGATGCTCAAAACAAAACAGATTTGGCACAAACATCTGTGTCAGCACATTGAATTTCTAGCAGGCTCATAAACAGCACACAAATGTCCTATACAAAATCGTAAGAATGCAACATTGTTGTGTGAAAAGAGTCTTGACAGCCTATCACAGCCAGCCAAGATGGTGATGCATCCAGAATTCATTGTTCAAAATGTTCAGATAAGACAAATGAAACAATAAAAATGTGGAGGAAATCAAATGGGAACTGCTTTTCCAGTGGAATACTCATTTGTTTCATGTGAAATTAGAAGATATGGCAGATGTGGAATTGCCATTGAAAACAGCAGCCTAATGACTTACTCTTCTTTCATGCTGTGAACTTCAGAGTCCAGAGTTGCAGCGAAGCCTTGCCTCAGAGGGACCAAGTTCAGAATGTTTGGCTGGTATCCAGTTCAGGAACGTTGAGTGGATGGGTGACTGCATGAGTGCCCCACATTCTAGCAGGCTCCCTGTCATGTGCCTGGTCTTTCACAGGTTGCAAGATTAGTTGTGCCACTAAGCTATTTAATGTGGAGCCTCCTAAAGTAGAGGATCATTTATACAGTTGCTTACACTGGTAATTGTAGGATACTGGTAATTGTGATGAACTGGGATGTTTATTTCATCTGCTACTACCTTGTTCCATCTGAGCATAAACAATTTTTACTGGAATGGGTGAAAGATTGATTTTTCACCAACAATACATTATTGTGAGCTGTCCTTGTTGCAATATGGATTATTTTAGGATGGTTTGGTCTTGACTGGGCAATTAAGGGCCACAAACTTTACAAAAGACCTGCTCCTCATGGAAGTTTTAAAAAAACAGCTAGAACTAGTTTATTGATAAAACCTAACATGGCTGCCTACATTTTGGGGTCTTTAGTAATGTGGTTATGGGGCTGTCACACTCCGTGCCTACTCTTCAACCATCACCATTATACCATTGCATAGTACTTTTCTGCACAACAGACATTTTCCCACACATTTTCTTCGAAAAGAGAATAGATTAAATTGGGTGAACATAAGAAGAGTCTCAGATGGATGGACAAAGTTGTCAAGGAAACAAGATGCTGACAGTTACCAAACAAGCAGGGTGTGTTGGCAATAGCCCTCTACCACTGTCATTTCCTAGAAACAAGTATCCAAAGAACTCTGATATTTAAGGTGGTTAGATGGACCACAAAGACTAGTAGCCACTGATGGCTAGATGGACCACAAAAGTCCCTTTGTGCTTTAAATACCTTACTTCCAGATCCTATGTGAACACACAATTGAAGAGAGAGAAGGAATAGAAAAGAACAATTTCTATGGATGAATCAGATTTGATGAGGATTAGGGGGATTGATGCAAAATCCAATACATTCAGATCCAGGGCAAGGTATGTGGTAGGTGTAGGTTTTCTCTACTGGCCTTTTTCTACCATGCCTTTTCTGCAAATGGACCCATAAAATGCAATCAGAGTACTCCCACAATTCTAATCTTTGAAAAGTAGCAAATTCCCCACCAGGAAATCAAACCTCCTCTTTTAAATAGAATGCTCATTAGTTCCAAAAGCTCAGGGTTATATGAAAATAAAGTATTATCCCTATGTCAATGTCTTAAGAACTATCTAGGAAGTTACACATTTTCTGTGGTTTAGCACATGCATTGCCAATAGAGATGAGGACGAATATAAAAACGGATCAGTTTTTCTGACGAATATAGCCGATTCGTCATATATTCGTCAATCCGTATTTGTAAAATGTTATATCAGGACGAATATGGCTTGACGAATATTTCCTCGGTTTTATTCGTTGATCCGTTCATATTCATCTATATTCGTTACCCCTTTTGGGGGCCTCTCTGAGCTTGCTGGCGCTGATTTGAAGCTCTGGCCAATCAGGACAGAGATCATGGATTGGCATGTCTGGAAGCCAATAGCGCTGCTGAAAGGTGTATCTACTTTTACAGATGCTTCATATAAGCTTTTCCCATCCGGTCGTTCCCCACTTCTGTTCGTGCTCTCCAGAGTGGGAACAGTTGCTGCTCGCTGGCTTGCTGGTGCTCTTGCAGTTTTGCCTTTGCGGCAGCAAAGCAAAGACTTATATTTTTCTTTTTCATCATCATTCATCAATCATCATCAATTTTACTGGGAATTTGGGGAGGGATTTCAGGTAGCTTAGGCTACTTCTTCGGAAGGACTTAATTTTATTTCAAATTCAAATCAATCAAACCTTTTTTTTCCCTGGAGACTTTTGTGTGTGTGTGTGTATCGTCCGGTAGGGGGTGGGGAACTGTTGTCGTGTGAATGTGGATTCTCTTTTCCTTTATATTCAGTTTTCAAAAGTTTATTTTAGGAGAATCATTTTGTCCTTTCCCCAAATTGGTTGTGTGTGCGTGTGCGTGTCTAGGTGGGAGGATTATTCAGTTTTCAAAAGTTCATTTTAGAGCGACTTGTGTCTCTCAGGAAATTTGGTGGGTGGCTGGATCCATCATTCTCCTGTCCAGGGAAGGCACTTTGTCCGCACCGTCTGGGAGAGGGAAAAGAGCAGCTCCTGGGGAGGCAGAAGGGAGGCAGGAGGAGGTGCCTCCTTTCAAAAGGGCAGCCACAGGGGTTTCTGGGGCCGGGAGCATGAGGCAGGCCACGCTCCACAAAGTGGCACCCGTTGGGTCCACCATGACCCTCAGCCGGCAGTCGAAGGGCAAGGTCCAGCAGGCGGCCACTTGTCTTGTCACTGAGACGATCGCCCTGCTTGGACTTCCACTGTCCATCGTGGAATCCCAAGCCTTCCGCCGGTTGCTGCATTCTTTTGCCCCCTGGTACGACCTCCCCTCACGGACGACTCTCAGTTCTAGAGTGCTGCCCTCGCTCTATGACTCTGTGAGGGAGGTGGTCCGTGACCATTTTTCATGGCTACAGGGGTGCAAGGTGCACTTCACAGCGGACCTGCGGAGCGGAGGTCAGCACGGCTACCTCTCACTCACAGCCCACTGGTGGCAGTGAGAGGACTTGAGTAGTGGCAGGGCATCGGCGACAGGGCCGCAGGGGGAGGCCCTTGCCCTGCCCCCAGGCTACAGGTCCATTCTGCTGCAGGTGCGGCACATGGAAGCTCAGGCGATGAGGAGGAACATCGCCAATGAGTTCCTGTCCACGCTGCAGGAGTGGGCACCAGAGGGGGAGGTGACCCGTGGCCACATGGTCACAGATGCTGGGCGGAACATGTTGGCAGCATTTAATGCGGCGGGCTTTGAGGGCATTGTATGCATGACACACAAATTACACCTTGTGGTGCACGATGCCCTCGGCCTGGGCAGCCACGTCAAGCCCAAGTGGGACGCAGGCACCTGGGAGACGTGGGCACTCCTGGAGCAATGCCGCCAACTGGTGGGCCACTTCTCCCGCAGCCTGAAAGCCGCCCGCCAGCTGCGTGAGAGGCAGGAGGAGTTGGGTCAGGAGACCCACGTTCTCCTGACAGACCTGCCCACCAGGTGGAACTCCACCTACACCATGGTGTCCCGCCTGGTGGAGCAGAAGGCCGTTTTGGAGGACATCATGTCCTCCATGCCAATTCTTCCCGGGGGGAGAGAGATGGGCATCAGTGCCATGGATTGGCTGGCCCTCTCCCAGATGGTGGAGGTGCTCAAGCCTTTTCTGGAAACCACAGACATCTTGTGTGGTTATACGGCAAGCCTGAGGCAGGTCATCCCCCTGATTCATGCCCTCGATCGGTCCCTGGAGACTGCTGTGGTACCAGGATCCTCCCTCCTTCCACGGACCAGGGCTTTGGTGAAGAGGCTGCAGGCAGGTGTGCAGAAGCGACTCCATCCTGTCTACAGCGACAGAGCTTACCGCATGGCCTGCCTGTGTGATCCTCGAATCAAGGGGCGCTTGGCAACACGCACCTCAGACCTCGAGGAGTGGAGAACGGAGCTCTCCACTGAGGTCCGCAGGGCGTTGGGGGCACAACGCTTTCATGGGGCGATGGGAACGTCAGGCCACGAGGGGCAGGGTGGTTTGCGCGAACCACAGGGAAGGACTTCACCTGGTGAAGGCTCCATTCACCACCAATATTACTGGAGCTCTGTGGTGACCTTGGCACTTGCCTCAGAGGAAAGACAGCTGGCTGAGGAGGATTCGGCAGAGATAATGGTGCGGGAATATCTGGCTGAGCCCTCTCAGTCCCACCAGTCAGATCCCCTCCATTACTGGGCTAGGAAACTAGTCATATGGCCGGAGTTGTCCAATGTGGCCATGGACCTCCTTTCCACCCCCCCCCCCCCAGCCTCCAGAGCGAGCACGTGTTTTCCCATCTCGGAGACATACTCCGACCATGCCGCTCGCATTTGGATCCCGTTACTGTGGAGAGACTGTCGTTCATCAAGGTGAACCTTCCCTTGTTGGGCTTCCCCTCACTGAACCCAAAGAGGTAGGGTTCCAATGACAGTCTCTCCCTTAACACACTGCCTGCCTGCCTGCCTGCCTGCACCTGCCTCTCTGCCCGCCTGCCTGCCCACCTATCCACTCTCCAGTCCTCCTGAAAAAAAAAAAAAGACCTGCATACTTGCCTGCCGGCCTGTAAACCTGCCCCTCAGTCAGAGGTCCAGCTGCCGATTCCAGTCAGCTCCTTGGGCCAAGTTCCAAGTCCTGCCTGCCTGCCTGCCTACCTGCCTGCCTGCCTGCCTGCCTGCCTGCCTGCTGGGTCATGTCGGCCCAGCGGGCCAATTTTTGTAGAACTCCTGCCTGCTGCTGTTTCCAAGTTTGTTCCACCTTCTCCCTGCCTGCCTGCTGGGTTACGTAGTCCCGGCGGGCGAAGTTTGTTTCACCTTCTGCCTCCCTGCCTGCCTGCTGGGTTATGTAGTCCCAGCGGGCTAAGTTTTGCAGAACTCCTGCCTGACACTGGTTAAACCACATCAGCTCTGCAATCTGAAGCCAGGAGATTTGGTGATGGGGTGACGAGCAGACAGCCTTTGGGTGGGGCAGACCCAGGCCGGCCCTCTTGGCATCCAAGCCTAAACCCTCTCTTGGCACACCCAGAGCCTGTCCTGGCACCCCCCGAACATGACAAGAGGGCCAGACAACCCTCTTGGCACACCCAGAGCCTGTCCCCGGCACCCCCGGACATGACTAGAGCGCCAGCCAACCCTCTCTTGGCACACGCAAAGCCTGTCCCCATCCCCGAACGTGGCAAGAGGGCCAGCCAGGCCTCTTGGAAGTTGGCACACCCAAAGCCGGTCCTGGCATCCTGAATGTGGCAAGAGGGCCAGACTGTCTCAGCCCCTCAAAACCTCCGAGGGCTATCTTTATCATATCCGGGCAGTCTCAGCAGCCAAGTTGCAATCCCCCCCAGCTTTCTAGTTCTAAACGAGCATCTTTGTTTCTTTGAAGGTTGTCAGCAAGTCTAGTTAGGCGTTGGTGGTGAGTGACAGGTGAGTTTCCTAGGCCTGTCTCAGACCCACCCAAAGCCTGTCCAGGCATCGCCCCATCGCCCCATCACCCGGCTTCAGATTGCAAAGCATCTGTTTCCGACAGCCCCGCAGCCCCGCGGATTAACTACCATTAGTAGCACCATGGACCCTTTTCTCCTGTTGGTGCTACTGATTTCCCAAGAGCCGGGCTCTGCCCCCCAATCCTGTCCGGGTGTCCCCCGTACCAAGATGGACAACAACAACAACAACAACAACACCTATAACAAGCCCAGTGGCTCAGCAGCACTGCAGTTTAACCCGCAGCACCACTGTCTACCTTGCTGCCAACTTCCTCAGTGCCCGATGGGTCCAAAAGTCTACGTTGCTGGCTACATGACAACTTTCCGAGTCCTGCAGCTCCTTCCACTTCCAAAAGGCCTACGTGCTCATTCCAACTTCCTCAGGCTTGATTCTCAAATGCTGCTTGCTGACTTCAGCTTCCTACCCTCCTCGGGCATCCCCGTGGCAAGAGGGCCAGGTTCAGCCCCACCCAAACCTGACCAATGTGCTCCCTCCTCCTGAGATGTGCTGTGTGTGACATGTCCCTCCCTATCTCCAGAATCAATATCTGCTTATTCATTTATTCTGAAAAATCTTGGAAATGCATATTTATACGTATTTTTTGACTCTTTTTTCTTTCTTGCTATTCATTTTCATTTATAGTTTTGCACTATTTTGCACTATTTTGTTATTGATTATGTTATAATGTTTTTATGTCATTTTAATGTATATATGTTTGTTGGAAGCCGCCCAGAGTGGTAGAATATACCAGATGGGCGGGATATAAATCAAATAAATAAATAAATAAAAATAAAATAAGTATTTCATGATTCCAGCCTCCTTGGGCTTCATTCCAATTATTCATGCCTGTTCATTCCGGCCTCCTAGCTTTCTCTACTGCCCCAGAAGGCTGGCAGAAGCTGGGTGAAAAGCAACGGGACATAGCTCACCCCGTCGCACGGATTCAAACTGCAGTGCTGATCTTCTGATGGACAAGCCCAGTGGCTCAGTGGTTTAACCCGCAGTGTCACAGTCTATGTTGCTGCTATGTGCAACCTGTGCGGGCATCCCCCCCACCTCACCGGGCATCAAATCCAGCCTCCTTGGGCCATGTTGGCCCCAAATCCTGTATCCCTCTCCAGCTGCCTTGGGCTTGCCTGCTGCTGATTCTGTGCCAAGAATTGGGTCAAGGGCCTTCCAAATCTTGACTGCTGGGTGAAGATGCCTCATTGGGCCAAGTTCTTTCCTGCTTGCCTGCCTGCCTGCTTATTCAAAGGGCTACATTAGTACTCCAAAGTCCACTCGGGCTTCATTCCTAATTCCTGGCTGTTCATTCCAGCTTCCTACTGCCTCAGGCAGGTAGAACCTGGAACAAACTACAGGAGCTCAGCTCACCCCGTTGCTTGGATTTGATCTTCCACTCGAGAAGCCCAGCGGCCCCGTGGATTAACCACCATTACGTTAGTAGCACCACTCTATTCATCTGTTGTTGCTGTTGTTGTGCAACCTCAGTTGCCTCCTGAGGGCAAACTTAACTATGCAGGCAAATGTGATGTTCCCAAAGAAGGCAAGAGTCTGCTTTCAAGCCTGTCTGGGAATCCAAGCACCAACCAGGCCTATCTCAAGCCCCCCCCAAGCCTGCCCGGGCGTCCCCTGTGCCAAAGAGGGCCTATCTCAGGCCCACCCAAAACTGGCAGACTGTTCATTCCAGCTTCCTAGCTATTCTACAGCCTCAGTAGGTAGGCAGAACTTGGAACAAACTACGGGAGCTCAGCTCACCAGCGGCCCCCTGAATTAACCGCCGTTACGTTAGTAGCACCTTGGACCCTATTCATCTGCTGTTGTTGCTGCAGTTGTGCAACCTCAGTTGCCTCCTGGGGGCAAACTGAACTACTTTTGCACTGAAGAAGACAAGAATCTTTTTTCCTTTTGCTTCCTTCCTTTTGCCTCTGCCTCTTCCTTTTCCTCTGCCCCCCCCCAAGCCTGTCCAGGCATCCCCGTGCCAAGAGGGCCGGGCTCTGCCCCACCCAATGCCTGTCCAGCCGTCCCATGCCAACACGGTGCTCCAAAGTCCACTCGGGCTACTGCCTGAGTAGGTTGGCAGAATCTGGGACAAGCCACGGGAGCTCACGGATTCAAACTGCTGTGCTGACCTTCTGATGAACAAGCCTAGTGGCTCAGCAGCAGTTTAACTCAGTAGGTAGGCAGAAGCAGGAACAAGGGACAAGAGCTCAGGTCACCCCATTGCATGGATTCGAACTGCTGATCTTCCGCTTGAGAAGCCCAGCAGCCACCCTGATTAACCGCCATTAGTAGCACCTTGCAGTCGGACCCTATTCTCCTGCTGTTGCTGCTGCTTTGACAACCTCAGTTGCCTCCTGAGGACAAACTTAAGTAACTTTGCAGGCAAATGTGAACTTTGCAGGCAAATGTGATGTTGCAGAAGAAGAAGACCAGAGTCTCCTGTGGCTGCCTTTTGCCTCAGTGCCCTGATGGGGCCAAAAAGCCTGCTTTCCGGCTGCGAACTTCCTCAGTGCCTGATGGGGCAAAAAGTCAATGGCGTTGCTGGCCATTTGAACAATTTCCTAATCCTGCAGCTCCTTCCACTTGGGCTACATTCCAAAAGGTCTGTCTGCTCTGCCCCACCCAAAGCCCATCACCCCATTGCCTGGCTTCAGACTGCAGAGCTCGTCTGGTTTTCAACCCGTGCCAAGGGGGCTGGCCTGTCTAAGCCCCCCAAACCTCTGATGGCTATGTTTATCATATCCGGGCGGTCTCAGCAGCCAAGTTGCAAGCAATCCCCAGCTTTCTAGTTCTAAACGAGCATCTTTGTCGCCCCATCGCCCGGCTTCAGATTGCAGAGCTGATCTGTTTCCGACAGCCCCGTGGCCCCGTGGATTAACCACTGTTAGTAGCACCGACCCTGTTCATCTGATGGTGCTGCTGGTGCTGTTGGAAGTTGCAAGCAACCTCAGTTACCTCCTGGGGGCAAAAACCTTTCCTTTGCAGGCAAATCTGATGTTGCTGAAGAAGACCAGAGTCTGTTCTGCTGCCTTTTGCCTTAGTGGCCTGATGGGGCCCAAAAGCCTGCTTTCCGGCTGCCAACTACCTCAGTGCCCGATGGGGCAAGACACGGTACTTTGCTGCTGCCAACTACCTCAGTGCCCAATGCGGCCAAAAAAGCCTGCTTTCCTGCTGCCTTTTCCCTCAGTGCCCGATGGGGCAAAAAAGCCTGCTTTCCTGCTGCCGTGTGCCTGAGTGCCCGATGGGGCAACACACTCTACTTTGCTGCTGCCAACTTACCTCAGTGCCCCGATGGGGCCCAAAAGCCTGCTTTCCGGCTACCATGTGCCTGAGTGCCCGATGGGGCTACACACTCTACTTTGCTGCTGCCAACTTACCTCAATGCCCCGATGGGGCCCAAAAGCCTGCTTTCTGGCTGCCATGTGCCTGAGTGCCCGATGGGGCCCAAAAGCCTGCTTTCCGGCTGCCATGTGCCTGAGTGCCCGATGGGGCAACACACTCTACTTTGCTGCTGCCAACTTACCTCAGTGCCGTGATGGGGCCCAAAAGCCTGCTTTCTGGCTGCCAACTACCTCAGTGCCCAACGGACTGCCGTTACTAGTACCTTACCACCGAGGTGGTGCCTATTTATCCACTTGCATTTACATGCTTTCAAACGAGTTCCGGCTCAGCACCCCAACCCAACCTGACCTGACCTGTCCGGGCATGGAAGCGTAAACCAGGCCGGTCCCAGCACCACCCAAAGCCTGTCCAGGCGTCACCCCATCGCACAGCTTGAGACTGCAGAGTTTATCTTGTGCCAACAACAACCACCATCCCTTTTCTTCATCAATAGCAAAACAAACAACACCATCGCACAGCTTCAGACTGCAGAGCTGATCATCTGGTTTTCCAAAGCTGTCCTCCTGGCTTCCCCATGCCAAGAGGGCTCGGCCGACCCAAGCCCTTCCTGGTAGTCAAAAACAGCATACTTGACTAAATAATTAATTCTTTCTGGAGGCTTGTGTTTCATATGCCACCTTGATGGCAAACGCCACCCTCTTGCTCATCTATGCTCAGAGGCTAGAGCGTAGATGGAGGAAGAACCCGACGGATTATAATTGGATAGCTGCTAAGGTCGCAACTAACCTTTACCTGAATAAGGTAAAGGCTGCATGTCGATCATTCTTTGCTAACCGGATAAGCGAAGCGTCAAACCAGCAGGCGGAGTTATTCCGTATAGTGCGCGACCTATCCGGAGCTGGTTCGGGTGATGGGCCTCCCCCTAGTTTTTCACCTGACCAGTTTGCAGCTTTTTTTAAAATCTAAAGTGGAGGCCATCCGCCGAGACCTCTCTCCTTTTTTGAATACAGTGAGTTGAGCTGAGATGTCCAGCGCTCCGTCTTGCCTGGTAACTCTTGACTCCTTTCAGCCGGTGACGCCTGACTCTGTGGACAAGGTACTTGATCGCTGTCGAGCCACCACCTCCTCTCTTGACCCTTGCCCAGCCTGGCTAATCAAAGTAGCCAGGCCGAAAACTACAACATGGGCCACAGCAATAATAAATGGGTCTCTCCTTCAGGGCAGGTTTCCACCTGCCCTCAAGGTGACACTCATTAGGCCCATAAGAAAGAAACTTAATATGGCGGCGGACGAAATTGGCAATTATAGGCCCATCGCCAATGTTTCTTTCATGAGCAAAGTGGTCGAGAGGGTGGTTGCTGATCAGCTTCAGGCACACTTGGATGAAACAGAAGCCCTGGACCCATTTCAGTCGGGCTTCAGGCCGCGCCACGGTACAGAGACGGCATTGGTCACCCTGTATGATGACCTGTTGAGGGAGGCTGACGGGCAAAACGTCTCTGTTGGTCCTCCTCGACATCTCGGCGGCCTTCGATACTGTCGACCACGGTATCCTCCTGGGGAGGCTCTCCGAGCTGGGAATTGGTGGCTTGGCGCTTGCCTGGCTCCGTTCCTTCTTGGAGGACCGTCCCCAGAGAGTACAGCTTGGGGAGAGTGTTTCGGCCCCGTGGAGTCTCAATTGTGGGGTTCCACAGGGGTCGATCATCTCCCCAATGCTGTTTAACATCTATATGAGGCCGTTGGGTGGGGTCATCAGGGGGTGTGGAGCGTTGTGTCATCAGTATGCGGATGACACCCAGCTCTACATCTCCTTTTCACCAACGGCAGGTGATGCCGTCCTGTCCCTTCAGCGCTGCCTGGGGACCGTACTGCAATGGATGCAGAAAAATGGGCGGAGGCTGAACCCAGACAAGACGGAAGTTCTGAGGGTGGGGGCCCCCGTGGCTGGTGGCCTGGGTGACTCTATCTTGTTTGGGGGGGGTGACCCTGGCTGCGAAGAGTGGGGTCTGCAGCCTGGGCGTACATTTGGACCCGACGCTCACCATGGAAACGCAGGTGGCGTCGGTAGTCCGTACCGCCTTTTTCCACCTCTGGCGGATAGCCCGGCTGTGGCCCTACCTTGACACGGGGGCACTCACTACCTTGGTGCATGCGCTCGTAATCTCAAGATTAGACCACTGTAACGCGCTCTACGTGGGGCTCCCTTTGAGGCTGCTGCGGAAGCTTCAGGTGGTCCAGAATGCGGCGGCCAGACTCCTTACTGGAGTGAGAAAATACCAGCACATTTCTCCTACTCTGGCCATGCTACACTGGCTGCCTATCCGTTTCCGCATTGACTTCAAAGTCTTAATGCTTACTTATAAAGCCCTAAACGGTTTAGGACCTCGATACTTGGCGGAACGCCTGCTCCCACCAAGATCTACCCGGATCACCCGCGCGAGTCAGGAGGTGAGGTTGAGGAGCCTGACGCCGAGGGAGGCCCGAAGGGAAAAGACACGAAACCGGGCCTTCTCGGCAGTGGCTCCTCGCCTCTGGAATGGCCTCCCACCGGAGATCCGCAAGGCCCCCACGCTGGGTACATTTAAAAGCCAATTAAAAACATGGCTGTACATCCAGGCCTTCCCTCCTGTCAGCACTTGACTCTTTTTTCTTTCTTGCTATTCATTTTCATTTATAGTTTTTGCACTATTTTGTTATTGATTATGTTATAATGTTTTTATGTCATTTTAATGTATATATGTTTGTTGGAAGCCGCCCAGAGTGGTAGAATATACCAGATGGGCGGGATATAAATCAAATAAATAAATAAATAAATCGATGTTGAAGATTTCTGCCACTACACACCCAATGGGCAAAGCCTACTTTGCTGCCAATTGCCTCGGTGCCCGATGCCTATTAAGACATGCTTTCCCACCTACTTTGGAGCCAACTACCTCAGTGTCTGATGCGGCAACACAATCTACGTTGCTGCTGCCAACTTCCTCAGTACCCGATGGGGCAAGACATGGTACTTTGCTGCTGCCCACTACCGCAGTGCCCTATGGGGCAACACACTCTGCTTTCAGTCCCATGCCAACTCAGTAGGTAGGCAGAAGTTGGAACAAACTACCCAAACGAATTAGCTCAGCTCACCAGTGGCCCCGCGGATTAACCGCTGTAGTAGCAGCACGGCCAGGCTCTGCCCCACCCAAAGCCTGTCTGCACGTCACCCGAATGTGCCAAGAGGGCCATCTAACCCTCTTGGCTGGCACACCCAGAGCCGGTCCCGGCACCCCCGAACAAGCGAAGAGGGCTGTCCAGCTCTCTTGGCAGACCCAGACTGAGCAGTAAGAAAAATGAATAAATAGTTGCTCTTGTACAACTAAAGTGTACAAGAGCAAAGTGTTGGGTGACGCCCATAATGTGCCAAGACAGAGGGCTGTCCGGCCATGTTGGCACACCCAAAGCTGGGCTCTGCCCCATCCAAGCATGTCCAGGTGTCACCGCATTGCCCCATCGCACGGCTTCAGATTGCAGACCTAATCTAGTTTTTCAACCCATGCCAAGAGAGCCGGCCGGTCCAAGCCCCCCAAAACCTCTGAAGGCTATCTTTGTTGTCAACACACAGTTGGCAACACTTTGTTGGCAACACAGTCTACGTTGCTGCTGCCAACTTCCTCATGTGGCGAGCATGACTAGACACGGAATGCCGACGCTGTTAGTAGTACCTTCCCAATGAGGTGGAGCAATTCATCTGATCGTGTTATTGTTGCTGCTAATAAGTGTTGCTTGCCTCCTTTTGTTTTCAAAAACAAACAACACACCTCCATGGCCACCTTTTGCTAATCCCCAACCAGGCCTGTCCCTGTCCCACCCAAAGCCTGCCCAGGCATCCCTGTGCCAAGGGGGGCAGCCTGTCTAAGCCTTAGTCCTGATTATTGATCATCATTTCTAAGAACAATCATTCCACCTATGTATTTATATCAGTCAAAATACTGAGCATGTCACATAACTTGCATTCTTTCCCAAATACAATGCTAGGTAAGCCTGCAGTAATGAAATGTTATATTTATTGAATTGAGCAGAAACACTCACAAAAGATTGAACCTCATCATTCTCTTCATTTGCAGTATTCAGTGCCAATCTTATGTAGCAGAAATGGTAAGGAGAAAAAAAACATTTAAAGAGGAATAGCCCAAACATTAGAAAGAGAACTGATTCCATGCTCAGGGGCACCCTGACATTTACAGAATGTCATGACATTTTTTTTAAAAGGGGGGACTAGTTATAATAGAAGGGTGAAGAGAGAGTTTGTGTGCAGTGCATGTAAATCTCACTGTGCTCCATCTTTTTTTTCCCCTGTGGCCATTACAATCTGCTCATATTGAGACTCATTCAAAGCCTATGTTGATGCTCCTTTCCATTGAAAGCTGGAATGGGTGAGAATTTTTACCACATAATTTACAGCTGCCTTATGACCATTGAGACTGTTTGCCTAGCTATTGTCTACTCTGACTGACTAGTGGAAGCTCTGCAGCATCTCAAGCAGGATCTTAGGTAAGGTAGATAATGCAAATCATGTAGTTTAGCTTGAGGAATGTGAATCTTTTCTTGTCATATCCTCTAGCATTAGACCAAGACATTACAAAATTGTTCTGCTTGCCCTGAGAGAGGGCAACATCCTCATTACATAAGCTTTTTAAAAAGTATCAGATGGGTTACTTGAGTCTTTGGGGTCAAGAAGCCAAACTTTGTGTGCTTGCTCCATGTGTGCGTGCATGTGTACATTTGCATGCTTTGATTCAGAAGGGGGAAAAGGCTAGTTTTGCACAGAGACACATGCAGTCAGTTCAGGTGGGGTAGATGAATCAATAAAAAATGAGGAATTTATAAAATCCTTATCTGTCACTGAGCAACACTCTCATAAATCTGTGCTAACTAACACTAGGGTTCTCTGAGGCAAGGGATTGCATTAATCTAAATACAGAGGAAACCATGCAGTATAAAAAAGGTGGGGATGAATGCTGAAGGAGGTGACTAAATTGCCCAAAAGGAGATGGAAATTACATAAAAGGGAAATGCTGAGAAAATTTCTATTCAAGTACTGTTATTATTGCCCTATCTTAATGCTTCAATTATCATTCCTCGGCAGAAGATGATATTAATTTCCTGACAGCAAGGAACTAAAGAGAACCATATGCTTTCTTTAAGGTTTGTCAGCTTGTTTTCTATGCACTGCTGACACTTCATCTGAACGTCTGTTGCTTTTAAACAACTGTTTGCTGTTGCTCATGTTAAGCTGTAGTGCTTTCGGAACTGAGCTCTGCATTTAAAGCTGTATCAAAGTTACTTGGCATTATGAAGCAAAGCTGCCAAACAAGGGTTAACCTCAGTGGAATGCCTTTCACCAACTGAGGCTGGTGTGCCAGTTGTGGTCCCTCCTGGATTCAAACAGCTTAGTTATCATTGCTCTGGTGGTAAACTTCAGATTCGTCTACTGAGATGAAAACTGCACTTAATGTAAAACCAGCAATTAGGTTATTCCTTGTGGGGCTCAAGGATCAGGGTGCTCTTGGACTACAGAAGGCCCCCAGATTCAGTTGGGGGCCTGCTTTGGTGGCATGGATTTTGCCTCAGTTTCATCCAGACTGACCAGTCTCAGTTTAATTTGAATCCAGTTGGACCTCATCATTGATACAGCCAGTTCATGCTGGTTTTGTACTAATGCATATTGTCTGTAATATGGAGGATGCACATCTAGAGATGCAGAGTACCTAGTGTGGTTTAGTGGACAGAGTGGTGGACTAGGACACCAGACACTTTGGGTACAAATCCTTACTTGGCCTTGGAAACTCTTTGGGGTTGGGGTGGAGAATGGTCCATGTGAACAAAATTAGGGAAGGCAATTCTGGAGCAATAAAAATGGCACTTTTGATGGACAAATGACACACCATTCTCTGTAATTTTTGTTTATTTCCGAAGAAGAAGAAGAAGAAGAAGACATTTGGATGGGATTTCCAGATCCAAACTGATAGACACTTTGAATGTAACACACCAAACATAGTAGTAACAGAACGAAAAAATGTCTGGAATCATTGACATTGCAATTCCAGGGGTGCCAGAGTTGAAAATAAAAAACTAACAAAGTACAGAGACCTAGCAATCAAAACATCTCACTTGTGGATGGAACACACTTCAGTGGTCCTTGTAGCCATTGGGGTTTTCGGAACAATATCAAGAAATTACACAGTACTATAAGCAGTTGCTGATCTCAGAAATAACACAATCGAATAGCTACAAAAAAATCAGTATTAGAAACAGCATACATACTGCACTGATATCTAACAGATACTTAGGTTTTTTTGTTCAAACATATATCTGTTATATAATACGAGTCAATGTTTGAATAATTTTGATTGACTGTGCCTGGTATTTTTGAATAATAAAATAAGTAACTGCTGGATACCTCAGTGGCTCAGGTCTCTGGCTGTGGAGCCAGTGCTTGAGAGTTCAATTCCCCACTGTGCCTCCTTGACAGGAGTTGGACTCGATGATCCATAGGGTCCCTTCCAGCTCTGTGGTTCAAAGGTTATTATTATTATTAAGTTTCTTGATTTGAGGCTTTGGAATGTACCCTGATTTAGTCTGAAATTATGTATGTCCCACCCAATTCATTTTTTTATCCCAGATCTCAATCAGTTTGCAGATTTGCAAGGTTGATGTATTGACTTACATTGGAAAAACAAAATGACTGGAACTTTAAAAAACAATTACAACTGTTGGGCAGATATATATAAAATTTGGAGATAGGATAAAGAAGAGAGCAAACCTTCCAAATTTTAGACAGCTACCTCTAGGGGTTGATTAGCATTCTGTGTATGATAGAAGTTTTCTTTTTCGAATAAAAAAATAAAATAAAATAAAACAGTAGGGCAAAGTGATTTGCTTCATATCTAATTTGAATTGTGGCCCACTTCCAAATGAATTGTAAATTTACTTTGTTTCACCCTCAACCTGAAATAAGCCTTTCTGCTTTACAGTCTGACTCTGTTCCAGATTCAAGATTCATCCAAATCCAGTGGGCTGCTTCAGTTATTTTGTTACTTTATTGAAATGCCTTAGAAAATACTTAGTGAGAGTAGTATATGATCTTTTACGATGACTGAACACTTACCTTTTAAAATGTTTAGTGCGTATCAGTAATACTGAAGCTGCTAATAATATTAATATCTTTATATTTTCTTTGACTTGCAATTAATGAACCAAAGGGGGGAAAATCTTCTTCCTAAGGCTTTTTAAAGGTATTTGAGATGTTATTCCATTACACTTCCAACAGGACCGTCACTATTCAGACCCTATCCCAAAATGAATTATTCAGGGGCTTGCAGTATTATTTCAGGTCGGATCTCATCAGAAAAGGATTAACATTTCCTGTCTCCCCCTAATCCACCTGTATTCATAATTTCCTGGATGAACTGGATGGGGATGGGGATTGTTTGGCAATTATGCAATATCTTATGATAATAAATAGATAAAAAAATAAAGGCCTGTTTTACATGAAGCATCTTTGTTTCGGTGGAAATTTTAATGGAAAAAGTAGTGGTCAAGTACATTAAGAACTTCTGGATAGCTCAGTGGTTTAGATTTCTGACTGTGGAGCCAAAGGTCTAAAATGATGGTGATTGCTGTCCTAATCATTTGAGTAATTAATGCTTATCATCACTAGAATCCTTTTGACATTTCTAGGAGTATTGTTTCTAGAACTGTAGATATATATAAAAAAAGAAAGAGAAGGACAGCTATGAACGATCTGTACCAGGTTTTCACTAGCAAAGAAAGTTCTGTTGACAAGATCTTTGTTCTTTATTGATTATTCAGAATGGGGCAGCTGCTTCTTAACAACTTATTCCTACACTGTATTAGGCAATTTGACTTGCTCCAGAAAACTACTTAATTAAACACATGCTTCATTTTAATCACATTAAGTTCATGCCAGGAGTCAAGGGCCTAGCGGTATACTTGAGTTTAAATAATTACTGGCTCTAGCTAGGTGGAGATTTAGTCACAAATATATAACTCAGTTAAAATGGTCTGGGTTTGCCTAGGTAGAAAAAAATGAAGGAAAGACTCTATGAAGGTTAGAGCTGAAGAGGATACAAGAAAATTGCAACAAGCCACATTGTCCTGACGGTATTGCTTTTTTTAAAAAGGACCATTGAAGATCTAGAGATATCAAAGCTTTAACATTTATTCTCTGACCCAGTACCCAGCTTGAACTGAATCCAGAGATTCTGCTTTTGTTATGTTGTTTGATAGGTTCCAGTCTTTCTAAGTACCTGAATCTGGAATATAAATCAAATGGAGAATACAATTTATTGCATAATATCGACTGCATTGAGAGACTTGGGCCTTTCAGGTATATTATTGCTGCAGGAGAGTACAACAGTGATTTTGTGCTGGCAGAGAAGATCAACATTCTATAAGGCAATTCTAAAAATAGGAGCAGCCCAAACAGAAAAAAAGTAAAAAAGCCTGTTGCTTATATATCACCTGATAGTGCTTAACGCACTCTCTAGGCAGTTTACAAGTCAATTATGCAAGGCTACACATTGCCCCTCCAGCGAACTGAGTACTTATTTTACTGACCTTGGAAGGTTGGAAGGCTGAGTGAACCTTGAGCCAGCTACCTGGGATTGAGCCCTGGGTCGTGCGCGCAGTTTTGGCTGCAGTACAGCAGTTTAACCACTGTGCTCAGTATAACTTTTAAACTGGACTTCAGATCAACACCAAGTTTGGCACACTTGTAGCAGACAGTCTTATCATGCTATGAGACAAATATGGGGAAGTTTGGACAAAGGGTTTTTGAAAGTAAAACTATTTTTCCCCTCAGCTAAGAAATAGGTGTCCCCAAATGTCCCTAGCTTTAAAACAGCTCATATAAATGGAGAAGACTAATCTTGCTTATATAGAAAAACAGAATTGTTTTTCCCACCCACCCCTTTTCATTCGGAAAGAATCCAGGCTCCAGGAGCTGAAATACTGATAATCAAAAAAGCCCTTTGAAATGAGAAAAACAGTGATTTCTTATCACACTGAGCATGCAAGGAAAAGCAAGAGATTTGCAAAGTTTGAGCTTTGTGGGCCAGGAAGTCTGTAGGGGAGTGAAAGTCACAAAAACAGAATCAAAAGATAAGTTTTATTTAAAGATAAACCACCACCACCCAAAACAGGCTTGTTTTTTTTTTTTTTTAAAGTAATGGAATGGCAGTCCTTCAGAAATGGGGACATTTTGCCATTTATTTCTAGGGAATTAGCATACAGCTTTGCCTTGTATCTACAATGTAAGGTACATTCAAAGTATTTCTGCACTACAAAGCACAGAGCGTTTGTGGTTGTGCCAACCCTCAGTGTTTTCAGTAAACATTCTCTCAGATTTCTGAGACCAGGCACCTGACACAAGTCTTCAGAAGCGAAATCAGCTCCAGATCCGGGGCAATTTGAACTTTTCACTCTCTCAGCCAGGATCAAATTAACTGACTTTTAACTAACATTTTAACTCTTTTCCAGCAGTGAGCACAACAGGGTATCCTGTCAACCATCTTGACTTCTGACATTGGTGCTCTGCTTACTGGCTATTTTTTGCTATGTAAAGTTTGGTATCCTTTTTCCTGATGGCAACATGGGCTCCATATTGTGCAGCATTCCTGACATTCTGAATTGGGGATAGAGAAGCATAAACTCATAAACGGGAGGGTTTTTTTTTTTGAAGATTGGAATAACTTACTGTTTCCTTTAGACTCACCCCATTTGACCAATATAGGCTACAAATCAGATCATCCAGAGAACCAAGTGCTCCGCACGCTTGTCCCATATACAGAGCACAGGAGAACATTACTTTAAACATTATTTTGCATATTTTGTATACCGAGTCTTGTGGTGCAGTGGTTAAACTACAGTACTGCAGTTAAGACTCTGCTCATGACCTGAGTTCGATCCTGAGCTCAGGTAGTTGGCTTTAGGTTGACTCAGCCTTCCATCCTTTGAAGGCTGGTAAATTGATGACCGAGCTTGCTGAGGAGACAACATGTAGCCTGAATAATTAAAAATTGTAAATGCTCCAGAGAGGGATTTAAGCACTATGAGGCAGTATATAAGCAGCAAACTTTGTTTTGTTGTTGTTTAAATTTGGGAAAATATTTGTTGTTTTATTGGAATGCTTTATCCTTTTTTGACTTATAAAACTGTTTTATTTCTTTTAGTTTCAAGGACACATCTTCCTCTTCTTCTTCTTCTTCTTCTAAACCATATGAGATGAAATAATTTCTATATTGAATTATTCAAGGTGATAGATTCTGCTTTGTACATTTTTATTACAGTTTTTGTAATGGACATTTTGTATGGAGATTGCCACATCCAATGGCTAATACAACAAAGTTGATGAACATGAAACCTAGGGGTGCTTTACCAAGGACACCTAAGACTTCTCTTGATAGATTTCAATACACCTTAAAGACTTAAAAAATTTATTTGGCATAAATTCCTATGAATTATAGACTTATAGTGACAAGAATGTACATATGCAGAAATGAATAAAATAAATGGAGTTCTAAAAGTTCCAGAAGTCTTGACTTTATGGAAGCCTTGACAGAAGAGGGACTTCCTGGTGCCCTTACCCTGGGTATGGGCAGTCGTGCTCTCAATAAGATATTAACATCACTATTTTAAGCTATAGAAACTGAGTCTACCAAAATTTAAAGAAGAATAAGTCAGCAAATATAGAAAAGAAAGAAAACAATCACTCACAGACTGAGAACATTCAATCTATATTCCAGTTCTTAAGAAAGGAGATAACAAAGAGTGCAGTAACTATAAGACCAGGGCATTAATTTTCCATGCAGGCAAAGAGATGATCAAGATGTTGCAACAAAGGCTGAAACCCTGTTGGTTTAAGCCTGCAGAAGAAGAGTGATGGTATCACCCACATTATTATTATTATTGTAATTAAAAATTACTGCAGCTTTTCTGACTCCTGTGTAATCCCTTTCATTGTGTGGAAGCCATGGAAGCCACAGGAAAGAAGAGGAAAGTCTTTGATAACAAAAAAAATCACCATTGCTTAATGACATTACCAGATTTTCAATAATTTAAGACTTCATCCTTTTGTCCCATTGCTCTCATTGCTTCTGTGCAGTGAAAGAGATTTCAGAGGAGTCAGACAACAAGTTGCCAAAAGTAATATAAGACTCAAATAGTCCTTTTCAGTGCTAGAACTATATTCATTCTGCCTGTGCAGATAATGAAAGAATTATGTTGAGAGTGTCAGTGAACATGCTTGCTTAGAGTGACCAGACCCATGCTTCCTGGCTCTACAGATACAAGTCTTGAGTATGCGAAGGTCAACAAGAATGTGGAATTCTGAGTCTACCCATGAAGCTTTCTATTTGTTCTTATGTTCCTATGGTGGAGGAAGCTTAGAACACATCTTAGAGGAACAACTGAGCAAAGCTAAAGAAATGCAGCATATAGGCTGCAATGTGATTATTCAGCATTCATCAAAAAGCATGCTTAGTCTGAAAGACCTGATGTGTCTGCCAGATTTTAGGCAACATTGCAAACACATCTCTTTCTTAAGAAGAGCTTCCAGCATATATACATTTCCCCTCCCTTCCTTAACCCTTCTTTTACTGGGGCTGTCAGTATCGCATAGTATCACAAGGAAAGAAATTGCATCAGGCAGGCCACTTTCAGAAAACATAGATGTCACCATTCTCGTAGAGCTAAGATGGCACTTGATGGACAATGGTTTCTCTTGGTCTGCCTGATCTATGTGCCCTGTAAACACCTTGTAATTGTGCAGTGACCAAAAACTGCTGCTGGATCAGCGAGCAGTTAAGGTTCTATTAGTCTTGTCTGTTTCTATTTTATTAGCCTTATTGTTTGACAATTTGTGTTTGCTGCCCACAACCATGTAGGAAAACCAGGAACAATGTAATGAGAGGTAACTAGAATTCAATGTGGTTAAGAAAACACAAACTTTTCTGTTTGATATTAGATAAGAATACTATATTTTGGCACCCCTATCAGATAACTGTAATGGCTATATAGCTAGAAATAATGTTTTCTACTACAGTGGTGCCTCGACTTACGAATGTCCCGACATATGACCATTTCGAGTTACAACAAGAAAAAGGCAGGGGAAAAAGGCGGGGAATTCAAATTGGTAACTGTTGGTGGCGAAGAGGCTGCTTCTTTGTAGCTCTTTCGCCCCAGCAGTTAGAGAGTGTGCGATTAGAGGAGGCTTCGGACTGCCTAGTAAGGTAAGGTGCTGCTTTCTACTTTTTAAAACCTGTTCTGGGTGGGTTTTGCAGCGTGGTTTTGGGCTGGGTGGTGGGATTATGTTTCTGTGCTGTGATGGGTCTTGCAGGGTTTGTTTGTTTTTTGGTTGTTGTTTTTTTCCCCCATTTCCGATGGGTCTTGCGGGGTTTGTTTGCTTTTTGGGGTTTTTTCCCCCCATTTCCGATGGGTCTTGCGGGGTTTGTTTGCTTTTGGGGGTTTTTCCCCCCATTTCCGATGGGTCTTGTGGGGTTTGTTTGCTTTTACTTTGCTTTTTTTGCATTTCCGAAAGGTCTTGCATGGTTTGTTTGCTTTCTGCTTTGCTTTTTTGCATTTCCGATGGGTCTTGCATGATTTGTTTGCTTTCTGCTTTGCTTTTTTTGCATTTCCGATGGGTCTTGCATGGTTTGTTTGCTTTTCTTCCCCCCCCCCCCCCCCCTTCGTCCGGAACGGATTAATCGCGTTTCCGATGGGTGGTTTTGTTTTTTGTTTTTTTGGTGATTTTTTTCTTCTGCTGGAATGGATTAATTGCATTTCAATGCATTCCTATAGGAAATGGTTCTTCGACTTACAACCATTTCGAGTTAAGACCGGAGTTCCGGAACCAATTAAGTTCATAAGTCGAGGCACCACTGTACTAGAGTGGCATAGCTTTCAAAAAGGCACAAATATCAAAGGAGACTGTTGCAAAAGTGCACAAGAAGAGCCAGTAAGAATGCCAAGTCCGGATGCCATAATCCACAATGCATGTGCAAAAATAATGCAGACATGATGCACAGATTTTAAATAGCAGCATTGATGAAATGTTTATTTGCTGCTACTTGTTTTATTCTCATGGCTTAAATCCTATATTTTAAGAAGCTCAAATTGCAGAAATGATTTTTCTTCCCATTCTAACCTCACTACTATTCTGTGAGAAGGTGAGACGGAGACACTGGTGCATGATCACAGAGTGAAAATCACAGGTGAGTGTGAATTTGACTCATGGATATGCATGGACCCCTGAGGACCACTGTGTTCATGGGGCATTACATTCCAGAATTGTGAAGAGAATACTGGCCAAGGGGAGAAAGACTTTGCTAGCAGACATACATTCAAGGGGACATTTTACATCTTATGCTGCAAGGTCAATAATAAAGAACTTTTAAAATAGACATTATTCCTAGAATTTAGAAAAGGGCTGTTTGTTTGTTTTTTAAATGAACCTCCTCAGGAACCCTAAAGGGGCCCACATTACAGGAGGAGGTCCACAGTGAGCATTTATCCACATTTCTCTTCAACCTTGAACCTTTTTAGGCCCTGTCATGGTTGCTTTTTGGACCTTGGAACATGTGGTCAATTTGCTAGCCTTTGAAAAAGCTGAAAATCAAATAGGAAAATTTTGATGTACCTAGTAGCCCCCCAATATTATAAAGTAAATTTTACAAAAGAATAAACTCTGGTTGGTATCAGTACCATAGAAAATGCCTGAATACGAATATGGCATAGGAAGGCACAAACTGAAGATTATACTGCTGCTTTCCCTTCAGCAACTTCTAAACTTTGTATTCACTAGATCATATATGATCTATAAATGTACAATATTGATGCTGCAGTAGAGAGACAGAGGAATTCATGATTAATGTCACAATAACGTGCCATGGTTCTGTTGGGACTTATACATACTCTTATATGCAAAGAATTATTATTGGCAGTGCTTGCATTTTTATGTGCATACATATAACTTTGTGAGGATATCGCAATACACTGATGGAGGACACATACTCATCTCTTAAAGAAGGAATTCAAAACAAAACTCCAGCAACAGAAAGGAAAATAATAAACCTGGAATATCAACCTTCCAATTGCAATAAGACAAAATGTTCCAGTTGAGAAACAAGATAATGATTTTGCACCACATAAATGGTAGAAATTTCTGTGGTCATCAGACACCAGGAACAAGTAAATAACATAATATCTGTGAGTTCAAATCTTTGTGTGGTATTTCCAAAGTATATGCATGCTGTAACAATCAAAGAGTCCTTCTATCAAATGGATAGTTTTCAAGAAAGCATAGTGTAAAGAAGTAAAAGGTATTTCAGTACCTTGTTGTTGTTGTTGTGTAGTCGCTAAGTCGTGTCCGACATTTTTTGTGACCCCATGGACCAGAGCACGCCAGGCCCTCCTGTCTTCCACTGCCTCCCGGAGTTGGGTCAAATTCATGTTGGTAGCTTCAGTGACACTGTCCAACCATCTCGTCCTCTGTCGTCCCCTTCTCCTCTTGCCTTCACACTTTCCCAACATCAGGGGCTTTTCCAGGGAGTCTTCTCTTCTCATGAGATGGCCAAAGTATTGGAGCCTCAGCTTCAGGATCTGTCCTTCCAGTGAGCACTCAGGGTTGATTTCCTTCAGAACGGATAGGTTTGTTTTCTTTGCAGTCCAGGGGACTCTCAAGAGTCTCCTCCAGCACCACAATTCAAAAGCATCAATTCTTCGGCGGTCAGCCTTCTTTATGGTCCAGCTCTCACTTCCATACATCGCTACTGGAAAAACCAAAGCTTTGACTATGCGGACCTTTGTTGGCAATGATTTTAGTTTTTTTAATGTTGAGCTTCAGACCATTTTTTGCACTCTCCTCTTTCACCCTCATTAAGAGGTTATTTAATTCCTCCTCACTTTCTGCCATCAGAGTGGTATCATCTGCATATCTGAGGTTGTTGATATTTCTTCCGGCAATCTTAATTCCGGCTTGGGATTCATCCAGTCCAGCCTTTCGCATGATGTATTCTGCATATAAGTTAAATAAGCAGGGAGACAATATACAGCCTTGTCGTACTCCTTTCCCAATTTTGAACCAATCAGTTGTTCCATATCCAGTTCTAACTGTTGCTTCCTGTCCCACATACAGATTTCTCAGGAGATAGATAAGGTGGTCAGGCACTCCCATTTCTTTAAGAACTTGCCATAGTTGTGCTCCACACAGTCAAAGGCTTTTGCATAGTCAATGAAGCAGAAGTAGATGTTTTTTCTGGAACTCTCTGGCTTTCTCCATAATCCAGCGCATGTTAGCAATTTGGTCTCTAGTTCCTCTGTGTCACATTCCCGGGGGTTTCAACAGCAGAGTCCGATAAGCCAGTCCAAGTTCAGAGCCGATACCAAAATACCAAAGCCAAATCACAAACCGTAATCCAAGGTCAGGGTCCAAAGCCAAATCACACAGTCCAGGGTCAGAGTCCAAAGCCAAAGGTCCAAGGAACAAGGTTCAAGGTAGTCAGGAGCGTGGATGCAAGCCAGAGATTTGACTTGTTGCTTCCACGGATTTCTAGCCGACTAAGAGCTGTTTATATAGTAAAACAGCCCCTTGAGCTGCTGGAAGCTTTTCCATCCTGTCAGTACTCAGGGCTAGTTGATCGGATGTTTCTGTGGGCAGCCTTTGAGCGATCTTCTGACCTTTTTGTCATAAGTCTTCCCCGAAGCCTGGCCCTCAGCCTGTCTACTGGGGGAGGAGAATCTGGGGGCGATTCAGGTGTTTGTGTTTCTAATTGCTCAGCATTCTCCTCAGCCACAGTTAACCCTTCCGGTTCCAGGTCTTCAGCTGCACTCATGACACTATCCCCCTCCCCAGGGCTCCCCCCGTCAGAGGGGCCGGGTCGATCAGGATAGGTAGCATGGAACTGCCGCACCAAATCGGGGGTGTGTAGATTGCTGGCGGGTTCCCATGATCGATCCTCAGGACCATAACCTTCCCAATCTACGAAATACTGGAGACCTCCTCGGTGAATTCGGGAGTCCAGGATTTGACGGACCTCGTATTCTTCCTCGCCATCAACCAGAATGGGCGGAGGTGGAGCCAGGGGTAAAGGTCGGGCAGGGTCCGGCGCTGCAACAGGAACAAGGAGAGATCGATGGAAAACCGGGTGGATACGGAGAGTATCTGGAAGTTGTAGCCGGAAAGCGACAGGGTTGATTTGGTCCAGGATTACATAGGGTCCTATAAACCGAGGGTCTAACTTACGGGACCGGCCAGGTCGGCGGAGATAACGGGTGGAAAGCCAGACCTGGTCCCCTGGTTTCAGAGGTGGCCCTTCTTGCCATTTTCTGTCGGCCGCTGTCTTATAAGCCTCCTTAGCCTGCTGAAGCTGCTCTCGGAGTAAGTCTTGGAGAGCCTGCAACTCGCGTATATGGGCATCAGCAGCAGGAACCACGGTTGATGGCAGGGCAGCCGGGAAAAAGCGAGGATGGTACCCATAGTTGGCTTCAAATGGGGTCTGTTCTGTAGATGTGTGTACGGCGTTATTGTAAGCGAATTCAGCCAGGGGTAACAGGGTAGCCCAATTATCTTGTTGATAACAGGTGTAGCAACGGAGATATTGCTCCAGGGTGGCATTGGTACGCTCGGTCTGTCCATCTGTTTGGGGATGATATGCTGACGACAAGTGCACCTGGGTACCCAAACTGGTGTGTAAGGCTTGCCAGAACCGGGAAGTGAATTGGGAACCACGATCGGAAATTAGGTGTGTCGGGAGCCCGTGTGGACGGAAAACATGATGAAGGTAGAGTTGGGCGGTTTCAGGAGCTGTGGGAGGTTTGGAACATGGGACAAAATGAGCCATCTTAGTAAATAGGTCCACTATTACTAAGACACAGGTATACCCTTGTGATCGTGGGAGATCCGTGATAAAGTCCAAAGATACTGTGTCCCAAGGGCCGGCCGGTACAGGTAATGGTTGCAACAGACCTGGAGGTTTGGCTGGTACGTCCTTGGCTCGACGACAAACCTCACAGGAACTAACATAACGGGCGACATCAGCTCGAACCCGGGGCCACCAAAACTCCCGTGTGAGCAAGTGCAGAGTTTTGTACCGACCAAAGTGTCCTGCAGGAGGGGAATCATGGGTCAGATAGAGGACATTGGTTCGGAGGGGCCCTGGAGGAACATACAAGCGTCCCCGGTGTAATAGGAGACCCTGGTGGTTAGTAAAGTCGCTGGCAGAGCCCTCTTGGAGTTCCTGTAGACGTTGCTTGGCCCAGGGATCTTGAGCTTGGCTGGCTCGAATCTCTTCAGCCAGGGATGAGCGAGTGGTTATGGCTGCAAAGACTGAAGGGGATAGAATAGGTGTGATTGGCGGTTCTTCAGAGGTTGGAACGGCGTATTCCGGTTTGCGGGACAAGGCATCAGCTTTCCGATTCTGAGTATGCGGGACATAGGTGATACGGAAGTCGAACCGAGAGAAAAAGAGACTCCATCGGATTTGGCGTTGGTTAAGGCATCGGGCCGTTTGTAAGTGTTCCAGGTTTCGATGGTCCGTCAAGACTTGGACTGGGTGACGGGCCCCTTCGAGGTAATGCCTCCAAACCTCGAAAGCAGTTTTGATGGCCAAAAGTTCCCGCTCCCAGATGGTGTAATTGCGTTCTGAGGGTGTGAACTGCCGGGAGTAGAACGCGCAGGGCTGCAGTGGCTGTGAGGGGTCCTCCCGCTGGGACATATTGCACCCAGGGCGACACTGGAGGCATCTGTTTCTACGGTAAACGGTAGTCGGGGATCCGGATAGCGTAGAATGGGCTTAGTGGTAAAGCGGGTTTTTAGGGTTATGAAGGCATGGTCTGCCTCCGGAGTCCAAAGAAATGGCTCTTTGGGCCGGAGGAGGCGGGTCAGTGGAGTGGTTACGTCCGCGTAAGATGGTATGAACTGACGGTAATAATTCGCAAAACCGAGAAACCGTTGTACGTCCTTATGGTTCCGGGGTTTCTGCCAGGTCAGAACCGACTCTATCTTCCATCTGGATCCTTTGGGGAGATACAATGTGACCCAAGAACTCGACTTCTCGCAGGTTGAATTCACATTTCTCCAGCTTGGCGTAGAGTCGGTGTTCTCATAACCGTTGTAAAACCTGGCGAACATGTTCCGTGTGCCGAACGGGGTCTCGGGAATAAATCAGAATGTCATCCAGGTAGATGATTACAAAGTGATCAAGCAAGTCCCGAAAGATGACATTCATGAACCGCTGGAACACCTCTGGAGCGTTAGTTAACCCGAAAGGCATGACCAGGTATTCATGCTGGCCATAACGAGTCCCGAAGGCCGTCTTCCACTCGTCGCCAGCACGAATTCGCACCAAATTATAGGCGCCACGGAGAGCCAACTTGGTGTACATTCGTGCCCCCTTAAGGCGATCCAAAAGTTCACCGATCAATGGTAGAGGGTAGCGGTCTCTAATGGTTATCTTATTCAAGGCTCTGTAATCATTGCAAGGGCGGAGCTCCCCACCCTTCTTTTTAACAAAGATGACAGGTGCAGACAGGGGCGACGTGGATGGCCGGATGAATCCCCGTTTCAGATTTTTATCAAGAAAGGCCCTCAAGGCCGCGAGTTCGGGTTCCGACATGGGGTAAATCCGCGCCACAGGAAGGGGTGCCCCAGGCACCAAATTGATAGCACAATCAAAGGGTCGGTGCGGAGGTAGTTGGTCAGCCCCCTTCTCCTCGAAGACATCAGCAAAGTCCTCATAATCCAAGGGTATCACGGAGCTGTCTGTTGACCCTGCTGCAGCCAAGGTAGCCAGTGGACCCAGATGCGGACACGGGCCCCTGAAACGTAACTCTCCTTGTGTCCAGTCCATTAGGGGGTTGTGTGTTCGGAGCCAGGAAAGTCCCAGAATAAGTGGAAAATGGGGCATGCGTGCAACGTTGAACTGTAGTTGCTCCTGATGGCGTTGAACCTGGAGAATGACCGGTTGGGTTTCCTGGGTCACAGGACCGGAGCGGAGGAGACGCCCGTCTATGGATTCAACTAGGGTCGGGGTCTCTTTATCCTGTACAGGGATCTGGTGCTGTTTCACAAAAGCCGTGTCGATGAAACAGCGATCAGCTCCAGAGTCGACCATGGCATGAACAAACAAGCAACGTCCATCCGGCAGGCAGAGTTTTACTGGTACAAGGAATGGACCCGGGATGTTAAGGTATGGTTCAGGAGACCCAGCTAAGTGCCCCACGTTTGAGGGTCCATTCAGACATGGGGCAAATCTTTTACTGACGGTGGAGCCGAGGTTACGCTGCTTAACCAAACAGCCAGAAGCGAAGTGTCCTGCTCCCCCACAGTACAGGCAGAGATTCTGGGAGCGTCGTCGTGTTTTTTCCTCAGGACTGAGGCGTGGCCGAGCCGCTCCCAACTGCATAGGTTCAGAATCCTCTGGTCTCGTATTGGGGGTTGTCAGGGGTGGCTGTAAGAGACGGGAACCGCCCTGTGCTAGGCGTCGGCTCTCCAGGCGGCCATCAATGCGTAAGCATAGAGTGATTAGTTCTTGCAGCGTATTGGGTTGATCTACACGTGCCAGCTCATCCAGGATCCCATCAGCCAACCCTTCCATATATTGGTCCATAAGAGCTGCTTCATTCCAGAGCAAATCTTGAGCCAAGAGTCTGAACTCAGTGGAATACTGGGAGACTGAAGCCTTACCCTGTTTCAGGGCCCGAATCTTTCTATTTGCAGTAGCAGCTTGCAAGGGGTTAGCAAAAGCGGCTGAGATATGTTCCAGAAAACCCTGGTAATTGGTTAACAGGGGTGAAGAAGCAAGGAGTAGAGGAGTAGCCCATTTAGCTGCCTGTCCCTTGAGTAGACTGATTATAAAGCATACCTTGGTTTTGTCTGTGGGAAAGTCTCTGGCATGCAGCTCAATATACAGCTTACACTGTGCCAGGAATGCTGGAAACTCCTCCACTTTTCCTTCAAACTTTTCGGGAGGAAGCACAGGACACTTGACCTGAGAAGCAGCGTTGGCTTGGGATTGCAGCTGTTGCTGCTGAAGCTGTACCACTGTTTGGGTGAGAAATTGCATTTGAGCCAGCACAGCATTCAGCGTACCTGAGCCTTCACTTGCTTCTTTCTCCATTTTGTGGGGGAAGTGTGGGGGTGGAAGCAATCTGTCACGTTCCCGGGGGTTTCAACAGCAGAGTCCGATAAGCCAGTCCAAGTTCAGAGCCGATACCAAAATACCAAAGCCAAATCACAAACCGTAATCCAAGGTCAGGGTCCAAAGCCAAATCACACAGTCCAGGGTCAGAGTCCAAAGCCAAAGGTCCAAGGAACAAGGTTCAAGGTAGTCAGGAGCGTGGATGCAAGCCAGAGATTTGACTTGTTGCTTCCACGGATTTCTAGCCGACTAAGAGCTGTTTATATAGTAAAACAGCCCCTTGAGCTGCTGGAAGCTTTTCCATCCTGTCAGTACTCAGGGCTAGTTGATCGGATGTTTCTGTGGGCAGCCTTTGAGCGATCTTCTGACCTTTTTGTCATAAGTCTTCCCCGAAGCCTGGCCCTCAGCCTGTCTACTGGGGGAGGAGAATCTGGGGGTGATTCAGGTGTTTGTGTTTCTAATTGCTCAGCATTCTCCTCAGCCACAGTTAACCCTTCCGGTTCCAGGTCTTCAGCTGCACTCATGACACTCTGCCCCTTCGAAATCCAGCTTGTACTTCTGGGAGTTCTCGGTCCACATACTGCTGAAGCCTACCTTGGAGGATTTTGAGCATAACCTTGCTAGCGTGTGAAATGAGTGCAATTGTATGGTAGTTGGAGCATTCTTTGGCACTGCCCTTCTTTGGGATTGGGATGTAGACTGATCTTTTCCAATCCTCTGGCCACTACTGAGTTTTCCAAACTTGCTGGCATATTGAGTGTAGCACCTTAACAGCGTCATCTTTTAAGATTTTAAATAGTTCAACTGGAATGCCATCACCTCCACTGGCCTTGTTGTTAGCCATGCTTTCTAAGGCCCACTTGACTTCACTCTCCAGGATGTCTGGCTCAAGGTCAGCAACCGCACTATCTATGTTGTCCGGGACATCCATATCTTTCTGGTATAATTCCTCTGTGTATTCTTGCCACCTCTTCTTGATGTCTTCTGCTTCTGTGAGGTCCCTACCATTTTTGTCCTTTATCATGTCCATCTTTGCACAAAATGTTCCTTTAATATCTCCAATTTTCTTGAACAGATCTCTGGTTTTTCCCTTTCTATTCTTTTCCTCTATATCTTTGCACTGTTCATTTAACAAGGCCCTCTTGTCTCTCCTTGCTATTCTTTGGAAGTCTGCATTCCATTTTCTGTAACTTTCCCTATCTCCCTTGCATTTTGTTTCCCTTCTCTTCTCTGCTATATGTAAGGCCTTGTTGGACAGCCACTTTGCTTTCTTGCATTTCCCTTTCTTTGGGATAGTTTTTGTTGCTGCCTCCTGTAAAATGTTACGAGCCTCCATCCATAGTTCTTCAGGCACTTTCAGTACCTACAGCTTGCTTATTGTTCCCTGCTTATTGTTGTGTTACTCTTTATCTCCTAAAAGCCCATAAAACACATTAATGACTTTATCTCCTAATATAGTGGCACTGATCATAGAACATAAAATTGCCCACTTATATCTTTCTCTTTTCACATAACTGCTTTTGCAGTGTAATATTATTTATGAGTCTATCGACAACTTTAAACAGAATATTCTTGTCCTTTCTCTCGAGCTAAAAAATGTTTGATTTAATGATTGTACACCTCTCCTTTTCAGGAAGTACATGGAAGAATATAATTGCTGAGATGATGCCGTTGTTGATATGTAATTCATGCCCACTTACCCATATTGTATCACAATATCAGAACAGTCCAGCTCACACGAAAGGCCTAGCCAGTACAGCCTTCAGTACAATAGTGGTTGTACAGACTTGTTATGCTTACATGCCTCCTTTCCTCTGATGAGGTCAAGGGACACACATGGATCTCTCCACACCCACTTCAGCCTCTCGACAATAAGGGCTCAATTCCACTTACAAAAAAAAAAAGCCCACTGTTGTACTGGATTCTTCTTTTTAAAAAGTGGTTTAAATTTTAGTGTACCCACAAGGTGCGTGCATGTGCAGAGCACTGTCCCAGGGGACCAAGTTTTTCTGCTCCCCTGCCATGGGCCTGTTTATTTGGGGGCAGATGTAGATTCTGTGTATGTGAACGCCCCATCTGGTGTGTGTGTTTTTTAAAATCCTGGTACCATTTAGAAGGAATTAAAATAAATAAATAGATAAAAGCATTGGATGGACTATTTCTTTATTTTCTCTCTCTCTCTGCCTGCCTGCCTGCCTCTTTGCCAGGAGGAGAGGGGAAGGAGGTGCATGGGAGGGTGATGCCCTTGGGCTGAGAAAGTTTTATATTTAAGCTGCAGAGAAGGAAACTTGGAGAGGGAAAATGACTGCCTGCAGCTGAGTTGCTGGCTGATAGAGGGAGAGTGGAGGGAAGAGAGGTCGAGTCCTTCAGCTCAGGCAACTCCCTTAAGAGGGGTGGGGTGTATTAGGAAACATTTATCTGCTCTCCAATCTTTCCTTGGCTGCAGCTGCTGCCCTTCACTGTTGCTCTTGCCCCAACCTCTGCCTCTTGCTCACTCACCTGCCATACTCGCCCAGTCAGCCCTTTGCTCACTCACCGTGGGATGGCCTCCTTCTGTTGAAGTTGTGAGGAACCTCATCAGTCTCTTCTTTGCCTCTACCAATCCTAAACTACAGGGCAGTGAAAAGGAAGTTGAGGATGTGAGCAATGATGCAGATATGAGATGTGAGATATCTGGCCAAGCGCCTCCTTCCAGTTAGGTCTGCCTGTCCAATAAGATCATCACAGCCTGAGAGTTTTGACCCAGGGAGAGGCCCGGAAAACAACCACCAGAAATTGGGCCTTCTCAGCGACTGCCCCACAATTGTGGAGTACCCTCCTGCCTGAAGTTTGTCTGGCTCCCTCACTAGGCACCTTTAAAAAGTTATTAAAGATCTGGATGTTTATACAGGCTTTCCTGGAGTAAACAACTACCGATGCAACAGTATCTCCGATAATGCACTAATTTATATGCCGCCATATTTTATGCTATTAATTACTTTAATTGTATGTATTGTGTTTTTTCACTTTGTCCTTCACTTTATTTATGATATTTTAATTTGCACTTTAACTCTGATGTTGTATTATTTTGTTATTTGATGCTTTTGTTATTGTTGTAAACCGCCCAGAATGGCCCTGGCTGCCAGATGGGTGTTTATTAAACAAACAAACAAACAAACAAACAAACAAACAAACAAACAAATAAATAAAATAAGATGCAGACAAACCCAGAGGAGGAAAAGCAGATGGAAACAGACTGATGGGAAAGAAGTTGTTGGCTACCTGTGAAGACACATTTATCACAGAGTTTTCATACCCCTTTATTTTTGGAACATGCAGCTCTTTGGGGCTGCTGCCTGTTAGAGAGTCTCAAATCTTTCTCTTTTCTGTTTTAAAATGCTAGAGTAGCATCTCAGAAGCAAAGGTTTCTTTCATGTCCCAGAGGCCATATGCCTATCAGCATCAAGCATTTAGAGAGGGAGTCCCAATTTGAACTTGTCTGTAAGAGAAATCTATTGGATCTATTGATTCTGACAGTTGTATTGGGTATTTTACAAACTACTAGCTGACCGTGTTCAAAGACTTTCTCCCGCTTGATCTTTCTCCAGAATCAGGTCAACTGAACTGAAAGTGACAGTTCTGTTTACTGATCTTATTTAGGGAATTTGGATGCCAAGTCCTATTTCAGTGATTTCAGAGTGAATTGCAGCCAGGGCAGGAATGTAATCTGAAACAAGAAAAAGTACACACCACTTCTATTGTATTGCATTTGGTCGTAAAATGGAATGCCCAAAATCTTCTTTGCTCACTTCACTCATGTAGCTTCCCACTGTGTGAACTGTCAGGCTCTTTTTAAAAAAAGCTTGCTTAAGAAGCTATGCAGTACCTCCTTGATAAAGTAAGACCAATTAGAAGCATTGTGGATATTTCTGTTTTGATAATGCAAGCTGAAGATCTCATGGAAGACTGCCACAGTAGTGCATTTTTCTCTCTGATTGCTGGTAATTCCTTGGACAATACCACTAAAATTTATCATTTCCTCTCATGATTCCCATACCTTAATGGGACCTCCTCAGTCAGCATCTGTATCATCTTAATTAATCATCATTATCATCTTAGAATAGCATGTGAGGAAGGGACCCTATGTATCATCAAGTCCAACCAAGGAGGCACAGTGGGGAATTGAACTCTCAACCTCTGACTCCATAGCCAGATACTTAAACTACTAACCTAATTATCATTGTCAAGCAGTGGAGTCAGATAAAATTGCTCCGGCAAATGTCTTGCTTATTTCATTGCTTCTAATATATGAAAAACAAAGAAAATTTTAAACAGAGTAAAATTAGATTGTTTCTGTAAGAAGCAATACTAATAAGTCATTAGCAGAATATATGCTGCCTCATCTAATATAGGCTTTTCCATTGAGGCTATTCTTTTATTAATATCAGACAGATTCTATGATGATGACAAGAACAGCAGCAGCGATAGCATCTGGGTATGAGGATAAGCTGTTGCAGCTACATGCTGTAATTGATAATTCTTGACAGTCACATACGTCAACAGAAATTTTATTTACTTGTTTATTTTTGCATACTCTATTCAGGGGAAGATATGTTAGTGATCCCTCAGTCAATCCCCCAATCAATCTCCCACTTGAATGCCACCTTTCCATAAATATACTTAAAGCAGTTCACAATGAAGAGACAGAAAACTATTAATAAACAGTCTGAATGTGAAAAAATCAGGTCAGTTTCATAAAATTAAATAAAACATCACCCAAAACACACACAGAATAATAACGTAACCAACACTAGCAATGTAACTAGTAAAGAATGCATCAATAAAAAAATAGTTAATAAGTAAGAGCCAGCTGGATGCACTGCCAGGAACAGAATCAGAACCTTCTTAATGAGTTATTTGTTCTCACAACTTATACCATTTTCCTTACGCAAGTGTAAATTTCCAACAGAATTATGGCCAACTTCACTCCCAGTTTTAAAAAGCCCATAAAAGATATTAATGACTTCACTAGTTGGCAGCAGCAAGAGAAAAAATTGGAGGAAAATAACAGCAGCAATGTCTTAGAGTAGAAGTTCCCAACTTTGGGTCTCCAGATGTTCTTGGGCTACAACTTCCAGAAATCCTGGCCAGCATAGTTAGTGGTGAAGGCTTCTGGGAGTTTTCAGCCAAGAACATCTGGGGACCCAAGATTGAGAACCACTGTCTTCGAGGCAGTGGTCCAAACAAAGGTGAAGCCATCTCAATGGCTAATGATGGGATAATCTCTATCTGATTCTGAGCACCTATAGGTCCAGAATGCATTGCAAGATGCCATCTAACACTGGCACACATATCAGTGATTCTTTCAATCTGCATTCTTTATCTAGAGATCTCAACATCTGGCCTAATTTTGAACTCCATGATTACTTTCCCCATTCTCTTTTTAATAAATTTCTTAAGCTGATGAAGAGTTCCAGAAAATTCCAAGTCTTATATGATTTTTGTGGCTTTTTGGATAGTATTCCTGTGCAGCCAGAGGTTAGGAGTTCAAATCCCCACTGTGCCTCCAGGAAGAAGAAGCCAGCTTGTGTGGCCTTGGGCAAGCTGCACAGTCCCAGGTGCTCCCAAAAGAAGGGAATGGTAAACCACTTCTATTTTCAACCTGGAAAAACCTGAAAGGGGTCACCATAAGTCAGTGTTGACTTGACGACACATGATTATTATACATATTTTCTTTTCTGTTCTCCCAATTGGCCATACTTAATATAAAGGGGAAAAATATTTGCAGACAGATCTAGATCTACTTATACAGAGAACATTTTCCTTTTGCTTTTAAAGTGAATAGACAGACAGGCACATAGTTAGATAACATATACTTATGTACATGAAATTCCTGTTTATCATGAATATCCTATGTGTATTTTTGTTAAAGGTTGGGAAGTCCAACTCAATCATGCCTCAGTATTCACTCTTCAAATAACCTTCCATCAATTGCTGAGCACACCCCAGAAGTTTGTGTACAAGACATACAATGTTCACAGTCCAAAAGAACAATTATAAAATCAAAGCCTTCTCTGTGCTTGTTAAGATTTAGAAAAAAACAATTTCATTGACTCAATTGAAATGTGGGTGGCTTGTAGCAAAGGGGTGGGGTAGATAATAGTCTTTGTCTGCCATCAAAGAAGTCTGTACAAGGATTCCATCAACATTCTGCACAGCTTCATGAAAATGCATTATAACTCTTGTCTCAAAGGAGAGGCAAAGTGAAACAACTTAGAATTAGCTGTCAATACGAGAGAGAGAGAGAGAGAGAGAGAGAGAGAGAGAGAGAGAGAACAACTGCATGCTACTAAAGAAGGCAAGATAACTATAACCTTAACAATATAGTAACTTGTAATGTCTATAATGAATATGCTCCTGGGAACAAATGACAGCCAATCTATGACCCAGTATCTGAGCTCACTCAGCTAGCAAAGGTTTTTTGAAATGTTGGATATAAAAGAAATATTGGTCTCTTGCATGTTTTGTTTACACTGTAATAAGTAGGCAACACAAACCCTTCAATATTCTCCCAAATGATGTATATAATTACATGTAGAAAATTATATACTGGTGCACCACTTTGTATATCATTGGGAGGTATATGGAATATATTTGAAAAATATGCATTGCATACATTAAAGGAATATGCAGAAGGATTCAGTCAATTACCTGCAGTAACCATGCCTGCCATTCCTGACCTACTGACTACACCTTCATTAAGTAGGTGAAGCAGCCTGAGACCTTCAGATATTTTCTGAAACAACAGTAAACAGTAGCTCCACATGCTTCAGCATGAAAGGAAATCCTGCTCTAATACAAGAGAAACTTCAAAGTTTCTTTGGGGAGGCTGGAAGAAATTGTTTATATTACATCTTAGTGTAACAGAGTCTGTCAAGTTAAAAGTAGACTAGATGGAAATCTGGAGAAACATTTCAGGAAAACAGACCATTTTTCATCATGGATCTGCTGGTTTATTACATGTATACTGAAAATCATGAAAGCCATTGTCCCCTTACCCCGGAATAAGACACGAGACAACTGTTTTGGAATAAACATGGGCCACACTATATTGAATATTCAAATTTATCCTCTATGGAAAAAAGGGGGGTCCTGTTGTAGTGTGGAATCAGGTTCTGCAAAGGGGTCTCAATGGACCCCTACCAAACTATGGGCGAGTCCCGAGCCCCAAGATCTCGCAGTCGTGAAGACAGCGAGAACCCGGCCGCCCAAATTTGACTACCCCCGGACCTCAAGTCCCCTTCTTCTTGTTGACTGTTGGTCCGGGAGCGGCCCCAGCGGATCTTCTCCGCCAAGCACTGTAATCGCACGATCCGCAGTGCTGGGAGATCAGATGAGCTATACATTACCTGTGGTTGTGAGGGGGACTCACTGAAACCTGTTATATCCGCACTACCCATCTGTGTGACCAAATCTGACCACCACTCATTATTCCTACGCACCTTGTCCAGTGTGGGATAGGCGAAAAATCCCCGCTTCCAAAGGCCAATCAGGATGCAGGCCAAAAATTCCTATCCAGCCCCAAACAGGCCACCAGTAAAACTCACACTAGTATTCAGGGCAGGCGGGTGGGCTGCCGAAAAGGAAGAGGCTGAAGGTAGGAGGAGTCTTGTCTTAAGTACTCCCCCCATCTTCTCTGCTCTCTGTGACTTTCCCTGTCTCGCGTTATCCTGGGAATGGGACAATAGTGGCCCGCGCTGCTGAAGAGCTCATCAGCAGACCAGGCATTGTTCCCTTACCCCGGAATAAGACACGAGACAACTGTTTTGGAATAAACATGGACCACACTTTATTGAATATTCAAATTTATCCTCTATGGAAAAAAGGGGGGTCCTGCTGTAGTGTGGAATCAGGTCTGCAGAGGGGTCTCAACGGACCCCTACCAAACTACGGGCAAGTCCCAAGCCCCAAGCTCTTGCAGTCATGAAGACAGCGAGATCCCGGCCGGCCCAAATTTGACCACCCCTGGACCTCAAGCCCCCTCCTTCTTGTTGACTGTTGGTCTGGGAGCGACCCCAGCGGATCTTCTCCCCCAAGCACTGTAATCGCACGATCCGCAGCGCTGGGAGATCAGATGAGCTATACCTTACTTTGTGAGGGGACTCACCGAAACCTGTTATATCCACACTACCCACCATGGCAAGGGGCAAGCTACGCTTAAGGCCCGTGCCCGCCATTGAGCCTCTCAAGCTCCAAAAGCAGGCCCCCCTTAATGTCAACCAGAAATATTTCCAAACCTCTGTCGGAGAGGTGTACTCCATCTGGACAAAAGAGCTCAGGCCTGTCAGCATGGATCTCCTGGTGACCAATCACCGATCCAAGGCCATTGCATACAGCTCTACACACTTCTCTGTTAACACGCCTCCTTGCAGTGTTAACGCGCTGAACCTGGCGTCCATCACACCAAACAAGCCGAGGGATGATCGTGGACCACAGAATACTCATCTTGGGGTACGTTGCCCTCAGCCATCTGAGGTCTCGAATAACATCCAAAACCAAGACCTTGCCACCTTGCTTTGCCAGGTCGTTACCTCCCAGATGTATAATCAAGACATCTGGGGGCTGCATGCCGAAAGCAGACGCTCTGCATAACTGGCTCCATAATAGTCCATGGATCCCTCTCCAAACAAATTGGGCTCTGTCTGCGAGACCCAAATCGCTCCCCCATGCCGACTGAGCAGCATGTCTTGCAGCCCAAAAAACGAAGCTGTGGCCCACTATCATTACCTGTCGCTGACTCCCCTGCAAAAGTGGACCTGCAAAAACAAAATATGCACCTGCCTAGACGTGAGGGAGTGTTCTTACATGTCTACGGTAGGTGGTAGATGACCATCGCCCCAAATTCTTGATGTCATCAGGATGATAGCCTAGCGCAGCTGCCGTTGAGGCTGCTCCAATTCTAAATGAGTGAGTTCCGAATTTCAGACCTTGAACCCCTGCTTTGCTTAAGGCCAAATCAGTCATTTTCCAGAACTGACATTTCATCAAAGGGGTTCCATCCTCATGTATGAAAAAATATACCTGGCCCTGTCCTCTAATGCATAAATAATTACCTATTGCTTTTACAGAGCAAAGACCTGCCACTGAATAAGGACCTAAGGTCAGGTCCACACCTTTGCCCCTCTGATCTGCCTTGGATCGGCGAATATGTACCCTCACAGTATCCTCTTCTATTGCCACATTGTGCATCTACAAAGCCAATTTTGATATGTCCCCTTTACCTGCTGCTACCACCTCACTAATCCTCTACAGACCCTACAATCCTCAATGTGCCAAAAAATGTCAGCAATGAAGCTGCCTGGAACAGCACAGCCTCATATGCGTCCCTACAGATAAAAGGCCACATTTTACATATCTTCTCTAACAAGGCCGGAGCCAAGGACAAGCCTATTGCTCATTCCGCGTCAACACGCCAATTTGCCAGATCTCTGCTGGAAGTGTCTCTGGAACTTCATTGGCTCCTGGATCTAACTCCCTGAACCGAGTGATCTGTTGGCGTGATAGGGCATTGGCCAGGCTGTTATCCAGACCCAGAATGTGTTTTGCATGGATCAAAACATTAAACCTCAAGGCACGCAGCGTAAATGCATGCACAAGTGCCATAACGCATTCTGAGCATGACGTGAGGTTGTTCATATGAACTACCGCCTGATTGTCATACCAGAAGTGTACCGACATATTAGCCGATTCATGTGCCCACAGCTACAAAGCCCCTACAATCGGAAAAAATTCTAGAAAAGTAAGATCCCTTGTGATACCTTGCTGGTGCCATTCCTCAGGCCATAGCCCGGTGCACCATCGTCCCTTAAAATAAATTCCAAAGCCTAATGATCCAGCCGTGTCAGTCTGAACCTGAAACTCCGACTGGAATTGCAGTTCAGACCTCCAAAAGGAAACCCCATTAAACTCAGCTAAAAACTGACTCCATACCTGTAGATCTTGCTTCATGCCCCTAGTTACCCTTGTCCTGTGAAAAGGGCGATGCAGTCCTTTCATAGCCCCGCATAAATGGTGTAAAAACACGCGACCAGGGGCAATTACCCTGCAGGCGAAATTTAAATGGCCTACAATCTCCTGTAGCTCTTTCAGGGACACCTTCTTACTTCCTAACAGGAGCTGGATTCTGTCCCTAAGTGTCACTAGTTTATCCTCTGGTAGCCTAGAAGCTTGCTGACTAGTGTCAAGCTCGATCCCTAAAAAAGTAAGTGAAGTCGCAGTCCCTTCAGTTTTTTCCTCAGCCAAGGGTACCCCTAATTCCCGGGCCAATGACTGAAACGTCTCTAAGATAAACGCGCACTGACCAGTATGGGCTGCTCCACAAAAAAGGTAATCATCTAAATAATGGGCGGTGCTTCTGAAGCCCACTCTACATCTGAGTTTCCATTCCAAAAATGAACTGAACCGCTCAAATGCAGCGCAGGAGACAGAACATCCCATTGGCAGGGCCCTATCTATATAGTAAGAACCTTGAAAATAAAAACCTAAGAGGTCAAAGTCTTACGCTGACTTAATGTCGCATTTCGCTAGCTCCGCCCCCTGTCCGCATCTGCGGACCATGCGCACTTCCTCATCAAAAGAGGTATAGTGCACCGTACACAGCTCCTGTGGTATGGCATCATTCACTGACTCCCCTTCCGGGTAAGACAGGTGGTGAATGAGCCTGAACTCCCCTTTATTCTTCTTGGGCACAACGCTCAAGGGTGATACACAAAGGTTCTCTAAAGGGGGATGTTGGTAAAGTCCTAGCACCCTGCCCTCTAATACCTCTTTTCTAATTTTGTCATGAACAATACCCTCCATACCCTTTACGGACTTCAAGTTCTTTGCAAAGAACGCCTTACGCTCGCCCACTGCTGGAATTCTAAAACTGAACGTGAAACCTTCCAACAAATATTGGGCGTCTGCTGGCTGTGGATAATCCGCCAACCAGTCCCCCAGTACCTCTAACCTAATTGGGCTGGGGCCCTTTGCTAGGGGGACCCCCTCCCCCGGGTGCCTTTTTATTACCTCCAGCGTCTCTGGCGGCATTCCTCTGCGCTCAAGCTCTAAAGCATGATGTGCTGGGGTGCTGACCCCCGCAAACCGAGCATTCATGCAGGAATCTACATCCCTTACATGAGCATATGCCCTTGGCATTGCAATCCCAACAGAGAAAGCGGGGTTGAACTGCTTGCCCCGTGCCGGCACGGGAACCCACATTAACACCTTGTTTACGGATTAGGTGACCACTGTCGAACCTTTCTCTGGGGTTAGGCCTAGCTGGAGTCATAACCTGTAGCCAGAGGCCTGGCAATGGCTCATCCCATCGTAAATTTGGATGAATTGTACAATGCATACGGAACGATTCATCATACGTCAACCAGGCCTGTCCCGCAAAGTCCACATATGTTCGGTAAATTAAATCCAAGTACTGGAAGAGATCCAGCACCCTCCAGGGCTGAGCTCTCACAATCACCCCCACATAAATGATAAATCCTGGCAACCAGTTGGCCCAGGTCCTATCTGGCTTATGCTGTCTATGCCTTTCCTTCTCCCGTTCATTTTCCTTATCAACATCCTTCTTTTCTACTTTTCTATTGAGGAGTTCGAATAGGTCCACATATTCTCCTATACAAATCTTTTCTTTAGTCGCCGGCGCTAGGTGGTCACCTAGAGGCATGGCGTGATCCCTGAAAGGCAATGCATTCAGAGGCACTGTGTTATAGCCTGTATCCAGTACTGACGGATATGTCCAGACACCTACGCCCGGCGTTGGGCCAAAAAACACAGGAGAAAATGCCTGTGTGTACGGGGAAGCCCAGGAAGCTAAAGGGGTACTAGTGCTCGGCCATTGTGTATCACCGACACCCAAACCCTGCATGCCATGTGGTATGTGAGCTGGTGTGCTGAACTGGCCGCTAATCGGCCCAGGCCAAACTGGCATTGGTGTCACTGTGTTGTGTGCAGCCTCTAATTCACGCGTGACGTCTGATGTCGATGGTTCGCTGTCTTCAACCGAGATAGCTTCCTCTCCCTCGTCATGCCTTCTCTGTCTCGAAGCGGCTGGCCTCCTGGGTTTGGATGATCCCATACCTTGCTCATCTTCCTCACCCCCACTCTGCGGTGCAACCATTGAAGCAGCAGTCCCTTTCTCGGATGGTCGTGTGGCTGCACGATCCTCCTCTAAGGCAGAAAAACGTGATAATAAATTTTCTGCCAACTCCTTGAGTTTAGCCTTCCTGTGGCTCCTAACGTCCCTGGCAGAACAGCGAGGTTGCGGTGTGATAACCGGCGAGGCATGTTGAGTTGCTCTCTCAGCCTCCAATGCTGCAATCTTTTCTTGCAGTTGCTGCCATATCGGCCATGCCTCTTCATCCGAAGATGATTGAGGGGGTGAAACTTGGGGGGCAACCCTCTTTTTGGCAGTCTGCTTGCCCTTCTTGCCTCCCTGTCCCTTTTTTGAGGACATCACTGCTCCTGAATACAAGCCTGAACCAATTACAGACCTGCGTCCCTTGCTGTAATAACTCTACCAGAACACCTTACAGTCTAATAATTATACCAAATGCTGCTATGTATACTATGTTCTATATCTGTACTACGTAACACTTGCAGTCTATGCACTGCTCGTGCAGTCCCGGTATGAACAAACCTTGCACTGAAAACCCCCCTAGTGGCAGAAACTAACGTATCAATCGCCTGGTAGCAGCCCAATTAATGCCACTTTCACAGGCTGACTAAACCAATATATCAAAAGATAATAAATCTAGAAATATTAAATAGCTGAATAGTAGTCTAGCCAGCCAACTCCAATTATACTATTCTTGTAAATATTATATAATTAAGAGACTATACTATAATGAATTATTTACACCAGACTATCAATCCAGACTATTATACTTAAGAGACTATAATGTCATGAATTAACCCATGCGTTAGTACCAGCAATATATTTAGAAAACCCCCAACAAGCATCAGCCAATTAACAAAATCTATCCTTACAATAAAGCCTAATTACTGTTCAAGGGGAAGTAGCTTAACCACTAAACCAGGCTAACACTAATGTCGTAAAGGCTAATGAAAGACGCAGAACACCCCCGCAAACATCCACCAGACAAGGAACGAATGAATTAAAACCACAATGAACTTAATCTTAATAAGCTAGTATTACCTAATTTAATTAATTCTCACTGTACTATTAAAATTGGGAAGGGGGGGCCACGGAGGGGGGTAGGACGCATGTCCGCAAGCATCCGCACTTTTTTTGGTTTTGTTTTTAACAACAAAATGGCTCAATTCCTCGCTTCCTGTCCCTCTTTCTTTTCGTTCCTTCTTAAATTGTTGATTAATTATTATTAGCTTATAATGAATGCTTCGAGCACTATCGCTCGCAGGTTATAGCAGGCGTGCAAGCCCGGCCTAACGGCTGCGCCTTCCGGAGCCATCCTCCGCTCCTTCTCTACTTTTCCCCTCCTGTTTCCCCTTTTTTTAAAAAAAAACACAAATAATTAATATCTCTTCGGGCTATAAGCCCTGAAATCCGAGCGGAGGCCTGACAAGCAAACCGTGGGGGGGGGGGGGGCGCTGATGCAAACCCCCCATCCAAAATGGCATCCGATCACTGACGCAGTTCAAATTTGATCTCCCAAGCAGCGTTCCGTCCTCCGTCTCCAACTGCCGAAAAGGAAGAGGCTGAAGGTAGGAGGAGTCTTGTCTTAAGTACATCTTCTCTGCTCTCTGTGACTTTCCCTGTCTCACGTTATCTCGAGAATGGGACAATGGCGGCCCGCGCTGCTGAAGAACTCATCAGCGGACCGGGCAGAGTGTCAATATATGTTGAGAAACAAAGTATATTTTAAGTGATAATTAATACTTATGTGTCATGAAGTGAATTCCATTTTACAGAGTCCCTATCAGGGTTTTCTAGGTATAAAGAACTCAGAAGTGGTTAATCAGTCCTTCTTTCTGTGGTGCTGTGGGACTGAGCAACTTGTTCAAGGCCACACAGGTGGCAGGGCACATAACTCCATCAGCTACATACACTCCAAGTGACCTTGGCTGGCCCCTTTCTTGAGAGCCACACTGGAGGTTCAAACTCCTGAACCAAACTACAAGCCAGAAAAACTCACGAACAGGGCTGGTTCATGGTTTGGCTCATGACCCAGTTTGGGGATCCTGTTTTGCTGAAGTGAAACGAACCACCAAACTTTTTTTGTCCTCTGTGCTATTTTTTTTTCTGGTTTGGCAGAACGGGATGTCCACCCAAGCCCTTCCCACTGCCCCCGTCACCTATCTACATGGTCCTGACACTGACACTGCCTCCACCGCCCCCACTTGCTTCTCTGCCGCTGCCACCACTGCCATCCTGAGAGGCAGCAGGCTTAGTCTTTGCACAGAAGCTGGGCTCACTACGTCTGTACATGCATCCCGATAAGCTGACAGGCAGGCTCATGCACAGAAGCAGTAGGCTTCAAGGAACTGGTTTGTTTTCAAGGGGGTTCCTGACATCACAAACCACTGGCTCTACAGTCGTGCCCATCTCTACTTCAATGTGAAGCAGTTACTCACTTTAGCATATTATTCAAAATAATTGAGCAATGATGCTTGTGGAACCTACTGGTATCCAAGTGTCAAGAAAGGTGCTGTGCATAGCATTCTGTATATCCATTGCGGGAAACCATTGGCCCTTCATAGTTTCAGTTGTAACTCTGGTAATTGCTTATCTTAACCCAGACTGGGCTGGGCTCCTAGAGTTGAAATCCAAAGTTCCCCTAGCCCTGGTAAATGTGATAAAAATACTAGTCCTATGTTTATAGTATGGATAAGTTATGATTATGATTATGGTTATGGTTGTGGTTGTGGTTGTGGTTATGATGATGATGATGATGATGATGATGATGATGATGATTGGAGTATAACTCCCACACTTGGGGAGGGAGAGAGATGCTGGAAAGTGGCTTTTTAGGATCACTGTGTGACGTTTCACACCACTTCCTTGTCTTTACTTGCTTCTGAGTTATCCAACGCCTTTGTACCATACAAAGAGTCAACTGAGATCCACTCAAAAGTTCATTGTGTTGTCTTTGGTGGCCACAGAGAAACCTCTGGAAAGGTACTGGCTCAGAGACATTTAAGCATGATTTTATTTATACATAAGTTCCTTGACAATGGATCAGTTCAGGTTACTCAGATAGTAAAGGTTCAGATAATACTTTTCACAAGATCTTGTGTTGGCTGAATAGAAAAATGTAAAATACAATTCCCACCTGGTATGAATTGTTCTATTAGCCATGGAAGATTCAAACTATGTTTTAAGCGGATGTTTGAAAACACTTGTAAAATTGAACTATAGCATTATTTCTAGGTAATTCATTGGCAGAAACCATACCTGCAGTTGCTGTGCTATAGCTACAACAAAGAGCCAATTGGATTTGGTTTTGTGCCAAATATGTTCTGTCACTGCTTGTCCATCTGGTTCAGCCACCTGGCTAATATTCAAGGCCAGGGGAAAAACCAATAAAAGTATTCTCCTAAACTGATTTATTTTTGTTGTTCATGTTGTTGCTTTTAACACCTTCAGGCAACTGTTATGCCACTTTGAAATAGCTGCTGCACTACACTAATGCAAAATCTCTCCCTTATGTCCTTCTCTCTCCCTTTTGAATACAAGGGTTCCAAAAATACCTAATCAGATTTTCATATCTTTTTTTGGGGGGGTGGGTGGTGGTTTCTTTCAAGGACAGAAACCTTTATTTCTGGAAAATTCTTTCAAAATAGCTCTTTGCAGTTCATGGCTTTTTAAAGCATTACCTGGAACTTACACCCCACCTACAGGGATCTCAGTGGTGTTTCCCTTGGAATGTAAAGAACAACCTTGAAAAGATGGTTTTTAGTGGATCTGTGGCTAAGCTTCCTCACCATACAAATCCATGGTCTTGAAACTGGTCAGGCTTCCACTAGGCTTATATTATATGTTTATTTTATAGCTTGATCCAGCAATAGCACCAGCTGAGTGGCTCTGGAAGTCACATTCTACACTTAGGGTGCCACCATCTAACTCTCTTATCGAAACACTGCTAAAGGATGCACTTATTGTGCAAGACAGACCATCTGATGTTCACCAGATCCTTCCTATCTAATACAACGCATTTATGCACTGTATCTCTTCTGGGTCCAAAGGATCTCTGAATCCTTAAAAACAGCTTTCAAGGGATGTGTGAAAGGAAAAAAAGAATAGAAAACAGTGCCCCACCACACACAAAGTGTACTATAAACAAAATTAGCATTATTTATCTGTTTCTTTTGTTTATTATTTACAAACTGAGATGCTGGACATTTACACTATATATATACCAAAGTTAAACATTCTTAACAATAAAATAGCTGAAAATATAGACATACACAATAAAACAGAGGTAGCTCTCATGGTTCAAAGAGTGGGGCAATTCATAACCAAAATTTCAAAGTGAGCTGCATTCCCCAGCTTGGGTCATGGGCTATTTTTATGAATGAATGAATGAATGAATGAATATTTTTATGTGGTCAGATTGTGTGGCTTAACAGAGTAGACTTTGGTCTAGATGGGCGGGGTATAAATTTAATAAATTAATAAATTAACACTATAATATTTATATTTATTATTGTTGTTGTTATGTGATGTCAAATTGCCTCTGACTTATGGCAATGAGTGATCTCCAAAATGTCCTGACCTCAACAGCTCAGTTCTTGCAACTGAGGTTTGTGGTTCCTTTAGAGAATCCATCTCATGTCTGGTCTTCCTCCTTTCCTGCTGCCTTCAACCTTTGCCAGCATTATTGCCTTTTCTAGAGAACCTTGTTTTCTCATGATGTGCTGAAAGTTAGGACAGACTCAGCTTCAACATTTTTGCCTCCAAAGATAGTTCAGATTTGATTTGATCTAGACCCCACTTGTTCATCCTTGTGGTGGTGCAGATATTCACAAAGCTCTCCTCCTGCACCACATTTCAAATGAATCATTTTTTTCCTGTCAGCTTTCTTTACTGTCCAGCTTTCACTCTTGTTATAATGTTTATTGATATTAATTGAATACAATCAAATCAATTCTGATTTTTGGCAACTTTTCTTCTATATAGTACACAGGCAATACAAAAGTGCATAAGCAATGCAATCACAGGCTGAAATAAAGAAATCCCTGCCACAGAGGCACGCACCAGTTGAGAAAAATGAATTATAGCCCTGTAGAGCAACATCATAAGAAATATGGGTTGTGTAGGGGTTGTGGAAGAATCTTTTGTTTTGGAGCCTTCTGGCACAGTGGTTAAACTGCAGTACTGCAGCCAAAACTCTGCTCACAACCTGGATTCAATCCCAAGTAGCCAGCTCCAGGTTCACTCAGTCTTCCGTCCTTCCAAGGTCTGTAAGTATGCAGCTTGTGGGAGGGGGGGCAATGTGTAGCCTGCATAATTAAATTGCAAACCACCCAGAGAGTGTTTTAAGTGCTATGGGGTGGTATATAAGCAGCATGCTTTTTTATTCTGGGATCCTTCCAGTGCTTATCTTCTGTACATGTCTCATGCAATGTAACTGCTCTAAATGATTTTTCATTCCCTATCATCCTTTTTAATGTAAGCATATGACAAATCAGTCACATCAGCTTGCCTGGGAATAGAGATGTTTCTGCGTAATGCTTGCACGGTTCATAAAATCATTTGTGTCATTAAAGGTGAATAAACAAAATGTCATCCAAGAAACATGAAAATGAGAGAATGTGAATGTCATGACAAGGAGTGACATAATGGTTCTTCTTGTATGGGGAGGACAAAGGATGATGATTGATTATAATCAATAATTTGATTATGATCAAAATTATAAAAACATTGACTGGTATTATATAACAGATACAAGTTTTAACCAAACACCTAAGTATCTGTTACATATTGGCACAGTACATATACTGTTTCTAATTCTGCCTTTTTTTGTAGCTCCGACGATGTTATTTCAGAGATCTGCAACTGCTTATAATACTGTGTGAAATTTCTTAATATTGTTCCCAAAGCCCTGATGATGATGGGGACCAATGAGGTATATTTCAAGTGAGATGTTTTGATTGCCAGATCTCTGTATTTTGTTAATTTTTCCAATTCTTTAGCTTCAACTCTGGCATTCCCTGGAATTGCAATGTCAATGATCCAGACATTTCTTTGTTCTATTACTACTATGTCTGGTGTGTTATGTTCAAGGTGTCTATCCGTTTAGATCCGGAAATCCTACAAGGTATTGACATTGTCATTTTCTGACACCTTCTCTACTTGATGTTCCCATGGGTTTTTGGAGGCTGGAAAGTTATATTTTTTTGCATACAGTGCACTAATTTTGCCACTCTATCATGTCTAATTTTGTAATCTGCTTGTGCAATCTTTGGACATTCCCAAATGAGGCCGCTTCTGTGCATGTCTCCACGTCTCTGCTGAGAGGCAGGGACTTTTGCAGAGGCTGCCTGCAAAGTCATCTTAAAATGGCAGTGGCAGTGGTGGAAGGAGGAAAAGTTAGGGAGGCAATGAGGCAGTTGGAAGGGGGGGCAAACTGTGGGAGTGGGAAGGTAACTGGACTACCTTTTAAAAACAAATCCTGAACAAATCAATGACTTAATTCATGGTTGGTTCAGGAATAATTCCTAAATTCGTGGATGTCCATGAACCATGAACCAAGAAGAAGTGCCATTTTGGTGGTTCATGCCCATCTCTAGTCTCAAGCAATCAAATATCTTGTTATGTAGAGAACAACCAGAAAGGAATAAAATATTGGAATCATGTAAGATGGGGAAGGTAGGAAAGAGTAGATAATATATAATTTTAAAAACTTGAAACTTAGTTCAGTTCTCAAGAGAGCTCCTTTCCACCCACATGATCTGTACTGGTACCAACACACCTCTTGGAAATTATATTTCAGCATAGCAAGCCTTCAGTTTTTATTACCATTTCCTTCATTATTGTGCCTTGAGGTGCTATAAATAACACATGGCTAATTTGTGAATGTGGCATGTTCAAGCAAATGTATATTTTAATCAGGGCACCCTCTGACATTTGGTAATTGGTTTACAGATTTGCTATATAATTTCATCATTATTAACTTTGCCAGAGGGGAACTGGACTAAATTCAACAATGAGCTACAGCTATAAAACTCTTCTGAAATCAACAGAATTCCAAAAGTTCAGGTTGCCTTCTTGTCATGTATACGTTTTCTACTACTTTCTAATGTTCTCAAGTTGTATCAATCTGGTTTCATTTAACAGGCTTCTTCTGCATGTGTCTCAGTTCCATTTGTTATTTCTATCATGCCAAGTAGTTTTTCCCCCCTCATACCAATAGTGTTGATATTTCTACAATCAAATGATTACTACTCATCCTTGTGAACAACCAGGTCAAATGCCTCAGTTCTCCATGTCGACTGCAGTTGGTGAATTGAAAGTAGTCATTTTAGTGATATTTGCAAGTGTAGCATTTGGGAAGGTGAATATAGATCCCCCTCCTTCTCTGGTGATTCTAGTTTTGTGGGGGTAGAGAAAACACTCCAGGTTGTAATCTTAACTTCTACAGGAGCTGTCCAATATTCCAGATCTACAGTATTTTGGGAACAGGGTTCATCAGTGTTGGATAACTTTTGTAAAGTTTGGACTGTAAAAACTGAGTAGGAGGAGCAGAGGAACAGCATTGCATGTAAGAGATGTGTTCAACTGCAAGAACATCAATGACTTGGAGCATGGAATGCTGTTGGAGAGCATTTGACCAAAAACAAACAAAGAAATAAACCAAAAACCAAGAGGAAAACAACAGTGACATCACAGGAGAAAGGGCTTCTACAGACACCCAAGCGAGACTGAAGACGTACAGGATGTTTTCATAGATCAGTTATCAAATACTCAGAAATGAGAGATATAGTAAAAATGGGAGACTTCAGCTACTCTAGTATCTGTTTTAAGTCCAACTCCACCAAGAATATAAAGTCCAGCAAATTCCTCAGTTGCCTTGCTGGCAGTGTCATCTTCCAGAAGGTGGAAGAAGTGACAAAGGAATTAGCTGTCCTGGATCTGGTTAGCACTAACATCTATCTATCTATCTATCTATCTATCTATCTATCTATCTATCTATCTATCTATCTATCTATCTATCTATCTATCTATCTATCTATCTATCTATCTATCTATCTATTTATTTATTTATTTATTTATTTATTTATCACCCAATAATGCAACGTGCATTTTCTGGGTAGTTAACAGCTTACACATAAATACAAAGCAATGTGTGCCACTTATATACCACCCCATAGTGCTTTAAGGACTCTCTGGGTGGTTTACAGTTTAATTATGCAGGGTACACACTGTCCCTGCACTAGCAAGCTGGATACTCAAGTTACCGACCTTGGAGGGATGAAAGGTTGAGTCAGCCTCAAGGAGGCTACCTGAACCTGTTGGGATCGAATTCAGGTCATGAGCAGAATCTTCACTATAGTACTGCAGTTTAACCACTGCACCACAAGGCCCACAATTAATCCAATAAATTAAGAACAAAGTAATGCACAAGCAAACAATAGAATACAAAGCAATTCAGTACAATAAAATGCAATGTAGCTCACCAAAGCCAAGAAAAACTGGATTTAAAACACAAGTCATCAAAAAGGAGGACATTAATAAAGGCAGCTTTAAATAATTCCATTTTTAGGATTAATTTTTTAAAAAACTGGGATGGTGAGCAATTCACCAAGAAAACAAAAGAAAAACAACTGCCCAAAATATGTAGGAAGAAGACTAGGAGGGCTAAAATTCATAATGAAGTTCAAATTTATCAGAGGAGTTGAAAATAACAAAAGGGGTTTTAAACTATGTTTGGAGCAAGAGGAAGACCAAGGAAGATCTAGGACTGTGCAACCTAATAACAGTGACTTGGCTGCCTAGAGGTGACACAGTGGGTTCCTTTTAAAATATAACATTTCCAATTCTAGGATGTAGACATCAAATAATGTGAAAGGCAGTTAATTATAGAATGAGAAACCAGTCAATTAAACAAAAAACTCCTGGGCAAATAAATGATTTTAATGTGGAACCAAAGTCAGCCTCAGAGCCATGTCTACAGAAACAGTAATCCAAAAATAGGGTGCCACAACACAAAAGGCACTGTCACTGGTTACCATGTAATATGTAGAATACATTTTGAGAAGAACCTCCCTAGCAAATCTTAAGACACAGGGAGGCTGATATATAGAATATTTTTGTTTCAAGCACTTGATATTTTCACTTAGCTCACTAGTAGCTGTTCTGAGAGATAGTGGCTCTGCAGGGCTTCTGATAATTATTTTCCAGCCATGTGGACTGAACCTTGAATCCTCTGCATGCAAATAGTGCATTCTGCCAATAGGCACCAGGGGTTAATCTGCTTTCTAATAATCTATATTATAGACAATCCATTTCTGCCTATTCAGTTCTACCCCCAAACACCGGCCAAAAAGCTTTTTTTTTCCTTTAAGTGTCCCATCCCAAATAATAGACAACAACCTAAATCATTTAAGTACTACTGTTTTTATTCTTGTGGGAACTGACTATTATCTCTCCCTTTAGCAATGTAATAGTAAGAAATAGATTTTCACTAAGATACTATATAGGCAGGCAGAGCCTTATAACATAAAACTGCTAACTTTTCATATCTGATTGCAACATTTCAGCTATAAAAAGATGAAGGTTGTTGTTCTAATATGATCATTCCCATCTGCATTCACTGAGGGCAAGTTTAAATCTGGCAGCCCCTGAGCATCAGCAAGACTTACCATGAAATAAGTTGCAGCTGGCAATATTACTGGGAGATCTTGTTTCTATTATTTATGGGTTATTTGCACCTGTGGCATCGTCTGTTTTTTTAAAACCACCCTCATCTACACTAGAGCCATGTGGCTATTGCTATAATCATGCCTATTTGTGTTTATTATTATGTATTTATTAGAGGTATATATATAAACCATCTCTTTGCCAAATGGGTACTCTGTGCAATTTACAATAAAGTAGAAACAGCAAAAGAAAATGGGGGGAAATCAAATACATAAACATCTGTTTAAAAACATCTCCTAGAACACAAGCAGACATCTTATAGACAGATCCTTGAGCCTAAGATACATCTCTAGAGAAGTATTATATTCCAACTGTCCATTTTTATGGGATCTTATTCATCTCGAACTTGGCTTTTTATGGGAGAGAGTTAGCATAATTACCAGCCATCTTTTGGCAGGATTTAGCAGACGGTGATTGTTGGCAGAACTGGTTGCTTTTCATCTTGTTGATTGTGAGACTCATAAGAAGGCCATTCAGTTTATAGGTAATGTCCCTCTAATCATAAATGGAATGCTTATGGCTTATGTTCTCTCTTCTCCTAAGGAACATGTCCTAAACAAAATTGGACCACCTAGCTTAGGGATGGATGGCAAGTCTGTTTGGTACACTATTTGGTACACTATATCTATAGTATATTTCTTAGTATATATCTATCTATATATATATATAGTATATTTCAATATTTTATATATTATTTTCTTTAAGTATTTTTTCTTATATACACTATATTTCTTCAAAAATGCAAAAGAAGGGACTTGATTGGGTTTTTTTAAATGACAAAGCAAAACTGACAGATTTGCCTGTGTGTCAAACACTCCAAAGTTTGAATCCTTGTTATTCAACCACATCCATAGGCTAAATTAGAATTGCTACTTTTTCTGTTAATAACCAGCTCTTCATCTGAATAGCTGTATGATGAGGAAGTACAGTATAGTCTTCTCTATACTGGGTATAGCTGTGCTCTTAGAAGTTGGTAGGTGAATATGAGAAATGATCTCATTTGGTTTTATGTTTAATGAGAATTTTTGCAACATTTGCAAATGAATTTAGAAACATATAAACAGAATTTGAGCTGTTGTTTTTTTTTTTTTTAATCAAATTTGGGAGAAAGGAAAACAGACAGATTGTGGGCATCCCTAATATAGCTCAGTACTGCCAACAGCAGCTGGCAATAGCTGAAAGAATTTCAGGGTAAACTCACCCAGTTTAACCTGGATATGCTAGGGACTAGACCTGGCTATTTCCCATGCAAAACGGATGCTGTACCAGTGAGTTATGACTCTGTGAGGGGGACACCAGGGAGAGTGCCCTTGGCAGGCCATCTAGCTCTGGCCCAGGCCCTAAGGTGAAGTGTGATATGGAGAGTGGTAGACACCAAACCTGAGGGTAGGAAGGCCTGGGATAGTGAGACACATACAGAGGAAATATTCACTGCTGTAGGAGAAGGTAGTCCCCTGGAAGAGAGGGAGGACAAAGGAGATAGCCTGGATGTGGGAAATATAAAGGAGGTTCTGGAGGAGGTAGAGAGGAAGTTGGAGGAAGATAAGGAAGGGAGGAAACCACCTCCGAGCGGGAGGAAATAGGAGCATGGGCTGATGCCTAGGAAGGTATATGAGATGCCTATAATGTAGAGGAGGAGGAACCAGAGCTGGAGGGCAAGTGGGAATACATGATAAATGAAGGCACCTGTAGGGAGGTCTTGGTCCAGTTGAGGGTACCTAAAGGAGAGGGAGAGAAGCACCAGAATTCCAGACCACTGCCACATCCTTACTGTTAGACAGACAGACAGACAGACAGACAGATGCTTTATGGAAGAAAGCTTCAGACCATTTCAAATTCAAATACAATAAACACAAACTAAAAATAAAAACAACACTAAATCCACAATAAGCAACAACTAGTCAAAATAAAACAAACTTCTGTCATTCCTGTAAAACCCCGCTAGAGATAAAAACATTACATGGCTCATCTAAACACACTCTTGAGGGAAGCAGCAGGAGAGACCGTGTCCCTGACACCAAACTGGTATGGATTTGGGAGAGCTGGCCCAGCTAAAGCACTGGACAAGGAAACAGCAGAAGGAGCACCAGCATTGACTGAAAGAGCAACTGCAACAGCCACCACACCAACCCACTTTCTGTCAGAACTGTCTACCTGCCATGCTCCCTGCCCTCATTTCAGGTGTATTGACCTTTGCGTCAGCAGGCCTCCAGCTTCAGAACCTCTAGGTACCCACCCATATGACAGACAATCGGTTCATCCACCTTGTTTGGGATGTGGAGGTAAATGAGACTGAGTCAGGGTTAGTGAAGATAACTGGACAACCTTGCTATCCAAGTTGTCCAAGTTCCAATAAACTCATCTTTGTTTGAACTTGGTAGTGTTGACTCCATGGATCAGGGAATGAAGGAAGGATGACCTGTCAACCTGGGGAAGGGGAGGGAGCGGCAGAGGATTCACATAATCTTATCCTTTTATAACTATGGAGACATTGCATTTTTTTTTGGTCATTGTTTATCGTGGTAAAATTGAGTTTATTTGCAACAATACATCTCTGCTCAGATTCTAATCATGTGGAAAGGACCGTCCAACTAGAAATTAGTGTCTTTCTTTTTAATGACTTGCAGAGAGAAACCAGTTTTCATTGTGAAACTACACAGGTTTTTCCTGTAAAGAAAATAAGACTGATTAAACGAGTCAGGAAAGAAAAAATGGGGCTTCTGGGCTTTATGGCTGTTGCTTGGTTGTTGGGTTCCTCCAGGTTTATTATGGGATCCTTAGTGCAAAAGCAGGTCAGGTTCTTTTATCTTTGTCCTTACTGTTTGTCTGTTCCCTTGAATTTCACTCTTAGATATGTCTTGTTCCTATATCCTGGCTACTCTTTTAGTGAGGATAATCGTACTGTGTAATCATAGCTTAGGAATGTGACCTTCCTTGTTTGGGTCTGGCTGTCTATTTCAAAAATAGTTTCTTTCTTTGATTTTGATAATTTCAATGTTATCACTTCTTATCCTATCTTAGCATAATAATAAAAATTCCTTCCCCAAAGATTATGGACTTGTTATGTGTGTAAGTCTTGGAATCCCCTGCTAAATCCAACTCCATCTGCTTGGTTACTTGTTACTAAATCTGGTATTTGCTATAACTCAGAAGAAGCAGATGGTTTGGATTTGGGCCATTGCTTTCTTAGTAGCCCCTGGGATATTATACAAGTTTTAGGCATCCCCTGGCTCAAACTGATGGACAAGAAGGGATGGTGGTTCCTAACCTGCAGGCCTTTTGTTTGTCCAGGTAATACCCAGTAATTCTTGGGCTTGGGTAGGATTCTGATAAGTAACTCCAGGAACATTCCAACAGGAAACTTCTCCATACCTCCTGCATTCAAAGAGACTCACTAGATGAGATGCTGATTCCGTGTTTGGAAGTCAGAATCCTAATGTAAAATTGCCTCAATTCAGCAAATAAGCCTCTTGGCAAATAAGCCTGCTTTGGTTTTGTAATTAATCGGCTAAGAGATAATGCGTCTTTGTTCACATGTCTGATGTCTCAGGCACCTAGAACCAAAAGATGTGCATGGGTGGAAGGACAATGTGAGCAGAAGGAATACACATTTGCCTTAATGAGATTGTGTAAGGGCTCTATGGTCTAAGTCTATTTGCTAATCCCAACTGGCATAGATCCACCAAATTGGTGGGCTTTACATAAATGTGGACTTACCATTAAGCAATTCATTCAGTGAATCTATTTGAGGTGGGACTAACCTTTGGATTTTAGTGATCCAGTTTGATCATTCAGCTATATTGAATCAGTTGGCTTGGTGTTTCTCAGATTCATCTAAGAGATATTTTACAATAAAATCCCTTATTTGGAGTACCCAAAACCCACTTCGATGTTGGTAGGATGGGAAGCCAAAGCCATTCTCTGAATTTCTGCAGACACTCCAGAATAATTGAAGCAACTGACAGAAATGAATAGGTGAGGGCAACGATGATTGATCCATGTCTTTAAGAAAAAGATTGAATCCATATTTCTACCACGGGGTTCAGACAGTGATATATTTATCACAAGAAACCCCCACAGCTGTTAAACTTTTGCTTGCTTCTGGAATTTACAGCTATCATGTAAGATTCATATTCCTGTCTTCATATACTGGAAACAAATCTCTCACAAGTGAGTAAGAATATAAAGATACATTTAAATTCTGGTTCCAAGTACAGTTGGGGCAAAGCAACATTTCTCTCTGTTTCTATATAAAAACAGAAAGACACATGCTGAAACTCAGACTCTGGGGTTTTGCTGAGCTGAAACCATTTCAGGGATGCAAGATAAGTGTGGCCCACAAAATGTTAGACTGCAACTCCCATCTGCTCTAGCCAGCATAACCATTGGTAAGAAATGATGGAAGTTTGGTGCCTTGGGACAAAGCCCTGGTTGGTCCACTATAGTTCTAGCCCTAACATATGGCCACAATTTCCAGAATCATGTTGACTCCAGAGCACTGAAATATTCAAGTGCCTGTCCAGACCCCAGCTAGTTTTGAACAGTTTGGGGGTAAGAGAGAGAAACAGGAAAGACCAATAATCATCTTATTTAGATATTGAAGATACGGGACTCTTCTGATACTGACGTTATCATGTTACTGGATGGTCTGCTTCCAGCTAGTACAGGGGCAGTGCATTGTCTAGAGGAACGGAGGGGAAAATGTGATTTTGTATCCCCTGAGGTGAAACCTGGTTATCATGTCAAACTTTTTCTCCAAGACTGAGGTCTTTAAAGGGACATTAACTGCAGATCCTGCCAGGAATATTTTTTGAATATTTTGTTTCTCACTCTTTATTATCTAGGTGCCCTGATGAAGAGTCCTAATGTCAGCTAAAAGAAAGTAGCAGGAGAAAGAGATGAGATTAAGAGGGAGGGAGGAAGAGAAAGTGAGATAATGTTTTTTGGTGAGGTGGATGAGAATTTTCAAAAATTCATCCAGACTTCCTTTTCTCCAAAACTAAGAAAAGGAGAAAGCAGAAAGAGAGAGGAATCAAAAATGGATGTCATTTTTCACCTTCATTCTGGTAACACTTTTAGGATAGTAACATGTCTTAAATTCACACGCAGTTACCAGAGTGCTGATTGCGATACTGATCACTCCCTGGTGTGTAGTAGAGTAAAACTGCAAACAAAGAGATTGTATCACACGAAAAAGGAAGGAAGACCACGTATTGACATCAGCAAGACTCGCGATCAAAGAAAAGTGGAGGAATTTGCCCAAGCGCTTGAGGAAACCCTTCCAGGCCCGGCTGATGCAAATGCACCTGAACGATGGGAACATTTCAAGAACGCTGTTTATAACACCGCCTTGTCCACATTTGGCAAGAAGACCAAAAAGACAGCAGACTGGTTCGAAGCCCATTCGGAGGAGTTGATGCCAGCCATCGAGGATAAGAGGAGAGCTCTAGAAGCACACAAAGCCTGTCCTAGTGAGTACAACTTGCAGGTTCTTCGAGCTGCTCGTAGCAAAGTCCAACAGGCTGCCAGGAGATGTTCCAATGATTATTGGCTTCAGCTCTGCTCTCAGATACAGATAGCAGCGGACACAGGTAACATCAAGGGAATGTATGACGGTATCAAGCAGGCTTTAGGTCCAATACAGAAGAAATCTGCTCCTTTGAAGACTGCTACAGGCGTGATCATCCAGGACCGAGCACAGCAGATGGACCGCTGGGTGCAGCACTACTCTGAGCTATATTCCAGAGAGAATGTAGTAACCAAAGAGGCATTAAATAACATTGAGTGCCTGCCTGTCTTGGAAGAGTTGGACAGTGAACCAACCTTAGCAGAAATAAAAGTGGCCTTGGATTCCCTCGCCTCCGGCAAGGCACCTGGGAAGGATAACATCCCTGTTGAAGTGCTGAAGTGCTGTAAAGAGATCATCACCACCGAACTGTATGAAGTCTTCTGTCTTTGCTGGAGGGAAGGTGGAGTACCACAGGACATGAAGGATGCAAACATCATCACATTGTATAAGAACAAAGGAGACAGGGGCGACTGCAATAACTACTGTGGCATCTCTCTTCTCAGCATTGTAGGGAAGCTGCTTGCCCGTGTTGTATTGAAGAGACTCCAGGTCCTTGCAGACAGAGTCTATCCAGAATCACAGTGTGGATTTCGAGCGAATAGATCCACCACTGACATGGTATTCTCCCTCAGACAGTTGCAGGAGAAATGTAGGGAACAACGACAGCCACTCTTTGTGGCCTTCATAGATCTCACAAAGGCCTTTAATTTGGTTAGCAGGGATGGCCTTTTAAAAATACTTCCCAAGATTGGATGTCCACCTCGACTCCTTAACATCATCAGGTCCTTTCATGAGGAAATGAAGGGCACTGTAGTTTTTGATGGCTCAACATCAGATCCCTTTGACATCCGAAGCTGAGTGAAACAGGGCTGTGTCCTCGCCCCGACCCTGTTTGGGATCTTTTTTGCTGTCATGATGAAGCACGCCTTTGGAACTGCAGCAGAAGGTGTCTATCTCCGGACTAGATCAGATGGAAAGCTCTTTAATCTCTCTAGATTGAGAGCAAAGACCAAAGTCCAACTGAAATGCATGTGGGACTTCCTCTTCGCCGATGATGCAGCCATTGTTGCCCACTCTGCTGAAGACCTCCAACAACTCATGAATCGTTTTAGCAAGGCCTGCCAAGACTTTGGACTAACAATCAGCCTGAAGAAAACACAAGTCATGGGCCAGGGCGTGGACTCACCTCCCTCTGTTACCATCTCCACGCAAGAATTGGAGTTTGTTCATGACTTTGTGTACCTTGGCTCAACGATCTCTGACACTCTCTCCCTAGATGTCGAGCTGGATAAACGCATTGGCAAAGCAGCTACCATGTTCTCTAGACTCACAAAGAGAATATGGCTTAATAAGAAGCTGATGGCATATACCAAGATCCAGGTCTATAGAGCCTGTGTCCTGAGCACACTCCTGTACTGCAGTGAGTCCTGGACCCTTTGTGCACGGCAGGAGAGGAAGCTGAACACGTTCCATATGCGCTGTCTCCGACGCATTTTTGGTATCACCTGGCAGGACAAAGTTCCAAATAGAGTAGTCCTAGAACGAGCTGGAATTTTTAGCATGTATACATTACTGAAACAGCTACGTCTACGTTGGCTTGGGCATGTCGTGAGAATGGCTGATGGTCAGATTCCAAAAGATCTTCTGTATGGAGAAGTAGTGCAGGGAAATCGCCCCAGAGGGAGACCACAGCTGCGATACAAGGATATCTGCAAGCGGGATCTGAAGGCCTTAGGAATGGACCTCAACAGATGGGAAACCTTGACATCTGAGCGTTCAGCCTGGAGGCAGGTGGTGCATCACGGCCTCTCCCAATTTGAAGAGACCCTTGTCCAGCAGGCCGAGGCAAAGAGGCAGTCCCGAAAGCAGCAAAATCAGGGAGCTGGAAAGGGGACAGATTGTATTTGTCTTCAATGTGGAAGGGATTGTCACTCTCGAATTGGCCTTCTCAGCCACACTAGACACTGTTCCAAGTCCTCCATACAGAGCACGTTACCATAGTCTCTCGAGACTGAAGGATGCCTAAACTAATGGCTTAAATTTAAATGTCACTTTAAAATTGACATAAACATAGAAAATATTATTTTCAATGTAAGTTTAATTAAATTAGGCATTTTTATTCAGCTTATTAATGAGTAACTTAACTCGTGACACTAACTGTTCAGTCTGCAAGAAATCTAAGCACTAATTCAAAGAATCAGTGCCTGTTCAGTAGCCCAACTCAATCAGGAGACCACAGATACTAAATTGTATTTCTCAAAAAAGCACCCTCAAATTATATTTCTTAGAAATGTGGCTAAGAAATTGAAATGATTTAGTAAAGAGACATTTTCCTGTTCTGGTAAACAAATGTAACTGTAAAGGTCACCAACAAGAAATCAAAATGACATATAAAATATGACTCTTCTCTAGGAGGTAGGAATAGCACTAGAAATTGTTAGCAGTGATGATGTTCCATAACGTAGACAAGTGTGATGCCAGTGTTAAATCACATGGGGGGGGGGGGGGGAAGAGGAAGAAACCTCACCAAGTTTTACGAAAAATAAGTTACAATTGTAAGCTGAATGTTTTTGGGGTATCAAATTCTACTTCTTGGGTGTTTCTCAATCCAAGAGACAGCTCAATAAGAGATATCATTTTTGAAGAAATTACAGAAGGTGAGTAATCTTTAAGGAATGGCTTTATATCTGAACCACAATATATGCATGACAATAGCTAGCTTTCCCAACACCTATTGAAAATAAATTGATCAATTGATGTTTGTGATGAACATAGTCTTAAGACAGAGGGGTGAGGGGAGCAGCTTTTGAATCTCTAGAAATTTTTTGACCACAGCTTCTACAATCTCTCACCACTTGCCATGTTGGCTAGGGCCTAATAGAGATGCAGTCCAACAACAAGTTGCCTACCATTACCAACTATAGAACCTCAGCTTTGTGTGCAACCTTTGACATGTTCATGAAAGCAGCAAGACCTTCTATTCATTGAAGAGGCTTACTCCTAGGTAAGTATGTCAAGGAACACATCCTTTAAGTCTAGTATGTATTTGTTAAGCCAGAAACAGAAGTTAGGGACAGCCTCTGGCTGCATGGAACTTTGTCTGTCAAAGGAACTGGATTTAATATCTTTAACAGGACTATCCACTAGGCCTAGAGAGTTTCATATGGTGCAATCAGCTGTCTTTACAAACCAACTAGTAAACTTTTTGCACTAACAAGGAGTTGGACTACATGACTTCTGAGATCTCATAGAAGATCCTTCCAGCTCTGTGACTCTGATTCTTTATATTCCTACTGCTTTTTATTAAGTCAGCTGACATGCATTTTGAGTACTACATAAGACTGAGCTAAGGCAGATTTGTATCCTGGGTTCTTGGAATTATCTGGGCTCTACATTGCTCTTTGAAAAGTACAAAAAGCTAGTCTTATCACTGCATACTGCTTAACATAAGTTCTCACAGTTGTGCTACAAACAACCCTTACCTCTTTTGTAGTTATGTGAGAATGGTGATTATACTTATTGACACATTATTATTCATAATTTTGTATAACACTGCATAGCTTTAGAAGACAGGACAGAAATTGCTGCTGTGTTCCAATTTGAATGAGACTCTTATACAAAGCATTCAACCAAAAATAAATTTATCATAAATGCATATGACACTTCCTTCTCTCTCTCTCTTTCATTCTGCTGCTTCTCTCTGCTACACACACATGCACACATACAATAGAACACATGGATACGGGGGGAAATGAAAAGCCTTGATTTTGCTCTATAGAACAGTCAGATTTGAATCACCACTTTCAGCCACCTAGGCCTAGTGCACTTAATATTTCAAAATAACAATTCTTCAAGGCAAATTTAATCACCCAACAGTATGTTCCCAACAGTGGTTGGGTTGTAAACAGGCAGAATTAGGGTAGCACTGTATTCCTTCTACAATGCAATGGTAACAAATAATATTAATATGAGATAAGAGGGAAGGCATACATCCTGCAGGGAGGGTGGAAAGAATTGCTATCTTGTTCAACAGCTGGAGTGCCAGCCAAATGCCAGCTATACCTGGACCGAAACAAAAAACAAAACAAAACAAAAAAACGCAGTTGAAAAACATATGAACCACTATCACAGGATATATGCCACAACACATGACTATACAGGAAGCAGAAGATGCGAGAAAGAAGGGGGGCATTTCTCTTTTATGACTGTGGCCTTAGTTTGGTTTTAAGGTCTTATTTCATTCCATTCATGGTCACAATTACATGGTTCCATAGTTATTTAAATGTTCTGCATTGTTGTCTGGAGGAGTAGAATTGCTCCGCTGAATTTTATGTTTAGAATAATGAAAGGCTTTTAAGGTGTGAGATTGTGTTGAGGTGTTAAATTGTTTTATTGCATGAAGTATTTTGATATATGTTGTGATTTTGTCAAAAGGAAATATTAGATGGGAATCATATCTACTCATGCTTTGACTAGAGTTACTGATGTCAATAGCTCTATTCAGTCATTCTTCAAAGTACATGGAACCCATATATACACTGAGCTCAGAACCATAGCCCTACCCCCTCCACCATCTCTTTGATCAGAGGAGTGTTAATGTCTGAAGATGGGGAGGTTGCCATACTGAAGTAGCTCTGCACATCTGTCAGAATTTTAAATAGGATTTGTACTCTGCTTACTCATTATTAGACCTGGATCTAACACAATATTTTGATTTCTGTTTATTGTGAGAGTCCCTTGTGTACCTCCTTGAACAATGCTCCAATGAAAAAGTCTCAAAATACACTGAGATTTTGATAAATAATTTTTTTTAAAAAAATGCATTATAATAAATTTGTTTCCTCTCTTGTTCTTTTTCTGAGTTTCTTTCCAGGGACTGGGGGAGGTGATGCTACCCTTTTGGTGTGCTGCATAAAATTATTTCCATAAATCCCATTCAAATGTAATGGACTCATACATTTTCTCCTCTCCTTAAGATATCGTGATGGACCAGAGTATGAAACCGGGCATCATCACCAAATGAACCAAGCTCCCTTAAATCCTTTCAGATTTCTTAAATAGGGATTTCAGTGTCTTTCTGATAATGGACTACATACATTGTTGACAGGAAGTTCTTTGAACCCTGCATTTCTTCCTAAATCTGATCCATAGAGACCATTCAGAATGACATGGAAGTAGCATGGGAGGGGTAAAGGAGGTGAGGGGGACACAAGGTCAGCAAAAAAGCCTCTCTGATGCCTCATGTGCAAATGTGCTTGCACATTCAGCTGTTAAATGTGATCGCTTATCAGGCACAATGATCCATGTTTAAGAGTTGCTTTCAAGCAAGTTTTCCCCTTGTTGAACTAGAGCAAGTACTGTATTCTTATATTGTTTGCTGCCGAGATGTGTAGTGGCACCGGTGAAACAACAACAGCAGGATTAATCTATCACTCCAGAAAGATAGCAAAAGTACAAAAACAATTATTATTAACATCTTTAGAATTAGTAATAAATCATACTCCTGGGCAAAAGTGATGTATTTCCCCCTTCTCATGGTCCTGATATTTCATAATCAGTTTAGAGGAAGTATTTCATTTTCTTCAAACTACATTATCTAATTTGCGTGCATTGATTTTTGTGGATTTATGTGATGACCATGGTAATTTACCATTCCCCCCTTACTGAGTGCTATCGTACTTTTATTTACATAAAAATTCATCTTGAATACTGAGAAATAGAGATGGACATGAACCACAGTTCAATGGTTTGGCTACATTTGGTGCTACACCCACACAGGTGTTATGCTGGCACTGCATGCTCTCCTCTCCTACCTCCTCTGTGTGCTCACCCATTCCCCAGGTGATGCACACTTCCCTCTCCACCTCCACAGCATGACTGCCCACTCACAGCTCGCAGCTCACACTTCTCTCCTGCGCCTCCTCCAGTGGCCGCCCACTTAGACAAGAAGGCAGGGCAAGGAAGAATGCATTGCTGCCTTTGAGTGGGCGTCCACTGGAGGAGGTGAGTGGGAGAAGCATGCATTGCGATCCATGAGTGGGCAGCCATGCTGGTGAGGCAGGGAAGGAAGCACACATTGCCTGGGGAATGGGCGAGCATGCAGAGGAAGTGGGAGACGGTAGTGCTCAGTACACACATAACACCTGTGTTGGTGCGGCGCGAACTTGGCCGAATCACTGGTTCATGCCCATCTCTACTGGGAAACAGTTCATCCCATGCACCAACCATTAAAAAAAAGCTGTTTAAAAGTCCTATAAAAGGATATCCACTAAATATCTACAAAGATAATGATTTCTTCTTTGTTGCCTCCATCAGTATGACAAGTGTTGTTTGGAAGAAATGAATACCTTCTGCATTTATTACAGAAAATGTATTTTCGGATATAAATTAACCATAAAATGGATAACAATCTGATACTACTTTCAGCATATTGTCATTCTTCTTATGTGCCATCAAGTTGCTTCCAATGTATGGTGACCATAATTAGATTTTTAAGTAAGCTGCCCAAAGACTGTTTTACCAATGCTACTTCCCAGTGATTTTTCATGGCCATGCAAAAATTTGAACCCAGGTCACCTGAATCCTAGCCCAGCAGCCTTTCCACTGCTCTGTGCCTTGAACATAGACTTGGTTTAAAGAAAAATAAATAGACAGAGGGAAGAAGCAGAGAATTAAAGAGGAATGGTCCAAAAGATATAATTCATCATAAATAAAGAGGTAAAGAGCATTAACTAGATTTTGAGTTCTGTATATGATACTATACTTTTCACAGAGTACAAACTGTCAGCATTAGGCCAGACATATAGGAAATATTCCTACCTGTGTTCTATGGGCTAAATCCAATTTTTAGTTTCAAACAGAACACACACACTGAACTAATGATGCTTTGGTAAGTCTATAAGTATGTAAGTTCCACTGATTTGAAGTTTCTACCAGTTGGGATCAACAATTGGATTTAGCCTCATACATTTATTTCTTCTTTTAATTATCTTGGCCTTCAACAAAGCTTTGTTTAAAAGGAGACACATGCTTAGGTTAAGTCCAGATAACCTCATGCTGTTTGGTGTCCAGAACATAGCAAAGTCCAGAATTTCAAATAACTTGTATTGACTTGACAGATTGAAAATAATGGATGTTGGGTCACAGAGTTGCAACCTTACAGAGTTACAATCCTGACAGTTTCCTCTCCAAACTGATTCCTCTGAAATGAACAGCAGAATGGTGACCTGAAATTCCAGTGAAACAGGACATATCTAAAATTCAAGGTAAAGGAGAAAATGCACTCTCAGTGGAGATCTTGTGAGATAATTAAAACAAAATCCCACCTGTTCTCAAGTGCCCTGACCTATTGCTTTCTCTCTCCACACTGAAAAGTGTCTGATTTAGAATACCAATGACATGACTACTGCATATTCATTTAAAGAGGTCTGGATGTACCCAAATAACTCATACAACTGATTTCAGAAAGTGTTATTTTAGTGTAGCCTAATGTGTAGCTTGCATAATTAAACTGTAAAACCACCCAGAGAGTGCTTTAATTGCTATGGGGTGGCATATAAACAGCACACTTTGCTTTATTTTAGCAATCTTACATTTTGTGTATATACTGTCCCTGCATTAAGGTGACTTGATTAAAGTGAGCTGCAGTGGGTGGCAACTTGAAATGTACTAAATGTACTGTTAAGAGGAAAATAATGAGTTGCCACCTGATAATATTAATCTTTAACATGTGCCTGCTAAAATGATGTATGTTATTGCCATCCAACCCTCCCTATACATCATCAGCAAAACTAGAATGGAAAAGAAAAATGTCCAATGTAAATTCTTTGGTCTGTTGATCCACTTCAAATCCAAAGTATTGTTTACAGATTAAACTTTGACATACCTGTTTCAAATTAAATCTTGCTATTCATATATCTGGCTGGATAGTTTAGTGGTTTAAGCATCTGGCAATGGAGACAGTGGTTGGGAATTTGATTCTCCACGGAGAAGAGCCAGCCTGTGTGGCTTTGGGCAAGGCATACAATTGCAAGGCACCCCTCAGAAGAAGAAGGGAATGGTAAACCCCTTCTACGTGTTCTCTGAAAAGGGTCACCATAAGTCAAAATTGACTTGACAGCATCTTCTTCTTCTTCTTCTTCAAAAATGCCAGGCAGTCAAAATTATAAAAACATTGACTGGTATTATATAACAGATACAAGTTTTAACCAAAAACCTAAGTATCTGTTAAACATCGACACAGTATGTATGCTGTTCCTAATGTTGCCATTTTTTGTAGCTCTGATGGTGTGATTTCTGAGATCTGCAATTGCTTATAGTGCAGCTGCTTATAGTTCTGAGATCTGCAACTGCCTGTGCCCATGGAGGGGATGATGATGATGATGATTGAAGCTTATCAGCCATTGTGATTCAGATTGCTGTTAAAATACATGATTTGTTGTAACACACACATAGTGTTGGAACCTATATTTTTTCCTTTCATGTATACCTCCCCTCTACACAGTAGCCTGATCACAGGTTTATATGGTGCTGTTTGAGCTATACTGGTGAATCTGCTAGTATCTCCAATCCTTTAAAAAGTAAATCTCTTTTTATGGTTGCTACTGTGCTTTCCCATTCTCTTTTCAGCCGTACATTGCTCACAGCTGCTGGTAGCTGCTGGGAAAATAAATAACCCAAAATGATTGTGTGGCTCCATATTTTCAATATAAGATTTCTACATTTTAGCTGATACTAATTGCAAAGGAAGGACAAATTTAAATATATCTTAATTAAAGTTCTGTAGAGTTTTGACAGCACTCCCTGCTCTATATGAAATGAAAATAATGAGCTTGGTGCCTATTTTAATTTGACACCACAGAAATACATTTGCCCAACTCACAAACAAACTGGGGTTAGGTTAAAGGTTTGGCTAGAAGAAAAAAAGGTGAATAAAGAACAAATTAAGAAATATGAGGTCAAGATAAAATATGTTATTCAATTAGAACAGTGGACAAAGAATTGGATAAAAACAAATGGTGAAGGTAATGAAGTTATAAAATATGAAGAAATTATACTATAGAAGGAAAGTGTAGGAGATTAAAAGGTAGAGAAAGTTAGTAAGCAAAATGTATAATTTATTATTGGAAGCAGAAGAACAGGAGAATTTACTTAAAATATTATGGGAATGTAATTTGGGAGTAAAATGAGCTGTAGTACTTGGAAAAATATGTGGAATATTATAATATTGAGATTAGAGATGGGGACAAAACAAAAAAATGGTGATCTGTTTTGAGTCGTGATTCGTCAAGGTTAACAACTCAGTGAATACGAATATACAAATATTCTTCGACGAATCGATGAATCGATCTGTCGATTCATCTTCACTTTAAATGGCTATAAAACTGGCCCCCAAGCACCTAGAGACACCAAATCTGCAGGGAAGCTTTCTCAGACACTTTTCTATAACTCCTGAAAGTTTGGTGAACATTGGATAATGTACCCCTGAGTTATATAGTCACAAAGATGACACCCACGGAAAGCTCCCCCCCCAGGTACTTAGAGAATCCGGAATCACAACAGAGCTTCCTATGTCTTCCCCCAACATGTCTGCCAACTTTGGTGAAGATTGGATATTGGACATCTGAGTTATTCACCCACAAATTGGGTTCTCCCCAGAAGAGTTTACCACACGGCACAGAAGGCCATGGTATTGAGGGAGTTATTTTTGGCCCCAGCAGAATGAGAGGTCTTTGGCACTGAGAGGCATGCATGACGCATTGAGTTTGTCTTCAGCAACATTACAAAAAAACAAAAAAAACCCCACCATTCTGCCTACCGGCTGCCAATCAGCTGATCGGAGGCCAATAGGCAGCCACCATCCCCCACAGCCAGCCACCCCCACAGCCTACCCACCCCCTTCCTTTCCCTAACTTAGCGGCCACCCCACCCCAGATGCAGCTTCCCTACCCTAAATGAAGCCGCAGCCACCATCTTTGCAAAGGGCAGCCAGTTTCCCTTTTTACACGGCGTGGCTGCAGAGGCCTGATGGAGACCTCGGCAGCAGTGATTAAGGTAAGGGGGTGTTGGTGGGAGTGGGGTAGGGTGGGGTGGGGTGGGGGCTAAGGTAGGGAAAGGAAAGGGGTGTGGAGGTAGGCTGTTGATGTGGCTGGCTGTGTGTGTGGGGTGGCTGCCTATCTGCCGCAGATCAGCTGATCGGCGGCCGGTAAGCAAAATGGTGTTTTTTGTTGTTGTTTTTTAATAGGAAGGGGGTGTCAGTGGGGGAGGGCTAAGGTAGGGAGAGGTAGGCTGTGGGGTTGGGTGGCTGTGGGGGTGGCAGCTGCCTATCCGCCGCCGATCAGCTGATTGGCAGCCAGTAGGCAGAATGTGTTTTTTTTTAATACGAAGGACAAATAAAAACTGGTAAATATTCGTCCCTTCGTATTCGTGGGGGTCTCTGGAACCCACGGATATGAAGGGATGAATATTTAATGAATCTGCTATTTTCGTCAAAAAAGCCAATCCGTTTTTATATTTGTCCCCATCTCTAATTGAGATCCATGTCAATCAGGATAAAAAATATTTTTTATAAGTTAATGCGCAAATGGTACTTAACTCTAGTGACACTTTATTGAATAGGCACTTATGTTCACATGTGGTGGAAAAGTGACATTATATAATTTTTTTTCAATTTCTAAGCCCCACAAGGTTCCTCATTTCAAGAGAAAGAGCAAGGGTTTTAGAAATTGAAAATACTAGCACAACTAATAAACATTACAACAAGTAATAAATAAAACTAAAAAGAAATAAAATACTACATCCACAGTGCTCCCCACCACCAAGACCATTTGGAAATAACTGCTTATACTATTTGCCCTTCTGGGGGCCCCTTCCCTTTCCAAAATTGTATAGATTCGTGTGTTAAACATTGTCCCTTTCTCTTTATCAATACAAAATCAATAAATTTTACAATAAAATTTTGTTATAAAAATGAGTCTGGTGCCTATTTTAATTTCACCCCACAGAAATAGACCACAAACAAATTTAAGGTATGGTTACACAAGCGGCAGGGAGCAAGCTAGTGTGGGTCACTTAGGAATTTATATGGAAATGGCTCTTGCCAATATTGTGAAGTGGTTTAATAAGTGAGCCGTAGATTTGACTGAGGACATTTTCGAGACCAAAGAAAAGTTTTGAGGCAAAGAAAAGATTTTTTAATAAATTTTTATAACTGATGTAGTGCATCAGAAATAGTCTACATACAGTCAAAAAATATTTTTCCCCTTCCTGTCCTCTGCTGAGTAGGGGAAGTGATTAATTTGTCAATATCTTGATGTGCCTTGCTCATTAAGCCACTTCACGATATTGGTAAAGTGAAAGAGGAAGGGTTGCTTTGGTTCCAGCAGTCACACACATTGAAACCGATCCAAACCAGAGCAATCCTACATGCACCAGTAAAGTAGAAACCCCTTGACAAAACCCAGAAAGGTGTGGGTAGGAGTCTTCTGGGGACATCTCTGCAACACTCCAAACAGTGAGCTAAGTAGCCCTTGTAGTTAGTCTCTAACCCTGTGTCTTTAGATTTGCTGGTGACTGATTACATCAGTGGGGATGTGACTATACAGTGGGAAAAATAAAAATGGATTCATTGTGGATTTGCATGAGGTCTGGATTTGCACGAGCATGACCAGAAGCAAAACAAGTATAACTATCAGTTTGGATCCAGGGGACAAATGGAATTAGGTAGGGCACATATCATTTCAGTGTCCTCCTCCTCCTCCTCTCTTCTCTTTCCTTCTTCTTTAAAGCAAGCTTTTAAATTGCCTGGTACATAACTTCCGGATGTTTCACATCCAGTAATCCCCTTTCATATATATTTGTTCTAAAATAGTTACAAAAAGTTATAGCCATCTTGGTTTTTCAATTAATTAATTTCTGAATTAAAAAGGAATTCATATTTGAGGCATACATCAAATGGGGCACAAATCACTCAGGAATGACAAGGGATGCATTCTGAAGTCTAAATTGGCTTCCAAATCAAATCAGTGAACTCATGCACAGCACTAATTGAAACCCTTTCGAGTTGGAAACTTTGAAAAAGGAGCCACATATAGTTTCATTAAAAGATGAAGACAATTATAACATATTTTACAATTATAACAATTATACACAATTATACAATTATAACTATTATACAATTACAATTATAACAATTATACAATTATACAATTATAACAATAATTATATTGGAATCACAAAACGCAGCATCCACACCAGAATCAAAGAACATGAGAGACACTGCAGACGAAAACAACCGGAAAAATCGGTAGTAGCTGAACATGCCCTAATACAAGCTGGACATGAAATTCTATTTCAAAATACTGGAGTACTGGACAACACCAGCAATCATTATGTTAGACTGCACAGGGAAGCCATTGAAATCCACAAACACCAGCAGAGCTTCAACAAAAAAGAAGAAAGTTTAAAACTCAACAAAGCCTGGCTCCCAGCACTGAAAAATACAGACTGCAAAAGGTCAACGAACTCTACCCAGACCGGTGATCACTGCACACAAAAGACCAGCTAATGACACCCATCAATCACAGTGACAGATAATCTCTCCCTCTTATCACAACAATACACCCACAACAAAAAAACACGCTGATCACCACAATCACCCATTTCCTGAAAAGGACAAAAGCTGATCCCACAGCTATAAATACTCAACTATCCAAACAAACTGCACCAGAGCACAGACAGAGTTCTGACTCCTGTCCTCTGAAGATGCCGGCCAGAGACTGGCAAAATGTTAGGAAGAACAACCTTCAGAACACGGCAAAAGAGCCCGAAAAACCCACAACAACCAATTATAACATGACTTATGCAAAGGTAACCTGCATGGATATTTAGATACCACTAATAGCCGAGGTAGACAATGTGCAGATCTTGCTTATAAATGAATAAAGTAAGGAGATGTAACCTAATAAATTGTAAAATTTTCAGGTTGTGAATATGCCCTAGACAATGTCTCCAAGTGATCAATCTTTGGATCATGTTGAAAAAAGAAGGGGAAAGGGGGGTTATATAAATCAATAGTGATTTTAATAAACTGGGGGTGTCTCGGTACTAAATCTGTCTACATCTGATCTGAATTGCAATTACCTGTCAAAAAATCATCCATCATAGCTAAGTTCCAGACACACACTGCGGTAGCAGATGTTTCAGGAACGCTATTTCATATGGGAAATATATCTTGCGGTGTACAGCATTCCCAAAGACAAGGAAGGAAAGCAGCAAACAGTTCAGACACAAGCCAAGCAAAAATAACCACATCCAAACTTAGTTTAATTTACATAATTTGTAATTCTGTCAGATATAAACCAATACAAAAATGCCAAGTTCATCTGATCCCTCAGATAAGAATAACTGTGATTCTGTGCTGGAGTCTTCATGACAGAAATAATATTTCCCACTGTTTTAAAGGTTGCAATCTTGAGCACACTTCAAAGGTGATACTCTTGAAATGTCTTATCCTGAACTTTATTTCCCAGGAAAAGTGATAACAAGGACTAAAGTTTTTGCAGATATCTTTGCTATACAGAGCTGTTCTGTCTTGTTGTGAGTGAGTGGGATGAGGTGGGAAATGTAATAATAGCAACCAATAATGATGGTAATAATAATAACTGCAATGTTCTGGTTGATTTATTTGCCCAAGATTGTTTCTCTGTATTGTTGAGGGCAGGTGGGTGGGTATCATGAGTGGAGAAATAGAGAGTTCATTTCTCTATTTTAATGCCATAAACTTGCTTCCATTGTGTTTAAATGTTAATAGTTCTAGTTTGCTTCCTCAAATATGCCCTATTATGGACATAATTTGTGGCTTGAAAGAGTCCTCTCTGCTGTCTGCACAAATAATATGTTGGACCAGCTTCTGGAATTCAAGTTGTTAAGTCTCTTCCACATAGGCAGCAGAGGACTGGAGCATCATGTCTCTTTGAGTTCTTCAGATTCTACTGGCCACCAGTTCACAGTGCTCATTTTGTGCTTCCTATGCATGAAAACTGTTCTGAGGAGCCCCTCAGAAAAAAATGGTGGCTGCTCTAATTTAATACCTATGCGTATAGTTGTATAACCAGGGATTCAAACCCAGGCGTTCAGAGTTAATCCCTGAAAGCCTTGAGTCTGGATGGGCAAACATATCACTTTGGGTTGAAAATGTACCACTCTTGTATCCCAAAAATGGTTCTGACCATAGGTTAATGTAAGCCAAGGTTCTCTAGACTTTGCCTTCTAGTCTTCCTTTTTATGAGTCAACATCTGAAAACAGAGAAAGCACCAAGGAAGGTAGTGATCTTCAAATACCAGTGGAATGCTTTTTCCCCATGGTTGATTTGCCTCCACTTATCACAACACACCTGTAAATGGGAGGAAAGGATTTCTAACTTAGAGGGCATCTATATGGGGCAGGCTTGAGCTGTGCTTCACTTTTCAGGGAAATGTTGATTTTATCATAATTCTATTGTTAGGTATCTCACATTACAGCTGTTAATTGACCTTCATCTCTTCCATTGGTTTCTCTATAGGTGGTAAGGTCTGTTGAAAATGTGTGTTTCCATAAAAATAAAATATGTTTTACAGGAGTATCAAACAAGCATAATCAAAATAATCATAAACCTAGTGCTTTGTAATCAGATTTCTGTCTTTATTTTTTATTGCATGCAATAGAATTTGTTTTCTTATTTTTGCATGGCTTCATTCAAATGAATTGCAGATGAGCTATCTTTGGAAGCTAGCTCTTGATATCCTTATATATCTTGTAGGGCACACTTTAATTTACTTTTTCACTACAGTAGCTTTAGTTTATGCTGTACTGTTCAGAAAAATCAGCACTGTCTTTTCTCCATGAAGGTCAAGTGAGTTACCTCCAAATAAATTTAGTTCCATTTATATTTCTTTAATACAGATCTTAGAAAAGTTACTTCCTTGGACTGTAACTTCCAGAATCCCCAACTCAGCCAGGGATGAATCATGGACCAAACAGTTGCTGTCACACCCCTTTTCTCTGATGCCAGTGTCAAACCTCCCTTTGCTTTGTCTCTTGACTACTGAGGTAAAAGTCTCTTTAAATCACCAGAGAAACAAATGTGTTTTATTTAATAATCCCCACTTATTTCCTCTCTTCTTCTTTTGCTGCCACCAACTTTTATATCACTTTCCACATGGGCAGTCCTCACCAGCACTCTGCTTGAACATAACTAAGTTTTATTAAATCATCATCACCATCATCATCATCATCATCATAGAACTTCAGAGCTGGAAGGGACCCTATGGATCGTCAAGTCCAGCCCCTGTCAAAGAGGCACAGTGAGGAATGGAACTAACAAACCAGCCAGAAACCAAAAACAACTGAGCTACCCTGCTGAGCTAAAAGAATGTTTTTATTCCTAGGCTATAAATTCATTTGGCACATTCTTTAACTCACTGTGTAACAACCTCCTGCCCCCCTCTCTCTCTCAGACTGCCTCTCTGACTTCTCTCTCAGACCCCACACTCCCCAAATCACTCTCTCCTTGTTTTCTCAACACCAGACTGCTCTACAAACACACCAAAACTCCACTCCCCAGTTTCTCTGAGCCAATCAAAACCATTCTTACCAAGATGACATGCTTTTTGTTCACCTCAGCCCATCACATACTTACCAATACAAATACATGTCAATATAACTCGGCATCACAGAGACCTCAACCCAAAATCTGATCCTCCCCCCCCCCCCGCACAAATTACCAAGCATGAGCACTGTCTATATTGACACAAGAATTGCAGAAGTGATAGTCTTAAAAAGGATTAGTTTTTCTAAGTTTTGGCTCTGACTGACAGCTGAAAATGCTGGCTTGCAGTCACCTCTTCCCCTATCCATCTTCACGTTTTCAGAACTGAAATCAAATAATAAGAGTATTCCCAACCACTAAATTCCTATCCAGCAAGTTGCACATACAAATTATCAACTTCTGACCAGTATAACTGGCCAAGGAAATCATACAAGATGGTTGCTGTTTCTTCTGAGTGCCTATCCAATAGGAATCTAAAGAGCCACTTCTCAGTTAAGAAGCTTCAAATAAACCAGATTGTTCAGTTAAGGAAGCTCATGGAAGTCATTATTTATTACATTCCTTCTCCAGAAATATCAATACTCATTAGGCAAGATAGTTCTGGATGGCTGAATCTAGCCAAGGTTGATTTAAGCAGCCATTATTTCCATGTATTGTCTTTTGTAAGGTCAAGCTGTCAATGTAGGATACAACAGGAATGGCAATTTGTGATTTTTCATTTGTTTATATCCATGCAGCATCCAACACAATTCCGTCTGGAGTAAAAGAGATGGACCTTCTCTGTCCATTTGTGGAAAAATATCTTCTCTGTAGTACCTCAAGCCTAGGGTGCTGTAAGCATTTATTAAAAACATTTCTTTTTAACCTCAGCTTTCCCCTGGTTTGCAAGAGTGTTGTTCTTCAAGTGTTTACGGTGTTTTACTATTTGCTTATTTATTTTATATTCTGCCTTTTTTACCAGCACCCTGCTCAAATGTGGATTAAAATGTAGCTTAAAAACTGTACCAAATAGTAAAACATATAAATCAGGTACAGCATTAAAAGCCAACTGAAGTTAAAACATTTTAAAAACATTTCAGTTGAAAAACTGATTATAATTTATATAGAAGATAAATCAGTCATTTCACTTAAAACCCTGGTCCTCCAGAGGCACTCAGTTGTCTGAAGCACGCCTAAGTTAAAAAAAAAAAAATCTTGTCTGCTGCTAGATGGGCAACAATCTAGCTTCCATTGGAAGGGATTTCCAAAGTCTGGGAGCAGCCACAAAGAAATCTTTCCCTCATGTCCTTGCAAAATCAGTGACTAAGGATGGTGGGGATGAGAGAAAGGCCTTTCCTGAAGATCTCAAAGCCTATGTCATAAACATCACCTTAAACTTCACATAGGAATAGACCAGCAGCCAGTGAAAGTGTTGTAGGAAGGGAGTTGTATGATGCCTGTATCTGGCTGCAATGTTTTGGATCAGGTGTTGAGTTTCTGAACAGTCTTCAAGGGCAATCCCATGGAAAATATGCTACATAATCCAAATGTGAAGTAATTAAAGCAGGTGTCATTATGTTAAACATCTCCAGGAATGGGCACAGCTGGCACCAGCTTTAACTGTGTAAATGCACTTCTGACCACCATGATACCTGGGCATCCAGAATCAGGGCTTGATCCACAAGTACACCCAAAATACTGAAAACCACTTCAGAATTTTGTTCCAGCAAATGTGGTATATAAATAAGTAATTCTAATAAAAAGAAAAGTGGTATAATTCTAATAAAATAATAAGAAACGAAAGCTTGGAAACAACATATTTTTCAAGTAAGAGGTGGAAGGTGAGCTAGAAGTATTCAGAAGAGTAATCTGTTCTGAATAAGGAGAACAATACACGTATAACAGAAATTAATAGAAGGGAGGTATAGGGGGAACTGTACGAATCCAAGGCAGACCTTTCAACATCACAGTAATCCAAGTTTATGCCCCAACCACCGATGCTGAAGAGGCTGAAATTGACCAATTCTATGAAGACTTACAACACCTTCTAGAACTGACACCAAAGAAAGATGTTCTTCTCATTATAGGGGACTGGAATGCTAAAGTAGGGAGTCAAGAGAGAAAAGGAACAACAGGTAAGTTTGGCCTTGGAGTTCAAAACGAAGCAGGGCAAAGGCTAATAGAGTTTTGTCAAGAGAACAAGCTGGTCATCACAAACACTCTTTTCCAACAACACAAGAGGCGACTCTACACATGGACATCACCAGATGGGCAATACCGAAATCAGATTGAATATATTCTCTGCAGCCAAAGATGGAGAAGCTCTATTGTTGTTGTTGTTTAGTCGTTAAGTCGTGTCCGACTCTTTGTGACCCCATGGACCAGAGCATGCCAGGCCCTCCTGTCTTCCACTGCCTCAAATTCCACTGGGTCAAATTCATGTTGGTAGCTTCAGTGACACTGTCCAACCATCTCGTCCTCTGTCGTCCCCTTCTCCTCTTGCCCTCACACTTTCCCAACATCAGGGTCTTTTCCAGGGGGAGAAGCTCTATACAGTCAGCAAAAACAAGACCTGGAGCTGATTGTGGCTCTGATCATCAGCTTCTTATAGCAAAACTCAAGCTTAAACTGAAGAAAGTAGGAAAAACCACTGGGCTAGTCAGGTATAATATAAACCAAATCCCTTATTAATACACAGTGGAAGTGAAGAACAGATTTAAGGAACTAGATTTGGTGGACAGAGTGCCTGAAGAACTATGGATGGAGGCTCGCAACATTGTACAGGAGGCAGCAACAAAAACCATCCCAAAGATAGGAAATGCAAGAAAGTAAAGTGGCTGTCCAACGAGGCCTTACAAATAGCAGAGAAGAGAAGGGAAACAAAATGCAAGGGAGATAGGGAAAGTTACAGAAAATGGAATGCTGACTTCCAAAGAATAGCAAGGAGAGACAAGAGGGCCTTCTTAAATGAACAGTGCAAAGAAATAGAGGAAAAGAATAGAAAGGGAAAAACCAGAGATCTGTTCAAGAAAATTGGAGATATTAAAGGAAGCTTTTGTACAAAGATGGACATGATAAAGGACAAAAATGGTAGGGACCTCACAGAAGCAGAAGACATCAAGAAGAGGTGGCAAGAATACACAGAGGAATTGTACCAGAAAAATCTGGACGTCCCGGACAACCCAGATACTGTGGTTGCTGACTTTGAGCCAGACATCCTGGAGAGTGAAGTCAAGTGGGTCTTAGAAAGCATGGCTAACAACAAGGCCAGTGGAGGTGATGGCATTCCAGTCGAACTATTTAAAATCTTAAAAGATGATGCTGTTAAGGTGCTACACTCAATATGCCAGCAAGTTTGGAAAACTCAGCAGTGGCCAGAGGATTGGAAAAGATCAGTCTACATCCCAGTCCCAAAGAAGGGCAGTGCCAAAGAATGCTCCAACTACTATACAATTGCACTCATTTCACACGCTAGCAAGTTTATGCTCAAAATCCTACAAGGTAGGCTTCAGCAGTATGTGGACTGAGAACTCCCAGAAGTACAAGCTGGATTTCGAAGGGGCAGAGGAACTAGAGACCAAATTGCTAACATGCACTGGATTATGGAGAAAGCCAGAGAGTTCCAGAAAAACATCTACTTCTGCTTCATTGATTACGCAAAAGCCTTTGAATGTGTGGACCACAACAAACTATGGCAAGTTCTAAAAGAAATGGGAGTGCCTGACCCCCTTATCTATCTCCTGAGAAATCTATATGTGGGACAGGAAGCAGCAGTTAGAACTGGGTACGGAACAACTGATTGGTTCAAAATTGGGAAAGGAGTACGACAAGACTGTATATTGTCTCCCTGCTTATTTAACTTATATGCAGAATACATCATGCGAAAGGCAGGACTGGATGAATCCCAAGCCGGAATTAAGATTGCCGGAAGAAATATCAACAACCTCAGATATGCAGATGATACCAGTCTGATGGCAGAAAGTGAGGAGGAATTAAAGAACCTCTTAATGAGGGTGAAAGAGGAGAGTGCAAAAAATGGTCTGAAGCTCAACATCAAAAAAACTAAGATCATGGCCACTGATCCCATCACCTCCTGGCAAATAGAAGGGGAAGATATGGAGGCGGTGACAGATTTTACCTTCTTGGGCTCCATGTTCACTGCAGATGGTGACAGCAGCCACGAAATTAAAAGACACCTGCTTCTTGGGAGGAAAGCAATGACAAACCTAGACAGCATCTTTAAAAGCAGAGACATCACCTTGCCGACAAAGGTCCGCATAGTCAAAGCTATGGTTTTTCCAGTAGCGATGTATGGAAGTGAGAGCTGGACCATAAAGAAGGCTGACCACCGAAGAATTGATGCTTTTGAATTGTGGTGCTGGAGGAGACTCTTGAAAGTCCCCTGGACTGCAAGGAGAACAAACATATCCATTTTGAAGGAAATCAACCCTGAGTGCTCACTGGAAGGACAGATCCTGAAGCTGAGGCTCCAATACTTTGGCCATCTCATGAGAAGAGAAGGTTCCCTGGAAAAGACCCTGATGTTGGGAAAATGTGAAGGCAAGAGGAGAAGGGGACAACAGAGGACAAGATGGATGGACAGTGTCATCGAAGCGACCAACATGAATTTGACCAAACTCCGGGAGGCAGTGAAAGACAGGCGGGCCTGGCGTGCTCTGGTCCATGGGGTCACGAAGAGTCGGACACGACTTAATGACTAAACAACAACAACAACAACAACAAATAGGGGGAACAGGACCTTCCAAGCCAAGTATTGGTTTTTAGAATTTATACCGGACCTTCCTTGTCAGTAACGATTAAGGCTGCTAACACATTAAAATAAATGTCCGAATAGGAGACAGGATTTCCCCCTTCCTTATCCTCTTCAATCCATGCTGGAGGCTTCATCAATATGGCTGGCTTCCCTTTCCTGCAGCATACAGCTGGAGCCCCATATGTTAAAGCAGGCAGGAGCCAGGATTAGCTCAGAGCTTAGATTTTCTCATGTTATCGAACCCATTAGTTAGATGGCTATGCCTCATGCGTCCCCAGGGCCATAGGCATTGTTTTTAATATGGTCCACATGGCCGTGCTGATCCAACCCCTTGATTAGGTAGAGCAGAACAAATTTGTTTGGCTGCTCATTTATGCATAATGTGTTCTTCATACTTGAGTCTGTAGAATTGCATCAGATAAACTTGTTACATTATTATAGTTTGTAATATGCAAATTAACTGGGGGAAGCACCAATGTATCAAAGCAATGTTTTAAAATAACATTCATTTTATATAGAACAGTTCAGAATCACCAGTACCTGACATGAATTTTTCTGCTCTTGCTGTGTAAAATGATTTCACATTTGCAGTTAAGCAAGATATGATGATCATTATGAATGTGAAGTACCTACTGACCTGATCTGTATCTAAATATTTTTACAGATTGGGACCAACCTATTTTGAGCTGTTCTCGAGGTGTCCTGAACCAATTTGTTCTTTGGTTCATGTGAGTATTTTATATATAAAAGGGACAAACAAAGGGCTATGATTTAGTATGGTGGGGTTGCTTTCTTTGAAGCACCTTCAGTTTTGGAACTGTAGTGGTGAACCTTAAGTATCGGGTTTGCTTTGCTTTCAGTACGGACAGTCATGCACTGGTTCAGATATGTTGGAGAGTCACCTCCAAAGGAACTTTTTTGTACCAGGAATAGAATTATTCCCCAGACCATTCTAAATTGCAAAGCAGCAGCAGTCTTTGGAACAGAATCTAGAGAAAGACATGCTGTGGAGGTGATTCTGTCCCTCAGCAACTTTGCTTCTAGAAATAGGACCAGAAAAATATACAGATTCTGGTGATCTCACTATGAGCCTTCTCTCAGGCTTCAGTGGCTGGACTGTCCAGGGCAACTCTGAGGCTATACTGACATCTTAGCTATCCATTGTCTCTTATGGTGCTTCCTCTTTCTGCTACTGTTTTATCCAAATATTGCCAGAGAGAACTTGATGATCTGTTGAGGTGGTTGGCCTGACACGGGAGCGACTGGGAAAGTCTTGCTTCACCATGTCATTGGTCAAAACCCTACAAGTACCTCTGGTTTGGACCCTTTTTGCAAATTTTATCAAAAGCCCGAGTACGTCCTTAATGATAATCATGACCACAGTGAACTCTTGTGTCTCATGAAGAGACATCCTAATAAATAGTGCATTTGTCCCTAATAAAAGAGGTTGTTCAGTGCTCCATGGACTATTAGTGATTCTGATGGACACTGCCTTGTCCTGGCATTTTTCTCTGGGAGGTCTGATGGAAAGGACTGTTATTTCATAGCAACTTGCTTACATGTTAGTGTCATGAAGCTTCCTCCCATCCACAGTTCCTACAGTGACAGGTTTTTGTCCCATTCCAGAAAGTTTCAAAAGTGGTATTATCTCCAGTTCCACTACCCTAATTCCTGGTGTCAATGGAGCTGAGTCACTTTTCCCAATCAAGAAGAGAATGGAAGAATGGCTGTAACATGAGAGCATGCTGCACATCTCCCACGCTTATGTAAGAGTGGTACGATTGCAACCACAACAAATCAGTTTGTAATGGGGAGAGAAAAAAAACATATATAGACATTTGTCCTGAGTCACTGGTCCTGGCAAATGTTGATGCAGAGGTACTCAACAATGTCTTATCAGATCTGACACACAGACAGCTTGCCCAAAAGTGAGTTCTCGCACTTCCTATCTCTACAACAAGCAGGTATTTTGGAGAGAAAGTCTATTCCCACACTGCCACCAGCTAGTTTGGGACTTTTAGCTAAACGTAAGGAACATGGAAGCCTGGGAGTGGGGTGATAATAGAAGATGTCAACCTCCTTGCTAATACAAAAGTTCCAGTAGTTTGATCCTTTGACCCTTGGCTCCAATGCAGCACTGCCTAAGTGCAGTCCTTAATGACTTTTAGGAGCTACTGAACAAGACAGAACATTTTTCTTTTGTTAAAGATGATTGGGGGTAAAGGATCCCAATTCAGTCAAAGATTCAATGGAGTTGTCTCAGTCCATGGATCTCAACTATCTGTGGGCTACACACAGTTTGGACTTTGGACTCCTCACCTTGATAAAGAACTATGGATACCTCAGAGTAAGGGGGAATCAAATGTGGGTAAAATGTTGCTAAAATAAACTTCAGCTGATAGGAAGAATGCATTTTAGCTACATATAAAATTTGAAATATGTGCACAAAATACAGGACATGGATTTGAAGGGTGAAATGCTTATTTGAAAAAAAAGGGGGTGTTTCTCCTGATAAATATGGTGGGGAGAAGAAAACTGAGCACAGACCAAATATAGAGGACATCTGTAAATGCAAATTATATAGATAGAATCTACTGATACATAAGTGTCTAATTCCTGAGAGAGAGAGAATTTCTGCGATCTATAGGTGCTGCACTTCACATCTTTTCAAGAAACATGGGAGATGGTGAGTTGGAGCCCCTGTACACTGAAGCCCTGAAGTCCTCCCCACTCACTTGTCCCAGGCTCAAAACATGTCAAACAGTAGCACACTGGCCTGTTAATTCCTTTATAATGATGCCCAACACTCTCTCTCCAAAACATTCACACAATCATTAGCATTTGGAGACTCTCCTGCAACTTCATATTTTGCTTCTTTCAGAAAGCAGATATCTATTTAGATTTTGAAAACACCCTTGTTGCTTAATAAAGGGGGGGGGGAAGGCATTATTTTATTAACTAAATATTAACACCTGCGGAACAAACTGAGAATGAGAAACTGTTCCACTTGACTTGAAGAATTATGGCAGACTGCCGAACTGTTCTGTTACCTCAGTTGTAGCATTTAGGTCCCATTAATTAAACATCAGATCAAACATTTCCAGATGAACTCAGCTTATACATAGCTAAGACAGTGCAGAGGTAGAAGCTTTTCTGTCACATCAAGTAAGTCCTCAGTTCAGCTTCTAAGTTTATTAATACACGCAATTACATAAAGCAACTATAAAAACCTCCAGGTTCCCTTTCCTTTTTTAAAAAGTGAGGTGGGAGGGAGAAACTGATTTATAATTGTTTTTTCACAGCTTCCTTGGAGACAGAAGGCAGCAACTTATTTATTTTTATGGCAGATAAGGAAAGTGCACTTGTAAGTCTTTTGAGTACAAGCACTTCTTGATTTAAAATAGTATGCTGGGCTGGCCTATCGTAAAAGTCTGTTTGTAATATATTTTTGACATCTCACATCAAGACTCAATGGGAGATCTATTGACTTCACCAAGGTCAATCAAAAAACTTGTGTTGGTTTTACTGGAGCCATTATTTCATCCTCCTTTTAGGGTTTCAGAGTGAGAGTTGAGCCTACTAAGCTAGGTAACAGGGCAGGGATGGTGCAGAAGAGGCTGGCCCAAGACATATTGCTACTTGAGGCAAAGGTCAAGATACAGCCTTTCATTCCACTTACCAATGTCAATCAGACTGTGAGGTGTTTCTTACTTCTGCCCCTTCAGTGAGGTAGCCATTTCCATTAGACTCAAGGGCGGCGGTCTACCTCTAAACTTGGCTCTGCCATCCAAGAGACACTAACTGTTATCAGTTTGCTCTCGTTGCTAGAGGTTAACATCTGCCCTCTTTATATTGCTGGATAACAAAGAAGTAAAAATCTGGTGAAATATTCAGCCCCTTTCTTCTAGGCTGTACTTATTTCTCCTCTGCTACATTTTGATAAAAAGAAAACGATGAGCATGTTCTGCAAAATAACACGCTTGAGAAATATTGACAAAACTGCTGACCAAAGCACTAAACAATGATAAATTAATCTTCTTGATGTGGAATAATTCCCTCCACCTCTTGTGCATAGTTATGATGCTCTTTAATTATAGGCATCTATTTGCGTAGAAGTCTGCATTTATTGAGCCCAGGGTTACACATTATAATAAATGAACCAAGGTTAATAACAGAAGAAGCAACTATAGTGTGTCATATTCTATATTACTCTGTTGCAGCAAAATCAGCAAAGGTGACTATAGCACCTAAAATACTAACAAATGCATTGTGGTTTGAGCTTTTATAAATAGCAGCTTTAAACATGATGAAGGAACCTTGCCTATCAAAGCTCATGGTAGAATTTGGGAGGCTCCTTTCCCTTGTCAAAAAAGAATAGACCTAGCTGGTGAATGTAAAGTGTAGAACCACCCTAAGCTGCAATTAGTTTGTTATCATAAGTTCCTTCCTGAGGCTGAACCAATGTTTCTCTTACCCAAATGTGATACAGATGGAATGGAATGGAACTTAGAAATCAAAGAGAACAAAGATAATTTTATTCAATCCTATTTTCTCCTCTTCTTCCTCCTTTTTTTGTATCACCCACAGTTTTGTGGTGCCCCACTTGATGAAGACCTGTATGGAATCAAAACCTGGCTTCTGTTTGTGATATTCTTTAGTAGTCTATTAAAGGTATCACTCACCGTTGCCTTCAGATTCTTCAACCAACAAGCATGAAGGAAGGAAAGAATAATCACCCACCTTTGTTTATGAATTGTGTACAAGGTCCATCATGTTTCTTCCCCTTTTTTGTTAGACTATGAAAGATGCCCTGAATATCCAACCAGAGCACCATATACAACCAAACATAGACATTTAACATTGCCCAAGTGGAAATGCAAATGTTGAACAATACCTTCCCCCAGCCATCAGGTAATACTGCTGATTCTGCTGCAAGTGGCTCACTTTGTACTGTTACAAAAATGCATCTACTGGGGAAAGTTGCGTGAGTGAATTATGAAATGAATCTGAATATGTCAAGTGACTCTAACATGGACCAGAAGTAGATTGATCTGTCCATCCTTAATCATGTCCAGTTTGGTCTTTAATTCATACATGTTACAGTCAAAGTATATATGACAGACAGCCCATTGTTAGAAGAAGGGATTCCCTGAGCACTCAATGATGTCTGTATGTCACAGCATCAGCACATTACACCTAGTTTGGAAATCTAGTTTCATTTTGTCATTGTGAGGTAAACATGAGCTTCGTTTGCAAGCATTACTGCCCAGACACAAAGGTCTCCCAGAACAATGTCTCTGGAACACTAATATGAGTTCAGCTTCTCATGACATGTTAACTTAATGTGTAGAGTAGCCCTAGGTCTAGACATCTTCAGTTTTTCAAGCTTCATAGATAAGTTGCCATAGTGGTTTACTTACCTCTGTAAATATCACAAGATCTTGGAGGGCATTCTGGGCTACAGAGTCAGTTCATAGAGTTACCTGTCTCCCCATATGAAATGAGAGTGCAAAGAAATTTCCCCCAAAAGGTAAACTGACCATACCATTACAGATCTTCTTCTGGGGGTACATTTTATAAGCTTCAGAGGAACTGTAGGGTTTCTTTGGACTAACATTTTTTAAAAAAAATCCCTGGTGACTCACTGTGCTCTGAAGTCAATGATTGTTGAAGATTATTCTGTGAACTGTTTTTTGATGAATCTGTTACACTTCAAACACAAATGTTCCTGGGACTAATTTTTCCACTAATGAAATCTGAATGTCTTTTTTTCTTCCATGGGCTTTAAAGATCTGGTGTTGGCCCTCTGTGAATTCTGCAAGTTTTTTTGAGAAGTTTTGATAAATTGTTTTCCAGCAAGTAATTATTTTCTAATAAATACAAAGCTCTGGAGTCCTCAAGAATCTTTTACCTAAATGAATAAGAAACTACAAATAGGTTGATACAGTTTCACTCTTCATTTTCAAGTGATGCTGTCCTGGGAAATATTAGGATCCTAAAGTAAAAGCTTTTGCATCATGCACTATTAATTTTAAAATCACTGGGAAAGAAAAAGAAAATTATTGTAGCATTTAATACTCAGTACCTTTGTTCAGGGACGTGGTGGCGCTGCAGGTTAAACCGCAGAAGCCTCTGTGCTGTAAGGTCTATAGATCTGCAGCTGTAAGATCGAATCCACACGACGGAGTGAACGCCCGTCGCTTGTCCCAGCTCCCGCCAACCTAGTGGTTCGAAAGCATGCAAATGCAAGTAGATAAATAGGGACCACCTCGGTGGGAAGGTAACAGCATTCCGTGTCTAAGTCGCACTGGTCATGTGACCACGGAAGATTGTCTTCGGACAAACGCTGGCTCTATGGCTTGGAAACGGGGATGAGCACCGCCCCCTAGAGTCGAACACGACTGGACAAATTGTCAAGGGGAACCTTTACCTTTACCTTTGTCTTATATGATGGCCAGGTTAAACTTGCATGAATGGGAATGCAGAACTTTGAAATCTCCTGGTATAATAGGGAGCAAGGCTGACTATTCCAGATCAGAACCCAGAATAATTAGCTATGGGTACCACAGTTACATGCAACTCTTTACTTTTGGGGTAATGGATAAGGTAACTAGTACAACAAAGATGCTTTTAGATATAATGAGTAATGAGCATCACCTAGGTAAACTCAAAGGAACTTCTAAAGGCTCTTTAAGGAATTCTTAGGGCATTTTGGTTTCTCTTTCCCTATGTGGTAAGTTTGTCTTTTGTATTTTCATCAGTATTTCTAGCTGCAATATTGGAATTTTAACTAAAGGAAAACAAAGTATTTTCCTGCACTTCTGGCCTATTGCTAGTGCCAACAAAATGTGCCGATAAGTGCAACACAATGATTTACTTCTGTGATTGGAATACTGATACTATAATGCCAGTTTAGATGCTTTGAAGTTATGAGTGAAACAATGAGTTCCCTTTAAAATTTAGCATTCTGAGATTTTTCTCACAGAAGAATTAAAGGTTACAACTAGAGATGGGCATGAACTGGTTCATGGTTCATTTTGTGATCCAGTTCAGGAATCCCATTTTGCTGAAGCAAAACAAAATGCTGAACTTTTTCCCCATTGGTGCTTCATTTGCTTTGGCAAACCAGGATGGCCTGCCTGTCCCCTTCCCACTGCCCTGGTTGTCTGGCCTACCTGCTTGTACTGCTGTGCCACTGCTGCACTGCCACCACCGCCACCACCTCCTCCTCCCTGTGTGCCAAGCTGCCATGCTCCAGAATTACATTGAGGGGTGCTAGGGGAAAAAAAAATGCCTTTATGCAGTGCTGCATATAGTGTTCAACACAAAATGTCCACATCCAACAGACACAGTCACTGCAGTGATCAGGTGTTCTCTTTTAACAGATGAGACAGTCTCCCATTTGAAGACTGGACAGCCTTCTTGTTGCAAGTGTCCTCAGGAAGGCTGTCTAGTCCAACTCTGATATAGAGATGAATGTCAGAGATTGAAGAACATAGAGTTCTCCGTGCTCAGTTAGCATGTGAACAGCAGATCAATTAGCATGTGGACTTGTATATAGATTACCCATTCACAGTTTTTCCTGATTGGGTGTAATACATTGGAGTTTTGTTTGAATTGTAAATAGCATATCTAATTTTGCAAATGTTTATATATAAAAATTAGGGATGCCCCCTTTCTTGATAATGGCCATCATTGCCTCTTACACACAGAGAGAGAGAGGGTGAGAGAGAGAGAGAAAGCTCCCACGGCTGTGTATAGGTTAAGGCTTTATTCTCCTCCTACCCTTTCTCCTTTTATCTATCATCCCTTAGTCTCCTGAACATTGTGCCAGGTGCAATGCTGCACACTGAGCTGTTAAGTGGACTCTGAAGTCTCCATGAGTCTCTCCAAATCATCAGGCTCCTCTCATTTTAAGAAGGCAGGCTGTACTCATAATTATTCAAACAATAATACTGTGAAATGAAAAATGAAATAAAAACAAACTGCTTGAAGCCCTTTGTATTACAAACATGCATACCATCCGAGCTTGCTTTGCTGAAAGTGAAAATATTCCAGAAATTATTCAGGCAAAAGTAATTAATAAGCCCTAGGTGTGAAAGAGACACTTTTTATCTCTAGACATATATGCAGTTATTCGTGTAAATTGTCAAGGGTATCCTGGATATAAATCTATGCAGAGCTAAGCCACAGATCTATTAATATAATTAATTTGTATATGGAGGAAAAATATCCCAGAGATTTGATAGCCTTATAAAAGTATTCCCAACCTGACACAGTCTTTTAGAAAAAGAATAAATCATACTCTATCTCTTCGTAAATTGACCTGTAAGTTACTGACAGCAAATCAATAGGGTACAAATGAAAAATAATAATGCAATAACAATGCTGTGTATTATCCTGAGCCAAGATAAAAACGAGTAGTATGATCAATATGAGAAAGATTCAGTACTGCTACTTTTAAAAAAGAAATGGCACTATAAGTAATCCATATTAGGACGCTGCAGCAGAAATCAAGTTTGGCCTGTTAGAAGAAACAATAGGAAACCTTACATATTTATCAGTTTGCAAGTGTGCCTGGCTGGTTTGCTTTTCTTCTATGTAACAAAATGCTTTTCTAGCATTTTTCTTGAACAGACTTGCAGAAACAAACAAGCAAACAATAAAGTTGTTAAACTACATCCCTGACTACATAACAATTAAAAGCGTACTCAGTTTGCTTAAACTGGGCCATTATCTACCCACCTGGGCAAGTCCCATTGAACTCAATGGAACTAGATTATTAATAAGATTGAATGGTTTGCTCCTTTCAACTTGTACGGAACAACTCATGTTCTCCATTGTACACAGTATTCGTTTATGGCACAGTTTCATTCCCTTAAATGGATGAAGAAGAATTGTATTTCACTTTTATGGTGAGAATTGTCTCCATACTAGTTGTAAATAAATGGATAGGTAGAGATTCCTCCTCCCTCCTCCTCCTCTTTCATATTCTAGTGTTGAGTCCTCAGTGCCACATTTTAATAAAGACATTGACAAGTGAACTGTGTCTAGAAGAGGGCAATTGGGACAGTGAGAAGTCTGGAAACAAGTCTGATGAGGAACACCTGAAATGGTTGAGTGTATTTAGCCTGGAGAAGAGAAGCAAGAAGAGAAACATGAATAGTATTTTCAAAGAAATCCAAAGAGCTGTCATGCAGAAGTTGACATAGGCTAGGGCTAGAACCAATGGCTTAAATTACAGAGAAGATTTCATCTTTCTTCACCATTAAGAAAAATCTACTAATGGTAGGTTTCTTTCTCTGTGAAAGAGGGAAAGGCAGTGAGTTCTGTTTGGGTGAAGGTAGTCCTTGTTCAGAAGCTGACATTCTGGATTGTAGATTGCAAACTGGGTATTGTGCAATGAATTGCCTAGATGAATTATGAGATCTTCTCTAACTCTGTAATTCCATGATACTAATACTTTGGATCACCTACCTTGGTATTGGCTAAACTGCTTGAAAATGAATTCGGAGCTTACAAAGGGAAATACTTTTCCATAAATCACAATTAATAGGCAGCATTCTTTGCAACAACATGAAATAAAACAGAGTGGTCAATGTCTAATGGTGCAGTCAGACAGCAGGAAAGGCATGTGCCCAATTACACCAGAAAGGGTGGCTTTGCAGGGAGCAATCTCCGTTAAACTAACCCTTTTGTCTATAAGGGAGTGACTCAGCACAGCCCACAAAAGTAGTAGCCATACAGGTCCAGCTTAGGCTGGATCAGGGTCAGACTGTAGCTCCCCGTGCATTGCATGATCACTGGGAAATAGATTGAACCAGACCACTCTACAAGTAGTCCAAAATGTGATCTATTGTCCTGAGTGGTCACATCCTTAGATCCATGGCAAACAGGTATATCAAACAAAAATAATTAAATAATCCTCTATGTTGAAAACCACTGGCTGAAATCTTTTTGCTGTAACTTATGCCATATAAACCTGATTACATCACCATCAGTGGCAATTTTTGGAAATTTGACATTTATGACTTCTGTCCTCAGGCTTCCGATAATGACTTTTGGGCATTTTTGATGAATTAAATAATTTCTACTCCTGTCCTGTGGCTTCCATGGCTTCCCGATAACAAAAGGATTATATATGAGTCTCAGGAACTTTGGATTTCATCTAGTAATATGTGTTGATCAGAGAGTGGGGCTGAGACTTGGGAAATCCAGGGCTGTTATGAGGATAAAGTAAGGGACTGGGTAACAGCTGTGTACATACATTTGAGTTCATTTCAGGAAAGTTGGGATATAAATGCAATCATTAGATAAATCTCATTTTTTTAAATGGCTCACTGAATAACAGAAAAATGTCTTACGGAAGGACAGAAAACATTAAGTGGTGAAATGAAAGTTTATGATAATAGGTTTGGGTTGCTCATTTTGTTGAGCCTAGGGCTGTCTAGACTTCTGAAGATATAGAAGCCCAACCCTGGGCAAACAATAGCACCTGGACATCTTCTTATGTGTTTTGAGGCCCAGTCTCCACAGCTGACATCAGCACCAACCAGTCATTTGTTTCTCAAGAGCCTCAGTTTACACGTTGAATCAGACCTTTTTCAGCAGCATCTCTTCTTCCAGTCACCTGGCATCCATGTGCTGTATTTTTTGCTTGCTTTTAATGAAAATGTGAATAAACCAAACAAACAAGAGAGAGAGAGAGAGAGATGCAGTATCAGATAGCTGCAAAACCAAAAATAAATCCCATTGAGATTATCTCGTTGGCAGAAGTTTACACATCTTCAAAACAAGGTTTCATGAGCAGGTGTTATGCAGGCAACATCCCCCACCAACTCCATGGAATGTTAGCCAACTGTGTTTCCAGGTGTTTATGGATTGCCTTTCTGCTGCCCTCATGGAAGGCTAATACAATCTCTCTAAAGATCTTACTCAGCTCAACGAAGCATACAAAATAAGGAAATGCAATGGAAAGGAACAATTTTTAGCTAGTCAAAAGAGCAATAAGATAGTGAGAACATTTGCATAGGTGCCATTTCAGAATGCTGGAAGTGAATGCAGACAGTGGTAACACAGCTGAATGAGAACAATGAAACAAATAAGTTTATTGGCAGGTATCACAATTATTCATACAGTTTTATTCAAGGGTCCAAAGCATTTTATACATCACATCTTCCTCCTTCCACTATTATCAACAACCTTCACTTACTTACTTACTTACTTACTTACTTACTTACTTACTTACTTACTTACTTACTTACTTTCTTTCTTTCTTTCTTTCTTTCTTTCTTTCTTTCCATGTTATAAGTGGTGGTTGCATAAGGCAAGGAAGAAAATATTACCCTCCCCTGCTCCCTCGAATTTCACCCCCCCAGCCCCCTTGGAAATATGTAGCAATGGGTACATTGTTGGGGAGCAGCCAACGGCCACCTGTGCTGTGTATCATTTCATGCTACTGCTGAAAAGGGTTTGTAGAGGATGGAAAATAAAAAGAAGCCATTCCTCCATTTTCTGGCCACAGTGAGCGATGCTACAAGTCTCTTGGTTCAGTCTGGCTGATATCCCCAATAGGACTGTCTTTACTGGACTTGGGAACAGACTGGAACGCTGTGTTGCTTGTCTCTTCCAGTGCCAGACTGGAGTGACTGAGGCTGTCAGGTTTCACAGTGAAGCAGGATCACCTCAGTTCGGGATTTCGTGCTCACTGCTTATCCCTCACGTTGTACCAGTTCTTAAAGGCTGATTCCCTCCAACACAAGGTCAGTCATTGCCTGGGGCAAAACATGCAGTTTATGCCATTAATCATGCAGTTTCTATTAGCTCCACAGATAATAAATTAATAAAATAAAGTTTACAGTGCAATGCTTCTGGAAGTGAAGGACTGGCTGGCTACACCCTGTTCCTCAAGGGACACCTGAGTGTATTCGCAATGCTTTTTCACTCATTGGGGAGGCTCCTTCTATGTTCCTCCATAGCTAAGGTAACACTATTGAAGTAGCCCACTTCTGGTCAAAAATAGTCTAATTATCTTATGATTTTAATTTGTTTTTAATTTTACCTATATTTTATGTATGTCCATAACTTTAAATTGTGCAACACTCTGATACAAATAAAGAAAAGAAAGAATAAAATAAAATCAGCCATTCAAATGGTTGCATTTTTCTACATAGCACCAACTGTTGTATGCTAAGAAGCTGTTGTTCCCTTTTCTATTTCCATCTTCCTTGGGAGACCAAAATTCATGTCAGGACAAAACCATGTCCTTGTGCTTCTTTCAGTTGCTCCAAATGATCTGATCCTGCCATAGTGTACAAGACTTCTAAGCTGTAAATTATCTCAGGAGTGCTGGGTTTTAACTTAGAGGGTTTTAAACATTTTGGAATTGTTTTTAAACTTGATTTTAATCTTAATATATGTTTAATTGTTGTTTTTTTTAAAAAAAAATGATATTTACATAGTGTTTTTAAATCTGTTGTTTTATCTGTTGTAAGCTGCCACGGGTCCGCTATGGGGAGAAAGGCGGCAAATAAATAAATAAATAAATAAATAAATAAATAAATAAATAAGACCGGGCAGCAGGACTGGCAACTTAGCAACCAAAGATATTGGCCGAATTCGAATTGTAAGTTGCAACTAGAGTAGTCCTGTTAGATCAATGGAACTTATGGAGGAATTTACTCACTAGATCTCCACAGATTCAATGCACCTATTCTGGTTGCAACGTACTGCTGGATATCACTGTTGCATATCCTCAACATTTAGTTCCAACTCCTTTGCACCTTTTAATTTGTCTGCTCTTTTCTGTCATGAGCATGCCATGCTACATTGCACTGCCCTTCAATATTAAAAGAAAAAAGAGCCACCGCCTTCCCCACTGTTCCTTAAAGATGCATCTTTGCAGCTAATGGGAAGTACATGATTAATGGCATAAACTGCATTGCTGTTCAGTAATAAAGTAAGCCTAACTGGTGAGGGCATAGCAATAACAGTTCTGTGCTAAACTATTTCCTTGTAAATTGTCTGTTAAATGCACTTTTTATTATTTTATATAGCTGCTCATCAACACAATGTCAAATGGGTCAGCTCCTGTCAAGGTACAGTGGATCCTTTTACATCCAATGGGTCTCCAAAGTGTGGTGAATAGCTGTCTATTAACACTTAACAGAACGGCTGTGAATAATTCATGTCCAGATCCCAAAAGATGAATATGAGAATTCAAATTTAAGGCAGGAAGAAGCTTCTTCATTGAGACAGAACCTGAAGTTATTAGTGGATCATAGATCAGTCCTTTGTAAAGATGTCCCCTGTAACCTCATTATGTGTTTGCAATAAATTAGAGGGAATGTGTTGCCACCTCTTGGCTGCCTATTCCCTATTCTTCATACTGCCCAAGCAACTCAAGGTATCAGTCAACACATCAACACCTTAATCAGCTGAGAAGTGTTCTCAAATGGGGTAGCAAAGAGGGTAGCCATTTATTCAGCAACAATCTCCAGCATAAATGCAATGGATAATGCTGAAGCAGCAAAAACAAACAAACAAACAAAAAGCAGGGCCCTTGGATACGGATCTGGACTGTCATATGATTACATTGTAAGAGATTGGAGGTTAGACCACCAGTGCTATCATAACTTCAGGTATCATGTTTATTTTCTGTCTTTATGGGAGCCCACAGATAAAGATGATTTTTTTCTCTCCTCATACCTGAATTTAAAGAAGAAAACATGCTTCACTTACTACCTATTCCCTCAGTGCACAGAAGCAAAGATTAGCTTTGTTCTGTTAAGGAGACTGGATGCGCTGAGTGGAGCATGCTAGCTCCACTCTTCCCTATCATATCTTTAATTATAAAAGCAATGACTATCTGAAATGAGAGGAGGTTGCTGTACCAGGGTAGCTTCTCCATGTGAGCCCAACCCTCCCCTAAAATGGAGTTCTGCAACTTCCTTCTGTTCAGACAGCAATAATTCTGTGATTAAAGAAATGACAGAAAAGGTGAGGCTACTGTGCTCACGTCAACATGTGTGGCTTAGATACACTTTAGAGCATGGTTTAACAGAGCTACTGACTGAATGCCCAAAGCTAATTGAGTTCTTCCAAAAAAGGGTTAATTTGATTAACTGAAGAGTGGGAGAATTCTAACATTGTTCCCTCGATTTGCAGAAGGCAACAGTCTATGCTACACATAGAGGATCACCACGTGATTAAGCTTTCCCAAATCCATTGTAAGATTCCAGGCATAGCAGAGGCTTTCCTCTCCAGACTATCACTCTTCACAACAATGGAAGATGCGGCAGATGCAGCATACACATTCAGATTCTTCTTCTTCTTTTTTTACCTACATGAATATACACTCACAAATGATAAATGTCCACAGAATTTGGAAATGAGAGTTTTGAATCTTCAGGAAATTTCAGATGAGGGTTGTTTCTACTCTTCTCCCTTGAACTGCACAGATCCGAGCAGCATGTTCTGTGGGAAACTTCTGCTTAAAGGTTGCAGCTGCATTCTGTTCCAGTGACGTGCATACACTCCTGGCAAGAAGTGGCAGCTGCCAGCAGGCGGGGTAACCCCTTATTCTGCCCTTTCAGTTAGAAGTAGAGCATAAGATCAAAGGGTTATTTCAGCCAATCCTGATTACGATTAGGTAACTAGTATCCTATCTGTCTCTCTCACAACGTACTATGTAAATCATGCTAAGTAAATAAAAGAGCTCTCAGGGCATTGCCTGTAGGCTCCGCTGGCTCGGACATCCGCTGTTGACTCCTTTGTTCTCTCTCTAAGGCAATTAACTTTCCTTTTTTCCATGATCACCCGCAATGTTCCCCCCAATAAATAAATAAATAAATAAATAAATAAATAAATAAATACTGAACTGTTATTCATATCCAGAAAGTGGCCCAAGAAAGGTGGGTCTTGGACTTACCGAGGTCCCTGTTGGTGGTGGTGCAGCAGCCCCTGTGGGGGCTCCATGTGGCAGCTGGGGAGGGTGCTGGAGCATGCTGGGAGCCTGATGCAGGTTGAGAGAGGTCTTTGTGTGTGGGGGTGGGGGTGTTAATCAACTGTTTATGTAGTTACATTTTGGGGGGCATAAGAGTTATACATGGATTTTGAACTACACGGGTCCAGTGACCATAACCCCAGTGTTTTTGAAGGGAAAAGTATACTTATAAATAACATAAAAGACATTCATGGTACTTTATTCATTTTGATGATACATAGCTCCTGGCATCATAATGTGCTCCTGGATTTTTAAAAGAATAGTTTCAATATGATCTTGTGGATGGGGGAAGTGTTCCTTAGAAAATAGCAAAATCATGTGTCCCTAAAGATATGATCAAATGTTGCTCAGTTTTCTGTATGTCATTATAGTGTAACCTATACTAGATTCAGCAACATATCCTTAATTTGTTGTGGAAGATGCATCAGATGCTTCCTCTGGATGTACTTATATTAAAAAGAAATGTTATGTAGGACAAACTATTTTTAGTTTTCTAGAGATGTCTTTTCAGGGTTCATGGAAAGGGGAGTGAGAGATTTTGCTATGATGGGGAAAGAATATTAATAAGATTTAGAGAATTGTCAGATCTGATATAAGCTTCCCAGTGTGATGTAGTGGATAGAATGATGGACTATGACTCAGGAGACTGGGTTCAAATCACTGCTCAGCTATGAAAACTGAATAGGGGAGTGGAATTGGCAAAACCATTCCTTATCTCTCCTACCTTGAAATCCCTATTAATGTTGCTATAAGTTGGTTCCAATTTGATGGCATGGAATATAAAAACACATCTGATGACTGGAGTCTCAGGAAATTTTAATGTTTATCTGGTTTTCCAGGAAACAAGAGAATTCTCAGGACTAGTGCAAAAATGTGTGTGTGTGTGTGTGTGTGTGTGTGTGTGTGTGTGTGTGAGAGAGAGAGAGAGAGAGAGAGAGAGAGAGAGAGAGAGAGAGAGAGAGAGAGAGTTTTAAAACCTGGAATGATCTGCAATCATCCCCAACTGGTGACAGGGTTCCCAAAGTCAGTATGAAATAATTCTGATGCATCTCATGCAGGATGCTTTCTGCAGGCATCCCACTCAGGAAGATGCATACATGTTGCATTTTGTGAGTTCTCTTTCCTTCCCTTTCCAAATTGTATTCCAAAATAGTTCTTGTGAGATGTGTAAGTCAATGTGAGTCCCTGTCTATATGGAAGTCTGGGGGCAGGCAATGCCAGAGTTATTGTGGGTGAACCACTCAAGCTAATAGCATTGGGTTGCTGTAGTATTCTGCATATTGAGAAGACATGGGATATGTCATCAAACAACAAAACATGTCTGTGGATGAGGAGTGAGTTATGGGTATCTCTACTGTAGTGGTTCTCAACCTTGGGTAACGTAGGTATTCTTGGATAGCAATTCTCAGAAACTCCAGGCAACATAGCTGGTGGTGAAGGCTTCTGGGAATTACAGTCCAAGAAACCTGCATTACCCAAGCTTGGAAACCCTGCAACACAGGTGCACCTCAGCTTTTCCCTTCTAAGGCACATATTCTGCCATTCTTTCCTTCTCCTTCATTCATGATTAAAGAATTAGGAAACCAAGATATACCAAGTCAGACTATTTAGTTCAGCATCATCTGTAACAGCAGGGAACTTTCCCTCCAGATTTCATTAGGCTACAGTTTGAATAGCTCATGATGAAAAATGCTGGGAATTGCTGCTGAGTAAATCTGTGGAGGGCCATGCTTTGCCCACCTTGGTCAATAGTGACTAGCAGCAACAATCCAGACTTTCAGTCAGGCAGCCTTCACAGACCTGGAGACGCCAGGGATTGAATGCAGAGCAAGTTCTTTACTACTGCCTCTCCCCAAAGTTCTGACAATTATGCAGATCATCAAAGTCACTTATCTCAAACACCAGTGATTGCTGTCCTGCCCAGCCATGCCCATAGCTTTAAAGTGCCCTTGCATGCTGTTTCTTTATCTTTCTAAATCTCTGCTTCATTCATTTTATATATATATAAAACTGAGAAGCAGACAAATGTAGTAATATCTCCTTCAGATGGTTTTCAGTTATGAAAATCCTGGGGATATATAGCTTTCATAAGCCCCATCACTTTATATACAATTTTCTGGCTGTATCACAATCTGTAATATTCTTTTCATGCAATGCAACATATAGTTTTGGACATCCTTCACTAACTTCTGGCAGAAAGTTCAAAAAGACATCTTGTCCTGCATGTATATTCTTCTCCATTTCAACTTCTCAGTTTTCATTTCTTGCCTGTGGAATCAAGCAAGGTTTCTCCAAAGACTATATAAATTAGTTACATCAATTAACTTGTGTGTGCTGCAGGTTAGTTTGCACTGTAGTTAGATAAGGATTAGTAAAGGTAAAGGTTCCCCTTGGCATTTAGTCCAGTCGTGTCCAACTCTAGGGCGCGGTGCTCATCCCCGTCTCCAAGCCATAGAGCCAGCGTTTGTCCGAAGACAGTTTCCGTGGTCACGTGGCCAGCGTGATTAGACACGGAATGTCGTTACCTTCCCACCGAGGTGGTACCTATTTATCTACTCACATTTTTACATGCTTTCGAACTGCTAGGTTGGCAGGAAGATAAGGATTAAAGGTTCCCCTTGACATTTAGTCCAGTTGTGTCCGACTCTAGGGCGTGGTGCTCATCCCCGTTTCCAAGCCATAGAGCCAGCATTTGTCCGAAGACAGTTTCCGTGGTCACGTGGCCAGCGCGACTAGACACGGAATGCCGTTACCTTCCCACTGAGGTGGTACCTATTTATCTACTTGCATTTGCATGCTTTTGAACTGCTAGGTTGGCAGGAGCTGGGACAAGCGACGGGAGCTCACTCCGTTGTGTGGATTCGATCTTACGACTGCTGGTCTTCTGACCTTGCAGAACAGAGGCTTCTGCGGTTTAACCCGCAGCGCCACCACGTCCCTAAAATAAGGATTAGGACTAGGATATTATGTATGCTCCTTGTATTTCCTGAGCTGGCTGAGCATTCAAGCACCCCCCTCCCCAAAGGGGGCCAATCCAGCTAAAACCAGAGCAATCACTTCTCTTTATTGGTGTCATGACATGTTTTTGGTATGAACACATTTGCATTGGACAAAAAAGTACACAAATGACAAAGAGAAACAGGTCTTTTGTCCTACTTGCTTCTTTTCCTGAGAACAAAACCAAATCAACACAGACCTGCACAGAGCAAGTGGCTGAAACACAGGAAAAACCTGTCATTTGATAATGACTATAATGACAGTGACTTTGTTCTGTGTGGATTCTGCAATGAACCTTGACTTTGGGGGACTAAAAAGATCTGTGCCCAGTCCTTAGGGTTTAATGCTGTAGACATTTCTTTTTTTCTTTAGAATCATAGAATCGTAGAATCACAGAGTTGGAAGAGACCACAGGGGCCATTGAGTCCAACCCCCTGCCATGCAGGAACTCCATCAAAGCACTCCCGACAGATGGCCATCCAGCCTCTGCTTAAAAACCTCCAAAGAAGGAGACTCCACCACACTCTGAGGCAGCATATTCCACTGCCGACCACCTCTGACTGTCATGAAGTTCTTCCTGAGATTCAGGTGGAATCTCTTTTGCTGCAGTTTGAAACCATTGCTCCTTGTCCTAGTGTCTGGAGCCATGGAACACAAACCTGTCCCTTCCTCAACATGACATCCCTTCAAATATTTAAACATGTCTATCATGTCCCTTCTTAACCTTCTTTTTGTAAGGCTAAACATTCCCAGCTCCCTAAGCGCTCCTCATAGGACTCATGGCTTCCAGACCTTTGACCATTTTGGTTGCCCTCCTCTGGACTCGTTCCAGGTTGTCAACATCCTTCTTGAATTGAGGTGCCCAGAACTGGACACAATACTCCAGTCTGACAAAAGCAGAATAGAGTGGTACTATCACTTCCCTTGATCTAGACACTATACTCCTATTGATGCAACCAAGAATTGCATTGGCTTTCTTGGCAGCCACACCACACTGCTGACTCATGTTCAGTTTGTGGTCTACCAAGACTCCTAGATCCATTTCACAGGTACTGTTGTCTAGCAAGGTGTCTTCCATCCTATATCTGTGCAGTTCATTTTTTTCTGCCTGGGTGTAGGACCTTACATTTCTCCCTGTTGAAATTCATTTTGTTAGTTTTGGCCCAGGACTCTAATCTGTCAAGGTCATTTTGAATTTTAATCCTGTCCTCTGGGGAATTAGCAACCCCTCCCAATTTGGTATCATCTGCAAATTTAATCAGCATACTCTCTATTCCTTCACCCAAGTCATTGATAAAGATGTTGAATAGCACAGGGCCCAGAAGAGAACCCTGAGGCACCCCACTAGTTACCTCTCCAGGATGAAGAGAAGCCATTGGTGAGCACCCTTTGGGTTCGGTCAGTCAACCAATTACAAATCCACTGAACAGTAGCACTGTCTAGCCCACATTTTACTAGCTTCCTTGCAAGAATATCATGGGGAACTTTGTCAAACAGCTTTTTCCTCTTTTAAAAAAAACTTCTGTCAAATTGAGGTGATATTTGAGTGGCAAAAGTGGCATGATGACTTTCTCATTGTCCCTCAAAACCATCTTGTCGTGAGAGCAGCAGGTTCCTAAGGATGAAGAGGTTACACTTTTCTATGGTCTATTTTTGCTGTTGTATCTTTCAGTTGTGCTTCCATTTTTCACCCCACCTGATTCTCCTGCCGCACATGATGCATTTCTATAATTCCTAGAGATTTGGGAAGGGGAGAACAAGGAACTCTTCATTATCTCACATGTACCACCAGCCTGAAGACTGCCACTGTCTCGTCCTTAAATGAGGAATATCAGGGGATAAAGATTTCAGCCTGTACTGAATGTACAATCCCCCTAAAAAAATCAGGTTTGCAGTTTGGGTGTGCTCTTGGACTCAACCCTGAGCTTGGGTGCACAAGTCTCAGTGGTAGCTAAGAATGCCTTAGCACATTTAAAGCTGGTACACTAGCATTGCCCATTCCTGGATATGTCTGTTCTGGCTGCAGTGACACATACCTTGGTTACATCTGATCTGGATTACTCCAGTATGCTCCACATTGGGCTTCCTTTGAAGACTGTTCAGGAACTTCCACTGGTTTAGAATGCTACAGTCAGACTGCTGACTGGCACTGATTACAGGGAGCATATAAATCCCTTATTGCAACAGCTTCACTGGCTTCCAGTCTGTTTCCAGACTCAATTCAAAGTGTTGGTTATTGCTTTTAATATGGCTTACGTCCAGGCTATTTGACACATGAACAAACTAGGCAGCAATATTATATATTGTGCAGTACAGCAAATCAACATTCTACAAGGCAATTCTAAAAATGCGGGTAACCCAAAGAACAACAACAAATACAGTATAACTTTGAAAGTGGGCTTCAGATCAGCACCAAATTTTGCATAGTTGTAGCAGACAGTCTGATATTGGTTACATATTTGGGGAAGTTTGGGCAAAGGGTTTTTGAGGGCTTTTTTTAAAAAGTAAAACTGTTTTCACCTATTCAGAAAGAGGTGACTTTAACTGTCCCCAGATTTAAAATAAATTTAATATAGATCATAGAAATTGGAAAAGACCAATCTTTCCTATATTGAGAGAGAATGGTGGATCCCACCCACCCACCCTTTTTTTTTTCTTGGAAAGAACTCTGGCTGTAGGGGTTGAAATATTGATCCTCAAAAGAGACCTTACAAATGGAGAAAAGGTGACTTTGTTATAAACTGAACATATATGGTACAGACTTGCCAGGCAGATGATACAATGTATTGTATGGGCGAGGGAGAATTACAGGTCATCCCACCTATTATGGAAGGGCTCAAAAATGGGTTTACTTTAAAGAAAGTAACAGAGTGACACTCCTCCAGAAAGGGGGCATTTTGCTATGTTTCTCCAGGGGATTGGCATACAATTTTGTAAGGCATATTTAAAGTATTTCTTCATTACAAATGCACAAAGCAGTTATGTTTGTCCTAGCCCTGAGTGCTTTCAGTAAACATTCTTTCAGGTTTCACCCATGCCTGAACAGACAGCGTAGTATGGTTCAATAGCCTGAACCTGGGGATCCTTGACAGAGATGACCAAAGAAGAGGCCTTCTTCTGAGTTGCTGCTGGATGGCAATGAGTGGTACAACCAGCAAGTTCTCCTCTGTCAAACCACCTACTTTCCAGAGTTGTGATGTGACTGTAATTATATTTTTTCTTTAGGAGTGCAATCTACATTTGCTATTTCTGTTTTGTTTTAATTTGCTTCTTTAAATTATAAAGGCATATTTCTGATTATACAATCTCAGCCAAGTTAATTCTGAAGTTATTTTAAACACACATCACAAACCTCTTCCACTGTCTTCGCATTCCCAAACTGACATCCATCAAAACCTTCACGAATGTGGGATTTCTAACACTTGTTGGAAACCCTGTTGAGATTTATTAACAGATGGCCACATGTTCTTTTTGGCTTACAGAGAGTGGAAGGTAATGAAAAGCTGTCAAATACTGGAAGAACAGAAGCATGATTCTATTTTTCTCCTTCCCCTCCAGATTCATTGAAGGCCTTTCTGTAACAAAAGGGAGAGTGGGAATGATTTCTTTTTAAAAAAATCATGGACCAACATGGAATTCATCTCAAGAAAACCTGCTGGTTGAAAAAATCTGTATCTCCTCATGTGCGGCTGAAAGATCGCCTTGGGGGCACAAAGAAGAAAAGGATTGTACCTTTTCTCTGTACAGTAAACAAAGCTGTGATGAAAGTTCAGCAAAGGCAATTGATGTATTCCATGAGTTTCCGGAGCTTTGGTGCTACACAAATAAGTGTTTTGTTATTGTTGTTACTATTATTGTCATTATTTATTTATATAGCACTATCAAAGTATCTGGTTCTGTACAAAAGGTTTTAATGGAATTTTAAAAATCTCTACTACAAGGGTTGAACTGGCTCAAACAACAGCACAAAGGGATGATTATGATGATGATGTAATAATAATAATAATAATAATAATAATAATAATAATAATAATAATAATAATAATAATAATAATAATAATAATAAAGCAGTAGTAGTGGTGATGGTTATCTGTTATATAATACCAGTCAATGTTTTTATAATTTGGATTGACTGTGCCTGGTATTTTTGAATAATAATAATACTAAAAAGGCTGATATCCTGTTGCACAACTTTATGTCATGTGACAAGGATGACATCGTCAGCCACAGCTGTACTGTGGCCTATTTGGGGCAATAAAAATCTTCCGAGAGCCCCTGCCTCCAGGTTTCATGGATCTCTAGGTATCCCCTTCATCCTGGGGCAGCCTTCAGGAGCCACAGAACTGGAAGGGGAATGAATTAAAGCCAGAAAATAACTGCTGCTAGGACCAACAGTATTTTCCACTTCTAAATCATTCTCCCTATACTCTGTGGTATAGATGAATGGGCTTCCTAGGAATCTTTGAAACATCTGGGGGCATGCTCTATGAAGCTTTTTATTGACCTGAAACGGCTGCACCATGGCCATGGCTGATGGTGTCATCCTCTTTCCAAGATGCAGATCAGCCAACAAGATGTCAGCCACTGAATTTTATTTCTTTATTTCTTTAAAATATATTTACCCCACCTTTCTCCTTAAAAAGGACCCAAGGCAGCTTACATTACTAAAAAGTGATATTTAAAGCTAAAAAAGAGTAAGTATACAAATACTAAAGAAAGGAAAGATGGGGGGGGGGGAAAGAGAGAGAGAATGAATGAATGCATAATGAACATAATCAGCCCATTCTTTTACCTTCCTCTAGAGACTCTCAGGCCACCCTAGCACATGAAAACAGGGAGTAAGCAAGGGCTGAGAGGGAATAAAGCAAAAAGCACATGCAAAAAGTGTTGCAAATCTATCAAGAGCGGAGGAGAGAAATGAAGGACCAGTATATAAATCAGATATAAAAATTAAAATGGCCAGCTGGATGTTAAGAACATGAGCCTCAAAAGAAGAGGATGTGATGATGGAGTTGGGAAAGTTGACACAAATTAGAGAAAAGAAGTCCTGTATCACTCCCTTGACCTTCAGGTCAACTAGTATGAGAAAATGAAAATCCACTAAAAGAAAAAGCAGCAGAAACCATCATGTCATGAGAGCTGAACCAGTTTCAGTAAGAGCTGTAAGGTATAGAGAGTTGGGGTTATGGGACAGATTTTAGAATAAAGGAATGATAGTTCCAGACAGGATGGGGGTGGGGTGAAGAAGCTGAGAAGAAAGACAATGAACAAAAGTTAGGTTTTAAGGCCAAATGAATCAGTAGAATTTATGAAAGAATGGTCTCATAAAATCTTCACTGATTCTGTAGGCCTACTCTTGTCTGACTTACTATGCTAAGCAGCAGTGTTTCAGCCAAAGAATGGCAAAAAGCAAAGAAAACCTAGCACTCCAACCATCAACTGATGCTGTAGCATGTGCAATCTGGCTTGCTTGTAGGTGGCAAGCGTGGAGTTTAAAATACTTAACATAAGATATGAAGAAGAGTCAATCAAAGTTCATTCATTCATTCGTTATTAGTCTGTTAAGCCCAAATTGTTACACAATAATAGTCAATTATTATTCACAGACTTTCTTTTAAAAATCTTTGTCCAATTTTCATTTTAAAATTGTCGCCTGACAAAACAGGCATAGGAAACAGTGCTGTTTGGCATAGAAAGTCAGTCCTGGACAGCTTACATAAAGGGTAAGCCCTCTAAAAAATTCTGAGAGGCTAAGGGAGTGGACTGGATTTGACCACCCTTTCTTCTCAGCAAACGCTGCTCTGACATTTGTTTTTCAGTAGGAGGGGGGGGGGAAACATAATGTTTGATATACAAATAGGGTGGAATCTAATTGCCAATCTCAAGTAGATCCATTAAATTACTGAAACATTGGCAAATCAACACATATGTAAATTCCTTTAATGCAGTAGGTTTACTCCTGTTGGGATTGACAATCGCATTTAAGCCATAATATTTTTCAAAAATTGTCCATATTGTTAATCATAACTTCATAAAGCAACATGGAAAGGCTATTAGATTTATTTGAAAGGCATAACATTTCAGCCTTTTCAAAATATAGAAATATAAAATCTAAACTACTAAATCCAATTGTCAGTCTCAAGCAGAGTATACCCAGTGTATCAATGGAAACTTTAAATCAGAACTTTCATTGATATAATAGATCTTGGGACTAAAAAATGATTTAATCAAAAAATGTGGCTTAGCCAGTAAAGATTCATTGTTGCTACTGGCCATAAAGTTTGCTACATTATGCCACCTTCCAGCCAATGTGTTGAGATCTGTATTGCTGGGAGATAAGAATAGGAAAGATGTTTACAGTCTATATGCAAGTGAAGCAACATGACAGTAGGAACGGATCCTTCTATGTAAGTCAGTGATCAAATAAATGGATTATGCAAAAATCACAAAGTATAGGAGTTATTCCTAGCCTTAGAAAAAGATCTGATCTTTTCAAACAACAAAACATAGTGACCTAAATCCAACTGAGAAAACTGCAGCCTTAACATTTTGTGTTTGCTCTGCTAATGGGTTGTCTTTCATACAATGTGTTATATGATTGGCTGTGCACTTTATTTTGCAAGCAAAGTGCAACTCTGGTGCAAACAGAATTTGGGGGATGATTGTAAAATTGCCCTTGCACAACTGCATACTCAGTCATAATTCTGGCTGATGTAGTTTGTTATATTTGATGTGATCATCTTCTAAATGTGAGGCTCTAAGTGATATGTATTCCTGATCTCTGAATTACTTCTGAACTGGAAGAAAGAATTTCATATCTTGTTTAGCATCAAGATCAGATTTGAAGACAATCTGAGCTCTGGTCTTCCATACAAGTTCCCAACTCTATTTCATTTGAAATATATTAGCTGTTTTAAACTTCATCAAGTCTTCATGTCTGCAATCATACACATACATAGACTTTCCCTTTTAAAGATCACTCTACAAGTAAGGAGTTTGCTGTGCTGCATATTGATGGATCTATCACAACAGCTGAAGCTGAAATCCAGTACATGCTTAGGTAGGAACAAGCTTCTCTGAATTCATTGAGATTTACTTTAGAGTAAGCCTTCCCAAGATCAGGTGGCACAGCAAATTATACTGTAACATATTGCATTGCCCATCAACAAAGTGAGGGCTTTTTTTCTTTCAAAAAATAAGAAACAGGGTAGAATGTGAAATTGTTAATTTACCATAGATGAAACATTACTTCTCCTGCTTTATCAATATCATGGCCTTCCATCAGCAGAAGTCAGGGATAATTCTTCTTCCACATTAGCTGGGCTCTAGAGAATGAAAACTGTCACCTATGCCAGATTAGATATGGTGAGTATATGGTGTGCAATATTCTCTAGTGAAGAAGCAATAATGCTGGTAAATTGATTTCAGTTAACTCCTTGGTAACGTCTTCTACCGTGCTGCAAAAACTGAAGAATAGTTGTTTTACAGCACAAGCCAAAACTTCTTTACTCAAATTAGTATGTGTGGATTTTTTCGCCTCGTATGTGTAATTCCAAAATGTTTCTTGTGCAGGATGCTAGGGGACTCTCCTCTTCCTAAACAGACAATACAAACATATAATTTTAATTTAGAACAAAGAAAATATGTCTATTTATTCATTAAAAATACCAGGGAAAATTCAGTGTAAAGATATTTGTGGCCAATACGTGTCTTTTCTTCTCTGAATTAGTTTGATCTATAACTATCTCTGCATTGCATCTCTATCTATTCTCTGTGCATGTTTGAAAGAGAAAGAGATAAAAATGGAATGGATTTTTTAAATATATAAATACAAGAAGCAAATTCATCCTGCATCAGACCATTGCTAGTGTATTAGTTGACATAAACCAGCATTGGCTCTCTGTGGTTTTGGAAGATCTTTCTGCTGAAAATATTTTCTGAAATATTACTAAACTGTTAGGACTGACTGTGTGAGCAATTGTGGAAGGATGATTGCTGTATCAACTTTATTGCATAAGTTATACAATGACATTAAAGTCTTTCTTGCCTGAACACATTTTCCCTTCTCTTTTTTCACTTTCTGATGTCCCAGTCATTACCTCCTGGGATTTTTGGCCACAATAATAAGAATTACCATATCTCTACAACGGATGCTTTCAGATCATAGTTGTTGGCAATCAACCCTCATTCACTCATGACTTATGGTCCAAGTTGCCTGGGAGGTGGCTCACTTCCTTTTCATCTAAAATTTATGCAAACATACTTTGGTCAGTGGGTAGATGTATAAGAACAATGTGTAGACTTTACAACGTTTTGTAAAAATGGAAGGAAGGAAGGAAGGAAGGAAGGAAGGAAGGAAGGAAGGAAGGAAGGCCCCCAATCTTGGAATGTCCACCTCCTCCTCACAAGCAGCAATGACTAAAGAAATGCATTAAGGAAGGATTCCACAGAAAAGGACTTCTCATACTGAGACCTCTCAGAATCTATTTCTGAGGTCTTAAGAAAAGAGTAAGCAGTGCAATACAGTCAACATTGACTAGCAACAGCTCTCCACAATTTCAGGCAAGAGTCCTTCCAGGCCTAGCTGGTGATGCCAGGGGTTGAAGCTAGGATCATATGTAAGCAAAACACAAGCTTTATCACCAACTTGAGGCCCCTTTCCTGAAGCATTTCAAGAGGTCTGTCTGAGGTCTCATGCCAGTGGTGTGCAGGGCAGAAGCCATCACTAGAAAGAGCAAGTCTTCTTCTCTCATTCTCTCTCTCTCCCCCTTCATCCTCTCTCCCTCTTCCTCCTTACCTAGGGGCTCTTAAAGGCATATTGCTTATGGTAGAGGTCACAAATCACCACCTGTCTCTGGTTTAAAGCATGCTTTTCTGCCAGGGCAGCAGAAAAAGTCCAAGTAAAGAATTTTTTTAAAAAAAAGCACTCCCCTCTTTAAAAAAAAACTCCTTTCAAATTACTGTATTAACTTCTCAATTCTAGAGAATATGCATTTCTTTTCAAACACTTATGCTCTCACCTGGTGATATCTTTCCATCCTGCCATATAAAACTCTCCTATGCACTGTGTAAGTACAGAGGCCAAGAAGCTGGCTTGTATCATCAATGAGTTAATGACTACCATTGACAAGGCATGGCCTGAAGGGCATTTCCTGCTCTGTTACTTGTGATTCTGCATTTAGTCACATTTGCTTAGCAATCTAAATCGTGTTGCTAACTGCTGACAGCAGCAATCCCTAATATGTCTCTGGTATAGGGAATGATTACTTTATGATTTATAACTGACCGAGTGCTTATTCATAACAATGAGTGGAACAAATGTAGTAGTTAAACTAAATGAGAAATGCAGGAAGAAAATGATGCCTGGCTATCTCTATGTACCATGACCTTCCAAAGTCTGTTGCCAAGTAGACTTTTTCCCCCAAGTACATTAAGGGAGGACAAGGTATATTTGATATTTATAGATATGGTAAGAGCAGAGATGCTTGGGCTGTAACTGATAATTCAGTGTGACATAGAATCCCATTGGATCATGCTGGAAATGGTAGCTTCCCTGGGTGCAATTTTTAAAGAGAATATCTAAAGTGACCCTTCCATCCACATGTGATCCTGTCCCAATTGCTCCCAGCCATCTTCCAAAAAAGAACAACCCTGGCACTGGACCAAAAAGGTCCTGACTGGACACAGAGCAGGGTCGACCTGGTTCAATATCTTCTGAATATTGTCTGGCCACCAGAAAACATATGGAACCATACTGTTTCATAGATGGTCCAAAAGGTGAGCCAAATTGCTCTCTGTTCACACTTTCAAAATAGTTAAAATACTTATGTACCAGACAGAAAGCTGACATTTGGTATGCCTGCCATGTGAAACACTGTGTCCTTTAGAAAGCCTATGTGAGGGAATATGGATGACACAAAGCACCACATGCTTTATTTACTTACTCTTGAACAGAACAATGGTTGAATATTCAAAATGGCGTCCAAATGCAAGGATTGCATTTCAGATCTCTCCCAGCTTTCCTTCAAACTGTACCGAATTCAAAGTGAGCTCACACCAATTATGGCCGTACACCTGATCCCTTCCCACCCCCCTCTCCCATTCTCCAAGAAGAGGAATGACTTGGAGAACATAGATTACTAAATGGTAAACAGCAGGGGAGCAGGCTAGGGAAACTGTGTGGGTCTGCTTCTTTGTAATTAAAGACACAATCCTTATGTTATTTGCTGCTGGATCATTGAGTTTGATTGCAATTCCCAGGCTCTTCAGGAGGAAGCCATCTGTAGAACTACACATTTGCTGCTGAATAAGGCCCTTCATTAGGGTATGAATATCTCTCCATCTTGATTTAGCTCCATTTCTCTGAATTGTGCCTACATTTTCTTCCTGTCCTTGTTCTTTATCTCATTGCAGTCCCCCACTCCCATCATCATGGAAACAATATAAATTCATATATTTCCAATTTGAGTTTCACTGCAGTTTTCCACATTCACTTTCATTTTCATCCCATATTCACTTTCTGTTGGGTATGAGATGGTGCAGGAGGGAGGTTGTACGGAAATTCATGCATATTTATTTCACACATTTTCCTAATGTTCACACAATTTCTACACTTGACCTAACATACACATTTTCCCATGCATTAAAACATATGTGTGCATTTTTGTTTATTTTTATGCATTTTTATCTGTTCACATCTTCGAATGTACACCTTGGCCACCTTGTTTGTTTTATGCATTTTTATCCATTCACATCTTAGAATGTACACCTTGCCCAAAATCTAGTTGAGTAAGACTTTCTCCTCCAGTGGGCTGTCCTTCACACAACTGAAGAGAGAGGCTGCAATCCAGAGACACCTCCACGTCTACGTGCTCAGCTTGTTAAATGCAGAGGCAGTGGCAGCTGGCACAGCTTTCCTATTACATACACTCCTGTCCCTTCTGCCTTATCTTGGGTTCATTGAGAGGACACTGCAATACACACACACACACAGAGAGAGAGAGAGAGAGAGAGAGAGAGAGAGAGTTGGGTGGGGCAGAAGGAGAGAAGCAATGTTTTCCAAGCAACTCAACAAGTAATTTGCAAGGTGGCTCCTACACTAACAAATATTAGGATGCAGAAAGCCAGGCAGCACCCAAGCCATCCTAATCAGGCAAGCAGGCAGACAACTAAGGAGAGGGCTCCCTTGACAGAGTCTGAAGCAAAGGCAGGGTGATTTTAAAGGACAAAGCCTGAAGAGACATAAGCCAGGCAGCTACCTGAGGGGAGCAGATGGAGGGAGTGATCTGACAGAGCCAATAGGGAGCAACCTGGGAAGGCACTGGCTACAAAAAGTGCCAGCACTTAGACCCCCTGTGGGGGTTGCACAACTGCACCACTGCTGGCCACAAACTCTGTTTCAGAAGCCATTTCATCAACCATTACAAAAATAAGCCTGCTGGTACAAACATTTATATAACTGCCTATATGTAATGTCATATACAGGACTGTGGCCACTGCTTTGTATGCACTTTATTTTACCAAAAGCTTCACACATCTGGAAATTCTTCAGGTATGGTGAATGTCTTTGTGTTTTGGTATGCATTCTTCTTACCTGTTTTCTAACATATTTGTCATAATGAACCCACCTTTTAGAAATGTACCCACTGGGCATAATGTTCAAAGATGCACATTTTTGTGACTAATTCAAAAAGAAAAATGAATGTGGCACTCATGCCTTCCTCCCAAAGATAGGAAATGTAAACATATGTTTCTTTAATCATCTTGCATACAACAAAAAGGATAAAGTCAATTTAAAAATTGGTGCATGCCTTCTGCTGCTCTCCTCCCTTAGAGTAATGGGTGAAACTGACAAAAGAAAAAAGAGTGCAAAGGAAGAAATAAGGCTAGTGGCAGTGTGAGAGAGATATAGCTATGATCACCATGAACACACTTTTCTTTCTTTAATTGTAGCACAATGGGAAAGAAAGTTGCAGGAATTGTGGGTTAAACTTCAGCCCTCTGGTGTACAATCAGGTTTCCAACCCAGATTTATGGCCTTTGGATTGGTTTAGAGTGGAGGTGGGCAACTTTTGCCCCACCAGATGTTGCTAAGCTTTATGTCTCATCAGGTCTAGCCAAAGGTAAAGGTAAAAATGGGAGCTGTAGTCCTACGATATCTGGAAGACAATGAATTACTTACATCTAGTTTAAAGCAAAACAAAAGCAGGCACAGAATTGCACACCATCTTAAGAAGAGAGATTCTCGGATAAGCTGTACACATGAGCAGGAACCCCGTTTGTAGTGTCTACACCTGAACAAGAATCTCTCCTCTTCAGACACTTGCAGCATTACATGAGCCCATAGAAAGAGCAGGTTTAGGCACTCCCCTTTAAACAATGTTGATGAAATGAGGAATCCTAACAGCTGAATATGGCTGATATCTTTACAGTTGAATGTAAGCTAGCTGGGCTTTCAGCTATGAAATATAGTGGATGATTTTTAGCTCATGACCATTTGTCAGTGTAAACTATTTTTGTGGGATTGTTATGAAGATAAAATGGAAAGACATTCATGGTTGTCCATCTAGAAATTACATGCCACACGACATACATGGTGCTTCATCAGCAGAAATATCCTTATCTCTGCCTTTATGCTCCAAAGATGAACAAGTGCCCATCTATGGTGTATTGTTATTCTTTTTCTTTTTTGTTGTAATGAGTTTGCATGAGAAGCACTGCACTCCCCAAAGCCTAACAAAACTAAATGTAAAATGAATACATGAAATGACATTTGTGCATTTCCCATTGAACTTTGGAATAATTAGCTGTGCCCCCTGTTTCGAGACAAAAATTCTGCTAATAAGCTTGGGCAGTTCATACTAACCTCAGGAAGCAAACTCCCTTCTGCCTCTTAGGGTCCTTAAAATGGATATGGGGAATGTCAAGTGGTATCAGTCAGATAAGAGGACTGAAGGGATAACCAGATTATTTTGTACTAGTTGGGGGCATTATATATGTCTCCTATAGCTATTACTTAGCCTTAGGATCAACTTATTGGCCTTTAATGTTTTTGCTTTTGATCGCCTTCAGAATTCCCCCCCCCCCCCCCAGATTTTAAGTGTTGATTGCACTAGTGAAAAAATTAGGACGGAATATTCAATGCCTTCAAGCAAAAGGTTTTTATGAAAATAAGAAAAAAACACATTTTTACTGTAACAGCTCTGACATTACTTTTATCATAATATTGTTATAGTTATTTTAACTATATTTATGTTGTCTCTGCTGCTTCTTTTAATGTAGTAGGGATTCAGCACCTACTCTGAGGCTATATTATTATAAGTGGCTCAGGACTTCATGGTCTCAAAATTGATACCTGTCTCCTTTCCTTCCATGAGACACAGAAGGGATCACTTTTGCTGTGTTGGGTGGGATGATTGTGAGCCAAGAAACAGAGGAACTTTGTCTAATTCTGTTTATTGTCTTGCATTGTTCACTATCTAGAGAGGCTTAGTCTCACTGTGACTCAGAGGCCAAGAGTTTCAACTCTAAGAAGCTGTCAATAGATCCAACGGACTGATAGATTTGGATGGTTATCTAATAAGTCTTGGGAATTCTGTCACCAGCAATTCTGCTGAAACTCTTGATAACTTCTGGAGTGAGGAAATCACCTTGGCAGTTGATGCAATTGTATCTGAGCATCCTGTTCCACTTACCATAGTGAAATACTGTAAGTTTCTTTCTGGTTTTCTAAGGTGCTGGGATATCAGGCCAAAAGCAAAACCAAAATGCAAACTAAAGAAAACAAAAACATTGTGACCTTAAAGAGTAACTGCTCTATTTTAATGTGAGCTTTCATGGACAAGTCTACTTCCTAAGGAGCTGGATGTGGTGAAACCCACAGAATAGCAACCAAAGGGATGTTGACAGAAAACTCAGAGTGAGTCAGACCAAATGTGCACCAACAGAGTGAATCGGAACACTTCTTCTATAATGCTGAAATAGAGGTTGTTCTCACAGTTACTGAGATTTTGGTCAAGACAGGCTGTCTCAGCATATGAAGAAGGGCCCAGTTTTCTCCAGTGGGCTTAATTGTATTTGCATACTGAAAGCTATTGTACCAATTATGCCTATTTTGGGAAAGGCCTAAGCTGGCCATGATTACTCATGTCTTAGTTGCTGTATTGTGCACCAGATTGGGGTGTCTTTGAAGTGTTCAGAAATATCAGTTGATCCAGAATGCTGTGGCTAGATAACTGTTTGGGTTTGACTATAGGAAGCATGTGATCCCCTTGTTACAACAACTTCAGATTTACCAACCTGTTTTAAAGCACAAGTTAAATACTGATTATGACTGCTGACCCTATGTGACCTAGAACTACATTGTCTGAAAAAGCCTGTTCCTTGTGTACAGACATGCTTGGCTCTTAACATCCTGGTGGAGATCTTTCTCTTGATGCCATGACCCTCAGAAGCACATTTGGTGGGAATGTGTAATAGTACTACAGATAGCATTTTGGGTGACATTATCACACCATAAATTGAAGGTCAAGTAGTAGGAAATTGTGATTTCCTTCTAAATTATTCCAAAAGAATTTAAAAAAATGGCAGATGGAAGTAGGCTTGTTTTTTGTGAAGATTAATGCTCAAAAACAACAACACCCAGACCTACAAAATTGTTCTGCTGAGTTTAATTTGAAAATTAAGTCTTTACAAGGTGACATGCAATCACATTTCTTGATAAAGGCAAGCAATAAGAAATTGTCCTGTTCTGTCTTCCATCTGTTGTCACATTTGAGCAATGTTCTTTGTAAAACAGCAAATAAAGCTGCAATTGTAAACCTAGTTATTGGAGATTAAGGCCCATTGATGTCATTGGGATAACTTTTTTAGAATTCATTTAATTCAAGTGTGTGTGTGTTTTCCCATTTGTCAGCTGAAAGTAACAGAGCTTTTATTTCAGTAAAAAAAAAAAGGGGGGGGAAGAAAACATTGATTACATCTGGTTTAATATAATTGGGGTGAAAAACAAAAAGAACGTGGTGGTTGCAATCTATTACCAACCGCCCAATCAAGGAGAAGGTGCAGATGAAACCTTTCGAAAACAAATTGCAAGAACTTCTAAGAGACAAAATATAGTAGTAATGGGAGATTTCAATTATCCTGATATCTATTGAGAGACAAATTCTGCCAATTATGGCCCTTTCGAGAAATCCCTGGCTTGTGTTGCTGATAATTTTCTCCTACAAAAAGTGGAAGAAGAAATTAGAGGATTAGCTATCCTTGACTTGATTCCAAACCAACAGAGATTACATGGTGGAAGAAGTGTCAGTAAAAGGAAATCTGGGGCAGCCTTGTTCTACACGAGCTCTTGATTTCTAAGGAAACAAAAGCAGGGTGTAGCTGCACATATATCTGAATCTTAGGACAGCCAATTTTAATAAACCCAGAAAAATTATAAGTAAGGTCCCATGGCAGGTAAAGGAGTCCAAGATGGGTGGAAGTTTCTTAACAAAGAAATTGTAAAGGCAGAACTACAAAGAGTTCCAACAAGGGGGGGGGAGGGGGGAAAGGGGGGGTAGAAAACAGCAAAATAGACCAATGTGACTTCACATAAAGTTTAGAGGGGATCTAAAAATAAAAAAAGACAGTCATAGGAAACAAAAGGGAGGCCATGCCACAAAGGAAGAGTACAGACAAGTCACAAAGAGTTGCAGGGATAGCATTAGGACAGCAAAAGGTGAAAATGAGCGGAGGTTAGCAAGAAGTGCTAAAAGCAACAACAACAACAACAAACATTCTTCAGGTATGTGTATAGCAAAACACAGACTAGGAACCTAGGAACTGCAGACCAGTCAGCCCGACATGAAACCCAAGGAAAATTCTGGGGTAGATTTTAAAGTGGTAATTCTACAAACGTCTTGAAAACAATGCAGCAATAACTAGAAGAACAATCCAGCCAGATTAATCTTATCCCATATTTTGGTTGGGGAACCTTTCTGGTAGATGGTGGGAATTCTCTAGATGGAATTCATTCCAAAGGTTGACATACCCTTTGGGGTAAGTGGTGCATTATCATCTGGAGACACCTGCCTGCTCTGCCGCTTCTCCTTCCATTGCCTTTAGCATTCATTTCCCCCCCTCATCCAATGAAGTATCTAGATACAGTTGTAGCCTTACAAAAAATCATCATCTCGTGATGCTAGGCCAATGTGGTAACAACAACGAAGCTCAAAAGACGTCTTGGAGAGCAAATGCCTTCCAGGCATTATACTAGAACTAGCAGTATAGCTAGTTTCCACTGAGCAAAGGAAAAAAAGCATTCGTGAGAAAGCATAGATACCCAGCTGTAGGGGAAAAAAAAAACTTAAGCAGTGAGTTGAAATAATTGTGGGAAATTACAGCAAATGAGCTTTGATCACAGCCACAAACCTGAGATCCCTGTCTACCATATTTGCATTCTCATGAATGTACATTAATGTATTGTTGTGTACCCCAGTCTATATTTGTGTATTAACTTTATCAAATTTAAGTGCTTGTGATACCTCGCTGAGCATGAAATGTTGTTACTTAGTTGCACCTGTTCATAATAAGCAGACTCCATATTCATGGAGAAGGGGAGGAGGAAAAAAACACCACACACAAATGTGTTGAGCAGCCCTATGCATAAAGAGAGATCATTAAGACAGTTTTTTCTCAGAGCTTCTAAATGCCGTTCTGTGAATGATCCACAAGCTCAGGAGGAAGGAAATGTTTATTAAAAAGCTGTAGACACTTTGCAAAACTATGCCCAGGTGAGTCTCATTCACTTAGTGAAGGCAATAAATTGCTGCCTTGTTTGCAGACGGGATGCCACCTCGGCACAGTAATTAGGGTTTATGCCAGGTGGAAGGGAATACAATTTAAGGTGAAAAGTTTGTGTCGAATAACATGACAACTGTATGCTGGTTTTGAAACAGACTTGCCTGGAGGGAACGTGCACACATACATTAAGCTTTTCTATACACTGGGTTAGTTTGAGGGGTGGGGCTGCTTGAGAAATTTGAAGACTACAACAAAAAATTAACCAGAGCTTAGGAACAGTTCATTTTTTGGATTACAACCCTTGGATTCTGGGAGTTATAGACCAAAACAAACCAAACAACCCACTTCTCCAAGTATTAATAAAGACCTGGTAAACATCTACTGGACTTATTAGAAACCTAGGCTTTGGCTTTTGCCTTCATGTTCATATCACAATTCTGTACCATTGAGAGGGGGTTGGGAATAGAAATATTTAATATTTATTTCATGAACTCTGTTCATGAAAATTCTCATTTATCTGAAAATCTATTTTAATCATTAGTGATCTGTGCAACATGGGTTTGTCATCTGAGCTCAGAAACCATTAACCTGTGTGACAGAAAATGGCAACAAAATGTGTATGAAAGAATGCAAAGGAACTCCACTTCTCATCAAATCAGTAATTTGGAAGTTGAGTCATGGCAACTTCCAGATAACCACACCTGGATGACTGAGAATCTTCACACAAATCAGTAATTCTTTTTTCTTTTTCATAAGATTTTAGGACATAGTGGCTGAAATCCAGCGGCATAACTTATACCAGTGGTTTTTCATAAATTAAAAATTTCTGATTCCCTTCTCAAATGTTGCAAGGTTCCTCTGGGACCCCGTTCATCAAGGGGAAGCTGCAGGGGGCAGCAGGATTGTGTGTCTGTGGAGTCTTTCATTTCCAAAAATCACTGCCACAGGAATGATTTCACAGGTAGCAGTGATTTTTGGAAATTAAAGACTTTCCTCCATCCCTTAGCCTCCAAAAGCTTCTTCACAATCAAAGAAATGTCAAGGGAATCTTTGGATCTTCAGAGGGAAGAGGAATCGGAAAATTTAATTTCTGAAAAAATGCTGCAACTGATAAAGTCATCAGCCTTACACAACACAAATTATAATGCTGGATTTTTGTTAATAAGTAGTGGGCTCAGGAATCAAGGTGTGGTGTTATTTGCTTAATTTGCTGAACTAATTTATAAAGTACTGGAGTTTAAAATTAAAAAAAGATTAAAAAGAAATTGAAAGTATAAATGAACTGACTTAATTGCCACCATTTTCAAAGCATGCCATGGTTTTTGATGTAAAAAATAAAGACAAGGAATGAATACATTCTTCTCCTCACCTATGAGGACTGGCCAGGAGTTTTAGTGCAGAAATGTGTACAAATTAATTGCAGAAAACTGGAAGACTTGCTTCTTCTCTTCAGAGGTGTTTGACAATTTAGCACCTTGGACCAGACTGTTTGTGTCATTTTCTCAATTCTTCTGTGCTTGTTCTATCTTTATAGTTTAACAGCCACTCTTGATTTCACTATTGAGAAGGGACTAGAGATGGGTACAAACCACCAAACCAGAGGTTCATGCCACTTTGTCCTTTGGCAGAACAGGTATTTGGTGCTTCCCAGCACCAGCTCCCCTGGCAGGAGCCCACTGAGAGGCAGTGCCTGGAAGAGGCAGGACTGGGAAGCTGGGGCACTGCCTCTGACTGGGTGCCTGCTGGAGAAGGCAGGACTGGGAAGAGCTGAATTCCTGTTCGGCTGAAGGACAAACATAGTCTGGCAGTTTGTGCCCATCTGTAGAAGGAACATTTAGATTTTAACAAGAAATTGGGGGAAATGGTTGAAATGATGTGGTGTTCAAGAGGATATTTCAAGTGTGACCCTAATATCTGACAGGCTTGGCCTACATGGTCATCAGCCTGGAAACTTAAAAACTTGGAAAGCCACTTAAAGCTTTTACTATAATCAGGAAAAACAATGAATAAGTAAATAGATAAACTCTAATAATACCACACATTCAAATACCACAATGTAAGGTTTTACTTACATTGTCACATCATGGGAGTCAGGAGAATGGCAGAAAAACCTCAGTGTTCCTTAAGTGTCTAATGATGCTCTCTAAATGAGCAATGCATTTGCACCTGTGTTCTGCAAGTCATATGAACTATAGAGAAACTCAGGTGTTTTCTTGTTTGCTAGTTGCCATTTGAATAGATGAACATGGAAGCAGAGAAAGCACTGGGAATTTCTGGATCTGCTTCCAGCTATTATATATATTTGCTTATAGATCTGTGAACAAAAGAACAATAACAACTATAATCTAGAGTTTGTAGGGTACACTACAGCATTGTTCCCCCGAGAAATAATTTCTCTTAAGATGAGAGAATGTAGCAGCTTTTTATGTTTATTTGAGATGGGACTTTTGGGTTAACCTGAATGGGGGCAAAAAAAACAAACTGTTATTTTCAAAATCTTTCATTTCATTCTGAAAGAAATTCTCTGAAACCCAAATGTTTTCATGCAATAAAAAGGGACATAAAATCTGCAGATTCTTTTGTGTTTCTTTTGTTTGCCTTTTCCTTCACCTCTAGTCTGTCATATGATCTGGGAAATGTTTGATCCAATAGCATTGTGAGGGCTGCTGTCAGCTGCCAATCAGAACACTGGGGGAGGGGAAGACAGACAATTATTTATTTATTTATTTATTTACTTATTTGGCTTTTATACCGTCCATCTAGAAGAATCTACTCTGGGTGGTTTACAGTCCAAAAAGGCAATAAAATTAAAATCATCAATAAAAAGACTTGTTGTTCAGTCGTTAAGTCATGTCCGACTCTTTGTGACCCCATGGACCAGAGCACGCCAGGCCCTCCTGTCTTCCACTGCCTCCTGGAGTTTGGTCAAATTCATGTTGGCCGCTTCGATGACACTGTCCAACCATCTCGTCCTCTGTTGTCCCCTTCTCCTCTTGCCTTCACATTTTCCCAACATCAGGGTCTTTCCAGGGAGCCTTCTCTTCTCATGAGATGGCCAAAGTATTGGAGCCCCAGCTTCAGGATCTGTCCTTCCAGTGAGCACTCAGGGTTGATTTCCTTCAGAACGGATAGGTTTGATCTCCTTGCAGTCCAGGGGACTCTCAAGAGTCTCCTCCAGCACCACAATTCAAAAGTATCAATTCTTCGGCAGTCAGCCTTCTTTATGGTCCAGCTCTCACTTCCATACATCGCTACTGGAAAAACCATAGCTTTGACTATGCGGACCTTTGTCGGCGAGGTGATGTCTCTGCTTTTTAAGATGCTGTCTAGGTTTGTCACTGCTTTCCTCCCAAGAAGCAGGCGTCTTTTAATTTCGTGGCTGCTGTCACCATCTGCAGTGATCATGGAGCCCAGGAAGACTAAAACATAAAAAGACTAAAACAGGCCAAAACCCAGAGGAAAAAATTAAGTAGTTTAATTATGAGTCATGGAAGGACCTGGGTTAGTTGTGGAACACAGTGAAGAATGTTCTTTTGCTTCAGTCCATTGTGGGTGGGATCTGTGTGCTGTTGACATTACTGCTGTCCACCATCTTGATTGTGCTCCCCATCGGTGCCTGTGAATCCTTTTTTTGTCTTTAGTACTGTTTTGGGGGTATTTTTTTTTTCTCCCTCCTTTCATTTCCTGGATTAATTTTGTTATCTGCAGCAGCATACTGGTGGTGGACTCAACAAAGAGAACAGAAGACCCTAATTAGTACAGGGAAGCGAAATCTCCCAATGTTCTGGTCATTGGGGGGGGGGGGGTTTGGCTTTTTTATTCCTTGTATTTGCTTCCTTGCTGTTCATGGTTTTTGGAGGGGGTACAATGTTTTTTCTTTATCCTTTTTTAATTTTGAGTTTTCCCCTCTATGGCTGAAATCCTATTGCTTAGCATGATTAGTTGTGCTAAATCAGGCCCACTGCATGTGGTGAGTCAACTCCTTCAAACGCTCGAACTGATTCAAATGGGCCTACTCTAGTTGCAACATACTTTGCTAAAATAATTGGCTTATCAATGGAGCTTATGAAGGACAGACACACCACATGCACACTGATTCAATGGGCCTACTCTAGTGTGACTTATTACACTAAATAGCAGGTATTCAATCAGTGAGGGTGTGTGGACTTTAGGTTCCTTTGCCCTTGATTTTCCAGAGTCGTTTAAGAAGGGTTCTTTAGGACTTTTGGACAAATGCCAGACAGAACCACAGTGGAGAAATTGGACATGAAATAACAGGCCCTTTTGAGTTTGATTAAAGTACTGGTACACAAAAGATCTGAAAATGAATGAGGCATGCACCGAAAACAACCCGAAACAAATGAAATTTGAAAACTGCCCCTATGCATTTCCCTAATATTGATTGCCCCTCTCTCTTTCTCCCTCTTGCTCTCGCTCCCCCTCTCTCTGTCTCTGTCTCATGCATGCAAGTGAATGTATGTGTTTTAACAATAAAGGTAAGTTTATAGACACACACAGTTATGAAATATTTTTCTGATTTTTTAATGGTGAATGAATACTTTTCTTTCCAGTTTGCAAAATAGTTTCAGAGGATTTATTTCAAAAGTTTTCTCTCTTGACACATTGAAGCCTTGTACTTTTCAGCTTATTAGAAGTAACATGTATTCAGTGAAAATCCAAGACAATTTGGTAGACTAATTATAACATGCCATTTCAAATCTCGGAAATTATAGTTTGCTTGAAGGCGGGTATTCACACCAGGGAGAAAATTTAGATACAGTAATATTACAACACCAACTCACCAAGTCATCTCTTCGGCATCACTTTTTAATGATGTGCTATTAACATTATGTGAAATTCAGATAAACATTAACAGCACATGTCAAATTCAACCCCCACCCCCCTTGATTAGGATCTGTAGAAGAAAACTGTGGAATGGGACCTAGTATTTGAAATTCCCCATAGTTTTTTTTAGAGGCCTGGTTTTTAACCTTTATTTTAAAGCCCTAACTGATAATGATGGTTTGTTTACCTGATTCTTTGCTTCACGGGAAAGGGCTCATAACTTCCAAACCATTATGTTATATTTTTATGAGGGGGGATACAGCATTGTTGTTGTGTACCTACAGAATAAGGTTGAATGTGCAAAGAAATATTTCAGCATTAAGAAGGGAAACTGAATGGGTACAACCAGTCTGAGCAATATTAGCTGATTGAGCTATTCACTGATTACGTATAAGGCATGGTTTGGAAAATTGAATGGTATTAGGAATGGCATTAGGAAGGCAAAAGCTGAGAGTTGAGTTGAGATTAACAAGAGATGCTAAAAGTAACCCAAAAAAGCATTCTTCAGTTATATGCATAGCAAAAGACACCGAAAAGAAATAGTAGCTCTGTTACTCACTGGGGATGGAAAAATGATAACAGACAACATAGAAGCAGTAGAAGTGCTTAATTCCTGCTTTAGCCCAGTCTTTTTCCAAAAGACAGTCTGTGACCCTCTAGACAAATGTGAAGTACAAGTGGAGGGATACAGAATTGCAGCTTGAGATTTATAAACAAATAGTCAAGGAATATCTTGTTACTTTGATAGTGTTCAACTTTCCAGGGCTGAATGAAATGCATCCAGCAATATTGAAGGAACTGGCTGAAGAACTCTCAGGACCACTGTCTATTATTTGCTTGAAATCAGGGAGGATGGATGAAGTGCCAGATGATTGGAGGAGAGCTAATGTTGACCCTATCTTCAAAAACGGCAAAAACGAAGGAACCTGGGAACTACACAGTGGTCAGTCTGACATCAATCCCAAGGAAAATTCTGGAGCATAAGTGCTAGGAAATAATGCTGAAGGAAAAGTAATTTCAGATGGTTTTATATTCTATTCCCCAAAGTCCCAGAAAGTGCAATCGAACACGGATGTTGGATTTAGCTCATAACAGTGGTAGTGGTATAACATGAATATCCAGTTGTTGTTGTTTTTTTAATCCAAATTGCAGACCCTACCAAACTGCTTTTAAACACTTGTGTTCCTGGAAGAGAGACTAAGCAAAACACACAGAATGCTGGATTCAGCATAGCACTTGGAGCTTGCTAATAAAACCATTAGATTTATCTAGTCTACATTTCTTCAGTCCTCTCTCCGTTCAGCTCCACTTCATGGAGCTGAGTGGTTGAGGAGGAATAAATCAGTTTTGGGAGATGCATTATCTGTGACACGATTTTCTTCCAAATCAAAATTGCTAACACATTTTCAGAAATGTTCCATTCAGATCCTCTTAGTTTTGGGGGAGTCCCAATTTGATTTGGATCCGTCCAAATCAGCCCCGTTCAGTCTGGCATTCATTATAATCCCAAACATGCACACAGACATTTTGCATGTGTCTTTGAACCAGATTTCTTGGCATGTTCAGAAAGTTAGGTCAAATGACTCAGCTGCATCTCTAATCAAAGGGGTTTATATTGCTTTTGTTTGTAATAAAGGCACAAAACCCAGATTTCTGTTATTTTTGTTTATATGTTTAGAAATCAATAACATTTACAATAACAGCAAAAGTGCATTAAAAACACACATGTGACTACTCTTTCTGCCATTTCTTTACCTTTATATACACTGCCGAATCATTTCTGACTATTTAAGATTCACATAAAATGTAGGTTGCTAACATTTGAGAGAGCCTAAAGCTGGAATGTATGGACAATGTAACCCAAGCAGAAATTTCCCCAGCAGCAGACGTCTGGTTCCTCATAGATTCACTGAAACATCTGTCTCCGTGTTGTTGCTTATATCCCTCAAAGACAGAAGCCTACAAGTGACATTGGCTGTTTCATCATGACAGAATGATCTTAGAATAGCTAAACAGGCAAGAGAGAACAGAATATATCTGATTCAGAAGTGGATTTCAATGACACATCTTGGAAATCAGTTGGATAAAGGAGACAACTTGCTCTCGAAAGGAGGCACACAACTTAAGCTGGTGTGCCACATCAAAGAAAGGAGGCCAGTAGGTATAGGATTTTCATATTTCTTAGATGTCAGACCCTAGAATTCACTAGGAATTCCACCAGCCAGTATTCTGGTCCCTTTGGCCAATAAATAAATAAATAAATAAATAAATAAAGGTTGTCACAGGAATTTTTAGAAAGAACAAAGGATAGATCGTGTGGTCCCCAAGATTACACAAATACAACAGAAGGTGATATTATACCACTAAGAAGTTAAACAAATAACAAACTTTCATGGATGAAAACCACTTCCTCAGGCTAAGCACATCTTCTTCATGGATAGTCCAGATGAATTGTAGACAAGAGTCCAAAATTGATGATACATGTCAGTGAGAGATGACCCGGGTCTTCTTGAAGCTGGGCCTCTAGTGTAGAGATGGGGATATTCTTATATGAATACAAATATCCCCATGCAGCTGGAGTTAACGAGGGTCCGCCCTCTGGGGCCGGACCATCCACTCACGCATCCGGCAGCAGTGGCCTCGCTCATCCTTCCAATCACTCCTGGAGCCCTGCTCTCTTCATACTTGGCTAGCCACTCCAGGCAAGGGGAGAGAGGATGAGTCTCCCTGCATGGCTGCTGAGTCGCTAGCCAAGCAGGAAGAGAGCAGGACTCCAGGACTGATTGGAAGGATGAGTGTGGCCACCACTGAATGCCTAAGTGGACGGTCCGGCCCCAGGTGGCAGACCCTCGTTAACTCCAGCTGTGTGTGGATATTCGTATTGGTATACGAATACCCCCATCTCTACTAGTGTCTCTGCAGCAGGTGGGGAATGACAGCTCCACAAACCATTTTGTTTCTATGAAGAAGGCAGTATAAATCAGCAGGAGAGCCTAAGCTCTGTGGGAGCTGCACAGCATTAGGGGACTGATTTTCTCTTTGCCCATTAGGTCTTTCAAAACAACCACCAGTCCCCTAATAACTCAAGCCACTACAAAGGTTAGCCAACCCCACATATTTCCTCTTTCTTCCTCACTAAAACAAGGTTGATGGAGCCTTCACTCCATAGCTGTGAGCAGTTAAAATTCCCATGAGTTCCTCTGAGGGATGAAGTCCAAGTAATATGAAAATCCCATGCCTAGAGACCAGTACCATTTTAAAAAGGGAGGAGCAGGAGGAAGTAGATTTTTAGAAATATGGAGAAAACAAAATTCTATTACCACTAGTTTGCCCAATTATTTGATCTAACATCATGGTTGCACATGGATGGGCAATATGTTGTCTCCAAATATTATCAAAGGGTAAATTCTCCATTCCTCACTAATGGCTGAGGTAATGATTGATGCAAGATGTAGTCTAGCAACACTTAAAGGGCCAAATATCCTCTTTGACATAACGAGACAACTGGACAAAAGATATATATATATAATCCAAAATCAACTAAATTATACGATTGACTTCACTGTCTCAAAATGGTGTTTGATATACAATTGTGTCTGTTATATATTGGCATAAGAGAATGATACATCTGTACTTTAGCTGTAGATACTATAATAGCATGGAACAGGAGAAATGGAGTAGAGCAGTGGTTTTAAACCTTTGGTAACCCCAATGTTTTTGGATTACAACTCTCAGAAATCCTGACCAGCACAGCTGGTGGTGAAGGCTTCTGAAAATTGCGGTCTGGCCACATGGGTTACCCAAGGTTGGGAACCACTGGACTAGAGTAATTCTAGAAAGCCTCAAGTAGCAATGTATTTCCCAGAAGCCTTCACCACCAGTTGTCCTGGCTGGGGTTTCTGGGAGCTGCAGTCCAACAACACCTGGGTTACTCGAGGTCGAGAACCATTGCACTATATCTCTGTTCAGAACAAAGTGTCCCTGGCTTACATTGGACCTGCTGCCAAGTAAATAATACAAGATTGCATCTTAAGACTGACTCAGTTGGTAAACAGCAAATTCTCCATATGCAAACTCAAAAATGTCACCACCATAATATTCTCCTTGGAGAGGATTAGGCTGCTACCACAATTTTGTGAGAAGAAAGGATATTATAAATGAGGGGGTAAGCTCAGTCTGGCAGTCTAACACTCCCAATGCTATTTCTTACTTCTGAATGTCATCTATTTTATTTGAGCTTCTGATCCTGTCTGACAAGATCTTATATATTTTGCTTGTAAAGGTCAAAGCTGCCTCTCACAGACAAACAAAAATATTGGTGCTTGGAAAAATGACACCCATAATAAGTTAATCTAATCTTTATCAACCAAGCTTGACAGAATGCTCTAAAAATGACTGTAGATATCCATGGAAAATACCATCAAGTCTCTGAAAACCCTGGATTAAGTTTGCCTCTTAAAATACAAGCTAATGAGTGCAATATTGTAAAAAAAAATATTGGGAGATCAAGGTAGATGGCAGGTTTTCACTGTGAGGGGTTTCTTTTAAGTTCACCTACCAGAATGTTTTATTGCAAAACTAAGTCTTCAGTTCTTTTGGATACCTGTTTTATATGTTACAATTAAAAAGTTAAATGGCCAATATTTTTTCTAATTTGTACTCACATTTTAATACATGCTTGTGAGTGTATATGTTGCTATATAAAGTGAGATTGAAAGAGTACCAAAGAAAATCTATAGATTAAAATGAATTGTTGATATATTTATTTCACAGCAAATGTCTTCTTGCCATCCAAATAAGAATCCTGGAATGAGAGGGAGGGGGGAACCCACATTGCATTGTACTTGCAATGGGAAAATGTCTAAAACTACTTGACTGAAGTATTGTGAGGACCTGAAAGTTAAATGTTTATAGTAAATGCATTTGAACTAGTTTGACTCTCCTCCATTTTGCCACTCTATTCATGGCCAGTGAAATGGGAAGAGGCACTGCAGAAATTTTGAGGTTGATAAATTGTGGGTGAAACATGGATTTACTGACAGGCAGGAACAAAAAAAGTTCTTCTCAGTGGCTACTGGCTGCCACCTCCTCTACTCATACTTCATGTGTCTTGGAATAGTATTACATGAACATGGCACATAAGCAGCAGTGGTGGACATAGGGAGAAAGGGAGGCAATTTTGCTCTTTTTTGCCTCCCCCTCTCCCACCATTTAGCTTTAAACCAAAAATCAGAATAGTTGCATGTTTTCTGAGACAAAGTATTGGTTTGGTTGAGGCCAAAACCGCATGTTAGCCAGTTGAAGCAGACTGTTTGAAATTTAAGAAGAAGGCAAGGTAGCTGAAAGATAGGAAGGTGTTGGGGTTCTTTTCTGAGATCTACAGCTTCTAGAATTCCCCCAGCCAGGGATGGTCAGCGTTGTCCCAGAAAGTTTTCTAAACTGTGGAATATCTGTAGATCTTTTGTACAGGCTAAGAAAGAGAAAGCAAATGTGATTAAAAGGGTAGAAACAGAAGTGCAACTTGCACGTTTGACACCCAGGGCAAGTGGCACCATCCTCACCCACTCTGCCCTAACCATAGGAGTGAACTACCACCAAGAAAGATGAGATGGTGAATGTGGTACCCACCCACAAAAGAAGGAAGGAATGAAGGAAGGAAGGGAGGGAGGGAGAGAGAGAGAGAGAGAGAGAGAGAAAGAAAGAAAGTGAAGGTTGTTGATAGTCATGGAAGGAGGAAGATGCTTTTTATGCTTTCAAAACAAAGAGAGGAGAGAATATGGCTGGAAGAGGGTGTTGTTTATTTTCCTAACACTCACCATTAGCTTCACTTTTAGATTTTGGTGCTCTTGGGCAGAACCCCAGTAGCTCTGCTCTAGTTGTAGCCCTAGGCAGGAGTCTGCAAATTAGTAAAACCAGTGTTTTTCACCTTGTTCTACCTAGAAATGTGTTAGGCCGTCCTGCATGTTGGATTAAGAGTTTTCTTCTTTGCATGGAAAGCTGAAGAGGAGAGGAACGTGCTGGTGAATGGGTCATTGGATGGGAAGGAGAGAGCAGGGAATGCACAGCACCTGTGGTGCCATGCATACTAACCAACACAAACCTCTGAACTGAACTTTGTGCCCATCTCTAATTTCAACCTTTAAAAATACAGATTTCCAATAGCAGATTGAATTAGACTGTGAGAGAAGCAAATTGCACCCATTCTGGTCATTTTTGTTTCTCCATTCTTGCAAAAGAATAGGGTGGGATCTGAAACAAGAAGTGCCCATGAGATGACCCACTCTACAAAAACCTTATAGGTAGGGAGAAGATAGAGTGTTGATGGAGAAAGGATGGTAAAATGACGTAAAATGGCTGGAATCCTATTCATCTTTGTGTAAGATTTGTGTAACTTGCTGTGGCCATTGCAGATAATTTGTGAGCTGCCAGGGCATGTCTTGTTTGCACAATCAGAAATGTGACTAGGCATATGACCAAGATGTGCCCTTCCATCTCATCAATTAGCTACAATTAGCACCAGTAAGTTATGCCAGCTGCTCACGAACACCCATAGAATTCTGGCCAATATGTAGCAGTTTGAAAAGCAGAGAATTTGGGAAACAAAGAAATCATCTCAATTTATATGTACAATAAATGCTTGTGTTTGGGAGAAGTGCCTGGAAGTTGTGTACATTGAAAAACTCATGCAGCTATGTGTTAGTCAAGGGATGAAATGTATAATTTTAATTATTTAAAAAAAAGAAGCAGATTTAGAAAATAGTTTACAGAAATGCATACAAAAAAGAAAACATTAATGAAGTAAAATGGAATGAGAAAGTAGATGAGGGAAAACCACTGGACAGCTCAGTTGTTTAGGCATTTGGCCGTGGATCAAGAAGTTGGGAGTTCGATTCCCCACTGTGCCTCCCTGACAGGGGCTGGATTCAATGATCCATAGGGTCCCTTTCAGCTCTGCAGTTCTGTGATGATGATGATGAAAATCTAATATAGGACCTAAGAACTGAGGTGTGGATAATGTGCACTAGTGGTAGGAAAGCAATGAACGAAGCTTTAAAGGATGGCATATCTTCCTACACTGATCTTAAGGTAATCACTCAAGGCCCTCCTTGTTGGGACCATGCCCAATAAGGCATAATGATGGGCTATTAAAGACAAGGCCCTTTTCCATGGTGGTATCCCATATGTGGAATGCATATAGGTAGAGATGCTCACATGATATCTATGTTACAGTGTTCTTAGTCCTTTTTGTGCTTCCAGGCATTTTAAGAACTATTATTTAGGCCTTTTGGATCTTTTCACTTTTATTGTTCTCTTGGCTTTTTGATTAGTTTTTTTGAGATACACTGTTTTTATCCTTCATTGCTGGTTTTATTTTCATTTTATTAGGTACTTATAAAACAATTATTGTTAATTTTCTTTATTTTATGCTTTATTTTATTCTTTATTTTGTTTTATATGGGAACTGGAGTCCAAGAACACCTGGGTTATCCAAGGTGGGGAATAGAGATGGGGGTATTCGTATTCATATATGAATATACCCCTCAGGTGCAGATATCGAGGGTCCAGCCTCCTGGGGCCAGACCGACCACTCACGATTCCACCGCTGCCGCGAGCTCTGTGGTGCCTACCTATCGCTCTGTTGCTCGCGATGGATTAGCCACTCTGCAACCTGGCAGAGAGGCTCGTCATCCTGCCTTCTGCTAGCCTTCTGACTGGCTAATGTGGAGGATTACACTGTTAATATACTACCTTTGGTGAACTACTACACAAAGTTGAATGACAATGAACAACCTGATGGCTAAGGGCAGGCTCTATTAAGAACAGGAGGGTACCAGCTTGACATCCATCAAGTTAAATTACTTTAGCCAAAAAAAATTACTCATGTAATATTACATGAGCTGGAAAAAAATCCAGTGCAGCAAGAACCTCTGTCCACTAGCTGCAATTCAGAGAGATACATTAAATGGGAGGAAAATGTCTATTTTTAATTAAATGGATCAAATTTTGTCCAGGAAACTGAATTACATGAAATTACTTTACATTATGAAATAAGCAATTCTTGCCCCTCCCCAGTAGACTCACACATCATGTACAAAACATGGACTTTATTACAAAATGACCTTTATCTGGCATGTGTCAGAGAACTGAAACTGAATTTCCAGAAGAAGGGAGCGCCAATGTTAAGCAGAATGAACACATTTATTGGTGAGAATCTCCCTAATCTGTTTATGAAAGCTGAAAAAATATATATACTGTTTAGTTTCAGACCCACAGACTTTGGACCCTCCCAAAACAAGCTCTCAGTCTGTTCAAAGTAAAGGAATACTGCCAAGCCATATGCTCCCCACATTTCCCTTCACAGGCAGAGCTGCTGTTCTTCTGGCTCTCTCTCTGATGTTGTCTCGCAACCAGGCAGGCAAGCATCCAGTTTTTAGAGGCAGATAGTCCTCTCACCAAATGTCAACGTATAATAGACTGGAAGTGATGTATGGCGATTTGAAATCCGAACATGTCAAGGCCAGATGTTCAAATAGTTTAAGTCACCAAATATTATAGAAAACATTTATATGAATAAACGTTGAAGTGCATTCTCTTGCATATCCTTCGTGATCCTTGATAACCCAGCTGTTTCCAAACTTCTACACTTCTAGCTGACAGATGGCAAAACACTGTGAGTTTTGGCCTGTATCAAGGCCTGGCAACTCGGAATTACATTCAAATTCTTTGGTGATATGAAATATATAGATTTCTAGGTTTGCTTCTTCCTGGTGGTCGGATACCTTCATATTCTTCAAGATGTCGGTTTCTATTCATCCACACTTCTATATCTTTTCATTTCATTCAGGGTTTTCCCATGTTAAATCTGCTCTGTAGATTTTGACCAAGTAATGGGTGGTTCCATCTGAATATTGTTTGTGTATTATTTTACTTGTGCCTGTTTTTTTAGTACATCTTAAAGTATATCAGTGTCCAGCTGATTATTTCCTTTTTTGTTTCTTTGCCTGAGTGCCCTATATCTTAGTATGTGATACCTACTTTAAAGGCCCCATCAATTAATATGCAAGCATATGAGTTTCAGGCATTTTGTGCATCTATGAGGAAAGACAAGCTGAAATTTTCTTGCTTTGTTATACATGTGGAAGGCAAATGGTGTAACATTCAGTAGCATCTAGCTGGCAATTAATGACTCACAACTGGGATTCTTTGGTGAAATGTATTCACTAACTTGGTGCACACTCAAGAATTCCAGCCTGTAGCTCATATTTCCCAGTTAGACGGAACTGAATGTTACAATGGCCAGAATTCTGGTCATACAGCTTTATGAGAGTTAGACTGATGATGTCATCAGCCACAGATTTTAATTAAAATATTTTCCCCCTTCCAGGTTTCAAGGCTACCTAGGAATGACCTGTGTGAATAGGATTCTGGTCAATGTTTGCCTATCACATGCGCAACAAAGTAACAGGATTTCATCCATTTTAACATAGACAACTTTACCTTGTCTGTATAACTCAGGGGTGGGTAGCATCCGGCTTTTTCAGGGGCAGTTAATGGAGCCCCCAGACAACGCTGAGCCCCACTAGCCCTTCCACACACCCTTCAACATTGTAGATTTGTTTTAAAATTATGGGGCTCAAAAAGTCCCCAATTTGTACTCTAGGGTCCCTGGGAAGAATTTTCCATGTTTATTTTATTTATTTAATTTTATTTACTTAATTTATATCCTGCCCATCTAGACTGAAGTCTACTCTGGGCAGCTAACAACAGGTTCACAACAAATTCATAAAACAATAACAGTATAAAATAACAACAGCAACATAATATGATACAAGATAGCAAAGTGGGCCCCAATACCCCACCTTGACTAACACATGATGTCTGTCTGTCTGTCTCTACGTATGTATATGTGTGTTTACTCTTTTAGTAAAAGAACTTGTTTTGTGGGAAAAGCATTGAGGGAGGTGAGGGTCATGGGAGTGGGTTCAGCCTTTCAAGGTCTAGAGGTGGGCATGTGCAGCTCCTAGACTTCTGGGGATTGCCAACCTCTTATTTAACTGGAAATACCAGGGACTGGATCTGCCATTCTGAATTCTGTAATGCAAAGCATGTGCTTTTTTCCAGAGTATTAACCTGTCCTCTGGCTTCGCATAGGAGATACATCTAGAGTGAACACATTAGTATTCTTCCAGCTTCCATTTTATTTTGCGGTCTTCTCTCTAGGTGCCCTTCCCCCTGTACTAATAGTTTTCCAAATAATCTTTGTAATATCATGAGATACCCAACGCTTGTGCTAAAGGAAACAATTTTGCCTGTCCATATCACAGTATTTCCACAAAGAAATACATTATCTGAAGGTCTTTTTTCTTTTCTTTTCTTCCTTTTAAAATCTGATAGAAAGATTATAATATGCTTCTACAAGGAACATAATGCCACCATGTAACAAAAAACAAGAGAAAGAAAAATAAATGATACGCAGAAATGTCTACAAGGAATGCTCTCTCTTTCACTCACTCACTTTCTCTTTCTCTCTTTCATATGCACACACTGCTTACCAACAATCCAAAAGTATATTGTAGAAGAGTGAGAGGATTTTTTTTTCATTTGCAGTGGCTTTTAAACTGGATGTAAATGCCTAGAAATGTTCTTCAACACAAATGTGAAGCACAGTTTTGAGTTCCTCCTCAAGAGGAGGGATTTTTAAGAGAGTGGAAAGGGTTTGTGAAGACAAGTAGCCTTTCTGCAGTTGATGCTAGCTATCTGTAAATCTGTCAGGCAGAAAGTAAAGCAGGACACTGGCAATGAGGCATCATGCATGATCTGTGCTGATGTGTCCTTATTCTACAAGGTAGCTCTGCCATCTGTATCACACACTCTGTCACCATGAAATGTCTGAGTTTATGTGTTGCAATGTATGAGCTAGTTCTGGTAGTATTTTTGCTGGGCACTTCACACAAAATTGGCAGAATTTGAAATAAATTACTATCCTTTCTATTTTTCTTGTCTTAACTGGCATATTTTCATACTCCATCTACAATTTTGGATATGTTTTCTGTACTTCTAGTGTGGTTACATATGGCTGTTTGCAAATGATATGCATGGCTGTTTAGCTGGGATGCTGTGTCTAGAGAACTTTGAACAAGTTTGTTGATGGCACAAAAATATCTGAGATGCTAACAACTGAAAGAAGGATCGCACAGAGCTCCAGACTGGGGAATGGATACTAAAAGTGGCAACAATGATTAAATGTAAGCAATTGTACGTGGTGAACTTTGAGATATCACTCATTATTTCAGAATTCTGTTGATGTGGTCTGAGCTGGCAGGGACTGACCAGGAAAGAAAAACAGGAGTAGTGGTGGACAGTGAAAGCATTGACTCCGTGTGTGATTGTTGTGAAAAACAAAAATTCTGTCTTGGGGATCATTAGCAAAAGGGAGTGAAAATCAAACTGGTAATGCCATAATGTCTATGCAAACATATCCAGCAACTACATTTGGGATACTGGGCATAGTTCTGAATTGTACACTCAATGCCATTTCCCAAAAAATAGTACTGTAGAAATGAAAAAGGTAGAAGAAAGGATAATCAAGGGGGGTGGGGGAACTCCCTTGTACAGAATAGTAACTATATGGCTTCCAGAGTGTTCTAGGAATAGAGTACTCAGAAGCAGTTTACAACTCCTTTCTTTGTGTGTGTTGGGGATGCTCTGGGACTATGCAGGTTGGATAGTTTTCCAAATAATCTTTGTAATCTTCTACAAGGCACAATGGCAATCAAACTCCCAGTCTTTGGCTCCACAGCCTGGCACTCCATCGCACTGAAGAATTATTATAAATACATGATAGGGAGCTAGCTGATTATTATTATTCTAAGTAAGTAAATGAAAACTGAGAAAACCAGTGTGGTGTAGTGGATGGAATGTTCAATTAGGACTCAGAAGACCTGGGCTTGAATCCCTACTTGGCCATTTTTGTGTTTTGTGGAAACACAAAAACAAACGCACATATGGGGGCGAGGGAAACTACTCCTCAAACAGTATACATACCTTGAAAACCCCACTAGGGTTGATTTATGTCAGAAATTACTCAACAGCATATAAAACACAACGAAGGAAGACTTGACAGAGGGGTATACAATTTTTCAACAACATGGAGAAATCAAGAGTACACTTTCTTTTCCCACATAATTTTAGAACCTGGGTTTATCTAAGGACTCTTCAATGATCCTCTACCGAGGTATGCGCATAACATTTGTAGGGGTGTGGCTAGCCTAGACCACCTTTTTATCATGGTTTTCTACAAAACATGAGAAGTCTGCAGAGGAAATGTTTCTGCTCATTTGTAAAATCTGCATAGGACCAAAAATACTGATTTTAATTGTGTTTTGTTTTGTTTGTTTGTTTGTTAAGGAGTGTATTTTTTTATTGTGCAGCTTCCCACCTCATACACAGAGCCCCTGTAACTATGCATTTGACAAGAATAAACTCCTCTTACATTGTGGCACATTTCACTAAAAGTGTATGTGGGCGCGCGCGCAGGAGTAGCCATTTGTTGGTTTCCAGTGATGTTCAGTGGAAGATACAAATATGTGAATTTCTGAAGCAAACTTCAGATTTGAACCCAATTTGAATTAGATGGTCTCTAAATTATCCTAAGCTGAATAGGGCTGTATTCCAAATCACCAAACTCACAGTTACTCCATTAACTAACAACTGAAACTAAACAGTTAACTATCAGAGTGAAGAAAATTTGGTATCTCAATAGTTTTAGAATTTTGTTACTAACCATGTAACATGTGTAACCATTACTGTAAAGGTAATGGTTAGCAGAAATTAATTATGTTTTGAGAAACGCATTTGAGTGTATTCAGGACAGAATCAGACAAATAAGGTTTTTTTTCTTTTTTTAGCTTATAGAAAATACTTTCAGAAATTTAAAAAACAAACAAAACAAAGAGGTTTGCAAAACCTACTTTTCTGCAGGCAGATATGCTGAAGACAGAAGGCTAGGTCTACAAAATGGAAGCAAAACACATAATTTCCCCAGTGTTGCAACAGTTACAGGAAGACATCATGACTCAGCTGTAATACAGGTACTTGTAGACTTTTCTATATTGAGCTTTTCCAATTAAAATAAGGCTTAGGTAGCATATGAGGGAACGGATCTCCATCTGAGACTCTCCAGACTGCTGCCTGTTAGGTACATCACCCACCAATGGCTTAATTTATAAAAGGCAATCTCAGATATCTTCACAGAGTGGCTGTCTTTCTCTTTTCCTGGAAACCTAAATGATTTGAGAGTTGTGAGAATACAACATTCTGTTCCTAAGAGATATTTTAAAAAAATAACTGAAAGATGAAAATGATAATAAATGTATGGAGAAGAGAGAGAGAGAGAGAGAGAGAGAGAGGATGGTTAAAATGGATAAATCCAAGCTTCTTTACAATGATCAAACATTATTTTATATTGTTGAGAAGTAGCACTAGCATGGTAGGAATGCTGGGCAAAGTTTCTTCTTTTCTTCATTTTCCAGCCATTTCCCCTCTGTTCCACTAAATCTAAGCCTCTCATCCAATCGGGTTGCTCTGCTTGAACAATGTTGTGTGAAATTCTATTCCCAAAGCACTCATTGCAATCAAACATATAACAGGCCATAAAGGTACAACATAGCTTGAAAGATGTAGTTCCAATACATGTTCTCATGAATTCAGGTATCGTGCAATAACCCCGGGAGCAGTTACAACTATGAAAGCATTCAGCTTGTTACAAAGACAGAAAAGTCTCTCTGTCTTCCAAGAATCCCCATGACTCAGTTTTAATACAGTCCAAGCATCAGATGGTTCAGTGTGCATCTTAAGACAGTTTTCCCTGGCTCTCCAGCTACCTTTTAATCTGCATGAAACATTCCAGTCATTCTTAGGGGTGTGCATATATATGATGATCACCAAATCTCATGATCACAATGTCACCTTTCCTAGGTGTCTGCATGGACTTGTGTGTGGAAATAGTCCCTTGCTCTAAAGTCACACAAGACTTGGCCAAGAGTCCAAGATCCTTCTGTCTCTATAAATAAAGATAATGGAAATGGGAGTCATTGAGTTAGAAGATGGTGGTGGTGGTGCTGGTGGAATGGTGGTCCTGCCCTTGTTGTTGTTGTTGTTGCTTATGATGGTGAAGGTTCATAGCACACCTCTTTCCTTCACTGCAGTGTCCAGGATGAAGAACAAGAATATTTCCCAGCACAGCTAGACATGCTGAGACTGAGACTTGCTTAAAAATTGGTCTGGCAAATAAAAAAAATTAGCCTCAAAGACAGACACCCCCCCCCCCCCTGAAAACTCAGCATCTTGCAGATAATGGGGGAAATTTTATATATATATATATTCACTTTTTGCATTTGAGAATGAACCAAACAAGGATTTATATACCTATGTTATGCCTCATTGGCATATTTCTGTGCATGATTTATCAGTTAATTGGGAAACAGATCCTATCTCTTCTTCATTTGACTTGGATCCTGATGCATTACTGAAGAGTCTCAATCATGTGACACTGAGAGAAACCATCAAAAATATTATTTTATACAATGAATACAAGACAATAAAGGTTAAGAGAAATTGTGAAGTATGATTGAAAGTTGCAGATACAATAGCTAAACGAGGAAGATATTCCTGGTGGGACATCTGTAAAGGGAGAAGCTCAGATGGACATGAGATATTGAATTTCTTACTCCATCCCATTGTGATGATCATTCTTATTTAGATTGTGTTGCGTGGCATAATGATGGTACAATGTTGTTGGATTAAGAAGAAGAATCAAGAATTTACATCCCAATTTTAATGACTGAAGGATCAGATAACAGGCCTCACCAAGATGAACATTCCCTCTGAGACCCTCCTAGGCTGGCTGTATGGCCACGAGTGTGCGCGCCTTCATGCATGTATTCATGTGCCTCTCTGTGAGTATCTGCTTTCTTGCTTAACATGCAAGTGTCACAGTTTACATCCCTATCTGAACTACAGCTCTCTCCTACCCATTATGTCTGAGATCAGAAATATTCAGATAAGTTATTGGGTCCCCAGGAGCCCTAACTATAGAAAAATGCCTGGATAGAAGAAAAGTCCACGCCTAAGAATTACGTAGGGAAATCCCACAATCCTCATCCAAATAAGAAAACAAGAGAGAGAGAGAGAGAGAGAGAGAGAGCTCTCAGTGTCTCAGCCATATCCTACAAAACAATACAACTATTAGGGTTCTATTTGAGAAGTGAATTCAAGTCATAAAAAAAATTGGTTTATGAATGTGGGATATACTACCATTCACAAAGTGACACAAAACAAGGGCAAACTCCAGATGCTGACTCCTTTTTCCATCAGTTAACCACTTTTCACTCACAATTGTCAACACAAAGCAATTGTCATGGCTGTTTTTCGACAACTGAGAATGGTAGTGAGCACAAGAGGGTATCCTATAGATCATCTTGACTTCTGCCATTGGTGCTGTCAACATTCACGCTGTCTTTAACTATGTAAAGCTTGGCATCCTTTTTCCTGCGTGCAATGTGGGCCCGATATTGTGGAGCAATATTGGGCCATTTTCTAACATTTTGAATCATGGATACAGAAGCACAATGTCTCACATACATAAAGCGGTGCTGTTGGGTGTTTTTTTTTTTTTTAAGAGAATTGAATAATTACCTGTATAACCTCTTGAATGTACACAAGTTAACTGAAGATTTTAAAAGCACTCTTGAGATTCATGCTGTGACAATATGCAGAAAGATATCTGGCCAGCTGATCTTTACTGAAAGAATAATATAAGAATAGTAATGTATTGCTTGAAGTGTCAGGAGACAGATTGAATGAAAAATTCATGAAATTGACAGCAATTTGAGAATAAATAATTTTGCAAAATGGTGCTCCCTCAGTTCTGTTTTACTGATACTTTGGCACGTTTTCTTCAAAGTACATTCTAAGGAAGTCAATTGAATAGCCTCTGGTGGTTATACAGGCATATGACATTATTATTAACCTTTGGTTGCCCATCTCCTTTCCTCCAACAAAACCCAAAACAACATTCCCTTCCAGACTCCTTTATATTTATATTTTGGGGTCTAAAGCATCTTGTTTTTATTGTTTGAGAAGCATTTTTAATTCACTACTTCATAAAGAAGAAGAAGAAGAAGAAGAAGAAGAATTTTGATGTGTGTGAAAATTGTCAGTATAGCTGAAACCCACATAACATTATTGCTTCTGTTTACCAGACAATAACAGTTCATTCAAGCAGGGATAATGCATAAGTTTTATGGCATTTCACACTAATGCTGCATTATTTGTTATGTTATTAAAAATGTAAATGTTCTGAACAAATTAATCCCTAGGTTCATCTCATTAATGTCTATGGGATTACACTAAAATTGGTTTTATGTGTATGATCTACAAGCCAGACAATAGTTTTGAAAGAAGCAACCGATCAAGCTTATTTGCAGATGATGATTTAATTCCCATTCATATTTTCCTAAGTTTTAATCAGTTTTCTCTATTTCTCATTTATGTGTTCTTTGCAAAAGTGCCCAAAATTCATCTGGAGATAAACTGTGCCCATAAGAGCTATTGTGCAGCAGTTCTTCCCCTCCTAGTGGCTCCCCTTCTGGTGAATGCTTGCACAACCAGCCTTATGCCTGATTTTGCAGTGAGATTGAGTACATCACTCAAGAGGAGAGAGCAAAATAAATCGTCTTTCCATGATCACTTTAGAAAGCAAAAATTCTGGACAATGTGTAAAAGTCATTTTGTTTTTCCTTGTTTTCACAATTATTTACATGGTGATGGTTATAGATCTATTGGATAATTAATTGCATCTGACAGCTGATCAGTTTATAAAGCAAGATTGTTAAAACCATAGTCCTATGTAACTTGACCAGGGAACAAATTCCATCCAACCCAGTCAAAGTTACATTTGAGTCAACACATATAGAACCAGAGTATACACAAGTTTTTATGTGAACATTACATAAAGCTTCAAGCAGGTTGGCTAATATACCAATATCAACATGCAAATACAAATTTAAACTCTGTGTATGTATGCATGTGTGTTTGTGTGGATGTGTGTGTATATATGCAGATGAACATTGTTGTTGTTTAGTCGTTAAGTCGTGTCCGACTCTTCGTGACCCCATGGACCAGAGCACGCCAGGCCCTCCTGTCTTCCACTGCCTCCCGGAGTTTGGTCAAATTCATGTTGGTAGCTTCGGTGACACTGTCCAACCATCTCGTCCTCTGTCGTCCCCTTCTCCTCTTGCCTTCACACTTTCCCAACATCAGGGTCTTTTCCAGGGAGTCTTCTCTTCTCATGAGATGACCAAAGTATTGGAGCCTCAGCTTCAGGATCTGTCCTTCCAGTGAACATAGACACTTCTTAATCTAAGTGCTAGTTTAGTAGTCATGGCAGAATACTCATCTACATGACTATACTTTGAAAGTAAGACGATGCTGTCATACATTTTCAGATGGGCAGTGTGGTGTCAGACTGAACAGCTAATGGTTGTAGTATTTTCAGAAATTATTCAGGTTTGGTGTTGTTGCTTCAATTTACGTACCACCCATAGAGCTTAGAGCACTCTCTGGGCTGTTTACAACATCCCCAATGAATTGCGTACTAATTTTTGCAAGCTTGGAAGGATAGAAGGCTCGGTCAACCTTGAGCTGGTGACTTGAACACATTGTGATCAAATTTAGATCGTGAGCAGAGGCTTGACTGCAGTACTGCAATTTAACAACTGCACCATGGAGCTCATGATGGCACAAACACACACACACACACATACACACACACACACACAGAGAGAGAGAGAGAGAGAGAGAGAGAGAGAGAGAGAGAGAGAGAGAGAGAGAGAGAGAGAGAGATGTGGCGTGTATTTATTTTTCCTAGTATGGATAATTATGTGAACTGCAAGACGAATCTCCCAGTCAATTTCCTTTATTTCAACATTCACACACTGCCTATATTGTATTCAAAAGCAAAACTGCACTCCCATTGGTCTGTTATTTCATAGTAATTCCACCTCAGATGCATTATATATTTTCATATAATTTAACTTTATGACTAATCATGGATACTAATCTTATAGGACATGTGCTATCAGTCTATTGGCTTTCCAGACAGGTCCCCACATGAGTCACTGTGACCCACATAACATTCAGTCTGAAATGGAACTGTAAAACATCAATTTATTTCAATGAATGTAACAGAAGCTTTCACATATATTTAAGTCATATAGCACCAAAATCACGAGCAGTGTATTTATATTTTGCTTTATTTTCCCCAACTAGCAGGTGGAACAAATACAGTAACTTAAGACACTGATGTCACAAGCTGAATAATGTTTGCTTTAGAGTGTTTATTCCATTGAAGAATTCACAATGCTCTGACAATTCTACATTGTTTTGAATGTCTGCCTGTTTTGTCACCATGTATATTCCTTCATGTTACCATTCAAAATCTGCAATGCATTATGTATACCTTGAGGCGTGACTTTAGTAAATGTTTGTGTGCACACAGGTATTAATATGAGTCACCTTGAGCATCATACCATCAGCAAACAGATGATAAACAGTACGCCAGGACTTCAGCACACTTAATACCACTTTAAATGTTTGATTTTTATTCCTCATGAACAAAAGGTGAAAATGCCTATGGTTTTCCAGCTTTGGATTCACTGCAAGATTGGGTAGCAAGCTGAAGAAGAGAAAGGCAATGCGGTATGGTGGATAAAGTACTGGAATAGACTCAGGAGACCAGGGTTCAAATCTTCATTCGACTATGGATGTGACAGCTCGTATCATGAATATGGGACTTCATTTATTTACTAGATGTGTGGCCAAAATTCTGTTGCTTAACATAGTAAGTCAAAACTAGAATAGGTCCATTGAATCAGTGGGGATTTGGTGGGTCAACTACTCTATAAGTTCCCTTGATTCAAATGGGGCTATTCTAGTTGCAACTTACTATGCTGAAGTAAATAGCAACTGGAATAGGCCTATATGAATCAATGGAATGTATGGAAGGGTTGACTCACCAGATCTAGATCCCCAATGATTCAATGGCCTGACTTACTTTGCTAAGCAACAAGGTTTCAACCAATATGTGTAACTGTGAAGAGTAGATTTTTAATGAGTTGTATGTAGATAGTGGACAGACCTTATATGTTTTTTGTTTTGCTTTTTTGTTTTTGTTTTTGTTTAGACCAGAGATGAATTAATATTTGAAGGACTCAAAAAGGAGCAGGTCTCCTAAATGATACAGGGAAGGTTGGCTCCAGTCTGTATGCCCCTTATTCACGTTTAAAGCAGTTTGGGGTGTTCTGCATATTCTTAGATTTTACATTATGACACATTACAAACACATGCATGATTTAGCTCCATGAACAGTAGAGTAGACCCATTGACTCAATGGGGGTTTGATGAGTCAACTCATCCATAAGTGCCATTGATTCAAATGGACCTTACTCTAACAGTGACTTACTTCAGCATAGTAACTCACAGTTAGAGTAGGGCCATTTGAATCAATGGAACTTATGGAAAAGTTGACTCATCAAATCCCCATTGAATCAATGGGCCTTTTCTGGTGCAATGGACTATGCTAAGCAACAGGATTTTGACCATAGAAACAAAGTGTGTTTACATGGTCCTTCACTTCACTGTGTGAATAAGTCCAGTAGAGTCCCATAGTTTCTGACAAAATGCTTGCTGCTTAGAAGTGACATTCAAGAGCATCAAACAATAGAAACCTTCAGACCACCCAATTCTGTAGGGCAAGGCATTTGTACAATGGGTTAAAATAGCTGTCTGGATATGTCAATTCATCGATTTTTATAGCACAGAAATGTTAATATGCATTCATTTTTAAAAAATAGCACCATGTTTTCAAATCTATAAAGAACCATATTGGTTGGACTAAAAACATGTAATGTTTGCTGGCTGCATTTGCATTGATGTTGGAAGCCTCACACTATGTGCTCCTGGAACTGACAGATTGCTTGGATGTTATTTCCCATAATTTCTTTTTAATAGATTAAAAATACCAACAAGCCAGCTCTATAAAATGTTGCTGGGGCTGTGAAAGCATCTGATTTATTATCTTTCTGAACAGATAACACTGTTGATGAATTGCCACTTTAGAAGATGAGTAGATTATGGGGTTCTGACTACTTTTCTCATTCATTCATATTCAAGGTTCCCATCCTAACAAGTACATTCTTCTAGATGTTATATGAATGAGAAAGCCATTAAATAATACAAGAGAAAACCTGGCCAAGCCTTTATTAAGTGATAAATACACAGAGAATAGCTTCTAGAAGAAGAAAATTCTGCGTTCATGTAGAACCAAAGAGTATTACTTTGAAGTCATTCTGTTGTGCCTGCAGCCTCGAGGGTGAAGGTTATAGTAATCACCATACTGAACCAAGGCCACAAATTTTACTGGCTACAGCTCACAGAGTCTTAGCTATAAATGCAGGGCAACAACCCAAGGTAATGATTGTGTTTGCCTACAACCCATTAATTAGGTAGCCCAACTCATGACAGATTTCACCATCCCAGATCATAGGTTGGGGTGATGAAGGAAGACCAATAAAACTAGACTCATCGTGGTAAAACAATACGGCAGGCACCCTTACTCACCACTTGTTATAAATCCAGACTAAAGCCTCTATCATGGGAAATTTAAGATGTGACAAAAAACAAGGAACAACGTAACTAAACAATTTGCAATGTTATTATTTAGGATAAGGCAAAACACCACTTCAGTGGTGGAAAGCATAAATTGCAGATACATTTCTTCCTCAGGTCATCCATTCACAGCAAAAGGAATAACACTAAAGCAAATGTGATTGGGAAGGGCAGTCTTTCCAATCACAGCCTCCAGCCAAGGCTACTATTGATGGTTTCAAAGAATCAGATAAGAGGGGAAGTTTCATCTTCTAATCCATTCTTATGTCCCTATGCTCTAAGGCCAGCTGGCACTTCTGATTGGACACTGAGATGGGGTACAAACCACTTGGTCATAAAGTGGTCACTGCACGCCCGGCAGTACATTTTATAGTTCAAATGGGAAAATAAATGGAAAACTACAGGTCACACATGTGACAGGGCAGGTCAATTCTAGACATGCCTATTCAGGAGACCTACCCAGTGAATTCAGTAGAACATGCTACCACATGAGAATTGCAGACTTTGGGATGCTAAATTTAAAATATTGAATTGGATCCCATAGTACCCTCCCCAACTTTCAGAATTTACTTACCTACTTAATTTCAATGCCACCTTTCTCCCAGTTATGAGACCTAATGCAGTGCAAAAGGCCTTTCATCCAGCTGAGGTGCCAAGAATTGAAATGGGGAGGCAGATTGCACCAATTTTCCTGCAGTTTTTGAAACCCTGCTCTGGAAAATTAGAAGACTCTTCAGAAAAGAGAGAAGTGGTGCAGTGGAGAAGAAGGATCGTCAACATTTGCTTCCCTTTCCATTTTCTTTTTAATACTTTCATGAACTGAAGGGTATCACTGAGCCAAGTCCATTTAGTTTTTGATCATTAATGGCAATGCCATTCTCTTACCAAAAAAAAAGGCAAAAAGAAATAAAAGCAAAATAAAATGACCACGGTCATTCAAATAAGTCTGTAACTCAAAATGTCACTTATGAAAAATACTGCCTTTCTCCAATTTGCAAAATGACCCATAATTGAATGCCAAACTTTGTGTGAAATCCACTATTTAAAATTCATGGCTTCTTTTGTCACTGTTTAGGACATCAGTTGCAGCTGAGTAGCACTCATACCTATAGGTCCTGAAAATGATAATATTTGCATATTGAATGGTGGCATGGTTAGGACTAAGCTAAAGCCCTGGAGGAATATTGAGAAAAGGTTCTAAGATGTGCAGCTAGTATGAAAGCATAATTATTTAATTTATTTAAAATATTTTTTTACTTTATTTTTTATTTTTAAAAACTAGGGATAAGGTAAGGAGTACAAAAGGTAGAGGGGGATATGGGGGAAAAAGAAGGGGGAGGAGAACACAAAATGTACTGTCATCCAATCTGTTTGTTCATGTTGCGATATCAAGTCCACTTTTCGCCTTTCTACAATTTGATTGCCCTTCAGGTTTCAATTTACAGTTACATCTTAGTTTAATTCTATGTTATTCAAGCACTATCTGGTGATTCAAGTCATTTATATAATAAATCCCATCGTTCAGTTGCCTTTTGTATTGGACAGTCTTTCAACACTTCTGATAGAATATCCATTTCTGCCACTTCCCATATCTTCTCAATGAGTTCTTCTTGTTTTGGTATCTCCGATTTCTTCCAGTTCTTAGCATAAAGAATTCTGGCTGCAGTGACTATATATATAACTAGGTAGTTCTTTGTCTTATCTATATTATCTGGTATAATGCTCAGTAAATACAATTCTGGGGTTAGTGGAACATTACAAAGCAGTATTTTTTGTAACAGAGTATGTGTTGTTGTTTAGTCACTAAGTCATGTCTGACTCTTCGTGACCCCATGGACCAGAGCACGCCAGGCCCTCCTGTCTTCCACTGCCTCCCGGAGTTTGGTCAAATTCATGTTGGTCGCTTCGATGACACTGTCCATTCATCTTGTCCTCTGTCGTCCCCTTCTCCTCTTGCCTTCACATTTTCCCAACATCAGGGTCTTTTCCAGGGAGCCTTCTCTTCTCATGAGATGGCCAAAGTATTGGAGCCTCAGCTTCAGGATCCGTCCTTCCAGTGAGCACTCAGGGTTGATTTCATTCAAAATGGATAGGTTTGTTCTCCTTGCAGTCCAGGGGACTTTCAAGAGTCTCCTCCAGCACCACAATTCAAAAGCATCAATTCTTCGGCGGTCAGCCTTCTTTATGGTCCAGCTCTCACTTCCATACATCGGTACTGGAAAAACCATAGCTTTGTCTATGAGGACCTTTGTCAGCAAGGTGATGTCTCTGCTTTTTAAGATGCTGTCTAGGTTTGTTATCGCTTTCCTCCCAAGAAACAGGTGTCTTTTAATTTCGTGGCTGCTGTCACCATCTGCAGTGATTATGGAGCCCAAGAAAGTAAAATCTGTCACTGCCTCCATATCTTCCCCTTCTCTTTTTACCTTTTCTATTTATCTTTATTTTTTGTTTTATAATTGTTATGGAAATTGTTTCTGTAATAATTTTGTGATTTTATCTGTTGTTTTATGTTGTTTGGAAGCCGCCTAGAGTGGTCGCAAGACCAGATAGGCGGGGTATAAATGAAATAAATAAATAAATAAATATTTGCCAGGAGGTGATGGGGCCAGTGGCCATGATCTTAGTTTTTTTGATGTTGAGCTTCAGACCATTTTTGGCACTCTCCTCTTTCACCCTCATTAAGAGGTTCTTTAATTCCTCCTCACTTTCTGCCATCAGAGTGGTATCATCTGTATATCTGAGGTTGTTGATATTTCTTCTGGCAATCTTAATTCCGGTTTGGGATTCATCCAGTCCTGCCTTTCGCATGATGTATTCTGCATATAAGTTAAATAAGCAGGGAGACAATATACAGCCTTGTCGTACTCCTTTCCCAATTTTGAACCAATCAGTTGTTCCATATCCAGTTCTAACTGTTGCTTCCTGTCCCACATATAGATTTCTCAGGAGACAGATAAGGTGGTCAGGCACTCCCATTTCTTTAAGAACTTGCCATAGTTTGTTGTGGTCCACACAGTCAAAGGCTTTTGTGTAGTCAATGAAGCAGAAGTAGATGTTTTTCTGGAACTCTCTGGCTTTCTCCATAATCCAGCGCATGTTAGCAATTTGGTCTCTAGTTCCTCTGCCCCTTCGAAATCCAGCTTGTACTTCTGGGAGTTCTCGGTCCACATACTGCTGAAGCCTACCTTGGAGGATTTTGAGCATAACCTTGCTAGCGTGTGAAATGAGTGCAATTGTACAGTAGTTGGAGCATTCTTTGGCACTGCCCTTCTTTGGGATTGGGATGTAGACTGATCTTTTCCAATCCTCTGGCCACTGCTGAGTTTTCCAAACTCGCTGGCATATTGACTGTAGCACCTTAACAGAGTTAAGAATTGGTCAATAGAATTGGTCAATTTCAGCCTCTTCAGTATCAGTGGTTGGTGCATAAACTTGGATTACTGTGATGTTGAAAGGTCTGCCTTGGATTCATATTGAAATCATTCTATCATTTTTGAGATTGTATCCCAGTACAGCTTTTCCCACTCTTTTGTTGACTATGGGGGCTACTCCATTTCTTCTACCGGATTCTTGCCCACAATAGTAGATATGCTAATCGTCTGAATTGAATTCGCCCATTCCCGTCCACTTTAGTTCACTGACGCCCAGGATGTCAATGTTTATTCTTGCCATCTCCTGTTTGACCACATCCAGCTTACCAAGGTTCATAGATCTTACAAATTTAGGTTCCTATGCAGTATTTTTCTTTGCAGCATCAGACTTTCCTTTCACTTCCAGGCAAGTCCGCAGCTGAGCGTCCTTTCGGCTTTGGCCCAACCACTTCATTAGCTCTGAAGCTACTTGTACTTGTCCTCCGCTCTTCCTCAGTAGCATGTTGGACGCCTTCCGACCTGAGGGGCTCATCTTCCAGCGTCATATCTTTTAGCCTTTTGTTTCTGTTCATGGGGTTTTCTTGGCAAAGATACTGGAGTGGCTTGCCAGTTCCTGCTCCAGGTGGATCGCGTTTAGTCAGAACCCTTCTGTATGACCTGCCCGTCTTGGGTGTCCCTGCATGGCATAGCCCATAGCTTCTCCGAATTACTCAAGCCCCTTCGCCACGACAAGGAAGCAATCTGTGAAGGGGAACAGAGTGTGTACTGCTATCCAATACTGTTTCGCTATTCTACAAGTCCACCACATATGGTAAAAGCTTCCCTCTTGTGCTTCACACTTCCAACAAACATTTGACACCTCTGTATAAATCTTTGACAATTTTTTCGGAGTCATATGCCACCTATAAAACATCTTATATGTGTTCTCCTTAAAATTTACTGATTTTGTGTGCTTTATGTTATTTTTCCATATTTGCAACCATTGATCAATATTATGTCCTATATTTTGTGCCCACCTAATCATACATTCTTTTACCATCTCATCTTGCATTTTAGTTTCAAGCAAATAATCATACATTTTCTTAATTACTTTATCATTTGAGCCCAGCAGAAGTTTATTGAATATTGTTTGTTCTGTGTAAAAGCCCTCTATTTTACCTTTTCTATACCTAGATTCCACTTGTGCTGTGGACCACCAGTCTAGATATTTGTTTTGTGTTTCTAACTCTTTTTTGGACCTTAACACACAATCATTTTTTAATAGATCTTGATATCTTAAAAGTTTTGCTTCTGTCATGAGGTTAGGTTGTGTAAAGGCCTCTATGGGTGATACCCAGCCTGGTGTTTTTTTGGTAAATCTGCTGGATGATCTTTTTCCAAGTCCCTAGTAGGGCTCTTCTTATCATATGCAAGTTGAAACTTTTCTGCTCTTTATCTTTTTTGTACCATAGAAAAGCATGCCAACCTAACTGTAAATCATGTCCTTCCAACTTGAGTAGTCTATCATTATCTAAAGCTATCCATTCCTTTATCCAGACTAATACACAGGCTTTATAATACAATACCCAATCTGGGAGACCAAAACCTGCTCTTTGTTTGGCATCTTGCATTGCTTTGATTTTATTTCTTGGTTTTTTACCTTGCCACACAAATCTCATGATTATCTTGTTAAGTCCTTGAAAAAATGACTGTTTTAATATTATGAACATTGTTCATACTACTTGTAATATGACATGGGCAATAGCTGCTACCAAGTCTATTTTCTCCTAAATGGCTGCTTTCCAAATCCTATAAGTCTGGTAACAGAGTTTCTGTGTGGATACCCCATGGTATAATGAATTATGAAGACTCCTGCAGCCCATCCGTTCATCCCGCTATCAAATCAGGAGCTGCTCCAAACAGATGTCAATGGATGCCATTTGAATGCAAACTGCTCACTTTTTAACAGAAAGGACAGAGGAACATAAATAGGAACATGGATTTTCAGATGGGAAATCCACATGATGAATCCACAAGATGTCACTCTTTCGCCAGAGAAATAGAATGGGTGGCCGATCTTTTTGGGCTGTAAAATGATCTCAGGAGTATTTGCCCAACAACCACACATCATAAACTTTGTTTACGATGCCAGTTTGCAGCCATAGCAGTTTAAATGTATCGGGACAAGTTACATAGGATGAACAGAATATGAAGGCTTAGATTCCTAGAATGCTAACCATTGCAGAGTCCTGATTGGATGCATCTAAATAAGGTGATAAATCATTGCTCAGGATTAGAGGATATATCTTTCTGCAGAAGGTCCAAGTTTGATCCCTGCACCTCTGGTCTAAAGGATCTAGCAGCATTTGATTTAAAAGAACTCAAAGAACAGTCCGGAGAGATAGTGCTCCTTAGCATAGGCAACAAATCCCAGAGGATTCAGTACAGAATAGTTTGGAATAAAGCAGATTCCTACATAAATACATGAAATATTTATTCTATTTATTATTTATTTAAAATATTTTAACCTCGCCTTTCTGCTTAAAAAGGACCCAAAGCGGCTAATTAAAAAATAGCATTTAATGCCAACAACAGTGAGTACACTAATACTAAAAAGGATCAAATAAATAACCATACTGAAAAAAACATTAGCCATATGAAAACACATTCAAAACAGATACTGTGCCCAGTCTGGTTTATCAGAATGGACAACCTGTGGCTCATCAAATATTATTGGACTATATTAATCATCATCTCTCACCTTCAGCCATGCTGCTTAAGGCTAATGGGAGTTGGACTCCAGCAACACCTGGAGAGCTATAAGTTGTGCACCTCAGCTTTAAAGTGTCACCCTGGAAAGCCATAAGTTGCCACCCTCATATAGCTTTTAGTTTGCTTCAGCCTCCTTAGTACAGGTTTATAAAAATCAAGCTATACTTTGAGAAGATTGTTAATGTTACCCTGATGGAAAATCCTGAATGGATAAATTGTTCCTTGGTTGGACAGAATACATTGCCCTTTCTTGAACCCATCCTTGTGCCACTGAGCCCACCTTTGATCCACCAATCATAGACTGTTTCAGACCTAAGCCAGCAACAGGATCATGGAAACCTTAAGCTAGCCACCCCCAACCTCATGCCATTGCACAGTTTTGGATTACAGCTTCCATAATCCATGTCCATTCCCCATGCTGGTTGGGGATGGTGGATTTTGAAATCAAAAGTGTCTCGAGGGCAGTAGGTCTAAGAGTCTGTACTAGCACAGTCTGGAGGTCTGCACTAAGCACTATTTCTTACATTCATATGACTGGAAATTATGACCCTTTTTCATTTCAATTGCTTACTCCAAATGTTATTTATGGCCTCTTTTAATTTTAAGAAACATATATCGCATCCCTAATCTGACTGTTAGGGAAGTGCTGGAGTGTTATGGGACATAAATCAATTGGAGAATTAAAGGCTTCTGTAAGGTCAAAGTATCCATCCCTAGAGGAGATTGTCCAGTACATTTCTAAATGATTAATTGCTCTCATCTTGCTTCCTTTCAAAAGGCCCATGTAGAAGTTTATTAATTCTGATACTTCTTTGCATTGAGTATGGCTAGATCACTCAGCCTCTCCTAATACAGTGGAATTCCTTGCTCTAAGATAAGGATATGCAGTATGTGGCCTGTAGGCTGCACACATGATTGCTCAGTTTTGCACCTCCCCATTCATGTGCAGCTCTCCCCTTGCTATTGAATTTTGGCAGTGTTAGCAAAACATTCTGTTTTTTTAAAAGGTTCACAACAAATATATAAAAATATATACCTTGTTCACAGGGTGCGCAAATCCAGGAAACGTCCCTGATGTGCTAATCAGCCTATATACTTGTAATTTCCCCAAACATGTCGTTTAAAAAGAGAGAGGTGAAAATGCTTCATTGCTGCAGTGTCAAACTTCATAAGCACAAGTGACAGGAGATCCACCTCTAGTGGCCATTGTGATCTCTCCAGGCCCCCTCCTGTTAACTAATGGGTCAGACTTGCTAATTAGTGATGGACACGAACCACCAGTTTGGCAGTTTGTGCTGGTTTGTTTACTGTCACAACAGGTGTTTGGCAGTTCAGTGCTGCGCCCCCTCTGGTGAACGCCCACATGGAGGAGGTAGGTCATGGAAGCTGGGATGCTGCTTCTGAGGGGTCTTCTGCCAGAGGTGGTGGGGCACTGAGCCACCGAACGCCTGTTGTGGCAGTAAAGAACTAGCAGTTCATGCTCATATCTAGTGCTAATGTCTTTCAGGGCAAATTCATACCTGTCATCCAAATATAAAGTAATATATAAAATAATATGTTAACTAATGTGTGTTTTGATTAGTCAATTTAGCATCATATAATGGAATATTCCTCCTGGATGGAAATTTAGTTAATTTGCTATAACTAATGTAAAATTCATAAACATGTTAGCTTTTATAAGAAAGCAGACATATTTGTCTGAAGAAGATTTCACAAGAGAGGCACATGGGTAAAAAACCACACAGGAATGGGGTAAAAGTAGCATTTCAAAAACAAGATTTCCCTTGACATCTACAGTGGTCCATTGCAGAATTCCATTACCCCAAGTCTATCTCATTATGCGTAATGTGTGATGTGATTCTCAGTCAGCACTATGACTTCTTTAAAAATCCAGATTTTGAAAAAAGCAGGTGAAACTACAAATAAAACTCTTTTTAAAAAAACAAGCAACAAGTGTCAGCTTACAACAGGCACCATGCATTGTAAAAGAGTGCAGCAAACCATTCTATAATGCCAGGGCTTGTAAAAGTTACTTCTTTCTCAGAATTCCCAGTCCAAAAATAACTTTTTCAAACTCTGACAGGCCTATACTTCTTTACCACCTCCCTTTCTATTAGCAGTTGACCTAAACATCCAATATATAATATCTGATTCTCCTTATCTGTTTGTGTCTCCACCAATGATGAGCAACTGGTGTATTATTGTTATTTTGTGCTGTCAGGTCATTTCTGATTCATGGCTACCCTAAGAGTGTTTTTAATAACCCAGTTGTAGTGAATTTCTGTGGCTAAGCAGCGATTTGAACCCAAGGCTCCTGATTCCTCATCTCATGCGCTGTCCATTCTACCACACTTGCTCTCTTTGGTATATATTTTTGCCCAGACAAATACGTGGGGGAATTTTGTGGAAAAAATAGGCATAGGTGGCAGATACTGCTCCCTCAGTTTTAGATAGCGTATTAAAAATATACAGAACTCCAAGCCAAACCAGATTCATCTCCCAATCTCCAAATAGCTGAGCATTTACAACCCACCTGAGCCTTCTGTGAAATAAACAATGTTATTTCTTTTGGACTGAGAACTCCCTAAAGCTTATCCATCCCATGCCAAGAACGCTGTGCTGTGTAGCCAAGGGAGCGATATAGTCCAGATTAATACTGCCTCATTTACTTAGTATGGATACGATAATAAAATTGTCTCACTGATCACTGCCAAGCTCCCAATCATGGATCACTCCATTTGGAACAGCATGGCAGTCCTGTTCGCCAGTAATGAGCTACAGCTGATGTCAATTGCTGCCTACCACTGACTTTGACTGATGCTTCACACTGCAGCTTCAGCTCCTGGAACTGAATGGCTTGGCTGCTGTCTGGATGAGAAAGGAATTGCCCACTGAGTGTCAATCAGGAGTGAATGAGTGTGTGATGGGTCTTGATACTAATCAGCTATCAAAAGGTCAAGATGGAGGAACAATACAAATCAAGGCAGATGGTGCAGCCAGAATTGTTGATGGTTATTTTAGTAGAAGAATAGTGTTTGCTTCCATTTCTGTTTTTCCCTCCAGAGCCTCCCTAGTTCCTACTGAATTCAATGTTGTATTCACACAACTTGTTAACATTTAGATCATTGCGCTTCTTGGCATTTGGAGGTTAAACTTGTATGTTTAGTTTCTGCAACTTAAGAATAGATTGCACAATGCCATTTTATTATTTTAATGTGGTTGCCTGTGAAACTGTTGAGTTGTTAGTCATCTAGTGGACTCAGTCCTAGGAAACATGCTTGTCTACTGCATTATTAATTCAACAAACTCTTCTGAAAGATTTTTCCCCGTGTCCCAGTTCAAGCTGTTAAAAGTTTATTAGATATTATCATCACTCAGTGAAAGTGTCAAACGAACAATATGCAATGTGATAAACTCAGTCAATTGAACAACATGTTCACCAGTATGCACCCAAATTTGCATCAAAGTTTATGCATGACTCTAGGAACCACTTCTCTTTTCTGTCATACTGCTCATTTGACCTTGAAGCCTTACTTTCAGTGCAACATTTAGGAAGCCAGTCTCATCTGCAAGCCTTACAAAACAATTGTATTTAGCTGGACAGAGGGAAAGAGCATGCAGTTCCTTGCAGCCAGGTGATTATATGTGTGTGTAGGGCTTCCAGGTTTGGAGGCACCAGCTGAAGTATCAGGAAACAACTATGGTTCTCTGAATCTTCAGGCACACAGACAAAACAAGTGGCTCTGGGGGAGGAGGAAGTTTTATTCTGGTGTATGGGGCTACTTTAAAACCTGTCACTACTCCCAGCTGGTTCCAAGGATCAAAAACTTAGTTCAAAGTTTGTTTATGTGTTGTGCTTTCCCAGCATCAGTGCACCAGAAAGCCAGGAGTGAAGGGAGGGGACTGGGGCCCAGCATACGATAAAGGTGTGTGGAATTGAAGACCTAGAGAGAATGCTATTGCTTGTGGGCACATGTGCTAACTGTCTGGTACCTCAGCTTCTCTGGGAACTGCTGAATACCTGTTTGTGCAAAGGATGAACCAATACAAACCGCCAAACTGGTGTTTCGTGCCCATCTCTAATTCTGGCTATTGGCTATTTTCCATGTGTATACTTTTAATCTCAGAAAAGTATATGGCGAAAAAAAGCAAGACATTTACCATTTACTACACGTCAAATTTTAAATTGTTAGAAATAAGCCATTTCCTACCAACATTTTCTCAGTATATGCCCTATACACCCTCACCAGTGATTTCTGGTTATAGTGATGGACACTAATCTAATCCTGCATTTAGACAAGACCATTACTATGTCTATAATTCTGGAATACCTCTTGTGTGAGTAGTAAGTAGTAGTAACCTGCCATTAGACCCCTCCCGTGTTGTAAAATGAACATAAACAACACTCATTAACAATAGTATTGTGTAAATATTTCAAGTTTTCATTTGACTCACCTTGAAATGCATGTAAAACAGTTACCAACATATTCATTACTACATTTTATTTCATTTTCGAAAAGCATTATTTTATCTGAGTACCGTCACAGGGTCTATTTTCTGTAACAACTGACTTTTAAAGAATTGTTGTTACATTCTATTTTAAAATGTGTAATAATCAGTCACAGATGGTTTTACATGAAGGCGTGCTATATTTATAGTGCAAGGGAAGACAGTTTCCAGGTGTGAAACAGATAATAGACTTTTAAATGGCAATTTGTTTTAAATGAAATGTAGTGAACAAACAAAGAGACAGACTTAGATACTCCTTATAGGAATATTTCAAAATAAACTCCTGATTTGATTAGAAACTCAATTTGAGTTTCACGCTACTTCCCTTTGTTTCAGGTTCACAATGCAGAGATAGAAGTATAACTTTTTTTTAATTTTGGTGTAATAGAAAATATTCACACTAATATGGCACAGGATAGTACCCCTGTCATAAGCCAGCATCCTATACAGCTGATGTTAGGAATATAGTTTGTATCCAATTCACAATATGGATGTTCATCCATTTAGAATTTCTTGCGTAGCATTCTTTTGGCCTTATTCCCAACTCCAGTAAGACTAAAAGTTCAAAATGTTGCAAAATGACTAATGGCCATTATCTTTGACTTCCCATTATATTTGTAAGGGGGGGAGGGGGGAATTAGTTTCCTAAACAACCTTTTTTTAAATCTTCTACTATTTGCACACACACACACATACACACTTGAAACTTTGACATGACATATGCGTGTTAGTCATTATTCCCTATCCTAAATTCTCATTTGCTAGTTAATTACCAGTCAAACCACATCTGAAGAAAAGCTTATTTTATGTGACAGAATTTCCATTCCTAAGCTTCAATTATGCCTTTGAAGATATTCTAGCAACCCTCTGTTGTGCCATTATTATCAATACCATGGACACGGCTCATTATCCCACTCCATCCTTAGAGAATGCGAGAACGTTCATCTTTATTAAGAGATATTTAAGTGCTACTAATGGCTGGCAAATGTAGGAACATACATATGTATGTTCCTACATGCTGCAGTTAAAAACAAACATTGCACATAACATTTAGGTTTCTGATTCTTTTGAACTTAAAACACACCATTCAAACTTCCATTGTCTTGTTCATGTGGTTATACCATTTATACCTAATGCCATATATATATTTAAATTTTTTTAAAAATATATGAAATAAGATTATTTGTTGTCTTCTAAAGTGCTGTGTATTCTTGTTCCAGCACAGCAAAACACATAATAGTATTAACAAAGATAATGAATCATAAGTTTTATTGTAAGGTTATTGGCAGCAGTGACTTGAAATGACTGTAGACGGAGATGAGAGAAGAAAGTGCAAAAACCAGACTGTGGTTGAATGTTCAGACATCAATCAATCAATCAATCAATCAATCAATCACGACTTACAGTAAAATTGCATAACTTCAGTGCTGACACTGAGGAAATTGAAATAGTTAAAGATTTTCTATGCCTCAGTTCAACTATTAAATGAAATGGAGATAATATTTTTAAAAAATCAGAAAATGAGTTGGAAGGACAGCTGTGAAGGAACTAGAAAAGATTCCCAAGCATGAAGTTGTGTCAGTGAGGACCAAGGTGAATTTCAGATCTACATGAATTGTTACCCTCTAACCTGCTATTAGTAACATAAATTAGAAAACAATTAGCAATTAATCCTTTTTCATTCTCTGATTTAAATAGTTCATGAAGCAGCTATATGTTCTTGTCTTAGTAATTTCAAAACCAAACAATTAATCACCTAAAGATTGATAAAGATGTAATAAATAAATAAACGTAGTTAATATTCCACAATTGGAAATTTCTAGTTTGTTGCTGTTATGTGCTGTCAAGTCACCTCTGACTTATCGCAATCCCTTGAGTAAGTGACCTTAAAAATGTCCTGTCTGAAACAGCCCTGTTCAGCTCTGTTCAGCTCTTGTAAACTCAAACCTATGGCTTCCTTTAGGGAGTCAATCCATTTCATATTTGGTCTTCTTCTTTTTCTGCTGCCTTCAACCTTTCCCCACATTATTTCCAAAATTGCCATGGCTGAGACATCAGGCTAAGATGTATCTACCCTCTTCAGGAGCAATGACTGTATCAGCAGAAGAGAATAGATAATTCAAAGGTTGATGGGTATGGAGAAACTTCTGGAGAGCAGATACTGGTTAGAAGCAGTAGCTGAGGGTGATGCTGATAGAGGATCTTTCACAAACAATAACAGTAAGACTCAAGCTAACTTCAGTTAGTACTGTGCAGAAGAAAGCAATGTTAAACCACTACTTCATACCTTGAAAATCCTATGATGAGACAGTCCAAAATGAAATAAGAGATATTGCTGAAAGATGAGACTCCCAGGTCAGAAAGCACTCAAATAGCTACTGAGGAAGAGCAAAGGACAAGTAAGAATAGTGTTGTCACTAACGACACAAGTAGATTAAAGTGGAAAGGATGTCGAGTGACAGACATGCATAGAGGTGAAAAGAAAGTCCAATGCTGCACAACACATCATATTGGAACACAGAATGTGAGAAGTATGAATCAAGGTAAACTGGAAACCATAAAGCAAGAAATTTCCAGTGGACATTAATAATTCTGGTGATCTGGACATTCCCTCCAATACTTGTGAGAATATTCAACTTATTGTAATTGTCTGCAGTGTTGGTAGAGATGTATGCGTACATTAGAACATTCTTTATTTGAATGCCCCCTTTATTTTTCCATAGCCCAAAACAAGGAAAACTATATTATTGTATCTCAGCATAGTTAAATATGTTTGTTTTGTGTGCATGTAGATAAATAACCTTTGGTTATGTTTCCCAGGGATAATTTGGGATTGTACAGTATGGTAATAAAACACTGTATCAGCTGCATTATAAAAACAAATTCCTTCTTCTAGCCAAGATATTAAGATAGAATAATAGATCATGACTGCTGACATTTCCCAAGATGCTGCCTAATCTAACGAGCCTTTTCACAAAGCTTTGTTGTCTGTATCTGTTCATCTTTCCTCCTGGGTCAACTATGCAGTTTGCATTCAAATCAATCCTTTAATCAAATCCTTTGATAGTTTCAGCTAGCTAACGAGATGTTTATCATGGAAATGTAATGGAGGTATTTTTATTTCAGAGGAGCTTACTCTAATAGTGTGTTGCCATGCTGGACCATTTATACTGTACACATGTATCTACTAGAGATGGGGACGACTCACCATTTTGGCGAGTCGCCCCGCTTTGTGAGTCGGTGGGGTGGTGGGGTGGCGGCTAAGGTAGGGAGAGGAAGGGGTGGGGGTGGACTGTGGGGGTGGGTGGCTGCCTATCGGCCCTATTCAGTAGGCAGAATAGTGAGGTTTTTTATTATTACGAAGGGATGAATAAAATGGGGAAATGTTCATCCCTTCGTATTTGTGGGAGTCTCTGGAACCCACGAATATGAAGGGACGAATATCTAATGGATCAGCGATTTTCCACGAATATTGCAATCCATTTTTTAATTCATCCCCATTTCTAGTATCTACTTGAAGATACTTCTTATCAGGGCTCAAAAAGGCCTTGTCCTCTTCTTCTCCTTACCCCTTAGAGAAGACTTACAGGAGAATCATATTCTCATTATGCTGAGAAAACATACATCTCCCAGATGTGTGACAGAACATTCTAATTCTGCTTCCATTAAAGAAGCTGTTAAATTTGTTCAACGCAAATATAGCTTAAATCTGAAAATAAAAGCACTGTAGTTAGACAAAACAGCAAAGTTGATCTGTTCCTAACAAAACAACAGCAGCCACCTGCTCCCACTTTAACAAATCATCATTGTCATCTTCAGCAATAGTTAAGGGATTATGTCCATTTCACTTGCACCCAGCCCAGATTTTACAAATGCTGCCGCTTATGTGCTTTCTGTTTGCAGAATTGATTTTCCTGTGATGTGATTTGCATGTTAAGTGGCTAATACAAGATTAGCACAAACCTTCCATCAGAATATGACATCCTAATTGGTTTCCATATTTTGAAACATGCAGGAATTCATCATTATATTATGTTGCTGTTCCTCCAGAGGGAAAAAGAGTTGACATATGAGAGCTGATGGGGGCCACCAAAGCTCATTGGAAAAGCACACGCTTTATGTGTGAAAGATTTTGGTTTCAAAACTTGTTATCACTCAGTAATTGTGAGAAATGCTCCAGTCAAAAACCATGAAGAGGGACTGCCAATCACTGTTGACAACATTGACTTAGACAGGCCAGTGGTGTAACTCAGGAGAAAGCAGTTTTCTATCAACTTAACAATGTTTTCAACTTATATGTGGGTATGACAGAAAAGTGATTTGGTGTACAATCGCATGGTCTCTCTTTGTACTGTTAGAGGGTGTGTGTTTTTTAACAGTATCACATGCTGCCTGTAGAAGCTGTGGCTGGGAAGGACTTTTCTGAACTGGAGTGACTGACAATTTATCCAGCACTGACCAATTGTTCTTTCTCTGCCTCTGAATTCAAAGAGAGCCCTGCATCTCTGTTTAGTGTTTTTCCCTCTCTAGAGTCTGTTGAAGTCTGTGGTTGAAAGCAGTCATGTTTGTCAGTGTCATGTTCAGAAAGTAACCAAGGTGCTGTTCATGTAATGGTTTCTCAACCCATGTATCCCTGTATTGTGGGACTTTCATTAACATTGGCTGGTTATCACTTGCAAGTTGTAATACTGTTAGTCCTTAAACTTTTTTTTTGTTTTGCTATCATGTGATGAATTGGAACTGTACTCCCAGAAAAATAGCTTCAAAATTTGACTATTTGATCCATACAGAGATGTTTGAGGTTGAGAGGTCAGCACCGGCCCATGATCTGTGACAAATAAGGGCACTCTGTACATTCCTTTGGATGATGACACCAGTATTTTGACAGCAGGATTTAGGTTTTCCTATCTAAATCCACTGTACTTCCAGTCCACAATTCCAAAAGAATATGTTAATCCTAGTGTTGCCCAACTATTAATGACAGCAATGTTCTTCCTTTTGCATCATCATCACAATCGTGGTTGTTAGTATAGTAGTAGTAAAGTTCCATGTCTAGTCACGCTGGCCACGTGACCACGGAGGATTGTCTGCAGACAAACGCTAGCTCTATGGGTTGGAAATGGAGATGAGCACCGCCGCCTAGAGTTGGACATGACTGGACAAATTGTCAAGGGGAACCTTTTTTAGTAAAGTAGTAATAAAACAAGTATATTTGACAAAAATATTTGGCTTTGCACAAAATTCCAGGTGTTGGTTCATTACAATAGTACCTATGAAAAAGTATTGCTTCAAGATACTGGAGGATACCTTGGTGTCTTAGGTATCTGGCTGTGGAGCCATGGGTTGGGAGTTTGATGTCCCACTGTGCCTGCTGAGAAAAGCTCCACCCTGTGTGGCCTTAGACATTACACAGTTCCAGGATGCTCCCAGAAGAGAATGGTAAACCACTTCTGAATACATAGAAAACCCTAGAAAGAGTCATCATAAGTCAGAGCTGACTTGATGGCATACAATTATTATATTAACATGGGAAAATGGGTACATTTTCACAGTTGTGGTGCTCATGTCCTATAATCCAGAATTTGGGAATACTCTTTCAATAATAGTTAACTAAATGTTCTGATTTCACCATTTCCCCTGCTCTTTTTAGACTGGGAACTGTTCCCACAATGTCACCATAAAGAAGCAAGGTAATAAATGGAATGGATCATGCTTTTACATATGCATGATCTTAGCATTTTTATTTTATCACTGTAAATAATTATATGAAAATGGCTGTCTGGCAAATTCTGCAATATCACTCAATGGCAATGCAATTCTCTAGATGTTCTGTAACCCGTGACTGAGCATCAGATGACAATTTCAGAGAAAAGAGCTAGTTTTCTTTCCATTGACACTTTCCTTCGTTCAAGCACAGTGAGAACCTATAAACATGACACAAGATAATGCAAGATAATCATATTCTACTTACAAAGGTTAATTATAAAATGGCCTCCCAACTGCAACTCTATAAACACTAAACTCTCCAGAGGCCTGATTAGCAAGGAGTGTATGTGCATTATTTCTATTGAAACAATAGTCCCTGTCCTTGAGGATTAATCTTGAAGCAATTAGCCAACGTCAGAAACATGCTTTCAATAATTGTTAACATAACCTGGTGATATTGTTGGCCCATTATTGAATGAAATTTGGAGCAGGCTAATAAGGATGTGATAAAAAATAATTCTTGGTCCTCTTCAGAAACCACTACTGTGTTGACCATATATAAGAAGGGAGAGAAGGGCATATAAGATCACTGGAGGAGGCCTTATACCACCACCATGGTCAAATTAGCCCAGTACTGTCAACTCTAAATGATTGCAGCTCTGTGGGGTTTCAGGCAGGATTATTTCCTTTCCCTACTCAGAGTTCCCTGACATTTCCTGGTGGTTCTCTGTCAGTGTACTCAAGAGGCCCACTCAGCTTTTGAAATCATAGTCATTATGGTTTTAGAAGAGGTAGCTGTATTGGTCTATCCTAGCGTATCAGGCCCAAACAAAAGAAAAATAAAAAATAACGAGGACAAGAATGTTTTGGAATCTTAAAGACTTACTGCTATATTTTAATGTGAGCTTTCATGGATCAAGTCTACTTCCTTAGACAGGACATTTTAATGTGAGCTTTTGTGGACAAGTTCACTTCCTGAGACACCTCCTCACATTAAAATATAGCAGTTAGTCTTTAAGGTACCACAACATTCATGTATTTTTTATTTTTTTATTTTTTTTTTGGTTTGGGCTTGGTATAGCAATTATGAATTGGCTTATTGGGGAATTGGTATTATAGAAAATCCACCTGCTTCCATGCTTTCACCAAAACTTCCATGTGGACATACATAGGCAATACACATATGCAAAATGCAGAGCCCTCAAGAGTTCAACACCTTTCACATGATCATTATGACCATTACATCAGGCCCTATTCCTTGGTCTTCCTTGAATTTAGGTGCCTATGGTTACAAGAGACAGACTGTTATCTGCAGTGGCACCTAGATTCTGGACTTCTCTACATGGAAAAATCTTGAAATCTAAAATATCTAGGGGGGAAAATCGCTTTGTGTTTCAGCATCACTCGAAATATCTAATTTCTGTTCAGTAAGGAATTCAGTTGTTCGTTCTACTGTATATATGCTGATTCATTATTTAAAACTGAATTATTGTTGCCCCATAGATAAGCTTGCTTTTTAAAATTGTGTTTATAACTACACTATAAGAAAACACCCTCCGCAGTTGTGCAGCGCCTACATTCCTGTGCCCACTTACCTGTGAGTAAGCTCTACATATGATGTTTGCACTACATGTGTGATAAATAAATAAATAAATAAATAGATAAATAAATAAATGTATTCCTGGCATCTCCGCTCCAATGAATTTTGTATACAGTATAGTGGTCTTTTGCCTGTGTACAATCAAGAGCTCCTTGGTAATTAGAGTGAGCAAGCTCTCTCTCTCTCTCTCTTTCTCTCTGTGCGTGTGTGTTCCTGAAAACATACTCTTTTACGAATAGCCCGCTTTTGCTGAGTAGCTGTTACAGACAAAATGGAGACTAAGCCTTGAATCCTATTGGTTGTCTCACCTAGAATAGCCAAGTGGAATGAATGGGAATTAGATAAACCTTGACATAGATTTAACAATTGATACAGTGGTTTTGCTGTAATAGAGACTACTGAATGAATTTAAGCCCATGAGGCAAAAATTGAAATAGAGCTGGCCCAACATTGGCCAGAGTGATGCAGCCGCCTCAGGTAGCTGAGTACCAAGGCTGCAAATTGTTAGCTATTTAATTTGTCATTTTACTGTCAGATAGCAAGAGGTACTGATGAGATTTCCTGCCTCATGTGGCAAAATGGCTTTGCTTGCAAGGGAGGGTAGTGAAGGGCACTGGGTATTTGTAGAAGTTCACGACACTACCAATGCCCACATAAAGGGCACACAGATGCTTTGTACCCTTTGGAGTAATTCTGAACTGCTTTTAGTTTGAGTCTTTGATGTTATTTGTAAGTGTCTTTTTAAAAAAATTCCTTGAATTGGGAGATGCAAATGGTTGTGACCTGAGGTGTGAGTGAAAGCTATGCAGCACCATCAGTTTCATGGACATAGTAGACCTTAAATGCAGAGTGTCGAACATGCACCTTCTCAGATGTGAGGTCCAAGTACATCCAAAAGAGGCTGCTACACAGAGGAAGGCTGGCTTCCTAGGCACCCTAAGGCACAAACCCTAGCAGGCAGTGATACTTAACGTCGGTTCACCAAGAAGTTAAAAAGGAGAAGGAAAAAATGACTGCAGGGACACACACAGCCTAACATTGTAGAAAAGGAATATAAGGAATATAATCATAAGGGAAAGTGCAGTGAAATACAAATAAGGGCCAGAAAAATAAGATGACTCTATATTTATTGTAAGCTGATATTCATTCATTCCCATGTCTCTTCTAATTCTTTTTTTTTTTTTTTTTGCAAGCAGAATCTGACCCCTATGTCCACATTCTCCTAGCTCCACTTCTAGCTGCTTCTCCTGGCTTACAGCCCAGCTTAGGAAACAAAAGGCTTTCAGCATATGTACGTCTTGAATGACCCAATAAATGTCATTTTAGTGTATTTGAAATTCTGGTTCTCTGAAGAAGATAAATGGATTCTAAATTATCTTATTTAGAGATCTGAATCCTTGCTTGTTCTCTTACTTGCAGGAGAGGACAAGGGACTGCCAAATTGTTCCTTGCCTCATGAGAGTTTTTTCTTGTGCTCTCAGCAAGAAAGGGGGAAAATATTAAAAAGAAAAAGTTTTGCACCTTGTGAGCAGCCTCCACACTCCATTCCATGATGAAATGGAGAGGAGTTGCTGGAGCAGGCTCTTTATTGGAGCAAGGGAACACTTAAAGGGACAACAGGGTCAAAATGTAAAACTAACAACTTAGGGCACCAGGGGGTTAGCTTCACTCCCACAGTCTGTGAGGCCCTGCTCCTCAAAAGCCTTTTACTAGGAGGAGCAGAGCCCCACCTCCTCTATGTTGAGATTTTGATATGAAAATGTATTAAGTATTAATGTTGTATAGTTAAATGTAAAATGGCTGATTTTACCTGAGTCACTGTACTGATTGTATTCAGGTGTGGGTATCAAGGATTAAGACTTAATGTTGTACAGCTGTGTACATGATGAAACTTGGTGTAACAGAAAATGAAGTAATGTATTTTCTGATTGGTCACAGAACTGTACATAAGTCATGTGTAAAACGAACGTCTTTATCTGCTGTAAGTCGGATCACTTTTTCCTATGCTGTGTGTTGCTTCATGTCATGTTATGCTGCCAGAGGAATGTCTATTCTCTATGTATATATGTAAATAAACTAAGTTGTTGGTTTTACTCTCTCAGTGTCATAGTGTCATAGGTATCTCTGCTAACCAATATCTCCTTACTCTGCTGATGTTACGAGAATACACGTTATAATCAAAATTCTCAACACTCTACCAGTTCTAGGGGATGTTGCAGGTGGGCCAGGCATAGGGTGCCACAACAAGGGTGCAATATGTAGGTAGTCAGCTTCCTGGAGACATGTGGTCAAGGCTCCTTCCCCTGCTATGCCTCCATAGTCTCAACAGCAGCCACCATCCTAGGTGCAGTAATCCTCTTGGGAGGCATGGTCAAACTCTACACAAATCTGGCTAGCCTGTCCCATGTAGTAGGGAATGGGGTGTGGAGGAGATGGAAGCTGCCCTTCTGAATACCTGTAGGGAGACTGACTGGGGGTGCTCTGTGATGAGGCCACTTGGCCTGGTTGCCTTCTTCACTGGCAGTGGGCTCATTGCTGTTCCTTGAGCCTCTGAGCCTCCCAGCACTTCACCTGGTCCTGACGTAACTTAGCAGCTTCCTCTGGTGGCACTAGCAACTCAACCCAGCAACCGGTCTCAGGATCATGGTGGCATAATATCTCCCATCCAACTCTCTGGCAACAACAGTGCCTCCTGGGCCTCACACACTTCCCAGTCCTTGGCATCCGCCCAACAGTCCCTTTTTCCTGTGTCACTCTCCCCCTAGATTCCCAGTCTTGCCATGACTACACCTGTGGCCTCTAGGGTGTCTTCTGCTTCTCCCTCACCAAGGTTTCAGTCCACAGCTGAACTGCAGGATGGGAATCTTGCCCTACTCTTGCAGAAGTGGGCAGGGAGATGCCCACCAGTCCCACACACCTATTGAGCAAAATCAAGTAAAATATTTTTTGTTGTTGCAGGGACTGGTAAGAATTAGAAGCATCAGAGATGTTTTTGTTTCTCATTCAATAATCATGCTCTACGTATAGTCCTTCTGGTTGTGAGCCTGTGTGTGCACATGTACGTGTGTGCATATCTTTGTTTCTCAGATAGAAAGGACACAAAGGCTGTGGAAAACATGGAAGATGTGGAATGGGAGACAGAAGTCTCAGCTAAGTTTTAATGAACAGTTTGTGAAATTCTTGGGATTTTGACAAAGAAAAAGTAACATTTTAAATTTTACTCTCTCCTGGAGATGAGGACACTTGGGTGTCTGACAATTTCTCACTGATGTGTCTCATCCTCCACACACCCAGCCTTGCTGGTCAAATTTGATTTCACCAGAAAGATGGACATAAGAGCTAACATTTTCAAATATGGTTTGTAGGTGTTTTTGTGGGGTTTTTTGCCAGTAAATATTTTTTAAAACATTAAAAATCCAGCAGTATCAAAACAGGTCTGACTAAGCTATTTCTATAGAAACCTTATTTTTCTTTCTTTTATATATCTATTTAGTCAGGACTGTTGACATGCAGTAGACACTAAGTGCTTGAGGTACATTTTACTTTTATTTTATGCTCAACAGAATCTTTTAGGACAGTTTCTTGCTGCTGGTGGTGTCATGCTGAATTTTATCTTCATTAGGAGGAAAAGCAAGCCTTTGATTAATAAATATGTCCGCTGGGAATTTAAGTATATTCTGCAACTGCATGTCAAAATTTGCCCACATCTAAATATTTATTTCTTGCTTAAATATAACTTTGTTGTTAAGGTCAAAACTATCAACTATTTGGTATAATAATTGATAGCTATGTACTTTTTATGCATATTATGGCTGAAATCCTGTTTCCCCCATGGACTGTCTAAAAAATAAAATCCACTAAACTAACAAATTGATTCGTGGTTCGTTGGGCCACCGAGGGGAAATTCATGCTTTGTGGTTCATCAAGGTTGACAACCCACAAACCAAGATGAAGCGCCATTTTGGTGCTTCGTCCCCATCTCTACTCTTAACCCAACAGAAAACCAGGAGAAGAAGAAATTGTAGGTGGAATTTGGAGAAAGAGAACACAATTTTCACATAGTCTTTTCTGCATCTTTTCATGATATAGGGGGTGAGTTCTGTCAAATGATTAGAAATGTTGTTTCTAGCAAAGATATATCATCACCATCATTATGTGCCATTGAATTGTGGCAGCCCTTTTCAGGGTTTTCCAGGTAGAGAATACTCAGAAGTGGTTTACCATTCCTTTCTTCTGGGAGTGCCCTGGGACTGTGCAGCTTGCCCAAGGCCACAGAGACTGGCTCTTCTCACAGGAGGCACAGTGAAGAATCAAATACTTAACCTCTGGCTCTGTAGTCAGATATCTAAACCACTGAGCTATCCAGCCAGCAGCAAAGATATAGAGCTTCCTAATGTTTATATAAGCTGTAGATGGACAGATCTTCTGCCTCCATCTATTTCTAAGGAAAGTGTTGGCTAGTCATTGCTGAGCTGGGCGACCTGTTCTGCAGAAAAGTTGGTGGTTGACGTGAGGCACTGTGTTTCCTAATATGCTTCAGTTCATCACAGAACTTGGGAACAGAGGGTGGGAATATTATCAGAAAGCAAAAATGGAGCAAAACTCTGATACTTTGTCAAATAAAAACATAACCCTGCAGATGACTAATCTGGTCAGGAACAGTAATTTTGTGCATTAATATATGTATGAACTGTTTCTTTTTGTTTCTGCAAAAATGTTCTTCAGGACAAACATAGTGGAAGGATACTTCATTGCAATTCATTCTCCTATATTTTCAATTTTAAGAGCCAGATGACCATTAATATCTAAAATTAAATTATAAGAGATCTCACATTAAAAACCATGAAACAATTAATTATGCTGTAATTACCTGGTTCACAGGCAGAAAATGTTACCCATTTTGAAGCTTGAGTAAACCCTGTAAGATACTCTGCTGTATGACTTTACTGCTTTAATAAAGTTACTAAATTAATTCAAAGTCAATGGGCAACAGAGATTTCAAGATGTCTTTAAATTTAATAAGTCTCCAAGATAAATTAAGTAGACAGAGTTGCAGTTCTATTATTTTGCTAATATAGTGCACTCGTCTGATTCTCCTTTTTTATCTTCAACATCTGCTTTCCACAACGCTGTTTCACAGTACTGGACAAGTTGCTCTTTAGGTCTCAAAGAATTCTGACTTTTAGTCTGATAAATTACATGCATGCAGTGCGTGACCTTTTCACACCTGCTCACTCTACATTTACTGTGATCTGGCACTTCTGAATCTGAATCTGTTGGAGGTGTTTTTTACTTTGAGTCTTCTTATTTCTACTCCTGCACGAGATGCCTTGTTTTATCTCTTTTAACTTGGGCTCCTTAACTTTTAGTGTTCACTAAAATAACCTCTCCAGCTCCTTAGCCTAACACTTAGCCTGACTTAGTGACCATGACAATAACTAGCATACCAAACTGGAGTTTTGAGGAGAAAGCAGTGACAGAGGAGGAGGAAGAGTCCCATGGGTGCTTCATTTTGTACTGCTACCTCCCACTGTTGATGTTTGTGGAGAAGGCATTTGAAGAAGACATAGTGACGTGGTTGAAGTGAGTCTTCAGAGACAGTGGCCGGAGAACCAGTCCAACTTCTGTTTCTCATGTGAAAGGCCAAGACCAAGACGAAGGTAGCTGTCTGAGCTGATGTTTAAAAGTCATTATTGAGATACGTGGAGATGTGTTGTAGGACCTGCATATGGGATATGCGGAGTCAGCAAAACTTAAAGAAACATTTTCTGTATCATTCTCTAGTCTGAGACTTGCAGTGGTTTAATTGCACATTGAGAGGACAATCCATAAGTAAGGATTGTCTACCTCTCTTGGTTCCTCACTGAACACATCTCTGGAACTGGTAGGTGTAAGAGAAGCACCTTTCACAAAGAGGTCAAAGTCCAGCCAGATTCATACAGTCCATAAAACCCCAAGCCATAAACAGTTAAGATATAGGTTATAACCACCACTTTGAACTGTGGATAAAAAGTGACCAGTTTGAAACAGACTTGCTCTGTTTTATTGTATTTTTCAGCAACAGTTGCATGCTGGTGTTTTTATTGTGTTTTTAAGAGCGACGTAATAATAATTTAAAAAAACCCAGACAGGCCCAGGTTTGGCCATAAGAAGGAACAGAGTTGAATGTGACTAGGGAGGCCTATTAAAGAAGATAATAGTATTTAAATTAAACAATGGATGAAATTCCGTTGTTTGGTGCAACAAGTTCCAAATAGAGTAGGCTCATTGAATCAGTGGGGATTTGGTGACTCAACCCCTGCATGAGTTCCATTGATTCAATGGGCCTATTCTAGTTGTGATTTACTTTGCTAAGCAACAGGATTTCAGCGAATAAGGCATTCATTCTGAGGAGCGAGGGGCCCACATACAAAACGAGCAGTAATACTGCCTGAGAAGAAGACATTGAGCACTACAGTATTATTCAACATAGAAAATGTGATAATATTGTTCAGAAAAAAAGACTGAATTCTATATGAAAGGGAGGAGACGTGAAATCCATGGAGCAATGTGTCATATTTTTCAGACATACTGGTTTGTTACAGCTATAAAAATTGAGACAGGGAAAGATTTGTAGGATCAATGATTGGGCTGGAATGAGTAGATATAATAGATGTGAAGAGGGAGCTGAAAAGACATAGAAGTCCTAAACTTCTCAAACATTTGAACTAAGGAAAAGGTATAGTTCTGGATGGGTCACTGCAAATATGGGTTTCTCCATGACATCCCATGGCATCCAGGGCTGAGGAACCTTTTGCAACTTCAGAGCCAAATGTCTGGAGAAGCCCTGGGGCTGTATTTTAGCAATGAGCAAAGGAACAGTGAGGTGGCAAATATAAATATTACCAATGTAGACATTTCCCCACCAAACCACACATGGCTCAGTTCTATGCATGTCTTCTTCTTGTTGTTGTTTAGGCGTTAAGTCGTGTCCGACTTTTTGTGACCTCATGGACCAGAGCACGCCAGGCCCTCCTGTCTTCCACTGCCTCCCGGAGTTTGGTCAAAGTCATGTTGGTAGCTTCGATGACGCTGTCCAACCATCTCATCCTCTGTCGTCCCCTTCTCCTCTTGCCTTCACACTTTCCCAACATCAGGGTCTTTTCCAGGGAGTCTTCTCTTCTCATGAGATGGCCAAAGTATTGGAGCCTCAGCTTCAGGATCTGTCCTTCCAGTGAGTACTCAGGGTTAATTTCCTTCAGAATGGATAGGTTGTTGAGATTTTGATATGAAAATGTATTAAATATTAATGTTGTATAGTTAAATGTAAAATGACTGATTTTACCTGAGTCACTGTACTGATTGTATTCAGGTGTGGGTATCAAGGATTAAGACTTAATGTTGTACAGCTGTGTACATAATGAAACTTGGTGTAACAGAAAATGAAGTAATGTATTTTCTGATTGGTCACAGAACTGTATATAAGTCATGTGTAAAATGAACGTCTTTATCTGCTGTAAGTCAGATCACTTTGCCCTCCCAACCCCGGAATAAAGACGCGAGACAAATAATATGGGTTAAAACATGGGCCACACTTTATTGATTGTAATTCAAATTTGCCATCCTTTGGCAAAGGGGGGGCCTGCTGTAGTGCGGAAACAGGTAAATCACAGAGGTATCCAAATACCCCTTAATCAACATATGGGCAAGTCCCCGGCCCCAGGTTCTCACGGTCTTAAAGACAGCAGGAACCCGGCCGGCCGCTAATAAACACTCCCAGACCTCGAGCCATCTTTACTTGATGAGTATTTGTCCGGTAGTGGCCCAGCGCATCTTTCCCCCCAAGCACTGTGATCGCACGATCCGCAGCGCTGGGAGTTCCGATGGGCTGTTAGCTTACTTGATCTTACAGTGGGACTCACCGGAAAAAAAAAACTGTTTTTTCCGCACTACCTGCCAGTGTGACCAGATTTCCACCAAAATGCCAACGCCCTGTTCCAGTGTGGGATAGGTAAAAAAAAAAACCCATCCAATGGCCAATCAGGATGAAGGTCAAAAATTCCTATCCGGCCCCAAAGGCAACCAGAAAAACTCACACTAGAATTAAGGCGGGCGGGCAGGTGCCTAAAAAAGAAGAGGCTGGCTAGAGGGGGGAATGCCCCTTAAATAACCTGGCGTTCCCCCCTCACTCTCAGAAGTCTCGAGAGACCTACAAGGTCTACAAGGTCTCGCGCTATCCGAGGGTGGAAGGCAAAGAGCAAGCCGCGCTGCCAGAAGCCTCGACTCATCAGCGGCTCCAGCATTGCCCTCCCAACCCCGGAATAAAGACGCGAGACAATTAATACGGGTTAAAACACAGGCCATACTTTACTGATTGTAATTCAAATTTGCCATCCTTTGGCAAAGGGGGGCCTGCCGTAGTGCGGAAACAGATAAATCACAGAGGTATCCAAATACCCCTTAATCAATAGATGGGTGAGTCCCCGGCCGCAGGTTCTCGCGGTCTTAAAGACAGCGGGAACCCAGCTGGCCGCTAATAAACACCCCCAGACCTCAAGCCATCTTTAGTTGATGACTGTTGGTCTGGTAGTGGCCCAGCGCATCTTTCCCCCCAATCACTGTGATCGCACGATCCGCAGTGCTGGGAGGTCCGATGCACTGTTAGCTTACCTGATCTTACAGTGGGACTCACCGGAAAATACCTGTTGTTTCCACACTACCCACCACAGCATAGGGACTAGCATAGCTAAGTCCCATGCCTGCCATCGAGCCGCTCGAGCTCAACAAGCAGGCCCCCCTTGATGTCTTCCAAGAAGACATCCAAACCCAAATCGGACAGATGGACTCCATCGTTCCGAAAAAACTCAGGCCTATCCAATTGGACCCTCTGGTGACAGATCACCGGTCCAAGGCCACTGCAGACCACTCTGCAGACCTCATGGTTAACACCCTTGTGTGTTGTGTTAACGTTGAGGAAGAATATAGGCCTATCCAATTGGATCCTCTGGTGACCAATCACCGATCCAAGGCCGCTGCAGACCGCACTGCAGCCCTCACAGTTAACACCCCTGTGTGCCATGTTAATGTTGAGGAAAAAACTAAGGCCTATCCAAATCGATCCTCTGGTGACCAATCACCGATCCAAGGCCGCTGCAGACCGCACTGCAGCCCTCACGGTTAACACCCCTGTGTGCCGTGTTAACGTTGAGGAAAAAACTCAGGCCTATCCAATCGGATCTTCTGGTGACCAATCACTGATCCAAGGCCGCTGCAGACCGCACTGAAGCCCTCACGGTTAACACCCCTGTGTGCCGTGTTAACGTTGAGGAAAAAACTCAGGCCTATCCAATCGGATCTTCTGGTGACCAATCACTGATCCAAGGCTGCTGCAGACCGCACTGCAGCCCTCATGGTTAACACCCCTGTGTCGTGTTAACGTTGAGGAAAAAACTGGCATCTTTCCACGCCAATCGAGGTATGATCGTGGACCACACGATACGCATGGCCGGGTGCTTGGCCTTCAACCATTTCAGGTTGCGTATAACATCCAGGATCAGCGCCTTTCCAGGATGCCTGGCCAATTATTGCCACCAAGGTGTACCACCAACACATCCGGTGGAGACTGGTCTAAGGCCGCCACCCTGCAAAGCTGGTTCCACAGCATGCCGTGGAGCCCTTTCCATGCGACGTGTGCTCTGGCTCCGAGACCCAGGTTGCTCCCCCATGGGAATGCAGCCGCATAATGCTCTGCCCAGCATACATAACTGTGGTTGACAATCACAATGTGCCTCCGTCTTACCGACCCTATGGGACCTGCGAAGACATAACAAGACCAGGCTCCTGCCCAGACGTCAGGGAGTATTCTTATATATCTGCAGTAACTGGATGAAGACCACCGACCCAAACATTTAATTTCCTCCGAACTACGACCTAGGGCTGCCGCAGTGGAGGCTGCACCAATTCTGAAGGAGTGTGTGCTAAACCCCATACCTTGGACACCTACCCTGCCTAATGATAAATCCATCGATTTCCAGAACTGATACTTCATCAAAATTGAATTATCAGTACGCTGAAAGCAATAGCCAGGGTCCACTCCCTTAACCTCCAAATATGCCCGTGAGGTTTTCACAGGGCAGATGTTATTCGTGCAGCACTGCCCTAGGGTGATTTGGTACCCTTGCCTAGCTGATCAGCCTTGGATCGCCAAATAAGAATTTGTACCTTCCCCTCTTCAACCCTAACGTCTTGCATTGCAGGGCTAGTGTAGGCCTGTCGTTCTTTCCAGATATAACTACCTCGCTAATTCTAAGATCCCCAAAGAACGTCATTAATGACGCCATTTTAAACGGGACCCTTTCCTATTCGTCCTTACACAAGAGTTCCCCACTGCCTACAAATGCGCCCTACCAACAGAGGTGATATGGGGCCCCTGTTATCTTGGACTCTATCCTTCTCTTTGGACCATCCTTCGATCATCTTTCTTATACGGTAATCCCCTGAGTAATTCCAATAGCCATTAACCTATCGTAAAAGGCTAATGCTGACAACCTACCCTGTATAGTTCCAGATGCCAATCCCTTTCTATTTAAATGCACAATAAATTGTTGTAAATGCTCAACCGGTGCCGGCCCCTTCGGCTGTGGGTTGACCGTTTTCCTAAATCCCTGGAACTCTATACTCGCAACCAAGTACCCCCTTCCGTGTCCTCGGTGCCAGTGCCAAGCCTATCGCTCTTGCTGCATTTTCGCGCCAACTAGCCAGACCTCCGGGGGCAGAACTTCCAGAAACTCCTTGGCTCCGGGTCTAGCTCCCAGCAGAGCTCGATCTGTTGGCGTGACAATGCATCAGCTAATCTTTTTCTAAACCTGCTACATGCCGGGCACGTACTAGTATGTTAAACTGCTGTGCCCGTAATGTAAGTGCCCAGACCAATGTCATTACCCATTTTGGATGTGACATAAGGTTGTTTCTAATGTAACCAACCACCTGATTGTCACACCAAAATCGCACCACGGAATTTGACCACTTTTCGGTTCATCGCCAAAGTGCTCCCACTATTGGGAAGAATTCTGGGGATGTCAAATCCCGGGTAGTGCCGTTCTGATGCCACTCATCGGGCCACGTGCTGGCACACCTTCCTCTCAAATAAATTCCAAACCCTAATGAACCTGCTGCATTCAAATGAAGCTGAAAGTCTGCTTTCAGCCTGATTTCGCCTCTCCAAAAGGACATCCCGTTAATTTCTGCCAAAACAAACTCCATATTTATAGATCTTTTTTCCTTCCACGTGTGACCCTGGTCCTACGTAATGGTCGATGCAGACCTTTCATGGCATTGCACAATTGTCGCAAAATGCGCACCCAGGTGCTACCACTCTACCAGCGAAGTTTGGGTGTCCAACAATCTCCTGGAGCTCCGTAGAGACACCTTTCACCTCTGTAATAGTGTCGTTATCCTGCTCCTGAGGTCCGCTAATTTAATGTCAGACAGCCGCGATGTCTGTTGCATTGGGTCCAGCTCAATCCCAGGAAAGTGATGGATGTGGCTGGTCCCTCAGTTTTTTCTTCGGCCAGGGGTAGTCCCAGCTCCTCTGACAATGCCTGCAAGCTGTTTAGGATCAATCTACACTTTCCTGAGTTCCTTTCCCTACAGAAAAGGTGGTTATATATATAAAAAATGAGCTGTAGACTTACAGCCCGCCCTACAACTGGGCTTCCATTCAATAAATGAGCTGAGCCGTTCGCATGTGGCGCATAACGCCAAGCAGCCCATATTTGAAGCCCAACCTTAATTGGGCTGGGTCCCTTTTCCAAGAGCACCCCCATCACTGTTGGGTTTTTGCCGCCTCCTGTGCCCTTGTTCTGTCGTGGAGTGCCGGCCCTAAAACATGATGTATTTTGGTGTTGACTTCCGACCGTGGAATACTCATGCCTAAAACGGCATGGTCTCTTTGTACAAGTGACCTTGGAGTTATACTCCCAACAGAGTAGGCGGGGTTGAATCGCCTGCCCCTCTCCAGGGCGGGGGTTCTGCCCAAGAGCAACTTTCCTATTCAAATGTCCGCTGTCAAACTTGTCACCAAAATTTGGCCTAGTGGGGGTCATGTGCTGCAGCTATAGGCCTGGCAGGGGCTTGTCCCAATGAAGATTCAGGTGAATCGTGTTCCGCATACGGAACGATTTGTCATAATGAAGCCACACCTGCCCCGCGAAGTCAACATAGGCCCTATAAATTAAATCTAGGTACTAAAAGAGGGATTGAGCCTCCCACGGCTGAGCCTTGAGTATAACCCCCGTGTAAATCAAAAACCCAAGCCGCCAATTTGACCATGTCCTGTCAGGTTTCTCTCTCCTACGTCTTTCCTTTTCTTTTTTGCCTTCCTCATTGAGATCCTTCCTCTCTACGTTCCAATTCAATAACTCAAAAACCTCCACATATTATCCTTTCCAAAATTTTTATATGCGTTGCCGGGGTGAGGTGATCGCCCAAAGGCATTGAGTAGTCACCACACGGCAACGCACGCAACGGCACGGTATTATAGCCCGTGTCAGGGCAGCCGAGTAAGGCCAAACCCATGCACTAGCTGCATTGCTAGGCTGGGCTGGCAATGTGAAATGAAGGTATGGCGTGCCCCAGCCACTGAATTGTTACTGGAGCCTGGCCATGCAGTGCTGGGAAGTCCCCCCACTCTGTGAATTGTATTGTGCGTAAAGTGTGTGATTGAATTTACCACCACTGGCCCAAGGCCATGCAGGGATCGGTGTGTACATGCCTGGTGCAACAGCTAACTCACCTGACGAGGTCGTTGCCATACTTGGTCCATCCCCAGCATATAGCCTGTCAGGGCCGAATTCATCTGTTTGTACTTGCACCTCTTGGCTCGCGGTCACTGTTTTGGTCATCACAGGAGTTTATGACCTTCTTCCCTTCTCCGTATGCCGTGACCATGGTGTCAAGGAAGCCCTGTCTGCGTCACATCTGTTGGTCGCTTCAGGTAGCTGCTCTGCCTCGAGAACAGCAAATCTGGCCATTAGATCGTGCACTATTGCCTTGAGCTTAGCACTACGGTGGCTCTTGGCATCCCTGGCTGATCTGCGAGCCTGAACCTCGCATGGCTGTGGAGCTTGTCTCGCCAGCCGCTCAGCCTCTGAGATCTTTTCTTACAGTTCCTGCCATACCAGCCAGGATTCCTCATCAGAAGAGGATAGGGAAGGCGACACCTGAGGAGCTGGCCTTTTCTTGGCCGATTGTTTCACCTTCTTGTCGCCCTGGCCTTTCCACACTGCCATTAGAAACTTAGGATTCCCAATGGGTAAGCGCTCACAGTTGCCTCGGCAATACAGTTGCCAAGTCAGCTGATGACTCTTATCAGAACAAGTTAAGGCAGACAGCCTGTTGGTGATTCCAGCTATGTACTATTGAGAAGGAAACCACCCCGCCTAGGTGGTAGATTCAGCTGGGTCGCCAATTAACACTAGTGGCTATTGTTCTTCAATTATGTACAGCCACTATGACCTGGGTTCCTTAAATAGCACCCCCTAGTTGCATAACTTGGCACCTGTAATAAAGAAGGTCCTAGCTACTAACTAAGTTTTAGGACCCTAACTGTTCAATATATGTAAATAGACTAAGTTGTTGGTTTTACTCTCTGAGTTTCATAGTGTCATAAGTATCTCTGCTAACCAATATCTCCTTACTCTGCTGATGTTATGAGAATACACGTTATAATCAAAATTCTCAACATAGGTTTGATCTCCTTGCAGTCAAGGGGACTCTCAAGAGTCTCCTCCAGCACCACAATTCAAAAGCATCAATTCAAATGCATGTGAGAGTTGCTTGCTAGAATCCTGTTTTAATTTATTACATTGAAGTTCATAGACAAATATACTGTGTGTAATGGCATGAACCATGCATACAATACATACCAATAAATGATTTTGCCCTGGCCTGGGAAAAAAAAATTCATTCTCTTGGTTTCCAGGCATGCAGAATATCATTCAGTTCTACAACCCCAGTGCTACAACTTCAGAAATTGCATAGCATAGTTCAGTTCCATGCATCAATTTACCAGGCTGTAAACCACATCTCAGTTCTATGAAACCTCTTCCCAATCATTAAATATCCTCTTATCACCAACCTCTGATAATTAAGAACAGCAGAACCCATCCAGTGTTACTAGATTTGTTAGTTCACACAATGAAGAAACATTTTCCTACACTCTTCAATAACCCCCTGTTATTTGAAAGTGTATTGTGCTATATATGAGCACAATCATTCCAAGACTAGGAAAATATATTGTTATCTTGCAGTCAGGGGAAAAATTGTCACATGTTCTTATTGATTGATTGATTGATTGATTGATTGATTGATTGATTGATTGATTGATTGATTGATTGATTGATTATGTTTCTCTACTGTCTGACTTAGTGACAAGCAATAGTTTGGGGGGTTCACAATAAAAAGGAAAGTCGACCCAGCAAACCCGACACCACAAAATCACCATTTTTAATAAACATTAAACCTTTACCACGCAAGGACAACTCATGTAAGGATTTACACCCTTACTTCATCACTAAGCACATTTAAGTCTTAAGAAATCTGGTTTGGAAACATGTTTGCAAGTGATACTAGTGGTTACAAGTCTTCTCTAAGTTATAAAACAGGAGGAAAAAGTCTTTGGCCATCTCATCTATACTATAATTGAGCCAACATGCACCCCTGAAAATTTCAGAGTCCTGTTTCCAGTATGTGGATGCATGTCTTCCCCCAATGATAAAAGCGGGCCAGCTCCAACCTTTACATTCCTAATTATTTATTCCAAAATGTATATTCATACACAGTCACAAACACAAATTAATACTGAAGATTACCCTCATCATACATAAGAATGAACTAAGACAAGATAAGAGATCTACTTGCTGATCATTTTTTACCAACCTCAAAATCAAGAGTAGTTAAAGTATAAACAGGTGAGGTAAGTAGTGGAAATAAAGTCTTTTTATGTCAGTAACTTCTTATCTGCTCTATAGCTCTCTCTCTCTCTCTCTCTCTCTCTTAAACAATTCTCTAAATAGTATTCTTATGTTCCCTTTTATGCAGGGGTCACTGATGTTTTATATGAATCATAACCATGATTTCTGGAGGTCTCAACTCTCTTGTATCTTACATGAGATGTGCTCAAGGGTAAGATAACCCTTGAGAAAAATCTGGTGATCAGAGTGCCTATTCCTGATGTTATGAAAACTGTGATATACTTCGGAGCTTTGCCATCTTATTATTCACTTCACTAGCAATTGGTGCAGGTCAAGGTACATTTTTCCCCTTTACTTTTGAATATCTTGCTAATTTACCGTTCCCCTTACCTCAGAAGTGTAATTAGAAATCTAATTATGTCTTGCAAACCTCTAGCCTTTTAAATTATGTCTCAGCAAAATCTGCAGGAGGTTTAACAATGTATTTTGTTTGGCACTGACTCAGCAATACTCAACTTGACTAACTTTAGAATGGCTACAAAACATTGCAGTCTGACTGTAGTTCTATGTTGTGGTCAGTCAGAGATGTGTGTCTGTTCCGTATGGTATCACAGCAACTCATTACTTGGTTTCATCTCCCTGGGTCCCTCAGCACAACAGCAACACAATTAATAGGATGATGGAGAATAGTTGGGTGGATGGACTTTGGTTTGGTTTGAGATCTTCTTTCTTTTACAAGAATGTACCATAAATCTGCAAATGTATTTGTATTCAAGGTGGAGACAACTTAAAAAAAATACAGGAAAAGCTGAAATGGAGAGATTTCTCTATATAGGGCAAGAGCTTCGCATCTCTATCTTTTAAAAGCCTGATTTTCAGTTTCTGTGTATTATTCACCGTTGTGGTGAAAAGGGGCTGCCACCCTTTCATTTTCCCATGAGACATTTTTTTAACAACTATATGGAAAGTGTAACCCTCTTCAGTTATACAGATTGCTCTCAGGGCCAAATCAAACATTTTACTCTTATATGCATTAAAGGATGATTGCTTATCATAGTTTGAAAAATACAAGATTCTTTCAAGGTTGAACTAGAGACATAGGGTTGTTAGAAGGAGGACTCTTTCTGGAACAATAATATGCAGAATCTGCTTCTATATGTGAAGTTGCTGGCTTATTTAAATTAACCCTCAGCAACAAGTGACTCTGATTTTGGTGAAGGAAAAGGTCAATGTTTCTTCTCACTTCCTGTATAATTTCCTTTGTAGACTTTCCTCTACAAATGCTGGGGAACAGTAACAAAAGCATCCGGGGCACTTTAATTCACTCAAGACTGCAAAAAATCGTACAGGAGATCAGGTTTCATGAGAGTGAAGAATGAGAAGTAGAAACAACACTGCTAATCTTGCTTTCTAAATGAAAATACAGTATTAGCCTTTTATAAATGAGAATTTCAATTAATGTGAAGACAAATAAAGGGGACGTCCTTCCTTGATAGGATTCATGGTTGTTGTTTAGTCGTTAAGTTGTGTCCGACTCTTCGTGACCCGATGGACCAGAGCACGCCAGGCCCTCCTGTCTTCCACTGCCTCCCGGAGTTGGGTCAAATTCATGTTGGTAGCTTCGATGACACTGTCCAACCATCTTGTCCTCTGTCGTCCCCTTCGCCTCTTGCCCTCACACTTTCCCAACGTCAGGGTCTTTTCCAGGGAGTCTTCTCTTCTCATGAGATGGCCAAAGGACTGGAGCCTCAGCTTCAGGATCTGTCCTTCCAGTGAGTACTCAGGGTTGATTTCCTTCAAAATGGATAGGTTTGTTCTCTTTGCAGTCCAGGGGACTCTCAAGAGTCTCCTCCAGCACCACAATTCAAAAGCATCAATTCTTCGGCAGTCAGCCTTCTTTATGGTCCAGCTCTCACTTCCATACATTGCTACAGGAAAAACCATAGCTTTGATTATGGGGACCTTTGTCGGCAAGGTGATGTCTCTGCTTTTTAAGATGCTGTCTAGGTTTGTCATCGCTTTCCTCCCAAGAAGCAAGTGTCTTTTAATTTCGTGGCTGCTGTCACCATCTGCAGTGATCATGGAGCCCAAGAAAGTAAAATCTGTCACTGCCTCCATATCTTCCCCTTCTATTTGCCAGGAGATGATGGGACCAGTGGCCATGATCTTAGTTTTTTTTTGATGTTGAGCTTCAGACCATTTTTTGCACTCTCCTCTTTCACCCTCATTAAGAGGTTTATTTATTTATTTATTTATTTATTACATTTATAGCCTGCCCATCTAGTCATATAGACTACTCTGGGCAGCTTATTATTAGGTTCTTTAATTCCTCCTCACTTTCTGCCATCAGAGTGGTATCATCTGCATTTCTGAGGTTGCTGATATTTCTTCCGGCAATCTTAATTCCGGCTTGGGATTCATCCAGTCCTGCCTTTCGCATTTTCCCAGTTTTAAGACTTAGATGGGTTGTTCATTTCTTTCTTAGTAATCAGGCCATCTTTCTGTGCTTGTTTTGTGTACTTATGGAGACCTTACCAAATCTCCTTTTCTGGTTCCCAGAATAATGTGATTCATGGTACATTGTGTTAATACTGCACTGTTTTGCATCTTTTTATTGCACAGCAATGATTTTTCATAATTCATTTCATGAGGAGAATGACACATGACAAAATTCTTTTTCCTTCTATTTCTCTAGGGATTTGCCTCCAGTCTTGGCATTTGCTCTGTGCATCATATGAATGAGATTCTCGGTTCTCAGTTCTTGAAGAATACCAATGGCGCATTTGATCAGCTATTAGCTAAAGACGATCTAATGGAGAGTATGGAGGTGAGATGCTTTGTGGTATTCCCCAGTTTTGAAAGTTAATGGCATTCTAATCAAGGTAGGAGTGGGGAGAACTTACTAAGGATTTGGAAGTATCCTAAAATAGTGCATTTCACCTGAATGACCCTGAAAACTAGGAAGTATACATACTGATTAAGGGTTTAAATCCTTCTTTGTCTCAGTTTCACAGATAAGAATAAGCAATTACATTTCTCCTCAACTGCAAAGGTTACCTGATATTTTATTGCACTCTTGACTGATTCCTTAGGTTTGTAAGGGTGACTCTTGACTGATTCCTTAAGTTTGTAAGGATGACTCTTGACTGATTCCTTGTTTGTAACGATGACTTTTTTGTTGTTCAAAATAAAGCAATAAAACAACCAAACAAAGGAAATCAGGATGCCTGCCCCTTTGTTTCATAGACTTTTCCCAGTTTTAAATCTTAGATGGGTTGTTCATTTCTTTCTTAGTAATCAGGCCATCTTTCTGTGCTTGTTTTGTGTACTTATGGAGACCTTAACAAATCTCCTTTTCTGGTTCCCAGAATAATGTGAGAAGTCTTGTGATGCTGCTAAATTCTTTCTTCGGTGTTTTGTGGTCAGGACAGCTAAAATTCATGAGGAAATTAGCAAGTATTTTTCACATCTCTAATATTAATTTATCTCAGAAAATTGACTTTCCTCATTACTGTTTCCATTACAATCCTAGGTACCAGTTTTCAAGGAAGAGATTAGAAGCCTTTTGCTCCTTGGTTATTATTTTGTAGCTCTTTTTGACCCAGGAGAGGTGATTTTTCCAATCATGCTGCCATATACCTTCCCATTCTCCAAAACTACCTGCATTACTTAAAAATAAGATGTAACATTTGTTTCATCAGAATAATCAGTGGAATGCAGCTAGGCTTAGTTGAAATATTTTTAAAAAGTGAGCGCTACTCCTTTTTATTGCAAGTTTTTTTAGATCTTCCTTAATCTCTTCAGATCTTTGTACTCAGTAAAGGTCTGACAAATGGATGTTGGGGCTACTGAGGGACCAAGAGGTTCAAAAAACTTTCTTCTGTGTTTTTAATATAAAAATTAACTCTCTCTCTCTCTCTCTCTCTCTCTCTCACACACACACACACACACACACACACACACACACACACACAGAGAGAGTACCAAATGAATATTTTTTTTTCTTTGCATGAGGTGTTTATTTAAAAAGTAGGATGGAGAGGTTTCAAAAAAACACATTACCTCATGGCTAAGATAAATGAAGAACCCTACATATATTTCATGACAGTTTTATTCTCTTCTGTTTGTTTTTTTCATTGTTTTTCGTTGCTTTTTTGTATAGTTGAAAGAATGCAAAAATTTGGTCAGGAGGGAAGTATTGGGGTAGAGTGCTTTCAAATCTCTCCTGTGTGAGAGGTTTCTAAGCAAAGATTGAACGACCTATCAAGGAGCAGAGGACTAGTCAAAATTTGAGGTTCCTCCAGGCTTTGTGATGTTACAGTTTCAGTCTGGAAAAATAAAAGTATTCAAAAAGAAGTATTCACGTAGTTCCAAAAATATAGCACAGTAAGCACCAAAGAAGCCATCCTGGGAAGGATTCCCCTTTTCAACTGGACATAAAATTCATGGCTAAAAATAGTTGTTCTCTTTTCATGAATACGTGAACCTCATAAATTCAGTTCCAGGAAACTTAGGGTTTCCTTTTACGCCTATCAGGGTTACTTAATTAAAAGAACTGTATCATTATTTTGATATGTGCAGTGAACAGGCTTCAAGCGATCAGTGGACTTGTGCATTTAATTACAATTGATGGGTCTTATAATGTCGATGAGAATGACACCATTAATACAATTAAAGTACCTGTTTACAATCAGTGGCCTTGTGAAATCAGATGTAAACAATGGGGTTTCTGCAAACAACATGGTTAAAGCAAAATTTATGTAAGCAGAGGGACCTGTGCAATTTAACTGCAATTACCAGGATCTGTTAACTCTAATAAAAGTAATGCCTTCAGTGCAAGTCACAAGAAGAAGTAATTGTGTTAAATTAAATCTGTATAATTAGTGAGATTTGTACAATTTAATGGAATCCAGACTGCAATTCTTTGTGCACTGATTTAGGAATAAGTCCCATTGATCTCAGTGAGTACACATAGGCTTACACTATCAGTAATTAAATGTAAATAGCAGGTGTTATGCAATCAATAGGATCATTAATGCAATCAGTTAGATGTGCAACTTCATACAATCTGCAGGATATGAGGAATCAATAGAAGTGTATTTGGCTGTAATTGATGAGATCAGTAAACAAAGATACTTAGATTAATGATTAACAGGATGTGTGTAACTAAATTGTACATGCACAGTGAGCCAATATTATTTAGTAGTTGTGAGTTTTTTTCTTTTTCTGTAAAGTTAAAATGCCTTACATAAATAGTGTTGTATATGTAACTATTACATTTGATGCCATGCAAAAACACAGAGGCTCTGTGCAGTTTGTGAGAGATTAGGTATAATCAATGAAATTTACTTTCATAACCACAAGAGTAATTTTGGAATAAAAAAGCATTTGGTGATTACAAATAATTTTAGTCTTGTTGTTGAATCAAATGTGTTCTCTTGCACCACTCTTGGATCCTGCATGCATAACAAAGCATACACAACAACAACAAAAAATGCCTATGATGAGTCACAAAGGAACATACTTCTTTTTTTTTTTTACTAGAGAGAGTCCTATATTTTAACATAGCTCATTAGGTGAGTGTCATATATCAAGTTAGGGGAAATGAATACTTAAGAATCTATGAGCCTATACTATGTTCATTATGTATCTTGGGAACAAGATAAAAGAAATAACAACATATTTAATTTCTTAATGCTTGTTCCAGGACACAATCCCAGTTTATGGCTTTGTGAAGAGATAAGCAGGAGTTTTCTGACATATGAAGGAAGATGAACAAAAAGTCCAAATTTTCTGTAGCATACTGTTCCCTCTTGTAGTTAAGATAATCAGGAGAGGCCTTCTTCTCAGTCCCACCACCTTCACAGGTATGTTTGGTGGGGACAAGGGAGAGGGCCTTCTCTGCCTCTGCTCCCAGACTCTGAAACTCCTTCTCACAGAAGGCTGAACTGGTCCCATCTTTGCTGCTCTTCTTCAAGCAGGCAAAGATCTTTCTCTTCAGGCAAGCTTTCCTGAGTGGATGGCTGCTGAGTGGGGTTTTTTAATTGATTGTTGTACCTTACTGCATTGTTTGGTGTGCTTATTTTTTTGGCATTGCATTCATTGATCCTTTTAGTATTGTATATTCATTGTTGCTAACTTAAATACCGTATTTTACTTGTTGTAAGCCATCTTGGGTCCTTTTAAAAGACAAATGCAGGTTAAATAAATAAATAAACTATGAGATAACATATATCAACATGCTGGCTCATTCCGTTGAGGAAACACAAACTTTTCTACTTTCTTGGAAATATTTCTCTCACTATGTTTTCTTTTGTAATTCTAGGACACAATGGTGAAGTCAGCATTTCTTGGCAGTGTCATACTCATGTATCAAGCCATTGCAGAAACAGATGAAATATTCTCTCTCAAGAATGGAATAGCAGTATTTAACTATGTAAATGTATACATAAAGGAATGTTTGGCACATAATTCTTTTCCTCAAAAGCTGTGTGGAGTGCTTTCTTTGCCTGTGCTGTACCAACTGTGTTACTCCTTTATCTGCTCATGGGAAATGTACAATTTTATTTTTGTCACCAAATTGATTAGTCATCATTTGCATTTTCCAACCCCAAAGCTGATCATACCTGGCTGGATAGCTTGGTGGTTTAGGCTGTGGAGCGAGAGGTTGGGAATCTGATTCCCTACTGTGCCTCCTGGGAGAAAAGCCAGTCTGTGTAGCCTTGGGCAAGCTGCACAGTCCCAGAGTGCCCCCAGAAGAAAGGAATGGCAAACCATGTCTGAGTATTCTCTACCTGAAAAACTCTGAAAAGTGTCACCATAAGTTGGAATTGACATGACGGTGCATGATAATGATGATGATGAAGAAGTTGAACATAGAATAACCCTATTCAGTTATTCCCTGTGTTCATATGGTTCACACATGTGGGGCAGACCAAGGACCCAGTTCCTGACCCTGATGTAATGCTCTTCCACCAGCCCCACACTGATGGGGCTTGAAGATGATAATTCAGGAGGCATATGGAAAAGTGCAAATGACAAACCTCACTTCAGCTTCCTTGCTGCTAGTTAAGGATGTTTGCCACCTGATGACCAAAGATGGTACTGCAAGCTGCTAACATTAACTAAAACTAATTCATACAGTTAAAAACCAATAACCCCATGAAACATACCCCTGAGGTCGAACAGTTTCCTAACTAGTTTTCTTTTTTACTTAGGACATTTTAATGGAGACCCCAACATGCTGTTGTGAAACAGAAAACTGCCAAACAGAAACCAAAGCTATCATACTTTTATGGTATGTAATTTTCCAAATTTTTATGCCTTTGGAAACTGTTCATGGGTATCACAATACTGTGAAAGTAACTGATGAAATAGAAGTAGCAGTCTAGGAATCATGGGATATTTTCCATTTCTCAGGCATTAGCACAGTGAGACATCTTGAAGAAAAATCAAGAAACCTGAAAAAAGATTCAAGAGTTGGCCATGTTTCTTTGTTTATATTTTACTTTTGTTTGCTACTATTTTAGAATTTCATACCATTTATAATTCTTTTTTAGACAGACAGACAGACAGACAGACAGACAGACAGACAGACAGATAGATAGATAGATAGATAGATAGATAGATAGATAGATAGATAGATAGATAGATAGATAGATAGATGATAGGATGTTCGTGGACTCCCAGATTCCATATAGACCTCAAGTCAGTGCTTCTGCTTAGCTTAGTTTGGAGCCAGCCTTAAATGACTTGGGTACTGAACTTGAGCTGAAATTCAAAAGTCTTAGGAGTTTTACCTCCCACTGACTGTGATGGAATTTTAAAAAAGATGTATTTATTTTTAAAAGTTCCTTTTTAATATAATTGGGTAAAATTGGCAGACTCAATAGTCCCTTTAAAGGTGTTTACACCTACCAAACTGCAGACAAATAAGTGCAGCGTGTTTTATGTTATATTCTTTCTGCTTTCTTTTTAAAGGAACTGTCACTTTTTTTTCCACCAGATTTGAAAGCAATTTGCAGGTGTAGCTGCCTCTTCTGAGGATTTAAGAATCCCATATTTCAGATGCATAGATGCAGGCTTTCTCAACAATAGTTTTCTTTTTTTGAGAGAGTATCGGGGTAAAACGCATACTTAATTAGCCTATAATTTTTGTAGCAAATCATAATAAAAATTGCCTCCTATTGATCTTGGGAATGACCTTATATGACCCTATAGCATTATTCTCAGAGGGATTACTGACGCAAAATGCAGTCTGCCCCTATGACAGTGAAAATGTGCGGTGGGGAAAAATGTCCAATGACCTCATTAACCATAAGAGTGGCAAGTATTCTGAATGTCTTCTGCTGTTCAGAAGAAAGAGAGTGTATTCTGAAGACAAGGGTGACTAATGCCTCTATTAGACCACTAAAACATCACAAGCAGAAGCTAGCTTTTGTCTCTGAATGCCTCATCAGACTGGACATTTTACTGCTGGTACACCACAAACATGCAAGTTCCAAAATCCATAATTACCCTTGGCTTCAGACTGATATTCAGAATGGTTCTCCAAACCTGACACAAACACAAAGGTTCTGTGTGGGCCATTCTTTGAGATGGGTCTACTGGTATATGACAACCCATGAGGGATCGAAGAAAGAAATGCTAGGCTACAGGGGCCAACAATCTCTTTTGTCCATTCTGATGATACAGAAGGCATAGACAATACTTTTTTGGAATGACACTGGGCACTGAAGATTTAAACTAATCCTTCCCCAGAAGGGACAAATCCTTTCCTTGTTTGGCCTGTGATGAGAAAGAGACCCATTACCTTGGGGGATCCATATAATAACTGCTCTAATTTCTGCAGTTTATCTTTGCTGGATTAGAAATGAGTTCAGTAGACCTGGAATAAGGTGGAATGATTTGCAAACTTGGTTGTGTTTCACATTTACACCAGACACATTAGCTAAGCAATATATTTCATCGTTTCTCCTTCTCCTAATTTCAGCATTAAACAGAACACAACACTAACTAGTTGGTATTAAAGCTTAATTCCAGAAGGCTGCAACAACACCCTTTTCTACTTTGGGGTAGATGCACAGTGATTTATGTAGTTTGTCCTTTGCTTTATATAAAAGAAGAAGTAGTGCAGGTGTGAGATCTTATGACTATCATTAAATATGACTTTCAAACCCTCCACATTGTTTTTGAAATCTGTTTATTCCCCCTTAACCCAGGAATTGTCATGCTAGGGTAGAGATAGAGAAGTTTGAAGCAATGGGATTATGCATCTCTAGCACCATGATGTTTTCTTCATGGAATGTTTTGGAAAAGAAGGAAATGCAGACATATTAATCTCACAGTTTACCCATGCTTTGTCTTTAAAAACACTGTAGTAGTTATGTTGCCTCCGATGTAACTGCCCCATCACCCGGCTTTCATGGCCGGGATCCGATGGCTGTTGTAGGTTTTTCGGGCTCTCTGGCCGTGTTCTTGAGATTTTTCTTCCTAACATTTCGCCAGTCTCTGTGGCCGGCATCTTCAGAGGACAGGAGTCAGAACTCTGTCTGTGCTCTCAGACAGAGTTCTGACTCCTGTCCTCTGAAGATGCCAGCCACAGAGACTGGCAAAAAGCAAGGAAGAAAAACCTCAAGAACATGGCCAGACAGCCCGAAAAACCTACAACAACCATTAGCACAGGACTTTTGAGGCAGTTTATGAGGTTATCAAGATCCTTAGGGAGTGGCAAATGGATCCAGAAAACAAGGTATAGTCTCAACCAGAACTGGAACATTTGTGAAATTAAGAGAGATTGATGGTTGATAGTGGGGATGCTCAACCAGTAGCCTTTGACCAGTCCCTGTGCATCCACTCCTAAAGGACCTAGCATTTCATGGGACATCCAGCTTTCCTATTCTTCACTTTGGAAGAAGCCCACTTTAACCTGAAAAATACCAGGAGTCTGAAGGAAACTGATTGCATTTTAGCTTCAAGCTCCTTACAAATCTGATGTACATTGTTCACTGCATGAGTTGAATTTATACATTCCTAAAGATCTGGAGGAACAAAAACGTTTTCACCAATCTACTGAATACATACATGCCTACATAACACAGTTTGTGTGCACAATTAAAGAGAAGATTGCAAAAGTACTGTTAGTCCAGATCTGGCTTCTCTAAGACTGGATCGGCTTAATGGCAGTCCTTCATTGTACAATAACCCATAATTCAGTTTATATGTCTTCTGCCATCAGTTTCTTAGTGATATAGAATAACTGTGTTTCTTTGATTATCTTTAGGCTACCTTGTGAGGAAGGAAAAACAGGAAGAAAATAAGGATAGAGAAGTTCCCATCCATGAGCTTGTAAATCTCTCAGATTTCTTTGCATTTGTTTAGTTTTCTCTTAATAAAGAAGTTAAAACTTGTTGTTCAGTGTCATATCTACTACCAACTCAATTTGAACACTGGTGCAAAACACTTGTAGACCATGTCAGCAGTCCAACATGGCTGAAGAGAGAGCAGAGTAATATTTTTGACAGAACTTGGAAAAAATCTTTTTAAAATACAGCTCAATTTTTTTTCTAAGTTCTGCACTTCAGCCTCTTTGTTATCAGATCAGTAGGAAAAGTCAGACATGGAGGTATGAATGAGAGCATGTTGCTGGATTCTCTAATACAGTGGTTCTTAACCTTGGGTTTCCAGATGTTCTTGGACTACAACTCCCTTGAAGTATAATAATACTTCTTCACCTCAGTCTTGATTTGTATATTATTATTCGTACATTTGAAGACACCTTTGAGCAGCTACAAGATTACCTTTCTGTCTTTGGGGATCAGACAGGCTGCCATGTTGCACAGATTTCTTTAAAACCAAACCACTTATATGGCTTTGCCGGAAAGCACACAGAGACAATTACAATGGCCCCTGGGAGAACCCATCATATTTCCATCACAGGACTTTGCCTCCCAAGACACTGCTTGTTGGTGCATTAGGAGAAGGGAAATGGAGAGAGAGAAGAACTTTCCAAAATGTCCAAGCACCTTGCTGCTTATCCTGCTACAGGCTGGCTTGGAAGAGAAAGGAAAGGAAGGAGGAAAATGTATCTTAAGAAGTACAGGTTTATTGGACTGTCACTGACAAGCATGTATAATTTCCTAAGCCTTCTGTTTTGATAGATCCATCCATCCATCCATCCATCCATCCATCCATCCATCCATCCATCCATCCATCCATCCATCCATCCATCCATCCATCCATCCATATATCTATCCATCTATCCATCTATCCATCTATCCATCCATCTATCTATCTATCTATCCATCTATCTATCTATCTATCTATCTATCTATCTATCTATCTATCTATCTATCTATCTATCTATCTATCTATCTATCTATCTGCCTGCCTGCCTGCCTGCCTGCCTGCCTGCCTGTCTAATCTATCTATCTAAGTTAAAACGGGAAAAGGTTTTTTAAGGGAAAAATTATTTTCAGATGAACAAATAAGAACGAGAAGATGAATGAACATGAATATAATGAGACTTTACAATGTCAAGAGGTCTTCTCAGTGGCATTCATTCTCTCTTTCTACTTTGACTACTTGGAAGTGTTTTATGTTTGTACAAAGTCTTTATGAGGTAAAGTTCAAGATCAGACAAATATTTTTAAACATGTCTTTCTAGAAATGAATTGGATGACAAGGCTGTGAATCGTCGAAGTTGCAAAATAATAAATGCCAAGCCTGTTTATTTCTGTTAAAGAGTCTGCACAACCAACTCTTCCAGTAAAAACAAATTTAACAGTCTGTGCAGATGAAGCACCTAATATGGATATGGAAACCTCATGACTGAAACTACTCATTACATTGATATGTCAAAGTCTGACCAATATTGTGAAATTCTGAGTTATTACAGTATTTTGTAATGAAGAGGTACTATTCAAAGACATCAGTTCCTGTGTTTATCTGTCCCTCTGGGATACAGCTGTAACTAATGAGGAATATAACCCCTGTGATGTCGGGCCATATTATCACCGGCTGTGGAGAAACATCTCTCCCCAGCTATGTCCATCTGTTAGGCAGCATGTCACATAACAACTGCACAACCACACTGCCTTACCACATTTGCAGTGTAGCAGATGGTGCTGGCTATTACTTTTACTCTGAATGTCTCAGGCTGAGCAGTTTCTAATTCTGTGGTGCAATGTGCCATTCAGGCAGTGTATAATTGCCAAGAAAAAGAGAGGAACCATTGTGAGTTCTACAGTTTACCTATGCTAAAGTAACTGCAGCTTGCCAAGAGAGAGATAGGTGATGCCCAGGATCCGTAGGCAGCGGAGATTGGCTCTTTTAAAGTGGCTGTTTAAAGGCATTTGTAGAATATTCATCAGATAGGAAGGATGAAAATGAACAGTGATAACTTAATGCATTTCAGGTTTATTTTTGAAAATTAAATATTCTTGATATTCTTTACAAATGAAGCAGTAAGCAACTTTTTCACTCTGTGTTGATCAAACTCCGGGAGAAAGATTGCTCTGGGAACAAAAGTGGGCTCATAGGCTACCACTAGGGATGGAGAAGCAATTCTGCAGATTTCTTCATATTTAGGCTGGAAACAACTTGAGTTTTAGGAAGTTTGAAAGTGGGAGGAAATGAGACTAATAGATTTCTCCATCCAGGCCCAGGGATTTGAGTCCTTAAGCTTAAAAAGCGTATACAACCATGTCCATACTATATTAGAGATGCCACACTTTTTTGTCTGAAAGACTTTTCTTCAATAGGTAGACGATAGGTGGATGCAACATGTTTCTCTCCTTTCTGCAGTTATTGAATTCAAACAATGCAAATGGGGAAGAATCTAATTCTATTTGTTTTTAAACAAGTCTCAAAATTCTTAAGTGTCATCATGTGCATGAGGAGGGAAAAAATCCTTGAGTATTATAAAATCTGAACACAGGTGAAAATGAAACATTTTCCCACTCCAGTTACAACTGCTTCAAAAAAAAAAGGAGTTATGAAACTGTACTCAAGTTAAGATACTTGCAATTTTCTTTGTGTCATTTATAAGAGGCTTTAAAGGATGTCAAGTGTTATGTTCTAAATTTCAGATCACCACACACTGTCAAGAACAGACCTTTTAGACTTGACAATTACAAGTGGTCAAGTACAATAAACGTGACTCCTACATATTATATAGTATTACTATATATGTATTCATATAGGATTAGGACTGCAGGCTTTCTTTTGATGTTCTTGCCATTTCTTAATGGGTGGTAGGTAGTGCATATATGTTATGAAAGATGGTCTCATCAGAAATGTCCTCATTGAAATGTCAGACCTATCAAACAGTGGGTATTCCATGCAAGAAACCAACATTAACTTGAAACTACATCATGTTCATAATTTTGCTGAGCTACATATTGTGTATGTCAGAAATGCTACCAAGGCAGAACTCTGTCTGATGACATGCCCTTAACGGAGTAGATATTTTAACCTGAAATGTGACAACATTGCCTGAAAAGAACAATGTGACATGCTGAAAGCCACTTCTGTGTGCTCCTTTTAGACACAGCCTGACTTAATAAGGAGGTGTCAAAAGTGTTAAGCAGATTTTTTTAATCACCTGTTTCTGAGCAAAAATACTGTCTTCTCCCAGTGTGGACATAAACATAGAACAAGGACAATGAAACAGCATGATGGACCACAAGGACACAGCACAACTCATTGAGTGCTTCAACTTCTACCAGTTTATGGTAACAATTATCACATTTTCCAATACTGCAGATTTTACAGAAATATGCAAAACCTACTAATGAAAAGTGCATTACTTTTCCAGTATCTAACGTAACTCTGCCCCCCAGATGTGCCAGCCACACCACAGAAGCTTGCATTCAGGAGAAACATTTTCCACATGTGCAAGAAATTTCTCCCAACACCACCCTGTGTGGGAAACAAGCAGGGATTGGAAAGTAAAAGGTTAGTCTATAATGAACTGGAATACGTTATTAAGATTCATGTCACAGCTTTGTTGGGGATGGAGATAGAAGCATGAAGATTTTGAAAGCATAGAGATGGATCCATGTTGTGGGACTGGGGCACCATAGGTGCAGAATACCCTCCATGGTTAAGCCCCTGAATGGAATGGGGTGGGGTGGCCATGTGCACCCCCAGCTTGGGGGCTGTTGTGTGCCCTTACTCCCTGGGGGACAGACAGGGCCATGCAGTGGTCTGCGTCCATGTGGTTAACCCTATAATTGTCTCCCCAGTCTGTGTATACCAAAACAGGTTGTACATGTATGGTTATTTACACTTCAGTATTCAAGCCACCATTGGGCGCTCTAACAAACTGAGATGAAGTGAAGCAGATTGATGAGGACACTTTTCAAGAGCATTTCTAGTCAAGTACTTGGATGAAAAAACAGAAGAAAATACTGGTGCAACCAACAAGCAACACCACTTCTACATGACACACTGAAGAGGAGTTCCATGACAGCTTTTCAAGGGTTTTAACTTATCATTTTACCTAATGGTGAGATTTATACATTAGTTGAAGAAGAGTGTCTTTTTTCATTCTATGCATTTTAAGCCCTCTACAGTTTCCTGACACTTTCCATTGGCAGCCCCACATAGAGCGAGTTACAGTAATCCAGCCAGAAAGTAACTATGGCATCCTTCATAGCCCCTATCTACATGAAATTCATAGCCACACATGAGCATTGTGCAGTTGTTAGTACGTAATGGGCATAAGATGGTGGGAGAATGATACAACCATGCTAGCTCCACACTCTCTTACTGTCCTCATCATCCTCCATATAGAAATAATATACTGTTTCACTAAAGAACCAACCTATAAATGCAAAGTAAGTAATAGGTAGACATGGAGAAAGATGTAACCATGATTGAACTAGGGATGTGAAGAAATATTGCTAAACTACTTCTTGTTGAAATGTCATGACACTTCTGACAAGCTAACTTGTCAACTCCATGCAAAATTTATCACCTGAAAGAGAAGTAGAGAGTGTCAATATGTGTGTTTTTTTTCTCCTTGAGTTTTCCAATTTGTGCAATATGTCTTTATGTAAAACGATGGCCTCTGTGAAGCACAGCACATGGACACACACAGCAAGCATATCAAAGTAACATGGGTCCTCCCAGCCTCAGCCTTTTCATCCATGCACTACCAAAAATATTTGAGACAAGCAACATCTCAATGGGTCTTATATATAACATCCCATTGCATTTTATGAAAGTATATTTCCAGGGTGAAATGACATGACTGAAAGGCACTATAAAAGGCACACTGTGTCCATATGTCAAGCTCAAAGAAAAAAGACAGGAGGATTTAGCATGTCTTCTCATTCCTTGGCTTTTTATCCAGCTTTCCATTATAGATGAACGCTGAAGGCAAGTCCTGGCTCATAAAACTAGACATCTTTGTATACATGAAACTATTTATGAGCACCACAAAGAAGAAAAACATAACTTACTCCACATCAAGGTTCTTCAAAAAAACAGTGGCTAAGTGTAGCAGATCACCCCCAAAAGATTTTCTCTGTTCCCTAATATGTTTGAGTTCCCAGTATATCCTCTGTGCTGCTTTTAGGCCATGCTCAGAAAAGAGGAGGAAAATATGGAAGTTTGGTGCTGGGCTCACATCATTACTGAGTTATTACATCATCATCATCGTTGTCATTGTCATCATTGTCGTTGTCATCATCATCATCATCCTAATCACCATCTCACACCCACTCAGTGTTCCTGTACCAAGAGGCCTGGAGCCAAAACACAGCTAGCAAGAAACAGAAGGAAAACATGAGCTTGAGCTAATGGTAATGCTGAATAGGTCATGCAGACATGTGTCACTTCATTTAAAAAAACAAAAACAAAAGGTGAACGCTGTAGGCTTCATAGTGAGGAACATTCGTATAGATTTAGACTGACAAGATCCCTCAACAGGGAATTTTGAAGACCAAGAGATTCCTTGCCTCCAATGTGTGAGAGAGAGAAAGAAGGAGAAAGAGGTTCATTTCCCCTATTAAGGCTACCACAGGCCTTTCTCTCAATCCACCACCTTCACAAATGTGTTTGGTCAGGACACAGGACAGGGCCTTATGTGTCATTGCTCCCAGACTTTGGAACTCCCTCCCACAGGAGGCCAGGCTGGTCCCATCTTTGCTGTCCTTTCATAAGCAGGAGAAGACCTTTCTCTTCAGGCACGCCTTCCCACAGTGACTAGCTGCCTGAGTGGAGTTCTTAAATGGATGATTGTACCTTACTGCTTTGAATGTGGTTTTGGTGTTGCTTTTTCTTACTGTTTTTTTTAGTGCGGTACAGTATTTGTTCGATCCCCTTTAGTATCAGTATACATACTAGTTATAGCTTTAAATATTGTCTTTTATTATGTAAGCCACTTGGAGTCCTTTTTTTAAAAAAGAAAGGCACAGTAGAAATATTTCAAATAAATAATAAATCATTTGGATAGACAAAGCACAAATGTACACAACTTTTTATGCATAAAGAGAGGAATCCACAAATATACAATAATGCTTCATATAACAATCTTAAATAGCTGCTGTTTCATCACATGGATCTGTTCTAATTTGTTATAGAAGCTTTATTATAAGGCTGGCCTGGCCAGCCTGTGACCCTTTAATGTGGCCCGCAGCACCCATGCCTCCCCACTATTTAAAATCTTTTTTTTGGGGGGGGGAAATGGCTCAAACATTCTCCTTGTGGCCACTAAGACTGGTGGGCCAGGATTTGAGGCCCTCCAGTGCCAGCCTCCCTCAAGTGTAACATGTCTGAATAGATATTTTTGACAGCTAGAAAGTACAAGAGAGCTTTTCTTAGTCCCCTATCTCTTTTTTTTTCCAAAAATGTTTTTGGCACTGAGGGTCACAGAAGTAAGTGGGGGCGCAGCCACCCAAGGTCCAGAGATGGGCATATACAGTCTCCAGAGGTTTCCCACCAATATTATGAGACATATCATAGTTTTATTCTATAAGGGGACAAAGGATTCTAAATCAAGATAAGGTAAGACATGCAGCATTCCTCATATCTCTCTATTGATTAAATATCAAGGCAGCATATAATGGCTTCTGCTTTTTTGGCTGCGCTAACCTATGTCCCCAGAAAACATCTATTTAATCCATTTGAATGTGAAGAACATAAGCAGTTTGAGGAAAATGAAGTAATATCACTAATAAAAATACAAAATGCAATTTTAAGCTACAGTGAACTGAATAAAATATGGATCACAAGGATACTATTTTTTTATGAAACTCATTAATCTTACTAATGACGTATTGGCTATCTGAGAGTTTCAGTGCATGAGTAAAAATTGATCTCACTGGCTGCATTTTTATACAGGCCTTTGTGATCTCTTCGAACTGTGGTGCTTCACTGACTTGCTATGATCCTCCTTATCGTCCCTTAAAACATGTGAAGATTAGGAAAATATGTGATTTATGGCTGCAAGTGGTTTAACCAGTTTATCCCATTGATCAAGCAGACTATCAATAGTTATATCTCCCTTTTACTAACAACAAAAACAGCAATAGAAAAACTACAAGGCATTTTTTTCAAGGACATTTCCCCTCTGTGTAATGAAAGTAAAATTCCCTTTTAAAATGTTCTTTATATTAAATTAGAAGTATTTGTATACTACTTTTCTATGTTAAAAAAATCTGTTAACTAACTAGCTTTATTTCTCATCTGTTAACCTCTTTGAATTGCTTACCAGTGAGAAGGGAAAAGACTGGAAGGCATGGCAGTCCATGTTGCCTGGATTGTGTCTATTTTCTACTCACCTGGTGTCTGTTTGCACTATTAGTTGAGTCTAGCCCTGTCAATGGTGTGCTTCTTCAAAAGATGTGAATGTGGTGGGGCAACAAAGAGGCTTCTAGACCAAGATCTAAGCACACAAATATGAGAGAAAAAGTGTCATGAAGGCAGCACTGGGATGGGGGGGGGGGTGTGTGACTGGAGTTCTAAAACAGTTGACATTGTTTAGATACGTACTTTTGCTGGTTCAGCCATAATTCACTCTTCTAATCACTATTATAATGATCCAGTTATATGATGCTGTCTTCATTTTCTTGTCACATTGTAATTAAATAAATAAAAAGGTTAAAATTTATAACTGTGAAGTCATTATATTTGTTAATATTCCTGGCATTTTTTTATTGTCATAATATATGTGTACAGCCACCAATAAATCTAATAGCGGCATCTAAGTCTCAGTAACTAAAAGTTTGATCCTCTCTTATACTTTTGTTCCATCAGGTCAGTGAGATGAAAATCATATCCTGAATTAAAGAACTTCATGTGACCTGTCTGTCCAGCACTTGCAAATCAAAGCCTTGGTCTTCTTTCCTGTTTCCCATTGCCAGTGCTCGCTTTCCCCCATATATTTACAGCATACACTCTCATGCAGATCATATTATGAGTAAATCAGCTGATAAATCATAGAGCCCATTCATGACATTATATTATATTAATAGTTTTGGAATGACAGATGGGTTTATTAGGGAAGGATTTGAAGAAGTGCTTGAATGAAGGAATGAAGACCAGTCGGGAGAGGGGAAAAAAAGATCAATTAACTTCCAAAATATTAAAAGAAGCAAAATTAATATGTGAGGGACTGTGATTGGCTATAATTTTAACACTATTTATAATGACAAATAATATAAAAGTGCTAACAATGATGTACTTAACACTGAGTAATTGACAGTCATAATTACCACAAGCCACATTTGGGAAAATTATATCATTAAATTTTTCCACCTTCATTTGTGACAGCAAAATGACAGGAGAAACAGATATAATATGAGATCACTTGGGCAGTCTGAACCTACAGAAGATCAAGATGGCTAGCACTGCTTCCACTGATACATCAGTTGGCATCCATTTATTACTATTCTCTGGTTCCTGTTCCTGAACTAATTATGGATCTATAAAACTTCTCCCATGATGCTTGTTTGCTTAGGAGTCTTTTAAGACTTACTTTGCCAAAAGCATTTTTGAAAATGCAGTACAATATCCACTGGATCATCATCCACTTGCTTGTTGACAGTCAAAGTACTCCAAAAACTTAGTGAGATCAGACCTAACCTTTCTGCAGGGTTTATTGGTGCTGAAAATAACTTGTTTGGTTTCAAATAACATTCAACTGTGAATTAAGGTAAAGATGCCAAGACAAAGGTTGCTCATTATACTCTTTTGTAGGTTATCATAAAGTATTTTGTTGTTCTGTATTCTTTATTCTGCAGGAATCAACAAGACCTACTCATCAGCAAATTAAACACATCATGTGTAAACAGTATTACATGCCATTGTATTGTATTATATATACATTCCAAAATATTAAAATGCCAGGTTATCAGCATCTCATTTTCTGAGATTTCAGAGCCCAAATTTGGGACTACGAATGCACCTTGATGGGCCAAATTGCTATAATGTAACAGAGGCAGGGAAGATGATGGTTGGGGGGAGGGAGCTTTTCTCCCAGGCTTTTATCCACTGCTTTCCACTGTTTGTGCAGCCAACATGGTACTTTTCTCCTTACTCAAAATAGCTAGAAGATATCCAGTCAAAAGTTTGGGAATGAGGGGAGGAGAGTGGGGAAAGAGACAGTGGGAGCATATACTTGGATGCAGTATGCCACCTGGAACACCAAAGGTACACCTTCATGATGACACAGTGAGCCCTGGCACAAGCATTTGCTTCCCATTTGCTGGAGGAGACTCTTGAGAGTCCCCTGGACTGCAAAGAGAAGAAACCTATCCATTTTGAAGGAAATCAACCCTGAGTGCTCACTGGAAGGACAGATCCTGAAGCTGAGGCTCCAATACTTTGGCCATCTCATGAGAAGAGAAGACTCCCTGGAAAAGACCCTGATGTTGGGAAAGTGTGAGGGAAGAGGAGAAGGGGACGACAGAGGATGAGATGGTTGGACAGTGTCATCAAAGCTACCAACATGAATTTGACCCAACTCCGGGAGGCAGTGGAAGACAGGAGGGCCTGGCGTGCTCTGGTCCATGGGGTCACGAAGAGTCGGACACAACTTAACGACTAAACAACAACAAAAAGAGGATCGACACAGGTGGGACCAGAGAAGGAAAGGAGGATCAGCAGAGGCAGGACTAAAAGAAGGAAGGAAAGAAGGGGGCTGTGGGTGAGAATGCGAATTGCATGAACAGTGAACTCCTGAATGAATCGGCCACTCCTGTGTGAGTGATAACTGCAACTTCAAACTTAATACCGGCTGCAAATCAAATTGTAGCAAAGATGAATTGCTCCAATTCAGCTTTCCAGCATAGTCACACCCATTGTCCTTCTCATTCAGCTGGTCCTTGGTGACTAGAGAACTCTGGAAGCCATGTGGTTTCTATTGTATCCCTCCCAGTGCTCAGCACACACAGGGAGAGGGAAAGCCCAAGGATAAATGCAGGCAAGAGGGACACGTGGAAGGTAATTTGCCCAGAGCTTCCTTAAAGCCATAACTGACTATGGAGCTTAAACAGAGTTAAAAAAATAGATTCCCTCAGAGATTTACAGCAGTTCACCAGAGTCAGGAAGCTTGACTGAACGTGACCCTTCTATATGTATTTCCGTAGTGTAGAAAAGCCTTCATTCAAGGACCTGGTCAAAAGATTTTTGCTGAGCTGTTCCCAATAGGCTCCATCAGATATTGCACAGCTTACTGCAGCCTTAACAATAGTAGTTTTGAGTTTTTGAGATATTTTGAGATAATTCTTCTGACCAGGACTTAGTGTCCAGTAGCACAATGAAAAATAGAGAAATACCTCCAATATTTTGATTAATTTGCCTATCTTTTCCAGAAAGGTTTTTGTCTTGTCAAAAACAATCATTTCCAGGTGAAAATTGAAATGCCAGTTCTAAAATACCTTAGGTCTGGTTACATAGATATTATACTTCTGTACTGGAAGATATGTATTCAAAATAAATTGAGCAATAGAGTTCTCTTTCAAAAGACAGAAATGGCAATACATTCCTAAACACTCATTTTCTGGAGGACTGGATTAATTCATGTATAGAAGACTGCAGTTTAAACTGCTTTTTAATATTTGGTGCTGTGATGTATATTAACAAAAGGAGAACACAGCTTGTTATGTTAATGAAAATAGTGTTGGGTCTGAAATTCATCTCCAAGGGCCTAACAATATGCTCTATTGTTACATATCTTGTGGCTTATAAACATATTATTTTCAGAATAGATTTCTCTTGCCATAAATCCGTATGCATATAATTTGGGGTAGAGATAAGCAGGCAATGAACTTCGGGTTTTAAATGGATAATGGTGGACATATTTGCTTTATCCCCAACATCAGCCCATAATAAATCAAATGGTCCACTAGGAAAATGCACAGCATATCCATACACAATTATGTATGTATAATAAGTAAATCCCTAAAAAAAAACCCAAATCTGTTTTAGATTGTTATTCTAATTTCAAAGGGAGGAAAATGAGAATAAAATGATAAATTTTCTGAGTTAGGAGCGAATGTTTTATTTCCCTCAATATGGAAAAAGAAGAAACAATTAAAACTTTCAAATTACAAAGAGCTCACATTCACATTTCTCACATAGTTGTTGCTGTTGTTGATACTGCTGTTGTTGTTGTTGTTATGTGTCATCAAGTCACCTCTGACTTATGGTGACCTTATGAACGAGCAATGTCCAAAATGCCCTGTCCTCCACTGCTCTTGTAAGCTCTGGCCTGTGGCTTCCTTTAGTGAGTCAGTCCATCTTGCATTTGGTCTTCCTCTTTTCCTGCTGGCTTCCACCTTTCCCAGCATTATTATCTTTTCCAGAAAATCCTGCCTTCTCATGATGTACCCAAAGTAGGACAACTTCAGTTTCAACATATTTGCCTCCAAAGATAGTTCAAGCTTAATTTGATCTATTACCCAATTCTTCATCTTTCTGGCAGTCCAGGATATCCACAAAGCTCTCCTCCAACACCACATTTCAATTTTCTCTCCTCCTTCATCTTAATCTAGTCTGGCTTTCTGTATGATACATTCTGCATACAGATTGAACAGATAACATGATGCTTCCTAATGTTTTCCCACCTAAACCAGAAGAAAGATTTTCCTTCTAAATTCCATGGGAAAGGAAGAAGAATAGAAAAAGATAATGTGTCCAACTATTTTGTAATATAGATGTAAAGAGGTTGTCAGCACCCACTCTGCAACTGAACACAGGGCACACAGATTGGGTTCACCCTGCCCTGTGTTCTGACTCAATTCTTGTCTGGGCCCATAACAGTATTTGTTCATTTCTGTTTCAGGTCAGATAAGTTGACACCTGAACCTTTCCTAAGAGTTCTATAAAACATTTAAGCCTCCAAAGAAAAATCAGAAGCCTGTGTTCATCACAGCTGGCATTATCTCCCTGCCCCCCCCCAAAGTGTTAACTCCAGAATGAAACCAAACTATCATTGACAATCATATCATTCATCTGAGTATCAAAGTATAAGTTCTTTTCATTGTTGCAATAATTCCAAGCAATATCAGCCTGTCTAATTCTACAAGCTTTATTTATCTACATGGCTTCTATGTTCCATGAGCATGAAATACTTCAGATTTGTTGTAAAAATACAAGTCTTACAGCTATGTAGAAAAACATTGGCAGAAGTGCTTAAAAATATTTGATTGTTGTTCTTTGATGTCTGGTGCCCAAAGTGGTGTGGAGTTGCAATGATGTGATGATGAGTTGAGCTCCTGAATGTCTGAATGTGTGTGTGTGAGTGTCTCTTATCTCACTATGCTTATAATTCACTCAGTTATTTACCTTTCCTTCCAAACCTTTCTGCAGGAGCCTAGAAATCCAACAGCCTGGTATTCCATGAATATTTTTTCAATAGGAAATTGTACTGTTCCTAGCCTTTGTAACTTCAGAAAACTATAACCTGAAATCTGGCAGGCTGTGACTATGTTATTGTTTTGAATTACATTTTGCAGAGCTTAGAGGAATAAGACTCTGTAGCATAAAACCCTAGTAATGCTAAGATTCCAGATGACCTGTATGTTATCACCCTAAAATCCTGAAATTCTAGAACATCATGAACTCAAAATATTATAATCACCAAAAGGGTTCACTAGGACTTACAAACACCGCTTCATATTGACACATTGCAACACAAAAAAAGTTCATTATAACCTAAACATTATATTGTAACATAAACACATTCAGCTGTCAGGAATTGTTTTTGTTCAGTGATTTTGCTCAGATGGCTATTCGATTTGGAAAAACTTTTGTAAACTATTATTCAAGCCTCAATTTTAAGAGTTCTTTCGTTTTTAGGGCTACTGTTTTCTCTATCACTCTTTAATCATTTCAGCACTCTACACACACAACATTTCAAACCCTGACATTTGCTTCTCAGAGAAAACCCCATTCCTGCAATGGCAAAATGCAAACAGCAAGGCCATGTCATGGATTGAGGGGTGTAGCCGGACAGAAAGGGATCAGTCCCGCTTTGCAGAGCTGAATATTGTATTTAATTACTTTTTTAAATTTTATTTTTAATTATTTTTTTATCGCTTCTTAAAATTGGGGATGCAGGGAGCTTGCTCTTCCATACTTTCTCCACTCTTGCCCTCCCTGTTCCTTGGATCTAATTTAGTGATGCCATGGCCACAAGAATTTCGATGATTTAATCAATGACTTTGCATTGATTAAAGTAGATTCATTTCTAAGGTAAAGAACATGCTCTTCTTTGTCTTCCCTTGTATGGTCTCTTTTTCTACTTTTAATTGCAATGTATAGATGCTGTGCATAATATGAAGGATACCCAGGAGCATTACTCTGCCATGTGAGCAATTAGGGCTTCAATGTATTCTCGAAGGCTTTCATGGCCATGATCTGATGGTTGTTGTAGGGTTTTCAGACTGTTTGGCCATGTTCTGAAGGTTTTTCTTCCTAATGTTTTGCCAGTCTCTGTGGCTGGCATCTTCAGAGGACAGGAGTTAGAACTCTGTCTCTGTTCTGGTGTAGTGTGTGGGATAGTTGAGTATTTGTACCTGTGGGATCAGCTTTTTTGGCAAAGATACTGGAGTGGCTTTCCAGTTTTTCCTACTTTCTTCAGTTTAAGCTTGAGTTTTGCTATAAGAAGCTGATGATCAGAGCCACAATCAGCTCCAGGTCTTGTTTTTGCTGACTGTATAGAGCTTCTCCATCTTTGGCTGCAGAGAACATAATCAATCTGATTTCGGTATTGCCCATCTGGTGATGTCCATGTGTAGAGTCGCCTCTTGTGTTGTTGGAAAAGAGTGTTTGTGATGACCAGCTTGTTCTCTTGACAAAACTCTATTAGCCTTTGTCCTGCTTCGTTTTGAGCTCCAAGGCCAAATTGACCTGTTGTTCCTTTTATCTCTTGACTCCCTACTTTAGCATTCCAGTCCCCTATAATGACAAGAACATCTTTCTTTGGTGTCAGTTCCAGAAGGTGTTGTAAGTCTTCATAGAATTGGTCAATTTCAGCCTCTTCAGCATCGGTGGTTGGTGCATAAACATGGATTACTGTGATGTTGAAAGGTCTGCCTTGGATTCGTATTGAAATCATTCTATCATTTTTGAGATTGTATGCCAGTACAGCTTTTCCCACTCTTTTGTTGACTATGAGGGCTACTCCATTTCTTCTACGGGATTCTTGCCCACAATAGTAGATATGATAATCGTCTGAATTGAATTCACCATTCCCGTCCATTTTAGTTCACTGACGCCCAGGATGTCAATGTTTATTCTTGCCATCTCCTGATTGACCACATCCAGCTTACCAAGGTTCATAGATCTTACATTCCAGGTTCCTATGCAGTATTTTTCTTTGCAGCATCGGACTTTCCTTTCACTTCCACGCACGTCCGCAGCTGAGCGTCCTTTCAGCCTTGGCCCAACCACTTCATTAGCTCTGGAGCTACTTGTCCTCGTCCTCCGCTCTTCCTCAGTAGCATGTTAGACACCTTCCGACCTGAGGGGCTCACCTTCCAGCGTCATATCTTTTAGCCTTTTGTTTCTGTCTATGGAGTTTTCTTGGCAAAGATACTGGAGTGGCTTGCCAGTTCCTGCTCCAGGTGGATTGCGTTTAGTCAGAACTCTCCACTATGACCTGTCCGTCTTGGGTGTCGCTGCACGGCATAGCCCATAGCTTCTCTGAATTACTCAAGCCCCTTTGCCACGACAAGGCAGCAATCCCTGAAGGGGATTTTAGTGCTATGCAGCTTCAATTACCACATCAGGAAGACAGCAAGGATGACCATGCTAACTTCATCTGCTTCCATAATTTTCTCCTTCATTGTATTGAATCCAAGGTGCTGAAAGATACTTAATCTCACACAAATCAGCAGCATCTCTGTTGCACAGGACACTTTGTAGGCTCATCAGGAGGACATTTTGTCATTTCAGTGTGTTTTTCTGGTACATTGTCACCTTCCTTCTCCTGCTACAACTGAATCCCAGGATGTTGCTTGCTCGGTAATCTTGTTCACAATTTATTGCCTTAATATTTCAACCATTATTTCTTTTTCTCCTCCTTTGTTTACTGAAAATCCAATATGCCATTGAGAAGAAGCAGTTTAAAAGATCAAAACTATGTCTATGATTAAACTGATCGTTTTGACAGACTGGGTGCAGATTTTTGATGATGGAACCAAAGTTTGTTGGTACAGAATAACTCTCGTCTCCCTAGGCATTCTCTTTGAGGAGCTGAACTCCTCAAGCATAGTAATAAACAAGTGGAAAAATAACTGCGGCAATAACGTCTGACATTTCATATAGTAGGTTTCAGACCCCAGGGTTCTAAAGTGATTTGCAAATGAGGGGACTGATTCAGTAATAACTAATATTCTATGCATGGACCTTTTATAGTTGGGTGCATTGGGACTTTAACAGCATCCTCTTATTAATTGTATTTATGATGAAAGACTTTTGATGAAATTCCATGTCCGGAATAGGATCTCATTGCGTTCGTTGCACTTGTCTGAGGTGGGACTTCAAAATCTTCATTTTAATTAAGATGCTCATAGTGACAATGTCTATGAACCCCAAATTACAACATGGTCATTCAAATTGCCGTACCTTCATAGGAAAGGCAGCAATGTGTTCTTAAAGACTCAAGAAGTTCAATCTCTCCTTAGAATAAATTATTAGGATATCTTATTAATTAGCACCTTGACTGAGAGTAACAGAAACTGAAAATAAGAGCAACAGCACAATTCATATCCAGCTGAACACAATGCCATGAACAACACTGTTTGTAATATATCTGCACTGACCTTCCCTGCCCATCAATATTACCTCTAATTTTCAGCCCCGCTGCGCAGGAGCCTCACCCTTGCATGCATGTGGGGGCAGGACTCTAGCCGAAACAGGTACTAAACGGGCAGGAACACCTGCTGTCGGTGTGCAGCCCTGATGGAGTTCTGCACATGCATGCACGCAGCTTAGAGGGAATGTTGCTGCTTGTATACTATTTTAAAAGATGCTAACTGAAGACAAGGTATTGAATGTCTTGTTACTTGGATCAGTGTCCTACCCATTTCTACACCACTGAAATAGTGTTTTGTAGTTTTTTTGTTAAGCTTGCCACATAACATGATTAAGTTATATATATTTTTCCCATGAAAGTTGTAAATTCTGGTTGACAAGGGTCAGTGTGTATATTTTTTTCTCATTGATGGCTGTGTTAAGAATGTCACACCATTGCCGTATGCTAGAAAATCAGACTAAATGTTTGTTTTTTTCCGTTTCATTTCTATTTCCATGTGAATCAATATGGGGGCAATATTGTTTTTGTGAACTATCACAAATCATAACAATAAAGCTGGTTTCTGAATATAAGAATATAAGGGGGTAGACATTTATATGTCTACCACCTCATGGAAGTTATCCTTATATTGTTATATTCTCTCTGTTTCTATTTATTGCTCTCTCTTTTTTCACCCTCCTCCTCCTCTCTCCCCATAGCTTCTGTTTTACTCCTGAATAGTTTTCCAAATAACTCTTCCCTCACAAGTGATGTTCATTTCTTCTGGAAATAGTTAAATGGTTTCCTCCCACACAGTTCACAAATGTTATATGGAGCCATCTTTCACTAAAGTTTTCATGAGTTTTCTGAGGTGAGACTTCATCCAGAGGTTTTGTGGGAAAGCCAGCTCACCCATGTGGTACTGGCTTTCAACTGCCTACTGTTCTTCTCACTTCCTCTATATTTTGATTGTTCAGACCTCATTGACCCAAACATTAACGGGAGTGTTCTATTCTTGCCCCGCAAAAGTTTGACCACGCTTATTTTCTGAAATTCAAATGGGTTCTTGATTTCTTTTTTTGTTAGATGCTTCGCCATTAATCTGCTTTGAATTTAGGGAAGTGGCGTATATAGGAAATCTTTTTCTAGAAGATACTAGGTAAATCTATACTTTCTTGTTTTTATTGTACAAAATCATGTTTCTGAACCCTAGAACATTTCATTATTTTCATCTGACTGTAACAAAGCAAGTTTTTATTTTACTACTAATCACTATGAATTTTATTTCCACACTTTGATGTGCAGTATGCAACATTAAGTACCAAATTTCAAAAACCATTTGGTCTGTCATCCATAACGGCAATTTGTTGCCTCACTATTGGTTTGGATATAATTCCTTATGTTGTTGTGTCAGCTTGCTGATGGCTGCCCTGTTGGAACTGATACACTATAGCAATTAAGAGGAGATTTCAATTAGGCAGTGCTCAGGGATATATCATAGAATACATTCTAGCCTGAAAAGCAAGAAGGAATATTGTTGGAAATGAAATCAAGAGTGGGAAACAGAACCATATGTAAAGTAAACCTGTCAGGTCAGGGATTCTGATGCCTGAACATCTCCCCAAGAGACTTATAGAACTTTATAGACCTCTAGGGGAAAATCCCCCTTCACGGATTGCTGCCTTGTCGTGGCGAAGGGGCTTGAGTAATTCAGAGAAGCTATGGGCTATGCCGTGCAGGGACACCCAAGACGGACAGGTCATAGTGGAGAGTTCTGACTAAACGCAATCCACCTGGAGCAGGAACTGGTAAGCCATTCCAGTATCTTTGCCAAGAAAACTCCATGGGCAAATGCCAAATAATGCTCTAACTACCGTACAATTGCACTCATTTCACACGCTAGCAAGGTTATGCTCAAAATCCTCCAAGGCAGGCATCAGCAGTATGTGGACCGAGAACTCCCAGAAGTACAAGATGGATTTCGAAGGGGCAGAGGAACTAGAGACCAAATTGCTAACATGCGCTGGATTATGGAGAAAGCCAGAGAGTTCCAGAAAAACATCTACTTCTGCTTCATTGACTACACAAAAGCCTTTGACTGTGTGGACCACAGCAAACTATGACAACTTCTTAAAGAAATGGGAGTGCCTGACCACCTTATCTATCTCCTGAGAAATCTATATGTGGGACAGGAAGCAACAGTTAGAACTGGCTATGGAACAACTGATTGGTTCAAAATTGGGAAAGGAGTACGACAAGGCTGTATATTGTCTCCCTGCTTATTTAACTTATATGCAGAATACATAATGCGAAAGGCTGGACTGGAGGAATCCCAAGCCGGAATTAAGATTGCCGGAAGAAATATCAATAACCAAAGGTCCGCATAGTCAAAGCTATGGTTTTTCCAGTAGTGATGTATGTAAGTGAGAGCTGGACCATAAAGAAGGCTGACTGCTGAAGAATTGATGCTTTTGAATTGTGGTGCTGGAGGAGACTCTTGAGAGTCCCCTGGACTGCAAGGAGATCAAACCTATCTGTTCTGAAGGAAATCAACCCTGAGTGCTCACTGGAAGGACAGATCCTGAAGCTGAGGCTCCAATCCTTTGGCCATCTCATGAGAAGAGAAGACTCCCTGTAAAAGACCCTGATGTTGGGAAAATGTGAAGGCAAGAGGAGAAGGGGATGACAGAGGATGAGATGGTTGGACAGTGTCATCGAAGCTACCAACATGAATTTGACCCAACTCCGGGAGGCAGTGGAAGACAGGAGGGCCTGGCGTGCTCTGGTCCATGGGGTCACGAAGAGTCAGACACGACTTAACGACTAAACAACAACAACAAGGGGAAAATCAGAAGCCTGTGTTCATCACAGTTGGCATTTATCCCCAAAAAGGGTTAATTCCATGAACGAAACAAGAAAATCATTGGAGACCACTGGAAAAAATGCTCCTGTTCTTTCCCATACAAGTACGACTGAACTAAAATGGTTCTCCACCTCAAGATGTGAGGAAATGGCTAAAATGTTCTGTGCTAAGATGCATCACTTACTATGTCTTTTTAAAAAATAGTCACATAGTCTCTCATAGTTAACATACCCATTCACCTTGGCATGAAAATGCTCTCAGATGTTGCCTCCATGTGTTGTTGGGTTGTTCTGTGCCACCAAGTTGCTTCTACCTTATGGTTCCTCTCATAGGGTTGTTAAGGTATGGGAGGTGTTCAAGGAGTGATTTATCATTGGCACCTGTTTTCAGTGAGCTTCCATGGCTGAGCAGGGATTGGAACCCTGGTCTCCTGACTCCTAGTCGAGCGCTCTATTCACCACACTACACTGGCTCATAATCTAAATATGAAGATATCTGTGAATTTGGGAAATCCTTGTAAAAATGAAGCTAACATTTGCTCCAGCCGCTAATAAAAAGTTTGAAATGGTTCACCAAAGCTGGAAATGCTGTCCTCCTCACAATGGATGAATGAATGAATGAATGAATATTAAAAAGGTTTAAATATAAATAGTATTTCAAACTTTATATAATAAATAATTAATTGTCCCTGAAGAATGTAGATATCACAGAGTATGAAAGTTTTGTTGTTGTTGTTAGAGTAGGTAGCCACAGAAAACATACTAAAGTGCAAGATATAAAAACAAAAAGTGCAGAAAGCTGGGATACTTTGGTTTCATAATCAAGAAGTATAGATTTCTATAGCTGATCTTTCAAGATCAAATAAATTGGAAAAGAAGCGCAAGAAGGATAAGAGTTTATTGGATTTAAACTCTGGAAACTTGTTTAGATGCAACTTCATGTCAATGTTCAGAGCTGTTTCCTCCAAAATCAAAATAACTATTATCGACCTCTGGTGAGATAAGAATGAGGAGTAGAATGTTCTCACTCTTGGTATCATGTTTCTCTCTAAGGTTTTTTTTTTTTTTTTGGAGCATCCATTCAAAGGGAAACTTACTCTAGTGTAACAATTGTACTCTGTTTCAAGAGTTTGTGAAACTTTCACTAAGTTTGCTCCTGCTTCATTCAGCTGACTCTGCCCCCCCGCCACCAGTAGCTTGCCACCTTGTAGAAAATTATCTGTTAGCTACAGCGACAATTAGAAATCCATCTTTTAAATTTCAGAAGACTATCTGTAAAATTATTTTATATTCTCAATCTGACAATTGGGCATTTTTCATAATAATAATGGTGGTCTCCCATTCCTTTCTTTTGAGTGCATCCTGGGACTGTGCAGCTTGCCCAAAGCCACACAGGCTGGCTCTTCTCCCAGGAGGCACAGTGGAGAATCAAACTCCCTACCTCTGGCTCTGCAACCAGATACCTAAACCAGTGAGCTATCTAGCCAGCATATATGTTGACTCATCTGCATTATTCTCTATTCAGAGATATAAAACCTGTGGCCTTCCAGTTGTTGCCACACTGCAAATTCCATACTGGCTTCAGCTGATAGATAGGAAGTAGAATCTAATAAAATCTGAAAGGCCATAGGTTCCCCAGCGTGACTTCTGCAATCAAAAGAGTAGGTATACCCACTGCCACTACAATGGGAGAAAATCAGCACTGATTTTTCAGAAATTAAATGCTTCTGACATCTCTCATGAAGATCTCAAGCCTTCCATATAATCTCTTTTATTGCAGGGAAGCCATAGGGGTTGCAAGACAGGAAAGGGAAGTTTTTGCTTACTGAAAATTGCCACTGTCAGTAAAGTCATCCCAGTGGAAGCAATTTTCAGTAATTAAAGATTTCCCCCTCCAGTCCCATACCCCATGGATTTCTGACACTGAAAGGGATTACACAGGAGCCCTGGGAATTTCAGGAGAGAAATGAGAAATGTTTAATTTCTGAAAGTTCACCACTGCTGAAGATGTTGTCAGCTTTATGCAGTGTAAGTTACAGCAACAGAGTTTTACCCAATGTATAAGAGCTTTCCTCCTGTGGTTTCTTTCCTTTAAAAAAAATCATGGAGTTCTCCCATGTTCTCCCCATCTTATCAGGTCTCAGTAACATCAGACAGAGTAGCTTAAACATTCAGCTATGGCTTTCAGCTAATACGTACCTGTAGGCTGCAAACCAATGCACACCTTCCTAGGAACAAGCCCAATTAAACCCAGTCAGAGCAAACCTGCATAAAATTAAGCACAAGTGTAGAAAATGAGAACTATATAGGACATGCTCTTTACTAAATTATTCAATACTTATGCAATTATCACACACATACAAGAAAGAGAGAAAGCTAAATTACCATCAGCAGATGCTCTGTGCAAGAGATTTCTAACCAGTAGATTCCCAACAGTTATTGAACATGTTTCTGAAAATTCCTTTATGACCATATGATCCCCTATGCTATTTTATTTTTAATTGAAGTGAAGTGCATGTAGTTTTTGAGAGGTTCATTTTGTATTCTACAGCTTACCAGAAAGAGAAATGAAATAGGTGACCTAGTTCTAGATCATCTGTACATGAAGACAAAATGAGCTGGTGCCTTTGGAACATCTCTGCTACAAAACAGCTACCCATCCTACTCACTCTTCACCATCCAGAATGTTAGGTACAATGACACGAAGGGAAGCCAAAAGATCGAAAATCAGGAACCAGACTTTTTGGGATGTCGCCCCATACCTCTGGAACAAACTTCACCAGATGCCTTTTCTTGCAGTCTGTAAGCAGTCAGTAAAAACAGAACTGTTTAAAGCTGTATTTTATTAGTGATACTGCCTGTGATGTCAAGTGTCATTCTAAATTGTTTATTTATCTAAAGATAAGTTAGCTAGTTCAATGTTTTACTGATTGCTTGATGCTATTGTTTATCGATTTGTATTTTGTATATTGTTTTGTATTTATTCTTTCTTTTTTGTATGCTTTGCTGTAAACCATTCAGAGAATGCATTGAATTATGGGGTGGTATATACGTTGAAATAATAATTACATTGGCTACCAGTTGCTGCCCGGGCCCAATTCAAAGTGCTTGTTTTGACATATAAAGCCCTAAACGGCTTGGGCCCTGGATGCCTGAAGGACCTCCTCTTTCCATATGAACTTACCCGGCAGTTAAGATCTAGCCAGGGGGCCCTTTTGAAAGAGCCATCCCTCAAGGAGGTAAGAGGGATGGCTTGTAGACAAAGGGCCTTTTCGGCAGCTGCCCCCAGACTATGGAATGCCATCCCAATTGAGATTCGTCTGGCGCCGACGCTGTTGACATTTCGGCGCCAGGTCAAAACCTTCCTGTTCCAGAAGGCTTTTAATTGAAATAATATCAACTGTGGGTCCTGATGGCAATTTTTAGAGTATATATTTTAATTGTATTTTAATTGTTTTATCTTTTTTTATTGTATTTTAATTGTTGTAAGCCGCCCAGAGACCTTTGGGTAGAGTGGGTGGCATATATGTTAAATAAATAAATAAATAAATAATAAGTAAGTAAGTAAGTAAGTAAGTAAGTATATGTCCAGAGCGCCATGCATAAACCTCATATAACTGAATTTTGCTTAGCAATCCATTCTCTCTCTGCCCTCTGCTCTCTCCCCATCTGAAAAAATGCTAGATAGGTGTGAATCAGGCTAAAGAATCCATGAATTAAGGAAGCATCTAATCGTAAGCATTAGTTTGCTGAGCTAACTTGTAATCCAAAATCAGCACTTCACTTTTTCAGGCAATGGCTGGCTCTCTGTTATTCAAGAGGCATCTTTAGTTGTCTCTGTTTGTAGCAGCAAATGACATTTATAGGTCTCTACTAAGAAGCTGTCTGGGACTGAAAGCAAATGACACAGCGGTAATGTGACAGATCCAGGAGATCCCCCAACATTATCTAATCAATCACTGTAGTGCAAGAAGAAGGCAAGATAGCATTCTTGCAGTCCCCACAGATTAAAGTCTAATGGCAAGCTAAATCTCATTGTAAATCCATTTTAATTAATGGCTTTAACTCAGAATTACACTGTTATTACACAGAGGCTAGCCCATTATTTGCACATATAATGCAAAGTCTTGAGTGAAAGTACAACCACAGAAAAACCCAAGTGGTCAAATAATAAGAATGTCTGCTTTCAGTTCTGTGGATGTGAATACACATCTGCCCACAGACACAGATTCATGGGCTATACCTTTGTACAGTTCACTTAAAAAAACAAAAACCTCTCAATTTCTTCATCTTTAGAATGAGAACTAATTACTGCTGCCAAAGGTTGGTTTTAACTGGGGTATAATAAAAACTTGCTCTTCTCACAGTGCTTTATATACCAGGCGGAGAGGTTTTGCCTCCCAGATTTATCCCTTTGGATTATAATCTGAGAATCTGTACTTGCTTCCTTTATCTCTGCTGGGTACCTTCAATACTACAACAGAATTTTCTCAGGGGTCAGATTAACATCTGGCTTGATTTTTTTTAAGGCTTTTTCTGTTGCTTCTGCATCTTCAGTCTTGCAACAGTTATGAGGATAGATTTTGAAGGATTTGACAACTCATCACTTTTGTGAAATGTTAGGAATTCTAGAAAACTATCAGCTAACTCTGATTTTTGTGAATATAAAGAACCACTTTTTGAAAATTGTAACTAACAATTACAATTAATTAGGAGTCTTGGAATGATAGCTATAACTAATTACTTCAGATCAATTTTCCAAGCTGCATAGTGTCACTTGTTGCAATCACTATTCTATGCCATCTGTTATTGGTTTTTATCTACATTTTGAATTTGTGAACTGCATCTCAAAATAAGGGGAAATATGTACATCACAGCTTCACTGCATTCTAGTCTGAACATAGGTTTGGGAAGTTTGCTCTAAAATGTGAAGCCAATGAACATCTCACCAAACACTGCTCTGAGAACATTTACCCCTTATGGTTTCCATTTCCAAATAGGTAGCTACGTAAGTCTATCACAGTTTGAAACAACAGAAGAGATTGGTATCATAAAGACAAGCCAGTTTTCATTGGGTTAGGTTTTCATGGACTCCAGCCTACTTCATCAGATTTGAATACATGTTAGAAAGGAATGAGAAGGAAAACTGATTGACATTAGGGAGTTGAGACCTTAACTTGTTTAATAGTTAACTTAGAGTGATATGCAATTTTGCAGTGCATAGCTCAGGAGTTTAAGTAATTGGCTGCAGAGCCAGAGATTGGGAGTTTGGTTCCCCACTGGTTCCTGGAAGAAGACCCAGCCTGGGTAGCCAAGGGCAAGCTGCACAGTCCCAGAGCACCCGGAAAAAAGGGGGATGGTAAATGTCTTCTGAGTATTGTCTGCCTAGAAAACCCTGGAAAGGGTCACTATGAATCAGAATCAACCTGATTACATGCAATTATTATTATTATTATTATTATTATTATTATTATTATTATTATTATTATTATTATTATTATTATTATTATTATTATTATTCTAACCTACAGAATCAAAGCAAGTAAATTGTCGGTATGCTGTCATTCCTTCAGGCAGGCCATTGTGCCATTAACAATTTATAGGAAGTAGGTGATACCTTCCCCCAAAAGTTATCATTGCTGAGGTGCCCTCTTATATGCTGAATCATGCTCCCCCCCCCAGTGTCAATCTTGGTATGTGATATTGTTAACAAACACATTTTTAAAGAAACTCTAACAGAAGATGACTTTTGTCATCTTAATTAATTTCCTTCTATGTTCTTATAAATCAACCCGTATCACAAATAATTGGTTGGGGACTAAAGGAGAAACGAACACTTCGGGCGCTTGCTTAGAGGGAATTAATTCTTAATTAAGTTGGCTTTCTCTAGATTTTCCCCTTTAGGGAACATCAGTTGCTACTAAGCATTTGAGATGTCTTTAGCTACTTTAATATTAGGAAAAGCTTTTATAGGTGATGTTAGGCTCTTTGCATGCTAAGTAGGTCAGGGCGGGACATCTTAAACGGATGACTGAAAGAAAAAGTCATGTCGACATTAAAAGGTTATACTACATTATGGCTCCCAGGTTTATATTATATCCCAAATATTTAAATAAATTTATTTAAATAAATTTAAATAATATTAAAATTTATTTAAAATATTTATTCAAAATCCATTTTAAAGTAAGACATGCTTCAGATCTCTCTAACCTACAATGAATGTCTTTTTTCCTGACAATCTCTTCCTTGTGATAGAAATGCTGCACTACGAAATAATCAGAATCCAAACTGCCCTGCAAACACATGCCATTTTTTTTATTACATGATGCGATCACAGGAATCGCTGTCATGCCATATAAGTTTCAGTCATTTAACAACCTGCCTTGCTAGTACTTCTGTAAACAATCTTAAATGATAGGAGGGCTCAAATGGAGAATAAAACTGACATTGCAACCACTTCTGTGATGTTTTCTTTTTATTCAGTATAGAGAGCAATGATAGCCTGCCATGGTCAACTTGTCATGATTGTTTAAAACACTGGTTGTGGATGATATAAAACACTCTGCTGAATATGTTACACAGTCAACCCCAAGTTGCCAAATTATCAGTGGATTATGTTTCACAGTTGATTACAATAGTACGTAGACAGCTACACTGAACATGACCAATTTACAAATGAGTTTACAATGATGTCAGTATGTGACATTGTCATGTAATCATGAGACATATAATTACTGGAAAATAAAACCTACCAAAACCATGGCTTGCTGTAATTTATTCACTATCAGTATTCTGAGCGAAGAGGTTGGGTCCTCCCCCTTGTAATGAAATGTTGAGATATTTGAAGTTTTGATTTAAAGTTCATGACAATCCATGTGGGAAAAGAAATGTTATGTATGTGATTTTTGATAGTAGGTGCTAATCATAATGACACAACATCCTTACATAATATAATGACTGTGGGTGATCACAGAACAAAGGAAGGCTAATTGCCTTAGAGAGAGAACAAAGGAGTCGACAGCAAAAGTCCAAGCCAGCGGAGCCTACTGGCAATGCCCTGAGAGCAATTTTATTTACTTAGCATGATTACATAGTATGTTATGAGAGAAACAGATAGGATACTAGTTACCTAATCATAACTAGGATTGGCTAAAATAACCCTTTGATCTTATGCTCTACCTCTAAGCGAAAGGGCAGAAGAAGGGGCTACCCCGCCTGCTGGCAGCTGCCACTTCCTGCCAGGAGTGTTTGCACGTCACTGAAGCAGAATGCAGCTACAACCTTTAAGCAGAAGTTTCCCACAAATGTCAAAAAGCAAAACAAAACAAAAAACACTAAATGGCAGTACCTTAAATATATAAATTTATTGTTGTGTGAGCTATCATGGACTATGGCCAATTATTCAGACTCATAGACTGTTATCCAGAATTTCAGGAAAACAGACACATCCTTAGGCCAAGTGAAAATGTGGAATATAATGAAAACAACAATTACATGATTAACATTGCTCATTCACAAAATTGTTGCTAGTGACACAAACAGACTGCGTAAAGTGTGATAAGAATCCATTAACCTGACCCAAACCACTGGTGATAGACTGAACTTTCTTAATGAATTGTAAGGGAACAATCTCTCTCACTCTCTTTTTCATTTTCAATCTGAAGGTTCTTTGCTCCAAACTAGTTACTTTAATCCCTGGAAAAGACCCTGATGTTGGGAAAGTGTGAAGGCAAGAAGAGAAGGGGACGACAGAGGACGAGATGGATGGACAGTGTCATCGAAGCTACCAACATGAATTTGACCCAACTCCAGGAGGCAGCGGAAGACAGGAGGGCCTGGTGTGCTCTGGTCCATGGGGTCACGAAGAGTCGGACACGACTTAACGACTAAACAACAACAACAAAGTTACTTTAAGGCCGATAGCAGAGTGTTTTGTGAGGAAGCAGTATTCTTCTTCTGGTGTCTGAACATTGCTAATTTGTATGCCAGGTTTGTGGCCATTTAATCTTTCATGTAGAAACTGGCCTGTTGGGCCTAAGTAGAATGCAGAAGAACATTGCAGGAGAAAGCTGTAACTTATAAACACATAGAAATATGAGCAAGTAAACAAACCCCTGTTGTTGGTGACATCAAGTCCTGTAATTGTGTTAGCAGAATTAATAATGGGGACCAATTACAGCCTGTTGCTGCTAGTGAGTAGCTGTTTATGGGACTGAGGTTGTCTGTGAGCAAGCATTTAGCACTTCAGGCTTGTAAGAGGGATACACCATTGGCCAGACACTAATATACCTCATTGGTAATATATTTGAGTAATTTCAGCTGAGACTTGTCATTTTCTCTTCTAGTAAATTATTCCATGGAAAAAATCTAGCTTCACTTATTTTTTTTCCCATCCCAAGTCCATTGTGTATACTTTGTAGTTTATCTGAGGTAAATCTTTAAATTATGAATCTCTACCCAACCACATTGTATCATTCAATGGATCTTTGATAATATAGCAGATAACAGCCCAAATCCTATTGCTCATTTATGCTTGCTTAAGTGGAATCACATAAAGAGATTCCACCTGAATCTCAGGAAGAACTTCCTGACAGTCAGAGCTGGTTGGCAGTGGAATATGCTGCCTCGGAGTGTGGTGGAGTCTCCTTCTTTGGAGGTTTTGAAGCAGAGGCTGGATGGCCATCTGTCGGGAGTGCTTTGATGGAGTTCCTGCATGGCAGAGGGTTGGACTTGATGGCCTCTGTGGTCTCTTCCAACTCTGTGATTCTATGATTCTATGATTTGCCACTGTGAAGTGATGATTGCATTCCTGTGCATTCGCTCAGTCATGCACATGCCCAGAAATGCAGCCATCACTTTGTTCATGTGCAGTAATTTGCTGCGGAGATTTATGCAGTTTCTCTTGCACATGCACAGATCAGCAATAAGATTCTGGCCAATGGATTTGGCTTACACAAGCAGTTTCTTGGATTGCAGGTCAGGAGTTTAGAGGCCAATTCAATGTGTTCATCCCATCCTTTAGCACATTATATATAAGCCCCATTATGTTTTTATAACGTATTTCTTCTAAGTTAGCACATAAAGGACCCATATAAGGTATCTTCAATAGAGTAGAATTAAGCAGGTGCTGCTCTCATGCATCACTACAAATCCACAAGCTGCAACTGTTGCATTTCACACTATTAAGCAGCTGTTGATAGCAGAGGAGCCCTAGCATATTTAATGAACATAAAGCAGTCAGGATGAATGCAAGTCACAAAGCTTTAAAAAACACAGTGGAATAAATGTGTGTTATGTGCCATCAAGTTGATTCTAGCTGGGTTTCCAAGGTATGTGAGATATTGGGGGGGTCATTTTAAGAATGCCACCCCACCCCCAGTGAATTTCCATGGCTGAATGGGGATTGGCTCTCAGGTCTTCTAAATCCCAGTCCATCACTCTAAATTCCATGTTTTTAAATTATTGACACAGCTAATATCTTTCAATGGAAGTCTTTACTTGAAGAGGATAGTGTTCTAACGAGACACATACCCACAGACATGCAGGCATACAGCACAACCAGTAGTACTGGCCAATAATGACGATAATGCTGCTGGCAGGGGGATATTTTCAGTAATTAAAGAGTTCCTCCTTTGGTCCTCTGGTTTATCCAACTCACGAACAATGTTTTTCATTTATGGAAGCCAAGGAAGCTGTGAGACAGAAGAAAGAAGATTTTAGTTACAGAAAATCTCAGCTAGAAAACAGACAAGGAAGGATTTTGTTTTTTGTTTGTTTGTTTTTTGGTAATTAAAGACTTCTTCCTTTTCTTCTGCAGCTCCCATGATTTCCATTCAATGAAAAGGATTATTTGTGAGTCAGAAAAGTCATGGTACAGAAAAAAGACATTGTTAATTCCTTTTTTAAAAAAAACCTCTGGTTTATGAGTGTGCTTCTCTATCCACAATATAAAACAACAGGAAATGGCCCAATATTGCAGCACAATATTGTGCCTGCAATGGCAGCAAGAAAAGGGCATCCAAGTTTTACATAGCAAAGGGCAACCAGAATATTGATACCACCCATGTCAGCAGTCAAGATGGTCTATAGCAGGGGTCCCCAACCCCCGGTCCGCGGCCCAGTGCCGGTCTGCGAGGAGCCATCAGCTGGGCCGCGGGGACACAGTGGCAGCCATTACAAAAAAGAGCCCGGCGGGGACACCATTTGAATTTCCCGGGCTCCTGCCTCCTGCTGCTGGGTCTGTCCGCACTGCTGGCTTTCCAGGCGGGCTCCGGGAGGCAGAGTCCGGCTGGAAAGCCAGCAGCACGGACGGACTCAGCGGCTGAAGGCAGAGCCCGGCGGGGAGGCCATTCGAATTTCCAGGGCTCCTGCCTCCAGCCGCGCGGACGGGCTCAGCTCCGGGAGGCAGAGCCCGGCTGGAAAGCCAGCAGCGCAGACAGAGGCCTCCCGACAGAGGGGGCCTCCTGACAGCGGTGGTGGAAGCGCGAGAGGCCTCCCGGGTGCCTCCCGACAGTGGCGGTGGAAGCGCGGGAGGCCTCCCAGAGGCCTCCCAGAGCGGCAGTAGAAGCGCGGGAGGCCTCCCGGAGGCCTCCCGGCAGCAGCTATGGAAGTCCAGGAGGCTGAGGAGCCTTCAGACTGGTAAGGTGCTGCTTTTTCCTTTTTAAAAAACTGTTCTGGGTGGGTTTGGAGGGTGGGTTTGGACTGGGGGGGTTATGTTTCTGTGCTGTGTTTTGTTTTTGAATTTGTGGGTTTTTTGCAGTCCCAGTCTGTTTATTTTTTTGTTTTGTTTTGTTTTGTTTTTGAAATGCTGGAACGGATTAATCCCGTTCCCATGCACTTCAATGGGAAATGGTGCTTAATGCATAACATACTAATGCATAACAAGTACCCCCACGCACGGATGCCCCCCATGCCCCCCCATTCATGGACGCCGGTGGCAGCAGCCCCCCCCCCCGGTCCTTGGAAGAATGGTCTTCAACAAAACCGGTCCTTGGCATTAAAAAGGTTGGGGACCACTGGTCTATAGGATACCCTGTTGAGCTCACTACCATTTCTGAATGGGAGAGGGGACAGTTTTACTTTTAAAATAAACATACCTTGGAAACCTCTTCAAATTCAGCACAGAGCAAGAGAAGACTGTCTGCTATAATTGTACCAAATTTGGTGCTGATCTGAAGCCCACTTTAAAAGTTGTAAAAAAATTTATTGGGCTTTTGTTTTTGGAATTGCTTTGAAGAATCTTGATTTGCTCTACTGCATAATATCATTGATGCACTTTTGTGCAGCAATAATTACTGGAGATCGCCCCACAACACTGACATTACCACCTTTTTGCAGATGGAAATAGGATTTTGGCCGCAGTATGTGTAATTATAAATGTCATTACATGACATAAAGAAACAGCTCATTCTCACAAAAATATTTCCAACATCACACAGAACAGAAAACAATCATTACTATAAATATTCTTCTTCAAACCTTTAAAAGATAATGAATTATTTGCACTTCATATATTTGATTATTCACTGTTAATTAGATATGTGAGGGTGGTGAAACAGAAGTTGTACTTTCATCTAAATTGCTCACAACTTTATTTATTGACTTGGCAAGTATTTAGGTTTTGTTCATAAATTTGAGTTTTCAAATTTGCCACTAGCAAATGTGGTGTAGCTGATAATGAAGACTGGTTCCCAGGATGGGGTGTGCCATTACCATTAGTTACTATGCATGATAAGTGAACCTGTTATTTTCCAGGCAAAATACTAGCAGGATTACTGCAGCTAGTAAGGCTGTCATTAAGTACAGGGAAAGAGAATCATGAGCTGTCTACCCAAGTAGCATCAAGGAGTTGAAATTCATCAAGAGATTAAAGGACTGTTAGCACTGTCCTATTCCACATTTTCCACATAGTCAAAGCTATGGTTTTTCCAGTAGTGATGTATGGGTGTGAGAGCTGGAGCATAAAGAAGGCTGACCACCGAAGAATTGATGCTTTTGAATTGTGGTGCTGGAGGAGACTCTTGAGAGTCCCCTTGACTGCAAGGAGATCAAACCTATCCATTCTGAAGGAAATCAACCCGGAGTGCTCACTGGAAGGATAGATCCTGAAGCTGAGACTTCAATACTTTGGCCATCTCATGAGAAGAGAAAACTCCCTGGAAAAGACCCTGATGTTGGGAAAGAGTGAAGGCAAGAGGAGAAGGGGACGACAGAGGACGAGATGGTTGGACAGTGTCATTGAAGCTACCAACATGAATTTGACCAAACTCCAGGAGGCAGTGGAAGACAGGAGGGCCTGGCATGCTCTGGTCCATGGGGTCACGAAGAGTCGGACATAACTTAATGACTAAACAACAACAACAACATTCCACATTTAGCAGAACTGTCAACTTAGCTCCAAGTCTGAGAACTAGTTGATAGAGTTAAGGTCTAGAGGTGAGACTAGAGATGAACACAAAGCTGAAAAATTGTGGTTCATGATTAGTCACAACCCACGAACCATAATCCACCAGGAATTAACTGGAAAACCGAACCAGTTCACAGTTCAGTTTTCAGTTCATGCCCAGTGTGAGGGGCCTACCTGCTTCTGTCACGCCAGCCACCTTCATCATCCCACCACTTCTTTGTGAGCACTGATTGCAATTTCAAACATAATACAGGCTGCAAAGCAAATTAAAGGACCCAAATTTCTGCAAAATTAAAGCAAAGCAACCTGGATAGTCTAAGTCTTAGCAAAATATTTTAATTTTCTTCATTACTATACCAAATACTATACCTAATACATTAGCCAGGGCATACTTTTTCTTGAGAAGCAGTTCTCTGCACTTTCTATAGTACAACAAAATTAGAACCTATTTTAAAGAGATGTTGTTCTTAAGGGTGGTCAGGCACTACAGATATGGGAAACTGTAAAAACCTTATAGAAACATTTTGTTTCTGTATTTAATGCACATGCAAAGGGGGGCGGGGAGAATGTTACCTCTTCCAATTGCCCTGTACACGTGGAGGGTCACTTTCTGAAAGGGAGATCTTTTTCTGTCCATGGAGATTTTCTGCACAATCTCAACCATGGAAATAATGGGGAAAGCCTCCATGAACAGAGAAATATCTCTCCTTCAGATTGCCAACCTCCAAATGTACAGAGTACCAGGAGGCATGACGGGGGTAATAGGATTCCCTTCACTTACACATGTATTAAGCACATCATTCTAATAGCTGAATATGGCCAATATCTTAGTCCCACAAGATTCTCCTTAAGATCAATGCTGCCCAAAGGTTTGTTTACCACAACGACCAACTTCATGGTTTGAAGAAGCTCATAATCAAGGCATGAAAAAAAAGCCTTCTCTTGTTGTCCATAAAATCTGGTATTTAAAAGATATGTAAGTTCATGTTAGCTTTTCATAGATAATAGTTATTGTGTTAGAACAGGGCATTAGACATCAGTACCTCATCCAGATATGTATAGAAGAGTTCTGATGTTTATCTCCAATGTTGAGATGCAGAACAGAGGTAGAGCTGTGTGGCATCTGCATAAAAATGACATCTAAGAAAAACACAGGCAGAAAATCAGTAATGAGATACTTTAAATTAATGAATTTAGAAATTAAATTAAATATAATGCCTCATGGAACCCCACAAGCCAAAGATCATGGTGCAAAATGGGAATCAGCCTTGAAACAAAACATCCTTAATTAGTTGCAGTATACATGCAGGCCAAATCTGGCTGTATTCATTCAGAAATAATTCTCACTAATCTCATAATTGTTTGCTGCCTAGTAAGAGTCCACAGGATTGACTCCTTTTTATACTGACGGAGTAAAGAGGTTCTGAAGACTTTCTCAGATTCACATTAACCCCTTCATACTTACTGTTAGAGGTCACACAGCTTTTCCTTATTATGTGTTCAGGGTTTGTTTTCTTTAATGTGTTAATGAGACAGCAAAAATGATTTTGCTATAAGATGTATAGTTACTTCAGTGTTACACCATTGGAAGTTAGAGCCTCATTATTAATTAATTATGCTAAATACACTGTATAAATAAAACTGTTATGATTTTAGGCTCAGATCCAATAACTATTTCTAATTACAGCAGACTCACTGGATCAGTCATTGTATGGTAACCCAACATTTGTTTCAGTCCCATAGATTCCCAATGGTAGCAAGGTAACAAAGTCTAGGTTGGAAAAATAGCAAGGGACAGAGTATTATGGCAGTAACATTCCAACATAACCATCCTCAGAGAAATGCAGAATGACAAATAAAATGAAACCTTCTCACCTTTAAACCCCAAATCTAAATGTTTCCAACTTCATAGCTGCCATTACCATATATCTCTAAGACAGATCTTTCTACACCATCTGCCCATCAATTTCTTGTGGCCAAATGTTCTATTCCCTGTAGTTTTCCATGATGGGGGAAAATCTCTCTCCCAGGGGGCTTGGCAAGTGTCTCAAAATTTATCTTTTAAAAATGAACATTTAAGTGTAGGATGCAAATGAGAAGACATATATCTGCAATGAAAGTCCACAGAATGATTCTACCATTAATCATTATGAAATCTCTATTGCTATTAGTATTGATTATAAACCGCAGGTTCAATTAAAAGTTTTTTTGTTTTGTTTTTATCGTAGAACATTTCCGCACTCATATATTTGTTCAGCAGCTACCAATTCACAGCCTATTCAAGGAAATAAGCTCTGTGGGATGACAAAAGTAGATGATGAATAGCTCCATGTGTTAGAATACAGTCTACATGGTTCTTAAGCTATTCTTCCACCACATTTGTTGAGAAAAATTAAAAGATAATAAAAGAGTTTGGATAAGTTGCTTTCTTAGATTACAATAAAAGTCTAAAACCCACCAAACTGCATAATCATATCCCTTACTACCTGTGTGGATTCTGGAAAGAATAAAGAAAAGGCTGTGTGACATTTGTGTGGATTCTGTGAGCTACAATACAAAAATGAGATTTTCCAATTCTACATAGTAAACCAAAGGCATGCTGTATGTTACATTTAGTAAGTTACCAGTGTAAACTAGAGTTACCAAAGAATAGGTCAAATGTATATTTTTTTAATATTGCCCAGAATCTATTGATCAGTTATGCTAGCATAACTGCAGTGGTGTAAACTGCAATGACTAATTGACTCTAGTTGATGAGTTATCTCTGTTATTCCTCCTCGCACACCAGACCACAAAACTGGCACACAATGAGGAATCAAACAGTGACTTATTAACTAGTGGCAATTAGATAATGCAATTTACTTTGGCATAAGGATTCTGATGGGCAAAGCAAAAATTATCATGTGATCTGCCATCAAGTAAAGACTTTGACAACAACAACCTCATCATCATCATAATCTTAGAACTGCAGAGCTGGATGGGACCCTATGGATCATCAAGTCCAGCCGCTCTCAAGGAGGCACAGTGGGGAATTGACCTCCCAACCTCTGACTCCACAGCCAAAGACCTAAGCCACAAAGCTATCCAGACTTAGGTCTTTATCTGCACATTTCTTCACCCACAGTCCTTTATTTACAATGTTATCTCATGGTGGTTTGCATTATACCATTGTATCTCACTGAGAGAGGGGTTTTAAGTTTTTTTCTCAGCCATTAACTAGGGTCATGGTTGCCTCCTGGAAGTGAAATGATGTAGCTGTGCCACTTTCATGGAGGAGGACCCAAAGCTTTGCACAGCAAAGTTCTTACACTCCGGGATCAAGTAGCAGGTAATGGGAAAATTTACAAGGTCCACTGTAATCAATAAGGCTTGCTTCCAGATAAATATGTAGAGAGTTGATTCTATCCACAGAGAACCAACAATGGGCTAATAACAATGGAGATTAACAAATAATGTCATTTGTTCCATTTCTTTATACATTCAGATATGAATTCTTACATTTTATTGTAGTTCAGTCATTATGGTTGCAATCTCATAGTCAGTTGTCTGGAAGTTCTCTGGAAGTAAGATCTGCTGAGCTCAGTGGAACAGAATCCTGCGTATAGGAATAGGAGTCCCAATAAACTTTTTTTAAAAAGTCTGCCCCATTGTAATAGTTTTCCAAAGATATTATAGTAGTTGATCTTGTACATTCCTGTTCTGTGTTGTGAACATTTTGTAGCCATTTGTGTTGAAGGTAGCACAATTTGCAATGGCAAGTCAAACAAATACTTTTTTGGCCAAACCTATGCTAGATACTCCTTTCTCATTATTCCATGGTCTACGATTGTGGAAATCATTGCATTGTTGTACCATTTTGGTTGTTTCGACATCCTATGGAAGGTTCCAGCTATTGACAAGAAGAGCTTTCTCTGTAATTCTTAATGGATATAGATAAGGACACAAATGAAGTGGGTGAAGCAATCTATAAAACAGAAAACCTATTCGAAACTACATGTCACGTCTTTTTCCATTTGACTTGTTCACTAGATATTTTATTCATGAACTAAAAAATAATGTCTATTTGGGCTAGCGTCTGTTAATGGATTTAGAAACGTAATACTCATTTTGTAGCAATGCTGGATTTAGACCATTGACAATGCTTGAATAAGAGCCTGCTAGATCAAAGGAGTGCACTACATTTTACATTGCTATTATGACTGCACACCTTTAGTTCAGCATATCAGTTGCTATCTGAAACAGACAAAAGGGCAATTTATGCCCTCAGGAGTAAGCAGAAGGATTAATGGATAGGAGTTCCAAATGCTTCTGTACTGGAACTCCTATCCATTCTAGCCAGCATATTAAATGGTGAGTGATTAAGGGAGCGGGCCTGGGTACTCTGGGTGGATGGCCAAGAGGGTGCTGGACAGTTTAACAGCACCCTCTCGGGGTAGGAACTCCCAGGGGCAAAGGTCTGGACTGGTTGGTCAAGAATGACGAGGGTTCCAGACCTGTTAGCACTATGGCTGCCCCCCATGTAACAAGGGTAGTTAAAAGTTAAATAGTTAATAAAGTTGTGGCCCTAGTTTTAACCCATATTACTGTGTCTTGTCTCGTTATTTCGGGTTGGGCGGGCAATGTTCTTCAAACTATTTTTGTCATTACAAAAAAAAAGTCTCTGAGTGGTTATTTATTATAAGGAGAAAGCAATGGTCTTACCAGTTGTCACATTACATTTCATTTCAGGTATTGTTGCTACCTGTAACTCAAACACTTCTAGAGTATTTTTTCTTATGATTAAAACATCCATAGAAATATGCATGGATGAAATGGTTAGTTTATGGGAGGGGGCGGAGCAACGGGCAGCGAGAACAGGGGAATTCTCAGGGCTCTGAGAACCCCTGGGTTTTATTCTGAGTCAGCGGACCCCCCGAGAAAGGGAGGGCAAGTTTTCCACAGGAGAAGTGGGCTTGCAGCAGGGAAGCTGGAGACGCCGGAGAATTCAGACTTGCAATCTGCTTTTTTCGGGAGTTTCTTTTCCTCATCGCAACTGACTCATGAAGTCGCCATGATGAATTGGTGAGTAGCTGCCCGGAGAAGGGGGAGATATAAAGATTTATGATCCGACTACATGAACAGAAGTTGAACGGCTATTTTTTATGGCAAGTAACAGATCAGATGTTGTTGTTTTTTCTTGGAAGCTAATTGTGAAGATAGATCTCTAAGCAGCAGAGAATCTTTGGCAATGTTGGAGTCTTTTTTTACTGCGTCACAACTGAGAGACTTGAGAAAGTGAAACTAACTTTTCCACCTTAACCCTCCCTCCCTAAGAATTTGGCTTTTTATAAATTAGAAGCTTGAGAACCTTGAATATCTCTGAATAATTTAATCTATGGAACTTTGCTCTGAGCCATAAAGGTGGATTATAAATCAAATAGTCATTTTTATGACCAGAGTGTCCTCCGCAAGACTTTGAATTTCGGGCTGACCAAGGATCCATGAGGGGAATTTGAGCAATTAGTCTGTTTGACTTTTATGGTTACGGATGGGAGATTGAGGGTGAGACTCATTATTGGAATTTACAATGGAGGCCTGTCTTCAGGAATTTCAATCCGATCTCATCAATCATCTCAGAACTCAGATTTTAGAAATGAAAGCAGAAATTCAGACAACATTTCTTGGCTTGGATATTAAGACAGAGATAGGAGACAAACCGACCAATTTCACTGAACTTACTGAACTGCCGTCATCGGAGACAGATGGACAGACTATTGTTCTTGGGAAGCAGGAGATGGGAGACAAACCGACTGATTACATTGAATTCACTGAACGACCGCTATCGCCAGAGAGGGAGAGAAAGACTGTTTTCCTTGATGACATCTTTAAAGATGGGAAAAGGAGGGGTGGAGATAAGGGGGGAAAGCATGTTGACATTATTTCGATTGAAAATAATGTAAAAGGGAAGGCATGGGTGAATTTAGGGGCAGAAATTTATGATCAGAGATCGGATAGATCTGCGTTGCTTCAAAATCAAGACATCGATTATATTGGGAGGAAATTAGTAAATCGGATAGAAAATGCCTTAAAGAGATTTCATAGATGGCATTTTAAAACTGGCAAAAAGGGAGCAAGAGACGAATCTTGGAAATATGATACTGGAGCTGAGAAGCAAAAATAAAAAGGGAGAAAGTAACCTGCTGATTAAATGATTAAAAAAAAAAAAGGGAGAAAGTAACCTGTTGATTAAATGATAAAAAAAATTTGGTTTGAGAGATATATAGTCACACATAAAGCAATATGAGTAATTATATTATGAGCAATTTTGGCCAGGTGGGAATCTTAATGGTAGATAAGCATATGTAATTATGAATTTTAGAAAGGTCGATGAAGAATAATAATATTAGATGTTTTTGTGTCCATGGTACATATATAGAGATTAAATATGTGTGAATTATTATGGTGATTATATAGACAAGATTAGGTGTACAATATCTTTTTATCTGCAAAAGTGGAGATCTCTGAGAAATGTTTGACCTGGCTTGGAGTTTTTTGGTGGACAAGCAATCTTTAAGATGAAATTAGGAATGCTTATGATGAGTATTGGATAGAGGGGTATGCAGGTGAAAGAATTTATAGAGATTTCATAGATGGCACTTCAAAGCTGGTAAAAAGAATGCAGGAAATGAATTCTAGATTTTCAAGGCTATAAGTAATCAGAAATCCCTGGTCTATACATGGAGCTGAGAAATATAACAAAAATTGGAAAGTTACTTGCTGAATGTCTCAAATGGTTGATAAGTACATATAACGCTTAAATTAGAATACATATTTTGATTATAATTGTTTAGAAGTTATTGATGATAAGTTAGAAACATAAAGACACCAAGTAATATATGAATCATAGTCTGTCTATGCAGTTAAGAATGGTTTGAATATAAGATCAATATAGATCTAAGTTTATATATTAGATAATGTATGTATGTTAATTATTATAAAGCTAGGAAGTCATTTTTTGATCTTAATAATGGTTTAAATATGTTTAGTAGGGTAATATGGTTTATGTAGTCAGAATTATATACCAGATGGATAAGGCCTAAATATGTTAGTAGGGTAATATGGTTTATGTAGTCAGAATTATATACCAGATGGATATATGGAAATTATCTCCCCGCGTATATGTCTGTGTTTGTTTTGTATGTCTGTTTGAGTTATAATAATAATAATAAAAAAAAAATGGTTAGTTTATCTGTTTCTAATTTTTCCAGTCTTGAGTTTGTTTACTTCTTTTTCTGCATCTACACAGAATTATTTTTAAAAGCTCATATGAAAATTAAAGTGCAGTTTTTTGCTGGTTTCTAGTATATGCATTTTGTGGAGGATTTTGACTATTATATACATTTAAAAGCAATTCTTCGTAATGTAGTGCTTTTTGTACATTATTTTTAGTTTTGACTAATATACATACTTATATTTTGGGGGGCACATGAAGGATACATATATTTCACTTTGCACATTTGTTCAGAAAATGTGCATTTTAATGTAAACCAGCTGGATTACTATCCTGCCTTTGCACAGGAGGGAGAACATAGTGCTTGAAATCATATTGAGCAGCTAATTGCACCAAGGCAAAAGTACTGTTTTCAAAAGCCTTCTGCAAGTGCATTGCACAGGTGGTTGTGATGTGAATTGTGTGGCCAGGTGTGCCATCAAATTGTACAATCCTCACTACCTGGGTATAACGCCTGGCAAATTCATGCAGGTACTAAGACAAACAGGATTGTAGCCATTATGTTCTTCTAAAGCAGTGGTTCCCAACCTTGGGTCCCCAGATGTTCTTGGACTACAACTCCCAGAAATACTGGCCAGCACAGCTATTGGTGAAGGCTTCTGGGAGTTTTAATCCACTGTTTATGCCCTAACTGGACATATCTCGACAAATGCGCATCTGCCTAAAATTATGACCTGACCCTTTCCTTTTGGTCGGACTTGGATCTGCGCAAATGAATAACCACTTGCTCTGCAGATACTAACACGTCAGCCTTCTTCAATGAGGATAAAGACATGTCCTTCTTTCCACCTGCCACCAGCTCGCTTACTTAAAGGGCCCCAAAGAATGCAATAAGCGTTGCTGCCTTAAAAAGACATACCTCAAATCATCCAAACTTACTACCCTCCAAACCTCTCCCAGCTTGGCTAAAATTGCTGGCGATATGGGCGTGCGCGTATCCTCTGCCACTATCCTTTCCTTAGCCCAACCCTCTAACATTTTTCTAATACAGAAGTTGCTTGTATTATCCTTAAAAACCCTGTGCTTTAGCATAAAATGCCAAAGCCGACATCTTCCCTTGTATCGATCTGGGCGCTAAACCTTTTCAATGCAAGGATATGCAAAATTAGACAAGATGATCTACTGGGGAGGGCCATGTCTGCTCCAGTTGTTCCCCTTTTCAAAATAAGAAAAACTCAGTGCATGCTGCTGAATAATTATGCCGGGTGCTAGGGGCCACAGCCAGGCTCATAGCTCTATTGGCCTCCGCCCTCCAAGATTCCATACCTCTACTGGGAAGACATCTGGCCAAGCTTGTGCTCCGGGAGCCAAAGCCCTGAACTGGTCCATTTGTTGATGGGACAGGTCATCAGCCAGTGTATTTTTGACCCCCGGTACATGTCTTGCATGAAACACTATATTGAATTGCAGCCATATACCTCCCACTATAAGGAATAGGAAGGTCAGATCCTTCATTATACCTGAGGTGTGCCACCATTTTGGCCACACACCTGCGCACCAGCACCCCTTAAAATAAATCCCATACCCCGTAGAACCTGCAGCATCCATTTGTACCTGCAATCCATTCCCTAGCCTCAATTCAGTCCTCCAAAAAGAGATTCTCTTAAAACCCTACAAAAATTTCAATGAAACTTCTAAATCCTGCCTCATGCCTGCTGATAGCTTGCGCTGCTGATGCAGCTTCCTGAGTCCCCTCATGGTGTCACATAATCTTTGCAAAAAGGCCCTACCAGGAGCTACTGCCTTGCAAGCAAAGTTCCGGTGTCCAACTAACACCTGAAGTTCTCGCAAAGTAACCCTGGACTGTGCTAACATCCCATGAAGGCGCTGCTTCAGATCCACGATTTTTGTATCGGGCAGTCGACTGGACTGCTGACTAGTGTCCAGTTCAATACCTAGGTGTGGCGGAATGCCCATGTCCCACCTGTCCGTCATGTATAGCTCTAGAGCTGGAGCCTATGAGAGGACAGGAGGGCGGGGTCAGAGAGACAGTTGGTAACTGAGAGTGAAGGTTTGGGGAGAGTTTTATGTGAGAGATTGGAAAGTTGGTGTGGTATAGTTGGTGTATGAATTAAAGAATAGATAAAAGATAGAAGTGAAATAAATAGACAGTCATCTAATAGTATTCCAGTGATTCACAGTGATTTATATGAAAAGTACTACCAATAAAGAAGCGTGTCTAATGTCCAAGTAATGAGTACAACACAATACAACATCTATTAAAATACTTATGTGATTCTACAACTAAACAATAAATAATCAGTTATATTTGACAACACTTGTGCAGACAACATTATTGGTAAAGTGTGGATAAAGATCCACTGGTGGCAGTTGGTGTATGGAGAATTAAGAACGTCGTGCCCAAAGGTGGGACCTGGGTTTGAGGGAAACAAACTAGGGACACTGGGGGTGCGCGACATAAGTGGTGGCATCAGCGGTGGGATATGAAATAAATAAATTCCAGTGAGCCAAAGAAAAGAGAACAGAAATTCTCTGAGTCTGAGGGACCTGTTAGTCCAATGAGAAGGAGTGGGGAACCCTAAAAGCTCTGTGTGGATAGCTTGGAAGGGACTCCTGATCGTGGAAAGACTAAGGCAGGAAGAGACTCTGAGGAGAATTTAGTGTTTAAAATTTACCTCAAGCTTAGGGAAAGACCAAGAGGGCTAACTTTAGACCCCTAGCTCTGAAAGAGGAGCGCAGAAGGGAATAAAAAGGAAGCCAAGGTCCAAGGAAGCTGAGGGGACAAAATCTAAGTGGTGGCTGGAATAATATAACTATTAAAGGAAAAAGCTGGGTGTCTGGAGACTAGAAGAAACAGTGTTTCAGAACCAGAGAAGGCTAGGTGCCTAAAGAAAGAAATAAAGTAACCATCTGTCTGCTGCTGCAGCAGAAGGGCTACTGTATATCACTCTCTCTCTCTAACACAGAAAAGGAAAAAGTGTTTTTAAATTGAGGCTTGTCTATTTGCCTCTAATAAACCAACCAACTTATCCAGAGAAAGACAAATAAACCATGCCTTCTAAGAGGGGGAAACGGTTAACAATGGAGGTATCTGATGTACAAGGTTTACCTCACGCAGAGGAAAGCCCTGAATTAGCTGAGCAATATGATGATGCTCAAGAGGATAGTACCTCAAGGGGAGAAGCTGCTTTAACCTCCCAAGAGTTTCAGAAGTGGAAATTGGAAAGGGAATTTCAATTACAAGAGTTACAGCTTAAGGCTGAGGCCAAAGAAAGAGAGATGGAATACCAACTAGAAATGAGACGATTAGAATTATCAGCACAGAATAATAATAATAATAATTCAAATACTGAGGAGGGGAATTTATCAAAAGCTGACTTAAAGAAATTCCCTCAATTCAGAAAGGGTGATTGCGCTGAGGCATTCCTCATTGCTTTCGAGAGAACATGCTGGGACTATAAAGTGAAAGCTGAGGAGAGAATGATTATTCTCAGGTCTCAAATAAGTGGAGAATTAAATGAGATTTATTCTCAAATGGCCCCAGATCAAGCAAGAGACTATGAAGCCTTCAGGAAGTTGGTTTACGCGAGGTATGGGATCAATGCTGAGCACCTCAGACAGAAATTTAGAACATTGAAAAGAAAACCTGAGGAATCATATTATCAATTGGGAGCCAATCTGGTCAAATACTTGGAGAAGTGGCTAGAACACGCTAAAGTTGAGACTTTAGAAGAAATGAAAGATATTATAGGGCTAGAACAATTCTATTCAGTTCTACCAGGAGAACTAAGGTATTTGGTCAGGGATAAAAAGCCCAGAACGGTTCGACAGGCGAGTGAAGAAGCTGATTTTATCTCACAAATACGAAACCCAAAATATTCTGAGGTAAAACTTGGAGGTAACAGCTGGGAGGAAAGAAGAAAAGAACCCAGAGATTACCACAAGAACTATCAGAATACTGGAGGCCATTTTAGAAGTAAACCCTCAGAGCAGAATCAACAGATGAAACAAAGCTTTGAAGGGAAGGGAGAAAAGCCCCCTCTCTTTGAACAAAGGGGTCCAAAATTGTGTTATGGCTGTGGGAAACCAGGGCACTTCATTTCCCAATGCCAAACCTTAAAGAATAAAGAGGTTCCACAGAAAGGAGGTGGAAATGTACCCAGGAAAGTGTACTATGTACAACAGCAGGGAAAGACAGTTGAGGCAATTGAAAGTGGCGCTGAAACAGAGGTGGCAGAGGGCCAGGAAAAACAGCTGCCATTAGCCAACATTGTCCAATGCTTTTATATTGAAAATAACGAAGAATTGTTTCGGTGTTCTGGGGAACCCATTTATATAAATAATACAAAATATCTAGCAGTGAGAGACTCCTGCTCACAGGTGACTTTGTGTCATCCTGATATTATCCCTCAGAAAAATATAGTAAGAAATGAATACATAACCATAAAAGGGATTGGGAAAGAATTAATTACTCTACCTATGGCTCAGATACCAATGAAATATCAAGGGTGGACTGGAGTGTGGAAGGTAGCCCTCACGAATCAAATTCCTGCTCCATGTTTGATTGGATTAGATCTATCTGAGCATGTAAAGAGTGTTTTAATCACTACTCGCTCCCAGATAGAAAAAAGAGCAAAACCTGAAGAAAATTGTGAGATCCCTAATGAAATTATAGGAGGAGAGGAAGACAATATAACAGCTGAGGTGGTAGTTATAAGAAATCCTCAGGAAAAGGCTTTTAAACAAGAGCAAAGACAGGATTCTACGCTACAACAATGCTTTGAGCCAGCCAGAGAAGGAACACTAACCCCGGAAAGCCCTGAAGAGTTCTGTGTGGCAAAAGACCGGTTATACAGAAAGGTCTTAATTAATCCTCAGAGGGGAGGGGAAAATGTTCAACAACAACTGGTGATCCCTTTTAAATACAGGGAAAGGATTATGGAGAAAGGACATAATGCTCATTTAGGAATCACACACACAAAGCATAGAATCACTCAGAATTTCTACTGGCCAGGAATGGGGAAGCAAATACAATCATACTGTCTAAGAGGTGATGTATGGCAAAGGCAGGGTATGGGCAAGGATAAAGCTAAAGCAAAATTGGGCCCTTTACCAATCATATCTACCCCATCTCAATGCATAGGCCTGGACATTGTGGGACCATTCCCTACAGTAACTAGCAGGGAGAAATTTAATGGAACCCTAATGCGAATGATCAGGGCATATACAGCAGCAAATCCCAATGATTGGGATCAGAGATTACAACCCTTATTATACGCGTATAGGTCTGTACCCCAGGAAAGCACTGGATTCAGTCCTTTTGAATTGTTATTTGGGAGAAAAGTGAAGGGACCCCTTGATCTACTAAGACTAAATTGGGAAGAGCAGAGGGAACAAGATCCTGAAACTGTGATCCAGTACCTAGATACCCTGATGAACTCCTTGCAGCAATCGCTGAAGTTAGCTTCAGAAAACTTGCTGAGGCAGCAAGGCAAACAGAAGCTATGGTATGACAAAAAGGCCAGAGAAAGATCATTCAGTCCTGGAGATGAAGTCCTGATGCTGAAACCTATTAAGGGGAACAAACTGCAGTTAAATTGGGCAGGTCCTTTTAGAATAATCTCCAAGATGAGTGAGGTGAATTACATAATTCAGGAGGAAGGAGAGGAAGGTCGAAGAGTAGTACATGTAAACATGATTAAACCGTACCATAGAAAAGAAAATATTGTCCTATATGCCATAAAAGAAGCTGACAATGAGAAACATGAATTGCCATATTGGGAAGGGCGAGGCGAACCCCAATATAACCCAGAAGATGTAAAGATCTGTGACACACTAAACCCAGAGCGGAAATTGAAGCAAGAGCCTTGCTAATAAAATACAAGCAGGTCTTCTCCAATAAGCCAGGTGTAGCAAAGGGAGTGGTGCACAAAATTGATACTGGAGATGCACCCCCTCAAGCTGTCACTCCATACAGAGTCACAGGGCCATATGTAACCAAGGTTCGCCAAGAACTGGATGAGATGTTGAAGGAAAAAATCATTATACCTTCATCTAGCCCATGGTCAGCCCCGATAGTATTGGTAGATAAACCAGATGGCAGTATACGGTTCTGCGTAGATTATAGGAAATTAAATCATGTCACCAAGCCTGATGCATACCCGATGCCTAGACTAGATGATTTGATCGAGACAATTGGGCGATGTCAGTTCATATCAAGTCTAGACCTGACTAAAGGTTTCTGGCAAGCAAGGCTAGACCCCAAAGACCAGGAAAAGACTGCATTCTGCAGCCCTTTCGGATTATATGAATTCCGTGTCTTGCCATTTGGGTTGCGGAATTCACCGGCTACCTTTCAAAGGCTAATGGACCAAACTTTACAAGGGCTTAGGGAATTTACGGTGGCATATATTGAAGACATAGGAATCTATAGCCAAACGTGGGCCGATCACCTGTACCATATTGAGAGAGTACTACAGAGGCTAAAGGAGGCAAGGTTAACAGTAAAGGCTAGTAAATGCCAACTGGGTAACTCGGAAATAAAATACTTAGGCCATATGGTAGGGGGAGGCATAATCAGACCCCTAGAATCAAAGATGGAAATCATCAGAAACTGGCCTAGACCAACAACAAAGAAAAAAATCAGATCTTTCTTAGGGTTAGTTGGCTATTATAGACGATTTATCCAAAATTTTAGTGAAATAGCCACCCCTTTATTGGACCTAACCCATAAAAGAAAAGCTGACGAGATCCTGTGGTCGAGCAACTGTGAAGAGACCTTCGAGAGGTTGGAGACTGCGCTGATGACCGGTCCTGCCCTGAGAGAACCAGATTTCCAACGAGGGAGCACCGTCTACACAGAGGCATCCCACATCGGACTGCGAGCCGGGCTGAGCCAGGAGGATGACAACGGGGACCTTCATCCGGTGACGTTCCTGAGCAAGAAGCTGCAGGCTGGCGAGAGACACCTGTCCATCATATACCGTGAGTGTCTGGCGATTGTATGGTCTTTGCGGAAGCTCGGACCGTACATATGGGGAAGACATTTTGTTCCATGCACAGACCATTCCCCATGGCTGTGGTTGCGGACTGTCAGAACAATAAGAAGATGATGAGGTGGGCCATACCCCTACAAGACTGTGACTTTGTGGATCCAGAGTCTAAGGGACTCAAACTGTGGTAGCCAAGGACACCTTATCAAGAAGAACAGAAGAATGACTGATGGAAACAAAGAAAATGTAACTTGTAATGGTATTAAAATTGTTCTAAATAAATATTCTAAGAGTATATGTATATGAAATAAATAAAAATGCAATTTATAGATGAACTAATGATAAGTAAGAATAAAAGTGACTGAAGTGGTTTGTAAGTAATAAAAATGTTGATTAATGTTATTTGAATATAAAGTAATAAGAATAATATGCTTTCAACTAAGTAAAAGAGTAAGTATAGAGTAAGTATACATTGCAAATGTGTAAATGAGAATTGCATTGAAAAAAATGTTAGAAATATTGTTAAGAAAAAGCCTACGTTGTTCATGAGGGTAAACTACCATAGGTTTTACCCCATGAAACAAACTTTCCAAGGGGGGAGGTATGTGGCGGAATGCCCATGTCCCACCTGTCCGTCATGTATAGCTCTAGAGCTGGAGCCTATGAGAGGACAGGAGGGCGGGGTCAGAGAGACAGTTGGTAACTGAGAGTGAAGGTTTGGGGAGAGTTTTATGTGAGAGATTGGAAAGTTGGTGTGGTATAGTTGGTGTATGAATTAAAGAATAGATAAAAGATAGAAGTGAAATAAATAGACAGTCATCTAATAGTATTCCAGTGATTCACAGTGATTTATATGAAAAGTACTACCAATAAAGAAGCGTGTCTAATGTCCAAGTAATGAGTACAACACAATACAACATCTATTAAAATACTTATGTGATTCTACAACTAAACAATAAATAATCAGTTATATTTGACAACACGTGTGCAGACAACATTATTGGTAAAGTGTGGATAAAGATCCACTGGTGGCAGTTGGTGTATGGAGAATTAAGAACGTCGTGCCCAAAGGTGGGACCTGGGTTTGAGGGAAACAAACTAGGGACACTGGGGGTGCGCGACACTAGGAAAGTCAGTCTTGTGGTAGGTCCCTCAGTCTTCTCCACTGCTAAAGGGACACCGAGCTCCTGTGTGAGCTCTTGGAAAAGCCTCATGAGGCGCAAGCAGTGGGAAGTACCTTGTTTCCCACAAAAAAGAAAATCATCTAATTAATGTTTCACATGTGCTAGCCCCGCCCTGCACCTAAGTGCCCACTCCAAAAAAGGTACTAAAACACTCAAACACAGAGCATGATACTGAGCACCCCATGGGTAAGGCTATGTCCATGTAGAAATGACCTTCAAATTAAAACCCTAACAGCTCAAAGTCCTTGGGATGAACTGGGAGGAGCCTAAAGGCTGACTTAATGTCATATTTAGCTAGCTCCGTCCCCTACCCCACAAACCCTCACCATGTGGACTGCTGCATCAAAGGATGCGTAGTGCATGCTACATAGCTCCTGTGGTATCCTATCGTTAACAGAATCCCCAGCTGGGAAGGACAAATGATGAATTAGTCTTAATTCATCTGGCACCTTCTTAGGTATGATGCCCAATGGCAAAACCTTAAGGTGTGGCACAGGTGGGGGCATGAAGGGGCCCAAAACTCTACCTTCCAATACCTCCTTACTGATCTTAGTCCTAACTATGGCTTCGTGCCTTTGAATAGATTTCAAATTTCTACTCCAGGTGGCCACCCAGACTACTACTGCAGGAATACAAAAACTCGATTGAAACCCCTTCCTTAAGCAATTTGGCAGTCACTCAATCAGGATAATCACACAGCCAATTTTTCAATACCCTGACCTTAATTGGGCTGGGCCTCTTTTTGAGGATTGGGGGGAGGAGGCAATTTCTGATTGCCTCCCTGTTCCCTTCCTCCTGCTGCCCTGGATAGTCCCCTACCACATGAGATTGATGCATGGGCTCCCCCGCATATTGTACATTGGTGCTTAAACTTGCAATCACCACTGCATCTGCTGTGCATGCTTGCGGCTCCTCCTGATCATGGGCTGATGCACAGCCTGACTCCCTGAAGGCCTCCTGCACTGCTCAAGCCTTGTGGTAAAAGCAAAACCATGGAGGCTCTGACGCAGCTCTTTCCTCTTCGCTTGTCAGGCAGGGAAGAGGACGGAGCAGGCCACTAGGCCCGTTTTAAAAGCTCGCATTGAGCCAGGCCTGCCTGTCACTCTTCGAGTGGGCGGGCAAAGAGTCCCCACCCAGGCAGCTCTGCGCTTTGCACTTTAAGAATCCTTGTTCAAAATTTAGGCCTTTTATTACTTTTTTTAGATGGAAAAAAAGTAATGGAAAGCTAGCAAGTAACACAATGGCTGTTGCTTAGCATAGTTTGTTACAGTAGAGTAGGGCCACTGAATCAGTGGGGATTTGGTAAGTCAATTTCTCCATAAGTTCCATTGATTCAAATAGGCCTACTCTAGTCATGACTTATTATGCTGAAATGATTTGAAATTAATGGAACCTACAGAGGGATAGACTCACCAAATCCACATGGATTTAATGGGCCTACTCTAGTCCAATTTACTAGGTGTCTTGTGGTACGGTGGTTAAACTGCAGTACTGCAGTTAAAACACTGCTCAAGACCTGCATTCAGTCTTAATGGATTCAAGCAGTTGGCTCAAAGATGACTCAGCCTTCCATCCTTCCAGGGTCAGTAAACTGAGTACCCAGCTCACTGGGTTGGGGACAATGTGTAGCCTACATAATTAAATTGTAAACTGCCCAGAGAGTGCTTTAAGTCAACCATTCTCAGTCGGAGCCATATGGCCTCCTGGGGGGCTATGGCATATTTGAGAACCACAGACTGGAAACAATTCTTCACAGACCACATTATCAAGTTCATTATGTGACTTATACAGTCCTTATTTGGCTTACATTTCTTTCATATTGTGTTTATGGTTGTGGCCACAAAAAAAAAAAAAGGTTGAGAATGGCTGCTTTAAGTGCTATGGGGAAGTATATAAGGAGCACACTTTGCTTTACTACGTTAAGCAACAGGAGTTCGACCAATGTGTAACAGTGAGAATTCAGTAATTCAGTTGTTCCTTAACTTGGGCCCCCTGGTTTTCTTGGATTACAACTTCCAGAAGTCCTGTCCATTGTCTGTGCTAGCCAGGATTTTGACAAGTTGTAGTCCAAGAATATGGGGGGGTCAAAAACATGGGAATAGTGAATATCAGAATTAAAAAGTGGAGCAAACTGAATAACAAGTGGTGGCAATGTTTTTCTTTTTAAAAAGTAGATTTCTAAGCCCTGCTTGTACTTTGAGAAAGAGTACAGCAGCATCTCCACACGTCCTCATTCAGTTTTTCTAGGAGGAGATGAAGATGACAGCAGCAACGGTGTTCTTATTATAAGTATATGAACTCCATGATTAGCTCATCTTAACTCTGCACTGGGATTGCAAGAGGGTAAAATGAAAGTGCGACTGAGAATGTCAACATCTTTCATTTCCTGTGAATGAAATTAATCCGGTCACCTGAAATACCAAAGATTAAAGCAATGAGCTAATCGATTACGGCAATATCCTGTGCTTCCTGCTGCAAATGTCTCTGAGGGACAGGGAATTCAGAAGAACCTCGAGAGCTTCTGCCAATCTAAGTCACAATGATTTTAGAAAGCCATGGGGAAGACACGTTCCGGAGCAGGTTTTATTAATATTTCAAATAAGGATTTAGAGTAGGCAAACACTCTTGTCTATATAAAAGAAAAGCATTATTGTGCAGCTGCGGCTGCTGCTTTTCTAAGTCTTAATAAGAGAACATATTTTACATATGGAACCCAGGAATTTGCATTCAAGTAGAGACTAGGGAAAAGGTTTAGGGGCTTGTGTACCTATGCTAGCCCTAGTGACTGCTGAAAGCCTCAATCAACTCCAACCAGCCCCTATGAGCCATGTTATGATTTTAATTGAACTATATTGGAAACAAGTGAATAGTGGTGGTAAGGATGCAACGAGACACTCAGAAGCTATCTGAGCTTTGGTTTTCATTTTAAAATTAGATTCAGAGCCCTGGATCTTACCGACAACCCACCTAGTTTATATCCATATCCCCCACTACCTCCCAGCTATGCTCAGCAGCTGTTTGGATGAAGACTAAATGAGAAGATGAAAATTAATGGGGAATGGTACTCTTCTCATCCGGTTAACCAAAGTGATCTACCTGTGCAGTGCTCAAGAAGGGTACTGTTGGTTTTATATCAACTGGGTGTGGACTGAGCTACATCTTATACCACCATAGCCAAATAGACAACAGCTTATCCTCCCCATTGTAATATATCCTAATGAACATAGGTTTTACAAAGGTCACCTGTTTTTACTAGGGATGTGCATCAACTTTGGCTGCATCCTGAATTCTGAACCCAATTGGCTTAATTCAGACAAACAGGAATGGCCAGATTCAATTCTGAAACAATATGGAAGGACCTAAAATGGTTTGGAATCTAAAATGAGTGAGAAACAGTCTGACAGGGTGCTTCCAACATAACCAAATAAGGAAAACACCAGAGTAATGTGATTAGGAGGGAAATTAAGTGGGCTGGACTTTGCTCATTTGATAGTTCTTTCAAGGAGAAAGGTGGGGCAAAAATATTTTAAATGAATAAATAGTTCTAATGTGCAATCAGATACAAACATTTCAGAACATAGAAACTCGAGCTACTTTAATAACTTTGGATGTCTATGTTTCAAGTTGCATGACACATCAGTACCATTACTGAGGACAGTTTCAGTAACATTGATTCATCAGAATTCCTCTCATACAACTGGAGAAAATGGTACCATTGGGATCTTTGGTAATTTTGCATTCTTATAAAGTGTACCTATTACACTTTTCAGATTTCAGGCTTTTCAGATTTTCTGATTTACAAATACTATAATTCTTCTTTCAGGAACTTCTACCTAGTTTACAGGCACTCTGCAAATACTTGGATGTGATGAACCTGGTAGAAAGGCCTTAATTAGAAGGTTTGAGGCTTGGCTAGGCAAGCTCCACCCAACCTTTCTTTTCGGAAAGATTCTCCCAGCTGTACTGGGCAGAAAGAGGACACTTGAGTGGAGTTTGACCTAGCTAAGCCTTCTTCAAAGCCTTCTTCAAAGGCTTCAAAGCCTTCTAATGGAGGCCTTTCTCCAAGGTGCATCACATTTAAGTATTTTCAAGGTTCCTGTAAAGTTGGTAACTAGAGATGGGGGTATTTGTATTTGTATACAAATATGAATATCCCCCCACAGGTGCAGATAACGAGGGTCCGGCCCCCTGGGGCCAGACCAACCACTCACAATTTCGCCTCTGTGACCTGGCAGAGAGGCTCATCATCCCGCCTTCTGCCAGGACTGGCTAATCTATTGTGAGCAACGGAGTGATAGGAAGGCTCCGTAGAGTTCGCGGCAGCGGCGAAATCGTGAGTGGTCAGTCTAGCCCCAGGGGGCTGGACCCTCGTTATCTGCACCTGTGGGGGGATATTCATATTCGTATACAAATACGAATACCCCCATCTCTATTGGTAACCACTCCCAAAATGGAGAATTATGGAATTTATAGGTGAGAAAATCTGAAAACCCCATTTCTAGTTATGACAGTACTAACACCTTGGCTTATTCACTGTTTTGCCAGTATTGCTTATTCATCTACCTGCTTTTCCTGGAAACATGAATCATAATCATGACGATGATCCATTTTAGACAGTGTCAAGAACATTAGTGAAGAAGATGGACAGCTTTCATAAATGGAGAAGGCTACTTTGGGTCTAAAGAAGCACCACTGTCAGGAAAAATTAGTGGGAAGAAGAACCAGAAACTGAGATGGAGCCTTTTTGTCATCATTATTTTTATAAAGAAACTTCTTTGCTATTGATTTGAACCACCCTGGTGCACTCTGAAGGAATTATTGGAACTGGCCACCTTCAGTGGGTTTAGAAAGCTAGTCCTTCAGCCCACTGCATTTTCTCTTCTGTTTCCCTGACCTTCCACTTATAGCCATTTACCTCAAATAGAATTCATACTGGAAAGTTAAGGGTTAGTCTGATGGCTACAGCCATAGAAAATAAGTTCTTTAAAGCCTGTTTACATGGATTGAATATATTTCTGTTAATGTCCTTTAAACAGGAATGAGAGAAACTGAAGTCTGTTTATGTGTGTAAGAGGGAGATGGAGAGAAGGGAACACCGAGTGATTGCTACTGCGAAGACATTCTGTTTAACAATATGTAGATATTATGTAAACTAGAGGGCATAAATCAAGCCTAATTGATCAGGTATTTGTGTATGATCTTTTGCCTTTTTATTGTAGAGTGACCTGCTTCAGCACCCCTTGATACCTAACCTCTGGTTACCTGAATTTCTCTTGTTACCTAAGAAACTAGGTGCATTAGATGTCTGGATGTCTGTAGAAATAACCTGGAGGTGAAATAAAGAGCAGCATATTAAAATGTGCAAATAAAATATTCAATCACTCTAAAGCAGTAATTCTTTCAATAACTAAACAAGCACATTTTGGGAGTGCTTTTGCACGTGCAATTAATTATGCTATGCTTAAAAACACTCTATTTACAATGCTTAATTCTCCCATTTCCTCTAAATCAAATTACTGAAGCATGCATTTGATTTTAGACTCATTTTTGAAAATGTTAAAAGACATCCTGCCTGGCACAAATCAGTGTCAATTCTCTGAATACCCAAGCCCATTTATATATTGGCTAAAAATAAGTCAGTCAGGAAGCAAATACCATTTACTGTAGCTTCTTTTCCGCATGTTGAAATAGCTATACCCTCAGATTCACTTTGAAACCTATTTCTACTAATAGTTGTAAATCCAGATGAATTAGTTTTGGATTGTTCAAGGCCAAAGACTCATTATAGCCCTTGTGCAAGTTTGTTTTCTCCTAAGAAAGGAAATCAGGTCTGGAGTACACATCTCTTTGTGCTGTCTACCATCTTCTGTATGGATCATATGATTCCCCCCCTCCTTACCAATGACTGCATCTCTACTTACACAACTGGCGTGGTGTGAACAACAACAGGCACACATACCACACCATTAGTGGTAAGTGGACAGTCCGGTTCTGGGGGTAATGTCTAATTGGTTCGGCCACCTGTACTGGCAATATTTCTATTGATCTCCTCCAGGAGACAAATACGAATATCCCATCTCTAGTGTGAAACAAGTGGATGTGACAATAGAATCAAATGCGGTCTGTCAGAGGAGGGACAGATTACTTTTGCCAAAGGTCTGGATTAATTGCTTGTAGATCAATGTGCATGCTTACCTATATACTCACATTGGCTTTATTGTCATGCTAAATTCTCCAGCCCATTCACCACTAATAGACTTTAGCCTTCTTCTCCTGTTATGTATATGCAAGACATAGAAAAATAAGAGCAGGGACAGCCCTCCTCTCATGTCCGCCCATTACACTCATAGTATATCCTTGTATTCTTTTATTCTAAAATAATTTACCCTATATTGGCACCTGAAGCAGGGTGGCTGATAAATCAAAGTCCCATCTCTGAAAGCACAGGAAATCAAGGCAGAATCTGAGTTTCCAAGAGGAGATAAGGGAGGTTCTACTGCAGAGTGCAAGGCAGATCTGACTCCAGGGAACAGCACTGCTTATAGCAAGAGGGATCCCTGGAACAAGTGCAAGTCCACGGCAGATGATTTCTCAGGAGCTGTGCTGCGGGAGGGACTCTTTTATATGCACATAAAAGCACCATCTGCAACAGTTGAACTGCTGAAGGCAACACATCAGCTTCCTCATTTGTTCTCAGCTTCTTGCACTCCTGCTACTTCTGGCTCTCCTGGTATCTGATCTGGCTTGATTAATGACTGTAGCTTCTCTGTACTCAATTCATGATCTGGTAGAACTTGCTCTGTTATGACCTCTGCTTTATCTCCCAAAGCCCACTATTAGCTGTTTCTTATCCATGTTATTCCCAGACTTCTTTTTGTGCTTGGTTCTATTTTGCTCTATTTCGGTTACTCCACCTTGATCTGGCACTCCCATATGGCTACCTGTCTGACTTAAGACCTTTTGAGTCTTGCTGCCTGGAACCAGGGCATAAATGCAGTGATGTGTCATAAATGTTTGACCCTACAGTGGATTTGTAAGCCACCTGGATAAAACACATCCAACTGCATTTATTATGTGGGTAGGCTGTTAGGAAGTTGGATGTAGAATCTTATATTTCTCTAAAGAAAACACATCCGTATCTCCCAAAATAAACAGTAGCCATAATATAGCATTCATCAGAGATGGGCACTTTTTTCAAAAAAGAAGCTTTTCTGAATAGGAAGAATTGGAGCATATCAACTTCAGCAATATTTTTGGGAAAATTAAACCACCATTGTCCTGAAAAGAGGGAAGAAGTTGGAAGCTGATCCTGATGTATCAACATCATAATGGCTAATGAATACCAGGGATTTCATCACTGCCACTGCTTCTGCTCCTACCTAATGGCTGAAATCCAATAGTAAGTCACAACTAAAGTAGACCTATTGAATCATTGGGGATTTGTTGAGTCAACTCCTCCATAAATTTCACTGATTCGGTGGGCCTACTCTAGTTGTGACTTAAGACTGGATTTCGGTCAGATATGTTCTAAAATAAGCCGCAAAGATACAAGGGAAAGACAAAATGTAACCATAAGTGCATATAAATATACTGGACTTGAGTATAAAGTGAACTGGAAGCCAATTAAAAAGCAGTGGAAGTGTCCTAAGGAGCTACTTCATTAATCATTTTCCTTTAATCTTGGCTGCAACTAAATCCAAAGAAGAGGCAGTTTTCATAATGGCAAGATTGCTATCACACAATAGATAAGCAGCTTGGAATGTAATAGGCAAGGAAGATACATTATCCAAAACAGGCAACAGAAACTTACTGCTGATGCCATCATAAAAGGAATGATAAAATGGATAGGTAGGAGATGCCATCAATTGCATGTAAAAAAAAACAGTTGTCATAGCTCCTTTGAGAGTAGCTATTGCTATTAAAAATCACCCCGGCTGATGGCTTTGTGAATATGTATTGTACAGTGCTATTTATTCCTGGTTGAACTGTGGACATTTAACACAGACATTAAGGGAAAAGGATAAAAGGATTTGCAATGTGAATCTGTCACAGAATGCTAAGAATTTCTCCAATTATGAGGGTGACCGCTGAAGAAGTATTAAGACAAATGAATAATGAGCAGGAAAGCTTGAAACATACAAAATGCAGAATGCTTGAATCTCCTACACTATCCTTAGGTGTTCTCACAAAATCTGATGCATTCCAAAGTACTATCTAGATTCTAATGTTTTTCAGATCTCTTTCCCCCCACAAACTAAATTTCTTCAAGACTGTATATCTCAACTTTACTTCCTAAGTCCTCATTTGCTTATGTATTGTGCATCCCCATTGTCAATAGCAAACTCCCAGCAGAATAGCTGTACTCCTTCATTTCCATTCTCTCTCTCTTTTCTTTTAGCTGTGTCCCACCTGTTAATTCATAACATTTTGCAATTGCAAATAAATATTTCCTTTCCTTTGCCTCTGGCGTAAAAGCTCTGCCCCCTCTTCTGGTTATCATTTATTTTGATAACTGTACCCTTCTGTGCTCTAGTCCTCTGTCAATCTCAGCTCCATAGAGGGAACTGATGATAGTAGAGACCATAAGCCTGTGGCAGTTTTACAAAGGAACAAGAAGCCAATGATTTCAAAATTTTCTTCCTTCTGGGCAAGATCATGAAAATCTTTTGTGTATTTCTTGCATTTTGGGGATTTTTTTTGTCCCACGTAGCCCTGTATTTTGTCCAGAAAACCTAGTACTGTGCACAAAATAAAACTTCTGTAATGCCAAATAATTTTTTCCCCACACAAAAACACAGGGCTTTGTTTAGCTTTTTGTTTGCTTTCAAATTCTGTTGCTGACATGCTGGCCTTTTTGGCCTTGTGTGGGGAAAACTGGCACATTGGTTGCCCTATCTTCAACTTAACTTCTTGATGAAGTATAAGAAGAATTGTAAGCATTATGTCCTAATTGCATGGTGGTGTTTGGGGCACTTTCTAAAATGGAGGCTGGTAATGTGAAGACTGTCAAGTTTTTGCTGTTGGGTGTGATATCAATAATTGCCATTTCACAGACCTTATGAGTTCAACCTGGTTTCCATAAAGGAAGGCGCCAGCAAAAAAGAACTAGCTAAGGTGTACTTTCTTTTTTTAATATATCTGCTTTAAAAGTGAGGATAACGATTCCCATTCTCCTGCCTGCCTTTCTGTAAGAAAGCCAAGTCCATAAACAAAAAGTTCATAATCTGAGTTTAATAGATTTTGCTTCCCTGGGCAATGCAGCAATGAAAGTGTTTAAAATGGTCTTTTCCTCTGTGTAATCAATAAAGCTTTCCCAGAAAGATTGGTTCACTTTGAAGGACTTCTTTAATAGTTTCCACAGGACTCTCAGATACCAAATAAGTCTTTTCTCTAAGTAAAAAAAAAAAAAGCAGAAAAGTCTGAGGTTTAAAAAAATTATGAACAAAATGTTATTGAAAGCTGGGTAAGGGACAACTTCATTAAGATGTTCTGTTATTTGACATGGTCTGTAGCTCTGCTTGATGTTACAAATCAAGGAACAGGAAAGGGAAGGATACTAAAAAATGCAAAAGTATCTGCAGTTTTGGCCATAAAATAAAAGCCGAAAATAGTAAATATAATGTAATATGATAATATTATAACTAGAGATGGGGACGAATAAAAAAAAATGAATAACAATATTCATTAAAAAAGCTGATTTGTTTAATATTCATCCCTTTGTATTCATCAGTTAAAGAGACCCTGACATATATGAAGGGACAAATATTTTTCTATTTTTATTCATCCCCCATAGGCAGAGAGGGAAGGCTAGCCTTCCCTTTCTGCCTATGGCCTTCCCACTCTGCCTATGGGCCTGCCAAAAAGCTGATTGGCAGGGTCCATAGGCAGATAGCCCACAAACAGCCCCCTGCCCCCACAGCCTGTCCCCGCCCCCTTCCCACTGCCCCATAGCCTTTTTTTAAGACAGCCCATGGCTGTCTTTTTTTTAAAAATGGAGCTCCCTGCCCCACAGCCTGCCCCCCTTACCATTGCCCCTTTGCCTCCTTACCTTGACCACCACTTTCCACCCACTACCACTGTCCCTGCCACCACCGCCATCCACCTGCCACTACAGGTGTCTAAACAAATGGGCTGTCTAAACAAAGAAAAACTCGACAAACCAATTTTGTTTAGACAGCCAAATTTGTGGTTTGTCAGTTCACGGCCGGGAAATTCATGGTTCTTGGTTCATCAACCTTGACAAATCACAATTTTGGCGGTTCATCCCCATCTCTAGTTATAACATCTAGAGCAGTGGTTCCCAACCTGGCATCCCCAGATGTTCTTGGACTAAAACTCCCAGAAATCCTGGTCAGCACAGTTAGTGGTGAAGCCTTGTGGGAGTTTTAGTCCAAGAACATCTGGGGACCCAAGTCTGGGAACCACTGATCTAGAGAAATGTTTTCTGTGCTGCAAATTAGCCATAGAAGCAGGTGACTCTATGTTCTGTAATCAGCATATTGTTCTTCTCTACAGTGCAACCTCTCTCTAATTCAGTTAATTGAATGAACCACACTGTGGACTCTTATCTCTATGCTAGGGCTGCCTAAAACAATTTGCTGACCAAGACTAATGTCAACCATGCACACCCTCCCCCCACAACTGGACTTCCAGGTAAAATTCAGTTCATGACTGATGATGAGATAACCTTTTACACCATACCTGAGACAAGAGAATAGTTTAAGGTAGTGGTTCCTTACCCTGGGTAACTCAGGTGTTCTTGAACTGCAACCCCCAGAAAGTTGTGCTGGCCAGGGTTTCTGGGAGTTACAGTCCAAGAACACCTGGGTCACCTAGGGTTGGGAACCACTGATTTATGGGATGGAAGACAGGTTGCACACACACAGGTTGTGTCTTCCAATAAAGTAGAATGGGCAAGGGGATCAGGAGCAACAGCAAGAGACTCCTGTCTTTGTCCCCCAGCATCTGCAGTCTGAGGTTGTCCTATTTGATGTTAGAAATGAGTTGTTTATTAAGTCTACTTAATAAAAGAGTCAGTTTGCTTTCCTGCTCCATATTGTCTAATTAGTAGGCTTTCTTCATACATTTGAAGGAAAGTAAGTTTTTTTTAAGTTAATGTAGGAGAAAGTGAAAGGGACAGATTTATCCAGCCTTAGCTCCACTAACAAAAACAGCCCTTCTTACAAACCCCCTTTTTTACATTTTAATTGTGTTAATGTCTACCCTGATTTAAGCCAAAGAATGAAGGAGAGGAATAACTAAAAAGAAAAAGTTAGAAGAGGAAGGATTAGCGGAACCCATGGGCACCTTCCAGCCTTGGAGTGTCATGCCTCGTGTTTGGTCAGTCTGTTGACCAGATGTAAATAAAATAAATTGTGTTATGCACCTTCTCCACACAGCTAATGTGCACATTTAATAACTAGGTATATCCTTCTCCTTTGTTATGAGACAAGAATGACTGTTTCTTACATTGTGTATGAATCATCATAGAACACACTGTGTGGAACACAAATAATTCTGATTCCCAGGACTGGAAGTGTTGTTTTGAATATTGTGTATCTCTTTGTTTTAGACCTGAAGCACTCTTCAACAACCTCTGGTTTCCACTTAACATGGGAATATCAAGGACAATGGCTTCCTTCCTTTAATGAGTGCAATTGTGTCCTATAAATAAATTACCTATTTTTCCATATTTCACGTTCCCACTTGGGTTCTAAAATTCTTACGGATCCGATTGGAATTAATTGGAAGACATCTAAGCTTATGGATGAAAGCATGGAGCAGATCTCTCTGTGACACCCATAGAAGATAGCATTAAATGCCATTTGAACATCAACATCTTGTATATACCCTTACTTTCTCCTGCCAAAAAAAAATCAAACAGCATTCAGTATATGTAAGGTTCCTGTTCTTTTCAGAGCTTCCTTTTCCTCAACCAAGATTATTACACTGAGTTTGATGGAAGGGTGTGTGTGATCTGAACAGAAAATTTATTAGCTCTTAGCCGTTATTCTGCAGTGTTGGTAACTACCATAAAAAAGCTGACTTCAACATTTTTTAAATTAGAAGAAAGAAGATCTTCACAGTATCAGAGCTAGCTAATGTGCTAATCTAACATTTGGCTTTTTATACATATCTAACATTTAATCACTAAGGATGACAGCAGGGAAAACAGAAAGCTTTCAGCTTTGAATTTTCCTCTAAAGTAATTTAAATCTGCTAGGAAAAACAATAAATAACATTAAATGTCTGAGGGTTGGATCCAGGAAAGTCCTAAGCAACATCAGCTCCTACTGAAATCAATTAGATTCTAAGATTCAGTCAAGCAAATTCTTCCACTGAGTTCACAAAGTACTTCCCTAGCTCTGCCAAGCCAAACTGCATCAAGGACTGCCACAGCTATAGGGGGAAAAAGTTAAGTGGACTTAGGTCTTCCTGATACATTTTCCATTTGAGAAAACATGCTGGATGAATGTTATGCCATGCTTGCAGTCCAAACTGCTTTACATTACGTGCAGTTGAAAAGTTATTCCTTCCCTGCTGTCATTCACTGGTGGGTTACCCTGTAGATCTGCTAGATTAATTGATTGGGGATTGATTTTGTAGATTAAGTGATTGATTGAAGTCCTACACCTGTTGCTACATTGTCTCCATTTACTATGAATTAGCCCCACTTAACTTAATGGAACTGCTGGATAGTTCAGTGCTTAGAGCAAGAGGTTGGAAGTTTGATTCCCCACTGAGTCTCTTTGACCGGGACTGGGCTCGATGATCCATAGGGTCCCTTCCAGATCAGCAGTTCTAAGATTAAGAGTATTATTAATGGGACTTATTTGCCAAAACAGGCTGTGCTGTTGAATATCTTACCTTCCTGTCTCCCAAGGCAGTTTATAAGCAATGAAGAAAACTGAAAACTAAGCAATTAATGACGGGAGGGCAACTAAAACAGACAAAACTATCAGCAGATAGAAGTGTTAACATCTTAACTATTGAAAGCTAGCTTTCCTCAGAAGTAGATGATAAATTAATGTGCTGTCTAAAAGTAGTAAAGAAGGTGCTAGGCTGGTACATCTCGGGAAGGTATTTTACTATAAACAAGAAGGCCTTGTCATAATTCATTGTTGTTGTTTAGTCGTTAAGTTGTGTCCGACTCTTCGTGACCCCATGGACCAGAGCACGCCAGGCCCTCCTGTCTTCCACTGCCTCCCGGAGTTGGGTCAAATTCATGTTGGTAGCTTCAGTGACACTGTCCAACCATCTCGTCCACTGTCATCCCCTTCTCCTCTTGCCTTCACACTTTCCCAACATCAGGGTCTTTTCCAGGGAGTTTTCTCTTCTCATGAGATGGCCAAAGTATTGGAGCCTCAGCTTCAGGATCTATCCTTCCAGTGAGCACTCAGGGTTGATTTCCTTCAAAATGGATAGGTTTGTTCTCTTTGCAGTCCAGGGGACTCTCAAGAGTCTCCTCCAGCACCACAATTCAAAAGCATAAATTCTTTGGCGGTCAGCCTTCTTTATGGTCCAGCTCTCCCTTCCATACATGATTACTGGAAAAACCATAGCTTTGACTATGAGGACCTTTGTCGGCAAGGTGATGTGTCTGCTTTTTAAGATGCTGTCTAGGTTTGTCATCGCTTTCCTCCCAAGAAGCAGGTGTCTTTTAATTTCAGGGCTGCTGTCACCATCTGCAGTAATCATGGAGCCCAAGAAGGTAAAATCTGTCACTGCCTCCATATCTTCCCCTTCTATTTGCCAGGAGGTGATGGGACCAGTGGCCATGATCTTAGTTTTTTTTTTGATGTTGAGCTTCAGACCATTTTTGGCACTTTCCTCTTTCACCCTCATTAAGAGGTTCTTTAATTCCTCCTCACTTTCTGCCATCAGAGTGGTATCATCTGCATATCTGAGGTTGTTAATATTTCTTCCGGCAATCTTAATTCCGTCTTGGGATTCATCCAGTCCTGCCTTTCACAAGATGTATTCTGCATATAAGTTCTTTAAGAACTTGCCATAGTTTGTTGTGGCCCACACAGTCAAAGACTTTTGCGTAGTTAATGAAGCAGAAGTAGATGTTTTTCTGGAACTCTCTGGCTTTCTCCATAATCCAGCGCATGTTAGCAATTTGGTCTCTAGTTCCTCTGCCCCTTCGAAATCCATCTTGTACTTCGGGGAGTTCTCAGTCCACATACTGCTGAAGCCTACCTTGTAGGATTTTGAGCATAACCTTGCTAGCGTGTGAAATGAGTGCAATTGTACGGTAGTTGGAGCATTCTTTGGCACTGCCCTTCTTTGGGATTGGGATGTTGACTGATCTTTTCCAATCCTCTGGCCACTGCTGAGTTTTCCAAACTCGCTGGCAAATTGAGTGTAGCACCTTAACAGCCTCATCTTTTAAGATTTTAAATAGTTCAACTGGAATGCCATCACCTCCATGGCCTTGTTGTTAGCCATGCTTTCTGAGGCCCACTTGACTTCACTCTCCAGGATGTCTGGCTCAAGGTCAGCAACCACACTATCTGGGTTGTCCGGGACATCCAGATCTTTCTGGGACAATTCTTCTGTGTATTCTTGCCACCTCTTCTTGATGTCTTCTGCTTCTGTTAGGTCCCTCCCATTTTTGTCCTTTATCATGTCCATCTTTGCACAAAAGGTTCCTTTAATATCTCCAATTTTCTTGAACAGATCTCTGGTTTTCCCCTTTCTATTATTTTCCTCTATATCTTTGCACTCTTCATTTAAGAATGCTATTCTTTGGAAGTTTGCATTCAATTTTCTGTAACTTTCCGTATCTCCCTTGCATTTTGTTTCCCTTCTCTTCTCTGCTATTTGTAAGGCCTCGTTGGACAGCCAGTTTGCTTTCTTCAATTTCCTTTTCTTTGGGATGGTTTTTGTTGCTGCCTCCTGTACAATGTTACGAGCCTCCATCCATAGTTCTTCAGGCACTCTGTCCACCAAATCTAGTTCCTTAAATCTGTTCTTCACTTCCACTGTGTATTCATAAAGGATTTGGTTTAGATTATACCTGACTAGCCCAGTGGTTTTTCCTACTTTCTTCAGTTTAAGCTTGAGTTTTGCTATAAGAAGCTGATGATCAGAGCCACAATCAGCTCCAGGTCTTGTTTTTGCTGACTGTATAGAGCTTCTCCATCTTTGGCAGAGAACATAATCAATCTGGTTTCGGTATTGCCCATCTGGTGATGTCCATGTGTAGAGTCGCCTCTTGTGTTGTTGGAAAAGAGTGTTTGTGATGACCAGCTTGTTCTCTTGACAAAACTCTATTAGCCTTTGCCCTGCTTCGTTTTGAACTCCAAGGCCAAACTTACCTGTTGTTCCTTTTATCTCTTGACTAATTCATTAGTTACCTAGTTTTGAAATATGGCAACATTCAGGATAACGTACCAGTGAACGATCTGAATGTGTATGCAAATTTCTGCCCCCCTCTTAGGATGGAGGAATTTGGTGAGACGCCATTCCAAAATGAACTCTCCCAATCCATTCATCCTTTGCTAATATTTGGATTGTATTTGGGTCCAATTTGGTAGACACACTCCTAACAGGATAAACTGGGTTGTTTCTCCTTCCTTTTATAGATACCAGTTGCCTGGAGTAGCTGCTACCAGTGACTGATTTCTCTTGCTTTTATTGATATGTAAGCTGCTTGAAGAGCTTCTCCAGTTGCTGAGCAGGATATATATGTTAATTAATGCTGCCACTGCAGTTGCTGATAGTAGTGGTATTAGAGTAGCATTTAGAGATGTAAATTCTGACCTCCTTTGTCCTTGCATGTTAAATGACAAAGTACAAAACAATTTCTCCCTGATCCAAAAGCCTTTCTTTCTTTTCTTTTTCTTTCTTTCTTTCTTTTTTTTGGTTGGTTGGTCTCAGAGAGAAGTATTGACTACTGAATTCTGTGCACTTCTGCAAATGCACATAATATCAAACTACTGTTAACTGTCGCCTCATTGCATGGAAAGAACAAAAGGACTGGATAGACTGTTTATGTTTTCGTGAGTAGTTGTCCCATCCTCTTGTGCTTCTCATACATCTGTACTTGGCTTTGTAAAGGCAAGATACAGTAGAGGCATTTTGGACAGATCAGAGTTGAGTGTCCCATTTTTGGGGAAATCACAGGGATCCATACATCCAGAGTGCAAGGGAAGTGCCAGGGAAGTGCCTCCCTTTTGGAAAATCAGCTTTATGATCAAGATCTCTCACTTGCCAGGTTAAGCACTGCGTGAATCATAGGAAAGCAGGGGCCATGGTCTTTGCTTTTGTGGAAGCCAAGATCTTTGGCATGTGTGTGCTTGAGAATGTTCAAGAGGATGCTCACTGTCTTACCATGTAAGTGAAGCACCAGAGAAATTTCTTCACATCCCTCGTAATATTAGCTACAGATGGCTCTGTAGGAGCCATGCAAGGTACAGTAGACAAGGAAAAAGGAAAGGCTTGAAAGAGCAACCTGAGTCCATATCATTTTCCATGTATTTCCCAGTAAATTTGTTTCACACGTCCATCAAAGTATTTTTAAAATCATTATTATTCTGTGAACAAAGATCTAGCTCCAATCTCAAAATCACTATTGAAAAACACACTTACACATCTAATATCACAAGGGATGTGAGGATGTTAAATTTAAATCATTTGGATTTAATTTCTTTACCACCATTTTGAAACACCGAACATGTGAATAGTCATGGTTTCTTGTTCATTTTGGCCTCCCTTATCATTAGGAAAATTGACTAAAAATGGTACCCTGGGACAAAATTATGCTGTAATAAAAGATCCCATTCGTCTTTCTCTGAAGAAAATATTGATCCTTTTGTGTAATTGTTCCATTATCAAAGAGTGCAATGCCATTAAGGCTCCTCTAGTATTCAATTAAATAAATGCTGTTTTAAAAAATGGAACCAGTAATACAGTCTGGCCTAATAAGTCATGCAACTTTAAAAAGAAAAAAGGGGGGAATCTAGCTTCAGTGGCATAATGATGGATAATTCATGAAATGCTCAACTAAAGGGACTTAACAAAACTGAGTTTGAGTTCAGTCTTTCACCATATAGGCTTCTTCATGCGAGAAAGAGAAAGAAGGCCTGAGAGAATGGGATCTAAAATTGCACTGAAGTCATCTTTTAAAACTATGCTGTAAAGCTTCAGATATCAAATGTGTAATTCCTCGTTTTCCATTCTTTCTCTCCTTGTGCCAGTGCTGTAAAAAGAGTGTGAAATGGAAACAATTTCATGTCAGAGGCTGAAAATGAAAGCTGCGTGGTGAGCTATTAAGAGTCTCGTGTGTTTGGGAAAAAATAAAGTGGCAACTGCAAGACACTGAGGGCTGCTTGTTTATAGGAAGGATTTCATCCCTCACATCTTCTAAAATTATAAAATACATTCTGCACTGACACCTGGGTTTTTAGAAAGCGTTTTCTCCCATAGGAAACAGTAGCTGAAATCTTGTTTGCTTACCTATAGCACACAAGGCTGATGACGTTATCAGTTGCAGTAATTTTTGGGAAACAAAAATTCCCACCCACCCTGAGTCCCATGGAATCCCTTCATTACAGGAAAGTTGTTGGAGGCCTCGGGATGGGGAAAATCTTCAGTTTCTGAAAATAGTTGCCATATGATAACTTCACTGATAGCAGTGGTTTTGTGAACCTTCCAGGGGGAATCAGAAACTTTTCATTTCTGAAAAATCACCAGGGATAATGTTGTTGTTAGCCTGATGGGGCAAAATTTACAGAATAGGATTTCAGCCATCATTTTAGGCAAGGGTCCCCCCCCCCCCGGCCATTCTACATGACTCTCCACTACCATTTCCTTCAGGTAGAGGGAGAAGCTTTGTGTGCCACATGGCCTATACGACACTCTAAGCCAGTGGAGGCAAACCTTTTTGGGCTCGCGTGCCCAAAATGAGGGGGGGGGGGGAGAAACCAGTGGCTGCCGTGCCGCCCGGAAGTCCGGAACCGGAAGTGGCGGTTTCAGGGGGAATCCTAGGGACGGACCCAGAGGACCAGGAACAGGAAGTTTAAGGGGGAATCATAGCGACGGACCCAGAGGACCAGGAAGTGGCAGCAGAAGGGGGAATCATAGTGACGGACCCAGAGGACCAGGAAGTGGCAGCAGAAGGGGGAATCCTGGCTGCAGCCGGCTCATAAGGTTTGCCTCCACAAGGGAGGGTGGATGGGCCAATACCTTGCGTGCCATAAGAAAGGGCTTCACGTGCCACCTGGGGCACACGTGCCATAGGTTCACCATCACGGCTCTAAGCTAACCTGATGGATTCTGTGAATTTAATCTGGGACATTGTGTCATTGGGCATGTGATCTCCTCATCTCCAAGCAGTGCGAAGTTCCATTGTAATAATAACAATGTTTTGTTTGATTTGGAAAGTGAAGTCTGTTTAGAATTTTGTAACATTTGTGTTCATTTACAAAGGTTGAACATAGGTGGAGAACTCAACATAGGCACTCCAACAGATAGACAAAGTCCACTCCTCCAGTACCAGATCATTACAGAAAACTAGAAGGCCCAGATGAGGTTAGTTTACATTGGCTAAACTAGGGATGTGAAGAATAATTGCTATATTTCTCATTTTCCTTGCCTTGGACTATCGCACAAAGTACCACAATGATGTGCTTTGACAATGAATTTTCAGGCTTTGTGAGGATCCCTCCCTTCAGCTGAGCTCTTTTCCCATCAAATTGCCCATATATTGTGCAAAATATCTCCTTGGAAAATGAATGTTTTTTTCATTTTAAGATGCTAATCATGTACAGCAAGCATAGAAGGACTGGCTGATAGTTGAGAAAGGTACAAACAGCCCAAACACTTCTGGTTCTTACAAAACCACCAAAAGGGGGGGGGGGGAGCAGCAGTTCAATTTGTACAGTCTGTATTCTTAAAGCAAAAATTGTTCTCCCACCTGTAAAAAGAAGAAAGATCTCATTCTGAAAACAAGGTTTGCCATTCTTGTCCATAAGAACAAGACAAGCAACAATATTCCTATTTGAAGCTCAGCTTTCTTTTTCCTGGTGTCTCTATGAGTAGATGCCTCTAAAATTTTCTTGTCTCTTGTACTAAACTTCTTTTCATACACAGACAGCATTCTTCCCCGTGTGAGTGGTGGGGAAGAGAAAAACATGCCTTCTTTTGAAGCTTTCCTAAAAAATAGTTCCCATGGTGCATCCAAAGTTTCACTGATCCAATCTTCTGCATAGAACTATTGTATCTTTCTTTCTTTCCAGTCATAATAACAAAAAGATGACAGAGTGTCTGTTTCCAAAAATCCAATATGTTGCTGAACTGTTCTCTTACAGATTTAAGAAGAAATGGTGGTGCTTTATTACTGATATTAGACTGCATGTACCCAAAGAAATCCATTTCCCCAGATTTCCTCCCCTCCAGGTAATCTTACTTGCAGAATGTAATTATTTGACTTCAGCAAGCCCTTTAAAATTAGCACAATCTTTACTCCAACACAAGCTAAATGATAATTAAAATAATTATTCCTATCAAATTTATGGATCTCATCAACAATGAAATAGGTCCGGAAATAAAAGAATGAGCCATTAAACAATAAACTGGCAGGGAAAGAGAAAAAGAAAGGGAGCTTTGACATAATTTGCTTCAAACATAATAGATTCAAAAAAGGTCATCTCCTTTTGTCTACAATATTTTGGACTTCTTAATTAAAACTTCAGTTTGATATTACTTTTTGATATGACCACAGTGGAGAAGGAGAGGATTTTGTGCTGTGAAAATTGAATTAGCCCAACAGAAGGAAGCAAAGGAAAGAAAATATCCAGAATAAGCCACAGACAAAATGAAATTATTCACTACAGCAGTGTTTCATGTAAATTGTTTTATTATTGAGATTTGGGCTTGATTAGATTTCCTTCTGTTCAGAGTAGATGACAATGTTAGGAGATCCTTATATTCGAGACACAAACATTAGAGTGAATATGTGCTCTGTGTCATTTGGGGGTGGAGGTGTTATTTTTGTTTTCTTAATAAATTCTGCAGATGGTTTGGTTTCTTTTTAACTCCTTCAAAGGTTTTTCCCCCCCTTAATTTTGCTTGTTGGAAATAACTGCCATTAGCACATCAAAGCCAGTGTTGTAAACACAGACTAACAGAATGTACTGGCAGGATTTGGGGTAGGCTTCTTTTCTCACCCTACCTGAACATGCTGAGGATTGTGTTTGCGGCCCTGTGTATACTGGGTATATAGCCTGCCATGAAGTGTTGAACTTTTTTCAACCTCGCATGCTGCCTCTTGGGCTGGAGTGACTGGGGTGGGGTGACTGGCAATCTATCCAGCACTAACCAATTGTTCCTTCCCATCTCTGAATTTAAAGAGAGCCCCGCCTCTCTAGTGAGTGTTCTTTCCCTCTCTTTCTCTTTTGGAGGCAATTGTTTGTTTGCTGTTGATCTGTTCACAATTGTAAGTAATGAGACATTTTTATTCTTCTAGAAAAGTCTCAGAGTGAGTTATTGAAACTTTAAGTGCCAGTTAATGAGAAAGGGTGGACTATCCGGGGAACTTGAAGCTATTCTTCTCTGTGAGTCTCTGCACCTCTACTACACAAGGAATTTTACCAGAAATTCAAAACTCTACAAAACAAAGCTGAAATACCCCCCTTTTGCATCTTCTTTAGTGATTCAAACCTGATGTGAACTGTGGCATGAATTAAGATGACAAGCAGTGAGGGATGAAGTAATGGGAAACAAGAAAGAGGGGTGTCAAATTTCGTGTGGTGTAACCAAAGTGGAGAGGAAGAATTTCTCTCTCAGAGTACTAGAACCTATGGTTATCCACAAAAACTGGATAGCAGAAGATTCAGGATAAAAAAAAGAGAGTACTTCATACAACCCATAGTTAATTTGTAGAACTGGGTACCAGAAAGTGTAGTAAGAGATAGCTGTTACCTTACAGGGCTTTAAAAGGACAGCTTCATGGAGGATTGGACTATCACTGGCTTTAAACTCCCACCAACCAAGTCCCAGAGGCAGTGTGCCTCTACAGAGCAATTGGTGGGACTGTGTCCAAAGGAGGAGGGCAGTTGCCTTCATGTCCTCCATCATTAGATCAGACCACATGACCAGCAGTCCTGTTTGAGTCCCAGTACCTTTCCTTTGAGGACAAGAAAACTAATATTTGGTGACTCTGTGCTGAGTGGTCCATCTTGCCTGATATATTGGGAATTGATTATAAGGAAGATTGCCCATTTAGTTAGTGATTGTACAGTGACCTAGTTTCCCCAGTTCACCGGCTGATCAAATTCTTCCGATGATTTCATCATGCATTTTTCTTGCTTTATGCACATTGATTTTCAGTCTGCAAACATTTGGGTGTCCTAATTTGTTTTCCAAGGGTAAATCCATCAGGGATATGGTTGTCCTCTATTATGAGGGCAATGACAGAAAGAAGGCATGTTTCCTTTAAAATTCACAAACAGGTAGAGAACATTGTCAGAAACAATCAGGCCATTCAGACAAGGAGGCAGGACAGACAAGCCCATGCTCCTGCCAGGGACTGGTCAAACAACTGAAGAGGAGGAGAAGAGGAGCTCGCACCAGCTGGTGAGTGGGGGATCCAGCAGGGGAGGCAGGGGAAGGCAAAGGAATGCACGGCATCTGTTGTACTGCGTGTATGAACTGGCATGAAGTGGTTCGTGCCCATCTCTAGAGCAAAAGTCCGATCCCTAGTAAGTTAACAATGCTCACTAGATGACCCTAGCCCACTCACTCTCTTTCTTTCACAGTCTGGCGTACCTCACAAGGTTATTCTGAAGATGAAGGAAGCTATGCACATGGCTTTTGATGCATTGGAAGAAATGTACAGATCAATGTAACCAATAAATAAATGTAAGCAATTAAGAATACTCCTGCACTGGGAAGTAAGGCCTATTGAACACAATGAGACTTACTTGCATGGGGCTGTACAGTAAAATGTTCTTATCATTTAGAAATATTTCAGTATTCAGAAAACTGAAATCCATGGGTAAACCTGGAAGAAGGCAATTCCAGAAGTAATACTGTGTCAATCAGAATCTCCCCTACACATTAAACAGCACCATTTAAATAGTAAGCCAAAGAGAGCAGGATTTAAATAGTAGCTGTTCTAGGATTTCATTTAATATCTTTAAATAATATGCTAATTGTTTTAAATACAGTCATTTGTTATATGTGCATTTGCTTTTAGTATTTTTTATTTTTAAATCATTTGTTAGGCACTTTAGGTATATCTACAGAGATAAAGTTAGGGTAGAAATCAAATCAAATCAATCAATCAATATAGTTGAGAACAGATTTTTGAGTTTTGATGAAGACTCAAGCATAGTCCTATGTGTAGGGATGGGATTTTTGGATTTCATTGACTATAGATACCATAATTCTCCATTCTGAGAGTTCTATGTGACTTACACATACTTTACAGATACTTAAATGTGGTTCACCTGGGAGAAAAAGGCCTAAACTGGAAGGATTTGTGGCTTAGCTAGGCCTAGCTCTGTTCAAGCTTCCTATTCCAGCTCCAGTACTAGCTGGGAGCTTTTTTTCTGAATAGGAAGCTAAGTGAAGCTAGGGCTAGCTAAGCTGCAAAGTTTTCCAGTTTAGTCCTTTTCTCCCAGATGAGCCATATTTAGGTGTCCGTAAGGTGCATGTGTGTGATACCCAGTATGGTGTAGTGAACAGAGTGACAGACTATGACTCAGGAGGCATGGGTTTAAATCCCTGCTCAGCCATGGAAGCTCACTGGAGGAGTAGAACTGGTTTAACTGTTTAACATTGCAACTCTCCAATGAGCTTCCATGGCTGACCAAGGATTTGAACCCAGGTCTCCTCAGGTCTACAGCCAGTACACTATAGTAAGAACAGTGATGGACTAGAACTCAAAGGACCTGGGTTCAAATTTCTGTTTGGCTGTGGAGACTCACTGCTGAGGGGAGTCTAATGGCAAAACAACACCTTAAATATCGCAGAAACCTTGAAAATCCTGTTACAATTGCCATGTACAGTTGGATGCAACTTGATGGTGCATAATACACACGTTTCTAAATTCTAATCCAGCACTCCATCCATTGTAGCACAGTGGCTCTTACCTTACTCATAGGATTGTGGCAAACAGCCAAAAGACTTAAACAGGAAAAATAAATAGATCATCCCCATAACCAGGCTAATTCTTCCCTAAGTTTATTTAACTTTATCCCATTAAGTAAACAAGGACTTGGAGCTAGTTTAATTCACAATGGGCAATAATATATGATAATGTGCATCATATAAAGTGGTATAAATAGGAAGTTAGCCCAGAAGTAGCCATTAACATCGTAATAAGGAATCTAATTTTGCTAACTCATCACTAGGGACACTGTGAAGGAACACTTGGTTTTCTGGAAACAATTTAGTGTAGCTAGAAATCAGCACCAACATATACAAATGCAGATAATTTCTATTTCAAAAAGCTCACATATATACTTTGGGGTGTACTTTGGAATGTTTTAACAGGACACATTTGAATTCAGCTACATTGCTAACTAGAGCTTGGAAAATTCCATGTAAAAATAGTTAGTGTCATGATGATGGGATATGTAGTCAGAGAAATGTAAAAGGGAGTCAGATGGGTTCTGTGTAGAGATGATTTGAGAGGCATTGGAATGTGTTTTTCTAAGCGCCATGAGAGTGTTTTCCTGAAGACCATTACAACCTGGATCGAGATAGCGTTTTGAAGGCCGAAAGGAGAGGCCCGTAGAAGACTCAACATTCCAAGCTTGTTAGAGAAGAGATAAACAACACCTGGACTCTCATGGGAATAAGGAAAGGAGAGAGGTGGTACGACCTCTAAAGGTTAATTGGTTAACAGCCAGAAAGGTCATGAAGAAGGGAGGAGTTAGAAAGCTAGAAAATGGACGATGGGTTATGTGAATGTGATTCTGATTGATCAATGGTTCATGTGTTGTTCTGTTATGGATTTCGATTCTATGATGATGGGAGAGAAAGGACTTGATTGAGGATGTAAGTAAGGAGAAGGAAGGAGGTGGGGCTAGCCCACCATAGCCCACTATAGCTTACCATAGTTTCAGCTTTTTAGTGTTTATTATTTTAGATGGGAAATAGTTATCTTATTTAACTGCAATGATCTTTGAATATGTTTCTTGATGCTAATGCTTATGCAATATAAACTGATTTCTAATTAAACACTATTTTTCTAAAAAAATTAATTATAAAAATTCTACCAAAGGACTGGTCTCTTGAACAGCAGGGTCTGGCTAAATCCAGGAGGTGGAGAGGGCCACAAACTAGCTATCATTTAAGAGTCCTACCTAACTGAGCTGTTGTGAGTTCTAAGGAATCACAAAGCCCATGTGCCTGTACTTGCAAAGTGCTAAGCAAGTGTAAAGTGTCCTTTTTAGGTCAGACTTGTTCAAAGGGCTTATGCTACGCACTGCTGAGGTCTTTGGACTTGCCCCAGCGCAAAGGTGGTAGATAAGTGCCTGTCGAACTCTCTGGCCGAATGCCCAGCGACCCTTTAGGGCAGTGATTGCGAACCTATGGCACGTGTGCCACAGCTGGCACGCGGAGCCCTTCTGGCACGCGAGCCATAGGTCGCTACTACCCCCGCCCGCCCCCACCCCCCCCCTGCGCAGCCAAACCTCATGAGGCGGCTGCAGCTGGGATTCCCCCTTCCGCCGCCACTTCCGGGTCCTCCGGGTCTGTCGCCATGATTCCCCCTTAAACTGCCACTTCCGGTTCCGGGTCCTCCGGGTCCGTCGCCATGATTCCCCCTTAAACCGCCACTTCCAGTTCCGGTCGTCCAGGTCCGGGTCCGGGTCCGCACGCCACCCACTGTTTCCCCCCCCCCCCCATTTTGGGCACACGAGCCCAAAAAGGTTCGCCACCACTGCTTTAGGGGGTCCGGTGCATGACAGTTAGAACTATACCTCAAAAACCTATATAGTTACCATAATTGTTACAGTTTTTAAAAAGCAGTTTTTCCCCTGTTTCTCACAAACTAGTTATCACATTTTGGTTTCTTGAAATCGAAATCTGAGCATAGCAAAATGAGAAGCAACACAAGCTACCATGAGGAATTTCTTCTTCAGCATGTATGGAAACCAAACAACATGTGTTTTCACTATAACAGTAAGAATCAATAACCATTTCACTGAAAAAAGGAGTGAAATTGTCCCTCATTAAGTTACAAATGCAGAGTAAGGTTGTTATTAGAGATGGGGGTATTCATATTCGAATATCCCCGCACAGGTGGTGATAACGAGGGTTCAGCCCCATGGGGCCGGACGGTCCACTCACCGATCCGCTGCTGCTGCGGACACCGTGATTATTCCAATGGCTTAGCAGATTGCGATCGGCTAGCCACTCCTGGCAGGAGGCGGGAGGACAAACCTCACTGAAAGGTTGAAGAGTGGCTCGCAGATCGTGATCTGCAGAGCCATTTGAAGAATCACGGCATCCACGGCAGTGGCGGATCAGTGAGTGGACCATCTGGCTCCATGGGGCTGGACCCTCGTTATTGCCACCTGTGCAGGGATATTCGTATTCATATACGAATACCCCCATCTCTAGTTGTTATACATATCTTCATTACTGAAATCAGGAACAAATACATGCAACTTGTTATTTGTAACAAATTAACTTCCAAGCTCTGGTTCACTAAAAATATGTTCTGCTAGGGTGAGAGTTTCATTTCTTCTCAGATCCAATCTTATCACTGTGGAACACCAGAAGATTCCATAGTGTAGTACATTTTATAACAACATGTGGGGTCCACCACGCTGACTCTACTCTATGAATTCTGGATGCTGGTTTAACACTGATGAAACTCATAATGTAAACCAGCTTACAGGAGGACTGCAGTGTCCACGGGATCAGTACTCAAAGTTTCACTTATCTACTGTCTGAAAATATTAAATAAAAAATCCTAGAAATATGTTTCAAATGTGTATTACCAGAACTGGCCACTAGAGGGAAGAAGAGATTATGCTATATGTAGGGTTTTTATATCTGTACTTTCCAGCAATTGGGCAAAGGGGATTGGAACCTATCCACTGCAAATACCATTGTCGTACTTTACTTGGGGCTGCAAAACTGCAGGCTCTTTCCAGAAAACAGCTGGTAGGTAGGGATGGGCCAAGAGAAAAAAAATTCAGATGTGGACATTTGGGTTCTCTCAGTGTTGTCACCTGATCATCTACTTCCCTCCTCTGTTCATCTTTTTATATTCTATATTGGAGAAAATTTGACCCTTAAGAAAAAACCTTCCTAACCACCAAGAGATGGCACACTGTGTGATAGTCATATGCCATACACACAGTCTGGCCATAAGATCACAGAATTCAGTTTAGCAAGAGTTCATATTATGAATCAAGAGGAGGAAGGACAAGCTGCAAGAGGAAGTGTAATTAATACCTAATAATATTATTTTTCTTTCTAGTGCTTTAAAAACATTATGCCTATTTGTGTGTATTAGAGGGACCAAACTAGTGCAATTTGAGTCTAAATTGCTTTCCTTTGGAATTAAACTTTCTGCCTTGTAGGGTTGTTGTTCTAAATATCTTTCACTTGCATGGAAAGCTCACAAATTTTATTATGATAGACAGAACTTTATGAGAGATGTTCTCAGAAGGAAGGAAGCTGAGTTTTCAGGCAGTATGTTCAGAACTAGAAAACTAATACAAATCAAGTGAGAATTCCATTGCTCACAAATAAGAATTGCTATGCCTCCTGATGAGCTGTTTACAGCTTAATAATAATAAATTTATTTATTAATAAAAATAAATAAATAAATGCTGTCAAATCAAATTCAAACGTATAGTGACCCTTTTCAGGGATTTCTAGATAGAGATAACTCAGAAGTGGTTTCCCATTTCCTTCTTCTGGGGGCATCTTGGGACTGTGCAGCTTGCCCAAGGCCACACAGGCTGGTTCTTCTGGGATTAAGAGTGGGAAATTGAACTCCTGACCCTTGGTTCTACAGTCAGATACCTAATCCACTGAACTATCCAGCCAGCTGTTTACAGCTTGGTAAATGATATATTCGCCTTTGGCTCACAGGCATATTGTCTGGAAGTGGGCCCAGCTGAGGTGTTAGATCTATGGGAGCTGCCTGAAAATGCCCTGTGTTGGTCTGTCTGGCAGCAAAAAAAGAAGAGGAGGCAAGTATTAGCTACTTTGACTTTTTAAGGGGGTGGAGAATGAAAATGAAGGTTTTCATGTATCCTTAGTCCAAGCCAGTAGCTGATAGTAATAATATTGAGAAATCGCCAGTTGCTTTTAGTTGTCATTTTGGGTGGCAGATATCAGATGGCTTTATTCGCTCACTTTTAGAAATCCATTAGCAATATAAAGTGCTGACATTTTTGCACTTCTAATTGCATCCATTTATACATTGCATCCACAACCACTTTGAAGGTTTAAATTAAGTTTTGTCATGCTGCCTTTAATATTTCATCCTAGGTGAAGCTTTCCCCCCCACCACCCCCAAGTAAAGTGTAATTTGAATTTCTGTCCAGTTATATACTCTTGTGGAGATTTAATTTAGAATTATATGCCTTTCTTTTTTCCGTGGTGACAGTAATGGAAGTTCACTGAAATCAAAGCCTGCACAGAAACATTTTGGATGGGCAACCATACACAGCCCAATTCAACGCATATTTGCTCAGAAGCAAGTCCCACAGATTGTGTCAGGACTTGCTTCTAAGTAAGTGTGCATAAAGTTTCAGCACTAATCTCCACCTTGCCCTCCCCCAAAGTTATTTGGTGAGAATTTGCAAGTCATTTCCTTGGAAAGATATTTGGTTGAGTATTAATAAATGTGTACCTTATTTTGCATATTTGCATTATTCATCACTAATCAGGGGGGTTTATAATCCTCAGTGTAATCAATTACTATTTACAGAAGGAATCATTACATACTCTTAATTATGCTTAAAATTTTCATACACTTAAATCCCCAATTTAAATGAATGTTTACCTGTGAAAGTCTGTTCCTATTAAGATAATGCTTAAACGACATATTTTTATGCTGTTGCTAATCTTTCGGTTTGAAGTTGTGCTGTCAGTTTGAGCAAGAAAGTAGATTTACAGTAGGTGGGACTTTAAAATGTGACAAAGTACTTTGGAAGAAAGAGTTGCTGATAAAAAACGATCTCCAGTGTTTTTGCCAGTAAGCCATTTCAATAGTGTACTTTTAAACAGGAAACTCTATACAGACAGTATAGACTGTCTTTGCGAGAAGAGCAAGCTGAAGTAGGAATTGAGCACTTCTGCCTTTTTCTTTGTTGTCTGTTATCAGAATTTGGTTTCAAACTGGGTGTGCCAAACTGGCCCAGATCAGACCTTTGCAATCTGATACCTACAAAATGAAGCCAAATCACAAACAGGTGAATAAGATTTTTTTCCAGTTTCTTAAAAAAATTATTATAATAATTGAAGCTTTTAAATGTCTTCGTATACAGGATGGGAAGAATTTGATATGCATTCATTCATTCACTCACTAGCAGAACTGAGGGCTATTTCTTCTTTATCAGACAACCTAGGTTCTGAAATCTCCACAGGAAGCATTTCTCCATTTGGTTGGAATATGAAAGCGAGCGAGCTCTGTCTCATTTCAACTCTCAAGTTTGTGTAGTTTCCTTCTAAGGCAGGCTGAGCCGTCCCACTTCCACTACTGACAAAGACTGTTGGCAGTCATTTGTCAGTTGGTAAGCTGTTGAGGAAAAGCTTCGACTGTTTTGTTTTTAGTTTTCTTTTAAATGGGTGCATTTCAAATTTTTAATTTTTTAAGTTTTTAATTCAACAGTGCTTTAATATTATAGTTAAGTAGTTTTAACATTATAGCTGAAATCCTATTACATAGTTATACAAATAGCATAATTTTTGTAAGCAAATTTCGTTAAGTTAAGAAATCTTGGTAGACCTTATATGTTGTATACTGAGTTGCACAAGAGATTCGTTCCTGCAGAGATTTCTTAATTTATGGCAATTTGCATCTAAAAGTTATGTCATTTGCCTAACTGCAGCATGATTTCAACCTACATCTTTATCTGTATCTGTTTTTTAAAATGTATTTTTATCTGTGGCTGAAACCCTGTCACTTCATGTAGTAAGCTGGAACTAAAGTAGACTTATTTAAACAATAGAACTTACAAAGGAGCTGACTCACCAAATATCTGCTGATTTGATGGGTCTGCTCTAGTTGTGACTTATTATGTGAAACAACAAGATTTCAGCCACCATCTGTTTCAATCCTGTTATGACTCTCTGGTTTCCTTTCAGAGAAAGATAGGATATAAATCAAATAAGCATATAATTAATAAATAATATGAGAGAAAGCCAAATTGACTGATTTGATCATATGAACAGAAGGTTTAGAGTACTCAACTCTTAAAATATGGTGTGAACTCCTTTGTAACTAACCACGTTAATGGTGCTGAATTAGAATTTTCACCTCTATTTTTCTGAAGGAGCTTTTCAAGGTCAACCCTCATCCAAGTGGATTCCAAAGAAAAAAAATATACATTACATGACTTTGGGGGTATTTTCTGACACCACTGGAATGTTGATATATCTCATGGTAAAAAAAATGTAACCAACACAATTCCCTTGTTTGAATACTACGATTATTTTTCCCCTCATTCAAGACAATAAACTTAAGACAACCAGAGCATGTCAAGTCAGTTTTTTGTTTTGTTTCAGTCCCAGTGCATGTTACATTTTGGTTGGCAGACTTTTAGCCAGTTCTAGACTGATGAAAAAGTCTCCCATCCCATTTTGACCATTATGGAAATACAGTTCAACGATGTTCCCATTCTGCAACCAAGCTAGGGTCTGTAATTATGCAGTGTCTATTTGTTTCCAAGATTGTGTGGTAAGGGACATATTCTGTGAGTGGTAGGAAAGGTTTCTAGTGCTATTTCATTATTTTTATCCTTCTTTGGCTCTAAGCATTCCTGAATAATGTTTCTATATATTCCATGGTAAACTGTGTGTTGATGTCTGTTCCATGTCCTTCCACTCTCGCCTCTCATGACATCAGGATCTCCACTTGGTCCTTCAGTTGCCTCCTTTGATTTTATTCACCAGATGTCATGGTGAGCTAGTAACTTCAGCAATGCACCTTGAAACCCAAATCATGTATTCATCCTTGCTTTTCCCACATGGAATTGGTGATGGCAAACTTTTTGTCAACACATGGAGCAGATGTCAACACTGATTCATATTCCTTTGAGATGTTCATTTATGTTTACCCCACGGCAACTGACCTTTCCTGGACAGATATTCTTCTGAAACAGTTGTAAACAAATAGATGCTTTCTGAAAGCTGAGCTGGAAATCTTATTCTTTTGTTCAGGAAAACAGCTGGTGCTCTAACCTAGCAGACATTTTAAACTGACCTCTGTGAAGTGCACCCATGCTTTCAGCAACACAGTTCTTCTCTGCTCAGAAGCAAGTCCCACTGAATTAAGTGGAACTTATTCTCAGGTAAATATGCATAGGATTGCAGCCTAAAATGACATTGAGTATTTGGTCCTATACACATTTACTTACAGTTGACTCACAACAGTGAGGCCTACTTCAGTGTACTGAAAAGTGTACTGTTATATTACAGTTTGATGTGCTTATGATTTCCATGGAATTAGGCCCACTTTTTTCAGTGAGCTACTGGAGCAGTTTGGGACAGAGTGGGGTAGGGTTGCCTCTCTCTAGAATATGGAGATATACCACTGCTGTACTCACAAAGCACCTATGTGGAGACATCTGAGTAAATATGCAGATTATTTTGCTGTAAGCATGCATGTACATATATCCATAGGTCCATGTTCTTGATGGCCATGGGCAAGTGTCCTTTCTTAATTCCATGGAGGCACTGATAAACTTGCATGCCACCATAATCTCATTGCTGCTTAAGGTTCGAAATTGGCCCTGCTTCAGGGCTTATTCCGTAAGTGTACACTTTGTAGAATTTCTTTACAGTGAACTTATCTATGTTGGCTAAGAGCCTGATATTAAGTGCACACTTTAGTCAAGTATTTCCAGGTGACATGAGATGTAAATCAGAATTACTGTCTTGGGTTTGGGAGCATGATATCAGTTGAGGCAAGATTTCCAGAAGGACTGCTTTTCATAATCATTCAGAAGCTTAAACCAGTGCAAAACATTATGGCTTCTGCAACTTTGAAGATAATAGCTTATTGAGGGAACATATTATGGCAGACTTTTTTTCTTGCATTAGCTTTCTATTACCTTCCTGGAAAAAAAAAGTCCTGGGTTGGTTGGTTGGTTTTTTCTTGTGAAGCCATAAATGCTTTAGATTTCCCGTTACTTGTCATCTACTTACCATAACCCATTTTTAGATTTGACATTTTCAGAAAGGAAACACCCTGTTACTTGAGAAAAGCTGAAAAATAGACAGTGTTGACCTTCTTTATTCCACCAGCATGCCACCTTTCTCCCTTGTTCTTTATTATTTCTTAAAATAAAAAAGTGCACTGCACCCAAGAACATTAATGCAAGGTAGGAAAATCACAGAGACAAATTTCTGGGAACAATTTGAGAATTACAAACATGGCAGTAGAAACAGCCTGTGTGGCCTTAGGCAAGCTGTCCATTCCCAAGAAGAAGGGAATGTGCAGTTTGCCCAAAGCCACACAGGCTGGCTTTTTTCCTGAGAGGCACAGTGGGGAATCAAACTCCTGACCTCTGGCTCTGCAGCCAGATACCTAAACCACAAGAAAAATGGCAAATAATAAATAATTAAGTAAGTAAAATCTAGATTGAAGAAAGCCAAAACACAGAATGGCTTTGTGTGTGACTTCAAGAAATCCTCATAACTCTTTCCCCCTTAAAAACATCCAAAGAATGAGTCTTTTCCAGAAATACAGTGGAATCTACATTCCCTGGCTTTTTTCATTCAGGAGAGGGTATGCCATGTTACGACCACAGTGATTTGGGAATGACAAGGTTTAGTATGTGTTATCTTTCTAGGCTGCAAAACTAAGTCAATTTGCAGAGTGAAATGTACCCAAATATACTAAGTTCAGAGTAAATACTTTTTTTAGAAAAGTTTGAATTGTTTCTTGTGTTGAGCCTTCAGGTATGCTATGAACAAACAATTTTTGTAAAGGAAAACAAAACAAAACACATTCATTCCTAACTAGAGATGGGCACGAATCAGAAAAATGGTGATTCATTTTGATTTGTGATTTGTCAAGGTCAATGAATCATGAATTTATGATTTTTTTCTGATGAATCAATGAATTGATTTGTCAATTCATTTTTTACTTTAAAACCCTATAAAATCCCCCCTGGCACCTACAGTCACCAACATCACACAGAAGCTTTCCCTGGCTCTCCTCTACAATCCCTCCAAGTTTGGTGAAGATTGGGCATGAGACATCCAAGTTATACACCCACAAAGTGGGTACTCCCAGGAAAGTGCCCTTTAGCAGCTGGCTTGGGGAAGCCCAATCTTCACCAAACTGGGTAATATTGTAGAAGAGAGTCATGGGAAGCATCTCTGTGATTTTGGTGTCTCTAGGTGCCTGGGGGGGGGGACTTTCCGGCGGAGGGCTTTTTGTGGATGTATAATTTGGACATACAAAATCCAATCTTCACCTAACTTAGAGGATTGTAGAGGGGAGAAAGAGGAAGCTTCCCTGCAATTTTGGTGTCTCTAGGTGTCTGGGAGGTCATTTTATAATCCAACAAATCAATGAATCAAAAATCACTAAAAATTCATTGATTCATATTCGTCAGGGGGCATTGATTCGTATGAATACAAATCAATGAATTACTGAATTTGATTATTCATTTTTTAATTCGTGTCCATCTCTATTCCTAACCCTTTGGTTAAAAGGAACTGTTGATAACACAGCAAAACAATTCCTCTGCTACTCTTGTGGATTAAAGTTTAAATCTGATTAAAGCTGCCTGAAGATTTATTATCCACTTTGAAAGCCAAAAGAGTTTTCGTAGCGGATCACTTGTGTGTCATTGTTAATTATACCATTGTCCTGAATTACATTTTATCCAATAGTACTTTTCAGACTATTGGTCTGAAAGATCAGCCCGCTGAAATATTTACTAATGCTATTTTGATACGTTTCAGTCAAAATCGCTTTCTTTAAACTCTTTAAGAAGATGATAAAATTTGGCCCCTTGCAACTTCAGGTCTTTCATAAAACATGAGCATTTATTAAATAGAATATCAAAACAATGGAATGTGCTTTCCATGTATATGGGAACTATGCCAAGCATATACTGTATGTATTATTACCTACAAAATCTGCTTATGAAAATCATATTTTGAGGACTGCAATTATACACTCCTAAATTATGTGCTTCCCATACTGAAATGGTGGCGGAAACCAGATGGGAGTTGTTCAGCAGGCCGAGGCAAAGAGGCAGTCCCGAAACCAGCAAAATCAGGGAGCTGGACAGGGGACAGATTGTATTTGTCTTCAGTGTGGAAGGGATTGTCACTCTCGAATTGGCCTTCTCAGCCACCCTAGACACTGATCCAAGACCTTTATTCAGAGCACGTTACCATAGTCTCTTGAGACTGAAGGATGCCTACTATGCTGGTAAGTAGCCAAAGGCTGGAAAAATAATGGTTTATATGCAGGCCATTTACTTTTCTTATCTTATTCCACCTTTAAATAAATAAATAAATCCTAAGCACTCCCTATCAAATGAGACAGTGGTTATTCCCATTGTCATTTCAAATATTTAATCTTCTTTACATTCTTGCTGTTTGACATTCAGGGGAGTATGATACTTTGTGTTTTGTATACAGCTGATATGGGAGCTAATAAAAAAGGCATTGAATAATAGACTGGGTTATGTGTCATGTTTTCTACACATCTACTTATGGGATATTTTTCATAAATATTTCCCGTGACTAAATATGTTTGCAAAAACTTTCAGGAGAATGAAGCGCTTGTACAGCAGTTCATGTACACTGAATAGGTACATTGGAGTACTGCCATTGAGTTCTCAGGTTGACCAGCTTCCCTATTCTACAGCTTCCAAATGTGTGAAAAGAAACTAAAATTTACCAATGCAGTTCTATGCCTGTCTATTCATTTGCTTGTGTTGTATGTATAGCAGGACTAGGGCACTTTTGGCCCCAAAATCTTAGCCGGCAGGACCCGTGCAAAGAGACTTTGTGAGTTGTAGAACAAAGCATCTAGACAGGCCCTTTGGAGATTCAGGTTTTGCTACAAAGTCCTATTAAATACTGTGGGACTTATCTTATGAGCAGACAAGCACAGGATTGTTTGCGAATGAGTAAAGTATCTTGCATAGAAGAATTTGGTAGTAAGAAGCCTATCTGAGAAATTTCTCTCTGCTGGACTAGTGCTTATGAAATAGCAGTGGTACTAGATTCTGTAGTTTAAAATAAATGAATGCTTTAAGAATCATTTACAAAACATATTTTCAAATAACCTGAGGCTTTGGGGTAACTTTTGAAGTTCTACTATACCTAGAAATATGTGGTGTGGCCACCTGTTGTACACTCAGTTACAAGTAAAAAGGGTCTTTCTTTCAGTGTTTTTCAATGCAAACAGATTCAAACAGCAGCCACACAAACATGGGGAAAGTTTTCTTCAACCACAATTCTCAGTAGCACTTTGATCATTACATCCAGCTAGGAACAACTATGGTGATTCCTCAGACACCAACCTGTTCAAGGACTGACACAATATCCGCATTTAATCAGTCTGTGGCCACAGGAATAGAAAATTTTCAGCTTCCATCACATTTCAAAACCAAGTTCAGAGGTGCCCTGCAGTGATGGTAAGACAGGTTACCTGTAGTTTGCACTCTTTGATCTTTTTACCTTTCCCCATCTCACTGTTTTATTGCAGAAAATAAAGAGAACTATCCTACACCTGTTCAGTTTCTCTTTCTAAAGGATAAAAATCACTTACCAACAAATATCAACCTTTGCAAATGTGTTCATTCTATGCAAAGAGCTATATGAGATGTTGTGACAAAAAGGTAGGTAAAATGTTTTGACAGAAGATAGTCTTATGTGGATTGAAGAGCTGTATCAAGTAGATACAGTCAGCTGCACAGTTTCTGTATCTATCTAAGAAGTGGCATAGTAAACCTAGCTGCACATATACATATCACCACTAGAGATGGTCACAAACTGGGAAAATGGAGGTTTTCATGATGGTTTGTGGCTCATCACTGTTCATGAACCGTGAACTTCCATGAATTTTCTGATGAAACAAACCATTTCATGGTTTGTACAATTTGGGACTTCCAGGAGCAGTAGAACAGTCCCTGTGTGAGTTACAAATACCAAATTCACAGTGATGCTTCCGATGACTCTCCTCCCCAACCTCTCCAAGTTTGGCAAAGATTGGATTTCAGAATGTATCGAAATTCAGGCTGGATTGGAGCAATTTTGTGCCTTGTCCAATTCCACTTTTGCCCCAGATTCAAAGTGATCTGTAGATGTGTGACACCAATGTATTGGAAAACAAAAACAGCTTTAAGTTTCCTGTTTTTGCACTGGTGTCGTTGAAATTTGGAGATGTAATAGACCCTGAAGAAGGGAATAAACCTGCCAATTTCAGATGGCTAGATTCAGAGATTTGCATACTAGACATGTTTAAAGTTAGGGTTGGTTTTTTTTTCCAAAACAAGCAAACAAACAAAACTACTGTAGCAAGGTGAAGCAATATGTTCCTGATCAGATTCAATTTGTGCCCTGAATTGTAAAATTGCTTTACCTTACCCTATAATTGAATCTGGCCTTTCTGTTTCACTTGGGAACTCATAGAGATCATTCTGAATCTGGTGGACTTGGTTCAGAATTTGTGATTTTTCTAAATTTGGTATACAGCCCTAATTCATACTTAGTTGTAACTTATCACACTGAAGCAAGTCACAGGTAGAGTAGGCTAATTTGAATCTATGGAACGTATGGAAGAATTGACTCACCAAATCCCCACTAATTCAGTGGGCCTACTCTAATCTAACATGCTAAATTAACCAACAGGATTTCAGCCATTGAATTCAAACCTCTGCCTATGTAGGAAATTCACAGTTGTTTAAAAACATACATTGAAGGAGAGTCCATCATCTTTTGAGATACTCCAATACAGCTCTTATTGTTAGGAAGTCCTTCCTAGCATTCAATTCTCCTTTCTTCAAATTTGAATCTATTAGTCTGGGTTGTACCCACTAGAAGTGCAGAAAATAAACATGTGAGAGTCCTTCAAATATTTGAAGGTAACACTGGCTGTCATATCACTTCTCAGTCTTCTCTCCTCCAGGCTAAACATAATAGCTCCCTAAACTATTCCTCATAGAGTTTGGTTTCCAGACCCTTTAGCATCTTGGTCACCCTCTTTTGGGCAGACTAAATGGTATGGTGGTGTCCAGATACGGACACAATATACCACAATGTACAGGAGAGGGCCTTTTCCCGTGTGATGCCCAGACAGTGTAATTCAGTCCTTTCAGAGTCGTGATTCTTTCCCACTCTGATTGATTTTAAGAAAGGTGGCACTGCGGGTTAAACCGCTGAATCCTCTGTGCTGCAAGGTCAGAAGACCTGCAGTCATAAGATCGAATCCACGCGATGGAGTGAGCCCCCGTCGCTTGTCCCAGCTCCCGCCAACCTAGCGGTTCGAAAGCATGCAAAATGCAAAAATGTGAGTAGATAAATAGGTACCACCTCGGTGGAAAGGTAAACGGCGTTCCGTGTCTAGTCACGCTGGCCATGTGACCACGGAGGATTGTCTGCGGACAAACGCTAGCTCTATGGGTTGGAAACGGAGATGAGCACCGCCGCCTAGAGTCGGACACGACTGGACAAATTGTCAAGGGGAACCTTTACCTTTACCTAAAAACACATTATTTTAGACTGGCATATGATGCTCAACTCGCCCTGCTGTGTTGTTTTTAACTTAACCTTTGTTGATTTTAATGAATTAACTTGATCTTAGTGGTTTTTACAGTGGGATTGGTTTTAGTCTTTTTTTATTTTATAGTTTTGTTTTGCTTGATTTTACATTTTTATGATGTTTGTAAGCTGCCTTGAGCACTATTTTCTAGCTGAGATATGGGATATAAATGTAAGAAAAAAATAATAAATTAAATAAAGGAGAGTGGTATTATTAATTCTCTTGAGCTGAGCCACTATACTTCCGCTGATGTAGATGGAATGTTATTCATTTTCTTTTCCCACTGCATCACACTGTTGACTCCTATTTAACTTGTGGTTTACTAAGACCTCTACGTCCTTTCCACATTTACTCCTACTAAAGCAGGTGTCACCCACCTTATATCTGTACATCTCTGTAATCTCACTTATTCCTTTAATGCTTCAACTACAATAGTGAACCGTCTTTTTGAACAAAAAAGACTTCCCAGTAAATTTCTGATACCCTTTGAAACAATATAACGGAAATAAAACCCTTCAGCAAATGATGAATTAATGATGAAAATGGCACTGCTGTAAGAGTTTTCTTGCCCAGAATATCTTTGGGCAATCTTTAGTTGCTTTAAAAAAAACACACAACCTACCAAATTGTGGTTTCTTTCTTTGAAGGACAGCAGTGCGATAAAATTGGAGAAAACGTATGAGACTATTATATGGGGAGGTTAGTCTTCCCCCCCCCCTCAGCATTAGGAAACTATTTTTGGGTCTACATCCTTGTTTTCTTTGGGGCTTAGTGTACAACCAGTCTTCCATTACCGTCACTGAGAGTTCCCAGAGATATTATTGATAAAAAGCGAGCCCAAAAAAACACATTATTTTAGACATGGGAGCTATGGTGGTCCATTCCCACCCACCCCAGAACTAGCACAATCCACTCACTGGGCTCCTCGCAATGTACACGTCCAATGGCAGCAACATTGCACCAATTGCAGACGAATTCCTACCAGCGCTGCTCACCTCTCCCCACAGCTGACTGCTCCGATGAGGAGACAGGAAGATGAGTCACCCCACTCAGTTGCTGAGCAGTTGGCTGAGGTAAGAGGCAGGGCAGTGCTGGCGGGACTACATCCATGATTAGTGCGATTTCGCCATTGCCACACACACGCCCTGCAAGGAGTCTTGTGGACGAGGCTGGTTCTGGGGGGCAGGAATGGACCTCCATGGCACCTGTGCTGCCAAGCTTCGTATCTGTATTCCGGGGGACACAAGCTCCCATGTCTAATTCTTATATAATGGTGCTAGCCAGGTGAGTGTTCAAGCCCTTCCTTTGAACACTACATTCCAGAAAGTTAAAGTAGTACTAGTATTTAAAGTAGTAGAAATGTGGCTGAAGCCATACAGTCTTGTATTGACTGTTGACCCCCTAGGCAGGTTCTGTTTTGCCTACTGAGATCTTAGTGATTAGGAAAGGACCTTGATGCTTGGTGAGTTGACTGAATTACAGACGTCAGACCTCACACTGAACTAAATCATTTCCAGGGATGGACAAACCTTTCTGCCCTTTTCATCACATCCATATCTTTTTAAATATCATGTTCTTTTCATCATTTGCAAATTACTTCTGTTCTTCTCCAAAAAGAATCCAAATGGAAATCAGAAGTATCTTCCCTGATCAAATGCAATAGGCACAGATTTTTAGTATTTTCCAAAGAAGTAGCCACGTCAGTAAAGGTGCCAAAGACACCACCACAGTGAAAACCCATCCACCCCCAGAAGTTTAAAAGGACATACCCACTGCAGAAAATCTGAGATGGCACTAGAGGAAGGAAGGACAAGGTAGGCAGCCCTCCAGAAGGAAAAGGAGCTATCATAGATGAAAAAAAGGTAGAGCAGTGAATAAGCAGGGGAGGGGAATGAGAGCGGGCATGGCATGCATTCATGCAGGTGTCCTACATGGCAGGAGGAGGACTCAGTTGGCAAGAAGGGAAGCCAGCTCTAGCAACTTCCTTGCATGCACACATCCTGTTCATAAACCATGCAAAGCATGCAAAGGGGGGGAGGGCACCATTCCAGCCAGGAGCCACATATCCATCAGCAGCCAAAACAGTAGCAGCAGCCGCTCCTCATGGAAGGGAAACAGGTGCACAATCTAGCCAAACCCAATACCCATCTCCCCAGAGCCCCACACTGATGGCCAACAACTGGATGATATCTTCATCTCTGCCCACACCCCTTGGACACTGCAGCTATACAGCCAGGAGCCACTACAGCTGCCATGCCAACTGAGTGCAGCACTTCTCAAAGGAGTGGAAGGATCTGGGCCATGTCTGCACAGCTTGATGCCATCTCATCCCTCATATCAGTTGCCATGTTCAGCATCTGCTCTGTCAATGCCTCCAAACTCCTGCCAAGAGTGGCAAGAGCCTCCCAGGAAGAAAGCCATTGCATTCTGCCACATCTGGGCCCCTTCTAGCCACCCACATTCCACTTAAGCCCTGAAAGAAGGTACATGCTGAGGCAATGGCTCAGCAGGCCATGCACCACGGGCCCATGGGTGAAGCACCAGACCATCCTCACCTTGTCCCCCAACTCTTGCTGCGTATCTGCTGCTGCAGTGGGTTGCTGTTCCCTTGGACTGCTGGCTTGGGGGACATCCTCTCAAACTTCTCCCCATCCTCCGTACTTCCCTAAACCCCCTCCTCAGACAACTCAGGGCTCTCACTAGTGTTGGGTAATGACACAGCAGCTGCCCAGGGTTACAGTCTCAGCCCCAGATCCTTCAGGGGGTAGCTGTGCTCATGGGGTACTCCAAGAGAAAACCACTTCCCAGCTATAGACCAGTTGCCTCAGAGATAGCATGGGGAGTCCATACTGAGGGACATCACATCAGGAGCAGGCTGGCCAGCTCAGTGGGTGTATGGCATAACCAATGCACGCGGCATCTCCTCTGTGGGGAGCCCCTTAGCACTTCCATGATGGCAGGAGGCTCTTCCACCTGCAGCGAACCTGGAGGAAAAGGCAATATACCTTTTTTGTATGCCATTTACCTACGTTTGTATGCAAGATTTTCTGGTGTATACTGTTTTTTTTTTTTGCAAGGATTTTTTTTTTTTACTCAGGCACTGCCCTGAAAAATCTAGAAAAGTAGAAAAAATGAAGGCAAATTGCCTTCCAGTTTAGTTTGGGAAGTGCAAATTATCTCAGATGGTTATTCAAATGAGGACCAGGCAAATTTCATCCCCTTTCCTATTATGTACACAGTTCAACCCTGCTTGAGCTATTCAGAAATCTGAGAGGTTTTCTTCCCACCTTGCATCTGTCTCTCCCATCTCTCTTATTTTCAAGGCAACATGGCCAGACTATAGAACCTGACCTTGGTGCATGCCAGGCATCAGAAATAAGGCGTTGCTGGTCTTCTCAAGCATCCCCTGTTGTGACAAGACTGGCCTGTTTTGCTCTGCATTAGGAAATGCTATATTAGTTCATAAAGATTTTCCTGAGCCCGTGGGGAAATTGAAAAGATGACTCAGAAGACTCTGAAGGCTGTCTTTTTGTCACAACCTCTCTGGCAAGTCAAACCAGTGTGCTTTTTGTAAAAGGCAATTTTTTCAATGGTTCAGAAAATACAAAATCTGAATGACTCCAGAATGCAGACACTCTAGACAAAAATGCAAGGAATGGTGCGGTCACACCTGCCCCATTGCTAAACACAACTGCTAACCTGTTCATGCTCAATACAAAGGCGTGGAAGATGGGGAGGATGGCAATTACTTACTCACTTTATTTATTAATTTAGAACCTGCCTTTCTTCTGATAAGGAACAAAAGGCAGTGCACAGCAATTATAAAATAAGGATGAGCCTTCACTGGTCAGCAGTGTAAAGCAGTGCATAAGCTGGCAACTCTACTCCATTGTTTCTGAATGACTCGATGAAGCAAAATCTATTAGTCCTTTTGCAAACCATCTATAAAACAAAGCCTACCCCTGTCTCCTAAAAACCTTACTGTTAAAAACAACAAATAAGATAAAATGGTTAAACCATCCATAAGTCACTAATGGTAGGATTATATCTGAGTAACCTTCCAGACTGGCACCACCCTCTTTGCCACCTTTCTTTTCACCCCCTGCCATCATCTCTCACTTGTTGGGGTGTGCACAGAGTTGGATACCAGGAAAATTGTTCAATTGATTTGGGGCAGCGTGGCTTTCTGAGTCCTCCTACGCAGGGAACTGTGATGGGTGTTGCTGGTGTTGAAATGGGGTGGAGGTGAAAAAAGGTGTTGTGTTCAAAATGCATGTGGTGGGGGTGAGTGGTTGCAGTTTGGTTTGGGAGGGAAGCGACAACAACAGAGTATTCAGGATTGAGGACAAGACTGTCCTTTAGATAGTGAGCCAAAGGAAGGTGGGGAGGAAGGGGCAGCAGCAGTAGCAATGTGTGTGTGATTGGGCAGAGAGGGAAAGATTCATCAATTTATTCTCTCTTTTCTCTCCCCTCACCAGTTCCCCTTCCCATTTGGAAACTGATAAAAGAGACTCCCCTATTCCCACCCACACCTAACAAGGAGCTTGATTATAGTTTTAGGACTGGGCACACACACACACACACACATATGTATTCCCACTCCATCCATCCTTCACAAAAGCAGTAGCAACAGAGCTGGCATCTCAGAAAATTATAGTTCTGGGACTGCCCCACACATGCATACATTGCCCCATCTCTCACTCCATTCATCCCCCACTGGAACAGCAATGGCAACTTGGAGAATTATAGTTCTGGGACTGTCCACACATATTTACTCTCTGTCTCTCTCTCTCGTGCGCACATGCATGTGCGCGCGCGCGCGCACACACACACACACACACACACACCACTCCCTCCCAATTCATACACGTCTATATAACTTCTCCTCCACATGACTTGCATTCACTCCTTCCTCTCTTTTTGTGTGTGAGTAACATAGCACAGAATTGATATAAAAAAGAAGTGCAGCACTTATTTGCAATAACGCTAAATTGGGCAAATAATTGTTTATGAAATGTTTGGAACAGACAACAGAAGAGGATGGGGTTGCCCAGTATGCACTGCCATGCTATATCCCAATGAAGACATCACTGTCAACATCACCCTAGGTGACACCCAACAGTGCTGCTTTTGATGACACTGGAGGTTACACATATTGGAAACCAAAGAGAAAGTGTGATCCCAATCCCTCCAGAGAAAGACATTGTTCTTGCTGTCGTCTATAGCCTGGGGTAAATTAACCACCTATCATTGGTGTTATTTACAGAACAACACCTCCTAGAAAGGAACTGAATATCAATCAGGGGTCTTAAAAGTCTCTACCAGTGAAATGTGAAATGCCAGTCTCCTTAATTTTGGCCATGTATAATTAATAATTATGTTGTTTCTGCTATTGTTATCCTTCACCCACTAAACACTGTTGCCTTTTACAGTACAAAGCTTCAATGGAAAAGATATGAATATTGAACAGATGTCATTACCAGGTATGAAGTGCCACATTGACTCACACAATGTGCAACTTATGTCTACTAACCAACCACTCTCTCTATATTTTGGTGTCATGTATCAATGTATAAATGTTTGCCATGTAATCTCACTCTTATGTTTGAGGAAGTGGATTTGATCTACGAAAGCTCACTTTAGACATTAGTCGTTAAGATGCCACATTTTTGTCTTTTAGTCTTTTTTATTTTTATTTTTCCTGATACCCAATATTCCTGTAAGGTAATCATCAAAAAGCAGTGTATGCTGCAGCAATATTAATTTGCTATAAGAGATGATCAAGGGAAAATAGAAACACACACACTCACTGGTAATTATCAAGAATCAGTAATGAGAACAGGGTGAAGAGTATGTGAGGAATCCATCGAGGTTGAGGTGGGAAAAGGAGGGTGTTTGGAGATGCCCACTTGATAGAGGTCCATAACCCTAATCTGTTCAGCATCATAATTTGTGATTGGTGCCTGGCAAGTAGGCACCAGTGTAAGCATGGTTTGCTGATGTTATGGTGGCTGCTACCTAGTCAGTAAGCCTACGCATGTCCAGTGCTGAAAGAGACCTGGGTATGCTCATGTGTACTCATAGTAGCAAAATAGTCTTCTGCAGAAAAGGAAGGGCTGTATAAGGGCATCACTGGATTGTGGGGAAAGAAAAGCTTCTAAAGAGTGATGAGTATTTCTGAAACTTGTTGGGTGTGATAAACAAATCAGGCACTTTGAGACAGTTTTTTCCCTTCTCTCTTGTTTTGCTTTGGGCCTTCCCTTTAAATGGGTTTGTGCCAGAGTACTACCTCAAAGCAGGCCAGAGATGACAGAATTGATTTTTATTGGATTTACATTTTTGGTTAGGGTATTATGGGTGAATCCAGTAAAACAGCAGTAGTTATATGGGTAGTCTGATTGATTTCAGCTCTAGGAAATATCCCAAGATATAATGAAATATATTTCTGTAACACTAATTTTGGACATAAAGTTTATGAGTAACATTCTCTCTCTCTCTCTCTCTTTGGTTGCAAGGCAAAATATAGACTGCAAGTGTACATTGCCTCAAATTCATATTTTAAACATACATTCAGTCCAATCTGATTTTGTTTCCAAGATTCTATAAATTGTAGCTGCTTTCTGACATGCACCACTGATTTAACTTTACAACAAATCTATAAAAATGTAATCATAAAGATGATTTATAGTAGTGTTTTCTTCTGTGCACAAGGAAAGAAGCAGATTTACTGATTATTTATTGAAGTGACAAGAATTAGCTGAGACAACAGTCTATTAACTGAGTGACAAAGAATTTCCCCCCCTTAAATGACACTTTTGTATCATGAAGTTGGTTCTGGTTGGTGGTGGTGGTGCTGTTTTAACAGTGGGGATACTTCAGGAAAAAAAAGAGATTTTTTCCCCCTTTTAATTAGGATAGCTATGTCATTCTTTTATTCCTGATGTATACGGCTCTGCTATCACATATGCTAAGTCAAGCCTTTCAGATTCATTTGAAGAGGCTTGCTGGTGTGCATCAACCACCAGTAAGTTTTTCTAGTTTATAATCTTTTCCCCCACGAGCAATCTACAGTAGATACATTATCTCCAAGTATTGTACGTTATTGTGCAGCACAGCAAATCAACATTCTCCAAGGCAATTCTAGAAATTGGAGCAGCACAATCAAAAATTATAACTTTGAAAATTATTCCTAAATATATATGCAGGGATCATATGATTAAAATTCTACATTACTGTAAGGACATCATTGGAAGAGGTAATTCCTTTGTGTTGAAAGTGTCCAATTATCGCAGAAGAAGCTTATTCACACCTCGTGTAGTTTGCACATTACCCAGTATTGTGTACTGGTTGGTCTTCTGGACATTAAAAACAGCTTTATTTACCAACCTGACATCTCCAGCACTGAAGCCAGAAACTTGTTGTTCTATGTAACTGCATTGGAGCAGTGATATAAGCAGCGAAAGGTATTTTGCCAGTTGTCCATGATACACCTACTCCTCCATGGTTGTGCAATAGCTTGTGTGACTGGTTAGTTGACTGGGTGTGTAATCAACAGCCATCAAACTGTGAAAAGCAGTTCTGTAAATGAACCTATGCTCTTGTTTCTTTGCATACCCAGTCAACTCTTTTGGCCCCAAAGTCTGCTGGAAAAATGCCTCTGAAACGATAACATGATTTCAGCCAAATTAATATGATCTGTAACATATAATGTGGCTATACTGCTCCTGAACATAAATATAGCATATAGCAATCATGATTTCAGTTCATTCCATAAAAATACATAAAATGCATTACATAAAATTAAAATTAAGCATTGTGGAAAGAAAAAAAAACTAAACTGTACCCTCACGGTGCAGAGGTTAAACTTGCAGTACCGCAGTTAAGACTCTGCTCACAACCTGAGTTTGATCATGGCAGGCTCAGGTAGCTGGCTCAAGTTGACTCAGCCTTTCATCCTTCTGAGCTTGGTAAACTCAGTACCCAACTTGCGGGGGGGGGGGGCAATGTGTAGCCTGCATAATTAAAATTATAAATTGCTCAAAGAGTGTTTTAAGAGTTATGTGGTGGTATATAAGCAGCACACTTTGCTGTAGATTTTTCATGCAGTGTTGAGCATTGTGTGAATGGGAGAGAATAAAGCAAATCCATCAATTCCTCAATCAATCTTCCCCTCCCCCACCACTCCTTTGGATAGACATTCTACTACTAAAGAAAGACTTTTACTTTCCTTTTCTTCTTTCCATTCTGGTTTTCTGAAAGAGCCCAAACACTTTATACACTACTCCTTAGCATTTATATTGCACTTTTTCTACATTCCTAAATGTCTCCAAATACTTTATCTTAACAATGCCTACAACCATCATTAGAGTTGATATTCGGTCTTGGCAGTTTGTATTCCTAGAATGGTCAGGAAGGAAAACTGGGCTCAGGATTTTTTTTTCTTTTTTAAGAATCATAGCCATACTACTAATCCTGCAAGTTAATAGAAACAAACTAAACACGTGTGTCTCACTTGCTAAAGTAAATGTAGAGATGACACTTCAATTGACTTTTCTGAGAGTTATCTGTGGAGTCTCAATGGGCCAAAGGGATACCATGCAAGACCAGGAGTTTTAAGAGATCGGTTCTCCTCTCTTCCCACAATGGTTCTACCGTGAACCTCATGAAACATCTAGTTGAGTGGATCTCAACTTTGGGTTCCCAGTTGTCCTTGTACTACAGTTCCCAGAAATCCTGCCCAGCACAGCTAGTGGTGAAGGATTCTGGGACTTTTAGTCCAAGAGCATATGAGGTTCCAAGGTTGGGAACCACTGATATAACAACAGAGAAACAGCTGTCAGGTCTTGGCATCATGTCACCAGTCAACCTTTTTTTACAGCTTATTATAATTTTCTTCTGATACAGGTAAAAAAAAGTGTCTGTACAAGCACTGGGAGCAGAAGATAAAATAAGTTTTTAGTACAGATCGAAGATTCAGATATCTGAACCAGTTCACTGTTCTTTTAATCATAAGATTTGGGGGAAAAAAGACTCAGAAGAACTCTTATTTCCCTTTTACTTCAAATAAACAACATTCATGTTTGGTTCAATTAAAAGAGGGATAGATCTTCAGCCTTGCTCTTCTTCTCATGTTCAGTTTGTTCCTCCTTTTATTAAAAAAGAAGAAAATGTTTCTTTTGTTCTGAGCATCTCCTTTCCTCTGTAGCAGGATCAAAAGAATTTTGTTTCTTCAGCTTCTTCCAAGTTTGTAGTCTCTAATGGTTGTAACCTCAATACTTCTCTCCTGTACTTATTCTGAGTACAATTTCTTAGAGTTCATAATTCTTTAAAAAGAACACCATGTTTCCTAAATAATAAAATGTACCTGAACAAATGGAGTGGGCGAAAAATGCACTTTGGGCAGGAATTTCTCAGTCATCCAAAGAACCCCATGATGTTTCTGAATAGTCAGTCAAACAGCTTTTTTGTGGAAAGCATTTGACTGTTAGGTGTGTGTATATTATAAATATTTGAGCTGAATTCTCCCTATCCTAGGCAAAAGCAACCTGCCTATATGGAGTGCTACCTCCCCTGGGTACAGAACTGCCACTTCTCTCTACAGGAACTAGACCAGGAAGTGTCCTGAAGAAAAATAGTGGGTTTAATGGGAAGAAAAGCATTGATAGATCAGAAGTAGGGCTAGTAGGATGTCACACAAAATTACAGGTCTCCCTTCTGGCTTCTGTGAGGCTGCTCCAGAGGCTTCTAGGTCATCCTCTCATTTCCTAAGGAGAAGACACCCTAGAAAGCATGACTCAAAGATTTAAAAGCTGTCTCTTTGCAGCCACCAATACATTCAGGAAGTGAAAGTTCTTTCTAGAGGATTGTGCATTAACACAAAACCTAATCCCAAAGCAGGGCTAGTCAGACTAGGAAGCAGAATGGGGCCACTGCCTCAGGCAGTAACTTTGGGGGTTAGGTGACTCTTTGTGTCTTTAACCATGTTCACAGTATTGAATTAGGGTTGCCACATTCATATTCCCCATCCTCGAGATTTCCTCACCCTTAATAGCTGCATAGCAGAGTGCAACAATTCATCTTTCTCATGCTGAAAGTAGGTGTACCTGAAGAATATGGCCAGTATAAAGCAGAAACAAATCCATTCATTTCTGAGGAATTCACTAAAATGTACTCATTTCTTCCCATTAAGGAGGGAAAGAATTTGAGATTTAAGAAACATGAGAGAAGAACAAAATGACATTCTGAAGAAGAAGAGGTGCTACCCTTCAGCTCAGCTCTTTTTCTTTCTTGGTACAGATAACATGGCAATCTGCACTCCATCAACTATGTGCAAAATTCTTCCTTCTCTGTTGTTGTTGCAATCCACTTTGAAATAACATGACAGCCACCCATCTTATTTCATTAGCTTGAAGTGGTAGCTGGGCTCACACTACCTGATTAATATGCAGTACATTCCACCACATTGTACTGGCAACATTGTACCTGAGTGACATAAACTAATTCATCTGCCTGACACAGAGATGCTCTTAAGGTGACAATTTGCCTGAAAAGATTGTGTAAAAACTTTCTTTCTTCTTATAATAGGTCTTCAGAAATGTTGCCTACACATATCCATTGAATTGGAACACAATCAGACAAAATTACCCAATTTCATCTGTCACCAGTGTGAAACAATCCCAGCAGTAGGTGGTTTGGGTCCTTTGTGAATGTTCTTTGAGAAGAAAATATTCAGCAGAGAGTCTTGTGGATAGCAGATAATGATCGTAGATTCTCGGGAGGAAAAGCCTAGGTATAGAGATGTTTTTGTTAAATATATTAATTATTACAAATGCAGGAATAGGTGATATCTTGATTGGACTATTAAGAACATAAAACAAAAAATAAAGCAAGCTTTTGATGATAGTTCACCTTCCTCAGGCTCTGCACCAGGTTCTTGTGGGTAGCTCCAAAATAATATGTTTATATTAAAGTTCCAAAAGTTTCATGGCTGCACTTGGAGCCCAGGTGCAGCTTCCTAGATGGATATAGCTGCAGTTTGCAGTCTGCAAGAGCCAGTGGTTTGGAATTTATGACCCATCTCTCTAAAGAAAAGGTGGCCAGCAACCTGCTTTCCCCCCTTCCTCTCTCCCTTTCATCCTTCATTTGAAACTCAAGGAGTTTCTGTTTGACTAGAGAAAATCAGCAGGGTAACAGAAGCATGGCCAGCCTCCATCAGAGTTGGGATTAAAAAAAATATTTAAACTACAAGAAACAGCCAATTTCAACCAAATCAAAGCCAAATCAATAATTTTACCTGAAGAGTGCTTTCCTCAGTATGCATTACTGCTTGTCTGGTTTCAAAAGTCCATGATGTTCAGGAACCCATGTTGGTCTTCAGGTGCTCTGACCCCACCGTTCTGCGGTATCTTACAAAGTTCAGAAAAAAATCAGGAGAAGGCCATGTGGTCATCAGAACAATATTGTTTTGAGGACTATACAACCTTGTCCTGTTTTTTTTATATTAAATATTGTTAATGATATATGGAACACATTACAGTAGGTAACAAAAACATTTAAGTGGTTTACGAATTATTATACTTTTGAAAGGAAAAAAGAAAGACCAGTGGAATTGAGAAAGCATGGAGATGTGGCAGAGGTCATTCAACAGATAATTGTAGATCCCAAAGTCTGCAAAGCTACAATAACTATAACAGCAATAGGAAGGAAGAGGAGGAGGAGGAGAATACAGTGTCTTCAAATAAATTCTGACATGGTGACCCTTTTCAGCGTTTTCTATATAAAGAGTACTCAGAAGTGGTTTACCATTACCTTCTTTTGGGGCATCCTGGGACTGTGGAGCTTGCCCAAGGTCATACATATTGGCTCTTCTCCCTATCTGTGGCTCTGCAGCCAGATACCAAGCTCACTGAGCTATACCTCAAATAAGGTACTTTTTAATTTTTTGATGCTGATATATTATAAAACTGCAGAAACAAGGGAAATGATTTACAGATTCAAATATTTTCTGGCAAAAATAATTCTGACTACGTTATTAATAGAAGCTGAAACAGATGTTCAAGAAATGTTCCATGCAGTGTATTTTACCAACAGCAATCCTGGATCCACAAACTGGTAAAAAGCTAAAACAAGGCTTCTGAATGTTACCATTTATTTCTTCCTACCTACCTGTTTCCCCTTCACGGATTGCTGCCTTGTCGTGCGAAGGGGCTTGAGTAATTCAGAGAAGCTACGGGCTATGCCGTGCAGGGACACCCAAGACAGACAGGTCATAGTGGAGAGTTCTGACTAAACGCAATCCACCTGGAGCAGGAACTGGCAAGCCACTCCAGTATCTTTGCCAAGAAAACTCCATGGACAGAAACAAAAGGCTAAAAGATATGACGCTGGAAGATGAGCCCCTCAGGTCGGAAGGCGTCCAACATGCTACTGAGGAAGAGCGGAGGACAAGTACAAGTAGCTCCAGAGCTAATGAAGTGGTTGGGCCAAAGCCGAAAGGACGCTCAGCTGCGGACGCGCCTGGAAGTGAAAGGAAAGTCCAATGCTGCAAAGAAAAATACTGCATAGGAACCTGGATTGTAAGATCTATGAACCTTGGTAAGCTGGATGTGGTCAAACAGGAGATGGCAAGAATAAACATTGACATCCTGGGTGTCAGTGAACTAAAATGGACGGGAATGGGCGAATTCAGTTCAGACGATTACCATATCTACTATTGTGGGCAAGAATCCCGTAGAAGAAATGGAGTAGTCCTCATAGTAAACAAAAGAGTGGGAAAAGCTGTACTGGGATACAATCTCAAAAATGATAGAATGATTTCAATACGAATCCAAGGCAAACCTTTCAACATCACAGTTATCCAAGTTTATGCACCAACCACGGATGCTGAAGAGGCTGAAATTGACCATTTCTATGAAGACTTACAACACCTTCTAGAACTGACACCAAAGAAAGATGTTCTTCTCATTATAGGGGACTGGAATGCTAAAGTAGGGAGTCAAGAGAGAAAAGGAACAACAGGTAAGTTTGGCCTTGGAGTTCAAAATGAAGCAGGGCAAAGGCTAATAGAGTTTTGTCAAGAGAACAAGCTGGTCATCACAAACACTCTTTTCCAACAACACAAGAGGCAACTCTACACATGGACATCACCAAATGGGCAATACCGAAAGCAGATTGATTATATTCTCTGCAGCCAAAGATGGAGAAGCTCTATACAGTCAGCAAAAACAAGACCTGGAGCTGATTGTGGCTCTGATCACCAGCTTCTTATGGCAAAACTCAAGCTTAAACTGAAGAAAGTAGGAAAAACCACTGGGTTAGTCAGGTATAATCTCAACCAAATCCCTTATGAATACATAGTGGAAGTGAAGAACAGATTTAAGGAACTAGATTTGGTGAACAGAGTGCCTGAAGAACTATGGATGGAGGCTCGTAACATTGTACAGGAGGCAACCATCCCAAAGAAAAGGAAATGCAAGAAAGCAAAGTGGCTGTCCAACGAGGCCTTACAAATAGCAGAGAAGAGAAGGGAAACAAAATGCAAGGGAGAAAGGGAAAGTTACAGAAAATTGAATGCAGACTTCCAAAGAATAGCAAGGAGAGACAAGAGGGCCTTCTTAAATGAACAGTGCAAAGATATAGAGGAAGATAATAGAAAGGGAAAAACCAGAGATCTGTTCAAGAAAATTGGAGATATTAAAGGAACATTTTGTGCAAAGATGGACATGATAAAGGACAAAAATGGTAAGGACCTTACAGAAGCAGAAGACATCAAGAAGAGGTGGCAAGAATACACAGAGGAATTATACCAGAAAGATCTGGATGTCCCGGACAACCCAGATAGTGTGGTTGCTGACCTTGAGCCAGACATCCTGGAGAGCGAAGTCAAGTGGGCCTTAGAAAGCATGGCTAACAACAAGGCCAGTGGAGGTGATGGCATTCCAGTGGAACTATTTAAAATCTTAAAAGATGATGCTGTTAAGGTGCTACACTCAATATGCCAGCAAGTTTGGAAAACTCAGCAGTGGCCAGAGGATTGGAAAAGGTCAGTCTACATCCCAATCCCAAAGAAGGGCAGTGCCAAAGAATGCTCCAACTACCGTACAATTGCACTCATTTCACACGCTAGCAAGGTTATGCTCAAAATCCTACAAGGTAGGCTTCAGCAGTATGTGGACCGAGAACTCCCAGAAGTACAAGCTGGATTTCGAAGGGGCAGAGGAACTAGAGACCAAATTGCTAACATGCGCTGGATTATGGAGAAAGCCAGAGAGTTCCAGAAAAACATCTACTTCTGCTTCATTGACTACGCAAAAGCCTTTGACTGTGCGGACCACAGCAAACTATGGCAAGTTCTTAAAGAAATGGGAGTGCCTGACCACCTTATCTACCTCCTGAGAAATCTATATGTGGGACAGGAAGCAACAGTTAGAACTGGATATGGAACAACTGATTGGTTCAAAATTGGGAAAGGAGTACGACAAGGCTGTATATTGTCTCCCTGCTTATTTAACTTATATGCAGAATACATCATGCGAAAGGCTGGACTGGATGAATCCCAAGATGGAATTAAGATTGCCAGAAGAAATATCAACAACCTCCGATATGCAGATGATACCACTCTGATGGCAGAAAGTGAGGAGGAATTAAAGAACCTCTTAATGAGGGTGAAAGAGGAGAGTGCAAAAAATGGTCTGAAGCTCAACATCAAAAAAACTAAGATCATGGCCACTGGTCCCATCACCTCCTGGCAAATAGAAGGGGAAGATATGGAGGCAGTGACAGATGTTACCTTCTTGGGCTCCATGATCAATGCAGATGGTGAGAGCAGCCATGAAATTAAAAGACGCCTGCTTCTTGGGAGGAAAGCAATGACAAACCTAGACAGCATCTTAAAAAGTAGAGACATCACCTTGCCGACAAAGGTCCGCATAGTCAAAGCTATGGTTTTTCCAGTAGTGATGTATGGAAGCGAGAGCTGGACCATAAAGAAGGCTGACCACCGAAGAATTGATGCTTTTGAATTGTGGTGCTGGAGGAGACTCTTGAGAGTCCCCTGGACTGCAAAGAGAACAAACCTATCCGTTCTGAAGGAAATCAACCCTGAGTGCTCACTGGAAGGACAGATCCTAAAGCTGAGGCTCCAATACTTTGGCCATCTCATGAGAAGAGAAGACTCCCTGGAAAAGACCCTGATGTTGGGAAAGTGTGAAGGCAAGAGGAGAAGGGGACGACAAAGGACGAGATGGTTGGACAGTGTCATCGAAGCTACCAACATGAATTTGACCAAACTCCGGGAGGCAGTGGAAGACAGGAAGGCCTGGTGTGCTCTGGTCCATGGGGTCACGAAGAGTCGGACACAACTTAACAACTAAACAACAACAACAACCTACCTGTTTTTGATGGCATTCCATGTCTAGTCGCACTGGTCAGGTGACCACGGAAACTGTCAACGGACAAAACGCTGGCTCCATGGCTTGGAAACAGGGATGAGCACCACCCCCTAGAGTCGGACATGACTGGACAAATTGTCACAGGGAACCTTTACCTTTTTACCTGTTTGTGAAGCAGAGTTGAAAACCTCCACTGTACTAAAGTTGTGATCTTGTCATCAAAACTAAGTTAGGAATGAAAAAAGAAAAAAAGTGAAGGCTGAATTAAATGCAGGATGAAACTGAGAAATACTAGGTTGAATGAGAAAAGGAATAGTAATTGGGAAACAGAAAGGAAATGAAAAGTCCTGAAAGAAAGATGCCCAAGGGTTATCAATGGCATGAACCTCAACAGCCATCTGTAAGAAGAGAAGAGTGGGGTCAGATTTGTAGACCTGAAGGAACCCCAAATGTCATTGAGGCTTCCCCCCTGCCAGTGCAGAAAATGTTCAAAGTGTCCCTGAACGAGGATCATCCAACCTTTGTCTACAAAGCCTCCAAGAAAGGAGAGGCCACCGCTTTCCAATGCAGCCCATTTCATTCTCAAGTCACTCTTAGTGTCAAATACTTCCTAACATTTGGCCAAAATCTCCAGGTAACTTGAATCCACTAGTTCAGGTCCTGCTCTCTGGAATATTGGATAAGAAGTTTGCTCCATCTTCCATAGGGTATCCCTTCACAAATCTAAAGACAGGGCAGACTGTTTGCCATCTGAGTTGCCCACTAACATAGACATTCTGGCTTGTCAATATCCTTCTTAAATGGTGGTGTCCTGAAGCTGAACACAGTGTTGCAGGCAAAGTCTGACCAAAGCATTCTTGACACTGGACTTCTGTTGATGCAGCCTACTAGTAAGTACCTTAAGTATAATATTAAAACACAGTTAAATATTTTGAATATTTTAAAAATTGTCTTTTTTCCCTAAAAATCTTGGCACTGATCCACTACAAGCATTTTCCTCAGCATCTGATTCAGTCCTGAACATTTGCTGAAATAAATACACTTTTGCTTGATGACCCAAGGACAACAGGAAGCGGGGGGGGGGGTTATCTTCTCTTCCAAGGAAGTTCCACACTGTAGGAGTAGTTATGACTGACAAGATTAAGGGTGTATATATCATAGAAGTAATCATTTGGTGAGAAAAATATTTTTTAAAAATTGTAGCTTTGCAACAGGTATTTTCTTCACAGTTCAAATATAGTATAATAACTAATTGACATATTGACATAAGAGATATAAACTGGGTTCTCAGAAGTTATTTCCCCAAACTTTCAAAGAAGGGATGGAGCAGGGCCATAGGCACCACGTCTCTCTAATCTTAAGCTCCATATTTTAAGCAGAACATTTGAAAGGAAACCTAGAATTGTCTGTCTGAGTGTCTTCAGAATCCTACAGGTGAACTCAACATTGTTAAGATTTCTGCATCAAACATTCTATTCAATACACCAAGTTTGGTGGTGCTGCCCAAAGGGGCAGACAAAGAGAACATGCACCCCCTCAAAACACTCTTTATCACCTTAAAGAAAAATATCTGAAGTAGAGTACTGGCAGTTTTACAAGGAAACTGATGCACATTTCATGGGAAGAAATTTCTGCAAAGCTTTTCTTGACTTCAGTTATTCTTAATCACAGTTTCATGACATGCAATCTCAAAGCGACAGACCATCTTTAAAATGAAAAGGGAAATACAATATTTATTTTATGGCAGAATAAGGGTTAAGGAGAACATTATTTCTTAAAACCATTTGATCTGGGTATGCATAGCCCAACAACACAGCTCTTAGCCCATAACACCACGCTTAACAACTCAAATTTACCTACTTCTCAGTCATTAGGATAGTTGCTGTAATCTAATCAGTAAATGAAAATATTATGTGAAAAAAAATTAGGGATGTTTGATATTGATATAAACTTAAAATGAATCAAAATGCCTTGAAGAGAGCTGTAGCAGGGCACGGTGATCGACATCATCAGCTGCTAATTACTTATTTTCTTCATTATAAATCCTTATCAGGGTGATTTCTTTTAATGTGAGAGAATGTAGCACAGATCTCTCCCTTCACTATTTTTCATGTTCTTTTAATTACTTTTTCAGTGGTCAGTTTTATAAAATGTTAGAAAAAAATGTGTTCCAGAAAATATCCATATCAAGAAAATAACAGTGGGCTCAGTGTTTGCTGAAGGCATGAAATTTATAAAAGGAATCTATGAAACAGCAGTAGATTAACTTGGGTTAAACTAAGACCTATTAAATACTTTCATTATGGGATTGTGTAACCACCCAGTTTAGAATGTAAAGTGATGAAAACTGCTGATAGAGATACACATTTGGCTTTCTGGAAAGAAATACAAGGAAGCTTGCCATTTTGTTTCTCTTGGCAGGTTTTAGAGGGTGTTGTGGCATGAAAGAAACACTAATATTGGCTGTTTTGAATGCTTTACTGATATTCTAAGTTACTGACATTCTAATATTTTACCAAATGTGTAGGTTTTGGGCTGGAATATTAATGATAAATATGACAATATGGTGATGCTGAGATTAAATTTGAGAAGATCATAGAATCATAGAAAAGTGAAGTTGGAAGGGGCCTACAAGGCCATCAAGTCCAATGCTCAATGCAGTAATACAATCAAAGCATATCTGCCAGGTGATTATCTAAGTTTTTTTTTAATGCCTCCAGTGTTGGAGCACTCACCAACTCCCAAGGTAACTGGTTCCACTGTCGTACTGCTCTAACAGTTAGGAAGTATTTCCTGACATTCAACCGAAATCTGGCTTTCTTTAACTTGAGCCCATTGTTGCATGTCCTGCACTCTGGGATGATCGAGAACAGATCTTGCCCCTCCTCTGTATGACAGCCTTTCAAATATTTGAAAAGTGCTATCATATCACCCCCAAGTCTTCTTTTCTCAAGGCTAAACATGCCCAATTCTTTCAGCCTTTCCTCATAAGGCTTGGTTTCCAGCCCCCTAATCATCCTTGTCGCCCTCCTCTGAACTTGTTCCAGTTTGTTAGCATTCTTCTTGAAGTGTGGTGTCTGGAACTGGATATGGCATGTCAAAGTTATAGAGAGGCTTGTATCTCAGAACTGGCACCCCATTGCCATCCAAAATGACCCTTAGGTGCAAAGTGGGCCAGATTCAAATTGGGGTGTCAGGCAACTGGTACAGCAGCCATTGACTAAGGCACAGCTGGTACATTTTACCAGTGACATGTGGAGCAGCCAGGGTGCAAAACATGCCTATCTCTCCCTGAGGTGGTGGCATTAGGCATAGGGCATCACACAAGGGGAGGATACAGGTGGGCCCCTTGAATGTGGCTGTGGTGGAGGGCAGCCACACCACTCACAACATTCAAAAGACTCTGAGGGATGTGCTGCATCAGTGGAGTCTAGCTACAGAAAAACAAGGTCTGTTTGTTACAAACAGCCAGGCAGCATGGTATTAAAGCTCTGATCAGCCAATGCCAATCTTTTAAGAATTCCCTATTCCAAAATGGGGGCAAAGATGGGAATGGTGGCAGACATAGAGTGACTGCAATATTCATATTCATAGTACAAATTCAAGCAGTTTCACTATTGCTGTTTTTACACATCTTCCAAGAAATTATTGGTAATAATCAAAAGAAAATTAATACTGATACATTAACCAAAGACAAAACACCTTTTTTTAAATCAAATCCAAAGTGTTAGGAACAAATGGGAGGGGGACATTTTAAACCAGTATGAAATAGTGTTATTAATCCAGAAGGGCCAGTAAAAGTTTCTATTCTTGATGTGAATGTATGCCACCATCACAGCAGGCAGAAACTTTAATTTTACCTCTGATCTCTGAAAGAGTCTTTAAAGCTGAGACACTGATGTGGGAACAGCAGCCATTTTATGGATCCAGCATGTCCTCAGCTACCCACCAATTTCTTGATGTTTATATTGGCCTTTCATCAAAAATAAGAACTGGAATCTAGCATGAAAGTCCTTGGAGGAATAATAATATGTGCTTGGCCTTTAGGAAAACATTATCTTCTACCTGTATAATAACCTACTGGGAGGTACAGGGCTTTTAGGGAAATGTCACAGTGTTGTTGCAGTTGTTCAACTACAGAGATGAATTATTTGCTGCACCATGTGGGTGCTACAGTTCACCTTGTGCTGAGGTCACTGGTCACTTATCACTGCAGGAGTCACTTTGAGTGATGGCACAAGCAGTTTGTTTGGCTATATGAATGTTTGTAAGGGCTTTCTTGAGAAAACACTGCAAAAGAACATACCCTCCACCTTGCTTTGCTTGATGGATTTAAATGAAGAGCCTTATGATTTTACAGGATGGCAAGGAGAAATCCTTCATTTGGTGGATATACGTATACAGAAAAAAAGCAATTGTTTCAGCCTTTCTGGAAAACAAAATAAGTGCTTTCTGTTTGTTTGTTTATTGAAGAAAGCCCTACACTCCTTAAATTGTTAAAGAATGATAAAGATGGGTCAAGTGCATCTGAATAGAATTCCTACAGAAGAGCTACTCATTGTATTTTACCAGGGAGGGAAAAGTCTCTCTGGTGATAGATAGATAATCTTGACTTATTTATGTATTTATTTTTATACGACCAAGTATGAGGAGGCACAATGATGTAGTGAGCACAGACATATCCCGAAAATAGCCACCAAAATTCCTGACAGGTACTCCCTAATTTGATTACCAAGACCCCATTTACACACAGATGCTCAGATGTACATTAAACCTAAACACACTCAAACATGTACACAGACACATTTTCTTCTCTCTCTCTCTCTCTCTCTCTCTCTTTCTCACTCACTCACTCACTCACACACACACACACACACACACACACACACACACGTAGAGTCAGCAGTTATAGGAACAGATACATGGAGTCTGAGCAACTGATGCTGTCATTTAGTTGACTACCATTCCACAATGTTATGCTATATTATTTGTTGTCAAGAAGTGTCCAACTTATAGCAATCTTAATGGGGTTTTCAAGGCATGTGAGATATTTAGGGAATGGTTTTACCAGTGCCCTTCTGCCCCCAGTATTTTGCACCCAATTTTCCTGAGTCCCAGTCCATCAGTTTTTCCATTATACCATACTGGTTCAACCATTCACATTATCTATCAACATATAATGCCTTGTGCAATTGCTGTCTGATCTTCATGGGATCTTTTGGCTGCATAAATACTGAAGTACCTCAGAAGCTAGAATTGCTTCAAGTATCGCTACTGATGTCCTGTCTGCTATTTCTTCACAATGCTTGATTTGCAGCACTGCTGTTCCGAAAGGGATATGGCTTTTGAACACAATGTGATGATAGTGAATTATGAAATAATTCTTGTGAACAATTATTTCTGAGCCATTGTATGGTTCTAGCAGCAGTTGATGCATTGTATGTCTAAAGCTGCAGAGTTGAAAACGAACTCGCATTAGGCCATTGGAATCTCTGTGGTTTACAGTTCACTTCCAAAGAAGTAAATACTTGTCACCAATGTGATTTGGAGTAGCAAGGTCATGCGTATGCATAGAATTAACAGTACAGTCCTGTATACACAGAAGTAGGCCTCATTGATTCTCCAAAACATGTATATAGAAAATTGTGACTTCAGCTTCTCAAGAAATAACCTTTTTTTTTCTGCCACTATAAGATTTTCATTCATAACTTACTAGGATATATATTCACAATGTAACCCTAAAGGTTCTGAATTTCCTATGCTTAGCTAATTTAAAAACAAAAAACAAAACATCTTGACCTTCATTTCTGTAGCAATGTTCTCTGCCTGAGGTACTAAGCAGAACTGCACACTTTAATCTTTGCATTATTAACAGCTGTCTCAGCTAAAATGCTTTGGAAAAATAATTCAGATTAAATGTTTTCTTTACCCATTACTGCAAGGAGATAAAGAAAAGTAGACTTCCCATTATGGTATATTGTGGTTTTGCATGTTTAGCACAATTTAGATTCTGTTTGGCTTCATTTGTTTGTTTCCTTTCATACATGGAAAACAATTCATATTGATAGGATGGAGGTTTCTGTCTTCCCTCTTCTCTAAGGATTAGAGCACTGGTTCTCAAACTGGCATCCCCAGATGTTCCCAGAAACCTTTACCACTTGGTGTGCTGGCCAGGATTTTGGGGAGTTGCAGTCCAAGAACATCTGGGGACCCAAGTTTGAGAACCACTAGATTAGAGGACTGTTTGGAATAGCATGGAATATTGATGTCTGGTTGGAAGTCTGAAGATAGAGGGGGAAGTTGGTGGATACCATGCCCTGCTTACATGAATAGAGGATCTGCTTTTGATCAAGCTATGTGTATACCTGGATTGGGTAATTTATCCTGTTGTTTGGCTACAATTTTCACCATGCTTTACCAGTTGCTGTGCTGGACAGGATTGCTCAAAGTTGCAGTTTAATGAATGACACTCAGAGGACCACAGGATACCTATCTCAGTATGATGTGTCACAGTAAGATCAGAAATAATGAAGCTTAAAATGTAGACACAAAGACACTAGTCAGTTAGGGATTTTCATTAAAAAGTAGGATCAAACAAACAAGCAAATACTATTCAAACTCAGTTGTTTGTAGTTATTTTAAGACACTTCAGCTGAAATTCAGTATCACAGGCATCATGACATAATCAAGTTTTGAATTGTGGTCTATGGCCCCAGTTCAGCTGTAATCATGAGCTATTGGCATATTTATTTTATTTCTTTGTTATATGCTGCCTTTCCTCTAGTGACCTCAAGATGGCACACAAGGAAACTCCACCTCCTCCTCTTCCTCACCAGGAGCCTCGTGATGCAGTGGTTAAATTGCGGTACTGCAGTGAAGACTGTGATTATAACCTGAGTTCAGTCCTAGACTCAGGTAGCCAGCTTGAGGTTAACTCAACATTCCATCCTTCCAAGGTCAGTAAATTGCTGGGGGGGGGGGGTTGGAGGCAATGTGTACCCTGCATAATTAAATTGTAAGCAGCCCACAGGGTGCTTTAAGCACTATGGGGCAGTATATAAGCAGCACACTTTTTCCATTTTGTTTTTCATCTCCAGCATCAGAGCACGATGCCGCAGAGTACTGTTGGTGAGGAAACTGGGTTTCCATACATAGCTTGTTAGAATACTAACAGAATACGGGGTGGGTGGGTGTGAACTGAATAGCCCTTTATTTTGATACAGTGCTCCCCTGATTTCCCCATGTAATCATTTACAATAACATGTTTATTTCCAGATGCAGATTCACATCCCAATTCAGAAAAAAAATTACAGAAAATCTGTACAGTGCTGCACAAATTAGCATGACAAATGCAGGCATAAAGATAAGCATTGCACAGTGAAGGTTGCTGATTTTTCTTTTTTGCTTTTGTTTGTGATGTGCGTGTGTGCGTGTGTGTTTTGCATGAGAAACTTCAGGTCCCCCTTTAAAAAAACCCTCAAAAATCAAAACTGAAAACAAGTGTCTGCTCAGTGCCCATTTTGCTTTTTCATCTCTTTCCCCATTTAAAATATATATACACTTGGCCTGGTACACCTGACAGGGTTTCACTCCTAGTTCCACCAAAGCTGCCCACCCTTGACCAAAATTCTGGTCCTTCTTAAACTGGAGGTGCCCAGGACTGAAATGGGGACCTTTGGTACACAAAACATGTACTCTCTTTTTGAACCACGATATTCTCTCCTTTTATCTGGAGTTCAAATCATGTATTACTTTAAAGACATCAACTTTTTTTTCACATACATCTCTTTCCTTACAACTGAGCAAAAATGTTTTTAAAGGCAAGGCTAGCAGCTACCTCTCTCCTCACCACCCCTTTTAAATGAAAAAGAAGTATAGGTGTACCAATCTGAACTGGGACTATTCTGTTGGGATAAGGTGCTTTAACCCTCCTAAGCCATTGTGGTTCTAACCTTGATCAAGCCCCCTAATCCTGCCATTTATATTGTGAATAATGAACATTACAATTTCAAACCTCCTTCTTATCACCACAGCTGTCCTTTGTTTGGTTTTAGAATCCTTCCAACACATTCAAGCTATGCAGTGTTTCCTGTCAGAAAGCTATGAGACATGTCCTACACGGTTTCTTCAGCTCCAGCATGTCACCCAGGCTGTTTCATGATATCCGCTAAGTAGACATGTGACATATCAGTCCAGACTTTGATCCCTAGTGAGCCGCAATATGCTGTAAATCTCTTTCCCTGTCTCTCCTGCATTTTGCAGAAGGCCATTTTCCTTTGTTCTCATGAGCTTTGTAATGTAAAATAGCTTTTTTTAAACCATGCTTTCCAATTCACCTGTTTAAAAAGTCTTTTGATTACAAATCCTTTTGTGTACCATAGAACTCTACCTTTCTTTTAACAAAAAAGAAAAAGAAAAAAGAAGTGTTCTTTTCAAAAAATTGCTGAAAAAAATGAGCCTATAAAGATTTGTCTCTTATTTCACTTGATGCTGAAACCATTTTTGTTTTATCAATAAACTATATTGTGTTTTTATATTGACGAATCTATAGTATACTGGGACTATTTGAAACTTTATACGTTTATATTAAAACTGGTAAGGTATGTCCAATTTCTGTGAATCCTTATCTATTGCCTTGGAATATTTTCTGAGAAGAAGTCCATGCCTGGCTTCTCATGATATGTGGATGGTAGAGATGGGGACGAAGCGCCAAAATGGTTCTTCGTCTTCGTTCATGGGTCATCAAACATGACGACTCATGAACCACGAATTGCCCCTCAGTGTCCCGATGAACCACAAATCAATTTGTTGGTTTGTTGGGTCATTTTTTTAAAGACAGCCCCTGGGGCTATCATTGTTTTAAAAAAGCCCTGGCCCCCACAGCCTTCCTATGCCGCACGGCATAGGAAGAGGGGGGAAAGGATCAAAATGATCCCCCGGCTGCGCTGCCTTTGCAAAGGCAGTGGGGCTGCGCAATGGCTTCTGTTGGGCTTTCCCGCTCTTTCTATGCCTCTTTCTATGGTTTACATCTGTGGAGGTACTGGGAGTGCTAATGCAGCAGAATTGGCTTCATCTTGGTTTCATCCAGCTCATGAGGGGATGATAGGACACAAGGTTAGATGGAACAACATGTAAATGAGAGCACTGCTTATCTTGTAACAATAAGCGTCTTCATGCTTGCTTCAACATGTAACCATCAACATGCTGAACTTTGCTTATGCTTTGGAACTATGCTACATTGTAAGTACAGCTTAGAATCAGATTGTTTTATTATTTTCTGTGGAAATGAGTCCTAATTGCCTGAAACTCTGAAACTGATTCTATTTTTTTCTGTAACATGAAACTGCTTCATGTTATATTGATTTTGCTTGAGTTATCAAGCCTTTTGCTGAACCTTTATGTTTTACTAAAATTTCTTCAATACAATATAAAAATTTTCAGCTGTCTTTTCATTCAAATAAGTGGAGGGGTTGAAACTTCTAAATCTAGTGTTTTATGCATTTGGAGGTTTTTGAGTATCTTTGGATTTTCAAGTTTCTACCTAGCAGGATTGGTTTGCCACCAACAGCAACAACCTGCTTGTTTTTTTCTCCCTGAAGCACCAAGGAGCAAGTGGCTCAGAGGGTGTTGGGAGAAGGGGCTCACAGGAAGCTTTCCCAATCACTAGTGCACTGGCCCGCCTGGCAAGTACCCACACCAAGTATCACAAGGCTAGTGTGACTGAGTGGTAAGCAACCTCAGAGCCTATGACGATTACAGCATTAAAGGAAGGCAGCTTCTTTGGCCAAGGACTTCCGATGTGGCTGTACAAGTTCTGTAGATAGGATTTTTAAAATTGTTATTTTAAAACAGCAATGTGTGCCTTAATTGTCAAGCATATTCTTGCCTCCTGCTTTTTAAAAATTCCACATGCTCTCCAAATGTCACTGTATAAAGCTCACAGAGCATCATTGTGTGATTGGGGTTGCAAAAGTGGGGCTTGCAGTGAAAATTTATTATTATTATTTGTGAAAGGGTTCGTCTATAATCTTTGGCAGTTCCTCATTTGGTGAATGAAATGACAATAAGGGAATTTCATTGAATAAAGATTTATTTATAAAACTTGTTTGTTTTTCATTAATAACATCAACAGATTCATTAAACGATAACTGGTTGGGAGTACCTGTCATGGTTTAGGTTATTAAGGTTAAATGTAATTTCTGAATGGGATTTGTAGTCATGGAGCTTTTTTTTCTTAAAAGCTGATGTTTGGTCTCTTGAACAGCGAACCTGCAAAATTATTTTTTGGCCACAGATGTGCTACTTGAGTCCATTTGTTCTTCTCTCTGGTAATTGCTAATTCGAATGGACTTGGGAAAAGGAGTAAGTGGCGCTGCCTGGCTGGGTACCGGACTCAGCTCAGCTGATTAAGGAGTACACTTGCCCCTGGAACCTCTCTGTTCATGCCGCAGGAATCTCTTAGGAGACCTGTGAGCTGACAGTACCATCCCACAACAACATTAACGGGTGATCTAACAGTTCTTCTAACGGTAATAACGGGTGAATTTTTCTTGGTCCGTGGGTTTCCTCATATACCCGCTCCGGACTGCACATAAGGTCCCACAGCACGGGTGTTGGCTCCATTCTCCTTCCGGTAGTTTCTCCCCCAATTGTAGAGGTTTGGGAGGATGAACGTATCTCACCGGACCTTGTCCCTTTGGATAGACTACCACTGTCCATTCCTCCGGCTGTAATCCTTCTATCACTTGTTTCACACCTCTAGGGATGGCTTTCCCCTCTTTCCCCTTCTCTAACACTTCTTGTTTATATTCTTTATTCACATCTTTTCCCGGTACTTTAAACACTTTTGGATCATATGATTCTGTCTCTTTCCACTCATCATCAAATATTACAATCTTTTGCGTTTCTCTGGACTGACCGTTTTCCTCTGTTGTGAGGAAAACGTCGACTTTCTTCCGATTTCCCTCTCTCGGCTCTTCCACCTCCTTTTTATCTTCTATCTCCTCCTCCCTCTCGCGCCCCTCTGACCCCTCCTTTTCCTCTACCACTTTTAACCGTTTCATCTCCTCCTCTATTCTGCGCGTCTCCAGTGTCTCTTTCCTTTTTCCCTTTTCTTGGCTTTCCCTTTCCTGTTGTTGGTTTTCCCTTTCGGACAGCTGAGGGGACGGCACACTCTCAGCCTCTTTTGCTGCTCCTTGCTCACATTATCATTATCGTCATCATCATCATCATCATCATCATCATTATTATTATTATTATTATTATTATTATTATTATTGAACACTAGGCACAATTATAAAAGCATTAACTGGTATTATATAACAGATACAAGTTTTAACTAAAAACCTAAGTATCTGTTAAATATCGGTGCAGTATGTAGGCTGTTCCTAACATTGCCATTTTTTTTTAGCTCTGATGGTGTGATTTCTGAGATCTGCAACTGCTTATAGTACTGTGTGAAATTTCTTGATATTGTTCCCAAAGCCCCGATGACTACGGGGACCACTGAAGTATGTTTCTTCCAGAGGCGAGATGTTTTGATTGCCAGGTCTCTGTACTTTGTTAGTTTTTCCAGTTTTTTATTTTCAATTCTGGGCATCTCCTGGAATTGCAATGTTAATGATCCAGACCTTTCTTCATTCTATTACTACTATGTCTCATGTGTTATGTTGAAGGTGTCTATCAGTTTGGATCCGGAAATCTCACAAGATCTTGACTTTGTCATTTTCTGACACCTTCTCAAGTTATATATATATATTTGCATAATGACTAGTGCACTAATTTTGCCATTTTATCATGTCTAATTTTGTAATCTGTTTGTGTAGTCTTTGGACATTCGCAGATGAGGTGTGACAGTTTCATCTTTTTCATGGCAGACTCGACATTTGTTGTTAGCAATGATGATGAGATTGTTATTGTTATTATACATACATATGATTTAGGCACATTGACATTCCAGTAGTTTCAATAGAAAATATAAAAGTATGTGTATAATTTTCCCATTTATCTGAACAGTACTCAAATATGTATTAACTTTATCTGGATGGCACCTTTTCTTTTCTTTTTCTCTTATTTAAAAAGCACATATTTTTTACTCCCCTGAGCTTTCCATATAAGGCAGGATGCTGGCTGAACTGACCTTGTGTATATCTCTGACATTTCAGTGTCACACCTCTGATAATATGATCAATAAGTTAATACACTGCCTGGTGGGTTTTGCAAATGGAAAGACCATTTTGTATTCAATCTTTTATCTCCCAAAGTTACCATAATAAAAAAAAACCCACCACTCCTGTTAACATTCCTTTGTATTTTAACTTCCTTTCCCCACTTTTTGATCAAATATATGATAATTTGTATTAGATAAAACAGAAAAGATACCAGAAAGGTACCTAATCTGACTGCAAATGAGATTTTTCTAACTTAGAGGGTCCAGCTTATCTTTTTATTACTATGTCAGAAAGCAGGCCAGTCTGGTCACAGCCAGGGGCTAAATTAGAAATAACTTGACAACCCTCTGATAAAATGGCATTTTTCGAATATATTCTCTGCCTTAAGCTTAAGTAACAAAGTCTGAATCACAAACTACAGAAGTCAATCAGTGCAGGATTTTGTTTTTACAAGAAGTATTACAGGACTTCAAGGATACTGCCTCATCTGAAACAGGAGCTTTCATCTATAGCACATGGGGTAGTGTTAGAGGTCAAAAGACAGATTACAAGAAATCAGATCTGAAACACTTTAAATTCTTGAATCCCCTGTAATTTTTAATCACAAGGGCCTGTTCTCTTCAAAAGCTTATCTGAGGATCACGCTATCATCTTATATGTCCTAAATAAAGGTTTTCTTACAAACTGGAAAATATGCATACTTCCACACATGGTCGGGAATCCAGCAGTTCTTAAGATTGCAAATGCTAGCAGAAAATATCCAAGATATATTGTTTTCTTAAGTTCTGCTAGGGGTTACACAAATGCAAGCAAACATGCAGCATGAGTAAAGGTCTATTTAAATTAATTCATAGTGAGTTAACGGCTGTAACTCATACAAGGGCTTGTGCAATAGTTTGTCAAAGCAAAATCAAAAGTGGATTTTGCATGCATGCAAGCTTGAAAATAGAGTTTCTGTAAGTGAAACATTAGATAAGATTTTAGCACCCTGCTATACACATGTTGCCAAAGTAAAAAAAAATGCCATGAGAGATGTAAGTATAGATGCAAAGACCTGTAAAAAGATACTGCCCTGTAAAAAGATACTGCCTAGTCGCCCACCAACCTAGTAGGGAAAGGTTCTGAACTTTTTGAATGGAATCTGTTTTGCACACACACAAAAAAAACCCTCCAGTGTAAAAATTAGGTGCTAAAATTGCCACATAGAGAATTTACTCAGAAGCAAAAGTGAATGAATTATTTGCTTATGACTTTGGACAACAGTGGACTGTGGAACTTTAGGGGACCTGTATAGATTAATAGGGCAAGTTGTACCTTACTGGTACTATTAAACTTCAAAAGCAAAGTGTGGTTCATAATACAAGCAAGAATGTGATGGCTGGAGAACCTCACAGATTTTGCATACTGTTCTCTTGTGTGTGTTTTCTAAACTGTACACTTGATGGACTGTTAGATGAGGCAATGACTGGAAATACTTTCTACTCCATTGCAAATCCCAGCTTTCATCTGTCCAAATTATTAGTGAAGCTTTTTGTAGCCTGCATTCAACCAGACACTCTAGACCAGTGTTTCCCAGCCTGGAGGGGGGGTGTCATGGGTCACCTTATATGTGTTGTAGCCCTTGTTAAATAATGTCTTTCTTGACTTTCTAGAGAGGGATATTAAGTTAGTGTATATGTACATGTATAAGAAACAGGGCCTTTGGGGGAGAAAAAAATCCCCTACTTTTTGAGAAGGGATGAATTGACTCCATTAAAAATGCCTTTTTATGCAAACCTGGTGGGGGGATCACAGGTTACTTGGCTGTTATAAAAGGGGGCCATGACTTGAAAAAGGTTGGGATCATTGCTCTAGACCAGTGATGGTGAACCTTTTTGAGCCCGAGTGCCCAAACTGCAACACAAAATCAACTTATTTATTTCAAAGTGCCAATACTACAATTAAAACCCAAATGCTGAGGTTTTAGTTTAGAAGAAACAACTGCTCCTGTACTGCAAGGGTTAAATACTCCCCCCCCCCCATGGGCGATATTAGCAAATAAGTACTTACTGGTCCTCCAATCCCCCATTGGGCTAGACCGGTTATGTTCGCCATTGCACCCCTCCGCTGGACCACTGCACCAGCAGAGGGGAGTGCCGAAATCCGGGATCAGAGGACGGGTAAGTATTTCTCTATGGCGACTTATGGCTCGTGTGCCCACAAAGAGGGCTCTGTGTGCCAGCTGTGGCACGCGTGCCATAGGTTCGCCATCACTGCTCTAGACGATAACACTCCCAAATCCTTCAAGCGTCACCTGAGATTCATGGCAACTTCTTCGTAGCAATAGGACCCTCTTTGGGGTATGATGTTGGAGTGGTAGATAAAGGCCTTTATTTAGGTGGAGTCAGAAACAATGACCTAGTTGTACTCTAGGTTTATTTTACAAAGAGAGGCAAAAGGAGAGAGACAAAATGGTTGGCCCCACTCCTTGTTCAGCTATGGTTCCTACTGCATCCACCTCCTGCCTCTCACCTCACGGTCTTTGGTTCTACCCTTCCCTGGCATGCACCCGCTAATAGAATATCCCTGAAGAAAACTAGTCTGTGACAGGAAAAACAATGTCTACCTTTGCCCTATTAATTAGCCCATTTCCATATACGGGTTCTTATAACCCATTGGTTCCCTGATTGTACCTAAACATTTTACTCTCGAAGTGTGTGTGTGTGTATATGAATACAGTGTTAATTGTATCATTTTTATCTTGTTATTCATTGCTCAAAAGCACAGGAGTATTAATTTTAATCATTAAAAGTGATGCTATTGAAGTTATTTTTAAAACTAAGTTAAACCTAAGTGCACCTGTTATCCCCAAGCATTCTTCTTTGACTTTTTCCCCCCCAAATTGTTTCTCTCAGACAAAGTGTCTAATTAGTATTTCTAGCAGTTTGAACATCTCTAGGTGAGGCAACACCACACTGACAGACTGAACGCATGTACTGTGTGTCATGCATGTCACTGGAAACTCTATTGAACTGGAATGTAATTGTATCAAATATTTGAACAAAAGTATAACATCAAAAGCTACAATTTTTTTCTTTTTTTTCTTTTACTCCTCTTCCCTTCAGCTTACATTCCACATATGATAATTGTCTCTCAGTTCGATACATATAGCATAAGATTAATGCCATATACAGCACTTTTTATGATTCCAAATATGAATTCAGTTCTTCTGTAAATTATGCGAATAAACAAAAGCCAAAGATTCGTAAAAGTGTACATAATTTTCATTTGACTTGCTGGGAGGAAAGGGGAAAACATACTTTCAATTCAACTCCCATCATTGTTACCTTAGTTTGTCAAAGCATATGAGATATTTTTTAGGGCAAGCAAGAGTTCCTAGCTTTTCAATTCATTTTCTCTTTCTATGTGATGCTCAAACAGTTGAGCGGTCTTGAATAATGAAGGGTTATTTGTATATTCCTTGGCCTCTATTCTTATGAAGTTCCCTTTTTTCTTTCCTAAATAGAAGCAGCAAGGACTGATTCACCATATGGAGACAGAATACAAACAATCCTTTCCTATCTTAGAGTGTCATCCATCTTTTTGCTGCTAAACAGCAAGAACATTTGTAAAGAACACATTGCTGCTCTCATAATCTAGAATTATGATTGTGTACAGCTGCATTATGCAGGGGCACACACACAAATCAGGCAACACAGTTTCTCAAATAGGGAAAATTGAATTAGAGCAGCTAATCAATAGGTCAGGAAAAGGCAAGGATTAATATATCAGTTTAGGGGCCAAGTGTCTACAGTAGTTGTCAAGTATAATAATGAATGGTAATGTCACCCTCAAGGCCTATTTTAATTATAGATTTTAGCAGGGCCATTCGCACCGTTATGACAGGGTTTTACTATTACCATTAAAATGTGTATTTCTCAGGTTAACTGAATTGATTGAATTAGAAACCTTTACTTGCTCAAATTAACTCTTGCCAGCAAACTCTCAAGAACGATCAGTATAGTGTAAATAAAACTCTTTGTTACCTATGTCGAAAGCAATCTACTTGCTTGGCCTTTGGATTTTAAAGATTTCTATCAAAAGTGAGGTGGTAAAAGAAAAAGTTGCCATAGAGCTCAGGAGCAGGTATAGACAATTTTAATTCTGCCTTTCTCATGCCTTCCTGATTGTGCAAAGTACATAATTTGGATATAGGGGGGGAAAATAGAAAAAGGCATTCCTTAACTTAATTGTTATTTGGAATGCAGGTTAACCAGTACCACACTGCAGTACCTATTATTTCCAGCTACCCTCTCCTTCCTCTTTCTCATATACGTAGCCTGAAGATATGGATTGGGACTGAAGTGGACAATAACAGGTCTGCCTCTTCCTTTAAGCAAAGCAGTACAAAACACCTTGGGCTGAATCCAACTGTCACTCCCAACTGGAGTAGACATATTGAATGACTGAAACATGTTAAACCAAGGCCTGTGTGAGTTCCATTGATTCAATCACTCAACTCCTGCTGGGACTAACTGTTGGATTTAACCCATTGTCATTGGCATAATACATTTACATTTAATCATATAGTACCATAAGCAACATACACAAATGCATGTGCGCATGCTATGTGCCATCCAGTCAGATCCAACTTATAGTGACCCTACTAGAGTTTTCAATGTAAGCGAGGTATTCAAGGAATGGTTTTACCAGTACCACACATATGTCAAGATGTGAAATTGTGTATGTGTAGAATGTGGAAATAATTAAGGGGAGTGTAGAAAAAGCCATCCTGAAAATATGTGTTGTGTTTTAAAAATGAGGCTTGAATAGCAGTTTATTAAGTGACTGCAAAACAATTAACCATCTCTTCAGCCAAACAAGGTTACTGTACATAAACACTGCTTAGCAAAAGGAATTACATCCATGGCTGACAGTTGAGTCATGGGAGAGAATTGAAAGTGTATTGAAATAAGAACATAGTTATATTTCAATGTGTTAATATGACCGGAGATGGTGTTTGCAAGTCTTATTATTTGCATTTTCTGTAACTACAGTACTCTAGTTTTATAGTACCATGAAGCACCAGATACTTTATTTTACATACTTTTATTATTCCAGGCTTTGCAAAATTTTAATCATAATAAGAGTGTTCATCATCATGGTGGCAGCCTGCCAGATTCTGAGTTACAAGCTTTTGGAATTACAGGAGGAGAAAAAACGAGAGTTTTCTATTAAAAATTTGCCCCCCCAGTCCCGGAATAAAGACTCGAGACAATGATATGGATTAAATACGGGCCACACTTTATTAAATCAGATCAAATTGTATATCACCAACATCGTCAAAGGAGGGGCCTGCTGTAGTGCGGAAACAGGTAAAGGCAGGGTATCTAAATACCCCTTGATCAGTCAATGGGCGAGTCCCCGACCCCAGGTTCCAGCGGTCTTAAAGACAGCAGGAACCCAGCCGGCCGCTAATAAACATCCCAGACCTCAAGACATCTTTAATTGATGACTGTTGGTCTGGAAGTGGCCCACCGCATCTTCCCACCACCGGCCCTGTAATCGCACGATCCGCAGAGCCGGGAGGTCGGATGCGCTGTTGGCTTACCTGAATTACAAATGGGACACACCGAGACTACCTGTTTTTCCACACTACCCGCCAGTGTGACCGAAATATACCACCAAAATTGCCAACAACCCTTCTCCAGTGTGGGATAGGCGAAAAATCCCCCCATCCAATAACCAATCAGGATGAAGGTCAAAAATTCCTATCCGGCCTCTCAATGGCGACCATAAATCACACTAGAAATAGGGAGGGCGGGTGGGGGCCCGGACAGGAAAGAGGGCGCAGAGGGGGCGCGTGCTTCCTTAAATAGCCGCGTTCGCCCATCCCTCAAAGCATGTGACCTGGGCAGTCTCTCGCCCTCCGGAACAGAAGGCAAAGACCAGCTGCGCCGTTCCAGGACGTTAAAACGTCCGTCCAGCGGCTGGAACCTTCTTGTTGCATCAGACACCTATAACTTGCACCTATAACCCTGGTGAAGAAACTGTTGACACAGTTGGGGTTAGTGTGGACATCTGAGATAAATACAAATATAGGAAGGTAGGGAGACACATACAAAATCAAGATGCAACTCATCAACATAAGAAGGCAACACACCACATCACACACACTGAGTATCAAAAATTGTGTAGCAGTAGTGGCAGTGGGCAAGGACAACAAGGATTTCCCTCCATAGATTCAAACTGGTTTGGCTGGGTGAGCATTTAGAATAATATTTTTGGCAAGCCAGCCAACACACAAACACACACAGAGAGAGACACACAGATGATTCCATGACTGAGCAGAGAGTCAAACCCAGATCTCTTGAGTCCAAGGATGTCATTCTATCCAATGTACCACACTGGATACAAAAATACATACATAGATTTTAGATATTTTTAAACTCTGAAACTAAACATTATTGAATTTTTATTTCTGGAGAAGGAAGGAAGGAAGGAAGGAAGGAAGGAAGGAAGGAAGGAAGGAAGGAAGATATTTGTAGTTAAGTGTATATGTTATTTCATGTATATCAAGAAAGCAACTTTACTGACAAGTGAAGAAACAGAAATTTCCTATTGATTATTGTTATCACTGGGATTCCTGTCTGCATCTGTAGGGGAGTTTCTCAATGGTACAGAGACTAAGTTGAGGAAGTAGTCTAATAATTCCTAACCATTTTAAATTCATCTTGTGTTGCCTCAGATAGAAACTAAAGATTGTATTGTCTAAGACACAGCATACATAGTGCTAGCCCAATGCCTAGGATTCTATTTTATCTTTTTATGTATCTCTGGAAACAATAAAGTTATTATTTAATTGCAAAAAGCAATGCTTCTGAAATTGCTTTGTAATTCAGTTCTCTGATTTTAAAAAAGAGCATATTAAACTCATACATTAGAGAAAATTTTGCACAAAAGTGTGTGCCTTAAAGGAAACTGACTACAAAATGAATACAAACATTGAATTGAAAATGTGAACATTAGGCAAAATTATGTAGAACAAAACAGACAGTAGGGGAAATTGCTTGCAAAAACGTGTCTATTAGGCAAAATAATACATAAAAACAGATATATAATAAGAATGTTAGGTGAAATATATACAGAAGGGTGCTGTCAAACATCCATGCCACAGTACTAGGATTGTGAAACCCTGTCCTGTGTTTTGGTTCATGAACAAACCTGGCTCCCTCTGTTAGGTAAATGCTGAGAAAACTAAGCATGACAAAGGATTGCCCTGAGATATCTTTCTATTCATGGCATAAAAATAATATTATTTCTGTGCTAAATGACCATGGGAAAGAAAAGTTTTTGAAACTATGCTATAAGAAAGATCAATTAAATGCCCCAGGTCATATGTGTAGAAGAAAGTATAGTTACTCATATTTACCTATTCGCTTTTCAATCTGAAGATTAAAATGCATTATGCAAGCCTCATATTTAGAATGCAATGCTTCTGAAGCCTATGAGGTAATATTTTGATGTCAATTAAACTGAAGCAAACAGATTGGTTTTAACACTCGGTAACATTATTTTTATGGACTCTAATTTCTTCATAGACCACTTAGCTATAAATAATGCATGCAAATAGCAATTAGGCTATTTCCTGGTTTTATGTCGGTAGGCTTAATGCCTGTGTGGCATAAAATCTTTTAAGCACTAAAATACACAATTCCGAATGCAGATCTTGAGGAGGCATATTCCACAACTTTAGAAATTAACCGCATGGATTTAGAACGCAAGTGCATTTTCAATGTCTCACTGCCAAAAACTGAGGCAGGATACTTTATGATTTGGTCTACCACATTAGAGATACAGCAGATGCCTTGCATTTTCCTCTTAATTGGTTCCCCAACAGCAGACATAAAGCAAATTGTCATACCTACTTTCCCACTGAAGTCAATGTAAAAGTAAGAGTCTATGCCCCAGACCATCCTCAATCCTCAGTTGCACCCTCCTCTCATCTCCTCTTCTGTCCTCTTGCTTGCATTTTCTGATCCCCTGTGACTAGGAGACTGTCAGTCCCTTACATATGTCAACATTGACACCTTCCAAGATCCTTTAGAGCACCAGAAGGATTATATATTTTGGCAGCTGCCCCCCAGACTATGGAACGTCATCCCAACTGAGATTCGTCTGGCGCCGACGCTGATGACATTTCGGTGCCAGGTCAAAACCTTCCTGTTCCAGAAGGCTTTTCATTGAAATAATATCAACTGTGGGTCCTGATGGCAATTTTTAGAGTATATATTTTAATTGTATTTTAATTGTTTTATCTTTTTTACTGTAGTTAAATTGCTGTAAGCCGCCCAGAGACCTTTGGGTAGTGTGGGCGGCATATAAGTTAAATAAATAAATAAATAAAATATATGGCATTTTTCAGACAGGCAATACCCAAGAAAGGATTAGCCTTCAATGAAGACCGTTTAAGAGGCTGAATAGAACCAAAGTGTCCCGGAAAGTGGGAATATGGGGAAACAGTTGGGAAGGGAAGGAGAAAGCAGTACAAAAGGGAAGAGGCAGCTGCTGGGGAGGGAGAAAGCTAAGAGGAAGAGAAGGAGGAGGGCATTTGAGCTGATGCTTCAGAGTAGCAGGAGGGTCCATGACATCTGGAGGTCCACTCCTTTTATTTTCCAGCCTTACCAAGAAGCACAATACCATAAACCGAGTACCCAACAAGCCCACTATAGTTGGTCCAGGGGACTGTTAGATGTGCCTGACATTGAACCCACTATGGGGTGGATTGGACCCACTCTGGCAGCACCTAGTCTTACCCCACCAACACTGACTCCAACCCAACTAAAGTGCTAGATGAGAGAGCATGAATTTAAGAGGGCAAAGCAACTTGAAAGGAACCTCCATGCTAAGGAAGAGTGCAAGAGGGGAAAATGACATTGAAGGACTGGGGGTGAATAAAATCAGGGGACCTGAACTAGACTGGCTAGTGCATGAAAATTTCCCACCCTGCTATGGGAGAATAGGACCATACAAAAGTGAGGGACTGGAAGAAATGAAGACAGTGAGGTTAACTAGTTCTAGAATAAAGTTCTGAGTTCTGCTGCACAGCTAGAGGAATTTTACCAAGAATCCAAAGCTCTGCAACAGGTATAGTATGCCCTTCTCCCAGACATACCTTACTACATGCAATGGGTTTTGTAGAGCAAAGATCCAATTGTGAGGTAAGGTACCCACTTGAACCGTAAGCCACTCCAGCTGATCTTATAAATTGGCAGGAAGCCTTAGCCAGCTGACTTTCTTGCTCTTCTACCATAGATCTTTGATTTTGAAGTGCCAGTTGTTGGAACAAATTTTTATACCTGTAAGCTGTATGTTTTGTCACCATGATGGGGTTGTCTTAAAATATTGTAGCTTAGGGTCAAGCTATGAGTTGCCATTTTACACAGCCACATTTGCTGTTTTTAATTATTCACAAGTAATTGTGCAGGACCTGATGTGGATCAGACCTTAGTGTGGGAGCAGGAGGTGTTTAAATCTATAGATCCAAATGCTTTGGTCTTATTCCAGATGAGAGGGCACACATACTCTTTGTATAGCAGAAGAGCCCATCTCTGTTCCACTGGGAGATTTTTTTTATACACATGCTGAAGACATGTGAGAGATGTGTCAATCCATGTCAGATCAGAAAGATGTATACAGGGTAAAATACCTCTTCCTGGATTTTACTACAGTTTTGATCATGATTGGGCATCCACATGTATTTTTGAGTAAGTGTTATGTCCTGGGGCAGCCTGTGTCTGTAAACAGAAGTGAGAGGGAATCAACAGTAGGCAAGGTCAAACACCCTGCAGTCAGTGTTAATTCAAGGAGAGTAAAGAGCTGCAGAATCTTCACTGCCTCTTCAGCCTCAGCTTAACCCTCTGAAGAGGACTTGATGGTAAGGAAGAATAACACATGTAGCTGTGTGCTAATTTCTTGTTAAAGATAACATGTAGTTTGACTCTTATATTGTTAAAGATAACATGTAGTTTGACTCTGTGTATATGTTGCAGTTGTGCATGCAGGGCTGCTCGTAAAGAAAACTTCCTTTCCACTTGCACAACAGTGTACTTGCTCAAGTGCCATGATCTCATGTTACTACACTGGTGGGACATTCCATTTGGCGGAAGTTCAAGAGGGCACTGTCATTATCTCCCATGTTCTCTCTTCATCTTATCTCTGAGATGAAGAGATGAAGGACAAAATGGTGTCTCCTAATCACATCAGTTACAGTAGCCAGCTGACAGTCCTTTTTAATACTGACAGTGATCTCAGGCAGCAAGCTAGTTTGGCATGCTCCAGACTATCCATATGGTATACACAGGACTGTCTTTCCACAGTGGGGGAAAACAAGGACTGCTGCTGCCTGAGGCAAACATTTCAGTCTGCTTAATGATAAGACTGGTCCTGCTGCAGGACAAATTTGCCTTTTCCAGAATATTTGTTCTTTTCCATATATGTGCTCATGGTTATCATAATGAACTGCTGGACAGTTCAGTGGTTTAAGTATCTGGCTGCAGAGCCAGAGGTTGGGAGTTTGATTCTCCACTGTGGCTCTTTGACAAGGGCTGAACTTAGTGATCCATAGGGTCCCTTCCAGCTCTGCAGTTCTAAGAGGATGATGATAATGATAATTACTCAAACCAATTGCATTTGGTTCCAGTACTCCATGCTGTCTTTTGCTGTGGGACTTTCAGTTATGAGGAAGGGCAGCCTCATTGCCCTTAAAGCTTTAATGCAAGGTTGAATAGGAAAAATACAGACTCGCGTACAGTATCTCTTGGCTCAGCAAGCTAAATGCAACATACAAACCAAGCAAGCTGATCTACTAAGGCTTAAAGAGCTTCCTGCCTTTACTGCTTTCCAGGGCTTGTAAAGACAGTGAGTTTGTCAAGCACTTAATAGGACCCAGTATAAAGGTTAGTGGGCCATATGTTTATGAGTAATGGAACTAAATGGAAATATTAAGTTGCAGAGGAGGAAACTGTTAGGGAAAGGGGAAAGGTGCCTTTGGCAGAAAGTCTTGAAAGGAACTTCTCCCTTCCTGTATGTTCCTGAGGAACGATCTATGAGACTGCAGTTAGAAAGAACAGAAGAAAAGATCCCACTTCCCACCTAATGTCTACAAGTGCTTCAGGCCAATAAAACATTCTTTTCCCAACTGCTTCTCTGGAAACTAATCTATCTGCTCAGTACCATTAATAAGTATGAAGATCTTCCAGTAGCATTTTCGTGGGTATTTTCTAGAATCCAACTAACCTTCTCATGCCATTCAAGCCCCATGGTGGAATACAAGTTTTTGTTTTCTGTACAAAAACATCTGCTTTTTATCAGCATAATTCGTATGCAATCACTTTTCTATCTGATGCATATCTTGCTGAAAAATATATGCTTTGTTAGTTATGTGCATTTAATAGTAATAATTTCATGCAATCAAGTCAGTTTTGACTTATGGCAACCCCTTCCAGGGTTTTATAGGTAGAGAATACACAGAAGTGGTTTGCCATTCTCTTCTTCTGGGGAACCCTAGAACTATGTAGCTTGCCCATGACTGAACAGGCTGGCTTTTCTCCCAGGAGGCACAGTAGGTAATAAACTCCCAACCTCTGGCTCCACAGCCAGATTACCAAACCACTGAGCTACACTTGTATATAATTTAGTTCTAAATGGGAGGGTGGGGAAGAATCTGATGGTTTCCTCTTGATGTATAAAAAAGGGGGGAGAGTGATAGAGAGTACATTTTCACTGACATATTGGTTAATATTAATTTCTTTCCTATTCCTATTCCTTTTTCATAAGTTAGGTCATAGTGGATACTGGCAGGACAGAAATTGGGGCAACCAAGTTGCCAGACAAGAAGCTGACAGAACATTTGTCCTCAAGTCATGAGATTTTCCCAGAGTTGTATACCTGACCAATCATATTTAATTAAAAACATAAAGCAAAATGTGCTACTTATGAATCGGCCCATAGCATTTAAATCACTCTTGGTGCAGTTTACAATTTAATTATGCAAGCTACACATTGCCCCGTTCTCCATTGATCTGGGTACTCAATTTTGCAAACCTCAGAAGGATGGAAGGCTGAGTCAACCTTGAGCTGGCTACCTGAACCTGTCAGGATCAAACAGGTCATGAGCAGAGTCTTGACTGCAATACTGCAGTTTAACCAATGTGCCACGAGTCAGTGTTTACTTCCAGATGACCAGTCACAAACCAAACCAAATTGATCTGCAAGATACAGGAATGCGAAAAGCTTATGCTGGAACAAACAAATGTTTTAGCGCTTTCTGAATGAATGCTGAGTGCCTCTTCCTATAAATCCTTGTGTACACCTTGTGAGGTGAAGTCAACAAGTTGGTCTTGGCCTACACAGCTAGTTTGCCTAAAATAATGTCTAGACATTGCCCATACCACACTTCCTTTTTTTTTCTTATTGCAGAGGTGTCCTTTAAATAGAAACATTATGGTCTATAGAAACCTAAGTTATCTTCCCAAATGCCAGGTATTCTGTGCCTCTGTAGAACAATGCAATATAGGCATTTTTTGGTCAAAGAAGGTAGACTGTCCATCCAAAAGCAGATCAACCAGCAGAAAAAAATATCTCTTCAACCAAGCCTGGTGTAGCAAAATGTGAGGGAGGGCAATAATTGGTAGAAACAGTCCAGTCTTTCTTTTCTATTGTGCTAAAGAGAGGAGAAAGTACTTAGAAAAACATATTCAAGGACAGAAGGGCAATGATAACTGACTTTTTAATAATATCTGAAAAGGGATTCAGCATATGAAACACTAGCAAGAATATTAATCAGGTTTGTTCTTGCGCTTGTTCTTTTAAGCAAATTCATTATGCAGAGAAAGGGTTTAGCATAAGAAAATAGAAGCTTTGAAATACTTGGGCTAAGTATAGCAGAGGGAAATGAAACTAATAGGACCACTTTGAAGACCCCAAAAGAAGATAATTAAAAGTGGCCTGTGAAAAAGCAAACTTCTTCCAATGAACATACAAGGTAAAACATGGAGACAGGAGGGCACGGTATTAATGTCTAAAATGTTCTCTGTTCACCTTTGTGATTGGATACTTACTTTTTCAAATTTTAACTTTTGCAAAGGAAGATAATGGGGAAGTTAATCGGAATGTACCTATAGGCAATAATGAGATTGTGACAAGGGAATTGTGGTCCTGCTTCAGCTCTTACTGAGCCATTTTGGGAAGGAAAAGAGTATAGAAATGCTACAAACGTCAAAATCTTGAGATCAGTGAAGAAGAGCTCCCAGTCAAGAAATGACAGCATTGTTCCCATTCAGTACAGTATATAGCCAGAAAGGAATCTTTGTAGATCTTGACTCCAGGCCTCAACATTAGACTGAACTATGTGTGAACTATGTGTAGCCCTCTAATCGGAGCTCACAGAGCTGGCTTGAAAATGGGATTAGACAAATTCATGTCAGGGGATGCTATTGGTAACCAGGAGGCACAAGATGGCTGTATGGAGCCTCTAGATACAAAAGTAGCAAAGGCAAAGGGCAATTTCTTTCATTTCTGTAAGTGGGTAGATAAGTTGTCCACTGTGGGAAATAGGAAGGCTGGATCAGTTAGGTCTTTGGGCTGATGATTCAGTAGAGCTCTTTGTATGTCCAAACAAAACTTGATAAGTCTTAACATGTGTTTTTGTTCTTCTCTGGATATTTGGAGCTTCAGAATATGGGAGGGGATTGGCGCTGAGAAACCGGTACAGGGACAAAGGGGCTAAATACTTTTGTGTGCCACTTCCTTGATCTCCCTCCATCCTCTCCTCCTTCTCTCGCCCACATATACTCTGACTGCTTTGGGAGCAAGAAAATAGAGTTCTGCTTATGAAATCTGGATCTGCAATTTGTCCATAATGTGAAGTTTAGCTGTAAGTAAGTGTTCAGTAGCAAACATGGGACTGGCCCTGGAGAGCTGAGACGCTGGCTGTGGCTTCCCTTCTGCATATGTCAAGGGTTTTTTTTTGGAAGAAAGCAGCCAAGAGAGGGTTAAGGAAGCTCCCAGTTCAGGACTTTACCATGGAGAAGCAGAGACCTAGTTTTGTCATCAAATGATCATTTAGGCCTTGTTATTATGGCTGTGCAAGCATGCAGCCATATATTGTGCATGCAACCATACAGCATTCCATAAGCCAAATAAAAAAATAGAGATAGCCAAAACAAAAAAAAATATAACTATGAAACTGGACCTCGGATCAAAACCAAATCTGGCACGGATGTAGCAGGGAATGATGTAGCAGGGAGTGGTGGAAGGCTGGGCAAGTTGCACCCTGGGGCCTGAGAGATTGAGGGCCTGTCTACATTTCTCAAAAAACCCACAATATGTAGTGCTTTAATTTTAGCTGACTCAAGTCACATGGTTTTTTAGTCCTACTTAGTAACTGAAATGTGTATCTTCTTCTGTTAATGTACTGATTTGGGAGATTATATACTTTCTGCTCGTGGTCTTAAATTGGGTATGCATGGAGAGGTTCTCTTTTAAAACTGACTGTAAGGTTCATAATGGCCTTAAATCAATTAAGAAAACAGTGTGCTGAAATAAATGGCCTTCTGATGGCTGTATATTTTAACTCACTTCCTAAGAAAATAAACCAAGTCAGAGGAAAATAAATACCCTGTTTCCCCGAAAATAAGACCTAACCTGAAAATAAGCCCTAGTTTGATTTTTCAGGATGCTCGTAATATAAGCCCTACCCCAAAAATAAGCCTCAGTTAAGTGAAACCCTGCCCTCCACCATTGTGCAGCATTGTGCAGCAACCAGAAGATGACATGACTGTAAAATAAAACATCCCCTGAAAATAAGCTCTAATGCATTTTTTGAAGCAAAAATTAATATAAGACCCTGTCTTATTTTCGGGGAAACACGGTATGCACTTTGAAATTCATTGACATGAAACTGAGTGTGGTTTTTTGGCTGTGTGACCAGGCTCTGAGAGAAGGGCCTCCTGGAAGATCTTAAAAAGCAGTTGGAGTTGGGTGTTATCAGCACATTGGTGGTACCAGACCACAAAATTCTGGACAGTCTCTTTCAGGTTTTTCATGTAAATGTGGAATCATGGAACTCTGAGACACTCCACAGGCTAATGGACAAGGTGTTGAACAGGAGTCTCCCAGCACCACTACCATTCATCAATTATTAAGGCTATTTTTCAACAAGTGTGAATGGTAGTGAGCAGAAGAGGATTTCCTGTAGACCATCTTGAATGCTGCCACTGTTGTTGTCAACAGTCAGGCTATGTAAAGCTTGGTATCCTTTTTCCTGCTGGCAATGCAGGCGTGATATTGTGCAGCAATATTGGGTCCTTTCCTGACTTTTGAAATCATGGGTACAGAAGCACAATATCCTACTTTCATAAATCAGATTTTTTTTTTTTAAAGAATTGAATCAATTGCTACGTGGGGGAGGGGATATATGTGTTGAACATTTTACTATGTTTGCAATCTAGGATTTGGGGCCTCCAGATCATACTCAGACCACTTTTGCCTTCTACAAACTGTAAGAGAAACAGAAACTTTGAGGCAGGTGTGGGCAAAGGACAACTCTGAGACCATATCCCCCCACCTCTGTCTTTTTCAATTCCCTAGAAGCTTTTTGACATTGTGGTTTAGTTTTGCATTAGGTCATAGGCCCACATCATTAGCTAGCCTGAAATAACAAGTTTCCAAAATAAGATGTGAACTTACTAATTGGAAAATACTGTTTTCAACTGAGGATGTTAATTTTGCATTAAAAGGGTTCAGAACCAGGATTCTGTTTCTTCTCCTACTTCAAGACAACATTAAGGCCTAGAATTGTAAGAACTGTGCGTAGATCCCTTATGAACATTTCTTTATGCATTCTCATAGATTTTGGACTCTGAAAATTTCCCTAGCCTAGTTTACACCTTTCTCTGTTTTATATAATATGCAGAATAGAGACTTAATAAGTTCAATTAAACACAGTTGGAGTATCTAATTTCCATTTCTGCATCTGTTTCTGTTCACATTTTATCATAGTCGAAGATGGTTGTTTTTATAAGACAAAATAAAATAAACATACAATAAAAATGCTGCTCGATCAACTTATTGGTAAAGAGAAAGCTCCAAAGAATGATTGGTCAGATTTTTGGATTGTGCTGCAAAAGATCTTCAATTTAGGCTCTTCAGCTCCATCTTCTGGTGCAAAAGCATTTGTGAAAGCAGGGATCAAGTATGACAACTTATTATGCTAAAGCTGATATGCATAGAACAGAAATATAGTGAAATGATCATTATTGAGTCACCAGCATGACTGATGTTTCATGGAAAGAGGCCTAAGTTTAAAAGTGAGTTTCTTGCAAATTTTCTGTCCCTATAAAATAGGTTGATTGTTTAAACGTATTTTAAATTTGGTAGCACAACTTTTGCCACCTGAACGCATTCTCATTGGGCAAGTTGCATTCATGAAAGGACATGCTATGTAGCTATCTATTCATATGTACATCCATCTGAGATCAACTGGCCCTGCAAAGCAAAGAAAAAATATGACATACACAGCTAGCTGGGAAAGAGTGGTTGATTGTCATGGCATAGAGAAATGGTCATCTTCCTTTTTAAGATCGTATTGATCATACCTTAATTTTGAATTTTTTCTCTCAGTCATGTTGATGGGCAGAGGTTGTCAGAACAAGCTTAATTATTCACTCATGCTAGCATTTGGATTACCACAGTTTGGCTAGGACCTAGACATATAAGATGTACTCACTGTAATCAGAGCTGACTGAATGCTGCCTAAAGTAAAATCTTTAAAATACTTTGTACTATGTTTTTTTTAAATACTCTGACAAAATGAAGGAGCAGACAAAAGGAAATCTGCAGCATTATTGATATCCACATCCACCAAAAATGAAATTTTGAAGCAAAGGTGGTGATTAAATAATGAAATGCAAATAATTTTTAATCAAAACAAGTTTTGCACTTTCAAACTGTTATACAGATCTTTTTCAAAAAGCTTTAACAATAGTTAATCATTCGTTTTAGTACCGATGAACCATTTCCAATATGAATGATGCCTTCATAACGAGACTAAATGTTTCTAGTATCTTGAACAGCTTTGACAACAATAATCATTCCCAAAATAAATTTTTGAAGCTGAACAAGATCATTCTAAGTCTTTCATTCTCAACAGCCTTTTAAGGGACACACCCATTGAAACACTTTAATGCAAATTGTTATTAATTGACTGTGAACACTTGGGATATTTACACAGGACATCTATGAATAAGCTACCATTTTCCTGTAAGCCAGAGGGATAGCGCGAGACATTGCGGTCTCACAAGAGTGACCTGAGAAGGAAGGGGGAAGGAGTAGTATATTTAAAGAAGCTTTCCGCCTACCTTGGGCCTCTTCCTTTTGGACAACCCACCCGCCCGCCCTGAATTCTAGTGTGAGTTTTACTGGTCGCCTTTTGGGGCCAGATAGGAATTTTTGACCCACATCCTGATTAGCCTTGGAGGTGGGGATTTTTCGCCTATCCCACACTGGTCAAGGTGCATTGGCATATGGAGAGGTAGTCAAATTTGGTCACACAGGCGGGTAGTGCAGGTAAAACAGGTTTCGGTGAGTCCCCCTCACAACCACAGGTAATGTATAGCTCATCTGATCTCCCAGCGCTGCGGATCGTGTGATTACAGTGCTTGGGGGAGAAGATCTGCTGGGGCCGCTCCTGGGCCAACAGTCAACAAGAAGAAGGGGACTTGAGGTCCGGGGGTGGTCAAATTTGGGCCGGCCGGGTTCCCGCTGTCTTCACGACTGCGAAAGCTTGGGGCTTGGGACTCGCCCATAATTTGGTAGGGGTCCGTTGAGACCCCTCTGCAGAACCTGATTCCCCCCTTTTTTCACTGAGGATAATTATGAATATTCAATCACGATGAGTGAAATCGGAGAAGCATGGAAAAAACAGAAAAATGGGAAAGCCCCTGGACCAGATAGACATCCAGCTGAATATTACAAAGCATTTGAAGAAATTTTAAGTCCACACTTTAAGAAACTAATTGAAGACATTGAAACTAGAGGGGAAATCCTGGATTCATGGAAAGAGGCACACATCTCCTTAATTCATAAAGAGGGGACGGGGAAAAATCAAATTAAGAATTACAGACCAATCTCTCTCCTGAATGTTGATTATAAGATATATGCAACCATCTGGACAACAAGGCTAAAGGAGGTACTTGAAGAAATGATACACAAAGATCAAACAGGTTTCATCCCCAAAAGGAAAGTATCATCAAATATAAGATCAATAATAAACATTTTGGAATATTATGAAATGCATCCAGAAAAGCAAATGATGTTAATCTTCTTAGATGCAGAAAAGGCCTTTGATAGTGTCAACTGGGAGTTTATGTTGCTGCAATTAAAGAAGATGGGAGCAGAAGGAACTTTTTAACAAACAATTAAAGCAATATATACTCAACAGAAGGCCAGGATTAAAATCAATGGTCAAGTAACTGAAAATATTCAAATTGAACAAGGCACAAGACAGGGATGTCCACTCTCCCCGTTATTATTTATTCTGACATTAGAAATTTTAAATAGACAAATAAGAGGGAATGTTGAAATTAAGGGTCTTAGAATCAGGGGAGAAGAATTTAAGCTGCAAGCATACGCTGATGATCTAGCAATAATACTAGAAAACCCTCTGGACAGTTTGGAAGAATTAATGAGAACTATAGAAGAATTTGGAGCTGTGGCAGGTCTTAAAATAAATTATCAAAAAACAAAGTTTATGACTAAAAACATAAAGAAAGAAGATGTGGAAAGACTGGTAAGGAAAACTAATTTCGAGGAGGTACAGAAAGCAAAATATCTAGGAGTTATTATTACAAAAAACCCAAGTAATTTGATGAAAGAAAATTATCTTACATTGCAGAAGGAAATTCAGAAAGACTTGGAAGAATGGAATAAGCTACAAATCGCCATGATGGGAAGAATCTCCACAATAAAAATGATGATATTACTAAAACTGTTATTTCTATTTCAAAATTTACCAATTTTATTAAATTATAAATACTTTAAGGATCTGGACAGCCTGACTTTGAAATTTGTATGGAAGGCCAAGAAACCAAGAATAAAACTTAGAATATTGCAAGATTTGAAAGAAAGAGGGGGTTCAGGACTACCGAATTGGCTATTATATTACAAGTCATGTGCTATGGTCTGGATAAAATAATGGATAACATTAGAAAATCAAAGATTATTGAGGTTGGAGGGTCACGATCTAAGAATGGATTGGCATGCATATGTGTGGTATGGGAAATACAAAGAACAATCACATTTTGCAGAACATATTCTGAGGAAGGCGTTATGTTTAGTATGGCAAAAATTTCAAATACAAACTTACAAGAAAATTCCGATATGGGTAGCTCCAATAGAAGCATTTACTTTGAAAGTACTGAATCAGAAGGGAGCGTTACTCACATATAAAGACTTATTAACTAAAGATCAGAATATAAAAGACAAACAAGATCTAGAGAAGTTTCAGCCCGCAGGAAGGACGTTACAACGTCCTTGAAATGCGGGGCTGGCTTTGCCCTCCTCGGTCCCGAAGGACGCAAGGCAGCTCCGGTCACGTGGAAAAAGGAGGGGGCGAGAGGTTATTTAAGGAAGTGCTTGCCCCCGATGCATCCTCTTTCTTGTTCAGGCAGTGTGGAGTCGATTGGAGGTTCCCGAACAAGAGCAGAGTTGCGAGCGCGAGCAGCGAGGAAAACGTTCCTGGTTTGAAGGAGGGTAGCCTTGGCTCCCTCCTGGCTTTTACTTTTTGGATTGGGGATATTGCATGGGAAGTGTTTGGAATTTAAGGGCTCTGGTGGTCCTTGTTTGAGCGGGCTGAGACGGGCGCGGGCGGTGGGGCGGGCTCGCCCTGCCGCAGCGGGGAGCGAATTTACTTTTAATTTAAGTTTAATTTTAAAGAGAAGGGCCTTACTTGTAAAGGTATTGGGACAGGTGGAGGCCCCAATTCTTTTCTTTTCCTTGCCTCTTCTGTCCTGCTAGCGAAATTGGCTGGGTTTGCAGCGGGCGCCATTTTGTTTAGTGTCTCTTCCCGCATTTTTTGCTCCCGACCGCCATTTTGTTTTCTCCTTTTCTACAAATAATTAAAGGGGAAGGGATACAGAGACTAAAAATAATTAAAGATAAAGGTTATATAAGTTTATCATCCTGATTATTTGGTAGCTATTAACGCTTAATTTAAATTGTTAGTATTTGGGTGTGGCGGACGCCATTTTTGGTGTGGCGGACGCCATTTTGGCCACCATTTTGAGTGTGGCGGATGCCATTTTGGGTGGTGGATGCCATTTTGAGTGTGGCGGACGCCATTTTGTGTGTGGCAGACGCCATTTTGTGTGCTCATTTTCCCACTCTTTTCTCCCTCTCTGCCATTTTCTTTTACTGGTTAACATCTATAAATTGAATAATCATAGATCAATTTAAGAATATAGATTTATTTATTTATTTTATTTATTATTGGATTTTTATCCCACCCTTCTAGACAGGAGTCTACTCAGGGCGGCTCACAATATATTGTGCACAAACAACTTAAAAACAACATAGTTGCTGTGGATTAATTTTTCACAAGCTCTGAACAGGCTTTCTGATAAATTTAACAACCAAGGATATACACCTTGGGGCTCAATTAGACATTATGCTGCCCAAAAAAGGGGGCGGAGTCAGTAAAGCTAAAAGAGAGCTGTGCCTCAGGTCTCGCCTCAGCAGTCCTCTTCAGAAGAAGAATCTTGGGTGATCCTTAAGGACCTGCAAGATAAAATGTTGGCTTTAGAGGCGCAGAAGCTGGCTAGACGGGCCTCCCCACAACGCGAGGTTACCCCTCGTCGATCCGTCAGGGACACGAAGGGTCGCCGTAAGGCTGGGTTTAGGGCCTTAACGCAGCAACTCATGGAGCGTTTTACTGCTTTAGAATCTCAACAGGGTCATGGAGGTGAGGAACAGGCTGTGGAAGAAGGGTCCCCCACTACGGCAAGGGTGCCAGATGGTCATAAATGCAGGATGACAGAAGCAACTGAGATCCAGGAGACAGCGGAGGGATCTTCGGCTGGGTACGATCTCTATGAGGAGCCATGTACAAGCTCGCATCGGGCTTCGGAGGCACTTGGAACATCGACTCCTTCTTGTGGTGAGTGCACAGCCATACACAACACCCAGTCCAATTCTGCTGCCTGGCCTTGGACTGGTGGCACCCAACACTCTCATGTTACACCTAACCACTGTGGAACACCACCCATGGGATGGCCCAGTTTTTTCTGGCCTCCTGTAAACCCGCATTGTTGGGGGTGGGGCACGCATTGTGCGACCCCTCCTACGGCTGGGACATCTAGTGAAGGTAAGAACACAGGAACATGTCAGCACCCTTCAGTGCCTAACATGGGGTATAACACAGTCCCGCTAGCTGCACTGCCCTATGCGGACTACAGTACGCCTTTGGGCGATCATTTGACCCCTGCAGTGAAGGAGAAAATATGGAGGGGAGAATTCTTGGATTTTTATGATCTTCTGAACCGCGAGGTGGAAATTAAGGAAATTGACAAAGATGACGAGAAATTAAAAGAAAAATACAGAAGGAAGAAGCCTGACAGAAACTGGCCTAATTGGATCACAGGCTTCACTATATATGCTGGGGTCCTGGTTAAAACACAGCCTTGGAAGGCTTCGGCTCTATTTCAATACTTTGATATAATATGTAGGGCAAATTCAGATTTTGTAGGCCAGGCTTGGCTTCGTTACGATGAAGCTTTTAGAATGAAGAGCGCCATCAGGCCTGAATTACGCTGGGATGAGCCGCACCCAGGGCTTTGGCTGCAACATATGACACCGGCCAAATGTAGTTTAGGTGACAGATTTGATAGCGGTCATCTGAACAAGAAATTTACCGGGAACGTTACTACCCGCCCAGGGGCGGGGCAGGTGGTTCAACCCCGCTTGCCCTGCTACGAATATAACACCAGAGGTTTTTGTGCAAGGTCCCCATGCAGGTATAGACACGACTGCATTACCTGTGGGGGGAAGCACCCAAACGCCTCATGCTTCAAAGCGGGTGCACAGCGTCAAAACAAAACTAGCGGTCCCGGCAAGAAGCCAGAAGGGGGCGGTGGTGCCCCTGGAAAGGGGGCCCACACCAATTAAAATCAAGGTTCTGGAAGAGGGTCTAGCAGATTACCCAAGAATAGGGAATGCAGAATACTTGAGACTAGGTTTTAGATATGGGTTCCGAATCCCAGCTTTAGGCGTAAGAACGGCCTTTGTGACCAAAAACCTTAAATCAATAAAAGGGATGGAAGCTATAGTATTAGAAAAGATCAATAAGGAGGTTCGAGAAGGTAGGGTCTTGGGACCCTTTAAAGAACCACCCATAGCTAACTTGAGGGTTTCCCCCTTAGGGATTGTCCCCAAAAAAGCCCCAGGTGAATTTCGTTTAATACATCACCTATCGTTTCCAGAAGGGACATCAGTTAACAATGCAATACCCCCGGAACTTTGTTCTGTGAGATACACCTCCTTTGACGAGGCGGTTCGGATGATTAGGGCCTGCGGAGTGGGTGCTGAACTGGCAAAGGCAGATGTTAAGTCGGCCTTCAGAATTTTCCCCGTTCACCCATTGGATTTCAATTTGTTGGGTTTTCAATTTCAAGGGCAATATTACATCGATAGGGCCCTCCCTATGGGGTGCTCAATTTCGTGCGCAGCTTTTGAAAAGTTTAGCACATTCATCGAATGGCAAGTTAGGCGATGATTTCCTCTTTTGTGGAAAACCGAACTCAGGAAGATGCAGAATGATTCTGGATAACTTCCGTGAGATGGCCCTTGATATGGGTTTGCCCCTGGCGGAAGAAAAAACGGAAGGGCCAGCGACGTCCCTGACTTTCCTAGGGATTGAACTGGATACGCTTCAGCAGACTTCAAGGCTGCCTCGAGACAAATTGCTGAACATTAGGACTATACTTAGCAACTTAATAGGAAAGAAAAAGGTGACTCTTAAAGAGTTGCAGGAAATGGTAGGACACCTGAATTTCACGTGCAAAGTAGTAGCACCAGGGCGCGCCTTTTTGAGGCGACTTTGTGGCGCCATGTCAGGTTTAAAAAGGCCAATGCACAGAACGAGAGTTACCAGGGGTATGCGGGAAGACCTCACAGTGTGGAAACAATTCCTAGAACAGTTCAATGGGGTATCCTTCTGGAGATCGGAACTTAGCCTGAAAGCGGATGTTCAGGTAAACTCTGATGCCGCTGGGACCTTAGGATTCGGGATTTATTACCGTGGCAGATGGTGTGCAGGTACTTGGCCTAAAGAGTGGCACCAAGAGGGCATAACGAGAGACTTGACATTTTTAGAATTTTTTCCAATTGTAGGAGCCCTATGGCTTTGGGCGGAAGAATGGGCACATACTGTAGTTCGTTTTTGGTGTGATAACCAAGCAGTGGTACACATCATTAACAATCTGACATCACACTCGGAAAGAGTCATGGATTTGGTCAGGGCTTTCACCCTACGGGCGTTGCAGTTTAACGTAATGGTGCACGCCCGACATGTGCCAGGTGTTGACAACAGGATAGCTGATGCTCTCTCATGCCAACAGATCAAGCGTTTCAGGGAGATGGCACCGGAGGCCAGGGATCTGCCAGAAGTGCTTCCAGCGGAGGTCTGGCAGATTGGCATGAGGAGGCGTCGAGAGCAATAGGTCTTGCACTGGCCCCGAGGACAATAAAGGGTTATTTAGCATCAGGTACCGAGTTTTATGAATTTAGGAAGTCAATGAGGCTAGAGCAAGCATGGCCGGCTCCAGTGGAGCACCTCCAACAATTCATAATATTTTTGCATAGAAGGGGATTAGCAACAGGCACTATTCAAGGAAAACTGTCGGCTTTGGCCTTCTACACAAAATCAAATGGGCACAGGGATTTTTCTTGTGACTTTCATATTAGGAAGATGTTAGAAGGTTGGTCCAGGGAAAGGGGGAGAGTACAAGATGACAGGACACCCATATCTCCGGCTCTCCTTGGACACCTATGCGAACAATGGAGCGCATTGTGTAGGGACCATTATGAAGCAGCATTATTTCATGCATCTGCGCTAGTGGCCTTTTTCGGGGCCCTGCGTATTAGCAAGCTAGTGGCAATGGGTAAGGCAGATATCTCACAGAGGGCTTTGCAATTGGGGGACGTTATAGTTCAGGAGGGGCGGTTAAATATTAAGATAAGGCGGTCTAAAGCAGACCCGCTGGGAAAAGGCAAGCAATTAGTCTTAGGGCAATGTAGTGTAAAAGGCATCTGTCCCGTAAAGGCGGTTCAGGAATTCATAGAGTTTAGGGGTCCAAAACCTGGGTACTTCTTCCAGCATACGGATGGGTCGCCACTTACAAAATACCAATTTTGGAAACTTACTGGCATAGCATTAGAGAAGATAGGTTTGAAGAATATGAGATTCGGAACACATTCCTTTAGAATAGGAGCAGCTTCAACAGCAGCAGCTATGGGTTATAATACAGACCAAATTAAACAGTTAGGGCGTTGGTCGTCGGCCTGTTATCACAAACACATCAGACCTCTCCCTAACGTATAGGCAGGGGCTGTTTATATCGTTTCAGGTGTCGAAAGACAGGAAGGCCGAAGGCACGTCATGATCATCGGCCACAGTTATGTTTACTGGGCGGCGCGATATGCCGCATTTTCCCCGTGGGGGAATGATTTGGGGCTTGGTGCCCATGCGTTTATTACATGGAAAGGCATGCGTGGCATGCATTGGATCCAGCTCGGCAGGATGACATCTTTCGACCATCTGCCACCAGATATTTTAGTAATTCATTTAGGAGGCAACGATTTGCCTGGATTGTCTGGTAAGGCGGTCATAATTGACATCTTGAGAGAACTTGGGAAGCTGAAGGAAAGGTATCCTGCTATGCGGATCGTTTGGTCCAATATCATCCCGCGTTTAGCCTGGCGAGGTGCCCAGAGCATTGAGAAGATTAATAGGGCACGGCGAAGGGTCAATAGGGAAGTGTGTAGAGGTGTCTGCAGCGGCGGCCTCGGATCTGTGGTCAATCACCACAGGATTCAAACTTCCAACACTGAATATTTTCGTAGCGATGGCATCCACCTGTCTGATGCAGGCTTGGACATTTTTCTTGAAGATATAAAAGGGGGCCTGCTTGCTGAGCTAGGACGGCTTGATGGCGGGCATGGGACTTAGTCAGGACTAGTCCCTATGCTGTGGCGGGTAGTGCGGGAAAAAACTGGTTGTCTCGGTGTGTCCCTTTGATAATTATGGTAAGCCAACAGCGCATCCGACCTCCCGGCTCTGCGGATCGTGCGATTACAGGGCCGGCGGCGGGAAGATGCGCTGGGCCACTTTCGGACCGACAGTCATCAAATAAAGATGGCTCGAGGTCTGGGGTGTTTATTAGAGGCCGGCTGGGTTCCTGCTGTCGTCAAGACAGCTGGAACCTGGGGGCCTGGGACTCGCCCATTGACTGAGAAGGGTATCGTGGATGCCCTACATTTATTTCTCCGCACTACCGCAGGCCCCCTCATTTGACGAGGACAATGATTTTTATAATCAGAAATGATTTAATAAAGTGTGGCCCGTATTAATCCATATCACTGTCTTGCGTCTTCATTTCGGGGCCTGGGAGGGCAAGTTTCAGCCCGCAGGAAGGACGTTACAACGTCCTTGAAATGCGGGGCTGGCTTTGCCCTCCTCGGTCCCGAAGGACGCAAGGCAGCTCCGGTCACGTGGAAAAAGGAGGGGGCGAGAGGTTATTTAAGGAAGTGCTCGCCCCCGATGCATCCTCTTTCTTGTTCAGGCACCCACCCGCCCTCCCTCTTTCTAGTGTGTTTGTGGTTGCCTTTATGGGGCCGGATAGGAATTTTTGACCTCTAACCTGATTGGCTACTGGATGGAGGGATTTTTCGCCTATCCCACACTGGAAAAGGGTTTGTTGGCATTTGCTTGGTGGTTCTTCTCGGTCACACTGGCGGGTAGTGCGGGAAAAAACTGGTTGTCTCGGTGTGTCCCTTTGATAATTATGGTAAGCCAACAGCGCATCCGACCTCCCGGCTCTGCGGATCGTGCGATTACAGGGCCGGCGGCGGGAAGATGCGCTGGGCCACTTTCGGACCGACAGTCATCAAATAAAGATGGCTCGAGGTCTGGGGTGTTTATTAGAGGCCGGCTGGGTTCCTGCTGTCGTCAAGACAGCTGGAACCTGGGGGCCTGGGACTCGCCCATTGACTGAGAAGGGTATCGTGGATGCCCTACATTTATTTCTCCGCACTACCGCAGGCCCCCTCATTTGATGAGGACAATGATTTTTATAATCAGAAATGATTTAATAAAGTGTGGCCCGTATTAATCCATATCACTGTCTTGCGTCTTCATTTCGGGGCCTGGGAGGGCAAACTGGGATTGGCTACAGATCGGTGGTCAATGCTGAAATTAGAATCAAGATATAAAAAGGATAAAATTATGGGCTTTTTTGAGGGGAAAGTTCAGGTGGATGAATGATGGATTTATACTGATGAAAAAATAATTTAAAATGCATACATATTTATTGGAATATGACTTGGAGGATGAGAGGGTGAAAGAGACGATGGTAAAATGGGCACAAAATTTTGGGTACAATATTGATATTGATGAATGGACAAAGATGTGGAAAGAGAATCATAAAATGATTAAGCCAGTGAACCTTAGAGAAAATATCCTTTAAATGTTTCATAGATGGCATTTTACCCCTGTAAGATTGGCAAAAATATCAGAAGGTAACAGCAATGTGTGTTGGAAGTGTAAAAAAAACCCCAGGGACTTACTATCATATGTGGTGGTCATGTGAAAAAGCCAAAAAAATTGGATACAGGTTTGGGATATGGCAAAAGAAATTGTTCAACAAAAATTAAATTTCAAACCTGAAATGTTATTATTGAATATAATGCCAGAAATCATTGATAAGAAAATAAAATATAGTCTACTGTATATATTTACAGCAGCTAGGTTACTCTGGGCCCAAAAATGGAAGAATGAAGAGACACCAACAATGGAAGAGCTGTTAAAGAAGCTACTGGACATTGCAGAACTAGACACGCTTTCAGAGGCACTACGAGAACAACCAAGAGATTTTGTAAAGCAAAGTTGGAAGCTGATATATATTTGGGCCCAGAAAAAGACAGGAGCTTAGGGGGAAATTGAGTATATTGCGAACTCAGTGCCCACTGGAATCCTCTTGAGGACATTCGAGGTCCAGACGAAGATGAAATCTTCTGATCCATAGGGGAAGGAAGGATGCTTTAGTTAGTAATTTTTATATTTTGTCTTTTTTGTCTTGTTGATTATATGTTAGATTGTTTAATGTTTTTTGAGTTTGTATGTTATAATAAAATAAAAAATAATTTAAAAAAATAAAGTGTGGCCCATATTTATTCCATAACAGTTGTCTCGCGTCTTTATTGCGGGGTAGGGGGATAATGAGGTTGGTAAATTGAGTACCCAACATGCAGGGGGCGGAGGCAGTGTGTAGCTTGCATAATTAAATTATAAACCATCAAGAGAGTACTTTAAGTGCTATGGAGTGGTGCATAAGCATCACACTTTGCTTTGCTTTCATGTGAAGTAAAATCACGCTAGGGGAGGTATTATTAATCTACAATGAATGCTGCAAATCATAGCACAGGGGAGACTGAATCAACTTGGTGGGAGTGTTGGATCAATGAGTTTGCCCATGTGGTTCAATCTCACTTAGTTTTGAAAGAGCCTAGGAAAGCCTACAGCTTGCATACGTACTGTATAGGGTGTTTTTAAAAGAATGCTAGATGTGGGCAGGGAGAAGAGTTAGCAGATATTATTTTGAGGCAAGTCACCCTGATGAAAACATTCCACCACCGTGATGCTACAACTGAGAAGGCCCTATCCATCAAAGTGTAAGTGCTGTGCCTCACTCAGTAGGAAAGAGGAGGGAAAAGCTCCAAGTCCAAACTGATATATCTGTTTCACACAACCTGAAAATCATTTCTTTTTCATTTTAAAACAAAATAAAACAAAGAAACAACAAGCAAGCCTTTTATATCATTTGATATGATTGCCAGCATCCAGACAAAAGGACACCATTTGTATATCCCCGTGTTATTCTACAGTATGGTAGGGGATACATAACAATGATGTGTGCAATGTTCAAAAGCTTCATAACATAAGTATTAATCTCTCCTTGTTGTAATCATGTGAAATATAATAGATCCAATCATTGTGAAACACCTGATCTGTAAAGCAACTCTGCCTGGAGTTCTGGCTCATTTTCATTACTGTCAACATTTGGGAATTGGGCCGTAAATCAATTGATTGTGTGATAGCACGGTGGCAGTAGAGTCATGCCGTCATTGTGTCAATAAATGCTGGCTATTTGAGACACACTTTCTTCTGACTATTGCACAGCCATTGTTCGAGAAGTCTTCTAAAACCACTGTCATTGCCATGTAGGTGCCCTCTCTGCCTTCTTTCTATCTAAGCAGAAAATTGAATTCCTGGGTGCCCTTCATTTTTCAGTACAGTGAATTGCTTGCCTAATCTCATTTTCAAGTTCCTTGAAAACTGTACATGATAGGGCAAATCATGCTGCATGATTTGCGATCCCCCCCCCCCCCAGTAGCAATACAAAAAACCACTTTGATTAAAACTATAGATACTCCCATAAAAACAGTTTGTTATTACCTTCAAGCATGACTCCCAGGTTTATACTAGACTTCCCATCCATTTCTGATCTCTTCATTCTCAAAATATACTACAGCCTATGTTCCATGACATTCTGATGCACAGGGTTCCATGTAAGTCAGAGCTATTTCATTCTTTTGACTGACAAGGACTACTTACAGGAGCTGCCAATTTAATGTGATTAGCCCTTGGAAAGCCAGAAATGAGTTCTTGGAAAGCCAGAATGCACATTTTATGATGCTATGTATTCTAAATAGCACTTCATGGCATGAAATCATGAAGTTTAACACAAATTGCCATAGAATATGTTATGTGCTATCTTAAAAAAATATGTTGTCATGTACTCCTAGTGACCCTAGTATGTGAATTGTTTAAGGAGTGGCTTTACTGTTGCCATCCTCCAGTAATTTTCCATTGCCAAGTAGACATTCGAACCTAGGTCTCCTGAGTCCTAGTTTGACACTCAGTCCACTACAGGACATCACTATTTGAAGAAGAAATCATAAAATATAAAATGCAGTAAGTTAGAATACTTTGGCCATGTAAGAAGAAATAAGAAGTACAGATTGTGAGGTGGTTATTCAAGGTAAAATAAGTGGGGAAAGATGTACAAGGGGAAATAACCTCTTGGCTGAGAAACCTTAGATATTGGTTTGGATGCAACACAACATCGTTGGTTAGAGCAGCCATGTTTGAAGTCAGAAGAATCATGATCCTGCTTAACCTCTGGTAGGCAAGGATCAGGAAGAAGAAGCCTTTGGAATAGTTAGCAGAGAACAAAATCCTGAGTTATGTGGGAAAAGTTACAAATAACCATGCGTCACTAAAGAACATATTCAAATCCTCTTGATACTAAATGATACTAAATGAAAAGTAAGCCACACTTTTCTTCCATTTCAGTAGCAGAAAAGGTCATGGCTTTACAACTGTATGGTTGGTATGGCCTGTAAGACACCTTTTGATCTCCCAAAATCTAGCTTGCACTGTGATACATGCCTGGTGGCTCTTCTTCCTTCTGCACAGTGTAATTATTTACTGTGCAACAGTCTGTGCTTCACTGCGATGTGTATGTAATCTCTTAAATCACTAAGATTAACGAGGATCCAGCTGGCAAGCAGAAGAGGCTGGATGAATTTCAAATTTGTTTGTACTCAAAAGTCAACTTCAACACAAGCCAAAAAAAAACCTCACGGACTTGATGACTGGTTTTTAAAAAATGAAGAGTTTCTGAGGATTTCTTTGTTTCTTCTAAATATTCTTGCTAGACACAGAGAGACTAGGCCACATCTTTGTATAGGTTTGCCATCTGCTAACTATATCTTTACTTCATACATAGGCAGATGTATACTGTATACTGTGAATGTTAGTCTCCTGCTACAACCAGTTCTACAAAGAATGTCCAGTCATATGTCAAGGGTCTCAGAAGAAAAAGAGCTCTCAAATTCTCCTTGCTCCCTTATTTCTGTGTTTTTTTTTAAAATCAACTTTTAACTTTATTTTTTTGTATTTTTAATTTTAGGAAAGATTGGAGATGCTGCAGAGGAAACAACAGCCAAGACAACATTTTCATCCTCAATGTAGGCTCTAGTAGGTTCCACATTAGGCCAGATATGTACTGGAGACAACAATATGCCGGGGGTCAGCTACAGCTTTACTGTGCAGCATGCCCAGACATTGCAGAATGGAGATAGTGTGTAGTCTGTGAGTAGAAAAAGAGTGACTATGAGATGAAAAAAGAGAGGAAAGGTTTTGGAGAGGAAGAGAAATAGGAGTGTGAAGGCAGGAGAGCTGTTTCTTGTGGCAATGATCATGGGGACAACATATGAAAGGAATGAACCTAGTGAGACAGTGACATCTAGGATTATCTAGAGAGCCACAGGGGATCTTGTTCATGGTGTCCTTGATCATAGTGGCACCTCCGTCTGCTGTCTCAAGCAGAGTGGCACATTTTCATACATAGAAAGAAGATTAACTGTTGTAAATGTAAAATTGCATAGCCAAAGTATCTAAGAAAAGAACATTGCATTGATAACTTCCAACATCATTTCAATGAGAGGCCTAGTGTGATTTACAGATGTAATTCTCCATTCTGATCTCCACCTACTCAAAGTCTGCATAGAGACAACCTTTTGTCATGTGAACATCAAACCTTGACCTAGATGAAACAAAATGCAAGAGAAGCTATATACAGTGGGACCCCTTATCCACAGGATCAGTATCTGCGGATTCACTCATCCAAGGTTTGAAAATACTAAAAGTATTAAAGAAAAAAATATATATATATATAATGACGAAGTTGCCTGAACTGGCCACGAGAGGAAGCCAGAGACCATGGTATGTATAGTATTCACTATTATAATAGTGTTTGCTATAATCCACATTTTTCAGCATCTGCAGGGTGGGGCTTGGAACCGATCCCCCACAGATACAGGGGTACTACAGTATATATATTCCTGAATCAGGCACAGGTGTGATTTGGTGAATATTAATAAAGAGAAGAACACAATGACTATCCATGATCTGGGTTCCTGAAAATCATGTATTCCTAGCTGTGATTAAATTTGTCACACACCTCAAAAACTATTTTCTAAACAATCTTCACAGCTCCATGAGTTATGCACACTGAATTAGAGTGGAGGCATTGTTGCTTGATCCACAAGTAGGCATGAGCTATTCGTATTCATCTCCCTGGGGATACAAATATGAATAGCGGCACCACAAGTGCCATGGAGGTCCATTCCCTCCCCCAAAAACTGCCTGGTCCACTTACCAGTCACTGTGCAGCGCTGGGGTCCTTTGATAGTGTCATCACACCAAATGCAATATTTGTAAGACAAATGGGGAGATGAGTGATGGGGTGCAGCCTTCCAAGTCCTGGTTGGACGTATATGATTGCTAGATCTGAGAAGGACATCTGAGACTTTGTTTTAATTACTGCAGCAATTAATTTAATAACCATTTGGTTATTGTTGGCCATTCGTACAGAGCTATCAGAACTCCATAGGAATGAACAAAAAGTAAGAAAAATGAAATGCATTTTTTACATGCCTATAAAAGTTATGGTATAGAAAAATATTAGATGTTTAGATGTCACCACTTTGGGCAAACCCGTAAGTGTCACATAAGTCTTTAAATCAACCTTCCATGGCTGCCATTGGCAAAGAATTCAGCTGGCCATGGGGGAAAAATCCCTTCTGGATTTGGGGATATTTAGTGTTGCCAAGTACCTTGCAGGCTGCAGATTAACCTTAGGCTACAAGCCAAAGTATACTGGCAGACAGAACCCCTTTGTCTGGGCAACAGAGTTTTGGAATTTTAGATCTAATAATCTTTGCTCAATGCAACTGTTTGCTGTTTCCAGGCCAGTTGGAAGCAATTGATATAATGAATAGCTAGTCAAATCTACATTATCAGGCATGTATTTAAGCAATGAAAACAAATCATAATTATCAGTTGAAATCAAGGATAAATTGTCCAGATAAAAAATTGAAGGCAACTAAAGGTTATATATTGGTAGAAAAGACCTTGTAATGATTTTCAAGGAATAAGTCCCTATTTCAAGTTATTTTATTGCATTATTCATCTTGGAGCACCAAAACATTTTCTCAGAAAAGAAGGCTGAAATTTCTCTGTGGGTTCATTGATTCACAGTACCCAAAGTTAGATTCCATACATCAGTTACATGACTGGTTTGGCTTAATACATTGTTGAGACTGAATGAATATATTGTCCTTCTTTGTGAAGAAAAACCTCAGCAATGTAACTGAGGGGGTGAAGCATTTTTTAAATCTGATTAGATTAGGACAGTGAAGACTGATATAAAATTCCCAAATATTTAAAATGATTTGCTTCCTCAATTCTGTGCTTATCTGATATCCCTTTAACATTTCATATACCCACTCTGTCAGAAATGTGCGCTCTTTCAAGAATATACAGGCTAACAAATTTCCCATCCATGTGTTTTGTTGGCCACTTTATTTTCAAGAAGGTGGAAGAGGCAACAGCACACTGTTACTTATGTTCCTCAGCATTTGGCAACTGACACTGAGAGGCCTGTTGCCTCTAATATTTGATATATAACCATCATGACCTGTACCCATCATGATAGCCTTATCCACCTTGGATCTGCAATCTTGTTTCAAAGCCATCCAGATCATTGGCTATATTACTACAGCTTGTAATGAAAACAGTTTATTTTATCTGTTTTTATTATTATTATATGGTCATAGACCCGAAAATACAAAGATAAAAACATTATATAAGATATACAGAATAAGAAAGTTGTTAGAAAATATCAGCAGTATAAAACTTGAGTCATGTGGTTGTCTCAATATAACATTTTACGAATTCTTAAAACTGAGAATAAAAACTTAGCCACCGACTGTGTTATTAATTGGTTCACTCCGGACAGCAGAAACTTCAGGTAGTCTGTGGGAGGTATACTAGTACATTTATACATTATTGGGTAGAGGTAACAGTTACGTTCAGACCTATATAAGCTACATTCTAGAATGGTGTGTGCCAAGGACTCAACTGTTTGTTCCCCACAGGGGCATATCCTTTCTCCATAAGAAATGTTATTAAAGCGCCCTTTTAACAAGGCTGAGGGAAAGCAATTAAACCTAGCCCTTGAAAAGACAAAACGATACCTTGGTGCTGTGATTTGATATAGATAATTTGCTAACTTGGGAAAGTTAAAATTTAAACCAAAGTACATTGGTGAGCAGGTCAGTGTGTCAGGGCTTTTTAGTACTATGCTGAACAGTTGATGGCCAAAGAGCATGCCAGAATCAATGTCACTGCCAACTTGATTTACATGGTCTTTGGGTCCCTAGCAATGGATCCATTGACTTAACAAATAGTCCTGCCTAATACTCTTTCCTCTTCCCCCATGCTGAGAAATGTACAAGGAAGACAACCTGGATGTCCCTGTCTGCTTTGCTGGAAACCTCCTTCTAGTTTGTACTGGTTGCTAGAAATATTGAAAGTTTATTTCAAGAGAGTATTTAAGTACACTAGTCTTTCCTAATAAGAGAGTGAGTGGTCTTTTAATGTGCCATCTTAAGCTTCAGTTTGGAAGACTAGCCAGTCATGTTGATCATGGCTCATGAATCTGCCCATGAACTGTAATCAAACAGATAATAAGAAAATGAATGTTTGCAAAACTAATATTTATGTCATCCTTTTTTACAACCTAATAAAATTGTGAGGTATGCTGTAAGTGATTTAAGTAACTTCAAAGTAACATCACTCATTAGCAACAAATAATCAAAATATTGCCCATAAGCTTATTTCAGTTTTCTTCCCCTCTTTTTTTAAATAAAAGATTCATCAGATAATTTAAATGCCACACTAGAAAAGCTTATGAAAATCCTTGATCAAGCTTTTGCAAGGCAGGCCAATATCTTCAATTAAACCATATGTTTCTTTAACCTACAAGCATAATTTGGTTTCATGCTGTCCTATCAACAACAAAATAGTGCATTTGATGGGGGAAAGTGACTGAGTCCCTTCTTTGAACTGGAGTATCCTGCTGTGCATTATATCCATATTCATTTCTTTCATTTAGGAAAATTTAAATGCTTGATGTATGGTGGTTTCACCACTAAATGTTGTCTAGTTGCAAGTTCTAGACAACCTCTCCCTGCAGGGAACAATGAGATGCAAAGACACATGTACAGAATAGCTTTAATGCCTCAGTCAAAAAGATCCTTTTTGGGAAGTTTACGTTGCATTTACCCAGAGATGTTTGTGATAAAGCCTCAGTTTTCTAGCAATTTGCTAAGCAAGGAACTATTGAGCAAGAAAGATCAAGACTGAAAATGAAGCATTTCTTTTTGCCGGAATATTACTGTTTTCCAGTGGCTGAGCTATTTGTTTTAAACTTGGCTACTGTGATGACCTTATGAGCTTCAATGAATAAAATTACATGGGAAAGTCCTCTTGCATTTTTCTATCAAAAAGCCACATCCAGGTTGTTTCTCTTTCACCAGAGACAGTTACCTAATCCTTTAGGTATAGATTTTCCTGCCAAATTCTTTCAGTACACTCTTTCCTCTAATCCCCTGTTATTTGTTCTCCCCAAAGACCAACAACCAGGATCAAATAAAGCTTTTTTTAATACTCTTCACTGCTCAGCTGGTGACTTAGAAAGGATAGCTGTGGAGCTTATGTCACATTAACCTCAGCCAGAACCTCACAGAGAAAGGATTACATCTCAAAGACATGCTTTAATATTCCAAACTGCTAGCCAAGTGCTATTGTTGTTATTGTGTTCAATAATCAAATTTGTGAAGCACACTAACAAGTAAACACCTATGTGTTATAAACTGCCAGAAGGCAGTGAAGGAGAATGAGAAATCTCAAGCAAGATGGAAAATGAGGGGGTTCTTAGGAACAGGTTTCAGAGCAGTTTCGGCCAAGCTGAATCTTGGACATATTGTATAATCAGCTCTATCAGCAAGTTTTCAGTGCAATGCTTCTGGAAGTGAAGGATTAGCTGGCTGCACACCATTGCCCAAGAGACACCCGTGTACTTGCAATGCTTTTCTACTCTTCTGGGAGGCTCCTTCTATGTCCCCTCTAGCTGGACCATCTGGAAGTCCCTTAATAGACTTTGAAGCAAAGCCGGAAGATCAAAGAACAATCAAGTAAAACGGGCCAATTGGATACAGGACAAATTTTCTGGAGACATTCAAAAAATGCAGCACTTATATGCATGCAATTTATGTCCCACCAGGTGTACAAAAGAAGATATAGCAAATGGCTAAGATAATGTTATTGAGGTAGCCTGCTTCTGGTCAAAAAAATAGTCTAATTATCTTAATATTTTAACTTGTTTTCTATTTTACCTATATTTCATTTACAGTATGTCCATAATTTTAAATTGTACATCGCTTTGATACAAATAAAGAAATAGAGATCTTTATTTTGTGAAGACATTGTGCTCCTTCACCCACATAAGTGTTTTATAACTGCTGACTGTAGCCTATTCAGTCCAGAGAGGAAGAAAGAGGACTTGCATATACTCTCCCTATTCTGTATGTTCAGCTGAAGGCTGCAACAAAGCCTATATGCTTATAACTTTTTGGCAGCTGCCCCCAGACTATGGAATGCCATCCCAATTGAGATTCGTCTGGCGCCGACGCTGATGACATTTTGGCGCCAGGTCAAAACCTTCCTGTTCCAGAAGGCTTTTCATTGAAATAATATCAACTGTGGGTCCCGATGGCAATTTTTAGAGTATATATTTTAATTGTTTTATCTTTTTACTGTATTTTAATTGTTGTAAGCCACCCAGAGACCTTTGGGTAGTGTGAGCGGCATATAAGTTAAATAAATAAATAAAATAAATAAATAACTGTGTCCAGGTAGGTGTTCTTCCAACTCATTTTACTTATTTAAAATATTGTTTACCCCAACTTTCTTAAAACGACCCAAGGCAGCTTACATCATTAAAAGACACAATTTAAAGCTAAAAACAGTAAGCATACAAATACTAAAAGGATCAAACAGATACCACACTAAAGGATGGTAAACAAAAGCAACACCAAAAACACATTCAAAGCAATAAGGCAAAACCATCCATTTGAAAACCCCATTCAGGCAGCCAGTCAATTAAGGGAAAGCTTGCCTGAAGAGAAAGTTCTTCACCTGCTTGTGGGAGGACAGCAAAGATAGGGACACCCAGGCCGCCTGTGGGAGAGAGTTCCAAAGCCTGAGAACAGCAACCTGTGAAGATGGTGGGACTGAGAGAAAGACATCCTCTGATTATCTTACCATCACTTCACTTAACATCACTTCTTAACATTCATTTTGTGATGAATGCTTGAATTGAGGGTCACCAAATACAATTTTGTGCTTTCTGCAGGATTTTACATCCTAGAAGGAAATACTCTGTCTAGGAGGATACAGCCAAACCAAGATGCATACAGAAGAAACCAGTAGCTGTTTTAGTATAGGGACCTAGACAAGAAATCTGAGACTGTTTTTTGCTGAAGACTAACTTTAACAGTAACTAGCCTGATCATTTTATGAGAGACCCTGGACCTTCTATTAAATTGAATATCCCACCATCATCTACATGTTCAAATAATACCCATCAAAGGATATATTTGCTGTTAAAAATGGCTAGTACATCTGTATGTAGGGCTTTCTTGGCAGTAGCACCCCGACTCTGGTATGCCCTCCCCTTGAGGCTCAACTGGCACCAACATTGGCATCATGTTGGTGCCACATCAAAACCTACTTATTGATTAAAACCATTGGAGGTTGAGGATTGTTTTAATATAATGGTTTTAATGTTTTGGTGTTATGTGTTTTAAAATATTTTTAAAACTGTTTTAAAGATATTCAGTTATTAAATTGTTTTATATAGCTCTGGAACTCACCCTTAGACCCTGTGATAGAGAGTGGGTTATAAATGTTTTAAATCATCCAGTCAATCAGTCAATAAAATAATGTTTTCAACCTGTAGTGGTGGAGGTAGTGATACTTTTTGTAGCACTTTTAAAGTGTGCCACAGAGTAACATATCCAATGCCTGATTTATTTATTTATTAACAATCAAGAATAGGATTGCCAAGACTTGGCTGAAATCTCAGAGAGTTGCTGAAGTGTACTGGATCTTCAGATGGAGGGAGAGAGAGGTCACACAGGGTGAGCAGGTCTAGAGAGGAGAAATTTTGATTTTGATGTGTGAAGTGGCTTTAAAGTCTGGCAATACTTCCGTACACTTTCCCAGCTGATACCAGAGCTCACTGGCTCAACTTACAGTTGTTTACATGGATGTTGTGCTTGCTTAATGTTGGCACATCAGAAAGACAGAATACAGAGGAAGTGATTGGGGAAAGAGCTGATGAAGCACATCATAACATTTTGATCAAGAAAGAGAGTGGAGTGCCAAGGTTGCAACTCATGAACTCATTCTGGATCCATTTTGCTGCTTGTCCTACTACCAAAAAAACTAGCATCATTATTTTGGCTTTGAAATCTCAGGGTCCCATTGAACTGCCAATGCTAGTAAACAGATGAGGGTTCTAATACCCATACTTCTGCTTTCAGATCGCCTCCCAAGACATTTCAGATGTTTCTTTTACAAAGGAAAGCAAAGGTTTCATGCCTCTGGAATATCCTTGTTAAACAGATATAGCTGGAACCTATCCTGCAATTTTTCAATGGATCTGCTCTAACTTTGATTGAAGCTGTATTAGTCCAAATTAACCAAAACTTGCATCCACGCTCCAAAATGGCAATGTACCAGAGGATTAGAATTGTTCCCAGTGCCTAGTCCAAACCCCTTCCTGCCTTTACCTTCACTTCAATTGCAGTGTGGCTGTTCACAGTACGATGATCATAGTTATTTTTCTCTACAATAAGGGAAGAGAAGATAGTTGCCAAGTTGCTGCATGGCATGAGAAGATGTTTTGATAGATGGCATGAGAAGATTGCAGAGGTGTCCCTGATATAGGCACTTATTGCATGAGCTGTATACCTATATAGGCACCTATTACATGAGGTGAAGTATTTGTTGACTTTGCTGTGGAGTACAGGAAAGCCCAAAATAGTGTCCTTCCATTGTTTAGAATATAGGGCAATTCTTTTCTGGCTTCCGGTCCTTTAGAATTAGATGGCTGTGATCATTGTGGCTGTAAACAGTTGCAAAAACATGATTTTGGACCTATATTAGGGAAAGTTCATGTCTTACAAAAGGCTACTGTGTCTCAGTTTTAATTCGGTAAAACTAAACTCAGGTGGCAAAGCAGGAGAAGGCACTGATTTTCATACGATGCTGCAGAAAGGCAGATGTGTTATATGTTACATCAGCATTCTCAAGGAGCAGGTGGGGATCAGTGTCATTAAACCCTGATCTCAAACCTAATATATAACAACAGGAGCACACTTGAGAGTAGACATTAACAGAATAAATGCTGAATATTGAAAAGTGACGATAGTGGAAATGAGCAAGGACTGGAACTGGCACGATTCGGTGAGGATTTATCTCGTGCTACCCCTGCAGTATTTAGAGGGGAAAGTAGCCTAAAAGGAAGATAGCCTGGAAGAAAAATAATCAAAAAGGGCAACTGCAGTGTCAGTCTGAGAAGTGAGAGGATTATGTTCAAGGAGCTATAAAGTAATATACAGACAGTGACTGATCTCTATGTGATTCATAATAAATGGAATACTATCTACTCATAGCAAATTAATTCCACGGGTGACAATTCTTATACAGTCGAAACTGTACCATCCATACATGAGAGAGGGGGGATCAACAGGTTTGGGGGAAGGGAACCATTTGCAGAACTGCAAAAATATTGAGACCACAGAGCTTCTGCTGAGCCATGAGCCCTGCCAATGCAATAACATGGGATCACCCTAGTGCAAACATTGCCTTTGTGCAAGTAAAGGGTGGATTTTCTTCATGAGTATCATCAAGTGTGTAATGGCAATGTTTATACAAAGGGCCATGGTCCCATATTGCTATCCTGGCAGGACTTACTGCTCAGCTGAAGCTCTCTACGATAATGGCTGTTGGGGCAGGGGGAAAGAACTGGCAGCAGGGATTTCAAAACAGTCGAATGAAGACTGTACAGATAATCATGGAAAGCTGGTTTACAGTTGTTGGGAGGGGAGAAAATTATACAGGAAGGAATGAGAATGGAAAAGTGTATCTGGAAACCATGACCGAAAACCTGTAACATTTTATTGTAGGTTCCACTTGCCAGTTCATTAAAAAAAAAAAAACACCAAATGAAATGAAACAATACTGAATTGTTGTTGTTGTTGTTGTTCTAAAAATAAAAAAAAGTGTTGGTATTGCAATTTTCCACTTTATTCCAACAAAATATAGAAAAAAGATTATTGTAGCTCCACAAAGGTTAAAGAGATTTATTTGGCATAAGCTTTCATGGAGTGCAGTCTATCTCATTAGATGCAATAGGTCACAGTCCATGAAAGCTAATGCCTGACAGTTTTAGATTGGCACAAGACTGCTTGTTATTTTTACTACCACAAATTAACATGGCTGCTCCTGTTGAAATTTATTGCATTATATCCCTATGCTTTGTATCATATTAAAAGATATAGCCATACTACTGGCTAAAATCCAGTAGTATGAAGCAAGTAGAGTAGGCTCATCGAATCAGTGGGGATTTGGTGATTCAATGGGCCAACTCTAGTTATGATTTACCACTGAATTTCACTGAAGTGGATTTAGATATTAAAGTTGCTATAGTGCTGTCAGGATTTGAGCCAACAGACACCAACATATCAAGCTTGGCCTTAAAAACAGCAAGGCCTTTGAAGATGTTACACTAACATCCCATAATTGGTCATGATATTGAAGACTTTAGCTGAAGCCACAGTTCCTTGCCTACAGCAGAATATCAGTGTTTGCCACCTAAAGCTGCTGGTTGTTCAAGGCTAGCTTTGCCTGAGGGTTATATGCATGACAAACTACAGTGAGTACTGGATTTGCATATCAAACAATCGAGGAGGTTAATGTGCATCTTTATGACTTCTCTTCATTGTTATTTCAGAAACAGCAGATTAATAATGATTTCTTCAGCAGCCCACATTGGTGCATCTTGTCAATACTGAGTGAAAGAAGGAATAAGACAGAGTGTTTTGCAAATATCCCTGCACATGGCCTCTCACAAATTGTTTAATTCTGGCTTATTTCAAACGTGTCTCATTACAACATATGCACATTACATAAATTTCTGACTTAAAGGCTGTGCTAGAGCTCTGAGCTAAAAAAAGCAACAGCAAGCCTGAACATTTGGGTAGATTCTTTTTCACCAAGGCCTGGAGACGTAGATGAATTATTTCTCGTCCGTTACATTTTCCTTCCAGATATACCCAATCTGCTCGTACAAATAACTATCAAGGATATAGAACCATGTGATTTGCAGGGACCACTACTTTCTGTTGACCTTTCATTCTCTGGATTTTTTTTTTCCTTCCCCCTTCAGTATTTTTTCTGTCTACCATTGTTCCACTGCATTTTTAATTGGTAATATATTTCAGAATGTCTGTTTGAGAGCATGACCAGAGGACAGGCAACAGAGCATACACAGTTGAAGTTCTTCTGCTATTAGGACTGGAGTAGTCCTACTGAAATGAGTTCCAGAATTAGCTAGAACATCACATACCACTGAGGAAACATTTTAAATTCTTGTTGGCTGGGATACAAATATGTTGCATCACAGCAGTGATAAAAATGGTGGTGATGATACGGTGATGGTCAGTATACACGTCTGTCTGGTTTAGCCCCAAGGCTTTGACACACAGGCACCTGAAACTCATAATAAAAGAGATGGGAATTTAGCAAACTTGAACTAAGTTGTGTGAGGAAAAGCAGGAAGAGAGGACAGGAGAAAGGTCAGGAAAACAATGGACTCTTCATTCAATCCATTATGAGACTAAGATAATGACATATAAACTGGGCCACAGAGTGATTACTGTTACATCTTAGGGTTCAACTTCATGATATCTTAAATACGTAATGAAAATTATAGGATTTTTTTAAAAATAACTCATCAGGACATGTATGGAAGGCTGATCCCAATCAGGAGCACTACCAGAGAATGGGTGCAATAAGAATTCTCCACAGAATTCTTGCATTGGTACACATGGTGTTTTTATGCAAACATTATCTATTTCTTGCACAGAATTACGCAGTCATTGTGGCTCCTCTTTTCAAAAGGGGGATGAAGGAAGTAGGGAAGACTTTCTAGTCATTATTGTCAAATGTGCAACCTATGCTAACCCTTTAATAAGCTCCTCTCCCCCAGGAGGACTTTTAAAAAGGGGAACGAACTTCTTTATTATCAATGAAGTCTTATCTCTGGAAGGGGTCAAAGAGTAGATAAAAATGGCTGCAGGATATGTTGAGAATTTCCCTACCCATCCATGGTGGTCCCAATTTACACTGAGCCTAAACATGTTTCCTTGTGAGTAAAAAACAAAGTGGTCCTAAACTGCACACTACCAGAAGATGGGTGTAATAAGTTACAAATGATGTTACAAATGATGAAGTTACCAGTTGTCAGTTACCATTTTAGTAATACTGACAAAATGGAGTTCTAGGGATACAAATCCTCACACATTAGGATGAGCACCTGCTACGTTCTTCTCATCTGAGATTTCTTGACATGATCCACAGAATTCTTGCATTGGTACATGTGATGTTTTTATGCAAACATTATCCATTTCTTGCACAGAATTATGCAGTCTGTGTTATTGCACAAATCCTGCAAACCATCCAAAACTAGGATGATGACTAGATTATTTAAGAAGCTGAAGGACTGGATGATCTGTCCACATCTTTCTTAAAAACCAGCCTTTCCCTCTATGCTTGCTATGCATGTCTGCTTGTTTCTCAAAGAGAAAAGGACACTGGAGGCATTTAATGCAAGTCATCCAAAACAAGGATTACTACCACATTATTTAAGAATCTGACAGACTGGATGGTTTGTGTGCATCTTTCTTAACTCTCAACCTTTTCTTCTATGCTTGCTATGCAAGGATTCTTGTTTCTGCAACAGAAAGGTCACTGGAGGTATTTTTCATAAATTACAGAGAACTTGGAGGTACAAAACAGACCTTTGTGGGGTTTTTTGGCTGAGTCAAGCACCTCATAACCCTTTAAAGTAACTCACTGAGGTGTCTTGTTATGTCAAGACAGCATAAATCAATTAGAGCAAGAAATGTACTGAGTGTTCTTTCTGTCAGTACTATGTTCCTTTTCAAAGGTAGCATAACAATTGTGAATGAAATTGCTTTATTGTTGTAAAGGAACACTTTCTTGTTACTTTTTAAGGTCATTCACTTCAAAGTTATTTTTAAAGTTCATTTTAAGAAGCATTTTGACAGGAATGTTTTAGGCTTTATTAGTCTTAGGCTTTTACCAGAGCATAAAACATGACAATACTATAGCAAGCAACACAACATTATTTTATTAAAATATTGTAATAACAATGTATTTCTTTTCAAAATTATAATGAGTGATTGAAATGGATTACTGTTGGAAAGTAACTTTCTAAGCTCTTCATGCCACACATTAAGTACTCTCTGGTTTAGCCTTATATAGCTGGCAAAGAAAATAGTTCTTTCATGAAGTGTGGGAGATGCATCTATTTAGGATAGTCATTCTTATGTAATGTCTTTCTTAAAATTGGTTTTTAAATAGTTGCAAGGGCAGAATGCCCCAGAATGAAAGCAGAATTTCTCTCAAGCTATCTGAGAAGTGGGCTGTGACTGCCTTTTTTTAAAAAAAAAAAGGTTAAAGGACTGAGAAAACATTTCAGTGCTTTGAAACTACTTTGTATCTTTTGTTCTACACTTAAAAGGATCTAACATTTGATAAAAGTGGTACCTTTCGCTTGGCTTTGGTGATACTGAACTCTCCATTGTGGCAGAAGCTCTTCCAGATCCTCACACTACCAGTGCCTCCCCCCCCCCCCCCTTCTCTTACATTGAACAGTTGGAAAAGCAGCCTGGAATCATGCAGATTGTGTCCTATGGACATGGAAAACGTTTACTGATTTCTTCCGTACTGCTCAAGGCTGTGCTTTCTGAGACTGTCTTTCAATTGTTTGAAAATAACTTGCTGGAATTAAACATGTAATTGTGTAGAACTGAGGATGAGGGTCAGAATAACGTTATACATGGCCACCACTTGGAAGAAACTCATGGTTCTTTGGGTAGGTGTGTGAGTGGAGCAACAGTTGCAGGAAAGCAGGGGCAGTTACCTAGAACAACCAGGGGATTTGAACACACTTATGGAAAAGTTTGACAGCTGATATAAAGCCAAGGTATTTGAATGGCTGTTTTGTGGAATATGAAACAAGTTTGTTTTCTACCAGTCCAGGGGGTATGTCCTGAGCCAATAGATTTAGATGATATGAAAAGAGTTTCTGACTAAACATTAGGAAGAATGTTCTTACAATAGGAGATGTTCATCAGTTGAAGGAATTACCTTGGAAGATAGTGGACACTCCTTCACATAGAGGCTCCTAAACGGAGTCTGGATAGCCATGTTAGGGATGCTATAACTCTGGGCTCCTGAACTAGCAGGGGTTAGGCTAGATGAATATGGGAGTCTTTCCAGTTTGACAATGTATGATTATACGTACAAAAGATTAAGAATTAAATTGGAATTAAGTAATGTAAGTGAACAAAGCTTGTAGTAAATTTTTCTATACCTTAGAACTGAAGCTATAAGTCCTTCAGGGGAACAATGACATGTGGCCTGGGTATGGAAAAGAGTCTGTCCCTTGTCCTCTGTGAGATGTGCTCCTGTCAATTAAAGGAGGGGAAAAACTGAAGGAGGTCCTGTTCATCTGTTGCAGCAAAACTGACAGAATTCTGTGGCATCGTTAAGACTAAGGCTGTGGTCACACCTGCAAAATGTTTCCCAGTTACTCCTCATGAAGTTTGAGTTTGTTTTTTTGCATTCAGATGATCCATGGCCATTACCCAATCTTTTGCTCCCCCTCCGTGCTATCTCCGTATCAAATCCAGCCTGCTGGGAGGCTTCTAGTATATTTGTTCCTCATTTCATCAGGCATTGCATCCAAAATTCCATCGTGTGTGCACTACTAAACTGATTCTTTCTTATTACATCTGGCATATGGTCAACCACCACCCCCGTATCATTCAGGTCCCTTTATTTATTTATTCTTTAAAAAAACTGAGCCGGAGTGTCAGCACATTGATATGTTTCTGTCAAAGATGGACCACCACTACAGTGGGTTGTGGGTTCTCCACCACTGAGGGTAACACAGGAAACAGGAAAAAATGTCCTAGATCAGTACATGGCCAGCAAGGGTGTTTTGCTGACTTCCCAGGGTTGTCATAGCAACAACTCCATAACTGACCAGCACTTTGGTCTCCTTGGCACAGCCACTGCTCCACATCGGACCTGGTACATTAATCATGGCAGAGTGAAGGGTGAACACACACTCATGTGCGCACACCCATGAGTGTGCGTGTAAGAGAGTGTCTGTGTGTGTGAGACAGGGGGCAGCAAACAGGGGGCCTCTTGTTCAATTTAACCCTCCCAATGCCAGCTGTGCATGGGTGAAGGTGCTAGAGGTTTCAGCCTGGTGCAGGCAGCCCTGCGAAGGATCAGCGGGAGAAAAAGGTGGCATCTACTGACATTCCCATTGACTGCAGAAACAGCAGCACAACAGCAAGCTGAGATATTTGGTGGCAGCAAGGAAAGAAGCAACTCTCACAAATGTGACCAAGCACACACACACACACCTGGTTTCAAGGAGGCAGCCATAGAGAAAACACAGAGCAAGCTGTGTTTGGGATTGGCTAGGATTCCTTTGTTTGCTGTGTCATGGTTATTTTTCCCCCCAATGCAGGATGCAAGCTTTGGTGTCACACAGAGCTCTGCCTCAGTCTTCAATATTTTGTTTAAATCAGAATTGGATGGGGATTGGAGTGTGTGAGATCCACCCTACTTTATCAGTTACTCTCTCTTTCTTTCTCTGTCTGTGCAAAAACCCAAGCTCACTGACAGACTGGTAGAGAAACACCCCAAATGTCATCTTGCAGCCCTCCTTTTTCATGACAGTTAGCTAGATGTTCAGCATGGAGATCCTCTTTTTAGAAAAAAGAAAATGGAGGAAGCAGGGGCAGAGAAATGCACGAAAAGAGGAAAGGATATATCCTGCTGCAGTGGTGTAGAATGTACCGCATCTAATTTACCTTAAAAAAATGTGGAATAGCTAAAAAACGTATGAACCACTATGATGGGATATATGTCACGTGACCTCAATGAGCAACTCTACAGGAACCAAAAGACATGAGAAAAAGGGGGAGCATTTCTCTAGAGTGACCTCAGCCTATGTCTTATTTGGAATAAGCTTCCTTGAATTGCAGCTCTCTTCCTCCATTGTTCTGAAGAAGGGGGCAAGAGTTAAAAAAAAACATATGCCACATCAAACTTGCTAGTCTTAAAAGTGTCAAAGGACCCTTCATCAATATGAATTCACTAAACCAAAGGACAGTCATGCTTCTCTTTCCCCCCATATCTTTCTCAAGTTTTAAAGAGGATCTATAGATAGTGAGGGAGGTAAGGTGTACATGTTTTGAACCTTCCTCAAAGTTTATTTCAGTGTTAAGATGGCAATAGGAAGCTCATTTGTGGTGATGTTTGGATTAGCAAATGTGCCTTGCATAAAGACATAACATCTTACAAAGGTGCAATGAGAGAATGAAGCAGACTATCTGTTTCTGCAATATATTATCTATCTTTATTTATTTTCCATCTTACCTGTCTCAAACAGTTTGGCTGAAGAGTAGCTTTAGTTAATTAAGGGACGCTAAACTCTCCACATTTCTGCTATACAGTTTTATACTGCCAGCACATTTATTCTGTATCCCAATTTTTTCGTGCTTAAATTGATTAGCTGAAATGTAATTTTGTCTCTCCTCATGATATAATTCAATAAAACTACTGGGAGGCTGTTCAAAAGAATACATTCAGAATTTCCACATTCTTCTCATACTCAGCTAATTCTTGAAGCAAGAAAGCAAATAAGGATGCATCAAAATGTATTTTCCCAGTTTTTGTTTCCTCAAATTTATTTACTTCAGAAGCAAGATTTTCATATCCGGTTTCATACATGGCATTTTCCATTCAGAAGCTTATTAGCTGCAGCTCAGAAGCATTTCTGAAGCATTTAAAAATCTAATGCTTTGTCTCTGAAATCACATGGGGGATGATCAAGGTGACTTAAGAGGTTACTCAGAGCATCAAAATATTTCAATAAACCAAATTCTGTGCACTTTGAATTGATGTAAAATTGGCTTCATATTTCTGTTTTATTATACAAAGTTTAGTAACAGACAACAAGCAGATTTTGTTTCCCTCAAAGATGTCCCAGTTTTTATATCCAGTGTAATTTAAGTTTCATAGTCAACCTTCAGTTTTAAATCCAAGACCCACCTGTCTTATGATTGTCTTCTAACTGTTAAGAACAGCCAGAATGGGGGGAAATGGAAGTGGCCATGAGAGGCAGCAAGTGTGGGCAAGCAGATTTCTAGCCCTTTCAGATGAGCTCCTGTTGGAGAAGTACTTTGATCAGTGTCTTAGTCAATTAATGAAAACTTTCATGACATGTAAAAGTTCTTTATTAATGAAATTGGTGCATTGAGTCCAGCTCAGTATTGAGAGAACTGGCACCTATCAAGTGCACATCTATTCCATTATATAGGCATCAAACATAAACATTTAACATAGGATCACCAGTCTTAATCACAATCATAAGCGCCAATCATAATCCAGATATCCACTACGTAGAAACATGTTAAGTTCTTTGCCCCCTCTAAAACCTAGCATTTTTGTTAAGTGTAGCATGACTGCTGGATAGCTCAATGATTGAGGTATCTGGCTGCAAAGCCAGGGGTTGGAAGTTTGAATCCCCACTGTCCCTCCTTGACAGGGGCTGTACTTGGTGACCCATAGGATTCCTTCAAGCTAGGCAGTTCTAAGATTATTAGATGATTCACCTTCTCTCATATCTACTCTATGCTTCCTGATAAATTATTGTTCCTGCAACTCTTGTCTCTAAATAATATATACATTCCTGTTTTTGACCCTGTACACACAATAATAATACTACCTTCATTCCTGCACAGGAATGCAGATAGTATTCTGCATTCATGTACCTGGCTCAATGCTCCCCACTCTAAGACAAATTCCAAAGACTAACAAGGTAGAATTCTGCCTCACTCCAGCTAAACTAAAGAATTAAGTGAAATAAAGAGAAAGTCTTACATCAGTATTTTAACATATAGAAGATTCACGTAGGGAGAGGGATAATACTGGATTTCATTCCAAATTATCCAAAACCTTTTTACATTTCAGCAAAGACAGGAAAATTATACCCTCTGGCCTTGGCCCATCATTTCATTCATTGTGATTTTTACAGTACATCAAGACCACATGGTGGACAGACCAGCTCAGTCAGTGGCAGCAGAAGGAGGAGGAGCAATACAAGGAATATCCACAAGCTGCATGTCTGTCATTTCTGGAGGATTGAATTTCTTCAGGGTTACAGTGACAAGGAGGAAGAAAGGTAAACTGTCTCTAAGACAGTGACATGACTTAGTAATATTCCTGTGACACAAACGTTTCCCAAATGCTATTTCTCAATGGTTGAAATAAACCAAAACAAGACAAATGTTCTGAACCCTGTGAAGGGATTAAACTTATCTTTCTTTTGCGCAGTAGTTCACTGAAGAGTTTGAGGCTTGCCAGGAATTTGTGATTTCCTGCTGGTCTGGGGTAGTGATACAAATTTAGCACGCAGCCCATGGGCTGAAACTTCCCCAGTCTGGTGTAATATATGGATATAAAATGATGGGTTGCCAGTAGGTGTAGTCAGCAAACAGTCTTCCACTCATACAATTTTTCCACTCTGTTCTATTATGTTCTATTCTCTTGTCTTTATGCAATTGACTACTGGGTTTTATTACCCCAGTTGTACATGACTTTTATGTATGATTCTTCTTTCAAATAACTCCTTATTCAAGTTATCGATTGTCTATACCAGTAACCCCTAAAGGCAGACATACTATAACTGCTGGTTAGCTCAGTGGTTTAGATATCTGGCTGATGAGCCAGAGGTTGGGAATTCAGTTCCCCACTGTGGTTCCTTGAGAGGGTCTGGATTCCATGATCCACAGGGTCCCTTCCAGCTTTACAGTTACGATAACAGCAAAACCAATCTGGATCCCCAGCTCATGATGGATGAACAGTCTTCAGCCTTAATCTTAAAAACATGTGGGGATCAAGGGGTGGAGGTTACTTGGGAATGCAGGCATGGACTGCATTTACTGTCCCCAACCCCTTAAGAACTCATGCAGATCTTCTCATGCTCACTGAGAAAATCTGCACAACACTTTGAATTCTTAACTGGAAGGATGATACAAGTGAGGATTTACACCTGCATCACTGAGCGAAGGGTGTGCAGAACCCACTCTGTACCTGTTAAAGGGCATGTGGATCATGGCCAACACACCCTGGATCCTTTAGGAGGCCTTCTGACCTCCTCCATCCTCGGGTCCACAATGTCATCTGTGTGTTTCCAGATCTCTTTTTTAAAAATGAAAAAAATCTTGTGAACAGGGAAAAAATGCAAATTTTATTCATTCATTCATTTAAATTATTTATATACTGCCTTTCTTCCTATAGGGGACCCAAGGTGGCTCACAACACACAAAAGAAGAAATTTAAAAGCATTATATGAATATCACATTTAAAAAAACAAATAAGCAAGCATACATTAAGATTAAAACAATCAAGTATTATTTTATATCTGAATGGCTATGACCCGATCAAGGGGTCCTACGCACTGCCTTAATTATGTGACCTATTCATCCAAAGCTGATACAATAATTGTCTTTTGACCATCACACACACATACACACACACACACCATCCTAATAGTGTAATAATGCTTCACTAGAGTTTAGTGAGACGACAAAGAAAAAGAAGTATTTTCTAAAATGTGAAATCCATACAACAAGGCAATTCGCCCTATCCCTGCAGAAAATGGCTGGCAAAAGAGCTGCAAGAGGATATATCTACTGGATGATGACCTCAGTCTGAGCTCTCTAGAGCGCCTTGTTGGTTGGAGTGTCCATGGGCTTTATTAGAGGGAGTTAGCTGCCAATTACCATCTCATTTGTCATCAGCACCTCAGTCTACTGTGTTAGTTTCTCCATTCATTAATTCAGAAACAGCTGAATATCTTTGTAACTTTGTGAATGCTGAATGGAATGTGAAGGATCCATTGTGGTGTTGCTTCACTGGGGTGGGGGTGAATGGAGATACCTTCCTGTACCCCACAGTTACCCCGGAACAACACAAATAACCCTGATTTGGTCCATTATTATATATTTTTTCTAAGACAAACACATGCTTACTCTGAATACAAAAATCACTCAGTTTTTAGACCTCTTTGTCCATGTCTGGGCTCTACACAGATTTTCTTTCCCTCTCATCTTCTCTTACATCAGCATATAGTAGGAAGAAACTACTGATGTTAGCATATGTTTTATGACTTCATACTACTGTAATTCAGCAAAGGCTACAATTAGAGCTAAATTCCAATAATACATCTCTAAAAATGATCATTGCTTCATCCACTATCGCACACCAGAAAGTATATAATTTTTCTTTTCCTGTGTAAGCTTAATGGCTCTATTTCTAAATTTTATTTCCATTGCCCCAAGAAATTGAATAAATTACTTTTATGCAGAACTCTAGGACTGCAACAATCGGAGCTGATTCTCTACAGACCAGTAGAATTTCATTATCATTAACAATCAACAATAACCATCAACAATAAACATTTAATGATAAGCATAAAAAGATCTGAACATCAGAAAACCAAGTAAATACATCATGAACACTGTACTAAATTTGCCAGTGTGCATTTAAGTAGATACGCTGCTTTTTTGCAAGACACTAAACAATAAGTACTGATAATCTTTTAATTACAGCACAGTAGCTGAAAATGGCTTCTTCCTAGTCATCACATTTTGGATGTGTCTGCTGTGAATTCAGAAAGTAAGGTTCTTGCTACAGTTAGCAGTCTTCTGATTATAAATGGCATTTTGCAAAATGAGCAAATTTGTTTAATGTAATATTCTGCTGATTTCCTATCAGAGGGAGAGAGAAAAAAAGAATTCTTCCTTACCATCAATCTTTTATCCCCTCTGATGGACAGAAACCCAGCACATGCTGCTGTTCCTATTGTCTTTCAGTTAGAAACATTTGTTCTACATACAGAACTTGTGTAATCCTAATAACAAGATTTTTAAAAAAGTTTGATTAACAGCTACAGTTTAGAAAAGACTTCTTGTTCTTTGAGGTTATTTCATGTAGACAACTAGATAAACAGGCTAGCAAAATAATGGCAACGAAACATAAGGTCGCAATTACAGATGGGATATTTATATTCACATTTGAATATCCCAGACCAAGATGGCTGGGAAGTCCAGTTTAGCCTCCCCAAACCAACCCGTCCACTTATGAGTCGCTGTGCGGTGCATGCAGCCAGCATCCTGCTTGTTGTGCCAATCTTGGACATAGCCCTGCTAGTGGTTCCCTGCCTACATTTGTTGCTGGCCACTCCAGCCAGAGGTTGGGATGACGAATCTCCCTGCTCAGCTGCTGAGTTGCCAGCAGTGCAGGGAAGTGGAGAAGCACCAGCCAGGCTACATCCAGGATTGGTGTGATGAGCAGGACACCAGTCACATGCACTGCATGACGACCCATAACTGGACAGGTCAGTTTGGGAAGGTGGGATTGGGCTTCCTGGCCACCTGGGTCCAGGATATTCATATACAAATATGAATATGAATTTTTCATCTCTAGTCACCATAAGTCAGAGGCCACTTGATAGCACATAACAATAACAAAAATCCTTCAGAGATTTTGGACTGCAACTCTTCTAACCCATTGCAGTGGAATTTGTATTATGTTTGGAAGATTCCAGGATGCCCACCTCTAATATACCTTCCTTTCCTCTTTTTGCTTTTCCCTTACATCCACAGATCCTTGCTTTGCTTATCTTACACCTAATTGTACCTCCTGGTTCATCATGTACTCTTGACACCTTTTTAATCTGTATGAGGCAAAAATATAGTGGTAATTTAATTCAAGGTATTTGAGATTTATTACACTCAACTTTCATCACAGGCTGCAAAAATGCATGCCCATAACTTTCCTTTTCACTTCAAGTATTTACTTAAGGAGGGCACTTGTAAAAAGTAGGAACATTGCAAATTAGTGGCACAAGAGCTGCCTTACATTAAATCATAACCATTGTTCATCAAGCCCAGTATGTTAACACCTGGCAGATGCTTTCTATAGTTTCAAGAAAATATTTTTGCAGCCCTACATGGAATTCTCTAGTGTTGCCTTCCTAAATCAAATGTGATTGGATGTGTTGAGAGTGGTGTATATTTTAAAATTATAAAGAAACAGTGTCATAAATATATTTAAATAAGTAAAATGTAAATATAAATGGGGCTCACTACCATTCACAAAGTGACACCAAGCAAGGGAAAATCCCAGAAGATGACTCCTTTTTTCACTAGTTAACCATTTATCACCCAAACACAAAGCAATTGTCAGGGCTGTTTTTTGAGAAGTATGAACGGTAGTGATTTATCTTCCATGGCAGCAGAGGAGAGGAGGGTAGAATTCATAAAAAAATTATTGTTGGAGAAACGGGGGGGGGGGGGGGGAGAGAGAGAAGAGAAGCTGACAGTAGAGAAAAATCCTGTTAGCATAACTTTGTGTGGCATAATCCAGATTAGATGCCAGAAGCATTTAAGTAATTAAAAAATTCCTACCCTTTCCTTTTCAGTTCCTAAACTTCTTAAGGCTCCCTTTTGCTTTGGGGAACTTTTAGGGAGACTTGGGATATTGGGCAGGGAGGCTTTCATAGCAAAAATTTGCCGGTGGTGGTCCTGATCCCAGTGCCAGCAATCCAGTGGCAATTTTTTTTTACTATTTAAGCCCCCCCCCCCCACTCCACTGTGTCCCAAGGGTCCCAAATTTGTTCCCAAGGAGTTTTGGAATATGACACCTCAAATTACTTTAAATTCAATGCTTCCAGGGTTACACTGGTGCAAAGTTATGCAACAAGATTTTGCCCAATGAAGTACAATGCACATTACTATTACATATGAATAAGCAACATTAAGGTTCTGGTGGCACCTTAAAGTCTAACAGATCTTTTTTGTAGACTGCAATGAACATGCATTTCAGGAAGTAGGCTGTGGTCCACCAAAGGTTATCCCAACTAAAGCTTGTTAGTTTTTAAAGAGACCCAAGACTGTTGGTTTTGCTGCCATAGACTACAAGCTAACATGGCTAGCCCTCCAGGAACATCTGAATGAAAACCTCCAATATGCAATAGTACACCTATTCAACATGCCTGCACTAGTATGCTTCTGCAATGCTCATGAGTTTGCACATTTGGTTTTTCTAAGAGAAGAGAAATATACAAAAATCACATTAATGTACATAATTAATCTACAATATCCAATATGATTGTCTCCATCTTCCTTGCCAATTGTTGGTTTCAGTCTATAGGGACAAGGAGGAAATTCTTTTTTCAACTATGTATGGCAAACAGCCAGAAATTTCAGTAACATAGTAGAAAGCTTAACATTTTGGTAGGGTGAAAGATGAAGACAAATGAAAAGCTAATGCTGCTTAAAGATGGGGAAGAGATCCTCAGCTAAAAGTTGGCAGAAACGTCCAGGATGTGTTTTTTTTATCTGAACAATACTCTTTAAATAGGTTATTAGGGCAGAATAAATCATGGAGTGTTTTTAAGTTCTCTGATTAATTTTTAAGAGAATTAAAGAGCTTGTAAGGATGAATGCCAATTTGAATCAATCAGATAGAATAGCTTTAGAGAGTGGCATTTGATATATCTTTTAATTCACTTGGAAAGTTCTATCAGTGTACATGGATTATTGTCTACAGAGTAGCATTTGCAAAGTAAATAAAGCAAAAGAGCAGTAACAGCTTCCTGTCCAGCAAAGTGTACAGTCTAAATTTAGATAGGAAAGAGACAGCAGATGGGAAAAAAGAATAAAGAGGCAAATGTTTATTGCAAGTTTATTGGGGCAAAGTTTACAATCGCTGAAATCCAGTTGAACAATTACACAAAAGGTTAAACTTTTAGGAGTGAAATAGATATTGTCTGTTTCATACTGAGTTGCATGACTCAGCATGCAACAGATGATATCTACAGAGATATCTAAACTTACAGCAATTCACCTCTAAAAGTTATGCTTTTTGTGTAATTGCACAATAAGATTTTAGTCAATATTGTGCAATTCCATGTACTCAGGCTCTCAAAATGTGAAATTTTGTGTGTATAGTGTGTTAAAAACATAAAGAAGGGGGTGTTTGGAAAAAGGGGCCCTGAAAATGTATGTTGTTCTTTAAAAATGAGGCTTGAACAGCAGTTTATTAAAAGTAGCTGCAAAACAGTCAGCCAGCTGTCCAGCTGAGCAAGATCATTATACATAAATGTTGCGTAACAAAAGGAATTACATTCATGCATGACAGTCAAGCTGTGGGAAATATACCAAAATAAGTAGGTCTTTATGTTGCAATGTGTTAATATGACCAGAGATACTGTTTGCAGGTCGTATAACTTGCAGGATCTTGGTGTAGCAAACCTTTTCTTAGATTTTTTTTTTCTTAACAGGATCTTAGTGCACCAGATCTTTTACCTTACTGGCCTTTATTCCTCCAGGCTTTGCAAAATTTTAGTCATAATAAGGATGTTTATTGTCATAGTGTTTATTGTCTGCCTGATTCTGAGTTACAAGTCCTTGGAGTTACAGGAGGTGAAACACCAATAGAGTCTCCTATTATTGTTTTTTCATGTTGCATTAGACCCCTATAACTTTCAGGATCTGGAAAAGTGATTGTTGAAAGATTGAGGAGAGGTGTGAACATTTGAGAGAAATACAAATACAGGGGAGGTACACACAGCCACTTTCAACTCATAATCATTCAGCTCATCAACACATCATGCCACACACACTGGATACTAACAACACTATTGGGCAGCAAACATTACAGAGCAGCAGGCATGTAGCAGCATATCAGTATGCTTCATTTCCAGAAGCTGGCGATACAACCATCATGCATTTCCCTCTATAAGTGCAAACTGGCACAAGGCTGTCTTGGCTGGGTGAGAACATTATTTAATAATTGTTCATGTGTGTCCAGTAATATGCTTAAAGGCTAAATATTACTTAAACTTACAATGCTTTTTACTTTTAAATGATGTGTTTTAGAGTTGTATTCTCTGTCTTTTGTTTTCCAATGTGCCCTTTCAGGCTATAAGCTTTTGCAGTTTTAGAATGTAAGCTACTGCAATTTTGAAACATAACATGATTTAAGGTCTGCCTGCAACTTAAGTTTAGTTTTCATATATTTTTATGCATATGTGCCTACTGTCTTCCATAGCTGTAAGACTTGTATTTGTACAACAATTTTAAAATTACTTTGTGCATAAGGGTCATTGAAGTAATGTAGACAATTAAACCAGACAAGCTGATGTTGCCTGGAATCCCTGCAACAATGACAAGACTTACACCTTGAATTTTGATATGATTGCAAATGTTTGTCTGGTTTCATTTTGAAATTAACCTTTGCCAGCTGCGATAAACACAGGGTTCTCATTTTCCCCTTGAGGTCTATAAAGTTCTGTAGGGTTCTTAGGGAGATGTTCAGTTATCAAACTCTCTGACCTGACAAAGCTTCATTCTAACTGGAATGAGAAGTAAAGTTCTTGAAATTCATTAATCCTGATGGAAGGGAGATTATCTCCACAGCTGATTACTAACTAGCTAGATGTCTTGTCTAGGGATCAGACAAGAGCTGCAGATCCTTTGGAAAACATTTGATACCCCTCCCTTTCACGCTTTCCAAGTCTGGTGTTCCAACACTGGAAAGGTAAGGGCTGCAGAAATTTCCATGGGGACTGGCGGTGGGATCAAGTGAGAGGACAGACTCCGAGGAAGGTCCTTAGAATGGGCAAGTTGATATTTTATGTGGCTTATGGGGTCTTCTCTCAGGGACAACAAAATTGTGGCTTAAATAAGCCAAAAAACTTTGGAGTTAGTATGGTACCAGTTCTAAACCATACCTTACAGAAGTTTACTGGCCATGCTAGTTGGAGAATTCTGGGAGCTGTGGTTCAAGCTCTAAGAAAGGTGAAATGTCCCTTTCAAAGGACAGGGAAAAAGGATTGTCCTCAGATTCACTCTCCTCTGATACTTGAGGCCCATACTATTCCCCATGGAAATTTCTGCAACCCTTATCTTTTCAGTGTTGGATTAAACTATTTGTTCAAGGTGAAATATACACCATTTAACTAGAACAACAGAGGTCAGGATTACAGATTTCAATAAACTGCCAATTCTTTCCTTTATTTTGTACATGTGTCCAATATTATTTGGACTAAGTAACACCTTGTGCATTATAATATCTACAGTAATCATGCTGTGTTCAGTGGAATTTGCACACATAATCAGATCTGAAGACAATGGTTTGTGAAATACAGTGCATGTTGAATACTGAAGTGAACAACTGCTTGTCAAGTTCATAGAGTAAATGTTTTCAGCTACATTCCATCCACATTCACTCCAAAGCCATTGACAGAACAATTCCTAATTTACATAAGGCAATTATTGGTTTTATTCTTTCTTCTGCCATAATAAACTTACCCAGATGAAAGCAAGATATAGATATCATCTGTCCATTAAAATCCAACCAACTTGCAGTAAAATGAACGGTTCTTCTAAAGACTTCGGTGGGGGTGGACTGTATTTTCAAGACTCGGTTTAATCACTTTTGTAAGTCTGTTAACTCTATGCTGAAAGAAAAGTCAAAAGTTTGTCTTTTACAGTGTCATGACATAAGCCTTCAGTACCTGTTAGAAACAAGGAGACTACTGCACAGCAAGACAGATTTGTCCACCATGCCTAGTCAGGTCTTGTGTACCCTGAAATTATGTAGTTTTCCAGGGGCTTAGCCAGAGGTTTTTTCCATTACCTGCTAGTCTACCTGATCTACAGATACAAAATAACTTCATTAAATTCCTTGTTGCCCCACACCTAAAATAGACAGATGAGACACAGAAATGGGGTAAACTAAGGGCCAGTAAGGATGGCACTTTCAGGAGAAAGGAACTCTCAAGCCCATAATTTAGCAGGAATTCTCCACAAGATGAATTATCAGATGGGGAGCTGTCAAATCACAAGAGGTAGAGCAGCTCTTTTAGTTCCATGCCATTTCCACACCACTTCTTAATGTCCTTTGCAAAGTGCCTCAGTGCACTTCTGTGAGCCATGAGGGTTCTCTGTAACTTGCAAGGGTGTATGGGGGAACAAATTCCAAGAGACTGCTTCTATATACTCTTTATGGTGTCAGCCTCTTTTGGAACTCATTCCCCCATGTGGAGGAGCACCCTGGGGGAAGAGGATGTGCTGACCACCCAGAACCCCTGGACAGGGGTCTCTTTCAAGCCAGGGTAGCTGAGGGACAAAAGTGTGGAGGGGCATCACAAATTTTCATCCCACCATCAACCCCAGTCCCCTCACCAATCCCATGGAAACCACAAAGACAAGCTGGGTACCCAGGCCCCAACACCACCAGAGAAGAAAGTGCAAGAAAAAGCACCTGTGACATTGCCAGGAAGGACTAGAGGGAGGAAGGCAGGAACCTGTGAACATTTGGCAATAAAAGCCATTCTTAAAGGGAGTTAGTTGGCTGGAAACTGTTTGGAAAAGGTGACACCAACTGTGAACTAGTGAGCAGAACACAGGTTCAAGTAAGGAGTGGACTTAATGGGGGACTAGCGAAGCCAACTCAGCCCCCCAGTGAACTGATGGGCTGGGGTGTGGCTGATGCCCAACCTTTCCTTGTACCCCATTACTCTACTTTAATAAAATCTAGCTGCAGGAGTTCTGGGAGTCTTAACTTTATGGAGCCCATGGCGAAGGAGGGACTCCCTGCCACTCCCACCCTAGGCAGAGGTGGTGGCAATCACAACAGGTTATCTAGTAGAGCCTGTGTAATCCAAACTCACTGGAGATTCTGTTATGGCCATACAGTAGACCTTTGTCTGTTTAAATAATTAGATACAACACTGTATAAAAAGGGGACTGAGTCATCACTCTTACTTTATGTAAATAGATCTCTTCCTAAATTTTTAAATTCTGATGTCCTTCACCCATCTCCCTCAGTGATATAAGTGTCAAGGTTTGAAATTTTGTGTGCATAGTGCTAATAACAATTAAGGAGAGTATAGAAAAAATAGCCCTAAAAATGAAAATGTTTTTAAAACTGAGGCTTGAAAAATAGTTTACTATAGTCATTTCCAAAAAATTAGCTGACTCTCCAGCCAAGCAAGGCCACTGAACAATAACAATTAGAGATGGGCACAAATTTAAAAAATGAATTGTAAAATTAGTCAAAAATTGCTTATTCATCAATTCAAATGCCCCCGATGAATACAAATCAATGGATTTTTAGCAATTTTTTATTTGTTGATTCATTGTGCTATAAAACTGGGACCCCAGGAATCTAGAGACACCAAGGCATCTAGAGACACCAAAATGGAGAGAAGCTTTCCCTGATTCTCCTCTACAATCCTTCCAATTTTGGTGAAGATTGGTTTTCCCCAAGTCATCTGTTAAAGGGCACTCTCCTGGGGGGACTCACTTTGTAGGTGTACATACACAAAGTGGATCTTGCCAGGAAAGTGCCCTTTAGCAGTTGGCTTAGGGAAAACCAATCTTTACCAAAATTGGAAGGATTGTAGAGGAGAATCAGGGAAAGCTTTTTTATGATTTTGGTGTCTCTAGGTGCCTGGGAAACTTTTTACTGGGGGCCCTCTTTGTGGGTGTATAATGCAGATGTCCAAAACCCAGACTTCACCAAACTTACAGGGCTTGTAGAGGAGGGTCAGTGGAAGCTTCTCTGCAATTTTCATATCTCTAGGTGCTGTGGGGGAATTTTATAGGGTTTTAAAATGCAAAAGTGACCAATCAATTCGTCAGAAAAAATCATTAATTTGTTATTTGTTATTCATTGACCTTGATGAATCATGAATCAAAATAAATTGTCCCAGTTCATGCCCATCTCTAATAACAATCCTAACAACTGAACCATTTATGTTATAGTATGTAAATACAGAGGTGGCATTTGCAGGTCTTATCATTTCCACTTCCAATCATTAAAACATTCTAGCTTTCCAGGATTCTGTATTTCCAGATCTTTTATTTATTTAAAATATTTTTATCCCACCTTTCTCCTTAAAAGCTACCCAAGGTGGTTTGCATCATAAAAAAGATAATATTTAAAAGCTAAAAACAGTAAGTATACAAATATTAAAAAATAATTAAACAAGTATATTAAAATGGTAAATAAAATCAATACTAAGACACATTTAAAACAAAGAGCACAACAATCCAATTAAAAACTCCTCTCAGACTACCAGTCACTAAGGAAAAGCCTTAGTGTTACAGATTTTTGTTCCTCCAAGCTCTATAAAAGTTTAATCACAACAATGATGTTATCAGCATGGTGCCATCTTGCCAGATTCTAAATTACAAACTTCAGGCGTTTATAACTTAGAATTTTGGAGTCTATAATTTAGAGTTACAGAAGGTGCAACAACAATTTAGATTCCCATTACAAAAAATTTTTGGAGCTCAGAACCCCTGGATCTCCAGACCTCTGGAGAAAGAGATTGTTTACAAATTGAGGGAGGTGTGAACATTTGAAAGAAAACACAACTCTCTAGGTATTCAGGATTTCATTGCATCATCACAGCTCCCTGCCACTTTGGGCACCAAAACATCAAAGAGCAACAGTTATGTAGCAGCACAGCAGCTTCATTTTGAGATACCTACAACAATCATCATGGATTTCCCTCCATAGATTCAAATTGGTTTGGCTGGTTGAGCACTTGGAATAATTTTCTGTGTTTATATTTTAATATGCTTAAAGGCTAAGAAATGGTTTTTACTTTAGATATTCTTATTTTAACAACTTTAATTTAGTTTGATTTAAGAGATATATTCTCAGCTTTTAAATTGCCTTTTTAGACTGTACACTCTTACATTTTTGGAATGTAATTGAAAATTCTCATTTTTTCTTTTTTTTCTTTTAAAATATATTTTACTATATTTTAGATTGAAGTCTGACGTAAGTATTTGTGTACAACTTAATTTTACTTTTCATTTATTTCTAAGTATTTGTGTAAATGATCATGAAAACTATAACATGACTTGAAGTTCCTCATTGTCAATGGATTGCTACCTATAAATGAATTGCTACCTATAATCAGGTAGCTAGAGAAATCAATCAATAAATAATGAATGGATGAATGCACATTCACAATGAAGGGAAGTAATATTCTAAGGGTTTTTTTTTATTTACTTTTGCTTTATGAAACTCTTGCTGCACATGACTGGAATGATCTTGCTAAATTTTAAGAATACTTATTTAATGCCTTTGCCAGGAAAACAAGTCTGCTTCCCGAAAAACACACACAAAAGGATGTTATTTTTAATCCCCACAGGGTGATGTGTACACCAGGAAAACTGTTTGCTACCCACCTGCCTTTCTTCCAGCAGTAAGTTTTCATATCTTGACAGGTCTGTAAGTAATATCCTCTAGAAGCAATTGACCTGGGAGGCACATGGGAGATGAAGAAAGAGTACAAACACAGCCCTACCTGGTGTTATTGCACTGCAGCTTCCTACATTATTGATAGTGTTCCATTTTGTCTGAGCTATACGATCTTCACAATCTGTTACATCCTTGCCTGCTATTATCAGTGTGTACTGGGACTGTGCATCTTTACAACAACAGAAGGAAGTCTTTTTGGATGAAGAACATGTGGATCAACACTATTTATATGCATTAATCTAATAAACACCTTGGGCTAAATCCAATTGCTAGTCCCCCATTACAATGGAGCCATTAAATGTATAGAATATCTTAAATGAACAGTTTTGTAGGTGTCCTTGATTCAATGGGTCTACTCTGGTGGAAGTAACAATTAGATTTAGTATTTCACCTATTTGAATTAATTATTTTATTCATTTATTGGCCAGAATCCTGCTGGTGATTTACACGCACCTCTGTTATATTGTGCACCTCACCACTGTGTATTGCCACTAACTAGCAAAACACTGGTCATGTTACGACTCATATCATATGATTGTACAACCAGTGCATATCTAGTAATGCAACCAGCATCCCATCAGTTAGTGGCAATTTGCCATGTTAAGTTACACAATTTAACTTTGGCATGTGCAAATTATCAACAGTATTCTGGCCATTACAATTCCATCCAACCCTTCTTCCAGGGAGCTTATGCAGAATACATACCTTCTCTTCCACCTCATTTCATCATCATAGCAGTCCTATCTGGCAGGTTAAGCCAAGAGATATTTATTAGCTAGAAAAATTTATAGCGTCTTCTTGGCTGAAGCCACCATTTTCATCTCCCCAGAAGAATAAGCCACATTTCCCCTTAGAATATCTCTCTGAGCAATACTACATCATGATAAAGTATCATTCTGGAAGGACATGAGCCATGAGGAAATAAAAATGATAAGACCCCCCAACAAATGTTTGAAATGCCCCTATTGGGGGAGGCTGTGACAGAGAATTTGAAATGCAGGGTGTTTCAGCTCAGCAATAGAATCTCTATATGTGTCATCTGTACTCTCAGCAGTTCCATTCACAGTTTTGCTTGAATAAGCAGAGTTGTTCCTCAGACACACTATGAACATGGTTATATCCTTAGATATGCCATAGGAAGAGTTCTTGTAGTTCAGTTGATTGAAAGTTTTATCTCTCAACAGAGGGATCTTAAGGTCTTTCTAGGCTAACTTGAATCAGCTCTATGTTTCCCCTAATGGGATGTAGGCATTGGCTACCATCCAGAAGGACTCAGGAGAATTTGGCAAGTTTGTTGTGAAGCAGTACAAGAGCTGGGGTGCACTGTGGGTACACACACAGTAACAACCCTTCTATTTCTGTATAACACATAACCATCTGTGTAGTTTTTATGTGCCAGGAACCAAGTCTAGCAGACCATTCCTCTGTGTGTGTGTTTTATATACACATTCAATTTCTCGCTATCTTATTTCTTTCTCTCTCTCCTTCCCCCACACAAATACATACACAAAAATTTCCCACATGCAGTTTTTCATCCTTACAGACTCATTAGACCACAAGTGTCAGGAAAGCTTGCACCACCCCTACTTTCCTTAGAATGTATCCCACTGAAGTTGGTAGGACTTTCCCCCAAGTATAAAAGTGTAAACTGCTAGTAGCTATTGGCAGAGCAAGCAGCATGAAATAACAGGTGAGGTAACTTGTGGGGTTTGCCCTTCAATATAGGAACAGTTAGCAGAGCACATTTCTCACATTGGAAAGAAATTGCATCTACACTACTTACAGTATTCTTCAGAAAATAAGAAAGGTGGTGTTTATTAGAGAAATGCAAATAGCGAAGATAATACAAGGTCTAGTTCTAGCTAACAAAGGAGACGATGCATTGAAACATGGCTTACTCTTAGTTCTCAAGAACAAAAGCAAGTTTGTCCTTTCCCAAACAGGGCCAAGAGAGAAAATGAGAGAAGGAAGTGAAATCAGCAACCTTGAGAAAATTGGTCTAGACTGAAGAAAAGTCAGCCCTGATCAGACGAGATAAAGGACAGCCTAGGAAATTCGATGAGGCCTAGCTCTCCCTGCCTACTCCACCCCATGCGCAGGCATGGATTTTCTTCATTGAAAGGTGAGCTGCAACCACTCACCTCTGACTGTAGCAAACTGCTAGTAAAAAGGCATGATCATCCTTCTTTGCAGTACCGACCTAGAACAGAACTGGCATTGCTGTGCAATCTTATGGACAGAAATAACAGACAGAATGGCGAATACACATGAGGTGGTGCATGTGGGGCTGGGGCTGTGAAATGGCCGTTCTCCTAATACCCTCATGCATCATTGAGGATGAGTAATTTGGTCAGCTTTGCTTTCTCCCAATTCAGATTTTAAATTTGATAATGAAAAAGTAAAAGTGAAAACAAACAAATAAAATGAACTGAAACAAATTTATTGCCCATCATCTATCTGTATCCACTAATTTTCATAGCTATCCTATGCAGCTTTCTTGCCTTAGAACACCTGTGTCCAATAATATTTATCCTCTTAACCCCTCTTAAAGGGGGGTCAGAGGAAAGGGGAAAATAATGCAGAAACACTCATACCCCACTGGAGAAAGCTCATTCCCATAAGCTTGCTGAAATGTGAGCTGTGAGGTTCCTACATGAGCTTGTTTCAACAGGATTTTCTCTTTCTTTCTTTCTTTTTTTTAAGACATTGGGTGTGTGTCTGTTCCAAAAGTTATGCTTCCCTTTTCTACCATCCATAATCTCTTACAATAGAAAACGTGGGGGGCAAGTGCTTAATATTGTTCAGACCATATGTTACAAGATGCAAAACAAATACTGAGTAAGACCCTTTTAAAAAAAAAGGTACTGCATTGCATTGCACACCAAGGGAAGAATATATTTAGACTGTAAACCCTGGTTACTAGCCCAGAAATCACCCTCCTCCATACACTCATTTTGTCGGCTTTGAGAAGACATTAAGGCAGCCCGTCGCTTACTACAAATAAAATATTGACAATGACAATCCTAGTTTAAGCAGATGTTCTGCAGATGCAGAGGAAGATACAGAATTTGCTCTAAACAAGCAGTCTGAAAATTACTCTCTCACAGATGAATAAGCATCAATGCAAAACACACTGTCACAAGCCTTGTATTTCTGTATAACACATAATGAAAAACCATCTGTCCATTGTATTAATTTGCCAGAAAACCAGTCTACCATATCATAGGTTTGAAAATTCAACACACACACATTTTCTTTAAAGTGCTTCATTCTGTCAGCAGATGCAAGAATTAAATTTCATCATGGACCTGAACTAATACAAGCCACAGAGATAACAAAGAGATTGGCACTTTATTTATTTTTTTCAGATTAATTTTTTTCTCCTGAAGTGCTTGGTGAGAGAACAACAAAGAGTTTTTGACTAGAACTGCTTTCCTTCCTTCCTTCCTTCCTTCCTTCCTTCCTTCCTTCCTTCCTTCCTTCCTTCCTTCCTGTACTTAATGCATGAGGCATGTCTGAGACTCACAAAGAAAGCCATTGGAATTTGCATGGTATTTGAAATATGTTGTAGAACAAACTGACAGGAGCATGGATATTTCCTAGTTAAACAGATGGCCAATAGTTGTTGTAGGTTTTTCAGGCTGTTTGGCCATGTTTTGGAGGTTTTTCTTCCTAACATTTCGCCAGTCTCTGTGGCCGGCATCTTCAGAGGACAGGAGCTAGAACTCTGTGTTCTGGTGTAGTGTGTGGGATTGTTGAGTTTTTGTAGCTGTGGGATCAAGTTTTGAATTTCTTTGTATCCGGAATATGAATTTGTATTAATTAATTTCAGTAAAATGAACTGAAATAATATGATCATCCATCTTTGCTAAGCTTTCTTCACATCTCCGGCCCAAATAAGCAAGCATATTCAACAAGCGATAGGCTTCTTGAATGGGTGGTCTAGCTATGCAATTAACACAGCAGTGAGGAAAAATTTCAGCAGAAATAAGGACTTACAATCAACAGCAGCAAAATAAATAAAATAAAATATAAAAAATAATTTGTATGCATCTACCTATCACTTAGGTAACACATAAATTTTAGTTCTTTCCAGCTCTGTAATCTGCCTTGGTTGGCTTTATTCTACCTTCACTCCAACATGGGAAGAGTGTGTTTTAGGGTGATGAGCCATGCCTGTAGGCCTCCCATGTGGATAATCCAAATCATTTGAGTTGATTAGTTGATCCAAGTCAGTCATCACCTCCAAAATTATAATCAATCTGCTGATGAAGGAACAACTAGCCTCTCCCTTCTTTTGTCACTTTTTCCACATGGATAGTAGTATGCATGAAAGAGGAGAAATTCCTGCTCATGCATAACATGTACAGTAGGACTCCTGTATCTGCAGGATTTGTATCCACACTTTCACTTATCAATGATCTGAAAATATTAAGAGAAAAAAAACTAGAAATATGTATTTTCACAATGCATGACTAGAGGGAGGGAGAGAGAGAGAGAGAGAGAGAGAGAGAGAGACCATGCTATATATTGTTGTTGAATAATACATAGCATGATCTCTCGCTCCCTCTGGTGGCCACATTTGGTAATACATGGTGAAAATACTTTTTTCTGGATTTTTTCTTTTACTATGATGTGTACAGAGTTTGCTATTATATGCAGTTTTCAGCATCTGCAGAACCAATCCCCCATGAATACAGAAGTCCTATTGTACATTCATGGAAGAATCCCCATTCTCATATGTACACCCCACAGACAAGCAAGAGTTCCTCATCTTCAGAAACCTTACTTTCCACAAACAGAAATCTCCCTAACTGAGATGATTGCAGCTAGGCAGGTGATAGCTATGTAGGGCTTCTGTACAAGAAAGGTGAATAGATAAATTATGGCAAGACATGCCATCTAGCTTGTCCTGTGGTAGGGCTTTTAAATGTTGCAGGTTTGTGAGGTGTTTGCTTCTTTAGCATTTGCAGTTGCTAAAAGGTCAGTTAGAGACATGCATTAATTGTTCTCTTTAAGAAGCAGTCAGTACTATTGGCAGGGGTCCTCAGGAAGTCAGCCATTATCGGCAGCAGACACTAAAAATGTGTCATTTGTCGATATGGGCTCTTCTAAAGATCAGAAGGCAAAAAGACTGCCTTGTCTTTAGTGTCAAGAATGAAGAAATATAGCCAACAGTGTGCCCATAATCTTAAATGTTTTATAGAATGGATATTTATGCATAATTTCTTTAGCAGTTTAGCAGCTCCTGATGTTCAATTCTCAGATCCTGACTAGTTATTTATTGAAAATATATTTGCTACCTTTTCAAGGTGACACAGCTGGAATGTGAGGAATCTGTGTTAAATCATTCGTTCTCCATTGTCAGCAGTTCATTAACACCTCAGAGGTGTCTCACCTCCAGTGTGAGAGCAAGACAAAGAATACTTTTCCTTTGAAATTTCTGTAATTTGTGAAAAATGGCTGCATGAAAAGCTATTGTCTTTCCTTTTTACAAAGCACAATGTGCGTACACACAAACACACATACAGAAGAGGACAAAAATAACCAACCTAGTGCTTCTAGGTCCATGCAACAAGACAAAAACTGTAGTAGTTTAGCTACATAATGTTCACAACTTCTGCAATTTGTACAATAAACGTCTTTGAACTGTGACCATTCTCATTGAGGGACAGGAAATATCTCACTCCTCTTCAGGCACTGAGGGGAAAAAAATCAGAGTTTTCTCACTCTGCCATGCAAGGACAAGTCAAGTGAGGATTCATGTCCCTAAACTAAAGTGACTATTAAAAATGGGGGGTGGGAGGGTTGTAGTGCATAGCAAAAGCCACCAAATTTTATGACAGGTAATATAGCAAACTTACCAGCAGTTGAGGTGCCATTTTTTAAGATGTGTAATACCTCAGAAAACATGCTTTGTGTATCATCCCAGCTTCATGAGAACTAAGCAGATTCCACCCACCTGGACGTTTTATTTAAATATCTCCATCATGTGGATACACCTGATCATGTATAGGCATGGGGTTTTCAGAATGTGTGGACTACAGTCACTGGATATCTGCAGGGGTTCTCCCATTCTAGACTTCTGAGGGCTTTAATCGATTAAGCAATGTCCTCACAGGTATTTTCATGTTCTTACAACTAATGAATTCAGGCTCTGACAACCATTTTAGCCCTATGGAGAAGACAGTATAAATAGATAGGAGGGCTAAACTCTGTGGAAGTGGTAAGGGATTATAAGTGTGATAGTTTCTATTCATTAGATTCTGCACAGCAAGCCACTGAAAGACACTACCAGACCCATAATCCCTTGTAGCTTCCATAGAGCTTAGCCCTGTCCACCCCTTTCCTTCGCCTTCTCTACAGAACAAAAATGGCTGCTGAATTCTGAATTCATTAGCTATAAGAACAGAAAAGCACCCATCAGGACTTTGCTTCCTTGATTAAAGGCCCTGGAAGTCTGCCTGGGAAAGCTCCTGTGGACTGCTGGGGACTATCTTCCACAATCTCCTCTGTTTAATCATCTGCATCGCCATTGATTGCATCCTGCAAATGAAAAGACCCACATGATCAAATCTGGTAGCATGGTTTTTGGATTATCAAAATGTTTTACCAGCTGTACGTAATGTGATAATGGATAAATGATTCCTACCGTTGGGATAAGGCATAAAATATCACCTGGCTGATAAGAGGAATGGAAATGATGGAATAATCAGCTATTTTCATATAAAGGGGGAAGGGAACAAGTAGTTCAAAGGTGCTTAACAGAAAACAAACCACTGCAACTTTTCATAGGCTCCAGGTTGACACAATTATGCCAAAAGTAGAATATAACAACCACATTTTCTCTCTTCTCTGTGACACCAATACACAATGGTGGATTTTTTTCCTGAGTGTTCTTCATCTGCCAACACAGCTTCACTGCTTTCAAAAGAGCTGCTGCAGCAAAATTAACAGTTGTCTGTGGCTTTCACTCTTGTTGCAAACTGCAATGTTTATCCATCTGCTGTTGCAAGGTACCAAAAATTGTGATGGATAGTGAGAAATGTTTTATCAAAGAAATTTGTCTCAGAAAGACTTGGTGAACGTGCAATCTTCAAGCTTAGGACACAAGGATTACAAAACTATTATCTGTACAGGACAACACAGCAAAAGGTCCTGTATGTGTGGTGGATGGGAGAAGTTTTCCGTCCAATTCATTATGGGATCTAGCATGTTTTCCCAAATAACTTTAAATGTCTATGCTAAAATCACCTTTTCCTTGTCTGGAACATAGCTGAACTGTAAAGAAAGATTCCATATTTGGGGGGGGGGGGGGTTGTCTGTGTGGATGAGTGTGTTGGTGTTTGTGTGTGTGCAGTTTCCTGTCCTGTAGAGCAGACTTAAATATGCTGTTTCATCAATTTCTTCCAGTAATAACAAACATGCAATAAATGGCATGCAATGTTTGTTTAACTGGATTTGAAGATCATCACAGGCAGGAGTTTTCACATTTTATGGAACCCAGACTGAACTGGTCCTGTTTTATGTGTACAGTTATAGGGACTTGACAAATTTATATCAGATACAACCACTCTTAATTGGGATGTTGCTTTGTACTGCCAGCCATTTTCATAACAAATTGTTAAGAAAATGGCTGGCAGTACTAAGCAGCATCCCAGATGGTTGGTTCTGAGCTGACAGTACAGCATTATTGGTTAAAACATCAAATATACTGAGATTATATTTCACTATATATATTATATATATACAATTTGACAAACCTGTTAAGATACATAAACCATAAACTATCTCATTTGTCTGGCATCCTTAATTCAAAGGTTATTTATACATTGAACAAAATAGAAACTATTTCCTTACCACCCCCACCACCACTACCAGGAAAAGCACTTTCAGGATTCAGTGATAAGTAACTGGAAGCTATGGCACTGAAAAGCCATTGTACAAGGAGCAGCAGAGTATGTCAGTATGTTATATACTCGCTGGGAATCAAGAACCCTCAGGCAAATTTTCTGTCCTATTGCATCTCCATCCTCAGCAGTCTTATTCAGTAGACATTCACATGTGAGCTGAGGCCTCCATATAGTGAAAATTTTCAGGCTTGTGATTGACATCAAAGGTTCTTGCTACCAGTGAACTATACTTAAAGATATGGCTAGTCATGAAGCAGGAGAGAGTGAGAGAAGTAGATCCAAGTTTCAGTCTATGAGGCATGCATATCACGAATGGCAATGAATCAGTATATAGAAGAGCTGGAAGTCTATACCTAACTGTTTGAACATATCATGCACAATTCCATTTTCCTATACTTACGAACGCCCCTACATACGAACAATTCGACTTACGAACAGCTCCGTTCACAAAATTTTGCTTCGACTTGCGAATGGAGCTTCGACTTACAAACAAAAAAAAACGCGGAAAAAGCGGGAAATGGACTTTGGACTGCCTGGTACTGCCTGGTACTGCCTGGTACTGTAATTTTAAAATGTAAAAATTGGTTTAAAAGGTGCTTGGTTTGGTTTAAAGCTGCTTGGTTTTAAAGGTGTTCTGTTTAAAAGGTGTTCGTTCCCTCCCTCCCTCCTTTCCTGCCCTTTTTTTAACCTTAGGTCATCTTAAAAGGTAAAGGTAAAGGTTCCCCTTGACAATTTGTCCAGTCGTGTCCGACTCTAGGGGGCGGTGCTCATCTCCGTTTCCAACCCATAGAGCTAGCGTTTTGTCCGAAGACAATCTTCCGTGGTCACGTGGCCAGCGCGACTAGACACGGAATGCCGTTACCTTCCCACCGTGGTGGTACCTATTTATCTACTTGCATTTGCATGCTTTCAAACCGCTAGGTTGGCGGGAGCTGGGACTAGCGACGGGAGTTCACTCCGTCGCGTGGATTCAATCTTACGACTGCAGGTCTTTAGTTCCTATGGGAATGAATGCTTCGACTTACAAACAGTGTCTCTAAATAAGAACAAAAAACAGCCTGAACGGATTAATCAGTTTTCAATGCATTCCTATGGGAAATGCTGATTCGACTTACGAACGTTTCGACTTAGGAACATCATTCCGGAACGGATTAAGTTTGTAAGTCAAGGCACCACTACTATTCTGCAGGCAGTCCTCAGCAACCTATAATAGCAGGCCCACACAGGGTGAATCACAATAATCTGTTATGCAGTTGTAAGATACAGTGGCAAGACCATATGGATCAAGAATGGAGAACCTGTATATCAAAAATGATTGATAACAGATGGCCCTGAGCCCTTTTCTCTGTTTACCTAGGATCAGAGCTGGTTCTAGAGACACCTGCATTCACCTGGTATCACAGATTTCTATTAATAATCACTGAGAGTCATTCACAACTCTACCACATCTTAGGTTCTGTTTCACTCTCTTGGCCCTTGTCAATTTCAGTGTATAATTGAATTGAACTGATTATTTGAAGGAACATATCACCCATATGAGCCTACCAGGCTTTTAAGATCTTCTGAGGAGGCCTTTCTCTTGGTTCCACCATCTTCCCAAGCTTGCTTGGTGAGGACACAAGAGAAGGCCTTCTCAGTGGCTGCTCCTAGGCTTTGGAATGCATTTCCCCAAGAAGTCAGATTGGCGCTTTACCTCTTGTCCTTCTGGAATCAGGCAAGACCTTCCTGTCAGGCAGGCTTTTAAATAATAACTACATAAGGAACACTCTATTGTTTTGAAATTTTGATATTTTAAAATATTTTTTAAAATGTTTTCAAAATTGTTTTTAATTTTGACTAATGTTCAATTGTTTTAAATGTATAGTTTTGTATGTTATTTTTAACAGTTATTTTCATATGATTTTAATTGTTGTGAGCTGCCTTGGGTCCCCTATGGGGAGAAAGGGAACACATGCATTATATTATAACATTATATCATTAATTAATTAATTAATTAATTAATTAATTGAAAATTAGAGAATAAGTAAGGATAATCATAAGAAAGTATATGGGCTATTCAGAACCTTCACCACCAAGACCTTTCTAAAAAGCTCCTATTGCTCTCTTTATCCTAGAAAAGACAATACAACTAACTTATTGTAAAAGTTGGCAAATTAATATTTTATTTTATTTAAGCAAATAGGCTCATAAAGCCAGAAACTGATTTACAGTCTCTGGACTCTCATACTATGAATGAAGAATATAGTTTTTTCTGTGATAGCTATATAAGATCAATAATTTTCAAAAACATTTTCCAGAAAATGTTAACTGCAATGTATTTCTCCATTGTACTTGAGGTGGGTTTTTTTTAGCTAACAGCTGTTAAAAATATGTTTACTTTGTCCTATCATCATTCTTCATCTGCATTCAAGTTGCAAAAGCTAAATTCTAGAAACAAGGAATGCAACAGTACTCCAAAACTACATAGAAGAACATCTTCAAAATACTTAGCTTTTCCCCTCAGTACCATATGAAGGGATGGCTCATTTTTGCTATTCTTTTTCTCTTGTGAAAAATCCACAGGGAACAAGGCAGATAGAAAAGAGAATCTTTTAGTTCAGTCTGCCCCTTTTAAAATAACAGAATCCATATATATAACTACAATGAATTTGAGCTCCCTAGATGCCAATCTGCCATACTTGAAAGATGTAGATAGTTTTCATTTTCTAATTAATGTGGAAAGATACGGTGTAGGGTAGTGTTCAGATACTTCGGCCAAATCCCAAATCCTGAACTGAATTGCACTAATGTGGATAAATTTGGATAAAATGTGAAATCATTTTGATGGATCTAAATTGAATTTGGATTAGCCTAAATTGTTTTTGACCAATTCAGCTAAACACTAAAAGAAAGCCAGTGTGTCTCCAAAACACTGCAAAACAACAGTATGTAAAGAAAACACCAATGCAGTGTGATTAGGAATTGGAGGAAAGAACCTAGACTTTGTTGAGAATTCTAGTATGCAGCCTTAGGGCCTGATCACACAAGGCAAATCTTCTGCTTTTCTAATGATACTTTTCATACCTTTGTTGTGCCTTGGTCCTGGCCGCTCTCCCTTCTCTGTTTCCCTCCCTCCCTCTGCTGGCAAAGGATGGGTGTACCCACCGCCACCTCACACCAAGCCCCGCAGGGCAGGCACACTTCTTCGAGGTGGCACATTGGTCCTCCCCCCTCTCCCTTCTCCATTTTCCCCAGTGGGATTAACATTCACACATGCAATACTGGTAAAGAATGTTCTGATACATCACCAGAACAAAATAAGAGAAGCCTCCCAGTGAGGGGGAAATAAACTGCAGTTACACTGCTGGCCAGGGAAATGATTCGATAATGGCCTTGCATTGTGTGACCTGAAATTTATGCAACAATCTAACTGGGGTATAAGTAGGGAACATTTGCCTCATGTGATCAGGCTCTTAGACCAGCATCTGTTCCACCATCACTTTCCAGGGAAGAATTGTGCAATGTTGCCGAAGCTTGGTTATATTCCATTCTCATGAACTTTTTGTTGTTGTGTTTTTCATGAGCTGTTAGCAGATTGTTGACAAATCTGCAGTGTGTGTTTGGTAAGAGCTGACATCTTATTTAATCACTGTCTCTGTAACTTCATTTCCAAAATCTTTGCTTTGTTAATTTGAATAGTCTAGATTTTTGCCTTTCTTGTTAATTTTTCTATTTAAATAGTAAAGCATTTAGTACGTATGAATCTTAATGTGTTAGGTCATGTCCTTCTTCCCTGCCTTCCAGGGTTGAGAAAGAATCTCGCCAGCCCTCCCAGACTAAAGTTTTTGAAAGAAATTTGTTGGATTTGGAGGTAATTTTGTGTTTCCCATGTTTCTCATAGATTCATCTTGCCAGTATCCAAACTTCAATCCTCCTTCTCTGTTTAATTCCGAATCCAGTTTCATCCTTCTTCATTCTTTGCATTTGTTGCTTATTTGAATGACATTGTTGGCCTTGGATTCCCTGTGTGGTATAGTGGATAGAAAGATGACTCACGAGGCTTTGACTTGAATCCCCACTCAGCCATGGAAGCTCACTGGGAGTGTGGAACTAGTAAAACTACTCCTTAAATATCTCACTTAACTTGAAAGCCCCATTAGGCCCTCCACCATTCCATTATGACTCTCTTTGCTGTCACTCAGGATGTGGCCCTTTGTTGTTAATCAAGGGCATATATGACTGGCAGGACTGAATGAATAAAGGGTAAAACAGGGGCTAAATACTCCTGCACAGGAAAAACACAAAATAAGTATGCTTGCCCTCTAAAATTTAATATTGCCTATATCCTTTTACTTATTCTTATGTGTGTACTTGAGAAGCTAATAATTATTTCCAAGCAGTCAAAAAAGATGCAGAGACTTCTTTTTTTAAATAAAGGTAATGTACTGTGATTTGATAAGGATAAAATATCAGTTTTATTGGTGAATTATTGCCTCAAGTAACTTATCTCAGCTTCTTTAATTACAGAGCTATCCAGATACCTCCACAGTGTGCTCATGTTAACTTTTTTTTAAAAAATTCTCTTTGTACAAATATTTTAATTTCTAGTAATTGGATGCTTGACATTTATTAGAATGAAAATGTAGAGTTAGAAAAGGGTCTAATAATGTATTAAATATAGCTTGACAGTGCAGAAAATGTTGGCACCCGTTCAGTATTCAAAATGTTTTAGAGACAGCTTGCAAAAGAAATGCAGCTTCTGTCAAATTCTTCATCATCTGAAACATTCACATGAAATGTAAGCCCACCTTTAGTAGGGGTGGGCCCCTTCCTTGGTCACATCATGTTAAATAATGGCTCACATCAGAGCGGCACATGAGTTTCTGATTTGATGGTGAACTGCTGGCTGGCATGGGTGGGAAGTATCCATGAAATTTAGCATGGCTTCCACCTACCTGTTTTGGGCAGCTGTTTTTATGATCTGCAAAACCTCTGGGGATTAACTAGAGCCAATGAATCAGACAATCTTTTTGCATGTGCCTTTCTTGATTTTCCCCATAAGTAAGGATGGGCAGATCCATCTGTTTCTGGTCCCTGTCAGTTGCCCGTGTATTCTTTCTGATCAGAGATGGGCACAACTTAAGTCATGCCATGTTGCACAAAGCTGGTAGTGCAATACCACAGGTACTACATGGAACCTCGCCCCCATCCCCCAGGCTGGCTGGACCACATACCATCTGTCTCACACTGCTGGGGTCCTCCTTCTCTGGTGGCACTCCAGTCTGGGCAGGAGCTTGGGCTGCCCTTCCCCACTTCCTCCACAGGCCGACCATTCCGACAGAGGAGGCAAGGAAGGGCAGCCTGAGCTCCTGCCCTGACTGGAGCACCACCAGAGAAGGAGGATTCTGGAAGCATGTGACAGATGGTGAGTGGGCCAGCCGGCCTCTGGGGTTGGGGGAGGGTCCGTGCAGCACCTGTAGTGCCATGATTAGATCAGATTAGGCATCCTTCAGTCTCGAGAGACTATGGTAACATGCTCTGTATGGAGGACTTGGAACAGCATCTAGTGTGGCTGAGAAGGCCAATCTGAGAGTGACAATCCCTTCCACACTGAAGACAAATACAATCTGTCCCCTGTCCAGCTCCCTGATTTTGCTGGTTTCGGGACTGCCTCTTTGCCTCGGTCTGCTGGACAAGGATCTCTTCAAAATGGGAGAGGCCATGCTGCACCGCCTGCCTCCAGGCTGAATGCTCAGATGTCAAGGTTTCCCATCTGTTGAGGTCCATTCCTAAGGCCTTCCGATCCCGCTTGCAGATATCCTTGTATCACAGCTGTGGTCTCCCTCTGGGGCGCTTTCCCTGCACTAATTCTCCATACAGGAGATCTTTTGGAATCTGACCATCAGCCATTCTCACGACATGCCCAAGCCAAAGTAGATGTCGCTGTTTCAGTAATGTATACATGCTAAAAATTCCAGCTCGTTCTAGGACTACTCTATTTGGAACTTTGTCCTGCCAGGTGATACCAAAAATGCGTCGGAGACAACGCAGCTTCATATGACACAGCATCACTTTAAGTTGTGCCCACCTCTATTTCTGACCCATGTCTGCAACCACCTGTGAATTTCTTTAAAAACAAATAAAAACATATTGGCTGATATTTTGTTCAAAATGTACATGTGCAGAGAGCTCCATCATCAGAATTACCACATGTGACCAGGCACATGATCAGAATCATACCAAAGCTCTGTGGCAGTTTCTGTAGTTATAGAACTGCACTGGTGAATATCTTATTGAAAACTGGCTGGTATTTTTTAAAAAGGTTCCAACAAGCCACACATTTCTTTTTTTTTTCCAAACACACATTCTAGAGCAGTGGGTCCCCAACTTTGGGTTCCCAGATGTTCCGTATCATCATTTTAGAACTGCAGAGCTGGAAGGGACTCTATAGATCATTAAGTCCAGGCCCTATCAAGGAGGCACAGTGGGGAATTGAACTCCCAACCTCTGACTGGCACCACTCCGAGAAGCCTTCATCACTAGCTGTGCTGGCCATGATTTCTGGGAGTTGTTGTCCAAGAACATCTGAGGACTCAAGGTTGGGAACCACTGTTCTAGAGGCATTTTCTCCTAAAATATACTTCCTTTTAATATCCTATTAGGTCTGTTTCATGAGATGAGGCACATTTCTTGAGGATGTTTCTTGCATTGCAAAATTCAAAGACATGCAAAATCTGAAGGACCAGTGGATTCCAATCTGTGTATTAATCTGGGATATACAAATGAGTTTAGCTTGCTTAAAAATGTGGATGAAGCAAATCCTTCAGCATCCCTATTAATGGATATGGGATCCAAGAGGTATAAGAGGCTTGAACTGCTCATCCATGGGGGTGATGCAATGTTTTTTCCTTGACCTCAATCCTAATTTCTCAGTCCTTGTAAAGCCACTTCTTGAAGGCATAAAGGAGAGGCAGGGACACTGAACAATCACATCCAACTATGTACACATCGCACCTAGTGCCCTGGATACGGATGCACATTCTATGCACCAAAAGATGCATTATGCAAATTCATTGTAGCTAGAAAAGCTGTCATGATGTAGATTCTTCAGTTTGTAATAATAATAATAATAATGTGCTGGCAAGTCAATCCTGACTTATGGCAACACTTTTCAAGGTTTATCAGGTAGAGAATACTCAGAAGTGGTCTACCATTCTCTTCTCTAGGGCACCCTGAGACTGTGCAGCTTCTCCAAGGCCACACAGACTTGCTTCATTCACAGGAAGCACAGTAGGTCACTGAACGCCCAAGCTCTGGCTGTGCAGCTAGATACATAAACCACTGAGCTATCAAGCCAGCTATTGTAGATCGACAACAATGGACTGAATAACAACGCTTTCCAATCTGCCTAGCCCCTTTGTAATGTAGGGATAAAGACACTTATACCAAGGTCTACAATGACTGGTATTAGTTGCACCCTGTGCAATTTTGGTCATAGGCTGTGAGAACTAAGTCCAGATTTATTAACAGATCTTGCAGTGAACAAGTTTCACTCTCTGTTTACTCCCTCCCAACACACACTATTTGTTGAAGCGTGTGTGTGTTTTGATCCAATGATAAAAATAAATTCAATATTTAACATATGGAGGAGGGCACAACCCTTTCACATTAGCAGCTTGTTCCTGCAGGGTGTATTTATGGCTGCTTTTAGTACATCACAGAGGGAAGGATATCTGCTGAGATACAAAAGCAATAAAACATGCCGTTTACTGTAGCATTATCTGAAAATGTAATCCATGGAAGAATGATTCTGATTAGCTAACAGCACCAGTTAGGTTTATGATGGTCTCTTTTATGACTGTTTGATAACATAAAATATTATTTGCTTCCTGAATAGGAACTTACAGAGCATAGATGAACACTGAGCTTGGTGAGGATGGCTCTGTAAATCACACACACCCCAAGCTGCTTTCTTCAGACATAAAATTTGCATTATATTATAAAGAATTTGTATTGCACTGTTATGACATTCAATTGAGGGCTAATTCCCTGTGCTGTATGTATCTGCACCTTGACACTTTATTCATAATTTACTAAGTGTTCACATTTAGCAGTGACACTAATCACTTTCATCACCCTCTTCTGTAAAGAATGTGGAATTGTCATATTTGCAAATTGGGTTTTCTTTATTTGTGCTTTTCCAGCTTCATGACAACCTTTTTGAATCATAGGCAGTATTATAAATGGAGCTGTTAGGAGTAATTGAAATCTTATTTATTGTGGAATTCTATTGTTTGCTTCATTTTTACTCCTTGCTTGGTTGTATTACTGGTTTATTCACATAGGATTAAATTCATCCATCTGAATTGAGGAGCCATGGCTAATTCAAGTCCCATCTATTGTGGTAAGACTGAAGATTGATTAACTTAGACTCAATCCAAGCTTAAAATCAATGTGTTTCGTTGTATGATAGCTGTGGGAGTCATGGGGTGTGAGGAGGAAGTCCTTAATTACCAAAAGTTTCTTTCTGCCAGTAATGTCATCTGCTGTCAGTGATTTTTGATAATTAAAGAAAAGACTGTTTTCATCTCATAGTTTCCACAGCTTCCACACAATTAAAGAGATTACACAGCAGTTGGAAAAGCTTCAGGACAGAAGAAAGAAGTTATTTGTTACTGAAAGTCACCTCCTATTGATGATGACCAACATTTCACAGACCTACATTTTCAATCTGCCTTGGATTTTTCCCAAGAAGATTGGAGGAAGAAAAAAACCACCAAAAATAAATAAATAAATACATACATACATACATACATACATACATACATACATACATACATAATTTATCTATAAATGCAAAGTGTGAAACAGTTAATTTCCCAGGTATCCAAGCTTAGACACATCCTTATTTCTTTTTTCCTATTTGTATTTGGTTTCTACAGTATAAACACCAAATTTACAATGCTAAAAGATTACAGTTCCATTTAGAAAACAATATTGTTTCTGTTCCATTCTCGCCTAGAAGATCATTGCAACTATCAGTTAATGTTTATATGCCCTGTATCTGGCTCACTTCTTGCTTTCGTTTGCATTAAATGACTGTCTTTTGGGCACAGAATTGCTTGTATCTCCTTCATTTTCTGTGAGTATAATTGAAGTATAAATAATTCAGAATCCCTGCCTGGAACCTTTAAAACAATCATAACTGAGTTGCACTCTGTCACTATGTAATGATTTTGTGTCATGTTTCTGCTCTCCTCAGGTTATTTAATAATGTAATAATGATAGTGAAATGGAAGATGCTGGAGAGGTCAACAGTCTCTTTAAAGTGATACTGTCCTAACCTACAGTTTGCTGATCAATACAAGTGAAACTGACACTACGAGCCAGATAATTCCTTCCATCTCTGTAAAGAGAAGGAAGGACCTACAGGAAATTATAAGCCACAATGAGTCATGTAAACTTTGATATTCTGTGTAAATGTTTTAGAAATATGTCCCATTCCATCCGTTTACTTTTCCATACTTTTATTATCAGAGATGGAATACATATTTGGAATTTTAGGGATGTCCCAGGATTTTTGGACTTCCAAGTGGCTCTATGGAAATTCAAATATTTTGCATCTGGAACAGAAGCTCACATAGTGCATTCTTGCCCTTTTCCTCAGTGGAGAGATGTATATATGCTCCATCTTCTCCATCTTTTTCAAAATATACTGTGATTTGAGAGGCTGATCACTGACCACAATTTTGTTAGACAGTTTGCTAGCCAATAGCCCCAAACATTCAGCAGATAGTAAGTAATGGTTAGGAAGTTTCTGTCTGATGAAGAAACTATTGCAAATGCCATGTTTTCTTCCAAAATTTCAGTCACTTGGGCTCATACACAAAATTTTGCTGAGCGGGGCCTCTTTGCCCTCCTGTCTGGAATAGCGCGAGACATGTGATTCACGTCCCAGCTATCTGGGAGGGGAGGGGGAGGAGTGCCTTATTTAATATGCGCTCCTTCCCTAATCAGCCTCTTTTGAGGCTTGCATCCCACCCGCCCACCCTTAGAGTTAGTATGAGCTTAGCTGGTCGCCATTGGGGCCGGATAGGAATTTTTGACCCGTTTGCTTATTGGCATGTGCAAGCGGGGATTTTTCACCTATCCCATACTGGCAGAGGGTTGAGGCCTTTTATAGGGTGGTTGCTTAGGTCACACTGGTGGGTAGTGCGGAATGAGGATGGATCGGTGAGTTCCCCGTGGAGTTCAAGTAGGGTATAGCACGTCTGAACCCTCAGAGTTGTGGATCACGAGGTTACGGTCCAGGGGGGATGACACACTGGGGACACCTCCGGGCCAAAGGCTGCCAAGAGACAGGGGGCTAGAGGCCCGGGGGTTGTCGGATATTGGCCGGCCGAGGACGCATGCCTGTTGGGACCGTGCTACCTTGGGGCTTGACACTCACCCATTGTCTACAAGAAGGGGTCCTGTGAGACCTACGCTACCAGCATCATTCCGCACTACAGCAGGCCTCATTTGCATTTTGAAGGGGCTAAGAGTTGAAAAGTGTTATGGTTAATAAAGTGTGGCCCTGTTTTCATCCAATCATTTGAGTCTCGCCTCATTATTCTGGGGTGGGAAGGCAAAGGCACCTGTGAAGGTGGCGGGACCAAGAGAAAGTCCTCTCCTGATGATTGCAACACCTGGGCAGGCTCATAAAGGGGGATGCAGTTGTTGAGATAGCTTGGACCCAAGCCATTTAGGGCTTCATAGGTTAGAACCAGCACTTTGAATTGTGCCCAGAAATGGAACAGCAGCCAGTGGAGCTGTTGATTTTTTATTTGGTATTCCTTTGCCATATCAAGGGCATAGTTCTCTCTGTCTGCACTACTTGTTTAAGGTGTAAACCCTGCCTTGGTTCATCCTCACATGGTAACTGGGGAGTGGGCTGTTTTTCTTTTCTCACATTAGGCATTGGCATTAGAAAGATGATATGCATTTTTTTTGTTTTTTGCTCAGTTATGTAAAATATGTATTAGAAAATGCATAAACTGTTAATCTTCTTGCAGGAACTAACAGCATTTGATGGTTTATTTGTATCTTTTTGACTAGTCAGCCTGTCCTTCTGTGCCTGCTGCACATGCTCACCTTTACAAAGGGAAAAGACACTAGTTTTGAGCTGAGACTTTGGATGTGAAATTTGGAAAACTCAACAACAAATTTGCATATTCTCTTACAAGCACATCATGGTTCATGTTGGAAGTAAGGACTGCCATAGGGATAATCTGCCAGTTACAGTACTTGAACCTAAGGGAACAGAAGATATTTAAATTGAAAAGGAAAGGAAAGTGAAGTCTATGAAAATTTGCATTAATTGTTGAAGAACATGTTTTAAAAAATAATCCACTTTGTTTTAGAAAAAGCCAAAAGGTTACTTTAAACACACACACACACACACTTATCTCCTGCACCGACATTGAAGTTTATAAGCTAATTACAAAATTAGTTCAAACTTGCACACAGAGCACTAACTAACTGAAGGTGCTTTCTTTCCAGGTGGTTCAGATGCCACCTGTCTGGTAGCTACTAGCTGTAGATAATTAGTCTTCAATTATAACAAGTTACATTTTGCTTGTTGCACAAATCTCTAGACTTTCAATCATGTCCAATTAGCTGGCTTGATCCTTTCCACCCCATCTGGTTGACAGTAAGCTACCAGATACTCTTCTATAAAACCTTTCCTTTTGCCAGTCCAGAGCTCTTGCAGACTTTCACATTGGATTGTCACTAATAATCATCCCATTTCAGTGCCAAGTTAAGCAACTGGCTTCCATAAGGAAAGAGACACTCTCCATTTCACAAGGAGTGCACTTCAACTGTTTTATATACCCGTGAACTTGGAGCAGGTGCCTGTTTTGATTGCGGACCTTGGAAATGACACAAAGAGAGAAAACACCAGAGATACTGAAAAAGCTCGCTGTGGGAGGCTGCTTAACAGGCTAGCTGAGCATTCCTACAATTATGCTAGATTAATTAAGCCTGAAAAACTTGTGACTTATGATTATGCAGTTTATATATTTTGAACAATCACAGCAATGCATTCTTCTTCATGTTAATTCCATAGCATTCTTTAACTTGTCCCGTTATTTAATTATCTTCAAAATCTGAAAATATATCCCATCGTGTTCCTTATAATTCTTTTTTTTTTTCACGCAATGAGTTGATTGGAACATTTTAATTGCCCTTTTCCACACAGGATATCACAGAACTGGCAGATTCCTGTGGCATTTGTGAAGGCTACCATTGTGTTATACTGTCACTAAGCAGAAGGCTGCTGTTTGTTACACCAAGCACCTCCATGATTTGCACAATTGGGGAAGCCCAAAAATAACAGCTAATTCCTTTTCTCAACCCTCTTTCTGAAGGTTATTGTAGCAATTTCTGTTAAGGGTAATATGATTCTTGGTGCTTGATTAGTTTTAATTGAAGTCCACTCTGCAGAAGCACATCTCCCAAACCTAATCATTGTTGGCACAAATCCACCAGTAGCCTTAGCTGAACTGTGATGATGATAATAACACTTGTCTGCTACTTCGCTTGAGGACTATTCTAATTGCACCCTAAGGAAGCTCCTAATTTCTGGAAACTCAACAAGATGTTCCTGGTCTCAGGGATATTTTTAAAGGCTTAAATATGCGGTTTGGCAGCCCTAATTCTGCTCTTTCTTCTCTGACAGATTTTATGCACGTCTAATATAACTGAAAATGCAATTCTAAGAATGTTAAAGAACACTCATAATGTAGGATGAGTCCTACCAGATCAAACCAAAGGTCACTTTTGCATTCGATCCCCACAAGGGCCAGTTGCATGCCTGTGAGAAACTGCAGGAAGGATGTGAGTGAAACTGCATGTTCCTGGTTGGATTTTGCACACGCTAGTAGGCATTCAGTTTTAGCTACAAATCCGAGCAGACATTGGTTGAAATCCTATCTTCCTAGAAGTACATCTTATTATACTTCTCAGTAATTGCAAACAAGGTTATGCCCTCTGTTTTAAATAAGTCAGCTTTATAATATATATATCTATGAAAATAGATTGTCTAATGAACCAAAGTTGAAGACATTTATAAAGGGCTTCAAATAAAAAGGAAGATCATTGAGCTTTTAAAGTACTTTACTAAATTGTGCCCTTTTCTACTAAAACCATAAGCTTAGGCAAAACAAGAATGTATGAAATAGATATATTTATGATCTGAAGAAGAAAACTGATAAATCTACTTATTTTCTAAATAGAACTAACAGGTACAAGAATATTATGTGGGTCATGATCAAAACATCAGCCTAGTCAAAGTCAACAACACCTGTGAGAAGACTGGAATTGCAGCCTTTTAAATCATTGTTATTGATGATTCTATTTTCTAGAATCCTTTTAGCTTTCCTTTCCCCTCCGCTTTCATGGTGGCATCAGAGAATATTGCTGCTAATTGCCCAGCATTTTGAACCTGGTATTTAATGAATAATTAGCCAAAGAGAAGTATGTGAACTTCTGCTGAACACTGAGATGGGTAGGTGGCCCAGCCCATATCCAGATCCAACCCCCAAGGCAAGATCATTTGGTTTTTGTTAGACCTGGATGAAAATTTCATCAGGATCATATTTTTCTATAAAAAGAACAACCCAGTTTTCCACTTTTCAGACTGCTGCACAAATCAGAACACACTGTGACACTTAACCCATTTAGACTGTAACCCCAGAATCCTCTGACCAGCAAAAGCAAAACAAGAGGTTTCTGGGAGTTGTGGTCAAAAAAGGTGACCCTTCCCAGGTTGAAAACAGAATCAATACAATCATCTTTCTGACTGTACATATCTCTACATTTTCCAGTGCAGTTCTCCCCTCAGAAATGTATATATTTGGGAGAAATTAACAAAAAAAATGTGCATTTGGTAGGGGGAAAAAGCTTTCAAAACCAATATATTAAAATATCGGGATTTGTAACTGTAGGTTTTGTATGTTTATATATGTGTTTGTGTGTTTGCCTGCACACGCATGTGTGTAGAAAGACTGAGAAAGGTGGGAGCAGAAGGAAATAAAAAAAATTGTCAAGGATTTTTATCAAGCACTATACAAAGAACCAGGGAAATTAATAATAAAGCAAAGAGAATATCTGCAGAAGCTTCAGTTAAAGAAATTATCTAAAGAAAATAAAGAGATCTTGAATTCTTCAATAACGATGTGTGAAGTGGTGGAAGCTATTAGAAAACAAAAGAATAATAAATCTCCAGGAAGTGATGGATTACCGGCTGAATACTACAAGAACTTTGAAGAAGTTCTAGGTCTACCTTTTAAAGAATTAATTGAAGAAATAGAAACAGAAAAAGAAATACCCACTTCATGGAAAGAAGCTATAATCTCAGTGATACATAAAGAAGGTACTGATCAATCAGAAATCCAAAACTATAGGCCAATTTCGTTATTAAATGTAGATTATAAAATTTTTGCATCAATATTAGCAAATAGACTGAAAAAGGTTTTGGTGCAGATCATTCATCAGGACCAATCAGGATTCTTACCAAAAAGACAAATGAAAAACAACATCAGGATAGTATTGAATGTTTTAGAATACTATGAAGCTCACCCTGAAAAACAAATGTCCCTAATATTCTTTGATGCAGAGAAGGCCTTTGACAATATGAACTGGAATTTCCTGCTGACACAGTTGCAATTAATGGAAGTTGGAGAAAAGTTTATAGGAGAAATTAAAGCGATTTATTCCAAACAAGAAGCAAGAATTAAAGTAAATGGAGAGCTGACAGAAACAATTCAAATTGAAAAAGGTACAAGGCAAGGATGCCCGCTGTCCCCCCTACTGTTTATCCTTATGCTGGAAGTCTTGAATCAACAAATAAGAGAAGATAAGAGAATCAAAGGACTAAAGGTTAAAGGAGAAGAATTCAAAATTCAAGCTTATGCTGATGATCTAGTAATAATCTTAGAAGAACCTACGACATCAATAGAAACATTAGTAGAGATAATAACGGAATATGGATATATGTCAGGTCTTAAAATAAATAAACAAAAAACAAAAATTTTGATGAAAAATATGACAAAAGAAGAAAAAGAAGAATTACAAAAACTTTCCGGATGTCAAGAAACATGCAAGGTGAAGTACTTAGGAATTAATATGACAAAAAAACCAAGTACATTAATGAAGGACAATTACATGGAAGTAATGAAAGAAATCAAAGTAGATTTGCAAAAATGGACTAAACTCCAATTATCCTTAATGGGCAGAATAGCAGCAATAAAAATGAATATACTACCAAAACTAGTTTTCCTTTTTCAAACAATTCCAATAGTATTAAAACAAGACTTTTTTAAAGAACTGAACAAGATAATGACCAAGTTTGTCTGGGACGGGAAAAAACCAAGAATAAAACTTAAGGCTCTTCAGGACAATAAACAAAGAGGAGGGTTTGGTTTGCCAGATTGGATGAATTATTATAGAGCAGCAGCTTTGTCCTGGGTGAGAGAATGGATTACTCTACAGAATCAGAGACTCTTAAAAATTGAGGGGCATGATTTAAGACTGGGCTGGCACGCATATCTATGGTACCAAGATGATAGGCAATGCAAAGCATTTAATTTACATCTGATTAGGAGAGCTTTATTATGGGTCTGGAAGACAGTTAAGGTACAACATTACAGAAAGATACCATTATGGGTAGCTCCATTAGAAGCGTTCTCTGATCCGGCAAGAACACCTCAAGGGATAAACAGAAGATATGCCGAGATATTAGATAGAGATTTTAATCTAAAAAACAAAGATGAACTGGCAGAACAAGGTATTATCCTAGACTGGTGGTCGATAAACTTATTGAAATCAAGATATGTAAAAGATAAAGCCATAGGGTTTCAGAAAGACAAAATACCTTTGGATAAGGGGTTACTGGATTCAGAGGAAAAATTGATTAAAGGTTTATATAATACTTTAATGGAGCAAAAAATGGAAGATGAAATTGTGAAGGACTGCATGGTAAAGTGGGCTCAAAACATAGGACATAATATAGAATTAAGTGCTTGGTCACAAATTTGGGAACGAAACATTAAAATGACTAAATCTATAAATCTAAAAGAAAATATTTACAAAATGTTTTATAGATGGTATGTAACACCAGAGAAATTAACAAAAATGTATAAAAATGTTTCTAACAAGTGCTGGAAATGTGAAAAGAATGTAGGGAGCTTCTATCACATGTGGTGGACGTGCAATAGGGCCAAGGAATTTTGGAAAATGATTCATGAAATGATAGAGAAAATTTTAGGGGTTAAAATTGCCTTGACACCAGAAAGCTTCCTACTGAATATATTACCACCTATACTCGGAAAAAACAAGACATATTTGACTTTACACCTGATAACGGCAGCTAGAATTGTATATGCCAGTAAGTGGAAGATGACAGCGATCCCAACAAAGAAGGAATTTAATGAAAAAATTTTGGAACTAGCAGAAATGGATATTTTGACAGACACATTAAATGACAGACTGGATAATAATAAATGGGAACCTCTTTACACATGGATGAAATCTACATCAACTTAAGTAGAATAGATTAGATCAATACTATGTTAGAGAGTATAAGATAAGATTAAATGAATGGTATATATTGTAATAAATCACTCTGGTTGCAACAGATTGAAAAGTAGAAAAAACACAATAAAAATATATATACATAGACTGTAACCCCAGAATCCTCTGACCAGCAAAAGCAAAACAAGAGGTTTCTGGGAGTTGTGGTCAAAAAAGGTGACCCTTCCCAGGTTGAAAACAGAATCAATACAATCATCTTTCTGACTGTACATATCTCTACATTTTCCAGTGCAGTTCTCCCCTCAGAAATGTATATATTTGGGAGAAATTAACAAAAAAAATGTGCATTTGGTAGGGGGAAAAAGCTTTCAAAACCAATATATTAAAATATCGGGATTTGTAACTGTAGGTTTTGTATGTTTATATATGTGTTTGTGTGTTTGCCTGCACACGCATGTGTGTAGAAAGACTGAGAAAGGTGGGAGAGAAAAAGAGGGAGAGGGAACGAGGGAGGAAAAAGCAGGACAGAACAGGTATATGATGAATAACATGAGAACCTTCCACAAGTCAGAAATATATTGATCAATCTACTGCTAGTACCAATACGTCTACCACAGTTTGGACAAAACTGGTGGGAATGTTTCCATGAAACACCTTTTATATGATCAGTGCTAGCTGGAGAGGCAGTTTGACAGGAAAAATAACTATTTTTCATGGTATGACACCAGTGACTCTGCTGCTTATGTTGGGTGATCATCACTGTATTAGCTGTATTAGCTCCCCTTTCGAGGCCACCTGGAGATGTTCTGAATCAAGGTGCTGGGGATGCACTCAAAACAGCAGGAGAACCTCTTGTCTCAGGAACAAACCTGAGTGTGAGCCATTTCATAATGTCCTGGACAGAGCTTGGAATTTTTTACAGTGCATAATCACTTAAAACACTTCATCATTGCCATATACGACAGCATCTTCCTAATTCTGTCTGTTATGAACAAGAAGGAAGACTTAAATTTAATAGTTTAGAAGAAAGTATTTGATAGCTCTAAAAGTGTTTTTACTTAAAATTTCCATTACAATCAATTCTCTGCATAGTCCTTGGTCCAGACTAGGAATGTGCAAAGTCTTTGGAGAAAATCAAAAAAATTGATTGAAGCTGGGCTATTTTCATCTTTTGGGGGCAATGACACGGTGGAGGAAGACACCTCCAATCAACTCCAAGGCAGTTCAGACACTCCAACAGATCAAGCAAGTTTGCTTCAGCAGAATTGGGATTAAACAAAAAGCACCACGCCACAGAAGGAAATTGATGGCGGAACTATCAGTGCAGCTCCACAGCTCTCCTGGGCAGTCCAACTGCTATGATCCAAAGAAAGGCTCCGAGTGAGGTCACTGTAGTTTATGTATTCCCCTGGAGCTGCTATGGCAGCCATTCTACTTTTAGGGAAAGTGGAGGTTGAACAGTTCTACCTTGTTTTTAGGCTAGCTGTTGATTCTTCAGTGTGCTTCCCTCCTAATATTAATCATCTCAATACAATTAAGCCCTTCTGTTCTTGTTCGAGAAAATGGTTGTGCATTTTGTCATTAAGGGAGCAAAAGAAAATTTGGGTGTCTTGCCTGAACATATTTTTGGAAGATATCTCCTTAGGAAAACCACCTATACAGATTGTCAATCTCTGGGTTATCTGACCAGCATTGCAATTGATTTGCATTTAAAGTGGTTTGGCAAGCTTGTTCTATTCCTGGCATTTCCCCTCCCTCCACCCTGTTTTATGGTGATGGTATGGTAGTCCAGGTTAATGCTCACTGCTTGGGTATTGGGGGTAATCAGTCATTTTTTGTGGGTACTATGTATCTTGTTGCCTTTGTCACAACTTTGTTGGTGGTTTGGAGCATTGGGGTTGGATCCAAATGGTATGAGGGCAGCAAGCAGCCTTCTCACCTGTTAAAGGAATTCTGACATGGGTGAGCTGGAACAGGGCCATGGTCTGGCCAGCCTGGGGGCCTGTTGGCCCAGCTTTGCCCTCAGGTGGCAGGGAGTAAAGTGGCATATGCTAATCAGATCTCTCAATGCAATGGATCCAGTTTCCCCAGTGTTGGGCCAGGAACTGCTGCTGCAACTAATTAAGTTGTGGCCTTTTCTTCCAAAAGAGTTGTGTGTTGTCTGCTTTATACATAGATTTAGATGGCCTGCTCAGCACTAGGCCAATAACTGCTGAATCTGTATGCAAGCCAGATTAGATTCAGATGAAGGAGTGAAAATTAGTGGAAGAAACATCAATAATTTAAGATACGAAGATGACACCATCTTATTGACAGAAAGCAGCAATGATTTGAAATGGCTTCTTATGAAAGTGAAAAAGAAATTGGCAAAGCAGGACAGCAGTTGAACATTAAGAAGACAATAATCAGGACTACAGAACTACACAACTTTAATGTTGACAATAAAGAAATCAAAATTGTTACAGATTTGGTATACCTTGGTTCAATCCTCAGTCCTAAAGGAAACTGCAGCCAAGAAATCAGAAGACTTAGACTTGGAAGGGCAGCAACAAAGGAATTAGAAAAGATCATTAAGTGTAAGTTGTTGCCACTGGAGACCAAGACCAAGATCATCCACACTCTTCTATTCCCAATCACTATGCATGAGTGTAAAAAATGGACAGCAAAGAAAGCTGAGAGGGAAAAAAAAGATTAATTTGCAACATAGTGCTGGAAGAGAGTTTTGCAGATACTCTGGGCTGCCAGAAAGATGAGCAATTGAAGCCTGAACTATCTCCTTAGAAACAAATATTTGAACTGAGGCTGTCCTCCTTTGGGCACATCATGAGAAGGCAAGATTCTCTGGAAAAGATCACAATGCTGGGCAAGTTTAAAGGCAGCAGGAAAAAAGGAAGACCAGGAAAAGATGGAAGAGATGGATTGACTCCCCGAAAGGAGACCCACAGGCTTGAGTTTACAAGAGCTCAGCAGGGCTGTTGAGGACAGGACATTTTGGAGATCTCTCATTCAGAGAGTTGCCATAAGTCAGAGGGAACTCGACAACACATAACAGGAACAGTACCACTTCAGGATCAGACCTTAGAGAAGTTCTTTTTTTTTTACTACAGCTCCTAGAATCCTGAGCTGTCATGCCTAGTGGCTATGGTGCTTGGGGATTCTGGGAGTTTTAGTCCAAAATAGATTTCTACGTCTGTCCAGGATACTACAGGAAATTAATATTGGACCATGCTGTGTATGGGAAGGAAAATTAAAGGAAGGGCAAGTGGTTAGTCTTCCTGCCTACATGCTGGGTCTTAGCAGGTACTTGAGGTTGCCATTTGCTGGCATTAAGTCTATTATAAATGGACAAAAAGCATTATCCCCTTACCCCAGAATAAGACACGAGACAACTGTTATGGAATAAAACATGGGCCACACTTTATTAAATATTCGTATTTAACCTCAATGGAAAAAAGGGGGGCCCTGCTGTAGTGCGGAATCAGGTTCTGCAGAGGGGTCTCAACGGACCCCTACCAAACTATGAGCAAGTCCCGAGCCCCAAGATCTCTCAGTCATGAAGACAGCAAGAACCCGGTTGGCCCAAATTTGACCACCTCCGGACCTCAAGCCCCCTCCTTCTTGTTAACTGTTGGTCCAGGAGCGGCCCCAGAGGATCTTCTCCCCCAAGCACTGTAATCACACGATCCGCAGTGCTGGGAGATCAGATAAGCTATACATTACCTGTTGTTGTGAGGGGACTCACCGAAACCTGTTTTATCAGCACTACCCGCCTTTGTGACGAAATTTGACCACCTTTCAATATGCCAGTGTACCTCAGCCAGTGTGGGATAGGCGAAAAATCCCCGCTTCCAAAGGCCAATCAGGATGTGGGTCAAAAATTCCTATCTGGCCCCAACAGGCGACCAGTGAGACTCACACTAGCATTCAGGGCGGGCGGTTGGGTTGTCTGAAAGGAAGAGGCCAGAGGTAGGAGGAGCTCTACTTTAAATACTCTCCCCCCCCGCCTTCTCAAATCGCTCTTGCGAGATCTCCCTGTCTCGCGCTATCCCGGGAATGGGATAATGGCGGCCTGCGCTGCCGAAGAGCTCAGCGGACCGGGCATTCTGTGAGAATATGTGAATTTTTAAGAAAAAAACAAGCCACACATTCATTTTGATACGCCAGCTTTTATTGGTCAGAATTTAAAGCCATCGTACATAGTTACATACCTTCTTATTTATATGAGATGTCAATGCCATGCTTGTTTGCACATTTTATTTTTGAAGATAAGCTCAGTAATAAGACTTAGAATTAATATTTTATGGCCTATTCCTCTTTATTTAAAATCACTGATTATATGTGGCACTGCCTTTCCAAACCCATTATGTGGACTGTCTCTTAAAGGTAGCTGATTAGTCTACACATCATAAACACAGAAATACTGAAAATTTGTGTTCGTTATGCATGTGTCAGGGGGAACAAGCAGTGTAGAAGACAAATGTATCTTCAGGAGACATGCCGCTGAAGTTCTAAACAAAATATGCTACTGTTTAGTCAGGAGCTAAAAACAAATCATAGGGGACTGTGATTATATTAATAATGATAAAATAGCCTGAGACCATGACATCTAGATACTTGGTACCTGGGATGCTAAGAATTGTAGGGATGCATACCCAGGGGTTGCTTGTATTTTAGCATGCATCAGTAAATTTTAATTCATGTGAATGTATCAATAAACTGCTCAGCGGTTTAAGTATTCAGCTGCAGAGCCAAAGGTAGGGATTTTGGTTCCCCACTGTGCCCCCTTGACAGGGGATGGATTTCATGATCCATAGGGCTGCTTCCAACTCTGCTGTTCTAAGATTGCTGTTATTTATTATATTTTAATCTTGCAGTACCATTGCCAGTCACTGATGGCAGATTAGTCGAGCAAAAGCATGAATTTTCAATCAGAACCATTTCAGGTCAGTGGAAAATGTGTTCAGGGAAAGAGAAGCTTATTTGCAACTTCTCATGTTGCCTGTAGTTTGTGTGACTGGGAGGGACTTCTATGGGTTGGGGTGATTGTCTGTCTGTCCAGCACTAACAAATTGTCCAGACTTTGAATTCAAAGAAAGCCCTGCTTTTCTGCTGAGTGTTTTTTCTCCCTCACTTTCCTCAGTTGGTGGCAGTGTTGTTTTGTTGCTGTTGATCTGCTCAGTTGGTTGCTAAGTACTGTATATGTGCAGCATAGAGAGTGGTATACACATCAGTGATTTCAAGCAACTGAACGTAAAGAAATGTTTTTTATTCTTTCTCTCTGAAATGTCTAAAATGAGCTATTGAGATTTTAAGTGCCAGTTAATGAGAAAAGGGTCGACTATGGGGAACTTGTAGCTATAGGGAATTCTGCCAGAAATTCAAAATTCTGCTACAAAAAGATGGGGTTCTTTTTGTAAATCTGTGAGTGGGTTTCAGTATATCAGCAAGGGTTTCTGGCTCACAACTGTCTCATAATAGCACCAATTAAAAAAGCTTCCCCTACCTAACCTTAGGTTGTTGAAACAGAATTTAGGGTGTGGGATTTTATAAGTGCATTTTTGTATGAAAAAAACCTTTCAGGTGCTGATGACAAATTCCTGAAGATCTGCTCTCTTCTCCACTAATGTCCAAAGCTGGGTTCTGATATCTGTTTAAGCTAGAGCTTAGAGTCCATGAAAATGAAGTGCTGCAACTTCTTTTGTGGAAACTTTCCCTGTGATTCTGCTCTTAATATTGTGTGCTCTTTCTCTCTCACACACACACACCTTGTGTGTAATGGTTTCATGGAGTTAACTAGGCCATACATTGAGCTGCCATAACCTATCCCTGCTCTTTGGTGAAACAGCTGCAGTATATACACACTCAGAGTGGAATATATTGCACCTCTTAGGATGAAAGATGGAGACATTAATGACTTCTTTAATGTTTTCATAGCTCTCCAAATCTCAGTCCTTTATTTCTATTGATTTTATAATGAGAGCTCATAAGACAATCATAATGGCCAAGTTTCTCAACCCGCCAAACCTTCTATTCTTGTCCCTTATAGCGTGCACCAACAAAATAAAGAAAAATAGCCATGAAGGAACTCTTTGTGGTTCCAAATATCCCATAGCTTATAGGAATTATTTGAACTTCATGTGCAGACTTCTGCAAGTTTCTTTTCCTTGGTAAATTAGAACTCTTGGCATTGCGTGATTCAAGAAAAGTTTAAACTTTGAGAACTACCACCTTCCCCCTTTTAATGTCTAGGGATAATTCACTGTCTTTCACTTTTCAGTAATTGCAAGTTTACGCTTTCAAATGTTGCCTGTTTTAAGAAGAGAAAACTTAACAGAAAATTTGGGAAATGCAGAATTTGTATTGCATACTTATACTACAACCAATGCTAGATGCAATTATTTTTAAAAGTGTAAAAGACTATGGGTGAGGGAATGGCCAATGTTTATTGTCAAGAATTCTGCTTGTGGACCACACACACAAAATTAATTGTAAATACATATTTTTGAGTCCTTCGTTTTGTTTGAGTACAAGAGAAACTTAGATAAAATGCATCAGCTGTAACCCAGATAAAGCTAGTTTGATAATTGCTAAATTAATGGTTGCAATCTTAGATTTGTCTGAGAATAAGCCACTCTTGAATCAACATTCATTATTCAAATAAATATAACAAGTTGCCTGCAACAAGAAAGTGACAAGACTTAATAACCACTAACCATAATCAGTAGAGATGGGCACAAATTAAAAAACAAAATCACCAAATTTGTTCAAAAATTCCTAATTCATTGATTTGTATTCACACAAATCTATGTCACCAATGAATATGTATCAATGAATTTTTAGCAATTTTTGATTTGTCAATTCATTTGGCTATAATGTGGCTCCCAATGTAACTAGAGACACCATAATTGCAGGGATGCTTCCTTTGACTCTCCTGTACAATACCTCCAGGTTTGGTGAAGATTGGGTTTCAGATGTCCAGGTTATATACCCACAAAGAGGGACCCCGCTGGAAAGTTGTCCCCCCCGACACTTAGAGAAACCAAAATCACAGAGCTTCTATTGATTTTTCTCTACATTCCCTCCATGTTTAGCAAAGACTAGGTTTCCCCAGGCCAGCTGATAAAAGGCACTTTCCTGGAGAACCCACTTTGAGGGTGTATAATTCGGATGTCTGAAACCTAATCTCCACCACACTCACAGGGTTTGTAGAAGAGATCCAAGAGAAGCCTCTCTGTAATTTTGGTGTCACTAGGTACTTGGGGGAATATTTTATAGGGTTTTAAATTTAAAAAATGAATTGACAAATCAATTAATCGATTTATGAGGAAAAAAATTATAAAGTTGTAATTTGTGATTCATTGACCTTGACAAATTATGAATCAAAATTAATCACAATTTTTCTGATTCATGCCCATCTCTAATAATCATATCGGGACCACTTGTTTCTCAATACCCTCATCACACAACTGGGGTCCATTCATCCTCCAATTTGGGCAAACAGGATTTTTTTTTCTGTTTCCAACATCACTGGATTAGGTTTTGTGTGTAGTTTATATATGCTAGAAATGAGTTAATAATCAATACAACCTAGCTCAGTGTACATTGAGACTAATAGGGTGAGGTCACAAACAATGGTTTGGCTCTAGATCAATGGAACTTAAGTTAGTAATTTAAGAAAGCTAAGTCCCACCAACTTCAGTGGGATTACTCTAATTATGCTCTAAGTCTGGAATTGACTGAATGACCTTCTTGAATGCTGGCACTATGATTGCCAGACCAAGGTCAAGTACCCCCCTCAGCATGCACTGAGATCTGCAAGATGCCTTGTTTTGAGAGTATTATTGCATTTTTGTACTACAACCTCCAACAGTGAGCCGTGTCCCAAAAGGTAATATTTCCAAGTTCTGCTTGTTTTGTACTCACTCCCTGTAGACAACAAAAATAAGCCCTGCTGAGCTATCAGGCATGACACATACAGCAGAATGTGTACAGTCCTGGGACAGGAAGAATGCGGAATAAAAGTGTGATACAAGTTTGTCATTCAATTCAAACAGAGAGGTGTACTCATTATAAGACATGATGAGTAATGAGAGAAGTGGAATGATAGTTTTGAAGCAATTAGTAGGGACAGTGTAGCTTCACACTTATCAAACAGACAGTCAAAAATTAAAAAGCAGAGGTAAAACAGAATGATTACCGAGGAGCAGAAAAAGCATGAATTAGATGGGGAATGAGTCTAGACAGTCTAATATGAAGAAAATTAGAAGTCAGAAGCACTGAGAATACAAAAGTTCCCAAACGAAGGGGCAGATGTTGCATCATACACCATAAGCATGCCCTTCTTTCTCCTTTACATACTTAAAAAATGTGGCACTTGACATCCTACTGTATGTATGAAGGGACAGATGCACAACATAATACATGATTGGTTATCTTTGATTCATTACAATAATCTATGCATCACCTACTTAAAAATGGTTTGGTACCTTATTTTTTTGGGTTCAGCATGAGTCCAGATACATTCTGTTTATGTTATAATTTAGGATATGTGTGCATGCCCTAATCTGGCAGCTACAGGTGGAGACAGAAGGAAATGATGTTGCACAAGTTGTGGGTTCAAATGAGCCACAGGTTTTTATTGAATCCATATCCTTTTTATATGGCTATGGCTGTGGCAACAAGACTTCCAGCAGATATCAAACTTTCACCTTCCAGTTGTTTTGGACTTGAACTCCCAGAAACCCCAGGCAACATGACAAATGGTCAGGGATTCTGGGAGTTGACGTTCAAAACTTCAGAACCATTTCTTTAATACGGCATAAAGACAGAGTTGGTAATTTGCTGACACTCCCCTAATACTGAGTGCTTTGTATTTTGAGGACTTGCCCTAGAGATACTTGGTGAGTGGTTGCCCTGAGGCTTCTGCATTGTTGCACAGAAGGGTCTTAATATTGTTCAGAATATTTTGGGGGCTAGTTTTTATTGCTTTAGTCTGTTTGTAAACCTTAAAACAATAAAAATACAGGTTTCATAGGTAGAGATGAGCATGAAATGAACCACAAAGCAAAAAACAAACAAACCTGAATTGGGCCATTTCGTGGTTTGTTTGGGGGCACTTCAGGGAAATGCGCCTGCCCAGAATGAAACTAAACACTGATCTGTTATCGACGGTGGTGATTTGTACGCTTTGTGGTTTGTGCAATTTGGGACTTCCAGGAGTGGTAGAATGGATTCTGCATGAGTTAGAGATGCCAAACTATTCGTGAAAATTCATGGTTTGTGAATAGTGATGAACCACAAACCATCATGAACCATCATTTTCCCAGTTCATGCCCATCTCTATTCATAGGTATATGGTGAATTAAATTCAAGTTCATACATCACAGTGTCTCTCGACTCACACTATTCATCTTTTCAATGAATCTCATCTCTTGAATGCTCTACAACTATACTTCTTATGTGTCTACTTCTGTAAGGTGAGATAGTCCTTTGGGGGTGGGGTGGAAGTTCAACTATTACAGAACTTTTTAAAAAACAGCTTTCTTGGACTTCAATTTTGGAGTAGCCATTATATATATTTGATGTTACCGTATTTGTACTTCTCTTTCAGATGCCACAGAACTGTAAAAGACTAAGCATGGTTTCCACTCCAAAATTCATCTCAAAAGTAATGGATGTGATGGGTCTGCAGTCAGATGCTTTGGTAGTTAACACTACAATGCTACATATGACTATACAGAAATGAGCCCTGTTGAGTTTAATACAGCTATCTCCCAGGAAAATATGCATGGAGTTGCAGCTTAAGAATGCCTTTTTCCAGCTTCAGTTAGCTATTCAGCCATAACCTATACTGACAAAGCATAAAAATCCAAGTGTAGCAGGATCTTCCTACTCAACCCACAATTTCTCAGCTTAAGACAAACATACGTTTAATCCATATTAAAAGTAAAGTCAACAGAATGAAACTAGGTAATGGTTAATATTTGCATTCATCAGATCATATCCTCTGAAATAGACATTAAATTTTGTATTACCCAAGTGGGAAGTAAAACCCTAATATGCAAGAAACATTCTCCTTTTCATTCCTGCCATGGTCACAATTCCAATTTTCTAATTTTGCTATCCCACTGAGATTTTAATTGAACACGTTAGGGTTGTTTGTTGGGTTAAAGAGTGCTTGCAGATCTCAAAATGATTAAGGAAACAACCCTGCCATACCTATTAAACTAACCTCCATTATCTTTCAGTTAAAGGGAGATGCATTCATTATTCCACATATTCACATCATAACAGCAGAACTGATTGAAATATATATCATTATTTATTGAAGATGTTACCTTTATCTCCAGTTAGGAATTTGTACTTTTGTTTAAGTTTATTTCTACCATATCACTTTAAAAAGATGTTCTGTGTTTTATTTCAATCCTCTCTGTACATCTGACTGTTTATGAGAGATCTGAAAATTGCCATTGACAAAACTGTGTCACTGATTAGAAGTGGAAGCAGTAGAAAGAGAGACTAAAGGACTGACATTTTGGACAGGAAATGGTGGAATGGATGGGGACAGCTACCTTAAGTGGACCCAGGAAGAGCATCTCCCATCCCATGCTGGATTGTGCTGGCTGTCTGGTCTGTGTGTTTCTGTGGAGAGCAACTTCGGGGAAATTTCAGCTCAGCAAATAATTGTATTTTAGATCCATTTCTCATTGAATATATATAGGGAAATCAGCTAGAACAGTTCTAGCCTGGAAATAATTGAGAAGCCCAGATTGGGTGCAAATCAAGGGAACAGACATGTTTCAGTGAGGACTTTGTGCAATCTAACCAGGGCAGCCAGGGCAAGGGGCCAAAAGAGATGAGGAAGAAGGCATTTTTCTACCAAAGAGCCAATGCGTCAGAGAAGGACAAGGATGGCATCAGCATTCAAACTGATACTGTCAGCTTGGGCAGGAGCAGTGAAGCTGTTTTTGTGGCTGGGAAAGAGATTTATGAAGAGCACCAGACATTATCTTCCATATCCATACCAGGAAAGTTCTGTCATATTCAAGGAAGAGTCCCTCATTCCCAGCAAATCTCTCCTGTGCAAAACAGCATTTTGGTTGCTAGGAACTGCCCTTCAAGTACATACAAACATGATGTGGGGGAGGAGAAGATTCAGGTGAGCACTATTTCAGAAACATGTGCCCCTGAAATAACTCCTAATCCCTTCATCTGCTCTTGCCCCACCAGCTGCTGGGACTAGTAGTGACAACTTTAGTAATCCCTGTTAGGAACATGTAGTTAAAAACTGTTGCTCCCAAGAAGTCAATAATCTAGAAGCATTTTCAATAGTGTGCAACAGATATTTGCATGGCTGGGTGCATGCACTGCAAAAAAGTACTCATGCATGGGCAGGACTTGGGCCACCTGCCCAATAGCAGCATGCTCAGCCGACTGAAGACTCAGCACAGGGCATTGCTGCTGGAAAATGAATTGGGTACTGTGGGGGCAAGTGGCTTCCTTATTGTGAAGGGTAAGAATCATCAGAGGGAGGAGGTTGAACCACCAGTCCAGAGAAGCAGGGAGGTAGATGGGCAAATAGGAAGAAGTGGGAGGCAGCAGACCCACATCTCAGTAATAAGCTCCAAGCTACCCTGGAGGAGCTTGGAAGGGTGCAAGAAAAGGCCTTCTGCCAACATAAAAAAGCCAGGATTACTTGACACCTTGAGGAAATGATAGCCCTGGATGACCAACCATTCCCTCTGTTGGAGAACACCAGTTTCCTTGGGTTTGTGGCAGAATAGGCAATTGCCATCCCAAATGACCCTTAGCTGTCATTTATACTGGGGTGCCAGGCAATTGGTACAGATGCATTAGGTCAGGGCACTGCTGGTCCATTTTACAAGTGACGTGTGGAGCAGCCAGGGTACAAAACATGCCTCTCTCTCCCTGACAGGACACTGGTGGGAGGTGGAGACATCAGGCAAGGGCCACACAGATGGGCAAGAGACAGGTGGGTCCTGTTGAATGTAGCTGGGATGGAGGGCCACCACACAGCTCCCAACATTCAAACCTAACTGCAGAAATGAGTGCAGTCAACACTCTTCTGGGAAAAACGTCGAATGAAAAAAGCTGGGTCAGACAAAAGGTTATCTGGTCCTATATTCTGTTCAGTGATTGGTCAAGCAGTTGCCCATGAAAAGTCCATAAGCAGAATGAGACTACAAGACAACTCTTCCGGTAAGAATATAAAGATGTGAATACCCTTTGGCACTGGAAGAGATCATTGAAGTAAGTAGCCATTGTTAGCTTTATCATCCCTGAATTATTCTAGTTCTTCTTTAAAGTTGCTTAAGATAGTGATCACCACTATATCAAATTCCATATTTGTTATATCAAGAAGGGAAACAATCTGAGTTGTGCACAGTAAAGATTGCTACACAAATGATCCCACAAACGTATTTAGCATGCATGGCCACACAAAAGAAATACCTCTGTCATATTGCTATTGATATTAACAGTGAACAGTTCAGGAGGGTTTCTCCTTTGACTGCCTATCCACCAAACAGCTGTTTGTGGAAATCACCCACTAAAAAACTGGTTGCCAAATATTGGACAGGGCTATGCAAAGCTCTGGCTACAATTAAGGCTATTAGTATTAATATTAGTATAAATGTTGGTATTGGTGTTAGCATTAGTATAGTAATGTGAACATGCATAGTTCTGTAAGTTTTTATTTCCTGGAATTGTCAGTGGTCTTCTCAGACCTTATGTCATAAATTGATACCACCCTAATTTAAACTTTGACTTCCTATTACTAAGCCTACATCAGAAGATTAAAAAAACTTTCTGCTATAGATTTTTTAAATAGAAAGTGACAGTTTAATTTGGCAGAGCTGTGCTGAAAGGGTACTTAAACCTAGAAGAGAATGCTAACATCAGCAACCTTCAGCACAGCTAAAAATGAAAAGAGAGCATGAATAATTAACAGTTAAACTTGGACTTTTTGAACAAGATTTCATGTTTATATTTAGTAAATTTATTGCTTTATTGCATAAACAAATATTGCAAATGGATTTTAAATATATTTACTTTAAGGAACTTTTTTTATTGTACTATACCAAGTCATAGAGGTACCTATTTTTTTAAAAAACAACAACACAGGATTATTTCAGGTTTCAGCAGCAGTTCTTAAGCTAGAGGAAGTAGCAGCTGGCTGAAGAAAATAATTCAGCTTTCTGTTTCCCTCCAACTCACCTGATGAAAAATGCTTTCACCAGCATCTGCACCATAGGGTAGTAGTTGCACATCTGGATATCCCAAGGTGATATTTGTACATTCTTTGGTGCCGATTGTTAAATGATGCTAATCATTGTTTTTCATATTTTTTTCCCCAGATTCTGAAGGTACCGGCCCTTCTCAAGTTCTAAATCTGAGCAGGCTGAGTCTTTCTTCACATTTATTACAATTGTCTCTACACTAAGGATGGGCAAAATGCAGTCCACAAGCTACGTGTGGTCCCCAGCATCATTTTTGCGGACCCAAGAGCCCCCCTCCCCTGGATTTTTTGAAACAAATATAGACTCTTCGTGACCTCATGGACCAGAGCATGCCAGGCCCTCCTGTCTTCCACTGCCTCTCAGAGTTTGGTCAAAGTCATGTTGGTAGCTTTGATGACACTGTCCAGCCATCTCGTCCTCTGTCATCCCCTTCTTCTCTTCCCTTCACACTTTCCCAACATCAGGGTCTTTTCCAGGGAGTCTTCTCTTCTCATGAGATGGCCAAAGTATTGGAGCCTCAGCTTCAGGATCTGTCCTTCCAGTGAGCACTCAGGGTTGATTTCCTTCAAAATGGATAATTGTTCTCTTTGCAGTCCAGGGGACTCTCAAGAGCCTCCTCCAGCACCACAATTCAAAAGCTTCAATTCTTCGGCGGTCAGCCTTCTTTATGGTCCAGCTCTCACTTCCATACATCACTACTGGAAAAACCATAGCTTTGACTATGTGGACCTTTGTCGGCAAGGTGATGTCTCTGCTGTTTAAGATGCTGTTGAGGTTTGTCATCACTTTCCTCCCAAGAAGCAGGTGTCTTTTAATTTCACAGCTGCTGTCACCATCTGCAGTGATCATGGAGCCCAAGAAGGTAAAATCTGTCACTGCCTCCATATCTTCCCCTTCTATTTGCCAGGAGGTGATGGGACCAGTGGCCATGATCTTCGTTTTTTTGATGTTGAGCTTCAGACCATTTTTTGCACTCTCCTCTTTCACCCTCATTAAGAAGTTCTTTAATTCCTCCTCACTTTCTGCCATCAGAGTGGTATCATCTGCATATCTAAGGTTGTTGATATTTCTTCTGGCAATCTTAATTCCGGTTTGGGATTCCTCCAGTCCAGCCTTTCGCATGATGTATTCTGCATATAAGTTAAATAAGCAGGGAGACAATATACAGCCTTGTCCTACTCCTTTCCCAATTTTGAACCAATCAGTTGTTCCATATCCAGTTCTAACTGTTGCTTCCCACATATAGATTTCTCAGGAGATAGATAAGGTGGTCAGACACTCCCATTTCTTTAAGGACTTGCCATAGTTTGTTGTGGTCCACACAGTCAAAGGCTTTTGCGTAGTCAATGAAGCAGAAGTAGATGTTTTTCTGGAACTCTCTGGCTTTCTCCATAATCCAGTGCATGTTAGCAATTTGGTCTCTAGTTCCTCTGCCCCTTCAAAATCCAGCTTGTACTTCTGGGAGTTCTCGGTCCACATACTGCTGAAGCCTACTTTGTAGGATTTTGAGCATAACCTTGCTAGCATGTGAAATGAGTGGTAAACCACTCCTTCAGTATCTCACATAACTCAAAACCCTATTAAGGTCACCGTAAGTTAGAAGAGACCTGATAGAACATGTTAACAAAACAACATAGCACAACCAACATTCACTTCTGTCCTAGTTCAACACCAAACTATCTTGCTCACAGAATTTATTTTCCTAACATCAAGAGGAAAAGAGATCCAGTACATTCCTTCCTCAAATATTCTGCACATTGTAATTGTGTAAAGAATGTCAGCTAGTACCACTATGAATGTTTCTTCTTCTTCTTCCCTTAGCTCTGCTTATTCAGTTTGATGGAAATGAAGTGGCTTGGGCCACAACTGTTTCCAAACTGCAATAAAACATGCAAGAACCCTGTACCCATACACAGAATGAAAAGTTTGTGAGTGGGGGGGGACAACAGGATTGCAGCTGGAGATTGATAAACAAATAGTCAAGGAATACCTTACCACCTTGAACGAGTTCAAATCTCCAGGGCCGGATGAACTGCATCCGAGAGTACTGAAGGAGCTGGCTGAAGAACTCTCAGAACTGCTATCCATTATTTTCTTGAAATCATGGGAAACGGGGGAGGTGCCAGAGGATTGGAGGAGGGCTAACGTTGTCCCTATCTTCAAAGAGTGCAAAAAAGAGGAACCTGGGAACTACAGGCCAGTCAGCCTGACATCAATCCCAGGCAAAATTCTGGAACAGATCATAAAGCAGTCATTGTGCAAGCACCTAGAAAACAATGCAGTAATAACTAGAAGCCAACACGGATTTGTCAAGAACAAATCCTGCCAAACTAATTTGATCTCATTTTTTGATCAGGTAACCTCCCTGATAGACAGAGGGAATGCTGTAGACATAGTATATCTTGACTTCAGCAAAGCTTTTGACGAAGTTCCCCATGATATCCTGATTAGCAAGCTAACTAGGTGTGGTCTGGATCAATCAAGTGTCAGGTGGGTACACAGTTCGCTACAGAATCGTACTCAGAGAGTAATGGTTAATGGGTCCTTCTCTAACCGGGAGGAGGTCATAAGTGGGGTACCCCAAGGCTCAGTTCTGGGCCCGGTACTCTTCAATATCTTTATTAATGACGTGGATGAGAGAGTGCAGGGAATGCTTGTCAAATTTGCAGATGATACAAAATTGGGTGGAATAGCTAATACCCTAGAAGACAGAAACAAAATTCAAAATGACCTTGATAGGATGGAGCACTGGGCTGAAAGCAACAGAATGAAATTCAACAGGAAGAAGTGCAAAGTACTGCCCCTCAGAAAAAGAAACCAATTGCACAGTTAGAAGATGGGGGATACCTGGCTCAGCAAAACTACGAGCGAGAAGGATCTTGGAATTGTCATAGATCACAAGCTAAATATGAGCCAGCAGTGTGATGTGGCTACAAAAAAGGCAAATGCTATTTTAGGCCGCATTAATAGAAGTGTAGTTTCCAAATCCCATGAGGTGCTAGTTCCTCTCTATTCAGCACTGGTTTGGCCTCACCTTGAGTACTGTGTCCAGTTCTGGACACCACACTTCAAGAAGGATGCTAACAAATTGGAACAAGTTCAGAGGAGGGAGACAAGGATGATCAGGGGGCTGGAAACCAAGCCTTATGAGGAAAGGCTGAAAGAATTGGGCATGTTTAGCCTTGAGAAAAGAAGGCTGAGGGGTGATATGATAGCACTTTTCAAATATTTGAAAGGCTGTCATACAGAGGAGGGGCAAGATCTGTTCTTGATCATCCCAGAGTGCAGGACACGCAACAATGGGCTCAAGTTAAAGGAAGCCAGATTTCAGTTGAATATCAGGAAAAACTTCCTAACTGTTAGAGCAGTACGACAGTTAACAGTTACCTTGGGAGTTGATGAGTGCTCCAACATTGGAGGCATTCAAGGAAAACTTGGATAATCACCTGGCAGATATGCTTTGATTGTATTCCTGCACTGAGCAGGGGGTTGGACTTGATGGCCTTGTAGGCCCCTTCCAACTTCACTTTTCTATGATTCTATGAGTACAGAGTTCTTGCATGTTTACACTAGTTATGAGATGGCCAAAGTGTGTGCGTACATATGTGCATGTGTGTCCATTCTACCTTTCATTGTGTTTGTCATCTGTCTGGTAGTCTGGAGCTTTCCTAGCTTCCTACAGTTGAGTTAGAGCTCAGAAGAAAGCACCATGAAGTAAATCTCCCAAAGGCTTGTTCATGTTAAGAAGTACAGGAGGTTGGGGAGGCTGCAAAAAATAATAGATGGCTATACAATTGCAAGGAGGAAACACATCCTATTCTTGACCATTGCTCAACAATAAAGCAGCCTAAATGAACAAACAAAAAATCACTAAACAAAATTGTAAAGAAATTCTGAAATATCCTAAAAATGAGACAGAAAAACAAAAACCTCTTTTGTGGAAGAAGAAAGCTTTTAGGAAATTGGAGGCCAATTTTAGTGCAGTGATATGTCAGAAGTTAAAACTTTAAGAAAATTTCCTTTACAATATCAAAAGCAGTGAACCTCAAATTCATATGACTGAATTGTATGATCCTGAAGTACTGAGATAATTTCTCAGAATCTTTGACCCAATCTACCACTTATCTGACTTTTGTGAAAGGAAAGGTTTAACGCTTCAGTTCTTTGATAATTAAATAGACAAGTACAGTTGCTCTTTCCTTGAAATGTTACAGTGTGTTCTCATTATTCTAAGAACATTTGTTCAAAAGTAATTGGTCCACATTATTTTCAGTGAGGCAAGTGGGGCCTGTTGGTCACCTTGGCATCTTCAGAAGCAATCTAAGTTAATGGAAAAGAAAGAAAACCAGGTCTCATTTTTAGGGGTTACAATAGAAGCATCACATCTGGTCCTGAATCTTGGAGGGACTGTTGAATGTTTGTTTCTCACTAAGCGGAAGAAAAACAAATTGCTCTCATTTTGAACCAAAATATTTTACTTAGTTATTGAAGAAAAAGAAAAGTCACATTATGAGCACACAACAATCAGAAGAACCATGTAACAATACAATCACACCCATACCCCAAAGAAGAGAAAGATCTGAAGTGTCAAGAAAGGACAGCAATGAAACTTTGGATCTAGTATTTTGCACTGGGTGGAATGGGTCTGGGGGAAATCTCTGCCGTTCCATTGTCATGGACAGATCATGACCTAATGGAACTCAGAACCTCTGCAAGGATAAGGGTCCAAATTGTTTCCTTCTTCAGAAAGAAAAGAAAGGTGGGATATGTAATAAGCAAACAGAAAGTGTAAGGATTTTTCATTACTTCCCCTGAAAATAACACATCAGTTTGCACAAATGGATTGATATGTGAAGCAAGGTCTTGACTTAAGTGAATGAGGAAGCCTTGTTGTACATGTGTATCTCAGAATACAGTGGCGGTTATCCTAGTTCTCCAGGTACACAGAGTTCTTGATGCTGGGGGACTTTGATTAATATAGTCACCATCCCCATTCTGAAGTTAGCAGAAAATGGTCTTTTGTGCTGTGTGTGAGTAAGATTTTCTAAGTTAACTTTCCCTTTAAGTATAAGCATCACTTAGCAATAAGAGAGGCTGCTGCTAGGTATTATGATTGATGAATGCATGACTCTCCATCTTGACTTGGACAGAAATTACATTGAAAAGCAAACAAACTCCTTTTGCCAGTCAGTGTCATCTTTATAAAAGAGACTGAGTGATTAATGAGCACCACCAGCACTTTAAAGAATGAGGGATCTTCAGTGGAGTTGAGAATGAAATGGAGGCTCTTCAAGCTATTCTTTAAGATGAAGTTTGTTGCCTTAGACTTCACATATGGCTATTATTAGAATATGTTCTGAAGATCTCTCTCTCTCATTGAGTCCTTTTTTAGAAATACATTCAATTTTATGATTTGAACTGAGGATGTGCATTGTCTTCAAGTAAATGTGTACATATCAATCTATTTGGGGTATTTCCAAGGCAACCATGAGGAGGAGCAAAAAGTCCAGAGGCATCAATGAAGTGAAACAGTATCTCCATATATTAAGTCTAAAATTTACATATTTCAGTTAGAAGTGGAGAAAGAGAAAAAAAACTCAGAATGGTGAATAAGAGTATGCTATTTACCTTACAAATGAAACTTCCTTGCTTTTCCTGCTGCAAACCCATTGATTAAATCATCACAGTCTTGTAGCTGTAGCACCCCTGACTTCAGAGTCAGGGAAGAGGAAGGTAGTGTGGGGGTGGGGGAGAGAAAAGATATAAAAGAAGAGCTGGGTTCTTGTTTTCATCCTTTAAGAAGGAGTCAAAGGGGACCATTTCCATTGCCCTTTTAAAGTCTCCCACTCACTCCCTTCCCAGTGGCTTAGCATCACGTTCTTCTCCTGGCAACTGCTAAAAAGAAGAGGAAAAGTAAAAATAAAACAGAGCATTTGGCTCTTCAGAGTGCCACTAGCCAGAAGCCATTCTGTCTTGCCTGCAAGGTTCAGTCTATGTTTGGTCCTTACTGGTTTCTGTTTTCCCATTTGTAAGAATGAGGCTCTCCATGGAGAACCAGATATGCATAAATACCATCATGAACCTCAACAAAGATTAGATCAGAATGCCATAAAAATGGCACAAGGCTGATCAAGCATCAATCTGTGTGCCCTTATATTTGGGCACAGACTAGGGAGATGAGCTGTGCACATGACATGCCTAGTTAGAACAGAATAAAAATTTAAGCAGCAGTTTCCTGAAATCTAGGAAAGTATATTAAGTAACATTGAAATATATGTTCAAGTAGCTCAATTTTCTTTGTGCCAGGTACTAGAAAGCATGGTTTGCAGGTAGTGGTGTGCCTACACACACCTGCATTGGTGCAGTTCTTTAGGGGTACCCTATACCGAGCATAAACCTCCCATAAAGCACTGATGCAGGGGGGGGGGGTTGTACAGGAAGTAGGCCTAAGATAACCTAGAAGACAGAACCTGTTCCAGGTGAGTGAAATATAGATGTTTGTAGGTATCTGTAGGTGTGCATTTGTGGTCAGGAACTTCCAGAATTCTACCTGAAGAGTTCCTGCAGAATACTAGGAGCTGGAGTCTTAAAAAAAACCATTCAAGAATGATACACTCCTAGTTGCAGGTCATCAGTGCCTCTTCATGGCCTTCTGTTCAACCTCCCTCTCCCCACCTCTACTGGTTGCTACAAATGCCACTAAGCCTCAGTGATACCACTGAGAAATTGTATGAGTGAGGATGGCTGCTTGCATCTGGCTTCTTTAACTATAGATATGAGCTGCATATGTGAGAAACAGAGCATGGAATCCCTATAATAGTGGTGGCAGAAACTGCAGGGCCAGCAAATGCTGTAACAGAAGGAGAATGATTCCCCACCTCAAAAAAAGGGGTTACAAGGGGCCCAGTGAAGTTCTCCAATTAGAACAAGTCCCACACACACACTACACTTGCCACAATGCTTCTCAAATGTTGTTCCCAGCCATACCTGGAGACACCACAAACTAAACATGTAACATTCTGCATGAAAAATATGTGCTTTGCCATCAAGTTACAACCTTTACTACCCCCCTCTGTGTGTGTGTGTGTGTGTGAGAGAGAGAGAGAGAGAGAGAGAGAGCAGTTTGGTGCTTCAGAGGGTCCTGGCTTGATTTGAGCACAGTTCTGGGCTTCCCTTTTTTACTTTGAATCCATTTTGGAAATGGACGTATATCCCCATTTGGCTTTGTTCCCAAAACAAATCCCATATCCAAATCACATCCATAATCTTCACTGTTGTTGAATGTACCACACAAAAAGAAGAATCCTCTTGTGGATTTTTTTTTAAAGGAAGATAAATCAAGCTTCAAAGTTTAGGTGCAGTAGGCCTCTAAACTCTAGGGGTTTTTTGAGCTCCATTGGGCATGAAGGGCAAGTTGAGAAGCAGAATAATTCACAAATGTTCTTTCCCTGCTGTATCTGAAGACATCACAGACTAAACATGTAACATTCTGCGTGACACACAGATACAGAGTATTCAGAACTGGTTTGCCATTCCTTTCTTCTAGGGGTGACTTGGGACTGTGCAGCTTTCCTGAGGCTACACAGGCTGGCTCTTCTCCTGGGATGCACTATCTTCCAATACTTTCCCCCTTCTTTCTACATCCTCACATCTAACCTGCCTCGTGATAGGACCAGCCCTATGTAGGGCTAAAACAACTAAGCTTGCCCCATTGCCTCATAGTTTCTCTATGGGTCTTGTAGGAGCATTTGGCTGTCTGGTGTAAATATCTGTATTTATTCTCCATATATATATATATTCATCTAATTTGTATTTTCTGTATCTTCCCTGGATGATCTGTATATACTGGGGGTCAAACAAGTTTTGGAAAAGCAATTAAGAAAACAAAGAAGAAAATGGTCTTAAAATCCTTGTGCTACTGTCCAATTTACATTCATAATTACTTAGAAATCTCATAATAACATATAACTTTTGCTCAGGAGAAACTGCTGAATTTGTAACTTGCTGAGCAAATTACAAATTATGGAGGAATCAATTCACCCAGCATAAAAATATACACTATTGTTCTCAGAAACAGTGTATTGTCAGGAGACTTCTTTGATCAAGGTCAGCAAATACCACCCACTTAGATTTTTTAAAGGTTGTAAGGATTTAACAGAGCACCTTCTTTAAACTTCTAAATGTCACAGAAGTCTTCCTGAAAGATTAAGGGGAAAAAAGAAGAAGAATTACAAAGCAGTCAAGCAGGTTAGGTCAACACCAGAAACATCTATATTTTCCTTTTTTTAAAAAAAATAGGAAAGTGCATTGTTCTAAAATTCCTGATATAACTTGAATAGAACATTTTGCCACTGCCTTGTATGTTAGGTAGACTGAGAAGGAAATCATAGCAATACAGAATCTGCCTCACACTGAAAGAGACATTTGGACCATCTTGCTCAGTATTACCGATTCTGTCTGTAAGCAAGGGCATCACTGACTTTCAGGTAGGATTCTTCCCAGCTCTACTGGGAAATCCATGATATCCCCTGGTACCTTTTCTTCTAAATATAAGCCAGACCTGATCCTGCATAGCTTCTGGAATCAGATAAGACTCAGTGCATCAGGGGTTTTGTGGTGAATTAGGTTGAATGGGAGAATGAGGAAGGAGAACAAAAGATGTCATAGGTGGCCTCTTGTTTGAGATGGCCGGTGCCTCAGGATGAGGAACATACACCCTGCTGCTTGATCATGAGTGACCCCAGCTTGAAATGATGTTGTATAATTCATAGCATCTAGGCATATGAAGGTGATTCTTGAAAGCTGCCTTCCCTTCAACATGGCACCAGTTAGCAAAAAGAAGTAAAGGATGAGAACAGATGGAGACATTCATAACCATGATGGCATCCCACACATCACTAAACATAGAAGCAAAGCACAGCAAAGTAAGCAAAGCAAAGTATGCTGCTTATTTTAATTATGCAAGCTACGCATTGCCCCTCAAATGAGCTGGGTATACAATCAACCAACCTCAGAGGGAAGAATGAGTGAACCTCGAGCTGACTATCTGGGATTGAACCCAGGCCTTGAGCAGAATTTTAGTTCCAGCATTGCAGTTTAACCACTGTGACATTGCAGTTTAACCACTATGGGTCAAACCATAGTGGGAAGGAACTCTACCTTGGAGAAAGAGAACTGGGACATCTTGTTTAAAATCTCACTTACTGGGTCCCTCCCCTCCCCAGGAATGGAAAACATGAATAATAGTGACAAATTCACTGGAACAAATGAGGACAAGGACACCTTTGGAATTTCCATTGAAATGTCTTGTGCAAACTCTGCTCTGGAGTTTGTGTTAGCATTTGTATAGATTCCTCTCCGCCCCACCCCATTTTTCCCCAAAACAACAGCATCTGAATGTTACTACTGGCTAGTAATAAGAAGAGCACTCTTCTCCAACAGCATGAGCCAGCACTTGAACCATGTGGTATTCCTTGATGTCAGAAAGTAACCCTAAAACATGATGGGTACACTGCAGAAAGAGTGCAGTTTTATCTCTTGTAAAATTGTAGTTGTAAAACCTTAATTTCTGGGGAAATAGATTAATTGCAAGCCACTTGTTACGTGGAAGAAGTTATTTAGAAGCTCTGTTTTTTTATACTGTGTTAACAATGTTAAGTAATTTTTTTTTCAAGAGGGGAGTTGGATGTAATTTTGTATACGTAAATAATATTGTTAACATGTGAAAATTGAAATAGTAGGTTGCATGCTCAGAAACATCTCTTCTCCCTTTATGGTTTCTTTTAGCATTTTCCTGGGTAATAGATTGAAAACTAGCAGCAGAAGGCAATGGGATGGCAGTCAAAGGAAAATTAGAGTTAGCCTGCAATTCTATCTGCAATTCATGTACACAAAGTGTTAATCTCTCTCAGTAAAAGACAGAAAGTACCTTCATGAAGACGTAAGTCTTCAAACAGACTTGTCTTCCGACTCTCCCTTACCACCATGAATGACAAGGGGGAACGACAGAAAACGAGCACCCATTGATTCCATTGTCCATTATTAGGGTTTTTTTTCACCCTAAGGATGCACTTTACATTCCAAATCCCACAACTGAAAGCAGAAATTATTTTAGAATTCTATCTCTGCTTGTGTTTTCAGCTCGGAGGTATAATGCCATTAATTTTCCACTTTCAGGTATATTAAACATTGTGCGAGAAAAGCATTTGGTTCCCCTAAACATGGGTTTCATGCTTTTGTGTTAAAAAAATGGGAGCCAGAGGACGGCTGTTTCTAGTGGCAAATCTATATTACTGTCAAATACCCACTGGGCATATGGTAGCCAGAAATCTGTTACCATAACTGCAAATTATTGTTCTTATTTAAATATAGGCTCAATGATGACTCCCATATTTCATTATCCCTCTTCTGGGGTGGAAGAAAAACCAAAGATTTGAATGTATCACCAGATGTTGGGTGGTACCATAGCCCTTTGGCACTGCAAGATGCTGTGCGCTATTTTGTTAACGATTACATATTCTGTGCAAATTAAAACAGTATGTGTTATTAATATCCCTTCTTTTTGGCTCTCTTTCCAGTTAAAGTGCTAAAGGTTTAAGTTTTAATGGGATTAAGACATTACATAGATATTAAACTTCTACTACACCTCCAGCTATAAAGAACTTGGTGAAATAAACATCTTTTTTATATATTTTAGGTAATTTTATTGTGTAAACTGCTTATGGCACATTTTTATAATGAAATGTGCAATGGACCCATTAATGCAATTCCCCCTTCTTTGTATGGCACTTAACATCTTTGCTTTTTCAGCTGGTTTTTGAAATCCACTTTTGGTACGACAAACCTAGCCACTTCCTCAGTGGCAATATCTGTTTTCTTACAAATTATCAATTAATTTTATAGATGGAGTGATCTTTGCAACTTACTGAAAACTTGTATCATGGTGTGAGAGAACACATATTGTGTATAGTTACTAAAACTAATTTTCAGAGATAGTGGACAGAATCCTATTGCTGTTGGTGTACACTTTGTGTAATTCAGAGCAGCTCATTATGGCTGACAATATTCTGCAACTGAGAAGCACCCTTGGACCCCACCAATTAGCCACAATTATCTGTGGCAAATTACGCAAACCTTACACAAACACCAGTAAGATTCCAGCCATTATTGGATTATTGTGCAAGGTTTTAGTGGCAAATATCATAGAGACCTCTTCAGAATGGAAAAAGGCAGAGAAAGTTTTTAAAGTAGAAAACGTTTAAAATTTGCTTCAGGACTTTCAGAAGACATTTAATGGCTGGTGTACTTCCTCATTCTTCCATGTTTGAGAGAGAGAGAGAGAGAGAGAGAGAGAGAGAGAGAGAGAGAGAGAGAGAGAGAGCTATATTACCCAAAATAATATTAAGGTAAGGTAAAGGTAAAGGTTCCCCTTGACAATTTGTCCAGTCGTGTCGACTCTAGGGCGCGGTGCTCATCCCCGTTTCCAAGCCGTAGAGCCAGCATTTGTCCGAAGACAATCTTCCGTGGTCAGGTGGCCAGTGCGACTAGACACGGAACGCCGTTACCTTCCCACTGAGGTGGTACCTATTTATCTACTTGCATTTGCATGCTTTCAAACTGCTAGGTTGGCAGGAGCTGGGACAAGTGACGGGAGCTCACTCCGTCACGTGGATTCGATCTTACGACTGCAGGTCTTCTGACCTTGCAGCACAGAGGCTTCTGCAGTTTAACCCGCAGCGCCACCACGTCCCTATTAAATATTAAAGACAGTTCCTTTTCATATTCTTTTCATCTTTTTTTCATATTGATAACATCAAAACATAAGCAGTGAAAAAAAGTATAAGTTTGTCCTCAGCCAGTGTAATTGATTCCCAGTCTGAAAGTTTTCTGCTGGTTTTGCACATTAGCTAACCACAGGGGGGTTGTGAATAATAATGGTTATACCAGAACTGCAGAGATCTTGTACCAACTTTACTAGTATACATGGGACATCTTCAGCAATGTTGTAAAACTATCATAGAATCATAGAATAATTGAGTTTGAAGGGGGCACGGAGTCCAACCCCCTTCTCAATACAGGAATCCAAATCAAAGCAGATCTGATGGATGGTTGTCCAATTTTCTCTTGCATACCTTCAGTGTTGGAGTGCTCACTACCTCCCAAGGTAATTGGTCCCATTGTTGTACTGCTTTAACAGTTCAGAAAATTTTCCTGATATTCAGCCTAAATATGGCTTCCGTAGCTTGAGTACATTAATGCATATCCTGCACTCTAGGATGATCGAGAACTAATCCTTCCCCTCCTCTATATGGCAGCTTTTCAAGTATTTGAAAAGTGCGATCATATCTCCCCTCAGTCTTCTTTTTTCAAGGTTAAACATGCCCATTTCTTTCAGTCTTTCCTCACAGGGATTGGTTTTTAGTCCCCTGATCATCCTTGTTGCCCTCCTCTGAACTTGCTCCAGTTTGCTGGCATCCTTCTTCAAGTGTGGTGGCCAGAACTGGACACAGTAGTCAGTGCTGAATAAAGGGAATCTAGTACCTCACAGGATTTGGAGACTATACTTCTGTTAATGCAATACTTAAGTTTAATGAAATTCTGTTGATGCAATGATTGAGTCATCATGCCCTAACCATGTCTACTGTGGGACATATTAAGCATTACATTAACAGCATAACAGAATATAGCATTAGTTTAAAGAAAAAACAACAACCAAAAATAGCAGGATCAGGACTGCGGAAGGAAGAGGGAGAGCTTATTTTTTTCATATCTATTTATTTAAAATATTTTTACCCCTCCTTTCTCCTTGAAAAGGACCCAAGGCCTTTTATTTACAACATTGAAAGACAACATTTGAAGTTCAAAACAATGAGTATACAACAGTGGTTAACATCATTAAAAGATAATATTTAAAGCTAAGAACAATGAGGCATCTTACATCATTAAAAGGCAGCATTAAAGCTAAAAACAGTAAGTATACAATTTTGTTTTTAAAGCAAAATGCCACTCTGAGAAATGGAAAATACAAAAATGGAAAACACAAGAAGTGCTAAAAAATCCAGTCAAAGCAGTAATGCATAACAATCCATCTAAAAATGAAAACAAAAATAAACAACTAAAAAACCAGCTAGTAACTGAGGGAAGGCTTGCTTGAAGAGAAAGGTCTTTGCCTATTTGCGGAAAGAGCCTCTTGGCGCAGTGGTTAAACTGCTGTACTGTAGCCAAAACTGTGCTCACGACCTGGGGTTCAATCCCAGGTAGCCGGCTCAAAGTTGACTCAGCCTTCTATCCTTCCGAGGTCCAGTAAAATGAGTACCCAGCTCGCGGGGGGGGGGGGGCAATGTGTAGCCTGCATAATTAACTTGTAAACCGCCCAGAGACTGCTTGAAGCACTATGGGGCGGTATATAAGCAGCACGCTTTGCTTTGCTTCGCTTTGATACCAAAGATGGGACCAGTCTGGCCTCCTGTGGGAAGGAGTTCCAAAGTCTGGGAGCAACATCAGAGAAGGCCCTCTCCTGTGTCCCTATCAGATGCACCTGTGAAGGTGGTGGGACCAAGAGAAAGGCATCTCCTGATGATCTTAATACCCAAGCTGGCTCATAATGGGAAATACAGTCCTTGACATAGCTTGAATCCAGGTCATTTAGGGCTTTATATTAACCAGCACTTTGAATTGTGCCCAGAAGGTGACCAGCAGCCAGTGGAGCTGCTGTAACAGGGGGGTTATGTGATCCCTGTAACCAGCCCCAGTCAGCAATCTGGCTGCTACATTTTGGACCCACTGAAGTTTCCTGACTCTTTCCATCGGCAGCCCCATTTCATTCAGCTCATGCCATTTCCCCACATCCACCCCAATAAATGGCCCCTCAATTGCCCATATTTACATTAGGAGGAAGGCTCCCATGAGTCCCTTTTCAAATACTAGTGCTAGGTATATCTGATGAGGTTACAGAGGGAAAAGGGCTAAACTTTTCCCCAACCCATAGTGGGAACTATTTTTAACTTAAAAGAAAAAGACACCCACAGTAACGCTAAATACAATAAAAAATTTCAAAGGAAATGTAGTTTGCTCCTTAGAAGGACCTTTGGCCTGATTCAATAGAAATGTTTTTAAGTTCCTAAGAATTCCTGCTGGTCAAAACTCCAGTGTGTGTGTGTGTGTGTGTGTGTGTGTGTTTCACTGAAAAAAAGAGAACTCACTAGTTCGACGTAGGCAAACTGACATTCTGCACAAAAGATGTTTTCTAAGTCTGAATACTGTACGACACGACTTTGTGAAGAATGCACTAATTGTTAGAGAAACATTAACAATGGCATTCCTATCGGTGACTGTGACACCGCTCTGGATTTTCTTCACGCCATCCTAACTCCACATCCCTGTGTTTTCTTGGAGATAGGCACAAACAAATTGCAACAGACATGCTGCTCATCCAACTGCCAACCGAAGGGCTTGCCAAGTAACAGTTCCAGAAACTGACAAAAGCTTCTTCACCTCCTATTTTAATGGTTCAGGAGGCATGGATAATAGAATTCCACATTCCATTTCGAGTCCGAATATATTTGCTTATTATCCTGGCTTACTTCTATGCATTAGAAAAATACACGTAGTAACTGGATGCAAATGGATTCATTGCCACAAGCTCTCTTCTGTGTGTTGCAAGGATATTTATTACCCTCTGACTCTGTGACACAATTTTCTGCCTTCATAAATACCAAAACACAGCTCTCAAAACAGCACTCTTGGTTTTGAGTGAGCCGAGTTTGGAGTTGTCTGATGAAGTGGACTTGATCCGTAACAGCTCACATTAAAATATAGTAGCCAATAGAGATGGGCACAAACCACCATTTTGGTACTCGTCCATTTTTTGGATGAATAGGTGTTTGTCACTTTCCAGCCTCTCTTCCTCCAGCAGGTGCCCACTCAGAGGTAATGCCCAGAAGAGATGTGGCAGGGAAGCCAGAGTGCTGCCTCTGAGTGGCCACCTGCCGGAGGAGCTGGGAAACACAAAATACCTGTTTGACTGAAAAACAAACCAGCACAAACTGCCACACTGGTGGTTTGTGCACATCTCAAGTAGCCAGTCTTTAAAGTGCCACAATGTTTTTGTCCCTTGTTTCTTTGATTTTTTTTTGTTTTGGTTTGGTTTTTTGGTTGGATGTGAGTGTGGAAAAGTTACTTTTTGTTGGACTACAGCCCCCGGATTCCCCAGCAAAAACAGGCAGTGACCATGCTGGTTGAGGGATGTTGGGAGCTGTAATCCAACTAAGTAACTTTTCCAAGCTCTGTGGGTAAGGTGAGAGGGACCTTTTTGTCCTTACCATGATTTTTGGGGCTTGCTGTGATTTTTCCCCCTGAGGCCCCTATAATGCACATTATTTTGAGGAATAAAAAATTAATTACAACAGTTGCTCTGTAACTATACTACCTTTTTTGCAACTTCAGTTTGAAAATGCTGACAAACAGCACCCGAGACTTTGCTTTCAACAACCCCCTCCCGTTTCTATTTCTTTGTGTGTACACACACACACACACCAAGCTGAAATGGTGACCCTGTCACCTTAAGCATGCCTTCATTCCAAACAAGCGATAAATACTCTTGTTCCCTTGCACCCTCATTATCCCAAATTGGACCTTATTTTTAAAATGCTTTGGACTTTTAATTACAAGAAGCCAACAATTAGGACTTGATTGGCATCTCCACCATTTTTTTAGCAGTAGATTGACAGAACTGTGGAATCTACATTCTTACAAGTACCTTCATAATTGCTGTGAAAATTATTCTCGAAAGTAGATGTTCTCTCCTGCCTGAAAACCCTCCTCACTAATCTTAAATGTGTGGTATCAGATTTTTAAGTTGTCAACAGTTGAGAAGATACATTGCCTGCACTTGGAGACAGTGGCCTCTTTTTTGCTTGCTGGAGTTGAGACTTACGATGGTGGTGAAAATGGGCTTTGACGGCCTGTGGTGGTGAATCCTGGTTGAAACTAAGGGCAATGCTACTAGAAGCCACAACTACCTGTTCACAATACAAACTGATTTAACCTTTCAATATCAGTGCCTCATAGGTGAAACACAGAAGACATCCAGATAAATTGCTGCACACACACACACACAAGAGAAATAAAGAGAATTCTAACAAGCAATTAAGCTATTCAAGTATGCTTTTCAGTAATGCTTTTGTAAATACTTGATTTACAAAATACAATATTTTAATATATAATTTTAAAATGTATAATTTATTGAGTTTTAAATTTTATTTATTTATTCATTCATTCATTCATTCATTCATTGAGTCAACTTGAGTCCCCACATCAGGAAAAAGGCAGTCAATAAATGAGACAGATTGATAGACAGTAGATATATAAATAAAATAAATGTTTACACAGTGGAAAAATATACCACCAGGAAAGTAGGATTCCAGGGTCTCTTCACAACAATCTCTTCACAACAATCCACTAGGAACTATAAGAAAATGTCTTCATGAAGCAGTCACTGCCATTGGGTTATTAAAAAATGACAGTGACCTTTCAGGAAGTCCTTTGGTTCTCTCACTGTTTCCGAGGGAGGGATGATTCTAGAGTGGGGATGGGAGCTTGAGAGAGGGTAGAATAGGGCAAGATCAAGTGATGGATATTCTGTTTTTTACAGAAACCTTTCTATAGGCTCCCCCCCTCAATCTCTCTCTCATTATTGTCTTTCTAGGCCAAATGTATCTCCATTTCAGCTATTATGTTTATTTGTTTTTGTTGTTGTTTGATTGTTGTTCATCCTTAAATATATATATTGTTGTTGTTTGATTGTTGTTCATCCTTATATATAAAAGGATCCAGTAATCAGCTTCTGCTGGTAGAACAGCAAAATCTTGTGGATTTGATCCTCACTCCCCAATATTTCCAGACCAAACCACCTTTGGGAAAATTCTTCAGCTTCCTATTTGGATGTATAGAGGGCTGCATGCAGGGAGGGGCGGACAGAATGGAAGAGAAAGTCATTCCATAGCAGCAACATTGGATTTAACCCATGGATTAAATGAACAGAAGGATCATATATGTGCAATAAAAGTCAGATGAAGATGGCCTACAGTAGACATTCTCAATCTCCCCCCCCCCCCTTTGGCCACAGCCGTAAACACAACATGAAATAAATATGGGCCTAATCAGGATTATATAAATTGCATAAAAAAACCTTGTAAGGTGGTGTGTGAAGAATTGTGGTCAGACCCTTTCAAATGTGCTAGGGCCCCTTAGGGGGGCCATATGGCCCCCATTGAGAACGGCAGGCCTACAGCATGTTCTTTAAGGTAACATGCAACAAAAACTTAAAACGGACTCTGAGAATAAACAGTTTTATGTTTTGCCAGTTCTACAGCTTGGTATGGAATCATGCTTTAGCATAGTCCACTATAAAAAGGATGGAATATGTCAAGTGCAGATTCATTACAGGATATTAAGAATTTCTTGATTTCTTAATTATCCAGAGGATAACCAATGGATAAGTATTTAGGTGAGCAATGAATGAAGAACAAGATCTCATAATTTATAACATTTATGAAGTTACTCTATTCTGGCCACAGAAGGAGAAATAAATAGTTAAGGCTCACCATTCAAGGTTTTAAAAAATTTGACAAAAAGGTGCAGGAAGAAGGAAAAAAACATTGTCTGAAAAAGGAAAGATGACAAATTAGTTTGGAGGCAACCGAAAAGGGCTTATGTTAACATTATCCAGCTGGAAAGGGTGGAGCAGTAGCAGCAGGCTGGGTGGTAGGAACAAGATTGAAGCTCCCTTATGCTCATGATGCCATTATGAAATTGGGCTGCACCACGAGCCCAGGTTTTTCCTGCATCTCTTTCAGTTTTGTCAGCCTTTAAATGCCTGAAATCAAACCAGTGTGTCTTGAGCTGCCCATCCATAGTTCTAGTGTGTTGGTGAATGGAAAAAACATGAAAGGAAGCTCAGAAAAATAAAGGGAAATAGGCTTATATGACATCCCCAGTTTTACTTTAGAGTGCACTGGGTTCTCTGCATAGCACATAAATAGAGAACACATTTTCCACCCACATCTTATCTTTGCTGTTACCTGGTGCTATGAATGGAGAGGTATTCACACCATATTGTTAATTATATGACAATTAATTTGCATGGGCAATTTAGTGATTAATTACAGAAAGCTCATGAATATTTAAATTTTAGATATGAAAACGACTGAAATGGCAACAAGCTATCAAGTACACAGCAACTGTAATCTGCTTCTTTCTTTGTCCCTTCTCACAAAACCATGGCTGTCACTTGGAAAAAAAATCAGCAACATTTATAGCCTTAGAGAGCTGGACAAACTGCACATCCCATTGCAATGATGTAAGAAGACAATCAGGACTATAACATACCAAATTCACTTTCCAAGATAAAATTTGTAAAACAAGGAAAACCCAGGCTTTTCTAAGGAATTAATTTATTTGGGAAGATAACATTTTTGCAGTCAAGTGGGATTCCTTCAGAGTCCTGAGATATATACTTTATGTAACTTTGTTCATTATGTAACTACAGTATGTTCAAAGCCTTTTTGGTAGCAGCGACGAAGAAATAAACATATTTTGTCTCGTACTTTGCTTTGTCCTTCCCTTGCAATGTTGTTCAGCTTTTACCTCAGTGTTGTGATGAACAAAAATGCAGGGATGGGGATTTGAGTCATGGAGTTCCACTGTCAAGTTGGACTTAAGTCACACCGGCAACCTGAATTGGACTCAGGTGTGTTTTTTCTTTTCTTTTCTTTTCTTTCTCAGTGACTCAGACTCAACTTGTGACTCAGAACCTGTCTATCCCCTCCCTTTTTTTCTGGGGGAGGGGAGACTTGTTTTTAATAGGAACTCTAACTTGAGGCTTGGGACTTGGACCCAAAGACTCACCAACATCCCTGCAAAAATGACTACAATGTCCGGGCATATAGCAGATGCATAATCAAATATAGCCAGCCTATCTTCTAATCTCTAAGGCTCAAACTACATTTTATTTTTTATGGTGTGATTAGCATCTGTGTCTGAAGGGCTCTTTGAGCAGCATTAGCTGTGTGTGATGAGGTAGAAGACTTGAGACTTCAGAGTTGCTGTTGCTGTTTGTTTGCTTTTTGGATCTACAGTACAACTCACATCAACACTCTCCATAGAGACCAGCTGGAAACCAAAGGTCTAGGAAGGATCATTTGAAGAAGAATTCCCAGGATCTTGGCTCCTGTCCTATCCTGTACTGACAAATACACATGTCACAGTGATTGGATTATTGCCCTGTCCTGTAGAACCTATGGATGCATCAAAATCTTTCATTTTCACCTGAAAATTGCAAGGTGGATCTAACCAGAAAAATGCAGCCAGTTTTGCTCAAGGGTTACAAAGGGCCTTTTCTATCCACAGCTATCATTGTAAGTAGTATTTCCAAAGTCAGGAGGTTTATCTCCAGAAAAACATGTATTAGAAAGCTCTGTCTTTATTCCAGCATTCTAAATTATTATCATCAAGCAGAAATATATCAAATAGCATTAGTTCTGTATCATTTCCTATTCATATACTTATATACATGATGGCAACTTTTGGCACGTAAGGATAGGAGAAATGTTTCCATCTTGTAAATTTCAATGATTTACTCATGACTCCTCCCATCTCAATGAACCCCCTAGTCCTTCCTAGTTGCTAATCACACAACTAGAGTAATGTTGAGCTTACCTTATGGATGGATGAGAATTTTATTTCATTTGTTCTTGTTTGCGGGAGGTTATAGGAACTTTTTAATAATAATAATATGCTTTTATAAATTCAGTGGAAAGAGCTTCAGATTTTAGAAAGCTAAATGTATGAGAGAGCCAAACTGGCAGTTCACCCTTATGCTGGCTATATATTTTATATCTTTCTTTACGGATTCTTCTTTCCAGTTATGCAGGTTAGTGGGAGGCTTACAGACAGTACATGCAACAATGCTACCCATTTTAGTTTATTTATATCAGAAGGGTTCAGTAGTTCAGAGCTTGCAAAGCTCATTGCTTGCATCTGAGTACCAGAATTTTATTTAAATTTATTTAATTTTATTTATTTAAAATATTTTTACCTTTCCTTTCTCCTTAAAAGAACCCAAGGTGGCTTTTTAATTAGTGTCAAAGATTCCCCAGTTCATCCCCCACGCTAATCACTCAGCCACAGTATCCTGGCTGCCCTGGTGTTAGTGAAAGCAGGCGTGCCAAATGTGCTGATGGCTAGAGAAATCTTCCTGTTCAACACACTCCCAACATCTTAGTCTGACCTGATTAAGCAGTGCTCCAGGGACTTCCCAAAAATTTACAAGGTTAAGCACTTTGACTCTTATGCCAACCCTGCAAGATAGAACTGCCACCACACCTACAAAACATACAAGCTCCAGGCAGATGGTCAAGGCATCAAGTACCACAAACCCTCTTAACTAAAAGGTGAACAACTATATGAAGAAATTTTATGATTTACTAAAGATGGTGGAAAAAGTCAGAAAGTGCAAAAAAGTTTCAAAACAGTTTGAAGTGTGAACTGCATGGGTGAACTGCATAGTCCTAGGATGCCATAGAAAAGTAAAAGAAAACTCTGAAAAGAGTTGCAATGAGAAGTAATAATGTTCGGTCCACTGGCGAGGTTCCTTTCCTCTTGGCCTGGCATGAGTGCACAAGTGAGCAATTGGGTTACCCCATTTTCTCAGATGTCCTTTCTGGCAGCTCTGGGACCAACACTGGGCGTGGGGGTATGGCCCTACCCATCGGTGCCAGACACGGGGTACAACTCAGTCCCCTTACAGGCTTTACCTTTTGGGGCCATGCCTTGCCATTGGGGGACCACCTCACCCCAGTGACCAAAGAGAAAATCTGAATGGATGATTATGTCAACTTATTTGACCTTCTTAATAGAAAAGTGGATAAAAAGGACTTGGATAAAGAGGACAATCGAGAGAAAGAGAAACGTAGGTGGTGCAGGCCTGAGAGGACTTGGGCAAACCGGTTGCCTGGGTTTCTGATTTATGCCGGTGTAGTTGTACAAGCACAACCATGGAGGGCTCAGTCGTTATTCCAATATTTAGATTTAATCTATAGAGCATATGTAGATTTCGCTGGGCAGGCGTGGCTTCTTTCCACCCTCCATTGGTATCTCCATTGGGCGTGGTGCCTAAGAAGAATAAGGGAGAATATAGGCTCATTCATCATCTGTCCTACCTGGCAGGGAGTCAGTGAATGACGTCATCCTGCAGGAGCTTTGCATGGTGCACTACACCTCATTTGATGAGGCGGTGCGCATGGTCCATAGATGCGGAATAGGGGCGGAGATTGCGAAATGCAACATTAAGTCGGCGTTTCATATTCTTCCCGTCCACCCTCAGGACTTTGACCTTTTAGGTTTCTATTTTCAGGGCTCTTATTACGTTGATAGGGCTTTGCCCATGGGCTGTTCTGTATCGTGCACTGAGTTTTAGCGTTTCAGTTCCTTTTTGGAGTGGAAGGTCAGACGCAGGGTATAGTGCAGAAACACTGCCCATTATTTGGATGATTACCTTTTCTGTGGTGGTCGTGACATGGGGCAGTGCAAATTTATTTTGGAGGCCTTCCAAACAATGGCGCGGGAGCTAGGGCTGCCCTTGGCGGAGGAAAAAACTGAAGGGCCGGCTACTTCACTTACTTTTCTTGGAATAGAACTGGATACTAGACAACAGGCTTCTCGATTGCCAGAGGATAAACTAGAAGCCCTTAAGGATCGTATTAGTAGGTTTAGGAGAAGTAGAAAAGTATCGCTGAAAGAGTTGCAGGAGATTGTTGGTCATTTAAACTTTGCATGCAAAGTAATTGCCCCAGGTCGTGCATTTCTGAGTAGATTATGCGACGCAATGAAAGGATTGTGTCACCCATTTCATAGAACCCACGTGACAAGGGGCATGAAACAGGATCTGCAAGTTTGGAGTCAGTTCCTGGCTGATTTCAATGGCGTGTCCTTTTGGAGGATGGAGATGAACCTTAGGGCCGAATTTCAGGTTCACACTGATGCAGCAGGCTCCCTAGGTTTTGGGATTTATTTCAGGAGAAGATGGTGCACGCGGAGAGGTGGCCAGAAGAATGGCACCAGCTAGGTATCACTAGAGATCTCACATTTTTGGATTTTTTTCCAATAGTAGGTGCCCTGTGGTTGTGGGCACATGAGTGGGCTAATTCCGCTGTGTGTTTCTGGTGCGACAATCAATCGGTTGTTTTTATAATAAACAACCTTACATCGCGCTCCGAACGTGTTATGACACTGGTACGCACTTTTACCCTAAGAGCCCTGAGGTATAATATCTTGATCCAGGCAAAACATATCCCTGACTTGGACAATACTTTAGCCGATGCCCTATCATGCCAACAGATCAATCGGTTCAGGGAGTTAGATCCGCGAGCCAGCAAGTTTCCAGAGACACTGCCTGCAGAGGTTTGGCAGATTGGCATGATGATGCGGAATGAGCAATAGGCTTGGTGTTGGCCCCGAGGACACAGAAAAGGTACCTTGCAGTGAGTATAGAGTTTCAGGAATTCAGGGAGCTAGTTGGTTTGGAGCTGACTTGGCCTGCTCTGGTGGAACACCTTCAGCAATTTATGGTGTATCTGAATAGGAAAGGATTATCACCAGGTTCCATCCAGAGTTGGTTATCGGCTCTAGCTTTTTATGCCAAGATACATGGGTATGTAGCTTATACCTCAGACTATAGGGTCAGAAAAATGATTGAAGGTTGGAGTAAGGAACGAGGTTGGGTTAAGGATGCCAGGGTACCAATAACCCCAGCGTTGTTGGAAAACATTTGCCAACAATGGACTATCATTTGTAAGGATAAATATGAGGCTGTGTTATTTAGGGCCGCATCGTTGCTGACATTTTTCAGTGCTTTGCAGATAAGTGAAGTGGTGGCTTCAGGTAAAGGCGATTCGACGAGAGTGGCCCTGCAATGACATGATGTGCGGTTCGATGGAGAGCTAGTTAGGATTCATATTTGCCGATCCAAGGCGGATCAACATGGTAGGGCTGCCGATCTTAGTTTAGCAACTTGCTCTATAGATGAGCTTTGTCCGGTGAAAGCAACACGTGCATATTTAGGCCTTAGAGGGCAGGAACACGGTTATTTTTTCATACATAAAGATGGGTCGCCTTTAACGAAATATCAGTTTTGGAAACTGACAGATATGGCATTAAGTAAGGTAGGGATTCAGGGCATGAAGTTTAGGACTCACTCATTTAGGATTGGGGCTGCTTCAACAGCAGCCGCTTTAGGTTATCAGCCTGAAGACATTAGGCATTTGGGGCGGTGGTCGTCTGCATCCTATCGAAGATATGTTCGAGCACTCCCTAATGTCTAGGCAGGTGCCTGGTCTTTTTGTCTTTGCAGGTCCAGCACAGAGTGAGAGAAGGCGACAGGTCATGATACTCGGCCACAGCTTTGTGTTTTGGGCGGCAAAGTATGCGGCCAAGTCTGTGTGGGGGAGCAATTTGGGTCTAGGAGCTAGAGCCCAAATCGAGTGGAGAGGTATCTGCGGAATGTTGTGGTGCCAATTTGGTCGAGTGGCGGCATTTGGTGTGCATCCACCCGATGTATTCCTCATACATTTGGGCGGCAACGACTTGGCCGAGCGAGGAGGCAAGGCCCTGATTTTGGACATTATTTGTGACCTCACATGGTTGAGGGCGAACTATCCAGCTCTGTGTATTATTTGGTCGACGCTCATCCCTTGGCTGGTTTGGTGGAATGAGCGTCAGGTGCAACGTGTTAACACTGCATGAAGAAGTGTTAACCGTGAAGTGTGCAGAGCGGTATGCAATGGCCTTGGATCAGTGATTGCTCACCGAGAGATCCATGTGAATAGGCCCAAGCTATTCCAGCACGATGGTGTGCACCTTTCAGATATGGGCTTGGAGATATTCTTAACAGATATCAAGGAGTGCCTGCTTTTGGAGCTTGAGAGGCTGGATGGCGGGCATGGGACTTAGCTTTGCTAGTCCCTATCCTGTGGCGGGTAGTGTGGATAGAACAGGTTTTGGTGAGTTCCATAGCAACCACAGGTAACGTATAGCCCATCTGATCTCCCAGCGCTGCGGATCGTGCGATTACAGTGCTTGGGGGGGAAGATGCGCTGGGGCCTCTCCCGGACCAACAGTCAACAATGAGGAGGGGGCTTGAGGTACGGGGGTGGTCAAATATGGGCCGGCCAGGTTCTCACTGTCTTCACGACCGCGGGAACTTGGGGCTTGGGACTCGCCCATTAATTTGGTTAGGGGTCCATTGAGACCCCTCTGCAGAACCTGATTCTGCACTACCGCAGGACCCCCCTTTTTTTATAGAAGGAATTATTGAATACTTAATAAAGTGTGGCCCATGTTCATTCCATAATATTGTCTCGTGTCTTTATTCCGGGGTAGGGGGGTAGTGGTACTTGATGATGATGATCCCTGTTCTAATCCAAATTATTTAGAGATAGCTTGGTTGTTTATTCGCAGGAAACCTATACAAAACACATTTTCCTGGTCAAGGTGGGACCTGTTAGAACTGGTTGCTTGTTTTGGATCAACATAGCTATCTGAATTATAGGGCTCTACTTAGAGGTATGAGTATGGGGATAGAGATGGTGAACACCTGTACTTCAAAATTTACCAGTAGATCACTGAAAAGCTTCCTCAAGTTTAAAATCCAGAAATTGTTCCTAAAACCGATTTACCTACTACCTCTAGACCTATGGAGTTATGTGGAGCCTTAAAAATCAACATCTCAGGGCTTTGAGACTCTGTCAGGTCAGGATTGTGGTTAGTCTTTAAAACACAGATTAAAAAACACAGAAATTTGAGACAACAGTTTGAAGAACATATGGAATAATTTTGTCTAGTCTCAACATTGTTTTTAGGCAATTTTCTGCAGTGCCACCATGTTTAGCTTTTCCAAATCCAATCCAGCTGATTACCCAGGCCAGAAAATAGCTTTTAGACATTTTTGTTCCTGCATTTGTTTCAAAGTGATACATGAGAGAACACCACGCTCCATATTGCTCCATCACAAAATCTCCTCATTGCACAGGGCCTGTCATGAAAGTACGATAGGGAAGGAGAACGTGGGACTGTTGTGATATTGCTGGTGCAGTCGAAAAGAATATGTGCATAGCAGCCACATATTCCCAAACCCATGGTCACAGACCCTTTCTCTCCTAGGCATTTGAGGGAAGGAATTAAAAAAAAATTATCCTGCTCATTTCTTCTGTAGCTATTTTGACGGTTTATCTTTTAAAAATTCTCTTAAAATTGCTGGTGCATAATGTTGGCATTATATTTCAATGCTACAGTCCTGTTTGTATTACCTGTATCTGTAAAACCATGACCTATTTTATTGTTGTTGTTTTTTTAATTTTATAAGCTGAGGTGAGAGTAAACACTGGAACGGTGGGAGCAATACTTAAAAAAAAGTTAATATCAAATTTCATATTGATCTTGGTGTTGATTTTTTCTTAACTTTTTCTTCATTTCCAATGTTAGTAATGCTGACAACTGAAAAAGATATACACTAAAAATCATCCACACATCCAAAAATAGTCCTGTAAACATTTTGACAACAGGTCAGGGGTAGGTTAAGCACTGCAAGTTTTCAAAGCACTCTGTTTTCAAAGCATTTTGCCTCAGGATGTTTTTTAAAAAGCTAGTCAGAAGCCCAGAATTTTGTAGCTAGTGTCAGTAGGTCTGCAAATCTCGTCAAAACCTCCAAAGGTTATTTAAAAATCATTAGCTACATACAGTTTCAAAGGTAGTTTGACTATTTCATGGACAGTCTGGAGTCAATATTGGTCCCACTGCTCTAGGAAATATCACACTTACTTCAATCCTTCCCTTTCAAATCTTTGACTTAATTTTGCCTTGATCCATGTCCATTAATATCATTTTCAATGATGTGATGTGCTTTCTTTCACTGAAGGTTCCTAAGAGTCCATTATGATGTTGACAAAGCTACATAATTTCTGGCTGCCATTCTGTGCACACTTGCTTAATTGTCACCTCTACTGCTACCTGTGCACAAACATTTATAAAACATGCACTGGGAAGAGAAGGGTTGTGTTATCTTTATTCTTTTCTAGATATTTTTATCCCATTTTTCTCCTTAAAAAAGACCCAAGGTGGCCTACATCATTAAAAGATAGTATTTAACGCTAACAATAGTAATAATCTTAGAACTAGAGATGGGGTCCGGCCCCACACAGGTGGGGCCAGACCATCCACTCACATGTCCACTGCTGCCGCAGGCTCTGCACTTCCTTCTGGAGCACTCTGGAGCGCTCAGTTGGCAAGCCACTCTTCAACCTGGCAGGGAGGCTCATCGTCCTGCCTCTTGCCAGGAGTGGCTAGCCGACTGTGAACTCTGGAGTGATAGGAAGAGAGCGCAGAGCGCACAGCAGCAGCGGATGCATGAGTGGACAGTCCAGCCCCAGGGGGCCAGACCCTCGTTATCTCCACCTGTGCGGGGGTATTCGTATTCGTATACAAAAACGAATACCCCCATGTCTACTTCGAACTGCAGGACTGGACGAGACCCTATGGATCATCAAGTCTGGCTCCTATCAAGGAGGCACAGTGGAGAATTGAACTCCCATCTTCTGGCTCCACATGCAGATACCTAAACCACTGAGCTATCTAGCAGTTCAACGGTGAGTATACAAATACAAAAGGATCAAACAAATGCTGTACAAAAAACATTTGCAGCACCAAAACACATTCAGAACAGTAAGGTACAACAATCTGTTTAAAAATCCAACTCAGGCAGCCAATCACTCAAAGAAGGCTTGCTTGAAGAGAAAGGTCTTTGCCTGCTTGCAGAAGGATAACAAAGATGGGGCTAGCCTGGCCTCCTGGGAGTCTGGGAGCAGCAACAGAGAAGGCCCTCTTCTGTGTCCCCACCAAACACACCGATGAAGGTGGCAGGACTAAGAGAAAGGCATCTCCTGATTATCTTAACACCCAGGCAGGCTCATAAAGGGAAACACGTCCTTGAGATAGCTTGGGCCCAAGCCGTTTAGCAGTTTATAAATTAGAACTAGCAATTTGAATTCAGCTCGGAAACAGATCAGCAGCCAGTGGAGCTGTTGTAATGGAGGGAGGAGGGAGGGGGTTATGCAATCACTGTGGACAGCCCCAATTAGCAATTTGGCTGCTGGGTTTTGGTGTTTATAGTCTTCTCTACTAAAAATGGCATCTGTTCCTTACTCTCAAAAAGTAGTGTCTGTTCCTTACTCTCTTATTGATCTCCTCACTCATTTGTTCACTAATAAGTAATAAGTATAAATCTCAACTCCATATTGATTTTTTTCTTCCTATATGCTGACTCTAAAGCCATGTCTGCCTTCCCAAGCTGCTAATGTCAGAAAAGAGAGATCAAGGTAAATCCAGAGGTTAGACTGAGAAGATAAAAGTTGGAAAAACATGGAAGGCTTTTAGTCTGTGCCTTGTGTTGTTGAAATGGTTTGTGGCAATATGCCCCCTTCTGTGGCCCTTTCTGCATCTCTGTTGAACCTCTTCTTAGTTCCTTGCACCATTTTCTTCACATCTTTCTTTCTCTTCCTCCTTCCAGGGTTTTGATCTTTATTATTGTTGTTTTGTTGTTTTCTCACATCATAATTTCCTAGCTTTCTTTTGTACATTAACAGGTTCTGTTTTAAAAAAATACATTAAATCATTTAACACCTGTCATGTTTGTACCTATATATACTTTCTATTCACATCTTTGTGAATCCTTTAAAATCATGTGTTTCCTCCTGATGTCATGTCAATCCATATTTTACAAAATCAGTTTTGTTTAAGAGTTCAGCATTGTATTGTCGCTCTTCTATCACACTTCTCCAAGAGTTAGCTTGCAGAATACAGAGAGCAGGATGTAGAACCCTACCTCTTCCTTTTCTATCCCAGGATCAAGCTATATGTTATGTGTAGCAGGTATTTTGAAGAGGTGCTCCTCAAGTGTAAAAGAGGGCAATTTTTCATAATGTACACTTTTCCTCAGTTCTGTATCTTGTATTTAAGAATGTTTTGTTATGTGACTAGACGTGGTAAGGTAAACATGGGCTTACTTTAAGTGATAAGTATCTAGGGAATGCTCTATTTTTTAAAAAACATTTAGATATTTTTAAATGTATTTTTAAATGTTTTCAAAATTGTTTTTAATACATAATTTTCTATATGGCATTTTTAACTGTTACTATTGTAATGTTTTAATTGTTGTGAGCCCCCTTGGGTCCCCTATGGGGAGAAGGGCGGCAAATAAATAAATAAATAAAATGTAAATGCATATATGAATACATACTTTGCAAGTCTGATTACTGAGGCATGTATCTCTGAAAGAATCACATTGTGAAAGGGAAAAAGGATTAATCTAGGGAGCTCACATTGGTTGAAATCCTGTTGCTCAGTTACGTAAAAGGTGTAACTTCTAGCAGTGAACTGACATAAATTAAGAAATTTCCACAGGTGTTATCTGTTGAATACTGAGCCATGCAGCTCAGCATGCTACAGATAATGCCTATAGAGATTTCTTAATTTATGGCAATTCATCACTATAAGGTATGCCTTTTGTGCAATTGTGCAACAGGATTTTTGGACATTGTTCTAATGCCGTCTTTGGACTTCATTCATTGTCATTCTTGTCCACTTCCTGCACATTTTGTAAGTAAGAAGGAGAGAAGAGTTCCCTTTGAGAAGAAAGAAGACTTGAGATGTCTGCATGTAGATGTCTGTCACACTGAGCCTCCATAACAAATCCAATCCTGGAGTGCTTAGTTTAAAACTGCTGGATAGCTCAGTGGTTTAGATTTCTGGCTGTGGAGCCAGAGACTGAGAGTTCAATTCCCCTCTGTGCCTCCTTGACAGGGGCTGGTGTTGATGATCCATAGGGTCCCTTCCAGCACTGCGGTTCTAACAGTTTTATTATTATGTGCTTCATATAATATATATCAAGCAATGCACAGATAAAACAGAAGGCTGTGTTTTAAAGAGGAGCCAAAATACATAAGATCTCAAAATTGGAGTAGCATTTTTTTACCATAACACAGCTATGTAGCTCATATTCTACTCCTTTCAATGTTTTCCCATGTACATTATATACAACTCATGCTTTCATATCACAAGTATGAAAATACAAATAATAGAATGCAATACAAAAGTGAGTAGTAGCCTGGGTATAAACACATATAAAAAGACAACCTTAGTTACAAAAATAAAATTGTAAAGCTTAGATAAGTTTATATTTTAATGTTTACTCAATAATGGACAACATCAAGGGCATGTGGGGCAGCAAACACCAAATCTTCCATGGAACATGTTAAGCAGTATTGAGTACATAGTAGAGATGGCTTTTGGACGAACGGACATTCAGTGCTTCCCAGCCTCCAGGGGACGCCCACTCAGATGTGACGTGCTCAACGAACCAGCATGAATGAACCAGCATGAATTAAACAAACAGGCATGAATCGCCGAACCGGTGTTTCATGCCCATCTCTAGAACATAGGTGTGAAATAATCTGTTCTTCTCCACACTCACAAATAATGGTGCTGGTACAAAAGTGCCATTTTCTTAAGTTTACTTTGGTTCTGCTAATTGTGCTCTGTAGCCTATTAAGTGACTTAAAGCTAACCTAGTTGTCTGTGTGGCTGAAGGCTAAACTTTCCTGGAGTTCTATCCTTCTTACGAGGTGAGTAATTCTTTCTGTCCACATTACAGTATTGTCATTCTTTTCTGTTTCTTCAAGATTCATAGATCTTTTGAATTTTTTTTAATTTTAATCTGGGAGGGGCAGGAAGGTAGCCAGAGAATGGATGCCAATTTGATGTAGTTCTGCACTCACAAACATTCATAATAATTTCTTCATGATTCACAGATATTCTGAAAAAACTTTTCCTTGTGATGGTAAATCAGCATAAGATCATGCTGTGAAGAAATTTAAGAATGACCTTTACACCATGTGACACTCAATTTAGGGTGGTGGTGGGGGAAATCTTCTAATAATTTCAGGGTCTTCTAGAAACAACCATGGAGCCACCTTTAACAAAGATCTCAGTTTTGGTGTACTGTTGTGCCTCCCTAAGTTCCTTGATTCTTCCCAGTGCTTAATATATAAAGATTACTGGATCTAGAATTAGCCATTCAGTTTTGCTGTTAGAAATAATTCCTTAGCTGTAAATTTAGGCTGGGATCAAAAGAACTGCTTAGATTCTCAAAAGAGGCTTGCATAAGTCCAGTGTGGAAACCCAACTTTTGTGTGGTCTTTATTCTTTCAATAGCATTATCACAGATTGTTTCTGAAATTCCATTCCATTTCTAAGGTGGGTTGTCATATGGGAATGTACTGGTGCTCCTCATGAACAAATCTAAAACACTATTGGGTACATTGACCTCAACTGGATTTTAGCCACTATGTTATCACATTTTCAAATTTTGGGAAACTGGAACAAAGAATGTTTTGATATTTAATGAGGTCATTACCCATGTTCACAACCACAAATCAAAAATACAGTGGGTGCATAAAATATTAACTTTTTCTCTGAAGAGCTGAAAGAGCTTTTTAAAGTAGATGTTGCAATTTAATCAAGATCCCTCCAGCATAAATAAAAGACCTTGCAAAAGCATACCATTAAACCAAAAAGGAATCACAACCTTTACTTCAGAAGACTACTTCATCGGTACTTTAAATTAAAATGTCCACAGCTGCCATTCACATTTGAGCATTTGTGCAGTATTTTGTAAAATGGGGACAAAATTGATTTGTTGGGGTGGTATACTGTAGCTGTGGATTTCCAGTACTGGCAGCAGATTGGACTAGGTGACCCTTGAGATTCCTTCCAACTCAACAATTCTAGGAGTCTGTGAAACACATGGGGAAGGAGGAAAGAACTACACTGCAGGCACCACCTCCACTCAGGGCATGCCAATGTCTCTGCCTATGGAATTCCATAAAACAACCTGAGACAATGCACATATATATTTGCTCTATGTGATCAGAATTGGGGTTCCTGATCATGAGGAACATAGGTGCACACATACAGCTGAATGTGAGCAACACAAATGCACTTTTTCAGATCTTTGAAAGGTATATGGATGGGATCATTTTTGTTTTAGATCTGTTCAATTGGCATCTATCCAACAAAATTTGAAATTTGTGAAACTCACAGTTCCTTCTATAGTTTGTCTGAAATCCTGTTGCTTAGCATAGTAAGATGCACCGGAGTGGACCCATTGAATCAGTGGTGATTTGGTGAGTCAGCTGTGACATACTGTATCGTCCATTGATTTAAGTGGACCTTCTGTCACTCACTACACTAAAGTGACATGCAATTACAGTAGGCACATTTGAATCACTGGAACTCATGGAGGAGTTACCAAAACTCCATTGATTCAATAGGACTACTGTAGTGTGACTTTTTAATGTTAAGCTACAAGATTTCAGCCATTGTTTCCATAACACCTGTATAATTTTTTAAAAGCCCTCAAGTTGCTAAAAATGTTTTATGCAAGAACATTCTTAAATAATACTTCAGGACTTATTTTTTATGAAACTCTGTAAGCTTAACCCACTCCAGTGGAGCAGCCTTCCCACTAAACTTCATCCAATTCTTCCAAGACATTTGGAAAAGTTGTTGACATTCCCTTACAAAAAAGGAAAGGAAAGGATAGGAAAGGAAGAAAGGAAGAAAGAAAGAAAGAAAGAAAGAAAGAAAGAAAGAAAGAAAGAAAGAAAGGTGTACAGTGGTCACACAGATAATCCTGCATCTATTCCTTTAAAGAGTTTGGCACAATCAATTTTAAGGGATTACAGTGATTGCCCTTGTCATCTCATTCCAAAAATAAATAATAATTAAAAAAAAAACAATAAATAATAAACGATCATATCTGTTTATTGAATTTGAATGATAGTCAACAGGTGGCAGGAAGATTGTTTTTTCTGATCCTTACCGGAGTTGAATCATGCAGCCTGACTTAGTCCAAACCCAACTGCACTCTTTCCTGAATAATGAATTGAGTGTCAGATGAAGTGTGGTGGTTTCTACTCATCCCTAATGGAAAAGTAAGCACATTCTTTTTGCTCTAAACTGGACCAGGGTAATAAGCTTTTTAAAAAAACAAAGAGTTATGCACAATTATAGGATACATTGTTAATCAGCAGAATACTGTCAATCTGCTTCAAAAGAAAAACAAATGTACTTTCATTATGTGGCTCAAAGTGGGATTAGACGGAACATGCAAGTTTGTAGTATAAAGGGCCTTTTTTCCATTTTGCTGCTGGGTAGATATTAATATAAGAGCTTACATTTAATTGAATGAGACTTAATGAAGAATAGTAGCCTATGGATATTGAAAATCTCAGTAAAAGAATTAGCAGGTCATTTTGAAGCAGACATTTGGAGCTTCTGGAATTTGATTGGCTGTTTTTCCAGTCTCAAACAAACAATTGCTACACTTTTCGAAATATCCAATAAAAACAATATAAAAACAAATATCCTAGTACCAGATGCTTTGGCTTGGAAGAACAAATGATGCCTAGAATAGCCCTGCCAGATGCTGTATTCCAAATGCAAATTATCAAAAAAGAACAATGAAGCCCAAATAGCAGTTGTTCAATGACTCAAGATACCAAGGGTGTTCCCTCTCCTCCTCTCACTAACTGCTTCCTTCTGGTACCCTGTTAATATTTCCTGCTTTTTTACAAATCAGTATTGTCTATTACCTTTGTCTCCTGTTGTTCTATACTATTCATGCACAAATAACCCCCGTCTGTTTTATAGCATTTCATACATTTCATAGTAACTAATTAGGAGGAGCCGATACCACTTAGCCCAGGTCTGATATCAGCATCTGACCTCTATAGATAACTCCTCAGGTCCCAGTATCATCGAAAAGTCCATCACTGTCATATATTCCGCTCTTTCCACAGGGTCCAAACACATGCCTTCTCATCTGGATATGAGTATGGTTGAATTTGGTAGTCCTAAGGCCCCGAAAACATGGATCCAAGTTTGATTTACCTCAGTGAAATAATCCCAACCTATACAGTTGTCTCTTAGGCTCTCTCCCCCCCCCCAATGATCAATAACATGGATCTGATCCATACCCTGAGCTCCATGAGCATAGGCCCTATCTCATAATAATTCAGTGTTCTGTCCAATCATGAATATGCAATGTGCCTGGTGATCAGCAGGAGTAGATATGATACCATACACCATGCTCCACTTGCTGCCAATCTGTCTGTGGGCACAATTCATAGTGCTGGTTCTAACCTATAAAGCTCGGAATGACTTGGGCTCAAGCTCCCTCAAGGACTGCTTCTACTTTTATGAGCCTGCTCAGGTGTTAAGCTCATCAGGAGAGGCATTTCTCTTGATCCCGCAACTTTCACAGGTATACTTGGTGGGGACACAGGAGAAGGCCTTCTATGATGCTGCTCCCAGACTTTGGAACTCCCTCCCACAAGAGGCCAAGCTGCCCTATCTTTCATGTCCTTCTGCAAGCAGGCAAATAGCTTTTTCTTCAGGGAAGCATTCCCTTCGTGACTGCCTGAGTGGGGTAGTTGTACTTTATTGCTTTGAATGTGTGTTGGTGTTGCCTTTGTTTACCATTTTTTTTAGTGTGTTATGTTTTTGATCCTTTCAGTATTGTATTCTCACTGTTGTTAGCTTTACATACTGTCTTTCAGTGTTGTAAACCAACTTGGGTCCTTTTTTAAGGAAAAAGGCAGATAAATAAATACACATTTATGTATGGTCTCCTGAAATTATTCAGGTAGGGTAGTAATGAATTAGAATTTTATTTTATTTATTTATTTAAAATATTTTTACCCCACCTTTTTCCTTAAAAGGACCCAAGGTGGCTAGCAATGCTGTAGCAATAACATTGTTCGATAGGAGACATAGGTATGCTTTCATATTCCTATTCATCTTCATTGCGGATAATTCATCCATATGTTAAACATCTCTATTCACGGAAGCTTAGTGATGATAGCCAATAGACATATTTATGCAAGTTTTAAGGCTGCCTGCAATTCTTTATTATGCAAATAAGTTGAAATAGAGGTGTCAGGTTGTAAGTGAAAGAGCAAGCACATAAGATGGAGAAAGAATATTCTATGAGCCCCTGAAATTAGCGAGATAAGTTATTTCACTTTAGGAAAATCATTGTGGGAGCACTGCATGATTCAAAATTTCAAAACAGTGTAAAAGACTTCTCGTGTGGTTATTTAATTTGGAAGTCATTCAGCATTATGGTTAATTGTTCACCTGGTCAACCATGATGAGTAAGAATAATCTCCACAAGATCAGGCTAGTATGCTTTTCTAAACTGGAACTGCACACTATGCGACTGAAAGAGAGCTAGTTCATGTGAGGCTATTAGTGCCAGAAGGAACAATAATATTAATCTAAGGTTATTTAATTTATCTCTCTCCTGCATTTTGCTCATTGTGACCTTTACCATATAGTCAAATTGCTCTTGATCGAACATAATTGTTCTTCAGACAACATTGATTACATCAGCATAAGTAGTAGAGGTTATTCTTTTCTTCCTCTCTAGATATCCTCTACACCTTCAAAACCATCTATGGAAGGCAGGGGAACCAGAGTCAGTTTCCAGGCAGAGCAAACAGTTGCCACTAGGAAGGAGAGAGAAAAAAGTACCATTGCACCAGTGGGTGTCTGCTAACATGATCTTGGATGTAGGCCGTAGGCTTTCCAGAGTATCTACAGATAAAATCACATGCCGTTCCCTCTTCCTTGCATAGAAACATAGAAAGGAATAATAGAATAATGAAGTTTGAAGGGACCTCTAAGGTTGTTGAGTGCAACCCTGTTCAATGGAAGAATAAAAATTAAAGGATTTCTGCCAGGTGGTTGTCTAAATTTCTCTTGAATGCCTCCAGTGTTGGAGCACTCGCCACCTCCCAAGGTAATTGGCTCCATTGCCACACTGCTCTAATGGTTAGGAAGTTTTTCCTAATATTCAAATGAAATCTGGCTTCCTGTAACTTAAACCCAGTGTCAAGTTCTGCACTCCAGGATGATTGTGAACAGATCGTGCCCCTCCTCTGTATTCCATATCTGTGTCTTAAGAAGTGCATAAAATGAGATACAAGATTTAACCTCAAGCACTTTAGTATTCTTCTGATAGAAGTTCAGTTCAGAAACAGATGGTTCTGTTGGATGTGCTCTGGAGAATAGTAGCCTTTTTCATACTTGAAAAAGATGCATGTCAGAGAGGAAACCAACTCATCCACAATAGATGCTTAAACACATAAAGATCTGGCTATTTATTTTTCATGTCACTGAGCCACAGTGAGCGGAGTAAAAAAAAAGAGCTCACAGAAGAACATTATTCATTATATTCCAGTGAGGTAGAAGTTGTCCCTAAATACTAAACGTAAACAATTTCCAATGATTTTAAAACATTATGGTAAAACTGGCAAAATCTAAATCTCCCAAGAAAGAAAATTAAGAACATATTTGCCTTCCGGATACAAGACCTGGAAAATAACAATCCATATCAGGTTTGGTTTGTGTGAAAGCTTCCAAAGGCGATACCCATATTGGGATTTTTTTTGTATATTTGCCCCTGGAATTTTTGCCAAACCTGGTATAGAGGTCTCCTTACAATGTGATCAGAAAAATGTGTTTTGTCTTTGACCTTGCCGTACCATATAAATGCGTGTGATCCTAATCTCAATTCGTGCCCTTCCACTTTTAAGAGTCTTTGAGCCTCCAAAGTAATCCTTTCCTTTATCCAGTTCAGTGTGCAGGCTTTGTAGTATAGTAAGCAGTTTGGTAGGCCCATTCCTCCTCTTTCTTTTAAGTCCTGTAGCACTTTGAGTTTTATTCTTGGTTTTTTAGCTTGCCATATAAATTTAGAGAGCACAGCGTCTACGTCCTTAAAATATTTGTAATTCAGCAGTATTGGCAAGTTTTGGAACAGGAACAAAAACTTTGGCAAAATGTTCATATTTATAGTTACAATTCTACCCAGCATTGAAAATTGCAGTTTGCCCCAGTTTTCCACATTTCCCTGTATTTCTTTGAGTATTGGGAGATAATTGTCTTTCATCAAGTTACTTGTTCTGTGTTTTTTTTTTAGAGATATACTCCCAAATATTTAATTTTCGACGTGTGCTCAAAGCCAGTTTCTAATTCTAATTTTCTTGCTTCTTCTTGTGTCACATTTTTTGTCAGAAATTTGGTTTTTTTATAATTTACTTTAAGGCCTGATACTGCACCAAAGTTTTCAAGTGTGGATATTACGTAGTTCTCTAATCGATTCCTCCGGGATTCATGGCTCCTTGTAGAGATAAATATTAGGGAAATAAAGCTGATCCAGTCTCAGTTTAATACTGGTTTCTTGACTAGTTAAATACTTCACATTGTTTGATATTTCACACACACCCCCAAATATATGCATTTTTGCTTTTAACTCCCCAGTGCATATCTTGTATGCATTTTTGTAATTTCATATTGTCATGAATAAAACTCATAAGTGCATTATCTAAATACACTTTATCCTAACATATACATTTTGTGATGTTTTAAGTCTTTTTTTTCCCTTTAGTCAAATCTGAGTATTGCACAATTTAAAATTGTGGATATATAGGAAATATAGGTAAAATTAAAAACTAATTAAAATGTTAAGATAATTAGACTATTTTTGACCAGAAAGTTGACTACTTCAATAGAATTATCTCAACCATTTGCTAGATCTTCTTTTCTACATGTGATGGGGCATAAATTGCATCCACAAAACTGCTGCATTGATTGAATTTTTCCACAGCCACAGAAAATGTGTATTGTGTTTAAGTAGCCCCATTTTACTTGATTATTCTTTGATCTTCCTACTTTGCTTCAAAGTCTATCAAGTGATTTCCAGATGATCCAGCTAGAATATTGTCCTTGTGGGAGATACTCTTCAAAATTAATGTTTTAAATTAATTTACCCATTTGCACACACATTATGAGACATCTTTATGCTAAGAACTGTATTTGAACTCTGGGATACCTGCATTTTAATTCACATACGGAATACGTAAGTCAAGTCCATTTGGCTAAAACCTCCACCTGAACAATATCCGTAAGCATCTTTGTATGCACACTAGCTCACATTTTTTGTCGTATAAAGTTATAGGGGACTGCTGAATGAAAAGGTCAAGAAGAGCTGCTTGGAGCTGCGGCTGCATAATCTCATATCTAGTTTATGCAGGTTGAAAACTTGCTTACATTTCAGGTTCTTTTGGGAGGTGTGCCTGTTTGGTTTTTGTGTCTTTTGTGTACTGGTCCTTTTGTTAAACGTGAAGGAGATTGCCTCTTTGGGATTATTTCATTTTACGTTTTCCCCATTTGTGTGCTCTCTGGCCCTTGTGCAAAAGTCATTAAAAAAACCCTTAAAAACAACTCCAACCCCCCCCCCAAAAAAACAGAGAAACAAGGGAACAGACCTACGCCAAAAGCAAGAAACAGTACATGAGAAAGAAAAATCATGAAAAAGCCCACAAAAAATGTACACTTTTCAGAATACACAGTTAAATCAACCAAATACCAGTTCTTTTTTTAAAAAAACAGGCTAACAGGGAAAGCGCCCACATACAAAAAAAAATATAGCCCAAAAAAGAGGGGGGGCATACAGCCCCCTCCCTCAAAAACCAAGAAAAGAAAGCAAATAAAGACAAAAAAAATTACAATGCAAGCCCTCCCTCAAACCAAATTATCTACATTATGGGAATATTTCTCTCCCCTACCCTGCCTCCACTAATGTCTTTGCTTTGTCAAATCAAGGCCTTTTAGAAGTTCAAAATTTATTTTATTTATTTATTTATTATTAGATTTTTACCCCGCCCCCCTAGACAAAGTCTACTCGGGGCGGCTTACATACATAATAAAAACATCATAACATTAAAACATCATAACATTTAAAACAGCATAATTTTAACATTTATATTAAATTAAATCAGTACCAAGATGATAAGAGTAAAAATCAGTTATTGACTGGAGGGAAGGCCTGCCTGAAAAACCAGGTTTTCAAATGAGTTTTAAAAACGCCCAGCGAGTGTGCCAGACGAATTTCAGTAGGGAGGCTGTTCCATAGCCGAGGGGCCACTGCCGAGAAGGCCCGGTTTCTTGTTCTTTCTTTCCGGGCCTCTCTCGGCGTTAGGCCCCTCAGCCGTCCCTGCTGGCTATTCCGGGTGGTTCGGGTAGATCTAGGTGGGAGAAGACGATCTGCCAAGTATCGAGGTCCCAAACCGTTTAGGGCTTTATACGTCATCATTAACACTTTGAAGTCAATGCGGAAACGAATGGGCAGCCAATGCAAGGCAGCCAGAGTGGGAGAGATATGCTGATATTTCCTCACCCCACTAAGGAGCCTGGCTGCCGCATTCTGCACCATTTGAAGTTTCCGCATCAATCTCAAAGGCAGCCCCACGTAGAGCACATTACAATGGTCTAATCTCGAGATTACGAGCGCATGGACAAGAGTAGTGAGGGCCTCCCCATCAAGATATGGTCGCAGCTGGGCAATCCGTCATAGATGGAAATAGGCGGAACGGGCCACGGACACCACCTGGGTTTCCATGATAAGCGCCGGGTCCAGATGTATCCCCAAGCTGCGAACCTCACTCTTTGCGGTAAGGGTCGTCCCCCCAAAAGAGAGGGAGTCGCCCAAACCGCCGATGGAGGGACCTCCCACCCTCAAGACCTCCGTCTTGTCCGGGTTCAGCCTCAACCCATTCAACTGCATCCATTGCAGTACAGCCTCCAGGCAGCGCTGAAGGGACAGAACGGCATCCACTGAGGTAGATGAAAAGGAGATGTAGAGCTGCGTGTCATCAGCATACTGATGGCACGAAGCACCACACCCCCTGATGACCCCACCCAGCGGCCTCATATAGATATTAAACAGCATTGGGGAGATGATCGACCCCTGCGGAACCCCACAACTGAGACTCCATGGGGCCGAAGCATTCTCCCCAAGCTGTACTCTCTGGGGACGGTCCTCCAAGAAGGATCGGAGCCAGGCAAGCGCCAGGCCACCGATTCCCAACTCAGAGAGCCTCCCCAGGAGGATACCGTGGTCGACGGTATCAAAGGCGGCTGAGATATCGAGGAGGACCAACAAGGACATATTACCCCTGTCGGCCTCCCTCAACAGGTCATCCAACAGTGCGACCAGTGCCGTCTCTGTGCCATAACGCGGCCTGAAGCCCGACTGAAATGGGTCCAGGGCGTTGGTTTCGTCCAAAAGTGTCTGAAGTTGGTCTGCCACCACCCTCTCCACCACTTTGCTAAGGAAAGAAACATTGGCGACGGGCCTATAATTTCCAATATCATCCGCCGCCAAATTTGGTTTCTTCCTTATGGGCCTAATGAGTGTCTCCTTGAGGGCAAGAGGAACCTTGCCCTCTTGGAGAGACCCATTAATTATTGCTGTGGCCCATTCCGTTGTTACAGGCCTGGCTGCTTTGATTAGCCAGGCCGGGCAAGGGTCAAGGGAGGAGGTGGTGGCCCGACAGCGATCAAGCACTTTGTCCACCAGGTCCGGCATCACAGGCTGAAAGAATTCAAGAGTCACCGGGCAGGGCGGAGCGCTGGACATCTCTGCTCGATCCACTGTATTTAAAAAAGGAGATAGGTCCCGGCGGATGGCCTCCACTTTTGATTTAAAAAATGCTGCAAATTGGTCAGGTGAGATATTAATGGGAGGCCCATCACCCAGACCAATTCCGGATAGATCGCGAACTATACGGAAAAGTTCCGCCTGCTGATTAGAAGCATCGCTTATCCGGTCAGCGATGTATGATCGTCTGGCAGCCTTTAAAACAACAATCCCTGTTGTTTTACTCCTAGAGATTCTGATTGGCTGCTAACAGCAGCCTTTGTGATGCTATTGGGTGAAAATATCCCAATTTGACAGAAATAGGTGCAAGAAAGCATAAACAAAAGAGGGAAACACACACACACAAATGAAACTTTCATTACCTCTCTTCTGCTTAAAAAAATTATTATATTTAAGAGGCTATTTTTCAGAAATCAATGAATGAACACACAAATGAAAAAAAAGATTCTCTTTTGTACTTTCACAAAAGATCCATCCGCACTTATATTGCATACACAACAAATACATATTTCCATAGTTTATTTTAAACAGAACTTTGAAATATTCCTTTCTTGGAAAGTACAGTTCCCAGAATCCTTTAGCCAGCATGGCCATAGGGAATTCTGGGTGTTGTAATCCAAAAATGTAAGATTTTCAACCTCCAATTTTGTGGTAGATAGGAAGCAGAAGATAAATAATTCTAGTCATTCGAATATGATGCATTTGCTGTGTGGTTTAGATTAGAATCTTCCTCTTCCTAGCACAAGCTCGGTGTTAAAAGCCAAAACCTGAGAGAGATAATGATAATTAAACCTGCTGATATTACCAACCCACAACCATGAGCATTTGGAACCCTGATCATCTGTGAATTCTAACATTACAACAATGACCAATTACCAAAAGTCAAAGATGTAATAAAAAGAGCTTTGGAGATGGCAGATATGTTATTTGTATTTGTGGGTGTTTTTTTTTTAACCTAATAAAGAAAAATCAACACAGAAGGCAATAGCGTGCTAATTAGACAAGAACATTGCATAACAGATGCACTGTAAACACGCTTGGGCTTAAGCAAAAAAACAACAGGATGATATTTTCAGCTACAATGCCTTTCCTAAGAGCCCAACCAGAACAATTCAGATGAAAGCAGGGATGGTATGACTAGCAGGAACAGAAGGCTCACTATTACAGTCACATTTCTGAAATATCCCATTTCCTTTGCCATTTTCTGCGTAGCCTCTAACTTCTATTTTCGTGGAAATAGCAAGAGTTAAGTACAACATTTCTGAAGTGAGAGGCATATCAGTCAGGTGCATAAACATATGGGGTCTGTGTTTATTTCTATAAGGAAAAATTAAGCAACTGAAAGGTTGCACTGAATAAATGTCCCCCAAATATTTGGTGGGTTTTTTTATGCTAAAATAGCTGCATGAATCTTTTTCTCCCAACAAATCTTATTGAAAACCAAATATTAATTCTCAGGTTGGGTGACATGTCAAAATGGAAATGATGACTGGAAAGGTTCAGTCCTTATGTCCAGAGGGAATCTGAAGATGGCAAGGATTAAATAAACTCATCAGTTGAAGCTTCCTTATAGTTCATTATCCTCACATTTCTGGTACATCAGAGGACCTTTCAGGGGTTTTTAAACCTCTTGAATAAATCAAAGTACGAACATAACTAGCTACAGGTAAGATAATTATCTGTAATGAATTACTTTTTGGCACATGATGATGTCACCGAGATACATATCAAAAGAAGCGTAATGAGTAGCTAGAAACTTACTTTTTGATGGAATGTGTCAATTTTGTAGCTACATTAAATACTTACTGTTGAAGGGAATTTTAAGACATTTTTAGAGGCATTTTAATAGGAATTTCTTAAATTTTATGTGGCAAGGAAAGAATTCTTTCATTTCATGTTCTTTATTGTTATATTCAATATTTTCCATGTAGGATATCAGAACCGGTCAGTAAATGAACCAGGGAGTATTTTCCCTGCATTTTTCTGATGTGCTAGTAAGGACAATACATTGCTCTGATTATGCACAGAATAGAGAACTGCTTTTTGACCTGCAACTGGGATAGAAACAGAGAATGCCCAAGAAAAGAAACACCAAACAGTGAAGTAACTATAAGGCCCGAAAGTCCAGAGCATGTCCAAAGGTACAATGAAACCTCAACACAAAGCAGTACGACAGTGGAACCAGTTACCTCGGGAGTTGGTGAGTGCTCCAACACTGAAGGCATTCAAGAAAAACTTGGATAATCATCTGGCAGATATGCTTTGATTGTATTCCTGCCTTGAGCAGGGGGTTGGACTTGATGGCCTTGTAGGCCCCTTCCAACTTCACTTTTCTATGATTCTACGATTCTATGATAAAGGTATTTCAAAAACTGTGATCAGAGAATGCTGGTGAGATTCTTGTCCAGCCCTGATTGGAGTCTAGAACATGGGTGTGTGTACATGAAGAAATTGGTGTCAGTATCTAATGCATTGAGTCAATTACTACTCAAATAAACAAATTAACAAGAAAGGTAAAAAGAGGATAACACTAAACTATTCAAATTAGTAAGGCAAAAGGTTTGGAAATACAAAGTCAGAAATTTTTGAGTAATGAAGGCAATCTTCAAACTCCTGACCAGTCACTGCACCTCTTTAAATGATATGCTACTAACAACTAAAGAAAAGCAAAAGAGTGAACAGCAAATGGAGAAAAAATAATAATAAATACATCTTAGAATTGCACAACTGGAAAGGATCACGATGGATCACTGAGTCTAGCCCCTGTCACAGAGGCACAGTGGGGAACTGAACTCCCAAAAGCCACTGAGCAGCAATTCTGCAAATGTCTATGGCACGGGCAAGAGCTACACAGTGCCATCAGTTTCAGGGATGTGGTAGATGGTAGGAGTTTATCTACAGGCACCCGTCTACAATTGCATAAAAACCAGTGGTTAGGGAGTTTTGCACTGCCACAAGGCAAAAAGGAGAGTTTGGGAGAAGAAAGACGGGTCCTAGTGCACTAATTCTACCCTAGCCAATCAAGGCTCATACAAGAGAAAGACAGGCATTCATCCACAGTCACAAAAACACTCAATCCTAGTAGTAAACTATTTAGTAAACTAGCAAAGCTAGAGAAGAAAGAAAATTATGTTACACAAATTCTAGCTAGCAATGGTGGCACAAGTCTTCCATTCCATCCTATGTCTAGGGGAAATGGCTGTAGGAGTGGAGCAAGGAGATATATAACATGCTCTGACCTCAGTCTGAACCATTCCTACTGTCTCAGGGGTTACACTGGCCAGGGATAATCCTGGGCTGGGCAGGGGTCACCAGCTGTCACTCATCTCTTCCTTTAATACTAGCAGCTCAGTCTTTTTGATTTTCATTTCCTCATTTCAAATTGCTGGGCATTTTTTACCATAAACTTTTTTAACCCTGCAAATGCCAGATGGAATACAAAGGATCTGTGGAAATGTTGCTTTCTCCAATGTGCAACCAGTATTTCATAATTGCACAAATACCCCTGATATGATCTGGTTTTGCACATTTACTCAGAGGCGCTGCACATTTCTAGGGATGGTACTGATATCCCATGATTTGATTCCCAAACCGTGGGATAAAGCTGTATTTGTGCATTCTGTCTTGCCACTCTCTGCTCCAATTTGTCAAGGCAGAAACCATTCTCTCTCTCTCTCTCTCTTTCTCAATTAAGTGACAACTACTCACTGCTCTGGAATATAAAAAGGGATGTTTGAAAAGTTAGACAAGGATAGCAGCTGTCAGGATGTCATCTCTAACCCTTGTTAATTAAGAATCCTCTCAAAATCTAAAATATCTGCAATACTCAGACTTGGAATTTGACAATCAAGGTAAAGCATTATCAGTAAACGACAGAAAAACGGGGGCTTATAACGTTGCCACCTTATTCTTTCTTGTAGATAATAAAGTGGATTAATGCTAATTGAATCAAAAATATAAAATATGAAGAGCTGGTTAGCTGTTGATGAGTAAGCGTTGTCAAACGTGTCAGACAACTGCCCCAAATAACATTTAACAGATAGACGCTAATTTGATGCAATTTGAATTATGCTGCATGAAATTAGCATCAGAATACCTAAAATAATGGGTCAGGTTTTCTCCTGTATGGGTAATCATTACTTTCTCACATGTGAGTTCAGAAAATAAATACTTTTATAAAGCAGATCACCAAGCCCGCACGCTAAACCGGTCCGCAGTTCGGAAAAGGTTGGGGACCACTGCTTTGGGACACACTTCACCATACAATTTTCTCATCTACCCCTCATGAAGTGTAATGCATCTACCATATGAATGCAAAGAAAGCTGTGTTGGCCATAAGACAAACTGTAAAATCCATTTGGAGCAATTATTTTATTAGGCCACTAAAAAGACACAAAATTCTCTATGCAAGCTTTGGCCATAAAATGTTCCTTCATTGGACATGGTGTTACAAAAAGAAGAGGTGGGGGAAGGCTTGATGTTAGAGCAATGTAGCCTGTAATGTGTCTCAAGAAAAGAAGACCCAGAAGCTAAAGCAGGGTTCCTTAGGGGTTGGAATTCACAGTAAATGGCCTTAGATTTGTGGTTGAGCCATAAAGGCATTAATTTTGATTTAATTTTGAAAACATAAGCAATCTCCCTTTGGAACTGCACATTGTCTCTATCCATGGCCAGGCTCCCAGTTACCACAGTAGGAAGAAAACAGAAAATATTAGGATGCAACCTCAGCAGCTAAAATAACTAAGGGCCAGGTGAGCTGACGTTTAGCCACTTGGAGCTGTGCTGAATTCAAATCCCTCCCAGCTCTGGGATGCTGGCACAGCGGCTATCATCCTGAGCTGGAGGAGGTTTCAATCTGGTTTGACACACTTCTCCCTCAGCCATTCTCTTCTCTGCCCCTTCTGGCTCTGCAGTTGTGCTAGCAGATCCTTTGCCCACCCTACCCCGGAATAAAGACGCGAGACCAGAAATATGGGTTAAACACGGGCCACACTTTATTGAAACCATCATTGTTGCCATCCTTTGGCAAAAGGGGGGTCCTGCCATAGTGCGGAATCAGGTTTAAGCACAGAGGTCTCAACGGACCCCTTAACCAACAAATGGGTAAGCCCCTGGCCCCAAGTTCTCGCGGTCATAAAGACAGCGAGAACCTGGCCGGCCCCAATTTGACCACCCCCGGACCTCAAGCCACCTTTTCCTTGTTGACTGTTGGTCCGGGTCTGGCCCCAGTGCATCTTTCCCCCAAGCACTGTAATTGCACGATCCGCAGCGCTGGGAGGTCAGATGAGCTGTACCTTACCTGAAATTGCAATGAGACTCACCAAAAACCTGTTTTATCCACACTACCCGCCACAGCATAGGGACTAGCATTGCTAAGCCCCATGCCCGCCATCAAGCCTATCGAGCTCAGCACGCAGGCCCCCCTTGATGTCTTCCAAAAAGACATCCAAACCACCATTGGACAGATGTACGCCATCTGACTGAAAAAACTCAGGCCTATCCAAACGGATCCTCTGGTGACCAATCACCGATCCAAGGCCGCTGCAGACCGCCCTGCAGACTTCCTGATTAACAATGCCTGTGAGCAGTGTTAATGGGTAAAAATTCTCTGGCTTCTCTCCAAGCCAACCAAGTGATGATTGTTGACCAAATGATGCTCATCGCCGGGTACGTGGCTTTCAGCCATGTGAGATCACGCAGCACATCCAGGATCAAAGCCTTTCCACAATGTTTGGGCAGATCGTTGCCGCCCAGATATATCACCAAAACATCTGGGAAAAATTGTCCAAAGGCAGCCACTCTGCACAGCTGGCACCACTGCATTCCACGCAGTCCTCTCCATTCAATATGGGCTCTGGCTCCAAGGCCCAGACAGCTCCCCCACTGGGATGCAGCCGCATAGTGAGCTGCCCAGAACACATAGCTGTGGCCCACGATCATAACACACCTTCTCTTTGCTGCCTCCAAGATACCTGCAATATAGAAGAGAACCAGGCCCCTGCCTAGACATTAGGTATTGTCCTGATATACCTACGATAGGTGGACGAAGACCACCGCCCAATCCGTTTAATGTCTTCTACGTTATAGCCTAAGGCTGCCGCTGTGGATGCTGCTCCTATTCTAAATGAATGTGTGCCAAATCTCATTCCCTGCACTCCAACCTTATTTAATGCTAAATTGATCAACTTCCAAAATTGGTATTTTGTTAATGGTACTCCATTGCTGTGTATAAAGAAATATCCTTGGGTCTGTCCCCTAATCTGCAGGTATGCATCCGTGGCTGCCACCGGGCAAAGGTTGTCCATCTGGCAATGTTCCAACGTAATGTAGACTCCCCGACCATGCTGGTCGGCCTTGGATCGGCAAATATGTATTCGAACCATCCCATCCACAACCCTAACATCTTGCCATTGCAGGGCTACCCTGGTCCTGTCTCCCTTTCCCGAAGCTACTACCTCACTGTTCCTGAGGGCTCCGAAGAATGTTAGTAAGGACGTGGCTTTGAATAACGTGACTTCGTAGTCATCTCTACATAGTGACTCCCACAGCTTACAAATGCCTTCTAACAAAGCAGGCGATATGGGAGCTCTAGTGTCCTTGACTCTACCTCTTTCTTTTTATTAATGTTTTATTTTTAAACTACTAGGAATAGGGTAGGGAATACAAAAGGTAAAAGGAAGTGGAAGGGAAAAAAATTTTGAGGATAGGAGAACACAGAATATACAATCATCCAATCTATTCATATTAAGTATACAAGCATCCAATCTATTCATTTTTCCATAAAAAATCAACTTTCTACTTTTTTAAACTATTTAATTACCCTCTAGCTATCAACTTCCATTTATGTTTTACTTTAAATCTAAGTTACTCCAACACTATCAGGAAACCGAGACCATTTGTAAAATACATCCCCTCTTTCAATTTCCTTCTGTCTTGGACATACATTCAGCACGCCTGAGAAAGTATCCATTTCTGTCACTTCCCATATTTTCTCAGTACGCTTCTCTTGTTTCCGTGGCTCTGTTTTCTTCCAGTTTTTTGAAGAGAAGGATGAATTCAGGACAGTAATCCGATTTTTAACATCACATTTTCTGACTGTTGTAGCTAAATAGCTCACTGGGTAACTCTTTATCCCATCTATGTTACCTGTCATCGCACTCAATAAAATCAGTTCTGGAGTTAGTACAGTTTCATTTAACTGTTGTTTAACATCTGATGACTTCTCTTTCATCAAATCTTCCATCTGGCTGAGATGCTCATTTACCTGTTGAAATCCTGTTATTATTATCCTTTGCATAGTAACCTGCCATTCTTTATCTGACAAAGTCCCCAACATTTGATATTTTAATTTTCCGGAGGCCATTTCCATCTTTCCAATGAGTATGGTCTGTATAAATAATACTCTTTAGTTTCCACTATTTTATCAACAAACCAAACCCACCATCATAAACCTCCCCTAGGTACATCCTCCCATCCTTGCCCAGATATTATAGTATATAGATCAACTCTTAGTCCAACAATTTAAATTACAACCGTGGCAGTATTATTAGAATCTCACACAGTCCAGCCCCCCCCCCCAAAAAAAAAAAATTCAAATTAAACAGCAGACACAGGAAGTCAGTCTCTCCAGTAGATATCCTTATAATCCGTCAAACCCCAGTCCTGGTTTTCCTAGCTCCTCAATCTATTCGGTTGCGTCGTCTCGCTGATGATTCACAGTCCATTTTCTTGCTTCCCAAAGTTTATTCCTCCTTCAAAAACCCAGCAAGGTTCTATTATCACAGTCCCATTCATCAAACTCCAGTCCTGGTTTTCCTAGCTGCTCAATCTAGCCGATTGCGTCATCTTGCTGGTGCTTCACAGTCCGTTTTCTTGCTTCCAAAAGCTTATTCCTCCTTCTCCGAAAACCCAGCAAAATTCTGTTATCAGAGTCCCACACAGTCTAGGGAAAAAGATCCAGACTAGACAGCATTCACAAAATTTCAGTCTCTTAAAGCCTATCCAGTGGTATTTCCCTCAGGGATTTTTTCCAGAAACACAAGATTTTTCCATCTCACTGTCTCTCTCTTCGGCCTTGAACCAACCTGCTGTTTAAGAATCAGTTTCGTTTTGAAGAAGCAGGCTGGTAAGCAAAACTGGCCGCTCCTTATCTTCTTTCGGCCAAATATTTTCACTCTAATTTCTTTTTCATCTTAATGAGGTTGTTCATAAATCAAAGGCTTCGACTTACTTTGTTATTGTATATTTTCGACCGTATTTCTTGTTCTCATCTCCTTGGGGGGTGGGGGTGGAGTTGCTCACAGCTATTCTGCCAAGATGGCTCCCGCATCCGATCTGTGCTCGGGTAAATTTTCAGAGGGAAGAAATATCAGGTTGCCACACCAATCTTCTTCCTTCTGTTGCTCACCAACTGCTTCAGAGAGACCTCTCCTGGTCTCCCCTTCGATCCACCATTTCTAGAGGGACCCCAGACCGGGCGGTTCCAGCTTTTCCCGGGAGCTGTTCCCGGAGGCTGCTGGCTGCACCACGACAAAGCTCCGCCTCCTACCTCTTTCTTTAGACCACCCTTCAATCATTTTCCTAATGCGGTAGTCTGATGGAACATCCTGATAACCGTGAATACTGGCATAATAGGCAAGAGCCGACAATCTACCTTGTATAGTTCCTTCCGCCAGCTCCGTCCCCACACCACACCTTCGTACCATGCGCACCGCCTCATCAAAGGAGGTGTAATGCATGGTACAAAGTTCCTAAGGGATGGTATCATTAAGTATCATTGATGGTATCATTAAGAGAAGCGCCCTCAGGATAGGACAAGTGGTGTATCAATTTAAATTCCCCTTGGGCCTTCTTTGGAACTATCCCCAGAGGGGAGACCCTTAAAGTTTCTAAAGGAGCCGTTGCAAATGGCCCCAACACTCTACCTTCCCTCACCTCTTTGTCAATCTTCTCCTGGACAACACCTTCCATTCCCCGAACGGATTTCCAGTTTTGTGCAAAGAACGCTTTACGCTCACCAGCCGCTGGTATCTGCTGGTATCCTAAAATCATATCTAAAGCCCCCTAAGAGGTAACTAGCATCTTCTCTGCATGGATACTCCCTGAGCCAGGCTTCTAAAACTGACACTTTAATTGGGCTGGGACCCTTTTCCAGGGTTACATTCCCCGTTATTGGGTTTTTTACCCCCAGCTGGGCCTTTGTTCTGACGTTGAGCCCCTGCCCTGAAACTTGAAGAACTGGGATGTTGCCCGCCACACATTGTGCACTCGTGACTAAAGCGGCACAATTTTCTGTTACAGACACCCTTGGCATTGTAGTCCCAGCAGAGCAGGCAGGGTTGAACCACCTGCCCCGCTCCTAGACGGGGATTCTGATTCAAAGCAGTTTTCCTAATAAGGTGCCGACTATCAAACCTGTTGCCCAAGTTAGGCCTGGCAGGCGTCATGGACTGTAGCCAGAGACCCGGCAAGGGCTCATCCCATCAAAAGTTTTGGTGAATAGCGCTCCACATATGGAACAATTCATCATAGTTAAGCCATGCCTGGCCCGCGAAGTCTACGTAGGCCCGATAAATTAAATCTTAGTACTGAAAGAGAGACTGAGCCCACCAAGGTTGGGCCTTCACGACCACTCCCGCATAAATTAAGAACCCCGGTAACCAGTTGGCCCATATCTTGTCTGGCTTCTTCCTCCTGTGTCTCTCTTTGTCTTTATCATCCTCCTTGTCCAGATCCTTCTTTTCAACATTTCTGTTTAGCAGTTCGAACAAGTCTACCTATTTTCCTTTTCATATTTTTTCTTTTGTTGCCGGGGTGAGGTGGTCCCCAAGAGGCATTGCATGATCGTCAAATGGTAAGGCTTGTAGGGGCACGGTGTTGTAACCCGTGTCAGGAACAGAAGGATACAGCCAGAACCCCACGCCAGCTGTCAGAGTTAGCGGTACCGGAAAAGTAACTTGCGGATATAGTGCAGCCCATCCGCCAAACTGCGCACTTGTACTGGGCCATGGGGTACTTGGCGCCCTAAAACCCTGAGTGTCGTAAGGTGTATAGGCAGGGGAAGTACATTGCCTACTGCCCTGCCAAAAACAAGTCTGTATGACTGATGGAGTGTCTGGTGCCATGCTTGACTCACCTGTCGAAGGTGATACCACAGTTGGTTCCTCTCCTCTGGACAGACAGTCTGGAGTAGCCACCTCCAATGCCTCCTGCCTATGAGGATCCGCCGAACCAGCTGCCACCGACATCAGAGTCCTTCTACCTTTATTAGCATTCCTCCACTGAGGTGTCACTGTTGCCCCATCAGCTTTGCACCTGGATGTCCCCTCCTCCTGTTGGTCCACTTCTAGGATGGCAAACCTAGACATTAGATCATCTGCAATAGCCCTAAGCTTGGCTATGCGATGACTTTTGGCATCCCTAGCAGAGCGGCATGGTTGCGCCTCGCTAGGTTGAGGGGCCTGTCTCGCCATTCTTTCAGCTTCAAGCGCAGAATTTTTTTCCTGCAGCTGTTGCCATACAGGCCAAGATTCTTCATCGGAAGAGGACTGAGGAGGTGACACCTGAGGAACTGGTCTTTTCTTGGCCAGTTGTTTTCCCTTCCGGTTTCCTTGGCTCTTGCACAAAGCCATTAGGACCTGTATTCAAATCCTGACCAAACCTGTGTAGCACACCATTCACACCGGCCACACTCCAACAAGATCCCACATTTGGGGACCCCGAGAGGTTCACCCCTGGTGACCTATGTAACCAAGAGCACTTGTTGCTGCCAGTATGTATTTTAAACCACTGGTGCTAGTTAACACCATTCAATACTATTAATTAAAATTTATATCAAGGGCAAGCGTTTTAATAACTGCCCCACCAATTAATTCCAAATCAATTAGCTATGAAATTAATTACAATTAATTCAGAATGTTGATGTCTTATCAATTTATAATTAGTCACCTAGATCCAATTTATGTACTAAATTAATGCAATATGCTCAACAATAGTTAATTAATTAAAATGCTACTTGATCTACTGACAAATTAATATTCTGTATAGGTAAAGGTAAAGGTAAAGGTTCCCCTTGACAATTTGTCCAGTCGTGTCCGACTCTAGGGGGCAGTGCTCATCCCCGTTTCCAAGCCGTAGAGCCAGCGTTTGTCCAAAGACAGTTTCCGTGGTCACGTGGCCAGCGCGACTAGACACGGAATGCTGTTACCTTCCCACTGAGGTGGTACCTATTTATCTACTCGTATTTGCATGCTTTCGAACTGCTAGGTGGGCAGGAGCTGGGACTAGCAATGGGAGCTCACTCCGTTGCGTGGATTCGATCTTACGACTGCTGGTCTTCCGACCCTGCAGCACAGAGGCTTCTGCGGTTTAACCCACAGCACCACCACGTCCCTAGGATTCTGTATAGACAAATAATAAATTATTATATATTACTATATTTTATTTTAATATTATTATTATTAATTTTGTTTAAATATTTTTTATTTTTTTATTCATTTATTATATATATATATATATATATATATATCTATTTTATTTCATTTCATTTTATTTCATTTCATTTTATTTTAATTAGGTTTAATTTATTTATATATTATCCGCTTATTTAGGCTTTTATCTCTTATTTTATTTATTTATTTATTTATTTATTTTATTTTATTTTATATTGCCTGCCTGAGAAAGCACGCCCAAGCCTAACAATTCAAAATCTGAAGCGCACGAAAGCTCTGGTTTCCTCTCTGAGAGCGGGGAAGGGGGGGAAGCGGCGCACCAAATGGCCGAGGCCGAGTGTCCGCACCGCACCGCTGCCACTCCTGGGTCACCTAGGCAAGCATATGCCAAGCCCCAATACCGGATCCCAGATGTGTGCTACTCGCACGAATAGGTACCACCCTTAAAATATAATTTCTTTTCCGTTGTATGCCTTGTTCTCTCACTACATCTCTTTCGCGCTCTCTCGCTCTCCCCTTTTTTAAAAAATTTAAATACTAGCAAAAACAAACCCTATTAATGAATCAAAATGCTCCAAATATAACTAAAGAGGCGATCCAATCGCGCGGGATCGCGTCCCGCGCGACCCATGCAGTTGCGCCCCCTTTACTAAACAAACACAAGCAAGGAAATAAACAACAACCACCAAATTAAGTAATTTGATTAAATAATTAAAGGCTAAGAGAATAAGCGAACCACGGGGGGGAGCCAATGCTACCCCCCTTCCGAATTCCGAGTTGTTCAGGCCTCGCCGGGCACTACACAGCCAAATTAGCCAAGCAGAGAGACTCTGTCTGTGTCTGTTGCCAGTCAAGGAAGAGGAAGGAGAGAGCGGGGAACGGCCCTTAAATAGCCCAATGTTCCCCCCTCTCCTCCCGGGATATTCTCGTGAGACTTAGAGTCTCGCTATCCTCCGGGGAGTGAAGCAAAGACAAGCCGTGCCGCCGAAGCGTGGCCTGGCAGCGGCTTGAGCATTTGCTGAGAGATCTCTGACATCAACCAGAACTAGGATGTTTTACCAACACATGGGCTGATGTCTATTCCAAACAGCCTGAGTAAGGATTGCATTGTTATGCAATTCCTGGCTGGCAGAAAAGGAGATTATTTTTAGATACTGGGACATGTGTTCCATGTGAATGTAACTGATTGGCTGAAATCCTGTTCTGCTAGTTACACTGCATAAGGCTGATGTCATCTGTCATGGTGATTTATTTTTGTGGGATTGAGGAGTCTCTCTCCCTCAGAAAGTCAATCCCAGCAAAAACAGGGATGAGGGAGAAGAGTCAGTGCATTTTTTCTCATTCCCCCTTGCCATAAATTGATTTTACATAATTAAGAATTGCCTGAATAGGTCTTATTTTCAGCCACGATCAAGAGGAATAGGAAAAGACAGCCTTAGGTTTACTCATACTAGAAAGATGACTCTCTGAACACGGGATCTTTATCTTTTTTTCAGCTGCCCTTATGTGTGATCAAATGATAGGTAACAGCTTGGTAAGCAGCTTCCCCGGTCTACTTGTATGCATTACAACATGTTTATACACACACACATCCCATTCTTACAGGTAGAAGTGGGCTAGCTCTTACCCTTGCATTAATTTAAAAATGATCTTATTATTTCATAGAATCATAGGATTATTGAGTTAGAAGCGGCCTATAAGGCCATCAGGTCCAACCCCCTGCTCGATGCAGGAACAAATCAAAGCAGATCTGACAAATGGCTGTCCAATTTTCTCTTGAATGCCTCCAGTGTTGGAGCACTCACCACTTCCCTGGGTAATTAATTGGCCCCATTGTCATACTCTTAACAGTTAAGCAGTTTTTTCTGATATTCAGCTGAAATCTAGCTTTCTGTAACTTGAGCCCATTATTACATGTCCTGAACTCTGGGATGGTCAAGAACAGATCCTTTCCCTCATCTGTAAGACTATCTTTCAAGTATTTGAAAAGTGCTATCATATGTTCCCTCAGTCTTTTTTTCTCAAGGCTAAACATGTCCAGTTTTTCTTCATTTGTAAGATGCAATGTAATTTTTCTAAGAAATTGAAGAAATAAAGTCATACTAATGCAATCTTCATCTGTTTCATAGACTCCAAAATTCTTTCTCCTACCATCCAAATACGTCCCCTTTCATTTCATATCAATCAAGGGTGCCAGTACTTGCAAACTCTCTCTCTCTCTCTCTCTCTCTCTCTCTATATAGTTGTTGTAGGACAGTGATGGCGAACCTATGGCACGCGTGCCACAGCTGGCACGTGGAGCCCTTTCTTCTGGCACGTGAGCCATAGGTCGCTACTCTCCCCGCCCCCCCCATGAGGCAGCTGCAGCCGGGATTCCCCCTTCCGCCGCCACTTCCGGGTCCTCCGGGTCCATCGCCATGATTCCCCCTTAAACCGCCACTTCTGGTTCCGGGTCCTCTGGGTCCATCGGCATGATTCCCCCTTAAACTGCCACTTCCAGTTCCGGGTCCTCTGGGTCCATCGCCATGATTCCCCCTTAAACCGCCACTTCCGGTTCTGGTCTTCCGGGTCCGGGTCCGGGTCCGCCCGCTGTTTCCCCCCCCCCATTTTGGGCACGTGAGCCCAAAAAGGTTTGCCACCACTGTTGTAGGATAACACTTGGACCCGGAGTATGTATGTAATGTATACATATACGGAGTATGTATATAAATGTATGTATGTATGTATGTATGTACGTACGTACGTACGTACGTACGTACGTACGTACGTACGTACATACATACATACATACATACATACATACATACTCCGGGTCCAAGTGTTATCCTACAACAACTATATAGTATATATAGAGAGAGTGAGTGTGTGTGTGTGTGTGTGTGTGTGTATAGAGAGAGATCGGAGAGAGAGAGAGAGAGAGATCAAAAGGAAACAGTAGTAATGGGGATAGCATCTCTGAAGCAGCTCTTAAAGGGTCTCTGGACTGAATTTCATATAATTTAAAGAGATCATATGGATAGCTAGGAGATGATGTATCCCATCAGTAGTCTATGACGAATCAGTGCATAAAACCTTAGGAATGGCAGCTTCTCAGAGGAAGATCACTGATTAATTTGTAGACTGGTTTCTAAGTGGAAGCCCTTTTAAAGAAAAGAGACATCCACAATTAACATATTTATTTCTTAGTGGTGGCTACGGACAACAAAGGAATATAAATCCAATTTGCAGCTCACAGGGAGAATAGCAAATAAATTGTGACTCAACATGACACTGGCCCTGCTTGTGGTATGGAAATTACATTCCAACTGGACATTAACTGACAACTGTGTTTCTTCTTGACTCAGATGGTATTTGGCCTGGTTGTAATTTATATTTGAGAACCAGAGATTAAATAAATTGAGTATCATCCCCCCAATCCCAGTTGCTGCTTTGTTCAGATTTTTGGAAATACCTGCTCAAGATGAATCTTTGTGGACAAAGTCTCTTATTAAGTTTGGCTCCTGTTTTGACCTGTCCAACTGGTAATAATTTGTTATTTTTTACACTTTCCACCTGCCATACCTTTGATTCATTGTTGTTATTGCTGAAATAGGAATGATCTGTTCAAACAGTAATACAGACATACTAATCAGCACTCCAAGTCTATCTGCAATATGTTCATTGTGGGGAAAGAAAAGCTTCTGGAGGCTTTTGAAGGACTGTAGTTGAGTCTGTTCAGTGGCAATAGATGGCTTCCATTTCAGATCTTGGCAGCTAATTAAATATAGTGTGACACTCAAGAAAATCAATAGGCTTCACATTGTTTCCATCTGTGAGGCACTGAATAAAACGAGAACCACTCATTTTCTTCTTATTCCTATATAGTTCAGCATATAGCACATTAATGCTTGTGCTTTAGTACATTATAAACAGTGGTTGAGATCATTCATATGCACAATTCTGATGAAGCGAACATGCACAAAATCAGTCTGAGCCTAGGATTTATGTGCCGACGGTGTGGAAGTGCCCTATATCAAATATTTTTCATCTCTAAAACATAATCTGTGATTAAGTATCTTGTTGCTTTAAGAATATTTTTGAGTATTTTTCAAGCTGTTGTACTTGACTGAACATATATGAAGCCAAGAATGACAAGTAGCATAAAGAAAAACAGAACCACTCATACAAAATTCATGCAGTGCTTACTGAATAGCCTTGTGAATATTTTAAGGCTTAGCATTGGTACTCCTCTTTTAAGCAAGGTACTTTTGTATTTTCTGTTTCTATTAGAAATAAAGATGACTTAATTACTTTGGGGCAGCTCCCCCTTATCACAGGGAAGAACTTGTCAACGAGAAAGTCCAAATTTTCCTCCTACTAAATATACAAAAACATCTTGCCTGAGCTCTTTTCTATTAAAGGCTTCTATTCTGTGAATGCTTGTAGGGAAGCTGCAATGAACATAGTGAGGATTACATTTTAGCAAACATGTTTGTGCAAAGGAGTTCTAACTCCTGTCCTCTGAAGATGCCGGCCACAGAGACTGACGAAACATTAGGAAGAAAAACCTCCAGAACACGGCCAAACAGCCTGAAAAACCTACAACAACCAATCTTCAGATGACTTGACATGTCTGTGAATTTTGTTATTCACCCGATTTCCTCAGTTTCAGATATTATGAGCTGAATAGCTCAGTGGTTTAGATATCTGACTGTGGAGCCAGAGGATGGGAGTTTGATTTCCCACTGTGCCTCCTTGAAAGGAGCTTGACTCAGTGATTCTCTTCCAGCTCTGCGGTTCTAAGATTCTAAGATCCACACATCCCCCACCTTTCCTGGCTTGGTTTTATAGGTACTGGATTCTATTGAATGTTATCTAGATTAGACTGATTGAAATGAATGAGATATGTTCCACTCAGTTATGCCCCAATGATAGCATTGAATCTACTCTAGTTAGGGCTAACACTGGATTTAATCCAGAAGTGTCATGCATTTCTGGATGAGGCTCCCTTCTCTTGCTCAGAAAAGCACTGAAATTAATTTATAGGTTTTTATCTCATATAGATCATGAGAACTATGGGCTGTTCTTAAAGAAATGTGTGTGCCTCAGCACTCAATTGTCCTAATGCATAACTTGTATTGTGAACAAAAAGCTATTGTTAGGATAGAATATGGAGAGACAAAACGGTTTCCTATGGGCAAAGATATTACACAAGGGTGCGTTTCATCTCCTTATCTGTTCAGTCTGTATGCAGAATATATCATAGGGAAAGACAGACTAGATTCAGATGGAGGAGTGAAAATTAGGTGAAAAAACATCAATAATTTACAATATGTAGATAACACCATCTTACTGGAAGAAAGAAGCAATGACCTGAAACAACTTTTAGTGAAAGTGAAAGATGAAAGTGCCAAAGCAGGACTGCAGTTGAACATTACAAAGACAAAAATAATGACTATAGAAGAACTTTAGCGCTGATAATGAAGACATTGAAATAGAGATTTTGTTTACCTTGGTTCAGTCATTGATCCAAAGGGAGACTTTAGCCAAGAAATCAGAAGTCGACTGAGACTAGGAAGGGCAGCATAGAAGGAATTAGGAAAGGTCATGAAATGTAAGGATGCGTCACTGGCAACGAAGACCAAGATCATCCACACTCTTGTATTTCCAATCACTATGTATGGGTGTCAAAACTGGACAGTTAAGAAAGCTGACGGGGGGGGGGGGAATGATTCATTTGAGATGTGGTGCTGGAGGAGAGCTTTGTGAATACCTTGAACTGCCAGAAAGGCAGTTTTCTATCATATCATAGATCAAATCAAGCCTAAACTATCACTGGAGGCAAAAATGTTGAAGTAGGCTGTCCTACTTTGGACACATCATAAGAAGACAGGATTCTCTGGAAAAGAGAATAATCTTGGGAAAGTTCAAAGGCAGCAGAAAAGAGGAAGACCAAATATGAGATGGAATGACTCCCTAAAACAGCCCACAGGTTTGAATTTGCAAGAGCAAAGAGCAGGGCAGTTGAGAATAAGACATTTTGAAGATTGCTCATTTATAGGGTCACTATAAGTTGGAGGCAACTTGATGGCACATAGCAGCAACAACAACAACCTGTTTGATTTTTAGTTCACAGAGTGCAAGTTGTGGAATATTTGAAGAGGTGCCTGGTCATGAGACTGGAATGCTACTGGCACTCATCAGATGGCTGTGGCTGCAGTTGCTCCCATGTCTCCCATTCCACATAGAGAAAACCCAACAGGATAATCACCAAAATATATGCATTTTGAGTGCAGATGAGACATCTTTTCATATAATGCATTTAACTGGAAGTGCAGACGTGCAAATGATTTCCAAGTATGTTAACACAAGGAAATAGATAAGCATGAAAGAAAGGGAGGAGAAGAGACAGTAACCTTCTTTCAGTCTTGCTTGTCTATACAGATTAGGAAGTTAAGAATAACCTCACCAGCCATTCTGAGTATGCATCACTGTAAAGTATCATCAATCCTAGTCTGAAGTTTGAGCATCTTCTAAAGTTCAGTATTTTACAAGACAAGGATCATTCTCCATTCTTACTGTTTACTTCTCAGTTAGATTGATATCCTATAAAAGTGAAATAGATAGAGCCATTTGTCATTACTTTTTGATTTACCTTTTCTTTAAAAAATCAGATTGATAAAGTGATGGAGCTTAATAATATTTACAATGAATGGCTGAGAAGGAATGCTGTCTTTTTAGCTTCTAAACACCCACTTTACTGCAGAGGTTTTAAAGTCTGTAAGTGCTGCAGTTTCCATATCTGCTAAACAGTTTATTAAAAAGATTCACAGTGTGATCCCATAAATTTGGGATTGGGAGCATCTTTGATCCTGTTTAGTTACAAGGGTTCCTAATTCAGCCTGCTCCCATGGCCCAACTAGAGAGGCTTTGTTCAGAAGAACCCCTAGCAACTAATGGCCCTCAGGAATTGCATGAGTTAATGATCCAGGCCCTTCAAGAGAAAGACTCTGCCCTCTCAGGAAGAAAGGAACTCTGCTCCAGAAGTGATATCCTGAAATTGACCCACTCTGAGTTCAACTCTAGGGGGAAAACGGGACAGCAAGTAGGAATGCAACAAATATTCCAACCTGCCCACCACTACTAGAAGATGCACCAATTTACATTTACAATGGAAATTTACAGTAAGCAGCAGAGATAGAAAGGCTGGGTGGGGGAAGGTGCTCTCCCCTTCCCAAGCCTAGAAGATTCTGATCTCGTACATTTCCCTTTGTCAGTTTCTCTTTCACTGGTGCATCTTCCCTCTGGCCTAGCCAGCTCCCAGATCCCCCATGTGTGTCTTTCTGTCTCTGTGCTGTGTTGGGCTGCAGTGGAAGCTTGCAGTCCAATCTGTTTTATTATTATTATTCTGTCATGTCATAGTAGCACTATTTCAGATAGCAAGCAATTTTTAAAAAATAGATTAAAAATAACCCCACAGACACAATTTACACCTACAAAGGCAGGCACATATTCTGAAACAACTGAAAATAAATTGATTTGACATCCAGTTAAAATAAATGATCCTCTGGCAGAAGAATAAAACCAACCCTCCCCCCCAAAAAAACCCCACAATTCTCGGGCAAAAAAATGTGTGATTCCATATGTGTCTTGTAGTCACCATTTTAAAATATCAATTTAAAACTTGCTAAACCTGATGCAAATAGGACTTTTTTCCTAATGTAACCTTGATCTGAGTTTTGTTTATTTCAGTGGGCACTTGTCCTAGTCTAGGATAAGTGTGTGTAGGATTGCAGCTGACACAATCCCCTTTTATGATAAATTAGCCACATTCTGAGACCACATTTTTATTGTGTTGATTTCTCCAAGTATATAAAAAAAGCCTCTTGCTGGACTTGCAGTGAAAAAAAGGGAAAGAAAACTCTTGGAATCCTCATATAGAGTCATAGGAATGTCATGGATCGTGGTGTATTAAGAGTTAAGAAGAAACTCCAATAAAATCTATGGAGAATTACAAATTACTATAGAAACTATCACATTGTCTTCTCCAATGGTTGTTTGCAATTTTTTTACAGAGATGGCAGCCGATAATTACCTGATATATTCACTGGTTGTCATGAAGTATTTTCTGCATTAGCAGTAATTTCTTGAGGTTGTTCTTAAAGTGTCATATTATCTCTACCAGGATATAAGTTTAAACACTGTAAATGTTGAAAATAATACAGGATATACTGGTGGGAATGTAATAACGCAAAGACTCAGTTCCATGAACATTGAACAAGTGCATTATACATAGGAAGTGAGAAAGTTTGGTTACATCTGCCTTGTAAATCCGTTTAAAATGTGAATTGTTAATATTCAGTTTATTTGCATTTTTCTCTGAAGGAAAACAAGCTTCGTCATTGCACAGGATATTTTAAGTGCTTTGAAGCAACATTCATGTGGAAGTTTTGCTGTTCAAGCTGCACAAAAATGAATGGGTACAAGCCCTTCACAGCTTGAAATCCATATAGCTTGGAGGCCATCTTTTACTGATACAAGCCTGCCTGTTTCATATATGAAAGATACAAATAATACTCACTAAATTCTTCATGTTTTGTTAAATTAGCCAGTCTTGATTCCATGAAGAATCTAATAAGGAATTAAACCCCATAAGGCAGCCTCTATTTGTGAATGATACAAGGAGAGCTATCATTGTGGTGGTGGCAGTCTCCATAATTTATGCAAAGTGTCACTATGCTACGTTAATACACTTTTCCTTTGAGAGTCTGTGTACCCCTACAGAATGACTGGCTGATTCCTTTAAAACATATGGTTCTAACCCTGTGGTTCTAATCCTGAAATCCATGTAACAAAGCAGTTGTCCTTTTGCACATTTTGAGGTTTTTGTTATCTGTACATATTTGACCTGAAAAAAATCATTCTTGTTCTCATTCTCTTGATGAGAGCACCACAAAACACCTCCCCCTCTTCCCTTCAGAAGAATAATCTGTGGTTTCTTGTCCTTACAGAGAAGTGAGGCTTTAAACATTTTCCATACACTTTACACAACAAGCAGACCATATATATACCATATGTTGTCAATGTTAGAGGTAGGGAAGGCATCTTTGGCAAGGAAATGAATGTCTCATCCTCTTTACTTGTGTGAAATCAGAAGCCTGTATGTCATGAAAGAATACTTAAGGTTGGTGAAGTCAGGCCGGTGGGAGGTAGCAGGATTCATGTTTTCACAATCACTTCAAACTTTGGAACTCAGGTGAAGCCTTGTATTATTCTTGGAACAAACCTTCAAGCATAGGTGGGCAACATGTGGCCATCCAGACCTTGTTGAACAGCAGCTCTCAGCATTCATCACCACAGACAACACAAGCTAAAGCTGATGAGGGTTTCATTCCTCCATGTGAAGGTCTGTACTCTGTCCACTTTTGTTTAAAACCTTTCCAACATTCAAGATGGGGCATAGGGTGAAAGGGGTGGTATTCTGACCTTGAACACAGAACTCTTTCTCCTCTATATTCCTCAAAGTGCACTGCATATGCTGAGGAATATGATGTACATGAGAAAACTGGCTAAAGGAGCATTAGCTTTGAGGGTCCTAGTTCTGGTTTCTCAGAATCGATAGATTTCTGGCCAACAACATCAGGTTGAGACAGTGCTGCACTGGGCCTAACAAGCCCACAGTTTATGCCATTAGTCCCTTTGGTCTGGCTAACACTATCTCTTCTGAACCACAGTCTAGTCTGCTATTCAGAGAAAGGCCATGCACAGCAGCATGGCTCTATTGCTGTCAATGCTATGAAGCTGTGAAATGAACCTTATCAATAATATTTTGAGCTGTTTTAATTTATGGCCTCCATAAGAGGATGTAAAGTTAGCTCTTCCAAAAAAAAAAATGGACATCCACTCCCAGAAATCTCCAGTCTGGGAGCTCTAGCTGACAGACCCAAATGTAAGGATATCTAAATATAGCTTACCTTGAGAAACCTTGATGGAAGTCTTCACAGCCTAGCTTCCTTTATTAAAAGGGGGGAAATCCAAATAATTTTTTTAAAAAAATTACAACCCTAAGCTGCCAATGAAGTTTTTGATTTGATTCATTTCATGGGAAGCCACCTCCAGATTTGAAAGGCAGGGTCTAAAATTTATAATTAATGAAATAAAACAAGTTGTATGTGTAAACTCAAAGTCCCCGCAAAGCAGACATTCATCTTCTAGATAAGTAGGTTTCTAATTTTGAAGCCAAATTTATATTTATTTATTCATTTAAAATATTTCTATTCCGTCTTTCTCCTGAAAAGGACCCAAGTCAGCTTACATCATTAGAACAGTATTAAAAAGCTAAAAACAGTAAGTATAAGCATATTTTTAAAAAAAATTAAGCAAGTATTAAATTTAAATGGTAACTAAGATCAATATTCAAACACATTTAAAACAACAGAGTAGAACAATCCATTTAAAACCCTTTTCAGACCACCAGTCATTAAGAAAAAGTTTTCAATAATCAAGAAACTGCTTTGAGGAGGCAATTATTCTGTCTCTAAGCCATTTATGTATTAGGAGTTCCAAAAATGTATGTTCTTGCAGAACTTTAAAAAAGTTAATTTTTGGACTATAGCTCTTTGTTAGAATAGCCAGAGATCCTGAGAGCTGCAGTCAAACAAAGTTTCTAGACTCTGAGTTATTGTTTGCTGCTTAGAGGGCTCCTTGCATTACAAGACGTCCTATAAAATAGTAGTGAATCAGTTATTTTTGCATTTTGCAAACTTAGAAATTACAAAAACAACAAAGGATGCATGAGGCATCCTTAACTATATTCAGGGCAGGAGCTAGAAATGAGTTTTAGAAATTAATGGGCAGATGAGGGATTAAAACCACTTAGCAAAGATTCGTGCAATATGGAATATGAGGTTTCAAAAAAGAAGTAGAAAAGCAACCAATTAAATGGTCATAATTACATCGCAAAAGGCATTAATATATATTATTTTCTTATTGAAATATGGTTAACATGGCCTCTCATGCTGAAGTACCCTGAGGCAGTTTACAGCCAAATTAAAACAATATTAAAAACATAAATTAATGAAATGAAAACAAAGCTGCAACCCGGGCTGTTCATGATAAGTGGTAGGAATCCTGTTGATATTATGCAAAGCAAATCATCATATGACTGATGGCTGGCACAATGAGAGAATTACACGTGCAATTGCTTTCACATATATGGTATTTCAAAACACAAATTTGGCCAATGAGACTTTTTCTGACTATTCTTATATACATCTCTTTTCTTGCGAATCAGTGGCATTACGGAAAAAGAATACCTGAGGTGCTAATCTATTTTCTAAATTTCTGCACTTTCCTGAAGGGGAGTCAATCTTCGTCTTCCAAAATTCAGATATATAAATTAGCAGAAAAATGTCAATACTGTTGCTTTCCAATTTGTCTGTTAAGATATTCCAGAAAGATATTACTTTCTGTTACAGAAAGCAAAACAAATGTACCCACAATAAGAAATTAAAGGAAGAGGAAGGAGAACGTTATTGGAAGAAGGGACTTTTTTAAAAAACCAAAATTGGTTACTAAAATGTTTCCATAGGGATCTAGTTGTATTTCTAAATACAAGCAAAGTGTGTTACCATCTGGTTTTTGAAATATTATGCAAATTCAGAGGCAGACACAAACAAATCAAGATTCTAGTAAACTTAGGTTATTTCCTACACATATCCAGGATATGGGCTGTGTTCATTAAGTATTATAATGAAGGCAGTGGACTCGGTTATGTCTTAAACGGTAATGTTATGTCTTAACAGTAAAGGAAATTCATGGTCTGACTAAGACTACACTGAACATTTTTCAAAATTAAAAATTCCCAGGTGAGTTTGTCCAGGTGACTAGTCCTGGCTTTTACCTGGCTTGGGGAACACATGCTAGCCATTCAGGGATAGCTGAGGTCCTTATCCAATTACAACATCATTGAGGATACATATTGCTCTTCTTCCCAAGGCTTAAAGGAAGGTTCTCCTGAGGACACTTTACATCCAGAATCTGGTATGTTGCTGGATTTCATTTTTGATTTGCTGATCTTTATAAGTTCAAAGGATACATCAGAGATGGAGAAGAGCTGAAATTAGGAATGTAGAAATCATTGTTCATGCCAGTTTTGAATACACTCAGTTACAAGTCTATTTGGACCAATTTCTCCATCATTCTGATTTTTTAATATACAACATTTTATATTTTTTGTACAAAACTTTCCCCAACATACAAAGTTTTATGCATTTTTGTCCAAACATACATATCTTTTTCTAATATCCTCTGATTTTCTCTACAGAATGAACTTTTGTATGACAAATATGTGCTAAGAATTACAACACAAAATTCAGAGAAGGACTGAATCTGAAGTAAATTGTGTTCCAGTTTGCATATAAATCTGAAAAATGTGTTCCATTTGCTTCAAAATCTGGATCAAATGAAACATTGCACCATCCTTAGCTGAAACAGACTCTGGCCAAAGGTTCTTCATCCATCTGCTTTCGTATAAACATATGCTGCATTGCACTATAGTTGGAACACTTATTACACTTCAGCAGCACGCTTTGCTTTATTTGGGAACAAAGGGCAAAATCCAATTGTTACTTCTAAATGGACGAAACACTCGTGAAATGACTAAGACCTATGTGAGTTCTATTGATTTAATGGATCTACTCTTGTTGGGGCTAACAACTGAACTTAGCTTGAGTTTGAATGTTCTGCCTTAGCTTCAGTTCCTAGTATCTCAGTGTGACTACCCAAACTCATTAGTTATGTATCAAATGCAAGCTGTACTTGTATTTATTGCACCTTACATTGCCTCTCAAAACACATCACAGTTCAGAAAGCTGTATAGAAAATGCTCATGCTTTATAGAAATGAAGATATTATAAATAATATACCAAGAGTACTTGATATTGTATGTACTGCATGTATATTTTGTATCTGGATGCTCCATTCCAAGTACAGAATCTTGCAGGAAACAGTTCTTAGAAATGACAAATACTGGTTTGCATTGAGCTTCCAGGGGGCAGAAATCCCATGAGAGGACACTTCTATCCCTATAGTTCATAGGTGGTACATTAACAAAGCAGTGAGGGTCATCTTAACCTCAACTGTAGAGGTGAGAAGCTCCGCCTGCACTTGGAGCATGAACCAAACTTACAGGCATCAGAGACAAGTGTAACATTAACATATGGATGTTTGAAAATTGTGCTATGAGTGGGTGGAAAAGGATTGGTACAGAATACTGACATAACCATCTGACATAGCTGAAAAGTAAATACCTGAGCCATATTTATAACTATGCCAGGATATCAACGTAGGAGAGTTGGAAATTAAATCATGCATTTTCATGTTTGAAGCAGGGACAAAGTGTTTTCATATGCAGGAAACCCAAAAGTGAAATTATCAGGACGAAGAAGGCACAACAAAGGAAGGCTTCTCATATTGTAGAGCATCATATTGCAATGAAAATTGAAGGCACTTTGATTTCAAAAGCCTGGGGAGAAGTACACTGCCTAAGGACCCGATGCTGCAGGAGTACTGAGGCCTTGGACTTAATGAAGTGAGTTGTAAGTAAAACAACGAGACATAATAACAACGACTCTGAGTTGCAGTGCTTTCTTCAGGTATTTACCCACCTACTGAAATTACTGATCCTGCTGGGAATTGATTTGGCTGATTGTGCCATCACGGAGTACATTGTAAGTCTCTAAGCCTGCTCAGAAATAGTTTTTGGCTCTTCCTCAGATAGCACCAGATGTACTATTTGCATAAGTAGGGTGTTGCGCATAGGGTTGCATCTCTTTTGGCTGCCTCTCGATTTATTACACTAAATGGTTCTTGCACACAGATGGACCAAAAAAAAGTGAGAATCTCCTCACTATGTATCTGACAACAGGGTACTAAATGTTTTTTTTAAAAGTATTTTCAGAGGCACACCAGCTTATTCCATTCTCTTGTGGTAAAGCTAGCATAATTTATAACAGAAATATTTTATCAATTTGTTATACCTGTTTCACCCAAAGTACAATCTATTACAGACTGTGAGGAAAAAAGAACAGAAAAAAGCCCAACCTGTTTTTTTATGCTCCTCATGCTGTTGTTCTCTATTGACCTTGGCTGAAGGCCTCCGGATAAGAATCTGCCAACTAGAAAATGGGGGTTGCCTTTAAAAAAATTGTAAGACACATTATATTTGAATAAGGAAGTCGCCTAAACAAATGTATGAGAGACTATTTGCCTAAGTAAGTTGATAAAGTAGCAACTATCTAAAAAATAAATAAAAAGAAAAATAGTTTAGAAGACAAAAGTTCTAAAGTGAATACTTCTCAATGACTATACATATTAAGCTCTATTTATGGTCTTGGCTTCAAATTAGTGTCCCTATACACTAGTTATATGATGAGTAGTCGTAAGTTCACTTACAGATATTTTCTGTGTCTCACTATGTAGGGTTCTAGGCAAGACTTCCCCCTGCACAAATGGGATTTCCTGGTCTCCTCTTCTCCTTTATTTTATTTGTGGTTATAGTTTTCCACCCACTGTTTGGTGAAGGAAACTGCCAAAACTCTGCACGGTTTAATGCTTTAAGTTGTGCACAGGAAATGATGCCAATCTGCACAGCTTGGCATTTCTTCTGGCCTTTCTAAGTGCATCCTGAGCAGATAAGATGCCATTCTATGTAGGAGTTGTCATAACTATGTGCAGCTTGGTAAATATGGATGGAACAAATAGGGTTAAAACTGTAGTATAAGCTTAAATGAAGATCCAGGGCCTCCCTGCTCCTCGTACAAGTGGGTAGGGTCGAAAGGAACAGCATAGGGTCTGAGATGGAAAGCTGCCAACTTTTAAGTTACAACAAAACTTAAACTCCTTTTGGCAACACATTTCATTTGAAAACAGAATTTGTTCTCAGAAAACAAAGGGGGATTCTGCACTGCTAAGCACATTATTTCACTTCAAAGAGATCACATTAATGGGAATGCTGAGCTATAACTTTATGATGAATAATTGAGAAACACTGCAATTACAGGAAATTTTGCTTTGTATTGGGCTCATAAAAAGCACAAGTATAAGGATAAATATTATGTTTTGGTTAGTAGTAATTGCATTTGGCTGGCATCTGATTAGTCACGTTGGTTTTAAAAGCTGAAAAGGCCATTAATAAATTGGAAATTAATGAATGAGATAATGCTCAACATTTTCATGTAAATAAATCTTTAAAGCAATTACATTTAATAATGCCATTTTATGACAACAAGATTAGAATATTTATATAGAAACAGCATTTCCTGTATTTCTTGTATAGTAAATACATAAAGCACTCTGAAATAAAGCAGTGTTGAGAAAACAGTTTTAATCCATTACACAAAAGTTTCTTGCCTTTAAGGCAAATGCTTGTAGGTAATTACTGTATTAACTAAAATAAGCAGCCCTTATGGCCCCATTATGACTTGCCAAATATTAATTCACATATGTTCACCATTATGTACATCATTGCTTCTTAACCATTATAGCCTATTTACTAGTTTCTATTTGTATTTGTACTCTCAGTTTGTACTCAATAATTTATTTCCATCAACACATTGCAAATTCTTGGGTATACACATCATAGGTGGCAAGCTCCTATGGTCTTTTTCAGGCGGGGGGGCAGAGTTGAGTTCTAAGAAGAGATTTGTCACATTCTAAGAGACATTTTAGCAGGTCCAAAATGCTGCAGCCAAATTTTTAACTGGGCCTGGTTACAGGGAACATGTAATTCCCCTTATTGCAGCAGTTCCACGGACTGCCAATTTGTTTCCAGGCACAATTCAAAGTGCTGTTTTTAACCTATAAAACAGCTTGGGTCCAGGCTATCTCAAGGACTGCATCTCCCTTTAGGAACCTGCCTGGATATGAAGATCATCAAGAGAATCCTTTATCTTGGTCTCCTCACACTCAGAGGTGTGCTTGCAGGGAACAAGGGACAGGGCCTTCTCTGTTGCTGTTCCCAGACTCTGGAACTCCCTCCTAGGCTGGCCCCATTTTAACCGTCCTTCAACAATCAGACAAAGACCTTTCTCTTCAGAGAGGTTTTCCTTTAAATTACTGGTTGACCAAGGGGATTTTTAAAAAGGATTGATGTATTCTATTGTTTTACTTGTGTTTTTAATATTTCTCTTATTTATAAGTTTTAATATAGTTGTTTAATTCTTTGAAAATATTGTAATTTTATTATTTTAGCTTTTAAATTTATTTATTTATTTATTTATTGGATTTCTATCCCGCCCATCTAGACCAAAGGTCTACTCTGGGCGGTTTACAAATTTAAAAACAATGAAACCAATAAACATATATTATAGGTCCAAGGTGGCGAAAGTATAAGAAATTAAGATACGGCAGGAGGGAAAGCCTGCCCAAATAGCCAGGTTTTAAGTTTATTCCTGAAAACACCCAGAGAGGGAGCCAGGCGAATCTCCACTAGCAAGTTGTTCCAAAGGCAAGGGGCCACTGCCGAGAAGGCCCAGTTCCTCATTCTTTCCTTCCGGACCTCCCTCGGCGTTAGGCCCCTCAGCTGCCTGGCCTGGCTGGAACGAGTGACTCTGGCAGAATTGGGTGGGAGAAGGCGCTCTGCCAGATATTGAGGTCCTAAACCGTTTAGGGCTTTATATGTAATCGTAAGAACTTTGAAATCAACGCGGAAATGAATGGGCAGCCAATGCAAGGCGGCCAGAGTGGGGGAAATATGATGGTACCTTTTCACCCCAGTAAGAAGTCTGGCCGCTGCATTCTGTACCATCTGAAGTTTCCGTGTCAGTCTCAAAGGCAGCTGCACGTAGAGCCCCACACACAGTAATCTAATCTTGAGACTACGAGTGCATGGACCAAAGTGGTGAGCACCCCCACATCAAGATAGGGATTCAGCTGGGCAATCCGCTGAAGGTAGAAATGTGTGGAATGGACCACTGACAACACCTGGGTCTCCATGGTGAGTGCCTGTTCCAGATGTACACCCAAACTGTGAACCTTACTCTTAGTGGTAAGAGTCACACACCCCCAAAGGAGAGAGAGTTTCCCAGACCACTGATGTCTGGGACACCCACCCGAAGGACCTCCGTCTTGCCCAGATTCAGCCTCATTCCATTCACCTGCATCCATTGCTGAACAGCCCCCAGGCAGCGCTCAAGGGACGAAACAGCATCCACTGTTGTTGGAAAAAAGGAGATGTAGACCTGAGTATCATAAGCGTACTGATGACACAAAGCATCACATCCCCTGATGACCCCTCCCAGCAGCCTCATATAGATGTTAAATAGCATTGGAGAGATAATCGAGCCCTGCGGAACCCCACAATTGAGGCTCCACGGGGCCGTGAAACTCTCTCCAATCTGCACTCTCTGGGGACGGTCCTCCAAGAAGGAACGGAGCCAGGCAAGAGCCAGGCCACCAATTCCCAACTCGGAGAGCCTCCCCAGGAGAATACCGTGGTCGACGGTATCAAAGGTGGCTGAGATATCGAGGAGGACCAGCAAAGACATTTTGCCCCTGTCGGCCTCCCTCAGTAGGTCATCAAACAGGGTGACCAATGCCATTTCCGTGCCGTGGCGCAGCCTGAAGCCCGACTGGAATGGATCCAGGGCATTGGTTTCATCCAGAAGAGCCTGCAGCTGATCGGCCACCACCCTCTCAACTACCTTGCTGAGGAAAGAAACATTGGCGACAGGCCTATAATTATCAATATCATCTGCCGCCAAGCTCGGTTTCTTCCTAATGGGCCTAATGAGTGTCTCCTTGAGAGACCCATTAATTTGATTTGCCAGGCCGGGCAAGGGTCAAGGGAGGAGGTGGTGGCACGACAGCAGTCAAGCACTCTGTCCACCATGTCTGATGTCACAAGCTGAAAGTGGTTAAGTCTCATCGGGCAAGACGGAGCGCTGGACGTCTCTGCTCGATCCACTGTTTTCAAATAGGGGGTAAGATCCTGGCGGATAGCCTCCACTTTTGATTTTAAAAAGGTTGCAAATTGGTCAGGTGAGATGCTAGTGGGAGGCCAGTCACTATGACCAACTCCGGATAGATCGCGGACTATATGGAAAAGTTCCACCTGCTGGTTGGAGGCTTCGCTTATCCGGACAGCGAAGTAAGATCGACTAGCAGCCTTCACCTTAGATTGGTAGAGGTTAGTCGCGATCCTGACAGCTATTTGATTATTTTCCGTCGGGTTCTGCCTCCATATGCGCTCTAGCCTTCTCCTATTTCATTGATCGCAGCTCTGGATTAAACCAGGGTGAAGGGTGATCTCTGCACTGGAGAGGGCGTTTAGGTGCAATCGTGTCAACAGCCCTGGTGGTGGCAGCCAGCCAGCTATCAACCAGAGCCTCGACAGGAGCGCCAGTCAAATCGGCCCGAATCCCTTTCTTTCAATTGCTTTCTTTTAATCCTTTAGGACAGTCATTCTCAACCTTCTTTGATCATGACCATAAACACAATATGAAAGAAAGATAGGCAAAATCAGAATTGTATAAGTTGCATAATGAACCTTCTAAGGTGGTGTGTGAAGAATTGTTTCCAGTCTGTGGCCCCCTTTGAATGTTCTCAAGCCCCCATTGGAGAATGGCTGCTTTAGGAGATAGAAAGGACTTACACATCGCTTGATTTGAGTTATGTTTCAGAGCCAGATCCAAACAACTACACTAGAATTTAGACGGTATTAGTAGACCACAAACGATCCATGGGTCTTTTTTAAAAAATGAACATTCTGCATCTGACCATTCTGAACACACCTGACTTCATCTGATTTGGATGCAAATCTGCAAGGGATCTCCAGGTAGCCCTGGGGAGGGATCCTAGAAAACACCTGCCAGAGTTGAGAAGATGACACTAGATAGGCTAACAATTACCTATGTGTTAACAGCAGGCTCTTCTAGATGGGTCATTTCTTCTTCTAAATGCCCCTGATTGTTCACTGAAGTTATTTATTTTTATTTATTTATTTACTTAAGATATTTTTACCCCACCTTCCTCCTTGAAAGGACCCAAGGTGGCTCACATCATCAAAATTTACAAAGCAAAAAACAGTAAGTGTACAAATATTAAAAAAGAATTAAACAAATATAATATTAAAAATGGTAAATAAAATTGATACTAAAAACACATTTAAAAGCAACAGCACAAAACCCCTCTCAGGCTGCTAGTCACTAAGATAAAGCCTGTCTGGAGTCTGGGAGCAGCAACAAAGAAGGCCCTCTCCCATGTCCCCACCAAACACACCAGTGAGGGTGGTGGGACTGAGAGAAAGGCTTTCCCTGATGATCTTAACACTTGAGCAGGCTCATAGAGGGAGATGTGGTCTTTTAGAGAGCTTGAACCCAAGCTATTTAGGGTTTTATAGGTTAAAACCAGCACTTTGAATTGTGCCTGGAAATGGATCAGCAGCCAGTGGAGCTGTTGTAACAACGGTGTTACATGTTTGCTGTAACCAGCCCCCGTTAGCAATCTGGCTGGAGCATTTTGAACACTTGGACATTTTGAACACTGATCAGTTTCCAGAGGCAGCCCCATGTGGAACTTGTTACAGTAATCCAACCGAGATGTAACCAGGCCATATGTCACCATGGCCAAATCAGAGCTCTCCAGAAAGTTAGTGGTGTTTTTTCTCTCCATTCAGTAGATATAAGGCTTGTCTTGGATAGAACACGGAATAACAAGTACGAATTTTGTGACTTTGCAAGACTTTTTTTGGTTCCCTCCTGAAGACATAGTTAATTTTGTTTTGGTTTGTTCCTTGGGCAGGGGCAGAATTGAATGGTGTGACAAGTGGTTGCAATTTTTATATTTTAAAAGACTGTCTTACATATCCCAAGCCCCTCTTCCCCTTCCTCCTTCCCACCACCCACACCCAAGAGCACAAGCAACCAATTCACCCATTTCTTAGCACTTCCTGCCTGTCATGCAGCATGACTGCAGCTCTGGCAGAAAGCATGCTGTGGAGGTTTACAGAAGAAAGTAAAGCTGCTGCTTCTGCATTTGCTGCTTTTAAATATTTTTAAAGCTGTTTAAATACGCAGATTCTGAATGTTTCAGAACTTGTGTGTGTATTTTGCTTGGTCTCTGAGGTGAAACAGCAAGCTGCTCTCAGCAGTGTGCTAGATAGAGGTTTAGAAGCTGATCTGGTTAGGACCTGCAACTGTTCTCTACCAAGTGGGAGAAAGAGGAAGAAAGGTGAATAGAAGTTTTCCCATGTCTGGACAACCTCAGTGTGATGCAGCAGTGGGCTGGGAGAAACTGATGCAATTCTAGGTTGCATCAAGAGAAGTGTAGCGCCCAGATCAAGGGGCATAATGTACCACTCAATTCTGTTTTGGTCAGACCTCACCTGGAGCACTATGGGCATTTATGGGTGCCACAGTTTATGGAGAATATAAAAAAGCTGTAACATGTCTAGGTGGTGAAGATAATTAGAAGTCGTGTAGCACCTTTAATACTAATTAGTTGTTATTTTTCATAAGATTTTGTGTGTCTATTGTGTGTTAAAGCTCTGCTGTCTGTTAAAGATCTTCTTCACCCAAGACCAATACTCCCCTTGTTAGACTCCTCTGACACACCCTCCCTGCCAACAGTTTTATACTCCATCCAGAGACACAGCCATTCTATTCCTCTGAAGAAGTGTGCTCGAACACACAAAAGTTTATGAAAAACAAAAACTAGTTTGTCGTAAAGGTGCTACAAGACTTCTAGTTTCTCTTTTGTTACAACAGAATACCACTGCTACTGGCTAGATAACCTTTTCAAAGATGGTAATTGGTATGTAAACCAAGTCCAAGGAATAGTTGAGGAGCTGAGTATATGTAGTTTGGAGAAGACAACCCCAAGAGATGTTGTGATAGTCATTTTCAAATACCTGAAGAACTGTCATGCAGAAGATTGAGCAAGTTTGCTTTCTGAGAGAAGGACCTGAAATAATACATTCAAATTACAAGAAAGGAAATTTTGCCTAAACATTATAAAAAAAAACTAGTAACAGCTGCTCAGCAGTGGGACAGATAACCTTAGAAGGAGGGAGTTTGGATGGCCATCTGTCATAGATGCCTTAGCTGTTGATTTTATGGATGAGCATGGGGTTGAACTAGATGAACCTTGGAGTCTTTCTAACTGAACAGTTTTAAGATTCAGCAATTTACATTCAAGGGCTTGGATGTGCCTAGCGGTCTTTTGACTTTTTCCCATTAAAATCAAATCACCATGACTTAACACAAATTAATTTTGAAATGAGGTTAGTAGAATTCCCATGATATATAACTCTTTTCCTGAAGGCTATGTTCTGACTTCCTGTAAGCTACCAACATCTATCTTATCGAACCATATTCTAACATATCCTTCTTTTTTAAATTATTTATATATTTTGGGCTTCTAATCTGTCTGAACCTGGAGGCTCAGGATGAGGAATAAATTTATTAATAGAAAAGTATAAACTGTTTTATATTTTTTATAAATATATTTTATAAAAAGTTATAATTTTATAAATAAATATGTATAAATTATTAAGATATGAAATAAAATCTTTAGATGAATAAATTCTGATTCTTCATGTGTAACTGTATATTTCACCCGTAAAATTTTCAGAAATGTCCATTCAGAGTATTTCTGATTCCAGAAGTCTATAGGGCTGAGAGCAGTACCAGCAATTTGTAACGTGAACCAGATCTTAGCTGCAGCCCATAAGGCATTGACTTGTATTACAGTGGTGCCTCGACTTACGACTGTCCCAACATACGACCATTTCGAGTTACGATCAGCTCCGGACGCAAAATTTTGCTTTGACTTGCGGCCGGAGCTTCGAGTTGCAAACAAAAGAGGCAGGGGGAAAAGGCGGGGAATTCAAATTACAGGACTAACCATTGGTCGGCAAAGAGCTTCTTTATAGCTCTTTCACCCCAACGGTTAGAGTGTGTGCGTCGGAGGAGGCTTCGGACTGCCTGGTGATGCTTTCTGCTCCTGAGTAAGTACATTTACTTTGTTTTGCAGGGTGGGTTTGGGTTTTTTGGGGGGTTATGTTTCTGTGCTGTGATGTTTTTTGGTGTGTTTGGTGTGGTGTTTTTTTTTCAGCCCCATCGCGTTCCGTTGGGACTTGGTCTGTTTGTTTGGTTTTTTTTATTTTTATTTTTATTTTCAGCCCCATCATGTTCCGATGGGGCTTGGTCTGTTTATTTGTTTGTTTGATTGATTTTCTTTTCAGCCCCATCGCGTTCTGATGGGGCTGGCTGTGTGTGTGTGTGTGTGGGTGTTTTTTGATATTTTTTTTTCAGCTCCATCGCGTTCCGATGGGCTGGCTGTGTGGGGAGGGGGTTGATTTTTTTTTCAGCCCCATCACGTTCCGATGGGGCTGGCTGTGTGTGTGTTTTTTTTGATTATTATTTTTTCAGCCCCATCGGAACGCTGTATGTGGGGGGGGGGTTGATTTTTTTTCCCAGCCCCATTGCATTCTCATGGGGCTGGCTGTGTGTGTGTGGGTGTTTTTATATATTTTTTCAGCCCCATCGCATTCCGATGGGGCTGGCTGGGGGGAGGTTGATTTTTTTTTCAGCCCCATCGCGTTCTGATGGGGCTTGCTGTGTGGGGTTTTTTTATTTATTTATTTTTCCAGCCGGAACGGATTAATGGGGTTTCAGTGCATTTCAATGGGAAATGGTGCTTCGACTTACGACTTACCATTTCAAGTTACGACCATTCTTCTGGAATGGATTAAGTTCATAAGTTGAGGCACCACTGTAGTTTATAAATGGCAAGGCATTTTTGTGTCTTAATCAATGAATTTCAATCCAAGTATATTTAATGTCTTATATCTACATGCGTGCTTGTGGCCCTCAAGCAAAATTTAGCCCTCTGGGTGGTTTGTGCAACCACATCAGTGACATGTCACCCAGGGCATCACTTACTTGGTTGTAAATTACACCAGTCATCCATGTGAGTTTCTCTGCTAATTGTGACATTGTGACACCATGGGGAAAAGACTTTATATGGAGCAGGTGGTGGGAAAACCTGTAACGGCTCCAGCAAAAGCAGTACTCAGATTTAAAGAAGGTTTGATATTACTAACCCCTAATTGGCCTCAGAGCATTAAAACATTCTGTTTCTCTTATTGAAACAGTTAACAGGTGGTATACATAAGTAGCCTTGAGCTAGCTGCACAGTCGCAGGGTGCCTCTGGAAGAAGGGAATGGTAAACTACTTCTGAGTACATTATGCATAAAACCCTGGCAAAATGTCTCCCTCAGTTGGAAATTACTTGATAACACATAATAATTATTATATTATACATACCTCATCAATGTCAGGCTTTCCTGTTTAATGTTGTTTTTAAAAACATGGCTTCCGTTATCATTTTTAACGTTTGTAAATTTTAAATAACAAAAATCATTCCCTTGCTTGCTTCCTGCCATTCACCAGATAATACACTGGGATATTTCTGTTTATTTATATATTTATTTGCTGCCTTAATTCTGACAGTGAATATGAAAACATATTTTATTGACTTTGTATGATGAAGTGAAAAAAATTGAGATTTGAAATATAGATAAAAAATAAGAGAGATTAAATAAAATACCGAACTATTTTTAAAACTAATTGATCATTCTGTCTATCTACCTACCTTTCTACCCCCCTATCGGACTGTCTAAAGGAAACTTCAAAAGGTCAAATGCCCACCTGAAATATGTGAAGATGAGTGTCAAGGCTGAATCCCTGTTTTATCTTGTGAGTGCAGAATTTGGGGATCTCACAAAAATCCCCTTCCTTGGAGTTGTGTACAATATTTCACCAAGGTACAAATCCCCTTGAGGCCACTGCTTACAATGAATTGTACCTCTAGCATGGATAAAATCTCTTCTTGAAGCATGGCTTCCAAACTGTATCCCCAAAGAGAGATTGGATTTCACAGCAGTTGACTGAGCTCAACTTGCCAGATGTTGTATATCATCCGTAGCTGACACTGCAGTCTTAAGCTGTACACACAGTAGGCCCTCTGTAGAATGCAAGACTGCACTCTGATTCTAAAATAATTATTTTCTTAAAAAGGAATGGGAATTCATTTTTTTCATTGTTCTTGAGTGTTACAAGAAACTTCATAGTGTGGAAATGCAGGGAGTAACCTGGGTATCCTCTTAGAGTTACAGAAAAATGGCTTTGTATTAACTACCTGAAAGTTTCCTGAAAAGCTACAATAATTTCATAACATTCTCCACCTATTCACACTTCCATAGGGTTCAACTGTCAGACATTCCTGAGGCAAATATGACACTTCATGTCCTTAGCTCCCCACAGGGCTTCATCAGCTGTGTCCTTCTCTACCCCAGCCAAAAGACTAAGTGAAAGTATGAGAAATAAGAAAATGTTCTTGGTTCAACAAAACAGAAGGAATATTTCAAACTTTATTTGACCATATAGGCAGTTCCTCCTTCCTGCTTCCTCTCTAGGATTACCTAGATTCCCTTCCAGGAACTGAGGGAGGATTCTGACTGTCAACCCAGCCAAAATGCTTTGTCCAAACACCATTCACACTTCTTCACAAGGCGCAAGGGATTTTCAGAAGATATTTAGACCTATGATGTCTTTTGGGGAGGGAGCTGGGACACATACCTTCAATATTTGCTAAAGGTCACAAATAGATGTATAGACAGTGAAATCTGTAAACCTATTGAGTAGCAAATAACTGGGAATGAGAATGGCTTTGCTGCATAACAATTCGGTGTCCATTTGCACACCAAAAAAAGTGCATGCATTTTAAAAAAAAATCTGCTGTAGAAGACTTCGAAAAAAATAAAATGAGTAATTCTATGAAATTCAACTGGGTTGACATACTTGAATATGTGGCATTGATATTGGCTTAATATGTATGCAACATTTCGAGGGTTGATGTAAACATAGCCTTCTGTTATGTGTGCATATCTTTTTCAGCCTTTCTAGTTTACAGTTAACAAATATAATATTTCTGGTTTTCCCAGCTATTACCCCCTTATTTAACAAACAAAACCCAGACGGCCATAACAAATGGTGAAAACACAGTTCCTATGGGGGATGCAAAATCCTTCTTGTACTTCTGGATGTACAAAATGATACCCAGAGTGACACCACAGTGATGTCTTTAAAAGTTTCAATTCCCATTTTATCTATTACTATAATTTAGTTGTGGTATACTTGCAGTATACCAAGGCTGAATAGCTGTGTAATTATCTGACTTCAAGATTTTTATGCATGAGATAATTGCAGTGCTAAAGGCTGTCTTCACAATATAGACATGGATAGATGAACTAATTAACTCCCTATTTTACCATTTATACTTCATGGAACTTTCCTCATATATCAGTAGCTGACTTCAAGTACAGTGTGCTCATCTTCTCCCTCAGAGTCTTTTGGCTGGGTGTACTTGACCTTTAAGAATCCATGTGTTATGAATTTCACAAATGCTTGAGATGGCATCACTTACTGCAAACTAAGAGCCAAATCCTGTTAGCAGGCACACCCTCACGTTTATTTGAGGGAACAGGGAAGTGGGAAAATCAATTCAGGTGGCTGCTTCCTACAGTAGTCTTTATATATTCTATTAAGCAATGGAATGGAGTGACAAAGAATAGAGCCCTATTTGCAGCTTGAATATCACCTCAGGAATAACAACAAACCATAATACACCACAACAGGTTATCAGAAATTAGGGAGCCTACACAAAGTCTTTGCTTATGCTACTAAAGTGAATTTAGGCATCACAGGAGTAGGAACTTAGTTCTATAGTAGAACACAGTATTTTCATTTTTCAAGCTGGTGCTCTGTTGTCCTCAGTTGAGAATATGTTAGGTAGGAGGTAATTTAAAAAGTCTGCTGAGATCTGAGGCAGTCACCACTAATCAGTTGCCTTCCTTACTCTCTTGTTCTTCTTTTACCGGAGGTTGAACATCATCATGGTTGTACTGAGTTTACTCAGTCGCTAGACAATACTGTCAGTTTAGATGATATTAAGCTAAACCAGAGATGGGAAAGCTGTAGGCCAGATGTGACTCACAGAAGTTCCACATCCAGCCTGCAAGCTTCTTCTCCTTTTATCTCTGTTTGCTGATATATCAAATGAACAGGTATTTTGTGGTGAGGGAACTGTTTGATGGATGTGGGCTCAGCTCTTCAGACCAAGAAGCAGTTACACAGAACTGAGCTGTGTTTTCTGTCTGTTTTTCTTCTCAGAGAGCTCTTGCATGAAACTGTTTTGCAGCCTAGAAACCAGCTGAGTAGAGTTCAGCTGTGCTTTCCAACCTGGGAAACTATGGTAGTCGGTTTTACTCCTGAGATAACTGACCTTCACATGTCAGGAAAATATCAAATTGCACCTGGGACTGCTCTCGTTGTTTCAGTCATGCTCCCTGCTATTAATTCTGACCATTAATAATGGCCTCTGAGATCCTTTCCAAAATGGAAGTCATTCTCTAGACTGCAAAACATTCCCTTCCCCTAGGTGAGATAGACAATCTTGGTCCCGATCCTGGAAGTCGCAATCTTGGTGATGATTTTTGGATATTAATGGTGTCCCTCCCATGCTCTGAATCCCCTAAAGGCTCCCCCAGATTGAAAGGAAGTCCTAGAAAGCATCAGAAGCTGAACTGAGACACAGGAGTTTTTAAATAAAATTCAATTAAATATTGACATCCTCCTCCTTGTGTGGCATAAAGTTATGCCAAGAGGATTTTATCCAGTGCCTTCATTTTCTGTCTCAAGTACATTGTCCAGGCACAGCAGAACTACAGGACATTATTATTATGTCAGAGGGCTTTGGGTCTTCAATCTTTCTAGTATTACATGAGAGCAAAATCTAGTGATCTGAATAGTATGTCCAAGCAGGATTCTAATCACATACTTCATTAGTGGACAGCAATCTCTCAGTTTCACTTTCTTCTGTATGTTTTTTAATCATTTCCCTTCCAAACTTAACATGAATAAATTTGCAGATTTTAACAAGTATTTATCAAAAAGAAAATGAATCAAATTCCACAAAAGCCAAAAAATATATAAATCTTCGTTTTAAAGAAAATTGAAACCTAATTTTTCATTGTAACTAGGAGAAGGTTTTCATTTTTGTGTAATGATCAGTGAGGCATATTGCTCCCCATTGCTAAACATATCTGTGCCCTGCTGTCATGTGCATCTAATAATATCTGCCCATCAACCAATTCCTAGGTGCCTCCTGAGCAGTGAAGCTTAGAGGTTATCAGAGAAACCAGGAATGAGCTTTATAGGACTATAGCAATATTTCCCCCTCTAGAGTAAATAGCAGTTATCAGTGATCTGGAAGAAGATACTAAAATTACTACTGAAAAGATTTTTGGATGAGCTAAAGATTGGCAGAGTAGAAAAAGATGTGTGCTGCTTATTTAATGGAACTATCTAACTTGTTATATGAACAGGCATTTTAATAAAGATAAGTGCAAGGTCATATACAATCTGCAGCCTTTTCCAAAAGGAAATAAAAGCCTGAACTCCAAAAATACAAGTGATTTTGGAAAGGACCACTTCAGAGTCTCCGTTGCAGAGATCTGAGGGTCAAACTAGACATTACGCAGACCTTGAGCTCCCTGCATTTATCTTATTTCTCCTCCCACAACAAAAAATCCATTAATGTGTGTCTCTCTACAGACTTGGAAAGTAAACATGTTATACAAATCAGGTACAAAACATGCTAAATGTAAGATATATAATGGCAGAAAATAATGTGATATGAGAAAACAATGTTCACTTTCTAAAACCATCCTCAAAATATTGCCTAGTTTGACCCTGAAAGGTCAAAGATAAAGAAATAAATGTTTAGTTCAACTTGAACAGAAGACACGGGTAAACAAATAGTGATTTGGGACACAATTTGTGAAGACCTGAATTTTGGCTTGTACATGGCCATTAGATTTTCTATTATTGAAATGAAACAAACATGGTTGCCCTAGTACAAATGATGCCACAAATGAAGCATGCCTTCAGTGCATCTCAAATTTATTCATATTTGAATGCTATTATTAAATAAAAGTATTCAATAAATATAATGCATCAATTACATATCAATTACATATCTGATATGGTATGGTAAAATTGTAAGGAAAGATATGATCACAATGACTCACACATCTTCCATTGTTTAAATGGGAACCAATGGTGACTATTTTTCAATAAAAAACATATTTTCCAATGATCTTGCCATTATGTTAGCATTGAGCTGTATGCAAATAACTGCTGCCATTTTATAAACAATGATGAACTCATCAGTGTGTGTCTTTGAGTTCTTCAGTGGATTGTTGAGTAGATAGCCTCTGACAGGTGCTCCTGCATGCTTGGTGCTCCTGTAAACATGAGGCCCGTTAATCCAATAATCTCATCTGAAAACATTCCAAAGGATACAGGAATTAAAAATCAGATAATTTATATAGAATTATCATACGACTCAATAATTACATCTGTAGCATAGTCTTAACTCATATATTGAGAATGAATAAACACTTAGGTGGAAGATGTATCCAACCTTAAAAACACTGTCTTCAATTACACAAATGTCTCATAGTACATTCCAGTTTTCCCTGAAATGATATACACTAGGCGTGTGTAAATATTATAAGGTTCAATTGAATGCAAATTATTTGTCTTTCAAATTGTAACTGATTCGCTTCAAGCTGATTTCTAACCCATTTGATTTCAACTGTATCCCAGTATTTCAAGGTATTTATATATATTTGTGGTCACTAAAAACATGAAAATGGTGGGAATAAAAGGGTCTGATCTGGAATGGGTGCTGAAACTCAGTGCCATCAACAACTGTTTGACCTCCAGTATGTAGCCGAAGCTCCCACCAGTTTTTCCTTCCTTCCTTCCTTCCTTCCTTCCTTCCTTCCTTCCTTCCTTCCTTCCTTCCTTCCTTCCTTCCTTCCTTGCCACCAGGAGCTGTGCAATTTTCTCCTTGTCCAGTTCTCTCTTTTCCATGAATCCATTCTTCTCTACCCATAGACTTTTTGACACGAAAGCACCTGCTCTAGATTTTTAATCTCTGAAGTTCTGAAACAAAATTCAGCACTTCAGAGAAACCTGGTTTTATCAAAGCATTTCTTTGACCTTCCTTGCTTTTCTTTGTGTCAGTTTGTGTCAGTTTAAAACCAGACAGACGTCCTTGCTTTGCTTCTTTTTCTGAATAATTGCCAAATCTGAAGCACATCCTTAAAATATACATAATTTTCAGGAAACTGAACATCAGAATTAAAACCAATTCAGGGTCATTACACACAGAGATGAACACACAAACACACAAAAATCAGATGTATACATATATTCTGTGTTCTTCTCTTATCTGCATTTCATATTTAGTCTCAGGGACTAATGAGCTGTTCATGCTTAGTGCAATGTTATCTCAGGTGAGTCTGTGATTTGAATCTCTGTTATGAAGTCACTTAGATGATCGTAGAAATCTACTATTTCTTGATCTCAACTTCCATCAGTATACATATTTTTAAAAACTATTTTGTTTTATTATAGCATAATTAAGACAGACTTTTAAAAAAAAGGCCTTCTGCTATACTGACATGATCTCTTTCATGAATCCTTTGTCTGTCTGGAGCTATAGGTCTCAAAGTGGGTAGAAAGTGTTTGGTCTAGAACAGCATCTTCAATTCCAGATGGTACTCTGATAGCTGATGGCCCGTATTACTCAAAAGTTGATTACGAATTGATTTGCCTGCTCATTTCATTGGTTTTATCAATTGAGTGTCATCAATTGTGAGCAGATAACTTAAAACAAAGAAACAGCTAAAGCTTTAAAAGCAGGGCCATTATCAGTAATTACAGGCAGGGCCCAGTGGGTTCATTCTAATCATCATTGCTTCCATAAACCTGGGAAGGAGTGATTCTTCAGCACTGCCCCATTCCAAGCCCTTAAAAACTGTTCTGAAGAGATGATAAGTCCACTGGAATAGTTTGCCTGGCAGCACAGAGGGATACAGAGACAAGAAAAGGAAATAAACGCCCATGATGCTAAAGATGTCTGCTATCACAATATTGAATTAGGCTAATATATTTCTTCATGTGACCATAGGAGCTATGATAAGATGGAAATATTATATATGGGTATGCTTTCAACAATGAAGGATCTAGTTTCCAATGAAATATGAGAAAAGAAGGAACAAATAGATGAACAGAGTGAAGAATAAGGTCTAAAAAGAGTGTAATCCCACTGGTCAAACCTTATAGTCATATCTCTGATATGTTTGTGTAAACAGGGCTATAGTAATTTCACATTTGGGAATGAGAATAAAATAACCTTCCATGCATCTAACTAGTTTTCTTCTCAAAAGCTTAGCTAGATCCTGTATTGTTCTGTGGTTGGCACATAAAAGGGACATTATACCTAGCTATAAACAAAAGGCTTTATAATTCCCTTGATGAGCAAGTGCAAATCCTATTATTGCTAATGCAGATTTAAGTGCATATAAATAGGGTAAGCTTGCCTGAAATATTAAAGCACTCAGTGTTTCTCAGAAGATCATCTATTAATTAATACCAATCTCAGCAAATAGGAAAGGCTTTCCTAATAGCTTTGATAGCCCTCTTCAGCAATGAAGCATGGAGAAATAATTAAATAACTGTCTCCATTACTTGACAGCTTCAGTAAAAGGAATGTCTTTTCAACTTAAATTGTGTTTTCTGTGTATTCTTCTACTGATGAGTAAGAGAAAGATGAACAGCAGGAGACTGTGAAGGAATGATGGCTGGAGTGAATGTGGGTAACAGGTGGCTAGATAAGAAAATCAGTTGGAAAAATATATTAGGAGGAAGAGGAACTACAGCAATGGTTCCTGACCTTGAGTCCCCAGATGTTCTTGGACTACACCTCCCAGAAATCCTGGCCAATACAGTAAATGGTGAACTTGTGGGAATTTTAGTCCAAGAACATCTGGGGACCCAAGGTTAGGAACCACTGAACTAGAGGAGAGATGAAGAAGTCAGAACATCCCTTTTCATACCTTGGGCTTTGAAAAACAATGGGAGAGAGTTATTACAACAAATGTCTATTTATCTTGTCCCATGACTTCCAAAAGGATTTACATAAAGTCCTTCAACAAAGGCCTTTGTTAAAACCTAGCAGCCATGGGACAAAAGTTAAATCTCACCTGAATGATTGAAGAACAGAAACAAACCATAGCTATAAATTGTTGATTCAGGCAATGAAGGGATGTAAACACTAGCAATTCTCAACTTATTAATGAATTATCTGTGTTGGGATGAGCAATAAGGCAATCAGTTAGACTCTTGCATTATTTAGGGTGGTGGAGAATTAATTGTTTGGAAGAAGCCTCAAAAATGTGTCTCTCTGTAAGAGGGGAATTTGGCATTAAAATGGTAAATCAAGTTTAGTAGAAGGAAGCCTAAAGTACATCAGAGCAAAAATGGGATCAGAGCTGACATGAACTGATCAGGAAAAAGATCTTGGGGTTCTGGTGTCAAGGGGAAAAAAGCAAAGGAGAGTCATTTTACATGAATTCAATTCAGGTGACCATACCTGAAAAGGAATAGTGTAGAAATGAAGAAGGTGTAGGAAAGGACAATCTGGATGATGAAACAGTTGAATCAGTTCCTCTGTGAGAAAAGGTGGTGTTCAGCTTGTGGAACGTGGATAAGGAGAGACATGCCAAAGATATTTATAATTATCCATGACATGGAGACAATGTATTTGCCAACTTGGATATATTTAAAAGGGAATTAGACTGACTCATAAGGCTAAAGGGAAATATTAGTCCCATCTGCAGTAGATCTCATACATGAATGGGGTTTATGTAAGAGTTGCTGTAACAACTCTAATTCATTCAGCTAATTCAGCTGAATCTAGTCCATAAAGAATAAACCTGTCATTAGTTTTCTAGTCATGGTGCATATGTATTGCATGCAGTATAAGGGGCAGTATGTAGGAAGGCGCTATTGCACTTTTGTTCTCATGGTTAAGATCTGTTTGTAAACATTAGTTGGCTGGTATGTGAAGGGAATGCTTAACCAGATAGGCCTTTGGTCTGATCCAACATGGCTCATCTCATGTTCTCATGCTCTTAACATGTTTTGATAGAAGTGATTTCTCTTATTAGTATCCTGCTGTTCAGTTTATTAAACGTTGAAATGAGTTCTACCAAAAGATAAAGAAAACAATTACGCTTTGATACACCGATAGAGCAAGAATATTAACTCCAAGATTCACTCTTCCAGCAGCTAAAAACAGCCGCATTTAGGAGTTAGGTGTACTATATGCATCACATATTGTGAAGGTCACAGATCAATCAAGATTATTTTATCTATGTGCAAAACCACAAGGCACAAGTAAGCAGTAAGGATGTGGAAACTCTGTGTGACAGTCTGCATTATTTGGAGTAAAACCTTTAAAGCAATATAACAAAACTGGAAGTCTAACTGGAAAACATATTCTGGTTAAACCTGCCAGGACTTACATAAGAATCCAACAGACAGCCAAGAAAAGTGAATCTTATGCAAGTGTAGAAAATGACTGAAAACATACAAACAGATGTGAGGAACTAAAAAAGAGAAAGACAGAGAAAGAGACAAAAACTCAGTTTTATTAATCTAATGTTTGCCCAAGAAAATAAACTTTTTAATATATATTAGGTCATAGTCTCCATGATAAAGAGATTAAGAAGGGATTCAGATGGGGTTTGTTGTATTTACAAGATATAGCTTTGAAGTGAGCCTGTCTGTACTATGAAAAGGTTGCTTAGTCTGGCAGAAGGAACACCACACATGTTCTGAACTTTAAAATAACAGAAAGTCATAGAAGAAGGATTAAAGCTTCCACACAAAAATTGCAAAGGAAACAAAAAGGAACTTGTTTTAGTATTTGAAATAATATATAGGAGGGGAGAGAATGTGTAACAAGTTGGACTTTTTATTGAAACCTCATGCTTTATGCCATGTTAGAGAGACTCAATAAACTTGTAAATTTAAGATGTCATCTTTCTTTACTATATTTCTACGAGATATTAAAAAATAGGGAAACAAAACATGCATGCTCTGTACTGCATTAGGACCTGAACGCTGCGCTTGAAACATGGGCATGCAACAGGTTGAACTATAGCTGCAGGCAACAAACTCCAAGTGGGTCCACTTCGCTATGTTGACACCTCTTCCATTTCCATCCTTCCACATCCCCACCAGCATGTGTCTGGGAAGAGATGCAGCACACAATGGCTGAAATCCAGTAGGAAGCTGCGACTAATGTAGATCCATTGAATCTTTGGGGATTTGGTGAGTCAACACCTGTGTAATTTCTGTTGATTCAGTGGGCCTACTGTAGTTGTAACTTACCTCTAGATTTCGGTCATTGTCTTTGATGAAGTCAGATAAAAATATGCTTCCATACACTTCTACAAGAGCATTTTATTACAACATGTGTAGGTCAGAAGACATTTGGGCACAATCCACCAAGAAATGTTTCTGTGTAACATCCATCCATAGATCTGTCAGCAGAACTATCAAAGAAATAAAGAAAGAAAGGAGGGAGGGAGGGTATGGAAAAGACCGGGTAAGGGAGAAGCCAAGTTATGAGAGATCCAAACTTCTTCCAAACTAAGGGAACTCCTACATAATTTCTAGCATTCCAAGACTAAGAGGGCTTTGGATTCAACACTGTTTCAGCTAGTCTAGTGTCAGCTCAGTTTGTCCTTTGCCATCTTGGCTAGTTAGGATAACACTCTTAAGGGAGCTATCCATCAGTATTAAAATGAATGAACTGACTTCAATGAATCAAATAAAAACAGCACATATAGGGACACATCTGCAGGATGACTAATCCATTTTTCTAGATCAGAAATTGCACACCACATGATTAATTTCCTATCATACCCAAATCTTTGTCCACTTTTGATATTTTTGTTGTTATTGCCATTTAATTGTACATTCTGATTCCCTTTCCTTGACTAATAATTCCTAATTTATAACCATTGTTTGAATATCCCATTCAAAGTGAATTGTAAACTCTGCCTACCCACTCTATTTTTATCTTAACCTTTATCACAGATCAAAAATATGCATTACTGACTAGCAAATGCCTTTGCCTGCCTTCCTTTCTTTTCACAAAACCTATATCATTACATGAGATTTCCACTTGAACCTGAATATATTTGTCCTCTCAGGTTTAACCTTGAGGAAGATGAAACCAAAAGGTATTTCTCATTTCCTTTTGACCAAGTTATTTTAGTGTTAAAATTGTTCTTAGCAGGTACATGTAACAGCAAATAAAGAATGATGGCTTGTGTTGGTTATTAGAAAAATTGACTGCAGGTAGGCTAGATGAAGAAGAAAGGGGAAAATATTATTTTTCTGACTTTTATGAAAAGGAATGCTGTGATTAGGAGGCAGAATTGGCACTGACTTAAATAGCTATAAATTAATTGTAATTAGTGACGGATGAATTCCCCTAAAAATATCCTGAACTGATGAAATCCCTTAAGAATATCCTGAACATGTAGAAAAAAGAAAATGAAATTTATGCAGAATATCATCTTATATTCTGAGGTAGAGAAGAAATTCTGGAGGAAATGTCATTTGAGTTTTAACAACAATTATAAACTTGATATATTTGCAATCCAAATCAGATCATTTTAAATCTTTGATGTCACATAATGGAATCTGTATTGAAGAAAATTTATTCTTAACAATTTAAATGATACAGTACCTTATGGTTTTAAATGTAAAGATATTTAAAATTAAATTACTTAAAATTTAGTGCCTATGTGATTATGATAAAATCACAACATATTGCTGTTACTTCAGTCACATTGATTCATTGCCAAGGTTAAACTCTTTTTGACTTTGAAAACAGAATCCAAAACTGAACATGGACAGCTCTGTGTAACTCCCTTTTTAGTTTTCTGTACATACGGGCTCTAGAGCAACATTTCATGGTACATAGTCCAGATCATGAATCCCCTTCTCTGGCTGGACACAGACCTCCAGACTCAAAGGAGTAGATCCAGTCTTGTTACTACCCTCCCTGCTAATGAAGAAAGACTAGTGTAGTACCTTTCCTCTCCACTGTCAACACTCTGACATTAGAGAAACATGACAATTGGGAACATAGTGTGGGTGGAGCAAGGGAGGATCCAGATTCACAGGAGACTCCCAATCACTGACTATGACTAGGTTAAAAATTTGGCTCACTCATTGAATTGCTCTGTTGTTGTTTTTTCCTCATTCCTTTCAGTGGGTGAACAATCACTTTTACACCCAAAAGGCTCACCAAGTCTATAGGACTTCCCTATTGCCAAATTAATAGGGAGTGAACCTTATGAAAATCGACCCAGCCCCAGAAACAGGAGTTAACGTTCAAGAAAGAACCAAGGAGCAACTGATGTTTGCTATTTGTATTTTTGTAGCAATTGCTCTGATGTTCTGAGGGCACACCTTTGTGCCCAGGTAAAACAGGAATCTTTCAGAAACAATAGATAAGTTTAATGTGTTTTTGAGGAAGCCATGCTTTGAATTACAGCAAGGCGAGACACATGCCACCTCTGATTAAGCAAAATAGATTGCAAAGTGCCAGCACTGATTAAGCAAAAATGAACCAGAGGACAAAATTATCCCTGAAGTGTGCACAAGGCTTCCACCCTTTGATATAAAGCTACTCTTTTCAAAATTCAATAAACAGTGCAAGTCCCTGAGAGTAAAGTCAATAGGATAAGGTGACTACACGATTATAGTCTACATTATAAATTTCATGTGTCATATAGGTCTATTTCATGATACAGAACAAGTCCTTTAAAGCTGCTGGAGTTTTAAACATCTTATCTTCAATTCAAACCACAATTACAGAAATGATTGCCCTAGCAAGATGATCTTATATGTAAGCATTTTTTTAAAAATGTAACCTTTCCTTTTTGCTCCTTTTTTAAACCAATGCAACTGTGAAATGTGCTCTCTTTGCATTGTTAATTAGTCAGTGGAACAGATGGCAACACTTTTAATTGAAAGGAATAGGGCCATTACAATAACTAAAATGAATGCAGATCTCTGCTGTTGCAGAAGTTATCAGTATAGTAATGGACGGAAAAAAGAAAACATCATTCTTGTTGATATGTCATGAGTACAAGGACTTTTAAAAAAGAAGTTCATGCTCATTCTGAAGTGAAAGAGATTTAACCCTTGATACTTCATACCTAAAGAGAAGCTAAAACCATTCACTGAGTGCTTTTCAAAAAGGAACATTTTGGCAATCCCAAACATAAGAGGCAACCTGCTGGAGGGCATCAATGGTCTCTTTAATCCAGCATCCTGTTTCCCACAGTGGCCAACCAGATGGCCATGGGAATTTCACAAGCAAAAGATGAAGGCAATAGCTTCCTAACAGTTGGTATGTGGTTGTACAGGGACTCTGAATCTCAAGGCTGCATAATGCCATAAGAACTGGTATAATAATACACAACAAATCAGTCAGTGGCCACTAGCCATGAGAGCTTTCAGTTTTCAGGTTTTGAGGCACTATGCCACTGACTATCAACTATGGGCAACAATGGGAAAAGGCTATTGATGGTTTTTCAGCACTTCCAGAAAAAGTATTCATTTGCATTGCTGTTTACATGGGGACAGAGGCCATGTGTTTACCATTTATATCCACCTACAGTTATGAGGACTAGATTAACTACACACAGTTTAGGGCAGGCTAATCAGGTGCAATTATGCATTGTTCATGCTTTGAGAAAGAGTTCCATTTTCTTCACTTCCATTCAGATATAACTGACCACTTGAAACATTGATGTAATCCTATCAACCGCATGGTTTCTGCTTGACTAGAATGGACCATGTGACTAACAGCAAAAAGAGAATGTGAAGTAGGGAACATGGGATACAAGCCAAAAAGGAAGGAAGGAAGGAAGGAAGGAAGGAAGGAAGGAAGGAAGGAAGGAAGGAAGGAAGGAAGGAAGGAAGGAAGGAAGGAAGGAAGAAAGAAAGAAAGAAAGAAAGAAAGAAAGAAAGGAAGGAAGGAAGGAAGGAAGGAAGGAAGGAAGGAAGGAAGGAAGGAAGGAAGGAAGGAAGGAAGGAAGGAAGGAAGGAAGGAAGGAAGAAAGAAAGAAAAAGAAAGAAAGAAAGAAAGAAAGAAAGAAAGAAAGAAAGAAAGAAAGAAAGAAAGAAAGGTCATAGGATTCACTGAAAGGTAAATGATGACACAATAAAAAGTTTGGTGCAGATGTCAGGCTGCCGAATTGCTAAGCCATGTTATGATTGCACTGCTCAGTAGTTTAGGTCTCTGGCTGTGGAGCCAGAGGTTGGGAGTTCAATTCTCCACTGTGCCTCCTTGACAGGAGCTGGACTCATTGATCCATGATCCTTCCAGCTCTGCAGTTCTAAGATGACGGTGATGGTGATAATGATGATGAAGAAGATCTGGAAGTCTTGGCGCTTTTTCCCATCCTTCCTTCTGCCTTCTTATATGAGCATCCTTTATTCCTTATTATCTTTGCAGATATACACTTTATCAGTAAAACAACCATCATAGAGAAAAGACTGATATGAGTGTTCTCTCTCTCTCTCTCTCTCTCTCTCTCTCTCTCTCTCTCTGTGTGTGTGTGTGTGTGTGTGTGTGGGTGTGGGTGTGGGTGTGGGTGTTGGTAAGCCATTCTAAGGAGTGCAAATTAGGAGTGCAGGACTGAGCAGACATTTTAGAAATCAATAAAATCAATATATTAGTTATGTCTCAAAATGGAATGGAATCATAAAATGTAGGTGCAAGAGGAAAGGAGTGCATGAGCCCATAGCAGGCAGCATTAATTATTTGTGAATCTAAGTGAGTTTTGTTAAGGTGAAACTATATTTTCATGCCCAAACCAGAGAATATTTAGAAGAGTAATACAAACAGAATCTGGAATTCATCAAAGGTGAAAAAGAACCTAAAACGAAACTTTGTTGGTATTCTGTGTTACATTCTGATGGTGCCCAACAGGAATCCAGCCAATATATCCATCATATCTTCTTCCAATTGGTATTCATTCCAGTAACTAAGAATTAAAGACTGGAGTTTTCCCAAAAACATCTGTGCAGAAACATACAGGAAGCTAGCCCTGAAGTTCTTACCTCTGGGTATTTTATTCCTAAGCATATTTAATTCCCATTGAATTGCTGATGGTGTCCATGCAGTTTGTCAACACTGATCCAGTAAAATACAGATTACTGTTAGCATATGGCATATCATTATTATGTCATAATAAAGAAAGGGACTTTATTGAAGAAAAGGTATTTCTTAATGCTGTTTCCCCCCCCCCCCCCTTTCTTGTTCGCAATTTTCTGGTTAAACATAAACTGTGCATATTTGTGCATGTGTTTTCTTTTCCTTCAACATTTGTTCAGTGTGATTATCCTTCATCTTACAATGGCATTTGATTTTAGAATATCATAGAAGAGCCATTATTGGGAAGCAATCCTGGATTTATCCTTTACCTAATAGCATGTTCATCTGGGTCCCAGAGCTGATGAAGCTCTAGGCCAAGAGCTCATACTGAGATAATCACTCTATAACGAATCATGGGTTTACCTGTTCAAATATTTGCAAACCTGCCAGTCTTCCTGGTTGATCCTCAAGCATTTCAGGAGTGACACTTGTCAAGCTATAATTTATTTCATATCAATTGTGATAAAACAACCCACAGCAAAAATCTGTCTGCATCATAACATCTGGTATGTGGCACCAGTCCTAAGAGCATATCAAATTACATAATGCAGTGTCATTAGATCTCTCTGGCAGTTTACTTGCTTTTCTGTTTATTGTGCTTCATAATTATGTACTGGTTAGGTTTGATTTGTGCTACTCTAAGAAGGATTATGGGGCTTGGGGTTCCTGGAGATAATTTAGGTTTAGACATGGTGGGAAAGAGGAAGTAGAACTGGAGAAGTTTCAATAAAGGCTTCTTATCAGGGCTACACAAAAACATAAATATGGTTCCCTTTGTGATTGAATGACTAGAGACTTAAATACTATGCCACTATTTAAGTCACCAGATACTGCTTTTACCGGCTTTGGCTGGTACACAAATCCACTCTTTCCCTAAGGAAGGCAGTAGCTTACCAACTATGTTATTGGTAACATGTTCTGTATCAGGCACCTTTACAAATGGGACTGAAAACTTTGCTTATCAAAATTTTGGAAGTTTGTATTTAAAGAAATGGGAAAATATGTACAAATAGTAATAAATTTATTTCCAGATATTACATTATTGTTTGTTTTCGGACAGTATGAGTGGATGAAAAAGAGCTAATAACGAATACAATCATAGCAGCTAGGTTAGGAATTGTGAAAAATTGGAAATTGAATAATTGCATGGTATAATGAGGTTTGGGAAATGGCTGTTAATGTTAAATTGACATCGGATATAAAATGTAGGAAGAGATTGATAAAAGAAAATGAATTTGTTGAAATGTGGCAAGACTTTCTGAATTTCATACTGAATTTGAAAGGTGAAGCTTTTTTAACCAAACAAGAAATAATGTTATTTTGGGGCATCATAATCAAAATTAGTATGTTAGATGAAGAATATATCTACTGTTCCTGGTCTTGGGTGTACCTATTTTTTTGTTTTTGTTTTTAATTGTATATTTTCTATTTCTTCTTCTGTGTTATTTTCTCTTTTTTGCTATGTTTAGTTACATTGTGTATCTATATTATAGAAAAATAATTTTAAAAAGGTATAAAATGCTATCACCAGACCGTTTTTTGGAATGCTGTGATTCAAACTTATCATCCCAGACATTTTTGTCCTATATTGGCCAGCTACTCATTTCTAGATCAAATTAAGATTCTGATTTTTAAAATCCCTATTATCTAAACAATATAAGAGCTGTGTGGCTGAAGGACAGCCTGCCTCCATGTGTTCTCCTGAGTGTTCTTTGCCCAACATCTGGGGCTCTGCTTTTAATTCCCTGCTAGCTGGGAATAAGTACATTGGACATTGATAAGTAGCAGGACATCCTTTGTTGCAGCGCTAACCTTGTGGAATGCCCTTCCTGTATGGATTCAAAACTGTCTACTCAATTTACTCTCTATATCCTTTGTTAGAAAAAAAAATCTTGATCAGGCCCAATTTCTGGGCAGACCTAAATTTATCAACTGTGCAGCTTTCCTCCTGGGGGGCACAGTGGGGAATCAAACTGCCAACTTCTGGCTCTGCAGCCAGATACCTAAACCACTGAGCTATTCCACCAGCTGAAAAGACTCTAAATATACTTAAAAGCAGCTTTTTAAAAAATCTAGCTATATCCCAGAAAAAAAAAAATCTATATCCCAGAATTTAAAATGGGTTTGGGCTAATGTTCGTTTATTTTTCTTAAGTTCCAGTTGCTAATTACCTTACACAGTATAATGTTATATATATATTCAATAAAATATGCAGTTAGACTAACAACTAAAGGTAATGAATAATGCATTTCTCTTCTAATTAATTACCTGCTCACCATTTGAAAATGTTTGATTATATTGCTTTCTGGAAATCTGAAAATTAATTATACAAGAACCTGAGTGAAAATCAAATTGAAATTCTTAAGAATTTAAACAATGCAATTAAAAGATAGTGCAGGCAATTATTGCCCCTTCAAGGATACATACTTATCTTAATTGTGACTCTCATATTCAAAAGGTAGAGTGCATTATTTTCTGCAGTTTCTGATGCAAAAGCCAGATATGCTGCAGTTTTTTCTAAGTCATAAATACACCACATAAATTTGAGAGCTTAAACGAAATTGCTGAGAGATGACCTGAACTCTTATTAAATTCTTATTTCTCATCAAGATTGGTTGTCAATAAGTCATTAGCGCACACCCCCCCAAGATATCTCACCTCTGACACAAGAATGAAATGAGGACTTTTTTTCCATCAGAGGTTTCCACAATTTGTGCAAAATGCCACTACACAAAATTAATGATAGTTTCTTTTGTGAAGCAAATGACAAACATGCAAAGCAAGCAGAGAAGGATTGGTTAATTGATCAAAAAGATACACAACAATGTATGTAGCCTTGATCAAAGGGATACAAACAGTTATTTGTGCAATGTGTGAATTTTGCACAATTTGTGTGATTTGTGGAAAAAAGGTTTTTGCAATTGCAAAAAAGATCTCACCAACAGAAAATATATCACCACCTTACATGACAATGAAAAAAGTGGTGGTTTACATCCTTATTCTCAGTGTTAGCTAGAAGTTATTTTTTTAAAAAATCAGAAAAGTCTCCCCTACGTGTAACATTTCTTAAATCATGAATAAACATAATTCACTGTGGATTCCCTCACACACACATGCACACTCTTTAGACTAGATGTTTTTTAAATGTTTTAAACAATACCTTGGACAGGTTCAGACATTATGAGTACTAAGTAAAAATGTAAGCAAAGTCATCCCAACTACAGGAATAAATAAATATATGGCCTCCTTTTACCTTCCCAAAAACTGCAGATATTTTTGTATACAAGGTGTTTGCTATTGTGTTATTTTATTGATTCTTTAATGTAAGATTTAACTTGCTTCAGGGACACTATAAACATAGCATTGCTAAGGTCTTGCAATATCAATATTCATTTATTTTTATTGATCTTCTTTCCACTTGTAAATTCAGAGCTTAGTATTAATGTGCAATGACAAAGTGTTTCAATTTATGAATTAAAATGCAATCCAACAGACCAAGGTGTTTACTAAAATGGACAGAGTAATTCCTTCTTTTCCTCATGAACAATTACTTATTGTGTCCTAAATCACACCACCTCTTAATTTGTCATGAAAATGTTCATTTGGGTATATTTGCTTATTAGGTTCAAATCTGGGACCCTTGCTCTTCTGTGCCTCCAGATTTCTTACTGCCAGGAGAGCTATGTTTGTACCTTCCATTGGATTTTTTGTGCTTAGAGGTTTCTTGTGTACATTACACTAGAATCATTTTACAGGTGTTATATGCACCACCAGTATGCATCTGCTTCATGGTGGTGGTGAGTTCATTTCCTTCCAGCTTTCCCACCTGGGATATATGCTCTTTGTTTTCCCACATTTGGATCATCATGCCACCTTCCGAGCTTCCTCTTCTCCCCATTCCTTCTCCTCTCCTTTTTTCTCCATCACTCCATCTCTTGTTGCTTTCTCCTCATCACATCTGTGTATGCACTAAAAAAACCCACACAGGTTGAAATCAGGCCCATGTTTCATATGCACCAAAAACCTGGATTACTTGGTAATGTTCCCCGTTGTGTTACTAAATGAAGCTCAATGATTCTGTCTTGGGCTCAGTGCTCATCAACATCTTCATAAATGACCTGGATGAGGGGATTAAAGGAGCACTCATCAAATTTGCTGATGACACAAAGCTGGGGGGAATTGCTAATACTTTGGAAGATAGACTCAACATTCAGAAGAATCTAGACAGACTTGAACATTGGGCCCCATCCAATAAGATGCAGTTCAGTGGCGTGAAGAGTAAGGTCCTGTACTTAGGCAGGAGAAACCAGATGCACAGGTACAGGATAGGTGGTACCTGACTCGACAGTAGTACCTGTGAGAGGGATTTAGGTGTCCTGGTGGACCACCATTTAAGGATGAGTCAGCAGTGTGCTGCAGCTGCCAAGAAAGCCAACAAAGTCCTAGGCTGCATCAACAGGTGGATAGCATCAAGATCACAGGAACTGATAGTACCACTCTATACCATGCTGGTGAGGCCACAGTTGGAGCGCTGAGGCCCTGGAAGGGGTGCAGAGAAGAGCAACGAAGATGACAAGGGGACTGGAGGCTAAATCCTATGAAGAACAACTAAAAGAACTAGGTATGTTTAGCTTAACGAAGAGAAGACTGAGGGCAGACATGATAGCAATCATCCAATATCTGAAGGGTTGCCACAGGGAAGAGGGCATTGATTGTGCCTGAGGGTAGGACAAGAACCAATGGGTGGAAACTCATCAGAGGGAGATCCAACCTGGACATAAGGAGGAATTTCTTGATGGTGAGAACCATTAAACAGTGGAACAACTTGCCTCCCGACATTGTGGGTGCCCCATCACTGGATGTTTTCAAGAAAAGATTGGACAGCCATCTGTCCGGGATGGTATGAGGTCCAGGATGGCGTAAGGTCTCCTGCCTTGGGCAGGAGGTTGGACTAGAAGACCTCCAAGGTCCCTTCCAACCCTACGACGATTCTATGATTCTATGATTGGCACACAAGCTACAGGAGGAAAAACCACTTCCAGCACTTGAACAGCTATATATGTTTTAGAAATCCACAGTGATGGAAACAGAAACTGTGCAGTAACAGTGCTGCGTGTAGCTACAGGTGCTGATAGGGAAAATCAACATCTGGAACATATTTTGGGGGATGTAGAGATCTGATGGTGCAACTAATGGTGCAAATTTGTATCAGCTCCACAACTTTTTTTTTAATTTTCTTTCCGTGATTTTTAATGGAGGAGGGAATGGTCTAATATGGATATATTCACAATGCTATAATGGAGCATTGGTTATGATGCTCCCAATCCATTGATATTCCCACCATTAGGGTCCATCACAAATAACTGAGTTTGGGCGCCCAGACAAATTGGCAAACAGATAGTTAATCTATTCCTGCATCTGTATTTTTCCAAATTTTGAACAAGAGAGAACGTTGCTTCTTCCTATATTCTTATACATTAGCACAGTACAGTATTTTCTTCAGAAAGCTTTTCACTTCCCAGTCCAACCATTAATGGTAACAGAATGGTCCCATATCACCCACAAATCCTGCTTTTTCTTACATTTCCTTTTTTTCTTGCTATACGCAACGTTCCTAACTTTCCAGATGGCAGACATTAAACAGGTAGAAGCAACACCTGTACATTTCACATATATACACTCATTCTGGCAGCAGTGCTTCTAATGAGAGCCTGACTTTGAGCCATTTCAAATTAGTGCTGTAGAACGCCACATCCGTGCACTCAGCTCCACTACAACTGGAGGATATATTGCTCAAGACAAGGTTCACTTAACTTCTTGTGAGGAGAAAATTTGTGAATGTCAGTTCCTACAAATGGTTTAAAGTAAGAAGTAATTTGCAATTTACCCAGAGGCTCTGAATTTTTGGTTCATTCTCACAGAAAACACAAGTGGCTTAGAAATAAAGCTGAGTGAGGTGCAACAACGTAGGTTTTATATGAGACTGTAATGTATTCAAATTGCCTATTGCTCAAGAAAGTTGGAACGGTCTTTAATTCAGAATCTAGCAAAAGACTATTCCAGATTGCACAGTGTGCTCATAAATACATTTTAGTTTCATACTATAGCCAAGAATGTGTATTTGTGACCTAGCTCTAACCTGTGTTCTCTTTCCTCACTTACAAATAAATGAAGGAAAATGGAGTAGAATCATGGAAATACATATCTGCCGCATCAGGCATTGAATGAAGTTACTAGCAGCAGCAACCATAAAACCTAATTATCAACTTTCCTGGGGATTTGAACAAGGAGAAATTTAAATGATTACTAAAACAAACAACTAGAATCAAACTACACTTCCTCATTCTCACACAGCCAAAGTTCTAATTTAAGCATATGATCTGTAACTGAAGAAAACTACTCATGCTTAACAATATTAGAAAATATATCTGTGAGTGTAAGTCTGTCTATTTTTCTATCTGTTCTAATCTGTTTTTTTAATCTAGTTTTGAAAGTTTTTTGATTTAAGCATCCTTTCCACAGATTAGGGAGTAGTTAGAATTTAATTACAGTTTACTGTATTTTTCCATGTATATGACCCCCCAATGTATAAGACAACCCCCTAATTTTGACCCTTGCCGGAGGCGGAGGAGCAGTCAATGGGCAGCTGTGAGGTGCCCCTTGATTGCTCCTCTGCCTCCGTCTCCTGCTGCTGCTGCTGCTGCCTCTGCCGCCCGATTGCCTCCTCCAGTGCGATTGCCGGGGCTTACCTCCAGCTCATGTTGCTGCCTTGTCCTCTGCCCGGAAGATGGAGGAGATGGAGGTGGAGGAGCAGCCGCACTCAGCTGCCTCTTGTGGCTGCCCATTGACTGCTGCCTCTGCTGTCTGATCGCCCCCTCCAGCTCCACTGCTGGGGCTTATCTCCAGCTCACGTCGCCACCTTGTCCCCTGCCCGAAGGAGACAATTGCTGGAGGAGGCGATCTGACGGTGGCGGCGGCAGTCAATGGGCAGCAGTGAGAGGCGGCCGAGCACGGCTGCTCCTTTGCCTCAGTCTTCACCTCCTCCTCCTGCTGCTGAGCCTGCGAGTGGCGCTGGAGGAGACTGCAGCAGCAGCAGCAGGAGATGGAGACTGAGGCAAAGAAGCAGCTGCTCACGGCTGCATCTTGCTGCTGCCCATTGACTGCTGCCACCGCATAGCCTCCTCCAGCAATCATCTCCTTCAGGCAGTGGACAAGGCAGCGACGTGAGCTGGAGGTAAGCCCCGGCAGTGGCGCTGGAGGAGGCGATCAGACGGCAGAGGCAGCAGTCAATGGGCAGCCACGAGAGGTGGCTGAGCGCAGCTGCTCCTCCGCCTCCATCTCCTGCTGCTGCCTTCCATGTATAAAATGACCCTCAATTGTTCCTCTAATTATTTTAGGGAAAAGTGTCATTTTATACAAAGAAAAATACGGTATTATTTATAAGAATTCACCTCAGTCTGTAGGAAGAGAGAAAGACTGAGATGGAAAAAAAATTGTGCTTAATTGGGTTCAAACCTGTCTTAAGATAATTAAATTCCCATACTTAAAACTTCAAATATATTCAGCTGGTCTTCATTCTATCTTTTAGATTCTCCTAAGAATAGTACTAAGAGGTAGCATAACATGAGAATTTACTGAGAAAATTTCTATAAGAAATTCTTATAGAAATTATTTTCTTCTTTAGAGAAAAAAAGAGAAAGATTCTTTTAAAAAAAGTATTAGACTCTTATAGCATATTCAAATGCAACTTTATTTCTTTATAAGCTTCATTGTGATAAAGTGAAATTCCTGGCAAAAGAACTGTGCTATAAGCGTAAAATGAGTTGTGTAACAGGAATGCTTGCACTTTTCTTCTTATCACAACTTCTACGATCTATTCCAAGTATTTGCTTTGTATTGTTTACAATTATTTCAGGTCCTCATTATTCTGTTCACTCTTGAATAATCCTCATGTTGTATGAATGTGTACGTGTATCTCCTGAAAATGCAAATAATGAGAAATGTTCTTGAGAAGGAGGAGGAGGAGGAGAAGAAAAAGCTGGTGCCAATGCCACCACAATAAAGATTTCACACCCAACGTTTTGGCAGCTTTCCTCCCTAAACTTCCAGATTTGTTAACATCCATAACTTCTGAATGAAGTAGGAAACGCACTAAAGAGCTTGGTTAGAAAACAAAGACAATCATCAGGGAACTAAAGGTAACTGTATTATCTCTGTCATATATCTTTTATAGTTACAAAGTTTTGATCGTCTACTTACCTGTAGGTGAATAGGTACGTGTAATTCAGTAAATGATACTTCTCAGTAAACAGGCTAAAAATCAAACTGCAAGGAAGTTCCAAGGAAGAATATATGCTTTGAGATGTGGATTTTAGCATCAAAGTCTTGCAGTAGTGGAGAAATTCTGTTTAGGAGGATTTTCCTTTGGGGCTTCCTTTAAATTACCATTCTTTGGGCACAACCTGCCATGTATGTGTTCTCCAAAGTTCAGTTTCTTTGGGCAACTCTGCTAGTAATAAACAGGAAGATGCCTGATTCTAGTTCTGGCTCTGGTAGATCCTATGTTTATGTGTTTCTGACTCTGTTGGAAGAAACTGGATGAATCTATGATTTATTTTCAAAGTAACTAGGGACAATCATCATGGGGTGAGATACACCTGGGTAAAAATGTAGGTGTCTGCAAATGACCTGCAAATACCGTTCCAAAATGACTAAACAACAATATTTGAAAAAGGAGCTGAATGCAATATATATATTCCCTGCAAAGGAAATGGGGGAAAGATGCTGAAGCAAGCATTAAAATTGCAAGGTTCTGAACAGTAGCCTCAGGCAGATAATTATAGCTGGAGTGATGGGAATAGACTACAGGAAGCCCATGCTTATCAAAAATGGATGAGTTTCTAGCATATACCACAACACATCAGCTGCATGGGCAGCTTTGGAACATTGAAAATTGTGAAATATTGACACACAGATGTGCATGGCATGGCTAGCAAAGATCTGGAACAATGAAAGAGAAATGAAGATGAAAGAAAATGTTATAGAAAATGCATTTAATGACAAAGCACTGCTTCCTTTATTTACGATCTGCCAATTTAGTAATTTGAATTCCCATCGAATCTGTAAGCCAGCAATGTTACATCAGTAACTTAATGAAAAGCAGCCTATGCATTTGCAATCTAACCATGCTTCTCCTTTAAAAAAAAAAAAGTCAGATTGTATAGACAGAGCAGCCCCGAAGGGAGAAAGGTTTGCCCTTTAATTCAGACTTCCCAGAAGGATTTTATATATTAGTGACACATGAGCAGGAACATATGATGATAAGCCCAATTCATGTTTGACTTTGTTGACCTTCTTTCATGTTTCCACCATTCATGTGTGACTTCTCATCATATTGACATATCCAGCATCTCTAAAACTTTGGTTGCATCTCTACCAAGTCCTGTGACCTCCCCAGAAACATAATTGAAGAGACATTTATCAATAAAATAAGCAGTAGTCTGGAAAGCAGCCCAAATGTCAGTTGAAGATGGCCAGGTTTATCAAGGGGTGTGTGTGATTTTTTTAACGGCCCTTGTAGTTTCAGACAAAAGGAGATCCGATAAGATACAGATTTGAGAGATCTAGAATTCCACAGTCCGATTCTAGGAAGGACCTTGACAAATACACTGGTATTTGGATTTTGAATGTGTTATGTTAGATAGATACCACTGTCTATGTACTTCTATTTAGAGGTGGCTTAAAATAAATCTACAGCTTAAAGTCCATTTATACATACAAGCAGTGGGAACTTGCATTGTGTGGTCATGCATGATTCCAAAAACATACTGTATGGATGAAGGAACTAAGCAGGGATAGTAGTGTCAATGATTTTTTTTAGTTTATCATATTTTTAATGTATTTGTTGCACTTTTATGCCACTTTTCTCCCAGCATCAGATGCAATGGTACAGTTCTTTCACATGGATGATGACAGAGCATGACATGACTGGGCATTTCCCAAGGTCAGTTTGCATATCCCACTTTCTAAGAAGTAGATGATATATAACTATAATAGCTGACAACCACAGGTAGATTTATCTTCCATCAGTATGTCTAGCCTGCTATTAAAGCCAGACATATCAGCAGTCATCAGTGCATCTCATGATAGCAAATTCCATATTTTAATTCTGGCTTGTGTGGAAAAAACACTTCTTCTCTGTCCTGAATTTCTCAGAATCCAATTTTAGTTAATAATGCTTGCTTCTAGTATGAGATGGGGATCAAAAAATCCCCATTCACTCCATACCATGCATAGGTTAGACCCCTTTATCATCCTTATATTTTCTAAACACCCCTCTAAGCACTGAACGCTTCCCCCCAAAGTGGAGTTGTTCTACCTCATTAATATTTTCTCTACTTTTTTACACCTCCTTTTCTCCCTTTCTCATAGTACCAGAACCTGGGATCCTCTACTGAAACAGAACAGTGGGAAATTCAGGAGAAAAAACCAAAGGACTTCTTCATAATTCGGGTAGTTAAACTGTGCGATTTGCTAACAGGAGAAATGAATATGCCTCATCTTGGACAGGTGTAAGAAAGGAATGGAGAAACTCATGAAGGATGGAGCTATCAATGACTAGTGTTCATGATGGCTATATCTTCCTTTCTGATACAAAAGACAATGGCTGAAATCCCATTCACACAGTTCCATGAGCATAAGGCTGATGATGTCATCAGCCACTGCCATCTGTTCTATCATTTTGTTCATACTGTGGCAACCAGCTGCGCACAGGAAACCCACAAGCACAAGAGCAGCAACACTTCCTACTTACACACCTCAGAAAAAGGTATAGAGGGTTGAAATCCTGTTGTGTAACTTTGTGCCAACATAAGATTGATGAAGTCATCCGCTGAGGCTGTTTTGGGGAAATTAAAAGTTTAAAATCCCCCCCCCCAACTGTGGGATTGGTGGATGTTTAGTTCCCAAAAGTTGCTACTGCTGGCCCTGGTGTTGCTGCCAGTCCTGGTGGTGGTGATTTTCTGGAATTAAAGATACACCCACCCATCCCACAGCTCCCAAGGACTTCCTGAGAATGAAAGGGATCCTTAGGGAGCCTCGGAACCTGGTGTTGTTGGGATTAGAAACTTAATTTCGCCAAAATGGCCATGGCTGATGACATTGTCAGCCTTATGTGGGTGTAAAGATATGCTACAGTATTTCAGCTATTATATTTTTCTATACCTGTTCCTGAGGAGCATGTGTAGGAAGTGTTGCTGCCTTTATGCTTGTGGGCTTATAATGGGCAGCATATAATCATCTAAAACTTTAAAATACATCATTCAAAAAGAGAATACTCATCCAGCATACTATTAACCACATTTAAGTGACAAATGTAGCCATTAGAATTATTTGTTATTGTTACATGCCATCAAAGAACTAGAAAAGATCATCATGGTTACATTTGTCACTCAATTTATGTTGACCCCATAAATGAAGGATCCCCAAAATGTTCTGTCCTCAACAGCCCTGCTCAGCTCTTGTAAACTCAAACCTGTGGCTTCCTTTAGGGAGTCAATCTTTCTTGTATTTGGTCTTCCTCTTTTCCTGCTGCCTTCAACCTTTCCCAACATTATTGGGGTTGTTTGTTTTTCAGAGAATCCTGCCTTCTCAGGAGGTGAGACAGCCTCACCTTCAACATTTTTGCCCCCAGAGATAGTTCAGGCCTGATTTGATCTAGGATCCACTTGCTTGGCTTTCCAGCAATCCAGTGTATCCACAAAGCTCTCCTCCAGTGCACATTTCAAACAAATCATTTTTTTCCCCTGTCAGCTTTCTGAAATGTCCAGCTTTCACACCCATACATGGTGATTGGAAATACAAGATTGTGGGTGATCTTGGTCTTTGTCTTCAGTGACACAACCTTATATTTCATGATCTTTCCTAGTTCTTTCATTGCTGCCCTTCCAAGTCTCCTGATTTCTTGGCTAAGGTCTCCATTCACATTGATGATTGAACCAAGGTAGGCAAAATCTCTAAGTATTCTGATTTCTTCATTGTCAATTTCAAAGTTGTGTAGTTCTTCTGTAGTCATGATTTTGGTCTTTTTAATGCTAAGCTGTAGTCCTGCTTTGGCACTTTCTTCTTCATGATTTTTGTCTTCGTAATGTTCAACTGCAGTCCTGCTTTGGCACTTTCTTCTTTCACTTTCACTAAAAGTTGTTTCAAGTCATTGCTGCTTTCTGCCAGTAAGATGATGTCATCTGCATATCTTAAATTATTGATGTTTCTTCCACCAATTTTCACTCCTTCATCTGAATCCAGTCTGGCTTTCTGTATGATATGTACTGCATATGGATTGAACTGATGGGATAAAACCCACCCTTGTCTAACCCCTTTGCCTATAGAGAACATTCTGTCTCTCTTCATATTGTGTCCAAACAGTAGCTTCTTGTCCAGAATACAGGTTATGCATCAGGACAATCAAGTGCATTTTGTTCAGAACAAGCCATAATTTCTCATGCTCTACATAGTCTAAGGCTTTGCTGTAGTCTATAAAGCATAGACTAATCTTCTTCTGAAACTCTTTGATGTACACCAGTGCCCAGCAGATATTTGCAATGTGATCTCAAGTGCATCTTCCTTTTTGAAATCCAACTTGAATTTCAGGCACTTAGATTCATACAAACTGTTAGTTCCCCCCCCTTTTTTTTTGTCTGAACCCAGATCCAATAGGGTGCCTATTACATAATGGGAAAAAGGTTCTATATCTCTGGATGTTGTCTTATCCCAGCTGTTTTATAGGGTTATTCTGATTAATCCACAGACAGCTGGCCTGCAAGGCCTAAGGAGTGTATAGAGAAACTAGTACTGCTAAAGGAGAGGGTGAAAATCTAATTCTTCATTTCTCCTTTGGGAGACAATATATCCAGTCTCAGTATCCAGTCAATCTCCCTTTTCAACAGAGCCCTGTCAGAAACAGTACATTTTGTTCTGGTGCCCTTTGGTTACTTCAAGTTGTCCTTCAAAGTCACAAGCATGGGGCATTTATTCTTCTAGACCAGAAGCCAAGTAAACACTCATACATATAACCTGATTAACCCTACATAATCACCCAAATATTTCTGGTATAGATCCAATGGAACCATAATTCATTTAATATTTTATAAATTGACAAACACCTGCAGCCTTAAGGGAGTAAGCCTTTCAAAGCAGAATAATCAAATCCATCCCGTGTCACTTTAGTAAGAGTTATATGTGGATGTTGATAATTTTTCAAAAGCACTGTCAGCATGCTTTTGAGATCAATGCCAATGAAATATTTTGTTTACAATTTAACCTCTATTTCCCCTAGTATCTGAGGACTTTAATGCCAATAGTGTTTACATCCAACCCTATTGATCCAGTTGCAAATTAAATGGCAAACAAAAAGCAATTGTATTGTTCTGTCAAAACAGTCTCAATGGGGAGCCGAATTCTTTATTAAAACAAAGATGTGTTGAGCTGGAATGAAAGGATAGTTTCACATACAGGATGGTTTTTACCCCTCCAAAACACTTTCAGCTAGATAGATCTACCTGACGAGAGTTACAAGGGTAATAAACGTGAAATAGTATATTGAATTTCTTTCCCCTGTTGTGAAGAATGAAAGAGACCCACAATCTTCTTCTTCTTCTCATAAGACAGAAACACATATAAACGATAAACAATATTACAGATGCCAAACCTGAGTGTTTTGGAGAAAGAAAATGCAGAGGGACATGAAAACTGCTAAAATCTAGCAATTCACTTCCAACTGTTGTGGAGGTTAGACTGGGGAAAAATAAAGCCCAGTTAATGAAATGCCAGGCCTTTCCCTAGAGTTGAAAGGTGCATCTTAGAGTCTCCATAGTTTTCTAGATGAATTGAGAGATGAGTGATAAACAGGAGCAGACAAAATTAAATCCCCAGCAACTGAGCTATGAGGTGAGTTGAAGTAAAATCCAGCCACCCAGCAGAACATAGTCTAAAGTTCTCCAGATAATCCTCCTTCATGGATCTCAATGCCAGTAATGCCAACTCTGTGAAAGGAACCCATTCCTTCCACTTGAAGAACTCTCTGTCTTAAGTCTCTGGATCAGAATGAAGAGCTGGGCAAAGCCCCCCTCCCTTGTATGACCTTGCTTTCTGTTTATCCTGTTCTCTGAATGGCTGGTCAACAAACGGCTGCAGCATTCTGAAGCTGCTTCCTCCTACTCCACCTTTATAAAATAAGTAGAGGCTATAATCAATAGGAATTTCCACACCAACACTACTTGTCAGATTGGAATACTTCCAAATTGAGTCATATGGTGACTTCAGGCTATCTAGGTTTACTAGGTTTTAGATCACAGATTAGTCTCAGGGGACTGCTACACTTCCCAGGGTTAGCTGATTGTATCTGAATGCTGGACCCATTTGCCTGGAATTCCCTTGTGCTTGTTTCTACAGTCAGTTGGCCCAGAAACAATGACAGGGACTGCTTCCAATTCCTGTTGCTCCTGCCTCTGTGACAGCTACCCCCAGCCTCAGATTTTGGGCCTGAAATCTCAAGGAATGGCATGCTTCTTACTTGGCAGCCCTGAGAAAACTCTATCGGTCACCTTCTACTGTTCTTGAAATTGAGACTTTGTACCACTGGCAAAAATACTGTAAATGCCTTAAATCTCAAACCAGTTCAGGCACTTACTAATGTAATTAACTATGAGCCCAGCTGTTTACTAGAGCTAAATAACATTCAGAAGAAGAAATATGGAATGGGGAGTTAAGTCTTAGTCCCCAAAAGGTACATCCCTTAATGGTCAGCGTTAGATTGCAGATAGGTGACTGGGGGAAACATTCCCATTTGTGAACGCCTGGAGTGAGCAACCTCAAAGTACTATACTTTCCTGAGCAATATTAATTAAAGATTGCAAATGTCACTGAGTTGAGTTTTAATTGCTGTCATTCAAGGCCATCAGATATTCTCCTACCTCTGTACCTGACTGAGCTTTAATTGCCCTCTGCCTGTTCTGTTGCACCTTTTGTATTTGCTTCACCTTTCAAATGGAAATAGAAATGGCAGCACTTGCAAACACCCTGTACACTGGAGTCATTTCAAAATAGTCTTGGACTTCAGTGAGCATAATTAGCTTGTGTATTGTAGCTGGAGGCTAAGTTATAAAAAAGGTAGAAATATATTAGTGAAACAACAAAAAAAGTTGTGATTGCAGGAGGAGCTGCAGATTTTAAAAGGCAGGGAGTGCTGTGATCTTGCAGAAATGCTGGGTTTATTTGTTAGTGACAGCAGCTAGCAGCTTTCTCCTGCCCCATCAACCTGCATTTCCTTTCATTTTAAAACCTTCTGCCATGACAGGCATTTGAAAAGGTGCTGCTTTCCTGAATCACTTGATGCTATCTTCCATACTCACTTCATGATGTCTCCAGAAGATGATACTAGTTCATGCTAGGAACATGAGCATTCAGAGAAGAGCTGCTATTGATAGGACCTTTGCTACCACCACAGAACTGTTAATTTTAAAAAAAGTGGACGGGAGCCACTACCACCCAAAAATAAATAAATGTATAGTTCATCTCCTCTTTCATAACACAACTTCTGGACTCTCTCCCTTTTTGTGGCCTTCAAATGGGATTGTGAAAAGGGGGGTGGCCTTTTAGCTGTGTAACAGATATGTAGTTTCTACATGCATGAAGAATAGGAAGGCCGCTGAAGAAAAGCCACAGACACTCAGGGGAAATGTAGCGGGTCTCTGGCCACAATGTGGCAAGAGCACCGGAGGTTGAGTGTTGTAGCTACATACTGATATTGTGGGCATCCAGCAATGGGCAGTAACAGTTGCCAAGACTGAGCTGTATGTGGATTGTTGTTATGAAAACAGCAGCATGGAATGCACCACAGCCATGCCAAGCTTCTACTGAAGTGAACACGCTGTTGTATCTAATAGCAAGAGTAGTTCAGTGAAGTGACTACAAGGTGCAGAGTAGCAAGCAAGTGGACACCTGGACCACTTTCTTCCGAAGAAAGTGGAGGGAGAAAGCATTTTCCTTGCTAGAAAGTGGAGGGGGAAAGCAGGAATCAAAGCACTTTGATGATTCCTGCTTTCCCCCACACACACACTTTCCTCGCAAGAAAGTGCTTTCCCCCTCCACTTTTCTCACAAGAAAGCACTTTATTGTGAGGAAAGTGCTTTCCCCCTCCACTTTCTTCCAAAGAAAGTGGAGAGGAAGAGCAGGAATCATCAAAGCGATTCATCAAAGCAATTCCTGCTTTCCCCCTCCACTTTCTTCCAAAGAGGAAAGTGGAGCACTTTCCTCACTGGAAAGTGGAGGGGGAAAGCAGGAATTGCTTTGATGAATCGCTTTGATGATTCCTGCTTTCCCCCTCTACTTTCTTCGGAAGAAAGAAATTCTGGGTTAGAAAAGTGGGGTGGGTGTCTTATACGTGGGGGCATATTATACACAGAAAAATACAGCAATTGTTGGATATCAGCAGACTTAAGTCAACAAGTGGAAGACATTGAGATTCTCCCAAACATTTACGCAGACCATAACTCAATTTGGATGACTCTGGGTTGCCCACAAAGAAGAGGAATTTGGAGACTAAATACCTCTGTACTGAAGGATGAAGACTGCCTGAAGAAAATTAAAAAAGAACTAGAGTTCTTCTTTAAAATAAATAAACCTCAAGATACCGGAATCACCAATGTCTGGGATACGGGGAAGGCTTACTTTTGAGGTTTGGCATTTGACTTTGCAGTGAAAAAAGAGAGAGAAAGAAATAAGCAGTATCAAAATCTATTAGCAACCCTTAAAAAAAGAGGAAGCAGCCTTAAAGACAAACCCTACAGCACAACAACTTAAAAATAAGATTAATATATTTCAGCACAAAATCAACCTGCTTGATCAGGAAGAGATGGCAAGGAAAGTACAATTTGTAAGACAAAACTTTTTTGAAAATGTGAACAAACCAGGAAGATGGCTCACATATAAGATCAAAAGAGAAAGAGAAAACTTAACGATCAGTTCGCTTCTAGATAAGGAAGGGAAGGAAACCTTCATACAGGAAAAAATTAAAGAAATAGCCCCAAAATTTTATGATAACTTACACAAGAAAAAAGAAATACCTTTGCAGCAACAAAAAAGATTTTTGGAAGGAACCCTCCCCTGGAAGTTATCGGATAAACAGTTAAAATTTTTTAATAACCCTATAGCAATGAACAAAATCATGGAAGCATGGAAAAAAACAGAAAAATAGGAAGACACCTGGACCAGATGGGCTACTGGCAAAATAATATAAAACTTTCCAGGAAGAACTTACCCCACATTTCAAAAAACTGTTAGAAGCTATTGAGACAGGTGGAAAAATACCTGAGTCATGGAAAGAAGCCCACATATCTCTAAAACACAAAACAGGAACAGAAAGGAATCAAATTAGGAATTATAGACCAATTTCCCTGCTAAATGTGGATTATAAGATCTTTGCCTCGATTTTAGCTAATAGGCTGAAAAAGGTCCTGAACTTGATGATACATAAGGACTAGACTGGTTTTCTACCTAAACAGAAATTGGCTGCAAATATAAGAACAGTAATAGATGTATTGGAATACTATGAAGCCCATCCAGAAAAGCAAATGACACTAATTTTTCTGGATGCAGAGAAAGCCTTTGATAATGTGAACTGGGACTTTATGTTGAACCAATTAAAGATGATGGGCCTTCAAGGAAGCTTCTTTCAGGTGCTAGAGTCAATCTATTCGCAACAAAAAGCAAGAGTCAAGGTCAACGGCCAAATCTCGGAGGAGATCCAAATTGAACAAGGCACAAGACAAGGATGCCTCTTATCAACCTTTCCTTTTTATCTTAACATTAGAAATACTAAACAGACAAATAAGGCAAAATCCCAGAATTAGGGGGTTGAAAATAAAGGGAGAGGAATACAAACTACAAGCTTATGCTGATGATCTGGTACTGTTGCTAGAAAACCCGGAGGAATCGATTAGAGAACTTATACCCACAATTGAAAACTTTGGTGCAGTATCAGGCCTCAAAGTAAATTATAAAAAAACCAAATTTCTGACGAAAAATGTGACACAAGAAGAAGCAAGAAAATTAAAATTAGAAACTGGCTTTGAGCACACATCAAAAATTAAATACTTGGGAGTATATATCTCAAAAAACAAAACAAAAACCCAACAACAAGTAACTTGATGAAAGACAATTATCTCCCAATATTCAAAGAAATACAGGAAAATTTGGAAAACTGGGGCAAACTGCAATTTTCAATGCTGGGTAGAATTGCAACTATAAAGATGAACATCTTGCCAAAGCTTCTGAGGAATGGGCTTACCAAACTGTTTACAAAGCCTGCGCACTGAACTGGATAAAGGAATGGATTACCTTGGAGGACCAAAGACTCTTAAAATTGGAAGGGCACAAACTGAGATTAGGATGGCATGCATATATATGGTATGGCAAGGACAAAGATCAAACTCATTCTGATCATATTGTAAGGAGAGCTCTATACCTGGTTTGGCAAAAATTTCAGGGGCAATATACAAAAAAATTCTGACATGGGTAGCGCCTTTGGAAGCTTTCATACAACCTTCTCTGATCTCAAAAGAATTGAGATATATTTATAAAGAGCTTTTAACCAAATATCAACAACTAAAAAATATACAGGAGTTGAAGGAAATGGCTCTACCAATAAACTGGTGGGCGATGCTGAAATTAGAATCAAGGTTTTAAAAAGATAAAATAATGGGCTTTTATGAAGGGAAGGTACAGGTGGATGATTTATGGATTTATACCAGTGATGAGATTATACAAAAAAAATATGCTTTTTTGTTAGAATACAATTTAGGAGATGAAAGGGTGAAAGCAGTAATGATTAAATGGGCACAAAATTTTGGTTATAATATATACATAGATGATTGGACTCGAATGTGGAATGATAACTATACATGGATTAAGCCAGTAAATATGAGAGAAAATATCTTAAAGATGTTTTATAGATGGCATTTCACACCGGTAAAATTGGCAAAAATGGCGTCAGGGGCTAGTAACTCATGCTGGAAGTGTGATAAGCAACCTAGGACTTTTTTTTTATATGTGGTGGACATTTTGTTGTTGTTTAGCCATTAAGTCGTGTCCAACTCTTCGTGACCCCATGGACCAGAGCATGCCAGGCCCTCCTGTCTTCCACTGCCTCCCGAAGTTTGGTCAAATTCATGTTGGTAGCTTCAATGACACTGTCCAACCATCTCGTCCTCTGTCGTCCCCTTCTCCCCTTGCTCTCACACTTTCCCAACATCAGGGTCTTTTCCAGGGAGATTTCTCTTCTCATGAGATGGCCAAAGTATTGAAGCCTCAGCTTCAGGATCTGTCCTTCCAGTGAGCACTCAGGGTTGATTTCCTTCAGAATTGATAGGTTTGATCTCCTTGCAGTCCATTAAGAGGTCCTTTAATTCCTCCTCACTTTCTGCCATCAGAGTGGTATCATCTGCATATCTGAGGTTGTTGATATTTCTTCCGGCAATCTTAATTCTGGCTTGGGATTCATCCAGTCCAGTCTTTCGCATGATGTATTCTGCATATAAGTTAAATAAGCAGGGAGACAATATACAGGCTTGTCGTACTCCTTTCCCAATTTTGAACCAATCAGTTCTTCCATATCCAGTTCTAACTGTTGCTTCCTGTCCCACATATAGATTTCTCAGGAGATAGATAAGGTGGTCAGGCACTCCCATTTCTTTAAGGACTTGCCATAGTTTGCTGTGGTCCACACAGTCAAAGGCTTTTGCGTAGTCAATGAAGCAGAAGTAGATGTTTTTCTGGAACTCTCTGGCTTTCTCCATAATCCAGCGCATGTTAGCAATTTGGTCTCTAGTTCCTCTGCCCCTTCGAAATCCAGCTTGTACTTCTGGGAGTTCTCGGTTCACATACTGCTGAAGCCTACCTTGTAGGATTTTGAGCATAACGTGGTGGACATGCAATAAAGTAAAAAGATTTTGGAGACAGATAAAAGATATTACAGAAGAAATTATACAACAAAAATAACTTTTAAACTAGAAATGTTTTTACTGATTATAATGCCAGAAATTGTTGATAAACAAATTAAATACATGCTGCTACACATATTCACAGCTGCAAGGCTGATTTGGGCCCAAAAATGGAAAAATCAGGAGAACCCGAAGGTTGAGGAGCTGATTAAAAAATTATTGGATATTGCAGAAATGGATAGCCTTTCAGAAGCATCATGTGAAAACCCGATAATATATGTTAAAGAAAGCTGGAAAATGTTCTATGATTGGGCCCAGAAACAAGTATGAGTAGGGAATATAGCATATGTTATGAATTTTAGTATGGTGACACAGCCATAGAGCCAAGATTATACTGTATTATTGTAACCACCTTCCTCTTTTGTTTGTTTGTTTGTTTGTTTGTTTTCCCCCTCTACTTTTCTTCTATATCTGTCTTTTTATGAGTATTGTTCACCTGTGGTTCATGGATGTTATATGATGTAAAAAAAATCTATTAAAAAAAAAAAGAACAGCCATTTTGGATTAGACCAAGGATTAGAATGTTATTTAATCTAGAAATTGGATTAGAATGTTATTTAGTCTAACGTTCTGTCCATGCAGTTACCAAGCATGTTCCACCAGCAGGGCATGAGTAAATCTGTACCTTCTCCTCACATTCTTTGGCAACTCATGCTTTTGATAGTGGAAGTGGTGAAATGGATAATCAGTATATTGCACTAGTTCAAACGGTAACTGTTTCTAAAGAAAATGCTCTTTCTAATTTGTATTAACTAATTTGAATGTATTCATAATCCTGTTGGAGTAAATTAACTCTGTGGAGCCAGATGATGCCATCATCCAACACTTATAATAGTTAATTTAAATGAACTATCTCTCCATTTTAGGCTCTAAGGCTCCCTATGGCTCCTTTTTGCCCTAGGGAAGTCTTTGGGAGTGTCGGGATGGGAGTCTAAGAGCAGTGCTGGAAAACCACCACTGGGATTGGGATCACTGGGAAAATGCACATAACCTATAAATAGTATGTCAAATAGCAAAGGAAGAGAATCATCATCATCATCATCATCTTAGAACTGCAGAACTGGAAGGGACACTATAGATAATCACAACCAGCCCCTGTCAAGGAGGCACAGTAAGCAATCAAACTCCCAACATCTGGCTCCAGTTCCCTAAACCACTGAGCTAACTAGCAGTTACTGAGCTATCCAGAAAAAAGATGGCATTTTTAACACTGTATCCTTCCCTGAATAGAAGAAGAGGCCAATAAAGATTTTATCAAAATCTTTTTAATTATAAAACACTTACGTGGCTTATCACAATATGAAAATTAATGTTTAAATGGTAGGGATTGGCGAGGTTTCAGTAACCATGTTCATATAGATTAATCTGCCCATTAAGATGCTGATCAGCCAGTCTGAGTGTTCCCATGGTTTAAAAAGTTCTAATATGTTTAACACTAGGGGTTGAGTCATTTTAGGAGTTTTGTAAGTCAAGTGAGATTGATATCCTTGTAAGGGCTGACTGGTTTTGCTTTTTGACTTTATTTAATTAAGTAAGCAGGAGTTGGCTAAATTGCATTTTCTATCTTCACTCCACAGACCAGCCATGTAAGTATAAAGCTGTCACTGATGTGCTATGAGCACACGATGTTAATCTGCACAGAATAAATTGGATATCCATATATTTTATGACAATCATTGTTGCCAGCATGCAGACGTTGTTTGAAAAGCACAATTGAGCCATATGTCTAGGTATTTCATGTGTAAATATTTGTAAAAGAATATTGGTAACACAGAATACAGAGTCTAAAAGGTAGCAATTCTGCATTTTTATTTGTAGGGGATATTATATAAATTTAACTCTCTCATAAGCAATATTAGGAGAAATTATGTTTCTTTGAGACATGTTCCTCAATTTGATATAAGAGAACAAAATATATCAAGTGAAAATATGACAAGTCTCAGCGTTAAAATTCAAGTGTGAATACTGTGTAACTACTTGTTCAACTGAATATCACTGTAGATTGTAAATTATCTTTCACATTAACATTTGGGAATTGTATGTAGTCCAGTGAAAGGGAAGTTCAGATCCATCTACCTGGACGTCGGAGCATACAAGATTGATGAACGTCAGTTTCACTTTCTCCCACATCTGAGTTTTGTAGAGCTTAAGTTCTACAAAACTCAAATGTGGGAGAAAATGAAACTGACAGGTTCATCAAACTTTATGAAAAAAATGGAAATGTGTTAAATTTGTATTAAAAAACACAAGCAAACAAAAATATTCTTGGTCATTGCCCTCCCAACCCCGGAATAAAGATGCGAGACAATTAATATGGGTTAAACACGGGCCACACTTTATTAATTTAAATTCAAATTCAAATTTGCCATCCTTTGGCAAAAGGAGGGGGCCTGCTGTAGTGCAGAAACAGGTCAATCACAGAGGTATCCAAATACCCCTTAATGAACAAATGGGTGAGTCCCCGGCCCCAGGTTCCAGTGGTCTTAAAGACAGCAGGAACCCGGCCAGCCGCTAATAAACACCCCCAGACCTCAAGCCATCTTTAGTTGATGACTGTTGGTCCGGAAGTGGCCCAGCACATCTTCCCCCCACAGGCACTGTAATCACACGATCCGCAGTGCCGGGAGGTCGGATGCACTGTTGGCTTACCTGATATTACAGTGGGACACACCGTAAAATACCTGTTTTTTCCGCACTACCCTCCAGTGCGACCGAAAATTTCCACCAAAAATGCCAACGTCCTTTTCCAGTGTGGGATAGGCAAATAATTCCCCCATCCAAGAGCCAATCAGGATGAAGGTCAAAAATTCCTATCCGGCCCCTAAAGGCGACCAGAAAAACTCACACTAGAAATAGGGCGGGCGGGTGCCCAAAAAAGAAGAGGGCGGTGTGAGGAGGGAACGCCCTTTAAATAACCTGGCGTTCCCTCCCTCTCCCTTGTAGCTCTCGTGAGGCTAGCTAGTCTCACGTTATCCGGGGTGCAGGGCAAAGAGACAGCCACGCTGTTCAAAGTCTTTCAGACTCACCAGTGGCTGCGGCATTTCCCTCCCAAGCCATCTTTAGTTGATGACTGTTGGTCCGGAAGTGGCCCAGCGCATCTTCCCCCCACAGGCACTGTAATCGCATGATCCGCAGTGCCGGGAGGTCGGATGCGTTGTTGGCTTACCTGATATTACAGTGGGACACACCATAAAATACCTGTTTTTTCTGCACTACCCGCCATAGCATAGGGACTAGCCATGCTATGTCCCATGCCCGACACCGAGTCGCTCGAGCTCGACAAGCAGGCCCCCTCATATGTCTTCCAGGAAGACATCCAAACCTGAATCAGAAAGGTGGACTCCTTCTTTCCTAAACATTTAGGCTTATCCATATGGATCCTTTGGTGACCTATCAACGATCCCAGGCTGCTGCAGACAGCTCTGCATACTTCTCGGTTAACACCCCGGCAGGCCGTGTTAACATCGCAAATATTCCTGGTGCCTCGCCAGGCCAACCGAGGAATGATCGTGGACCACACGATCTGCATAACAGGATACCTGGCATTCAACCACTTAAGGTTGCGAATAATGTCCAGGATCAGTGCCTTACCATGAAGTTTGGGCAAATCATTGCCGCCAGGATGCACTGCCAATACATCTGGTAGATAATGGCCAACTACCGTCAGCCTCCATAGCGGGTTCTACTGCATGCCACGCAGCCCTTTCCAAGTGATGTGTGCATGGGCTCCACACCCCAAATCAATCCCTCACGGGGAATTGAGGAACGCTCAGGCCTATCCAGTTGGATCCTCTGGTGATGCTCACTGATCCAAGGCCGCTGCAGACTGCACTGCAGACCTCGCTGTTAACCCCCCTGTGTGCTGTGTTAACATTGAGGAAACGTCAGGCCTATCCAATCGGATCCTCTGGTGACCAAGCACCGATCCAAGGCCGCTGCAGACCGCACTGCAGACCTCACGGTTAACACCCCTGTGTGCCGTGTTAACGTTGAGGAAAACTCAGGCCTATCCAATCGGATCCTCTGGTGACCAAGCACCGATCCAAGGCCACTGCAGACCGCACTGTAGACCCCGTGGTTAACACCCCTGTGTGCCGTGTTAACGTTGAGGGGAAAAAAACCTGGCGTCTTACCTTGCCAATCAAGGCATGATCTTGGACCACATGATACGTGTGGCCGGATGCTCGGCCTTCAACCATTCCAGGTCGCGTATGACGTTCAGGATCAGCGCTTTTCCAGGTAAGTAGTTACACAGTATTCACACTTGAATTTTAATGCTGAGACTTGTCATATTTTCACTTGATATATTTTGTTGCCTGGCCAAATCATTGCTGCCAAGGTGTACCACTGAAACATCCAGTGGAAGCTGGCTAAAGGCCTCCACCCTGTAAAGCTGGCTTCACAGCATGTCGAGCAGCCTTTTCTATGCAACGTGTGCTCTGTCTCCAAGACCCGGTTGCTCCCCCATGGGGATGCAGCCGCATAGTGTTCTGCCCAGTATACCTAGCTGTGGCCGATAATTACAATGTGCCTTCGTCTCACCGACCCTATGGGACCTGTGAAGACATAACACGACTAGGCCCCTGCCTATACGTTAGGTAGGGTTCTTATATATCTGCAGGAACTAGATGATGACCACCGGCCTAGATGCTTGAGCTCTTCTGAACTACAACCCAGGGCTACCGCAGTGGAGGCTGCACCGATTCCGAATGAATGTGTGCCAAACCTCATGCCTTGGACGCCTATTCTGTTTAATGCTGGGTTGGTTAATTTCCATAACTGGTATGTCGTCTTGGCTCCGGGGTCTAGCTCCCTGAACAGTTCAATTTGTTGGCATGACAATGCATCAGCTATCTTATTTTCTAAACCTGGTACATGTCCGGCATGCACTAGTATCTTGAACTGCAGTGCCCTTAATGTAAACGCCCCGACCAATGTCATATCCGTTCTGACTGTGACGTGAGGCTGTTTATACTGTAACAACCACTGAATTGTCACACCAGAATCATACTATCGAATTTGACCACTCTTCAGCCCATAGCCAAAGTACACCGGCTATTGAGGAAATTCTGGCATGCCAAATCTCTGGTAATGCCGTTCTGGTGCCACTTATCGGGCGGAGTGCTGGCACACCACCTTCCTCTGAAATAAATTTCCAATCCCAAGGATCCTGCTGCATCTAATGAACCTGGACTTGTGCTTTAGCCCGACTTCACATCTCCAAAGGATATCCGATTAAGTTCTGCTAAAAACTGACTCCATACTAATAGAACTTCTATCAGTCCGCGTGTGACCCTGATCCTATGCAGCAATCGATGTACTCCCTTCACCGCATTGTACATAATTCTGAAGGGGTAACGTCATTGACTGGTGTTCCCTTCGAAAAGGACAAGTAATGGATTAACCGAAACTCGCCCTGGCCTTCTTAGGCCTAATGCCTAATGGAGAAACCTTCAAGTTCTCCAGGGGTGACATATGAAAAAAAGGGGGGGCATGACCCTTCTTTCCTTAACTTCCTTGTCTGTCTTACTCTGGACAATACTTTCCATCCAGCGAACCGAACGAAGGTTCTGCGCAAACTTGCTCTGCGCTCTCCCACTGCCGGGATCCTAAAACCATATTTAAAATCCTTCTAAAAGTTAATTAACGTCCTCTCTACAGGGATAGGAACTTAACCACCTTCCAAAGCCTCAACCTAGTTGGGCTGGGTCCCATTTCCAGGAGTACCCTCACCTATGTTGGGCTTTTTACTGCCTCCTATGCCCTTGTTCTGGTGCAGGGCGCCTGCTGTAAAAGCATGATGAATTTGTGTGGTGGCCTCCACAGATGGTACCTTCATGCCTGAAGCGGCATGGACTTTGTCATCCCCAAGATGGCGCTGGTGGCGGGCGGATAGCGTTTTTACTGCTGCCGCCCCGGTTTGCTTTTTCCCTACTTTCTTCTTCTTTCCTTCACACTTTTTGGTTGCTTTTGGTCCTTTTTATATTTAAATTCTTTCCCCCCCCTCCGGAATAGTTCTTCCTCCCTCCCTTATTTGCGGTTGGAGATCTTCTCGGCTGCAGAGAGAGAGAGCTGCAGCAGCTGACCGGCGCGAGAGCAAACGGGGCGAGTCTAGCCAGGCGGAGCTGGGGCTCAGAACGCGGGGATCGTTTCTAGACTGCCCGTCGGAGCTCGGAGGTTCCTGCTTCAATTTTATCTCTGGCTCAACTTCATTTCCATCGGGAGGCACCTTTGCGGAGACTCCGATTTAACCCTGTTTCCATCTGGAGGTATTTTAGTGGAGGACCTGCGAATTGGGAGCTGGAGACTGCTGCAGTGGGTCTGGATTGTGTGCCTGCAAGCTGTGGCTGCCGAGGGGTGCCTGCGAGGAGCGTTGGAACGCTGTGCCATGTTTGACAACCGGAGGGTAACCCTTTCTTCAGCTTCCCTCTCCTCAAGCTGTTTTTGGTGCCTTAACGACGAAGCTATCCCAGCCGGCTCACTAGGTTGGAGAATGGCATGCTTCTTTCCAACTTGGTTTGTAGTGACTTTGATCCTGTTTGTGAGTCTCTTTGTGAATGCTGTAGCCGCCATTAAGATCTGGGAGTCCTCTTCTTGCATCAAGACTCACATACCAGCGCCGCCATTAATACCACCAGGACGATTAACACCAAAAAGGACAAGATTATATAGTAAAGGAGGACAGTTCAGAAATATATGTGGGGGATAATCACCGTGGGATCTTTATAGCTGTTTTTTCTTTTCCCTCTTCTTTTTTCCTTTTAATGTATAATTTTCTTTTTAATTTAATTGGTATTAAGTTTTAGATACAATTGGGCTATGTATTTTTATTATATGTATATTAATTAATTTATATAATTTGATTGCACTGTTTTCTGTTAATTTTGGTATTTTGAATTTTGTATTTCTTTGTAATTTGATTTTTTTTCTTTTTCTTTTCCTCTTTCTTTCTTTTTCTTTTGCTCTCTTTCCCCCTCCCTTTCCCTGATATGGATTGGAAGGCCTGCCCCCCCAGCGAGGGGCCTTTTAACATCCCAGTGATCACGGGTAGTGGGAGATATGGCGTTGGCACAGTCCCTACTCGTGTTAGAAGATCAATGAACAGATGCGTGAAGGCTGTTCATTGTTCTGAGACTGTGACCAACCCTCAGTATCGAGGTAGCCAGCCCAGCCAGCCTTCCACTCTATCCTTGTTGTTGTTGAATGCCAGGTCTGTGTCTAATAAATCCCAGGTAATTTACAATCTTATCCTGGAGGAGGATGCAGATCTGGCATGCATAACCGAGACGTGGATCGGTGGGGAGGGGGGTCCTCCCCTGGCCCTCGTCTGTCCACCCGGTTATGCCATCCAGCACCAGGGTAGACTGGAGGGTCGGGGGGGGAGTAGCCATTGTTTATAAATCCAGTTTACAGGTTACTAGGCGCTCCTTTGTGGTGAAGCCAGGTCTAGAGGCACTCCACGTGTCACTTGGGACTAGGGATGGAATTGGGATTTTGCTGTGTTATCGTGCTCCCTGTAACCCAGCCACTTCCCTTCCGGAGCTGGCCGACTTTGTCTCCGCGGCATTGTTGGGATCCCCGAGGCTCTTGGTCTTGGCGATTTCAACGTGCATGCGGAGGCAGAGGTTACTGGACCAGCTCTTGAGTTCCTGGAAACCATGGCTTCCTTGAACATGTCCCAACATGTCAACGTCCCCACACACGTGGGTGGCCATACGTTGGACTTGGTCTTTTCCACTAATTGGAGCGAGCGTGGTCTGGTGGTGACCGACATTGTGTCGCTCCCTTTGTCATGGTCAGATCACCATCTGGTAAAATGTAATGTCTCCGTGGCTCTCCCCCCTCGCAGGGAGCAGGGACCCATTTCTATGGTCCGCCCTCGAAGGCTACTGGATCCGGTTGGATTCCAGGATGCCATGAGAGGTGTTACGGCTGACCTGGCTAGCGCTCCTGTCGACGCTCTGGTTGACAGCTGGTCCACGGCTGCCGCCAGGGCCGTGGACATGATCGCGCCTAAACGCCCTCTCCGTCGCAGAACCCGCCCGGCACCCTGGTATAACCAGGAGCTCCGAGGGCTGAAGCGACATAGGAGAAGGCTAGAGCGTAGGTGGAGGAAGGACCCGACGGATTATAATTGGATAGCTGTCAGGGTTGCAACTAACCTTTACCTGTCTAAGGTAAAGGCTGCTTGTCGAACTTACTTCGCTAACCGGATAAGCGAAGCGGCCAACCAGCAGGCGGAGTTATTCCGTATAGTGCGCGACCTATCCGGAACTGGTCCGGGTGATAGGCCTCCCCCTAGTTTCTCACCTGACCAGTTTGCAGCCTTTTTTAAATCTAAAGTGGAGGCCATCCGCCGGGACCTCTCTCCTTTTTTGAACACAGTGAGTCGAGCAGAGATGTCCAGCGCTCCGTCTTGCCCGGTAACTCTTGACACCTTTCAGCCTGTCACGCCCGATTCTGTGGCCAAGGTCCTTGATCGCTGTCGAGCCACCACCTCCTCCCTTGACCCTTGCCCGGCCTGGCTAATCAAAGCAGCCAGGCCGATAACAACAGAATGGGCCACTGTAATAATAAATGGGTCTTTCCTTGAGGGCAGGTTTCCTTCTGCCCTCAAGGAAACACTCATTAGGCCCATAAGAAAGAAACCTAGTTTGGCGGCGGACGAAATTGGCAATTATAGGCCCGTCGCCAATGTTTCTTTCATGAGCAAAGTGGTGGAGAGGGTGGTGGCCGACCAGCTTCAAGCCCTCTTGGAAGAAGCGGATGCCCTGGATCCGTTTCAGTCAGGCTTCAGGCCGCGCCACGGAACAGAGACGGTATTGGTCGCCCTGTATGATGACCTATTGAGGGAGGCTGACAGGGGAAAAATCTCTCTGTTAGTCCTTCTCGACATCTCGGCGGTCTTTGATACCGTCGACCACGGTATCCTCCTGGGGAGGCTCTCCGATCTGGGAATTGGTGGCTTGGCGCTTGCCTGGCTCCGTTCCTTCTTGGAGGACCGTCCCCAGAGAATACAGCTTGGGGAGAGTGTCTCGGCCCCGTGGAGTCTCAATTGTGGGGTTCCACAGGGGTCGATTATCTCCCCAATGCTGTTCAATATCTTCATGAGGCCGCTGGGTGGGGTCATCAGGGGATGTGGGGCATCGTGTCATCAGTATGCGGATGACACCCAGCTCTACATCTCCTTTTCACCAACTGCAGGTGATGCCGTCCTGTCCCTTCAGCGCTGCCTGGGGACTGTACTGGAATGGATGCAGGAGAATGGGCTGAGGCTGAACCCGGACAAGACAGAGGTCTTGAGGGTGGGTGCCCCCACTGTTGGTGGCTTGGGCGACTCCCTCTCATTTGGGGGGGTGGCCCTGGCTGCAAAGAGTGGGGTTCGCAGTCTGGGGATCCATCTGGACCCGGCGCTCTCCATGGAGACTCAGGTGGCGTCGGTGGTCCGCACCGCCTTTTTTCATCTCTGGCGGATAGCCCGGCTGCGACCCTATCTCGATGTGGGGGCGCTCACCACCTTGGTCCATGCGCTCGTAATCTCAAGATTAGACCACTGTAACGCGCTCTACGTGGGGCTACCTTTGAGGCTGACGCGGAAACTCCAAGTGGTGCAGAATGCAGCGGCCAGACTCCTAAGTGGAGTGAGAAGACACCATCACATCTCCCCTACCCTGGCCACGTTGCATTGGCTGCCCATTCGGTTCCGCATTGACTTCAAAGTTTTGATGCTTACGTTTAAAGCCCTAAACGGTTTAGGGCCTCGATACTTGTCGGAACGCTTACTCCCACCCAGTTCTACCCGTGTCACTCGCGCGAGTCAGGAGGTGAGGTTGAGGAGCCTGACGCCGAGGGAGGCCCGGAAGGAAAAAACAAGAAGCCGGGCCTTCTCGGCGGTGGCTCCTCGCCTCTGGAACAGCTTACCTCCTGAGATTCGCGTAGCTCCCTCGCTGGGTATTTTCAAGAAACAACTGAAAACATGGATGTTTAGGCAGGCCTTCCCCCTTTCCAGTTAACTCCTATTATTATTTTTTTCTTTCTTTTTTCACTATAATACACTCTGTTTCTTGCCATCTTTGGGGAAATTATGTTATGTTATATGTATGTTTTTGTTTATTGTTTTTAGTGTATGTTGTAAGCCGCCTAGAGTGGTCATAATTGACCAGATAGGCGGGATATAAATGAAATAAATAAATAAATAAATAAAAATTTGTACAGGTACAAAAGTTAAACCACCTGCCCTTTCAAGACAGGGATTCTAGGCAAGGGCGACCCTCCTGTTCAAATGACCGCTGTCAAATGTGTCCCCAAAATTTGGCCTAGCGGGGAGAATGGCGTGCCCCAGCCACTAGATTGTGGAATGGCGCATGGCCATGCGATGCTGGGAAGCTCCGCGCTCTGTGAGTTGTAAGGTGTGTAGGGTGCGTGATTGCATTGACCGCCGCTGGCCCAAGGCCATGCGGGGATCGGTGCGTAGGTGCCCGGTGTGGCGGCCAACTCACCTGATGAAGATGAAGCCATACTTGGACCCTCACCAATGTATGGTCTGTCAGGGCTGCCTTCCTACTTCTTCCTGGACCTCCTGGCACTCAGTCGCTGTTACAGTCGTTGCAGGAGTCGACGACCTTCTGCCACTCTCCGAAGACCGTGACTTTGGTGTTGAAGAAGTGCCCTCTGCTTCGCTTCTAGTGGTCGCTTCAGGTAACTGCTCTGCCTCGAGAACAGCAAACCGTGCCATTAGGTCATGCGCTAAGGTCTTGAGTTTAGCCCTACGGTAGCTCTTGCCATCCCTAGTTGATCTACGTTGCTGAAACTCGGTTGGCTGTGGAGCTTGTCTCGCTAGCTGCTCCGCTTCTAATGCAGAGATTTTTTTCTTGAAGTTCTTGCCATACCGTCTATGATTCCTCGTCTGAAGAGGATTGGGGAGGCAACACCTGTTGCCCTGGCCCTTCTTTGATGCCATTATGGTTCAAGGCTTCCTATTAATTAATTGGCCACTTAGCTCAGTAATACCATTGCCAGCACTGTTGGAAACTCTTCAGCAGAAGTTAAGCCTAGGTTTCCAGCTTAGCACTCCCTAGGAGAGTAGCAATCGCTTGCACCAGTAATTAATTGGGGGTATTTATATTAAATAGAATTATTATTATTATTATTATTATTATTATTATTATTATTATTATTATTATTATTATTATTATTATTATTATTATTATTATTATTGATTTTCCTTCAATTGAACGTAATTAAATATCTTGATCAATCACTCCTTTGGTATTGATTATTAAATAAATTCTCAACAAACCACTCCAAGTTAATTTACCACCTGAATCAATTAATTAATCAATCCTGTTGTGATTATCAACTAATTAATCAAAAGGTTGGTTTAATACGGTGCTTTGTGACCTGCACTTGCTGTTTCTGGCCACTAAACACTTGGCGCTATTCCTCTGGTGCACCACCAGGGTGTTCAAAACACCCTCTAGAGGAGGGAGGATGGGGGGAGAAAAGAGCTCGAAACGCCAAACAGCCAAGAAGCCAAGCAGCCATGACGCAAGCACCCACGCTGTGCCGCTCCTCAGTGGCTTCTTGCTTACCTGGCCCCCGCCAAAGGTAAGGTGCCGGGCTGGCAGCCCCTTTATTTTATTTTATTTTATTTTATTTTATTTTATTTATTTATTTATTTATTTATTTATTTATTTATTTATTTATTTATTTATTTATTTATTTATTTATTTATTCTTAAACCTTCTACCTTGTGAGTTCTTTTCCCTGGGAGCTGACTTGCTGAAAGGCTGAGCAGCCGCACCATCAGTGCACCAATGGCTGATCCAAATGGCTGTGCCACTCCCCAGCTGCATCTTACCTACCCGGCACTCACCCAAGGCAATGCGTCGGACTGGCACCCAAAAGCAGCAGCCCCTTTTCCCGGCCCTTCTGACTTGCGAGCTCTCTTCAAAAGCTTTTTTGTTTGTTTGTTTGTTTAGTCCTACGCTCCCGCACAAGTCGCACGGTCGCGGCACTACCCTCCCACTTCTAAATTTAACAGCACAAAACTAAGTATTTAAAGAAATAAAGAGTCCAGTAAAATTAAATAATTAAGTAAGACAATTGTTATGCGCAACAATACAATGTAAATGGACTCAGTGTCAAACCACGGGAGGGAGTCGATGCTACACCCTCCCCCAAGACTCCTGAACGATGAGGCTTCAAACGATGATACAGCTAGTGGTAGCACTGAGCAGCGGGGCACTGTCGTTGACTGATGCCCGAAAAAGAAGAGGGCAGTGTGAGGAGGGAACACCCTTTAAATAACCTGACGTTCCCTCCCTCTCCCTTGTAGCTCTCATGAGGCTAGCTAGTCTCGCGTTATCCGGGGTGCAGGGCAAAGAGACAGCCACGCTGTTCGAAGTCTTTCAGACTCACCAGCGGCTGCGGCATTTGTTCTCTACATATTTAATAGAACCATGTCTACCACTTATCTATTGAAGATTAATAATCTGTTAGCGAAAAAAGTGGTAACCCCATTTCAGCACCAGAGTGTATTAAAGATCTACCATCCCATGCCATACAGTGGAAATTAGTATACATAATATAAATAATAATAACCAGTGACATGATCTGAGTTCAGAAATTATTTGGAAGCCACCAGGAAAATAAAAGTAATGACGTAACAGAAGAACAAGGAACCAGTCCTAAAGCAGAAGGATATTGACACCTCAAGTACTAATGAAAAGCCCAAGCTGTCCTGGAAATATCAGTCACTAAGGCCTTAAAAAGGGATTCCCTGTTTGTGTGATTGGTGGATGTTTTGTGAGGATAATTTACAGGAGGTACAGTGAATGTGCATTGAAAAATTTGTTACTTTGCTTTTAGGCAGCTACAGATCTCAATCCAATTGACTCAGTACTTGTGTGTGTGAAATTTGTTCCATTGTGTGGGATTGAATGAGGTATGTCACAGTAGCATTTGGAATAGCTAAACTATCACTATCCCCTCTTTCATCATTTTTATTTTTATTAGTGCCTCCTGCTATTTTTTTATTTTCCCTGCACTTTTCTTTTCTTTTTCTCACTGTATATGCCTGTGTTTCAGACAGACTGGGTGGCAAACATGACACACAAGGCAACAATCAGGTATACTGGTGAAGTAAAGCTACTGGTGAATGGTATTCTTTTCCCTTTGGTTGAGTCAGTTTGACTAAATCTCTTGGCTCCTAGTAGAAGAAAGGAAGGAAACCAGTGGCAGCATTGCCTACACACTGGAGGTTGAGCAGTATTTGATGTTACTGACTTTCAACCTCCATTCTCAGGTCACTCTTGTATTTCTCCACTTTCATGGTCTCCCCACCTCCCACTATTCAGATACAAAGAAATATAGATACTTTGACATATTTGGGTAGAAATCAATTGAAACAAGCTCAAAGTGAATCAAATCAGCTCAAAGTGAATCAAAGGTGATTTATAAGACAAATAGTTTGGACTAGTTTGGACTAAATCAAAGCAAATGGAATCCATACACCCCTGTTCTAAGACTATAACTCCCTGAGTCCCCCTTCTCTCACCAGGATTTGAGAAACTGTAGTTACTTCCCCCAGCTTTGTGCTGTAGTTGCTCCTCACAAGCACAGAATAAAAAAGAATTAGTAATTTTCTGACACATGTAGGCCAGTATCCTATTGCTAGTTTCACCTAAAATAGACCCAGGGACTCTGTGGGATTTACATAATAGTCAATTTCCCATTTTGTGATTGATTCAATGCTTCTATTCTAGCTGAGACTAAGAATAGGAAATTGGCTATTGTAGTCTCATATTGCATTATGCATTTTTGTAGCTCTTCAGAAGTGATCCTGTTATTTAAATACCAATGCTGTAATCCATTAACTGATAGGTAGGAAGATTATGACTTCATGAAGGAGGATTGTTATGGATCATCTTTATATATAAATTTGTATTTATTTGAATTTAGGAAAAAGAAATGCAAACTCTTAATGTGGCATTTACTCTGAAGTGTGCATTTGACACAAGAAGAATTTAAATTAGGAATCTTTTGATGACTACCAGGAAGCAGAAGTTTATCTTGCTTCTTATGTGATCTGATTTTCATTTATAAACATATTGATATTCAGTTCTGCAGGTGAGAGGAAATGTTTGATGACAGTAGCAATTCATACAGAGTTTGTGCTTCCAATTTTCCCAGAGAGTGGTTTTCTACTGATACCACTTACAAACCAGTTATTAGTCATAATTTCTATAAATCTGACAATATTTTGAATGCATAATTCTACACCTTGCTTGTAGAGAGCCTCCCCCCCTTTCTGTTTAAGAAAACATATCTATTCTATTTTACTATTGGGTTCATCCTGCAGTTTTTCTGTTTTTGCTTGGTTTGCTGTTTTTAATAAAGTTTTTTCCCCAAATTGATTTAATTTTTAAATTTGTTTATTTATTTATTTAATTACCTATAGCCCGCTTCATTTATGTCTTCTGGTCAGTTTATAATCCTAAAAAGTCAGGACAGTCCATGAAATAACAACCAAAATGGTAATATAGCTAGTGTGTTAGTGTTAATATATTAAGATTTTAAAATAATAATAATTCCACAAGATAATTGACAATAAAGGCAATGAGGTGAAGGTTACATGCTTGCCAGAACAGGAAAGTCTTAGCCTGGTATCTAAATGTATATAATGTGATTGGAAAATAGCAATCTTGCATGCATTAACACTGGGTATCAATGGGAGAGGGGCTTCACAGCCTGATGGGATTGTCCTTTGCCACTAATTTGATTGGTAAAGTTCTTTTCCTCTAGCATTTGAGGCAAGCCCACATCCCCTCTTCCTATTTGTTTGTTTGTTTGCTTGCTTGCATTATCTTTGTTGTTGATAGCACTTCTTTCTCTGACCAAGCAACAAGTATGGAGGTCTCCTTCATTGAAGCTTTGAAATATAACCATATATATTTAGCAATTATATAAATATAGTCAACATATTTCTTATGTATAGCAAAGCCCAGTATATAGTGTCCCTCAATGAACCATGGGAAGGCAGACATTGTTTGAGAAGAGCAGAAACATGTACCTTCCCTACCTTTAGCAAGGGTAAGATAAAACAATAAAATACTCAGGCTTCATCCTGAAGAAATATCAAAGGGAAATACCAGAAAGGAATTTCAAAGAAACATTCTGAGAAAGGAATATCAAAGGAATACCTATTTAAACAGGGAACCTGCCAATTTAAATTACTCATTTTATGTCCCTTTGTGTGTTTCCTATATAGCAATGTAGACTGTCTTTACACACATTGCTTTCGTGTCTATGGCTGTCCCTACTGGCCAGTTTTGAATAAATGCTTTCCCAAACCCTCAATATGCCTCATTACAAATTCTTAAGAGAAAAGTTATCCTCATCTCCACATGCTAAAAACCCTATGTTCCTATTGCCTTTTCCTTCTGACTGTAACCACACATGGTAACTGTAAGAGAAGATAGCTTTTTTCTACTTCAAATGTGTCTTGAGTGACTTTATCATGCAAAGTGCTAGCTTATGTGGAATAGGAAACAAAAGGGGTGATGGGGAGGCATGGGAACAGGCTGATCTCTCCAACTTTCTATGCTGTTGCTTTTTCTACATCATATTATGCTAACTAAAATGAAAAATCAAAATTTCCCTATACGTATAATGAGAATGCCTGGTAGATATACAAGGCGGGAGAGCATTGTAATTACCAAAAAGGCTTTTTCCTGCACCATAGTGGGTAGTGGTATCCAAAGAAGACACTGAAAAAAAATGTAACCATAAAGCTTGGATTTAGGGTGGAAATGGCTCCTTTAGGTAGACTAGTCTTAAGCCATTTAAGAGTTTAAAGGTCAACATCTACACTCCAACATGGCTCAGAAATTGAGCAACCAGTGCAATTCATGCAGTTCTGGGATATGATGGACATATCCCAGTAGTTCCATTGAATCAGTGGTGATCTGGCGAGACAGCTGATTCAAATGAGCCCATGCAGTTGCAACTTACTACTACCAAGATACTGCTGGATTTCAGCCAATATCAATATCTCAGTATTTTTGGAAAGCTGGTAGTATCTCAAATTCTAAACATTATATGGTATAAGTATGTTTAATATGATCATACAAACGAACCATCAGTTGAAAAGGCTTTTTAACATAAGGTATAATTTAATTATTTTTCCACCTAATAAAGACACCAAAGATTTGCAGGAAAGGTTTCACTCCAAGGAGAACTTTTCAGCTTAAGATAATGCCTTCTCAAATCATATAAAGAAGGGAACTGAAAAGTAAATAACTAGGAAAACCATCAAAGCATTGTCTCAGAGCTTAGTTTACAATTAAAATGTGAGCTTCTGTTGCGTCGTCACAGAAGCTGTCCTGGCAGCCAAAAATAAATTGTATTAATGCTTTCATCCTGCATCAAAATTTTCAGCTTTTCATAATCCACAGATGGAGAGACTATATGAACTGCAGTCTAATTAGAGCCATGATTTGAAATGGGGCTGTGCTTTGATATGGGAGCTTATTAATGGGCAGACTGAGTGAGGTTTAAATATAATGTGTACAATACTAGAAAGTAAGCATTGGAGAGCATATGGAAATTGGATGACGACAAATCAAAGAACCTGATCTCTGTACTTTTGCTGGCTGAGCACAAATGAATATAACACATGCCTCCTGACGTTTATGCAGGGTGAAATAAATAATATAGAAAGTGAAAGTGTTATGTCTTCTACTGCCTAAACTGTCACTGGAATTCCTTAACCCTCCATTAGTCTTAGGGGAAAAATGTTACAAGAATCAAATAAATCAAATTTCACACTTACTTGTTGCAATACTTCAACACTGAGTTGTTTGTATTCATTTCACGAAACATGCAATCATTTATATCTCAAAGACAGAAATGTTAAAAGGAGTGAATTACCATTTCATACAATGAAGATTGCCACTCTTTGCATCCTTTTGTTCAGATATTTATCTTTTAATGCTACAGAATCACACATACACCGAAGATCATTCCAAGGTACATAGTTCCGGCACTGTATCTACTTTACATCCATCTACTGTAGCATAGCATAATTGAACTATCCAGTGGGATAGATTTGCAAAATGTGTGTAAATATTGTTCTGTATTTCCTCAGCTAAGTTCCTTATGTGGTTTTCAGATTATGCAACTGGAATTCTGATTAGAATGAATACAAAATGTCAACATGTCTTCATCCTCCACTGCACAAGTCTATTGTGGATTTCAGTGGAAACATAGAGAACTGACTGGATTAGACCACTTCAGTGACTTTATTCCTAGTTTCTCACTAGACTGATCTGTAGATGAATGAGAAGTACAGCCATCCTCATTTCAGTGGAACCAGTACACACTTTGTTAAACACATAATGGTTGTAGCAATTAACTATGATCGTGCCTTGTTTATACCTGATGGGCACCCTGTCCCACAAGGATCAGCCCAATTTTACTTCAGCAAATCAAGTTCAATCATCTACAAATATTTTCATGGAGCTGTGGTGGAAAAAAAAATAGTAGAGTCATATTAAACAAAACGTACCTCTTCAAATTCTCACCTAGATGCCCCATGGTGAAAATTGTGCATTTAGCACGTAGACTTATAGCCAGGAGAAGATTGCTAAAGCAATGTTCTCCTTTGAACTCTTATTTCATATGGTCACCTGAAGGCACATATACAATGGTAAGATTGGAAGCAAAACAATATAATTTTCCTTTTTTAAAAAAGAGCTCACGCATTACTTCTTGACAGTCTCTGTCTCTGGATTGTTAGTATGATGCTGTTTTGTTTTGCTAGCTATTAAGATTACATTACCACACTTATAGGGATTAAAGGTCAAGAATGATGCTACTGTGAAATGGCTGAGAGCCAGAGGCAAGCGGCATAAAATACACCAATGTGAGCAGCACATTGCTATCTGTGAAAGATAAACCATAAAATACAGGTTGTTTTCCCTTAATCTAATGTTTTTTCTTCTGCCCTCGTGTTTTGCTTTTCTCAATAGCACCATCCTTCAATGGCTCACTGCTGCATATATACATTACTTTTGAAAAATTAAAAGAACCATTAAAAACCAGAACAAGAGAGAGATACATAGTTCATCAGTGATGAAATATGTTCATCTGTTTCCAATTCCTCTAGGGGGGGAAATCAACAGAGATAAACTGAAAAAAGACTTTCCATATTCTATGAGCAAGCTACAAATTATTCCCCTCCCAAAAGTATTAGTTTTTCTTTTCTTTTCTTTTCTTTTTTCTGTTCTTTTCTTTTTTGCACAGCAAGAGCGACATATGATGAGTTACTGGGTGTTATCCATTGTGAAACCCATGTTGACAAGCTTGTGTAACTGCTGGATCTACCTACGCTAATAGAGAAACATCACCATGCCCCAGTGATCAATCAGAATGCCAGGTAGGTGGTGATAGCTAGAGGCCACAGGTGAGCAGTTTACTTCTTGAAAGTTTAGAAGTGACTACTGTTGGTTAAATGAGCTATGAATGTAGAAAACTGCATTTAATGAGTCACAGTGTGTGGCAATCTGTCAGAGTAAAGGCAGGAGAGTAACAGAAAAAAAGAATTGATCCAATAAAAGTGACTACACAAGAGGTGGAGAATAAAGATTGAAGCTTTGTAACCAAACACTGGCAGAAGCAGTAACATATTAATCATCAGCTGCTTAAGGTGGCCATAGACCCCAGGAACCATAGCTGCAGCTGTGAAACAGGAAAATTCAAAAGAAATCTCAAAGTGGGCTGCTTTTTAGTCAACATCCATTCCACAAGCTGAATCCTTAGTGGGAGCTCAATTGTAGTCAAATGCATGCAATTAAAATGAAAACATGCTGCAGCATAAGATAGCCAATCAATCAGAAGACTGCAGCTAGCAATTCCAGAAAATAGGTAGATGGCCCTATGTAACCAAAGCATTGGTTCACCCTCCTTATTACCCCACATGAGGATGTTTTTCCTTCCCCAGCTCCTATTAATGGACAATTTTTGCTCATCTCCATGGATCCTCTTCCATCATGGATGAAATGATGGGGAAGAGATTCAATAACCACTGCAATGTTGAGGGATGTCTTTTGTTTCAACCTGACTTCTAACAGAGTATTGAACTCTATTATAATGACATTTCTCATGGTGTCTTTACTATTGGAGGAACTAAGTTACCAAATTGGAAGAGATCAGCATGCCCCCTAGGCTTTCTTTTACACTATCATTTTTTCCCCAGGTATATTTTTACGAAACATATTTGGTCTCTGCTGGCTTTCATTTGCTATGTCGAAGTTATATTATCTTTCTGTTTGAATTGTCACAGATACATCCTTTCATGATGGGGGAAAAAGTTAGGCTTCACAGGAATGGGCAATACATTCACTTGGGGAGGAAGATTTAGAGTTTGAAAAAATGAAGGTATGTCTGTCTAAATATAACACAAAAGGATATTTCTGGCTGAAATCCAGTTAGTAAGTCACAACTAGAGTAGGCCATTGGATCAGTGGATATTGGGTGAGTCAATACAAATGTAAGTTTCTTCGTTTCAATGGGCATACTCTAATTACACTTTACTACTGGATTTCAACCGCAGTGAAAATACAAACAACTTGGAAAATAAATTTCATGGGAAAACATTTAATTATTTTATATGAAATGGGTCAAATCTTTCTAAGTGGATTTGCTAGGCTTAGCTCAGGCATTTTGTTGTTGTTGTTGTTGTTGTTGTTGTTGTTGTTGTTATTATTATTATTATTATTATTATTATTATTATTATTTCTGGAATCAGATGAGAATACCTTCACAACCATTTAATTTTTTAGATGCCAAGTGTTGTAAACGTCTAAGGATTTATCCCTCATGATGTGAATTAAATCTGAAGCAACAAAACAGTAAGTACTTGTTGCTTGTTTAAAAAATAATTCTGTGTATTTCTGAGGGGGAGAAAGATGATAGCCTTATGTGGTTATCATTTGAGTGGCCCAGTTTGATCATGACATAACCATTCATGACACAATACAGCAAAACATATCATATTTATATGTTTATCAACCAATTCAATTTGCAACCATGAACCTGGGAACAAATTTCCTTGAATTCTGCAGGACTTACTTTTCAGTAGACATCTACATTGTGCTGTCATTCTAATCCTCAAATATGTGCTCTGAAAAGTTATAGATGTTCTTGCTTATTAGACAAACTGGCAAATGCCGCAGAATTGACATATTGACATATTTCCCAATCATAATCCAGTATGGGCCAGGATATCAACTCTCCTAATGCTACAGATATTTCGTAATGTTCCAAAAACCAAATGTAGATTAATGAACAGAAGTCTTGCTGGTTCAGATTAAAAAAGGAGAAAGGGCTAGAGAAGATCTGTTCACTGAAACTGAGTACTAACACTGTTAAGAATAATTAGAGAGGGTCAAAAGCCTAATAAAGTAAACTGATAATTTTCCAAGAATTGGACAAGCATTGACAGCTAGTTTGCTGCCCAAGAGAGATATTAGGAGACAGACAAAGGTGAAGTGCTGCATCAAATCACTTAAAGAAGTAGCTGATGTCATCGGCACACAGACTGTAAGATTCTTGGAACAGGGATCTGTCTTATGTTTGTGATACTCAGTAAAGTGCTATTCTAAGACATATTGCTACTACTCCTTACACGAAATGTTTTTGGGGACCACAGCAATCCTTTTCTCTGTCCCCCTACTTCCCCTCTTTGTTTTCTATTTTTCTTTTCCAATGGACATTTTGCATTGTTTAACAGGAATTTTGGGATATCTGTTTAAAAGATGCAGATTGATACCTCACTTGTGCTCCACCTGTACATGATGCTAAAGGATGCTAGGGATGTAAGTCCTTGCTTGCGTTGTTCTCATGCATGAGAATGAGAAACAGCAATATTTTCCTTCTCGCTAGCTATTAACGTGACTTTTGATATTCATGGGGTTCTTTTTTTTGCACAGATATTTCAGTTGTTCAAAAGTATTATAGCTGCTGTCTTGTTGCACAGACTTCTTTAAATAAGCACCCTTGGATGGGTTGTTTGTGTCTTTTTGAACACTCAGACAATCTTTCTGAGCTTGATGTATGTGTTGTGCTTTGCCTTCCAAAGGAAAAATAACCCACTAGTTTTTCATGAAGATATTTTTTTCCCAAACTGCAAAACTTCAACAGAGAAAAGAAGTCTGCTCCTTGTCTTGCTCATACACCTGAGAAATCACTTGGGGACTAACAAACTTCAATAACTTCTTATGTTAATACTGACATATTTAGCAAGATTTCTCACTTGTCATGCACATCTCCTATCATTTCTTAGATACCATGTCTTGACTCCATTTATGTTGGCAACATGGGACAGAGTTTGCCATTAGAGGCAGTTTATTGAGTAATAGTTATTGCACACACTAATGTACTTCTGTTCCTGTAGCTTTCTAGTCAAGTAGAAGAGGAAGAAAAAGAGGTTCATACAGTCTTGTTCTCACTTTAGCAGGCACATGTGTTTCCTCATATGGACAAAATACATTGTGTCAATTCACTTTGTGTCTCAGGACAAATGGCAATTGCTTCACTCTGCCTAATGATATGATCGGATCTCACATCAAAGCATTAGAATAAAAGTCCCAAAATGTACAGACTACTTTAATGTATTTTGTAGGGATGAGCCTTTCTTTCTTTCTTTCTTTCTTTCTTTCTTTCTTTCTTTCTTTCTTTCTTTCTTTCTTTCTTTCTTTCTTTCTTTCTTTCTTTCTTTTTCCTCTGAGCAAACTCTTGAAGTTGTGTCAGAAAGATCAAGAGTTTGGGGAACAGTTTGCCAGACAGTAAGGAAAGATGACATTGAAATGCAGTCTCTGAAAATTAGTTGTCGATGTGAGTACTCTCCCAATAGAACTGTAGCTGCTTACTAATGTATATTCACTTAGTGCTCATATGCCTCTTAAATGTCCTGGATTTAATGTGCATTAAGATGGATTAACCTTTTGGTTAATCCATTTTATGGATGATGTCCTCATACAATGACTTTCTAGCATTCAAAATGAACTCTAGTAGAAATAAAAAATATAACAATAAAATTTTAAAAAGGTAAAATAATTTTAAATTGTATTGCTATATTTTATATATTTATTATAATTGTTTTTAATTATAGAAGTCATTGCATGAGGATACTGTCCATAAAATTATAAATATTTAACTTAAAAATGAATAAACCTTCTGTATCAATGGGCCACATCCAGTGTTAGTTGCAATTACAGTAAATTCATTGAAATCAACAGAATTTAAATAATTTTACGTGTATCCTACAAAGCTTCCCTTGAGTATAAAATCCTGGCAACATAAGGAACTTGGCATCATACCACTTGTGCAATAATTGTCATTGATCAAGTGGTGATCTCCATGAAGAAGGCCACTTGAGCAACCATTGCAGTATTATTCTATATTGCTATGCCGGTGTGACTTCCCACTGTGGGAATCACTGGTCCCTGTGATTAGCAAGTCCCATTCATTTCAGCATTTCTACTGTGGTTATGACCATCATTGGACTTAGCCCTGGGTAGCCATCTATAACAGTATAAACCGTATTTGAAACAGGTGAAAAGGTAGGGAGAAAGTTGCCCATACATTTACTATAAATACATTTTTCAGGGGGAAAGAAGTCCTTCACAAATCCCCTTTCCCCTTTGTTGTATAGGGAGAAAAAAATAGCAAGCTCATTAGTGCTGAAAATGAAGAGGCAGAAGGAACTTGAGAATTCACAAGTTATTAAGAAATTGACAGGTGTAGGGGAGCAGAGAAGAAGGAGAGAGAGAAAAGCACAGTGGCCAACATCCCTGGAATTCTGAAAGGTTTTTATCCAAATTTTTAAAATACCTGTTAAAGAAGAGAAACATGTTTTGATTACATGGTTCAAGCTGTATATGGCAAAAGACTGAGAAACAGCTTCTAGGGTTGGTGGTGTTAGGATGTCAGTGGGGTGTCCTGTCTATAAGGTACAGTTAAAAAAACGTGTTTTAAATGGTCTCCCAGTCACAGATTGGGATATAAGTGCATCTATGTTACCCAATAGATGTTATCAAATTACTGATCCTGGCAAAATACTTAATAAGCTTATGCAGCTAACCCTATGACACCAAAAGCAATCAAAAGATAACCTATGGAAAAAGGTATTTTGCTTGCTAATTTACACGTTGCCATGGGAACAAGAGTCAGTTGAGGAGAATGACCAGAGAGTAAAACAAAAAGAAGCAATGTTGGGACTGCTAAGTGAAGAAAGTCTTGCTTGAAGCTTGAGGAAAATATTTGTCTGGGTGATGGGACAGTGTGGCCAAAGCCTTCCCATATATATACTAGCCAGAGTTTTCACCTCTGTGAAGTGAGGCAGAAAGTATGGGTGACTACAAGGGAACTAATGACAATTAACTTTGGGCAGGGTCATTTATTGGCCAGAATCCTATTGGTTTTGATGTATGGTTTGTGAAAATTTCCATGGCTAATTGCCACTAATTGACCAGGTCCTCAGGGTGCATCTCGGTTATACAATCAGCTATGTGACCAAGACATAGCTCAGCACTTTATCAACTAGCTGTGACAAAATATCTTTAACTGTTTTTATCTTTTATTATTACAACTAGAGAAGGATGCCATGTCCATTCAACCCTCTCCCAGACCAGCTGGTCCACTGACATGTTGTGCTCCACCAGGGGTCCTCGTGCTCTGGAGGCATGCCAATTCAGGCGGGAACTCAGCCAGCCCAGCCTGCCTCTCCCAGCACCTGACCACTCGAGGAGGAGGTGCCCTTCTCTAATTATGACCGTACGTCAGCCATGTTAGATACACAAAACTAAAGCACAACAAGACATATAGTATTTACAGTCAAATCATGGCAAATTGGAATTTAGATTACAACAGAGTGTTAATTCCTAATCTAGTTTATGAAGTGATTTAGTAATTTGCTTTCTTCTTATCCACAGTGCTGCAGAAAATTTTGTGACTTTGGAAGAAATTTTCATTCTGCAGATCAGCAGAGACAAAACTATTAGTCCTAAGGAATATGTAAGTATCTTCCCTCTATAAGGGCTGATGGCAAAGCATTAAAATAGGCCATGGTAAAAGCTCTCCAATGTCTAACAAATTCTAAATTATAAAGATAATTTGCTGGAGTAAAGGTCTTGCTGTGATTCCTGGCCACCGAGTAATACAGAACCCATGCTTCATCAAGTTGGAGGGCTGTGACAAATTATGCTACCCTCATGTGAAGACCAATAGGATTCTGGGTACTGATTTCTATTTGTTTATTAGCTACATTAGTGTCTCATCATCCTATCATAAGCTCAAGGCATAAATAGCTGTCACCCCATGGTGAAGTAAGTCAATCTGAGAGATAGTGACTGCCCGAAGGCAGCCCAATAAGTTTTACGTCCCAGTGGAGACAAGAACTGGATCTCCCAAATCCATGTTCATCACTAACCACTGCACTTCATTTTAGACATGGTAGCCAAAAATTCCATTTAATCAACAACAAGAAAAGTAAATTAAACCATCTGCTCCAAGCAGTGACTTGGCTATATCAGTAGCCTGTCTGGTTACTTTAAAAATGGAGCTAAGAATGTCCTTTGGGAATGACAATACATGATGATGTAGCATGGTTGGCAGGAAGAAATAGTTCTCTTTTGGAATGATCATGTAGCATTGTTCCAGAAACATTTACTTCATTTTCAAATAGCCAAGCTGCCAGCATAAGCCCAGCTGCCACTTGGAACAATGGTTTGGCACTTTACTTTTTTTTTTGTTTAAAAAATCAAAACACAGAGGCAGGTCTCAGACAACCCCATCTAAATTGCATGTAAAGGAACTTCAAATCTGAGTGTCCTCCACCACCCCAACATCCTGGCTTCTATGTTGAAGCTGAGCTATATTTTTCTTGCTTGCAGAAGAGATAAAGTGACAGCTACTCAGATGGAAAAATGGAAAATAAACACCTTGTGTCTAATTGTGAAATGGTTAAGGCATGCCCTATGCTGTGTTAGACACAATTTGGGCTACATCTTAGGGTGGGACCCTTGTAAATTGCAACTTACACAAACCCACCGTTTCTGCCATCATTGCTATTTTTACAGCATACAACTCTGGACTGAAAATGAGCAGTTCTTATTCACACATTGTTCTTGTTATCATTGAGGCTGGTGCAAAGGCTGCCTAGATAGCACTTATGACATGGCAGCTTGTGAGACACAACTCTATACATATGCGTGCTTTGATCCATCTGACCCAGTATAGTCAACAATGACTGTCAGCAGTTCTTCCAGAGTTTCAGACGATCCCAGAGATGCCAAGGATTGAACTTAGCATCTGCATGCAAGGCTGTGATCATCATGAATACAATTTATATCTTATGTATTGTGGTTGTGATTGTTGTGTTCTGTCCAGTTGCTTATGACTTATGCTGATCCTAATAGGATTTTTGAGAATCTCAAGGAGTGGTTTGCCATTGTCATACAACATCATGAATTTCTATAGTGGAGCAGGTTTCTCAACCCAGGTCTCTTAAAACATAGTCCAGTACTCTGTCTGCTACACCACACTGGCTCTCATCACATTGTTCTGTGAAAAACTTTCTACTGAAGAACAATGTGATCAATATGTAGAATATGAAATGGCTATAATTGTTTTACAACAAATGTGTACATGTGTATATGCACAAAACCACACATTTTAGTAGTTTTCTACTTCCAGACCACAGAGAGTCATTAACAAGGGCAAACCTCATAGTTAAGGGAACTGAAGTAAGTAATGGTGTGGCAGTTCTAGTGTTCTGATTAGCCCAAACAACCGAGTGGCAGCTCAATTGAACATAACACACCAGACATAGTAGTAATAGAATGAAGAAATGTCCGGATCATTGATATTGCAATTCCAGGGGATACCAGAGTTGAAAATAAAGAATTGGAAAAACTAACAAAGTACAAAGACTTGGCCATAGAAACATCTTGCTTCTGGAAGAAACACACTTCAGTGGTCCCCATAGTCATTGGGGCTTTGGGAACAATATTAAGAAATTTCACACAGTTATATATATAAGCAGTTGCAGATCTCAGAAATTGCATCATCAGAGCTACAAAGAACGGAAATATTTGGAACAGCATACATACTGTGTCGATATTTAACAGATACTTAGGTTTTTGGTTAAAACTTGTATCTGTTCTATAATACCAGTCAATGTTTTTATAATGTTGACTAGGCATGGTGTTTTTTAATAATAATAATAATAATAATAATAATAATAATAATAATAATAATAATAATAATAATAATAATAATAATAGCTCTCACTCACATGGGGCAATAAATTTATAGTTCTGTACCCTTATGTGTGTGGAAGAGAAGCCAGAACTTATATTGCTGCTTTCAAGTGATTTAAGTAGAAGCTACCTACCTGAAGATCTCAAGAACTGAACATGTATCTTCTGAATTCAAAATATATACTTTGACTTCAGGATGGCTAGACCTCTTCTGAAGCATAACCAGCAGAGTTGACAATTATTTTCAACACAGTGGGTCTATGAGAATGAATCCCTTTTGCATGATTCCAGTATGAGTGTTCATAGGATTATGCATAAAGTTTTATCTTGACTTTTCTGAAATAACAATTTGAAGGAAGTTGCAATACTGTTAGTTCTTTTTCATTCTTTGCTACCATCATGATGAAATGTACTCATGTGAAAGCAGTCTAAAATTTGACTACCTAACCCATACAGAGATTCTTCAAGTTGGCAAGCCCACACCTGCCCATGCCCCAAGTCAACTAAAATCACTCTGTACACACCTTTGGGTGACAGCAACTGTATTTTGACAGGGGGGCTTGGGTTTTCCTATTTAAATAATCGACATCACTGTATATTCAAGTCTGCAATTCCAAAAGAATATGCCAATATTGGGGTTGCCCAGCTATTAATAGCAATAATTTTTCCTTCTCCATTAAGTTCATACAAGGAATAACATCATCACCATTTTCATCATTGTCACCGTCATCATCGACATTGGCACATTGGGTTCTCTGCAAGTAGAAAGAGGGTTTTACTTTGACAAATCTTGACATGTTCAAGCTGTTCCTTTCAAGCTCTGCACATAACCCAAGGAAAAGAAGGGGTGGGAGCTGAAGAAAGAGGGCACTATCACCAATTCAATTTAACCTTCCATTTCAAAAGGCTTTTCAGATGCAAAGCTAATACAGAGAGAAAAATTAGCATAGGAGTAACCAGTAATAAAAGCCAAGAGAAAGAATAAAGTAATTGCTTTTCAGCAAAGCTTAAAGCAAAGCAATAGCAGAGAAAATACTGCAGCTTAGAAAATTATTTGCCATTTCAGTGATTCATTTCTACTCCATAATGGGTTTTATTTCCTTGCTTTTGCAGTGATACATTCATTACATGCCCAATTTAGAGCAAAGTTAGCCACCAGATTTCTTATAAATGTACAGCAAAGCCACTTTTCATCTCATCATTCTGGCTCCATCAGTATGGCATTTGGTAAACCCAGAGGATATTAATGTTGCAGAACAACAAAATATAGACAATAGTTGTCTGCCATGTCTTCCTGGGGAAAAAAAGAATAGGTTATTCACTAATGAGAAGAGTTCACTGCACAATATATTACGCTGGTGTCCAATCTCCTCTGAGTCAAAGTTGAAGTCATCAGATGATTCATCTGGAGCAGGATCAAGTAAATAAACAACAAAGAACCATATTATTATACCGCCCTGCTGCATTTCATAGAATGGAAGGGAAAGGTTGAAAACAGCTGAAGAAATTTAGGTCTATACAATTAGATTCTTATACATTATTGAGATCACATTATTTATACAGATTATAATATTGTAAATATTGTTTAGATAATATACACTACATTTGCCTTGCTAGATCCTTTTAACATAGTTATATTTTAAATATATTTTAAAACTACCCAAGGTGAAGAAAAGCCAGTTGTTCCACTTGATTATGCAGCATTATTAAATTAATATAGCAATTATGTTTTGTGAATTTGTTCTAACCCTCTTAAGCTGCCCTGATGTTCATTAGAGATGTGCCGTGTCTCTGGACAGATATGCAAAGACAGAATGAATCAAGGTATTTGAGTGATTCTGGGGTGATTACAACACAGAGGAAAGAGCTGGCGATCAGCCACAATGTGTAGCAGTATAGATCTTTCATGTTTCCTTTGATATCAGTGGGATTAAATAGAAAAATAGAAGCAAATGAACCCACTAGTTTGATCTGAGGAAATGTGGGCTACTAGTGCCAAAAGAGAAAGAGTTGTAACAGATGAAGCCTTCAGTAATGTCTATGATCTCCCCTGGATATTCCAGCCATGGATACCCTTGAGATGGCTCTGGCCAAGGTCATTGCATGCTAATTATCATCTTGTAGCTACTCCATCAAGCATTTCCTATTGTCGTTGCTAGCTGGGATATGAATTCTAGAGGTGTTTTTTCTTCTTACCCAGTTTAGTTAGTTTACTAATCAATTTGCTACTAGGATTGAGTATGTGTGCAAGAGTGTGGATGAATGCCTGCATTCCCCTTCTATGAGCTTTGATTGACTAGGTCAGACAGTGTGTGTAGGGTCTCTACTTTTCCCATCACCACCTTCTTTCTTGTTTGTCCTGGAAAGATATCTATGGGCAGAAGTAAAATCCTCCTCTCTAACTCAACCATCATCCCCACAACAGGTCATATTCATTTGCATTTTCACCATTCATGGGCATTCTTCTCCCACCCCAAGGGATGGGAAACACACAGACACAGCCGGGGGGGGGGGGGGGGTCAGGCATCTATCTGTGTACCCTTATTTGGTCATGGACTAGGTCAGGGGGCTGCTGCACTTCCCGGATATTCATCACATAAAGTTGGAAAACTCATGGTGTTTATCAGTACAGTAATGCATTTCTGTGCTGCTGCAAAAAACCTAAAGCAAAATAGTATTTGTCTTCCAGATGTTGTAATTTCTGGTACAGTTACAATCAATCAAAGCTCCTTGTGCCTAAGCTATGAAGGAGTCATAATATCTAATGGAATGGAGAATACAAAATCAAAAAAGGAACAAAACACTGAAACATGTCAACAAATATAATTTAAATTGAAAGAAGCAACGTAACTCCAAACACAAGTTGTTAACCAAATCAATACCAAACAATGCTTACTGTTGCATAGTATCCAATTAGGATTCAATTTGCATGGCAACAGTGATTGTTGTTGGTTAAATGCCTATTGATTAATCAAAGAGCAATTATTGACACCTGCACAGGAGTTGCCTCTTATGAAACTGTAGCTGCAAAGTAGTAATTCTGAGATCAATACAAAGGAACCCCATTTAAATTGTAGCACATCAGACTTCTGCAGCATTTAATTATAAACAGATAAATGTATGACTATTAATATTGTGGAGGAGTCCTTATTTGCTTCCATGTTTGGGTATGCTCTTGCAGTTTTATTATTTCAAGGACAACACAGCCTCTTTTTAATTTTTTCAGGAAATCTTGGTGATGAAGTGGGAAGTTTTAGGGGGGAGACACAGTATAGTGAGACGTAGAAAATCATTCAAAATTAGAAACTTTGGAATTGTCACATTCCTAGATCAAGCTATGCCCTCATTTTACACAAAGTTCCCATAGTAGCATATTGAGTCAGTTACTTTCAAGAATAATGGCTGAGAGACCATTTCTGAAAGATTCAGGGAAACCCAATGCCTGATCTTCTGGAAGCTGGACCTTTAGGTATAAAATTGCAGACAGAAGTTACTTTGCTTGGCTTAGTTATCTCTTAGGAGAATGCTATGCTCATCCGCTGCTTTGCTATAAGACTTGCACTCCGGGTATGCTGAAGCTATGCTAGGATGTAAGTATTAGCATAGGTTAGCTAGCTTCCTTATTTTCATTTGGGTGTGGTTTTTTTATAATCGTTCTTGTTTTTACTTTTTGATTGTTTATCTTGCTCCACAACCTTTTGACTGTTCTCTAACTGTTGACACTGTTTTTGAAGTTTTGCTCTTTTTTTACTTTTTTTGCCACCTTAATAAAATATAAAAAATGTACTGTAGTTTGATTCAGAGCATTGGTGGTGCTTAAAACCAGGCCTTACCTTGAGTATCTACTGGGAGCCTGATAGTTTTGTGGGTGCACTACCTTACAGAACTGGCATAAGATTCAAAGCAATTAACCTTGTGGATTTTTTGGTGACTCCCTGGAAGCACTGCTTAGTCAGATTGGACTAAGGTGTTGGGAGGGTACTGGGCAGGAAGATTTCCCCCAACCATCAGCACATTTGGCCCTTCTGAACTTCACCCACTCCAGAACAATCAGGGTAGTATGGCTCAGTGGTTAGTGTGGGCCTCTCTGATCCAGAGAGCCTTGATAAACACAACATGCTTCATGCCAACTGAAACTACTCAAAAGGACCCCACCATCATCTTGTTGGAGGAGTGGGAAGATCTGAATAAGAATGGAAAGATCACACACAGGGTATTGTACATACACTTCAACAAGAGTACCTTTTAATGTGAGAGAGACTTTTCTCTTTCTCAAACTGCTTATCTCTCCTATCAGATATATATCTACAGCCATTAACTTCTGTCATGCCAATTTCACTTCTAATAAGAGACCTTATTTTCTTGCCTTCCCTCATCACTCTGAAGAAGGTAATAATTAAAGTAGCACACAGCTAAGTGTGTTTGCACAGCCAAAAATAACTTCTCTGCCTGCACACTAATTTCATTTTTCTCTGACAGCTTATTTAATATTATGCTGCTTGTTTGTTTTCTTGCCCTGCAGAATCATTTTAAAAGTATGTCTTTCATATTCATCCGCAGGGCATTAGCCCTTAGAAAGCCCAGTGCAAAGACTGCTAAATAATTTTCACTGTAGGCAGCCTATAATGGCATTGCACTGGACCTCTGAAAGAGAATTATATAGTCCACACTGCAGTACGCTCACTTGTTGAAAAACAGCCCTGACAATTGCTTTGTGTTTGGGTGAAAAGTGGTTAGTTGATGAAAAAAGGAATTAGCTTCTGGGATTTTCCCTTGCATGGTGTCACTTTGTGAATGGTAGTGAGCACAAGAGGGTATCCTGTGTAGACCATCTTTACTCCTGACACAGGTATCATCAACATGCAGGATGCCCTTTGCTATATAAATTTTGGCATCCTTCTTCCTGCTGGCAATGTGAGCACAATATTGTGCAGCAATAGAGGGCCATTTCCTGGTGTTTTGAATTCTGGATACAGAAGCACAATATCCCACATTCATAAACCGGAGGTTTTTCTGAAGAATTAAATTTTTCTCTTCCATGCACTGTTGAAAAAAATCTATATTTTTCTCTTTGATTAATTTTTTAAAACCTATTTTCCCTGTTTAAGTGTAGCTGTTCTCTAATTTAACAAAGAGCATAGCAACTTCTGTATGTGTGCCATATCTCTAGAAAAATGTCACTTTGCACCCACATTCACAGTTGCACATGTACACATGTGACTTTGTGTATGCATACAAATGGAGGCTTTGCAATAACAAACTGTTTTAAGATGACATCTGCCACAGCTGGGGCTGAGATTCTTATGAGTGAAATGATTGTACAAATTGGTCCAGAAAGTTGATTAAAAATAGTTAAAATGCCTTTCCTATATCTTTCAAGTCTGGCAGCTTCAGGACAAATCAAAGCAGATGGCAGCTCAGTGCTAGACATTCATTGTTACGTAATACAAATTTTAGCATATTGAAAAAAATATAGAGCTCTTTGAAAGCCTGTTTACTGTTGTATTTTGAAGACTCTATCTTGCTATTGCATTCTTTCTTCCCAGAATATTTTTATGCTGAAAGCTGGGTGTTGTTATTTTGTCCTAAACTCTATCTTCCCTGAATAAGAGCTGAGCAACTGAACCAAGATTTCAGAGCTCACTTTATCCCCAGATGTAGCATATTCTATTTTATAGAGAAATAAACCATTTGAGAGATAACGTTTGTGCAATAACAGAAAATAAACTCATGTATATAGCAGTGCAAAAAGGCAGAACATCATGCAGCCCAGCTGGCGTGCTATGATAACAAGATCAAGTAGTCCGGCAGAAGCAGAATTTTGAGAATAGCAGAATTTTGAGACCTGATTATTACCAGCTCCATTAAGGTGATAAGGAGTATTAATAATTTCAAGTCCAAGTGAGTTGACAGAAGAAAGAATTTTCACTGTTTCATAAATGGTGAATGGAAAGAGAAAGACAGCTAAGGTGGAATACCTAAAGCACCTAAAATCACATAAGACAACTGGAGCATAGTTGAAGGCCTTAGAATTAAGCATGTCGAGGGATCATACCTATAGCTGAAGGATGAATGGTATGCCAATGATTAATTATGGTCACCTCATTAAATCATCATATGAATGGGAGTCTAATGATTCATGGTGGGAGTCAGTTCTACTATTGAAGAATACCACTGTCATACTTAGAACTTAAATCCACTTGTTAGTCCTAAATAGAATAGATTCACAGAATCAATGGAACTTTAGTGTCAATTTACAAAGTTCCAGTTGATTCAATGGGTTTATAATAGTTGGAATTAACAACCGGGTTTATACAACTTAACAACTGGGTAGTAGCGACTTCCATGTATGAATGAGCCAATAATCTTCCAAGACAGAGCAGGACTTTTTCTGTTGTGGCACCCTTCTCCAAGAGTCACTTGATACTGTTTTCATGGGTCCCCCCCCCCCCCCGGCTGGGGAGATACTGTATAAAAATCTTGCTATATTGGCCCAATTTTTTATTTATTTCATTATATGTGTCATTTTGCGTTAGGCATTTTATTTTACAGTGCACTGGTATAACCTATTGTATTGTTATTTTACTGTGTAGTACCATTCTAAATGTGGTGTGGTACATTTGTGATCAAAAGATTTATAATGGAAATTCCTGTTGCTTTTACATCTCCTGTAAAATACAATTCCGGTAAATCAGACTCTGGCAAGTTGTCACCATGATGATAAACATCATTATTTTAACTAGCATTTGCAAAGCCAGTGGGTTGCACTGGGTTTAAATTACTGGATCTGCAAACTCCACCTGCTGGTCATGTGAATACAGTACACTGTAACATTTTACATAATGTAAACCAATTATTTCAATGCAAGGCAATGTTATTTTACAGTGACCTTGCTTCCAAACTTGGATTTGCAGTAACTCTTAGTAACCTGCTGTTCAAACCTCATTTTCAAAATACAGTGTACATTTTCAGGACTGCTTTTTCTACCCCTGCCCTTAATTATTTAAATACTTTGTATAGTCAATATTTCACATCTTGACATTCTAACACCATGTAATACCTGCTGCTTATACATGCAATAAAATAAATTTTAGTTATTGAAATCTTCTGTAAACACCAACGTTTATTGGCAGGACCTAGGCATGACAAAAAAACCAACAATAAGACCATGACTGCTGCTGACCCTCAGAAGAAAACTACTTCGACTTCCATATTTGTTCAGCAAGCAGCTCCTGAAGTCAAATAAAGGAACAGTACACCACAACCATATTCATATTTATTTTATTTTATTTGTTTTGTTTATAGGCCACCTTTCTTCCTATTCCTTTTTTTCTTCCATCTGCTTTGGTTCTCACATGATTGTTTTGCACCATCTGTTTTGTTTTGTTTTAATGGTTATTTGCAATTGCTTCTAGTGCTTTTATTTTTATTTATCCTCTCTTTTACATTTGTTATAACTGCCCAGATTAGTGCCATGTCACTAATGGGAATGGGATACAAACTGAATGAATGAATGAATGAATGAATGAATGAAGTAATCAATCAATCAATCAAGGGACTCATTTTAAAAACCTAACTGTAATCCTATATCTGACATGATTCAGGAATTATTCTAACTCATTTTCTAAACATATTCCTAAATGTTAAATGAATAACTGAATAAATAAATACATCTGCAGGAGCTACAAGAAATGTTACAATGTAAATGTTATAACCACCACTGTTAGTGACATTTGTGGAAAGAAATGATTGCAGTTTGTTGAATTCCTACTGAAGAGTTTAGATAACCTTTTTGTCTTTATTTTTATTTTATTCTGTGTTGAATTTTCTATCTCATGTCTAATCCACAGAAATGAAGGATCCATTGTGAGCTGCTGAAAACCCATGTTAAAAGAAGAGAGAGGAGAACATGGATTATATGGGGAATCACCACATCAGCTGCCCATTTAATTCTAAGGGTGTTGCTCCAGTATCCCCTCTTGACCTTTCTTTGAGTTACACTACCACTGTGCTAGTATTGCTGGGAAAACAGTGTAACAAAAGTCCATAATTAATTGTGTGTTTATAATGTTGCTTACATTTAGATTGACAAATGTTCTGAGGCAGAAATTTAAACCGAGTTGTTATTCTTCATTTACTTCTGAGATGGATTTCTGAAACTTACATAGTTTAGTGAATGATATGCAAAGAATAATGGTATGGTAAACGTTTATTATAGCCACTGGCCATTAAAACCATGAACATATACATATACATTAAAATACACAATAAAATGATATCACAACAGACAAGGTTCTACATCTGATAAACTATGTAGACTCTAATCAGCTCTATATCCTGTACCATATCTCTACTATTTCTTATTCTATCCTTATTATTTAGCCAATTATCCCTTAGTTTTATTGCCAGCCATCCAAATTTGGCCACTCTGTTTGTTACCTCTTTATTCCTATCCTCCAAAAGCTTCTGTAGGCACTCCTTCCTATCTCTGCCATCCAAGGAAGGTATACCAGGTTTAATGAGCCATTCCTGAATCTGTTCATAAATTTTACACTCTAAGATGACATGACTCAGTGTCTCTATATTCCCCTCACCACTTACGCACAACCGACTCCTGTAGGGTATTGTTGTATCTTCCCAGCAGCACTGTAGATGGCAACAAGTCCATGCACAATAACATAAAGGCCCTTCTAGTTTCAGGATACTCTAAATCCTTCAAGTATGGCATTGGTAACAATCTATTCAAGAGATTTATTTTAATATGTGTAGTTCTTTAAGCAATTGGGGATCAAGAGTTCCTGATCCCAGGGACAGGCTATGTAGAAGACTGCCTTTTTTTCAAACAGTCCTTCTCTGTGTGGAGACCCTGACAGGCAGGAAGCTGAGCTAGAAAATCTCCCTCTTCATGCTTTCTAATTAATCCTTTTTTTTTGGGGGGGGGGTAGGGAATGCCTGAATAGGAATAGAGATACAGTAATGCTGAGACACTAGTGCTAGTAAGAAGTGCTGCTCATGCAAACAAGAAGTATCTAATCGGGACATAGAACATCCAACCAGCAGAGGGCAGGATCTGATGCAAGAAAGGCCATGACAGGGAACTGACAAGAATACAATTTTGTATTCCTTTATTACAGCTTCTAATAAATTGACTAAGTCTGATAAAGGAAGAATAGACTTTTCTGCAATTATGAGAAAGATCATCTATTTTGACTCTTCTGCTACTAAAAGAGTAAAAATTACTACCTGCATTCCCATATCCCAAGAAGAAGTTGCAACAGACAGTGAAACCATGGTACTTCCAGCAGACCAGCAGCCATCTTTCTCCTCCAGAGTCCCAGGATAAAAGTCCATAGCCTTACAGTGGTCTGTTCTCAATGCAGAAAGGAGGAAAAGAAACACAGATTGTAAAGGCAATTGGTATTACTGCAACACTGATACCCATTGTTTGCAAATTGTAAGGGACAAATGTGAAGAGTGCTATATCTTAAATTAGCCATACATGGAGACAATACCTAATGTTCTTAGCTTGGCAATATGACTCAGTCTGTATGTCTACAACTATCATCACAAAATATACAAGTCACAAACCACTTCCATGAAAATGTGGCTTAGGTATGCATGTAAATTGGCAAAGAATGATTTTCCAAAGGGGTTCAGGCTTCAAAATGCTTTAAAGCCCCTACTGTGAAAATTGAACTTCTAGGTCACTTCATCTTTTCAGTAAAGAGAAAAGATTACATTTAGACTTGGTTAGTTAAATGCATTCTAGCAAATGTTTAACATTAATGGTAGCCTTAAGCTGTTCTTCTGTCTTATTTATAGCAAGGCAGATAGAATAAATAGTCTGGACTCCCCCACCCACTGTCTGGGTAGAACCATGAATTATTTTTAGACAGTTTTAGTCAATTTTCTGAAATGATTATGTTAACTGAAATACGATGTAAATATGCAGCATGGTCCTAGGCATTTTGGCTCAGAGGTAAGTCCCATTGAATTCAGTAGGGTTTATTTCACATTGAATTTGTAACTAATTTCTGCCATAGGCCTGGTGTTATAAGTGAAACAGATAAAAATAGAGAATGAGTTTCACTGCCATCTGTCCAGAGCAATTTATGTACAGTCCACTGAAAAATAGAACTATTCTAATGGTTTGTTTCAGAACTCAAGTTTCCCTACTAAGAGATAGAAGTGAATCTACATGCAATATGAACACCCCTTTAAAGTACTTAAACATTAATGCAGCCTTTTTAATAAAACAGAGAACCTATTTCTCCTTTTCAGTCATGGCAGAAATTCACAAGTGATTAATTCTACTGTGATCAAAGGAGTCTGCCTGATATAAAATTTTCACAAGAAGCAAATTAAAGCTATAATTTTTAAGTTTGTCTTCCGATGGAGTTTGCATGTACATTGGAGAATGGAAGATAATTCACAGGTCTGCTGTGTCTATAGAATTAAGACTTCTGTGGCACAATTTTACTGTGCTAACCACAAATATTTGGCCCAAGGGTCAGGTTCACACCAGGGAAGGATGTCAGAGATCACAGGACATTAGTAAATGGGTCCACAGCCATCCTATCTGTTGATACTTCTTTTGGGGATGATAGAGTGTATCTAGACACAAGCCTGGGTGACACCTTTATTAGACCACTCTTGTTGTTGGATTGCATACCACACAGCTCCTTCCTTCTTCTTCTTTTTCTGGACTACAGAGCATATCTGCACACAATGTAATTAAAGTGATACACTATTAAGATGTTATCAGACCGTTGTAACTTAATGTTCTGAACCACGAAACAATGATTCTTCTCAAAATGTCTGACATATTGATGTGGCATTAAGTGAACATGCACAAAAATGGATTCATTAATCTTTAAAATAGAGAACTATCTTCTCTATTTGTTTCAATAAAAACTGTGTTTCAGTCCTTGACCAAAGACAGTGTGCAAATATTCATTAATCAGCATATCTCCATGCCCCTGGGTGCATATTCAAATAGAGAATGATTTAATTCAATGGCATCAGTTTTTCACACAAATGCAGATGAACCCTGGTACAATCCTTGACCATATGCAAAGGTAGGAAAGCCTTAGGGAATAGATGTTAGATAGGATACATAGCACTAGTCCAAAGGAGCAATAGTATGACCAAATTGATGCCTCAAACCCTGGGACAATTCTTTGGCCTTCTGATGAGACCTGACTTCTTTCCAACCACATTGAATTTCAACTGACTTAAACAGAAGCAAGACTCCCTTCTGTCCCAGATTCATATTATACTTTGTTGGAAAGCACCATTGGAGAAGTTGAACCCAGACACTTTGGCAAAATCCAAAGAAACAAAACGAAACAAAAATATGTGGCACCTTCAAGTCTAACTATTATATTTGAATGTAAGCTTCTGTGGGTACATCCACTTCATCAGACATGGGAACAGTAGTGATACAACCATGAACTCATTGTTTGAAGCAAAACAATTTTTTTTTAAAAAACTCACCAAAATGGCAGGCCATGCTAAGCCAGTCCTGTGAAAAGTTCCAAGTCAATGAAGTGAAATCATATGCCATGTCCCTATTGTACTGAAAGCAACAGCAGTACTGTTGTCAACAATAATGTTCCAGTCCTGTTGTCAATGTTCTAGTTCTATTCACTATTACTTTATTTCACACTTCACCCTTTTCCTGTTCATGTAATGTCCTGTTTGCTTGATCTGCCTAAGAAGAATGAGTTTACTGTGAAAATAAATAACATGAACTCATATAAAAGCAGACTAAGACATCAATATTGTGACCCAGTGAAGTAATAGTAATACCTACATTAATAGAGAAATGACTTCTTTGGAAAGTCATAAACAAACTGATGAAATTATGCCATCTATTCAAAGTCTGGTGATATTTGAGATCTCTAAGGAAGGTTTGACCTTAGCTTTAAAACGTCTTGTAGAACATTATGTTTGGTTCATGGCTTTAATATTACCTAGAAAATCCATTATTGGGAAGTTGTGTCTTTTGCTTCATTTCCCCAAATCATCCAGTCTAGCAACCAGAAACTTCCCCCTGTGAAGGTGATCTTGTACAAGCCTCTAACATTCACCTCAGGTACATTTCTCTCTGATTTTTACATTCTAAATCACTTGGTCTTGTTGCTAAAGTGGAAACAATCACAGGTGAATCATGACAGGAAAGAGGGAGTGCCCTGCCCCCCAGGAAATTTTGAGGTGATATCTGTTTAGTCCATGAGCCACCCCTGGAAACAATACACTGCTCCATCCCTTCTCCCTTTCTATATAAATCAAAATGTTGTATATAGCATTATATCTTCACACATTTTACCTTGGCTTTCAACGCACAGCTTTGCCCGCCCACCCCAGAAATAAAGAGACAAGATACAAGTGATGGATTTAATTAGGGCCACACTTTATTAACTCATTAACTCCCCCAATTCTGCAGAGTGGACTACTGTAGTGTGGATCTCTGAGACAGGTGTCAGGGGTACCTGTTTATCCTGACCCAGACCCGATCTGGTGAGTTCCAAGCCCCAGGTTCATGTTGTCCTGTCAACAGCCAGTTCCTGGACAGTTAACACTTGGATGGCCCTCCCCACCATCAGCCACCCAGGTCTCGTGACGTTAGGCTACCAGCAGCCATGGCTGGCTACCCGTGCATCACCCCATCCTGACAACAGAATCTCAGGATCCTCAATGCCGAGATGTTGGTTGCAACAGCAGATGTAACCTTCGGAACTCACCGCTACTCCATTCACCATCTGCACTACCCACCATTGTGACCTATTTAACTGCAACACCACCCCTGATCAACATATCCTTGCCCCATAGGGCCCTCAGTATGGGATAGGCAACAATTATTCACATACCTTTTTTAAATACACCAATCAGGTGATAAGGATCCAAAAAAATCCTATCTGGCCCCAAAGCGACCAGCTAGTCTCTCACTGAACCCTGAGGGCAGGCAGGTGGGTTGTCACGCCTTCAACATAGGCCTGAGCAAGGTGGTGTAGTCCAATATAGGCCCATTTCCTGACCTGCTCAGACGAGCCCGGGCAGACAATAGGCACCCCAGGCTGCTTGTGTCCCCATCCAGGCAAGGCATAGCTAATGGTGAAGACTTCTGGAGGTTTTAGTCCAAAAATATCTGGTGACCCAAGATTGGGAACCACTGCTCTACATCTGTTTATGACCACTATCCTGAGAGCTAGGTTGGACTTAACCTGGACTAATCGTGCTTTGGATTGCATCATAACTATGTCCACATTATCCCCTAAGCTTTGTTAGTGTGAAATGGTTGTTCTTCGCCTTAACTTAGAAATCTGTTAATTTACTAGTGCGGATCCTCATAGCCCATAGGCTATGCCATGCTCTCAGAGGTAGGTCTTCCCAACTAGAAATCATATATGATGGTAAGCAGTGCATGAAGTGAAATTTCTAACCTCTCAGGAGTCCCAGAGATACCCTAAAAAATAGTATCTATACAGCAATATTGAGATCTTTGGCTTCTCCTGTTATTTTAAGCATCTTTATGATAAGGATAGATGAACCTGCCTATCTGGGTTGCTTTCAGTTTATCATTTTCCCAGATTTAAGTTTGTTTTGTCTCTCTGTCACATTTGTTTGTGACCCTTTTAAAATTTTTGCACGAAAATTCATTTTGGTGTGTGTTTCTCTCCACAGAGTAGGAAATGTTGATATGAGTGGGGATTACTGTTATCCAGACTGAAGAAAATTTGGAGGCTTCTACTCAAAATAAAGAGGAAAAAAAGGTTTAGCAAGCCTGGGAAAACACACACACACACATGCAGAGAGAGAGAGAGTGAGAGAGAGAGAGAACAGATATATATATATTGAGTAAAAAACTCCAAATTTTCCTTAGTCTAGATAACAGTGATCCCCACTCACATCAACTTTTTCTACTCTTTGGAGAGAAAAACATACCAAAATGAATATATATGTATAGAGCACATATATATATGTACTCTGTGTGTGAGAGTGTGTATGTCTTGATAACCTGCTAAAATATTGAGTTAATGTACATATCTCTTCCTATCCACATTTCTCTGAACTCCAATTATTTTGTCTTTAATTATACCCAAAATCAGATGGTGATTTTGTAATGTATTGTATGAGTGTATTGTAATGACAACTAAAAAGGTTATAATGTGTGATGGTTAGGTGCATGAAGGTGAATTTCACAGTCTCTCACTCTTGGAGCAAATCTAAGGAGAAAAGCAAATAAAACACTATTTTCTGCTTGCAGCAACACTTATGCATGAGGGATTCCCCCCTTAAAAATCTTGTGGGAAATCGTATGTAATTTTTGAAGTTTTCTTTGAATGTTTTATACCAGAAGAACTTTGAAACTCTGTACAATTTGTGCAATTCATGAGCAATATCTCACATCTTTCCTGCTCAGGACTGATGTGGAAAGAACAGAAGAAACATCAGGATGTGTGGGATTATCATACAACCTGTGCAGAATAGCATATTTTTCACATAGGATTCACCAGAAAATGCATTGTGACACAGAATTTGTTCAGAACAGTAGGGGGAAATGAGAAAAAGTAAAAGTAAAAAATAAGTGCCCTGTGGTGCAGTGGTTATACTGCAGTACTACAGTCAAACCTCTGCTCATGACCTGAGTTCAATCCTCCCATCTTTCTGAGGTCAGTAAAATGAGTACTCAGCTCACTGGGGGGCAAAGTGTTGTTTGCATTTTTGCATAATTGTTGTAAACCACCCAGAGTGCTTTAGCACTATGGAGCAGTATATAAGTTGAAACAACAACAATGAGACTTTGTAGTCCCTCAGTCTGGACTACAGGATCTCATTTTTATAGGGAGCCAGGAAATCTTGATGATGCCATGAGAAGTGTCAGTGGAAAGTGTCAACATAGCAAGACTCAGAAAATCACAGAAAATGATAATTTTTGCAAATTCATGTCCCTTGTTAGGAGAGGGGGTTGTACATTTTCAAAAGATGACAGAACCACATATTTTTACTGCTTTTGTGTAATATGCAAAAGGACGTATCATAATATTGTTACCAAAATGTTTACTGATCGTTCAAATGTCAACTGTTCCCCCCCCCCGAGCATGCATTTTTAAACAGGCTTCAAGTGTTCATTTTTACTAATTGACATTGAAATCTGCATTTGAACTTCAAAAAAATGAAAACAGAGTCAAAGCCAGTAATTAAATTATCAGAGGCCTTTTCCTCAAGTGAAGCAGAAATATGGAATGTATTATGTTTACATCTGTCCCCACAAACCCAATACTAAAAACACTTTGCTAGATTCTTTTTTCTCTGGTGTGTTTTAACCAACTGCACATCTTTACCCCTAAATCATTCTTTAAAAAAAAAAAAGAAGAAGCAGCGAATAAATGAAGTATTCTCTCTCTCTCTCTCTCTCTCTCTCTCTCTCTCTCTCTCTCTCTCTCTCTCTCTCTCTGGAATATATTCCCAAACCTGTTCTGAAATATAAGTTCAGGCTATGGAAAAGAAGCATTAACATTTATATGTCGATATTGCTGATTGTTATTGAAAATCACTTCATCAAATTATAGTACAGAGGAATGAAGGACATCTTTTAGAAATGAAAATGGTTGCTGATTTAATTAAAACATTAAATTATTGTTGCAATAAAGGTCATAATCATAAAATGTAATTGAAGGAAGTACATTAGCATGCACCCTAAGGTATTCTTCAGATATATATAGCAGTTAGTCGTTAAGGTGCACAATGTTTTTGCCTTCTTTATTCTTTAATTTTCTTTTAGTTGGAGAGATAGAGATAGAGAAAGAGATAGAGATAGTTCATCTCTGCAGAAAGGGGGCAAAGTTCTTCGCCCTTCTCCCCCCATCAGGAGCAAGGGGAGAGAATGGTGAAACAAAACTATTGTTTCCCTGTGATTGGTGGCTGTGGGTGGGGTAGACAGCCCATTTCAGGATTCCCTGCCCTCACCCCAGGAAGGAAGATGCAAGATGGACAGAGCATGAACAGGCAGCAAGAACAGGTGGCACAGTCAGGAAACAGAGACTGTGATCCAGGCAATGGCAGGGGTGCAAACAGCACCGGCATATTGTTTGTTGGGCTGACTGGCCGTAAGGCCCCAGCAGGGCATGCGTAGGGCTGTAAAGCCAAGGCACAGTCCTGGTTCTGTCATTGGACAACCTGATATTAGAGCAGAATGCCCAGAATTGTACAGCAGTGATGGGTTCATTTGTCTAGTATAGGGCTGGACATATTTTTGCAGGATCTGCAAAGGGGCCTCAAGGCTGAGATCCTTGGCTGGGGAGGGCAAGGAGCTTACCGAAGGCTAGCTCTGTTGCCTTGACTTGTAGTGTGGAATGGGAGGTGATTTGCAGTGAGTTCCAATGAGGTACCTGGGTCGCTGCTAACCTATTCAACATCCTGACCACAAGATTCCATTGCTGGGGTGGTGGATGTATGGGGAACCTACCCTGGCCATCGCTTCCCTAAAGTCAAAAAGCTTGTGGGGGCAGCAGTCTGGGAGATTGGTCTTTTATAAGGCACCATAAGCAGAGGTGACAGCACATAACTTACAATGCATCAAAAATAAAATTTCTGGAAAATGTCTGGAAATGTATTATAGAATTTTAGGAAAAATTTGGAAGAGTACAATATTTTCAATAGTGACAGCTCTGACATTTGATTTCCTCTCTGTGAATAAATCTATCCTTGACATTGGTAGCCTAATAGTAAGAAATTTTCTAATACTTTAAGGAGCATTTAATGTTCTTTCAGATTAGTTATCTGAAAGTTGAGTCATGGCAACTGGGCTTCTTTCTTGTTAGGCTGAAACGTTTCGCTACTCATCCAAGTAGCTTCTTCAGTCTGAGGAGAGCTGGTAGAAGATCCCGGATATATACTTCAAGTTGGTTTCACTTCCCCCTGGTCTGCATAGGCTCATTAGAAGGACAAAGGACTGGGGGTGAGGGATAATCCCACTTCTGCAGTCCTTCTCCACCCATTGTCATTAACGGTCATTAACAGTGGTCTTTCTGGTGTGTGTGGTCCTAATCTTTCTGGGGACAGATGAAAGGGCTGCATGATAAATAGGAGACAGATTGTATCTAAGGCCTCCACCCCTGTTGAGGGATTTTCTATATGCACATGTATGGCCTCCCTGACCGCTCTCTCAAACCACCTATCTTCTCGGTCTAAAATGAGTACATCTTGGTCATCAAAAGAGTGTCCTTTGTCATTCAAATGAAGGAACACTGCTGATTATTATTTTTTTTGTTACAGAACAATCCAGGGGCTCGGAACTCACCCTTCTAGGCCAAGAGAGAGGGACAAGAAGACCCCTGCTTCTATGTCTATAAATTACAGGAAGGCTTGGCTATAGGCCCAGTTTTCAACCCCATCACCCATGTCTTGCTTCTTTGTTTCCTGGTTGGGGGAAAATCAAAAGTAATAGAGTAAGAGAAGACTGATCGCTGGTGACAAAGGAGAAAGTGAGTGACAGCTGAATCCCCTAATAAAGCCCAAAATAAAGCCTATAGGCCCTGGATGCTACAACCACTGAAGTGGAAGGGAAGGTTCAGACTCAGATCACTACACACATATATCCCCTTACAGCTGCTCCACTAGCCATTGTTATGTTCCATCAAGTCACATCACACTTAAGGCAAACCTATGAATTAGTGAACTCCAAGAAGTCCTATAGACAACAGTCCTGCTTAGTTTTTGCAAACACAAGACTGGGGTTTCCTTTATTGAGTCAATTCATCTCTTATTTAGCAGTCTCCTTTTCTTGATGCCTTCAACTTTTTCCAACATTATTGTCTTCTCCAGGGCATCTTGTCTCCTCATGATGTGCATAAAGTACATCCTTATTACAGTATCTTTATCACTAGTATGTCCTTATCTTGTCAGTTTGGGGAGAATGGGGTGAAAATAAAAGGCTGGAACATATATCTCCATCTCCCCTCCACAATTAGAATGTTAAATGACAGAAGAAGTCTAATGCATTGGCAAGGGTACCAATAAAAGCCTGTGAATTAGCATTACACATGAGGATTCCACCTCTTTTCTGCCCTGATGTGGTAGCTAGTTATGAGGTACATTCTTATTACAAGTGTATAAATTGTAGGTTGACATTCATGAAAGGGACAATCATAGGGGGGGCGGGAATTATAAGATGTTATTTATTCCAAGAAAATATGGTGTTCCCAGCCTGCTGCTGTATTCAAGGTGCTGCTCTTTCATGGGTACAAGCACACAGCATACATAATGATTTTCTGCCTGTTAAACAAAGTGGAAAGTAGTTTACATTATGTCAACATTTCCCTCAGGGTTCACATCAATACAGTTATTATACAGAGACTGATCGTGGATTGCTCTGAACACAGAAGATCTTTTAACTTTTCTTATTGACCCATATTATACTGTCAGCATAAGCATATAGTTTCAATTTGTTTTTCTTTGAAACTTAGTTTACTGGGTTTTTTGGCTCTTTTTTCTTTTTTCCTTTTTTTATGGTAAGGTCACCACTGTCATTCACAAATATACCCTGCTTCTATTCTGAATGGCATATTTTTACACGTGCATATTCCTACCTACAGCTTTTCAAATGCAACAGTACATATTTCATGCTTGAAATATATATTTCTATGGCCAATATCCTATTGCCTAAGCATAGAGCAGGAGGGCAATTAAGTAAATGTTTCTCTGTCTTGATCATATGCCTGGTTTTGCAACTGGTCATGTAACAGGAATCCTACTAGACTGGGGGTGGGCCATTACATTTAGGTGACAGATTACTAGTGAATGTATTGATTCTTATTTGACTTTTTCCACTTCAAATTTATATATGTTTTTGTGCACAATTTTCAAAATTTACATATTCTTTGAAACGTATCAATTTTTCTCCCATATGCTGAAATATATTTATGTACATTATCCAAATAAACACACTCTCCTTATGCTTTTTTCAAAGATCTGTGTTCTTCCAAATACGTTGTTTTCTTTTTGCAAGAATCACATCACATATTACAATATGTAGAGACTTTAAATTGTAGATTGTGTTAAGGTTTGCATTTTGTTCCAGCAGTTGCACAAATAAACTGAAGTAAGTATCCCTCTTGACATTGTTCAGACTATATTTTTTTATTAATTGGATTTGGGAAATCCTCATTTTTAAAGGAGTGGGTGGATCTAACATCGTAAATGACACATAATCTGAGCTGGAAAGTATCTCGACCCAAACTTTGGGAGTGAAGCAAACAGCGTGAAACTTTAGATGGGACTGCTCCATCTAACACAGTGGTTCCCAATCTTGGGTAACCCATGTATTCATGGACTGCAATTCCCAGAAACCTAGGCCATCACAGCTAATGGTGAAGGTTAGAGATGGGCATGAACCTTGGCTCGCAGGTTCGTGTTGGTTTGTTGGTGAGTGGATGCCCCACTCACCAGCCAATGTGCACTGCACTTTCCCTCCTCTTTGCACAATCATCCAATCACAGCAGGAACATGTGCCTCTGCCTCCTCTGGCAGCCACCTACTCAGATGAGGAGGTGGAGCAGGGATTCCTGCAGCGCTGCCTTTGAGTGGGTGGCTGCCAGAGGAGGGAAGCACATCCTCCTGCTGTGTCTGGACAATCATGTGAGGAGGAGGGAAAGAGCAGTGCATGCCAGCTGGTGAGTGAAGGATCCAGGTGGGGGGTGGGGGAAGGGAACATGCTGCACCACAGGTGACGTGCCAGCAAACCAGCATGAACCTCTGAACTGAGGTTCATGCCCATATCTAGTGAAGGCTTCTGAGAGTTGCAGTCCAAGATCTCCTAAGTAACCCAAGGTTGGGAACCACTGGTCCAACATATCACCAATGCTGAAGAAGTTGCAAAACATGATGCAAAAGGAAAACCCTCCATTGTGTACTTCAGAATTGAAGCAATACACGCAAATGTGTAGTGTAGAGTCTGTGAGAACAGCTGGTTTTGCATTTCAGATAAAGTAGAACAGTTTATGAGGAAGGTGAGTGTTAAAACCACAGAAAAATAAATATATTATTATTGTTTTAAATAGCCAAGAAATTACCTTTCTCTTCCATTTACTTCTGTTTCCCAAATAAATTCTTTTTGTTTGCTCCTGAATAAAATACCCTTTGTTAATTATTTTTAAGTGTAGCTTTAAAGATACATAGCAGTTAGGAGAGGGTGAATATAATACCCATGTTTACTTGGGCTACACAAAATCAGAAGACAGAGTTTATACCAAAGAGATCTTTTTGCCCAACAGCCAAATTAAATATAAAGACCAACTGGGACAAGAGGGTACTGGCTGCATGGCATAGTTCAATCACAAATACTTTGGAGAGGTTTTGGAGCAGTTCTCCTGGGTCTAACACCTAAGCTAAGTAATCCTAAGAAAGAAGTGGCTAGATTTAGGGTAAAGGTTCCACAGAGGTACCTGCAACTTCCTAGGGAGTGTGTAACTCCCTGGTGCAATAGTGCTGAGAAGACATACCTACTCGGGTACACTGCAAACCCACCATTATGATGGTGTAAAAAAGAACTGTGATTCTTATCATACAGAAAACCAATTAATAAAGAGCATTGTGAAGGCCATTCAATGGTGCTACCATCCCTAGTCATCTTTCAAAAAAAGGTTCACAGTACTTCTAGCCAAATGGTTGATTCACAAGCACACCTCTCTGACTGGAAATATTCTGTTCATTCCATTTTGAGAAACATGAGAAAAATCATGCCCTGATACACAATATATATATATATCAATGTAGGATGTGCTAAACATGGGCAGAGGTGCAACTGTCTAAAACTGCTGCAACCTTCACAAAATTTAAACATAATGCAGAGGATTCAAAGACTTTTTCCCCAACACATGAAAGTCGTTTTGTAACTTTCTAATGCTGTAGCATCAGAAATCATTCCATATGGTGCATAACTCTCTCATTGCTGGCATATGTTCAACTAGTGTTTATGTGCATTACAGCTCTTCTTTTGTGGATGCAGCTGCTATACATAGCTAAATATCCAGATGGCATTTTCAAAGCAATGTATTAGAAATTACACACCTTGGGAATCATAATCTTTTTATGCTGCTGAAAAGTGTATAATAATTACAACTTTAAAAAAATATTGTGGGAAGGAGGAGAGTATTAAAAGCACATTGTTGTACTATGGTTACCAGATTAAGCCAATGGTCTATTTTGACATACAAAATCTTTAAGAGCAAAGTTAACGAATAACCTATCAATGTTATTTCTCTATAGAAAAGTTTTTGAGAAATGTGGTAGTCTGAATCTTTAAATGAGAAAGCGGCTTCATAACAAACCATAAAAGGATCAGCAGTGATGGGGCCACTTTCAGACCTATCAATTAAGTAATTAACAACACTAAGCTTCACAACAAAAGGGCCCTCCCACACAAACTGAAGCTTAATCTCTTTGATAGGATTTCAGACTAGCACCCAATCCCCCACATTAAAGTCACAATGGTTTGCTTTTGCATGTCCATCTGGGCCTGAACAACATGCCCCAACTGCCTACAACACTGAAATACTAACTACATGCATGCCCCCTGTCTTTACATGAAGGTATCTCCACTAACCTCATGAGGGAAAAGCCTGTTCAAATCGTTCTGGCTTGAAATAGTAGAGGCATCCCAGCAACAGAGAAAAAAGCTGCTTTGAGAGCAAAAAGGGATGAAGCAATTCAAATAAACCTTTGTGTCATGTAGTCAGTAAAAAATACTCCGAATTCACCTGTTGTATAAGTGGAGCAAATCTCATGAAAATCTACCATGTAGTTGCACTCTCAGATGCGACTGCACCATTGTCAAACTGAATGTTTCAAAGAGGGGTTGTTGTTGGCACGCCAAGCTAAAGTGTGCAAAAGCACCAATGTCAAGATTTGAACATCAGGGCTCAGAACCTGATGCAAGAGTGCATCCAGCTTCTGTAGCTTAGTCTTCAAAAGGATTACAACCCAATTCATGACAACTCAGTTCAGACAGTTGAATTACCTGGCCCCTAATCTGCCACTAGAAGCATGGTTGACAAACAGGTTTTGTTTGATGAAAAAAAAAATGCAAAATACATTTCCCCCAATCATCTTCACAAAACTTTTCGCATTACTAGAAACAACAGCAAACTGAAATGCCATGCCTCATTCCTCTCCTTTCTGCATTCCTAATATCATGCTCGACTCTGAAGACAAGCATGTACAAAGCAAGTCCACACAACCGCACATTTGACTGATATTTACTGTTAGGGCATATGCTTTCCTTTTTGGATTGCTATAAGGCCATGATTGACTAATAACATAAATATTAGATTAAGCCTATTAAGCCTAGAAGCCTGGACTGATGGCCTGGTTATATAACTGTCAGCTCAGTGAAAGTTTAAAAGCATACTGATTGCTGAGGCAAGAGGAGATTCACTGGCTTTCTTTATTTTTGAATAGGTGGTAGCTGCAAGATGTAAAGCGGTCCAGGGGAAAAGAAATCAAGAGATGTCTTTCTAACTTTAAGACAGGTCTGAACTAGTCATTTTGGAGAAGCAAACATGGTGATTAGCATGTTCATTAGGGTCTAGATAGATCTACGGTTGTCACTTTTTCAGTATAAGCAACTCACTGCAAAATGGAAGATCTCAACAGGGCTGGGAAGGCTGGGCACATACCAAACTTTGCCTTAAATGAACCAATAATTATTAACATCTAAGCATAATTCTTACAATCTTGGCATGCATAACTTCAAGTCCTTATAAAAATTGAAGGTGCAGTTTTTCAGAAGTCAATGCCCAAGTCAATGTCCTAGAAGTAATGAGTCATCTCTGCAACTGCCATGTTTCACTTTTCTGGTATTAAAATACTGTGATTCCAGAAAACCATTCTGGCCAGGCCGTGTTACTGGCCATGCTTCCAAATGCTTACAAGTGTGGGCACCCGGACCTACCTGGGGCACCCCAGTTACGCCTACAATCATCCTCCAATTGCATGGAGTTTCCACATGGTCTTCTTTTCCACCCTCCCTTTCTACCAATCTTTTAAGCATGTTCATATGACTTCTTCTTGGATGCTTCCATTGTTGCTCCTTGGGGGGTAGTTCTCTGGCTGGTCACTGAATACATACTGACGTCTGTTGCTGGTTGCTGTTTTTGATCTTCTTTTCATTTATGACACAACTTTGGGGGTTGACAATTTGGGGCATTAGGATGGATCCAGGAGATGGGGGTGGCAGGTGCAAACCTGTTGCTAGAGGGGAGCGGGGACAAAGCCATGACCAGGCTTAGATTGGGTGCCATAAACCCAGCCATACCTCCCGGTGGCAAGGAGCCAGAGAGTGGTACACGCCTGTGTGGTCTCCAGTGGACTGTCACTTCTGGTTGAACTCCAGCCATCATTTGGGATGGTGTGAATAGCATTGGAGGCCATTCGGGTCTCCTGATGCTCTGGATCCATTCCCAATGCTAGGCCAGGAATATTGTTGCTGTAACCAATAATGTAGTGGTCTTTGCACTCCAAGGAAGTGTGTGTTGTCATCTGCTGTGTAATCCCTTTTGCCTGTGGGCCAGGACCTGCTCAGCATTAGACACACAACACTTTGCTGTGAAAGGGGTAATTTGAATCCATCCTTGTCTTTTCCTGTACCTTTAGTCTAAATGAACTTTGTAAACTCTATCAGCTGGAAAGCTAACTAATAATTATAACTAAGATGAGAGGACGAAGAACTCATCCTTCACCATTTATTGGTCCAACAGCACACATCTCTCTTGTTGTGATTCCTTCTTCAGGCATAACGATGGGAACACAAAGCTCCGACATATCTATTTGCTGGTGTTTTTAACTATGTCAGAACTGCTGTCAATAAAAGCTTTTTATAACAAACTGACATACAATTTTTTAATTTCTTGTTTCACTAAGTCATCAAGTTGGTAAGCATCCAAACGTCTCCAATACTTTCTATACATATTTGCTGTTATTTTCTTACGCAAATAAATTTAAAATATGGTGTGTACATATGTGTGTGTGTGCACATGTGCATGCTCATGCACACTTGTGGGAATACTTCTAATGTATTAGGTCAAGTCTAAAGCACTGTGTAAGGCTGAAGCATGGTTTTAGGACCAAAAACAAACTTATAATGTGGTCTCTTTTATGAATATATTCCACAGTCTCTTCTCATACAAACAATCCATCTCCAGTAGATTCAAAATGCTGAGGCTAGGTGTTTACCAGAGCCAGTTATACTGAGAATGGAAATTCTTTGCTGCAACAGCTTCATGGCTACCAGTCTGTTTTTAGGACTTTAAAAAGGCTCTTTGATTTTTTTTATTAATAGTGTAATTTATTGTACAATTTTAGTTATGTTTGTCTTTTAAATATTGTCTAAGCTGCCTTGATTCTCTTTACTGAGAGAAATATCATATATAAATAAAATGAACCCATCCCTCAAATCTCTTCAGGGTTTTGTTTTGTTTTTTTAAAAAACTTCTTTTAATTGTCTTCACTTTGTTTTGAAAGCGTTAGACTAAACTTGCATTGAAGGTTCTGACAGATCTTCATATTTCATTGTACACATGATCTACACTGAACTAATTTTCATCCTGTTTTTATTGGCGGTTAGTGTATTGCCTGGATGAGAGTGCAGACCTGTTTTGCTAGATGATTGATTGGTGCATTGAAGCCTCTTTTTTTCTTAATGTTCTTACTTTTTCCCCCTACATCATTAATTTGTATTTATAACAAGGCATAGCAGAAGAATGTGTGTGCAGCATACATTTAACTACATGTGTATATTTTTTGCAAGCAAATCCTACCAGCAGTGCCAACTCCCACCATCTTTAGGATCAATGCTCCTGATCCGTATGGTGTTAATTCCTCCCACCAGCTGTCCTTTTTGCCTGCCATGGACTAGAACTGTCGGACTGGAAATTCTTGAGGAAAGCAATAGATGAAAATTTAACCACACAGTTCCACTCTCTCTATTCTAGAAAAAGGGGCTTGCCACTCACAGTCAAGAACATTAGTTGTTTTATGCCAATACCACCTCTTTGTCTCCAGCAAATCTCACAGTATCTGGGCTATAGATAAATAGATACAGGGAAATAAGTTACAGTACGTGTCCTCATACATGGTCCACAGTTTAACCTCAAATTTTCTCCCAGTGACGTAGCCAGGACAAGATATTCCTACCTCCAGGTATTAGAAAAATGAATCCATTTTCTCCCCTCTCTGACTTCTGCTTGGGCTTTGCTCTTCTTCAGCATGAATGCAACAACAACAACATACCATCAAGTTAATTCTGAGTTATGGTGACCCTTTTCAGGGTTTTTCAGATAGACAATACTCAGAAGTGGTTTACCATTGCCTTCTTCTGGGGTGCACCTTGGGACCGTGCAGCTTGCCCAAGTCCCCACAGGCTGGCTCTAGCTGCAAGAGGAACAGTGAAGAATCAAACTCTCAGTCTCTGGCTCCACAGCCAGATACCTAAACCACTGAGCTAACCAGCTAGTCTATGAATGCAACACAAATTTCCTTTTCTTTTCAACATTGGAAAAGTATTCAGCTAGAACCAGAAAGATGGTGGTTATCTTGTACTACTAGACTATTGGACCATGTGGCTTGGTATTGCAAGGTGCAATTCTGCACAGTTCAAGTCAGACATCTTCCCCAGCTGTATCTAAAGTTGGTAAGGATTGAGACCTTTGGTATGCAGACCATGAACTCTATAACTGAGTTATAAACATTGCCTGTTTTTAAAATGTTGGTGATTGTTTTTTCTTAGCTGCATTTTCCAGCTGTGTAGCTAAGGGTAGCACAATATCAAGATGCTGAGTAAGAACAAAAAGCCTTGGAGAAGTCTATTCTCAGGATTACTTGCCCAGTCAACAGCCAGCAGCAGGTGGGGAAAACTTATTGAGTTTTCTGTTGTTTTTGTCCCACACAATGTGTCCCACCCCCGACCCAGATCCTTTTAAAAAGCCACAGCATTTTTATGTAGTCCTTGTGGTTATCTGAATTATTAATTTGCATCTCTGTGGATTTTATTTAGCTAAGAAAATGTTGTGTCAAATAATCTTATACTATTATCTTATACTATTAACTATCTGGGTAAAAGCAGAGACACATTTCAAAATGTGTAATGTGTAATACCTGAAACAACACTGGATTTTGCTACAGTGACTTTAAATTTCATAAGTAGTAGGTATTTCAGACTTCTGGAGTTTTTTACTAATATTCACACATGCATGGAATACATATATTTTTATTTATCTTTTAGGGAACTCAAAATGTTTAGTAGGCACCTAATCAAATGGCATACTAAAAATAATAGGCACCAGTCCTGCAAGTTTAGTCCCACAACATGCGACAACAAGTAGATTTTTGGAATTTTATTTTCTGCTCATTTAAAAATAAATGAGATACTAAAGGATAGAATATTTCATAGCCCAGCACCTTGTCTCCATTTCCAAATCTTTCTTTTCCCCAAATGTCAGTAACATTCTATTAGTTAACAGCCATAGTACTATTTCTTAGAGATGCTTGTGAACACATTGACTACATCAGTCTGGTAGAGAATCTCCTTAATGAGAATACCAATGGAATGATGTACAACTCATTACATTTAGGGATTGTTCTCAGTGGGTGAACCTCAAAACAGGAAATCCCCTCTTGTCAACTTTTCTAAGCCTATTTTGGCTTGACGCTAATGCTTGCAATCCTTGCGTTCATGTGTCAAATAGAATCAAGTGCTGACTGAGACTTTTCATGAAGGGTGAAATAAGAGCTAGCTGATTTCTACTGCTGTTCAGGCCAGTTTGTTGAAATTCATTGGTTCACATATTAATGCAAACTCACCTAATTCACACTTTCAAACATATTTGTAAACTGAAACATATTAATATCCTCACTTTTCCAAATATTCTGATGCAATCCCTCAAACAAAACGGTGTGATTTTTAGGGAAAGCATGTACAAAATACACATACTGCATTATTATTACATATTGTTTAATGTTACTACTCTCATGTATTGTACTGTCTATTATGATGCACTATACAGTATGTCCTTCTCTTCCCTACTTCTGATCCACTATTCCTTGTGTGCCACATCAGCGATTTAGACTGCAAGCTTGATGGCACTCTGGAAACATTTTTTATGCCAAAATGTATCTATATTTTAGCCCAGAAATGCATTATGTTAGGCAAAACTGCACAAAAAAATGAATAAATGGGGAAAATGCATCCACAACAAAGCATACAAATCGGATGCAGATTTTTTAAAATATCAAAAGTCAGACAAAACAAATTTAAGGCTGAAAAAATTAGAACTCGAATGAAACTGAAATTAGAGATGGGCATGAACTGCAAGTTTGGTGGTTCATGCCAATTCAGCAGACGGCCAAAAAGGTGTTCCGCAGTTCAGCTTCCAGTGGGCACGCACTCAGAAGCAGCATTCCAGCTTCCTTGAACTGTCTCTGAGTGGTCAGCCATTGGAAGAGGCAGGGTGCCAAACCGCAGAACACCTGTTCGGCTGTCTGCCAAACCAGCATGAATCACCAAACTGGCAATTTGTGCCCATCTCTAACTGAAAATTGACAGATTTCATAGTTGTATGTCCAGAGATTACTGTTTGGGAAACAATGTGCTAGTTGATTTTGCACAATATTGTCAATGTTTAACATCAGACACAGAAAAGAAGTAAATTAGTGCAATAGGTTGAGACCACTATTTTTTTTTCCATATCAACAGCTGGATTTCCTTATGCAGACAAATATCTGGAAAGCAAAACACCAGTACCCAAGATTCATTTAGCTTTCCTCATTCTCTTCACACTTCAGCTCCTCTAGACAGCCAAAATAAATATGTGCTTGATATGCTTCCTAAGGAGATGTCAACCCGCATCATGCAATTTTCACTTCTCCTTATATGTTTGTCAGGCTTGGATCTAAGGAACAACTGCCAAAACTAAAAAAAGAAAAGAAAAAGAAAAAAAGCATAGATTATGGCAGAAATGAATTGGGGAACACTGACCAGGAATTTCACCATTGAAATCTCCTTGAGATTAAATAACCACTGGAAACTGAGCTAAGAGCTAAATCCATGGGCTTTAAGGTAAAGTGTTTACATTTTAGTGAATTAACTTCTCCAAAGGCTTAAACCTAAACCCTTTGTGGTGGACTGGGAACAAAGCTTAAGGACTGATTTATCCATTCATGTACATTTCTCAGTGTTTTGTCTCTGCCTGGCAGCTAAAGCTGTGCATTCTCTCAGTTCAAATGTATTGTATATGAGTTGATATAATAAGAAAGCTTGTTTGAATGTCTGTTTGTTTTTGCCAGCATTGGCTCTTTCCCATATACTGTGGCTCTCTTGATATTGTGGGAGGGTCTTGAACATTCATGTGGGAATCCACTGCAAATAATCATGTCCACACTTGTTTGTCTCATTTAACCATGAGTACCTAAAGCCCATAGAATACTTTTAGGTGGGTTATGAGATGAGAAAACATTTGTCTGCTCCAGAGCCAAGGAGAACTGTGAGAATCATTGTACTGTACGCAAATAAACTGAATCAAGGCAGGACTAGATTTGACATTAAATGCATGTGAATGTTTTTTTTTTTAAGTTGCGGATAAGGTTTGAGACTATGATAGAAAGGAAGGTTAATGCTCCTCCACCCTGATGCCAATGAAAACCACATTCTGGAGTTTCAGTTAGTCATAAGAGTGAAGGATGTCAGTGAAAGTTTTCTACCCAAGGCAACTGCAGCAGGGGAGGGAGATTTTCATCAGCATCACAGTGGGAAGGAAATGGTTATGTCTCCATTCCAAATACAATACCTAAGTGGGCTCCTCCAACATTGTTACCAAGATGAATGAGGAGAATAAGGAGAATGAAAAGAAGCAGCAGCAATTAGACACTTCAAGTCAATTCACTCTGTAACTGAGCACATGTAGTCTATTGCATTTCTTCACCCTATTTGCCTCTGTCTAGAGTAATGCACTGTGGTAGTGGTGCAAATGGCAAATTGTAGGGAGGCAATTATCAAAACCCCTTCACGGATTGCTGCCTTGTCATGGCGAAGGGGCTTGAGTAATTCAGAGAAGCTATGGGCTATGACGTGCAGGGACACCCAAGACGGACAGGTCATAGTGGAGAGTTCTGACTAAACGCGATTCACCTGGAGCAGGAACTGGCAAGCCACTCCAGTATCTTTGCCAAGAAAACCCCATGAACAGAAACAAAAGGCTAAAAGATATGACGCTGGAAGATGGGCCCCTCAGGTCGGAAGGCGTCCAACATGCTACTGAGGAAGAGCGGAGGACAAGGACAAGTAGCTCCAGAGCTAATGAAGTGGTTGGGCCAAAGCCGAAAGGACGCTCAGCTGTGGACGCGCCTGGAAGTGAAAGGAAAGTCCGATGCTGCAAAGAAGAATACTGCATAGGAACCTGGAATGTAAGATCTATGAACCTTGGTAAGTTGGATGTGGTCAAACAGGAGATGGCAAGAATAAACATCCTGGGCGTCAGTGAACGAAAATGGACGGGAATGGGCGAATTCAATTCAGATGATTACCATATCTACTATTGTGGGCAAGAATCCCATAGAAGAAATGGAGTAGCCCTCATAGTCAACAAAAGAGTGGGGAAAGCTGTACTGGGATACAATCTCAAAAATGAGAGAATGATTTCAATACGAATCCAAGGCAGACCATTCAACATCACAGTAATCCAAGTTTATGCACCAACCACCGATGCTGAAGAGGCTGAAATTGACCAATTCTATGAAGACCTACAACACCTTCTAGAACTGACACCAAAGAAAGATGTTCTTCTCATTATAGGGGACTGCAATGCTAAAGTAGGGAGTCAAGAGATAAAAGGAACAACAGGTAAGTTTGGCCTTGGAGTTCAAAACGAAGCAGGGCAAAGGCTAATAGAGTTCTGTCAAGAGAACAAGCTGGTCATCACAAACACTCTTTTCCAAAAACACAAGAGGCGACTCTACACATGGACATCACCAAATGGGCAATACCGAAATCAGATTGATTATATTCTCTGCAGCCAAAGATGGAGAAGCTCTATACAGTCAGCAAAAACAAGACCTGGAGCTGATTGTGGCTCTGACCATCAGCTTCTTATAGCAAAATTCAAGCTTAAACTGAAGAAAGTAGGGAAAACCACTGGGCTAGCCAGGTATAATCTAAACCAAATCCCTTATGAGTACACAGTGGAAGTGAAGAACAGATTTAAGGAACTAGATTTGGTGGACAGAGTACCTGAAGAACTATGGATGGAGGCTCGTAACATTGTACAGGAGGCAGCAACAAAAACCATCCCAAAGAAAAGGAAATGCAAGAAAGCAAAGTGGCTGTCCAATGGGGCCTTACAAATAGCAGAGAAGAGAAGGGAAACAAAATGCAAGGGAGATAGGGAAAGTTACAGAAAATTGAACACAGACTTCCAAAGAATAGCAAGGAGAGACAAGAGGGCCTTCTTAAATGAACAATGCAAAGATATAGAGGAAAACAATAGAAAGGGAAAAACCAGAGATCTGTTCAAGAAAATTGGAGCCATTAAAGGAACATTTTGTGCAAAGATGGACATGATAAAGGACAAAAATGGTAGGGACCTTACAGAAGCAGAAGACATCAAGAAGAGGTGGCAAGAATACACAGAGGAATTATACCAGAAAGATCTGGATGTCCCGGACAACCCAGATAGTGTGCTTGCTGACCTTAAGCCAGACATCCTGGAGAGCGAAGTCAAGTGGGCCTTAGAAAGCATGGCTAACAACAAGGCCAGTGGAGGAGATGGTATTCCAGTTGAACTATTTAAAATCTTAAAAGATGATGCTGTTAAGGTGCTACACTCAATATGCCAGCAAGTTTGGAAAACTCAGCAGTGGCCAGAGGATTGGAAAAGATCAGTCTACATCCCAGTCCCAAAGAAGGGAAGTGCTAAAGAATGCTCCAACTATCGTACAATTGCACTCATTTCACACGCTAGCAAGGTTATGCTCAAAATCCTACAAGGCAGGCTTCAGCAGTATGTGGACCGAGAACTCCCAGAAGTACAAGCTGGATTTTGAAGGGGCAGAGGCACTAGAGACCAAATTGCTAACATGCGCTGGATTATGGAGAAAGCCAGAGAGTTCCAGAAAAACATCTACTTCTGCTTCATTGACTACGCAAAAGCCTTTGACTGTGTGGACCACAGCAAACTATGGCAAGTCCTTAAAGAAATGGGAGTGCCTGACCACCTTATCCATCTCCTGAGAAATCTATATGTGGGACAGGAAGCAACAGTTAGAACTGGATATGGAACAACTGATTGGTTCAAAATTGGGAAAGGAGTACGACAAGGCTGTATATTGTCCCCCTGCTTATTTAACTTATATGCAGAATTCATCATGCGAAAGGCTGGACTGGAGGAATCCCAAGCCGGAATTAAGATTGCCGGAAGAAATATCAACAACCTCAGATATGCAGATGATACCACTCTGATGGCAGAAAGTGAGGAGGAATTAAAGAACCTCTTAATGAGAGTGAAAGAGGAGAGCGCAAAAAATGGTCTGAAGCTCAACATCAAAAAAACTAAGATCATGACCACGGGCCCCATCACCTCCTGGCAAATAGAAAGGGAAGATATGGAGGCAGTGACAGAGTTTACCTTCCTGGGCTCCACGATCACTGCAGATGGTGACAGCAGCCATGAAATTAAAAGACGCCTGCTTCTTGGGAGGAAAGTGATGACAAACCTAGACAGCATCTTAAAAAGCAGAGACATCACTTTGCCGACAAAGGTCCGCATAGTCAAAGCTATGGTTTTTCCAGTAGCGATGTATGGAAGTGAGAGCTGGACCATAAAGAAGGCTGACCGCCGAAGAATTGATGATTTTGAATTGTGGTGCTGGAGGAGACTCTTGAGAGTCCCCTGGACTGCAAGGAGAACAAACCCATCCATTTTGAAGAAAATCAACCCTGAGTGTTCACTGGAAGGACAGATCCTAAAGCTGAGGCTCCAATACTTTGGCCATCTCATGAGAAGAGAAGACTCCCTGGAAAAGACCCTGATGTTGGGAAAGTGTGAAGGCAAGAGGAGAAGGGGACGACAGAGGATGAGATGGTTGGACAGTGTCATCGAAGCAACCAACATGAATTTGACCCAACTTCGGGAGGCAGTGGAAGACAGGAGGGCCTGGCGTGCTCTGGTCCATGGGGTCACGAAGAGTCGGACACGACTAAATGACTAAACAACAACAATTATCAAAAACTTAGGCAGAAAAAAGGAAAATAATATTGTAATCAACAGCCATTTCCAATCTTGGCAAGGTAAGAGAAGGTGTTTGTATCCTTTAGAGAATGCTCTTTTCATTGCTTTCATTTTCAGTAGGGTGGACCGGTAAGCATTGGAGGATTTTTCCTTCTTTTCTTTTAGGGAACTGCAGATTTCAAGCCAATCAACTGACTACCTGTGTATCTCCATTTGCCATGGATGTATTTTTGAGTAATTCCTGCACAATTTAAGTGGAATAGGTCACAGTAGCATTAAAAATAGCAACTGAGTTACTTTTCCCCCAGCTGTTTTGTACCTTCCTTTTTTTAACACCTGGTGATGGCTTCTATTTTTGCAGCAATTTCATTTTTCATTTTTTTTCTTGTGTGTGCCTGTCTTTGAGAAGGGCAAGTGGCAAGTGCGACACACAACTCCAAATCTGTTCTGAAGATACAAATAATTAAGCAAAGAAGCAGGGAGTTGTCTTTTTTCAACTTAGTGCCAGCTGTAAGTTCCCTCTCCTGTGTTCTAGGACATGAGAGAGCAGGAGCAAAGCAAAAAGCCTGCTGCTTATATACTGCCCCATAGTGCTTCAAGAACTCTCTGGGCAGTTTACAAGTTAATTACGCAGGCTACACATTACCTCCCCAGCAAGCTGAGTACTCATTTTACCGACCTCGGAAGGATAGAAGGCTGAGTCAACCTTGAGCCGGCTACCTGGGATTGAACCCTGGGTCGTGAGCACAGTTTTGGCTGCAGTACAGCAGTTTAACCACTGCGCCACAAGGCTCTGTGGAGCTGGGCAAGGAGTAAATTACACAGCTTCTGGAAGTGAGGGAAAATAACAAGGAAGGAAGGAAACTCATGGGGACTGTGGCTACACATTGAAGGTTGAGCAGTAGTTGATGGGCAGAACAAGGACAGGGTCTTTTGTTTCCCCCTTTTTAATATCTTCTTTTTTATTTCAGCTCATACAATATTTCATTCTGAAATATTCAGATACAAATCAAATTTGATTGGCTACTAATCAGCTCAAAGCAAACTGGTTGCTATGTTTAAGACAAATAATTTGGGATGGATCAATGTGAATGGTATTCATATCACTAATATAGGATTTTATGTGTCCATACTTTGGATATCATTTTTTACATCCACACTGCAAATCCACTAGAGCGCCTTCTTCTGCCTAGTTCTACCCTTATCACCTGTTCCAGTTAGGCCAGTCAGCTGAGAGGCCTAATGCCAAGAGAGGTCCGAAGGGAAAAAACTAACAATCAGGCCTTCTTGGCAGTGGCCCCTCACCTCTGGAACAACTTACTTGCAGAGATCCACCTGGCCCCCTCGCTGAGGGCCTTCAAGACCAATCTGAAGACATGGTTATACAGGCAGGCCTTCCCTACAGCCATCACCTAGCCTATTTCTTTTTTTTTCCTTTCTTCCTTTTTCCATCTTGGACTCTGCGATTAACTCAGATTTTACCTTTAGTTTATTTTTTATGCTTTATGAAAACCGCCCATAGTAGATACGTTCTAGATGGGCAGTATATACAGTAAGTTTAATAAATAAACAAATAAACAAACAAACAAACAAATAAATAAGCATTAATATTAATTACAGATTAGCATTGCATTCTTAAGTTGACTGAATTCAAAGCAACTGATGTGGTTTGAAAAGGAATGGAAGTGATGGTTTTAATGACCCAAGACATGTTGGTTGTATATTATCTGTTGCATTCTTTAGTATAGGTTAGCATTTCTTTCATTGCAGCACTACAGCTGGGCTTATCTAGTTTATAAGTTGTCGGCATCCCATGACAAGGATGAATTTTGTTACACAAGTTGAAAGAATGAGTTCCACATATCCACTTACTACTTCAGCTATGGAAGAACAGGGTTACTGACACATAATGTGAGAGAAAACCCTGACAGTTCGTGGAAAATGCTGTCGTAAACAAAATCTAGACACACTTTGTCTTTTATCTGTTAGTATAAAATGCTGCCTAGAGAAAGATAACACAACAATTCTAAATATATAAATTGGGAAATCTCATTGTTTTTCGCTATAACTACTTCCAGGTGGTTCCCAGTTTTCGTAAGTCAGCAGAGAATATACAACCAACATGTCTTGTATCATTAAAAGCATGTGCTCCGTCACTCCCATTTCTATTCAAATCACATCAGTTACTTTGAATTCAATCAACTTAAGAATGTGATGCCAATCTGTAGTTAATATTAATCCAAGTTCTGGAAATGTAAATGCTGTCAGTTTAGATACAATTTTATACTAGGAAAAATAATCATCTTTTTCTTAAAGGACTGTTTCAGCAATTTACCAGAATGTAATTTGTATGCTACTGAGAGTGTGCCATCTTTTATTTTGCTGTACAGAAGTAATAAAACTGTTCAAAGGAACTGAACGATCAGCTAAAAGTGAAGTCTTTGTAAAGTTTTGTGTTAATTATTGTTCCGTTACTTTTCTTGCAGTTTTGTAAACAGTAAATTGTTTCGGAAGAAACTTCTTTAGCTCAGCAAACTGCTTTAGAAACACAATACTTTAATTCATTGTTTAATCTTCCCGTGGGGAAATTACTTTTAAGTGTCGATCTGAAAATGCAAGTTCTTAAACCTCACAGCTGTCAACTCCTTGCTAGTAACTTCTATTTACATTTACCTGAAAACATGCTTGCTGTGCAGTTTGTCATCTTAACTCAAAACCATTCTTTATTTAAATTCTCTCAGATATGCTCAACTAAGAGTCCCATAAAACTCAATGGCCAGAATCCTGCTTATTTATGTGATAATGGAAGGACTGACTTTTCTTTGCACAGCTGGTAGTGCAGCAGTTGCAAAACTGGGCCTGGAACCTGTCAAGTGACCAATTGTCTGGTGGACAGCCCACTAGAGGAGAAAAAACTGCTGCAGAATTGCAATTGTGTATGAAGTTTTTGTTGGCATGATCTTGACTGCTGGGACTTCATTCTGAATTAACATGCATAGGACTATACTAATAGATCTACAGAGTGAAAATGTACTGGGTGAGCCTATAGTAATGCATGTTTTGTGACTGATAGATCAGTAAACATTTCTATGTCTGTATTAATGTATTTGAATATGTAGTCTTGATTGCCACCACTATTGGTACCACTGTGTTAATAACCAAGAGCTAACTGGTGTTACTTGAAGATATGATATGATAAAGCCAAACTCATCCCAGCCTAGAGATTTTGGGATTTAATTAAGACTACCGTCACTAGAGCTGAACTTTCTGTGAGTGTTGTGCCTGGCTGGAGGAGGTCTGGGCTTGGCATAACTCACATCATTCCTTTCCCCATCCCTTCTCCAAATTTTTATTTTTTATTTTTCAATTTAGGTTTGCTGTTTTGCCAGCAGGTGTTAAGTAAGGATACAGCCATGTAACTCTTGTCAGCAGCTCTCTGAGATCAGCTAGTACAAGAAGGTTCTGCTGGTGAAAGGGCTTTTCTGCAGCAGAAGCTTATTGCTGGCGGAAGAGCCTTATACCTAATCCTAGGTCACTGCAATAAAGACAGGTTCAATTACTTTTTGAACTAGTGTTGCACTTGAAATAATTAAATTTATTTATTTTTAAAAACGGACTACCTTTGAAAGGAATATGTGATGCTATATTGTGATAATCCAACCTACTTACCTCTTCAGTCCAATATTGCAACTAACAGCAGATGCCTCTCACCTCAAATGCAAGTATGCCAAGGAAACAGCCCTTAGACCTGAAGGGTTGTCCATCCCTGCCTTAAAACCTGAGGTGCATCAGAATCTGTCTTCTTTTTGTAGAAGGACACGGCTACAATGTGGTGTTTCTGCCCAAGGGGATGTCCCCCATTTTTCCTGTATTACAACCCGCCCTATTCAAAAGATTTAGATAGACTTAGCCTTACATGAGAAATTCAGCCTCCTACACTTTCTGTATTAGAAATGCCATGAACAAAGAACCTTGCCCATAAATCTCTGGTCACTGAAAGAACCAAAATCTGCATCTGTGTAACTAATCAAGGCTTTGTTGTTGTTTAGTTGTTAAGTCGTGTCCGACTCTTCATGACCCCATAGACCAGAGCACACCAGGCCCTCCTGTCTTCCACTGCCTCCTGGAGTTGGGTCAAATTCATGTTGGTAGCTTCAGTGACACTGTCCAACCATCTCGTCCTCTGTCGTCCCCTTCTCCTCTTGCCTTCACATTTTCCCAACATCAGGTTCTTTTCCAGGGAGTCTTCTCTTCTCATGAGATGGCCAAAGTATTGGAGCCTCAGCTTCAGGATCTGTCCTTCCAGTGAGCACTCAGGGTTGATTTCCCTCAAAATGGATAGGTTTGTTCTCTTTGCAGTCCAGGGGACTCTCAAGAGTCTCCTCCAGCACCACAATTCAAAAGCATCAATTCTTCGGCGGTCAGCCTTCTTTATGGTCCAGCTCTCACTTCCAACTGTCTCATAGAGTACCTCTGACAAGGAGAGAAAAAAATCTTGCTGAATTCTTGATTCTTGTTAGATTTAGGCTGTCTTGACTCAACAAAACATCTCAGTGAGGAATTTTCAAGCACCATGGGATTGCTTGCCTCCACAAGGACCTCTATTTCATTCTGTTTTGTTCTTTCATTAAAATGTCTTTGCAGTACTAGTGTTCATCTCCTTTGAGTGACAAAGCACAGTGTGAGGATATGGGTTTTGTAGTACTTGTTTTTCAGAGTTCCACAGGTGTTCAAAGTCCTAGCCTGGGAGCCAGTTCTTGTTGTGACTTTCAGAGGAGACGAGTCAATGCTACATCTCAGGACTGATAAACATTGAGTTCCATTCTAATTGCTTGCCAGCCTGGGAATGGGAGACTGGACTGGATGATGGAAAGTTACAAGTTGGGTGTGGACTGTATGCTGATTGGATACTATCAAGAAGCAGAGACTATGATTTAAGTTATAGAAAGGGGGCTAGGTGTGTGTGTAAGCTGGAGAAGTAGAAGGGAGGTGACAGGTTTAGAGCCTTCCCTGATTGATTAGGAGACTTAGCAATGGTTACTTAGAATAGTATGGTAATTAAGTAGTAAAATCATTAGTTAGTTAATCATTTTATTGTTTTATGGGAAAGACTTACAGGGGCTTACTTAATACTTAGATGCTTGGCATTTAACAGTACAATTTGTAACTCTTTTGTATTTCTTATGTTTTATAACTTTTTTACACTTTTTAAATAAACCTTTTATATTTTACCCAAGTGTGATTCTTGAGAAAACAAGAGTTTTGAGTGCCTAAAGAAAGTGCCTTAGCCACAAGGGCTATGTTGGTTATTTTTATGTTTGTTTTCTGAGTGTCCTACCTAGTGAGGCTGGTGTGCAAGGTTAAGTACACAGCCAAGAATATTTGATCCCAAATAAGGGAGGAATTGGAAACCTAGGGTTAGAAGCTGGCCCATAGTTGCCCAGTCATGCACCTTCTAGGTCTCACCCAGCCTAGGGAACAAACGGTGGTGGATTATGGGAATGAGAGTTGACACCTTCCCCAGGTGGAATTGCACCTTTAAAGAGGTGCATTCTTTACACACAGAAACCCAAAAAGCATGGGATAACTGGTTGATTATTTAAAGAGATCTAAGCAACCCACTTAGATCCTTGGAGGTCCATGCAACAAAGCAATAGTGCTTATTTGTGCAGGTTGCATTATTTGTGCAATTTTGCTTGACGTACCAAAAATCCTCTTCTTGTTGTCTTCCTCTCCTGTCGTGGGTGATAATTTACCCACTCCAGAACTCTGAACCACCATTTTATTTTCTTAAAATCATTGTTCTGCCAGATGATTTGAGGTGAACTAGCATCATCCCTGTCTTCAAAAAGGGCAAAAGGAGAAATGTAAGAATTACAGACCAGTCAGCCTACCATTAAACCCAAGGAAAATTCTTGAGCAGATTATTACGTGATCACTCTGCAAGCACAATACAGTCCAGTCGTGTCCGACTCTAGGGCGCGGTGCTCATCCCCGTTTCCAAGCCATAGAGCCAGCGTTTTGTCCAAAGACAGTTTCCGTGGTCACGTGGCCAGCACGACTAGACACGGAATGCCGTTACCTTCCCACCGAGGTGGTACCTATTTATCTACTCGCATTTGCATGCTTTCGAACTGCTAGGTTGGCAGGAGCTGGGACAAGCAACGGGAGCTCACTCCATCACGTGGATTCAATCTTATGACTGCTGGTCTTCTGACCCTGCAGCACAGAGGTTCTGCGGTTTAACCCACAGTGCCACCACATCCCTGTAAGCACAATACAATAATAACTAAAAGCCAGCATGGGTTTGTCAAGAAAAAAATCCTACCAGACTACTCATTTTCTCATTTTTTGATAAGGCAACCGTCCTGTTGGATGGTGGGAATGCTGTAGATGTAATATATCTTGACTTCAGCAAAGCTTTCGACAAAGTGCCCCATTATATTCTAATTAGAAAGCTAGCTGAGTGTGGGCTGAGTAGAACAGGTAGATATACAGTTGGTTACAGAATCATACTCAGAGTGTGCTCATCAGTGGTTCTTTCTCAAACTGGGAGGAGGGAACAAGTGGGGTATCACAATGACTTGGATGAGGCAGTGCAGGGAATACTCATCAGATTTGTAGACACAAAATTGGGTGGACTGGCTAGTATCTTGGAAGACAGAAACAAAATTCAAAGAGATCTTGATAGGCTCAAGCACTGGGCTGAAAACAACAGAATGAAGTTTAACAGGGATAAGTGCAAATTTCTACACCTAGGAAAAAGAAACTAAACACATAGTTACAAGATGGGGGATACTTTGCTCAGCAATACTACCTGTGAGAAGACTCTTGGAATTGTTATAGATCACAAGCTGAATATGAGTCAACAGTACAATGCAGCTGTAAAAAAGGCAAATGCTATTATAGGCTGCTTTAACAGACTTATAGTCTCCAGAACCCATGAGGTACTAGTACTCTTTTATTTAGCACTGGTTGGGCTACATCTATTGTGTCCAGTTCTGGACACCACTCTTTAAGAAGGATGTGGACAAAATGGAATAAGCTCAGATGAAGGCAACAAGGATAATTAGGGGACCTGGAAACCAAGTCTTATGAGGAAATACTGAAAGAAGCAGGCATGTTCAGCCTTAAGAAAAATAAGACTAAGGGGAGATATGATAGCACTCTTCAAATACTTGAAAAGCTGTCATATAGAGGAAGGGCAGGATCTTCTCTCAATTATTCCAGAGTTCAGGGCATGTAAAAATGGCTCAAGTTACAGGAAGCCAGATTTCACCTGAATATCAGGAAAAACCTCCTAACTGTTAGATCAGTGTGACAAGGGAACAAATCACCTCAGGAGGTGGTTAGCACTCTAACACTGGAGGAATTCAAAAGAGAGTTAGACAGCCATCTGTCAGATATAATTTAACTTGGATTACTAAATTGAGCAGAGGGTTGGACTCAATGGCCTTATAGGCCCCTTCCCACTCCATTACTCTATGTTGCTATGATATGATAATTTAGAAGTTCTTCATCTCGATCTCATATGAAAAGAGGAGAAAAGTGAGGATTTACATCTTCACTGACTGCATGAAAGAAATATCTCCCCCCTCCCACCTTCAATCTTTCTTTCCAATGGAATAGAAAGAGATTTTCATCTGAATTATGCATAATATAAAGACACTTTGTACTTCACATGAGTGCACTAAAAGCCCTTAAAAAATGTTTGTCAAAGTATAACTCAGGAAAACTAACCAATCAGCTTGTCAGCTCTGCAGCTACAATTAACGCTTGCAGCAAATTTCTTAACAGTTATAAAGATATTGCTTATACTGAGTATTTCATAGATTGAAATATACCAGCACCAATTAACACAAGCAGCACATTTATTTTAACAGCTATAAAGATAGTCTGTATTGCGAGTTGCATAGACTAAAATATACCAGAAAAAGTAAGGTAAAGAATAGTCAAAGATCACTGTGAATGGGTTCCTCTTGGCTCTGGATCTTTCTAAGCCAATCCTCTTGCAAACATGGGCTTTTGAAAGGGAACTACGGGCAATCATGGTACAGGAGGTAGAGAGGCAAGTGAACTGCAATCATTACCTGAGCTGGAAATTGAGTCCTTGGGAGCAGAAATATGCCATTACAGAAAAGGAACCTCTAGCAGGCCAGTGATCTATACACACACTCCATTACCACCTACTAGGGATGACTGCCCATGCTCTCCCCTCCAATGGCTCGCTCAGATGAAAGACATGAAGCCTAGCTTTATTCATTGGTACCTGTCCTTACAGTCTTATACTTTTCAGGTTCAGTTCTACCATAAAAAGAATCACACTAATTTCAGCAAGCAGTGTTAGGAAACATGTGGCTCAATCTGGGGGGGGGGGGGGAAGGCACTATCCCAGCTGATTCAGGCACCAAGTTCAGTGATAAGCTAAGTCTCAGCTATGGAAGGGGAAGAGGCAGGAATGGAATAAGGGAAGATTCCAGAACCCTTGATAGCTGCAGCAGTGGAATACGAGGAAGAGTGTAGGCATGAGGAGGAAGAAAGAGAGGCCAGAGAGGAGGGAAGTGCAGGTAAAGCAGAGGTCTGGAATTATACCCTGGACTAACAGTCAGCTACTGGAATCCTGGGATGCCTTATACTTCAGTTACATGAACTTTGACTGCCTTTGTCCTACTCCAGAGGGAGGAACCCATCAAGCTGATGAGCTAGGGGTACTAGATCTGCCAGAAGATGAGCTGAATGTTTGTTCCCAAAAGCTGCCACTGGCAATGCCCATGACCACTTTGAGCTGGAGCCCAACTCAGTTATGCAGATGACAGATGCAACAGCAAGTTAAGCAGCTCTGACAACCACCTGCCCAGAGGACCTTGTGATGCTGTGAACTGTCTGGGGCTTGGACTGGTACCAGTGTGCTGGGGATGAGGGAACCACCCAACCAAGCCTTAAGGGACTGTGGGAAGAAAGAGGGAAAAGACTGCCCTGAGACTGGAGGGCTACCTTTATACAGTTGCATAATAAAAATGATAAATATTTGGCTTAGTACAAGAGGATCACCTATCTAGCTTTTAAAGACAACTGGTATGTCTACCAGTCTCCTGGGAAAGTGAGTCAGAGAAAGAAAGAACAAGCTTATTTTGTACAAACAAGTAATGACAACGAAGAAATAAAAAAACACTAACCAAATAAAATAACTTTCCATAAAAATAAATGCAAGACTATATGATTTCCACTAGAGCTGTACACTAACTTCAGCAAACCAGAAATTGTAAACTAAATCATCTGAATGCAGACTGATTTGGATAAGGTCCAGATTCAAGAGGAATACTCAGACTCAGTTCAGGGATTAAATGTACAAATTGAATGTACAAATCCATTCAGATTCTGGGCACAAACTGAATTGGATGGGAACAAACCACTTTCAAATAGAATCGAATTGGGGGCTCAAACAAAGACCTAATTTTGACTACAAGTTATCAATGGAGGAATATGCAGTTTAACAAGTCAATTTGACTGAACTTGCTACTGTGCAAATAAGCTCCAGGAATCCACCCGGGGGACAGTCTTCAGTTCCCTGAGCTCATGTAAGCCTTCCAGACCCCATAAAGAAAAGCAAATTACCAGAAGCCCATTACTGCTTTCGTAATTACTGGAGGAGGGGGATGCGGTAAAACAAGATATTTATGCCTCACTGGGTAAATATTTTGGACTCTGTTTTGTGATTGCACATAGTACTACTAATGAGCACTAAACTAATTATCACCAGTCAGAGAATAAGTTTTAGCATCAGGGGTATCAGTGATCCTATTGTAGCAGTGGAGACTCTTAGTCAATTGATAATGATGGACTATGTAGACAACATGATATGGGTTGGATCCAAATATAAGTGCATATAGCTAGTCTGGAAGAAGCAGATTTCCTAGTTTTCTCTTTCCCAAAGATGTTCCCAGACCCCTCTGAGAATTCCACACAAGAGAGTCAGATGACATTGCTAAATGAGATGAGCTGTAGTGCATGGGATAGTGGTGAAAGAAAACTGAACACAGATGCTTTCCAAGTTGTATCTGTCCATGGACAACAGATTCTAGATCCAACTGTATATACCTATCCAGAATGGCTCCAACAAAAAGGCTCAGTAAAGTAGCTGATTCTTTAATATTTGGAGCAATATTGAAAAGCAGGCTCAGTTTGAAAGACAAGTAAACACATTTTTAAAGTTGAATGAGACCAAATAATGCTATGAAATAGGCAGCTTGTCTCAATATAAATGATAATGCAAAATGGATTGCTCATGTCATGCTGGTAAATCCTTCCTGCTAGTGTCAAGGAGATTAAATGGAATGGAAAGAACTTTAGGAGCTGAAGCCTGGATTATAAGAGGACATAGGGAGCAGGGTGTTATTTTTCTTCACTGCATTGAGTAAAACAGGGATTAATATAACACTTTCTGCGGTGCTACTGAAATATGGCATAGTCACTAATGAGGAAAGGTGAAAGATCGTCATCCCCCAAAGAGCAGTAATGTAACCCATAGTGTTTCTTCATTTGGACAATGAGCAAGACAGCTGGAAAAAGAATGCAAAGCAACATGTATAAGAACCTTCTCCCCCCCTCCCCCCAAATATATGTTATCTCGTATTCTGACATTCTAGGCAAAAATTATGTTGAATAACTAAGTTTGTCTGTTGTGAAAGATGTTAATAAAAATTTGGGGCATTGAAAGGGAATATGAGATAATGCTTATCTCATTTTAAAGCTCAGATCTCCCATTTGCTCCTAATCTGATCTACTGCTGATCTCTTTCTTTCTTTCTTTCTTTCTTTCTTTCTTTCTTTCTTTCTTTCTTTCTTTCTTTCTTTCTTTCTTTCTTTCTTTCTTTCTTCTGATTAAAACACAATGGCTGAAAGCCTGTTTCTTAGTATAATAAATCATACTGTAGTTGTGTTGTTTAGTCGTTAAGTTATGTCTGACTCTTCATGACCCCATGGACCAGAGCACGCCAGGCCCTCCTGTCTTCCACTGCCTTCCGGAGTTGGGTCAAATCATACTGTAGTAGGCCCATTTAATTAGTGGAGATTTGATGAGTCAACTCCTTTGCAAGATCCAGAAGTTCAAAAGGGCCTTCTCCAGTTGTAATTTAGTATGCTAAAGTATGCCACAACTAGAGTAGCCCCATCTGAATCAACGGAACTTGCAGAAGACTCACCAAATCCCCACTGATTCAATGGGCCTAATCTTATTGCAGCTTACTATATTAAGCAACAGGATTTCAGCCAGTGTCTCATGTCTCACATTCATTGTATTTATCCTTAATGTACTACCCTTATTAACTCCAGTAATTGATTCCTTGTTTATTTATTAGAAAGCTACATAAAAATCACAAGGCTAGTCAGATTTCATCACAATCATGTTAGTGCTAATTACATTTATTGAGGTTTCCTCATTTAGTCTGGCATAAGGAATATTTGTTATACACATGAGCCAGTAGCCAATCATTTGCTCAGTTGGGTTCAGATCTTGTGAGATATGAAACCTGAGATATAATTTGATGCAAAGGTTCTGATATTTAGTCCCCAACATCTCCAAAGAAAGCAAGGAAAGTCTTGTGGAATTGCTACCAGTCAGTATAAAGCTGCTGAGATAGATGAGATGGAGCACCTACTCAATATAAGGTGTCATTCTATGTCTTATATTTGTGTGTTATGGGCTGCCAAGTCAGAAATGACCCTAACAGAACTTTTAAAGTAAGTGAGATACCTAAGGATCTCACCTCACCCCTCTATGGCCAAGCAGGAATTTGAACCCAGGTCTCCTAGTCTGTCACTCTACTCACTACACCACACCAGATACCTATGTCATATATTAGAGGAGGACAAAAATTAATCTTGTAGAATCTACCATGGTTTGTTTGTTTGTTTGTTTGTTTGTTTGTTTCCTTCCTTCCTTCCTTCCTTCCTTCCTTCCTTCCTTCCTTCCTTCCTTCCTTTCCTTCCTTCCTTCCTTCCTTCCTTCCTTCTTTCTTTCTTTCTTTCTTTCTTACTAGAACTCAACATCCAACAACTGCAATCCGGGTGTAAAAGATGCATATTCAAAGTGAAAGAACTCAGCCAAGGAATTTGAGAATTCCCAAAATTCATTATGGAGTCATTTTGGAGGCATTTATTAAATCTTTATCTGCCTGTCATCCATACCAGTCCTACAGCAACCATATGAGATCTAAGGCTCATCTAAGGTGGACAGTGTAGATTGGAATAACCAAAGTGCAAGCCATGAGATGTTGTTGGGCTATGACTTCCATCAGCCCCTGCTAAAATAGCAAATGGTAAGGAATTCTGGGAGTCGCAATCTGACAACATCTGGAAGGCTACACTTTGCCCAACCCCTGTTCTCTATTTGTGGCTGAAACCAACCATTAGCAGGGAATTGTAAGGATAGGTGCCAATTTCATTTCATTTTGTTTTTAAGAATTTGCCAAAATTTACAAATTTCTGTTCAGGATAAAAAATTGTAGCGTGGAAGAATCTGAAACTGAAACTCATCCAACCATGTCCAGAGCTTCTCACTTTCTGGCCTTGGATCCTTAATTACTCAGTAATATTACTTCTGAAATAGGATGTAACTTCTGTGTTGCAGCAAGATACAAAAATGGTCCTCTCCTAACACTGTCCTGTGCAAATTGGCAACAACAATTTCATATAAGTTTATTTTTGATAAACTTATACAAATTTGCACATTGCATAGGCAGGATGGGCGTTCTCTCTTTCTATTTTTGAAGTTTGTACAACTGCCCAACAGGGTGGTTTTCACACACACACACAAGCCCTGGTTGCTGCACACTGATAGATCCTATAGCATCCTGAATCAAGAACTTCAAAGTCTATATAATGATCCTTCTACAGAAGCACTTATTAACATTCTTATTAACAGATTAAAAAGCTTCCTGATCTCAGACATATAAGTCACCTGTGCCTGGGACAGAGGCCTTTATCCCAGCCCCACAGTATCATCACTACAATTCCTTTGCATTATTCTCCAGAGCAAATTATTTTCATTGACTACAGTGGGAGAAGGTAATGCTGTACAGTAAGATTGTTGAAGTTGTGAAAGAATCCACTGTACATTTTAGACACTGGTTATGCCATAGCATAAGAAGAGGCATATTTTACCCCACTTGAGCTATTCTCACAAGTACAGCACAGCAACTCTCTTCCATAAGGGTTTGGTAGACATCATAGATAGAGATCAGCACAAACCGAAAAAACCCATGAACTGGACTGGTTCGTGGTTCAGTTCATGGTTCAGTTCATGCATTCTGTTTTGCCAAAACAAAATGAAGTGCCAAACTTTTTTTTACATCTGGTGCTTTTCCCCCCCCAAAAAATGGACAGCCCTGCCCCCCCTTGCCTTATTACCTGGTCCTGCCATCGCTTCCTCCTCCTTCTCCACCACTGCCATCTTCAGAGACAGCAGCCCAGCTTCCTTTCTCAGTGTTAGGTTCCCCTCCCCTAGGCACGAACTGGAAAGACAAACTGTGAACCAGTTCTGGGGTTCATCATGGTTCATGGTTTGTGGGTAGCCATGAACCACAAATCATCCCAATTCAGCATTTTTCTGGTTTGTGTCCATCTTTAGTCAAAGTCTATGCACAAGAATGGAAAGGAAGTGAAATCATTTGTCATCCTCCTTGATAAAATTCTTCTTATGATCTATTCTGCTTTTACCATGAATGGGAGAACAATGCACTGCACCAGAAACCCAGATTTAGAAACAGGCACAAGTATGTAACTATTATGTATTTGTCTGTGTTAACTACAACAGAATGGGTAAAATTGACTAATTGCTCACAGATTTAAATTGTGGGCTTCCTGTAATTATTAATGAATTTTGCTGTACTGTGTACTTCTTAAACCTCTTGAAAGGACAGTATTATATAGCTGAGTGTTAAAATTAACATTAAGAAGTATCCTCAAAAGTGCTATTGTATTGAGAAATCATAATTTGTATAAAATTGATACAAGTCATGCAGTTAATTGACTAAAATGGCCATTATTTAATTGACTGCCCTTTTGGTTGATCTGCATAAGTAAATCATGAGGCATAATCAGAGCATTAGCATTTCGCACTTTGGGCTGGTTAATCAAGCAGTAGCAACTCTACAGCTGGTAGGTATAAATGATGACAGTATCATGCAGGCCTTTTAATACTGAGAATAGGGACTAGGCAAATTGAGAGCTTTGAAGGTTCTGAGTCAGGGCATAAAATGAAATCTGGAATGATTCAGGATCTGTGCACCAGAGAAAGCTAGGCCAAAACCAAGGAATAAGTATAAGCAAACCAGGAAGCAGAATAAAACAGCTAGCTAGAAGCCAGGAGTATAACAGAGCCCAGGAAGATTTGATACGTGAGTAAGTCTCAGCTGTGAGAGGAAGCTTTCTTGCATACAGTCACACCCAAGAGGATCCAGTGACCAGCATGGATGATGGAGTCAAGCTGAAGGTACTTCACTGAGAACATGTCCCCTATATATCAGCACTAAGGACAGAAAGAGTATTTATTATTTTCACTATAAGCATCAAGCTAGGCCAGTGGTTCCCAACCTTGGGTCCCCAGATGTTATTGGATTGCAACTCCCAGAAGCCTTCACTACTAGCTGTGTTGGCAGGAATTTCTGGGAGTTGCAGTCCATTATCATCTGGGGAACCAAGGTTCAAAACTACTGATCTAGCTGTTCTTCATAGCACAGGAAACATGGAAGAGGAACTGAAATGCCGACATACCTTTTGTCCAGAGAAAATGAGACAAAGAACTCTTCTCTTGCCATCACATTCTCCATAAAGCACACAAAATGCGTCACACAGAAGTTACAAATGGGGAAGAGGAAGAAAAAGACACAAACATCATTACCATGGGAACATCTTTCCAAATAATTCACCAGCCACTGAACACAGGTAGCAGAGATTATTTGGTTGAGGTACTTTATTGAAAGCCAACAATGAAGGGGCTTTTAAATGTTTCATGTCAATTGTATTGTTTGACAAGCCTCTCATATAATTTTCCTACTGCCTGCTCTTCTGCTATGACAAGCCAATGACAAGTCTATGACACTAATTCTGACTGCTGCTGAGAAATTAGCATTTGACCTTTTGCAGCATGGCTTAGCTACATTCCCCATGCAATGCAGAGCCACTAAAGTATGTTTTCAGCTCATATTTTCCTGCCTGAGAACAGGAGGGAGCCATCTAGCAACATGCCGCAAGTCATAAGCACATAGAACAAGCACAGAAGGATGCGCTGTCAAGGCTATAACTCACCACAGCACAAATGTTAACATGGCTGCATTCTGCTCTTGATAAATCAGTTTGCTTGCTTCACTGAGTTTTAATTTCACAGTAGTATTCTCAAAATGAGCATGTGCTAGAGCTTGGGCAAGTTACTTTCAAGACAATATATCCCAGAATCCCCCGTCAGTATGACCATGATATATTTGACATATAAAGCCAGGCATACTTCCAACTGTAGGGATCACTACAGTTCAAGGATATGGGAATTTGGGAGGTGGGGGAGAAAAAAATGTGAGGAAATGTGCCTCCCTCTCCAGTGATTAATAAGAAAGGAGCATGATATTCAGTTAACCCAAACAAGATGGTATATTTGGTGTATGTGTTCTGAGTGGTCTACACAGTAACAGTAGTGAAGGTACTCAATGATTGGTTTCCCTTTCTCAGACTGAATCATATCCACCATGGACAAATCTGTCCAAAGCAGCTTCAGTGGTGGTGAATCCAGTTAGCACTCTGGCAAGAAAGCACCTTTCAATGTGATTGAAATAGGACCGGAAAAAGGAAATTCCATATTATGAAAGATCCAGATCTGGAACCCAGAAAGTCCAGGGGATGACTATCCCCAAATTCCTGACCATCCCTGAATCTCTACCCTCACTATTAGAGGAGATTCTCTGAAGACACACCTTACTTCACCTTCCAGATATCAGTGGGATTTCTATGTAGTCCCAGCCCATTCACATTCCCCACTGGGGAATCACATTTTGGAGATAATAGCAGGATTCTCTCCTTCTTATCACTCTCACTTTCCTAATGGAGAATCCTAGTGTGGAGGCAAACAATCCCACTGTGATCTCTGATCCTCCCACCCCATTTGTGTTTCTCACTGGGAACAAGAGAAAGTGGAGTGGGGGAAAAATCACTGTTCTCTCCAATCTAAGGTTGGTGATAGCAGATACATTTTTCATACAAAGAGAAGAGCATAAATTTATGCCTCCCTCTGCACAAAGAAGGGAAAACAGACATTACATAAGGAGTGGGGATGGATGATATCACTGGAAGGTGTCTTCCTCCACAATGTCATGACCTATACATTTACCTATCCATGAAGTATAAAAATAGCCCATATATGTATGGAAAGAAATACCTGGTTCTCAAACAGTTTTACATCCTTCACATGTTGCTTTCATGAAGGTTGCTTTCATATGTTAAGTAAGCAGTGGGAGTGTATTTGGCCCATTCCCAAGATACACCTCAACATTTATGCACAGAATATCTGCTTGTGTGTATAGACCTTACATGAGCAGAAACTATGCGTGATCAGCACCAGCCTATGCCTAGTGATCTATATATCTAGGTTTCCTCTACTAGAGATGCATGTTCAATGCCATACATTTCTTGTTTGTGCTTTTTTCTCCTCTGTGGGCCATGTCTTCTGTGTTTCTTCTGTGCTCTCACATCCCCAATATATGTGTTTCCTGTGTTTGTGGTATGTATGACAGAAAATTAGAAATGGCATTAGAGCTGTGTGTTTCTTTGTGTGCACACACATGCAAGCCCACAAAGGTCTGCAGGAGCATCTGTAACAATGCAAGCTTGAACACACTGAACAGCACTCATGTAATTGAGAGCCCTGCTTTTTCAAGGCTCCTGATCACAGCGGTGCTGTAAGCAGATTCAGCTGAACACACTTAGCAGCACCTCTGCAGACCTTTGCAGTGATACAGCAAAGATCTACTCACCTCAAGATGGTGTGGTAATGTGAGGTCAAGGCTCCATATCTACCACCATACATTTAGCCCTCCATACTTCAACACTTTATACTTTGATATGGTTTCTGTTAGCTGCAAGATCTCTCTAGAGTTTTTTGTATTTAAGCAAGAAGTCAACCAAACAATTCATGATCCTTGGGGTAATGTGCAGAAATAAAAACCTCAGCTAGGGATGCTTTTGGAATTCGATCTAAGCAAATTCCATTATAGCTTAATATCCTGCCTACTATGTGGGCTGGAGCCTTGGTATTCATAAGAATGTATACTTCTTCAAATGTTGCAGCCAGATTCTCGGCTCAAAATGTATCAAATGTGTCTTTTATGGTTCATTACTTATTTACCATTCTTCTACCTGCTAGGGATCCCAAGTTACTATACTGTGCAATGAATTAGATTAAAATAGTGTTTCAAAATAGATGAAATCCAGTATATTAATGTGCATTCAAAGGACTAAATGAGGAGCAAGGATTCCTAGCACACATGCATTCATCTACAGTCTTGATTATAACTGCAACAAAAAGCTTGATTTCCTTGAAATCAGCACCTTTCCTGAAAACCTTCTGATTGCCAATAACAGGATGCCTTGGTCATCTGCACATCCAGTGATCAGTACTGGTGTTAATTATCCTTTCCCCATCTCAGTTGGTCCCCACTGCCTCCATATGAAAAAAAAATCCTGTGTCCTAACTATACATTCCATGTATCAGAGGAAGTGGCTTCTAATTCATGAAAACTCACACTGAAATGAACCAGTCAAACTTTAGCATGACGTAGCTGTTTGTGTTTTTTAATTCATGCAAATATATTTGAAAGCTTTCTATCTTCTCCCTACACTTGAACTTTTAAAATCTCATGTTTCTGCCACAGCAGTTATAAAGAAATCTGGGAAATTTCTTTAAAGTTGCTATCAAAAACAAGTCAGAAATTCTTCAACCCTTTTCACTAGTCAAATTCAACAGGCGTAGCTATTCCTGGTACAGAGCAGATCATGTTGTACCTGCCTGCTGTGCAGCTGTTAAAAATGACAAACCTGTCAGACAAAGAGATGACAGCCTTAATTTGGCAGCTCGGATGTGGCTAAATACATAGGGATTCAAATCCAGGCTTTTAAAAGCTCAACATTCAAAGCCATCTGCATGGATGGGCACATCTATCTATTTTGTTTTCTTTGACCTTCAAATTATTCCCATCCATGTTATGAAGAACTTTTGGAAAGTTATTTTTTTTAAAAAAAATGAACCAAATGAAATTCTTCTTTCCTTACTTACAAGTGACACAGCCTAGAAATGGAATGATTAGTCCATTCCCAGATTGAATGAGAACTTTGGGCTAATACAGACTAAAGAAGCCAGTGAATAGAAATACTGAACTCCCCTACTACAGTTCTGCAGGTCTGTTTAGCAAGGTCCCCCTTGCATCAAGTCTCTACATGTAAGCAAGTGTTCACAAGCAGGGTTTCCTTTTGTCACATATCTTCTCAAAATGTGGTAGTTATGGAGAAGACTAGCCTGGGACCGAGATGTCAAGGTGGGGCTAGCAGCATAGCCCCGTTCCTGATTGAACATGAGTGCCCTGCATGTGACTGGTGCATGAAGAGGGTTAGAGAACCGACATAATTATATTTATCTACACCAGAATGAGCAATCTGCAACTAGTGAACCCCAAAAACCATTTTTGTAACCCTAGAACATCTGGAGTCTTTCTCCCAAAATGTTCACTTCTTCTTTTAAAAAGGATGGTTTGATCAAAATCCATGTCCCTATGCATGGGGAGGATATGTTTTCCGTGTTTTGAAGGGGGGGTAGCACCCCTAGCACAGTGGTTACTAACATGGGGTCCCCATATGTTCTTGGACTACAACTTCCAGAAACCCTGGCCAGCATGGCTAGTGGTGAAGGCTTATGGGAGTTTTAGTCCAAGAACATCTGAGAACCTAAGATTGGAAACCTCTGCCTTAAAAGCTTCCATATTCTTTTTTTAAAACATGTTTCTTGCCACTGAATGACACAAGTAGGGGCTTTTCAGTTTAAAACTTCCTTTTCTGTTAACCAAAACCCATTGTATTAACTTTTACCACAGCAAATGAGCCTCCTGAGCCCTTACCATGTGGAATCACAATTCTCAGTCTGCTGGAAAGTCTGAGAAATGGTCCTTAGCCTTGTTGAGATTGCCTGTCTCTGCTCTGCATAGGATGATAGAAGCTTGTGAACTTTAGACTTTGATATTCATGTTGCACTCTAATTTTAAAATAATTGTCTTATGGGAGAAGGGAGAGTGTCCTCATAGGTATAAACTTGAAATGCTGACCAAAAATCTGAGTTTAAAATGTTGCTGCCTAAGGGAGGCAAAGGATGTAATGATAGCATGGCCCTCCTAAGCAAAGGTATACAAAGCAAATGTTACCAAAGTTTGCATGTAATGTTTCAAAAGCAAGCAAAAACGACGTATGTCCATGAAGCTTGTCACACTGGACAGCATTGGCAGGGAGCTCTTTAGATATAGCTTTCCACTCTTACTCCACAATGGCAAGTTTCCAGGTTGGCAAGAAAACAAGCCTCAAATGTCAGGCACGCTTGCCTCTGTCATGGACAGAGCTTTTGAACATGATCACCAAATTCAGGCACAGGCAAGGCTGTCTCAAAACATGTCAGAGTATAAATGCAATTTCTGTGAAATTTCATTTTTTTGTGTCTACTAAGCTATGACGTCACAGCCAAAGCAAACCATATTCTTCTCTTCATTGTCCTTGAAGATATCCAACACATTCACAATTCAGAAATGCAGCTTCACAGCTCATGAAGACAGATTCACATAGGAACTGAATGTTAATTATCTCTTTTCCTAAACCTTTTGTGCTTGTATCGACATATTTCATTATTAGGTACTAATCAGTTTGAGGGTTTGCATAGTTGTGAACTTAATTTGAATACATTCATTATTTTACTGCCAGAAGAAACAAAATGAAACTTAATTAGAGGTCACAACACCTCCAGGCTGAGTTAATTAAAGGTCTAACCAAACCTTTGGGGAAACTGTAGCTTGTCAGTCCTACTCTTTCCATGAAAAGACTAAGTGGAAAACAAGGTATCTCTTCCATAATGGAAGGAAACTAGTTTGGGGGGATGGGGTGAGATGGGATTGTTTTGCTTCCTCTGCTACCTCCAATTTCAAGCCTCATTTTAAATATAAAAAGGAAAGACAGAGACATTTTAATTGCAATGTGATGATCAAGCGAAATGCATGATTGTCAATAGAGCATCAGTTAAGCATGATTTATTTCTTCATTAGAAATAATGATTTATAGTCCCAATAAGATACTGAACAACTTTGTAATTATCAATAATCTGTCACTTGTGCTCGAGGAATACTCTTGCATGCTGTGACAGGTGAATTCAAACATGCTGATTAACTTTATTCAAGCAGTCCTTTGCAATCTGCTTGGGAGAGTAACATTACCTTTATATTAGTATACTAACAAACAGAAAATTTAGAATTCATGCCTTTAAAAACTACTTAGGGCTGTTGTGTTTGTTTTGCTTGGTTTGGTTTGATTTTTAAGAGGGAAAATTTAAACAGTCCATCTACTTAGAAGCTAAAGGGGTACAATGCAGGGATGCTGGCAAGTCTTTGGGTCCGACTCCTAAGTCCGAGTCTGAGTCTTTGGTACCAAGTCCTCAGTTCCAAGCCCCAAGTCTGAGTCACTATTAAAAACAAGTCCCCCCTCCAGAAAAAAAGTGAAGGTGGGTGGGTTCCGAGTAATGAGTCAGGTCCGAGTCACTGAAAAAGAAACTGAGTCAAGTCCAAGTTGAGTCACTGGTGCAACTTAAGTTCAACTTGACAACAAGTAACATTGACTCAAGTCCCCATCCCTGGTACAATCCTAGAACTTTAACTATGTAAGTGTGAATATCAGTGCTTAATCAACTAGAGAGAGAGAGAGAAAAACATTCTGATTTCCACTAAGTAACCTTTAATTTAAATGGTTCATATCCACACTCAGCCATGAAATTCATGGGATGGTCTTGGGCCAGTCACAGTCGCTTAGCTTGGCTTTCCCCACTGACCTGTCATAATGATAAAATAGAGAGTGGAGAGCCATGTATACCACATCAAGCTCCTTGGAAGAAAATATTTGTGCTTTGTGCCATCAAGTTGCTTCTAACTCATGGCAACTCTTACAGGGTTTTAAAAGCATGTGAGATATTTAAGGAGTGCTTTTACTATTGTCTCTCCCAGTGAGTTTCTAGGGCCAAGAAAACCAAACAAAAGTCTTCTAATACTCCAAAACTCTATCTACTGCATCACACTGGTTCTCACACTTGAAGAAAGCATGGTATACAAATGCAACTGATAAATAAGAACAATAAATGACTAGGGATCACACTATTTTTTTAATTTTAAAAAAACATTAATATTTTACCCATAACAAAAAACTGATTCAAATTATGTTACCATTACATAATTTGAGTAGCTTTTATTATGTTAACTGTGCAAAAGTTTAATAAGAGTTATTTCCTCTACAGCTCATTATATCATAATACCTATTCATGTAAAAAAAAGAAAGAAAGATAAAGGAGGTTTAAATATGCAGCATTAAAAGCCTTATATACTACAAAATGTGCACAGGATGTCAGAAAAAGATAATGACATATTATCTTCTTCCAGCCAAAAGACCAAGGGGGTTACTGGCAAGAACTAGAATTTTAATGTAGCAGCTTTAGTAAAAAGGAAGTTCTTATCTTAGATCTAAGAACTGCAGAGCTGGAAGGGACCCAATGGATCATTGAGTCCATCCTCTGTCAAGGAGACACAATGGGGAATTGAACTCTCAACATCTGGCTAAGCCACTGAGCTATCCAACCAGCTATGTAGAATGTCATATATGTAGGAGAATATAATTGTTTGGATTTCTCTTTGACAGATGCAATGACACTGTGACTGGAAAGAAAGAAAGAAAGAAAGAAAGAAAGAAAGAAAGAAAGAAAGAAAGAAAGAAAGAAAGAAAGAAAGAAAGAAAGAAAGAAAGAGATTGCCTGGTAATGAATATTAGTAACTAATCTATTAGTACTACTAGTGAAAAAAATCACTCTTAAAAACAGATTCTTTTGGAGATTAGTCAGCCATTTTAGTCTCATCTTTGTATATTCTAACTAACATCTTGCTCCTGACAGTGACTTGAAAAGTACTTTCAGGTAAATATGTTTTGATCATGAGTTTTTCTAGAGGTACAAGAAATCCTAAGGGATTTCACTCATCTGCCATCACTGGGTTTTTTTTTTTGTGAAACGGAATTGTCAGATATTCTTTTTAAAGATGCTTTTGGACTTTCCCCATGAGACTGGTCTTTGATTTGTATCAGTTTTCACTATAACCCTTTATTCCAGGGGTAGTTTGAAATGTGAGTGTCCCAAAACATCCTGTTAAGTGATTATGGGATTGGTCAATGACAGCACATCATGCAACATCAGAAGGAGAAATGGTACAGAAGTTCAAAGGTTAGAAATAAATTTACTGTGTTGCTCTCTCTCTCTTCCTCTCTCTTTTTCTTTAAAAAGAAAAAAAACCTGAAACTTTAGTCAATTCTCGAAGGACAAGTGATTTTCCCTCCTTGATAGATATTCAAGATATGCTCTGAAATGCTGAACCTTAAGAAATCTAACTTTGTATCTCCCAGCAACCTCATCTTATAGGTCCAAATTCATTTCATCTTCACAAAAGTTGCATTATGTGGAGGAGTTGATGGTGTGATGGATATTAACAATTACACCATTAACTTGACAACACAATAATATTTATTATTATTGCACAGCCCACACTGCATGTTCCAGAAGCCACTTCATCCATTACAAAGTATATTATCCTGGATATATCTTTGTGAATTTTTAAGATGTTAATTTAAAACAAAAACAAAATGGTTGTTTAAATTGCTTCAAGTTTAAAGGATTTGTAAAATTGCTTATTTGGTGTTTTAGATTTGTTTATTTGATATAGCTACACCACACTGAGATATATAACAGTAATAAATACCCTCAATAAATCACCGTGCAATAAATTTATTTAATGGAGTCAGTACTATGTGTATAACATTGGCCCATCTCTTACAGTAAGTGTAATTGCCTGTAGAACATGTGCATCACATTTCTGTTGTTTGTTTATAAATGTAGTACCTTGTCTTTTCAAATCACCGTAAAATCACTTTCTGCCTCTGTGTGGAGAGAAGTAGGGCCATAACCTCTGGCTCAAATGTAAATATTGCCCATCTACCTTTGCTCCCCAAATTTCTATACATTAGGCAGAAGGCTGAATGGATGGCCATCTGTATTCACATAGAGGAGCCTACACAAGTAAAACCATTTCCCTTCACATCTGCTTAATGTCAGATAGGTGAACATTATTCTAGAAGTACAGCCAGTCCCACCTTCTATTATTACCAGAGCTTGGAAAAGTTAACTTTTCTGAACTGCAACTTCTAAAATTACCCAGCCAAGATAGCCAGTGTCCATGACAACTGATAGCTTCTGGAGGTTATTGTCCATAACAGCTCTATTGTTGACTTACTAGGCCAGTGGTTTCCAACCTTGGGTGACACACGTGTTCCTGGACTGGAACTCCCAGAAACCCTGGCCAGCACAGCTAGTGGTGAAGGCTTCTGAGAGTTGTAGTCCAAGAACACCTTGGTGACTCAGAACCATTGTACTAGGCCATCACATGCCTATACATGAACATTGTTTTAATTTTACCCTACCTCAAGGTTGCCCAACTCATTGCTCGCCTTTTTCAACCCTTCAGGACACCAGTAGTTTTCATCTTTCACGCAGAAGGCTGTAAGTGCCTCAGCAATGTCATACTAATCCAGCAAAATTCACTGCACTGACTGGATCTGTGCTCCAGTGTAGTAAAGAATTCAGTTGCATTCTTCTCCTTTGTAAGTGCTACTCATTCGCTGTAAGTATAGCTTAGGTCTTACAAGAACTTGTCATATGACATAATTTTCAATTTACAAGGAGAAGATTGAAACCTGGATACTTTTGTCAGGGAAGGCTCTTAAGATTTCTGCAGGCTTTTTCTTCAAAATTGACTGCCTGGGAAGAGGTCCAGAAAATATCAATATCTCTTTCGATTTATACTTCAATTTCTTTCTTTTTTTTCTTGGCTGCCACAATTTCTCTTTGAGACATCTATAGAAATACCCTTATGTACCACTATTTTACAAGACCAGTCTCCTGATAGCTATTTTTTCTGTCATGTGTGTGTGTTTGTGTAATAAATAATAAACACATGTGAAGGACTTGCGATGAAACAAGATAGAGAAATCAGTACAGTTCATGATAGTCCTGAGTCATTGGTAGGGTTGTTCACTGTTTAAATAAATCACAACTGAAAGCTATAGAGCCTTAATCAGCTGATCAGCAATGAGAACCTACCCAAGTCTACTCAGATAGAAGTCCTTTTGCATTCCATGCAAGTTCCTGCCACATAAATGTGGTATTGGAATTCCAACCTAAATCAATATAAACTGCACTTGTATACAAACAATGGTTCATAGGGAGGAAATACATAGATTTTACATTACATAGATCTACATAAGCAGATATTGGATTAAATATAGACACAGTCTCTATTCTGGTGTTATTAGAGATGGGCATGAACCACAGAAATGGTGATTCATGTCTATTCATGAACAATGAACCATCTGAACTTTTTAAAAATATGAACCATGAAATGGTTCATTTTTTAAAAAAAGGTTGTGCTTGGGGGAGGGGAAACTAAACCCCTTCCCCACAGCCTGCCCCCACCCTCTTCCCACTGCCCTTTGTCACCTCCCTACCTGGTCCCACTGCCTCCTCCTCTTCATCCACCTCTTCCTCCTCTGCTGCCACCACCATCTTGAGAAACAGCAGCCCAACTTCCCTTTTGGAAACTGGGTGTGCTGTCTGATAGGTGGGCACATGCACAGAGACAGCAGGCATGGCTCCCAGAAATGAATCCGGGCCACTGTCTCTTAAGATGGCGGTGGAGGATGAAGAGGAAGGGGAGGAGGAGGCAACAGGACCAGGTAGGGAGATGAAGGGAGCAGTGGGAAGGGATGGGGGGGCAGGCTGTGGGCTGGAGTGGGAGCGAACCAGAAAGTTCATGAAATTAAAAAAAAAAGTTCATGGTTTGGGTCCGTTCAGGTTTATCAGTTTTGATGAACTTGAACTGACCTGAACCAACAAACCAGCAATTTTCCATAAACCTCCTGGTCTGTTTTTCAGTCCGTGCCCATTTCTAGGTGTCATACATGTGTGCATATTCTCCATGTAGAGAAGGGAGCACTCTAGGCCAGTTTCATTGTCCTAGTACATATGGAAGACAATGAGTCTGAAGAGAGGGAGATCCCCTATCCATGAACTTCCCGCACCTGAGGTGGCACCCTAGAAAATCAGTCTTGACTCATGTGAGGAGTGTCCACAGATAACAGTGCTCTCCTTCAGACTCATCATACTTGACAATTTAGACAGCAAGAAAACCAGGGACATAGTATTTGGTGCTGAAGCACTCCCTTCATATGGTGAGTATACAGTATATTCACATATGTAGTATTTGAATAGACCTTTAGTTATAGTTAGACTAGCTAACATATGTCTAAGATTTCATGCATTTAAGCATGGGGAGGGGCTTTAATCCAAACAGGGGGAGACCTTACCCCCAAGACCACATGCTATCTGTTTAAGGTCTTCTAAATTATACTTTCAATATGCAATTAAACTGCTTCATTTACCAAATTTTACTGGAAGTCCTATGTAATTTTTCCCTGGCTACATCCATCTTCTTTTCTCAACAGAGAAAATCCATGAAGAGAAAGATCAAAAAAAGTCAGAAAAATGTAGTGTTATGAGCAGTCATAGCCTTCTGTCTGGACACAACCGAATTGTGGGTCCTACACATTATTTGTCACTAACAGACTTAATCCAAGCTAATCAGAGTGTGAGTTGTTTGGTTGATTTCATTAAGGACCCAAAAGGTGGAGTTTATCTCTTGAGTTTTGTCTTCTACAGGTAGAAAGCTCTGGTATAAATTAAATAAATAAAATTTTAAAAATACCCCACCTTTGTGGGAATACTGTATAATTGAAGCAAAAGCAGTATAAGGAGCTTGGACATAACATCTGACCTTCTAAATGTCCATGTGCAGAGAGAAGAGAACTAGTGTTTCCCTAGTGTATCAACACTTGAAGTGTACAGATTTGTGTTTTAGGACTCCAGAATTTATAATCCTCCAGGCAGAAGATGCATTCATGACTGTTAATAGTGTTATAATTAAATATGTAAAGTTATATATTTCACATTTCTAGTATTAACAATAAATTATACAGAATAATAGTTCTGATAAGATGTTGATATACACAGTCATGGACCATAATTTGAGAACATCCATATACTTATGAAATGGCAATCAGAAAATTTCCAGCTGCCAAAACAAATATGGCAATCTTTTTCTTAAAAGCGAAGAAATACCCTATATTCCTGCTTCAAAATTCATAAAATAAGTCATTAAAAAGATTTAAAGTAAGAAGGCAATCTAATTTATTCAATTTGCTACACATAATTAATCTGCAGCTGCTAGTTTGCAGAATGCAATATGTATTATCTATTGCTGCTTATTCAGCCTCTGAGGTGATAATAAACAGTTCCAGCTTTTACATCACTAAGATTAAGGTAAACTTGGATGAGAAAACCCAACACAGAATTAAGCCCTTTAAGCTAACTGAAATAAGTCTGCATGCTTAGCTTTGAGCCCATACAAATTGTTGTAGGTAAACTTTGTTCTCCTGAGGTAACTGAATTGTGTCCCATCAAGTGATTAAGAGAATGTGTGATATCTGAGTCCTCTTCAAGCATTACCTATGTGTATGGAATACAGACATAGAGAATGCTAACCCTGTCCTCACCCTCACACATTTCTAACATTCTTCACACATTTTGGGGGTGATTTTCTGAAGCAGAGACATAAGGAATTAAATCATGGCCTGGTTTGTCCTCACACAATAAACCATGATTTGGTTTGCCCTTGCCACAAGATAGTGAGAATTGTTTTTGCTACTGGCACTGCTGCTACTCTTCTAAACTTGGGAAGTTTTAAAAATATTTCAGGCAGGGCTTTGCATACTTTTGTAGGATGTGCAAAACTGACAAATACAACAACTATTGTCTTATTGCATTGAATATGTTGTTTGTCTTTATTATCAACCAGCTAGTTCTTTTGTGTTTGCCACATGTATGTGCTTCTCAAAGTTTAGAAAAGGGGGGGGGGACCATGGGTTTTGAGCATATTTTGCACAAAAAGCAGAAAATATTACAATGGAGGACACGAAGTGTCTTGATCTCTTGCTGGCTGTAAGATGTCCTATGAGGGCTGGATGATCCTTTGCCACACTGACATAGCCTGCCTTTAAAAAAACAAAACAATCTTAAGCAATAGCCCAGCATTTCACATCTTTGGTGGATAATGTCCTCTATCCATGAAGACTCTTCAGTAATTTGGGGCCCCTAGAAGTTCAAGGTCCCAAATAACATGAAGATGCTTCACAGATACAATGCCTGAAGAAGAAAATTATTGTCTGTAAATATCATCCATATCAGGCTGTAGTTAGAGTATGTTGGTTGTAACCTTCTGAGCTCTCCTCATGTCCTTTAATTATAAACCAGCTTAAGCAGAGTTTTAAATTTGATTAGACAAGATCAAGACTATCTTTACCAAATAACTCAGGAATTATTTTATTTTATTTTATTTTAATCCCATCTTTCTCCCAGCACAGCATCTAAGGCAGTTCACAATATGAATTAAGAAAAGTGACACCTTAAAACACAATAGCTGAAATCCTATTGCTTTGTTACACATGCGGAAGGCAAATAGTGATAACATTTTGGCGCTTCTAGCTGGTAAGTAATTAACTGCTACTGGGAGAGGGATGCACACCCACTGGCTTGGGGCACACTTGAGAATCCCAGACAATTTAGACAGCAAGAAAACCAGGGACATAGTATTTGGTGCTGGAGCACTCCCTTCATATGGTGAGTATACGGTATATTCACATACGTAGTATTTGAATAGACCTTTAGTTATAGTTAGACTAGCAACTGAGTGTTATACCCATTTGCCTTACACATGCATATTAAAGCAACAGGATTTCAGCCAGCATTTTAAGAAAAAATTAAATCATGAAAAACAAACATTGCAACAACTACTACTACTACTACTACTACTACTACTACTACTACTATTATTATTATTATTATTATTATTATTATTATTATTATTATTATTACCGTGTTTCCCCGAAAATAAGACAGGGTCTTATATTAATTTTTTGCTCCAAAAATGCATTAGGGCTTATTTTTAGGGGATGTTTTATTTATTTTTTGTGTACAACAATCTACATTTATTCAAATACAGTCATGTCATCTTCTTCTGGTTGCTGCACAATGGTGGAGGACGGGTTTCATTTAACTGGGGCTTATTTTTGGGGTAGGGCTTATATTACAAACATCCTGAAAAATCATACTAGGGCTTATTTTCAGGTTAGGTCTTATTTTCAGGAAAACAAGGTATTATTATTATTATTATTATTATTATTATTATTATTATTATTATTATTATTATTATTATTATTATTATTATTATTATTATTATTATTATTATGCAAAAAGATGAAAAACAAACCTTAACCTGGCCTGGATATGCTATAAAGAAGCATTTGACTCATTGCCACACAGCTGGATTAACACCTGCCTAAAAATGTTTGGGATTAGTAAAAACATTCAGAAGTTCCTCAAGAAAAACATGGAAAAAGGGAAAACTGTCTTAATGGCCCATGGTGAAGAAATTGGGAAAGTTGGCATCAAAAGAGGAATATTTTAAGGGGATTCTTTGTCACCACTGCTGTTTAACGTCTCACTGATCCCCATGTCAAGAACTTTAAATAAAACTGGATTGGGGTACCATATTTCAGAACAAGTAGGAAAAATCAATTATCTCTTATACATGGATGACCTAAAAGTTCCACGGAGATAGAATCACTGTTAAACACAGTGCAAATATTTAGTGAAGATATCCAAATGAAATTTGGAATTGACAAATGCGCAGCTCTGTCTATACACCGTGGCAATATCCAAAAACTAGATAGAACAGAGTTTAAAAATGGCAATATAAAATCACTATCAGGTGGTGAAAATTATAAATACCTTGGAATACTAGAAGTGGATAACATCATGCACACAAAAGGTAAAGAACTGACAGAAAGGAAATACATCAAAAGACTGCGGAAAATCTTAAAATCCAAATTAAATGGTGGAAATACAATCAAAGCCATAAACACATGGGCAGTTCCATTAGATACCCAGGTGGAATAATAGATTTGACTCAAAATGAATTAGAAGAATTGGATTGAAAAACATGGAAAAAAAATGAACATGCATCACACACTGCATCCAAAAAGTGATGTGGAGAGATTATATTTACCACAAAAAATTGGAGGTCATGGATTACTGCAAATACAGCAGGTAATAGAGGAGGGAAAAAGAAGCCTAAATGATTATATCAGTACAAGCAGAGAAAAATTACTGAAAGCAGTGAAAATGGAGAATATTTTGAAAACAACAGAAACAGAGGCTCAATATAAGAAACAACAACTTGAAAAATAAATTAAACAGCTGGAAAAATAAACCACTACATGGACAATACTTGGGAAATATTAATGGAAAGCATGATCATAATTCAAAATGGGTATGGCTAAAACTGGGGACCCTTAAGAACGAAACCAAAGGCTTGATTTTTGCTGCACAAGAACAAGCACTCCAAACCAACGTGATGAAAGCTAAGATCCAAGGAATTAGTGCTAACAGCAAATGTCGACTCTGCCAAGAGAAAGATGAAACTGTGTCACACCTCATCTGTGAATCTCCAAAGATTGCACAAACAGATTACAAAGTTAGACATGATATTGGAAAATCTAACGAAGTACAAAGACCTGGCAATCAAAACATCTCACCTCTGGAAGAAATACACTTCAGTGTTCCCCATAGTCATTGGGGCTTTGGGAACAATATAAAGAAATTTCACACAGTACTATAAGCAGTTGCAGATCTCAGAAATCATACCATCAAAGCTACAAAAAATAGCAATATTAGGAACAGCATACATACTGCACCGATATTTAACAGATACTTAGGTTTTTGGTTAAAACTTGTATCTGTTATATAATACCAGTCAATGTTTTTATAATTTTGACTGGGCCTGGTGTTTTTGAATAATAATAATAATAAAAAATTATGCAAATTCCAGAGCCCAACAAAGTAACTTCTCTAAGTTCATCTTTACCATTATACAGAATAAGACACTCATCTCAGTCATCTGATTTTGGCTGTCGCAAAAGGTCTGCAAAGAATGGGTTAATTAATATATTATTTTAGAATTGGGCTTGGTGTTTTTTGTGGGATTTTCAGTCCCATCTGTCAAAATAGCTTAATCAACATGGGAATGAGCAATATTTATTGTACCATCTCTTACAGAAAGCCCTAGATAAGGTGGTGAATCTCTTTGCTTGCAAACAAGAAAAACATCCCTTCTCACCCGCTCAACAAGCTGTTGGGTCCCCCAGTGCTTGGCTGACATAAACTTCCCCTTTGGCAGTCAGATGTACTCATGAACCTTATGTTTCTATCTCCCAGTGGTATACAAGCAAAAATTGGTGTGTGGCCAGGTGGAAAGAGACTGGCTGCTCCAATACAGTTGCTGTCATTAAAAACAAGAACACTTGCCAACATCTGTCCCTCTCATTCATGGTACTGTTCTACTTAAAAACCGATATAAATGTAACAATCTATCCTTTATGGGTGGCTATGCACTGCAATAACAATTTCCATATTATGCAAACACAACAAAAGATGCAAATGTGTGTTTTCTGCAAAAGAGTAACTTCTAACTTTAAAAAAAAAATCCTTGCAGTTAAATAAGAGTTGAGCAAAGAGTTGAATAAAATTTTGTAGTATATCGGTCTTGCCAGAAGTCTTAAACCCCAACTTAAATGAATAAATGGTAGATGATAGATAGATAGATAGATAGATAGATAGATAGATAGATAGATAGATAGATAGATAGATAGATAGATAGATAGATAGATAGATAGATAGATAGATCCGTTGAAGAAATTACCAGTATTCATCATCTTGTCCAAGACTATCTTTTCTCAGGAATCTCAAGTTGAGGTACACTGTGAAAATCCCCATTTGAATTTCTTTACAGCCCCATAAAGTAAGAAGAGCAAATAAGGAAGTCCATTCAGGTATGAGGAGGGAGATGTCACCTAGCTTCTGTTGACATTCCTCACACACATTCCTCCAGCAGCAGATGCGTGGAGAAGGTGAGCATAAGCCAATGAGCTCTCGCAGATTCCAACCTAGGGATACGGTGAGTACTTGCAAAATTTCTCACGTTCAATAATTTCCTGGGTCTTTTTATGCCGAGATCCCTTACTGAGATATTCTTCTGCAAATTCCAAGGAAAAAAACAAGATTCAACTGTTCCTTTCTTGATTATTTTATTTTATTTTTTCCAATTTTCATTTGTTGTTCTGTGCAGAGACCTGCTAAATTCTCAGCAGCTTAATCTCCTTTCTACTCTTTGCAGCAGAAATCTAATAATTTTGTCGCTGCCAGAATTGACATCAAAAGACTTTTGGAATGAAATTGCAAATGGTTACTTGTATCATGCTATCTCCTCTCCAGTGGCTCCTGGGAGCAGCTGCTTGGCATCTTTCTGTCTTATCTCTAACTGTTTTATTTTAATTTTAACTACTCAATCTGAACAAAATAAAACAAAAGAACTTCTTGGCCTGCCATACTTTTGCTGCCTTTCGTCCCTGTAAATGGAGGGAAATTATTGGAGATTTTACTATTACTTGCTTTAAACTGCTGCCAAATGAAAGAACCTTCACTCAGCCGTTTCACTCAGCCTTTTCACAGGAGATCAGCTTGTTACTAACAGACTGACTTTCTTGCTGAATACTGGGGCTCTTATATTTTAACATGGAACTCTGGAAGTTTGAAAAGGTTTGCTGGAAAAAGCCAAACACGTAGGACAAGAAAAACAAGATAAGAAAATTTTCAATGAATGAATGGGTAAAGATTCAGTTTTTTGTTTACTGCTGAGGAGTGTTCTGGATACTTTGAATCCCTTAGTTACCAGGTTCGATCTGGCCATTTTGCCCAGGCAACTCAGAATTTATGGACTTCACAAGACAGGGCTGTAAGTTGTTGGTGATTTCCTTCCCAACACTGTTTAAACCATCGCAGAAGAAAAAGCAATCAAAAGTGTCATTCTTTTCCCCTTTAAGAACAAAAAGAAAAGGAGAAACATCTAATACTGGTACCAATACTGTAGATAAACTTGAAATATCTACTACTTACACCAATAATTTAGACTGGATGGTGTACCTCCGATCTAAACACACCTGAAGTGCAAATAAATGAGAGAGATTTAAACCTGACAACCAAAGACACTTTAGATTGCTGGATGACCCTGAGCAAAATTAATCAAAACTATCTCAGAAGAAAGTCTCTAGACATGACATGCTACAGCTTAATCATGTCAGTCCTACAGCTCTCGCCAATTCAGAGTTAACTGTGCCCACAAATGGGCATTCCACACCTGGCAATGACCTTTACTACCCCTGTTGATATTGAGTTCCCTTCCCAGGAAGCACTGTTCTGTAAATAATGGTAATTCTGTAAATAATGGTAGTGCTTCCTGGGTGTGTAACTGAATATCCACAAGGTTTTTAAAAGTCATTGCCAGGTCAACAACCTGTGCCCAAATACAATCTCTCATATGAGGGCCATGTATAAATGTATAAATATTTGCCACGTAGTCCCACTCTTATGTATGAGGAATTGAATCTGTCCACAAAAGCTCACATTAAAATACAGCAGTCAGTCTTTAAGGTGCTACAACATATTTATCTTGATTTTTGTTTGTTTGTTTGTTTGTTATTCATGTTATATGCTAGCTCAGATTAACACAATCCAAGACTTTGGACTAACAATCAGCCTGAAGAAAACACAAGTCACGGGCCAGGGCGTGGACTCACCTCCCTCTATTACCATCTCCACACAAGAATTGGAGGTTGTTCATGACTTTGTGTACCTTGGCTCAACGATCTCTGACACTCTCTCTCTAGATGTCGAGCTGGATAAACGCATTGGCAAAGCAGCTACCATGTTCTCTAGACTCACGAAGAGAGTATGGCTCAATAAGAAGCTCACGACATATACCAAGATCCAGGTATATAGAGCCTGCGTCCTGAGCACACTCCTGTACTGCAGTGAGTCCTGGACCCTTTGTGCACGGCAGGAGAGGAAGCTGAACACCTTCCATATGCGTTGCCTCCGACGCATTTTTGGTATCACCTGGCAGGACAAAGTTCCAAATAGAGTAGTCCTAGAACGAGCTGGAATCTTTAGCATGTATACATTACTGAAACAGCGACGTCTACGTTGGCTTGGGCATGTCGTGAGAATGGCTGATGGTCGGATTCCAAAAGATCTCCTGTATGGAGAATTAGTGCAGGGAAATCGCCCCAGAGGGAGACCACAGCTGCGATACAAGGACATCTGCAAGCGGGATCTGAAGGCCTTAGGAATGGACATCAACAGATGGGAAACCCTGACATCTGAGCGTTCAGCCTGGAGGCAGGCATTGCATCATGGCCTCTCCCATTTTGAAGAGACCCTTGTCCAGCAGACCGAGGCAAAGAGGCAGTCACGGAAGCAGCAAAATCAGGGAGCTGGACAGGGGACAGATTGTATTTGTCTTCAGTGTGGAAGGGATTGTCACTCTCGAATTGGCCTTCTCAGCCACACTAGACGCTGTTCCAAGTCCTCCATACAGAGCACGTTACCATAGTCTTTCGAGACTGAAGGATGCCTAATACTAGATTAACACAGCTACCTCTTCTGAAATTCCCAGTGTTAGTAACTGTTCCTTCCAGTTCTCATGTTGCTTTCTTTTTCTTTGGCAGATGTATAAAAATACCCTTGTGTTGCACCCCATCAGGTGGATGGGGAATATGTAGCATATAAGGAGTAGTAGAAAACCAGGTGGCTCAAAAAAAAGTAAGTCCAAGTAAGAGGAAGGGAAGAAAGGAGAAGAAATATTTCAAACATGGAAGCTGCATTGTCAAGAGAACAAGCATTAGTGCTTCCTAGAGAGCAGTGAAAAAAAGATTAGAAAGAAATTTCATTCCTTTTTAGGTCTATCAAAAGCCTGCCCTTGAGGCTGGTTAAAAATAATTTAATCCATTCTCTTGTTATTGCCAGAGAGTATATTGTATGTGCCAGCTGGAAGTTCAGTTTCCATAATCCACAGGAAAGAATCACAAAAAGATGTATTGAAAAATCTCTGTGCTCCATTGACTTAAAGAAAAATATTTGTGGACTAAAGAATGTAATTCATAAGGACCACTATTTATTCCATGTGACTTTTCACAGTTAGGTTATACATGGCTGAAGATCTAGCATTATACAAGAACAATGCTTTATTTCTCTGTAATGCTAAACCACATTTCCTTGAGAGTAAGCCCCACTGAACTTACTGGGTCTCACTTCTCAGTACATATGTCTAGTAGTATGTAGCTTGATTTCAGAAATATTTTTTAGAAAGTTATGATGCTGCTTTTGTATGGATTTGTATATTATGTGTCTAAAGGAGGTTATAACAAAATATAGCTTTGGCTTACCACGGCTCTTAACAATATTTTCCTTAAATATCAGCAGGATAATTAGTTTAGGCTGTGGTCACACGAGCCAAATGTTGCTTTCCTATCCCCCTTGAGTTTGGATCATAAATCCCCATCCCGCCTCCTCTTCATGCTCTCCCACTCTCCTTTTGCAGCATGCCCATCCCTCTTCCACCTTCTCCATCAGCCACTTAAAGGCAGCACTGCAGGAATCCCTGCCCCACCTCTGCGTCTGAGTGGGTGGCTGACTGAGGAGGAGGAAGAGGGAAGAGCATGCTGCAAAAGGTAATAGTGGATAGTTGCACTGGGGAGGTGGGGGAAGCATGCATCACCTAAGGAATGGGCAAGCATGCAGGATGGGGGGGGAGGTCGCCATAAGTAGGAATTGACAACATATTGTTGTTGATGATGATGTATGCATCTATGTGTACCTCTGCGGTTCTATATGTATAACCTCAAATCTTTTTACCCACTAAATAACCAATATTTTGAGAGTTTCCTGTTCTGAAATTAAAATGAAAAAGAGGGGTTTCAGAAAGCTGCATAATAGCTCAGTGCTCCACTGTATTGTGCATTAGCTGAGTGTCCAAACCAGAAGAGCAACCTCATAGATTTTTATGTGGGTGTTGTTTGGTCTTTGCACATCCATCAGGGAGTATTTTTTATAATTCTGCTGTGCTGCAGTAACTTTACTTTGAACAATATTGTGGGATGAATTTGGAACAGAAACTGTGGTTTCTTGGTAAATTTGCATCATGCAGAAGAGGGAGAACCAATCCTTTGAAAACATTGAGATAACTTGACACTTAAGAGGGTGTGGAGCAGACCATCTCTTATCAGTTGATGCATCAGTAAGTCTCTTTTTTCCAAATGAAATAAGAATTGTGGAGAGTTTATGTTGACCAATGTGCTGTAATCATTTTAGATGCAGGGGGTTGCATTCTGTAGAAATGTTCAACAATGGTAATGTGCATATTTCTTGTTTTGTATGCGAGGTCCCCCCCCCCCCAATTCCTTGTCATCCAGCTTTATTTACTGATCTTTTAGGAAGCAAGGTTTCTGCTGCAAGACTAATGCATACAAGAGACAACAGGATTATTACAAGCTTCAGCTGATACAGAGTAGTGATTACAGGGCTTTGATATGTGGTTATTTGCCCTAGGCCTTGCCTGCAGGGAAAAGTACTGAATGCATTTCTTTCCCACTGTTCTGTTTCATATCTTTGTTGGCTACCACTTGAGCACTCTGTCTGAGATGTAAATAAGTGATGACATGTGAAAAGGCTCTCAGCGTTTCTGCTACAGGTCAAAGACTTGGTGCAACTGTTTTTATATTGTGTTCAATACTCTGAGCCTTCACTCTGCCCTTTCCTGGAGAGAGTTCTCCCATTTCTCACTCCAGTCAAAGATGATGGCAGTGAGTGAATCTCACTGCTTATCAGTTGGAAGAGATAATTGGCTTCTATGACCCATTGTCAGACAAAAATGCCCAATCACAGAGAAAACTTTAGTGTAAATGCAATTTGCTGTATCTGCCTCTAACCATACAGGAACAGTATAATCTTGCCAGTGATACAAGAAGCATTTTAACTTCACCAGTAACCTTTCTTCTTCCTCTTTCAGCCAAGTATATCTATCAATTTACTCTGAAAAATGTGTATTCTGTGATGTATGTCCTCAATCTACCATCTGTTTAGTGATGCAACCCCCAAAAGTTCATTAACCTTCAATAAAGTCATGAGCACTGTAAAGTTATTTTGATGAAGCTAAGACTTCAAGGCCAGGTTAATGGCCTGGAGGAATGATATACAGGGTCACTAGCATTCCAGGAAAAATGAACCACTGAGAGATTCATTCAGTGCCAAAGGTATAACAAATTTCTTTTGTGATGCTACTTAATATCAGAGATGAGTGAGAATTTCATTACAGACTGTTTTTTACAAGAATTTAATAAAAGTCACAAATGTCTTTATATATTGTTTACAAATAATTATAGATTTAAAAAGAAAGAAAGAAAGAAAGAAAGAAAGAAAGAAAGAATAAATAAAGTTGGGAAAGTGAAGCTAACACTTGTTTGTATCCACCCAGGTCCAAGGCTCTGTCCTTAAGAACTATACTTGAATACCTGTGTATTCAACCTATTAATGCCAACTTGGGAATAGAAACTCTTTCTTCAGCCTTAAAACCTTCATGGTTTTTCCTGTGCTGTAGACGAGTGTACTACTGAATTTGGGCAGCATTGGGGAGATTTTCAAAACCAAATAAAACAAAAACAAAACTGGGCTTAAGAAAATTCTAGTGCTGGAGACTTAAAAACTGACAGATTTGCCTATGCCTGTTTTGTATGCTATATAATGGATTTTCTTTATTCACTGTTTGTTATATTATAACATAGGGATGTAAAATGTACCCTACTTTTTTTTGTCCTGGTGATTTTTGATATTTCATCCAATCAGGGAATTTCCCCAGGAACCACATGGAAACCAGGAAACATCTTGGAGCATCTGGAAGAGAAATACTGAGCATTGGTGTGTTCCAACCCCATGCACTTCTTACCAATTTCCTTCTGAGAACTAAGTTTGACTGTCCTTTACTGCTTGGGCCTGAATTATTATTCTCTGGGGCTCGTACATTGGTCAGTTGTATTAGTCACACAGTCATTTGAAATCAACCAACAGCCTATAATTGACAAGAGAAAAAAAATCCTGCAGAGGATTACACATGGAGCCCAAGCATTTCAGTGTCAAACTACAGTATATCTCCAGAAAAATCTAACAATATGCCTTATATGTTGCAGTCCTAAGGAAAATATTACAAAATTAGTGACTGAAATCCTGTTGCATTGCCACACAACAGGTGTAATTTTTGGAGGCAAATTGTCTCAGGTTAAGAAACCTCCATAGGCATTATCTGCTGGATGCTAAGTCACATCACCACAGTCATCTTAGCTGGAAGGGACCCTATGGATCATCAAGTCCACCCCTGTCAAGGAGGCACAGTGGGGATTTGAACTCCCAACCTCTGACTCCACAGCCAGATTCCTAAACCACTGAGCTATCCAGCCTCAGTGTGAAACAGATAACATCTATGGAGATTTTTAAACTTAGAGACAATTTGCATTCAAAAACTACACCTTTTGTGTAGAAGCAGAACTGTTGTTGTTGTTTAGTCGTTAAGTCATGTCTGACTCTTCGTGACCCCATGGACCACAGCACGCCAGGCCCTCCAGTCTTCCACTGCCTCCCGGAGTTGGGTCAAAGTCATGTTGGTAGCTTCGATGACACTGTCCAACCATCTCGTCCTCTGTCGTCCCCTTCTCCTCTTGCTCTCACACTTTCCCAACATCAGGGTCTTTTCCAGGGAGTCTTCTCATGAGATGGCCAAAGTATTGGAGCCTCAGCTTCAGGATCTGTCCTTCCAGTGAGCACTCAGGGTTGATTTCCTTCAGAACGGATAGGTTTGTTCTCTTTGCAGTCCAGGGGACTCTCAAGAGTCTCCTCCAGCACCACAATTTAAAAGCATCAATTCTTCGGCGGTCAGCCTTCTTTATGGTCCAGTTCTCACTTCCATACATCGCTACTGGAAAAACCATAGCTTTGACTATGCGGACCTTTGTCGGCAAGGTGATGTCTCTGCTTTTTAAGATGCTGTCTAGGTTTGTCATTGCTTTCCTCCCAAGAAGCAGGTGTCTTTTAATTTCGTGGCTGCTGTCACCATCTGCAGTGATCATGGGGCCCAAGAAAGTAAAATCTGTCACTGCCTCCATATCTTCCCCTTCTATTTGCCAGGAGGTGATGGGACCAGTGGCCATGATCTTCGTTTTTTTGATGTTGAGCTTCAGACCATTTTTTGCGCTGTCCTCTTTCACCCTCACTAAGAAGTTCTTTAATTCCTCCTCACTTTCTGCCATCAGAGTGGTATCATCTGCATATCTGAGGTTTTTGATATTTCTTCCGGCAATCTTAATTCCAGTTTGGGATTCATCCAGTCCAGCCTTTCGCATGATGTATTCTGCATATAAGTTAAATAAGCAGGGAGACAATATACAGCCTTGTCGTACTCCTTTCCCAATTTTGAACCAATCAGTTGTTCCATATCCAGTTCTAACAGTTCCTATCCCACATATAGATTTCTCAGGAGATAGATAAAGTGGTCAGGCACTCCCATTTCTTTAAGAACTTGCCATAGTTTGTTGTGGTCCACACAGTCAAAGGCTTTTGCGTAGTCAATGAAGCAGAAATAGATGTTTTCTGGAACTCTCTGGCTTTCTCCATAAAGAAGCAGAACTGGATTTCAGCCAATATTTCTAATACATTGAAAGTACAGCCAGAAACCTATTCACTTACACAGTGTCATAAAGGGAGTTGTGTAAGTTCTTTCTTTCCCTAGTACCTGACACATAAGATTTTCCTCTCATCCAGAACCCCATTGTTGCACACCTGATATTGCAGTGATTACAAACCCAGGAGTGTGACTGATTGCACATTCAACTGTACAGAAAGGAGCTGAGAGGAGAGGGTGAATACAGCATCATTACCTTATGCATGACATTTTTTCCCAACTGGATTTGAGCCAAGTCTCATTTAGTTACATTTTGGTGCAACATCCCTTCTCACAAGAAATAATCATTATATCTGATGGGCCTTATGCCAACCAAAGTACACGAAGTTTTCAGCCTAAACTGATTATTTAGAAAATGCTTTACAAAACACAGCAAGAAATTAAGAGGCAGTAAATAACACTATGTTCATGTAAGATTGAGAGTTGACCATCTTGTTTACAATTTTAACCCCATGCGTTTTTAATAGAAGCTCTGCTATATGCAATTTAAATAAAAAAATGGGAAATTATGTGAACATCTCTAGTATGTGCAAATACTCATCCAGCAGTTTAACAACTTGCTCCCACATGAATAGGTGCAAATGAGTAAGACTTTTTATCCCCACTCTAAGATGTTTGGCAGTCATTTTAGATAGAATGAACTGTGAGACGTGAGAATAAATGACTTCATTTTTCAAGCTATACTGGATAATTAGACCATATTGTTGCTGGGAAGTAGATTTAATCACTGAAGCAGGATCTTAACCCATTCACACAAGGTAACATTACAGAAACATGTCCTGCAGTTTAACTTTGGAGAACACTCCATATTTAAAATCTTGTTGTTTTTCTTCTTTTGGAAGGGTAAGGTATAGATTGCATTGGTTCACAATACAAAATCTTGAAGTCGAAATCGAGGATGGATAGAGTTTGGAAAAATTATATTTTTGCATTGTAGCTGATACCACCAGACATGAAGTAACATTAGCATTCTCCAGAGCCCAGAAAAGTTACTTCTTTGGAGCTACAATTCTTAAGTTGTGGATGTGTCAACTTAAGGCTGATGTAACGGTGATTTGTAAAGCATTGCCCGAAATCCTGTTGAGTAGGTGAGTGGGTCTGCCTGTGTGATGAATTAACAGCAACAGCAGCAGGTTGTCACTGATTAAAGGTTTTGCAATTTCAAGATAATTGCAAATTCATTGCATTGTGCAGTAAGCTGAGTTCTCCCAAAATTGCAACAAGAAAGCTCTAATCAGCAGCAAACTACTGCTGCCAATGACATCATTTCCAAGGTGCAGATGGAACTATGAAACAGGATGTCAGACAAAGAATCACTGTTTGTTTAAAATTAGAGATGGGACCACGTTAATTTGGTCCCTGATGACAAAATTCCTTGGCATGGCACCACTGCTGTCACAGGTCCACTCACCACACACTCCAGAACAGCTGGGCCACAGACCTTGTGTTGTGCGCCACCAGGGTCCTTCTTCTCTGGTGGCATTCCAATCTGGGCAGGAGCTCAGGCTGTCTGTCCCCAGCTCCTCTGACAACTGACCACTCTAACGAGGAGGAGGGATGGGGATTCTCCCCGCACAGCCAATGAATGGTTGGCTGCTGGGGGAGGTGGGGATGGGCAGCCCAAGCTTCTGCTCAGATTGGAGTGCCACAGGAGAAGAAGAACCCTGGCAATACATATGACTAATTGTGCACTTGCGTGGTGTAATCCCTTGTTGTTGCCAGGTATAATGCTTACACTGGAATAATTCTATGTCACAGTGTTTTTGGTTTTGCTGAAATGGGCTAACAGACTGCTTGACTAAGGGCATGGTTACACTATGAAAATGTAATTGGTTTTTGAAGTTGATTTAAAGTCATATAGTAGTCACATAGATTTTGGGTCAATGTGTGTGTTCTCTTCGGAAAACTTTTAATCCATTTTTAAACTGTGTTGTATGTTGGCCGATGGGGCTACATGGGCTTTTAGAATCACTGAGGTTTTGTCCTGCACCCACCTGCTCCCATGCTGGCTGCCTCTCACAGCAACTAGCCACCACTGCTGTACTGTTAGCTTTAATATTTTTTATTTCTTGCAATTTGGCGCGCGTACACACACACACACACACACACACACACACACACCAGGTGGAGGAAGCAAGGACGCTGGGGCTGAAATAGACCAGAGACATTGACCAGATCAGCATTTCTAGGCTTGTGAAGGAGGGACACACACAAACACACAGAGAGAGAGAGGAGGGGAGCAAGGAACCACCAGCTGGGGCTAGCAAAAGAGAAAGCATACTAGTGAGTGGCAAATTCACACCTTACCATCTTGGATTTATAGTGCATGTTTATTGGTTTAACTGTTTTTAAATTTGTAATGCCGCCCAGAGTAGAGCTTTGGTCTAGATAGGCGGGGTAGAAATCCAATAAAATAAATAAAATAAAATAAATAAACCTCATAGACACAATTTATACCAACAGAGTTCCTGGCTTATGCCAAAGTGATTCAAAATGAATCAATTTTACAAGCAATTTAAAATAAACAACCCCCTTTCAGCCAAGTAAAACACCTTGCTTTCCAACCAAAAACACACTTTTCAGGCAAAAATGTCAATGCTTCCATGTACATCGTGTAGTCACCTTTTAAAAAGTCGATGTCAAACATATTTTTCCCCACATGTAACCATGCTCTAACACAATTGCCTCTCTACTTTGGCCATCTCATGAGAAGAGAAGACTCCCTGGAAAAGACCCTGATGTTGGGAAAGTGTGAAGGCAAGAGGAGAAGGGGACGACAGAGGACGAGATGGCTGGACAGTGTCATCGAAGCTACCAACATGACTTTGACCAAACTCCAGGAGGCAGTGGAAGACAGGAGGGCCTGGCGTGCTCTGGTCCATGGGGTCACGAAGGGTTGGACACGACTTAACGACTAAACAACAACAACACAGAGATGACTGCTGGTTTTTTATACATACTTGAAAATTTTAAGCCTTGGGTGGGTTGGTGTTTCTTGGCAATCAGCTAGTCCTTCTGCACATCCCATGTATGCTTCCAAAGACTGTAATGGCAAAGTGGGACTCTGAGTCTTGCTCTCAGCTAGAGGAGAACAGTCCCATGGAGCTGTCCAGTTCCTCATGAGGGTATCTTATGGAAAGCCAAAATCAAAAAGGTTAAGGAATTGAGTGAGTATTCTTCGTATCCCTACTTGAAAGAAATGGGAGGAAAAGGCAACCCAAAATAAAAACAATTCGACTAAAAAAAGACAAGCCACTACGAAGAACAACCAAAAAACATATGAACAGAAAGAATACTCATTACATTTTTCTTTTTTGTTGATTTAGGTTGTCTCAGCATGAACAAGACACCCAAACAAAGAATTGCAAGTGACAATTTCCATTCCTAGGAAAGAGTTACATGATTATAAGTGGTTATGAGCACAATAAATAAAGATAAATAGCCTTGTAGGATAAATGCAATTTTAAAGAACAGCTTGTAGGTTTCTACAAATACTGTAAGCAACTATGGTTGAAGCATTATTCAAACTGCTTAATGATTTTTATCAGAATAGGGCTTTTAGTGAAACACTAAAGTTGGCTTTTATAAAGAATAGAAGTATAGCGGTTCACTAAATCAACAGCAATATAGATAAGAAGAAGAGCTGACAACAAACAGAAATAATTTCCAATATAAACCTGAATACAATTATTTCTTCAGGACAATATATACAAATGAATGTGTCCTGAATTAAATCCAACTGAAAATCATTTATAAAATATTTCTCCATATCTATAAGTGCAGGATGATCCCAGTGAGATGCTGTTGGCTCCACTTCAGTTTAGGACTATAGCAAGTGATTTGAAAGTATGACACAAGTTACTTTTTTCACTTTATGATATGTTTGAGTACGGAAAATGCAATTATATTTACATCAATATAGTTCAGATATATAAAAGCATTGATCATAAAGCCCTTTATTAATTTTTAAAACCCTAAAACAACTATGTAAGAGAGATTAAAATGGTTTCTTTAAGTTAATTATATTCCCTATGAAACTGCACTACAATATTTGATATTTCAGAACAAATACGTTTTGATTATCTTTAGATAGAACTGCACATTCAGGTGTAATCATTAAAAGATTTGGCTTCTAAAATATATGGTTTTTTCCTTCAGTATGAGCCTTTATCTGTTTTTACACCTCAGTGGAAATCACCACAAGAAAATTGATTGCTTAATTGGTCTTACAGATCACAATTGTTCAGAAGAAAGGCTAATGTTATTAAAGCTTATTCACTGAGTTTTTCCTTTTACATTGCTCTCAGTACTGTCTGAATATTTGACAGATAGGAAATCAGACATTCATTTTCTGTCCTTTTAGCTTCACCAAAGCAATGCACAGACTGAGGAGGGGGAAGTCACAATGGCAATTTGATGAAGTAGATTTCTGAGTGGGTGTCAGATCCTGTCATCTTTTTCTTTCCTCTAAATGTTTGATGTGCTATCTATAATTATTCTTGACGTCAGTTGGCACAATCTTTGTGACTATCTAATATAATTCCTTATTATGTTGTGAAAATGAAGGCTTTGAAGCGATATCACAGAAGTTGCAGTCAGCCACTGTTTTTGACATTTATCACAAAAAGAGAACTCACAGTGCTTCTAGCCTATGAAAGCTAGCTTGATTCCTTCCTTGTTACAGAAAACGTACACAGCACCTAATTTGTGTAATCTTGAATTGCTTCAGGACCAATTTGCATATTCCAGGAAAGCAGGTGTTACAGCCTTCTTGGAACAGTAATGCAACAGAATACAGGTAGAGGTTTATGCATGAGTTAAATGTTCTTCCACTTGGTATGACTAGGTCTATGAAAACTCCTGCAATAAAATTTCTTCATTTTAAGACTTTTGGGGCAATATCCTGTTTTTTTGCTTCATGTGCACAACCATCAACTGTGCATGGTTGGGCTTTTTCTGACTCACCACCTGCCAACCTTCATAGCATGACAACTTCTCAGCTGGCTATATGAATCAGTCCAGCTTCACAGTTGTTTTGGCCACCCTTCCCACAATGCCTTGGTCCCAAGGAATGAGTCATTATTCAAAGAGCTGGCCAAGAAGTATCTGCATTATGGAGGCTGGCAGGTGATGATTCAAGGAACAGGACGCCACTGCTACTATCTCCTCTCTTCTTCTCCTCCCTTCCCCGTGAGAGCTGCTGGGATTTTAGCAAGCATGAGTGCTAGGCGTGTCACATTACTGTCTGTGATGGTGATGAAGGTACTGATTTTTGTTGTTTTTCCTGTCCAGGGAAATGTAACATCTTAGGGTGAAAGTCTTCCATCTATTTTTCATGCCATGTCACTTTTCTATGTGCAAGATATTATAGAGTGGCATTTGTTTTTTTGTTTTGTTTTTTAAATGTTCCTGAACGTTTATAGTGTATTCTGGAAGATTATACAGAGTAATGATAATGGAGTGTTCCCAGCTTTCAGTCTTGATAAGTTAAAATGCATTTTGGAAGGGATATAAATATCCCAGCTACAAAAATGAATGTATGAGATTCTGGAATTGCCCCACTGTATTCAGACCCTCTTCCCCCAACATGTATAACATAAAGGAGTAGGATCCAGATGACAAAAAGGGATATAGGGCTGCACCTGAGTGCCCCTACTAGTTCTGCACCACATATATCTGGTATGTTTGAAAGTGCTGAAATGTATTCCAATAGGATGAATGTGTGCATGTTCTTTCTACCTGACAGGACTTGAGGAAAACCTATTTAATCCTCACTGGTAAGAACAAACAGTTTTGGAAGTTTCCTTTGCTGGGTGAGATTATGAGAGTTTGGTGGCATTTTTCCCCTTTTGGAATGTTGTGCAAGATTTTATTATTTTGTGTATTTTAAACAAAAACCTTGTTTTTCCCCCCACAAGAATGGTGCTGAGAGTGGGGAAAATTTCTGGTATTTTTAGTTGAGTTTTTAAAGTTTTAAATCATTCAGTGTATTTTCATTACTATCATAGTTTAATTATTTTTAACATATAATTTATTGTGTTTTTAATTCTGCTTTTTTAACACTGTGAGCCACCTTGAATCTCCTTATTGGGAGAAAGGTGACCTATAAATAAGACAAATAAGTAATAATAATAAGTTTTGCAGGAGAACTCCAAGCTAGGAATTCTGGGGGTTGTGACCAACCCCCCCCCCCCCCAAATCTGCACATCTCAAATTGAAACAGTATTTAACTGTTACAAACAGGAAGTAACATATATCAATTGATAATTGGGGGAAAAAATCTCCAAACAAGCAAGAACATTTATTGGGACCAATTATGTTACATAAAAATATGTAAGCTTTTGATTCTAAAGGTAATCAAAACTTGGTGGAATGCTAATGGGTCCAAATAAAGTTGAGGTTTGATAAGAAACAAGTTACAGATAAAATGGTTACCACTAAATAGTTACTTCGGGGGCAATAAGAATGTAATAAAATTGTATTTATAAAGTGAGCTGAATAGTAGGCACATGCTGTAATGCTTGTCAGACAAGAAAAAACAAAACAAAAGCAATAACAAGTTATATCTAACATTAATTTTTAAAGGGTATTTTAAGGCATAATATGGGGCATTTAAGACAAGAGTTCTACCACCATGCTCCAGATTTTGCACCATTCTCTCATCATTCAGAAAGAAATTAACTGAAAGGAACAAAAAAGCCTCAAGCCTCAAATGTAATGTAACTTGCTCTGTAATGTAATAATCTACAGCAATGGGTTACTTATCAAATAACGTAATGAGCAATGGAAATAAATAGCTTTTTTAAAAGTACTTTTAAGCCTTGTAATAATGATCTTTTCAATTTGTTTTGTTTTCATGGAAAACCAGAGCTGTCATTGTTTATATTTGAGCTGATAAATAACCTCCCAAATTCATTCCTATTTAGTGCAATTGTGGAAAATTAAGTCCCAATAGTTCAGTGACTGTGAATTTTGGTGAATTCACTAGGATTAGTCTTTTATCTGAAATGTGACATCTTTTCCCAGGGACTGTGTAAGAGTCTGTGTCTATATTGCAGAATTGCTCCTGCTGTCTTCCATTGATTCACTTCTGACAGTCAGTGATAAGAACAAGAGTGGGTGTTTCCAGGCAAACCATCTGTCTTTGTTTAGTCTTAATTAACATTCTGAAGTATTGAACAGCAGTTTTCTTGATTTAGGGAGCCTCATTAGGGCCATGCCTGAGAACGGCTGCTTTAAATAGGGCCTCACATTACTTGGTTGTGATACAGTCACTCTGAAACATCACCTGAAATGCAGAGGAATAAAATCTTGTGGCTTCAACTAACCTTTCTAACTAGTAATTAAACAAACAAACAAACCAAAATGCCCTGTTAGAATGATTCATGCTATTCTATAGTGCTCAACAGCAGGATCTTTTAACTCTATAATTCAATTCTGTTTTTAATGTTCACTCTTTATAATTATGCCACTTCATAATTTAAGCTTCAGGAGGCTTACATTAAAAATGCTGTAGCTTGAAAGAGGTGCTTCCCCTTATCATTACTGGCTTAGATAAATCAACAATTTCAGTGATACGAAAAATAATTGGTCATCTAGGCTGCCATTGTCTGCTCTAATTGGTAACAGCTTCCCAAGGTCTCATGCAGAAAAAATATCTCATTCTATCCAGCTAGCTCAGGTTCTTGCAGCAGGAGCCCAGAGATTCCAGGCACTGAGCTTCGACTTTTCAGTTGTGATCCTCTTCAGCACTGGCAGTGGAAAGCTCCACCAGTGTCACAAGGCTGAATCTCTCTGCTTGATTTCTCTGAGTGGGCCTCCATTTGTATAATGTTTCACATTCATTCATTCATTCATTCATTCATTCAAAATATTTATATGCCACATCTCTCCTAATGGATCAAAGGCAGCTTACAGTATTTTTTTAAAAAAAGTTAAATGCTATATCATAGATTATTACAATATTTAAAAAGCATTAAACAAATATATTAAAAACTCACAAACATGAGCAATATTAAAAGCACAAGTAAAATAATAGAATAAAACAATCCCTTTAAATTAACAGCAAAATTGTGTGTGTGTGTGTGTGCGTGTGTGTGTGAATACATGTATGAGAGAGAGAGAGAGAGAGAGAGATAGTTTTCCTATAATATTTCCCAAACAAATATGTGCACATACAATTGCTTTTGCGCTTAGCTACTGCGTTTTGACACTAGTTTGGAGTGGATAATGATGCATGTCCAGGAGTTAAAGTCATCACAAAGAAAAAAAAAATCAATTTTTCTCCTTTTTAGCTCCCTGAGATTTCATTTCATTTCTGGAGACCTGGAGAAACATAAGAATTCCTGAGAGTTAAGCCAGCACCCTGAAACCAGGCAACTCTGGTAATACATGTCATGTTATTAGAGAACAATGTATAATTAGAGTTGATTTAATTTATTTGATTTATATACCACCCCAGTAGTATGAGCAGGACTTTGGGTGGTTTACAAGTTTAAACTTAAAAATTCCACAGACCCCACATAACAATACAATATACAACAATCATACAAAACAAAAAGGAGAGAAGAAAGAAAAAATAAAATATTTATATTAACTGCATCTGAGAGACTCAGTTGTTGAAGGCAGCTTTGAATGCTGTGTGCATAACAGTGCAACCTTGGATTATTTTATTTGTAGGAATAGAGCACCCACACATATAGCAAGTAGAATGATTTTGTGTGTGTGTGTGTGTGTGTGTGTGTGTGAGAGAGAGAGAGAGAGAGAGAGAGAGAGAGAGAGAGAGAGAAACAGAGAAAGAAAGAAACACATTACATAGGATCTTTAATTTAAGTTTCCAACTTTATCTGATCTATATTATATGATTTAATTTTGCAAAATTAGAAGGAACATGTTTAATGACCACTTGACCACATCTTCAGAAGCAAAAAACTTGAGAAACTCAAGTAGAATCATTACGGTCCTACAATGAAAACACATTCTTCTTCTTTTTTAATGACAAATTCCTGGAGATCGCGAAGGATAACATGATGACTTACCCCCCTCTGCATCATAGTGCAAGTGGAAGGATTATTTAAAGATACTAGAAAACATTAAAAAAAAAATTTGAGTGAGAGGTTGGGAAAGAGCTACTGCAACTGGGGAGAAAAATGAGAAAACATTTTATTTTCTTGGTTTGGATTATCCTCCCACCACTATCACCAAAAGAAAACCCTGACTATAACGATTCATTAGGGATCACACTGGCAAAAGGTTATTCTCATTAAACAGTCTCACTATAAAAAGAAGGTGGATATGTTGGTGTCATAAATACAGAAAAAAATGAATGTTTCAAAACATCTAATGGAAGTGATTGTAGGATAATTACACAAATAGATCTATCTTTTTATTGATTATAACTGACCTATGAAAAATAGAGAACTGATCCCATAGACACAAATTATTATTGCATCATAGTTAAATTCTAACGTAGGAAATCGAAAGTAAAACTCCTTAAGGTTGCATTCTTATACATAGTTACCTGGAAGCAAACTCCAGTGACAAGAGTAGGACTTACCTCTGAGTTCAAAGCATTGAACATAAGCTTTTGGACTTCCATTGGTAGATATAGGATTGCTCCATGAGAATCTATTTTTAGACAGTTTTAGATACTTGCTATTAATGAAATGTCTATATCACTTTTCATCCAGAGACTTGAAAGTAATTTGAACCGTTTTTCATGTTCTCCTAAGCTCCTGAGAAAGACAGTTAAGGAGTTGTGGAATGTTTGTCAACATTGCTGTTGTCCTCATTGGACCTTCCATTCCACAGGCAGGGATGGGGGTCTGTAGGTGGAGACTTCCTCATTTCAATAATAGCATTTTCTGTTGTCATTGCCAGTCTCTTGTCAGTGCTTTGACAGCAGAAAGTGCTGCCTGAGGACTCACTAGGTGCAATGCCCAGTGTGCATAACAGTGCAACCAATAAGACTTGGATGTCTTATTTTTAAGAACAGAGCACCCACACATCTAGCAAGTAAAATGAACTCTCTATGTGTCTCTCTGTCTCTCTCTCTCTCTGTGTGACAAAGAATAAGGGAGAGACAGAAAGAAAAACAGAGAGAGATATATGAACTGATAGCCAGGTGTACCTAAGTGTATCTTTCCCTTCTTGTTGTTTCTAATTTTGTATGCAGATTGGAACTCTTAGGCTCCCTTCCTTCACCTTCTTTTATGTTGAGTTTGCTTCCTGTTTTCTTCCTCTCCTTTCTGGCAAGACACTGCAGCACATAACCTCTTTATTAAGCTGCCTGCAAATATAGAAATGTGGATGCCAGATCTAGGGGCTTTGGTGAATCGGTTTATATATCCTTTTCTCTTCAGCACAGACAGAATTTCTTAGACAATAAAAGATTCCCCCTTCTTCTCCTTCTTTCTTTTTTCCTTTTTGCCTTACTATCAATTTCCATAGTGATTACCTCTATTCAACAGTTAGAAACTCAGCATTAGGCCACCATGCTCTGCCAAGTAATCCTAAAATTATTAACACACCTGAAATGAAGAGGCTAAATTAAACAATATTTTTTTTACTTTGAAAATGTGTCTGGGCAGACACAAAAGCTGAACACTGAAGCAATATGGTGGTCAAAGAGGGTGAGGAGAAGGAGGAAGTGGACATAGTAGAAGAGGAGAAATGAAAATTAAAACAACTTTGATCAGTCCTATATATACTTACCAAGGAGAAGTAAGCCCGATTAAATACTGTGGGATGCATTTCAGGGTAAACTCGCAGTGGTATGAATGTGGGAGACTTGTCTCATTAAATGTGTATTGTTATGACTTGATGTTTATTATTCAGGTGGTGAGTCATGGTATTCAATCAGTGACACAGAACAGAAGGAATTAGGAAACATACAGGTGCAGGCAAATGAACAGAAAAGAAGTGTGGCACACATTTCTCCACATGACAATTTACATTGCGTACTACAGGAGACAAAAGAAGACACTGGCAAATAAATATCAACCAATGTTCCTTGAGTATTCTGACAAGGAGATGCTCTAATTGCCTTTTTTTTTTCCTTGCCAGAAAGAGCCTGTGGCCATACCTGCAGCTCTGCTTGGGTGTGTGGAGAATTGTAACCATGGTAGCCAAATATATCACTCTTTCCCACAGCAATACAGTTCACATCAATTGCTTTCAAAAAGTACAGGTGGAGGAGGTTCCACAAAGACAACCTTCCTTCATAGATACTACATCTAGCATCACCTGGAAATGCAGGAAATGTGCTGACAACACCACACCAGTCTTTCAGTTGCTTCTCCTTTTCTGCTGACCCTTAAGCCACTTGCTATTGTCAAGAGAGACAGTATTTTTCATGGGTTTATATGGTTCCACTGAACAGTGAGTTGAGTTTCAATTGAATGAATGAATGAATGAATGACTTTATTGCGGTATAAAACCATAGAAATACAACTAGCACAGTTACAGCATAATACCCTGGTAACATAAGTGAATATCTACAGAGAATTCAAATTTCAAAGTTTAAAATTTAATTTAAAATTTGAACCTTCTAATTAACCCATCTTCTTAGTATGAAATTTAATCAAATATAAGCAAAATTTAGCTATTTGTTTAGTAATAAAAGAGTTTTCATCATTTAAAAGTCCTTCCAAACCCTCCTCATTTGCATCTGCTGTTAATCTATCTAAACATGGCAGGATAAATCTCTCCCTATGTGGGTGATGAAAGGGGCAATGGAAAAACATATGTACCATCGATTCCACCTCCCCTTGGGGGCATGGACAGCGTCATTCATTCATTCAAGTTTCAATTGATAGGAGAAAAGGAATTGAGTAAAAATAGGAACACCTCAAAGCTAAACAGGAACACCTCAAAGCAGGTCCTAGTATTGTAAGTATTTTCTTTAGATTGTTTAAAATCTTAAGCATATCCACCACGTTTTGGAGGCAGAGCCAGCATTAGAACCATAGAATCATGATGTTGGAAGGGGCCTATAAGGCCATTTAGTCCAAACCCCTGCTCAGTGCAGGAATACAGATCAAAGGATATGCCAGGTGGTTGTCTACATTTCTCTTGAATGCCTCCAGTGTTAGAGCACTCACCACCTCTCGGGGTAATTGGTTCCATTGCCATACTGCTCTAACAGTTAGGAAGTTTTTCCTGATGGGACAAATGTCAAAACCAAGGGAACCTAGATGGCTGTCAATATCCATTTAAACTAAGGATATATCGAAGCTGAAATCCTGTTGCTTTATATAAGCAAAGTGATAAGTTTCAGTCCATTCCTCACTGGGATTCAGGGTGGGGGATGGGAAGGTGTGCACATTCACTAGGCCAGTGTATACACATGCCCCTGAGAATCCCAGTTGGGGCTTTTTATTTACCAGCAAGGAGCAGACCAAATCATATAACTCTCCCTATATTATGCAACAGGTTTTTAGATAGCATGTAGTACACCAGATGTTGTTAGACTTCAGCTCCCATGAGCCTTAACCAGTGTTGGCAAAGATAAAAAATGATGGGAGTGGCAATCCAACAATATCCAAAAGACTGCACTTTGGTCCTCTCTGTGTTGAAAGAGACATCAGGTGGTGAGTGGAGATCTGTGGAGAGTGGCAGGCTGAAGACAAATGCCAGACAAACAGCTACAAACTTTACAAAATGTTTCTAAGGGTCCCCCTATGTTGTTGGGGCCCAGTCATATTCTAGCCCCATTCAGTCACTTGCTCTCTGTGTAGGCCCAAGGAGGGGGAGTGTTTTAGCTCCACTCCTTTTGTTCTGAATTCCTTGACAGGGTGGTCTAAATCACATCTAGCTTCAAATCTATTTGCAAACAAAGCATATGGGGCTTTGCACAAAATTTGGAACCTTAATTTTCCAAGGTCTTGCTCAATTTATGTTAAAATTCCTTTGCTACACAGTAGAAATAGAGAGGTTCACAAAGTAGAATAGCTTCAATTTCCAAAGAGTATCTGCTTTAACGGTAACACCCCTCCTCCATAGTCCTGTTGGAAAAATAATTTATGATAAACATAGCAGTAGTAATGCAGGCAAACCTGCAATGATGAGAGGATTAATGTACATCAGGAGAAGTAAATGTTGGAGAGTTTTGAATTTCTAGTAAAATTCCTTTTCCTATGCAGTACAGATGCAGAGATCCACAGAGGAGAATACTTATACGTTCCCCAGATAGTCCACCCCTTTCCCATTAACTGGCACTTAAGGCCTCAAGAACTCATTCTGAAGCATTTGTAGGAGAAAAAATAAAATGATTCATTATTTCCAATTATGAACAGATCAACAGCAAACAAACACTGCTTCCAACAGATTGAAGAGAGGGAAAGGAGAACACTCAGCAGAGAGCCTAGGCTCTCCTTGAATTAAGAAATGGAAAGGAATGATTGGTTAGTGCTGGACAGATTGATAGTCACCCTAGCTCAGAAAAATCCCTCCAAATCAGTCAAACCACAGGCCACATGAGAGGCAGTAAAAACTTCAACAGCAGTTTGGTGCACTGTTCATTAGCCTCAGCAGCAAAAATAATCGCTTTAATGTGTAATGATAAGGAAGGGCAGGAACCAGAAGAAAAGGCATAAAGTAGACATGGGCAATTTTGGAAGCGTTGAGGGCCATTTCCTATACATCAGACCTGTCAGGGCCACGCCAGTGTCTGTCACAAAACCACAATTAACAGGTGATAACCTTCAGTATAAAATACCAAAACACTTGCATTTTAAAAATAAAATAAGTATATGGGATTGGTTTTGTTTCTTTCCACAACAAGATGTGGGAGGCACATTTAGTGGAAAATTGTACTATGTGGGAGGCCCATTTTCCATTTTTATTTTTTCACAAAATGATTTTGCAGGATTCTGTGAGTTTCTGGTGGCTGAAAAAAGAGCACTGGAGAGTCACAAGACACTGTTGCAGTCCACAGGATTCCCCATCCTGGCTTAGTGCTTGTGAGTGATGCTGCTGAATATGGAATGAGAATAAAAATGTATTGCTGCTCTAAATTTCTGATTTCCAGGGTACTTCAGGGTGTTTGTCTAATGCAGAGGGAGGGAACATGTGACCCATGGCATGCCTGCAGTCCTTGATCGTATTACATGCACCTGAATGCTCCTCATAGCTCCTGCTGCTTCTGCTGATGCTACTTCCACTGCTGCCATGGGGTGACAAGAAGCCTGTTTTCCTTCAAAAAGAGTTGCTTCCCATTTTTAAATGAAATATGTACTCCCCCCCATATCAACTTACAACTAAACTGCTGCATCCCAAGGCCTTGGAGAGTTCAGGGGAAACAATTCTTTTTTTTTTTTAAAGCCACTTCAAAGGGAAAACATCTTTACACCAGCCAATTCAGCAGTGGGGTTTACAGTCCTTCATGGGTTTGGGGAAACAACACAGAAGCTGGGTAAAGAGTTGCCAACTCCTCAGCTAAAGAGTCTAGATCAGTGGTGGCGAACCTTTTTGGGCTCGCGTGCCCAAACTGGGGGGAAAAAACCAGGGGCGGTGTGCCGCCACGGTGGAACCGGAAGTGGCAGCGGTGGAACCAGAAGTGGCGGCGGAAGGGGAATCCCGGGCATGGAGGTGCCTCGAGACCTCACTCCGGATCCACCACCAGCACCAGCTGCTCTGGATCCTGACCCGCCACCTGTCCTGGCACCAGCACCGCGGTTGCAGCCGCCTTCTCAGGTTTGGCTGCGGGGGGGAGGGGGGGAGTAGCGATCTGGCGACTTATGGCTCATGTGCCGGCAGAAAGGGCTCCGCGTGCCAGCTGTGGCACGTGTGCCATAGGTTCGCCATCGCTGGTCTAGATAGAAGCTGATTAAAATAATCAAGTTGCCACTTGAGGATAGCTCAGTGGTTTAGGGGTCTGGCTGCGGAGCCAGAGGTTGGGACTTTGATTCCCCACTGTGGCTCCTAGACAGGAGCTGGATTCAATGATCCATAGGGTCCCTTCCAGCTCTGCAGTTTCAAGATGATGTTTAGGATGGTAAGATTATAATGACTTAAGCATTAATCCCTATATTAGCAATGTTGAAAGCACACTATGATTTATCATGCAGTTCTCTAATTACCAGTAAACTTTTAGTAAGTGCAACATTTAAGTACACTTGTGTTACAACGGAAAGAACCACAAGCTCAAACTCAATCTGTGGGCGTTTGACTTGGTGAAATGTCGTTTCGAACATTAGCTTGCAAAAAAACAAATAACATCACAGCCACATAACAGCATCTGTGTCTGGCAATGGGCCAAAGAAGTCTTTTGCAGATGGAAGCAGTTCATTTGATATCCAAACAACACATCCATGTTATAGAGTTATGAGATCCAGAAATGATGGGTTCAAAACCTTGCATGACAGGAAATAAATAATTGTTTTCCTAGCTATCTTCTTTATGGAGCAAAGATAGAGTAGACACAAGTGACACTCTTCTTTTGCTCCTTGACTTTTGATTTGAAAGACTGCAATGAATAAAAAGCCCCAAGGTCTTGGCTCACAACTCTGATTGCACGTTGGACATGTTCAGTTGTCCTAGCTAGTTCCTTTTGAAACGTAATACAGAGGTACTTATTTCAACTGGCAGACAAATGATCACTCAAATCAATCTTGTTAACAGAATCACAAGCAAAAATCTTGTCCGATACATTTTTGTGACTGGAAGGATATAGGAAAGAGTTGAAAACTGGGATGCCCCACCTCATCAGAAATGGTGCAGAAAACAGCATGTGGCTGAAGTGTTTTGCTGACTCAGACCCATCAAACTGATTCATTTACCAAACTAGGTGGAAGAAGACCTCAGTGTCTGAAGACCTGCAGGCAGCAAACAAGTTATTTTGGAATCAATATCCATCCCATGCAGGCTCGCCCCATCTTTGCCCTTCTGAAGTGCAACCCATCATCAAATAGGTAATTGGAAGCTAATCTCTCTTCCTGTTCCCATAGAAAGTATAAAGTAATGTAATAACCTCCAATTATGGGATATTAATCAGGAAACCACTTTTATGCTTCCTGCAGAGTTCCTAAAAGCATTTGAGATACCTATGGGTGTAAGAGTAATTCTTATTCTGCATTTGGAGAAAGTGATTGAAGCTACAGTGCCATTAAGAGCCTTATTTCACAGACAAGTGATTGCCCTATGCAATTAAGCACCTGCAATATAGAGTCTGCAGAGAGCCACTCCACGGCCAAATGTCTCTTTTGCTTGAGCAAACAACATGGTGAAAAAAATGAAACTATCCAGTGTTCAGATGCTCTTACCAACACAATGGAAATGTCTGTTTTGTTTGGTTGTTCCCAATGACCTTTCATTTCATTACCATTTTCTTTTGGGGAGGCAGCTTATTGCCTCTTAGAGTGAAATGCTCCTAACAAATGTATACTAGAAGCCCTGTTTATATCTCCCCAAATTATCTCTGATGCTAGACATCTTGTGCATCAGGCATGGGATCACAGCATAGTACATTTGGAAAGGATTCCATGCATCACTAAAACCAATGTCCTGCAAATGCAGGTAATTCTCACTTAAAGCATCCCTAACAGCCAGATATCTTTCCTCTGAAGCCATTGACAAAGAAGAATCTACTACCTTCTGGGGTGATCCATTTCCCTCTCAAATAGCTCTTCCTGCCAGGAGGTTCTTTCTGTTGTTTAGCTGACATTTTTTTTCTTGTAATTTAAATCCACTAGCTCACTGGCAAGCTTGTTCTATCTTCTGTATGATAGCCCTGCCAATATTTGAACATTGTGAACATGTCATTATCAGTCTTCATGTCTCCAAGCTAGTCACATGCCAATCCCTCAGCCATTCCTCATAGTACTTGATTGAAAGACCCGTTATCACCTCTGTCATCCTTTCAAGTTTACCTTTCTCTTGGTTTTGATACCCTCACAGGAAAAACTTGGTGCCAACAAGGGAGAGGGCCTTTTTGATGGCTGCTCCCAGGCTGTATAACTCTCCCCCGTGAGAGACACACAAATACAGGCACATATCCATGCCACTGCATTGACCTCACTCATTTCCTGCACTATTTCAGCAATTGATTTGGCTGTATCAGCCAGAAATGACTGCAAAATCTTTTTCCTTACACCCAGATACAAATACACTTGAATAATGTATCTAACTCTATAGGCATCAAGTCAGACAGGCTTAAAATGACTTTATTAACATAAGGGACTACTGAATTAATTATTATGGCCTTTCCAATTCATTTAGAAGAAATCCTGTTGAACACATATCCTGTGATTTGTTTTGTTATCTTTTCATATAAATCATCTTTTCTGGCATATCATTTAATTAGGTTTGTTGTGCAGGTACTGATGGTTAAACTTGTGTATTCATCACATGCTGTTTCAGTTGACTAATGTAATAAATCTTATTCATACAATTGTCTATTACAAAAATTAATAAGGCATTCTTCCATTAAGCCCAACTTGTAGAATCTTATCAGGGATTTTTCTTTCACAGTGTTATAATATCATTTATTGACAAATGTCTTGGCTGTTCTACCTTCCTGGTCATAAACAAAGATTTACTTGTCAAGCATATGCCATAAATGCTGCATGCTAGAAAGTTATACTGCCTTCTTTCTTGATCATCAATCCAGTTTGGCCTTTGTTAATGTTGCAATTTTTTTTTTAGTTAAAGGTATTATGAGTCCATGCAATGAATAAAAAAGGCTACTTGTGTAGCAGCTAACATGTGGATACAAAAAAGGCAAATGCTATGTTAGGCTGCGTTAACAGAAGTATAATCTCCAAATTCTGTATGGTACTACACCCCCCCCTCAAATTTGGCACTGTTTAGACCTCCTCTTTGGTCCTGTATCCAGTTCTCAATGTCACACTTTAAGAAGGATACCAAAAAACTGGAATAAATTCAGAGGATGGCAACAAGGATGATCAGGGGACTGGAAACTAAGCCCTATGAGGAAAGGTGGAACTAACTGGTCATGTTTAGCCTTGAGAAAAGAAGACTGAGGGGAAATATGATAGCACTTGAAAGATAGTCATACAGAGGAGGGGCAGGATCTGTTCTTGATCATCCCAAAGTGCAATATATGTAATAATAGGCTCAAGCTACAGGAAGCCAGATTTAGGCTGAATATCAGGAAAGAACTCTTAACTGTTAGAGCAGTGCGACAATGGGACCAATTATCTTGGGAGGTGGTGAGTGTTCCAGCACTGGAAGCATTTAAGAGAAAATTGGACAACCATCTCTCAGATCTGCTTTGATTTTGATTCCTGCATTGAGCAGGAGGTTGGACTCAATTATTCTATGATTCTATAAAATTGTACACGTTGGCCTCGATCGAAGATGCTGTTAAGGGAGAAAATACTGAAGCAGAATTCCATTAAATTTCCCAGTTTATTTGCATTTACACATTGCACTTTTATGCCACCTTTCTCCTAACAGAAGAAATCAAATATTTAAATTGCACAAGTTATGTGTGTGTGCTAGTGGAACACATTGTACTACCAATATTCCACATCAGCTCTTCGTGAAACTCTCATTGTCCCTTCTTGGAAGAAGATTCCAGTGCTTGTTTATCTGCTGGTTAGGAAGAAAATGGCAAAACACTGACTTAAGGCTGTACAAATGAAATTTCCTTCAGATTGTTAATATATGCATAATCTAGGACTGGGTTTCTGCTAACACCACAGTACCAGCCCTGGCAAAATAATGCTGTTGAATCCTTAAGGATATAAATCGTCTCATCCTCACATGCTTTTCTGGGAGAGGGGGCAGTGGAATCACAAAATGGTTTTCCTGCAACAGGGTGAAGGATTTGATGGCATGCCCAATAGAAGAATAAGGTTGAGCAAAATTGTACAAGTAATGCAAATAAAGCAAATAATGGAAACTGTGCTAGTTGATGGTGGTTGCTGCTTTTGTTGCATGGACTTCCGAGAATAAGAAGGATCAGGCCTGCCCTTTGTCTCTTTTGTAAAGGAACTCACTCTGTGTTACTTCTCAAAGGGAAATGGTGCTTTTATTGCATGAATACCTTGACAAGAAAAATAAACATTGCTCACTCTTGACTGGAATCCAGGAATCTCATGGGGCTTGAAAATTTCTCATCACAATGTCTGGTGAAGTTGACAAGTTAGATCAATGAAAACAAAGATTTGAGCAAGGATTCTTTGCATTCCTATTGGATACAGACCATACATCCCAAGTTGAAGTTGTAGCGTCCACATCCAGGGTTGCTGCCCTCCACTCTCCACCACCAAACAGAAAATGTGCCAAGTATTGATGCCACTGTTTATGTTGAAGGAAAATGCATATTCCAAGCCATTTCAATCCAACTGGATAAGAATTTCACAGACCTCTTTCCCTTTACTGCTACCTTAAAGCAGGGGTAGGCAAAACATACCTGCAGGGCCCAATCTGCCCCCTCACCAGCACCACTGGGTTTTCCTCCACCCCACTCATCCCTCTTTTTTATTTTATTTTTAATTGATTCAAAACATCCTCTTGTGATCTCTGGATCCCAAAGCTCCAGTATGCAGAATAGAATAGAATAGAATAGAATAGAATAGAATAGAATAGAATAGAATGGCTGGATTGATTGATTGATTGATTGATTGATTGATTGATTGATTGATTGATTGATTGATTGATTGATTGATTGGCACTAAAAGGTGTGAAATGCTTCGTAATTTAAAAAAAACTTTTAAAAAATATTTCTCAGATGAACAGAGTTCTCCAACTATCGGGCCTCCATACTTGCTCACTCCTGTAATGGAAACATTACAGAGAAGGCAGTCAGTTAGTCTTTGATCTGGTGTTGTCTCATGCAGCAGAAGTGAATGTCTGTAAATGATCCACAATGGTTGAGGAGAGGACTTTCCATGCATTCTTGGGATGGGTGTCACACCAGAGCTCTGGAGGTAGAGGTTTGCATCATGCTAATGATTGGTGAGCAGTGCTCACTGCAGGCAAAACTGATGATTTCACAGGGCCACGTAGAGCAATATTGGCCCATATTGTTGATATGTATGAGAGATTGTACAGAGTGGTTTAAGCATAATGTAAAAAACCACACAGATCATGAATGGTATTTTCCTTTGTGTGCGCCAGCAGTTGAAATAATGTGTACTTGGTCTTTGTTAACCTTTAAGAATGTTTATAAAACATGTAGAATAAACTAACAGTGCTTGAAATATTTGTGCTTGGTACATAGACTTGTGCTTGACAGATTTAATTTGATATATTAATCAAATTTGATATACAGTGGTGCCTCGCTAGACGATTGCCTCGCAGGACGAGGAAATCGCTAGACGATGCCTTTTTGCGAGTGCTACTGCGCTTCGCAAAACGATGTTTCCCTATGGCGATTTTCGCTAGACGATGAGGTTTCCCCATAGGAGTGCGCCGACTAGTGGTGAAAAGCTGTCAGTGCAGCTGTCAGTGCATTCCTATGGGGACCCTCACTCGCTAGACGATGTTTCCCTATGGGAAATTTCGCAAGACAACTGCGTTTTCCCTTGGAACGCATTGAAGCGATTTCAATGCATTCCAATGGGAAAACGTGCTTCGCTAGACGATGTTTTCGCTAGACAGCGATCTTCGTGGAACGGATTAACATCGTCTAGCGAGGCACCACTGTATTAATATATATCCTTACCTTATCAGACATAGCAACAGATAAGCAGACTACTTCTAACAGACATCTCTAGCAATCAACATCCAGACTACCACTAGACAATCCAACTGAATAATATAACTGTCATTTGTTCTATCTATCTGGCAATTAACCCTCTTAACATCCATTGGCTAACGCCAGACAGAATCTTTCCCATAAACGCACATACAAATACATGCATGCCGGGTAATACAACTATATGTTCCTCTCCAGCTCAGTTGCCTTTCAGTGCCAGCAGCTACTTGTTACCAACATCTCCAAGTGATGCTCATTATAAGAAACAATGGAATTGGATTTGAGAGCAGCACCAAATTTTGCACAGATGTAGCAGACAGTCTGCTGTTGCTCTGCCCTATATTTCGGGAACTTTGAGCAAAGGGTTTTTGAGTTCTGATTTTTTAAAAATAGAATAAAATAAAACTGCCCCCCTCATGCAGAAACAAGTGATCTTAACCACCCCCAGATTTAAAACAAAGCAAATAAATTAAACAGACCAACCTTGCTTTTCTTGAAAGAGAATGGTTGGCCCCACCTGTTTTTTGTTTTGTTTTGTTTTGTTTCATTTGATGGTTGGCCCCACCTCCTTTTTTTCATTTGATAGGAATCCAGGCTGTAGGGGCTGAAGCACTGATCCTTTAAAAAGGCAATTCTAAAAGGTAACACAGTGACTTATAAACTGAGCATGCATAGAACAGGCTTACCTGCAAGACAATTCCAGTAGATACATTGTTGCAGCTTTGTGGCCCAAGAAGGGAGATGTTCTAAGAGCAATGAAAGATTACAGAAACAATGAAAAGATAAGTTTTCTTTGAAGAGTCAAGAAAACCCAAACAGGCTTATTTTAAAGAAAGTAATTGAATGACAATCCTCCAGAAAGAGGGTTTCGCCATATATCTCCAGCAAATTAGCATACAATTTTCTAAGGCATATTCAAAGTATTTCTGCATTACAAAATGTTCTATGCTTGTTCAACCCTGAGTGCTTTCAGTAAACATTTCTGAGTCCAGCCTTCTGACAATGGTCTTCAAAGGTGACATTAGCTCCAGATCTCAGCCAATCTGAACTACCATTCACACTTGTTGAAAAAACTGCCCTGATTAGTGCTTTGTGTTTGGGTGAGAAGTGGTTAACTGAAGAAAACAGGAGTCTGTTTTCTATTCTATTCTATTCTGGGATTTATTCTTGCTTGCTGTCACTTTGCGAATGGTACTGAGCACAAAGGGGTATCTTGTAGACCATCTTGACTGCTGCCATTGGTGTCAACATTCAGGCTGCCCTTTGCTATATAAAGCTTGGCATCCTTTCTTCCTGCTGGCAATGGTGTTTCCTGGAATTTTAAATCATGGATAGAAGAATCACAATATCCCACCATCATAAAACAGTGTGGTTTTGTTTACTTGTTTGTTTTTTAAGAATTGGATTATAAAATAAAGTTCTCTTTGGGCTGTTTAATTTTAGATGGTCCAGAAACATATCCATGACACATTGTAAGACTTATAATCACTGACTTTTAAAAAATTCCTCTCATGATGTTATTGCATTAGCCACTCTGTCATTCTATTTTGTTGCTTTTAATTTTAACAATATTTTCAAATAAAAGAAAATTCCACACTAATTTTATCATTGTTCTCTAGGAATATATTCAATCTTGACGACAGCCACGATAAAACTAGATTACTTCTGACTTAGTACAATTTTTACACTGTGGAAGGCAGATTCATGTTTTGTTTTGCTTTCCAGATTTAAATGAGTTTAATATCCCACTGATATTTTTTTAAATAAACATTTTCTTGTTTTGTACTTTGTCTCAATAGGCGAGATAGCAATTTCATGTAGTTGACTTACTAGGAGGCAGAGTCCAGTCAAACCTCTTTTTTTCCTTTTAAAAAACTTGTTTTTAAAAAGCTAGATATTAATTGTTAGTGGTAGACAAACTACACAGTGCTCATTCATGGCATACAAGGGTCTTTGGTCTGTATCCTTCCGTAGGAATCTTCAAGGGCAATTACATTGTCTTTTTTGGCTTGTGTTTTCACCCAGTGCTCTTTTTTATTATTATTTTTACTTTGAGTTCAGACAAAATATATAACTGTTATGTCTCTGTAATATATATTTCTATTTTATAGCTGGAAATAAAATGAGTAATCCCAATGTCCTTCTGGTTCCATTCTTTATCTAGCTTCTAATCCAATGTTTTTCCTCCCTTGAGGGAAGTTGCTTTTTCTGGCTGCCCACATAACAATCTTAATGGAGGCAATCTTGCCTCTGATGGACACAGACAGTGGCACTACCTGAGCTTCAAGGATATCCCCCTCCCTTTATTTCAAATGATGTATCTTTTGAAGCCCAGCATTCAATGATTATCAGTTTTGTAGAGACGAATAAAGGGTGCAAGCATACAAGGAGAAGCAACACTTTGTGTGTCACTACTGTTATCACAGCAGTGTCCATGGGCAAAACGAATTCATTGAAAGGCAAGGGAAGGAGAAGGAGGCTCTTTAGCATTCTTGGAGGGAAGCACACATGATAGTAGGAAAGGAAACTTGCCCAGCAACATGAGTTCAGATTTGGAAACGTACATGAATCAAACAATTGGCCTCTTTTATAATATGAAATTAACATAATTCATTTGCATGTGTAGATGCCAAAGCATGCATTTCTCAGTTAATGCTAGACATCATTATTATGAATGTGGCAATGTGTGAAATTGTCAGGCACTGTTGCAGGAGTCATGAGGTCTGGGAGGGAAATGCACTAAGCTCCATTTTATTTGACTTCTCTTTAAAGGAGCTGGATAACTCAGTGATTTAGTTTTCTGGCTGCAGAGCCAAAGGTGGGAAGTTCAATTCCCCACTGTGCCTCCAGGGAGAAGAGCCTGCCTATGTGGCCTTGGGCAAGCTGCACAGACCCAGGGTGCCCCCAGAAGAAGGGAATGGTAAAACCACTTCTGAGTTCTCTCTACCTAGACAACCCTGAAAAAGATCACCATAAGTCAAAACTGACTTGATGGCACAACCCCCACAGAACCACAAAGCTCACTGTCCTTGAGCCAGTAATACTCTTCTTGTCTTCTTATAGTTCTTATTGTCCATTCTATTATTGTTTATGATTTTATTCACTTCGTTAGCCACTCAGAGTAGTAGCCTAGTTACTAGATAGATAGATAGATAGATAGATAGATAGATAGATAGATAGATAGATAGATAGATAGATAGATAGATAGATAGATCTGTCTCACAGGACTTTTATGAGGATAAAGTGAACAGGAAGAGCTACCTTCAGTACATTAGAAGGAGAGTATATAAATGTAAGAGATCAGTAAGTTGATAAATATGGAGATTAATTAGTAGCTACCTAACACCAATCCTGCCAACCTAGCAGTTCTAAAGCATGCAAATGCAAGTCGATAAATAGGGACCACCTTGGTGGGAAGGTAACGGCGTTTCGTGTCTAGTCGCGCTGGCCACGTGACCATGGAAACTGTCTTCGGACAAGCGCTGGCTCTATGGCTTGGAAACAGGGATGAGCACCGCGCCCTAGAGTTGGACATGACTGGACTAAATGTCAAGGGGAACCTTTACCTTTACCTTTACCGAACACCAAACTCTGTTTCCCACATGCAGTGAAGTGCAGTAAAACTTGATGTTATCTATTCACATATTCTGGAGTCTTATCAATCAAAAGTTGGTGTGGTTGGGTACTTTCAAGGTCCATGGCCTGGTAGAGGGTCTACATTGACTCAGGACAATGTATACCCTCTTTGTATGCCTGACTGCAGTGCAATAAATCCAATGCAAGATGTAGTGCTCTGCAGCCTTTGACAGACACTGTTTTCATTAAGAAATTACCATTTGCACCAGGGATCTCTTGCATCTGGCCAACTTCAGAGAGGGTGAAAGTATCTGGACACAATGAAGCAGCCACTCTCATGCATGAAGGACCTTAAGAAAAGCTTTGCCCTCCCTTGAAAATGGGACCTTAGCTCAGGGACCTGGAACACAATTTATCTCAACCCCAGAGGAAGAACACTACAAAGGAGTAGAACAATGCTTCACTGTTGTTTGCTGTAACCTTCATGCACCAGAATAAAAAGCTTGGATTGCATGAATTGTGGGGTATTTTCTAACCCATTGAAAATTCAACGTATTGAAGATTAGCAGTAGGTTTAGGATTAAGCCTGAGGTTAGGATTTCATGTATATCTGTTGCATTTTCTAACTTCAATGAAAGTTCTAATCTCTCTTCTCTCTAAATGGATCCAGCCTTCTAACAATTAGAGCACATCATCTCAGCATCTCAGTACATTACACTGGACAAAACAATGTTCCAAGGAAAAAACGTTGGACCTTTTTTTTTTGTCTTGGCAGTATGGCTTAACAAAAACCTGACGGCATATATCAAGATCCAGGTCTATAGAGCCTGTGTCCTGAGTACACTCCTGTACTGCAGTGAGTCCTGGACCCTTTGTGCATGGCAGGAGAGGAAGTTGAACACATTCCATATGCGTTGTCTCAGATGCATTTTTGGTATCACCTGGCAGGACAAAGTTCCAAATAGAGTAGTCCTAGAATGAGCTGGAATTTTTAGTATGTATACATTACTGAAACAGCAATGTCTACATTGGCTCGGGCATGTCATGAGAATGTCTGACGGTCGGATTCCAAAAGATCTCCTGTATGGAGAATTAGTGCAGGGAAATCGCCCCAGAGGGAGACTACAGCTGCGATACAAGGATATCTGCAAGCGGGATCTGAAGGCCTTAGGAATGGACCTAAACAGATGGGATACCTTGACAACTGAGCGTCCAGCCTGGAGGCAGGCAGTGCAGCATGGCCTCTCCCAATTTGAAGAGACACTTGTTCAGGAGGCCGAGGCAAAGAGGGAGTCCTGAAACCAGCAAAATCAGGGAGCTGGACAGGGCACAGACTGTATTTGTCTTCAGTGTGGAAGGGATTGTCACTCTCGAATTGGTCTTCTCAGCCACACTAGACGCTGTTCCAAGACCTCTATTCAGAGCACATTACCATAATCTCTCGAGACTGAAGGATGCCAACAGACAGATATGGCTAGTAGCTGAAACTTGGGAACATTTTTCATAATGGTGCAAGTGATTGTGTTGAAGGATGCCTCTGCCATAGGTTGAGTTTCATGTGGATTTAGCTGGGAGACTAAAGTGTCCACCCTGAGGATTAATATCATCATAGGAGAGACTGCTAACCTATCTCCTCAGGAAAGGGAAGCATGGAATCAAGATTGGTGAGTCTCTTCAGCTCTCCTTCCTCCATCAGAGGCCACTGGGGAGAGGAAAAATGGGAAGAGAGGAAAAGATCATGGGAGCATAGGTCCCATGAACACAACAGAAAAAGAAAAGAAAAGGACACTCGGCTAACAAACAAACAAAAAGAAGTGGGTCCATGAAGAGAAGGCCTTTGTTGTAGTGGTGCCTCAGCTCTGAAACTCCTTTCCTTTATCCTTTTATCTGCTGCCAATTTATTTCCTTCTGGCATCAAGGTACAGTAATAGTGTTTTTGAATATAATATTTTTGAATATAAACACTTATTTCCTGTCAATTTGAGGAAAAGTCATTTTTGAAAGAAAAAAAGAACTATGGCTGTCTTTTTGTTGCTGATTAAGCAATTCTTTTATCTTCAATGAAAAAGGATATCTGGATGCTTCACACTGAAAAAAATGGTTAGCCAGATTTTTCTCTCATATACAAGAGTGAAAAGAGCAGCATATTTTTGCCATAAACTAAGCAGTGTTAGGAAATAAAACAAATTGAGGGTGAGGGTATGTACAAAAAATGTATTTTGATTAAAAATGTTGGAAGTTGTACAAAATCCAGGTTTTTGCACAAATTCCAAGCTGTTTCTCAGAAAATACAAGGCTCCTCACAAAAATCTTGTATTCTGGTTTTAAAAGTTGGAATTTATACAAATTTGTATAACAAAATACAAAATTGTATTTTTGCCAAAAATGCAAGTTGTTCCTCAGAAATTACAAGGTTGTGGACAAAAAGCCTTTTGGTTTTGGAAAAAAAAGGAGCTGAAATTCCAAAAATGCAAAACAAAACAAAAAACACCTCACAGAATCTACTCCCCAAGGAGGAACTTCGTGAAATGTTTTGCTCTTACCCTCAAGAGCTAAATAAGCAAAGATTTACATCCCTATTTAGCATATATCACAATCGTCTGAAAATATTTTATTGACACGTGAAATTGAAACTGCTGTCAATACATAAATTCATGTTCACATGCATCTATCAGCTTCACAGCTTCATAGGCACATGCACACAGAATAAAATCCACCCCACAAGAAGACAAAAAGTAGGGCCTTCCTCAGCCTGGCAGGCTCTAGATGTTTTTTAGATGACATAATGTCTAGAGAGGGCATGATCATCCTCTCTGAAGATGATGGCAGCTTTTTCTAACAGGCTGTTATTATCTGCTGTCAAGTCACTTCTGATTCATAGCAGCCCTTATAGGGTATTCAAGGTATGTGAGATGTTCAAGACTGGTTTCCTATTGCCACCTCCACTAAGTTTCTGTGACAAAACAGGGATTTGAACCCAGGTCTCCTGAGTCTTTTTCCAACACCTTATTCACTATACCACACAGGCTCTCAGTCCAACACAACAGTGAGGAAGGATGAGCTACAAAGAGGAGCAGTTAGGAATAAAGAAGACAAGTATTAAATATTCAGATATTAGATTTGCACCGTATTTATTTACAATAAAATCTGGAAAGGAGAATTGGGGAAATCAACTTTATGTTAGCCTTTTCAGCAAATATGGAGAACTTTTCATACAACAAGGCTTGTGCTAAAATTGAGGGTGCCAATTCATAGTTCCTTATTTTGATTCACAGAGCCATTTCCATAGAGAAAAGTACATAATTCCCCCCCTACAACTCCCCAAGTGAAAAAAATATAATGGAAAATACCCTGAGGTTAAACCTTCTGTAACTAAAGTTAGTGAGAAAAATGTCAGTCTTTTCAGTGAAAAACCTACAGGCTACATGTTAATGAATTCTTCAACACACAGTACCAAGCCATGTGGGAAGATAATTAAAAACCACTTCCTTTTGCAAGAAAAAAAAATGGCTCTGGAAATTCAGTTGAACAAACCTTAGGCTGATGCACATAGGACACAATCCATCAACATTCTTCAGTGGGCATGACTTGTTCCTGAGTAGTTCCTTGTATCCATCAGAACATTGTTTATATATTTATTTATTTATTTATTTATTTGATTTCTATACTGCCCATCTGGCAGCCAAGGCCACTCTGGGTGGTTTACAACAACTAAACAGTAACAATAATACAATCAGAAAACATAACAACATCAATAAATTATAAAAGTGCAAAACAAAATACCATAAAATACAACAGGAGACATAATAAAATACAATAAAATAAATAACATGAAAACATGGTGGTAAATTAGATGTTTGTTATCAGAAGCACGATTGCATCAGGATGTTATCTGATCTGGAAAGGCCTGTCTAAATAACCAGGTTTTTAGTAGTTTTTAAAAAGTGCCTAGTGAGGGGGCCAGGTGGACTTCAGGTGGGAGGGTATTCCACAATTGCAGAGCTACTGCTGAGAAGGCCTGATTCCTGGTGGTCATTTTTCGGGCCTCTCTTGGGGTCAGAATTCTCAGCCACCCTGCCTGTGATGATCTTATAGACCTAACAGGAAGGAGGCGCTCGGCTAGATACCGAGGTCCCAAACCTTAGGGGCTTATTTATGGGCTTATAGGTTAATATCCTTCACCTTGAAGCTGGAATGGAAGCAAACAGGTAACCAGTGTAAGGTGGCCAAGATGGGGGAGATATGTTGGTATTTTATAACCCCACTCAGTAGTCTGTCTGCCGCATTCTGGACCTGTTGTAGTCTCCATAGCAGTCCCAAGGGCAGCCCCATGTAGAGGGCATTGCAGTAGTCTAATAAAGACTACCAATGCATGGACCAGCATGGTGAGGGACCCAATGTCAAGGTAGGGACACAGCTAGGCAATCCGCTTTAGGTGGAAGTAGGCAGCTCAGACCACAGACGCTACCTGGGATTTCACTGATAGTGCTGGGTCCAAAAGTATACTCAGGCTGCGCACCTCATCCTTCATGGAAAGAGTGGCTCCCCCGAAGGAAAGGGAGGCACCCAGACCACAAACGCTAGGGGCCCCACCCACAGGATTTCCATCTTGTCTGGGTTCAGCCTCAATCTGTTTTCCCTCATCCATTCCAGCCCTGTGTCCAGGCAGCACTCAAGGGATGGGACAGCATCCACTGCAGAAGGATGGAAGGAGAGATAGAGCTGAGTGTCATCCGCATATTGGCGACACGAAGCTCCAAAATTCCTGATGACCTCTCCCAGTGGTCTCATATAGATATTAAATAGCATTGGGGAGATGCTTGACCCCTGTGGGACTCCACAATTGAGAATCTGCAGAGCGGACAGCAGCTCCCCAAGCTGTACTCTCTGAGGGCGGTCCTCCAAGAAGGACCGGAGCCAGGCCAAGGCCTGACCGCCAATCCGTGGTCGATGGTATCAAAGGCTGCTGATAGGTCGAGGAGGACCAACAAGGACATTTTGCCCTTGTCGGCCTCCCTCAAAAGGTCATCTTGCAGGGTGACCAATGCTGTTTCTGTGCCATGATGCATCCTGAACCCAGACTGGAACAGATGAAGGGCACTGATTTCCTCCAGGAGAGCCTGAAGCTGATCGGCCACCACTCTCTCCACTAGTTTGCCAATGAAGGGGATGTTGGCGACTGGGCGGTAGTTGTTAACTTCGTCAGCCGCTAGGTTGGACTTTTACCAAATGGGCTTAATGACTGTCTCCTTGAGGGCAAGGGGAACCCTCATCTGCGAATGTCACACCTCATCTGCGAATGTCCAAAGACTGCAGAAACAAATTACAAAAACAGACATGATAGAGTGGCAAAGTTAGTCCGCTGGTCATTATACAAAAAATATAACTTGCTGGCCTCCAAAAACCTGTGAGAACATCAGGTAGAGAAGGTGTCAGAAAATGAGGAAGTCAAGATCTTGCCCTCAAGGTGTAGGCATCCTTCAGTCTCAAGAGACTATGGTAACATGCTCTGAATAGAAGTCTTGGAACAGCATATAGTGTGGCTGAGAAGGCCAATTCGAGAGTGACAATCCCTTCCACACTGAAGACAAATACAATCTGTCCCCTGTCCAGCTCCCTGATTTTGCTGGTTTCGGGACTGCCTCTTGTTGGCAACTGGGCGGTAGGAGAGACCCATTAATAATAGCCTCTGCCCACTCAGTTGGTAACAAGAGGAGATGTTCCTAGTGGGTTGGAATGTGTTTCAATGCATTTCCTCATAGCAATTAGCAGGTTTTTTTAAAAAAAACTGGCCTTGCTGCTTTTAGAAACACCATGATAATGATATGTGATTTAATTGGTGGGGTTAGTTTCTTCATAATACAGAATGCAGTGATTTCACACCATTGTTTTGTGACCAGTTTATCACCTGGTGTCCAACCTTCTGGTAACAGATCTTCTCTCTAGTTAGATAGGCTGATCCTTGGATGTCAGGTTCGCAGTCTGCCCCTGGCCCTTATCAACTTTGTAAAATCTATTGCAAAGTTTTGAATTTTGGTTAAATTCCTCTAGTGGCACAGCAGATGTGCAAGAACTTTCAGAGCAGAACAACTTCAGGTTCTCCAGAGTAGATCACCCCCTTTTCTCACTAACTGGCACTTATAGTCTCAATAATTCACTCTGAGACAGTAATAGTAGAAAGAACAAAAGGTTTCATTTACTTACAATTGAACAGATCAAACAGGAAGCCTTAACAGACAGGCAGACTGTTTCCAACAGACAAAAGAGAGTGGGAAAGCTCTTAGCAGAGAGGCTCTCTTTGAATTCAAAGGCAGGGAAGAAATGATTGGTTAGTGCTGGATAGATTGACAGTCACCCTAGACCAGAAAGGACCCTCCCATCCACACTTACTAGAGGCAGCGTGTGAGGTTGCAAATAGTTCCAAATAGAGTAGTCCTGGAACGAGCTGGAATTGTTAGCATGTATATATTACTGAAACAGCAACGTCTACGTTGGCTTGGGCATGTCATGAGAATGTCTGACAGTCGGATTCCAAGAGATCTCCTGTATGGAGAATTAGTGCAGGGAAAGCGCCCCAGAGGGAGACCACAGCTGTGATACAAGGATATCTGCAAGCAGGATCTGAAGGCCTTAGGAATGGACCTCAACAGATGGGAAACCTTGCCATCTGAGCGTTCAGCCTGGAGGCAGGTGGTGCTTCATGGCCTCTCCCAATTTGAAGAGACACTTGTCCAGCAGGCTGAGGCAAAGAGGCAGTCCTGAAACCAGCAAAATCAGGGAGCTGGACAGGGGACAGTTTGTATTTGTCTTCAGTGTGGAAGGGATTGTCACTCTCAAATTGGCCTTCTCAGCCACACTAGACACTGTTCCAAGACCTCCATTCAGAGCACGTTACCATAGTCTCTCGAGACTGAAGGATGCCTACAGATTTTCCTTTTGTAATGTCCTCTGTAGGTCTGTTGAATGTGCAGTAAAACACATTTCTTCTTGACCAAAGTCCTCATTAGACAGCAATAAGACAGGAAAGTGTTTTAAAAATTTCAGATTATAAAATGAAATCCCAACTCTTTCTTCCTTTATTATATATATTATTATATATAATAATATATACAATATATATAATATAGATATTTGTGAGGGTGCAGATTGCACAATGACCTTTGTAGCAGTGACTGATTTTGTTTCTGGTTTTTAAAAGCAGGTATTATTGTAACCCTTCCTCACCTACTATTGTTTTTTCTAATTTACAAAAGCTGCTACTTTTAGTCCTTCTATTATTCAGCTGTCTGACAGAACAGTGCCATTATGCACAGGATGTTGTTATTAATTGTCTTAATTGCACTAAAAATCCCACTTATTTATTAAGACCACTTTTAAAATAAAGTTAATGAAATGAACTGTACAGGTGTTTCCAAGGATAAGGGACGATTTACTGTTTCAGAAACGCAAGTAAATTTAAAATGTATGCAAATAAAAACAAGTGTAACTCAAACTAAAAGGCTAGTTATGCACATTACCATATGAAAAAATGGCATATTTTTCTCAATTTTCAAATACTTTGAAATTTAGCACACTGTCCCATGAAATTTAAGATGAACTCCCACTTTTAGGTATCTTTGATTTCAGCAGGAGAATTACGCACATTTCATAACTAAGCATGTGCTTTTCTATTTTTAAATACAAGAACATTTTCATAATCTTTTACTTAACATAGTTATCTATAAAGGCCAAAAACATATATCTGTTTACCTTTCCTCAGTGATTCAAGAGCTTCAACACCCATGAAAAGGGCAAATCCTGACACATATTTACAGCGAACTGGAGCCAACCTCTGGCTGCTGTAATTGATCCTGTTATATCTGAAGGCCATAGCTCAGGTTTTTTAGTCATGGTCTAAAAGCAGCAGACATGAATAGAAGTAAGTGCCACTGAAAACAGTGGGACATAAAGTGGGAAATTATTTAAAGCTTTATTTTCATGATGAGACAATAACATCTCTATTTTTCAGAGTGCATTACAGAACCAACAGTTTAGAATATAGGAACCATTTAGAAATAGTCTTTGACTTCAGCCCTGCTTCCGTTTCACCACCTTCACGTTGGTAAATTGTCCAAGAAAGAGGGAGGGGTTAAGAACATGAGGACCTCAAGAGCCTGAGCAAATGTTCCCTGCTTTCTGTGTGCATTTTGTGTGTATTCACAATTCCAGTGTATTCACAATTTTCTGTGCAGTTTTTAATTCCAAACTCTCACAAAAACACATACACATAAACTTTTGTATGTGTTTATGTGAGAGTTTGGAATTAAATGAAGAGGAGTGAAAAACTAAAGCCACTCATTCTACATGCGTTTTACAGAAATGGATACATTTTTGCATGCATGCCCCTGTTGATGAAAACACGCTTGTATTTTAGAATTACACGAAGTTTCCTTCTGCCATTTTTTTTTCAAAATTGGATATGTGTCTGAACACTTTTTAAAAAAGTTTCATGAAATGCATTGCAAGCTCAGAAAGGTATAGATTTCCAATAGCAAATTGTGTCCAGTTCTGCATTTGTATCTGGGAAGTGGAAAATGTGCAAGTCTATAAAAATAAACTCAGTGGAGTGAATATATCACCTATCCCTTGGAAATGGTGAATTAAAGTGACAGATAAGAAGACAGCTGGGGCTAAACTTTATGAACCCAAATGAAATTCAGAAGTGGTTGGGTTTATCTAGTGGTGGCCAGAGAGTTTCCATTCTGTAAGAGTTCATCCCTAAGTCTCTCAATGTCCAAAATTCTCAGTTTTCTCCATCATTACTTCACACTCTAGCACCCCTCCATTTAATCCCCAATTTAAAGGCAGTGAAAGTGGGCAGAATTAACCACCCAGATGCCTGGGCAGCTAATTGTGAGAGCAAGAACACAAAATTCACCAGCACCTCTTCTATTGGTTTTGTGCTGACAGCTGACAGGTTCAATTCACCAGAAGAAAATGAAACAAGAGTACTTTACAGCATAGTGTCATTCCAGAACCACAATGGGCAATTCAGCATAGAGGCTAGGAATATCCAGTCATGCTGGATAAATCGGTGGTTTAGGTATCTGGCTGTGAAGCCATCGTCTGGGAGTTCAATTCCTCAATGTGCCTCCTTGACAGGGGCTGGACTCAATGATCCAGAGGATCCCTTCCAGCTTTGCAGTTCTGAGATGATGATGATATTCAGAGAGGATCACAATCTCCACAGCTATCACCATAGTTATGGAACAGGCATAAAATGACTGATTGATCGATTGACTGATTGATAAATGCAACACAATCTGTCATCCGCTGTGCGTGGCTCCCTGTAACTCCTAATGTTAGGCTCTCTTTTTATTCCACACCCTTTTATTCCACCACACCCTTGAGTGCCTTGTTGTGAACCTTAGTCGTACCTCACAGCCAGCTAGAGTGTATGTGTGAATAACACAACCATCTGAGTGGGACTGGTTAAGGAAAGGTGATGATTGAGTGTAAAAGAGTAACATGTTCAATCCTGATCACACTCTTATCATATAGTTGGCACAGCCATGTAGAAAAATACTGTGGAAAAGTGGCTATGGGTTAATAAAGCCTGAATGACATAAAAACATAAGCTGCTGAAACCAGACAGAAGGTCTACCCAGTCCAGTATCCTGTTCTATACAATGGCCAGCCAGAAGTCTCTGAGAAATGTACAAGGCAAAACATTAAGGCAATATTCCACTCCCAATGTTGTGTCTCAACGATGGGATATTCTGCTTCAGTTCTACATGTTGCACCTGATTCTGGAAGTAGTTGTCATTTGCCATGAATCCATCTCCTCTTTCTTTAAACTCACGTGAATCAAGGTGTATCTTTTCTGGTATAAATGGTCTACACAGAGCAAATTAATGTAGGCCCTATCAACACAATTGGCAGATCTGTGAAATGGGAGCCAAGCTGTAGCTTGTATTGACTGAGGTAGACAGCCTATAAATTCATCCTTGTGTTACTCCTCTTTCATTCAGAATCTAAAACTCCATTTTGCCTTTCTGGAAATCTGACTACACGAGCCATCACCAACACATCTGGCCAAATTTTGGGTTTTTCTGGGTGAACCCTAGATTTTATGCTATCTCTGCATGATGAAGAGTTCTGTTGAACTCAAAAAGTCACCTTATTCGTAACATGTTTAGCAATCAAAAACAGAGAACCACCTAACCCAGAAATTCGCTTCTACAAATGCAATTTTTTGCAGCTACCAACATAATAGTTCTTTGTTTCATGGCTCAATAAACAAATGAGCTAGGAATAGGAGCTGGAATGAAAACAGGTGAGCATGGCAAGACAAACAAACAAAACTAGATTAGAATCAATGTCAGCTATGACAGCAGATATTTAGCTTCCTTTTATAGCAATATGCGTTTTAGTGATTATCAATGTATCAAGATTAAATGGCTACGTTTAATATTTCATGGAGTAATCTGCAAACCTGCCTGAGAGTTTAGTGCAAGATATTTAATTCGCAACAAACTTTATACACATGGGGGGGGGGGGGTAGGAGAGGGAAACATCTGAATTCTGTCTAAGGAATTCATTATGCTGTATTGATTTATTGATACAAGAGACAGAGCTAATTTGCATTTGTAAATTAGTTGTATGAACATTTTCCCTTCACTGTGCTATATGGTTGATGTACTGTTTACTTAATTCCCTTCTTTAAAGCTCTGAGTTTTGCATTCAAAGCCAAAGATGTCATCTCAGCTTTAGTTACTTAGTGTACATATTTATGTGTGTTACGCTATAGAATCAATCATTCCAGTGTGATATATTTCTAGTGTGGAGGTAATCAGAATGCTCAACTTTTCCTTTGCTGGAAGCCCTGGAAGATTTGAAGTGGTACCCACATCTTCATGAAGGGAAAAAAAAAAGAAATCCTATCTGTAATTTTATTTTCTGAGAATCATCTCATATGCATAATGGTTTTAATACTTTTAGTTTAGTGGGAGGTGGGCAATAAAATTTCTTCAATAGAAGATAATGTGTCTGTTTTATGGCTCCTATTTTAATAAAGAATTGGACATTTGGACACTTTTCCAATTCGGAATAAATGGAGCATAACCAAGGAAGAGAGTCTAAATGAAACTTAATGCCTTTGCACTGCATCGCTTTGTCAAATGCATAGTTTTAGATATTTCAACAAATTCAGTTACAATAAATACAAGCCAAGATAACAGTAAAGAACCGATTTAATACTATTGCTATCAGCAACTTCTGAGGCATTTAGGCATAGGGATACAATAACTACAAGGCGAACACTTTGATTAGGATTGCCTCCAGATATGTAACATACACCAAAGAATAACTACAGAACTGGGAAAAGCATAGCAGCTACTACACAAGAGGGAAAACCTACTGAGAACTGGGGGGAGGGGGATATATTTCATAATGGCCCTGCTTACCTCAATGATGCCTTCAAGCTTTTTTTCCCCCCAACTGCTACATTTGTACAGGTCTTGTATTGAAGACACAAGAAACATGATCTGAGAAACATCTTGGCATGCTGGCGCCTATTAATGTAAATGAGTTCAATCATATGTAACTCCATGTTGGATAATTTGGTACAATGAGGTCCTTACAATCACATCATCCTGGCGGCAGATATGCAGTCTGTTGCATACATAGACAGATATCTTGAGCATGCAACATTCTGCATTCATTTGGAGGCAGCCAATCCATCTGCATCAAGATATACATCCTTCTTCCTCCACTGAGCAGAGAATTTACTTAACATACAGGAGACCACCTCTTTTCCTCCTGAGAGCCAAAATGTTAATTTATATGCTGGAGGAGATTCCTCATGGAGCTGAACATTTGTGCCAGAAAAAGAACTCTTGGATGCTTGTTACATAGCTATTAGTAGTATCTGGAACACAGAGGGATTTAATACCTAAATAGAATGTTTGTAGCAATCGCATAAGAAATAACAAAATATTTTCTTGCACAATGCAAAGCTATGCCATTTCCAGCATGGTCTCATATTACGTATTTGTGGATAACTGTCTTTAGGTGCAACAACTAACTATTGGTAGATGATATAACTAGTTATAAGAGGGAAGCAGGTAGAAAGAACATGGGGAGATGTCAAAACAGAATGTCTAAACTTCCTAAGGGCCCCATAGACCTTTATAGACCTAAAGTTGAAATCTGAAACCTACAATCACACAGCTGACATTTATCTCTGGAAAAAAAAATTAATTCCAGTGTGAACCAGACAATCTTTTCAATCATATCAAAATTCATCTGGGTATCGAGGTGAAATGAGCTGCTCCATTGTTGGAATGATTACAAGCAACATCAGCCTGCCTATTTCTACAAGTTAGCTATCTATATTGCTTCTGTGCCTAAAAATCCAAGAGTTAATACAAACATGTGACCACAGTCTTACAGCTATGAAGAACAAATCTTAAAAATATATGAAGACTAAACTTAACTTGCAGGCAAATCCTTAAGTCAGATTTCAACTGAAAATACAGAAGCATAAAAGGTAAAATAAAAATTCCAAAAAGAATGTTTTATTTACATTCCAAAAATACAGGACCTTATAGCTTAAAAAGGCACTATAAAAAAAGCAGAGAATATATCTCTAAAATATGTCATTAACAAAATAAAAAAGCATTTAGCATTTAGCAAGCTTTAGCCTTTAAGTGTATTACTGGACACACATGAAAAATGTTCTAAATGCTCACCCAGCCAAACCAGTCTGAATCTATGGAGGAAAATCCATGTTATCCTTGTCTGTTCTGAGATGCTATTGTGAGCTGTGCTGCTACATGTTGCTGCTTTTTGATGTCTGGTTTCCAGTATCAGTATTGTTGGTATCCAGTGTGTGTGGCATTTGGAATCCATGTATGTGCCTCTTGCTTCCCTATATTAATGTTTTTCTCAGATGTTTGTATTTTCTTTCAACTGTAAACTACATTTTGCCAGTATAGTAAATTGCTGATCTCTCTAAATCATCATCATCATCATCATCATCTCTTGCTTTTACAGGCTTGGGAAAGTATATATCCCATTAATTACAGAACAAGCATGTTGCCCCTATGGCAGATAGTAGATTTTGTTTAGATAAACTGCGCCTGTGCACCTACATGATAAGCAAGGTGTTGTCAGTGTAAATTACAGGAGTTAGTTATAGCTCCAGCATCAGCAAATGCCACCTACAGGTCATGTGAACACATTTCAACATTTCACAATATAGGAGTTTTTTAAAATTGATTTCTATTTCCTTATCATTTGTTTACAGGTTCAACTGCCAGCTAGCTAGGCAACTAGATACTTTCACAAGGCAATGTTATTTTACATTGACTTGCTATCAGACTTGGCTGGAAAGCTCGCTATTTCACAGTGACTTTTAGTAAACTGCTGCTCAAAACTCATTTTTAAAGCACAATGTACATTTTCAGGTTTGCATTCTTTACAGTCCCCTTAATTATTTTAACACTCTTTACATATAACATTTCAAACCTTGGCAAAGAGAACTACTTCACGCCAAACCACAGCTTACCTTTTAAAAAATGTAACTAACACACAGCTCTTAGTATTTCCTGGTAATGTTTCCTGGTGACGTTTAAAACATGAGCTCTCTTTGTTTATCCTATTCAATGGGGTTGTGTAAGTTCCAAAGTTATGGGGCTAAATATTTGACTCCCAGCACCCATAACAAGCCAAACTAGCCTGAAAATGCTGTCAATAGTGGAGGAGAATGGAAAGTAAAAATGGGAAATGGTTGGGCATCCATTTCTTATTGCTTCAAATCTCTTGGGAGGGATCTCCAAAGGATAAAAGGGGGGCTTGGTGGAAGCATAATAAAATGGCCTGCAACTTGATTTAATGCAAAATTGGCACTCCTGGAGACTTCTAGGAATAGAAATTAACTTGTGTGACTATTTTTACTAAGCAGGAAGGGCATGAAGGTGCCTCTTATGGGTCTCTGAGTCTGAAAAAATACCCTTAAGATGATACCACACAATGTGCATGCTGTAGAATAAATTAATGCAGAGAAGAGATAAAGATTTTCATCAGTGGCATGTTTAAGGATGCAACATTAGACCTGAAACAAATATGCCTACATTTTCTTGATTTGGTTCTATTATACGCCACACTAGTTGCTTTTATAGGAAGGTAATATATGAATTTCATGAATAAATACAATTCTCACAAGCCCCAGCCAGTGTGGTTAATGATGATGGATTAGGGGAGCTATATTGCACAATACCTGGAATGCACCAAGTTGTCCATCCCCAAATACTACAGACCTAGATAAACCAATGATCTAATTCAGCAGAAGACATCCTCCAAGGAATTATGAGTGTTGGCAACATCCTAAAACATTACCCATCGTGTCTTGATGTGATTTCTAAGATCACACACTGATTTACACAAACAGTGGCTCAGGGAACGTGGCTAACGAACACGGCTGTTGCATGAACATCTTGGCGCTTTCGCACATCATTCATGTCAGTGCCTTGTCAATACCATTCACACACAGCTGTGGAGTCAAGGTGCCAGTTTGTTAAGCGCCGACAGATTTACGTGGCCATTGCTCTAGTAAATTATACATATTCATCGACCTACTTCTGTTCTAGCTCATTAAACCGAGCTGGTTACCACTCTGCTCCCCTCTGGCTAGGTGTAATTGAGTCCCTGCCTTCTGGCAAGGTGATAATCAAATTCATTGAATAAGTGACAAGTGGGTGGGAAAGAACCTATTTACACCTATCCAAAGGAGACTGGCCCAATTAACACTTTGCTTAAGGACACTTTTTTCTTCAACTGTTCAAACTTTGCGTTTTTATTCAGATTAATGGCACTTTCCTCACATTGCTCTTTGTTGACATTTTGCAAGGTAAGAGGGTGAAAACTGAAAGGAAGTGTGGAAGCCTTTGCTTTGTGTACCAAGTCTGTTGCTTCAAAGGCATAGAAAGCTATTGCTTTGGTGACAGAAATAAAAATAAAATCAGAGTAGAGGTTGATGAAAACCTCTGACAAATCCAAAAGTTGTATTGAAAGAAATGTTTTTATGACCGATTACTAAGAAAAGTAGTGTATATATCTATGGCTATAGCACAAAGCTGTATATAAAGGATTTGTTTTCTTAAAAATACCATTCTATTCATGGACAAAAATGTTTTGGAGAACATTTCACCAAATTTCTCCAGGAGTGGAGATATGCTTCCAACAGTGCCCTAAAGGTGGGGCTCACCAGTAGCACTGCCAGTACCACAGTGTCTTTCTCCACCCTCCCCTGGTTTCTCTTCCTTTTTGTCAAAAGGTCAGCCGCTGTAACACCTACATAGAAGCCTGGCCATCCCTTTGCATTTTCCTCAGTCCCCATGCACCGTCAGGGTGTGATGGGATGGAAGAATAGCTGCTATCATCAAAATAATTACATAAAATATTTGGAGGGAATGTTCCTCTGGAATAGAGTCCTGAAAAAAGAAAAATCTCAGACATTTTCTTAGGGAGGGAAAAGTTTTCTGAGAAATTTCAGCTTGGCTTGACTTGTAACTTAGAGATGATAATTTAGAGTTCCAAGACTCTTGCATGCAAGACTAATCCAGAGCTCAGGTAAATCCCCTTTTGACTGGAACTTCCGGAATTTGCCAGGTAACGTGGCTAATGGTTGGCAATTTTGTATGGCACATTTTTTGTAGGAAGTAACTAACAGTTGCACATTTCTACACAGAATGTACTTCAGGTTAAGAGAATCTGAATATAGAAGAAAGCCTAACAGATGGATTTGTGCTTCTCTAATATGGAATTGGTAGTTTTCAGCTGTGGAAGTGAACAAATCATACTGGCAATGAAGGAGCTCTGGGGCAAAAAAAATTATGTCAAGACCAGATTCTCTCAGGAATAATCTGTCAGGAAATGATGTTGTAGTGAGCAGACCGGGGGCGGGGGGCAGAGACACAGACAATACTAGGAAGCTGGGCTATGTGTTCATTTTCTGGGGAACCACATGGGAGAGCAAAGAGTTTACCAGCACTCGTGGAATGGAGTGGCATGGAGAAGAAAATATATATATTAAGGTTTATCTCTCTGCAGCAGAGCAGGTACTGTTTATATATATATATATATTATTTATTTATTTATTTTATTAGATTTATATCCCGCCCATCTAGTGGTGAACCACTACTCTGTGCAGCAAATGTAAGAATATATAGGACAACACTGAACACAAAATAGTGTAAAAGGAAAAATAACAATAGCAAAATAAGAAATTAAACATCATAAACTAATATCACATAACAGAGGGAGTAGTTGGTCCCACAAGTGACCCAAAATGAAGCAGGAGAAGCCATTAAAAACAAACTAATCTTTATTAAGAAAGTTGCTTTCCAGGTAGAAAAGGCTAAAGCTTAATCCTAACTAGATACACATGTGCCCTAGAGAGCACATGGGAAAGGAGAAACAGCATTTCTGTACCTCTGAGAAACAGGAATAAGAAGGAAGACCCTAAGAATATCAGTCTAAGAATAGATGCAGAAGGAAATAGAGATCAAAGAGTCAAAAGGGATATACAAGCCCCCTTTCAGCCATTTTGGCTGGATAGGTACTAAGAGGCAATGCTTGGAAGATGTCAGGCCAAAAGTAATGGTATTTGCATTTCCTTATCACTAGAAATGACAACTGGAAGTGGACAAATATCAACATGGATATGGACCTGGACAGGAATCAGGCTAAAAGAGTCTCCATAAAGGAACAAGGCACCATCAGTGTGTCTTTATTTGGTCACAGACCAGGTGGAGGGGAGCAGTACACATCCTTGGTCAAACCCAGAACTTCATAGAACATACTCATCTGTCGCTGCTATTCTACAACCTCTTCCTTTCCAGTGTGGTGTACTAGTTTTAGAAGACTGGATTAGGACTCAGGTGACATGGGTTCAAATTCCCACTTGACCATTGGGCAGTCACCATCTCTCCATCACCTGCCTCACATGGTTGCTCTGAGGATGTCATAGAGAAGAAAAGAACTGTGTACGCTGTGTTGAATTCACCAGAAGCAAGAAGGGGAATGAATGAATGAATGAATGAATGAATGAATGAATGAATGAATGGACATTGAATTACAAGAATAATCCACTGGAGACAAAAAAAACCCTCCTTTGCTAGCATGAAGGATCATGAAAAAAAAACAGTTATATTGAAGTCTCCTATGTAACTTCTTCCTTTCATATTTCCCAAGAATACAACCAGGGATATGTGAACAGAAGCTCAGACTATGACCTGCTGTGATTAAAATACCTTTGCTGAAGGAGACATCTATTACTGCCCGCGTAATATCTGAAAGCCAAAGAGAAATTGACCCTTTGCCTTCCTTTTCCTTTCCCAGGAGCTTTTTCCCTGCAAGGTTTTTAAAGGGGTATTATTCAAAGGCATAATAACATTGTCACAAACTTCCTCTACTGTAGTAGGGAGGGAGGATTTATGATTTCTCCTTATAATGTGTATTTGGTTCATGCCACTGGAATAGTTCTTCAAGAAAAATTAATCCAACATGATAAAAGAGCTCATGACCAGACCTATAATATAACATAAGAAATAGCATACAATAACTTACCCAGTAACCTGCGAACTTTTTAAAAAACACCACCTTGATAATATGGAAATATATTCAGGAATCATAGGTCCCCTAATGTACAGATACATTTCAATAGAATAGTGGGTTTGTTACGCACCCTGATCATCCAGAAAGTTTGATGTTTAAGTCAATTAAGCATGGAAGATGAGTTTCAAGATTGTTATGCAAATGCAACTGTTAATTCTGTTGCATGAATATTTACCTTGTTGTTTAGTCATTAAGTCGTGTCCAACTCTTCATGACCCCATGAACCAGAGCACTCCAGGCCCTCCTGTCTTCCACTGCCTCCCGGAGTTGGGTCAAATTCATGTTGGTAGCTTCGGTGACACTGTCCAACCATCTCGTCCTCTGTCGTTCCCTTCTCCTCTTGCCTTCACACTTTCCCAAAATCAGGGTCTTTTCCAGGGAGTCTTCTCTTCTCATGAGATGGCCAAAGTATTGGAGCCTCAGCTTCAGGATCTGTCCTTCCAGTGAGCACTCAGGGATGATTTCCTTCAGAATTGATAGGTTTGTTCTCTGTGCAGTCCAGGGTACTCTCAAGAGTCTCCTCCAGCACCACAATTCAAAAGCATCAATTCTTCGGCGGTCAGCCTTCTTTATGGTCCAGCTCTCACTTCCATACATCGCTACTGGAAAAACCATAGCTTTGACTATGTGGACCTTCGTCAGCAAGGTGATGTGTCTGCTTTTTAAGATGCTGTCTAGGTTTGTCATCGCTTTCCTCCCAAGAAGCAGGCGTCTTTTAATTTTGTGGCTGCTGTCACCATCTGCAGTGATCACGGAGCCCAAGAAGGTAAAACCTGTCACTGTGACATATTTACCTTAGAAAGATTATTTTGCAACAGATTGCTTTTGTTTTTGTTTTATGTGTGTTCTCTTCTTTGTACAGCCAGGCGAATTATTTGGTGTCACTTCTGACAATAAAATGGAGCAGTGGCAGAGACCTTCACATGAGCTGGACATTTTTTTCTTTTTCTGTATGCAAAACAATTTCATGCATCTTCCTCAGGGTGAGAGGTGCAGGTTGCACCCATGTGGGCCACATGTAGACACTAAGAAGTACCCAGGAGCTATAAATATTGGGAAGTTAACTAGGTATCTGGCTGCAGAGCCAGAGGTTGGGAGTTCAATTCCCCACTGTGCCTCCTGTGAGCAGAGTCAACATGTGTGGCCTTGGGAAAGCTGCACAGTCCCAGGGTACCCTCAGAAGGAGGATACGGTAATCACTTCTATGTATTCTCCACCTGGAAGACTTTGTAAAAAGTGCCATCATAAGTCCGAGTTGACTTGATGTCACATGATCATCATCATCAACTAGTAATTTGGGAGCCATAGACTTCTAAGTTACAGGATTCTGTTCCAAGCTGGTGCCTTTGGGATGGGTAGGACTACAAACCTAACCATCTGCATATCATATGATTGTTAGTTCTGTTGTTTGGAGATGATAGAAGGTGTAGCCCAGCTCAAGGTTACCAGTCTGGCCAAAGCTGCACACGTGGACATAAAATTATTTGTTACTGGACATGATTGGGAGAGATGCATGATTGAACTGGTTGGGCCTTACTTTTAGAAAATAAAATGCAGCTGGACGTCCTGCAGCCATAGAACTGAACGGAAAGCTTTCACTCCTCCCTCCATGTCAGCTTTATCTAAATAATTCCTGAACCTATTCCCCTTTTAGTGGTAATCTGTGTTTCTCCCCATTAGAGATCTGGATTGGAAAAACAGTGAGAGGAAGGGGAGAGTTCACCCTTCTTCCGCCAGTACTGTACTTCACCCTTGGCTGAAATCTGACTTTTTAGAAACTGTGTCATAGGCCTCCCATTGTTGTACAGTAAGTACATTCTCTTTCTTTGCTTGCCTGAAGACTCAAAAGGAAACCTGGAATCCCACAATGTGATTCATATGGTAAAAAGGCAGTTTCATTGGGTCTGCAAATTCCTCTGGAATAGCCTATGGGCCACCTCACCCACTCCTACTATGCACTGCCAAAATTCAGCAGCAGAAACAAAATTCCCTTGAATTGCACAGGTCTGAACAGCAAGGTTTTGGTTATACACAGATTTTTTTTCTATAAATAAATAAATATTCAATAAATACTGTGCCCCTGGCCACCCAGAACACTAAAGGTGTCAAAGTCGTCTACTTGCTCCAGAACATAGCATCTCTGATTCAGGGAGTTATAAGGACCTGTAAGGCTTATTACACATGGTACTGTATGGAAAAGATTGTCCACACTATAGAAGAGAACCCCAAAAGAGAGATCTGTTCTCTGTGTGTGAATCCACTGTTTATCCTCTGTAGTTACATTGGGGGGGGGGGGATAAGAGTTATACACAGATTATGAACTCAATGAGGTTTCGGTGCCCCTAACTCCAGCATGGTTGAAGGGAAAAGTGCTGGATAGCCCAGTGGTTTAGGCATCTGTCTGCAGAACCTGAGGTTGGGAGTTCAATTCCCCACTGTGCCTCCTTGACAGGGGCTGGGTCCCTTCCACCTCTGCAGTCCTAAGTGTAAATGCCATTTCTGATAGTAAAAACACACAAAGAGACTCATGATGGCTCCACCCCCTTTGTCATAGCTTCTGCTACCTCACATGGAGAACCCATTTTTGAAAAGGAGACACTCATCTATGTCTGTAGAGTCTCCATATAATTTATAATACTGATTTCCCAGAAGGCAGACTCCATATCTCTTCAGACAGATACCTGAATCGTGCTCACCTGGAAGAAGGCTGAGCTGGAAGGCCTCATGATCCAGGTTAGGCAGAGTTCAGGTCTAGTTTCCTGTTGGAAAAGGAAGCTGCCCAGTGCTTGCTGGGAGTCTCTCTAAAACTAACCCACTGATGCACATTCCTATTCCCCAGTATTCTGAATCATGTGGATAGTTCATAGATTGGGAAGTATTTTCTTGGCAGAAAAGTTGCCTTTCTCTTCTTATTTATTTTATTTATTTATTCGACTTTTATCCCGCCCTTTTAGACAAAGTCTACTCAGGGCGGGTTCCATAAACATTAAATATAAAAACATTAGAACAATTAAAATTAAAATAAAACAGTTCAAAACAATAATATTAATATTAATAATACTCAAGATGGAAAAAAATTATAATAAAATAAAATTAAATATTGACAGGAGGGAAGGCCTGCCTGAAGAGCCAAGTTTTCAATTGGCTCTTAAAAACACCCAGCGAGCTGTAACTTAATCCTGCTCATTTACAAAATACATGACTAAGAATGAAGTCCTGCCGCAATTGCAGCTGGATTGTAAACAAAGTTTAAATTCAGCACTATCTGGTCATAGAAAAGAATAAGCAAGATCTGTCTGGAACCTCTGTATAAAGGTTTTCTCCCAAAAAGTTGCTATTATGAAATGTATTCATATTCCAAGTAGAACATGAAAATTCATCTTTGTTCAAATAGGAAGTGGCCTCTTCTATTGCAGTGCTTCTGGATATGTACTGAATCCCTTGTTTATCATTGCCCATTATATGGTTGTACAATTTTAACTATTACCTGGAACTCTTCTTCAATACTACATTTTAAAAAAACACATCAAAGCTAGCTTTTATTGAACATAATGGAGAGAATTTAAATACTGTGTGGAACAGCATTGGCTTTCAAAAACTGATCCTGAACAGATACGTTGTACTAGATCCTGCTGATTTCTACAGAACTAATTTTGTTGTAGAGATATGAGGAAATGTCTTGTGTCATTTATGGATAAAACAGGTTGTCTCAACATGGCCTGTCAAGGCTGTGTCTCCTATGAGGGAAGCCAGCCTGTGTGGCCTTGAGCAAGCTGCACAGTCCCAGGATGCTCCCCAGAAGAAAAGAATGGTAGGCCACATCTGAATACTCTCTGCCTGGAAAACCATAAAAAGGCTTGCCATAAGTCAGAATTGACTTGACAGTAGGTGCATGATTATTATCATGGGAAGTTTATATTGTTGTGTCTTGCCGTTAGACAAAATCCGATCAATTCCCCTTTCCCCCTCTTTTCCTCTTTTGCTGATTTCTCTTTTTCTCTATTTTTTTTTGTATTTGCATATTGTTATTATATTTTAAAATCAAGTTATAAAATAGGAATGATTCCTTCTGGTTTCTAAATTCCACACAAAACAAGCAGGCAGGTTAGGAAGCACTCCCTCCGTAAAGTCTCACTGTGGCTGTTGCTATAACACTTTAAGTAGGTGCTATACAAAAATATAGAAAGCGGGCTGTCCCTCGAAGACCTTGATACTTATGTGGATTTGCAAGAAATTCTACCACATTTTCACTTCAAGATAATCATATGTCTCTACTAGTTTTAAACAAGCTCTTCTTATCTTTAGTGGGGCTTAAGGAGTAGAAATATGAATCTTCATCATCTGCATCATAATTTAAAATACTACAATCAAGGTTGAAGAGGATTATAAGCTTTCCAGTGGCAGTCAATGAAAATGTTCTTTTCTAAGGCTTCACATTGCAAGCTAATATGGTTTCAGGTTTTAAAATCCAATCACGTGCAAGCCTCAAAGACACTGCTAACCAGCCTGCACTCAAAGTCAAGGAATGATCAAAAACTAGGTGTAGATAGCAGCACTAATCCTTCATGGGTGAACAGAAAGACTTGTTTCTCTTTGGATAGTGTCATTAGCTAATTTTATTTATTTATTTATTTATTTATTTACAAGATTTTTTAGCCGTGCCATTACCAATGGCCTCTGAGCGGCGTACAACAATATCAAAACTTTAGAAAAACATTAAAACCATTAAAAATACCCAATATTATAATAATACCCTATATTAAAACAGTCAATTTATCATTAATAGATCCAGCTGCTCATACAGCCAGCTAAAATGCTGGCTAAACAGAAAGGTCTTTGCCTGGCGCCGAAAAGCCAAAAGTGTCGGAACCAGGCAGATCTCTATAGGGAGGGCATTCCAAAGTTGGGGAGCAACAGCCGAGAAGGCCCTATTTCGACATGCCATCCCCCTCACCTCTTTCAGGGATGGCACCTTGAGAAGGGCCTCCTGGCCTGATCTTAGAGTACGGGCACTCGAATGGAAGAAGGTGGTCCTTTAGGTAACCAGGTCCTAAGCCATTTAGGGCTTTATATGTCAAGCTAAGCACTTTGAATTGGGCCCGAGCAGCAACCAGCAGCCAGTGTAAATTTTTCAGAACCGGCGTGATACGAGTCCGCATGGCGGCACCAATTACCAGCCATGCAGCCCCATTCTGTGCCAGTTGCAGTCGCCGGACCGTCTTCAAAGGCTGCCCCACATATAGCGCATTGCAATAGTCCAGTCTGGTTGTTACCAGTGCATGTGTGACTGTTGCCAGGCTCTGCTCATCAAGGTAAGGGCGAAGTTGATATATTCTTCGCAGCTGTAAGAAGGCACCCCTGGACACCGAGTCCACCTGGGCTTCCAAGGTCAGACCCGGGTCAAGGAGCACTCCCAAGCTGCAGACCCTGTCCTTTAGGGGGAGTTTAATCCCATCTAGGGCAGGGAAATGGCCCTTTAAACTATCTGGCGGAGCACCTACCAGCAGCACTTCCAACTTGTCTGGATTGAGCCTCAGTTTATTGACCCTCATCCAGTCCATTATCGAGTCCAGGCACAAGTTCAGAACGGCAACTGCCACACCTGGATTGGTAGAGAATGAGAGGTAGAGCTGGGTGTCATCAGCATATTGCTGACTCCTCAGCCCAAACCTCCTAATGACCTCCCTCAGCAGTTTCATGTAGATATTGAATAGCATGGGGAACAGTATAGAACCCTGAGGAACCCCATGAAGCAACCGCCATGGATCAGAGATACTGTCCTCCAGCACCACCTTATGGACCCAATCAGCCAGGTAGGAGTGGAACCACCGTAAAATGGTGCCTCCCATTCCCATCCCAGCCAATCTGTCCAGAAGGACACCATGGTCGATGGTGTTGAAAGCCGCTGAGAGGTCCAGGAGAATCAACAGGGATGCATTCCCCCTGTCTCTCTCCCGGCAAAGGTCATCAAACAGGGCAACCAAGGCAGTCTCCGTCTCATAACCTGGCCTGAAACCCGATTGAAATGGATCTAGATAATCTATTTCATCCAGGAGAGCCTGGAGCTGCTCAGCCACCACATGTTCCAACACCTTGCCCAGAAAAGGGAGGTTCGCCACTGGTCGATAGTTGATTACTAGACCTGGGTCTGGATTAGGCTTTTTTTTAGGAGTGGGCAAATAACTGCCTCCTTTAACGGGGCGGGGACCACTCCCTCTCTTAAAGAGGAGTTGATGACCTCCAGGATCCAGGTGTGAACACACACCCCCGGCAGATTCCTTTATGATGGGCAAGAGTCGAGTTGCGTAGTGGTGGTATGAACCGATCCAAGCACCCTGACCACATCCTCGAGTCGTAACAACTGAAACTCATCCAATAAATTATGATATAAGTCCGGAGCAGTGGACACAACCATAGGCTCTGCATCAACAGTGGAGTCCAACTCTTTGCGAATCTGAGCAATTTTTCCCTCAAACTGTGTAACAAATTTGTTACAGCGAGCCACTGAGTGGTCCGGGACCTCCACCGAACAATTAGGCTGAAGAAGGTCCTGGACCACTTGAAATAGCTCTGCTGGACAACACTCTGAGGAAGCAATACGACTGGAGAAATGCTGATGTTTCGCCAGCCGTATCGCCACAGAGTAGGCCCGATAATGGGCTCTAAGCTGTGTTTGGTCATAGTCGCAGCAATATTTCCTCCATCTGCGCTCAAGCCGTCTCCACAACCGCTTCATAGCCAGAAGCTCCTCTGTGTACCATGGAGCCATATAGGCTCTGCGGACAGGGAGAGGGCACCTAGGTGGGATCGTGTCAACCGCCCAGGCCATCTCCTTGTACCACAAAGCGACCTGGGCTTTGACAGGAGCACCGACCATATCAGCTGGAAACTCCCCTAGAGCATTCAGGAATCCTTCAGGATCCATAAGTCTCCGGGGGTGGATCATTTTAATTGATCCCCCTCCCCTGCAGAGGGTAGTAGCGGCAGTGAGTCTAAACTTTACCAGGAAATGGTCCGACCATGACAATGGGGTCAAAGATAAACCCACCACATCTGGACCACCATCCTCCTGTCCCATTGAGAATACTAGGTCAAGTGTATGGCTGCACTGGGTTTAGTGTTATCCAAGTAGAATGAGGAATTTCCTGTCACCATCTTGTCCTTATTTAAGGAGCACCTTAAGGTAGTTCACCCAAAGTACCTCATGTGTTGGAACAAAAAGGTTAGGAACCATGTTGGCTTCCTGTGCCAGCTGTGGTAGAACGATGCCGTTTTCCTCATTGTCTGTGCACTCTGATAGCATGGGAAAAGGGAATGTCTAAAATTATTCTTATAAGCACAGTATTATTTCCTTTACATGAGTAGGAACCATGGCCACGTCAGGACCCCTCCTCGCATGGAGTAACTCTATATGTGTATGGATGGATAGCTCAGTGGTTTAAGTATTGAATACTGGAGCCAGAGGTTGGGAGTTCAATTTCTCACTAGGCCTCCTGTGAGCAGATCCAGCCTGTGTGCCATCTGCACAAGAAGGGAATAGTAAACTGTTCTTAATATTGCCATTTTTTGGTAGCTCTGATGGTGTTATTTCTGAGATCTGCAACTGCTTATAGTATTGTGTGAAATTTCTTGATATCGTTCCCGAACCCCCAATGACTACATGGACCACTGAAGTGTGTTTCATCCACAAGTGAGATGTTTCCATTGCCAGGTCTCTGTATTTTGTTAGTTTTTCTAACATCTGGCATCCCCTGGAATTGCAATGTCAATGATCCAGACATTTCTTCATTCTATTACTACTATGTCTGGTGTGTTATGTTCAAGGTGTCTATTAGTTTGGATCCAGAAATCCCACAGGATATTGACTTCCTCATTTTCTGACACCTTCTCTACCTGATGTTTCCATGGGTTTTTGGAGGCTGGCAAGTTATGTTTTTTGCATAATGCAAAATTGTTCTTGTTCTTGTTGTATTGGCATACATATAGAGCATTTCCCCATATTTTCCAAACATACAACTAAGTGGGTGACCATTTCTGCCATGGGTGTTGGTAGCCATGAATGTGTTTGTATCATTCTCTTGTTTCTGTGGAATTATCTCTCAAAATGAGTATTGCAAGCTAAATGCAATTACATTTGCAAGGATTTGAAATTTTAAATCACACACACACAAAAAAATAATAATACAAACACAGCATATATTTATACAGGATAATGTATAAATATATGCTGCCTGAGTGCCATACACCAACCATGTGCAAGAGCAGGAACTGCTTACATCAATCAATCATTTTTCATGGTCAAATCTATCCATGCTTATCCATCCAGTTGGAGAATTATGATTCCTATATGTAGTAGCTTGCATGCATCATCGTGCTACACAAAAATCAAAACATGTAGCATTCAGTCTCCTGGTGAAACAACTTTATTTTATTTTATTTAAGGCCAAACATAAAGCAACACTGATGATCTTAAGGGAGGCTGCCATGTTAGTCTGCTGCAGCAAAAATAACAAAGATTCTTGTGACACCTTGAAGATTAACAAGTTTCATTTAGTGGATGAAAATCAGTTTAGTGGATATCAAGAACTTCACCTCTATTTCTCTGGGCCTGAACAAAGATAGGTTTTTTTCCTTCACCTGATGTATGTTAATCTTCTCATCCTTGTGGGTTTGTCTATATACATCTGTTTATCATAAATTATTTTTTCAACGGGACTATGGGGGAGGGATGCTTCTGCTAAAACAGATACTCTTCAGAAGGCAGAACTGTTCCTTTAACATCTTTCCCAACAGGAAATGCCGGGAGGCAGTGGAAGACAGGAGGGCCTGGCGTGCTCTGGTCCATGGGGTCACGAAGAGTTGGACACGACTAAATGACTAAACAACAACAATAAAAGCCCTTTGCAAGTTTATGACCAATGTTAACTGATACAATCAGCATTGTCTTTATCACATTCCATTCTGCCCATAACTCTGGCTTGAAAAGTATATTCCAAGCACTTGATGGACTGGGCTATGTCCACAAAACCTCATGCAAAATAAAACTAGTTGAAGAGGTTAAAGGTTGGTTTAGATGTGTTTTTTAAATTCTAAAATATAAGTTGCTTCTTATTACATTCCCTATATAACAAGTGAGTATTGCAAGCTAAATGCAATTACATAACAAGTACCTGTGTAGATTTCCTGATTTGAACAAAATAAAGGCTTTTGGTTACCCAAATCCTAAGAGAACTGAAAAGGCACTAAATATCTGATGTTGTAAAGGGACATTTTGAATTAACTATGCTGAACTAGGGAGTTTCGTGTATAACTCCAAGAGCATGAAAGGCAATTTTGCATTAGATGTACTGAAAGGATGGGTTGTTCATTTTTAAAAATAAGGTTCTGTCCTTTGCTAGCAATTTAGTTTTTAATACTTCTCTTCAAGACAGCACACACATGCTGGTGCAATATTCAATTTTGAAGTGCAGGAACTTTACTTAAGGGCCACATCCCCAAAAAGAATTGAAAAATGAAGATATGTATCTACTGATACATATCCACAGTTGAGAAGGACTTTTGTAAAGTTTTGTCAAGATTATGCTGGGCCAGAGAGGCCCATACTAACCACTAAGCCACACTGCCCAGACTTTCCTGGTGTGGATAAACTCCAGGAAGATCAAATGTACTGACAGCTAGGGAAAATCATACTGCCCGCTACCATTCCCAACACCTTAATTCATTCTGACTACTCAGTGCTCTAGGGAGTTACCAAAAATCTACAAGGTTAAGTGCTTTGGCTCTTATGCCAACCCTGCCAGGTAGGAATGCCAAAATAGTCACAAAATACATAGGCACCAAGTAGATGATCAAGGCCTTTCTTGTTCCAACAACCCTCTTTCCCCCCAAATAACCAAACAACTGTAAAATGTCATTTTTTATTAAAGAGGTTGCAAAGAAGTCAAAAAGTAGGAAGTGTCCAAATAATTTCAAAAGTTACAAAAATGTTAACCAAAAAGCTGTGCCCCATTGTGTACCATATGCAGCTCTATGCCTGGAGGCAGGTTTAATCAAATAGTACTTCCATCCAGCATCTTATATGGTAGATTTAATTTACAACCTCTGGAAACACGGCTCTGCCCTTGCAACTCCGGGTCCACTGGGTCCCTGGAGCAGATGCTTCTCTACTGTGCCATATACCATGACGTTCGCTCTTCAAACCTGGAATCAATCCTTGTTAGTTTTACCGGACAGGCGGAGGAGGCAATCTTGTACAATCTTCTGCTCGGTGTGAATAAAACCTACACCAGAGAGGTGGACAAATTTATTAGTTTATTAATTCAGCGGTGTAGAACTCAATTTTCAACAAACCCACCTGTCTAATCTTATTGGATACAATTAATTATTCCTTTCTGTATAAGTTACAGATTATGAACAATGGCTAGGTGTTACCTTGAAACTAACTATGTACTGCTATATTCCGCTTGCATTGAGGCTTTTTGGTTTCATATGGGGTATATATTCCCCATTTATCTGAGGACTGCTGTTTGCTATACATGTTTATGCCAATAAAGGTTATGATGATGAATCAAAAAGCTGTGGAGTAAGTAAGAATTAACAACAACAAAAAAGATTTGAGGCAAACAATTCCAGAGCAGTTCCCTCAAGAAAACAAGAAAGCTAGCTATCCTAAGCTAATACTTACGTATTGGTAGAACTTCAGCATAGTTCCAGAGTTTGACCAGCCCACCTGGCTAATCACTTTTCCAACTCTCTAGTCCCTTTGCTGGACTATCCTTAAACCCAAAACACAAGAACCAAACTGAATCAATTGTAAAAGAAACAATAATGTATTTTATTTTATGAATCTTAATGGTTATGTGGCACAGTTCTTAGTCAAGCGGTTTCTTGTGTTTTAAAGAATCAACTTTCTAACTATAACAAGTTTTTTCTTAACAATGTGACTATGACTTTAGGAAACTCACACTACTATGCTGGTAAATTATGTATCAACTTCCCTCCATCCCTCTCTGACTGTTAACTCTCCCTCAACAAGCACTCTCCCTCTCAGACTACTTTTTTCTTCCCTTGAACCCACCTGGCAAGCCATGACTGGCTAAGCCCTGGCCAATCAGCTTCTCCTTCCTGACACTGAGTGAGGCTGCCATCACACAGATTACAAGTCAGGCAGCAGATAAGCATAGCAGTCTCCTTAGAGAAACTAGTTTAAAACCACAGAACTTCCCTCACATTTTTATACACATCAGACCCTTCCTAGACCCTTCAAGGGGATGTATCAATCAGGTGTTGAATCACCTAGAAACTTCTCAAAGAAAAGAGTACCTTTTCCAAAGTAACTTCTTTCCCCCTCCCTTCACTTCAGCTGAAAACCATTCTTTGCTAATTAGCTCTGGACCAAGGACTGAGCTGTGGTCTTGGAGATTCCTTTCTCACAGTGATAAGGCACATATCCTATGGCCTCCCAATTAATGGGCATTTTCTCTCTCCATCTCCTGGCCTGCTCATCCCACGCACAGACTATCAGGCCCATGTTTCAAAAGGGCAACTGAAACCATGATCCTCTATTTTCCAGTTTCTTGACAAGTCTTAATTTATCCCTCAAGACTAAAACATCTTAACATATTCTTCATTATAACAGGGAGTGCTGAAGGCAGTGTCTTCATCTTTGGAAAATTACCCCTTTCCACAGCTACTGTGAGGATTGCAACTAAACTCAGAGGGAGCTGGGAAGCCTGAGGGAAGTGGCAAATTACGTTATTGGCCCAGCTAATTAAGAAGTACTAGTACTCTGACTGTGTAAGTCATGATTCCACCATGCCATATGTATTATGCATGCATTTTTTTACTTGAAGGAAGAAGGAGAGTAAAGGAGAGGCAGAAGAGTATGTGAATTAAAAAATAAGTATAACATATTTCAAAGAAACATACTGTATAGAGTCTGTTATCTTTGGTAATCAGGTGCCTGAGAGCACGGAGTAATCAACCAGGTACTGAAGCACACAGTTCTGCCTAATTCTATCACTAATCCCTTTTCAATAATCTTGAATAATTTCCTTCATTTATTCTGCTCTGGGTGTCTAGAGACCTAAAGCTCTGAAGCAGAACAAAAATTATGTGCACACTACTGACATTTACACCAGGAAGGAAGCACTTCTATCTGCATTCATCTTTCTTCACATCAACCTACATTCTTTTCAGCCTTCGCAGCTGGTACCTGTTCTTAGTGAGATACAATAGCAAGCTGGTTTTTCCCATCTCTAGGGAATCAGATATGTGTTATTGCAAATGTGATTTATAAGCACTGGCAAATATAACTACAATATTAACAAAGCCTCCCAAATATATATCCATTGCCCACAAATATGTATTTTCCACAGCACAGAAGAAGAAGAATCTTAGAACTACATAGCTGAATCAGTGAGTGCCTTTGTTGTTAACACATGATCAGAATCTTGTTGAATTTCTGGTAAAATTATCTTTTTCCTACACAGTAGAAGTAGTCACAGAGGAGAATAGCTTCAGGTTCCTCAGAGCCCACCCCCTTCTCATTAACTGGCATTTATAGTCTCAATAATTCACTCTGAGACATTTGTAAGAGAAAGAAATTTTTGAAAAATTATTTACAGTTGCTTGAAATTGTAGACTTGTGTTTACTGCTTTCTTTACTGCACACATACAAGCAACCAACTGTAGCCATAGTACCCTCCTGTTTCTGTTTTTTCATCACAACTTGCAGCAAACCTCATAAAGATTAGCTGAGGCAGAAGAAGTTCTGGGGGGGTGAAACATTCATTTTCTGCAAGAAAAGAAAATTCCAGCATGCCTAGTGGGGGTGAAATTATTCCATTCGTGTCAATTTCCGAGCTGTTTGAGTACATGTCTGTGCCGTTCATGTCCTTTTTTTTTTTCCTGGGAAGAAGGATGTCTAAGCTTGTACATATGATACAGGCACAGAATAGCCTCATGAGATGCCCAGTGTTTGCCACTGTTATATCCCACTATAGCTTGGCAATGCCAGGATGCGTGTATGCTTCTAATTATGCTCTGTTCACCAGTTAGAAATATGAAATAACTCCTTGAATCTGAAAGCTACAAAAGGGACTGCCTTTCTCAAAATATTATCAAACACAGAGACCTTGTCTTCCCATGATGGTACCTTTGCCTTTCGTGAAGCTACACACAAACACACAAAACAAGCACAAAGTTCCTCCCTGGAAATATACAACTCATCCAACATTTCTACTTTTTATATTCGTGCAAAAGAAAGCAGTTATCACACTTTCATGTTTACAAAAATGTAGAAAAAGTTGATCTGGCAAATGTTAAATGCTCTCCAAGGGCCTGTCCTCACTGTTAAACTTGGTGGGATCCGGCCAGTGCTTAAAAGGTCCTTCTTTTCTGTGCAATCTATTTTAACTCAAGTAACCCATCCTGGAAGGCAGAACAAAGAACTATTTTGCATGTCAATCAATCGTCCCAGAAAGATATGGGCCAGCTCTTAGAGGTGAAGGATGGATTGTTTGAAGTAGAAACAAAAGCAGATGACAGCTTCTTCTTTTTTCCATGACGAACAGTGATATCAGGGAACTATATACTGTAACTATATGCCAGTGTGGACAGATTCCAAGAATACTCTACAAAAATAATGGGGGGGAAGACAGAAGAAGAAGAGGAAGACCAAATATGAGATGGATTGATGCCCTAAAGGAAACCACAGCCTTAAGTTTGCAAGAGCTGAGCAGAGCTGTTGAAGACAGGACATTTTGGAGATTTCGCATTCATAGGGATGCCATATTTTGGAGGTGACTTGACCGCACATAACAACAAGAAGAATGACTCCCACATACCTCACCTTTTTTCAGGCAAAAATATAATCTATGACACTTATTCAGCCAGTGAGAACAAATGAAGTGATGACTTTCCACTGAATTCCTTCAGCAGGCAGATTACCCAAGCTTGTCTCATTGTGATGTTTGGATAATTAAAAAACAAGCAAACTATTTTGCATTGTTATTAGTTTCTTCCATCATGTTTTCTGAGGATTGCAACTGTTTCCCACCTTCCTATGAACTGCTCCTAGTGCTTTGTCATTGTATTTTCGAATAAATTGTTTTTTCATCCAGTTTTATGAATTGTTTTAATGTCAATGGCTTTGAGAACACTTGTTGTCAAAAAGTAGGCTATAAATATAAATTTTAAAACAAGTAGCAAATGTATACAGAATGCAGCTGTATAAATTGGCAATATATATATTTTTCCAGAGTTCTACCAGTAAATGTTTTTTTAAAAATAGTGAAATGGTACAGTATGCTGTAAATTCCTACCTGACTTCAGGGTAAGTTCTAAGGCACAAAATGTATCATTAACGAGCCATGTGCTAACAGCTGTAAAATATTCCAAGGTGTGCATTCAAAAATTATTGGTACTCTTCTGACGTGATCAATGTAGCTGAATGTACCTAACATCCAAGTACTGCTGCCTGCTAATCTTTCCCATGTTTTGATTTATTGTATATTTAGGATTAAAGTTTTTGGCAATTTTATATTAGGAGGAAAGGGGAACAGGAAGAAATTCTCATTTTATTCTGTTTCTATCCAGTTTAGAGTTTCATCTACTTACAGCTCCCATCTCGTGGGTATAACTTCCATCAGAATTGTAGCCTAAGTAATTAATGAAAGGTTAAATTTGAATACGTTACAGTTAAACAAATGTAATAGCTGAAATCCAAAAGACTGCATGGCAGACCTCTAGTTCCAATCTTTAGTAGAGCCCTATTCAGCCATTACTAAAGTGTTTGGAAAGCACATAGTATAACAGAGAACATGCTAGCCTCACTCCATATGGCATATTTTTCAATAAAATCAAGGTCATATCTCATGTCTACACAGCCAACACAGAACATAAGAATGGAACATAAGAACATAAGAAGAGCCCTGCTGGATCAGGCCAAGGGCCCATCTAATCCAGCTTCCTGTATCTCACAGTGGCCCCACCAGATGCCTCTGGAAGTATATGAGACAACTAGGTACCTGTCTCCTGATACCCCTCCCCTGCATCTGGCATTTTGAAGTACTTTCCTTTTAAGCCTGGAGATTATATATCCCCATCATGGCTTGTAACCTGCTATGGACTTTTCCTACAGGAATCTGTCCAGTCCCCTTTTAAAGGCATCTAGGTCAGATGCTATCACCACATCTTGTGGCAAGGAGTTCCACATACTAACAACACGTTGGGTAAAGAAATATTTTCTTTTGTCTGTTCTCACTCTCCCAACACTCAATTTGAGTGGATGTCCCCTGGTTCTAGTATTGCGTGAGAGGGTAAAGAGCTTCCCTCTATCCACGTTATCCATCCCCTGCATAATTTTATACATCTCAATCATGTACCACCTCAGGTGCCTTTGCTCTAGACTAAAGAGCCCCAAACGCCGTAGCCTTTCCTCATATGGGAGGTGCCCCAGCCTAGTCATCATTTAAGTCGCTCCCTGATTGGTTAGTTATGGATAAATGTTAGTTATGGATAAATTGACATTTGCCTCAGCCCAGGAAAGTCCCTCCCAGTCACATAAACTACAAATAGCATGTGAGGTTATGAATAAAACTCCAACACCAAGATTGGGGCTCAGTAAAAATGATGGTAGCCTAGAGAGCATGGCAAAATGCCACTATTTATTTATACGCACCAGAAATGTACTATACATTACTGTATTACATGGTTCACCCTCCCCATTTTATTCTGAAAATGGCCTTGTAAGCTAGGTTACCTTGATTATTGACTGATCCAAAGATACCTTGTAAGCTTTGTGACCACACAGGAGTTTAAACTTGTACCTCCTTGTCCCATGTCACATACTCAAACCACTACATTATACTGGCTCTCTGATATCAGTGGTTACTGAACAAATTATTGCAAAACTAAAATATATTGGTAGAAAAATAAAACAACAATTAATGTGCTTAAATTGCATAATATAAACACCACATTAATTAGCCAGCTATGCTCCAATTTGCACACCTAAGTCAACGTTAATCCAACGTATGGAAGAATTCTGTAACAGGACTTCTCCCAAGGTTTTATCACTCTACTGGTTTTAGTTTTCTTGTGCCTCCAGAAATATCCATAGGGAGGGAAAAATTGTACTTAGCAATGCAGATGTTTGACTTTATCTTTATCAGTGGACTTTATCTTTTTGGTGGAGCTGTAAAATAATGCAGGGGTTTTAGTGTGCTCTTTTTGGAAATGCCGGTCACATTTCTTTCTGAAAAAAAACAAAAAGCAACACTGGCTCACAAAGCAAGAGATGTAGCTTTGATGGAAAGTAGACTGAAAATGTTTTCATAAAAGAACCAATCTTAAGCTGACAGCAGTGTCTAGAAATACTGTGACATAGTACATAAATCTTTACAACTCATTTTTTCTTACACCTTTTGGTAGGTGGAGAAAGACCTATTAAAATGACAACTCTTGCATGATACGAAAAGTGTTCAAAATGGGAGCTAAGTTCTGAGCAGTGCTGCTCTTTATACTTCAAAGTTTTAATTTAAATTTTGGTTCCGTGCTGCATAAATTACAGTTGTAGAACTGTCTCTTTTAAAACGTAGACCTTTTCCTTTATATAATTTTCTTTTATTCTACTCCTTGCTCATTCATTCATATAAAATGAGTTGTTGATGGTCATGATGCCATGACCTCCAAGGGAACTGGGATTTAAAAGTATATATAATAAGTACAGAAAAAGTGTATGATAACTACTTGTGAAGGAAAATAAAAGTGGAAGAAAGCCTGAGGTAGAGAAAGCCAAAGCTTGAATGCTCACAAAACACACAGTGGTTCAGGAATTTTTAAAATATGAAAATTGAAAAAGATGGAGAGCAATCAAAGAGAGACATGTCAATTATCTTTTCTCCCATATTTGATATGTTTGAATCTGATTTCTTTAACTCTTGATCTATTCTATTCTATCCACTCTTAAGTTCATCCCAACAGTAGAACACTACTTTTGTTTCTCCTGGGTAGGGTGAGCCCAGGTAAGAGCCAGTGATGGTGAAGACTATGGGCCTGATGGAGACTGTATTACTCCCAAACACTCAAATTTACTCAGTTATGGCCATGTTTGCAGGAAGTTCAAAACAATATCCACAAGACTAGGCACTGAGAAGCATGGTCCCTTTCATACAAGGAGAGGGGCCACCACACCTACTCACAAACACAAAAATCCTGTTAGCTTGGTCAAGGCAAGACCTGGTTTGAGTACCATAAACCCTCTACACTAAAAATCCAGACAGGTGCTTGAAAGTTGGAGGGGGGGGCTGTTAATGGACAAAAGTTCCAAAGTGTAATTAAAAGGGTGCAAAAGATACTTGTAGAAAAATACAGAAACAGTCCTAGGTAAATCAATAGAAACACACACACATACAAACCCATTAAAAACTAAACTAGACTACCTAATTCTCATATCTTGGCAGAATGGTAGCACAGTTCTGGGGCATGCACAGAACAGATTCTTTCCTGGCATGGCATAGTAGGATGGGAAATGGACTCAGTCTCCTCCTTCTGAGTCAGACCTGTCATAATCAATATCTTAATCCTCTTTCATGTTTTCCCCCAAACAAAAGCATCTTCCCCTCTTACTTTCCCACAGTCAAAATTTGCATGGTTTCATGGAAGGAAGTGGACTGGCTTTTCAAGTGAAAAATTAAAGTGGAAATGTCAGATCCCTCTTGCTGCTGCTATGAAATGTCCCCTGATAAAAGAATGGAAGTGTCAGTAACCTCACGGTGCTTCTTTGAAGTTTTCACTAACAGGAGGTCAACTGAAGGGTGTGAATTGTTCTTTTGTTCTGTGCACATACTGAGCCTTGCCTTCTGAGCCAGCTTCCCAGGCACTCACCAAAGAAACATCAAAGCTTCCAGTAAATGAATTCTATGATCCATGTTCCCCAGTTCCTCAATTGGCTTTGGGGTAGATCTGACACATAACTGTTGAATGTATGTCTGAATGAAAACTTCTTGTTGTTGTTAATGTTGCAAAATGAGAACTTTTTTTCTCATAAATGTTGCAAAATTGCATTGGTGATAGCTAATACACCAGAAATATTAGAAGATGTATGGTTTATGGTATAATTGCTTATGTATGACACTTTGTTTATTTCCTTTTCTGTATTTATTAAGGTTGTTGGATCAATAAACATTTGCTGTACCTTTTTAATGTTGTTACAGTATCAAGACCTTGACTGGAATCGGGGAAATATTTGGTTTCACGCTGTTAAAAAGATTCCAACTCCTCAAGCTGGAAAGTTGCCTCAAAACATCTACAAAGAGGATTACCTGACTTGCATACTATCTCAAACATACAGATTATTTACTAGAGAAGTATTAAGTTTTTGGCATTCTCTTGAGCTTCCATTCTTCTAAGGCAGTTTCCACTTTTGATCAAAGCATCAGAAAGTCCTCAGTATATACAGCCAAACATGCTAATGGCAACCCATTCCAAATAACAAATACGCTAATCTTCCAGAAAGATACAATAAGTTTTAGAAATAAGAAATGGCTGTTCAGATTTATTTTTTTCAGAAAATCCACTAGACTAAAGCAAGTGTTGGAAAGCACTGCAGAATATAAATTTAAAATATGTTATGGAGACTTAAACTGCAATCCTGTACAGAATTAGGATGTTCAAATCCTATTGATTTCAATGAGATTTAAGAAGCTTAATTCTGCGTAGAATTTCAGCCTTAATGTTCACACTGTAGCAGAATTAGTGAGTATGAAAACAGAGCAATGACCTTATTTGTTTGATACTCTACGTGCACAAACCCTCAGCTTGGCTAAATTGCTACATTCAAAGTTATATTTATGTGTTTTTTTTTCATTTCATATAATATGGTAAGAATAATAAGATTTTTACTTACTCTAGGTAAAACTGGACACTTAGGGAAATACATAGTCTCTGAGATTAACTATGTATTCCCTTTAGTAATGGGATTTCCTCAAAGACATGTGCCCCAGCAATCAGACTTGCAAAATGTTTGCTTTCCTTTGGCCAATCACCAAAAAAAGTGTGCCTAAATACAAGACATAGAGATGAGGAAAGGCAAGTCATATGACAAACAAATGTCATTCACTGCTCGAAGGAGCACTGTTTTTACCTTGACTCTGACTTACCTAGCATTTAGGTAAGGATAGGTATTTGTAGACACATCATATCACCATTTCCAGAGAGTGTACAAGAGTAAAAAATATACCTGTAACATTTGAAACAATATACAATGTACATTTATGCCAGAAAAGCTAGCCCTTTGGGCAGAACAGGTGGTTAAAAACCCATCAAAATAATAAGCAGAAAGTTGCTCTTGTTGTTTTAATCACGTACCAGAAGGGTAATAATAGTACTAGCCCATGTTTTATTTCCAGGGAAAAGGGAGGAGCCGCCACTATTTAGAGAGAGAATTCTGTCTTGATTTTTGTTTGACACAACTAAGAGAGTATCTAAAGATTATCATAGTCTGGGAAGGTGTTGTTCCTTTTCACCCCCTTTTTGATTGCATGCCTTTAGAGAAATGAAAGCAACAGCAGGGGGAAGTGAACCAGAGTAAAAAGGTCAACAGCAGATCCCCTCAGAGATGTGTGCATGTACCTGTTGATATTAATCCCCAATTCTGGTCTTATTTACCACAAATTATGTAATGAATACTTTTCTTATCCTCAGTAAATAGGGTGTCTCAACACATTGAGACATTCCACTAAAAAAACTGTTGGACACTGCAAGATTTTTCATTCTTGCATGAAAGCAAAAAGATCAGAGCTCTATTTCACCAGCAACAACATTGTTGTGTAGGGGGGAAAAAACCTTGCATTTTGTACAAAAACATGCTATTCCATAAAAGATGAGGTTTTGTGCAAAATGGACTGCAAGGAGATCAAACCTATCCATTCCGAAGGAAATCAACCCTGAGTGCTCACTGGAAGGACAGATCCTGAAGCTGAGGCTCCAGTACTTTGGCCATCTCATGAGAAGAGAAGACTCCCTGGAAAAGATTCTGATGTTGGGAAAGAGTGAAGGCAAGAGGAGAAGGGGACAACAGAGGACGAGATGGTTGGACAGTGTCATTGAAGCTACCAACATGAATTTGACCAAAATCTGGGAGGCAGTGGAAGACAGGAGGGCCTGGCGTGCTCTGGTCCATGGGGTCACGAAGAGTCGGACACGACTTAACGACTAAACAACAACAACAACAACAAAGTTTTAGAAGAGGTAGCTGTGTTAGTCTGTGCTAGCATATCAGGCAAAAAACAAAAATAAAATTTAAAAAAAAGACAAGAACATGGTTGCATCTTAAAAACTAACTGCTATATTTTAATGTGAGCTTTCATGGACAAATCCATTTCTGCTGTATGGTAGATTCTTGTACAATTTATTACAGCCCATGTTGGGACAACCACCAACTGTCAAAGGATTTGTGGTGTTGTTCAAACCTGTCAAAGGTGCCCCAATTTCTTCTTGCCTTGCATTGACATCAGAACCACCCATCACATATCAGACCATTCATTTTGGACTGTTAGAAATAGGATCATTTAAGCAAATATGTGGAGGATCAATCCTAAATGCAATGCATGGAAAGGAAACTTGCTGAAAGACTAATCATAGTTATTACAATCATGTTGTGCAACTGCACTTTTACTTACGCATATTTACTCCAAAGTCCTGCCCCATTAAACTCAGCAGGACTTTGGAGTAAATATGCATAGGGCATCTGTGTTAAGGTTAATCCTCATAAAATACAGGATGCACCTTACAAACCACTGAAGCCACCTTTTGTTGAAGAATTCACATAGATCTACACCTACATGACTGGTAGTTTATGACATCTTAGCCTAAAGTTTCAGCCACTTGCCAAAAATAGCTGGAACAAAAGTTGTCCTAATAAATCCATTGCTTTAACGTTTGGGGTTAAAAAAAATGTCCCAATGTAAGACACTAAGGGAATGGTAGTGGAGGGGAAGACACTGGAATTCCATTGAGTTCAGAGAATACATGATGTCTGCTTGGAAGTCAGACTCTAACATGATTGCTAGTATATTGGAATTCTCACTGGATCAGGAAAAAAAATCCAGAATCAGCTCAATTTGTGCGCTTTTTAATTCATGTGAATAAAGCTTGGATAGTAGTAATAGTAAGAGAACAGTACTTGAAAGCCTCAAAGAAAAATTCAGTTTCTTTCATTAGATTCTCCTCCTATGCATCATCTCATCGTTGCTCACATGTCTGCCTTTAATGCAATAGCATGTGCTAGATTAAGACATAAAAACTGTTCAGATCCCCTCCATCCTCGAAAGATACCCCCTCAGCTGCTGTAAAAAAGCTGTTTTGTTCAAATACTTTAAGAATCAAAAGGCTGCTTGTAACTCAGAAGGAATTTGTGACCGGCATGAATAAGTATTGAATCAAACTGTCTTTGACAGCAATAGAATCTAAACACTAAGCCACCTAGTAATTGCTGAACCATCAGGCTTAACACCATTAGGTTGATTCAATTTTATGCACAAGTTGGCATGTGTATTATATACCCGTTGAGCAGTAAAAGAGATTTAAGCAGATCTGAGATCACAGGTGAGCATAAACGTTCATGCAGAATTCCACTGTGGCTCAATGTTAAAGTGTGCACTGTTGTGTGTACAAGTCATAAAAACAGTAAGTCCTATATTTATTTATGGTTTTATACTCTGGGTATGTTATGGTAATTGATGCTTCATTCTGTTGTAACAGCACATGGGATTTACTTCTTAGGCTTCGAAGTGTTTTTTTATTTTAGAATTCAATTCCCAGACTTCTGTGATCATTTGTGATTATCCAAGTCTTAATATGCATGGACCCAGAAGCCTTTGCTGCTTCACTCCTTCCTAGATTTGCAAAATAATGCATGAGGCTTCCTTTGCATTTCTAGCTATTTAAAGAATGCACTATAGTACCCAGTTTTGAGTGCTGTCTTTGTTTTTTTCCAATGTCATTTTTCTTGCTGTGTTCCCACAGGTCTCATCTTAATCCTGATGCATTTGCACTTAGGCTCATGTGTTTTTAGTGATTTATTTTTAGTTATTTATTTGATTTTTACCCCACCTCTCTCATTCATTTTTTATGAACTCAGTTCTATACATTTGAATGACATTTGGATGACAGTTTGCAAATTGTCTTTGGATTTTCAGGCAGGCCCATCACCCAAATCCATCATGGTAATGTGATATGCATAGATGGTTATTGTTTCCAACCTGTGTATTCCATGACATCATCATCATCATCATCTTAGAACTGCAGAGCAGGAAGGTACCCTATGAATCATCATGTCAAGCCCCTGTCAAGGAGGCACCGTAGGAAATCAAACTCCCAACCTCTGGCTCCACAGCTATCCAGCAGTTCTTAAGAAGTCACAATATAACTCTTCTCTTACTGGCTAAAATTGTATATGTTTTATTTACATATGTAGAGCAGTCAATTGATATGAAAATACAGCGATACCTTAGTTTACGAACACCTCGGTTTACGTAATTTTTGGTTTACAAACCGAAATCCATAGAAAATAATGCCCTAGTATACATTTCTTTCCTCTTTTTTTCCACTGTACGAAAGGGTTTCCCCAGGACGCATTGCGCCTGGAGGTTTCTAGCGCTGCCCCCGTTCCTAGCACAATCCGCGTTTTGGTTTACGAAATTTCTGCATTACATAACGTTCCGGAGGATGCATTAATTTCGTAAACCGAGGTATGCCTGTAAAGTAATAGGTATTGGCTGCAAAATCTGGTGCTACATCAACAAAAATGGCATAAGAGGAATAGTCAGCATGTTGTTGATGCTAATACTGGTTCATGTAAAATCATTCTGCAAGGTTCAATGTATGAACTGAGTGTATGTCAGTTTTGACAGCATAGCTGTTCTTAATTTAACATTTTCATTTTTTACTCATTCTGTACATAATTTGTGGGGATATGCAGTGTGGTGTAGTAGATAGAAAGTTGGACTAAGACTTAAGAGGCCTGTGCTCAAATCCCCACTCAGCCTTGGAAACTCACTGGGCACATAGAACTGGTAAAGCTACTCATTTAAATACAGTATCTCACTTACCTTGAAAGCCCTATTAGGGTTGCTATAAGTCGATTCTGCCTTGACAGCACATAACAACAACATACATACAGTAATTTAGGATAATCTGAGAGTAGTAGCTAGGTCAAGGAGAAATTATTGTCAAGGAGGTTCTAAAGATTTGTCATATTGCAGGAATACATTGGACATAGAGCATGCACATCCACCCGTACACAGAGACTATGGTAGAGAAGCTTAATCAGGCTACAGTGATGAAGTGGCATCAAAGGAGCTGTAATGAACATATCCCATTTTCCAAATGGCATAACGAGATGGAGTAAATGAAGATATGTAATTTTGCCCAGCTCTTAAAGTGGTGGCGGGGGTGGGATCAGCCATTACTATCTTTTACCAAGTGCCAGAGGATAAATAGAGATACTTTGGATTACATGGAAGAAGTTAAAGTAGGGGACACACTGTGCTCTTATTTAAAAGCAGTGCTCCCTTAAATGGGGAAAGTCATCTGTTTGTCCTAGAATGAATTTATTTTTCACCTTCTTATCTTGCAAAATAGCTTGCTTTCATTCATGTTTGGGCTTCATTAGCAAGACTGACTCCTCAGACATGCACCTCTGAGGAAATCCCATCACTAGGGAATTGATGTGCTAATATCAGGAAATATACAAGCCTCTTAATGTTTATTTTGTCCCTAAGATTTAAAAGGTGCACACATTTGCATTAGAAACCTAAATACTGCCCCAGATAAAATGAAATGGTTTTATGATGTAAAGTCTTATGACCTGAGAGGGGAAATGCCAGCTTATCAGCCTAGTGTGACCCTCAACTCTTTTTGTTCTCTTATTCTTCTGCCCTTCTTCTCACCATTGTTGAGAATGATTTGCTACACTGTTATAAGAAAGAAAGGCGGGTACCCTATGCATGTGTAAGCCTTACAATAGTTGGTTGGCTTGTTGCTTTGAAAATACATGAACTAATTTATTAGATCCAGTTACACCCAAGTGGGCTGCTATCCAGTGTGGTGTAGTGGACAGACTAGGACTCAGGAGACCTGGGTTTGAATCCCTGCTCAGCCATAGAAACTCATCGGTGTGCGTGGAAATGATAAAAAAACCCCACTCCTTAAATGTCTCATTTGCCTTGAAAGTGTTATTAGGGTTGTGATAAGTAATCTCCATCTTGATAGCATATAAGAGCAAAAACAGGCTCAGGTCAGAAGCCTAGGATTACTCAAAAGAAGCATAGAAGATGATGTTAAGAGAGGACAAAGATGGAGGTAGGCTTGCCTGAATTCCAGTGCCCGATGAAGAATATTTCTTAGCAGAATCAAAAGGAACAAAGTAGACCTGCTACTACAGCCACTGAAACAGAATACATTGCATTTCAATGAACCAATTAATTAATTAATTAACAATGTTTTTGCCCTGCTTTCTTCTTAAAAAGGACCATCATTAACAGCAATTAGGTTTACCCTGACCATCCTAGAAGAGATCTCAAGTAAACAACAAAAAAGGTAGAGGGAAGAAAATCACTAGCTTAAAGATGAAACATTTGTCTTTTTGTCTTGTTAATAGTAAATCCTGTCAGAAATTGTGAATGAAAATCATTTAAAGGGTAGTTTTATCTAGAGGAGAAAATAGCTATTGGTGATGAGGATACTGATTGCTGAATAGAGGGAAGCAGAAATAAAGCTAACTGTGTAAATATATATAGTGTTTTTTGTATTTTTCATTCTGTTCTTACCCAAATAATTGCATTTTTCATTCTGTTCTTACCGAAATAACAGTGGCAATGAGAGCTGGGCAGCTCTCTGCCATCTGCAGATGAGAAACCCATCAGTGTTCGGTGACACGACACTGCCCAGGTTGGAGGAGGGGCAGAGAACTTGTTTGGAAACAGATTTACTGTTTGGATTACACACGCACACACACATCAAAACAGGCCCAAGATATGTTGCCACCAGAGAGAGAATGGCAAAAGGCATTCCCCTCCCCCTTAACTAAACCTGGATGCATAATGCCAAAAAAGGCAGCTAAATTATATTGGGACCTGCAGCAAGAAATTGAACAAGCACCTCTTCCCATTCTTGTCAATTATAAAGCAGCAGCAATGTGAAGAACTAAGAATTTAGGCTGTGACTACCCTGGCTGGCCAACTTGGAGCGAATCCACTTGCCAAAAAGTGCATTGAGGGAAAAACCTTTATAACCCCCAACACTCATGTGTTGATCACATGTATGCATAAAGCCTATAAACATATAACTGTATCCTACCATGCAACAAGAACCCAGGAAAAGTAGCTCTGTACAGATATAGCAATTCTACTTACTGAGCTTTAACATAGCAGGCAACGTTATTTGCCTGAAACTGGCACAATATGGCTGAGGTAAGGAAGGTCCGCACTCCAGGAAGTGTCCATCTAAGGTTGTTTTTAATGCAGGTGGCTAAGGTAGTAAGGTCCAGAAGCACCTATGCAATCCTGTATTTGCTCTTCAATAGCTGAAGGCAAATTATGAGGACTGGCATTTATGCCACATGCTGAGGTTATATGCTGCTTTAGCAGTTGTTTGTACTAAGCCATTAATTTTGAGTGGGCCATTCAAGAATGAAAAACTTCAACATTCCTCCCTCTCCATAAGGAGAGGGAGGAATGCAAATAGGCACATATAACTATGAATCCTACTGTAGGTTTGCTAGCATGGCCATACAAAGCAATTCTGGTGCCAGAGCACATGGACTGAGCACACATTGTTCTTTCCACATTCATGCCCAATATTAAATTTCCAACAATGGAGCACAGCCATGCCATAACATTGTGCTCAGTCTTTTAATCTGTTCCTTTGCCCAAACCATCTTAATGACTTAATTCAAATCATGTTCATGTCAGCTCAAATATTTATATGTGATTTCTACTGCTAGTGTTAGACATACTTGTTGACTGTGGGGAAAAGCGGCAAGCTAATACATCCTTTCAGTTCACTACTCATCTTCATTCTATTTCTTTCTATCCATTTTGAAACTCAAATGTTTTTTTGTTTCTGCATGATTCATGTGGCAATTGACAGATTGAGAAAGTATTCAGCATATGGAAGGGCAGGGGGGGGGGAAGGCTGCCCTGCATTTTGACATACGGATTCTTAATATAGTCTCCAGTTGTAAGAAGAGCTGGTTTTTTTATGCAAATCTATAAAGAATAAAACAGAATGAAGTTAAAATAAGTACAGTTTGTACAGAACAAAAAGCCACACAAAATGAATAATAGAAGACACTTTTGTACACATCACTGCAGAATTCTGTCAGCGGTAATTGTGCTTCTTGTATACACAACTCACAGCTAACTATATTAGTCCATTAAAAACATCTAAATGCTAAATGAAGAAATGACAATGTAGCGAATAAATGTTTGGGTTCTCCATTTTTTTAAGAGGTTAAAGAACGGGGCAGAGAATCAAGCAGCCCTAAGCCTCCAGGACATAAAACTCATAAAATGGAACAAATATGGCATTAAACAAACTTAGGCTGATGTCCTGTACCTATGCTTGCAGAAAGACAGCAAAAAGGAGGTCAGACTGGCCTCCTGTGGGAGGGAATTCCAAAGTTTGGGTGTAGCAACAGAGAAGGCCCTCTTATGTGTCTTGGAGGTGGTAGAACTGAGAGAAAAGTTCATAATAGGAGACTGTGACGAATGCCCAAGTCACTCCTGTCACTCATAGCTGGAGCTCAGGTGCAGGAGCCTATGAGAGGACTGGAGGGGCGGGATCATTCAGTCAGTTAGGCAGTTGATCAGTTAGAGAGAGAAGAGGAGAGTGCGAAGTGTGAAGGGGGGAGATTGAAGAGTTGAGAGAGAGAGATAGTCAGAGAAATAGAGAGAATTGATATTAATAAAGATAGACTGGTTAAGGTGAATAAATAAAGCAAATGGTGATTGAGTGCGTAACATAATATACAAGGTTTCAATGAGTTTAATTCTATACAATGATTAAAGAACCTCTGTGATTCTGATTCAACCTAATATCTTTCAATAAATCAGTTCTGTTGGCAGCAAGTGTCTGATTAAAGTCATTTACAGAGTGGATGAGGGAAATCCACTGGTGGCAGCGAAGAAAAGAGAGAACGTCGCCAGAGTGAACCCTAGGTTTGAGGGAAACAAACAGGGGACACTGGGTGAACGTCACAGAGACACAGTCTTTGAGATAGCCTGGACCCAAGCTGTTTCTCCCCATTTGCAATCAATATAGGAAAACAGACAGGTACAACACAGTGGAATACCAGCTACAGTAAAGGAAGAATGGTCTGCTCCTGAAATAAGCCAATGTGGTATTACAGTATGCCAAATATGGTGATAAAATGAGGTGATGTCACCTCTTTTATATCCATTCTTTCATGAAGAAAGCTGCAGCACAGAAAGTGCAGCTGGAATGGCCATTCTAATGCTGAAGGCTCAGTGCCAAACAAGATGAAAGAGGAGCAGCCAAGCTCAGACCTACCTTGATGTACAACCAAGCGTACAACAACTTTTTGGTTCCCAAAAAGAACAGAAATGAAATAAAAGTGTTCGAGGTTGTGCATTAAGACAAAAACCCAAATTTACATTCAGCTTAGTTCCTCTAAAAATTGTTGCATGTTTCCTGCTCAAATTACAATTGCAGCACAGTAAATACAGGGATCGCCTTTGCATATCATGCACAGTGCAGAAAAAAAATTGTTTAGAAAAAATATAGCTATTCTGTCTTGAAACTCCATCCGGCACTCGTTCTATGCATATAGACTTACATTTCTCTAGAAGCCATTTCTAAGAGCCAAAAGTCTGACATTTTAGAAAAATATTGACAGGTGTTTCCCCCCCCCCCCCCCAATTTCTTTCTAATTTTGGTGGCTTTTCACACAAATAACACATAGCGGCTCACAAAGGTCATCTTGGTGTGTAAAATCTGTTTCCTTTTCAATCCTCACTTTGAGCGACTGGTTCTCAGGGATTTGACAGCTTCACTTTAGAAGCAGAGATAAAATTGTTCCCCTGTGTGAGGCTCAGAATATAGAATCAGATAAAGGCCCCCTTGTTTCATCGGCAGCCTGGATGTTAAAGGCTCTGAGGCTGTAATCTTTAAACCTGGAATATTTGAGTTATGTTCCAAATAAAAGAGACAATAGCGGTGGATAATGTCTGGATAACCAATACTGGGGGGGGAAAGTCTCCTACTATGTGTTTGTGCTTTTGCTATTGGGTTTACCATCTAATTTACTTTTATATATTTTTAATTTGTTTAATTGTGCTTTTAAAATATTGTAAACTGCTTTAGAAATTTGAGTATATAAATTTCTATGACAGATGAAAGCATTAAACTACCTAATACATATGTATTGTGTGTTCATTATTATGTACAAATATTTGTTATTGTAATTACCTCTCATCAAGAAAAATGTTTGCTCCTCACACACTAAATGAAGGTTTGTGTACTGTGACTAGAGATGGAATTTTTTATTGGCTAAAGAGATGTTAGGCATTTCAAATCCACACCTCCTCCAGGGGATGCCCACCCTGAGGCAGCAGTCTGGCTTCACTGCCCTGCCTCCTCTGGGTGCTGTCTCTGAATTGACCCCTGCTGGAGGAGGCAGGGCTGTGAAGCACCAAGCACCTGTTCAGCTGCTAAATGAACTCATACGAACTACCAAACTGGCAGTCCGTGCCCATTTTTAGCTGTGACATCAGCTGTAAAACCAGTTGTCCACTTGTTCCCACATTCCTCTGAGAGCCAAAATAGATGTTATATTAAATGTCTGAGTATCACTGGGAACAGCAACTGCTATTGTAGGCCTTACGTCCCCTCCATAAAGTTTATTAAAACTTATTTATCCCGACAGTGCAAGATTTCATGTTTCTTGCTTTTTTTTTGCCAGAGGCAGTCAAAGATATGAAGTGAGAAGTAAAACAGAATGCTACTACTTTGGAGGATGACTAAGTTCTATAGTATGTGTTGAGGGTGAAGTGGTATGAAAACATGGCTGCTATTATTATGTGATCCCTGGACATTTAAAGGTATAGAGTTGGGTCCAAAAGTCATCTTCTTCCAGCAGAAAATCTCCCTCTCATACAAGGGGTTTTCCTCATCAGACAAGAACTTATTTTCTTATAGGATGTGAATCTTTGTAAACTGATTGTAAATGTACCCCTTGAGAGGAACATATTTCCCCAGTTCTTTTATTTTTGTTTTTATTTTTATATGTCCTCTCTGATCTTGTCCTAAAGCTTTGAGGCCTAGCTAGGCCTAATTCTGCCCAAGCATTTTGTTCAGAAAGCAAGCTCTCAGAGAGTATTGGGGCAGGAACAGGAAGCTTGGGCAGAACATCCAGTTTAGATCTTTCTCCGGATGAGCCACATATAGGTGTCTGTAAGGTATCTGTCTGTCAAGAAGAACTTGCAGAATGGAGAATTATGGGATCCTTACTCCAAAAAAATCTGAAAATCTCATCACCTAAACATTAGCAGGAAAGCTTAACACCTTTCAGTAACCATCACAGGGATTTTTTTAAAAAAGATAATCCATTTACATCAAAAGTGGGAAAAGTGCAGCTCATGGGCACCTTTGTCCCACTGGTCTGCAGCTCCCCTATATACTCTAATTTTAAAAAAAAACTGCTGGAAAAATATTAATGTTAGAAGCCAAAGGACTGACAAAGAAAATGGCAGTAATATACTGATTAACATATTTTCCCAGATGTCATAGTTTGTTATTGACATCTTCAAAAATATTCTTCTTTTGTTTCAGGGGGTGTCATGTAGCTGCCTGGACAGCTCAGGGAATTCATTAAGAGGCTGGGAATTGAATTCTCCACTGAGTAACCCAAGAGAAGAGGCAGCCTAGGTAGCCTTGGGAAGCTGCATCATCTCAGGGCACCCCCAGAAGGTGTAAGTAGTATACCACTTCGGAGTACTCTATACCTAGAAAACCCTGGAAAGGATTGCAATAAGTTAGAACAGGTCTGATAGCAAGTAATAATTGTTATTGATCTTTGATGTGTATTTGTTGGTCATTGTTTTCAGCACTTATTTAGTGTTATGTTCATTCATTAGTTCTCCTGCCTTCCTCCCAAAACATTTATCAAGAAAATAAACAAAAGAAGGGAATGGATAAAAGCAAAAAAAAAAAAAAAAAAAAAAAAAAATTATTAACATTTAAACATGATTTAAACAAAAGCAATTAAAAAGCACTGCAGTGAAGAAATTGCAGTATCTACTTTCCACTAAGTGGAAAGATTTCTGTTTCACAGAAGGGCACTGTTGGAACCAGTCCAACAAAATAAACTTTAAAAGCTTTGTTTTCTCAGCTATCTGTATATGGAAAATGTTAAAATATGTTGAATAATATGTTGTTGCAACTATATATAAGTGCAGGATGGATCACAGCCATTCTTGCTAAGAATGTCACACTTTTCAATTCCAGAAAGCTCTAGTGAGCAGCTGGAAGACAGAATAAACTAATCAAGTAACATGGCAGTTCTATTTATTTTACTCAAGTAATTTATACTACCATAGCATTCCAGAAGCATTAAGACTGATAAAGGATCTCTGTTTCTCTTCTCCTTTTCTGTCGTGGTATATTGTGTTACTGAAGGACAAGCTGAAGTGAGTTGCCAGCCTTTGTGTTACATCTTAATATGCAACACCTTCCTAACCACAAATCTCCAAGCTAGCATCTTACTACACTGCCCATTGCTTCAGAACAACAGAATGTATTTAAGCACTCTGAAGAGTGCATTCATTTTACTTGGAAAGGACAAAATACTTATCCTTGATTCCACTCAGCTAGCCTGAGTTAAATTAAAACTGCTGAACCATCTCAGTAAGTGGTTCCTTACGATTCCTTAGTCTAAAATGTTTCCCATTCTTTTGAGAGTGGGCCCAGAATTAAAATGGGAGGCATATTTTATTCCCACCTTTGATCCATTGTGTTTTTTTTTTAGTAGAGGAAGGAAGGAAACTTCTAAAGTTTTATTACTTCCCTAATAACAGGCTGATCCTTATTTGCTGTTCTTTTTTGTTTTAGTTTTTCAATTTTACTGGATGGTTCAATGGTTAGAGATACCCCTTAAATGCAGAAGACCTCAGAATCATTTGTTGGCCTATATAATATAGTCTTTTAAGAAAATAGCCTCATAAAAAGGATAAAGTGATGGGTAAACTCTCTGCTCAAGAACCTGAAGAGTTACTGCCCAAGTAGAAAATATTACCATAGGTGGACCAATGCTGTGATAATGTAAGACCAACTTCTTACGCTCCCTTCTGATTGAAAGGAGGCAACCTAGAGTTGTCTAAATAGAGGTGGACAAATCAAATAGATGGGGAGATGGATAAATGGGATGATGATAGAGTTGTGACTTCTTGTTCTTCTCATAGAAAAGGGTTACTTAAACCTGCCAGCTTCCTAAATTAAGCTAGTAACAATGCACAAAAAAGTAGCAAAGAATTTTTATCTTAAAGATAAATGCAGGGGCACCATTAAGCATGGACTAGGAGATCTGTCAAATTTCTTGTTCACTGTGTTCAGTCCACATGTTCATTTGTCAGACATTGCACTGCAATACAGGTCAGCTTAATACAATAATATTGGCTGCCTCTGTGGTTCTATGTATCTTCTAGTGACTGGCTAGAACAATTGAATTTATTTCTGCATTATCTGTCTCAGAGCACAACTTGGAAATGTTACTTCCTCTGATCTTAATGTATGTTGCTTGCGGTTTGTCTAGTCAGAGAGCTTAAATCATATCCAACCACACCTTTGAAGTAAATTAAATCTACTTTGTTCAACAACTTAAGCAGTAATTATAAATAATTAACAGAAGAAGAAAACAATAGAAGATCGAAGGTTAACTGGAGTAAAGACATGACAGGGTGGGGTAAAAAACCCTGACTTTTTCTTACAAGCAACAACACTTTTTCACCCATACATCTAATATATGTCTTCTTCACTGTCCCTTTTTTTCTTGTCTTGACTTCAGCCTTGCTGGCTGCTAGTGATTGTGACTGTCATTGTAATAAATCTCATAATTCACTCACTGTGGTAAAGTTGATTGTCCTTCAGGAACATGGTTACCTAGCCTCATTTTGAGAGTGTTAGTATGCCATGTCAGGAGCTTCACAGAGTAACAAAGTACCTGCATCTTCAGCAATCCTAGAAGATGTTAAGGAGGCTCTTCACCTTCCCATTTTGTTGCTTGGGCAGATATTTGGTATTAAACAGTCCAGATGGTCCTCAGCTTATACCTATCTTATGTGTAAACAGCATGATAGGAATCAGGATTGCTAGACTGTCTGAGAAAGAGGTTACACTAACTAGGGGGTTGTTCATTTATGATAGCAGCTTTGAATGATACTGGACCATTGATGCATGGAATTTTGTCTTTCTTCAGAAAGACAAAATTTCCACATCTGACTCTCATGCAATCAAATAAATGGATCATGGAGTATCACAAACTCAAGTCTCTGAAGAAATCTTATGGCATTGAATAAGCTGTTCACTGTTTATGAGATGCTGCGGCATGTGAATAGTTTTTCATGTGAGGGTACTTTGAAGGATGTGATAAATCTTTCTCAGTGTCTCAGTTTAATCCAATACTCCATTGGATTATAGATGCATTATTCTGTAAGTCTCAGGCTCTCAGTTGTTTTGCATGGTCCTCTGAAGGAAAGACATCAACGACTGTATGCTAGTCAGATGCTGTTTTGTGAAGTGCCAGGTTTATCTTAGCTAACAACTTCTGTGTTATTTTGAATATCTTCCTCTGCAGTAGACAGTAGCCAAAGTCCTGTCGCTTAGTGCAGTACATCACACCAGAGTTGTTGTTATGTGCTGTCAAGTCACCTCCAACATATGGCAAGCCTATGAATGAGCACTCTCCAAATTGTCCTGTCCTCAACAGCACTGCTCAGCTCTTGTAAATGCTTCCTTTACAGAGTCAATCCATCTTGTATTTGGACTTCCCCTTTTCCTGTTGCCTTCAATCTTGCCATAGAATCCTGCCTTCTCATGATGTGCCCAAAATAAGACAGCTTCAGTTTCATGATTTTTGCCCCCAGGGATAGTTCTAGGACCCATTTGTTTGTCTTTCTGGCAGTCCAGGGTATTTACAAAGCTCTCTTCCAGCACCATATTTCATATGAACATATATATATATTTCCTATCAGCCTTCTTAACTGCCCAGTTTTCACACCCATGCATAGTGGTTGGGAATACAATAGTGTGGATGATCCTGGTCTTGGTCTCCAGTAACACATCCTTACACTTGATTATCTTTTCTAATTCCTTCATTGCTGCCCTTTGGAGTCTCAGTCTTCTGATTTCTTGGCAGCAGTCTCCATTTGGATTCTTCATTGTCAATCTTAAAGGTGTGTAGTTCTTCTGTAGTCATGAAGTTTGTCTTCTTAACATTCCACTACAGTTTGGCTTTGGCACTTCTTTCTTTTTCATCAGATGTCATTTCAAGCTATTGCTGCTTTCTGCCAGGAAGTTGGTATCATCTGCATACCTTAAATTAGTGATTTTTCTTCCACCAATTTTCAATCCTCTTTCATCTGAATGTAATCCATCTTTCCATATATGTTCTATGTATGTTTCTTCTTCTGTAGTCATGAGGTTTGTCTTCTTAACGTTCCACTACAGTTTGGTTTTGGCCAATGCAAGGGAGATAGGGAAAGTTACAGAAAATTGAATGCTGACTTCCAAAGAATAGCAAGGAGAGACAAGAGGGCCTTCTTAAATGAACAGTGCAAAGATATAGAGGAAAATAATAGAAAGGGAAAAACCAGAGATCTGTTCAAGAAAATTGGAGATATTAAAGGAACATTTTGTGCAAAGATGGACATGATAAAGGACAAAAATGGCAGGGACCTAACAGAAGCAGAAGACATCAAGAAGAGGTGGCAAGAATACACAGAGGAATTATACCAGAAAGATCTGGATGTCCCGGACAACCCAGACAGTGTGGCTGCTGACCTTGAGCCAGATATCCTGGAGAGTGAAGTCAAGTGGGCCTTGGAAAGCATGGCTAACAACAAGGCCAGTGGAGGTGATGGCATTCCAGTCGAACTATTTAAAACCTTAAAAGATGATGCTGTTAAGGTGCTACACTCAATATGCCAGCAAGTTTGGAAAACTCAGCAGTGGCCAGATTTTTGGAAAAGATCAGTCTACATCCCAATGCCAAAGAAGGGCAGTGCCAAAGAATGCTCCAACTACCGTACAATTGCACTCATTTCACATGCTAGCAAGGTTATGCTCAAAATCCTACAAGGTAGGCTTCAGCAGTATGTGGACCGAGAACTCCCAGAAGTACAAGCTGGATTTTGAAGGGGCAGAGGCACTAGAGACCAAATTGCTAACATGCGCTGGATTATGGAGAAAGCCAGAGAGTTCCAGAAAAACATCTACTTCTGCTTCATTGACTACGCAAAAGCCTTTGACTGTGTGGACCACAACAAACTATGGCAAGTTCTTAAAGAAATGGGAGTGCCTGACCACCTTATCTACCTCCTGAGAAATCTATACGTGGGACAGGAAGCAACAGTTAGAGCTGGATATGGAACAACTGATTGGTTCAAAATTGGGAAAGGAGTACGACAAGGCTGTATATTGTCTCCCTGCTTATTTAACTTATATGCAGAATACATCATGCGAAAGGATGGACTGGATGAATCCCAAACCGGAATTAAGATTGCCGGAAGAAATATCAACAACCTCAGATATACAGATGATACCACTCTGATGGCAGAAAGTGAGGAGGAATTAAAGAACCTCTTAATGAGGGTGAAAGAGGAGAGCGTGAAAAATGGTCTGAAGCTCAACATCAAAAAAACTAAGATCATGGCCACTGGTCCCATCACCTCCTGGCAAATAGAAGGGGAAGATATGGAGGCAGTGACAGATTTTACTTTCTTGGGCTCCATGATCACTGCAGATGGTGACAGCAGCCCCGAAATTAAAAGACGCCTGCTTCTTGGGAGGAAAGTGAGGACAAACCTAGACAGCATCTTAAAAAGCAGAGACATCACCTTGCCGACAAAGGTCCGCATAGTCAAAGCTATGGTTTTTCCAGTAGCGATGTATGGAAGTGAGAGCTGGACCATAAAGAAGGCTGACCACCAAAGAATTGATGCTTTTGAATTGTGGTGCTGGAGGAGACTCTTGAGAGTCCCCTGGACTGCAAAGAGAACAAACCTATCCATTCTGAAGGAAATCAACCCTGAGTGCTCACTGGAAGGACAGATCCTGGAGCTGAGGCTCCAATACTTTGGCCATCTCATGAGAAGAGAAGACTCCCTGGAAAAGACCCTGATGTTGGGAAAGTGTGAAGGCAAGAGGAGAAGGGGACGACAGAGGATGAGATGGTAGGACAGTGTCATCAAAACTACCAACATGAATTTGACCCAACTTCGGGAGGCAGTGGAAGACAGGAGGGCCTGGCGTGCTCTGGTCCATGGGGTCATGAAGAGTCGGACACGACTTAACGACTAAACAACAACAACACGTTTCTAAAGTAAAAAAGCATGCTTCCCTTCTCCATCACTAATAATCAAGCATCTTCTTCAGGTTTTTCCTCCTCTTCCTTCCTTCCTCTAATCATATTTTATATTTTATATTTTATTACTTTATTTTGTCCCAAAGAAGGGACTCAAAATGGCATACAACAGCTTAAAAAGTGGACATATATTTAAAAGCACAATGAATTAAAATATTGATATTAAAATCTAATTGAACCTATAACAATATTTAAAGCATCACTAGTTAATCATGACCTTTGAATGCCAGATGAAATCCAAAGAGGATGACACTCTACCCTATTAACGTCTGGCCTCAACTCCTATTTACACATGGGTGCAAAAATAGCACACAATCCTAGAACGATTGATAACATATTTCACTAGGGTAAAAATGCTTCATAATAATGATGTTTCCAGTGCAACTAAAATCATCTGAACACAACATTATTTTCTGAAGCTTCTGCGTAGCTCTAGCTAACTAATAACTGTGTCAGAAGGTGAAATGAGTGACTGATTGGGACAGGCTCGTTTATATGCATATAGCATAACAGTATATTCCAAAATGTTTCATTTCAGCAAAGCATTTTCAGATTTGAAAAGCACATTAGGAACTAATGATCACCTATTTATAATTGCAGAATAAGCAAACAAACAGAAATAGAGAAAAGAGTCTGTTATACTTATACATTAGCATCCCCAAACCATGTGTCATAAGTAATGCATTAAAGAAGGATTCCAGTGAGCCTAGAACTCAATTCATAGAGGAAGCGGACTACTGTCTCTTTGCATGACTTGTGCTAATCAGCTTCATTAGGAGCAGGAAATCTGCTTGGTCTCAACAGTGGATGTGATGGATCATTTAGTCATTCTGAAAACAGATTCTTGACGTCACAGGAGGCAAAGTGATAAAATTTAGAATGATAGCCTTTCTACCAGAAGGTGCCATAAGCATATCTTCTACCTACAGACTGTTGATTGATTAATTAATTGATGAATTGATTGATTGATTGATTGATTGATTTTTACCCCACCTTTCTCCTTAAAAAAGGACCAAAGGTGGCTTTGTGAGGGTTCGATGGTCGGCTCCTTCTCTTTTTCAAATAAAATGCCAGATCGACTCGGTTTAGAAACGGGGGTAACATTTATTGGGTTGTTCAACAGAAGTCCAGTGTCTGCAAAGGTATTCCAAACTTTCTCCCCTTTTGACAACAGGTCTGCTGGGGGGTTCCATTCTTCCAACTTGAAAGGATTCCCACCCTGGTCATTCCAGGGTCCCGGCCATTCTGGTGGGGTTTTGGGGTTCAGTAATAGTCCCTCCTCTCCTTCCAACAAGGGGATGGTGTCCTCCTCCCGAACGTCCACCCAGTCACACTCCCGGGTGGGTTCCCCCATCTGCCATGGGGTTCTTGGTATCTCCTCTGTTGTGTCTCCCATATCCTCCATCCTATTCTCTCTCGTTGTTCTCTTTCCACCCTCTCCCTTTCTTCTCTCAATGTCTTTCGCCACTCTTTAGTCTCTCTCTCACCCCAATATAATGGTTTTGGGTTCAGTTCTCTCTTTCTGCGGGCGTCTGCCTCTTCCTTTGGGACTCTTAGTTTCTCCGTTTTTCCTGTCCATGGGTCTTCTGCCCAAATCCACTCCCAACCTACGGGTAGTTCTCCTCCCTCTCTTTTTATATCTCCTAACCCCGCCTCTACCACCTCCCACCTTTTTTCTCCCGCGCCCGCCAAGAGAGTCCTGGCCTCTGTGACCGTTAGTCCTTTCAAATCTCTCTCTATGAGCCCCGGGTCAGGTCCAGGAGGTCTCGTCTTCCTAGGTGGGGGAACAGGTGGGGTTTGGCTCTCTTTCTCAGCAGTCGGCGGGAGGGACGGCACTCCCTTGAGAGAGCTCTCTCTCTCGTTCTCAGGCTTACAGGCTTACATAATTAAAATATAGAATTTAAAGCTAACAACAAGTACACAAATATTAAAAAGGATCAAACAAATACTATACTTTAAAAAAAGGTGAACAAAAGCATCTTTACTGAAGAAATTCACTTTATTTTAAAAGGAGCCATGGCTGTGAAATTGACAGAAGGGTGCAAACAGAGCTTGGAAAAGCTACTTTTTGGACTACATTTCCCAGAATCCTCCAACCAGCAAGGAGCTGTAATCTTTTAAAAATGGCTTTTCTAATATCTAGGTACAATGGAGGGTCAGCTTCAGACACAAGGAGGTTCTTAGCAAAATGTGGTCCTCTTTCTGCCTCAGAAGGTCCCTTTGGGACTACCAGGTGGTGACAGTGAGGGGTAGGGACAGTGCTCTGAACAGCACCGGACATCTAAATGCCACCATTTTATTTCTCAGCACTACAACAGCCACACTGTGAAAATACAACCTGGCACTGATTTACACAATAGAAATAAGGGGGATTATAGCCTAAGTAGATGATACAGTTAGCATGTATTTAGAAATGCTTCCTGTTTAAGCTTTGTCTGGGTCTATTTGAGTAAGGGATGTTGGTGGCATACAGTCCTACAAATTTCAGAACACATACAACCCTGCCTTTTGATGAGATTTCATTATTTGCATTGGATGCCAATGGTGGTTCTGAAACAAAAAATAAATGAGGCCTTCAGAACCCTGGGAAATAAACAAAGGTCACCAAATATATCTTTGGTCTCAAGCATTATTAGCATTTTGCTAATTTTGCAGAATTTTGCAGAATTTTGCTTCATTTGTTTGTTTTCTTTCTCACCACAAAAAAACCTTAGCTTTTCTTGGGGCAAAGAGGCTAACTTTGATGTTTGAGGGAGAGATGAGTGATCATTGACATCCCTAATTGCAAGGAATACACATTTCCTTTAATGTCTAGTTTGACCCTAAAGATAAAGGTAAATCATCCCCGTTTCCAAGCCATAGAGCCAGCGTTTGTCTGAAGACAGTTTCCGTGGTCACGTGGCCAGCGCGACTAGACATGGAACGCCGTTACCTTCCCACCGAGGTGGTACCTATTTATCTACTCGCATTTTTACATGCTTTCGAACTGCTAGGTTGGCAGGAGCTGGGACAAGCGACAGGAGCTCACTCCGTTGCGTGGATTCAATCTTATGACTGCTGGTCTTCTGACCTTGCAGCACAGAGGCTTCTGCGGTTTAAGCTGCAGCGCCACCACAACAATGGCGTTCCGTGTCTAGTCGTGCTGGCCACGTGACCACAGAAACTGTCTTCAGACAAACGCTGGCTCTATGGCTTGGAAATGGGGATGAGCACCGCGCCCTAGAGTTGGACACGACTGGACTAAATGTCAAGGGGAACCTTTACCGTTACCTTGACCCTAAAGCAGGCATCGGTAGTGAGCTGGAGAGCCATGGCTGTGTGCTGAATCAATACTTGCATCAGGAATGGTTCCCTAATGGAAAACATATCCCCATTTGATGTCCAAGATGAAACCAAAGGTCAGCAGATGGTTGAATCATTCAGATGTAGACCTGCAGAAATCATATGTAATTCCTGTAATTTAATACATTGTACCTCTGACTCTGTGACACAGGCTGATTATCAATCAGCTCTATTATGTTCATGAATCCTCAGCAATGAAAAGTTACATTTTCCTAGGTACATTGTGTGCCTTTCTTCTCTCCTTCCTTCCAGCATCCCTTTAAGGATAATAACTTACAAGATCACAGTCCTGTAAAAGTGATTTGTGCTTCCAGCCCTCAGCTATGTTTTTGATCATTGAACAAATCTGGGTTCTAACTGAGCATTCCCAGTTAAATGTTTTATAATCAGGCTGGACCCAGGCTCAGCACAGTAACTTATGAGCATGTCAAGATTCTCGACACTTGATTCATGCAAGTAAGGAGGATTTATGCTGAAAGGCTGAATCTTAGATCAGTTCAAACATTTGGCCTGCAGGGAAGATTCAGACAGACTCTGCAGAGGACGTAATATGAATCTAATATTGGTTGGAATGCAAGGCTGGAATACATTTGCCAGTGGCATTAGAGAAGGACAATCTGTGAATGCAGATTGAGTTTTTGAAAGGCTGGACATGACTGAAGAACATGCTTCCTGATCGGAAACTTCATGACACCAGGACTAAGGTGAAGGCATGTAAGGAAGGAAAAGCCTCTTGATTTTTCTCATGAGTAGTCGGGCTTCCCTCCAGGTTGTTCAGTACTTTTTTTTCACAAGACGTTAGTGGTTGTCCAAACTGACTTTTATTCACCAAAGAGGAGAGGAGGCAAAGGAACAAAAGTGTGCATAAAGTGGGTTGCGTGGTATTTTTGACTACATGAGAATTCCAGTGTCTTGAGAGTTATCAGTAGGGTTAGAGTTGTGTTTAGTTTTTAATGCACATGCCTTATTTGCCCCCTTACCCTGAAACAATGATACGAGACAAGTATTATGGGATAAACATGGGCCACACTTCATTAAATAATCATTCTTGCCCTCTGTAAAAGGGGGGTCCTGCCGTAGTGCGGAATCAGGTTTAAGCACAGAGGTCTCAACAGACCCCTTACAAAACAAATGGGTGAGTCCCTAGCCCCAAGTTCTCACAGTCATGAAGACAGCGAGAACCCGGCCAGCCCAAATTTGACCACCCCCGGACCTCAAGCCACCTTCTGCTTGTTGACTGTTGGTCCGGGTGTGGCCCCAGTGCATCTTTCCCCCCAAGCACTGTAATCACACGATCCACAGTGCTGGGAGATCAGATGAGCTATACATTACCTGTGATTGCGATGGGACTCACCGAAACCTGTTCTATCTGCACTACCCGCCTGTGTGACCAAATATTTCCACCTCTCAAAATGCCATTGCACCTGCTCCAGTGTGGGATAGGTGAAAAATCCCCGCATCCAAAAGTCAATCAGGATACGGGTCAAAAATTCCTATCCGGCCCCCGAAGGCGACCAGGTAAACTCACACTAGAAAATAGGGCGGGCAAGCTCAACAGCGGATCCAGCAATTTCCTGAAATCAATGAAAATGTCACTGCCATCCACCCCACCCTGAATGAATGGGGGTCAACCTAATGACAAGCAGAGTATATATGCTCTTGCTAGTTAGTATCATGGTCACCAGAAAATGGCATGGGGCATTTTTGTATTTCAGTACCTCACATTGACTGAGGGGGAAAAAGGTACACCAGTGGCAAAACTTAGGTCTTCCCCATGGATAGTGATTCTTAGCTGTTGGAATAAGGACAACAGAGAGCACAGAGGTGGGTGCAGATAATTATCTCAATGGAAGAATTCTGCCCCTTCCCAGAGGAAGAAGGACATGTGGTGATAGTAGCTTTCATTATTGAGGGGGATAGAGGTAGTAGGTTGTAGATCTGACAGGATGTCCCAGAGGTGTACTGTGTGAAGACTCAGAATGTGAAAGAGAGCTTGCCAAACTCATCAAGCCCCTAACTACTATCTTTTCTTTTTTGTCTATGTGGGAACAGATGCTGCTGGCAGACACCAGCTTCCATGTTTTGCAAGTGTCTGTGAGGCTCTGTGAAGGAAAATGAAGGACCAGGGGGCACAGGTGGCATTTTTACAACTCCTTTCTTTTGAAGGCTGTGGCACAGGAAGAGAGACAAGAATACTGGAAGTGAACAGCTGTTTGTGCACATGGTATCACTGAGAAAATGTTTGGTTTCTTGGGCCATAGTCTCCACTTCCATGAGAAATATTCCTGGCAAGAGATGGGTCCGTCTTACAGGGGCTGGGAAACATATTTTTGCTATGAGTTTGCAGGGCTTGAAACTGATCCTGCCTGGAAAGGAGGCTGTGTTCTGGGGAATGGGGGTGGGTGGGGTGGGGATGTCAAGAACTGGGTGCAAGAGTACTGATGATGTACCAGAAGCTAAGAAAATAGAAAGGGATCCACCCCCATGGCGGTTTGGTCTAATCTAATCGAGCAGGTGCCTTTTATGTCCTTTGTGTGAATTCTTTGGTCATATTAATAGATGGCACCAAATGCACCGGTATTCCCTTGTACAGGTGCCATATACACAATTAAATGCTAAATACCTCTGCTGCCAGTTTCAATACCAGGGGAGGAGATAAAGCCCCTTTGGGTTTAGCTGAACTTACCAGTGTGCTGAACCTATTTGGGTAGGTAGGCTTCAACATTTTGGCTAGTGCCTATAAAGTTTGGATTAAAATCTGGAGCAGATTTCACTGCTGCACTGTTATGAGACCCACCACCTTCCATTGACTACTCTTGTGAGGGAACAAGCAACAGCAAACAGAAGACCCTGGCTAGTAATCTATTAATATTTAACAAGTTCCCAGATGGAGGGCTCTTCCCACTACTCAATAGAAAGCACTCCAAGGTTTTCCCCCCCTCCTTAATGGATTTTCTGCAATAAGGAAATTCATGGGATAAAAGGGAGGAAAAGGGGATCAGTGAATAGCATCATTTTAAACCCCCTAAAATTTTGTGGATAAGACAGGTGATGGCACAAGAAAAACTTTATTTGGGACTCTGCACTTTTTGGGAAGAGTCTTTAGCAAAGCTACTCAAAGACTGAATGCAAGAACATGCAATATCTTTATTAGACCACTAAAAAAAAAAATCAAACAAACAGCAAGCTTTCATGGGTCATGTCCACTTCTTCAGGCTATACACCAATATTTTAGTGGACAGTAATTATAAATGAGAGCCTCAAAAATTCATGGCAGATGTCTGTGCTGGGTCTGCTTCTGAGAGGTGAGTTCAAATGCTAACTACATCGAGCCTTTGAAGGGGTGTGGTTTCAAGCTTCACCCCAGTAACATTTGATTGGAATTTTCTACCCAGCTCTTCAAATAGAAGATTGCCAATTAATCTGCATGTCCCACCACCTTCCACCCCACATACACATTGCCTGCTTTTTAAACAGAAGGTTCCTGTTTGACTGTGGAGCTGAGGAGAAGGCAAAACAGAAACATGTTAACTTTTCCCCAGCTCCCTTCAGAAAGCTGGGGCTAAAGTTTGGTCTGCACACCAAGTACGAGAAGCCAATTAAAGCCAAATTAATAGTGGTACCTCGTGAGCATAATGATAAGATTTCTCGAGGATAGAATGTCATTTTAAAAGCAATTCCAGAATTGCTTACATATTAGAATTCCTATGGGTTTGTGTCTTAAATGCTGGCATGTTAGTTGCTTTCATTAGTGACTGACAGAAATGGGGTTACAAGGGAGAATTTTTATGTAATTGCCCTTTTGCTGTATTACTGTCATAATGTCAGCACCCATCTAAAAACCATGAATGTAGTCCCAATAGGACTAAATTAATGATTTCTGTTATACTTACTCACTAAGTAGCTTTGTGTCATGTTCAGTGCTCACTTCAGTAACTTTAAGAAACAGATTTGGCTAAGCAGCAGGTATTCTGACTCATCTGATGGATAACAGGGAAGTCTCGGCAAAGAAAAGAAGGCCTGCCTTTTAATACTTGTTCCTTTATATGCCATCCTCTATCAAAATTATTGCATTCAGAGCTTCAAGTCTGGAAATGTAACATCACAAATCTCATTCCTCTTCAATAGACTGTCACATTGATGAACATCTCAGCCGTAGAAAGTTAATGAAGTAATTTGCAGCTGGAGGAAGCCCGGGGGGGAGGCAGGATAAGGAAAGTTTCACAAAGGTGCCACTTCCAGTGGTTTTGACTGAGTTTTTATATCACACGGCAACTTAGGGTATGAAAGCCTCTGCTCTAAGCCAAAAATATGGACTCAGAGAAATGGATTTTTATTTATGTATTTTTCTGTGCCAAGATTAAGGGCTTTCATTAAAAACCTTGTTTCATTCACACTTTTCTGTTTGGACAAAGATCATTAATAGGCAGCAGCAGTATTAAATAGCCTTTGCAGTAAAGTGTCACATTCATTCATTTTTAACGCTGACATTATTATTAGTCAGAGCGGAGATGAGGAAGATTTAAGAGCTCTTGCCTGAAAATGGTAGCCCCATCGCTTTCCTGCTTCATTGTCAATGGCTTTTGATTTAAAATGGGGTATTATGCTCTCTCATTCAAACCACTTACACATCAAATGGTATATATATATTCTACCATTTTGAAATGGTACTTATTATCTTATGAAGGGGAGAAAGAGGAACATCACTTCTAAGAACACATGACTGCAAAGTCTTGCTCATATTTATTGTTTATCCGGACCTCTCTCACTGCATTATTGCCAGAGGCATTTGGCTCAACCCAGTGGCAATGCACATTGTGGCAGAGGCATGAATGCACTGCCTAAATATCAGCACTAAAAATGGGCACCAAATGAGCCATGAAGAGGGAAAAAAAAACACCACAAATCGGAACACTTTCTTGGGGAAACCTGTTTTGGGGGGCTGTAACTCAGACATCCCAAATCTAATCCTTGCCAAACCTGGAGGGGGTTGGGAGGAGAGTCAGCTGAAGACGTGCTGTGAGTTCAGCATCTCTAACTCATGCAGGGGCCATTTTGCCACTCCTGGAAGTCCTAAATCAAACAAACCACAAAATGATTAATTACATCTGAAAGTTTATGAAAGTTCATGGTTTGTGAATAGTGGCAAACCACAAACCGTCATGCATCACCATTTTCTCAGTTTGTGCCCATCTTTAATCAGCACTGACAGCAAGGCCTCTGGTGACTGAGGCACAGGTGGACACTGGCTTGCAGATAGCACATGGCACATGTGCTATCTTGGCAAATGTCCAAATGTATAGATGTGTTGTAGTCATGCACAGTATATGTATGCATTATGCTCAAGGCACTATGCTCCTTTGCCACCCCTTGAAAAAAACTGCTGCATGTACCCCTTGGTCCCCCTAAAGTAAGAGGTAATTGGATTTTTGTGCTACTTAGGGTTAGAGACAGGGTAGGTGAGAAGAACGCTTTGGAAAGGTATTGACAGTGAACCCAATATTGAGCAATCAATGGTTGGTTTGATCAATTGGTAAAAATTAAGAAATGTGCATGACTGGTGAGCTGAGTGAATATAAGCAGAGTATTTGAACAGATTGGTTTGTCTTACATGGATATCCGCGGGTGATGCAGCTGTATAGGTTTATGCCTATTGATTTAGGCAGAGGAAGATATGATGTTGGGAAGGCAACAAGTTGTACGGTACATCCTGATACCACCCTTGGCTCTTCATGTACTTCTCTTATACCTTCTTGCTTTCCCAGCAGCAGTGCTGCTGCAATTTAATGTAAGATCAATTCACAGGAAGTCTTTATACATCCACTTAGGGATGAAGGAGCCATCCTGGCATACATTGTGAAGACACAGGAGCATCGCTGAATGGAGTAGACCTAATCCCATTTTGTCCAGGTGAAATTTAATTGACAGCTGTGTGGAGCAACCAATGACCAATAAAGAACATTTCTGCTAATAAGAGTTCCACTGACTGACTTTAAAAGAATAAGGAAAAGGAGGAGTAGGAGAAGGCTATTCATTCATTTTTAGTTAGTTAGTCAGTTAGTTAGTTAGTTATATTATAATATTTTCAACCTGTCCTGTATTAGAAGAGCTTGGGGGTGGGGGATAAAATCAATGAATGCAAATGAAAATAATTTAATACAGTTTAAAACAGTTTATACTGTTTAACGTTGTTAGTACTGAAATAATAAGAGCACATTGGCTTAATTGATTCTTCTATTATCACATTATACTTCTTGTGCCAAACATGAAGCAAAATGTAATTTATTATCCATTCAGGAGACATCACAATAGAACATATACACCAAATATTAAATACAATTAAGCAGCATCAGATTCTTCATGTTGTGTTTTTTATTATCTATGTTGTACTGTGGAGCACAAAACAGCTTCCTATCTCCACACAGAAATGTATCACTCAGCTTTTATAAAAACCTATCACAGCTGATATGTTTTGGAGCAATATTTGCATTGGCTTCTTATAGTAAACGGCAAAGAAGGTACCATGGCATCTTACAAAAAGATTTATCATAGCATAATCTTTCATGGACTAGAACCCATTTCATCCGATGTATGAAGCTCAGTTGGCAGATATATATATATATCTTTGGTACAGAGGAAAAAAGTTGTAAATAATGGGGCCAAGAGGCCATGAAATCCAAGAGGCACCTCAGTGCTTACAATATATATCTGCCAAATGAACTTAACAACATTTTGTGCACCTGGATGACATGGGCATGAGTCCACCAAAGCTCATAGCCCAATAAATCTGTTGAGTTTTAAGCTTCTATGGGAATCTTTTTGGAAAGCATAAAGAACTATATTATTCTCCACTATTCTGATATATGATTCATACTAGTGAGGTCTACTTTGAGCAGGAGTTCTAATGTATAAAAATAAGGCAACCCAAGTTTTAGGAAGCTGCCTTTTTTTTCCTTTATCAGCCTTATCCTATGTGTAATTGATGGGTGATTTTTTTATTTTATTAATGTGACATATTTTACAATGCCACTGTATGGTAAGCTTAGAGACAAGGGAAGTGTACTAATTGATTCCAGTCAGATAAAACATTCATCCTGAAAACCATGAAGAATATAACTCCTGAGTGCAGTGTTGTTGTTGTTTTAAATGATATTTAATGAACCATCAGGGCCTTAAGTAAAATGAAAATATTTCAGTCTTTATCCCATTCCATTTCTGTGAATTTCACCTACAGTTCTTCTAAACCTTCTTTCTCACTGAGTTGTGAGATTTTATTTTCTTGCGATGCCAAGGTTCATGTATATTTGCATTCATTTGTCCTAATATGGACATTTGTTAGCACATTTCCCTCAAGTTATGCAACTTTTCATCAGTAAGAATGTGCTATTCGTGAGAAAGAAGGGTTAGAAGAACTGCAGGTGAAATTCATATATATGCATTTTAGCTGTTTAGGCTAAACTTAAACTGTCTGCATTGTTTGCTGTGCATTTTATTTTTCTGAAACATCCCATATTGCTTAAAATTGAGTGAATTCTCAAGACAACTTGCATTTCTTCTCTCTAAGAATTTTGAGAGGTGAAAATACTGTTTCATGGAGTCCTTTGATGCCAATAAAATTCTTTTCTAACCATAGATTTGAGTATCTATTATGGCAGAAAGTCAAGGCATAAAGTTAATCCATTACAATAAAATAAATTGAAATCCATATTCGTTTCTGTATTTTTACTTATTTAATTACAAAACACTCATATCCCACCTTTCCTCTAGTTGTTCAAAGAGCCTAGCAAAAAACCTTATTTTTCAAAAAAATCAAAATTGAATATAACAATTTATAATGCACACATTGGCTGAAATTCTGTTGCTTGGTATAGTATGTCTCACTAGAGTAGCCCAATGAATCAATGGAACTCATGGAGGAGTTGACTCATCAAATTTCCACTGACTCAATGGGCCTGCTCTAGCTGCAACTTACAATGCTAAGCAGCAGGATTTCAGCCACTGTATACTAAAAAAAAAAAAAAAATCAGCAGAACACAATGCAACAGCAGTCATAATATCTAGTATGCTAAAAAGAGAAGACATCATTAAAATTAGCTAAATTCACATATATAATGTTTATTTCTCAAAAACAATAGTTTTTAATTTATTCCTGGAAGGTAATTATGAGGAACTCAGATGGACCTCCCTTGGAATTCAATTCTACAACTCAGGTGCAGCCATAAAAAGGGCCTCTCTGTACTCTACCACATCACTGAGGTTGTTGGAACACAACAAGGGGTATTTTCTTCATGAGTATGAAAGCTCTATAGCATGTTTGATGTATTTGGAAATTCAGTCTCCCAAAATGATTAATCAGGAGAGAACTGACTTTGAGTGTAGAAACCAGGTTGGCTATACTGTGTCCAGCAAAAATTAGTTAATGTTTATAGACTAACATGGTAATGTGTCATTTTTATCCCCTCTCCTTCCATCGGAGGGACTCTGCATAAAGATGAGTTAGGAGAATACCATCATAGAAGTTAAGGAGCTTGTTAGACCATCTAATATTAGTGATAATCCATCACTCCAGTATGGTTCATTTTAATGGATTCAGTTGCACACATCACTGCAAATATCACGGGATAGCTTATTTAAAGCTCCCATATTGGATTATTAAGCAACTATTTTAACTTTACTGAGGGTGAACAAGTGTCTTAAAAAGAATGAGAGGGGATCCATTAAATCCACTGACATTTTGTCACAATTTGCTTTACCCAGCTGTTCTGTATCTTTCACAAACATTCAGGTATAGTTATTGCTGAGAACTGCAATGTATTTCATATCTGATACTAAAGGAAAAGGCACAAAGGCAAAAGATAAACCAAAGTCACTCACCGCATTCTGTCCAAGGACTAGAGATGTACAGCAATTCAGAACAAATGGCTCTGTAAAGCAACAGACCCTCTGAAGTACACAGAAGGAGTTAACTTGATTTAGTGCCGCTGAGAGATCAATCTGTTCTAATGTATTATTCTGTCACTGCAGATTGGTGGATTGATCACATTTTGACTCATGCTGCACTTTAGTTGCCAGCAAACACAGAGTAATCTGTCCACTTGGTTTCACTGAAGTACAATCACCAGGCACTAACTAGGTCTGATAAATATCTTGTCCTCCCCCTGCACCCAAGTAGAACAATTTGGCATTGCATTGTAATATTTTCCCCTGCCCCCAAATAACAGATTTGTACCAACAGGGTTTAGCAGAGATGACTCGTATAGCACACTGTGGTAGAACATCTCCTCTGGGCCTGACCTATGTGGCTGATGGCCTTGGTAGTGATTATGTTTAGAAATTCCATTGCTAGCCTGTTAGAGACCAACAGGAAAAGGATGTCACTTAAGGGGAAGTCCAGGGGATACTAAGAAAATTATGGATATCCTATGGCTCCTTTTTGATCTGCTTCTTCAAACATATTTGTAATAAAGATCAACTCAGGCACTTGTAATTTATCATTAACACTGGCTTCACTGCTGTGTGGCTATATTACATGCCTAAAGTAAAGAGAGTAGAAGTCAAGAAAACTCTGGAGAGTCCTGTGACCTAATAACCTATCAAATGAGCTCTGTGGCAGAGGGGTGAAACTGTGGTACTGCAGTCAAGCCTCTGCTCATGACCTGAGTTCAATCCCAATTGTTTCAGGTAGCCAGCTCAAGGTTGACTCAACCTCCCATCTTTCTGAAGTTGATAAAATGAGCACCCAGCTCACGGGGGGGTGGGGGGGTGAGTTACTGTTTTCATATCTATGTTGTACATTGACTAGAGCAGTGGTTCCCAACCTTGGGTCCCCAGATGTTCTTGGACTACAACTCCCAAAAATCCTGGCCAGCACAACTGTTGGTGAAGGCTTCTGGGAGTGTTAGTCCAAGAACATCGAGGTTGGGAACCACTGCTCTAGAGAGTGCTATAGCACTATAGGGTGCTATGTACATAAAAACAGCAGCAGCAGCAACCACCACCTAAAAACACCTGTTTTATTTGAAGACACATAACAGTATTTTCACTTTTAAAAGGAGAAGTAGAAATTATTATTATTATTATTATTATTATTATTCAAAAATACCAGCCACAGTCAATCAGAATTATTAAAACATCGACTGGTATTATATATCAAATACAAGTTTTAACCAAAAACCTAGATATCTGTTAAATATCAGTGCAGTATGTATGTTGTTCTTAATAATGACATTATTGTTGTTGTTGTTGTTGTTGTTGTCGTCATCATCACCATCATTATCATTATCATTACAAAACACATGGAAACTTTTTAAAAAGTTACAATTTTATGTGCTTCAGCAGTAAAGGATTAATTTCACTTCTGGTGGGCCCTCTGGCCTATACCTGGTCTCCCTGCAGCAAGTCCCCACCCTCACCCCTCCAATCCTTGATTTAAGATATACTAGAGGAATTGGCCCTGGTACTTTTGGCAAGGTTGTAACTAGGACAGAGCAACTGGGACTTTGCTTGAGGGCACCAAAATTCAGAGGGTACCAGAATCTAGAGTTGGGTCTGTTGACGAATATTGTATTAGGAAAAGAACTAGCAATCTTTCCTGAGATTGTTTCTCTTTTATTTGAAAGCATAACATTTGAGCTTTTGTCCTTGGGGCAGACACCACAGTCTTCTCCTCCATCTTCTTGAGAGACTTGCATTCACACATCAGGATAGAGTGGGTGGGAAATGGTGCCAGTTGTGGCTCTGATGTCTGGTATATAAAGAGGTTCCTATTGACAAAGAACTACAGTACCTCCACCAGATCTGAGTAAAAATCTGTATTTCTTCCCATTAAACTTTTTTCCTAAACGAACCCACATTGTAATGCATACCAAACATCAAAAGATTGTTATATTTCCTGTTTACTTGCCACCTTCTTTGTCAGAGGTACAGAAGCATAAAATGAAATTTCAGTACGTTACTATAAATCATATATTGATAAATAATATCACAATGAAGTAGAATTAATCATCTTCAGTATTAAGCTGTAATTAACATTAGACATTGTGAATTCAGACACTGACAATTCAACTGGCCACCTATAAGTCTGAGTAGCATCCTATGAATGATTTAGTATTTCATGAAACCTTTTTCTAAATCACCTTTGCAGGTAATGAAATTGAAATGCACTGCATCCAAAAGAGAGAAATAATCATTAATTCTTCAACCATTGTTGAGATGAGATCAACACTTGCCATTGCATTTATTAGTTTCTTGCAAATATGGGACTTAAGGAGAGAGAAATCCATTACATGAACAGTGGGTATTTGATATTCCAAATAGTACATGAAACCAGAATTACATACTGATACAGAAACATGAAGCCCATGAAGACGTCTACACAAGAAGTTCAAAGATTACTGGTTAGAAAACTTAGCACTAAACTAGAAGGGCAAAAAAGAGAATTTGTGAAAAACATCTTTGTTTTCTATGTTTATTGCACATCATTTTGTAAAGTGAATCTGCTCTTCATTTTGGACAATGAAGGGTTGGTGCAGTTCTTACTAAGAGTAGATCAGTTGGTCTGTGTCTGGTTCACATCTACAGTCTAGTTTAATTCATCCAATTTCCACATCAATCTATATCTTCGATACAGGGACACACACACACACACACAATTTGTCTGGTACACAATTTTCCTTAACATATATATTTAGTAATACAACCTTCCATAATACGCACATTTTTGTTCCAAACTTTCCTTAGTGAACACATTTTACACAATTTTAAGTCAGCATTCCCATCCACATAGTAACCTGGGAAGTATAATTTAGGTTGGTTTGCTTAAAAACCCACACGAGGCAAAATTGTCCCATCCCTAATTGCAACATGTCCAGAAAATGTGGCTGGAAAAGCTATATTGCCCTAACTTAATTTGCAATAAAAATTCAAAAAAGTGCAAAGTTGCAATCTGCTTTCCTTCATGATACAGTCGTTTGAGAAACATGGCCAGAATCCAGGAGGCTCCACAGCCAGAATCAAGGGATTCCAAACACTTCTGCAGCCTGCCTTTCTTACTGTAATTTATGGGTGCCCCAAAAAAACTCACTTCAGAGGCCTAAGAATACCTGCATAGCAAATTTTCAGCAGCACAGAAAGCCTGCAGGGGAAACGTATGCCTCGACACCACTGGCAGAAGCAGAGGATCCAGCACGTGTACACTGTTGGATTTGACCCACCCATACCCACACCTACACAAAAAAAACCTGCCAGACTTGTGAGATCTGCATTGTGTAGAAGAATGGACAAATATTTTCTTTTCTGGAGATATTTCAAGATGCCAAATTACTTCAGTAATTTTTACCTGAAATGAAATTATTTGTGTGTATGAAAAAAAAAAATCATAATGATGTGCCGTCAAGTCGATACTGACTTATGATGACTCCTTCCAGGACTTTCTATAAAATACTCAGAAGTGGTTCCCTTCCTTGCGGGTGGAAAACTGTGCCATTTGTACAGGGTCACAGAGGCTGCCTCATTTCTCTAAGCAGAGCAATGGGGAATCAGACTCCTTGGCTTTGACTCCATAGCCAGGTACCAAACTTTATTACATAATTTCACATGGCCTGTGTACTACAGCAATAAATTGAATTGGCTTCTCCAACTCACTGAACTATCATGCACTCAATTTCTGTACATCTCACATTCTAAACAAATATAGAACTACCAATGGGATTAAACTCTGCCAGATTATATTAGCGGTTGTAGAAGCAGGATACATTTATCTAAATTAAAGCATTTGCAACCCAGTGACTGCTGAGGTTTTCAACATCCATCACTAGATATACAAAGGATCAAGAATTTATACTGTGTTCACTTGGGAGGGGATGCAAACTTCACATTTCAACATTAGAGAAACTAGGAATGGATTTCTTTCTTTATGCCAACCCTAGTAAGTTGAGTTGTAAAGTCACAACAACTCTGTTACATTCAATATACCGTTTCTGTACTAAATTGACAGCAGACACAGTTCAGAGGACATTGCCATTATGTGACACTACAATTATTGCATTATTAGCACTGGGGTGGAAAACAGTGCAGGGCTTTTTCCTTCATTAAAAGTAAGGCTATGTATCTGATTTGAACAAAGCCTGAAACCTCAGCCAGACTGGGCCTCTTCAGATCAGCTCTGATGATGAAATAGATTTCCCTCGAAAGTGGCCAAAACTGAACTTTGACCCTTTGTGAAGCCCCATTGGCACTTGATGTTTTGGAGATGCAAACATTTTAGCCCAATTTGAGTGTTTAGAACATGGTTAAACTGAATGCATGGAAAAGGGAGCACACAGACTTAGTGTGCAGAGCAATAATCCAAAGAGGGGAACCTTATCTGTGTTTTATAGGTTTTCAATCCCTGAGGAACATCTGGAAGAAATGATATTTAGTTGTTAAACATCTTAGTACTGTAGGGTGTATCAATTAGCATTCCAAACTGAATAAAAAATGACCAGATAAATAGATACTTTGCTGACATCTCTACCCTGCAGCAGACATAGAAAAATCATTGCACACAACCTAAGCTGTGTGCATAGTCATGCCCTTCAGAAACATATTACTTCTTTGAAACCTAGTCCATCATCCTATCCACAGCTGGGAACAAAAATAAAACATGATGCTGCAATACATCTCACCTACTTCAGCTTTCAGCTTTAGGTTTTAAATACTGCTTTTGTAAAAACAGTGAGATAAGTATCATACTCATGGAAACAGCATTGTGAAATACTGGTCTGTGATCCATTTCTATGAAAAAGTCATTCAGCGATAGTGTTCAGAATTCGAATGGTTAAAAGAAAAGAAAAGTTCCAAATCTCCCTCAGGTTCTCCTCTGAGATATTATACAAAATTCCCAAGAATAAAGACATTATGTCTCTAAGAATAATAAACTCCATTCCACAAATTAATTTTGCAACCAGCAAAATCAGACTTCTCTCACCAAGCTGCTGCTGAAGATGGCTACCTACCAGCAGGCCATTAGCAACTGTATCTTGTGTTCACAGCTAAGCATGCTGTGTTTAGAGTGATTGCATTGGAAGTTATTGGTATATTTGAATGCAAAGTATCAAACCATGAAAAATGAGGCATCCATTGCCTATAAAAATAAATTAGAAGCCATGCTTTGCTGGCAAAACCATTTGAACACCATAGTTTATACTATTCATGGTTCCATTAACAGATGCTTTTGCTAGTAAGTTGTCTTATGATATGGCTGCATCCTACAATATGTTATATCGAAAATGAATGCAAGCAACTGTGTCTATAATAAAATCTGGCCTGATGCAGAGCTCCTATGGGAAATTATACAATAATGTTACCTTCATAACTAATTTCCTTCTTATGAAATCATGATTCCCACTACACTTTTAGAGCTATTCAAAGTATTGTTTAACATCACAATTTCCATGTTAATATCTCAATAAATCACAGAAATATAATACTTCACGTGAAAAGTAAGATATACCAAGGGAATAATAAGTTTTCTTTTCTAAATTAAAGTGGGATAAAATGTATGCTGAAAGTACTCAGGTTATCCACAGGCACATGAAGTAGTACTTCTCTGAGATCTGAACTGCCTAGTAAACTCAACAAATTTGTAAGTTTATTACTGAGCATCATGGTGCAAGGAACAAGGTTGATTTCTATTGTACTCCAAGGGGAAAGAAGAACACAGCTCTCCTTACTATTTAGCTGTTTGTGCAGAATTCTTCAGCAGCCACTTCTAGAATCCAAAGAGTCTTCTAAACTGCTATTCACATGGAGGATTACATGCCCATGCAAAGAACATCTAAGAGCAAATACTGTTCCGAGGATAAGTCACATTTTAATTGCCTTGGGTTGGGTTGCTGATGAATGGACCAAACCCCAGTTAAAATGAAAAGCATTTTCAGAATGTTATATTAATATCCTAAATAATAAATTGTTTATTGCAATAAGGAAAGTAAAATCAATAAATCTGCAATTATTAGGAAAGGATTTTATTGGCTATTAGCTGTTAACAGCAATATATTAGGAAGGTCAGATCACTTATCTCAGTTGGTGAGGGGGCAACTTGTGGTCTTCCAGAAGTGGGACTACATCTCTCATCAACCCCAGCTACTATAACCACAACTGAGTAATCATGGGAATCATGATCATGCAGCCCAATAATGTATGGGGGGCCACACGCTCTCCACTTCTGGTCTACCCTAGCAGTTATCCAGGGCTTCAGAGATGGGTTTTCTCAATCCTACCTGAAGATTCCAAGGACTGAACCTAGGATCAAATGTATGCAAAGTATATTGCCTAACATCAAACTATGACTATTTAACCCCATTGCATGGGGTCACGAAGAGTCGGACACGACTTAACAACTAAACAACAACAAAAGCTGTCAAGAACCCGGTTGCTTTCCATACAAAAATGTGGAATCTTGCCCATGAAACTTCATACTAGAAAAAGACTGTGACTCTTTAAGTTGCTGATACTCTTTGTAACTTTGATTCCATAGTATACTATTCAAGAAAAATTAGGATGCTGTGGCAAGGTCATGGGAAGGAGATGCCTTTCCTGCAGTGGTTGTTATCCATATGAATAATTTCTTGTTTGTAGATAGTCTTATTGATAAAGTGGTTTGTTCAATATTTTCCAGGAAAGAAAGCACAATTTTCATTAAGGCATTAATAGGTTTTAGGGGGTTAAATTCAGCACTTTGCCAAATGGAACATGAATGTTGTAGATGGGCTGTGTCTTTTTGCATGTCATATTTTTCTCAATGTACTTTTAAGAGCTATTATTTTCCTCGCTATTCTGTCACTACAACAGCTTTACTGTGACTTAAAAGAGATGCATTATTTATGCCTCAGGTATCTTTAGCTGCAGAAACAACCAGACCATGTACGTTTTCTGGCTTTACATTTTCCTCGACAAGTGAAGATAAATTTGTGAACCTGCATGAATACACTGGTTTTTTGTGGTATTTATAGAAATTAATAGGAACCGCCACAAAATTGTGGGAAAGAGCTTTTCCATTCTGAAGCTTGGAAAACTAAACCAACCAGTTTCTCCAGCTAGATCTGAGAAGAGGAATTCTTCTTGTGTAATTATAATTATATAATTATGTCTTGGTTTCATTCTTCCAACAGAAGGAAGCTCAAATCAAGTAACTAGAGGAGTTGTAATACAACTATATAATTAAACAATCAAGACAGAGACAAAAGAAAGTGTCACTTCCTGCAGCAATTATGCATGCATACCAAGGACTCTTCAGTGAGAAAAATTCTTCCTAGAGACTTTTCATCCTATTTAAATGTAAGCTCAGCAAACAGATGCCAACATGCTTCCTGATATTGGAAAGTCGTGACTGGTTTCTGAGCTTTGTTTTGTTGTTATGTGCTGCTAATGGACTTACCATTAATAGCCTTCCTCAGGCACTGCAAACAAAAGGCCATGGTTTCCTTTATTGAGTCAGTTCATCTCATATTCACTCCTCTTTTTTCTCTCTTGCCTTCTGCTTAGCATTATGGTCTTTTCCAATGAGTTGTTTTCTCACGATAGCCTCAGTTTAGTCATGTTCACTGTTAGAGAATGCTCAGTTTGATTTGATCTAAAATGCACTTATTTGTCCTTCTGGTGATCAACTATATTGACAAAGTTCTCCTCTAACACCACATTTAGAATAACTCACACACACCCATGTCAGATTCCTGGTTTTATATTCAAACATAATCATTTCGAATACCACAGTAAAGACCATCTTGGTCTTGAAGTCCAGAGAGACAGATCCAATTGCTTACAAATCAGTAATTCTTATTCAGGCCAAGGAATAGCATTGGACAGAAAGAAGAAGAAAATAATCACATACCCTAAAGTTTATGTATTGACCTATGTCAATGAGTGTTGCAGAGTTTTGAATTTATGGCAAAATTCTCTTTACCAGTAGAAGTATGGAGATCCACAGAGGAGAATAGATACAAGTTCCCCAGAGACCACCCCTTTTTCATTAACTGGCACTTAAAGTCTCAATAACTCACTGTGATATATTTGTAGAATACGTTTCTTTACTTACAGTAGCTTGAAATTACAGACTAGTGCACACTGCTTTCTTTACTGCATACATACCAACCACCAACCAAATAGATCAATGACAACAAAACAACTATCACCAACCAACAAAAGAGAGGGATAGGCAGACAGGCAGGGCTCTTTTTGAATCTAAATGCTGGAAGGAATTATTGGTTAGTGTTGGATAGATAGGCTATCACCCCAGCCCAGAAATGTCCCTCCCAGTCACTCAAACTATAGACAGCATATGCAGTTGTAAATAAATCTCCAACAATGAGTACTCCAAAAAGTTAAAACATTAAAAGGTTAGGTTGGACTTCCTTCCAACAAAGTCAACAAGATAAATTGTTATAGAGCAAATCAATCAGTCCTTTGGTTAGCCACAATTCAGTTGGCATTTTATAGTTGTCAAGTGAAACTTTAATAAATGAGAGAAAACCACATACAAGCTGTCCACTGTTCACCTCTATAGCCCCAGATTCCTATTTCTGAAGGCAGCCTTCCTATGTTGGATTATAACCACATGAGCTCAAGAAATCTCTATTCTTGGGCTAGCAATTGTCTAGATGAAGAAATGAATTCAGTTTTTATAGGTGTTACTGCTTGCTTATCCATTTTGTGGCTGTAGGACTTAATAGATAAGGATCTACCTGACTGGGGAAAGAGTTTACACCTTTCCAGTTGCTGTGAGTGCTGTAAATGAGATTGTTCCTGTTGCAACTTGTGTTATTTGTTTTTCAGCATTCCTACACTGCATCCAATGAATTAGCTTGCTTTCATGCAAGCAGGTATAGAGCGGTGGCTAGAGATGGGCACAAACCAGCAAAATGGTCGTGTCCCTGCCAGGTCCCTCTGCACATGTGCCTGCCTCTCAGCTGAGAGGGGGGCACATGCCCAGAGATGGCAGGCCTGGCTCCCAGAAGGGAAGCCAGGCTCCTGTCCCCAAAGATGGTGGTGGCGGCGGCAGTGGTGTGGCGGCAACAGGACAAGGTAGGGAGTCAATGGGGTCAGTGCGAAGGGGTGGGGCAGTGTGAAGGGGGCAAAGGACAGTCTGTGGGGTGGGAGGCAATGAATCAAGAAGTTCGTTGCATCACAAAAATGTTTGTTGGACATGGGACTGGCGGCATGTGGTGATGCACACACATGCTTCTGGTTCCATCACTTTACAGCCCAAATGAAATTGGGGAAAATTCTGAAAGAATGGTAGACATCTTGTTCCAGAGCCAAGCTTAGCTTATGCTGGTTCCAGACTGTCCATCCAGGTAGGTCCTGAAGAGATGGTGGACCGATGTGGATTGAAAACTTGTGCTTTTCCCCCCAGTTGCTGTGGAAACTACCTTACACTGGAGTGTAACTTCAGTATAAATGCATAAGTTACTATTGATGTATGGATAGCTAGTGCACTCCATACTACTCTGGCATATGTCTAAAATGAAATCAGCTTTGCTAAGTAGGGACAACAATCCTTCTTGTCTTATTTTTACATTTGAGGATAAGAAAACTCAACATTCTTCTCGTTGCCAGTTGGGACAGCAGGAGATTCCTTGGTTCTGTTGATGAGAGCTCTTACATTGTCAGGAACATTTGTAATGCAAATTATGAAATTGCACAAATTTATGATGATAGCTACTCTGTTGCATAGATTTTTAAAAAATTTGAAAGTATTGGATGCATTGTTTGTGTCTTTTGGAACAATGGCCGAGTGCCTCTGTGCTTGGTCTCCATTCACCTTTTGCTTCACAAAGGAAAAGGACACTAGTTTTGCACATTTTGCACATTGCAGAGCCCTTGATGGCAAGGAAGAGCTCCTTGTCTCGCTCTCATGCTGTAGACAAAGCATCTCATAGGTCTTGGAAATTCCTTGTCTTCACATGTTGAGAAAACATAAAAACCATGAGAATAAGGAATTTAGCAAATATTCCTTGCTTTGCTACTGCAAAACAAGTGCAATGGTTCTTTTCAATGGCAGTGATATCTGCAATGTTATTAGGTTACTCTGGCACTAGAGAGAAACATACCTTTTGGTTTTTTGTGGTTCCTTTTTACAGATGTCATTGGACTGTTATGTAATCCTTCCACGAGGAAGCCACCAATATAGCAGATGAATCAACCGTGAGTGCTCTTGATCCCCCAAATAAGCACTGGAGAGTTCTACTCAGAAGACTTTGTTGTTGTTAACAACCAATTTTTCTCCCCTTCTCCCACTCCCCAGGAACTGACATGCATGCATATAAAAATACCCAATGTGCACACTCTGGCTAAAGTTTTAAACCTAAGCAAGCAAATAAAACTGCAAATAAGTAGACTGTCCACTTTAAGAACAGCCACAAAATTTATCATTTTGTTTACGCATTTTAGCTTTCACATTCCAGGCTTGCTTTGAGTGTTGAGATTAATCCCTCCTGGAAATCCTTACAGACTACAAATTCTAAAAAGATGGCATATTAATGCTGATGAATTTCTGAAACACGGTGTGCAAGCGTAATAATTTCATTGTAGGCTCCTAATTGGGATCTAATAAAAAGATGCCATTGCAGCTCCACTGATGCTCATTTTTCTCATGCTGGCATAAAACCCCTATTGATATTTTTTTAGCTACAAGCTCAATGTTGCAAAAATTAAAAGCTACCTGGAAAAAAATTTAAAATGAAATCTAGTAGGTCAAAAATGCCTGTGATAGTTTGCTGGTTATCTTCAAGAACTGCTGTCCATAATTTCTGAAAAAACATGTTTTACTTTTGAGTTTGTTTGCTTGTTTGTTTATATTATTTTATGTCGCCTTTCTCTCCATAGGAATCCAAAGGTGGCTCACAACAGATGAAACTATTTTAAAAGCGGTTTTTAAAAATACAATATAACTATCATGTTTAAAACAATAAAACTTATATTAAGATTAAAAACCAAGATTTAAAACAATTTTAAAAAACATTTATTTATTTATTTATTTACTTACTTACTTACTTACTTACTTACTTACTTACTTACTTACCACCCCATTAGTGCTGAAGCACTATCCTGGGCGGTTTACAAGCAGTTAAACCAAACTCAGCAAACAATAGCACTAAATTACAACACAAATAGCAATAGCATAGCATAAAAAACATTAAAACCAGTGACACCAAAAGAGATTTTCCTAATAAAACTGAACAGGAGGCGAGGGATTCAACCAGAATTGAAGTGAAAGGCCTCCCTCAAACTGCCTCGTAAATGAGTACAGGGAGGGGGGCCAGGTGTAGTTGCTTTGAGAGTTTATTCCATAACCTCGGTGCCACCACACAGAGGACCCTAGCTCTAATAGATGACTTTTGGGCCTTCTCAGAGTGGCTACACAGAGGAGCCTTGTCTAAGATGATCTGGTGGGTCAGGCAGATGATATTGAGGAAAGACTCTCCAACAGGTAACATGGTCCCAAACTGTGAAGGGTTTTATATGTGAGTGTCAAAATTTTGAACCTGATCTGGAACACGTTACCAGTGGAGACTAACCAAAACTGGAGTGATGGGATCAAATTTGCTCACACCAGCCACCAGACTGGCCACCACATTCTGGACATTCTCCAGGTCAGCCCCAAGGGCAACCCCACATAAAGAGCCTTGCAGTAGTTGATCCAGGAGAGAAAGATCTGTAAGTTAAAAACAAACACTTACTGCTTAAAAATCCCGAGAAGGTTCATATGAGGTGATACAATCCTTCAAATACCCTGGGCCCAAGCCATTAGGGCTTTATAGGTAATAACCAGCACTTTGAATTGGGCCTGGAAACAGTCTGGCTGCAGCATTTTGAATCAGCTGAAATTTCCAAACACTCTTCAAAGGTAGCCGCATGTAGAGCATGTTGCAGTAATCCAACCAGGATATAATTTAGGCATGTATTACCATGGCAATATTTGACATCTCAAGTAATGGACACAGCTTTGTGAAAATGTACTTCTGGTCACTACTGAAACATGTGCATCCAAGTTCAGAGTTTAGTCCAGGAGCACACCAAAGCTGTGAACCTGACTTTTCATAATAAGAGTAACCCCATCCAGTACAAGCTGAATCCCAACCCCCTGATTTGCTTTGTGAGTAACCAGAAGCATCTCTGTTTAAGTTTCAGATTGTTAGCCCTCATCCAGTCCATCACTGACAACAGACACTGGTCTAAGCACAGAACAGCATCCTTGGAATCAGATGGGAAGGAGAGATAAAGTTGAGTGTCATCAACATACTGATAGCACTGAACCCCAAAACTCCAGACGTCTTCCAGCAGTTTCATGTAGATGTTGAATAACATGGGGGATAGGACTGAGCTCTGAGAGACACAATAAACCAATGGCCAGGGTGTCAGATTGGATTCTCCCAACACTACCTTCTGAGTTCAGCATCCAGGAAGGATTGGAACTACTCTAAAACAGTAACTCCAAGACCCATCTCAGAAATGTGCTCCAGAAGGATGCTATGGCCAATGGTATTGAAAGCCACTGATAGGTCCAGGAGACCCAACATGGACACACTCCCCCTGTCCAGTACAGCTAGTGGTGAAGGTTTCTGGGAGTTGCAGTCCAAGAACATCTGGGAACCCAGGTTGGGAACCTCTGAACTAGATAATCTACTTCATCCAGGAACCTCTGGAGCTAAGTTGCCACAACACTCTCTGACTTTGCCCAAAAATGGAATATTGAGGACTGGCTGATAATTATCCAATACAGTGGGATTCAAGGAGGGATTTTTAAAGCAAAGGTCTTACTACTGCCACCTTAAGACATTCTGGTACCTTTCCTTGTTGCAAGGAGGCATTCACCACTCCTCTAACCCACTCAGCCAGTCTTGCTCTGGCTGCTTTTTAAAGCCAGGATGGACAAGGGTCCAGCACCTATGTGGGGGCTTTCATCTCTCCAAAGATCCTGTTTACATCCTCAGGCTGCACCAACTGAAATGTATCCATTATAAACGGGAGAAGAAGGAGCCAAAATTACATCAACAGGACCTGCATCAACTACAGCATGTAGTTCAGAGGGGATGTGAAGCAACTTTCTCTGCAAAGTGCCATTCAAAATCTTCACAGCAGGCTGTTGAGTGGTCAGCATCCTTCTCTTGCAGCCTCTGGGCAAAAGGCCCTTGACCACCCAAAAGAGCTCTGTTGGACAGTTTTGTTCAGATGCAATGGTGGCAAAGAAGAATAGCTTCTTTGCTGCCACCATCACCAGAGTAGGCTTTCCAACGGGCTCTAGACCGTGTTCGATCAGATCCGCTCCAAGTTTTCTGCCACTGTTGCTTTAGTCTCTGTCCCACTCATTTCATCATCCCCAGCTTCTTAGTAAACTGAGGAGCTAGTTTGGCTGCCCTTTGTGGGAAGGGGCAGTTAGGAGCAATCATGCCAATTGCTCTGGCCACCTCTGCATTCCAGAGATCCATCAAGGCCTCAACAGGATCGCCTGCCAAGACAGCCAGAAACTCCCCAAGGGTTAATAATTATTTTTGCTATGATTTTATTGAAAGGAACAATAAATTGAGAACAGTTATCTATTAGGACAAGGTGTTGACTTTAATAACAATGCAGCTGCTCTGAGCTGAAGGCTTCATCAAAAACCATTTTGAATGGCAAGAAAGCAAACATGATTAAGATTAATGTTTGACTTGATGACTGCATTGCAACTTTATTATTTGGTTTTTAAATGGAGCTTTCACTAAGACTCACAAAATGCATGCAATTTGTTCAATTATTCTTCAGTGGCAAACAGTTAAAAAATATAGGCCATGAAACTTCATTACACAATCATTCTTCAGATATTACATAGCAAGTGGAATTCAAGGACAGGCATTTATTTACAATTTCTAATTTTATAGTACATTCTGTACACAGGCTGCATTACATTTTCTGTCTTATTTGAGGCTCACAGCAACTAGTAGAGATTTGTAGAAGCTCCTCAATCCAATCTGTGCCCAAAGAAAGGGCACACAAGTCAGCAACCACCTATTTTGTGTCTTTTGGTGACACTCCAGCCTGATCCTTGTCTGAGTCTATAACATTATTTGTGTGTTTCCAATTCCCTGGACAGAAACCATTCCTGACATGACAGGGGGGAAAAAACCCAAAGCAGAATGCAAACTTTCACTGGAGCCCAACACACTTGCATGGAGACAGACAGACAAGACACTTATGCATGGGGGGCGGGGAGAGAGACGCTGCTGGGCTGAAGGCAATTCCTTCTTCTCAAAGCGAAAACAACCAGAGAGATTTACAAGATCAGGAGCTTCTAGGCTTGTGGAGGAGGAGAGAGCGCTTTCCCCCACCAAACCTTTCTCTCTCTAGTGGCTCATAAATTTCCACTCACTAGTGTATCTCCCTTCTTGCCAACACAAAATCCACTTGACTACCATGTGACTTTAAAACAATTTCAAAAGCCCCAATCCATCTGTCAATTTATTTTCATATTTCATAGTACAACCATGCTCTGATTTAGGAAGAATACATTTGAACGTTGTGACGTTCCACCCAGTGTTCCCTGTTTGTTTTCCCCAAACACAGGTTCACTCTCTGGATACGTTTATTCTCTTTTCCACTACCACCAGTGGATCTCTCATCCACACTGCACCATATATGCTTCAGACACGTGCTGCCAATATAACTTGTTTATTTATCTTTTGGTTTATAAATCACAGATGTTCTTTTATTATTGTTTAGGATCACTCATTAAACTTCTTATATATGTTTACACGTTTGCTTATTCAGGTGTTGCATTTACTTATTCATATTAACCATCTCATTAATATTCTCTGACTATCTATTTAGCTTTTCTATTCCATGTATCTCCTTCTCATTCTTTCTAACTCTCCAACTTTTCAATTCTCTTCCTTAACTCTCCAATTCTCTTCTCTAACTGTCTCCCTCTGTCCCTCACTCTCTAACTGTCTCCTTGACTCCGCCCCTCCTGTCTTCTCATAGGCTCCTGCCCTTGAGCTTCGGCTATGATAGACAGGAGTGACGTGGGCATTCCGCCACAAACGTGTTGTACAGTTTTTGTCAAGAACCTGGCATGTAATTCACTATAAAATGAATCTGCCAATCAAAATTTCAGCCGGTCTTCTCAATGTCCCAAATGCTCCTGTGAGCGGGTTCACTTCCCCTTCCCACTTACATCCCTATATTGAATGCACATTCTTTAACATGCTTCAAAAGAACTAGCTAGTTCCGCCCTCTCCATCATTGCTTTCTTCACACAAACAATAATGAGTCTGAAGAAGAGAAGTTCCTATTCACATGTAGGCTGTATACATGAGCAAGAACCCTGCCTAATGAGTAGATCCTTAACTTGAGCAGGAACCTCTCTTTTTCCGACTCATCATTGTTTGCACGATGAAAGTGGCAAATTAGCAGGCAAGTCTAGCCATTCACTCCCATTACGCTGAAAAAAAACAACTATATTCCATAATGCCTGAGTAGAGCTAAACTATTTTTACTCAGTTCTATACTCACATTTTCAATACCTACATTTAGGGCCATAACACTCTAAGTACGGTGGGTGTCCCTTCTTGGCAGACATTCAAAATAGCAAGCAAGCAGTTGCAAGGAAAAAGAAGAAAAGAACCCTTTACATTTTGAAGTACACAATTAAAAAAAAAAGCCTAACTTCAATTAGTTTAAATGGAAATCTTTTTCCCCTTATGTAATCTTGTACAGTCTTAGATTTTAGTCTTTCTTAGGTTTTATGTCTTTTTCTGCACCTCTTAAATACCCAAGGGATGCATATGGTTTGTAATTTCTAATGACTTATTGGAAAATATCTGTTATGTGAGCATACTGCGGGAGTAGAATGTAATAATGAGTTTTATTTGTAAGATTAGAAGACCCTAGAAAGTCAACAGATGGCAGCAGATATGCTTGGAGAAAAATAGTTAATCTCCCTTCCCCACCTTTCTTTTTTCCATGGCATTTTTAACATAGCACTTGAATTTCACTCTTCCTTCACATAGCTTTTGTTTTACTGCAGTTCTAAGAAGCAGACCCAATGTGGTGAAGTGAACAGAATATCAGACTAGGATACTCTATTCAGGAGACCCCCATTTGCATCCCTGCTTGGCCATGGAAACTAAGTAGGGGGCGGTGGCAATAGCAAGCCGCTCCCTGAACATCAACAAAAGACTCTAAAACTATCAGGCCAAAGCAACATAAAAATAAAAAAGACAAAAGACAAAATGTCTGCAAACATTGACAATAGCATTACATGAATGTGAAGGAGATAAGCACTCTTTGATTTGATCACAAAGTCTTACTTTGTAGGTATGCATCTATATTGATCTTCTATTGTTTCTCATCATCACCATCCATTGCTTTCAATGGCTGTTTATGGGATCAGATTTCTTTCACATCTGAAGTCTCAATCAGTATATATACATGCACATATGACAGATACATGTACATGTATCTATTTGACCATTAAATAACCTAAGATATCATGTGTTATGCAGTATTCCCCCTGGGAGTTGATCATTCTTGACCACAGACTAGTCAGTGATAAATGAACTTTATTAACATTCTTCAGGGACTTGAACGTATTTCTGGTACATTTAATGTGAAGATTTCATATGTGAAACCACATCAGACCGAAAAATGCTGCACTGTGGCAACTAACCCATACAAAGCAGCAGGGAACTGAAGTCATCTCCTTTCAAATTCAGTGCACAGATGAGTATGAGTAATGCAGTTGGTTTATTGTGGCACATCCTTATTGCACTTGGATTGTATTTTTTAAAACATCCATTTGCAGGGAATGATCTTTCTCTCTTTCTTTATATAAGATGTCACCATCAAATACACTGTTTTGGTGTTTTTTGTTTGTTTGTTTGCATGCATTTAAACCATGTTTAAGATTCCATTCAGCTGCAACTTCCAAACTGATGCACAAAAGACGAAAGAAAATTATGTAAAAGATACAGAAAGCAAATATAGGAATAATATAACAAAAGATGAATAAAATGTTGATGATATCAACTGCAGAAATTATAACAGCATTTCTTCCCACAGGCCCCCAAATTAAACTCCTGACCCTGTGGATGATTTTGGGTTTAAAATTTATTAAAAATAATATGATTGAGCATCACATGCAGTTAGGGGCACAGTCTATGTATATACTACTAGAGCTTCAAACGGACCTAGTTTATAGGGGAGGAAATGTAAGAATCTGTTGTCCTCATTAATTGGTCAGCACTATCGCTGATATGTGTTTTATGTACTCTCCAGTTGATTCCAACTTATGATGACTCTGATAGGGTTTCTGAGGTATGTGAGATAAGTGCGGAGTGGTTTATTAAGCAGTGGCACCTCCTAATAAGTTTCTTTGGTGGAGTAGGAATTTGAAATCAGGGAATCTGGATCTTAATCCAACACTCTATCCGTTGCACCACTGTGGCTCTTGGTACCTCTGCCATGCATCGCTGTTATATATATGAGTATATCACCATGTATCTCTGTGTTTTACCTCCAGGACCTTTGGGAACGTGTCAGATACAGAGGAAGGGCCCCAAGGAAGGCAACTAACCTGCAACATTCAATCTTGTTTGTAATTTGAAAGGATCAAGCAGATCAAATTACAAAGGAAGGAGCAACGACTTCATGCAACATAATATATTCTCAGGCCTCCATGGAAAACAGAAAATCAGTTTCAAAAATATGGAACATTTCTCCAAGAATAGCAAAATTCGTATTGTCTAACTGCAGTGAGAAATTTCTTTGTGCTTTCCTGTGCACTGTGTGAAGGTTGAACAAGTTCAGGATTTATATCCTCATTTGAACCTCATGAATATACACTGTAAGAGGCTGGAGTATTCTGACATAGGTTAAGAAACCTTGACAGTCTCCAGTTCACACATGTCAAAACCCACAGACAAGTGGCCCAGTGTCTCATGTACTGCCACTAATAACTGTAGCTACTTCTCCAGAAAAGTCCATGATTTTAGAACCATAACTATAGCAATAATTGTTTAATGGAGACATCTGTCATTAAAGTCTTCTCTGTTGAGATTTTGATACACTATATTTAACCTTGGGTACTACCTTTCTATGCTAAAAAATCATCTTTATTTTTAACTACAGGATGATATTGTCATTGAATGTCGCATTCAATAACTGAGTCACTGCAATAAAAACAAAGTGCTGCGTCAAAATTTTAGCACAATGGCACGTCAAGACTACTAATGACCAGGACACTGTTTTCAACTACTCATTTTGGTTTTTGTTTTTTTCCTGGATCACACAAACTCTTAATTCTTTCCTTCTTTATGTTTAGGGAACCATTTTTTGGTCTCCTCTAGACAACATGGAGGGAATAGCCATGTGCTTCAATTCTAACTAATACAACAATGAACATTGTTATGTCCTATCAACTATTTGTTATATTTTTTATGCCGCCCTGGTCACAAGAAAGTATAGGCAGCATATGGGAGACCTATCTCATGCAATTCAGAATCATGTAAGCAGAGCTTGGACTACATTTGCAGCTTCTGTCCTTTTTGTTGAGTGGAGTTTATATATCTTTTTTATATTGGAGAATTTCGGTTAATAAAAGGTGGAGTTTCTAGGAATTTTGTTCTTCCTTTAGTTAGCAGAATATAAGGCAGTTTACACAGGAGTAAGTGAACCTGCATAAGATGTGGCAAATTGCAGCTAATGAATAAGGTGCTAGCTGTGTGCCTGATCAGGCGTCAGCCACAAACTGTGACCTTGTTAATTTAATAATATTTGCTGCTGTGACTTACACAGTTTCACTTACTCCATACGAAACTCCCAATAGGATTCTGTTCGGTAATGCCTAAGGTCACAAAATAGCACAAAGAAGGAGCATTGTATAATGTTATGGCTTAGAGCTTTTGCTATGCATCAAGAAGTTTCTGGTTCAAATTTCAGTTCTCTTAGGAACTCAGTAAGTATAGGTAAGATCCTCACTCTCAGCCTCAGTGCCACTCAGGTATCAATACAGAATATAAGAGCAATTCTGCTCTCTTAAAGTGCAGAATTGTTGAACAGATTCCAACTGTTAAGCACTGAGGTAAGCAGGGAAGTAAAATCAAAGGTAAAACATCCAGTACTTTTACACACAGAGAGAGAGATTGGAGGCTGTTTTATGTTGCTTCCTGAGGCCACTGCCTCTGTGGGACAAACAATTTCATGCTATTTCTAAATTTCCTGTGAGATTTGCTCTATGTGTGTGTGAGAGAGAGGGAGGGAGGGAGAGAACTCCTCACTGGACAGAAACAAGCCACTAGCAGCAACACACTGGCAGCTACTACAGGAAGTAATTTATAGCAGCCCTCCATGTGATAGCTGTTTTGTATGCACCAGTCATGGCAACCCAATTTCGACAGGAATACTGAAGAAAAGGGCAAATGCTATAAATTTCTTATACTAAAAAGTAATAGCCCAGAAAGGCTCTGAGTGGTAAGATCGACTGTTAACCTTTGGGAACATTCATAGCCAGTAGTGAAATACTGAATGTTCTCTACATGGCTGGACAACCTACATTCCCACTGTCCCAGAAACCTTGTTGTGCACAACTCACCAAAAGAAAAACAAAACACACATGCACACACAAAAGCCTTTGCTACTCTACTGCCAGGATTGCTGCTTTGCCATTGCTAAAGGTAGCAATAAAGCACGGATCGCAGGCCAAGTCACAGGGCCAAGGCCAATGAGCCTGAAGCCTCTGTTGCTGGTTACTGCATCTTGTGGTGGTAAGAAAGCAGCAGTTGTGGCTGCTAAAGCAGGAAAAGGCTTATATCCCCCATCACCCAGAGACCTAGAAGTAGCTGGAAGGAGTGAAATATGAAAATCTCTGTGTCTCAATTTTGTTGTGTTTCTTCAGATCCCACCTGCCTTTTCTTCCTGTCCTTCTTTCACATCGGTTATAAGAACTGGGAGTGGGCCCATCACATGGAGATTTATGTATGTTTTAACGCGTTTTACCCAAGGCATATATTTTTCCACAGTGACTGAAACCTCTCCATATTTTTTTCACGTGTATGTTTTTACCACTCAGTTTTTAAAGTTCTGCACATTATTTTGTGCACCCTTTGTTTCTCCGAAATCCCTCCTCGGCCTTTTAAATGTGAGGATTTTCATGGGAAGATGTAGCTGTCTTGAAATGATTTTTAAGACATTATTTTGCCTTTTTAACTACTTTCAAAAATCCAGTATAATTCTTTTTCACCCCTAGGAAGCAACCACTGATGGAGGCACAAAAAGAGTGAAAACCACTGATTTGCTGGATGGGAAAAGGCTTCTATTCCTTTTACCCCCAAATGATCTTAAAGCAACCAACATGATGCACCAGCACTGCTGATGGCAGTGCAAAAACATAAATGCATATCAGTTTAACCTTCTCTTAATGATCCTAAAGCAGCACACACCCCAAGCCAGAAATCTTATGCAGGATGACTGAGATGAGGGGTAACGTTAAACTACACTATTCCCACCCCAACATCTAGGTGTTTGCATGTGTACATACATGTTCTGGCCTCAGATGTCCATCTACACTGGAAATAGTCCTCCATGTTGAAGAAATTGTGCATCCGTGCTGAACATAATTAGTAGTAAACCCCATAGAGTTCAATGAGACTTAGTCCCAGCGAAGTGCATATAGGATTGTAGCTTTTATGTGAAAAAGAAAAGGGCATTAAGTAGCAATTGCTCAGTGCTGTCTTCATATTCTTTTGGAGAATATGTTACATCTCAGTGGAAATTATTTTAAACTGAAAATCAAATCTCAGCAATTAAGTATTTAATGTTAAGTCAATGGAGCAATACAGGAAAGGCTGATTTAAATTAACTTCTAGACCTCACAAAACTATGGTGACCCACTAAATGAGTATCAGTAATCTCCTTTTAGAATAAAGCCCTTGTTGCTTAGGTACCCAGTAAACCACTTGTTACTAATTTAATGGGATTGAATAGCATCCACAGGCAATTAAATAGCATTGCAATTTCAATACACTGCAATGCTATTGACCAGTACATGATAGTATATGAAACTGAAGCAGTGATGGTTTCCTAAATTCATGTAATGTTACTGGGAATTATTTATTATGTCACTCTGTAGTGTTTATGTTTATTTCTGAATCTTCACAAGTCTGACTTGGGAATAATTTCTCACGACAAGTCGCTTGAATATGGGCAACAGCACTACCTATGATGACTTCAGTGGACTTTATTTTTTAAAACCTCCTGAAACACAGAGTAACAGAGTAACCCGATGTCACATGTTCCAACTATTGTCAAAGAACAATGATATCTGGAGTGCCACAGGTTCCCCACTCAATTCTACAATATGTTTAACATTTGAGAACCTATTCTATTGCCTATCTGGATTAAATTAAACACATAAATCATTCTAACAAATCTCTTCCAGCAGATTGTGAACTTTGGAAATGGAAAAATGGAATTAATGGCAGTGTATTTCATATTTGTGCTTCTCTGTCTAATGCTTCAATTATTTTTCCATAAAGAATGTATGGTTTGTACCCACTAGATGTTGGTCATCTTATGAATGCATCTTGTGGAATATAGTACAAAAAATGACCTTCAGAAACAATAAAATCTGCAGCTATTATTTATCCTATTGCCAGTTTGAGAGACCTAATAACCCATTTCAAAACAGTGCAATTGGAGAAAAAAAAAACTAGACAGAATTCCATTGCAGCAGCAAAAGATGTGCTACAGAAGTAAACGACAGAACTGTTATAAGATTTCTGAGTAACTGCTCAGAAACAAGTGGGAAAGATGTACCTGATCTTTATCCTTATGTTTCTCTATAATGCTATATGCTGGCTATGTTCAGTGGTTTAGACATCTGGCTGTGGAAACCAGAGGTTGAGAGTTTGATTCCCCACTGTGCCTCCTGCAAGTACAGCCAGCCTATGTGGCTTTGGGCAAGCTTCACAGTTCCAGGGCGTGCCCAGAAGAAGGCATGTACATGCGAATATAACACACTCTATTAAATCTGTATATATTAAAAATGTAAATAAATCTTGGATTTCAAGAGGAAGAACCAACTTCCACCCCCCCATGGAAATCCATGCCCAAACATCTTTTTGTTCCTCCTTTCCTCTGACCTTTTCCATTGCCATGAGATAGAATTGTTTGTCTTTCTTGGTGTCTCTACTAAACTAACCTTAAAACCCTTAACATCTTGAACTTCTATTCCTCTGTTGGGCAATATTTTTATTGGACCACTGAATGTTGTTAATTGGCTGGATAGCTCAGTTTTTTAGGTATCTGGCTGCAAAGCCAGAGGCTGGGAATTCAGTTCCTCACTGTGCACCCTAGAAAAGCCAGCTTGTGTGGCCTTGGTTAAGCTGCACAGTCGTAGGATGCCCCCAGAAGAAGGGAGTGGAAAACCACTTCTGAGTACTCTCTACCTAGAAAACCCTGAAAAAGATCACCATAAGTCAATACTGACTTGATGGCATTATTATTATTATTATTATTATTATTATTATTATTATTATTATTATTATTATTATTATTATTATTATTATTATTATTATTATTATTATTATTTAGCATTAAGCCAAAAAAATCTTCCATGAGAATTTCAACCATTTGATAGAAAAGACATTTATTTCTATCAATTTAATAGAAAATATGTTATTTTCAAATAGAAATTCAAATCAGAAATTCCTAGTCTTAAGGTTCAGCATTTTTGTACCTACCTTACTTACATAGTAGATTCATGTGTACATCTTCATTGCACATTCATCACGATGGCATCTGCTAGCACTCACCCGCCCCCACTTCCTACGCTTCAAATAATACATAGCTGGAGATGTTTTGAGAGAATTACTTCCACAGGATGCTTTTAAAACTAAGCAGTGATGATGATATTTTCAATGGAAAGAAAACACAGCAGCATCCTCAACCACTTTGCACTGTTACAGAAATCTCAGATTTACGTGAACAGACATTCTAAAGTGCCTCCAAAAATGAGCCAAAATAACTGACACCTTTTTTGTAGGACTTTTGGGAAACTCAAAAACAAATTATGGCACAATATTTGTTCCATCTTTTTATTGCGAAAAGAAAAATATATATTTTCTCCCTCACAGGATAAAGTTAGCATATTTATTCAGAAGTAAGCCCCATTGAGTTCAATGGTTCTTACCTCTGAGTAGATGTGCAGGAGCACACCGAACAACAGTTACTGTCAAGTATATGTGCATAGGTGTGCATCCTCCAACTCATGTTTTCTCAATAGTAAGTCTCATTGTGTTCAGTGGGTCTTACTCTCTACAAAAGCCTTTTAGGATTACAAATTAAGGCTACAATCATCTCCTCACTTAACTGAAGTAAATTCAATTGAATTCAGTGGAGCCGAGTCTTGAATGCACATGTATTGCCCTGTCCTGTTGAACTAGTTAATTTTTTTCTACAGCAACCATCATGGCACCAAAATGCTTCCCACATGAACTCCGGCATTGTGTTAACAATTGAAGCTTTTATCTTGTCTGCTTGTTCTATTATATCTATTTGTGGTTTGCTATCCTTTTATATAATGTAAATTATTTTCAGTGTTATCTTTTAGGGATAGGATTCTCAAATTTCGTGCACTACAAACTCCATATTTCTCTATTCTGGGACTTCTATGTGACAGACAGATACCTTAAAGAAACCTAAATATGCCTCACCTAGGAGAAAGGCCTCAACTGGAATGCTTTGAGGCTGAGCTTCCTGTTCTGAAAGAAAGCTCCTAACTAGGACTGGGGCAGGAAACAGAAGCTTGGGCAGAGCTAGGCTTAGATCAGCCTCAAAGCATTCCAGTTGAGGCTTTTCCCTGATATGAGCTGCATTTCGGTGGCTGTAAGGTGGTTATCTGTCAGGTGGAATTCCCAGAATGGAAAATGGTGGAATTTGTAGTAAAAGAAATCTGAGAACCTCATCCTTATTGTCTTATGTGGCTTTGAGGACACTTGCAATGAAAGGTGTAAAACAAATTCTATAAATAAATATATGTTACTGAATATATGTTACTGAAGGCAAAAGGCCTGCTTGTTTGGGCAAACATAGAAATATAATGGCTCATATTCAAAAGGTTGCATTTCTAACTACCAATTCAGTACGAAAATCTTTTCAATCTTTCTGTGTCAACAAACTCAAACAACAGATCATGTCTCTATTTACAATCTCTAGTTTTTATTACTGATCATTCAATATAGGAGACAAAATACTTATTTCAATTTAATATTTATGTTTTTATTCAAAACAATAGTTCACAGTTGACACATTCATTTCTTTTCATCAAGTCATTCTTTCACCATCAGTATTTATTTAGATCCATCAATTTTCAATCTACGGTTTCATAAACTTCAGATTTACTTATTTCTGTGTAAAATTAGCTTATTCAGCCAATGCACTTGGAAACATTGTAGAAGTGCTCCAACTCTTACATAACAAAGCAAAGACAAAGCACCAAAATTCAAAACAATATTTTACTAATCCTCAGAGCAAAACTTACAAATTAGATCTGTCATTTTTTTCACTGCTTCTCTAACCAAAGATAATGAAAAACAACCCCCCTCTCTCAGATTTTGATATGTTCACACTTGTTCTGTTCACAGTTTTTCTGTGATCTGTTCACAGTCTCAAGCATTACCACCACAAATTGAAGGCTACCATCAACTACTATCAAGCCACTCTGAAAACAAGTGTGTGTGTGTGTGTGTTTGTGGAGGATTAATTAACATAAAGATCATTCAGTACATTTTCATGTGATGTGCGTGATTTCCTGTCTGCATCCTTTGGTAATCAGAAAGAAAATGAGAAATCTGAAATAGTTCAGAAAACGTAGATGTGTCTATTTGTCAAGTTTATGAACAGAAACTTTGAAAAGAGGATATTCCTGTATAGGCATTTACTCTGCACATCCAAGTGTGGTGAGATCATAACATAACATAACATAACTGCAGAGCTGAAAGGGACCTTGTGGATGAAGTCCAGCCCCTGTCAAGGAGGCACAGTGGGGAACTGAACCCCCAACCTCTGGCTCTGCGGCCAGATACCTAAACCATTGAACTAGCAATGTTTTCCATGTTGCTAGCTTTTCTGCAGAACCCCACAGATTGTCATGTCTTACCTTGCTGAGTCAGCTACAGAGGAGGAGAAAGACCTTCTGCAGCCTGGGGACGCCAGGTGTGAAAAGGTAAGTCAGTGCCCCACTGGTCAGTGTTGTTGCAGAAGTTTCAGGACACAACACAGTAAATTGAGTAGCATCAGAGGATGAGAATGGAGTAGCTATGACATCCATTTGTCCTGGGCAGAGGCAGAGATGGAGAAGATCAGAGCAAAAGCACAGCTTGCATTTCAAGAGTGCTCATTGGAAATAGCTGGACACCAGGGAGAGGCCGCTGGGAGTTATATATTCTCTGTGTGCTGCCAGCAGAGCTTTTTTAGGAAACTCTTTTGTAGGAAGTTCATCTCTTACCGGCTCTCCATGCTGCCTGTCCAGATTCCTGGAACCTCTGAGGAATGTACTAACAACAATCTCACCTATGCCTAGTCCCTGTTATGAAGGGAGTTGGAGTAATGGCTTCATCCACATAGGATACAGACCTCCTACTTTGCGAGTAAGGACTGGGTTAAGATGACACAGCTCTGGCACTTGCTGCATGACATGCAGCACACACTGAGGCACATGTGGGTTATCAGCATATGCAACCAAGTGCACTTTTGTACATTTTCTGTATCTCAGGACTTATTTTGTTAAAAATGTATGGAAGTAAGTTCTGCACCAAAAACAGGGATTTTTTTCAATGCAGATAGTAAACAAAAACTCTGGTCAATTCACTTGTGGAGGACAAACAAAAACTTGCAAAGTTTTTTTGCCCCAATGGAATGTCTTGATGTGTCATTTTCCCTCTTCAATTCACATCTTCGAAAATGTAGGTCTCCTTGTTTCTATTTTGTGGTGGTGGTTGGTACACCAACTGAACTCACCCATCTTGTGAAGACATTAGTATTAGTTCTCCTTCACTTGAAACCTGTAAGATTGTTTGATCTGAGAAATAATAGCTTGCTGCAAAAGATTTAAAGAGCCATTGTAACAAAGTAAGGACATAAAATTTCAACATAGCAACCAAAAGGATCTAGGGAGACAATATGAGTGGGAGGCATGATTCTCCCATCTACCACATCCCATAATACTCTATCGTTTAAATTGGGATAAGAGTGTTTTCTCATATTGCTCAAGTAACCAAAAATATTGTAGACATGGGCCTGTGAAGTTCTTGTCACTATTCGCTATTACTTTTCTTACCCTATCTAGGGAATGTGCTTCCTAATCTGACTTCTTAAGAAGAACTCAGAATATCTGAAGACCAATGTAAAATCAAAGAACGGTCTTCTCTCTCCTGTGAGCTTGGAATTCAGACGTGAAGCAAGGTCTTGGTTCTGATTTTGTCCTGTACTCTAGAGACATCCTGTGCTTCAAATATTCACCATTACAGTACGTTTCTGGGGACATAGGAAGAAGGACAGGTCTGTGGCAAACCCAAGCAACGGCTGGCTACCACGTTCATCCAAATTCTGTGTTTGACAGCAAGTTAAAACTGTGGTCCCTAGCACTGCTAAGTTTAGATAATTCCATTGAAACCAGTGATACCTGCTTACCAACATGTAGTTGCATTCCGGATTGCTGCCAAAATGAATTTCTTTCCAAGCACCCACAGGCTAACATTTGTTTGTACAAATGATATAGCAAGTCATTTGTAGTGCATAATTACAGATAACAAGGACTGTTCATTAAGAATTTGCAAATAGAATTAAGCAGGATACCTTGGGTATTTTATACACAATGAATAATTTACCAGTCCTGCTGTTTGAGATGCAGCAGGCCCATCTGATTATCCCTGTTATTTTTAAATATAGCCATGATATAGGGAGATAATATGATAAAAGTTGGAAATAAAGGAGTGGAGAGGATGTTCCAAGCAAATAGCATGCTTATCACATCTGGTCTAAAGAATCTTCTGCTCCTAATGCAGGCAGTGCAATTTGGGGCAGGGGAAGAGAAGTTTCTCTCTTCACCATCTACCACATCTACCATCTCACAAGAAAAAAAGGGGGGTGATTCTGAGTTGGAATACAGCTAGATAGAAAATGATGGTCAACATGTCCTTTCTTCTGATGCAGCTTAAAATTACGGCTGCATGGGGTAGCTTTCCATTTACAGTATAAAAAATCTGTCAACAGAAGTTTCAAATCTGTGTTTCTAGATTATAATATGTCACAGAGTCAGCCAATCCTACACAAACAATTAACAAAAGTGGATCAATGGGTTACATTGATCAGTGTCATCCTCAAAGAAACTTTAGCAGAGTCAGAGCAGGGTTTTCCTGTTGCTAGTTCCTCACTTGCTTTTTCGTTACCACCCAAACCCAATTCAATGTTCCTACCAGGTCTCCAATTTTTTCTTCCATTGGTGGTGGTGGTGTACCTGAATTGATCTCTCAATTCCTTCCCAGTCTCATCCCAACAACATCTCTCTCTATAGTTCCAAGACAATGCCTACTTGTAACCTTTGCAGAAGGCCAGTTATCTCTGTTTGTGCCCAGGTGGTAGCATAGGGTTTCACATCCTTGTTTACACATTGTACCATCAATATTCCTGGATTTCTTCCCCCCAGGACTCATCTCACTAAAGTTTTACTACATCTTGTGTCTACCAAGGCCTTCCTGGGAACTCCATTAACCAGGGCCTCTGTTTCCCACCCTGGCCTTTCGGGTTCACATGCCTGCAAAGACGCAGCAAACACATTAGCCCAGGAACATTCCATGATTGCACATATCCTTCTGCCCACAGGTAAAGCAAACATGCTCTCCCCCTCCTTTTGAAGACCAGTCCAGTAGAGGCAATGGGATTCCTGGTTCTGTCATGATTGGTGGGGGGACTTGCTTTGTCCCCATTGGTACTGCAAACCCTGGTCACTCAGGACAGAGCCACATATGCACCAGGACAAAAGTTCCCTGGGTGTCTGAGCTGTGAATGAATGTATGGCCATCTTGATTCAGCCCTGGTTCCTCTCTTGGGGCAGAGTTGTTACTGTGCTTTGACCCTCTTCTGCACTCCAATATGTTTTGAGTAACATTATCGCTCCATCTAATGAGGTGGGTTCAGGCCAACTAACCCAGTTCCTAGGGGCAGGTCGCGAAGTTGCAACTAATTGTTCCAAAACTACAAGTTCCATCACCTTGTCAGAGGATCTAATGGCAACCTTCAGCCATCTCACAGTGCTATCTTTCTTTCTTTTTTTTTATCCAAAGCTCAAAGGTGCAGAATTAAGTGTTCTTTCTCTTCTCCCTCCTGAAGCACCCATCTCCTCTTTCTCTACCCCTTCAAACAGGAGGTTTTGCAGGGTGGTCTTATATTATGTGGGCATTCAACCTCTGCCTTGGGAACCCTCAGGGAGACTTTCTCTCTCTGGTATAGGGATCTTTCCTCTGGACATTCTCCCATTCTGTTAACGCGGAATCCTGCAAGCCGCTAGCTGAGAGTTGATTCTGGTCCTGATGGTAAAAATAACTCACACAGACACGTTCTCTTCCAGCCCGACACGTGTATTTACAGCAAATATACAAAGCGGCAGCGTGACAGCATGAAATCAACATTTGTAGAAGTGGTGGTGGTGTTCTGTACAACTCAACTATATACACATAAGCATCTGCCCTTGCCCAATCAGGGCAGATGTTGCATTATCCAGTCTTCACCCAGATGTTGCATCATCCTTTCTATAGTCACTGTGACTCAGCACTTTTATACTTACACACCTGCATGACATGGCAGTTCATTAGTACTTCTGCTCTGCTCTGTTCAGGCCTGTAAATTTTTTAATACTTTGACACATTCTTCCTGAGATCAGTTCTTGGGCTTCCGCCTCAGCCAGATGGGTGAGGTTCTTCTACAGCACCTTTCAAATTCTCCTCTTCCTCCTCCTTCTCCATCTCCCCTTTCTGAATGGGTTCATTCTTTACCTCAGTTTTTTCCTCTCCTGACTTTCCTCCTCCTTCTCCTGGTTCTCCTTTTATACCCTCCTTGCTATTTTCCTCTAGAGGTTTCTCTTCCCTTTCCCAGCTTTTCTCTTTCCCAGCACTTTCTGCCTCCTTCTCCTACTCCAAGTCCAACATGGCTCCTCCCAAGTCTACAGAAGAGCTAGATGTTGGGAATCCCATTAGATCTGAGGGGAGGCAAGACAGCCTGCTGGCAGAGACCTGGGCATCCCTGGCCACTACCCCACATGATGTGCCTTAATCTTTTAAAATTACTTCTATAGTTATGGAGATGAGGCCTCACTAAATGATGGGGAAAGGGAGCTATTACGTGATTTCAGGACAGTGCTAGCTCATGCTGTGCCCCATGATGTTGTTTCACGCTATATTCTTCATGCTCGTTCAATAATCATGTGAACCTAAGAACTCATTCCAGTGTTGCAGCACTTAGATATTTTAAACTAACAAGAAGGAATGATTTTAATTTATTTTTAGACATTGGCAAGCAAAAAAAAAAAAACCCATTAAACTATAAGGGTAGCTAACTGTTTTGGGATCTTTGAACTATGTATGTAATTAATTTTAAAAGCAACTTTCCAAAGTCTGCTTTCTACTCCAAAATCAGTGTACATAGGACTGTAACCTTCACTTTACTATCCTGATACAATTCAGATGTAAGCTCTGTGTTTCTTAATGGTGTGCTCTGAATTCTCTCATGATTTGAATAAATGGACTAGTTTTCCTCCCTAGTTGAGACTTTTTAAACTCCTTTCTGTGTATATTTTTCAAATTACTTTTCTTCTTAATCAGCAAGAGGAATGCCTCCAAAGCAGTGCAATATTACAAAATGTCATCAGCTCAACAGCGAGGGATTCGTTTGATCCTGTCAGCCAAAATTATCCGTGTAGCCTGTTTGACTAAGCCTTTTCATTTTCCAGAGGACATAATTATTCACTCTCAACCTGGCTCTTCCAAAAAGATATGGTCTGATCTCATGCATGGTTTGTGTTCAATTCCCATTAAGACTAATGGGAATTAGGGCTTGAAGTCCCAAGGAACATAGCCTGAGTACCAAGCCTTTGACTCGGGTGGTAGGCATGTTTTTTATAGCTCACTAATTTAATGACTTTTGGCTCAGTTTGAGTTTCAGGAAGCGTTAGTTTCCTGGCAAGACTTGTAGCAACAGTGATACATGCAAAGACAGCAAAAAGTGGTTTCTCAAATTAAAAATAAACTGACCTAGCAAAAGAGTTGGATCACCTATAGCTGCAGTTCTTCTGTTGGTACATACATGCCAAGGGATCTCCTTAATGGCTTTCTGGGAGTTGGCAAATGCCTTTCTTATTTCAGAGTGGCAGGAACTAGCAAAAATCCTGTTGCTTAGAGTAGTAAATCACACTAGAGTGGGTCCATTGAAACAATGAAGGTTTGATGAATCAACTCTTATGTAAGTTCCATGGATTCAAATGGACCTACTCTACTTGCAACCTATTATACTAAAGTAGGTTGCAACTCGAGTAGGCACATTTGAATCCATGGAACTTATGGAAGAATTAACTCACCCAGTCTCCATTGATTCAATGGGCCTACTCTAGAGTGAGTTACTATGTTAGGTTTCAGCCCATATATACTTTAGCACAGTTTTCTTCTGTCTTTGTGTCTGAATATTTTAAATACTTCAAAGTTTGCTGGAATCTAAGGAGGATTGGACCTGGTTAATATTTGGATGAATGTGACCAGAGAATATCATTTATCTCCAGGCAAGACTAAGAAGTGGCCTTGGAGAGCCACTTCCACTCATAGTTGTCAATACTGGGCTACAAGAACCAATGATCTGATTCATACAAGGCACTTTCCCATGTCCCTATGTTTGTTACCTTGACAGAAAACAGGGTGGCATGCAGGAAATGCTCAGTTGTCCTCCCTCACAGCTGCTGGCTGTATCCAGACATCCCAAACCCAACTTTGCCTTTCCTCTCCTCCAAATCAGAGAGCAACCCATCATATTGTTACATCACTGTTTTAACTAATGTAGATTTGTCTTGTCCCTTCTTCCCTCTCTCTCTTTTTCTGTGCATGTCTGTAAAACAGGAAGTGAAAGAGCCAATGCTCAGATGACTCCCTGTTTGAAGGATAATCAGGCATGTGATAGATTTCTTTAGAAGCAGCAATGCCTATCACACATATTTTCAACACAAATGTTTGGGACAGTCCAGTTCTTGGCTGTAAGATTAACAAGTGGAGGAAGGATATGTGGAGTAGTTGAAGACACAGTGAAAGAACTGATGTAGAATAATAGATTAACACTGTTGCTAAATTTCCTCAAGGCACTGAAGCAAACAGAGCAAAAAACAGTACAGTGCCAGTAGCTGCTAAATTCTCTGCAAAGGAAATAATCAGGATAATGCTGGCAAAGATATTCTCAAAGGAAAATGGCAGGACAGTTAAATTAAGGATCACTTCATTTCATACGATTTCAAATGCAAGGGATTTGAGGGAAATCTATTATTGTGAATCTGTAACAAACAATTGAAGTGTAGGTGTTTATTTTTTCCAGTATATAAGATCCTTTTTTGTTAGACATATTTTTCCATAAATCATCATCCTCATCATCTTAGAACTGAAGAGCTGAAAGGGTCCCTATAGATCATCGAGTCCAGCCCCTGTCAGGGAGGCACAGTGGGGAATCGAACACCCAACCTCTGGCTCTGCAGCCAGATGCCTAAATTACTGAACTATCCAGCAGTTTTTGATAGGCCGTATGATCGATGCCCTGAAGACACTGTAACACACCATTTTATTATGTAATGCATACTGTAGCTCCATCTCTGTTTATTTTGGAAGTGGGGGAGATGACTTTCCAGACCAAAGACTGCAAAGTTTCCATGTTGCCCATTTCTTTTCCATCATTCGCAATTCATTCATTCCTCTCCAGAAAATGCCATTTTACCTAACTTGGCTTTTGTCAATTAGTTTATTTGACAAATGGCTTTTGTTTCTGCAAGCCCACACAAAAGTAAGGCAGCTATGACAGTTGTCAAAAATCTGTGCCATCTGCTCTGCTAATAACCAGGAGGACAGGAATCCTAGGCTAGAGATAACAGGCATTAGGAACTGGGCCATTATCTCCCTGTTGTTCTATACCTAGAATGAGCCATTCATACCAATTAGGGTGGTAGCAGAAGATGCCATTTGCTAAGATGCTTACAACAAGAAAAGTATTTTGTTATCAGCTATTAAAAGGCCAACCTGAGTTGCATCTGCAGGCCTTCATCTCTCAAATGATGCATCCAAGTAGTTTCCTCTATCGGCTACATGGTCATTTTAATTCTGCATGTTCAGCATCACTGTGTGGTAATTAGGATTGCAAATTATTTTCTGTTCAGATTTTGGGGATTTTTAAAAAAACTCTAGCTCTACTTAATGTGTAATGTTGTTGTTGATGATGTTATTGTTTCATGTTATGCTAATCTAAGGACAGATGCCTACATAAACACTGCAAAGGCAACACAGAGCCTTATATAAATGCACATTGAAAATAATAATGTGAAACAACCTAACTCAGTTTCATTCCTGATGAGTAAAACAAATCAATTCAGTGTATTCTCGAAGGCTTTCACGGCCGGCATCCGACGGTTGTTGTAGGTTTTTCAGGCTGTTTGGTCGTGTTCTGGAACACGGCCAAACAGCCGGAAAAAACTACAACAACCAAATCAATTCAGCTTGGCCCAACTAAGAAAACCTCTTGTCAAGATCTGAATCTCTTTTTTGGGGGGGGAAATGTGCCTTTATTGACTATTATTGAAAAGCGATAGATAGATAGATAGATAGATAGATAGATAGATAGATAGATAGATAGATAGATAGATAGATAGATAGATAGATAGATAGATAGATAGATAGATAGAGAGATAGATAGAGAGATAGATAGATAGATAGATAGATAGATAGACAGACAGACAGACAGACAGACAGACAGACAGATGTAATGTGGTGTGTGGGTGTGTGGTTCTTTGATTAACTGTAATCCCATGCAATTAATTTCTGTTTAATGTATGGACTGCTGTTGGTGTTAAAAGACCATTGTTACAGTCCTGGTTTGAGTTTCTACATTGTGCCACCTCAAAATCCTAATTTCTAATAGCAGTTTCATTCAATCTTTTTCTGTCTTAAAGTGACTTTTGGGATATAATTTCATTGGTTAGAAATCATTAAAGTTCAGAATTATTGTGAAACAGATCTCCATGAACTCATTCTTCATCACACACCTCACTTCACCCTCTCGATCCTTTATCATCATATAATAGTAAAGCAAAAACTAATATATACCAGAAATACCTGGTGTAACATGGTGGTAACAGTGAATTAGAGCATAGGATCATAGAATCATAGGATAATGGAGTTGTAAGGGGCCTATAAGGCCATCAAATCTAACCCCTTGCTCAATGCAGGAATCCAAATCAAAGCAGATCTGACAGGTGGGTGTCTAATTTTCTCTTGAATGCCTCAAATGTTGGAACTTTCACCACCCCCCAAGGTAATTGGGATACAAGAGTTCAAGTCTGTGATGAGCTGTGAGATTCATTCTGTAATCCTGGGCGTGCCACCCCCTCTCAGTTTGACCTATCCAGCACATTGAAAAGCTACTACAGCTTCCAGAATCTGACAAAAGGCATGGCCGATGGCCGATGGAATTTGGGGAGCTATCTTCTGGGAATAGTTCTGGAGCTACTTTCCAACATTGTAGTGAAGGTAACAAGAGAAGTTATGATGGCTTGAGCTCATGGAAGGATGCACAGAATATAAATGTTGCTTTAAATTATTAATTTTGTTCTGCTTTTGTGGGGAAAATATTTTGATTACTCCTACTCCCACTCTGCATATCCTAAGAAAATAGGCAGTATGTAGAAAGTGCAGGTATTTATGTACTTTGCTTCTGTACATTTTTAGTTCACCCAGCACCCAAGTGCCATGTTGATACTCATTTAGTCTTTTCCAAAATGGTATGGATGGGTGGGGGTCTTTCAGCATTAATAGAACTTAATGAGGGAAAAACACATTTCAAGATAGATTTCCACATGAAAAATTGAGATGAGACTCTGAGCCTGCTTGTAAATCTAAGGCGTTAGCTCCCCTTTTCCAGTAATTTGTGAATCTCAAAACTTTAAATTAGATTATTTGCATTAGATATGCGGGTGAGCCTCTACAGTTCCTTAGATTGCCAAGAATTTGTCATAATACTTGGAATGACTTTTGAAAGCATTACATAAAATGAGCATTAATTGTTCAAAGGCTTTTCAGACCATTTTCTTTCCAAATTTGTCAGCTTCCATTTAGGAGGTGATCGAGGTTGTTGTAAAAAGGAGATGATAAAAGGGATGCTTTCTAGTATAACATTTTTCCGTAGCCTTTCATCATATAACCCATACTGTACATCGAAGGTTTTCTCAGATAGATTGCAAGGAAAACTATCAGCACATCACATGAATCAATAGCCTGATATAGATGTCACGCTAAACCATAATTCAGCTGTAAAGGCCTGGATGAGGTCCAGGCTCATATACTCCCCATTGCAGGGGTACTGCAAGGTCTGGAGCCCGAGACACACTTGAAAATTATTTTTCCAGTAGCTTGCAGTGATTTCCCTAGGCTAGTTGCACTTGGGAATAAAGTCTCTTTTATTAGATCAACTGGTTTACTATATCTATAACTTCAGAAGTGTTCCTTAAGAACCAGAACAGGAAATGGGTCAGTGGCTAGACTGTACCTCCCATCATCTCTCACCATTATCTATGATGACTACGGTTGATGTGAGTTAAAGTTCATCATCATAGAATATTGAAGTTGGAAGGGGCCTGTAAGGCCATCAAGTCCAACCCCCTGCTCGATGGAGGACCCCCCTGCTTAATGTTCAAACATTTCTGATGAGCTACACAGTAGCCATCCATGATTAATTACTCTGATGCCTCAAAGTTTCTGGTGTCAAAAAAAAAAAAAAAACTAAAGAAGAAGCTCAGATGAATATTTTAATGTCATGTATAGGTTAGTCAGGGTTTTTTTTTTAAGTGACTCGTCTAACAACTGCTTATTCTGCTGGATTTTATTTTCATGTGTAATATCAATATATGTGATACCTCACACTCCTTCTTCTGAGTTATCAGATTCCCTTGTACAAAAAGAACATAATTTCTCAGAGATCGTTGACAGCAGTCCTCAACAAAGCCTGGCAATAAACGTATCTCTAAGGGTTGAGGCATTCTAGAGAAAATTGGACAACTGTTTGTGAGATCTGATATGATTTGGATTCCTGCGATGAGCTGGGGGTTGGACTCGATGGCTTTATAGGCCCCTTCCAACTCAATAATTCTATAGTTCTATGGTTCAATGCCTTATCCCTGTTGATTTTTTTCCTCATGAAAAATCAGAAATATTTGTATAGAACTTTAAGTAACGTGTACTTTAGCCCCAAAGAAGTATTGAACACATTCCTGAACTAAATACTATATTATCAGTACTTTTTAAAAGGAAGTTCAGCATTGCTTAAATTGACCGAGGACAGTATTTATTTTAATATTGTGTCTTGCGTCTAACTATGGACAAATCTGAATGTTTCATGGGGAGAAATGCAGGAAGGAGAATTCTTTGGCTGAAAAAAAACTGGAGATCAGTTTGGCCACAATACATCATTGTGTAAAGCTCCAGCATCAAAAGTCAAAACAGACAGGAAGGTATTCAACCTCCTGTAGAGACTAACAAGAGGAATGCAGGTGGATACCTTATAACATCAAACCTAATTGCAATTCATTGCCTAATTTCCATGTGTCAACTATCAGTGCATTTGACATGGTTCATATCAGAGCCGATGTCTAATTAATTGTGAAGGGAGAATTTTAATGAGGTTCTTGACAAAATGATTTACAAGCTCTAGTTTGACCTTCTTAGTAGTACTGTTGTAGTATGGTCATACTGGTCTTTCTTTTTCTTCACCTGACAACTAACAACCTGCAAGACAGTCAATCTGCAAGACAGCCACTTGTAATATGATACATTGCTGCCAGATCCAACAAACATTCAATTCATGTTTTAGCCCCAACCACAATTACTTGCCTGATGGCCACACCTCAACCTACACATTTGGAAACTGTGAGAAAGAGCTCTCCATCCAAAAGGAATGAGTATACAAAAACATGTTCCACATGGGAGACAAGGAACTCGTCTAAGGAGCCAACGCACATGTATGCATAGAGCCATTTCTCATGCACACAAAGCTTTCAGACAACATTGTTGCTGACCACTGTTCTGGAGTGTTCAGCAGTAACTATCCATGAAGCCATGCAGTCCCTGTTGCAGAGTTTTGAATTTCTGATTAAAAAACAACAACCTCTAGCTGTGCAGCACATCTGCAGGGACTTACAGAGCAAAATTAGCTTCCAGTCTCCCCAGAGTAGACCACTCCTTTTTACTTCTCATCAACTGGCACTTACAGTCTCAGTAACTCACCCTGAGACATTGGTAAGAGAAAGAATAAAAAGCTTTCATTTACTCACAGTTGAATAGCTCGAAAAACAGCATCATACTGTATAAAAATGACTGCTTGCAACAGCAGACCTCCACAGACTACTCAGTCTGCTTCCAGCAGACTACTGCTGACTACATTCTAACACCACTAACTACACTAACTGCAATCAGACTAAAAGAGAGGCGAAAAGACACTTAAGCAGAGAAGCATAGCTCTTTTTGAACTCAGAGGCAGGGAAGGAAGAATTGGTTACTGCTGGATTGACTGACAGTCACTCCAGCCCAGAAAGGTCCCTCCTAGGCAAACCTACTGAAAGCAGCATACAAAGTTGAAATAACTCCAACAGCCCCCTAGTATGTTTATATAATCTTCACTGTAAGTGCTTCCAGGCTAGAAATTCTGTTTCCATATTTTCTAGGAACAAATATATACAGTTAAGCAATGCTACCCAACGCTAGCTATGCACTCTTGTTTATAATTTACACATGATCTTTCTTCTTCTGAAAGACCTAGTTCAGTCAATACTAATTTCTACTAGAGATGTGTGGAACACCTAGTGTGCATAGGATTGCAGAATGATTGTAACATAAATGAAACACCATATTTCAACTTGTATGCATTAATAAGAATGATTAGTTCTCAGTAAGGTAGGTTGTTTCAACACGTTAAAGCAGCCTCTCAAGGCATCATTAGCTTCTGTGAGGTTTCTCACCTCCAGTGCAAGGATAAGATAAGAGGTGAACTTTTTAAATGGAGATTTCCAAACTGAGCAAAATGTCTGGAAGAAGCAAGTGTCTCTTTACTTTGTGAAACAAAGCACATTCACATATATATACATATCAGACACAGTAGGACTAGCTGACAGATAGAAAAGATACAGCCCATGGATCCAATGCTCCAAATGTTTACAAATCCATGTAGGTATCATAGTTTTGTGCAACCTGCAAAGTGTATGTGATTTGTGTAAACTTCATTGCCCTCCCACCCCGGAATAATGAGGCGAGACAAAGGTAATGGGTAAACTACGGGTCACACTTTATTATTAACCATTATAATAAACTTCAACCTCCAAACAAATAAAGGGGCCTGCTGTAGTGCGGAATCAGATTTGTAACTGGGTCTCACTGGACCCCTTCTCCTGAAAAACAAGCGAGTCCCATGCCCCAAGGTCTCGTGGTCCTGAAGACAGCGGGATCCCAGTTGGCCCTGATTTTACCACCCCCAGACCTTGAGCCCCCATTCCATTGGTGATCGTCAGCTCGGGTGTAACCCCAGCGCATCCTCCCACACACACATTGTAATCACATGATCCACAGCACTGGGAGGTCATCTGAGCTATAACGTTCCTTCTGGTCACAAGAGGACTCACCAATCCATCTTCATTCTGCACTGCCTGCCAGTGTGACCATTCTAATATCCACTCATTACAAGCCTATGCAACTCTGCCAGTATGGGATAGGCAAAAAAATCCCCACTACTATCAGCCAATCAGGAAGAGGGTCAAAAATTCCAATCTGGACCCTGAAGGTGACCAGTAAAACTCACATTAGCACTGAGGGTGGGCAGGTGGGTTGCAAGCCTCAAAAGAGGTCAAAAAGGGGTGGGAGCGCACTTAAATAAGGCGCTCCTTCCCCCTTCCCCTCCCAGGTTGCATTTGTGAGATTTACTTGTCTCACACCATCACGGGAGGGAGGCAAAAGAAGCCCCACCTGACAAAGTGATCTCACCAGTGAAGCGGCCATTGTCAGAAGCTGAGAGATGCCAGAACTATGCAGCCTAACATGGAAAACTAGTTTTACTTCCACATTTGCATGTTTGGCTTCCACATGACCTTTCCTATCCTTCTCTTACTTCTTCTTTCCCCCGCTGATGAACATGTAAGCACAGGTACAGAGACGGTTGACTCTACAATTAGGCAAGATGAGGTGGCACCTAAGATGGTGGCACTGGAAGTAGCAATGAGCTGTTAGCAGACTGTTAGTACATTATGTCTGGTGTCCAGGCTTTCCTGCTTTTCCCAAGTCAGATCTCTGCCCTCAGCTGTGTTGGTAGAAAGTGTGCCAGGACCAACATCGAAGTTGGTCAGCTGCCAGTCCAGTTAGTTCCTGTACATGGAAAATGATATGTGAACACCATCTTTGCATTGGATAGCCAAATTTCTTGGTCCATCCCTGAGAAGAGAGATTAGACGATAAGTGGAGGCAAAGATAGTGATGGCAGAAGACAGCACAATGATCATTTCAGCACAAATCACCAGTAGAATTATGAAGAATCATGTAGGATGAAGATGGGAGATGGAAGAAAACCATTTGAGATTACTGCTCTCTCATGCAGGATTTGCACACAAAGTGGTTTGTCTTCACAAATTTGCCTTTTTAAAAAATGTTTGTTCTGCTACCTTCTTCTTTTTTAAAATCTAAATGGCCATTCTGTTTTACATCCATACGCAGCTGAAATATTGGATTTGCCAGTTTCATTGTTGCAATTTTAATTTCCATCTCATCCCATTTTGCCATTCCCTGATTGAAGTAGATGCCCCAACAGAAGTACTGATGAATGTTATAATTGTCTTGATTACTTTGTGTGTATCTGGAAACAATTTTAGGTTTGAAAATGGTGAGCTTGTAGACCTCCTTCTCAAACATTTGTAGTTTCAGAGTTACAAATAATCCTATTAAATGTTTTTAGAAAGACTCAGTAATCAGAGGCAAATAGTATATTTATTTCATATCTGTTTGTACAATTTCCCGTATATTTTACTGTCTTAGATTTTAAAAAAACCAAAAACTTTTTGCAAGTTGTCAAAATAGACTATTAATATTAACCTTGAGAAATCAAATTGAAATTATCACAGACAGCTCATAACATGAAGGCATTTATATGCAAATCAAGTGCTCCTTGAGTAAAATACAGGAGTTAATGTGGGAACTTTCATTTCAAAAGGGAATCATGTCAAAAGCAATTCATCTTAAGCAAGGGTGATTTTTAAGGGAGGGGAAATCAACAGGAGAGTAATGTTTTCCCACTTTTATTCTTGTGATCTTTCTTTCTTTCTTTTTCTTTCTTTTTTTCTTTTTCTTTGTTTGGGGGGGCTGATTTTGCAAAATGATCAGAATTTCATTGCCCCCCCCAACTACCCGGTCTTACAAAAGTGGCACTTCTGTATTGTTTGTGGGGCCTCTTGGCAACTAGACACATCCCAGGAACTTTTGGTTGACGTTGATCAGTCCCTCTGTGAGTTTCTTGGACACAAAGAATGTCACATTTCTGTTCATGGCAAAGTGACCCTAAGAGTTCCTCTTAAGATGAAGAGATCTCCACTGTGTTAATAGAAATTATTATCATTTGTGGTCCTAAAAAGGACTGTTGAGTCATTTTGCTGATCAGCAAGTTTACAGTGCAAAGCTTTAGGACAGGATTAGCCAGTGGCATGCTGTTGCGCAGGGGACACCTGAGTGTACTTTCAATGTTTTCCACTCTTTAGAGAAGCTCCTTCTATGTCGAAGAATTTGTGTTGATTTCAAGGAAGGCATAGTCACTGGATAAATCAAAGTAATGATCTCCCGCAGGGTAGCATCCTGTTGCCATTAATTTTTAACATGTACAAAAATGATCAACTGACAGTCCCATGCTCCAGGAGTTTCATCTATACTGATGATTCTTCCTTGTTGGTATAGGCTAGGAGCAGGAAACATGACACCCATCCATCCACAGAGGGACAAAAAATTCTATAATTCCTTAACCCCCCCCCCAAAAAAAATAAACATGTTGTCTAGGCTCATGGCCTGACCACTGACCATGCTGTGTAGACCACAACATTGGAAGGCCTCCATTTTGTCCATTTCTGGTATAGGCTGTGGTCTCTGTAGAGCACAATCAACGTGCTACTGCATTATAAATAATGTGGGCTGGCAATTGCTCCTGATTTCTGAGCCAGCTGACATTCTGACAGGAAGGCAGTTTTCTGTCAAGATCTCCCCATGTTTCAAGCAGTCCTGCCCATCATGTGGTGTCCTTGTGTCAAGTATTTTCCCCACAACCATTCCAGATTGTTGGCTAGCATTGGCAGGGAGGTAGAAAAGATACTGGCATGTTTGCCTGAAAGTTAGAGGAATGCAGTGGAGATGTCAGGCAGCTTCTTTTTTGTTAAAAAAAAACATTTAGAAAAAAGCTTTGTTGTTATGTGCTGTCAAGTCACCTCTGACCCATGAAGATCTCATGAATGAGTAACATCCAAAATGTCCTATAATCAATTGCTCTGCTTAGCTCTTGCAAACTCAAGGCCATGCATAGGAGTATAGGCCATGTATCAAGTCAAACCATCAGTCCATTAAATTCGACATAGCATTGTGTACAATGACTGGCAGTTTCCTATAAAACCCCTGATCAACAGGCTCCTTATGGATGACCCATAGATTTGTGTCCTTTACACATCTGACAAGGAATTTATTTATGGTCTCAGAAGATATTGTACCTTGTTATATTTATTTTAAATCTTCATTCCTGGATACCATGTATTAACGTTGTCTTAAGAGTTAAATAAATGAATCCTTTTCTTCTTTAAAAGGTGTATTTCACAAACAAGCAACTGAATAACTAAAAGCCAAAAATGTAAAATATACTTGGAATATATGTAAAAATTACATGAGTATATACTTTCAAAATCACAGCCTTCTATTACATATTTCTCTAGTTCATATGTGTAAATAATACTTCTTCTCTGTTAGAAAAGAAACTCTGGTTCTATTAAAATAAGAGCTTCTGGTTAGACATCATATAGGTGAAGCTCAGAGATTCAAAAATACAAAGCAAAAAAATTATCTGTAGTAAAACACTATTTTCTTAGATAACTCTCACTTAAAAACAAACTCTATTGCAACATAAGATGTTATTAAAACGATTCTATCAAAGCATAAGCCAGAACATTTACAAATGAGTCACAACACATTAGACATTTCTCACCCAATATTTCCCAGCAGAGATGTCTCCCCTGTGTGTAAAAAGCAGGTGACTGTATGTTTTGAAGATGTCCTTCCTAACATGATGGAAATCTCTGTTTTTATACACTTGATGTTTCTTACACAAAACATTTATAATGCCAAACTTTGGCTTTCCTGTGGGTAAGCAATGTCAGCTTGTCTAGACAGCTGTGGGCTGAATCAGCTACCTGCTGAGATAGCTTGTAGCTGGGAAAATGCCCCCTTGGAGTACTTCCTTAATACCATATTGGACAGTATAATACATTTTGAATGCCAGCTTCCTGCATTTTACATGTTCTATATTTCCCAATCAAACTCCACGTGTTTTTTTTCCTGCCATATAATTTTCCAAAAACCTATTATTTACACCTTTCCCAGACATACCTAGAGATATCAGGGTCCAACCTGAGGTCTTTTGTATGAAAATTAACTGCTCTGTCACAAAGCAAGGGCCCTAAATACTGTCTATTTTGTGTGGGGTGATACTGTAATATTTTCTGTAGTCATGGATCTCTCTTCCTGCTTTATAAGTGTCTGTTTCAGGTGTAATCCTTTTTCACCTTGGGTTCATTTCCCATTTCCCACAGCAATGGTATTAAATCTTCACTTGTCCTTCATGAAGCAAAACTGGCCGAGCTGACTTTTAGAATGTACAGCAATTAGCCATCTTGTGATGGATAATGCAGTTGTGTTGCTTTCCCGAAATTGAAATTATAATAAATCAAACAGAGAGCTAAGCAGTCCACCACATAACACAAACATTCCAAAGAAAACAATCAAGGCTCCTGCTGATATACAAGACTGCCTTAACCATCCACAGATGCTTTAACTACTGCCTCCCAGCTCTCTACTGACAGCAGATCAGCTGAGAAATGGAATTATAGTTGGCATGGTACACATTCAGTCGACAAGAAATTAGGTGGAAAAGCCAAAGCCAAAAGAGTGTCAGAAAAATAACAGCCTCCTTCTCATGTCTGCTGAGCATAATCAATACAAGTCAAATTTGGCCAGACAGGTGAAGGCATATTTTTAAATTATTTTTCAGTTCCTGCTTTTCAGATTTACACCTTTTCCAATTATCTCCCCATGTGACATCGAGAGGATTATTTGCAACCATAGCAGGTGGGGTGGGGGACATAAACTCATCTTTTCCACAGCAACCTATTCTGAAGTTTTTAAAAATCAGAGTGCAAAGGAGTGATGTTTCTTTTTAAAATTGGTTAGTTATTTCAGACAAAGAAATAACACTGATATATGTTAGGTGTTCCTTTATTTTAAATAAATGACACATCTTCGAATGTCAACAAGAAATTTTGGACTAAATCCAGTTGTGGATCCCAACTATAGCAGACCCATGAAATGAACGGGAGTTGTTGTCAACACTTGTCTAAGTCGCATTGATTGCATGGGTCTTCTCATGGATTTAACCCTTGGTTTGTTTATTTTGACATCCATCTATCATTTGTCTAAGGACCAGCCCTATCATCAGGTGAGTGGCCTATTGTTAAATGGTAGCAAATTGTTAACTTTACTGCTTTATTTTTATTGCCAAAAATCAGGACACATGTACTAAAAAAACCTTGCCGGCTTTCAACACTACACACTTTGATGGTAGGTGGCACCATTTACTGCTTCACCTCAAATATCCTGGTCTGGTCCTGCTTGACTACAAACAGTTGCTCAATTTAGATTCTTCTGGAGGATTTATGTTTACAAATTAATTAGTCTGACACAGCAAACAAATTAATGCCAAGGGTTACTCAAATACATTTTCTGCTCTCTTCAAGTCTCTAGCTTTCATGTCCATAGCCCTAAACCCATTTGTTCAGTCCTATAGGCTCCCTTTAATACAATAACCAGGATCCTGTTTGCACAGCTCTGGCAGCAGGACCAGTAGCAGCTAGTTTCAGACATTAAAGGCTGCTCCCTACTGTTCCAAAGACCCTAAAGGTTGCTGCAATTTGAAAAGGATCTCTAGGAAACCTCAGAAACACGGAAGGGTGATAGGAAACTTTTAATTAAATATTAATGTCCTTGGCTGATGACATCATCAGTCTTACATGTATAGAGCTGCGCAAACAGGATTCCAGCCATTAAATTATATATGTACCCACAAGAGTTCAACAGTGAGCACAAAAGTATAATTGGACTCTTTGAATAAATTATAGGATTCAACTCATTCAATGGTAATTACCATCTGAGCTGGAGATGAGAAACATTTGTGCTTTGAACTACAGCACCTAGAATCCCACAGCCAGCAGGGCTAAGGAATTCTAAAATAAGCAAATGTTTCCCATCTCTGATCTATCCTAGCACCTGCAAGTCTTCTTTTCAACTGGTTTGGAAATCTAATTTAGGATTTGCTATAATTCTTATTCAGTTTGTTTTTAATAGGATCTCTCAAAAATGCATTAATGCCATTTTATTCAGGATGGAAAGAACTTGAAAAGAAAGATGAATGTAGGATGATGACACATTGGCCTATACAGGCCCAGGGCTCTGAGTATTTAATTCTGAAAATGCAGAGTTTGGATCCATATATATTAAACTATGTTAGTGTTAAACTGAGGCTCCTATCCTTCCCACCCACTCTCCTTTAACAATCCTCATTTGTAACATGTACAGGACAGGCAGGTGGAACACAATCCTCTCTATGCTGAAAAAAGCTATGTCTTTTTTACTACAAATCCCATAATTCTCCTTTGTGGGAGTCCCTCCTGCAGGACACAGACTTCACAGACACTGAAATTGTGCTCATGTGGATGGAAGGTCCACGTGTCTTGGACAGGCCTAACTTTCTGTTTGAAAAAAGGAACTGTCCCAATGGTTGATGGGAAGCCTCTTTTTCAAACAGGAAGTTTGGCCTGTCCAAAGCATAATGCCTGCTAGCTGGGCCTTCTCTAGGTGAGCACAGGTTAGATGCCTTTAAAGTTTTGTTGCTGCAGGTGGGACTCCCAGAAAGAAAAGAATTACACGATTTGTAGTCCAAAACAAAATGCACATCCCTATATGCTACATAGCATGGAAGTGGATTATCTGGTCTGGTCAAATGTGAATGTGTGAATGTTCATGTTTCTTCAGCCTACCACCAGTAGCTGCTGTGCCATCTGCTCCATCAATGGGCACCAGCTGACACTGGTCAAGTAGAACAGGCCTCTGTCTTAGACAACTAAAAGCTGTCTCTGTTCAGATCAGGCATGTCAAGGCTAGACAGAATATATGGCTGTTTAATATACAACCAAAACCAGTGATCTGTGTTTAAATATACACATACTGTACACTCATAAACTAAGAACATCAGCTGTCCAGCAGCACTTTTCAGCAAATAGCTTTTTGGCAAATATAAAGCTTTGCCTCACTAAACCCTCAGGAAATCAATTCCCAACTGACTGTGCAATTCCCAGTGGCCTGTTTCAGCATTCTTTTGTCATGAATTGCGATGACAGCTGGTAGTTCTCACTTCCAAGCCATTGATCTCAATGACGCATATTTAGCAAGATGCACCTTGTTACATGGGGTGCCCTTCCACCCAAAAGGAACTGATGGATAACAGCAAAAGCCCTGGAGACCTGACAGATGGTTTATTTGTATACATCCTTTCCTTGACAGCTATAGGCTCTGTGGCGTATACAAAACAAAATAAAAATGTTTTGATTGAAAATAAAATCCAAGCTTAATTAAAAGGATAGGGGTGGAAGAGATGGTGTGATACAACGGTATGAAAGCAAAGCATCAGGTAAACCTTCTGAAGAGGCATTAAATAATCTAAAATGCCAAAGCAAATGAAACAATATTAGATACCTCTCTGATCATGAATGTCAGTGGAACAAAAGGAAATTCAGCAGACGCATCCCTAACCACATCAGGCCAAAGAAGAAGCCAAAGTTTTAAATATTTATCCTTTTATTACAACAATTTTAAACAATTTTAAAAGTTCTCACAAACAGTTTGGAAGGATGCTTTTGAAGGGTTAGATCAAAAGTTAATCACACTTAGAGTGAAATAACTTTAATCAATGAGAATTAAACTGCATATGTACAATGTAATGATAGGAATTTGATTCAATTTTAACTGCCATGGCCCCATCCTATAGAATTCAGGGTTTGATAGTTTTGACAGGAACTTTAGGACAGAGCAGTGCCTTTTCCTTAGCTCTGGCAGAGTTTTATCCAAATCAGGAACCAGTATGCAGGTAAGTAGTGGAATGAGAGCCCCATCAGGGTAAAGAAAAAACTGTATTTTATAAGTAGCAGTTGAGTCATACATACAGAGTTGTCTTAGTCCAGTCCAATAGTCATACACGGTAAGCATTTAAGATCAAATCCAGTCCAGTTATTACAGCACATATTCAGAGTCCGTAACAATATTCAATAGCTCCTTCTATCTCTCCTTGTTCAACCCAACAACCCAGTGCTCTGAGGCTATCAAGTTTATTGCCCCTACTGGCCAATCAGGGACTAGCTTCCCCAGGGTTCTTCTACAGCATTTTGTTTCACCAGCTGTGCTACATCAGACTGTTCAGTGTGTGACTTACTCAGCTGAAGGAGACGATTGGACTCTTTTACAAACTTTGACTCATCAATTTACCACAGAGCCAATCTAGACCTGTCAAGTTTGATGATGTAGTTAGAATTTTCTGCTTGGGAACTATAGTGCATTCTAACTGTAGAAGAGAATTCTAAGTCCCTTGTGAAATGACAAAACCCAAAAATGTATAGGTAGGAGCCATGACAGTTAAAGTGGTATCAAACATCTAAAACGGAGAGTCATATGCCTGACTAGGACCCACTTGTACCAGTACAGCAGTTTCCACAGTTCAAATGCCACAAACATAAATATTAAACAAGATGCTGCTCTTAACATCACAGTACCCTGTGGGAAAACCCTGCTCAAGGTCGTTAGCTGCATTCCTGTTTCAGTGAGAGCAAACTCTCCTGGCAGAAGCAGCAGCAGCCCAGCGGGCGGCGTAACCCACTCATTCTGCCCTTTCCCCTTAGAGTTAGATCATAAGTTCAAAGACTTTCTCCGGCCAATCCTAGTGGCGATTAGGTAACCAGTATCCTATCTGAATTCTCACAACATACGATGTAACCCTTGCTAAGTTAATAAAAGAGTTCTCAAGGTGTTGCCTTTAGGCTCCGCTGGCTCAGACATCTGCTTGTTGACTTCTTTGCAATTGCCTTCCTTTTGTTCCGTGATCACCTACAGTACCCAATCCCATAATTCACTTGCTTATGGAAAGGTTGTGTCTTGTGGCTAAACCACAATCCACTCTGCTGTCCCTACCAGATGCCCAAATCTAGCCAGGCCAATATCTTGCCTCATCTTGCTCAGTTGTCTTCAGATAAGAAGAAGATCTCTTGCAGCCAATGGAAGCCAGTACATAAGGGGGATTCAATGGCCCAGTTGACACCACCCTCTCAGAATCTTTGGGAAGAAAGACAGATGCCTGCACTGCCAGCACAGTATTTTTTTTTTCTAAGTGCTTACAGACCAATTATGGTACATTATAGAATTTTTTCTAGTAATGTTATCAAGGTGGCATACCGGTAGTTGCCCTGATCTTCTTTTTCCCTTGTTAAAGATGGGGACAACATTTCGTCTTCTCCAGCATGTTGAACCATAGATAGGATCTGAACAGTAAATTAAGCCCAATTTCTTTTTTCCCACCTCACTTCTGTTTTTTGAAAAAGTTATTGCACTAGTATCACTGCACTGATGGAATTTTTCCAGTTTGCTACAAAGATCTAGAGAGAAGATACACTGATCTTAGGAAATAAAGATTAGAAATGTTGTGATATATTCTTATATTTCATATTTTGCAGACTTCACCAAAAAATTGTTTCTTTTGGAAGAAGAAATAATAATGGTAATTAAGGAAGTAATATGGCAAGACCTCCCATATAATCCTGTAATTATCTTGTTGGATTATTTTAAAAATGCTGTAAAATAGGAAAATAGAGAACTGGTGATAAAAATGTTAATTACAGAAAAAAATGGATTTGCTTACAAGTGGAAAATATAAAACTATCTGTTGAGGAGTGGTTGAAGCAAACTTAGAAAATGTTACTAATGGTAAGACATGTTTCTTAGTAAGAAATTCAAAGAGGGAAAAGATGGAAAGCCTTTTGAATAGAGTTTATCACCTTTGAACTGAAAGATAAGGTGACAATGTGTTTCAAGAGAGATACTCTTTCAATGATGAATGGGAGTTTCTCATTTTGCTTCAAAGAATAAGGACATTTTATTCTACATATATTGTTTATCAGGGGTTTATTTCAATGCTGGGTCAAACATCTCTACCATGTTATTTCAACAATTCTTAATCCCTGTGATCTGCTAGGGGAAATTCAAAAGTGAAGATGAAATGTACCAAGATTTTTATCAACAGGATATGGAATTCTGGCTGAGGTAGTTGGAGTGGGACCTGCAACAATCTTCTCTGTTGTTGTGCAGTCATCTATCTAGAGCTCTGAAGCCTGTCCAGCTTCTTGTGCTTCAGTTCAACCACTGTGAACGATAATATGAGGTAACTTATCCAATGGACCTTTTTCAGGTCAGGAAGCACACCAGCCAAAGATACTGCAGAGCAATGTAGAAATCTGTAACATAAAGAAGAAAAACGTATTACTGTGCAACAATAAGTTCCAAAATACTACAGAAAGAAATCAAAAATTAATTTTAAAGCAACATGAATGATGAGAGAGCAGACCAAGTCTTGTTTAAAGAAGGGGAAAATCAATGAAATTTGAGAACAGATTTTGTTATGGCATTTGGAAGTTTACATTTGCTGTTATTTATGAGCAATTATGTTGTTGTGATGGAGTGATTTGTTTGCTTTTTTGTTTGTGTCACATCCAATAGGACTTAATAAAACAGATATTCATCATGGACCTTGGAGTCATTATTTTGTTGTTGTGACCACAGGCCATGTTGGGTAGGAGATTCTGAGAGCTGCAGTCTAAAATTTTAACTCTTACAAGCACTAGTTCAGCATGATATATCTTTGTCATGCACACAGATGTGCTCTCACACACATACCAGGTTCAGATTCATCTCTCTCACTAGCTGACCTGTTCACATTTCTATTCTACAAGTGATGAAGAATAAGCTGCACAAGGATGCATGTTTTGTTGGGATGGATCTGGAAAAAAAATTAAAGAACTGTTCTGTGCTATGAATGACAAAAATCCTAAAATCCTCTTCTGCATGTTCTCCACCAGTTCTTCATAAGCTCTAAATACTGGGGGTGGGTTCTGTAAAATGTTATTGAATCTGAGACAGGGTTTCCCAAGATGAAAAATATCCACTGAAGCTCTTCTTCGTCAACTCCTTTCATAAATCATATCATTTGTTTATCCATGTGCCCAGGACCATGTACAATTTTAAAAAAATAATGCAGTCCTATCATAAAACCAAACCTGCAGAAGCAAAAAAAAGGCCCAATACAATTTAAGAAAGTCTTGCAGCATTCCTGCTTATTATAAACAACTGAGAAATAATTAGCAATGACAAAGGTAAACAAATATAGATTTTTACATCAATCTCACTTGCAAGTTTTTGGACAATTATTTTGAACAATAAAGTAAAGTGGTTTACAGAGAAAGGTCTAGTACCTTCATTGATCAGCACAGCAGGCCAGATGTCAAAGACTCCTAGGTATTGTTCCTAGCGGTTGTTCCAATTTGTTTTCAAATTATGTCCTGAGACCTGGTTTATTCATCCATAAAAATTGCTCAGTGTTGATATTTACTGCAGAGGTATGCAAAGGTACCCAATATGATGAAACACTTAACAGCTCTCCTCTCTTTTAAAAGTACATGAAATTTTTGTCACATCAAAATTTCAAACTCTGATTTAATCCTATCACTGCAATGTGTTAGGTTCAAAGTATTTCTCAAGCATAATGTGCCTTGAACATCATGAAGAACAAAATGCTCTTGCTCATTTGCTTCCTTGTGCTTTCCATCAGCCTCCAGTAAATTTCAATGTTGAGTCCCAAAAGCTGCTTTTCCAGTCATTTCCGTTACAAGCAAGTGATTTTCTTAAGTCTACAAAAGGTAGACTTGCAGTGAATTTCAGAAGAAATTTTGAAATGGAGCTGATTTGAATACAGAGGAATAGAATCAGGTTTCACATCAGTATCCTGATATATGCTTTGGGAACCTATTTCAAAAAGGCTCTTCTGTTCCAGTCAATTTGGGGTGGCTGTATTTTGGAGCTTTCCCATCATATTCCACAGCAGAGTTTGGAAACATTTTAGACTACATTTCTCAGAATCAAGCAGCCGGTGGCCTTGGTGACTGGGGAATTTTGGGAGTTCTAGCCCAAATCAAGTAAATTTTGCAAGCTGTACCCTATAAGAATCTAACATTGGAGGAAATGAAAATGGCTGTTCAGGAACCCAGTCTCCTAGCAGACTGGAACAGTATTGTTCCCTACCAGGGTTGACTGACATGGTGGACACCAATGAGCACTTTGCTGAGGCAGTGAGATGCAGAAACAATATGGCACTAATTTTTGCTTGGTAAAATTTGAATGTCATAGAAAGTGAAACAACCACTGTTGTCCATCCTTAATGGAACATATCTAACCATATTCTGATGGTAGTTGCTGTAAATGCATCACATGTTGAATACTTTCTTGTATTCATAGCAACTCAGTGTCATCCCCATATGGACTGTAATTCTGCCAGAAGACTTACATTTCAGGAATATTAGAACCACGGAACATTAGGATGCTAAATGGTCCCTAATATTTTAATATATTTAAAAGTACACAAGCTTTATGCCTTGAAGTGCCATTAGATTTGTGTTCTTTCTATGAAGAAATGCAAGGTTTTTTTATCCTGTGTATTACACTGGATGAAATTTTAGGCTTCAGTATAGAAAAGAAGGAATAATGTCTATCTTGTTAGGATTAACATCTTGCTTAATTTATCAGTATTGTTGAAATAATAGGTGATACTTTTAGATAATATTTGTTTATTATAGTTATATGACTGTCTACCAATAGATATACTTATAGGGCAGAAAGCAAAATAAATACAGTATCAAAAAGAAAAAAATAGAAATAATATCAGTTATCCAAAAGGGGGAAAAACTTTGAGTTTATGGTTGAAATATAAATGCCAAAAAGAAATTTAATCCACAGGTCAACCTTTTGACTCCTAATTCAAAACATGGCTAATCGATGCACCTTAATTTTCACCGTAAGTAAATATTACAGCATAATGCCATGAGCTACCCAACTCCCTATATAGTGCATTCAGATAGTCATGACTCACATGTAATGAGGCTATGAGAGGGCAGGTGGGAGACCAGAGCACTGGTCAACTGGGACATCTTCCATGGAGCCCATGGGACCCAGCCTGTAGGAGGAGATAATAGAATCATAGAATAGTGAAGTTGGAAGGGGCCTATAAGGCCATCAAATCCAATCCTCTGCTTGATGCAGGAATACAAATCAAAGCATATCTGCCAGGTGATTATCCAAGTTTTTCTTGAATGCCTCCAGTGTTGGAGCACTCACCACCTCTCGAGGTAATTGGTACCACTGTCTTACTGCTCTAACAATTAGGAAGTTTTTCCTGGTATTTAATCAAAATCTGGCTTCCTGTAACTTGAGCCCATTGTTGCGTGTCCTGCACTCTGGGATGATTGAGAACAGATCCTGCCCCTCCTCTGTATGACAGCCTTTCTAGTATTTGAAAAGAGTTATCACCCCTCTGTCTTCTTTCCTCAAGGCTAAACATGCCAATTCTTTCAGTCTTTCCTCATAGGGCTTGGTTTTCAGCCCCCTGACCTTCATTGTTGCCCTCCTCTGAACTTGTTCCAGATATTAGGAATCTTGCCACCCCAGAACTTGTGAGGCTAGCTCACCAAGCCATGCTCCTTCCCTTGGTGGATTGAGCCACTGAAAGAGATAGCCTTGGTGGGAGCATCTGCACATGCGCAGAAGGAGGGAAGAGAAATGGGAACACCTCAGGCAGCTAGGGCCACACAGGGAGAAGAGGTGGAAGCTGTGGGAGCCAAGAGAGAAAACAGTGCCAAAGAGAAGTGGAGCAATGTCCAGGAGCCTGTGGAGGACCCCTTCATCACAGTCATGCCTTTCTATTTCTGCTACCTCCCTGACAACATGGCTCCTGCCCTGGCATCAGAAACTAAGGCATAGAAGTACTGTCTTGGCTGGTAATGTGGTTTCTTAGACCAGTCTGCAACGAAGAAACTGGACTGCTCAGGGCTGAGTGCCGAAGTTAGTCATTCTTCTGTGTCATCATGCAACTCTGATGCTGCCGGAGGTGTGACACTTCAAATGGTTCAGGCGGTTGGAGTGGGGCCTGCTTGTGCAGAAGAGCCAACATTCAGGGACCAGGGAGCCATGCAAGAATAAAAAGGAGACTAATCCCTGCAAGGACTGCAGCATCAACCCTAGAATAAGGAGACTGTGAACTCAAGGAAGTGGCAAAGGGTTCTGGAGAGACTGGGGATGTCCATCACGGGACCTCATCTTAGGTTTGGAGGGCCTGTGTATATGGTTCCATAATGAAGACAGTTTGGATGCAGCTTGAATTGCTCTCCCATGTCATAATAATCTTCGAACTGCAGAGCTGGAAGGGACCTATGGATCATTGAGCCCAGCCCCTCTCAAGGAGGTACAGTGGCAAATCAAATTCCCAATCTCTGATTTCTCCAGATGACTAAACCACTGAGCTATCCAGAAGTCATGATGCCTATACTGAGAGGGCTCTTTCTCCCCCACCCACCCATGGAGGACACAGGGGCACACATGGAGACAAACTAATGCAATGAGGTATTGAAGCAGGGATTATTTAGTGAGGGGTAATGGGCCATTACCAGCACCATCATTTCCCCCATACTGGTGTAAGTTCTGCAAGAAGATTTGAGCCACTGATTAATACTGTCAGAATGTACAAATAGCAAATTTTGCAGCACAGTTCAATTTGGATCTAACTCCAATTTGGGCAGGAACTACACATTTGCAGAAAACCCAAAGTAAACTTTTTACTACAGGTTATCTAAACTAGAGCAAAACTGCTCCCAACACACATCCTCTTAATGCAGCAAAGACATAGCCACTGGCTGCACCACCACCCCCAGCAACAACAGTGCTAGTTAGGAAGCTTCCCAGCACTGCCCAGCTGGTGATGTTATCTGCAGAGACAGTTCCAGTGGCTCTGTTATCACCACATGTCAAGCAGGTAAGGACACAGTTGCCCTTCCTCCTCCTCAGTGCTAGATTGTCCAGCAGGCAACTGGATGGCATCAGCTGGGAGCATGTTGACAGCAGCAGTAGCAGTCTCTCCGGCTGTCAAAGGCACTGATACTGGTGTTGCTGCCACCACACTCCCCAGCCATTGCTGTTCAGCCACCCACCAAAGAAGCAAGCCCTGAACAGAAGGAAGGTCTCTCCTGCCCAACTGACTATAGAGGAAGCTCCACAGTACTTTAAAATAATGTGCATTTTGTGCCATTTTAAAGTGCACTAAAGCTTAAGTCACATGAAGGGACAAAAATCCCTTCCCATTCAACCTGGTTTTTGCCAGGTGTGCAGTTGAGGCCAAGGTCTAGATGAGAGCAGGCACACCAAATCCATGAAATTTGCATACGTGTTGACTTACCAATTTCCCATTGATTCAATAGATCCACTCTAATTGTCACTAGCAGTTGGATTTAGGTCATGAATCTTCACTAGTTCACTAACTACAGTATGTGTGGAGGAAAGAATTCTCATTGTGTTTAATTAGTTTAAAAAGAGGACTTTTTTTGCTTCCTAAAGGATCGATGAGTAGCACTCACCAGTTGGGCTTACTTAGGACACTGTAATTACAGGCAACTTACAGATAATGAATCTTTTAATAAACTGAAGTGGGGTGGTAATATAGACATTCCTTATATGTGATTCACACATACAGTTAGATAAATAGCCTTTGCCGATGATCAAGCTACAGTGTGGTGATTTTAGCTTGAATGTGGACAAAGGCTATTCATTTTACTTTATTTCTTGCACACATTATTTATCTAGAGACATGGGATTTTTTTACTATTATTTTTTCACTACAGCTACCAGAATTCAGCAGGAATCCCCCTAACTACAACTCTGGTAGTTGTAGCCAAAAAAAGTCAAGTTCTGAGAGGAGATTCAAATTGCAAACACAGTCTTTTTCAAAAATCTGTCTGCATTAGCAAGCCATTAAACATGGAAAAGAATACGGGTGGAGTTTTTTAGGTTCCATGGCAATTGCAAAGTATTAGGGGACAACAGTTTTCTATTCACTAGGTTCTGTAGAAGGTAGCTCTCAGGAGACTACCATTCCCTAATACTTTGCAGTACCTACAGAGCTTATTCTGAAGAAACTGATAGTGAAATATTATATCTTTCTTTTTTTTATCTGCCCACTGAAACTTTTTATTCCTTTCTGGGATGGTTTAAAACAAAACTCTTTTTGGTTTACCATCCATGCCTATTATTGTATAGATAGCACTTACAAGATATTATACCCATGTATGCCCCTGGTCAGTGCTATAATATGGTTTATATTGTGCCACCAAAGTAAACAAGGCAATGTTTCACAAAAAAATTCATATCTTTAAAAAGGATATTGTAAAGTCGACCTTTAGCTGTGGCAGAGTTAAAGCTACTCAGTTTAAAAGGCTGTTCCCTGGATGGGTAGTAATAAGAGTCCAATGGAAGATTCCACATTCACAGATATTAATAATAAACTCAAACTTTGGAGTAGTTGCCATTTGCGAGGCAAAACATGCAAGTAAAGAAGATGTCTGAGCACCTCATACAGGAAATGCAGTTGAACCTCATAGTTAATTCTGGTTGAAACATTTCCCATTGCATCCTGATTCTGAAGCTCTTTGTTCAACAGTCACTATAGGCCATCATTATATAACTGTCCGTAAACAAGTAAAGGTCTACCACCACAAGTCTGAAAAATGAATTTCTTAATGTCCAGGACCAGTTGTAGACCAGTGATAATACATCTGAGTGGTTTTATCTGAGAACAGCATGTGACAAGTTGTGTTATGCCCTGTTCTGGGTTTGTCTTGTAGAAGATCAAATAGAATTCTGTAGGAATACAGTTTTTTTTTTCTTGTTATAGACCAGCCATTCTCAACCCTTTTTGTCCACAGCCCTTTTAGGAGCTCTTCTCAGGTTTGAGGGCCCCTTGTCAAACAAGGACACAACATGAACAGATGAATAGAAAGATTCAATAGACAAAAATTCAGTCTGTGACCCACTTCAAATGTGCTGGGGGCCCCAGGGGACCATATGGCCCCAGTTGAGATTGGCTGCTATAGACGATCACCCTTTAGGTCATAGAAGATTGTGAGTACAGCTAGAAGATGGAGGTGGAAGAAGCACAATGGGCATCCTCATCACTGCTAGGTTCACTTCATGTGATTCTAATCATAGTCGGAGAATAAGAATGCCCTGATAGGGCTCTCATGTTCTTTGTTGTCCACACTTCCAAAACAGGCATCTTCTTTCAGGCCTATATCTTACTTTTTTGAATTTTTCCTCACATACTCTCATTTTTTTTTCCCCTTCCCTCATCCTTTTTAAAAAGAGTTAGAGATGAAAATGCCCAGGACAAAACATATACAAAAATGAAATAGCCTCTAAAGACAGATTAAAATGCATTCCAATATTTATATTCTGAGCTGCTGAGAAGTCAATTCAGTTTTTCCAAGCTTTCTCCCAACTGTTTTTGAAAAAAAGACATTGTTTTTCTGCAAAGACAGCTCTGAATACATAATACAATACACACTTGTCCATCTGCTCAGATGATGTTATAAGTGGGTGATCGTTGTTACCTAATAATTTATGTGGGCAATGTCAACACCTAATGATTGAGGGCTTTCTATCCTCAGCCAGCTTTTCCTTAAGTTCTAGTTTAAACAATCCCCCTTAAACCTCATTAATTTTGTGTCCCAGCCATTTGGATGCACTGCACTTAAGGTTTGAACCTAATCCTCCCATGTAGGTTCTTGCTTCAATAGCATGCTTTCCAGTCCCCTTTGATATTTCCAAAAGTCAGCCAACTAGACTTTCATTTTCCTTCCATCTAAATGAACAAATTAAACTTCATTTTCTTGGAAGCCTCTTAAACCCTTTTTGAGCTGACATAGCCTGGCACTGTATAATTCTTAGGAAACTCAGAACCGCACCACTTGCAGTGTGGAAATAGGCCTCCTGCTGGATTATGCAAACAATGAGGTTAGGAGAAGATGCCATTTGGAAGTTCTGCTATTTAATAGTACAGTACTGTACAGGTGCATAATTACAGGACAACCTATGCCATGGTAGCAAGAGAGGGGAAAGGAATATTTATCTTCAGTATATCGGTGTCTCTGTAATACCCAGAAAAGACTGCACTTTATTCTATCCACAGTTCATAATGGTATGCTGAGAAAGTGTGTGTGTGTGTGTGTGTGTGTGTGTGTACTGTTGTTTTTATAAAATAGACTTGTATTGGTTTACAAAACATTTATTAAATGCAGGAAATAAATGACAAAGTTCAAACAAAAATGAGTGTCATACAATATGATTAATACAAGGCCAGGGTAAAATAATTTCGGAATAAGACAAAAGAGATAACATCTTAATTTAGACCTTGAGTCCCTCCACAGGGAGAAATGTGGGATAGAAAATAAACAAACAAATAAATAAATAAATAAATAAATAAATACCTTAAAGTAATGTCTGACTGATTATTCTGCTAGTTACTGTAGTCAGGGAGGCTTGGGAAATCTTGTTATTAATCTTAACTAGCGAGAGGGACAACCTGCTGATTTGGCAGTTTGTGCTGGCTTGCCCTTCAGATGACCAGATGTTCCACGGTTCTCAGCCCTCCTCCTGTGGTGAGTGCCCACTGAGAGGAGCTGCAGCAGAGAAGCCTGGGTGCTGCCTCTGATAGGCGTCCACCAGAGGAGGCAGGGCTAAGAATTGCCAAACACTTGTTCATCGATAGGACAAACTGGCATAAACTGCCAAAACAGTGGTTCATGTACACAACTCTATCTCTGATTCTAACCCTCATTACTGCCCTTCCATTGTGAAACAAAAGAGTGCTTAAAGCATCTCCACTGCTACAATTTCCACAGTAGCTTCCTTCTTGCAATGTGTTTTGATAAATTAAAAAGGGACAAAGGCCTGTGCACATACTTGAAAATACACATTAAAAACGTATGTATATATATTTGGAAAATGTGTACAAGTGTGCTTTAGTCAGAATGTTGTAAAATATGTTGTACCAGTGCTTAAATTTTGCAGAGTGTATGTAGTGTGTGTGTGTGTGTGTGTGTACTGGCCAGTAAAGGGTCAAGAGTTCAATTCCCCACTATGCCTCCCAGGAGAAGAGCCAACCTGTATAGCCATGGGCAAGCTTTACAGTCCTAGGAAGCCACCAGAAGAAGAAACTGGTATACCAATTTTTAATTATCATTTATGTATTATATAGGTTCTTAACCAGTGTTCCATGGACCCCCAAGTCTGCAAAGGCTTGAAGAAATGTTATGAACTTTTGCAGTTAAAATGGAAAGAAAGAATGAAAACAAGAAAGAAAAGGAAACATAGAACAAAATCTTAATTTTCCTTGCTTGTTTGTGTAAAACTTGGCTTTTCTAACCTACTGCCTCAATTAAAAACAAACAAAAATAAAAACGAAAATAACTATTTGATAGCACGTAACTGTTTGATATTTCTGTACATGGTGACAACATGCAAGTGAATGACGCTGAGTGGCTGAGAAACAGCACTTGGCATTTATTGCTACGGAGCAGATAGTCAGAAGCCACGGGAAGAGTCAGAGCCAGTCAGAATCAGTATGAGTGAGTGTTCAGATGGACTTTGTGATTGTGTTTCTTCTTCAGTTTCTGCTAATAAAACCATTTGGTTATTGTTGGGTAAAGTGATTTTTTTATATTATCACTGTGAATTTTATAACAATACATTTTGGTTGAGTCCCAGAATGGATCGCTGGCTGAATTTGAAATGTAAAAGAACCGATGCTGTTGATGAGGGTGCATTCTGTTCAGAGCAAAATGAAGATTCTGCCTGTCATCTTAAAAAGTGTCGCCATTATTACAAGGAGTATCTGTCAATTGGCATCACATGTACAGGTCCTGAAGACAAGCAACGGCTCCGCAGCAGCTTCTTCATTTGCTACACTGTGAGGTTTGTTGGCTATCATGAGGTAAAGTCTTGTCTCATTTTTGGGAATTGAGAGACAAGATAAGATCATTCCTCATGGAGAAGCAATTTCACCTCAGTGATCATTTGACAGATTTTAAAATTTGTATGGAATGTTCCAATAAAAATATTACAATAGGAGTTTGTGCATTAACAGATTAACTTTTTTCTCCCTTCTCTCCAAATTTGAAGAGCCTTCATGAAAAACTTTAAACAAATATTTCATATAATTTAGGATTTTAAATCTTGAGTTAAGTCTTGGTGGTCCACATCAAAAAAAGATATTTAAAGAGGGTCCATGGTAAAGAAACGGTTAAGAACTGCTGATGTATTACATTTATATCCCTCCTTTTCACCTAAAAGTAGCATTCAAAGTGGCTTACAAAATTCATAAAAGAATAAAAGTAGGCAAAACCACATTTATCTAAAAAGAAAAAAACCATAAAAGCAAGTAAACTTCATTGCAAAAGCCATTAAATCAAGTAGATACAGCCAAACTGTTAGAATCAACAAAAGATACAGTTAAAAACAACACAGTAGGCAGGTTATATTTCTGAGTACTTTTACATAGGAAACGCTGGCAAAGGTCATCATAAATCAGCACTCACTTGACAGTACTTAATTATAGTCATTATATGACAGATATAAATACAGATATATCTGCAAAAATGCACTGCAAGAAATGGAGGAGGGTATTTCAGAACCAAATACAGAACTGGGATAGGATAAAAATATCAGTGGGACTCTGGAAAATGTAACACAGAGATGGAACCAGCAGATGCTCACAGCTGTAAGGGAAACTGGCTGCCCAATGTATGATTCATAATTAGAGATGGGGGTATTCGTATTCGTATACGAATACAAATATCCCCCCACAGGTGCAGATAATGAGGGTCCAGCCCCCTGGGGCCAGACCGACCACTCATGATTTCGCCGCTTCTGTGAGCTCCACAGAGTCTTCCTATCTCTCCGTTGCTCGTGATGGATTAGCCACTCTGCGACCTGGCAGAGAGGTTCGTCATCCTGCCTTCTGCCAGGACTGGCTAATCCATCATGAGCAATGGAGCGATAGGAAGGATCCGTGGAGCCAGCGGCAGTGGTGGAATCGTGAGCCGAACCCTCGTTATCTGCACCTGTGGGGAGATATTCGTATTCGTATACGAATACCCCCATCTCTATAACCATAACACCTGCTACCTGACCCTTTGTTATACAAGAGATGTCAGGTATTTAAACTGGGCCTTTCTGCATGTAAAGCACATGCTTTATAACTGAACTGCAGCTTCTTTCCAAATGTTCCCCTGAACTCTTTGAAAAAAGGGAGTGATACTAGTGGGGCAAATAAACAATGGCCAGAATCTCTTTGCCCTATGTAACTATGTAAGGGCAAGTACAGAAGCAACTGTTGCTGTCTTCCAGGCTGTCTGTCATATGCCCTACCTTTTTCCAGTTTCACAATTGGTCATGTGACCAGGCATGCCATGGGCAGCCCAGGACCCAAGAATGCCCTTATGTGCACAGAAAAGATCAAAAGGATTTTGGTCAATATAATTGAACTGTGCATTTATTAGTAAATATCAACTTTAATTGCATACAGGCCCACTGGGTTGGACTGTGTTCCTATGCACTGAGGTCCCAGGGTTGGGAGGCACTGGGAGGGAGGTGTTTTCCAGGAATGGGGACTCGAGTCATGAGACTTGTTGTCAAGTCTAGCTTAAGTTGCACTGGTGACTCGACTTGGATGTGACTCATTTTTTTATTTTGTTTTTCAATTACTTGGACTCGACTTGCGGCTCAGAACCCATCCAACCCTTCTCTTTTTCTGGGGAAAATAACTTCTTTTTAACAGGAACTCAGATTTGGGGTTTATGACTTGGGACTTGAACCCAAAATCCCTGGTGGTGTCTTGTTGTATTTGGAGAATGTGTGCACTTTTTAAAGGTGGCCTTCCCTTCAAACTGGAGTCATGTTTATGAAGACATTTGTGTCACAGATTATTTCCCACTGAGGGAATCGAAAATTATTCTGCTTGTCAGTGGATATGTTTTATCACTGCAGCTGATGTAAGTCACTTAAATCTTTTGAAGTCTGATAATGAATATAGAGCATAATAATTAATAGTCAACTTCATCTTTATGTCTGTGTCTGATACGCATAATAAGCAGACCAATAAATGGGGCCCATATATTTTCACGCACACAAAATCAAAATAAGGGAAATTTCCCTGAGGTAAAGATGTATGTTAATTCCGCAGCTAATAACTGGCTATACAGGGCAAACAGGCCACAGAAAAAAGCTCTCACAAACCCCACGATATTCAATCAAGGAAAGTCATGTCACTGACAACAGTGTACACTATCTGTGCTTTTCATTAGTAAACTTACCTTTTGCTTACTCACTGCTGAATATAATCAAGCAAATCCTTTTGAAGCTTGAAAGATACCCAAGCAGAATCTATCACAGTCAAAAATGTGGTGTGGGTGTGTGGTTGTGTGCCTTTGCTTTTCCTGTAGCTTACATGTGACAATCAAAATACAGGTAAATTAATCATGGGGGTTTGTGCATTCCTAGAAAATGATTAATTTGACAGTCAAGAAAGATATTCAGGGCAGGCATCCTGTTTGTGCCAAATGAGCTCTCGCTTTGCTGCAAGATCAGGAATGAATTTCAATTGGGAGGAAGATTTATGCAAAGCTTGAACCTGCCTTTCCCAACCCTCCAGATGCCCTCCAGATATTCTGGATGACAATACCCATTGTCCCTCAGCACTGGCCCTATGGGTGGGGCCGATAAGAGCTGCAGTCAAAACATGTAGAAGGCACCACACTGGGAAATGCTGGCTTCAACCCATGGGTCAAGACACAGCTCAATTCGTTTTAACAAAAATAAATATCTGCTGGTCTGTCTTAAAACATCCCACAATTTAGAAAACATAGAAGTTCCCCCTGGTCTTAGATTCAGATTTGCTCATGTATTTAGATGTGCAAGTCTCTCTAATACAAGAGACAATGGTAGGTAGGTCACCAAATTAGGTATCCTAGAGAATAAAGTTTGCAATTACTCAGAAGTTCCTAATTGAAGGAGCTAGTGATAGTGTATATGAATCTGTCTGTTATTTTCACAACATATGTTTTATAAATTAAAAAAAATAATTAAGAGCCTTGTGGCACAGTAATTAAACTGCGGTACTGCTGTGAAGACTCTGCTCACAACTTGAGTTTGATGTTGGGCTCGGGTAGCTGGTTCAAGGTGGACTCAACCTTCCATCTTTCCAAGGTGGAAATTGAGTACCCAGCTTGCTGGAGGGCAATGTGTATAATTAAATTGTAATTAAATGGTAAACCACTCAGAGTGGTATATAAGCAGCACGCTTTAGAATATTTTGCTCTGGTCTTCAGACAAAAAGGACTTCCAGAGTTATGTAAAGATCAGCAATAAGACAGATTTTGCCCGCTAGCATACACAAAAGGAAAAGGAACTGGGAGGGAAGTTTAAAAAAGAAAAGACAAACAGGCACTAAATATATAAAAAAAACATCCGCAGTGCAGAATTCAGCAGGATCAAAGCACAGTGTCATGGTTACTGTTTCTGTTCCCACTGATGACCTCCAGCAATGGTGTTGGCAGCTGGAGAGAGCGAGGATCACACCTACAACCACACAGGGTGTTGATTGTTACTCCTTTTCTTCCACTGGCCTTAGCAGATAAAGTATGCAGTCCTTTACTTTAATCCATGCTTTACTTGCAACATGACAAAGAATGCCATTATGCATCATGTTAGTCATTCATCTTGTCTTGTAATAATTCAGGTCAGGATGCTGTAAGGTAACAGGTACATACCAAGCATGAGATGAAGAAAAACCTAACAGGACTAATCATATTAAAGCTAGGTGTTGCCTGACTAAAACAAGTATTTCCTTCTTATTGCCCAAAATTTAAATTCAGAAACAAGAGGCTGGATAATCTGTAACCATGTTTCAGCTTGCATAGCCAGAAGCATTTATTAATGGTCATAAAATTATTCAGCCTTTTTTGAAAACCTTGCCAGAGAATTACTGCAGTGACCTCTTTCTGCATTAAATTACACAGGCTGGCTTTTTTGTGCTTCATGAAGAAATATTTCCTTTATACTGGTAATAAATTAACTGCTATTCTGTTTCATGGCATGACCCTTTGCGCTAATGTTTATATGAGATGGTACAAAGAAGGGGGTGAGCATTTTTCATATTCCCTTTCATACATTTGAATATCACTGTGCTGCACAAGAGGATGCTTTCTAAAATAAGATTTTAGCACAGGGTGCTGAGAACTTTGATTTTATTTGGTCAACAAAATAAATTAGGAGATAGATTGTTATGATGTACTTCCAGAACCTTGTGGCAGAGCTTCAGATAAATATAGTTACTTCTGGCTCCTGTTTTCTGTTTCTTCCAGGTTCCTCCAGGAGATCCACCATCAAAACCTAATAAGGACACCTGGTTCCCACAGGAGTCCTACAGAAATTTATACACCTCCCAGGCAAAAAATAGATTCTATGATTTGTCATAGCTGTCACATCATAGCTCCCAGTAAAGGGTCAATGCCAGAATAAAACCAGATAACCAGTGACAAACTTTTCCAAACTCATCTGGGTATCTGATTATAAATGTCTTTATTGTTGCAATAATTCTCTGGTGGTTCCCTCACCACCTCTGCTTGGTAGTCCTCATCAGGGTCTTCTAAGGAATTCCCCACAAAACCCTTTGTCAGTCTCTTCTTCCTCTTTGACCACCACATCAGGGAGTAGGTTGCCTGTTAGTGCACCCCCCCTCTGCAACGTCTTTCTCCCTCTCTGGTCCTGACTGCCCATTCCCTTCCAGGGCTGTCTTTAACTTGTCCCAGACCCTGGGCTCTCTTTTCCCCTCCAGGGGTTGCTTCCTGGGACTCAGGCAGTCTCCACATGCTCCCCCTGACAGGACCTCCATCTGAGTACCCTCTTTGTACTGTCTGGGTTCTCCCCGTCCAAGTTTCTCTGAGGCCTCCTCATAGAGCTCTCCCCCTCCCAGGTCCACTGGGGAACTTATAGTTCAAAACTCCACAGGCCCTGGGGGAAGGCAAGATGGCCTGCCGACAGGGGCACTCACATCTCTGTCCACAGCCTCACCCTGTATCATCCTCATCTCAGAACTGCAGTTTCCATAATTATAAATGTTACAGTTCTCAAATGATACAGTTGTATCTTTGTTATTGTGGAAAGAAACTATTTACAAGTAACTATTTGTTTCATAGAATCATAGAAAAGTGAAGTTGGAAGGGGCCTACAAGGCCATCAAGTCCAACCCCCTGCTCAATGCAGGAATACCATCAAAGCATACCTGCTGGTGATTATCTAAGTTTTTCTTGAATGCCTCCAGTGTTTGTAACGGGAAACATTTCTGAGCAATTCAGGGGGAGATTGGATTGCTTCTCATACAAACAAAGTAGAAGAGAAATTCTTATGAGCATGGTTCAGGATTCCTTCACTTCACTTATCAGGTGGCTATAGATGTTATTCATTGTACAATCAACTGGAGCAGCTGGAAGTCTCTCCAGATTCCCACACTTCAGTTAAAGCCGAGTCATAAGCACAGCACTTTTTTCAGATATAAAAGAGTGGGCAGCCAGGAAAGCTGCAGGATGATGAAGAGATAAATATCAGAAAGAAAACCAGAAACAAACACAGCACTCTCTTTCTAATGCAATGTTATGGTCAGCTCAAAAATAACACCAATAGGAATTTTAAAGAGCCCCGGAAATGAGGTGGAAAAACAGAAGCGGGGAGAAACAAAAATTGTGGGAATTTGGCTAAGTTATGATGCTCTGTCTTTCTGCTGAGCCACCCACTATCCAGCCATTACTTGTAGCTCACAGTAAAGGAGCTTTGTCATGAGGATCTTCTGTATTAAAGACAAACGATATCTACAGTGACCTCTCCAAAGCCAAATGTTTGAGAAGCCCTGGGGAAAGTACTGAGCACTTATGAATGACAAGTATCTCTTGTCCAGAATTTCTCAGAAGACACTTTTTTCTAGAAACATGCTGAGGATTTCTTTTTCTTAGTTTCTTAGCAACAGAACACCCCTTTGCAGGAAAATTTATTCACCATTTTTGGTGGCTATCTCAGCACCATCACCACTACAAGGTCTTAGAGAACAACAAGAGAGAGTTGTCTATGAAGAAAGAAGAAGGGTGACAGGTTCCCAACACAGCCTCATTTCATACTCTTGTATCCTCCATGCTAATGTGTTGCACAAAGGTAAGAGGTAACCATTAATGCAGTGGCACTTAGACATTGCCATGTTCTTAAGATGATCTGTCAAGGTTTGTTTCAGAGGCTTGGGCCAGAGATCAGTCATCAAGAGGCCTTTGCAACTGCCATCGTACGGTGCCATAATTGCCTTGGAAGTTGGCGTCTTTTCCAAAATACACAAGCATGTGAAATAGAATAAGGATAAAACTCAAACAAAAGGACAGGACTATTTGCACTTATGGCACACTAAAATCCTGATCATGCTTATAGCATTGTTCATTCTTTGTAAAGTACACAAAGACATCAAATTGGAAAATCTGAGAGGATGCAAGAAAAAAAAAATCTTTAGCTAAATACACACTGCATGGCTGGGAGGTTTAGGAGGAGCCTGATAATTTATTTATATGTCAGGTTTAAAAAGTAGAATCACTTTTAGAATACAAAAGATGTGTAAATGGAAATAGTGATGGAATAACCTCCCTCTGCACAGTTTGGAACTGGCTCAGTATTTATCAACTACAAATCAAAATAGATGTTAAGGGGAATGTGCATTTCCTTAGATTCACCCAGAGTCTCTTCCACAGAGATATGTGCTTTGGCAAACAGACTTCCAAATTAGGCAATTGCTCACCTTCACATGATTAACTACAAAACAAAGGTTCCAGCCGCCTGACGGTCGGTTTACCGACCTGGATAGGGTGTAGCTGATGTTTGCCCACCATCCTGGATGGCGCGAGACAGATCCCATCACGTCACTGCAAGGGGGCGGGGAAGCGCGGATATTTAAGTTGGCGCTTCCCCGCATTTCGCCCTCTTTCCTTTTCGGGCATCCGAAAGGAGGATCACACTGCCTTGCTCGCTTTTTCGCTCCGTCAGCTCTTTCTCGTCAGACGGGAGAGAAACGTCCTCTCCCTCCTTGGGTTACATCTTATATTGTCATTGTTCTGAGTTAAATTACTGTTGGTTGGCTAGCAGCAGGAATAGCTCTGTGTGTAAGGGCTCCTTGCTGGAGTTCCAAAGGTTGTTGGTTCAAGTCCCTGCTGGGGAGCAACTCCTTTATTACTGTTTAATTAAGTTGTTATTGTTGTTTTTTCAATCGTCAATAGCTGTTTTTGTTTGTGTTTGTTTATTTTTACTGAATAAGTTTATTGATTTAAGCAGCAGCAGCAGCGGGGTTTTGCGCCGCTGCACTGCAGCGCGAGGGGTTTTGTTTGTTTAAATAGTTTAAAACTAATATAATTAAGAGAAGGTGAGGAGGTGTTTATATCAGATAGTTGGAGCCTTGAGGTTTTAAAAGTTTATTTTAAAAGGAATAAGGCGTAAGGGGGTTAAAAACAACAACAACAAAAAACAAACAAACAAACAAAAAAACCGTGCCCGGTGAGGTGCGGGGCTTCGTTTCAGCCTTAGTCGTTTAAATACTACAAAGGAAGCGTGTTTAGAGTTGAGTTGGAGTTATTATTTACCTGGGGATTGCTTAGAGTTGGAATTTTGTATTTTTTATTATTATTATTATCATTATTTATTTATTTATTTGGTGCTGCTCTGCAGACCGGCAACCAGGCGCCACTTTAGTTACGGATTTTCGCGCCTTTTTTATTTTATTTTTTTCCCCCTCTTTCCCTCACCGCCATTTTGAGCTACTAGCTGGCTGCCTTATAACCTAACAGGAAGGAAACCTTTGATAAAAAGAACATCATTCATATTGTTTAACATTCATTGCAGGATAGAATCAATCGTAAAATAAATAAGGGGGGTAATATTAGTTATAGTTATACGAGTAAATTCACTGTAGGTGCAAATAGGAAATTCATTTTATTGTTGGATTAATATTAAGCGTTTATAGAATTTATTGGTGTTGATATCATTCTATAGATTACAATATACAAAAAAAAAATTTGATACGTTATTGGCATAACCTTAGCAAAGTTTACAATTGTAATCAACAATATATTATTTATAGAGCATATTACAAGATCCAGGGCACTTATTTACAAGCGGTATTGTGCTAGTGTGATTCCTATTATAATTTGTAGTTTTACTGTTTAACTTAAATTGGTAGCATTTGGGCGTGGACGTCATATAGGGGGATGAATCTTCCCGCTCTTTTCTCCCTCTCCGCCATTTTGTGTTCGAATGCTTTAAGAATAAATATTAATTGGCAACTAATTAAATACGGTTAATATAGTATAGATTTGAATATTAAAGTTGGTTAATTAGTTTAGGAATAAATATTAATTGATACCTGATTAAATACATTTCATATAGTATAAAGTTGAATATTATATTGGTAATCAGTTTTGGAATAAATATTAATTGATATTTGTTTAAATACATTTCACATAGTATAAATTTGAATATTTAAATTGGTAATTAATTTTGAGTAAATATTAATTGATATCTGATTGAATACATTTCAGGTAGTATAAAGTTGAATATTATAACTGGTGATCAGTTTTAGAATAAATATTAAGTGATATCTGATTAAATACAGTTCATTTAGTATAAATTTGAATATTATAATTGGTAATTAGTCTAAGAATAAATAATCGATATCTGAGTACATACATTTAATATTGGATAAAATTGAATATTATAATTGGTACTTAGTTTAAGAATAGGAATATTTATATTGACTCATAATCAGCTCTAAGAGAGTTCTGGCCATTCATAAAATTTGGGACAGGCATTGCAGAGCGAACTAGTGGTTAGTTAATAAAAGTTCTGTTAATATCAAGTGCTTTGTGCTGTTTATATCAGGAACAGCTGTTTGTTTGCTAGCGGTTTTTTAGCACCTGGTAGTTGTAGAATTGCATGCTGCAGCTGCAGCTGCCTGCCGAATAACTCAGTGGTTTAGGTCCTTGGCTGTGCACTCAGGCCTGGATTTCAGACCCTGATAAGTAATTGTTTTTTTTTTGGTTTTTTTTGTGACTTTTCTTGCCATTGTTGTCACCAGTACCAAATGTGGCCTTGTAATTAAATTAATTATAATAGCATTTACTCTCAACTATCAAGGAACACATAGATACACAGAGAACAGCATTTACCCACAGGATTTAATTAATTAATATTGAGTAAAGTGGAACAGCTGATTCGGGCACCTTAAACAGCCTTGTTAAAGTTGGCCCTATGTTCTTGCTATGGTCTAAGGCAGGAGTTGCAGATAGTCTCCACAGTTGAGCGAGGCCCTGCCATGTAGATCAGCTTGGGAACCTTAAAGCATCAGGAAGGCCAGTTTTAAGTCATTAGCACAGAAATTAATGGATAGATTTATTGCTCTTGAGCCTGTCCAGGTTTCGGAGACTACGGCTAGGCGTGATGAAGCCACGGCGTCTGCAACTCCAAGGGATCACACTTTGGAGAAACAACGCTCATCTGCACCTGTAGTGTCTGAGCCAGCATTCCTATATCAAGATGGGCATGAGGAGGTCAAGGAGTTTGGCTTCAGCACCCCACAACTTTGCGAGGATACCGGTATGGTTATGACGCCTTCAAGTGAGTCCTCCATTACATCGGGCACGTGGGCATTTTCACCTGCATGGCCTTTGGCTAGCAGCTCCACAACAGGATTCGCCACAAACACACCCCACATGTCCATAAACATGGGGCTGCCTAACATGTCTTTGCACTAGGCCAGGTCATTGATTTCATTAGTTTGAGTCCATTAATGGCTACTTTGGATCTAACCGAGAAACCCAACGGTGGCAGTGGCGACCCTGGAAAAGGGACCCAGCGCAATTAAAGTTTGGGTTTTTTGTGGAGAGACTGGGGCCTTGCCCTCATAGGGACGACGCCTCTTAATTATTGGAAGGCTCGAAGTACGGATTTAAGATCTCAGCCATGGGTGAACGGAGAGCGTCTATCGCACATAACCATAGATTGGTGGTAGGTATGTTATCCACATTTCAAAAGAAAATTGACAAGGAAGTAGAGAGTCAGGTCCTAGATATTTTTTGACACTGCCTATTTAGAACCTACGCATCTCTCCATTTGGCATAATTCCTAAGAAGGGCTCAGGGAGAGTACGATGAGCTGCTTGGTGTCTTGAGCCTGTGTGTGTGTGTGTGTGTGTGTGTGTGTGTGTGTGTGTGTGAAATTTGTTCTTTTACTGAAAGGAAGATTGGGCAAAGGGTGCATAGTAATTACATGGCCCATTACTTGATCATTTTCTTTTGTTTTGTTGGAAAGGATCTCAGGTAACTGTAGATCCATACTAACTGCATTTACGTTGGCAGGCGAACTGGTGCTGCCCCTAGCCGAAGCCCCATAACAAATGTTGGACCTTCGAGCCAGAGTTAGTGACTTGCTAAGCAAGAAAAAAGTGACGCTTAAGGAGCTGCAAGAGATAGTGGGGCATTTGAATGTCGCACGTAGAGTAGTGGGTCCAGGCCGTGCCTTTTGCAGCGCTTCTGTTCCGCTATGAGAGGTCTCAAGCGTTCACTGCACAGAAACAGGGTGACATAAAGGTATGGGAGAAGACCTGCTCATTTGAAAAATTCCTTGAGGAGTTTAAGGGGGTCCCCTTTTGGAGATCTGAAGTCAGCTTAAGAGCGGACTTGCAATTGAATTCAGATGTAGCTGGGTCCTTGGGATTCGGAATTCATTGTCCAGGAGTTTAGGAAGACCGTGGAACTGGAACAGGTTTGGCCGGTTCTGGTAGAGCTACTGCAACAATTTATAATATTCCTTTGCAGAAAGGGGCTAGCGCCAGGCACCATCCAGGGCAAACTGTCAGCGCTGGCTTTCTACGCAAAGATCAAGGGGCACCAAGATTTTTCAGGAGACTATGGGATAAAGGAGATGCTGGAAGGATGGTCTAAGGAGAGTGGTAGGGTGTCTGATTCCAGGACACCTATATCCCCATTACTTCTGGAGTGTATATGCGATCAATGGGGAGGATTAGGTAAGGGTCAATATGAGGTGGCACTTTTTAATGCAGCCGCCTTAGTAGCTTCCTTTGGTGCACTTGGAGTTAGTGAGCTGGTGGCAGCAGGTTAAGCAGACACCTCTCAATATGCCTTACAGCAGAGAGATGTGATGAGCCAGGATGGTCAGTTAAAAATTACCATCGGACGATCCAAGGCTGATCAGAAAGGTAAAGGGAAGCAGTTGGTATTGGGCAATGTAGTATCAAGCGCATATGCCCTGTGGATGCCGCATGAGCATTCATGGAACTTAGAGGCCAGGGCACAGGATAATTTTTTCAACATGCGGATGAGTCTCCCTTGACTAGATATCAATTTTGGAAACTCACAGACCTGGCATTGGTTAAAGTAGGCGTTCAGGGCTTGAAATTATGGACACATTCTTTTAGAATAGGAGCAGCCTCCACACCAGCTGCCCTTGGGTATAGCACTGAACAAATTATGCAATTGGGGTGATGGTAGTCGTCTTGTCCTCAAAGTACATCAGAACCCTACCTAATGTGTAGGCAGGGGCGTTTATGTTGTTTCAGGTTCGATGGGGACTGAAGGTCAAGACACGTAATGATCATCGGCCCAGGCTTTGTGTATTGGGCAGAACGTTATGCTGCCATGTCCCCTTGTGGGACCGATTTGGGGCTTAGTGCCCATGCATGTATTATCTGGAGAGGCATGCATGGCATGCAGTGCAGCCAGCTTGGACGGAAGACGGCATTTGACCAGTCCCCACCAGATGTTTTGGTAGTTCATTTGGGAAGCAACGATCTGCCTAGAGGATCGGGTGAAGCACTGACCCGGGACAGTTTGAGAGACCTTAAGCGGTTGAAGACCAAGTATCCTGGAAGGCTGTTCACGTGGTCCACCATCATCCCGCACTTAGCCTGATGAGGCGCCTGGAGTATTGTTGATGTTAACAAGGCCCGTCGGGGCGCTGACAGAGAATTGTTTGGAGGTCTCCTTTGGCGGCCTCGGATCAGTGATTTGTCACCACAGGATCCAATTGAGCAATGCTGAACTGCTTCGACGTGATGGTGTCCACCTGTCTGAGGCAGGCTTGGAGATATTGTTGATGTTAACAAGGCCCGATAGGGCGTTAACAAAAATTGTTTGGAGGTCTGCTTTGGCGGCCTCGGATCGGTGATTTGTCACCACAGGATCCAATTGAACAATGCTGAAGTGAAGTGTGTGGAGGTGTCTGCTTTGGCGGCCTCGGATCAGTGATTTGTCACCACAGGATCCAATTGTGCAATGTTGCTTTGTTACACAGTGATGGTGTCCACCTGTCTGATGCAGGTTTGGACATATTTCTTGATGATATCAGAAGGGGCCTGCTTCTTGAGCTTGAAAGGCTCTGTGGCGGGCATGGGACTTAGCTATGCTAGTCCCTATGCTGTGGCGGGTAGTGCGGAAAAACAGGTGTCTTTCGGTGTGTCCCAATTGTAATTTCAGGTAAGCCAACAGCGCATCCGACCTCCCGGCTCTGCGGATCGTGCGATTACAGGGCAGGTGCGGGAAGGATGCGCTGGGCCACTTCCGGACCAACAGTCATCAAATAAAGATGTCTTGAGGTCTGGGGGTGTTTATTAGCGGCCGGCCGGGTTCCTGCTGTCTGGTAGACCGCTGGAACCTGGGGCCGGGGACTCGCCCATTTGATGTTCAAGGGGTATTGGTTACCCCTACCTGTCACCTTTTCCGCACTACAGCAGGCCCCTTATATCTGGCCAATTGATTGGCAAATGCAACTTATTTTCAATAAAGTGTGGCCCGTATTGAATCCAATACTGTTGTCTCGCGTCTTTATTCCGGGATTGGGTGGGCAAGGTTCCAGCCGCCTGACGGTCGGTTTACCGACCTGGATAGGGTGTAGCTGATGTTTGCCCACCATCCTGGATGGCGCGAGACAGATCCCATCACGTCACTGCAAGGGGGCGGGGAAGCGCGGATATTTAAGTTGGCGCTTCCCCGCATTTCGCCCTCTTTCCTTTTCGGGCACCCACCCGCCCTCCCTATTTCTAGTGTGATTTGGGTCGCCAATTTTTGGGGCCGGATAGGAATTTTTGACCTTCATCCTGATTGGCTCTTGGATGGGGGGATTTTTCGCCTATCCCACACTGGAGAAGGGTTGTTGGCTATTTGGTGGTAACTTTGGTCACACTGGCGGGTAGTGCGGAAAAACAGGTGTCTTTCGGTGTGTCCCAATTGTAATTTCAGGTAAGCCAACAGCGCATCCGACCTCCCGGCTCTGCGGATCGTGCGATTACAGGGCAGGTGCGGGAAGGATGCGCTGGGCCACTTCCGGACCAACAGTCATCAAATAAAGATGTCTTGAGGTCTGGGGGTGTTTATTAGCGGCCGGCCGGGTTCCTGCTGTCTGGTAGACCGCTGGAACCTGGGGCCGGGGACTCGCCCATTTGATGTTCAAGGGGTATTGGTTACCCCTACCTGTCACCTTTTCCGCACTACAGCAGGCCCCTTATATCTGGCCAATTGATTGGCAAATGCAACTTATTTTCAATAAAGTGTGGCCCGTATTGAATCCAATACTGTTGTCTCGCGTCTTTATTCCGGGATTGGGTGGGCAATCACACTAAATGCAAGATATAATGTTAAAGAAAATACCGTGATGTGGAAAACAGATGTCTTCCATTGTCGAGTGAGCACATCTTCTAATTAGGTGCTAACTATATCATATCTTTTGTAGACAAGTGCTGAAGAAAAGGTCATCATTTATCAAGGGCTCTCTCCCAGGACTTAACGCAGGTGCGTACATGCTGGTTTAGATGCATGCAAACCATTGGCAATTGTTATCTTATAACTGTAGCATGGTTTCACTTTCTCTGCAGCCATCCCATATTACCAGCAATGACAGCAAGCCATTTTCAGTGAGAAATCCCAGGCCAAAAAACCATTGAAAGCAGGGCTTGAGCTGTTGTGGTGCCAGTAAATAACTCTATAAATGTCTGCAAGAAATCATTAATAATGAAGATATTCAACAGCCAAGCAGCTGAACTATCAGGTCAAAGAGCAGCTAGCAGAAGTTTCTTTGGTAATATTGAAAAGGGGTTGGGTATTAAGAAGAAATCATTTTTCCCTATCTACCTTCAAAGCAGCTGGCTTGAGACACCTCGTCTGCTGAAACCTGAGTCTCTAAATTGTGCAGCTATTTTCCCCCTCCTCTGAAAAATCCTTTGTGTAATTGATGATGAGAAAAGTTGTGTGCCCAGTTTGGCAACCAGTACCCTCTGTCACCTGAAGAAGAACTTGCTGGTAGCGGGGACACTTTTGTGATTGCTGTCCCATGATTGTGTTAGTCAGTAAGATTCTTGCCGAAGTACACTTGCCTTGTGAGATTTTTAAAACCCTCAGTTCTTACGTTCAACACAGTGAAGTTTCTTTAAGGAAGTATGAAATTATCATCATTGTAGGCAAGAAAAATACTGGGCTACAGACTTTCTGCTGACCTTTATAACACTTTACAACTAAATTTAATTCCCATTCCCACAAAAGCACTTATCTATGTTCTCCCTACATAAGCTTTTCTAGTCCCGAAATCTGGTATTAATCTCTTTTCTTCTGAAAGAGATTAATGGTGATTGGGAATCTGAATCTAGCAGTTTGCAGACCCATCAAGTCATCATCTCTCCGAGCTGTTAAGTTATCACAGCCATGCAGAAAGAGCAGATATTCCCCAGTTTGGTGTGCATGCATCAAAAGCTTTGAAGAAAAATCAGCATAGATTCCTGTTGCTGGTGCCATCTGTCTTTATGCCATTATTGATTCTCTCAAAAGCAACGATATTGAACAGGCAAGCCATAGCCTCTCATTCCTATCCAAAGGTCATCTCTGTAATTGCAAAGGTAAGATCAAGGCTCTAGTCTATATTGTAGGATTTAATGTTCCTAATGTGAAAAGTACACAGAATAGTGCTGTGCACTAATAGGGCGGTATATAAGTACCAGAAATAAAATAAAATAAAATAAATAAGCACTTTATGGCTCAAGACAGGGAAATATTAAATTGTTCAGAGCAACACAATTTCTGACCACTGTTTCTGACTACCACCATTTTGCCTGGCAATAATGCACCAGCTGTAAAGCTTGCTTACTTTATGTCCTGCACTGCCTATTCTAATTAACAGCTGCTTCCAAAGATCTATGTAAGACTTCTTTCCCAGCTAGAAATGAGCAGAACAAGCTATTCTATAAATATTCTGGCATGCCAACGTCGGACTGGTTCTTCCCCAGCTGAATGCCAGAAATCTCGATTTCAAAGTAATGGAGTAGAATCTATAAATATGGCCTTCCTTTTTTTTCTTTTTCTTTTTTGGAAAAAAACACATTTTTTTAAAAAAAGGGTGCAGTTCCAACATTACACAACTTGCAAATCAAACAAACCAAAAAGAAACATATGCAATTTTCCTACTTCACACTTTCTAGGAAAAACCTGAAAAATATTGCATCAGAAACAAACCACAAAGCAGATTGTGCTTTTCAGGTTTTCACCCAGAAGCTGTGCTGGAAATATAGAAACATAATATTCAGTTCCAAACATTATTTGCTGTTGTTCACTGATAATTATTTCTATAGGTTTCCTTTGTGACTCCAGGCACTTGTTAGCTTATTTGCACAAATGCTATCACTTCAAAAGAGAAAAAAGAGACACAGAACTCAAGATGAGCACCTTGTAATCTTTGCAATAATCCAGGAGATTCATGTGAACACCTAGGGCTCCAGTGTACACATGGAGCTCTTTCAATGAGATGATGGGAAATGTTCTACTAATGTAGGTCATACACCGAATGCTTTGCAATTGATGTGCATACTAGCACTTTTCCAGATCCCCAGCTGTCCTTTTGCATGTTGGTTTCCTCTCCCTCTTTCACAGAATATTGAGAATTTCTGAGAAATTTCTCATGATGCATTTCAGGGCTTCAATTCTTGCCTTCCTTTAACAATATGGTGAATGGACGTGAGTTCTTTGCTTTACAAGTAAAGTGCCGTCTTCTTGTATTTTCCCACCTTCCTCGTGCTGACGTTCCATGGAAAGTATCCTAGAAGACTCTTCGTAGCTTCCTCTCCTGAGGCTTTTCTATGCTACATGCAGCTTCTAGCACAGCAAATCTTGTTGCTGATTGTAAAAAAGTAATAAAAGTAAATGCAAAGCTGTTCCAGCAACAACAAAACAACACACCTTCACTTAGTTTTCAGCCACCCTGTGGCCAGAAGCATCAGAAAGCCCCAAGAGAGCAGACCACTTGGTTTAATCCTCTATAAGAGTTCCAGGAAGCCAAGGAGATTGCACAGCCCAGAAGTTGCAAATTAATAAGCACGCAAACACACACACCTTGACTACTTCTTTACAGTTAGGGAAGGACGGAACCCCCACAGCCCTGCACTCTGGGTTGTTGTTGTTGTTTTTCAGAAATTCCTCAACCTTTCCTACAGTTTCCAAGTGTAATTTCTACTCTCCACTCCCCCAATGAACAGTCAGAATTAAATAAAGAGGAACATTTAGCACAGAATTGTTTTATGTGTAATTAAATGTAAAAGGCAACATGTTTCACTGAAATTTCATCTTATTCAGATCAAAGAGACTTAAGTTAGTCACATTGCACTTTCATTCCATTGATTTCCGGGGATCTAGTTAATGTGGGAGTACTTCTGGATCCAACTTCATGTGTGCATCAGATTCCTATAGCACTGATATGACATTTTGATATAACTTTTTCCTGATTTTATGTGTATCATATTGCCTTAAGCCTTTGTTTTAAACTGTAAGCTTGAAACATTCATTAATAACAACAAAATGTCTTATATGCAAAGCCATCCTACAGATCAATAAAAGAGATCTGGATTTACAGGAAATATTACTGGTTTTTCAGTAATATTGAATTCTAGATTTAAAAAACAACCTTGAAGATAAATTAGTTTATTGGTATTGTTTGCAATAATAGTCCATCTTCTGGTGTTCTTTCATATTAATTTACTTGCTGTAAAGAAGACATGGCCAGGCAGATATTTCTATTTTTTGTTAGCAGCAGCAGTTATTAGAATTATTTTGCTGGGTTGGATCAGCTGGAAGCATCTATGGGATTATGATGGACTGGAGCTACCTTTGGGGTTATGCTCTTTATAAAAACACCGTATCTTTTCACTGTACCCTTCCCCCTTTAAGTCCTTTAAGTTGTGCCCTGAACCTATCACTCACTGAAGTGGAGAGTTCTTAACATGCTGTGCCTGGATGTCTCTGCTCAGGGAAGCGTGGCATACTTAACAATCTGTTCTGACAAGTTACAGTTTAAAAGTGCTGAGTTTTTTAGTGAGATAATAGACTCATCAAAGTCAAAGGTGCACTTCACAACAAATAGCCCAGTCCAGTTGCTCTGATCCACCCATAGGCTTCAATGTGCACAGAGCACACTAAACACGCTAATTCCTTTTCTTCCATGTCAGTCAATGCTCTGTTGCCACAGCTAATATAGTATCTAGTACGTAGGTATACTGCCAGCATGCACCTGAATAAATCTCAATATGTGTGGGTCTTCTGAAGACATCAACATTTATCTACACATGATGCAAATGTGACAAGATATCCTGAGGACAGCTCTTCAAAGCTTCCAGGGGAGAACTGGTTTTACTTTCATGCTTGCCCACCAAGCATTTCCAATAAGTTTGTTAAATCAACAGTATACCGCAGTTGGAGTCTGGAAATTGCTCACTTATGAAAAAGCTGCTCTTCCATTTCTCAGACTTTCCACTATAGCCAAAATATTTTCTAAATATATGTCAGCTGTACTGATTATGAGCTTTTCTAATGGAGATTTGAAGACAAAGTAGAAGCGAGATTTAAGAAACAATTAAGTAAGAAACAATCAACAAGTAGATTCAGGTCATGTTTGGTCTGAAGAAGATATTCCATTACTATGAGACATAAACAGCACACTGTGTTATCGCATCTTGATTACTAAATTCACTCAATATGGCTGCTGGTTACAAAAAAATATAGATAGTGGGATAGCTCAGTGAGTTAGGAATCTGGTTGTGGAGCCAGAGGTTGGGAGTTGAATTCCCCACTATTCCTCTAGGAAGAAGAGCCAGCTTTGGACAAACTGCACTGTCCCAGAGCACCTCCAGAAGAAGGGTATAGTTCACCACTTGTTAGTACTTTTTCCTCTTTCCCTACAAAACCTTGAAAAGGATCACCATAAGTCAGAATTGACTTGATGACACACTATCATCATCATCATTGAGAAATTTACTTTTCCTGGTTCTAAATTGCTCCTTTGCAACATTCTTAACACAAACCTGCAGTTACACCAAGAAAACAGGAATTCAGACACTTGACTATACTAAATCCAGCTAACTATATCTGAGCATGACCAATCCGTAGACAAAAATGTATTCATTTGCACACAACTTTCCACAATGGCATTTGACTTCTCTTCTGAATTAAAATGACTTGAACTGCCTAGATCTAAATGTGATGGCTCATTTCAGTCTCCAATATGTTCACAGCCTCCAAGACAGTGAGGCTCAGCAGTTCTTAGAATCAGGGGCCATTGACTCTCCTCTCTTCCATCTGAACCAAATCATTGTGTAAACAAACCATGGGACAACAGCCAGCAGAAGCAACAGAACATTTCTTTGTGTGAGGAAATTCTTTTGTGAAACCTTATTTATGAAACACAGAGATTTCCTGAATCTGGAAAAGTGGGCTCTGATTCACAAAGGTTCCCGTAGAGCTAACTCTTTCAAATCTTATGGGGACCACAATACTTCTGTTTTTGTTTTGTTATCAAAGAATTATAGAAGCACAGAATAATGGAGTTGGAAGGCGCCTATAAAGCCATCAAGTCCAACCTCCTTCTTGATGCAGCAATCCAATTCAAAGTAAATCTGACAGATGGTTGTCTAATTTTCTCAGGAATTCCCCCAGCTCACCACCTCCTGAGGTAATTGGTTATAATGCTCTAATGGTTAGGATGTTTTTCCTGATGTTCAACAAAAATCTGGCTTTCTGTAACTTGAGACTTTTATTATGCGTCCTGCATTCTAGGATGATTGAGAACAGATCCTGCCCCTCCTCTGTATGGCAATCTTTTAAACATTTGAAAAGTGCTATTGTATTTCATCGCAGTTTTGTTTTCTCAAGGCTAACCATGCCCAGTTCTTTCAGTCTTTTCTCATAGGGTTTGGTTTCCAGCCCCCTGATCACCCTTGTCGTCGTCCTCTGAAGCTGTTCCAGTTTTTCCTTCTTAAAGTTTGGCGTCCAGAATTGGACACAGGACTCAGACAAGGCCTAACCAGTGCCGAAATGAGTACTTCATGAGATCTGGAGACTATACTTCTTTTAACTAACTAAACTATTTATTTGGCTTTAATTAGGCTTTAATTGACTGCTCCTGGTGGTTTAACTAAATTCCTAATCCCAACTCTGTCAGCCACATGAATTAAAAACAGCACATAAATTTTGAACTGCCCACAAGAACTTGATGCACAGCCTTGAAGAAGATAATTTATCATTGAAAACTCGCCATTTGTTTTTTATTTTGTTTTATATTCATAATGGTTGATTAAAGTTATCACCTGCTCCTGCATTTGTATCATTTCCATCACTATGTGGCCTTTTAATGATTTTACTTCTTTTAAGGCAACCTAAAATAGCATTTGTCTTTTTTTGCAGCCACATTGCACTGTTGTGTCATATTCAGCTTGTGATCTATTATTATTGTTGCTGATTAACTATTATGATTGTTGGTGTTGCTGAAAGAGGCTAACACACAGTTTTCCTCCACTCATGACACAGTGGTTAAACTGCTATCCTGCCGCCAAACTCTGTTCACAACCTGAGATTCAATCCCAGGTAGCCAGCTCAAGGTTCACTCAGACTTTCATCCTTCCAAGATCAGTAAAATGTGTACCCAACTTGCTTGGGTGGGGGGCACTGTGTAGCCTGCATAATTAACTTGTAAACCACCCAGAGAGTGCTGTAAGTGCTATGGGGCGGTACATAAGCAGCACACCTTTTTTTTTATTACCATCCCATGTGTCAAGGAGAGATGTAAGGAATACAATCCCAGTTTGAACCAAATGGATGAAGCTGCTTTAAACCATTAACACTACAGCCAACAGGATACAAGTCCTGATCCTCTTGCTGGTGGAAAATTACAAAATAAATAGAAATGTAAATCACAGCATGTTTCTTATAATTGTGCGTGCCCTATAAGTGTGTATTCATTTCCTTATCTTGGTTTTTTGGGATTTTTTGTAGAACAGATTTCACAAACCATATCATTTTAAATATCATTTTCTTAGAAATTATTTATCATTTTGGCAAGGCAGCCAAGTACATTGAACTGTACAATCTTAGTCAGTTTTTCTTTTTCTTCTTACACAACCCTTTGACAGAGAGTGCACATTTCCCAGAAGAAAAGGGGAAAGAGACATCCGTCGCAAGGAGCCAAAATATGTCAACTATTTTTCCAGAAGAAATTCAGCTACCTCCAACAGCACCAACAGTGGCTGCAGCTGCAACCATTGAAGTCAAAGCAGGTACAAAATGACATACAAATTTGTCTTGTTAGAGTATATGAAAATGAACAAGATTATACAGAATGTCGTGAAGGCAAGTGCCATAGATCTTTGTATTCCCATTGAAACGACTTAGGCAACTTTACACATTCTGTGCACATCCGAAAACAGAGCCTACTGCTGTGGAACAAGTATCCTAAAGTAATGGCTGATGTGGTGTCAGCTTCAAAGTGGGACTTCACAAAAGAACTAGTTTTTTCCCCTTCTGGTGGCTTTTATTTCAAGCTTATTTTGTTCAGATGATTGCTTGACTCATATGCAAGAAAGGAGAGGCAATGGCTGTCCAAATCTAGCATATCAGGCAAAGACAAAAGAAAAATTAAAAAAAAATACAGAAGACAAAAACATTGTTGCACCTTAAAGATGAACTGCTATATTTCGTGGACAAAGTCTACTTCCACAAAAGCTCACAATAAAATATAGCAGTTATTCTTTAAGGTGCCACACCCTTTTAGTCTTCTGTATTTTTTAATATTTCTTTTGTTTTTGCTTAATATGCTAGCACAGACTAATATGGCTACCTCTTCTAAAACTTCTCTAAATCTACTAACTGCTGCACCTCAACATCCTCAGCTTTGCAGGTTGCCATCATCATCTTAGAACTGTAGAGGTGGAAAGGACCTTATGGATCATTGAGTCCACTTCCTGTCAAGGAGGCAGGGTGGGGTTTATAGAGATGGGCACAAACTGGTTTGGTAGTTCATGCTGGTTCGGATGATGGCCAAACAGGTGTTCTGCAGTTTGGCACCCTGCCCCCTCTGTTCGGCACCCACTTGGAAGCAGTGCCTCGGTGTCCCTGCCCCACCTCCTCCAGGTACTATTTCTGAGCAGAGTAGGCAGATCTCAGAATCATGTCAGAACCACAGAAAACCTATTGGGCTGACCACTAAAACAGCATGAACCACTGATTTGGCAGTTCATGCCCATCTGTACTCCCAATCTCTGACTCCCCAGCCAAATACTCGATCCACTGAACTATCTAGAAGATCCTGAGATCTAGCCCATCACTCTATGCACTAGACCACACCGGGTATTCCTGTTCTAACTACTGGAAAGTATAAATAAGAGCCTGTGGACTTATCTTAATATTAGGGGCAAGCCAAATATTTATTGCCACTTTATCTCCAATATGGAGAACCTACCACCCTGAGCTGCTGACTTTCTCTTGCTTGTACATGCAGTTTCATTCAATGAAATTGTAAATCTAAATGAAAATTTAATATGCTGTATAGCCCCTCTTCATATATTAATAATTGGGATGAAAATACCCTGCTCTTATCATTAGAGTCATGCAGTACAAGAGAATTTCTGATAAGAAGCCCCATGGGAGGAGTGGAGAAAATAAAAGGACATTTTGAGTACCACTTCTACAACACAAGTCATTCATATCCACATCAGTGATTTTTGTTGTTGTTCAGTCGTTAAGTCGTGTCCGACTCTTCGTGACCCCATGGACCAGAGCACGCCAGGCCCTCCTGTCTTCCACTGCCTCCCGGAGTTTGGTCAAATTCATGTTGGTAGCTTCGGTGACACTGTCCAACCATCTCGTCCTCTGTTGTCCCCTTCTCCTCTTGCCTTCACACTTTCCCAACATCAGGGACTTTTCCAGGGAGTCTTCTCTTCTCATGAGATGCCCAAAGTATTGGAGCATCAGCTTCAGGATCTGTCCTTCCAGTGTGCACTCAGGGTTGATTTCCTTCAGAATTGACAGGTTTGTTCTCCTTGCAGTCCAGGGGACTCTCAAGAGTCTCCTCCAGCACCACAATTCAAAAGCATCAATTCTTCGGCGGTCAGCCTTCTTTATGGTCCAGCTCTCACTTCCATACATCGCTACTGGAAAAACCATAGCTTTCACTATGCAGACTTTTGTCGGCAAGGTGATGTCTCTGCTTTTTAAGATTCTGTCTAGGTTTGTCATCGCTATCCTCCCAAGAAGCAGGTGTCTTTGAATTTCGTGGCTGCTGTCACCATCTGCGGTGATCATGGAGCCCAAGAAAGTAAGGTCTGTCACTGCCTCCATATCTTCCCCTTCTATTTGCCAGGAGATGATGGGACCAGTGGCCATGATCTTAGTTTTTTAGATGTTCAGCTTCAGACCATTTTTTGTGCTTTCCTCTTTCACCCTCATTAAGAGGTTCTTTAATTCCTCCTCACTTTCTGCCATCAGAGTGGTATCATCTGCATATCTGAAGTTGTTGATATTTCTTCCGGCAATCTTAATTCCGGTTTGGGATTCCTCCAGTCCTGCCTTTCGCATGATGTATTCTGCATAGAAGTTAAATAAGCAGGGAGACAATATACAGCCTTGTCGTACTCCTTTCCCAATTTTGAACCAATCAGTTGTTCCATATCCAGTTCTAACTGTTGCTTCCTGTCCCACATATAGATTTCTCAGGAGATAGATAAGGTGGTCAGGCACTCCCATTTCTTTAAGGACTTGCCATAGTTTGCTGTGGTCCACACAGTCAAAGGCTTTTGCGTAGTCAATGAAGCAGAAGTCAATGTTTTTCTGGAACTCTCTGGCTTTCTCCATAATCCAGCGCATGTTAGCAATTTGGTCTCTAGTTCCTCTGCCCCTTCGAAATCTAGCTTGTACTTCTTGGAGTTCTCGGTCCACATACTGCTGAAGCCTACCTTGTAGGATTTTGAGCATAACCTTGCTAGCGTGTGAAATGAGTGCAATTGTACGGTAGTTGGAGCATTCTTTGGCACTGCCCTTCTTTGGGATTGGGATGAAGACTGATCTTTTCCAATCCTCTGGCCACTGCTGAGTTTTCCAAACTTGCTGGCATATTGAGTGTAGCACCTTAACAGCATCATCTTTTAAGATTTTAAATAGTTCAACTGGAATGCCATCACCTCCACTGGCCTTGTTGTTAGCTATGCTTTCTAAGGCCCACTTGACTTCGCTCTCCAGGATGTCTGGCTCAAGGTCAGCAACCACACTATCTGGGTTGTCCGGGACATCCAAACCTTTCTGGTATAATTCCTCTGTGTATTCTTGCCACCTCTTCTTGCTGTCTTCTGCTTCTGTAAGGTCCCTACCATTTTTGTCCTTTATCATGTCCATCTTTGCACAAAATGTTCCTTTAATATCTCAAATTTTCTTGAACAGATCTCTGGGTTTTCCCTTTCTATTATTTTCCTCTATTTCTTTGCACTGTTCATTTAAGAAGGCCCTCTTGTCTCTCCTTGCTATTCTTTGGAAGTCTGCATTCAATTTTCTGTAACTTTCCCTATCTCCTTTGCATTTTGTATCCCTTCTCTTCTCTGCTATTTGTAAGGCCTCGTTGGACAGCCGCTTTGCTTTCTTGCATTTCCTTTTCTTTGGGATGGTTTTTGTTGCTGCCTCCTGTACAATGTTACAAGTCTCCATCTATAGTTCTTCAGGCACTCTGTCCACCAAATCTAGTTCCTTAAATCTGTTCTTCACTTCCACTGTGTATTCATAAGGGATTTGGTTTAGATTATACCTGACTAGCCCAGTGGTTTTTCCTACTTTCTTCAGTTTAAGCTTGAGTTTTGCTTTAAGAAGCTGATGATCAGAGCCACAATCGGCTCCAGGTCTTGTTTTTGCTGACTGTATAGAGCTTCTCCATCTTTGGCTGCAGAGAACATAATCAATCTGATTTCAGTATTGCCCATCTGGTGATGTCCATGTGTCGCCTCTTGTGTTGTTGGAAAAGAGTGTTTGTGATGACCAGCTTGTTCTCTTGACAAAACTCTATTAGCCTTTGCCCTGCTTCGTTTTGAACTCCAAGGCCAAACTTACCTGTTGTTCCTTTTATCTCTTGATTCCCTACTTTAGCATTCCAATCCCCTATAATGAGAAGAACATCTTTCTTTGGTGTCAGTTCTAGAAGGTGTTGTAAGTCTTCATAGAACTGGTCAATTTCAGCCTCTTCAGCATCGGTGGTTGGTGCATAAACTTGGATTACTGTGATGTTGAAAGGTCTGCCTTGGATTCGTATTGAAATCGTTCTATCATTTTTGAGATTGTATCCCAGTACAGCTTTTCCCACTTTTTTGTTGACTATGAGGGCTACTCCATTTCTTCTGCAGGATTCTTGCCCACAATAGTAGATACGATAATCCTCTGAATTGAATTCGCCCATTCCCATCCATTTTAGTTCACTGACGCCCAGGATGTCAATGTTTATTCTTGCCATCTCCTGTTTGACCACATCCAGCTTCCCAAGGTTCATAGATCTTACATTCCAGGTTCCTATGCAGTATTTTTCTTTGCAGCATCGGACTTTCCTTTCACTTCCATGCACGTCCGCAGCTGAGCGTCCTTTCGGCTTTGGCCCAACCACTTCATTAGCTCTGGAGCTACTTGTACTTGTCCTCTGCTCTTCCTCAGTAGCATGTTGGATGCCTTCTGACCTGAGGGGCTCATCTTCCAGCGTCATATCTTTTAGCCTTTTGTTTCTGTCCATGGAGCTTTCTTGGCAAAGATACTGGAGTGGCTTGCCAGTTCCTGCTCCAGGTGGATCGCGTTTAGTCAGAACTCTCCACTATGACCTGTCCGTCTTGGGTGCCCCTGCACGGAATAGCCCATAGCTTCTCTGAATTACTCAAGCCTCTTTGCCACGACAAGGAAGCAATCCGTGAAGAGGATTGTATCACTGTGTCACATCAGTGATACAATGGTTCAAACATTAGTGTGGAACTAGGTAGGCACAACAGTAAATAAATATATTGATCTGAATGTCAGAAAATCTTTTTCTTATTGTTACACTGTTTTTTTAAAAAAGGAAGAAGTTCCCAGTAAACATTTCAAATAATTTATGACTTATATAATTCAACCACCCAGAATCTTACATGACAATAGACCACACAGAAATGTTGTAAATAAATAAAGAGTAATCCATTCTTAATGATAAAACGATGGTCCTTAAAAATTATATAGTGAATGTGTTTATCCATGGTGAATTCACAATGAGTGGTCCAACCAGCAGTTAGTTTGGACCTCATTTCCCAACACATGGATCTTTCCTGATGGTTAGTTCTTAATCATGTTTGTCTTCAGAAGTTACCTTCCCTGAGCCACACGCTGTGATAAAAGAGTATTAAAGAAACTTCACTTGATCCTAGCTTCTGGTCTTTGGGGAGAAGGAAGAGGTTGTGGATCAAAGAGAGATGTTAAAGTCTTAATAGAGTCTGGCAGAAAGATCTATACCGAAGTGCAAAGAAGCTTTGCCAGGTGCATTGCTATTGATAGTGCATCCAATTATTTCAATAATCTATTACAGATGGATTCCATTAAATTAATGTATTGCTGTGCTCTGCAAAATTAAATTAGTTCCCCAAATCATAGCTGTTCTCCAAAGATGTTCATTATAATGGAAAGAGAGCATAGCTTGAATCCAATACGTTGGGATAGGCAAGAGTGCTATAAATACAGTACATGATCTAACCTTCCAGGAACACAGTTATGTTTGCATTACCTCCTGTGGCTTATGCATCTCTCTCATAGGTAGAAGAAATTGTCCAAGCATCCTCCATGGCTACACATGCAGCTTTAGGGAGGGACAGATGTTTTTGTTTCTGATTAGAGATGGGGGTATTCGTATACGAATACGAATATCCCCGCACAGGTGGAAATAACAAGAGTCCGGCCCCATGGGACCAGACTGTCCACTCATGAATTCGCCGCTGCCGCCGGCTCCGCGGAGGCTTCCTATCACGCTGTTCTCCGCAATGGATTAGCCACTCTGCAACCTAGCAGAGAGGCTTGTCATCCCACTTCCTACCAGGAGTGGGTAATTGATTGCAGACAACGGTGCGATAGGAAGCCTCCGTGGAGCCAGCAACAGCGGCAAAATCGTGAGTGGACATAACCCTCGTTGTTTCCACCTGTGCAGGGATATTCGTATTCGTATACAAATACCCCCATTTCTATTTCTGATCATATGTTCAGCATGTACCAAAATCCATATATTTAACTTTTCTCATTGGATAAGAATTTACCAGAATTTGTATATTTCTTCATATCTCAGATAGAAAGAATTTGAAGTGGTATTTAAGGGGGGGGGGATGTGACAGAATATGGAACCAACAGATCCATCTCTCCATTGTGAGGGCCTTGAGCTTAATTCGTAGGGCTAGTGGTTCAATCAAACCACTCATAGCACTGACTGTTGAATGGAGAGTTCAACTTTTCTGTTACTTGCATAGAGAAAATATTCAGTACCTCTTTGTGCAAGCAGAACTCAGATTATGACAGTATCAGTGTATGCCTGTCCAACAGCAAGTGTGGTAATCACTTTTAGTGTACTGAGAGAGCATTTTGTGTTTTAGGATCCCAATTTTGGGTTGGGGTGTCACTGCATCATTTTTCTGACAGGATCTACAATTTTCACAGTTATCTGGTAGGGAGGTAAAAAGAAATCTCCATGCTTGAAAAAGCTGTACCTTTTGAATTTGACTGTTGCAAATAGGGCACAAAACTTATTTCAGCTCTTTCTAGGGCAATTAACCAAAATTTGCAAATCCCTTCACATTCGGGATGGAAACAACTTCGAGTTTAAAAACTCAAATGCAGACAAAGAGATAGTGACTCATTTCCCCATTCTTACAGAAGTTTCTCTTGTTGTGTGTAGAATTATCAGTATGATTTAGTCACAAGGTGGAACTTAATTTTATCTGAGTGGGCTTTAGAGATTCATAATTCTGTTTCCATCTTGTTTAACAGAGTTAAGAAATTTATTTTCTAGCCCCTTAACTGGTATGCCCTCTAACAGTCAAACTAGATGATAAAAATAACATGTTCTTAGAAGCTGAAAGCATGTTTGTGTTCCAACCATGTGATTCCTGCAAAGCTTTGTCCATGAGCCATCATGCTTTCAAATGAAGCCTGAGTTTGCTTCCTGATTATCAATCACAAAATAAAGCAAGCTAATTTCCAAACTCTAGGAGTTAAGGGAAAGTTGCGCAATGACAGGCAGATCTTTTTCAGCACCTTCAGACTTCCTGCTTCAAGCAATGTGATATTTTTGTTTAACCCTAAAGTTTCCATAATATGACCCAAATTCTGTCTAGAAGAAAGCTAGTTAGATGTACACATGGGCTGTGCACAATGTTACATGCCCATCAGAAGAGTCCACAAGTGAGGGTGAGCTAAAGGTGCTGGAATTGGATACCCAGAGACACCTGCCAGGTTCTGCAGATCTTTCATTCTCAGGGGGCCAGGAGGCCAAGTCTCCAGATTAAGGGGACGCAGGGGCTGAGTGCTAAGAGGAGGCTGGACCATCACCCAGCCAATGAGAACAATACAGGCTGCCAGAGAAGCTACCAGGTGACAGTCTCCTTTGGTCCACATCTTCCTGGGGAGACCATAGGGCCAAACCTTGCTGCTCAAACTCTTTCTCAGCAGGTCAAGGGCTTGCATCTGAGTGCTGGGTAGGGCCCCAGTTAAACACTATTTGTTTGCTTTCCTCCAGATCTAGACCATCTTATATCCAAATCCAGCTATTGGTTCCTTCCCTTATACAGCCCTTAGACTGCTGGACTACAATTTATGGATTCTTCATGCTTGTTTCTGACATGACTGAACTGTTTGACCCTGGACTGCATTGTGGATATTACCTTTAGATTTAAGTTAGGATTCTATCTGTCACTCTCCGGACTGATTTGTTCTGCCCTGGGCTTGTTTGGTACTCCTACCTGCCCACACCTCATCTTTGGAGGCCAGGCTCTCAGAGAACAGGACACACATAGCAGTGGAGGCTGGTAGCTCCAGTTTGGCAGGAGGAGGGGTCAGTGAACTTGCTCTGGATTTTTAATTGGAATTTTACAGCAACTAACCAAGATGTTGAACCTTATCTCCAAAATCGGTTCATCGCAGTGGGTTGCTTATGTAAAGGTTTAGATTAAACTCATATTGGGGAGTCAACAGCCCCCACTGGCACACACGTCTTGCACAAAATATTGTATGTAAGTGCATTGCCAAGGATTGGCAGAGATGATATGCTGCTGAGAAGGACATCTTGTGAAAAGATATAGGGCTATTTTTCTCCCTGCCACGAAAACCTTGCTATCTAGAGCTCAAGAACACATTAAAGGAGATCTTAGTGGAATAACAAGTCACAGTTCTGGGTAGTTATGTGCACCTGTGAGAGGAGAGCCAGGCTTTTCCCCAGATGTGTCCTTAACTGCATTACTGCTGTAGTAGTTCACACAGCTAGCTCAACAGCCTATTCAGCTACATCAGCAGCTATAAGAGAAATACAAAATACATCATTCTCCACACATGTGCATCTTCTCATCTTTACACCTGTCATTTTAGGACTTAGCAATAAAATAAAATATGCACACACAAACATTTTAATGGGGCACTGTTTGAATTCTATAGACAGTATGGTAGCAATTACCCATCTTAAGTCTGCAATCCAACATACACAGGCCAGGAAGCAAGTTTCATTGAACTCATTAGAACTTAGTTCTTTCTTATTTTAATTAATGAGAATTAATTAAACCAAAGGAAAAGTTGTGGAATCGCAACATATAAAAAACACATTTTTTCAGATAACAATATAGAATCAAACAAAACATACAGTTCTTACTGTGTACACAAGTACAGGAGTATTTGTTTAGAAGTTTAATTCCACCTCTGAAATGCAGTAAAGAACTGTCATAATATCATTTCAAAGCCCCCTTTGAAAACAACCTCACAGTCCTAAATCCTTTGTTATCTTATTTTTAACTGTTGTTGCTTAATCACACATTCCATTTTCTCAGCAAAGTTCAATGCATTTAAAGCAGAGTGATTTCAACAGAAATGGGTTAAGAAATGTTTCATGTTCCTATCATCATGGAATAACGAGTTGTTCTGGGACAAGATCATCATACTGTTAATATGAGAGCTTAATACACTCTCAATAAGGACAATGAAAGCTGAAATAAAATTCTGAATCTAATACAGAGACATGACATTAGACCCATCAATGCCCTTCTAGAAGAAGACATACTCGTAGGCACATCATTTCTATTAAAGAAAAAAGTCACACTACATTGTCCTATTCATTCTTCTAGGCTTAAACACATTAGAGTCTGTGCTTTCCTAATGTGCTTGCAGTGCGATCTGCTGTATCCTTGCTTCTTTTTGATTAAGGTCACAAATATAATATATGTATCTCTGATACTTACAAGTTGGGAAGAGACAACTCTGCCCACAGCTTAATTGGGCTTAGCCTCAGACTGTGTACAATCTGTATATTACTCACTGTGTATTCTAGTGAGGACTAATGAACTAGTGCCATTTTCTCAGGGCTCTGGGGAGCTTGCTTCACATTTTCATTTGCAGAAGAAGTCAAAGTTGCATTATTTCTCTTTTTCAGTTGGAAAGAGAGAGGGGTAGGGGAGAGGGAGAGCAACTTGATGAAGCAAATGGAACCAAAGACTTGCTGGGTTTGATTTCACCTAGCCCAAAGACATGCTGTGGCCTTGTACATTGCACATTCACATGCTTCCCCTTCTCTGTATTTATTTATTTATTCATTATATTTAGATCCTGATTCTCCTCCTGTGGGCTCTGGATGGCTGACGTGGTTCTCTTCCTCTTCACTTTATCCTCAAAAAACCTCAGTGAATTTCACGTCAAGTGGAGATCTGAACCCAAGTCTAGTCCTAGTCCAATACTCTTAACCACTGCACCATGGCAATACACAGAAATCTGCTTCAAAACATTTTGATTTGCCTGGACAGTATGCAGAGAATTTGAAAGTTACCATTCTGGAAAAGAAAAATTACAGGACAAGAATCCATAGAAACAGCTGATATAAAATACAGAGACATGTGTAAAACAATTTTAGCCAAAGTTTCTTAGGTCATTATAAAATAATTGTGTTGTATCTGCTGAAATTCTGAGCTATCTATCATATGCCATTGAATTATCCAATAGTTCATATGCTATTTCCTTACCATCTACCAGTACCACCTCACAAGACCCCTTGGTGATTAGAGATACTCATTACCATATTGTTCCTTCTCATTATCTATAGTAGAGATGGGGAGGAACCACCAAAATGGTCATTTGTCTTGATTCATGGTTCAAGATTGATGAAGCACGAACCACAAATTTACTAATGTTTTACCGATGAACCATGAATCAGTTTATGGGTGAGGGGGAGAGGGAAGGCTAGCCTGCCAGAACAGAAGCCGCCATTCTGTCAGCCTAGCCTTCCCACTCTACCTATGGGGACAAATAAAAAAACATGCATGTTCATCCCTTCGTATTTGTCAGGATCTCCAGAATTGATAGATAAAAAGTGATAAATATTCCATGAATCAGCAATTTCTTACAAATATCGTGATTATTTTTTTATTTGTTCCTATGTCTAATCTATAGTGTGGGATTAATTTTGCCACCAATCATTGTCATTGTTTATAGAACAATGCTTCCTGAGAGGGGAACTGAATATCAACAAGGGTTTTAAAGGTCATTGTCAGGTCAACAACTTGTGCCCAAATACAATCTCTGTTTTGGGGCCATGCATAAATGTATAAACGTTTGCCATGTAGCCCCACTCTTATGTCTGAGGAAGTGGACTTTTCCACAAAAGCTCACATTAAAATATAGCAGTTAGTCTTTAAGGTGCCACAACATTTTTTCTCCTTTAATTTTTATTTTTATTTTGTGTTTGCCTGATATATTGCACTATCTGTGACCCTTCAGAATGTAGGGGGTTTTTCTAGGCCAAAAAAACAGAGCTTTGGCTGCTACATGAATGCAGGAAAGTGCCTTATACATTGCGAGGTCATTGGTCCAGTCAGGGTTGCCTAGAAAACACTTTTCTTCAGAAAAGTTTTGTTTTAATGGAAAAGCCTATTTACACCCTCTAGTGTCCAAATATGGGATGGCCAAAAGCATTCCCAGGCCCTCACATCCCAAGATATTTATTATTTAAAATACTAATTTGCCAACCATTCACATTTGTCGAAAAACAGCCTTGACAATTGCTTCCTGTTTGGGTGAGAAGTGGCTAACTGATGAAAAAACGGAGTCTGCTTCTGGGATTTCCCCTTGCTTGGTCTTACTTTGTGAATGGTAGTGAGCAGAAGAGGGTATCTTGTAGACCATCCGGACTGCTGCCATTGGTGTTGTCAACATGCAGGCTGCCCTATGCTATGTAAAACTTGGCATTCTTTTTCCTGCTGGCAAAATGGGCCTGATATTGTGCTGCAATATTGAGCCATTTCCTGGGTGTTTTGAATCATGGATATAGAGGCACAATATTCCTCATTCATAAACCGGAGGTTTTTTGACAAGCTGAATTGAATATCAGTGCCCCATGCACAGATTGTAAGAAATCTGCCTTAATTTTAGAACCTCTGGTCTCAATGGGGAACACAATTTTATATTTTGAGCCAAAGTATAGGCTCTCAACCAGATAAATAGGACTCTCAATCAATTAACTGTCTTCTTAAAAAGTAGTTTGAAACCATTTTAAAAGGTTAATTGCTAACATGAATCAATTAAGCGCGAACAAAAGTATACATCACACTGTTTTAAATGAGGTACTTTCTTTTGAGAGTCTAGAGAAAAAAGTAAAACAGTCAGTTTTTTTCTTTCTGGTGAAATAATGTAGATCTTGAAATTTTTGACAGCTTTGCATACTGATGAAAACAGATAGAAAAGCTCTCTTTCTTGTTTATTTGCACATGATGCAACAGTCGAAGGTCACTACACACATTACATAGTTTCAAGGTGTACATCTGTGCACTCCTCTACAGCTGTGCATCCCGGCAAACTGAATGGGACACATTTTTAAGCTAAATAGCCTAGGGTTGCATTTATTACATTTATTATTTAAACCTTTAAAAAAAATGCACATAACTGAACTATGTGAATGCAGTTGTTGCAGGCTAAGCAATGTCTTCATCCACGGGTAGAAGCAGAAATGAAAAAACTGTATGCTGCAAGAATTGTTCCAAGGAAAGGGCAAAGGTACATATTGATATGTTAACATAATTTGCACACATAGCACATGCCACTACAACACTATCTATTAAATCTATATTAAAAGTTTAAATAAATCTAGGATTTTAAGAGGAAGGCCTCAACTTTCACATGCCATGGAAACCCATGCCCAAATATCTCTTTGCTCTTCCATTGCCATGAGATACAAGTTATTATCACTCTGGATGTCTGCATTAAATCAGCCTGAAAACCCCGTAGGTGTTCAATTTCTCTTCCTCTGTTGCGTAATATTTTTATGGGACTACTAAATGTCATTAGCTGGCTGGATACCTCAGTGAGTTAGGTATCTGGCTGTGGAGCCAAAGGCTGGAAATTCAATTCCCCACTGTTCATCTCAGAACAACCAGCCTATATTGCCTTGGGCAAGCTGCACAATCCCAGTGCACCCTCAGAAGAAGGGTAAACCTCTTCTGAGTATTCTCTACCTGGAAAACTCTGGAAAGAGTCACCAGAAGTCAGAACTGACTTGACGGCATGCACTTGTAATTAAAATATCATTAAAAGGTAAGCTTCAAGTTTTCCATTACCCATCAGGCACAGCATGGAAAGCTTTGAGTTGCAAACAGAAAAATCATCCTGGCTAAATGTTGAAGCTACAGGCTTGAGAAACTCAAATTTTGAAATGGAAAAATTAACATTTTTTAATTTTTCTGTATTTCTCTCTTTTTCTTTTCTCTTACTTTTTTTTTCTTTTACTCTTTTTCTTTTCTTTCTCTCTTTTTTGAATGCAAGAACCTCATTTTGAGGCGGGGTACCACATTCTCCTTATTCTTTTTCTTGAGGGGAGCTCACACCCATGCATCAGGGTAGAGAGGTAGGGAGATGGTTCTGATTGCTCTGGATGCCAAAATTGCTAGGCATAGCTCTGCTTGTTGGAACATTAGAGTACGTTTCCTGAATATGATGCTAACGCACTGTAATCTAAAGGTCATGTAATGTTACCAGACGTTTTTCTTCTAAAATAAATATAAATTGACACGGTCAGTTCTGCTAAGTGTTCTAGAATTAAATAGCCCAGGAGCAGGGCAAGCATTAAATATGTAATTAAGAGCATATTTAGTATAGATATGCAATTAAGAGAATATTTAGCATAAATATGCAATTAAGAGCATAATTGAGGATCCTGGAAAAGTGTATCTGAATGACATTTCTCATTGCCCCCCAACCCCGGAATAAAGACGCGAGACAAGTATTATGGATTAAAACATGGGCCACACTTTATTGATAATCATTCAGAATATTTTTTGCCAATCAATTGGCAAAGGGGGGCCTGCTGTAGTGCGGAAACAGATAAATCCATAATCATATGGGCGAGTCCCCGGCCCCAGGTTCTCGCGGTCTTAAGGACAGCAGGAACCCGGCTGGCCGCTAATAAACACCCCCAGACCTCGAGCCATCTTTACTTGATGACTGTTGGTCCGGAAGTGGCCCAGCGCATCTTTCCCGCCCAGATGCTGTAATCGCACGATCCGCAGCCCTGGGAGGTCCGATGCGCTGTTAGCTTACCTGATCTTAAAGTGGGACTCACCGAGAAATACCTGTTTTTTCCGCACTACCCGCCAGTGTGACCAGATTTCCACCATACAATGCCAACAACCCTTACCAGTGTGGGATAGGCAAAAATACACCCCCATCCAAAAGCCAATCAGGATGAAGGTCAAAAATTCCTATCCGGCCCCTAAAGGGCGACCAGAAAAACTCACACTAGTATAGGGCGGGCGGGTGGGTGCCATAAAGAGAAGAGGACGATTAGTGAGGAGAACGCCCCTTATATAGCCAGGGGCGTTCTCCCGCTCTTTGAACAAGTCTCATGAGACCCTGAAGGTCTCGCGCCATCCGTGGGGTGGGGCAAAGCTTAGTCACGCTGTCAAAGCCTCGTTGGCTTGTCAGCGACTTGGTCATTCTACATTGCAAAAATGTATGAATCCCATGTGTTTAAGACCAATTCATTGTGAGAATCCTATTACTTACTTATGCTGGCATAAGTCCAACACTGTCAATTCCAGCAGGAAAGTGCAAGCAACTTCTTAAGAAACAGCAACTCACCACTGAAATTTACAGCACTGGACCTCACATTAGTGGGTGTAGTTAAGAGAATTCTGTCCTGTAAGCAACAATATATATCTTGAATAAAGCTAAGAATAATTATTTGCTGGGCAAGCCACAGAATTTAAGTGAACTGCAAATGCATTGTAAAAATATGTTAGTCTCATGACAGACTTCCCTGCAGAGCCTGGAACCGACTGAAACAGCAATGTTTTAACAAGTAGTCATTGTGTCCCCTTTTTTTCTCTCACTCTGGGCCAAGTGGTGGGTAAGTGCAGTTAAGATCACTTAGCTGGCCATCAAGGAGTGTTCTCAATGTTTTCTGTCACACCCTACTGTGGTCTTGTCTTAACAAGGAGGCCATGGGTCATAATGGAATAAATAGAGCTCTGAGTGATCAACAAGCTCTGGTAGAGTGGAACAAGGTCCTGTATCCTCCAAAAAGCAGGTCACCTCTTCCCTTCTTCCCTGTTGCACCCCTTTTTTGAGAGTGAAAGGTCATTGGCTTGGTCCTTAGCATTTCTGTTTTCTGACAAGACCTTTGACAAACTTTGCTTATGTTCAAAAGACCATCCATGGATTAAGGTCCCTGATGTGGAGAGATTCATTTCCTCAGAAGGTGAAGGCTCAGACAGTGGACAGTCAGAGGCGTCAGCCTTAGGAACATCTTAACTAAAAGTTGTCCACAATACAGGAGCCTGAACAGGGTGGACACATACACCTCACCAAAGAAACAAGGGCAAAAGAGGACACTGATTTGCCAGAAATTACATATGCTAATTAGTATAAACAGATTGAATATTAAACACAATTTTTATAATTTAAACAGAATTATAATACATTTCACCTAACTGGGGAAGACTGAGTAGGTGATCTGTCCACCTGTTACTTGTCCTATCCATCTACTAACTATGGACGGGTAATTTCAAGGTTCCTGATCACCCTTCTTTGTATTTAAATCAAATTTTCCTGGAAAACCATTCAAAGAGAAGATACTTTCAAAAAGAGTATTGTCTTCTGACTGCACCTACAATCTTCTGGAAAAAGAAGGCATATTACCACCTTGTGGGTTTCCTTCTGTTGAGTTACCCTCTATTGCCTCTGGACTGATGGGAGTAAACTGGTCCCTGCAAGCTGGCATTGCTGCTGAGATGCAGGCATCTACCTCCTGTGCTGGTAGACCTCTGTAGACTCAGTCAGCCCCTTCTCATCTGAGTCACAGTTTAGGTTACTCTTCCAAAAAGAACTCTTGATATTTTCTACTCTTTTTTCTTTATTTTGCTCTTATATTTTTAAAATTACAACAGAATTTATATCATAGCCATTAGGCCTAATGGCTGTCCTAAAATGGCCCCTCTCAAATGGCAAGGATGGGCATTTTTCACATTCTTCAACTTTCCTCAGCCCATCCCAAAGAAGTAGGCCTATCAAATTAGGGTTCTGAAAACATAGAGCTTAGGTAGATTTTATATCTATGAGGCATCTTAGGGAGAATTATCAAAATCCTTGAATTCATTTAATATTAATACGTACCAGTCTTACAAAGACAAATAAGTGGCCTTGTATAGTGGTGTGTTTTTTTCCCCTGCCCCAAATCACATTCTATAGAACCACATTTGTCATCCAGTCCCTTGCCAAAGAATGTTCCACTAGCTTAAACTAATCAGTTGAAGGCAGATGGCAAATTGACAGGAAGAGAGACGGCAGGCTGACAGCTTTCCCTCAAAACGCCGTGCATATCATGTATTTCAAGCACCAAGCTGCCTTGACATTTAATTTCAAAAGTAACTTAACATAGCTCTGAAACAAACATAAAAAATAACTTTTTTTCTCCCCTCACCACCCAAAACATTAATGCCTTGGCAAAATCAATGGAACCTTTTTCAAAACCAGAAACTTCAGTCTACGGAAGGCAAATCTCCCTCCCTCTTTTTCTTTTAAGGGATCAGTTTTTGTTGCCATGGTGAATATTGATGGCATTAAAAATGCATAATGAATGGTCTTGGGCCATTGGACTTGGCTCTAGAGAGGTGCAGGAAATAATAGTGTTTAATAAGCAAGCAACATGAAGTGCTATGACTACACAACTCTAGCTGCTATAATTAGCAAGCGATAGAGATGACATTTCCCCCCAGCAGGATTATATACAATCATTGTCTGACTATAATGACAAAGTGTCAGATTATCCCCAAGAAAGATGAAGCTCAGTAGCAAAGGACATTGTATAAGCACCTCCCAGGACAGAGATCTTTTTTTTACAGGTTGTAATATGGTGGCTCACAATAACCATCTCCCTCATAATCTATACCAAAAATAATCACATAGTACCTAACTAGTTTTGTTTTGTTTTTTAAACATTACAAATGTCTTGAAGAGTCTGGTTAACAGGTATACTCTCAGAGCACGTGTACAAAATCACACGTGTTTGGAAACACACCTGTAAAAGATCTTTGAACCATTGTGACAGTGTGTCTTGACACAGATTGGGCTAAGTATATTACACTCACACAGAACTATCCACAAGTGGAACTTTATTGAAACAAAAGACTTAAAATATAGCAAAGGTTCAAAAATAAAGTATGCAACCAATAAGGGGAAATCCAGTCTCAAAAGAAGCATGGCTGAGAGGATTCTGAGATTCAGGCTGCTCTGCAAAGATATTCAGTACCTGAGCAGAATATTTGCAGAGGTTCTACAAGGATAAGAAGAGGAAAGAAAGGAAGGCTCTTTTTCTAAACCAGAGATAGGGAGAGGTTAGATTGGGGAGCCATCAATGTTTGGGGGAAATACTCCCAGAAGATAAATTAGAGGTGACAAAGATTTCCTCTCCTTCATCTTGTTAAACTGTCTTGGAGCTGGGGAGCATTAGAACTCCAGCTAGAACAATGCAACTATTTCTTCACACCCACTGTTTTTAACCTATACTTGGCTTTAGATGGACACATTTCCCAGTTAAAACAGTCTGTGTTGTCCTGGCAAGAATGAGACTCTGCTGGGGTGTAGTAAAAACCTTGCCAATTTAATAATAGTTAGGATTCAGATTAGGGTCCAAATTCATTTGGTGTTGCTATTGACTTATTAAATGGAACGGCTGGAAGCAATCTCTCTGGGTGATCTTGTCCATTCCTAATCCACTAACACAGGGCACACAGTATGATTTATAGAATGTAGAACCACCAAACAACTGAAGACAACTCAACACACATTGCAGTTAGGGGTCTGATGCATTTCTTGATAGCTGATTCTATTGTTTAGTTTTTATTGTGCTGTTTTTCTACTGATACTGTTCCTCTTATTAAATCTGCTTTTATTACATATATGTTGGATTTAGTTCTTAAACCAGTTTGGGTTTGGTTTTCTTGAAAGATGATGAGAGGTCAAGGCTCAGTTGAAGTAAAAATTAAAATTAGAACCTGTCGGCAAATTTGATACAATGGCACATCTAGCTTTAGGACATGAGTCCACAATGAAAAAGAGGTCAGCCTAGCATATCAACATAGTAGTATTTTCTCAGAATTAGACAGGCATAAAGGAATGAGATATAGAATTATGAATTCTATAAAATGTTTACCATATGACCTGTTACACCCCAGTTCTCCAATTGTCAATTTTTATTTATTATCAGTTTATCATAGGATATGCCATTTGGTTTTCCACCTCAGGCACCAAAATAACATGGTCTATCTTTACTTGTCACATCTGCCACATTGCATGCATGAAGTACTGGAGCTGCCCTGCTGCACAGAAAGCTAGAGAAAAAACAACATGTTCATGTACAGTAATAGAGGAAATAAGGGACAACACAAGGACATGTTCAATGCTGCCCCCAGGCAATAGTCGTAACTTCTGATTTATGCACTTCTGTTTTCCACTCTTTGTTCTGTCTAGCAAGCAGAAGCAACAATATTTTGCTTTTCATCAAGCTATGAAAAATGTCCCAGGGAGTAACATTGCGCTGTCACCCATTCTGAGATGTTTCCATTGCCAACAAGCACATGATACCTCACATAAGCACTAACAGAGGAGGGCCACATGCTGTGGGCAAAGGCAAAAATAACCAGCAAGGATTCATTGAAGGGTGATAAGGAAAGTAATGTGGATTACGCTATGCATGAGTTAGTGTCACAAATGAAACTTCCTCTCGATTCTGTGATCTTTAAAATGTTCTGCTGATAGTCTCACCATCCTAGCAACAGCCCTGTGGAACTCTGGACCTTATTCTGAGATTAGAACACTCTGTGCTCCACTATCTATTTAGGTTACTTAATATTTTCCTTCTCATTCTTTCCTTGATCAAGAGAAGGATATAGCACCAAAAATAAATTTGCACCTCAATGATGACATTTCCTCTATACCTGTTAATGAAGTAAATTAATCAACTATTTTTTTAACCCATCTTATTATTTTTCTAATACAAGGGAGAAAAACTGTAGTAACAAAATGCAAATTTATTAAAATGTGGGAACTGCATCATCTTTGGGTTTCTTCCCCCCCCCCCCCATGATAATAAGCACACAACTTGAACAGCAAAGAGAAGAATGTGAGGGCACCATTGTCACCTCTAGCACATTTGTCTGATGCTCTATGATGGACCCAGAGCCATTTTTGTACATGAAACAAAAGGTCACAACATACAAAACAACAACCACATAATCCTCAACAAGAAAACGATACTTCACCTTGTGCATTTCATTGCCTATTGAAGTTACAGACCAGGCGACTTGTGTATCGCTATCCAAGTGATCATTGTGAATAAACAATCCAAAGGCTTGTCTCTTCCTTCTTATTGTTCTTTACATTTAACCTGGACATTGAAAGGATAGCCCTTGAAATAGAGGATGCCCCCAAAGATTTCACTGACTGAAATCCTGTTCCACAGTTTATGGCCATGTAAGGCTGATGACATCATCCATGGGGCAATTTTTTCAGAGCCTGTGGGAGCCTTGGAACATAAATAGGAAACATTTAATATCTAAAAATATTGCTCCGTTGATGACATCCTCATCCTCATGTGAGCATAGGTTAAAGAACAGGATATCTGTCAATGCGTTCTGTAAATTAGGACACATGCCCACCCTATATTCAACGGCCCTACTAATAGTAGAGTTCTATTTATTCTGATTTAGAGAGGAGGCCTAAATCAGAGAAAAAACTGACCCTTCTAATATATTACTGTAATGTAATAAAAAAAAGTAGAAGTTAAATATAAAACCAGGCTGGCAGTAGAAATTAGTTAAGCAAAAACCACTATAAAAACAACATTTTATTGAAGAAATACTGTGTTTAGCTCAAGTAGAATATAATTAGACTGTGAAAAGTTTCTCATCCACAGTGTTTTCCTAAACAGGGTAACAGCAGGAATTTTTATTCAATTTAAGAATGAAAAGGCAACGTGTCCTTTAAATGTGGCAGAAAATAAGTACTCCTGCAGCATTCCTATGGTTTAAATAGCAATATGCCCTGAGGTTTTCAGTGCTCTGCTTTGTGTTTGTGGCAAGAACTGTAGGATAAGGCCATTCCAGTACATATTTCTTATTCATGCATGTTAAAAAATAGATCAGCTGCTCTTAAAATAAAAGGAAAATATGTCTTTTCTGCCTCGTATCTCAGCAAGATATTATTGCAAAACCTCTACGGTATTTAGCCATAAATGTTGTGCTTTCCAAATGGGGCTTTCATTTCTGGGTCTGCAAAACTTAAAAAGCTGTTTCAAATTCATTGGCTTAGAAGACGGGGCAGCACGCTGTTTTGGATAAAATGATCTAGAAGATTAACAGAAGGCTCCACTGGCAGCTTCTGGCTTGCAATGTTCTCAAATTTTGGCAGTGTGTCATGGTGCATTGCTGATGAATATCTATCTTGCCTTGGAAGGTTGCTTACTGGAGCATCCTCAACTCAAAATAGACTTTCATCACACCAGGGTGTTAGATGTGATTCAATCAAATCATTAGCAGAGGAAGACTACAGCAAAGGAAATGCGGGGATTGTAAACTTGATTAAGCCCTCATCTCCTCTATACATTGGGCAAGCAGGATAGCACTGGACAATTTTCTACATAATTTAATGCACAGTAATTAAATGTTCATAAAGAATATTAAGGCTGCAGGTTGTGGTGCTGCACGCAGTAGCTTAGCAGAAAATCATATTAGTTCCCTCTGGGCCCACTTTATGAGCCAACGTTACCCAACATTGTAATCATACATTCTAATTTGGTGCTTGCTTTATGTATGCAGTCAAGGCCTCATGTGTACAGCATCACTGTTATTTACATAGAAATTGATAACACCTTAAGGAAGAGTGCTCACCTGAGAACTTACTCACTGCTGGAGTCAACTGGACAAAAATAATAGTACAGATAGACAGACCCATACAAAGGGAAGGAGTGATCACATGTGCATGTGCATGACCCATGTGCAGGCAAATACAAACCAAAAGAAGCCCAACAAGGACAAATTATGGAGAAGAAGCTCGCTCTTTTCTTTTCCCTGTATCTTCACTTCCTTCAGTCTCCTCTCTCCATCACTTCCTTCAGCCCAACTCCATTACTTTGAATGGTCCCCTCTATAGCCAACCTACCCACAATGCCTTGCTTTGAGGACACCTCAGAGTGAAGCATTTCAGTCCCAGTGACCTCTGACAACTAAACAACTGTTTTTCTGCTGTAACATTGCCAGACCAGGAAAACATCTTGTTCAGCTCTCCAGAGCCCATCAATGCCATGCTCTGGAGAACTAAGCCAGTTGCTTTCCTCTTTATCTTTTGCCTCAGAAGGAGAAAGGCTCCCATCACTCTGAGAAAGAAACACAAGTTTTATTTTCAAATGCAATAATTGCCTTGTTAAGAAAAATAAATGGCTACCTTTTTGTTTGATTTTTTATTTGGGGGGGGGGAGGACAGCATCATAGAGAAATATGCATAAAAAAACCCAAAGCAATCACAATTCCAGCAATTAAAATTCTGTCTTCTCCAGCAATGTATCAAGATGTGAACAATAGACATGATCACATGTTTCCCCCTTCATTGGAACTCTGAGGAGCCAATTAGCTTCATGTGTAATCCCAGCAAGCTGAGGTGAGATATAAGCAGAAACAACCCTGGGCAACAGTGAAACTATTTTTATTGTTACTTTATTTCTTCTGAGTTCTTCAAAAATACTTTCTTCAAAAACAGCTCAGGTACGTAATATTTAATTCTGTTTCAGCCAAGATGACTATTCTGTAATTCAACTGAACATGCATAGCCAAATGAATTATATGCATGTGTGTGTGCATGGATGTGTATATATTTCTTTTGTGCCAGGGAGGTAAATTATGTCCAAGCTAAAATGAGTGTATTGAAATATAAGCAGTGCCTCAAACACCATGCATTTTTATGTAGAAAACAGCATTACAATTAAATATATATCACCACATATGAATACAGCCTAAGTATGCAGCAAAAAATGTGTACATTAATTCCCAGCTACTTGCTACATGTAAATGTAGAGTGAACATTGCGCTACATGGAGAGCACAGTGGGCTGGATGTGGAACTCAGGGGTTAGGAGTTCAATCCCCCAGTGTGTCTCCCAGCAGAATAGCCAGCCTGTGTGGCCTTGGGCAAGCTGCACTGTCCCAGGGAACCCCCTGAAAAAGGGATTGGTAAACCACTTCTGAGTACTTTATACCCAGGAAAACCTGGAAGAAGTCACCATAAGTCAAAATCAACTTGATGACACATAATTAAAGGCCTTGAAGTAACAACAGTAAGGGCCTTGTCCCTTGGTTGTGAATATGTCAGGTGTGTTACTAAAAAGCTTCAGTTCTTTGCAAGCTTAGCCCAGGGTATTAGTGCTTTTAACCACTGACCTGAGATGTTCAAATTTGCTTTAAATTTGTTTAATTCTATTTAAATGTGTGTGTGCGGTAGTTAGTAACAGGATTTTATTTATTTTATTGTATGTATTATAGATATTAATTTTGCATTGTTGATTTTAATGTGATTTGATGTGTTGTGAACCACCCAGAGAGTGTTTGAACAAATGGGGTGGTGTACAAGTTGAATGAATGAATGAATGAATGAATGAGTGAGTGAGTGAGTGAATGCTATTGGATTCTATGGTCCAAGTTGCCAGGTAGGATGATGGTTCTTTCTCAATCTTCCTCAGCAAAATATTTTTTTGTGCAGGTAGAGGGCAATATGCCTTTTGTAATCACCCAGTTATACTGCTTAGCATTATAAGCACAAAGTCACATAACATAATATTTCTTGCTGTATCTAGCATTTTGATGATCCATGTATGATTCACATTGAGAAACACACAGAGAGAGAGGATTATAAATAGAAACCATGTGTGGTGCATATTAAATGCCTAATGAAAAAAATATCCTCTGTCCACAAAAAAGGGAAATGTGTTTTATTTCCTGGCCCAAATGCATATTCTCCAATACACCTTGGGCATGTACGTACCCCATATAGTTTGTAATTCTTTGAACATTATGCAAAATTCCAATAGGCATTGGAAACTACATTCCTTTATTCATATGTGTTTATCAAAATTATATTCCCCACAGTTTTAAAAAGACGACAAGCTGCAGTCTTAAAACACTTTTGCATGATCTGAAAGAGTTGGGCATATTTACTGTGACTGAGAAGACTGAGAGACAATATGATAGCCATCTTCAAATATTGGAATGGCTGTCACATTGAAGATGGAGTGAGCTTGTTTTCCGCAGCTCCAGGGGGCCAAAGTAGTGGATTTAAATGATAGGAAATTAGCTTTCAGCTCAACATGAGGAAGAACTTCCTGAGAGTGAAAACTGTTCAACAGTTGAATGGATTGCCTTGAAAGCTAGTGGTTTTTCCAATATTGGAGGTATTTAAACAGTTGTATAGACACCTGTCCAGGATATTTTAGGTAGGGATTTCCTGCTTCGGAAGGGGGCTGGACTCAATGATTCCTATGGTGCCTTCCAATCCTAGTCTTCAATGATTCTATGACATCGTGCATTAAAAGAACACAGAAGTAACACAGTTTTAAAGCCCCTTTAAAAATAACAAAAATAACAATACCCAGCCACCATTGAAAGACTTTTCCTCATTTAATCAGTGGCCAAAGGCCTGCCTAAATAAAATGCCTGTGGAAGGAAAACAGAGAAGAGACAACCCTAGCTTCCTTTGGAAAGGAGTTTGGGAGCAGCCACTGAGAAGATCTTCTCTTTTGTCCTCAATATGTGGTGGGGCAGAGAGAGAGAGGAAAAAAAAATAGATTTTGTACTCCCTAAAGAGAATGCCCTTCCCTTGTTGACAGATTTTCAGGGTAACCAGGACTGGATGTACACCAGACCAAAAAAAAACCCCTCTCCCGCTTAAAATACAGGCTGTGCACACCACATAGTCACTTAAGCTACTTTTGAGAATGTGATTTCACCTTCCGGTAACTAAGAACACTTCTAAAATTCCACAGATCTCCATTTTAAAATGGGAAAGTAAAAATGGGTGAAACATAATAGTTTTGTTGTTTATACCCTTTTAAAATGTTATGAAACACTGCAACAATCAAAGTGACAAATAGATTTCCCTCTAGACATTAGTGGTACTGAGAACATTTCTTAAATAGCGATGCCAAATTTGAAACAGCACAATAAAATAACTGACAACTATAGATTCACATATTTTTTCCACCTGCTCCTCCAAGAACAGTGATGCAGAGTTAAAAGACTAAAAAGGAGCAACATTACACAATGGACTGAAAAATATCCACAATCACGACGGAAAGAAAAACCAAAAATTAGCAATGAGAGAAGAAAGAAAGTAAAAGAAACTTAAAGAAGATTAGGGTTTATTATACTGTTGTTAGTTCACTGCCTCCACCTGTCAAATTTAGCAAACACACAATAGCAAAACAGGAGCAATTAGACCATTCTGTGCCAATTTAGAAGTGTTTGTTCAGCTCAAGAAGTGATGCAGAAGGTGGCAAGTTAAAATGATAATGGTAATTTTACCATTAACACATGTTGGCTATACACTGGATCATTTCACTAAGCCACCAATCAAGATCCCAACATTCATGATCAGGGATGAAATCTGAGGAGCTATGCTTTGATGTAGTATCTTAAAAAATAAAATAAAAAGCAACCTTGCACATAATTTCGCCATTTAGAAAAACCCTTGACCGTGCCAGAAGTTTTAACAAAAGAGCATCATGAACCATCTGTTATCCTATTTTATGTGTTGCCAAGGCTGGCTTATTACTGTCCATGTACTATTACAAACATCATCATCATCATCTACTTATTTGCATCCTGCTTTTCTACTAATAGTGCCCACAGCTTCTCACATTGTTTTAAATAACAGTAAGTGTAACAGTTCAAAATCAATAAAAATATTACAAATAACCATTACCTCAGTAAAGAACTATAAAATAAAATAAGAAAATAATATTGTGTAGCATACAAATAAACTAACATAATCCAGTGATTTAAACTAAACAGAAGAGAGATTAAAGATTAATACAGATGTAAAGATCAAATATGTTGGCAACAAGACCAAAGAGGTGACAATCTCACACAAGGCAATATGGGAATCTTTGTTAATCTACAATCTTTGATAGGCAGTCACCCCTCTTGCTTGTGCAAGTCATCCTCCCAGCTCTCAACTGGGCCTCCCATCTCAATCCCTTCTTCATCTTGTACTTTATTAAGAAAATAAATGTTGCTAATCCTTCTTCCTAGTCCCACATTTGCTTAACCCATGGAAAGTGGCCTTACTACTCATACTGGCCATATTCATGGATCTTAAACTGTGATGTGTTCAGCAAAAGGTCACATTTAAAAATGAATATACTGGAGACTAATATTCAATAAAGGACTGAGTAAATCACCCAACTGCTGGTGCCACAGCCCATCTGTGCCACTTAAATTTATGATCTGGTCATATCTGATCAATAGTTCTTTTGAGAGCAAAGCTGTTACTCTGACTTTTGTCAATACATTATTTATATGCTTTTAAATAAGTTGTCCTTTTCCCAGATGTTAACCATTGGCCAATGAAAATGGATTCTCCTTACCCTTACCATGGCTGAAAGACTTATAATATTGAGAAGATAAACGACAACCTCCTATCATATAGTGGATTGAGGACCTTGCAGAAATGACAATATGTGAATGTACTGCATATAAATGACAATTTTACACAGATATATTTTTAGATATTTTGAAGCTTTTGATATAAGCTTATGTACTGATCTGTTATGACTCGTCTGTTGTTTTCACCATTACCATTATAACACCTCTATTTCTATTGAGTATCCTTTTCAGCTAGTGTGTGTGTTTTGTTCTTTCTTATGTTTTGGTGCAATCCAATTGAACTGGAAAAGAAGAAAAGTCCAACAATTGCTTACAAATTATATTACTGCGCTTCTCACATGAATAGTGATTGAGACAACAAGCCAGAGAAAGAATGCTCAACCATTTCAGTTCTTTTCTGAATGTTTTTCTTCGATAGATGATATCAAAATCAACCAAACAGTGGGACAAATGCCCATCTAATCAAGCCCTTATAATAATAATCTTAGAACTGCAGGGCTGGAAGGGACCCTATGGATCATCAATTCCAGCCCCTGTTAGAGAGGCACACAGGGAATCGAACTCCCAACTGTGGGAAAACCCTGTTCAAGGTCGCTAGCTGCATTCCTGTTGCAGTGAGAGCAAACTCTTCTGGCAGAGAGCAGCGGCTCCTGACGGGCAGGGTAACCTACTCATTCTGCCTTTTTCCTTAGAGTTAATCATACGTTCAAAGGCTTTCTCCGGCCAATCCTAAGTGGCGATTAGGTAACTAGTGTCCTATCTGAATGCTTTCAACATTCTGTGTAAGCTTGCAAAAGTTAATAAAAGGAGTTCTCGGGGCGTCACCTTGAGGCTCCGCTGGTGGACATCTGCGTGTCGACTTCTTCGTTTTCTCTCTAAAGCTAATTGCCTCCTATTGTTCTGTGATCACCTACACCCAACCACTGAGCTATTCAGCAGTTCACCTTAGAGAACTAAGATAAATTGTTTGACTATGGAGAAGGAATTTGGAAGGAACACCTGCTTTGTTACATTCTTTATGGTGGCTCTGTTTCTTCTGCAATAGGGAACCTGCTGTTTGAACCAGTAATGCCATTAATCCAATTAAAGTCCATGGCAGCCCCTGCTAAGAGCTGGCTCAGCTGGCTATCTCTCTCCTCTCAGGTTTAAGCCTGACTTCTACTGTATTTTATCTGTTGCTTTTTATTCATTTAAAATAATTATGCCCTGTATTAGGTAAAGGTAAAGGTTCCCCTTGACATTTAGTCCAGTCGTGTCCGGCTCTAGGGCGCGGTGCTCATCCCCGTCTCCAAGCCATAGAGCCAGCGTTTGTCCGAAGACAGTTTCCGTGGTCACGTGGCCAGCACGACTACTTCTAAACATATTTCACAAAGGAGTTTGCATCAGGTTAAACTGCAGTATAAACCCTCCAAAAAAGAAAACTAAAAGAAATAAAAATACAAACCACCAACTTATTAAATTAATTAAATTCATTATTCATTAAAACAACTATAAAATATATTTTATTAAATTTTACAGTTTGCAAGATTTTGGACAACCTTTGTTATGAAGCACTAACTGGCAGTGGCATCTAGCTAAAAAGAGATGTCATTGATACATGTTCTTTCTCAGAAATGAATAAAAAGAGTTTTTGGGTTTTTTTTTAAAAAAAAAAGAGGGAGATTTCTGCAGCAAATGCATTAACCTGGAAGGAGCACTCAAATAAAGAAGGTGGCAAGCATCTAAATATGATCATGGAATGAAGACCAAGTAGTGTTGCAATGATGATGATGACAATGACAAGTTCAAAATATGACCAGAACCTATTATGCCTGCAAAACTGGAGATACGTTTTTCCAGGCAAACTGCACATGATTATTGTCAATGGATCCTGAGATCGTAATATTATGCATGCAAAAGGTACGCAGAATAAACAGTAAGAGGAAGAAGAAAATCTAAGCCAAAGGCCACAAGAGAGAGCAAACAATCGAAGGAAGAAATAAGAGCAACACCAAGAACAAAGATTTAAAATACTCAGAGAAACTGCATCTTTTGGAAACCTGATGTGAACCTGATGTAGATGAAAGGTGATCAAGACAAAAGAAAACATGACTGGAAAGGTTAGAAGTATTTAGAAGAGGATTAAAAATAAGCCTATTAGTCATGTCAGTTTCCTTGTATGTGTCAGAACAGTGAATCATTTTAATTAAGACTGAGACTTTTGAAGGTTTTTTAAATCATTTTTTTCAGAGAACAAAAAAGAAAAAAGACAAGCAAAAGGCAACTAGAACAGAAGATAATAATACTGCTGAAGTTCCTGTAGCTTACCATGATGTGGAGGGGCATTCAAGATGCAAGTTTGGTACATGGAATGTCAGTCCATAAGCAATGAAATGCCTCCAATAGAAGTAGTGGGTGGAGGACTCTGCAGAAGTTTCTCATATGTATCAAGGAATGAAAAGGAAATTAAAAAGACCAAAAATTAAACCAGGTACTCAGATGATGCACCACAATGTTTTATACAGTATATGACAGAAATAATCTTCCTGGAGTTGGATCATAATTCGTAACTACCAACTTCAATGTTTCTAAATAAAGGAAGTTTTATTGAACAATCATGTGTATGTCTAAAAAGGGCCTAAATCTACCTGTCTCAGCTAGAATCAAAACACCGGCTGAAGTTCTTTGGATTCAAAAGGGTCTTCTCTAGTTGAGATTTATTTTAGTGTAATAAATTGCAAAAAGAATAGGCTCATTTGAACTTATGGAGGAGTTGACTCATCAAATCCCCACTGATTCCATGCCCTCCTTTAGTGTGACTGACTATGCTAAGCAACAGGATTTCAGCCAATGAATCAATGGGAACTTCGTAAGTAAATACTTACTTAAATTCCAGTGGTTCAATGGATCTGTTTTGACTGGAAGCAACAATTAAATTTTTGTACACAGACTTCAGTGAGACTTACTGTCAGGTAAATGGATAGAAGCTCAGTCTTAATCAGCATCTAGTGACAAGTCAATTGTTTTGTGTTGTAGTGAGAAAATAAGGAACAACACAACATTCAGGGCATATGCAACCCAAATTTAGTCTAAGTAGCTCATCATTTTCCCAAACTTGAGTCCCTGATGTTTGTTAGACTGCAGTGTCCACCATCTAGAAACAGCAGTTAGGAAGATATTCTCAAAGAATAGCTGAGGTGCCAGATTTGGGGAGGGCTGTCCTAGCTGTTCTGAATCAAGTTCAAGGAAGGCAACTTGGAGACAAATGGAAACTAATGTTCCTGCTGAGGAGGCACCAGGGACTGCACCAGTTCCTGAAAGGAGCAAAAATAGTCTACAACATCAAATGTTAGTAGAAGTCCACCTCTGGCTTCATATTTATGTGTGTTTTTACAAAGCTGGAGGTCTATACCCCATTTTATGGCAAAACCACAATTTTCAGCGGCTTTCAGAAATAGAAAGTGACTTTTTTTCAAAAGGGGGCATCCAGGGGCCATATAAATGACACTGGAGGATTGCATTTTGTTTACCCCAAAATATAGAAGCTAGAATTCAGTTTGGGGAAAGTAATTTGCCATAGTAATTGCACAGGCATTTTCCACTTGTCCCTTTGGCAGTTGTTCTTCAGAGGACTAATCTCGCATAACTGATTTCAAAAATAGTGTGCAACCTGCAAACATTAAAGGTAGGAAACCATATGCTGGATTACTGTTGCATGTGTGTGGGTTTTTCCCCACCAACAGGATTCTTGCCTAAGACTTTTGAAATAGTGTACAGCAAAACCTCAGTGGTAAAACCCAGGCTTGTATGCAGGACATCTAAGGTCCTCTCTAGATGAAACATCTTAATGCAAAGGATAATAATGAAGTGGATGGATCAATGTATCATTTTGTATAAGCTTTGTATGAACAATGAAACCTGGATCTTTAATTCTGAAGTCAGTTGTTGTGACATTAGAAGTGTCCTTAAAAGTTCCTTAATGTCATAGTTCTCAATATCCTGATTTCTTACACCTAGTAGCATGTTTCTCATACATATTTTATCCTTATCTCATAGAGAAGTTAATCTGGATTGCTTTTGGTCTCTCTGAGAATTCAGACCAACATTGTGTGTACTCAGCACTTTCTGAGGGTTCAAATAACATAAAATCAGAATGAAAAAAAGTATTACTTCTTAAGCAACAAACGTAGGGCACAGCTATCCTTAAAAGGGGATTAGACATATGAACAGAGGCTAGATTTGACAACAGCTATTGGACGTAATGGCTAAATTGAAACTTGACTTTAGGAGCACGGTACCTTAGATAGACCTTGCAAATTGTACTCTGTTTGGTCTATAACTCCAGCAACTAACATCATGTCTAGTTCTGTATGGATTCAGCACCAGATACTTGCAGAGGGACAAAACATGTCATCCTGGTACATGAGGATTGGAAGCATAATGAGCAGCTGCTCTTGTTCTTGCTCCATCACAAGCATGTTTGGGGATCCAATCTGGCTTCAGAAACTAGCATAAGGAAAGGTCAACTATAACTTCTTCCTCTCCTTTCTGCATTGATCTCATTGTAGATCAGTCATTTGGGGATTTGTAAATCATACACCCATACCCCCTATTCAAGGTTGCAACTGCAGCAGGGGACTGTTAAATTTCTCCTACTCCAATAAATGATTGTTTATTGCAGTAGGAGATAAGGATAAAATATGCAATTCAGACTGAACCTTGCGTTTATGCTTGCTTCTGATTTAAACAACACAAATACAGAACTATGTTTGTTTCCTTAGCAGAATCTTCCACATGGATCCTTCTTCTAGGCCCTGTTCAGATAATATTTTAAATGCACAGAGCCCTCTTTGAAAAATATGAATAACTTTGGGCTTATTGTTTAACCAGTATGCTTTAACACATTTTACAAGAACAACAAAATGCTCAACACATAATTGAGCAGTCACTGTAATGCAGAAAACATCTATAGCCAAAGATATTTAAATCCATGAGCGGTCACCATAACAACATAGTGCACTTGATTGAACAAAATCGCCTCTTATTTTTGGTGCAACTGCTTGCAAATTAGATAATGGCGTAGGTTACAACCCTGAATGCTTTACTTTAGAAAATAGTAAAAGTACCAAACAACTCTTCAGTGAGAAGGAGGGAGCATGAAAAGACAAGACCCAGTGCTATCCTTGCCAAACATTTGAAAACCCAACTTAATATTTTTTTAGTGAGAGAGAGAGGAACTTTTGCTAGGTGGGGCAGCCACAGTTCTAAGTGGAAATTTTGTACAGGGGAGACACATAGTACCAGCCAATAACACACACACACAGAGAGAGAGAGAGAGAGAGAGAGACTGAGAGAGAGAGAGAGAGAGAGAGACTGACTATGGGAAAGGCTGTGAGAGTCAGGCCAAAGTCAGGGAATGACACTAATCTTCCTCCTTACCCTTCCTCCATGAACAGAACGTTTTAATCTACACAATGGGCTACATAAAGGTCATGTTAAACAAACATTTCATATGATCACATGCATTAAATGACTAGTGCATTTTGGTTCTTGTTGTCGTTGAATAAGGAAACAGGATAAGACTTAAGAATAGTGTGAACAAGGAGGCACCTAAAGGTATAGAATAAACAAAATATTTTATGTTATAAATAAAAAGTTAAGAACTAGTTTGGAGCTAGTTTTCTCAGAAAATTATTGTCGATATGTTGCAACACCATTATGGACTAAAAGTTTTAGATCCAGGAAAGGAGTACAGTCCAATGTAACCATAGTTTCAAGGAGAGTGGTGCTGCAAACTATATGCTTCCTTGCTGGAGTCATTGAGATTGACACCTTAATATTCTAAAATACTTACTGTATAATAGGATTCCTTTTATAAACATATAAAAATTCTTGGTAAACATGCAAAAGAAAAAAAAACTTTCTGAATGGTAGGTCTGAAGTGCTCTTTTAGAAAGAACAAAATGCATAGCAACTAAAAAAAATATACTTCAGAATAATTATAGCTTTTGGGTTTTCCTAAAGTTAAAGCAATGTGAACATTTGGCCAGATTTGCTGCCTCTTCTGTTTCAAATGCAAGAAAAACTTCGTTTACTGTGAGTCACTAAAGTCTCTGCAGTTAATTGAGTGAAGTTAGAGGTGAAAATGTTGGCTCGTATTGGTAATGCTGCAGACCAGAAACTGATACGTATTTGCAAAAGCCACTCTTTCTTGTTAAATTTACTATCTGTGTTTTTCAGAAATTTTTGGCTGCAGAACTTTTTTTTCCCTTGTGATTCCTAGAAATGAAATTATTTGTTTAAAGCTCAAGTTGTCAATAGATGCTACAGTTATTGTTTCATCATTTTTAGAAAATCTTCCATTCATTTTAAGAACTATATCAATGACTTAAAAATATATTCTTATTTGTTCTCATTTGTTTTACTTTTTCTAGCAACTAATCCCTTAAAACATACTCTTTAAGGATTGTACTTCAAATTTCATCTTCCTTGTTCAGTTTTTCCTATTTTTCTTCTTCTTGAAGGACCTCATGGAAAATATCACTTCTGTTTTGCATTGCTGAATTGATAAAGGCTACAGAGCCTTTCAGTCCTGTTTCTTGGAACTGCCAAGATCTCATATTCAGGTTCTAGAATCACAAAGACTTCCTTTATAAATATAAAATAAAACAAGATTCAAACTACTGTATTTGTGCCACTTTCAGCAACACCATCTTTTTTTAAATGTTTCCCATTTTCAGATCTTAAAAGATCAGTAATGTCTTTGCAATTAGAATAAATTATTCTGGTAACTTTTAGATGACCTGATCAATGATATTCTAAAGGGCAAGACAGGCTTTGACCTTCATGTAACTTCTCCATTCATATAGAAGAAAAGAAACATAGTACATTGTTGAAAATACTGTTTGACAGCTTTATACCATCCACAGCTTTTTTAACAAACAGATCACAATGGACCTATGGGACTTTTATTTAAAGTTTCTGTTGAATTAGGGCTTGCAGTTCTTTTTTTTCTGCCAATCATAACACTTGCTTCACCATAACATTGGCTTAAGATATTGGATGGATTCAGACTGTTTGGTTCAAACACCTTCAATATCAGCACTGCAAAGAACATAGCATCAACAATTGTGGGAATTATACAAACAAAGATATGTAAACTTTGTCATTTTTCACACAAAATTGAAAAACAACATTTGCACAATTGTTTTTGCTTCTAACAGAACCTTCTAGGAGCATGTGCCATACAACATCTGATGTATTCATGTTTAGTATTACATACTCTGATATAAATTCTGCCATGATATTTATGATTTAATTCCTCATTTCTAGAATTTGTTCACTAATTTCTGCCAATTTTAAATCATTTTTGTGAATATAATCAAATAATGTTCACATTAGCTGTAATATTATTTCTCTTCAGTTTAATATATTCCTCATATAGCTAGTTCATTGATGACTAAAAACTGAATAGCAACAATTGATTTTAATAATACCTACTGCCTTCAAGACCTGCAGTATTTTCTGGAGTAAGAGGCTGCAGCTGAGAGTTGTCTTTCCTCTTTTTTTGTGCCACGCAAACACTGCTAAAATGTGGACCATGTATATTGCATGTTTGGGAAATCCTCTTGATTTTTCAACTGCTTTCTTTTAGTTCTTGAAGTCATCTTGTTTTAAAATACTTGGTTGGAAATGTTGACAAGCCAAGCACCAAGCTATATCAATGGGTAAATAATGTTTAACCATTCATATTCTTCAACAGTTCTTATCAGAAATTATGGCCCTCAGTCTTAGGGAATGAATGAAGTTTGTTCTGTAGAGTTCTCTTTCCTTTTTTTGAAACATCTGTAGAAATACTAGACTCAAAGGTTGATTTTGCTTGTAGGAACAGTTCACTTTCACTCATTATCTATACCTTTATTTTCATTCTTCGTAACCTGAATCCTTGCTAGTGGCAATAAGGTCATACATTTGGTTTTGATTCTGGATTAGATATCTCTATTTTTTATTCAACCAAAAAAACAAAGTTGTCAGTACTGTATGTTTAGGGAAGGGCAGAGAGACCCAGAAAATATTTCTGGGTATGTTTATTAACTCCTCCTTAAGGGTCCCTCCTTCTTGTATTGTTCTTGACCTTTAGCTTCTCCTTCCTGCAGAACAATCAAGTGAAAAGTTTATTCAGCATGCAGTTATTATTATATTTATATCATAAACACAGTAATTATAAACTAATTGTGGAAAGCAGATTTAAACTGGATGCTGGATATATTTTTCTGCCCCCTAGACCCTGAAATTCTCTCTTGCTGAGCTGCACACATTGGTGAAATTAACAATTAAGCATGATTTACAGTACAGATGGTTACCTAGCTAGCTAACTGAGATGTGCACAGAAGTGTTTCTCTCCCTGTAGCACTAGATTAAGCTTAAAAGTATTGTAGGGGAAAAAATTATAGCCTCTCTGATTATGAGTACAGTGAATAAAGAATGAAAGGTAACTTTGGGGAAGATATTTCTTCATATCATTTCAATCTATCTTCTTATTTTTCCCTTCAGCCTTAACTATCCAACCCTTCTCTTCTTATCATAATATCTGCAGAATAAACAAACTCTTACTTCTCTGTGCAGACAGCTAGCTGCTCCTTTATTGTTGGCTGACTATAGAACACAAGTAAAACTGAAACTGAAAATCAGAGCAAAGATTCCAAGCAGTGAAGCATAACTCCGGCCCTAATACAAGGTTCTAATACTTAATTCATCCAGGATACTCTGCCAGCATTTTCTTTTCCAGGTCACGTAAGTAGTTAGGTTGATAGTGAGAATGAAAAATTCACTCTCAGTGAGGAAAAGTCTAGAGGGGTCAAACTTTTGATGAGATTTTGGTGTGTGCTCACTCTGCCTTAACTGAATTTTTCAGAGGGTCTTCCATGTAAATTGTTCCTCTTTTTGGTTGGATGAGACTGGGGGTGTTAATCTTATTCAACTTTATCCACCTTGGTTTTCTGTCGAGCAACATGCAAGGCTTGAGGAGTGAGGAGGTGAAGCTGCACGGGTCTATTGTGATTCCATCCTTCTCATCAGATGTAACATTTCGCACTTCCCTGGGTTTGAATATATGTTTCTGAAGGTAGGACAGAATAGAGATTCTGTTAATGTATTGCCAACCCTACTGTCCAACAATCTCACTTTCTTAGCTAATTGAGCTGATCTTGGTGGTGGTGTTGGGTTGTTGTGCTGGGGGACTTCAACGTCCATGCTAAGACAGCTCTATCAGGAGTGACTCAGGACTTCATGACCTCCAGGCTGACCATGGGTCTATCCCACATGGTATCTGCCTCCACCCATGCTGCAGAGCACACTTTAGACCTGATTTTCTGTACCGGGGTAAATGTTGTTGACCTTGGTGTGGAAGAACTTTCTACAGTTCCATTGTCATGGACCAACCATGGGGTTTAGACTCAGTGGAACTCAGAGCCTTGCAAGGGTGGGGGACAGACTAAAATGGTCTGATGGTTCCAAATAGTTTCCTGACAGCTCTTGAGGAGTTTTCTATCACCTTGGCAGGTGATTCTGTTGAAGTCCTGGTTGATCTCTGGAATGGGGAAAGCCATTGACAGGATTGCTCCAAAACATCTCCTCTCACAAAGTAGAGCCAAACTGGCCACCTGGTTTACCGGGGAACTGGTGGTCATAAAATGAGCAGGAGTTAGACTTGAGTGATGATGGTGAAAAATTTGGAGTGAATCTGACCAAACACAGGCTAGAGCTCATTGGAAGGCCTATTCTGGTGATGGCAGCAGTGAAGAAGTCATTATTCTCTGCCAACATTGCATCTGGACAGAGCCATCTGACAGGTCTTTCGAGTGGTCAAGGACATATTACATCATGGCTAGAAGAAAAAGAATACAGACCACACAGTACTTTGCTGTGAAGAATTTGCACAACATTTTGCAGGCAAAATTGCTCAGATCCACTCTGACTTGGATGCTGTAGTTGATATAGGCCCTATGCATGTAACTACGTCCCCTGCTTGCCCTGAATTAATGGATGAGTTTCAGGTTCCACAGCCTGAGGACGTGGACAGGACGCTTGGAGAGTTGAAGTCTACCACATGTCTGCTGGACTCTTGCTTATAAAGGCTGCCAGAAAAAGACTGGTTGAGTAGGTACAAGGAATGGTGAATGCCTCGTTCCAGCAAGGTAGGATCCCAGCATGCTTAAAGGAGGCAGTAAGACCATTGTTGAAAAAGCCCACCTTGGCTCTGACAGTACTAGATATTGCCAGCCATTCTCTAATACTCCATTTGTGGGCAAGGTGCTGGATGGGTTGTGGATTCTCAGCTCTAGGGGGTCCTGGATGAAATGGATTATCTAGATCCATTTCAATATGGCTTCAGACTTGGTTGTGGGTGGAGACTGCTTTGAGTGCCTTGATGGAACTGAAGTGTGTCCCTGTTGGGTCTGCTGAACCTCTTAGTGGCTTTCAAAACTATTGACCATGATATCCTTCTGAGTCATCTCTTTGGGATGGGACTTGGAGGTACTGTTTTATGGTGGCTCCAGTTCTTCCTGGTGAAGAGAACACAGAAGGTGGTGCTGGGAGTGCAGGCCACTGACCTGTGGGTTCCCTCGTGGTTCTGTGTTGTCTCCTGTGTTATTTAAATTTCTGGGAGAGGTTGTCTGGAGATTTGGAGTTTGATGTCACCAGTATGCGGATGACACCCAACTCTATCTCTCCTCGCCATCTAAATTTGAGGAAGCTGCTTCAGCTCTAGATCAGTGTCTGACGTCAGTAATGGACTGGATGAAGGAGAATAAACTGAAACTTAGTCAAAAGGCAGATGAAGGAACAGGGATGCAGCCTGTGCTGGATGGGGTGATACTCCTCTTGAAAAGCTAGGTGTGAAGCCTGGGGGTACTCCTGGATTGTCTCTGAGTCTGGATACCCAGGTTTGGCTGTTGCCAGAAGTGCATTTGCACAGTTAAAACTAGTACACCAATCGTGCCTCTTCCTGGAAAGGTCTGAGCTGGCCATTGAACACATGCCTCAGCTAGAATCCAGCTGGATTATTATAATGCGGTCTATATGGGGCTGCTTTGGAAAGTGTTTGGAAACTTCAGTGGGTCGAAAATGTGGAATCCAGATTGCTAAATGAGGCTGGTCACAGAGATCACATACCTCCCTCCTCCATTACAGCAGCTCCACTGGCTGCCAATTCATTTCTGGGCACAAATCAAACTGCTGGTTCTAACCTATAATGCCCTAAATGGCTTAGGCCCAAGCTATCTCAAGGCCCACATCGCCCTGTATGTATGAGCCTGCCTGTGTGTTAAAATCATCAGGAGAGGCCTTTGTCTCGGCCCTACCACCTTCACAGGTAGATTTGGCAAAGCCTGCCTTTTGATCACTTTACCCCAATACTAAATGTAGATATGGATCCCCAGATCCACACCTGGAGAAGAACTGGGAGCGAATTCTTAAATCCCTTGACACTTCTTGCTGAGTTTCCCTGTGAAGATCAAGTCCCTGCCTTTTCTTTTGAGTTGAGAAGGAGGGGGAAGGAGTGCTAACTACAACCAGAATCCACTGGCTAGTTCAACAGGAGTAGACCCATTGAAACAATGGGATTTACATTAGTGATGACCAAGCATTCAGCAATGGGCCTACTCTAGTCGGGACTAGCAGCAGAATTTAGGCCTATGTCTTTAAAGTAATGTATAGTTTAACCTTTCAGGAAGTGAAATTTTCAATCATCTTTCAGATGAATTCCAGTGGGAACTGGCAAGTTCATAAATGTAGAGGGAGTTGTTTACCATACTTTGGATTCCTGGAGTGCAGCCTCATTGTAAACCTCAGCATGGCATTGATTTTCTCTCTTTTAGAATGAGAGAAAATGAAGCTCCTATTTGGAGTCTGTAGTCCCTAACCCACACCGTGCCCCAAAAGTAGATGATTGTAATTTTCTTGTTTAAAAGCTGTTCCATAAATGTATCACAGTTTTCCCTCTTTCTTTTTTCTAGTGGGGAAATGTGGCAAAGACGTATATATGTATACAGGCTTTGCTCCTATGAATAGGTCCTGCTGAGAAAATTGCATCAGAATATATATATATTCTCTGTAATCTGCCAACATGCTGTAGGGAATCACTGAGGGAAAAATTGCCTGGCCAGATTAAATAAATTAATTTGTGTCTGAAAGCTTTCTCTAAGACACAGGCCAACAGACCCAAGAGATTAGTGGAATGAATAGTTAGATAAAATTAGGGGGGGGGGGGGTTATATAGACACAGCGCTTGGAAATGGTTATTTCTAAAGCTGATGCTAGTCTTTCTTTGCAGCAAAAGTAATTGCTACTCAATAGTAATGCATTGTTAATATATTATTTTTTAGAAATTGTTTTTAAAATGCTTACAAAAAAATCTCCAGTTTTCCTCCCTCCTCCACTATGATTTAAAAAATAACATTTTTGAAGTAGCATTGCTCATCCTTCCAACAGTATTAGCAGTCATTATGCTACTCATTGTTACCCCAAGTAATATTGTCACTTATGACCAGAGATGGGCACACATCAGAAAAAATGGTGATTCATTTTGATTTGTTGTGATCAAGGTTGTCAAATCATGAATTACGAATTTGATTTTTTTCTGACAATTTGAGGAATCAATTAGTCAATTAGTGTTTGACTTTAAAACCCTATAAAATGGCCTCCTGAGCACCTAGAGATACCAAATTCTCAGAGAAGCTTCCTTTGACACTCCTCTACAAGATCTGCCAATCTAGTAAAGTCTGAGTTTCAGATGTCCATGTTATACACCTACAAGGAGGGTACCCCAGGAAAGTCCCCCCCCCCAGCACCTTGAGACACCAAAAACATAGAGAAGCCTGTACTGACTCTCCTCTACAGGCCCTCCATGTTTGGTGAAATTTGGGTTTTGAATATCCAAGTTATGCATCCACAAAATGCCCCCCCCCCCAGGAAAATGCCGTCTAGCAGCTGGCTTGGGAAAACCCAATCATCACCAAACTTGGAGGAATTGTAGAGGAGAGTTATTAGAAGCTTCTCTGAGGTTTTGGTGTCTCTAGGTGCCTGGGGGGAACTTTCCCGGGGGGGGTCCTCTTTGTGGGTATATAACTCGGATATCTGAAACACAATCTTCACCAAAATTGGAAACATTATAGAGTCATAGGAAGCTTCCCTGCAGTTCTGGTGTCTCTAGGTGCCCGAGGGGCCATTTTATAGCCAACAACTCAAAAATCACTAAAAATGCATTGATTTTTATATGTCATTTTTATATGACACTTTTCCTCTTCTTCATCTTGCTTCACCCAAAAATGGCCTGGGACTTTTCTCCTAATGTGTTACCTAATAATTGTGTGCCCACAAGTCAATTCTGATCTATGGGGATCCTTTTCAGGGTTTTCCAGATAGAGAATACTCAGACGTTCCCTTCTTCTGAGCATGCTCTGAGGCTGCACAGCTTGCCCAAGGCCACAAAGGCTGGCTCTTCTAGGATGCACAATGAGGATTCAAATTCCCAGCCTCTGGCTCCACAGCCAGGTGCCTAACTTACTGAGCTATCAAACCAGCTCTTATGATTGAATTAGGGGACTGAAATTTTGGGGTTATCTCCACATCTCAGTCCAAGAGCCACCCCTAATTCTGTGTCTTGATCTATGTGGATTCTGCCGCAATATGTCCTTGGTGCATGAGGGTTAATATCAGACATATTCGGTCTTATCTTCTCCCAAATATATATATATATTCCTTATATTGTAAGTAAAACATCTTGATGGGGAAAAAGTCACTGTGAGTAGGTATAACAAGAAATAGGCAGAGATTAGTTTAGTATGCATCTAATTGTATGAAAAAGCAAGCAGATGGTTTTCAAAAGGGAATGCGGAAAGCAAAAAGGACTAAATTCCTCTGAACTTGATACTTCAGTTCCAGCAAGTAGCAAAAGAGAAGCTCCGGGTTGTATTAGAATTTGAAGTCTTAATTCTCTTCAAAATTGACTCCAAGCTTCAGCGAGGAGAGGGAAATCCTTAATTAATCAGCTAGTGATTATAAAGCTCCTGTTGAGGATGTTATACCTGCTGGGGTATTTAAAGATAATATAGATTGGCTGGCTAATTCTTGCTAAATGATCTAGATGTGCTAATGATGCAGTAAAGAATCCCTAACAGTTCGGCTATGGTTATTACTTGTGAAAGGTAAAAGACAGAGTGTCACACTGGGACAAATACAGGCCCGTCAGTATATCTCATTTTGCTTTAGAGGAGTTATAGCTGATAGCTTTCTAGGGCAATACAATTGGAAAGAAAAGAAGGAGAAGTAGTTAGAGAAAATACACACACTTTTATTATAGAACTCTATTGCACTCTAGATCAATTTGTTCCTTTGTTTCTTTAAAATGTTTTACCCCACTTTTCTCCATAAAAAGGACCCAAGGTGATTTACATAATTAAAAACACAAAATTAAAAGCTAAAAACAGTAAAAGAATTTAAAAAAAATTGAATAAACATTTTATTAAAAGTATTAGGTAAAAGCATTACTAAAACAGATTTAAAAGCAAAAAAAAAAAAAAAAAAAAGTACAAACCTTCCCTTTTTAAAACCTCTCTTAGACAGCTAGTCACTAAGGAAATGCCTGCCTGAAGAGAAAGATTGTGGAAGGACAGCAAAGATGGGGCCAGCCTGGCATCCCATGGAAAGGAGTTCCAGAGCAGCAACAGAGAAGGCCCTGTCTTGTGTTGCCACCAAACACACCTGTGAGGGTGGTGGGCATAAGAGAAAGGCCCCCACTGATTATCTCAACACCCAGGCAGGCTCATAAAGGAAGAGGCAGTCTTTGAGAAAGCTCAAAGTCCCAAGCTGTTTAGGACTTTATAGGTTAAGACCAGCACTTTGAATTGTGCACAGAAATAGATCAGCAGCCAATGGAGCTGCTGTAATGGGCAGGGGGGCAGGGTGAATATGTGATACCTGTGACCAGCCCCAGTTAACAATCTGGCTGCTGCATTTTGGACCCAGCACTTTCCAAAGGCAGCCCCACATAGAGTGCACTCGGGTAATCCAGATGGGATGTTAACTAAGGCATGTGTCACTGTGGCCAAATCAGATCTCTCCAGGAACAGGCACAGCTGGTGCACTAGTTTTAACTGTGCAAATGCACTCCTGGCCACAACTGTATCCTAGCCATCCAGACTCAGAGACAAATCCAGGAGTGCCCTCAGGCTGTGCACTTGGTGTTTCAGAGGGAATATAACTCCATCAAGCACAGATTGCATCCATGTTCCCTGATCTGCCTTTTGACTAACCTTTTGATGCATCTCTTTCTTGTCTGGATTAAGTTTCAGTTTATTTGCCCTCATCCAGCCCGTTACTGACACCAGACATTGATCTAGAACTGAAACACCTTCCATGGATTTTGATGGAAAGGAAAGATAGAGATGGGTGTCATCTGTATACTGATGACACCGAAACCCAAAACTCTGGACAATGTCTCCCAGCATTTTTATGTAAATGTAAAAATAGCATAGGGGACAAAACAGAACCACTTCCATGTCAGAGCTAACAAGGAAAGGTTACCCTGATAAAATAATCTGGACCCCTGCTTGTCAAGAAGCTGATATAAATTTGAAAAATGCCATAACATCGGCTCAGGTTTTAATAGTGCCTGATTTTGACAAGTTATTCACAGTGACAACCAATGATTCTAATGTAGGATTAGGGGCAATGCTCAATCAAACTGGTACAGATGGATTGTTACACCCAGTTGTGTTTTATAAGTAAAATGTTGCTACCCCAAGAAAAAACATCCGGCTACTGTAGAAAAGGAATGTTTGGCAATATGTTTGGGATGTTTGGGCCATAGGCAAACTTAAACCTTATTTGTGAGAAAGAAAGTTTGTGCTCCATTCATCTTTATGCTGGCTAAGCCATCTCAAAGGCACAAACAGTAAGTTGCTAATGCAGAGTTTGCTATAGCAGGATTTTGACTTTGATTTTCAAACTATTGAAGGTAAAGCGAATGTGGTGGCTGATGCTTTGTCCAGACAACCTGAGGGAGAGATCTAGGTAAAGTATGGTTATATAAAGGAAAATCTGTGTGGTGTATATTTGGAAAGGTATGTATACATATGTTTTGAAAACAAATTATTAAAGAAACAGAAGAAATAATGAAGTTGGGCATGTAAGTGTAATATATGCTCTGAATTCACTGCTCCTTATTGAGACCTGTTTGGAGGCTCTCAGTGCAGGTATGTGAAGGTAACTTTGGCCAATCCACTTGTTAACAGGGTAGCAATGTGATTGGCTGGGTGGTGTATGTTGTCAGCCTATCCTGGAGCCTGAAGGAGAAGGTGGCTAGGGGGCTTTAGTAAGGAGAGAGAGAGAGGAGCCCAAAGGTTTTGAAGAATAAGAAAAATAAAATATAAGGGTTGTGATGAAAAGTGGATATATAGAATTGAGCAAGTGTTAAAGCTAAGGAGAAAGATAAGGAACTTGTGGGTATGAATTATCTTAATTGTTTATTGTAGCTGAAGAAAAACTTGAGCTCAGATTGGTTCCCAGTCTAAAATTCCTTTATAATTAAAAGTTATCAATTTCACTCCTTAAAGAAGAAGAAGAAGAAGAAGAAGAACCCTGAGGGACCTGACAAATCAGCAGACAGGGTGTTGAACAGGAGTCTCCCAGCACCACCTTCTGAGTTCTACCCTCTTGGAAGGATTGGAACCACTGTAAAACAGTACCTCCAAATCCCATCCAATAGAGATGGCTCAGAAGGATACCATGATATGTGGTATCAAAAGCCACTGAGAGATCCAGAAGAACCAACAAACTTCCCTTGTCCAATTCCCAGCATAGGTAATCCAACAGGGTGACCAAAGCAGTCTCCATCCTATAACCAGCCCTGAAGCCAGATTGAAATAGATCTAGATGATCCATCTCATCCAGACCCCATGGAGCTGAGAAGCCATGATTTGCTCTAGCATCTTGCTCTAGAATGGAACATTAGAGACTAGCAGTTAATTACCCAATACCATGGGATCCAAGGAGGGTTTTTTCAACAGTAGCCTTACTATTGGTTCTTTTAAGCATGCAAGGATCCTACCCTTCTGTAAGGAGGCATTCACCACTCCTCCTATCCATTCAGTCAGTCCCTCTCTGGCAATGGCAAGGATCCAACAGAAATGTGGTAGCCCTTCCCTCTCCAGGTGTCCTGTCCACATCATCAGGTTGCAAAAACTGAAATTTATCCATTACATTCATAAGACCTGTATCAACTACAGCATCCAAGTCAGAGTGGCCAAATATCTCAGAGGCTGACTATACAGGCTGTTCAGGCCACTGTCTGGACCAGATGACATATTTGCTAGAGTGCACCAGTCCTCCACCACCCCAGAGGTTCCCTACCCACACCCTCTGGCCTTTACAGGGTTTTTCATTCTGTGAGCACTGAAATATAGAACTGAAGGCTTTCAGAATTTAGAGACAATCAAGCCATGTGGCATTCAAATTATGAAAAAAACCTAGTGTTGTTTTTTTAAAAAAAAATACTGGTATCAGGAGCCTTGTTGTACAGTGGTTAAACTGTAGTACTGAAGTGAAGACTCTGGTCACGACCTGAGTTCGATCCTAATGGGCTGAGGTAGCCAGCTCAAGGCTGACTCAACCTTCCATCCTTCTGAGGTTGGTAAATTGAGTACCCAGCTTACTGAGGGTGGGCACAATTTGTAGCCTGCATACCTCAATTGTGAAGTGCCCAGAGAGTGCTTTAAGCACTATTGGGCAGTACATAAGCATAACACTTTGCTTTCCTCTCCCTAAATGCCCTGACTGGATGAGCCCTCAGTCTCCTTGCCATGCATAAAGCCATTGCTACTCTAGCCATTGTCCCACAGGTGTATCAGAACTGGGGAATTGTTGCTGCTCCAATAGGTTTTTAGATCTTGTGGCAGAGGCATCCATTGGCATTGCCTTTCTCTATCTTAATCCTGCCTATGCTGTTCCTGGACATGCACGTGAATGATTACTGACACCCTGGGATCAGGATTCAGAATATCATCATCAAATGATGAAGATGAGGACTTATTCCTGCTATCATTTGGGTCTTCACAACTTGTCATATGCATCTTTGCCTTATCACTGAAGCTTGGAGAAGCAAGTAGTTTGATAAATATCTGGTGATGTTACAACAACGTTTGAAAGGCTTATTATCTGGAACTGCCTTGTCTTTGAAGTTCTGAGACCATGATACCACTGTTTTAACTTATTGCCTTCTAGCCTAGATATATTTTCCCTAAGCATGCATTTTCTCACTTTAATGTCATCACAAATATGTACCAAAAACCTATCCATGCCACAAAAAAATGATGGATGAATCTACTTTTTGTGGATTATGACTCAACACCTCCACTTTTCTGCTGAATGGAGTATTGTAAACATAAGATGAAAAGATATTTCATGTCTAGAGAAATTTGTGGATCTTTAGTGTGCCCTACAAAGTAGGAAGATCTGCTTTTGCAACCAATAATTTACCTTCTAGCACATTTTCTATTTTACAGTAAATTATTCCAAGAGCTCCCACATACATGTGAGCACAGGGGAGATAATTCTACTAAGCAACAGAAGCAGAACTGAATTTTCTTCTCCTGACTACATGACATTTTTTAAAACAGTTCCTTGGTTTTGTTTTTAATTTTAATTTTATTATGCTAAAAATAGAAGAAATAAGAAAACAGTACCTTGTGACTAATGAAAAATTAACAGTCATGTGAAGGAATGTGAAAGTTAATTATGAGAGACAAAGTAGATGGAATGAGTCAATTAAATTATTTCAGATTTATTTTTAAAAATTGGTGGATTTTAAGATGTTTTCAGTCTCCTTATGTTGCTTTTAACAGTACAACTGACACACATGCCAAACAAAACTGGTGACCAATCATAACAGTTGAAGGATGAAAACAGCAGTTTTTTTATATATTAGTCACTAATACAAATGCTTCATGTTTGATACTATTTTGAAGTCATGGGGTGTCATATGTTAGTTTATTTCAAGTCATGATTCCATAGGAGGCATGTATATGAATCCATTGTAGGCAGACAATGTAAATTCTCAAGGATGGATCCATTTCTTCATTTCACAATGCATTCATTCTAGTGCCACTCTTGGACAGATTTACTAAGGGCATATTTGCATATAAAAACTTCTATAGTAATACTAATAAGCTTAGAACTGCACAGCTGGAAGGGACCCTATAGATCATCAAGTCCAGCCCCTGTCAAGGAGGCACAGTGGGGAATCAAACTCCCAACCATACCAAAACCATTGAGCTGTCCAGCAGTTCTAACTTGGTCTCAATTTGCAAAATATTTTAAATGAGTGTGTATTCTCACTGAAAATAGTTTTGTTGACAAAATACAGCTTTCAGGTCAACACACCTTTTCATTAACTGTTAGCTAATAGCTATACACTAGAGAAGGCAAGCTTCAAACAGCTACATTTTTCCTCCAACCATATTAAAAAGAAATCATTGCAGCTCACACTTAGAAAATACATCACCCAGATTCATTTTTAATATGATGCCATAAAGTTTCCTGATATTGATTAAATGTCAATGTGTCAGATCAAAGACGGTATGGGAAACTTGCCAATCACATGTAGAAACATTGTTTGGATTGAATTTCTTGGTTTCAACTGTAAGAGCTGTTCCCCGTTTTCTTTTCCTTGACAATTTATAAGTTACATTTGGATGTTTAAAACTCCATGGCAAATCATTAGGTTGAATCCTTTTTTAAAAAAAACTCTTGAGTGGGAAATGGTTCAGGTGGGTGGGTGTGGCCATTTTTAATTATTCCCTGTTTTATTATTTATTTTATTTATACATTAGGCAGGAAGCAAAAGGGGACTGCAAGAAAAAGAGAATGTTTGTGGAGATCAAACCTTTCCAACAGTTTGAGATTTCTCAACTGTTTCCAGAGCACATAAAGTCAGTGCCAGTCTGCCCTTGAAGAATGAATTATGTACTTTTCTGAACTTTTCTAATCCTTTGCTAGTCTACAAGCAAATTTTAGCTTTCTCTTTGCATTTTGGTATTGTTTTATTTCCTACACCTCCCACATTTTCCCTCATTTTTTTCCATTGAGGAGTATAATGAACCATTCAGACATTCAAATCCTTACTGGAGAATTTCTCAAACATACAAATGAAAGCATGTGAATGGGATTACTCTAGCAGGCTTTTTGTCCCAGACTGTATGCATTCCCTTGCAGGCATGATATGAATACATGCCAAGGGAGAGGAAGACAAGAGCCTCCACTGACACAACTGTAGATATGTGGGTATGTTCCCATGCTGTTGGAAACCCAGGGAAAAACAGGATTTCTAAACCTACAAAAAAGGAGTCATACACAAAAGGGTGGCTTCCCAGACTGTTATGAAAGCATGATAGTTAGGCTTGTGCATTCTTCTCCTCACCACCATGCTTCATGTAACATCTAGAAATGGGGGAAATCCATATCTTGATTGTGCTTCATCTGCATCTTAAGTTTTTTGACAACTTCATAGAACAACGTGTCCCAGTCTAGTAAACAAACTAAAATGACATTCTCCTCATCTCTATGATATTTCAGAAGTAAGCCAGTAGATAACACAGGAAAAATCAGCATCCCTGGCTGGGCAAAGAGAAAACAAAGAGTATGTAATTGTATAGATAAGGCTGACCATTGGGAGTGGTACACAATGAATCTGTGTAGACTGGGGCAGAGCCTGTCACAGCAGTCATGGTCCTTCCCCATGTGAAAGAAGCTTTGGGGTGCCGCAGACGTCAAATGAATAAATGTGTAATTCTTTCCTAACTTTCACCCAGTGCACACATTTCTAGAGCATTAATGTGCAAATCAAGGCTGAGTATAATTGAACCTAATTAAACACAACTGCAGATTTCTCAGATTAGAAGTGAGAGTTACAGACTTCAAGGTGCACAACACAAAGTTTCATCAAAAAGGAAGGACATTCCTATACCTTTCAACGTGCCTTAGCATTCATGGTGTACTTTGGGATTTTTTAAAATACTGAATCTTTTGTAGCTCAAATGGGAATTTACATATTCAATTAGAGCCAAGGATGGGCCACGTAAATCTGCAGCCTGCATGTGGCTATCTGAATGCTGATTACACATGTTTCTAGGGATGAGCCAAAAGCAGGCCTAATCAGTATGCAGGTGCCACTCAAGAGACAGATTGGAGAGTCAATGGAATCAAAAAGGCTTAATCCTCCAGCACCGACCAACATTAGTGAGTACTATTGGGATTAGGGGAGAAGCAATGAAAATACACAAAACAGAAGTGAAACCATAGTCCTTAATTGCTCTGAAATTCTCCACAGGCAGGGTATGTTCTTTCAAACAGCAAAATGTTCTTGACAATCTGGTGACAGAAACTGGGCATTTCTGCTCAGTCATTTACCAAGAAGAATTGGATTTGAACCACAAGCAGATGTTCTACTTGCAGTAGACTAGATGGTTGTTCTACAGCAAATAAATTTTGCTTCTTTGTTTCCTTCTTTCTTTTAGCCGCATCCACATTCTGAACATTGGGATTTATTTGCATCGTGACTGGGATCTATGGAAGCTCACACTCCCTCCAGGTTTGAAAAGGCACAATGCTGAGGCTTTTTCTACCACTTCACTGAATCCTGCCCTGCCACTTTCTTTCCATCATAGCATCAGCCTAATATTACACTTTATATCACCTGCTGGAAGAGATTAAGATTGACTGAGGCTGCACATCGCTTACTAAATTAAATACTTGCACTTCTGGAAGTTTTCCTTTCCAAGGTCTTTAAAGGTAAAGCTTCCCCTTAACAAATGTCCAGTCGTGTCCGACTCTAGGGGGCGGTGCTCATCCCCGTTTCCAAGCCGTAGAGCCAGCGTTTGTCCGTAAACAGTTTCCATTGTCACGTGGCCAGCGTGACTAGACACGGAACACCATTACCTTCCCACCGTGGTGGTACCTATTTATCTACTCGCATTTGCATGCTTTCAAACTGCTAGGTTGGCAGGAGCTGGGACAAGCGATGGGAGCTCACTCCGCCGCGTGGATTTGAACTGCTGATCTTTCGACCTTGCAGTCCAAAGGCTTTGCGGTTTAACCCGCAGCTCCACCATGTCCCTCCAAGGTCTTTAGTGAGCTGCTATTATAAGAGAATTTTAGAGGTGAGGAATCTTTCAGAGACAAGAAATTGTGTTCACTCTTGCACCATTAATACTACAATGTTAATCAAAATAGTAGTTTCAGAATAATACAAAGATTATAAAGAAAATATATGTAAGAAGATGCTGTACAGTGATTCTTGACATTGTTTTTAAACTCATCCTTCTCTTTTGATAAACATAACTTTATTTCAGATTTCCTGTATTGTGGATAAAAGCAAACTGTTTGTAAAATTTTAAGTAGGTCCACTGCCATGCAAAATAAGATGATGCAAAAAGCAATAGGTATAACGCCCATTTTCCAAATGAAAGGCGGGGTATAAATCGAATAAATAAATAAATAAATAAATAAATAAAAGCATGAATTATAATACCAAATATGTTTTTTCAAACTCTACATCTGTCTTCGAAATCCTGAAATGCTGTCCCTGATAATCTATAAGATAGGTAGGAGGATCTTATCTTTTTAGCACTATAACCATGAGTACTTCATTAGAACCAGGAATCATAGAAAGCCAACACAAACAATTGAAATCATTTGAGCCATCATATTCTTTCTTGAGGAGTTTGAGTTTCAGAGATGTGCGTTGTTATTTTGGCAAAGTGTGCCTATGGTGCCTTTAGGACTGGCTGCCATAATAGTCTGCCATGCAAAAGGCCAATGGGCATTTCAAAAAGTTCTGTCAACCTTCTCTTCTCCTTGTTTATTTCATGCAGGAGACTGGATGTCATATCTATTTTGACTTTGGATGCAGCAGCAATAAACAAGGACATCATGTTGCATCCAAATATACTCTAACATTTGCATGAACCCTCAGTTCAAATAGAGATATTGTTATGCTTAAATCTGTATGAGACTAAGAAAGGAAGACATTTTCTGGCTCATAAAATAATGGTGTATACGTTTGTGGATACACATGTGCACAAAGATATAAGAATTGCCTTGGTAGTCAACATATTCCACAACTGGGGCTGACTTAGGGCAGCGGTCCCCAACCTTTTTGGGGCCGCAGACCGGCTGGGGGGAGCGAGCTCCATGTGCGGGGGTGCGGGGGCACCCCCCGCGAGCGTGATACACCCACCGCGGGCATGACAGGACCCCCATGCGAGTGTGACACGCCCACCACGGGTGCGACATGCCCCCAACGAGCATGACACGCCCACTGCGAGTGCATGCGGGAGGGCGGAGATCCGTATCCACAGCCCAGTTCCGGCAAGCCCACGGACCGGCACCGGGCTGCGGACCGGTGGTTTACAACCCCTGACTTAGGGAATGTGATTAAGCTTTCATAGACCAGAGTCCACTTCATAATATGAATGAAGGTTTCATCTACATGGGTAAACGGGAGGAAAGATGAGGAAGAACAAAAAGAAGGGGGAAACCATAGGGGTAGTTTTACAGGAAAATAAGTGGCCAATCAAGCCATGTGAAAGCTGTAGGTTTAACAGACTACTATATGAGTCACAAGAGCATACAAACAATTGCTATGTAATATAAAGTGGGACAGCATTAATCTTCCACCATATAAAGGTCATCACCAGTGTAGGTGTGTTGAGCCTCATTGGTAAGATATAAAATGTATGCTATGTTTTTCCAAACCTTATCTGAAACAAGTTAATGCTCTTCTGAAGGCTTCCTGTTTATTTTGTTTTGGACACCAAGTGGAATACATGACTATGTTAGAAACTTTTTTAAAAAGCCAATAAACAAACTTAAAAATAAAATTGTCCATTAAAAACAAAGACAAATGGAATTGTAAAGCTGATGTTAACAGAAAGGAAAGACTGAGTTATCTGTTTAATGATAAATGTTTGGTAAACTGCTACACATTGCACACATGCTTTGTGATCAACTGCACATGACGGCAAGCTCGGGAAACTCGGGCTGTATGAGCTGTAGATACAAAAAAGACCAGTCAGAAGCATAATGTCTGGCAAGTGTCTGTATGCTTGGTAGACAGCAAAGGCACATCTTTGACTGACCAAGGGCAGCAACAGACATTGCAATATATTTGTTTTCCCACTAAAGTAATTACTTAGACATGAATCAGGGGGAAAAATTATACTACGTCGATAACAGACAACAAGTGAATGCCTTGTCTGCATATGTGACACCTTTCTTTTCTGCAGATCAAAGTGCACTAAATTATCTTTCATTATTGTAGTTGACAGATTTCCAATGGTTATGGGGGGCGGGCAGGGAACCAGAATGGCTGCTTGAAACCAGAAACCAGAGTAATTACTTTAAGGATATTTAGACTTGATCAAATATGAACAGGAAAAGGAGGAAAGAGAAATGACATATGAATTGAAGAAGTTGTCTTTGTCCTGCATTAGCAAAGACATTGTCAAGAAAACAATTATGCTGGGTACTATTATCATTTATTTGCCTCGTGGTGATAGCTCTTTTGTGACCAGTAAGTCCAGTCAAACAATGTGGCCCAGCAGGAAAGTAAGCCTAGACTTAGAATGAACTTCCTTGATAGAACAATTCTATAATGTATAGTCAGAAATAAGTCCTACCGTGTTCAGTGATATTTGCTTAGTATTAAATGCTTTAAGAAATTGCAGGCTTTGTCTGCTAGTTTTCTGCCAATAGCCTCAGCTATAGTGCAGCAAACAGAAGCAGTGGAACAACTATGTGCATGGGACTCATTAGAGTTCTTTAATCAGTGCCAGTTTCACGGCTGGATCATTTATCTTCTCAACCACACAGGAGTTACTAATGGAAAAGGTACAACAAAGTTTCAAGAGTCCTACTGGGTCAAACTAGACATTACAGATAACCTCTCACTGGAATAGTGTTGATAGTATGCAGTCATTCTGACAGGAGATTTTCTTACCTCCTATAGTGTGCAAATTGGCTTGCATTGTTTTGTGACTGGTCTTCAGGACAGAAGCACCTTTTTTATTTAAATAAGACAGGCGTCTGTCAGAATTTCAGCTCTGAAGACAGGTTATCTATAATGTACAGTTTGGCTCACAGACATGTGTCCACTCCCCTAAACTTTTCTACTTCAGTATTTTTGTACCTCAGCATTGAAGAACAGTAAGGGATGCAGGGGAACACCCAAATCTACAAAATGTTCTGGGAGTGTCTCATCAAACTTAAGGCAAGAGTGTCTGTTCTCCCAATATCTTATGCTCTTAAATTGTGCTGAAGTTTCTTACAACTTCAGAATTACTATGCAATCCCTGGATCCCACAAGGTACTGAGAATGGTTCATTCATATGCACTGATTACTTACGGTGACTGCACTATTACGTTACCAACCAATCATGGTCATTAGCTGGTCCACTGCTCTATAATCATCCTAATGATGTTTGCTTGCCTTGTAATAAAGATTAAGTGACAAAGAAATTAACAGTGAGATGCTAAGTCAGCAGGGTTGCATTCAAAAAGGAGGCAAAAATTATTTGGTTAATGCAAATGCCAATGATTACATTAGTTAGCTCTTGTTCCATCACATTGGATAGCTCTTGGTTTGTTCTTTTGGAAAAGAGAAGAAGGGAAACAGGAATATGGCTTTTTCACCATCCCAGAAGAGTGAAAAGCACTCATAGCAGATGGAGTGATACATCTTTCATTAAGTTTTGAAATGTTGGTAAATGCTTATGACCCAAAAAAGAGAATCCAACTTTTTTTCACATTTGCTGCTTGCCAAAAAATTAATTACATTGTTACATGACATAGTTCTAAAAAGAGTGGTGTGGTACCGTATCTGATAAAATTATATAATTTGAGGCCCCTGTCCTCTAGACCTAGCTCTCTCCGAACAATAAACCTCTATTACTTAAAAAAATCATGACTACAGAAGAACTACACAATTTTAACACTGACAATGAAAAAAATTGAAATAGAGGTTTTGTATACCTTGGTTCAATCATCAAGCAGAATGGAGACTGCAGTCAAGAAATCAAAAGAAGACTGGGATTAGGAAATGCAGCAATAAAAGAACTAGAAAAGATCATCAAGTGTGTGTCACTGGAGACCAAGACCAAGACCATCTACAGTCTGGCATTCCCACTCACCATGTATGGGTGTGAAAGCTGGATAGTAAAGAAAGCTGGCAGGGAAAAAAATGATTTGTTTGAAATACAGTACTGGAGGAGAGTTTTGCAGATACCCTGGACTGTCAGAAAGATGAACAAGTGTGTCCTAGATCAAATCAAGCCTGAACTATCTTTGGAGTCAAATATGTTGAAACTGAGGCTGTCCTTCTTTGGGCACATTACAAGAAGACAGAATTATCTGGAAAAGACAATACTGCTTGGAAAGGAGGAAGGCAGCCGGAAAAGAAGACCAAATATGAGATAGATTGACTTCCTAAAGGAAGCCACAGGTTTGAGTTTGCAAGAGCTGAGCAGGGCTGTTGAGGACAGGACATTTTAGAGATTGCTCATTCATAGAGTCACCATAAATTATGGGCATCTTGATGGCACATAACAACAACAACAACTTCAGATTAGGAATTGGAAAGTCTGCCTGTTCCACTTTCTTCCAAGTTCAATTAAAATAGAACCTCAGGTTCTTATCATTCAAAATATGTGGTTCACAAATTCTGGTAAATTCTTCAAAAACAATCTGAAACCAGATTTTCATCCATCTGCACAGGTCTAATTTAAAGATATATACGTAAGAATCCTGTTACTTCCTTAAAACCATAACTATGCATGATGGCACATTGGTCTAGAGGCACTATCGCTCATCCACTCTGCCATTAGACATGAGTATGAGCCCCCCATGAAGAAGGAGAAGGAGGAGGAGGAGGAGATTCCTCCCCACAAAAAGAAAGTGTGTGCTTTCCAAAAAAGGAACGTAAATAGGACTGAGAGGTGTTGCTATTGGCTTTCTTTAGTAGTAGATTCACCTCTAGATTTCAGTGGCCTCTAAATTTTGGTGCCCTGAGGCAAAGCCCTAATTGTGGTACCCTAGTTACAACTCTGGCTTGCGAAAGGGAATCAAACACACTAAAGAACACAGAGCACCTGGCTTATGAAATGGTAATTTCATTTCTAAGACTTATTCAATTTTCCTTATGCAAGCAAATATCAGTAGTAACAGTATTCTGGCCAATGTTGTTCGCAGCATGGAAAGGGCCGTATTCTACCTGTTTCCTGTGTAGGTGTTAAAGATGAGGAGCCTTTCAGAGGAAAAGAGGTGGCTACTCTAATGTTGCATCACATCGCCTTGCCATGTTGATCACCGATTTCTACCTCAAGATTCATTGGTCACAGTCTGCTATTATTCTGAATAAACTCTGAAATCAAATGTTGTAATCTACACATAAATGCAACTCACAAACTAAAACAGTATTTTTTTTAAACGACACTAACGTGTACCTAAGACAACCTAGGGCAGTTGGGGGGGGGGGGCACTATAGAGTAATATTACTGCAAAATTTAGAGGACATCCTCATGGGCACAAAAAGTAACTTTTCCCATCTCTGACTGAGACCTGGCCAACTTCCTGCTCACTGGCAGAGGAGGCTTGTGACCAGGAGATGGGGAAGCCAAATTTTGCCAAAAGATCCCCACATACACTGGCTCATAAGCTGCCACTGTTCACTTACTTATTTCATGGTCCAGGGCTGCACTCTCAGCTTAACCTACCTCTCAAAATTGCTGTGAGGATAAAGAACAATTCCCCCTGCAGGTATATTACCAGAAATCCTGAAAGCAAGGCCTGGAATATGAGTGTGAGAATGAATAAGTATATTGGTAGCTTCCTATTTATGAGGAAAAATTGCCTTTCTCTCCATCCACGAGATCTGGGAATTTTTTTTAACATTACAGTGAGTGAACATCCATTATGACAAATAGGAAATAATAAGACTCTCTATGCTTCTGATGTATTGAGTTAAAATATACTTCCCCGCTCCAGAAAAGAAACAAAACAAAGCAAATCTGTCAGTTGCAAACTGAGTTTGAACTAAATTATACCCAGACTGGGAGGAAAAAAAATGAAAGAGAGAACTGAACTCCAAAGATCCACCTCAACCGATATGGACAGCAGCTTGCTTTAATGAGACAATTAACCATTAAAATGGAAAAGATTTACCTCCTAGGAGTAACGTGAAGTTTAATTATTAATGTTTGTAAAGCACTTTGATATCCAGATGATGAAAGCTGCTCTGTGTTATAAATACTAAGTATCACTCTCCGTGCATTTCTATTACCGTTCATCTGGCTGGAGAATGCAAACTCCTTGAGCTTGCAATGTTAGCATTATTAAAAAGACACCAAGAGATTTATTGTCACCAATATCAAATCTACTTTCTTCAAAATGAGGGGAAAAAGAACAATGAAAAAGCTTGATTCATATTTTTAACAGGAGGAAGAATGAAGGTTGCAAAATACACCTTTCTTACAAAGGCAATGTCCCTGGTTTCTACTAAGATAATTTGTGATATGCCCCCAAATCCTATATCACATCCAGGGAAAAGGGAAAAGGGGAAAATGTGCATTCAGGTATGCATCTGATTTTTCAGAATCCAACTACATCAGCTTGTTTCAACTTGGTGTCTTTCAGATCCTTTGGACAATAAATCCAACCAGTCCCATTCAGCACGGCCAGTGGTCAAAGATGAGGAAGACACCCATTGAGGAAGTTACACTACATGAAAACAAGGCCAGATTCCACTCAAGATCCCAAAGAACCTCACCAGTACTCTCCTATCCCAAGTTTCGAAAGAAGTTGAGTGCTAATCTTATGTTCAGAGTAGCTTGTGTTTTTCTTTCTTCATCCTGTCATTACCAAACGTCCATCCTCCTCTTCCAATTCTTTAGCAATAAAGTTCCATCCTTTCTTTTTTACTTGCCATCAAGTTGCTTCTAATTTATGGAGACCCTAAATAGAGTTTTTGAAGTATGTGAGATGCTCATGAAGTGGTTGACTATTGCCACCCCTCCTTCGGTTTTCATGGCCAAGCAGGGATTTGAACCCAGCTCCCTCAAGTCCTAATCTGACATTCGATCCACTTCACCACACTTGTTATCTTTCCTTTCTTACTATCTAGTTATTTTTATTTTATCATTTATTTATTTATTGCATATTTGTGTATATTGGTCTCAGAGTTATTTTAGTAGTACTTTTATTAGGTAGTAGCACTTCCCTTATCCCCGTACACATACCTTTGGAGCGAGATTTTTTTAGCTTCTGTTCAATTTTGATTTCATTCTGTGTTGCTTAATGTGCTTGTTCTGTCTTTACTGAGTACACTTAAGGCACAAGCATAACACATAAATCACAGACACAAATCACAGACATTAATCATAGTACAGAAAAACTGCATGTATATTAGGAAACTTTAAGCAAACTTTAGAGGAAATTTTAGTCAAGCACGTAATGGCCGCAATTCAAGAACTAGTTTCATGAGTCCAATAGTGTGTTACTTGGTTGTTTTATTAGCCATGAGAGATAAATCGAAGGTATGTGCTTGGTGACAGCATGTCTCCAAGGGCTTAGCAATGACAAACAGAGATGTACAACTAGATCTCCTGTGGATTTTTTAAGGTTAACACCTACTGCCAGGGTTTGAGGTGGTAGACTCTGGTGCAGTAGTGAAGGAGAAATGTTAATATCCCCAATCTTATTACACCCATCTCCAGTTTGGGAACAGTCATATCAGTAGTAAAAAAAAATGGTTATAGATTTTATGGAACCTGATTTGAAAGACTGTATCTTCTCCTATGAGCTTCCCATGATTTAAAGGTTTTAGGAGAAGTCCCTTTTCTCAGTCCGCAACCCTCAAAGAATCATCTGCTGAGAACACAAGAGAGAACTTTCTTGGCTGTTGCTTCCTTCAATGGGAAGAGACATTTCTTCTCAGACATTTCTTCCCAGGCAGGTACATTAATTTTGAGGTCTGACCAACACAAAACCACATGCACTCAGGTTCATGTATTGCTCAAGAAGGAACAAAAGACTCAGTCTGGAAGCTATACTCAGAGGCATGTTACCTAAGGACTCACAGCTAGGAGCACACATTGCTAAATGTTTAAAAAGAGGCTTTTTAACTAAACCCTCCTCCCAACATACACACACAAATGTGAACATTTTGCATGCCCTATAAGGCACAAAGATTTAGGTGCCTGACTGCCAAGCCAGAGGTGGTGAATTCGATTCCCCACTGTGCCTACTGGGAGAAGAAGCAGTCTGTGTAGCCTTGGGCAAGCTGGACATTCCCAGAAAGCCACCAGAAGAAGGGAATAGTAAGCCACTTCTGAGTACTCTCTACCTGGAAAATCTCAGAAAGGGTTTGCACAGGACTGATGGCACATAATTATTATAAGGTACAAGGGGACTTTTTGAGTCATCTTTGAAAAACAAATGGGGGGGGGTATGGGGTGCCAGGGGAATCCACAGAGGCAGGGGGTACATTTCGGCCCCATGGGGCCATATCTAGCCCACAAAACATATCTTGCCTGCCCCTGGTTTACCAAACAACAAATAAATTGTTCTGCACACCTACAAAACTCTTAGCTGTCTCTGAGTCAGTTGTCTTCCCAGACTTCTGCAGACACACAGCTCCTCCATGGAATAGCATTTTGGAACAGCAATCTGTTAAATAGCATGAGCAAAAAAAGCTGCAGCTTTGTTTTCTTCAGCCTCCAAAAAGGCCACAGTATATATCTCTTGAGACAATAGTCTTAGAAAAGCCAGAACATTTAACATTGAAATATGTACAGGAAGTTCATTCCATCACAAAACTATCAATGAATGCACATTTCAGCCAGATGTCTCTATAGACTCCATTCTTTCATCAGGTTCTTATTCTAGGCATTTTACTTACAATTCAAAGTTTTCTCAATTCTCTCACACACTGAGCTTTCAGGCTCTTAGCTACAGTATAGTCATCCCTCTCCAGCCAAAATACAAACTTCACTTTTCCTGGCTCACCCTACTCGCTTTTGAGCACCTCAGTGCTTTCTATAACACCTTACATCACACTCTGGAGAACAGCTTACTTCTGGTTCTGCCATACATTCCATAAATCCTATAAACCGCACTCCCAGGTTTCATGTCACCTCTCTGGCTGTTGACTTCTCTCTTTGCCTTATCGCTTCCAGGCACTTCGAAGCACTTCTGTGTAGCAGCAGGGATAGGACCTTTATCCCACAAATCTCCCCCAACACCACCAAGCGCAACAAGAATCCTAACAAGAGGGATGACCTTGCTGAGTAAGCTGTGCTGCTGCACCTCAAGCTGAAGCCTGGCTTTCCATGCAGCCAGCAATTTGACCCAACATTTATTTATTTTTTTGCCCCACACAGCAGCTATCTTCTCAGAACTCCTGCTCACATCACTAAATGTGATCATTTTGTGATGTCATTGACACTGAAACTCATATACTTACTGAAATCTGTAGTAAGCTGCAACTAGAGTAGGGCTCTGGAATCAATGAAACCCACATAAGAGTTGGGTCAGCTAGCCTACTCTAGTTGCAGCTTACTACTGGATTTTATCCATTGTCTCAGCAATTGCTCAGGAAGTGACAAAGTGACTTGTGTGACAAAAAGTTTATGGGATATAAGGATGCCAAATGAATGCAGCACACAATAGTTCCAGAAAAACAAAGAAAGCACACCCCTTCTTGGATATTTCAGCCTTCAAGAGCTATCAGTATCATCCCAAGGGATACACAGATCCTGGGGACTCAGCTGGCTTTCCTCGTCTCAGGAAGGCAAAGGCCAAGAGGCTAACAATGGATTTTATAGGTTTGTCTCATCACATTCTGGTAGCTGATAGCAGTTGACATAAGGGGGCAGGAGGAAGAGCAAAAACCCCACTTAGTAAGAGCAAGGGCAAAAAGGGTTATCCTCACGAGCAGCCAGCTAAGAGCACACTTATCAGAACTTCTGATAAGGAAGGTCCACATCACAGAGATATCGCCTAAACACTGTTATCAAAGTGATGTGATAATGCAGGGAAGCTAATCTACGGGTTACAGTTCAGGGTAGTGTGCTTCTGTGCAGCTATGTGCTTACATGCAGCTATATGCTCCTGTCACAGATACTACACATAGCTATTTCTAAAACATATAACAAGTTGTGATGTGATAGACATGAACAGTTGTACACCTGTTCTGTCCAAGCACTACAATAGCTTTTTGGTAAGTGAACAGACTGCGAAGAAAAGAGAATATAATTCAGGAAGTTGCAGATTTTTACTCTCCTCTCCATCTTTTTCTGATGTCTTTCTAAAAGTTATAAGCCAGTTATAATAGCTTCAGTATTACACATTTCATAGCATTTTAACATTGGTCGAAAACGTATTTGGATTTTACACCAGTGTAATTTGTATTGTACAGTATAAAACAACTTCATGGTAATGCTGAATAGCAATCACCTCTTGAAACATTTGTCTGGCTTCCATACTATGCACGGAAGAACAACCAATGTGAAAGAACAATTCAAACTCCACAGTAAAACCTCTGTCTCTATATTCTCAGCATTACGATTATTGCTGCATGAGAGTGCTGCAATGATCTTGTGCTGGAAGAGCAAATCAACATTCTATAAAACAATTTTAAAAATGAGGGCAACCCAAACAAACAAAAAAACACTTGAACTTAGCTCTGAATCAGCACCAAATTTGGCACACATGTAGCAGACAGCCTGCTCTTGCTTAGTGCCAAAATAATTTTGGAGTTATGATTTTTTAGAAGTGAAACTGTTTTTTCCCATTCAGAAATAGGTGGCCCTAAATGTCCCCAGATTTAAAATACATCATGTAAATTGAAAAGACTAATTGTGCTTATCTTGAAAGAAAATGGTTCTCCCACCTACTTTTTTAAATTTGGAAAGAATCCAGGCCATAAGGGCTGAAATATTGGTCTTCAATAAAAGGAGAAACAGTGATTTCTCATCACACTTTCATGGAACAGGCTTCCCAGCAAGAACTAGAAAGATACATCGACAGATTGTTGCAACTTCATGGGAAGGGAGGGGAGATATTTGGATCACTTAGGGCAATTAAAGATCACAGGAACAGAGTCAAAAGACAGTTTTTCTTTGAAGAGTTAGAGTTTGCTTTAAAGAAGGTAATGGGTAACAGTCCTTCAGAAAGGAGGGGGGCATTTTGCCATGTATTTACAGTGAGTTAGCATACCATTTTCTAAGGCATATTCAAAGTATTTCTGCATTATGAAAGCACAGAACAGCTCTGAGTACTTTCAGTAAACATTCTTTCAGAATTTCTGAGACAGACACCTGATACATGTTTTCACAGGGTAAATCATTGCCAAGTCTGGGGCAACATTTAAACCTGTCAATCAGAAACCAATTGAATTTTTATCTCATCCTGGCCAAACAGGGATTTGTACTTGCAAAGGGATTCTGTGTCTGGTTGTAAAAATATTTTAAAAGATGATTAGAGAACAAATATTCAGAAGCTCATTCCTTTAAGCTGTGGAATTACTGGGTTTGTTTTGTTTTGTTTTGTTTTTTGCTTTGTGGCTGGGGATGGTCTTACTTGATGTTATCAGAGCTTATATGTAGTCATTGTCTCAACCATTCCACCTGTCTTGCCACTATAAAATTGTGTGGAAATTAAGAAAAAAACCCTCCAAAGATGTTATGCCATCAAGTCATTTTGATGTTTAGTGACTAATGTAACTTAATAACTCCCCAAATGTCATATCATTTAACACTCAGCTAAAATCTTGCAAACCAACAACATCTCATGTCAAGTTGTTTTCTCTTCCTACTGCCCCCTCTTCCTAGCAATATTCTCTTTTCCAGTATGTTCAGGTCTTTCAAACTAGCAGCTGTGGCTTACTTTATTGAGACAATCTGTCTCATATTAAGTCTTCTTCTCTTCCTGCAGTCTCCCACATTTTCCCCAGCAATATTGTTTTTTCTGGTCACTTTTACATTCTCAGAACTAGTAGGATAGCCTTAGTTTACTCATTTTTGCTCTAGTGAGCATTCAGACGACTTTATTGAGCACTTGACTTTTTGGCTGTCTGTGGTATCTGTAAGGCTCTCCAAAGGGCAGCCTGAATATTGACAGCACCAATGTTAGCAGTCAAGGTGGTCTACAGGATACCCTCTTCTGCTCACTAACATACATACTTGTTGGGAAACAGCTATAATTGCTTTGTGTTTGGCTGAGAAGTGGTTGACAGATTAAAAAGGGGAGTCACCTTCTGGTTTTCCAGTCTTCTTGGTTCTACCCCCTCCCCCATAAAGCCCCATACTAATCACAATAGTTCCAAGCTCTTTTAGCAGATCTGGAAAATCATGGGTCATTGTAGCAATAAATAAGTTAAATAAGACCCCTTCTCCTGAGAATGATGAATAACTCTGCAAAGAATCAAGTCCCTCCCCCGTTTTTATTTCAAAAAATAATATTTCCAGAAAACCGGAAGGTGAATTTAGGCTCGACATTATTAAAACCTTAGCATTCACCAACTAATGCAGCTCATTTCCAGTTTGAAAAAATGATATTTTTCATGGATGGATAACTAGAGTGAATGAAAGGGGGTTGGAATTTTAAGTGCCAATGGATCCTGAAAGTAAGCACCCCTCTATAAGGAGAAGGCAGCTGTTTCCCACTTCATGTTTTTGGCATCTCCCTGTCTTTCCTTAGGCTACAGATTATAACGTATACTGCTGACTCTAGGATATTACATGGTTTGCTAACTTTATGGGGGGTTTTATCCATAAGCGACATAAGCTTTCTATTTTAAAAAGCTATCAAAATGATCCCATAGCCAGAGATACAAGGGTTGGGTTTTTGACTGCATGTAGCACTTGATTACAATAAAATAAAATAAAAAGGAAAACTGTGAGCTATACCAGTGAAAGAGAGGTATGGGAATAAAATGTATTTCAGGCAAGAGAATATGTGCTGCACTTTACAATAAAGGATTCTTTGACCGGTTGATTGCCATCCTATAATGTCATGACATATTGCTTTTTACAAGCATTAACTGTACTAGCCTGTGCCTAGAAATTATCACAGCATATCATAGCTCAGTGGAAAGAGGAGTGAGGGGGGAAAATGAAATGCATATTATGCCAAGAGAATAGTGGGCTTCATGTGGAAGGCAAGCTCCACATAAAGCCCACTATCAGCCTCAAGGAAGCTGATGTCCTAATGTGAGTCACCCATTATCGGTCACCCACATAATAATTTCATCCTTGTATTTGGTCTAAAGTACTTTGCTATGCTGAGCACTTCTTTCCTTCTTTTTTTAAAAAAAAATCAGTCCATTATTATTTGATAGAAATACCACTTTGTGAAAGAAAGAAAGAAAGAAAGAAAGAAAGAAAGAAAGAAAGAAAGAAAGAAAGAAAGAAAGAAAGAAAGAAAAAACGAAAGAACGAAAGAAACCCAATGTGCATAACGTTGTGGTAGACCTTAATGTGATTTGCAGTTGTTTGCTGACTTGAAGTCCTGAATTCACCAATGAGTTCAGGTAAACAACCTCCTTTTCCACAATATGAATGAAGTGCTTTAGATTTTCCTATTCTGCAATTCATAGTCCAGAAAAAGGAACTTTTTCAAACTCTGCTCTTCTCAACAAAAAAGCAAAAATGTTCAAAGCAGAAAGAAGCTGCACCATCCTCACAAAGGGTTGACAAACTTTTTTCAAGATTAAAGTTTTGGAGGCCATTTCCAGGGTACCAGGATAGGAATCATGTTACATTTCTACTAGTCTGGCACTCCTGGGCATTTAGGAGTTTTTTCTAAGAGTAAGACATGTCAGACGAGATGTAAATATATCTCCCCTTCCCAATTATTGCTACACATGTAACTTGCACTGTCAGCTATCATCAGTGCAGTGGGTGGCCTTGTCCATATGACGGCTAATGTGCATGATATAGATAGACACATCTGAAGGGAAGTGCCATTCTGATAGCTGGGACAGCGCAGAGAAAGTACAAGAGAGAATTACCAAGAACAGAACAGAAGGGGAAATCCCGGGAAGGATTCCTTTTGTGTTGGCCAAACATCCCACTACATAATGCTTTTAGCATGTTTTTGGAAGAGGTGTTCCCTCAGAGCTTGTACAAGATGTCTCTCATCACAGCATGTGATTTTCCTCGCCTTGAATCCTGCATTTAGGGTGCTTTGTTTTATGGTTGCTTTTTTGAATGTTAAAAGAGGCTTAATTTGTACATTGGTTTTGCGAGGCGTATCTCTCTGCAGCAGTAGATTGTGGGAGCTAAATTGCTGTCATTTCAGGGAATATACACTCAGTTTACTGTCTAGTTTGACCTTCGGTGGTAGTCACTGTAGAGCTGCTACACAGAGCTGCAGTAAAGGATCAATACATTGTTCCCACCTGCCTCCAGCTCTGTTTTTTTATGGGATTTCTTGGAGAATTGTCCAGTGAGGCTTAGTGGCTTGTATGCAATGATGGTAGCACAGGCATGTACTGTAGTTGTGGTATGGTTTTTTATCCTGCCTTACCATTCTTCAGAATTTTCAAAGCAGTTGATGGACAATATTGAAATAATATTAACCCTTTGATGAGTAGTTATGCGTATTGACCCTTTGGATTTGCAAGATGGGGCTTCATGTTTGATTTGTTCAGTATTTGCAGTGTTCTATACTGAATCGGGGTGGAATAGTGTAACACACTTATATCACACAGCAAATTAAACACACTCAAGCAATCTGACAGGCTAGGAATGACTCAGCAGAGAATGATTCGACAGGCCCATCCCTTCAGGCAGCAAAAAAGCCTGCCTTTCTTTCAAGAACAATTATTACACAGTGTCACTGTTTTCTTCTACTGTGTTTGATTGGCTTACAAAAGACACAAAAGACACAAATTGCAGAGCTTTCCGAACCAACAGAAACTGCTGGCACAGAGGCACTAGCCTGAACTGAGAGTTCAACCCTGAACTGAAAAATCCAGTGAACTAGACTCATGCTGGGGAATGTGTTGGGTGTCAGAAACTCCAGTCTCTTGGCAACAAATTCTGGTCACTAAGGGTGACTAAGCGTCTTGATAATTGCAACTCTAATGGAAATTACAAGCTTGAACGCAGTGCTCTGGGCACCTCAAGATCCATATGTTGACCAAAAAAAAAAAAAAAAAGGATGTAAGAATTCACCTGCCTCTGCTAGATGTCATTTTTACCTCAGTGCTACACTGGTGTAATTTGTTTGTTTGTTTGTTTATTCAAAATATTTTTACCCCACATTTCTCCTTAAAAGGACCTAAGGCGGCTTACATCATTAAAAGACAATATTAAAGCTAGCAAGAGTGAATATACAAATACTAAAAGGATCAAAAAATACCATACTGAAAAACATAAACAACGCCAAAACATATTCAAAGCAGTAAGGTAAGACGAACCAGTTAACAACTCTCATTCAGGCAGGTAGTCACTCAGGGAAAGTTTGCCTGAAGAGAAAGGTCTTCCCCCTCCTTGTGGAAGGACAGCAAAGATGGGGGCCAGCCTAGCCTCCCAATAGGAGGGAGTTTCAAAGTCCGGGAGCAGCAGCCCTGTCCCATGTACCCACCAAATGCACCTGTGAAGGTGGAGGGATCAAGAGAAAGGCTTGAGGCCCACGCCATGTAGGGTTTTATAGGTTAGAACCAATACCTTGAATTCAGTACAGAAGCGGATTGGCAGCCAGTGGAGCTGCTGTAAAAGAGGAGGAAAAAAATAGGACAAGGCCTCTGTCATGCACATCTCATTTCCAGCAGAGGAAATTAAATCAGCTTTAAGAAGATAGTTTGATCATCCCAGTTATCTTACATAGGCTCAAATTAAACACCCCAAGTAATTTTCAGCTGCTTTTAAAGCCATTTCAATTTTCCAGCTGCCTTTGGATAGCATAACAATGATAATTTGGATTCTTTGCCCCCTGCCTGGCAGCTCAGTATTGTGCAGGGAAGTTTCATCAGATAACATCACCTTTTTTTGCTCCTAGTTGATATTCTGTAGTACCAGCCTGTCATCATTTCCAGCACTGCTGAGCAGCGTATTGCTTGCACCCAGCTTAGAGAGTTATTTGGTCGATCCTCCATCCCCATCCTTTACTAAGTTATGGGGCATTTATCACAAAGCCCTCACCCCACTATGGAAGAGCATGTTCACATATCACATCATCATCATCATCATCATCATCATCATCATCATCATCATCATCATCATCATCATTATTATTATTATTATTATTATTATTATTATTATTATTCTGAAACTCCAGGCACAGTCAAAATTATAAAAACATTGACTGGTATTATATAACAGATACAAGTTTTAAGCAAAACCCTAAGTATCTGTTAAATATTGACGCAGTATGTATGCTGTTCCTAATATTGCCGTTTTTTGTAGCTCTGATGGTGTGATTTCTGAGATCTGCAAGTGCTTATAGTACTCTGTGAAATTTCTTGATATGATGATGATGATGATGATGATGATGATGAAAAAACACCAGGCACAGTCAATCAAAATTATAACAACATTGACTGGTGTTATATAACAAATACAAGTTTTAACCAAAATTTTATTTATTTATTTATTCATTAAATTTATACCCCGCCCATCTAGACCGAAGTCTACTCTGGGCAGCTGAGATACCTAAGTATCTTTAAATATCGACATAGAATTGTAATGTCAATGATCCAGACATTTCTTCATTCTATTACTACTCGATCTAGGGTGTTGTGTTCAAGGTGTCTATCTGTTTGGATCCGGAAATCCCACAAGATCTTGACTTCCTCATTTTCTGACACCTTCTCTACCTGATGTTCCCATGGGTTTTTGGAGGCTGGCAAGTTATATTTTTTGCATAATGACCAGTGCATTAATTTTGCCATTCTATCACGTCTAATTTTGTAATCTGTTTCTGGATGATGATGATCATGATGATTATGATGTTTGTTTCTTTAATATATATGTATACACAATACACAGTGGCTTACAATATTAAAACAGACAATATTAAAAGCTTAAAAAACAATAAATTATTACAATATTTAAAAAACCAAATAAACAGGTAACAAATTAAAAACTAATGGATTAAAAATGGTTTAAAACTATTCTGAAAACACGTTTAAAACCACACACATACACACAGCAACCCCATTTTAAAGAACCCAAAGTTTGACCTGGTACCTCATGTGGGTCTGATTTCTTTTTAAAATCACCATTAAGAATTGCTTGTCAAAGTACCTTATAGCATTTAGCCAGATGTCACTTTTTTCCAATAATGAGACTTAGCAAAAGGTGAGGCTTAGCAATACATTTTATTCTGAAGAGACACAGCATTTAAAAAAGGTATAAAGGTATAGAGGTAGAGCAGTTGCCTGAATAGCTCAGGGGGTTGGGTATCTGGCTGCTGAGCCAGATGTTGGGAGTTCAATTCCCCACCGTGCCTCCAAAAATAAAAGCCAGCCTGTGTTGCCTTGGGCAAGCTGCACAGTCCCAGGATGCCCCCAGAGGAAGGGAATGGTAAACCACTTCTGAGTACTCTCTATCTAGAAAACCCTGAAAAGATCACCATGAGTCAGAATTATTGTTGTTGTTGGGAGAGCAGGATTGGCCATGGTTTCTACACATTCAAATTTCAAACGCTCATTGGTTCTGTAGTTGTAAATGTATATGCATCTGCTCTCTTGACATGGCCATGGAAGGCACCAGGTCACATACACAGAGTTCCTGCATGGAGCCTATGTGCAGGGGAGGGGAGACCCATTAATAAACTCATTACACAACATGATTTCAGACCGCAGGACAAGAAGCAATGCATGGATTTATTGTCATGGTTAGGATATCCTGGACAAAACCTGGTGAAGAATGAAGTTGCAGTGACTGTTTACAGTGTTTCAGTTCTTTTTTGGACTAGACAAGGTTTGCGCCATTATGCCAGCATGAGAAGAATGCAATTGATCATTCAGCACTGTTAGCCCCTTATCTATTCTGAAGTTTACAGGAGCAGCCTAACATGGAGATTATTTTATTCTAGTCACAGTGTGAAGTTTCAGAGAATCTACCATTTGTTAAAATGCCATGTTCAAGGAAAAGGTGGGGCCTGCATTGCACAGTAGAACGACTGCTCTCGCCTTTCCAATGTGCACGGGCCGATTTATGAACTGCATGCTATTTTCTTTAGGAGATCCTTGACCTCTAGTAGGCTACACATTTATTTTCCTTGGCAGGAAACACTGAAGGATTACTAAAGGAATGGGTGGTAGTGGTGGATTGATTGCATCCATGTATTCTAAATAAGCACTAATAATGTCAACCAGTGTGCCTTGGCCATGTTTGCCAACAAATGTGTGGAAATGCTGGCTTATTAGTATTAGTGTTGATGTTGGCATCGGTATTTAAATTGTTATTTTGCTGAGAAAGAATGGCTCAGTTTGCAAATATTGCAAAGGCAGAATTGCAAAAGGTGATGAAGGCATGTGCATGGGTGCACATATGTTTATATTCCTACATTCAAACTGTTTGTCTAATGCGATCAAACAATATGTCAACCATTGGCTCTGTTCTTCATTTAATCAGCCATTTGATTTGTTTATGAATTTTTGAAGTAGATTACCTATGAGCAAGTAAACAGTAACTATGTATGTATGTATGTATGTGTATGTATGTATGTATGTATGTATGTATGTATGTATGTATGTATGTATGTATGTATGTATGTATGTATGTATGTATGTATGTATGTGATGTGATGAATAAAACACAGCAGTTTATTACATAGAATTTTATTGTGCTTCCTGTTTTGGAAGAGGTTAGTCTGTGCAAGCATATCAGGCAAAATCCAAAGGAAAAAAAACAAAAACAAAACAAGACAAAAAGACAAAAATATGTGGCAGCTTAAAGACTAACTATTATATTTTAATGTGAACTTTGCAAACAATTCAGGAAATCCAAACAGCATGGTAAGCAAAATGCAGAGACCAGACTTACCTTGTCATCCAGATGTGACCAGGGTAGTAGCTCAGGCTGTTCCCAGAACACTCCCTGATCTCAGCGGAACATGTGTTCCCCTGCAGCAGATGGGAATGCTGGTGGCCAGCTGCCAGGATTTCAGGACAGGCAGGCTTCCCATTGGATGGCCTGAGCTAAGGGAGGAATGCCTGAGGGCAGAGAGACCTGAGTGGATGAGGCTTCAGTCTGGTCTTCCTCCCCACTTAAAAGAGAGAGCGTAGAGGTGCTCCAATCACTCAGCTGTTTTTCAGTCTTTTCGGTTGGACCCCAGTGAATGAAGAGGAGTGATGTGTCAGCTGTGGGAGCACTGAGAACAAGAATGCAGTGAGGAGAAAGAAGAAGGCCGAAGTAGCTATGAGAAGAGCATCTGCAGTGGGAGCATGGAAGATGCGAAGATCAGTGCCAGTGAGGATGCTACCAGCCTTCGGCCCTCACCTGGATTTCATTTTCATGTTGTCACAACCACCATCCTTATAAGGCATATAAGGATGGTGGGGGTTATATCTGTAGATGCCTTAGGAAAGAAAGATATGAAATCAAGGGCAGCTCAGTCATCCTGAAGTAACTGGGATTTGTGGGAAGAAATAAACTTTGGTGATGGCTCTGGGGTGGGGCTGTGCCATCTTGGAACATATTAAAAATGGGTAGGATTAAAAATGGTTTTTTTCTTGTTGTTGGGCCATATTGTAGCAAGCACACTCATACAGATAGATACGCTGGTAAGGGTCTATGTGTCAAACAGGGGGCGGAAGCATATTGGGAGGGGGTTGCTACAGTCTGGAGTTATAGACATTGCCTCCAGACAGGGGACAACGACCTATATATACATAAACAGCATCTGGGGATGCAGTGTGGGCCTGGATAGCCTCACAGATTTAGGAGTGCTCAACCACAGAGGAATTCTGTGGTCAGGCAAGAGGGCAACTACTGAGTTAAGAATCATGCCTCCACAGAAAAAGGTGCCTCAAGGGGCACCCCCTGCTGAGAGCAACCCACTCTCCCATACATGGAGACAGGTGGGTCAGGAGAGGTGCTCATGGGTGCCTCCTACCAGGAAGAAGAAAGCAGTTGCAGTGCTAGCCTGGCCTACTCCTGATCCAAGCAGTCAGCAGGTAGTTCCCACAGTCTGGGAGAGGTGCCTGCTTGCACCTCCTACTAGAAAGAGGAGAACAGCAGCTTGGGTGCCACCCAAGCCTGCACTCCCAAGCCAGGCAGCCAGCAGGCAGTTCTCCACAATATATCACAGGCCCTGGTGCAATTGGTGTCACTCACTCAAGGATCGGCTAGAGGAGCAGTTCAGCCCTCACTTGATGGAAATGATATGAACATATTTTCATCTCTGGGACTGGAGGGGAAGGAGAGAAGAACTCCACGGGAGAAAGACAGGGGAAAGAGGAAGAACATGCAGTCAGAAGTGGAGATATCTTTCAACAACTGGTTAGCTGGTTACACTGTATGTATGGTGGGTGTGGTGCAGGCTACATATCTGGAAAGGACTTGACACCTGACTAACCACCTCAGCAACATTTCGCAAGCTAGATCTTTGGCAGGGGAAGGGGCCACAATGGACTACAATGTGATTTTTAGGAAGAGAGCCTCTCATAGTGCTAACATCAGGTAGGACCTTATTAGTGACAAGCATCGGCTTGTCGTGGTGGGGCCGCATGTCAAGGACAAGTGGGAAGGGTCCAAAGAGGCTGCCCGAGTTAGTGGGGGGATACAAGCAAGTCTGTTGGGAGGATAACATGAGGAAATGTCAGAGGCAGTGCTGTAAATTTGATCATTATTGTGAAAACTGCTTTGGCCCCCATTCCAGGATGTCCTGTCCACATAACCGGGAGGGCAGCCCTTTTGTTCTGCCCAACCCCCTTCCAAAAGTACCAATCAAAGGGAGAGAGGGTTTAATGGTAGGGCCCATTCAGCCCCTACCCTAGGGCTTAGCAAGTGAAGTCCTGACACAAGGTGGCAGCCTACATACCTTGGCCTCTACCCCCATCAAGCTGCCACCTTTATGCCCACTCGTGCTGGCATATCAAAATCACAAGGTGTCCTTGTGCCTCTGGGAGTGTTTCAGCCAGGGTTTTGGAATCCCCTTATGTTGGTCCATGGGTTGGGATACTGATGCATGTTCTGTAATCTAAAGTCTGCAGAGGAGCTCCACCAGGTGGGGGCAGTCAAGATTAAGAAGGAAGCTCTGCTATCATCTATTTTACCCATTTGATACATTGAATCTCCTGATTCTGTTCTAATATATGAAATTTTATTTTATTTTTAATTTCCTTTTTTGAATGTAGTGTGCCTATAATTTAGAGTTTTTGTTACTAAACTCATAGTACCTTTGGTTGGTGAACTGCATATCCCTGTAAATTTGATTAAACTCTAGAATCTGTTCTGCTCTTTTCCTGTTAAGATCTCTTAATGTAATCCCATCTTTGTCGTGTTTATGTTTTGTTTCCAAGAATTTAATTTCATCAAAAAGTAGACTTCTTGCTGTCTTTGACAATTTTTTAACATAACTTGTTTCCTTGATACGTTCTCCCCTTGTTATTGCTTTTACTACGTCCCATATTATATATATATATATTTTGCCAAACTTTTCTCTTCTAATAATCCAGATAGGATTTCTCTCATTCTTAAGGAACAAGGGACACACTGCCTCTTTGCCCATAGTAGCGGTGCTGGTGCTGGAGTACCTAGTCTCCCTCCAGGCACAAGGCCTAGTTCCCAGGACAATGTGTACTCATTTTGCTGCAATTTCCTTCTTTAGTCAAGCACAGGATTTCCTCAATCCATGTGGGATATTGCAGGCTAGACAAGCAATAGCAGGTTGGGAAAAGTCTCCTTCAAGGATGTCTGATGGGAAAAATCCTACCACATTCTGCATCCTATATCCAAAATTAGGACAGCTGGGCAAAATATGTTGTTCCAAGTATGAGGCCCTCTTGTTTAAGGCATCTTACACAATGACCTTGTGGCACCTTCAGAGCAGGGGAGTTGATTGCTGGGTCCAGCAAGTATATCTTGGACAGATCACTATGGAGGCAAGATATTTTATTTGAGGAGGGTGACTTGGTGCTATGGCTAAGGTCTTCAAAGATGGACCAGTGGAGCCCGAGTACCAACATACATCTAAAACCCTGGTTGGGAGGTAGCCCTTGTTCTATCTGTGTAACCCGTGCCTTTTAGGGCAGTGGCTTGTGGGGGAGAGACCTCTTTTGATACATTCTGATGGCACACCACTCACACATTACCAGTTTGTTGGGGTCCTCAGGGCTGCACTCACCCAGGCTGGTTTCTCACCTGAGAATTTTGCATCTCATTCATGAATTGGTGTGGCAACAGAGGCAGCAGCCCTGCACTTACCTCCAGAATACATAAGGGAAATTGATAGGTGGCAAGCTATGGCATATACAGTAAGTCCTATATTTGCATACCTACTGTAGACTACTGATGGTTTTGTTATCTTTCAGTTTTTCCGACAGGAAGACTGAAGAATGTCTAATTAGTCGGGCACAACATTGTCTATTGGGCAGGAAGACATGCAGCTGTCACCGTCTGGGAGTGAAACTTGAGATTTGATGGAGTGGATGATCTGCAGACGCATGTGCTGGGACCAGCTGATGCATTTCTTGTGGGGCCAACACACCTCCTGTGGGCCATTGGATGTATTGTTGTTACAACTGGGGAGAATTATCTGTCAGCCCTGAAAGTACTGGACTTAACTGATTTAATCAAAGTGGACTTGGACTTCATACATATCCCACAGATGAGGTAGTCTGACCTCTTGAAGATGTGAGTGTGGTGGGGTTCTTGGGAACACTGTAAAGGTGGACATTTCAAGACAGGAGGTGACCCGGGTGATTGGTCACGTGGTGGTGACTGGGGGTGGAAACTGGATCCAGCACAGGGGTATTTTGTTCAAGTTCACACCTCTCTTCCATGACAATGGAGTATATTTATCAAACTGGGGACAAGATGTGTAGCTGGGGGATATTAATATGGTCATAGCAGATTGGTTGCAGTTGCCGTCGTCTCGTGGGAGCTGAATAGTGTCCAGCTCTTATGGCTGTTTGGTGAATTGAGGTGGATCCAGGCAGCGTAGGGGCAGCAGGAAGGAACTGGTCACCTATAGATTATAGAGGGATTCCCTTAAGGAAAGCTGGGACAGGGTCTTGGTCTGGCCTAGCTCGCTGGCCAAAGGCCCAAGTATGTCCCTGGGTGACAGAGAGCCACAGAGTGGCGTACGCTTGCATAGTTTCCAAGGGACTGTCAGTCCTGGAGTTGTTCCTCAGTGGAACACTGATGGGTGGTGGTGGCATCGGGGGGCACTCAGGTTTCTGAAACACTGGATCCATTCCCAATCCTGAGCCATAGAACTGTTGCTGTAACCAATAAAGTTGTGGCCTTTCATTTCAAAAAAAGTGGTGTGGTTATTGTGTAATGTGCCTGATCAGATTTAGGCTGATCATAAACAGACAACATCTAAACCACTGAGCTTTGTCATTGTCAGCTCAGTGAGAGCTGGTTTTCTAAGGGCTTCAAAGGGAGAGGGAAGAAAGCAAGCTGGTAGGAAGTGCAATTTTGCTGTGGCTGTTGAACAGAAAACATTTCGTCCATTCATGATGTCACAGCGATGTTTGTCCCTTTTGTACAAAAACCCTCTCAGGCCCTGAGAGTACCCTGAGAGAGCCTCTAAATTTTTCATTCTAGTGCATTTTGAGGTGCAGCCATCATCTTCTTAATTCACTTTTCCATGTTTTCTCCCCCTCATCTTTTGCTGCTCCTCTTTCTTCCAGCTCTTTCATTTGATCGGCAATTTGTGAATATGGAATAAATATATTTTTATGAATATCTGTATGAAAAACATGCAACACAAGCAATAGATCCTTTTTATAAATGACAAGAATGATTTTCCAGTACCTGTTCTAAGCAAATCACTGCCCCCGCATGTTAATATGCTTGTGATATGATGAACTGAGAGAAAATAGCCACTGGCCATGCTTGCTGGTTATTCTTGGAATTGTAGTCCCATCTCTTGTGGTTTCCTTTAAAAGGGGATGCATTTCAATAAACAGAAGAACCATTCTAGATCAGAGCTAAGGGCATTTTAGTCCAGGATTCTGCTTCCATAGTGCGCAAACACAGGAAAGATGACAAGAAGGACATGAATACAACAGGACCTGCCAACTCCTATTACTTTGCTGGAACACAAAGGCCTGAATCCTCTGACACTGGAATATGTAACTGTTGTGATAAGTAACCATTGATAGTCTTCATCGTCTGTTGATTTATCTAATAATCTGTTGATTTATCTAATCCTCTTTTTAAAACCATCAAGTGGCCATCACTTCTCATTGTAGATGCTACTTTCAGTTTAACTATGCATGGCATAATGGAATTTACTTTATTTACTCATGCTCACAAATAGTTATGTTAAAGAAAGCTATGGAGAGTCTGAGGCTGGAACTACACATTACAGACAATCTGCAGTTAGATTTTACTACAGGTTATCTGTAGTGAAACGCCGCCAGTCACATGTCCTGTTTTAATGTGGCTGTGCCCCCAAAGCAAGAACAACACTAACCAGCCAGTGCAAAGGTAACTAGGAAACCTGGCTGGTCTGGGACATTGTCTTTCCTGGAAGGTGTCAGCTTCAGCAGCTCTGTTTTCCCTATGCATGGAACAGAGAAGGACTATTCTGCCCTTCTTCTTCCAGATGCTTGGATGGCAATGACAGTGGCAGCAGCAGTGGCAGAGTCTTTGCTGCCCAGGGAGGCTGCTACTGCCAACATGCTCCCCAGCCATCATGGTCCAGATTCTGCCAGAGAAGCAAGCTTTGTGAAGAAAGAAGCCCTACTGCACTTTAAAACGGTGCCCAACACAGACTGTTTCCAAGGGCAGTAGAGCTTACCATACATCTTGTGAAATGAGAAAAGTTGCTTCACATTCACATTGATTTCTATCATGTATGTACTTCTAGCCAGAGATATTCCTTGCTGGTTTTTGAATACTGCCCTTTCTGATATGATGTTTATGTTTATTTTGCACAAGGACGGCCCTGTTTGTCTCTTGTGGACTTCAGAAGAGCTTTGCTGGCAGATGATGGCAAGTACGATCCTGAAAGATGAGCAGTGGAACTAACCTCTGGCATTGTGGATGACATTAATTCCTGTAATCCTGTAATGTCAACAGAGAAGATACAGGGACAGAACCTCCACATGATTCCACTGCAGGACTGTATCTCCCTTTTCTATATACTGTAGTTGTTTCTAGTTGCTTTAACTTGAGCAGCAATGTGTAAGTAACCAAAGATTTATCTTCTATGGCTTGGGAAAGGGAAATGTCACCCAGAATGGGCAGTAGGTCCTTAGCGATGTGCATTGAACTATTGATGGAAAGTGGTAATTATCTGTTTTCATCTCCTTCTAGATCTGTTCAAGATAGATCATTCCTATATGCTAGTTTGGCTTTATTGATCTTATTTGTTTTGTTTTTTTTTTATTTATTTATTTATTTATTTATTTATTTATTTATTTATTTATTTATTTATTTATTTATTTATTTATTTTTAGATTTCTACCCCGCCCCCCTAGACAACGTCTACTCGGGGCGGCTTACAAATATCATCAAATATATAAAACATTAAAAACATTAAACAATAAGACAATTGAAACAATAATATAAAGTATTCAAGATGGGAATAATAAAAATAAAAAACTAAAATTTAAGAATTGACAGAAGGGAAGGCCTGCCTAAATACCCAAGTTTTTAAATGGCTCTTAAAAACACCCAGCGAGGGTGCCAGGCGGATCTCTGTTGGGAGGCTGTTCCATAGTCGAGGGGCCACTGCCGAGAAGGCCCGGTTTCTAGTTCTTTCTTTCCGGACCTCTCTCGGCGTTAGGCCCCTCAGCCGTCCCTCCTGGCTATGTCGAGTAATTCGGGTAGATCTAGGTGGGAGAAGGCGGTCCGCCAAATACCGAGGTCCCAAACCGTTTAGGGCTTTGTAAGTCATCATCAACACTTTGAAGTCGATGCGGAAGCGAATGGGCAGCCAATGCAATGCAGCCAGAGTGGGAGAGATATGTTGGTATTTTCTCACCCCACTGAGCAGTCTGGCCGCTGCATTCTGCACCATTTGAAGCTTCCGCAACAATCTCAAAGGTAGCCCCACATAGAGCGCATTACAGTGGTCTAATCTCGAGATTACGAGCGCATGGACAAGAGTGGTGAGGGCCCCCCCATCAAGGTAGGGTCACAGCTGGGCGATCCGCCACAGATGAAAATAGGCAGAACGGGCCACGGACGCCACCTGGTTTTCCATGGTAAGCGCCGGGTCCAGATGTATCCCCAAGCTGCGGACCTCACTCCGTGCGGTAAGAGTAACCCCCCCCAAAAGAGAGGGAGTCTCCCAGGCCGCCGATGGAAGGGCCACCCACCCTCAAGACCTCCGTCTTGTCCGGGTTCAGCCTCAATCCATTCAGCTGCATCCATTGCAGTACAGCCTCCAGACAGCGCCGAAGGGACAGAACGGCATCCACTGAAGTAGGTGAAAAGGAGATGTAGAGCTGGGTGTCATCAGCATACTGATGGCACGAAGCCCCACACCCCCGGATGACCCCACCCAACGGCCTCATATAGATGTTAAACAGCTTTGGGGAGATGATCGACCCCTGCGGAACCCCACAATTGAGACTCCACGGGGCCGAAACATTCTCCCCAATCTGTACTCTCTGGGGGCGGTCCTCCAAGAAGGATCGGAGCCAGGCAAGCGCCAGGCCACCTGTATTTTACTATACATTTGGTAAGATTGGAGCCAGGGATATGGAAAATGTACATTCATAAGTTGTCTATCTATGCAACAGGCCTAAACAAATGTGGTTGTGTTATAGGGTTTGGTTGTAAACAATGAATAAGATAGTGTGTCCTGGACGGACGCTGGAAGCATGTAGGTGCAGCAGCTGGGAAGGAAAAAGAATGAGACAAATGTCAGGAAGAAAAATGAGGAAAGTCTGCCCTTTGGAAAGTGACATCCTTCCTTCTCAAAAAATCAATCACTAAAACCTACTTTATGAATCTTTTCTGATAAGATCTCTTTCTTTCTTTACTCGTATTAGAGCATTGCACAATTTAAAATTATGGATGTATGTGAAAGATAGATAAAATTAAAAATAAATTAAAATGTTAAGATCATTAGACTATTTGTGACCAGAAGTGGTGTACTTCAATAGCATCATCCCAGTCATTTGCTAGCTCTTCATTTGTACATATGGTGGGGCATAAATTGCATGCGTATAACTGCTGCATTGACTGAATTTCTCCACAGTCATAGAAATTTTGTCCTGTATCCAAGTAGCCTCTTTTTACTTGATTATTCTTTGATCTTCCTACTTTGCTTCAAAATCTATTAAGTGACTTTCAGATGGTCCAGCTAGAGTTTTGTCCTTGAGGGAGACATTCTTCACATTCATCCGTCCAGCAAGGTGTGTTGTTTTTGTTCTCCATAGGTTTAACCTAGCCTCTAAATATTAACCTAAGTTTAATATTTAATATTTAGAGCAGAATTGCACACGAGAACCAGAAACATTCTGTTAAGGTATCTTATTAGAACATGGGAGGTGGGTATCTAAGAGACATGCTGAATATCAGAAGCAGCCATAAGATGGAATAAATAGACTTAGACAGACTCTCTGTAACAGATGCAGTCAGCTCTAATGTAGGCAAACTTGCTTACTAGACTCATGACTAACAAAATAAAATAGTTGCCACATGGTACAAAGATTTATAATTGTGAATATCAGTGTTAACTATATAGATCTTTAAATACACTACAATGCCTTCTCATTAATCTTTGCAATTGGGATAAAGAACTTTGACCCTCCAGATAATTTTGGATTTCACTTTCCAGATACCCCACTTGGCATGGACAATGACAGAAGATGAGGACAATTTTAGCCCCAAACATTTTGAGGGCCAAGCTTCCCACCTCTGCCTCACAATAACTATGTAGGTTTGGATAATATATTTCAGACATCTGTCTGAGGCTGACACAAATTGGCTGAAGTCAGCTCGCAACAAAGGGAAACATTTGAATAGAGAAATGAAGTTGGTTCACAGCTCAGGCTTTTAGTGAGTCCATTACACTAGCTTTCAAAGGTGATCTCTAACTTGCAGTGAAAGTTCAGAATGATAAAAGAACTAGGTAGTTCATATAGACAAGCAGTGGTGAAGCTGCCAGGTAGGGATCTGGTAAAACCACATTACAAACTGCTTCACAGTCCTTAAATCCCATTATTTTATATTCTAAAAATATCATTGAATACGTTTGCTATGGCAATTCCTTGTTTGTCATTTTGTTGCTCTCTTTTTATGCTGGGGTCACTATATGCACAGATATTGTATAGCTAGTCATTTCTAGATGTTAGCCTTCCCACCTCTTTGCCTACACTTTCAATTGTTAAAATAACTGCCACACTTTCATCTCAATAAATAATGCATTGCTTGTCATTCAAAGTTCATGAAAGGTGTTATTTCAATGCAGTTTGTGCATTAAACATGAATATAATCCATTAAAGGATCTATGTATTACTTGCTGCTCATGTGTGGGTGCCATTAATCCTGTTAAGGATTTTATTCCTGTCTCATTCATTCACTTTCACACACACACACACACACACACACACACACTTACTTCTTGGGCAAATTGTTTAACGCTTTTCACCTACATTTTCGTATTAGGCATCCTTCAGTCTCGAAAGACTATGGTAACGTGCTCTGTATGGAGGACTTGGAACAGCGTCTAGTGTGGCTGAGAAGGCCAATTTGAGAGTGACAATCCCTTCCACACTGAAGACAAATACAATCTGTCCCCTGTCCAGCTCCCTGATTTTGCTGCTTCCGTGACTGCCTCTTTGCCTCGGTCTGCTGGACAAGGGTCTCTTCACCTACATTTGTCTTCTGCAAAATATATTGCCCCCATCCTCCCCACTCCCTCCCTGTAGCCCACCCAGCCACTTTGTTTACACGGGGGGGGGGGGGGAGAGACCAGGCTGCTCCAGGCTGCCCTTCACCCTCCAGGCTGCCCTCTCCAAGGAGGTGGGTCCACTTGGCCATCGCCAAACCCCACTGCTGCCGTATGCCCAGAGGGAGAAATGGAGTGAGCAACACAGCCATAGCCAGAAGAAGGAAGGGGAGGCTCACACACGTTCTTGCCTGCTGTGCACACTGCCTCACCCAATGGCTCAATGGCAGAGCTGAAATTTTGCACCTCTAAGACTTCTGCACCCAGTGCAACCGCCCCATGACCCCACCCATGCTATGCCACTGACTATACCTTTTGGTTTTATGTTCTGTTCCTAAAGAAGCTTGGACAAATTCACAAGAAACTTAGCTTATGGGGAAGTGTGAGGGTTGCTAGCCTGTCCATTGGTAGGGGAATATCAAAAGGCCTACTAGAGTTACTCGTCATTGCAATGAAGGTTTTCCCACTCTCTCTTTCTTCCTGCCTTCCTGAACTGGTGTTTCCAACCATTGGGGCAAAGGACCCTCATCTGGGGTAGTGATCTGGGGCAGGGAGTCACTCAAAGCCTTCCATCCTGTCTCAGCTAGGACCTTGAGGGGGCAAAGAAGACACCGAGGTCTACTGAGGAAGATGCCAAAACCCATTTCTTCACAAGGAGCCATTTGTTTGAGATGAGCAAACCACTGACTTGGTTTAAATGCAAGGAACCAATCCTAATTTGTGTCTATTTCTTACTTTACATTTGCTGCATTCTGATGTTCAACATCAGATCCCTTTGACATTTGAAGAGGAGTGAAACAGGGCTGTGTCCTCACGCCAACCCTGTTTGGGATCTTTTTTGCTGTCATGCTGAAGCACGCTTTTGGAACTGCAACAGAAGGTGTCTATCTCCGGACTAGATCAGATGGAAAGCTCTTTAATCTCTCTAGATTGAGAGTGAAGATGAAAGTACAGTTAGGCAGGCTTTCCTGCCTGTCATCACCTGATTATTTTTCCCATCTTGAACTATATTATTACTGTTGTTTTTTATTTTATTATATTGTTTTTATTTTATCTATTATTGTTAGCCGCCCAGAGTAGACTTCGGTCTAGATGGGCGGGGTATAAATTTAATAAATAAATAAAATAAACAAATGCATGCAGGACTTCCTCTTCGCCGATGATGCAGCTGTTGTTGCCCACTCTGCCGAAGACCTCCAACAACTCATGAATCGTTTTAGCAAGGCCTGCCAAGATTTGGATTAACAATCAGCCTGAAGAAAACACAAGTCATGGGCCAGGGCATGGACTCACCTCCCTCTATTACCATCTCCACACAAGAATTGGAGGTTGTTCATGACTTTGTGTACCTTGGCTCAACAATCTCTGACACTCTCTCTCTAGATGTTGAGCTGGATAAACGCATTGGCAAAGCAGCTACCATGTTCTCTAGACTCACAAAGAGAGTATGGCTTAACAAAAAGCTGATGGCATATACCAAGATCCAGGTCTATAGAGCTTGTGTCCTGAGTACACTCCTGTACTGCAGTGAGTCCTGGACCCTTTGTGCACAGCAGGAGAGGAAGTTGAACACGTTTCATACGCATTGTCTCCGACGCATCTTTGGCATCACCCGGCAGGACAAAGTTCCAAATAGTGTAGTCCTGGAACGAACTGGAATTTTTAGCATGTATACATTACTGAAACAGCAATGTCTACGTTGGCTTGGGCATGTCATGAGAATGGCTGACGGTCGGATTCCAAAAGATCTCCTGTATGGAGAATTAGTGCAGGGAAAGCGCCCCAGAGGGAGACCACAGCTGTGATACAAGGATATCTGCAAGTGGGATCTGAAGGCCTTAGGAATGGACCTCAACAAATGGGAAACCTTGCCATCTGAGCGTTCAGCCTGGAGGCAGGTGGTGCAGCATGGCCTCTCCCAATGTGAAGAGACACTTGTTCAGCAGGCCGAGGCAAAGAGGCAGTCCTGAAACCAGCAAAATCAGGGAGCTGGACAGGGGACAGATTGTATTTGTCTTCAGTGTGGAAGGGATTGTCACTGTCTAATTGGCCTTCTCAGCCACACTAGACGCTGTTCCAAGACCTCTATTCAGAGCACGTTACCATAGTCTCTCAAGACTGAAGGATGTCTCCACATTTGCTGTGTCGGTTCTCTGGAATAATCAGGTCTCAGCTTCTAGTTGTTGTTTTAGTGGTAAAGAGACTATTGTCATTTCAAGACATACCTTTCTCAACCCCCAACTGCTGCAGATGAAATTCTGTTTGGAGTGCTATCTTTAAGGAGCACTGGGGAATGGAATTTTCCCAGGATGACTTATAATTGTTGGATGCTCTGCAAAAACTGTATTTCCCAGGGTTCTCTGCATATTTTTCTAGCTACATTTTATATGCTAAGGATGACTAGCATAAAGAACAGGGTAGGGTAGTGAGAGAAGGAGTGTTGGGAGACTGAAACCTTGAAAGGGTTTTCTGGGGCAGCAGAGAGAAGAAAGAAAGAAGAGAAAAGGAGGGAAATAGGAAATGCACTACCAGGACTGGCACCACAGCAGATGCCACATTAAGGGACTACCAAGGGTCAGGAGCTCACAGCATGTGTTGGAACATAATCAGCAAAGAAGATTTGAAGGTCTATTGGTGAACCATCGGTTTTCATCTGATGTATATTTTTTGAGGGGGGAGCTTGTTCCTGGGTTTCCACACCTTTTCTCATAATTTAGGAGGATAATCCAAATTGAACCTGAGGCAGTGGGCATGATGGGGTGCTTATCTAAACACTAAGTGTTGTATGGTTTACCATGAGCCACTAATATGGGAGTTCAGCACTTGCTGAACCATACTGGGAACATCCAGAGAAAAAGTGGTATGTTATTTGGCTCTTCTATAACATCTGCCTACTCCTCCAGATTCTTTTGGCCTCTGCCTTCCATTGCTTGATGTAACTAACATTTACAAAAGTTACTTTTTAGATGGAATCTCCCAGAAGGCTGGAGGAATCTCAGAGGTATCGTCCAAAAAACTACCTTTTCCAAGTTCAGTTCATAGCTAAAATCCAAATGAAGATCTTCACAGACTCTAAAAATGTCTCTGGATGCTTTCCACAACCTTCCAAATGACACCATTAATGTTAAGGTACCCATATCACGTACCTCCAGAAACTGCAAGAGACAAATACATAGTAGTACACATAATCTTTCTAGATTGCTGATACCTCAGTGGGAGGGTAAATCATTCTACAAGACTTTCCACATCTTGGAGATCATATTTTGAGATGGGAAAAATCAATATATATTTGACAAGAAAGAAATTACGCTTTGCAGCAAAGTGGCAGGCTGTTTTTCTTGTAACAAGAAAATAGCATCAGGGTCATGAATATGAGATCATTGTAAATGAGTTTTAGTAATCTTGGTCAGGTCCCACATAATGATAAACATGATATGTAAAAAATATGTCATCTCATGGGCTCGCTAGCTGTTTAAATTTGGAAGTGCCAGATATAATTTAGGTTGGTTTGCAGAATCAAATCAAGCAAATAAGGAAGAATTACTTCTTACATATCCAGTGCAGTTGTTAATAAGAAGTTAAGAGCAAAACAGAGATTGAAATGGTTATGTGATATTACAAAGTGTATCAGGCTAGGGAATCTTGACAATGACAAGATTTTATCTGAGACAAGCCATCTCACAATGGGTCTCCAGTAGGTCACAAAGGTCTCTATAGATAAGAGGAAGAATCTGTATCTAGAAGGAGTGCTTGCTGAAGTGGGGAAATAGGTATAATTATCCAAACACATTAAGCAGAAAATAGTCTGTGTCATTAGGACTATTGCTGAAAGAAAAAGAACAGCTTCCTAATTCTGGAATCACATATAGCAAAGTGGAATACTTTATTGGTAAGAAAATGAGGTAAAGAACACATGTGTTTTCTGACTGAGGCTGTCTATTAAGGACAGGAATCTCCAACTCCTATGATAGATTACAAGACTGATAAGCCAAGTGGTACTTTTTTATTGTAGCTGTCTCAAATGTACAAAATGTCACTTCATGAAACTAGTGGGGTCTTTTCCTTTCTGAAGCTAAGCATGCACACACATGCATGAAGCAAGATAGAATACTAAAGGATAGCTGACTGGTCACAAAGATACACGCAACCCATCTAGTGTGTCTACTTTATCTAGTTCATGAAACAAAGATACAGTTATAACAAACTACTTGACATTTTGTGCAGAGATGCACATGAAAGATCCTCATCAGAAAGAGGCTCAGATGCATTCTTATGAAAAAAGTGGTAGGTACAAATGTTAAGAATATATGAAGACTAAACTTAAGTTGCAGGCAAATACTTCAGTAAAAAAAATCAATTATATGCTTGTGGCTATAAAAGTTACACACACACAAATCCCCACCAGTCTCAAAAATGTGCATGTTCTCTCTGTGGTCCAAAAGTAAGAATTAAAATAAAATCCTACCATCTCACACTGAAAAGGATAAAAGAACTGTTCCATTTACCATGCAAGCAGAAACTAAGTCAGGCATGTTATCATACCTTGACTTCTGAGATATTTGAGAAAGGTATTGTTCTGGCTACCATTTAAGTACAATATATGCTTTTGGGGGTGTTCATTCAAATGGAAGCCCATCAGAGGCCAAACTTACAAACACTTGCAAGACAGATCAAGACCTTATTGTTGAAGGCAAACTCATCCAATTATAAGAGTTGAGAGCCAGGTGGCCAAGTCTCAGATTTTGGCCCTGAGACTCAGGTTTAAGATCCAGTCACCAGGTCTTGGGCCATATGCCTGAAATCTCAGGGAACAGCATGCTGACAACATGACACCCCTTGACTGTGAGGTTTATTCTCATATCTTCACATCATGCCATTACCACGTGCTCAGAAAGACCTCATTTTTGTTATTTAGCATGCTGTATGGCAGCTGTTGCTGCTGAATTTCATACATTAGCCTATAAAGTAATCACAGAGTCTCTACACTGTCACAGACATACAATTTTTCAATTCAACAATAAACACAAAACAAAATGAAATAAAATAAAAAAAAAATATGTTGTGGCACCTTGAAGACTAGCTGCTATATTTTAATATAAGCTTCTGTGTTTCTCTCTGGATCCTTGTTCTGTAGTTTTTCTTTTCCAGAATAGAAACTTCCATATGTTGTGAAAGTGTCCTAGTAGATTGAAGTGATTTGAGTGTTGTGATTTCTGATGTCTGATTTATGTCCATTAATTCTTTTGCATAGAGATTGTCCTGTTTGTCTTATGTAGAGTGCAGAGTGGCAAAAGATATCATAGATTCCATTAGCAGAGGAACAAGTGAAAGTGCCCTTGATGTGTGTGACATGGTTGGGTCCTGTGATCATATTGCTCAAGTAAATGTGCAGACAGAACTGGCATCTGGGTTTATAGCAGGGTATACAGCCCCAGCGTTGTGTCAGTGTTGTGTGTCAATAGTTGCTTCAGGTTGTTGCTGGAGCATCTGCCCCTTGTACTATTATGTGGGCCTACCCCTGATCTCAAGCTGTGGGCCTAAAAATATCAGAAAATTGCATGTTGCTGACCTGGAAGTTTGGGAGGGGCCTCAAAGCCCGTCTAGTGAGTTCCCCTACCAATGCACAAAATCCTTGACAACAGCACTAGAAGATGAATTATGTGAGTGGCTATTTTGTTCTTTTGTTATAGTATCAACATTCTTTATTGTGCTTTTAGGTAAACAGGCTGGTGTGTGTGGGTGTGTTGCTTCTGTTTGGCCTGACCTCTTTAGCCAGTCTAGGATTTATAGGCTGCCCATACATGCCTCCAACCACTACTTGATTTACTCTTTTCACCTTTTCCATCTTGAATCAGTTTGATTATGATGTCTTATATCATTGTTATATTTTAAATTGTTTTATTTTATATGTTGTTCGCCACCCAGAGTAGTCTATTGACTAGATGGGCGGGATATAAATTCAATAAATAAATAAATATGCTCAAGACTCCATTTGAAGGTCAGTCCACCCTTTCAAGGTCTTCTCCATATGAAATGTGGTCCATTCTAGGTTGATTTAAAGAAGCTTGAGAAGGTGATCAAGAACCTTGAAGGTGCCCATTCAGCATCAGCACCTGAATAACAGGCCCAGAAGTCATATAGGCCATGTGGTCACCGTTTTCTCCACTCACATCAAATGCACTGTAGTTTTCTTTAAATTATAAAAATCAGTTCTAATTTTGCATCTCTATATACAAATTTGCATATGTTTTGAATATAAATCAATTTCTTCTTCAGTCCTCCTTTTCGGCGATGTGCAAGCGGTCATCCACAGTATACATATGTGAGGGGGAATCTTGCTTCTGCTAAAGAACCTGCAAACATTCTCATTGCTGCCTGACATGGCTGTTGAACTGAAGGTTGTCTGGTAAATGTGTCCTGTGGTTGCTTAGCAACTGTGAGATGTTCAGCTTCCTCTTCCAGCTGACCCTGCCAAAATGGACCATTCAGAACAAAATGAAAACTGTCTTTTAAAATTGTCATTTAAAATGGCCACAGTACACATGTGCCCACGTGGCTAAAGGGATAAGCTAAAGGGGGGGGGGGGGGAATAGAATTATAAATCTGGTATCTAGATAAGAATCTTAGCTATTTAGACATTTTCTCTTCAGCTCCCAAAGCCATTTTCTGAGACATGTTCGTACTTCGTTGGTACAGTACATATATGTTTTCCAGGAGCAAAATATATTCATTATTCTCCATGTGTGGACATATGTGTTTTATATCTTAAGAGAACTGAAACCCACTATGTGAAACAAAGTTACTAATTGAAAATTTTATTTAAAATAGCTTTTTAAGTCATTCTATGTGAAATCTGCATAAAAAGATTTGTTAGTGGGAAGTATTACTCATAATTTTCCTTGTCTGGAAAAAAAAAACCCTTCAGTATGGCATGTAAGATAATGAGTTCCAAATATAGATTTCTTGGAAGAAGAAGAATACCGTAATGAATTGGCTTATCTAATGTATTTTGTGTTATTTCAATGAAAATAACTCCTTCAGCAGAAGAAAACGTATGTGCTCAACTAAAGATGATATCCTCTTCATATGGGCTCTTTCCTAAGTAGATGATTTCAGCCTAAATTTAGCATGCACAGGATGAACAGGTATTTTTATCAACTCTTCTATTATCAAAAATATCCCAACTTTATAATCAGAGAGTCATGATTAATAATTGCCTCATTATGGGGAGTTCTGTAATAAATATAAAGTTCAGGAAGAGCAAATGTAGTACATTACCTGTGACTCTTTGGCTGTTAGTGATATAAATAATATTCTAGTCTGGTATAACATCATTGTCCCTTACCCCAAGGGTCAACTAAGGGTAATCAAAGGAAGGAAGGAAGGAAGGAAGGAAGGAAGGAAGGAAGGAAGGAAGGAAGGAAGGAAGGAAGGAAGGAAGGAAGGAAGGAAGGAAGGAAGGAAGGAAGGAAGACGTTGCGCTGTCTTTCTGTTTGTGGGAAGTATCCTTAGACTTACCTAGAATTTCAGAAAGTTGCATTTTGTATTACTAATAATAATGTGCCATCAAGTCAACTCAGAGTTAAGGCAACCCTTTCCAGGGTTTTCTAGGCATAGATTACTCAGAAGTGGTATTCTATTCCTTCTGTTGGTTGAATTCTGGGACTGTGCAGCATGCCCAAGGTTACATAAGCTGGCCCTTCTCCTGGGATACTCAGCAGAGAATCAAATTTGCAACTTCTGGCTCTGCAACAAGATATCTAACTCACAAAGCTATCTCCTTAATTTCCTTGCTAGTATAGCCACTGGTGCTGGCCATCAAATATTAGGAGCTGTTGTACAAACAGGTAGTTTTCCAAGCTCTGGAATTGCCTGGCAATGATGGTTACAGCATAATTTTAAAAATGGCTGGAAACTGCCACTGTAATTTGCCATGAGATTTGTGGTGTCACTTCTAGGCATTGTGTAAAATCAAAACAGATGCTTACAAACCTAGCTGTCCATTACAAAAGGACCTTTGCACTCAGGCTCTGGCAGTGGCCCTAGGACTCCAGGTGCTGATGGCATTTATGTTACTTTCGTTACCTTAAAAAAAGAGCTTTGCACTTCACTGTATTTGGTACAGTATAAAAATAATGGTTGGAGTTACTCTGTAATTTTAAAACCACCAAATTGAAAGCTCAAATTATTCCAGATATATATAATCAATTTATACCAAGCATCTGTTATTTTACAAAAATGAAATCAGCTTTTGGGTTGAAATGTGGTATATATGCCAATCAATACAGTGGACAGAGTCCTCTTCTTTTCCATAGTTGATGCAATGGTCTATTGTGGAAGCAGTTGCCTTCTTTGGAGTTTGGGCAAAGAAGTATTCACCAGCCTCTTGTGTGATCAGAAGCCCCTTTGCTTTAAACCAGATGATGTCCACTTTTGTTGTAGCAAGCTGGACAACAAATAGGAGCTCCTTGGGCTGCAGTGTTATGGTTTTCTTGCTCCAAAGAGAATATTATATGATTAGAAGTAGGTATGCTTTTGATAAAGCAATTAGACATCAGCAATTTCTAATTCAGTAGCTGAAATTCTGTTGGTGTAACTTATGCTGCATAAAGTTGATGATGTCGGCGGTGGTGGCCATTTTTCAGAAATTAAACATTTCCTAGTCCTGTCCCAATGCTTCCAAGGCCCTTTCATCCTTGGAAAGCCATGGTAGCCATGAGATGGGAGGATGAAGTCTTTGATTATTGAAAATGCCACCACCAGTACTATGTAGTTCACTCTGTCCCCTCAGGTTGTATCAAGTCTTATTGGCTTATCGTCTTCTGAACTGTCTCTTAACCTGGCTGTTGTAGAGGGAGAAAGATAATAAAGCCTATTCAGCTAAGAGACCAACTGCCTTTTGACTTCTTCCCTCTTAGAATTGTCATTAATTAGCAGCCATTCCATCTGTCAGCAGTAGAGGGAAATAAGGGACAGCAGGGCCCAAATTCAATTGTAAGCCCCAGCTGGAATAGTTGAATAGTTGAACTAATTGCTAAATGGTAAGCCAATACTTAAATAAATTCCACTGATGTTCCCCTCCCAGTTTTCTGTCATCCTCAAATTTCACAAACATCCTCTAGTTGGGACTAAACACTAAGCTTAGGTCCTGCTGTTCCATATTTTCCTCTACTCCTGACAAATTGAAAGGCTGGTCTCTTTTCCAGCTTCTAATTTATGAAAATTGAACAGGTAGTCCCTGTTTATTCCTTTTCGCACCTAATCCTTTTTTTCCCTTTTATGTTGTGTATATCAAATTGTAAGAATATACAGGAATTATCTTTTTTTTAAATCTTATTACATAGCCTAGAAATTTTAGGCGTTATTGATAAAAACAATAAATTCAACCTAGATGAATTCCATTAGTGTCATTAAGTGGGAACCCACAGCACCATTTCCATTTTTCTTGTTATCATTTGTGTCTTTTTTTTTTCTGAGCATAAGCTATGAGAGCATTCACATTTCTGAAACAAAACGCATGAGTCATGTCAAAATCTCTGCAAAGGAAGTACTCAAAACAAGTTCATCATACCATTTCCTCCTGACATTGCATATTTGATATATAATCTCTCTCTCTCTCTCTCTCTCTCTCTCTCTCTCTCTCTCTCTCTCACACACACACACACACACACACACACACACACACACACACACACACACACACACACACACGCACACGTAGAAAGCAATTGAATCAAGGAGAAAGTTGTGATTGTTGATTATTGTTGCTAGATTGTTCCTCAGATATTTTCTATATGTTTCTTAAGAGGCAGTGGTATACGGATGAATATGGAAATACAGACACTTAGTGTGACAGCCCCCATAGCCACAAGAAGATGGTTGCAGTAGGACCCCCATATCTGTGGGGGATTGGTTCCAAGCCCCCCTATGGATCCTGAAAACTGCAGATAGTAGCAAACGCCACCACCCACCACTGCCACCACCCAGGCCAGCCCCACACCCTTCCACCTGCCTCCCACAGTGGCAGCAGACGAAGGGGCCGAGCCACCCAGGGCAAGAGCTGCCCTTTCTGGCTCTGCTTTCTTGCAAGGTGCTGTGGCCTGGAAGCGGTCCAAGGCAGCAGTGGAGGAGGGATCCCACCTGCTCAACTGTGACTGAAGGCTCCAGTGCGTGGACCAGAAGCAGAAACGGGGGAGGACAATGAGCTGCCCACGAGGGAAGGGAAGGGAGCTGCCTGCAAGGGAAGGTAACCTCCCATGAGGGAAGGGAGCCAGAAGGGAAGGGAAGGGAGGCATACACAAGAGAAGGGTGCCCTATGTCCAGGTTCAGGAAGAAAAGGGCAGGGCAGGAGGCTGCCACCTTCACGAGAGGTGGCCCAGGCCAACCCCACACCCCTCCAACTACCCCTGCAGTGGGCAAAATAGCTGAGCCTCCAGGATTGGGGAGGAAAGGGAGTTGAAAAAGTTTGGGAACCACTTTAGTAAAAAAAAAAATTCCAGAAGGGAGCAAGAATTCATAGTAGGGTCTCTGGCAGGGACTCCCACTAGTGTCCAGTTGTGGCAAAACATACATTTTTAAGGGTTTCTTTTAATATTTTTAATACAGTACAGTATTTTCAGACTGTGGATAAGTGAATCAGTGGATGCTGATCCTGTGGATAAGGGGGTCCTATTATATATGGTTTTCTATTATTTGTACTCAAAAGGCGCTGACATTGTCAAAAAACAAACAAACATGAAACCACTATCTAATCTCACAAACACATAGAGACGATGCAACTATACCCTCATGTCCAGTTACCTAGAATTAAGGTGAACTGAACTTCCTGGCCCTTACCTCTGACGCCATAGGTTCAATTTGTAAAAGATCTTCAAGAAGCTGAAATGTCACTTTTTTTCATTTGGTTAATTTTAGTTAGACATGCAGCCTTGCCATTTAAGCTACTAGCAACTACTAGGAACCCCATCAAAGCAAAGGAAAGAAATATCTGTGATTATTTCCATTGATTGCTGATTATTACTTTATTGTTTTTCTCCTTCTCAAGTTTCCTCTAGGCTACTCTGTCTTACACAGGATTGAAACTTGGAAGCCTTGTTACCACCTCATTCCCCTGCTGGAGCAGACAAGCCCATCAGTTATCCCAATGTTCCAACAGATGGCATTTTCACTCTTGCTCTGAAAATAAAAAAGCCCCAGTTCTCAGGAGAACTGTGTTCCTCTGCATTTCCTCTCTGCTTCATCGGTGCTTAGGGAAATATTCAGTCATACTGTTCTTCATCTGCACTCCAAAGTGGTGCAAACGAGAACAAATTTTATTGCATGACCTATTGTTTGTGTAGACCAGGTTTGGATGTGTGGGGGTGGAGAATGGATAGAAGTGCAGCATATTACACTGTAATTTTAATTACCAATTTCAACTTACTGAAAGCATTTCAGTCTCTTCAAGGGTATGGTCTGTAGAATCATGAGCAAAATTTTAATGAAAGGCATGTGTCATCCATCTGTTCAGGCTGGCAAGAGCACTGCTGAAATATCACTTCACAGTGGCTGCTGCAGAAATGATTACAATCTCTCAGAATACTAACAGTAGCTGTTCCAAAGAAGAAAAGAGAAAGCAGTCTGAAAAGCCGAAGAATATCTATTTCTCCATAACGTGAAAATATTGAGTGACCCTTTTCCAATTTTGCAGAGGTCACACATTTCTCAGTACCTTTGTTGGGGGTGGGGGAGGATGCCGAAGTGTTTTGAGGTTTTCTTTCAGGGCAAAGTCACCAAGGAAATTAGCACAAAAGTCCCTGCCGTATGGCTGTGTTTTTTATATATCATTCAGCTGCATGTAGGCGGCTCTAAGAATAAAACTGGTCTGTATCAGATATAGTTATCTCAGAACGGTAGAGTAGCAAGGGAACTTAAGGGTCGTTGAGTCAACCCGGTGCTGAAACATGAAACACATAGCTAAAGCATTGCTGATGCCCATCCAGCTTCCACTTCAAAACCCTGAATGAAGGAGAGTCCACTATTTTCTGAGGTAGTCCATTCCACTGTCAAGTGGATCATATTGTCAGGATGTTCTTCCTAATGTATAGACAAAAATCTCATTTCTTGTAATATGAAGATAGGGTACTAAATAGGGTTCTAACCTCTAGAGCTGCAGAAAACAAGTGTTCTTTACCTACCACATAACAGCATTCAGATAATTCATCTCTGGATCTTCTCTTCTCCCTTCAACCACTCCTCACATGACTTTGGGTGCACACTGTTTACCATCTTGGGCACGCTCCTTTCAACATGTTCTAGCTTCTCGATACCTTTCTTAAACTGTAGTACCCAGAACTCAATGCACGTGAAACTACATGACATTTGAGCAAAGCCAAATGGAATGGTGCTCTTTCTTCCCTCGGACACTATATTTCTGCCAATGCAGCCTAGACTGCACTAGATTTTTTGCTGCCACGATCACACTGTTGATTTGTTTTTAGCTTGTGGTTTACTGAAGACCTCTAAATCCTTTTCACCTGTGTTTCTGCCAAGTTAGGTGTCACCTATGGTATTGCACATCTGATTTTTTTTTCCTGTCTAAATACAGAACTCTACATGTTTCTCTTTTGTAACACATTTTGTTTGTTTTGGCCCAGTTCTCCAATCTGTTACATTCATCTTGAATCATTATTCTTCTGAAATATTAGCTATTATTCACAGTTTAGTGTTATCTGCTCAACCAGGACACAACCCAGCACACAACAGAGAGCCTCCAAAACAAGGCACATAGCTCATATGATTGCTCTTTCATGCTTGGTGACTCAAACAGGATACTAGTCAATTAGATTTCCTTCCCCAAGTACAGATCATTTGGAGTTGACAAATGAAGGTGTTGCGCACCCCCAGTGTCTCTAGTTTGTTTCCCTCAAACCCAGGTCCCACTTTTGGGCACGACGTTCTTAATCCTCCATACCCCAACTGCCACCAGTGGATCTTTATCCACACTTTACCAATAATGCTGCCTGGACACGTGTTGTCAAATATAACTGATTATTTATTGATTAGTTGTTGAATCACATAAGTATATTAATATATGTTGTATTAGGTTGCACTCATTACTTGGATATTAAACACGTTTCTTCATTGGTAGTACTTTTCATATAAATCACTGTGAATCACTGGAATACTATCTGATGACTGTCTATTTATTGTACTTCTATCTTTTAACTATTCTTTAATTCATAAACTAACTATACCACACCAACTTTCCAATCTCTCTCATAAAACTCTCTAAACCTCCTCTCTCCTGCTCTCTCAGTTACCAACTGTCTCTAACTGTCCCTCTGACTCCGCCCTCCTGTCCTCTCATAGGCTCCAGTTCTAGAGCTCCACATGACGGACAGGTGGGACATGGGCATTCCGCCACAGAAGGTTATATAGCTGAAGGTAGGACTCCATTGTGTATCTGCTGTTTGCAGATGCTGACCATATCAAAGCTTGGATTTCATTTCCTCTATTCCACACCACTAATCACATGCTATGTTGGCTGGATAGTTCAGTGAGTTGAGAACCTAGCTATGGAGCCAGTGGCAAGGAAGTCAATGTCCCACTGTGGCTTATAGGAGAAGAACCAGCCTGCATGACCTTGGGCAATCTACACATTCTCAGAGAATCCCCAGAAGAGGGAAATGGTAAGTCACTTCTGAGTATTCTATCCTAGAAAACACAGAAAAAGCTCACCATAAGTTAGAATCAACTTATGTGTTATATGTGCTATATAGGAAGTGGGGTAACTAGTGGGATTATGCTGTATCATTTAAGAGTTAAGCTACATCAAGGGTACATCAGTGTGCTTGTACTTTGAGGGGGGATGGTTTATCTATTACAGTATTTGAATGTCATTGCTTTTGGGGTACATTTTCAACCTTAACCTTTTGCTTTAAACCAAAAAGTTTTTCCCCCTCTTTTGTGAATATTAATCCCACAGTTGGTCTTGATGCTAAGACTTATGAGGGAGTGTTCAAATGAAGTCTCCCCTTTCTCTTTGTGCCTTCCATTCTTTTCCTTATGGAGGAGAATAGTGGGTGAGCTCCTTGACTGTGCTGCTAGAAAGAGGATGCCCTGCATATCAAGCAAGCCTAAGTAAAGATGATTTGTGGAGCTTGCCTATCATCCCATCCCAGCCACATTAACTGAATCAGTGTAACAAACCCTATCTAGAAGAAAAGTAAGTCAAGAAGCAATGAAGTGCAAAAGAAAGATAATTTTATGTACAAGAGCTTGGAAGTTATGTTTAAGAAGTTATTAGTTCAACTTTTAGTTCGAAAGACCCTTCAATCAATTTGTTACCAATTATAGTTACACTTTTAAAATAACTATTTTCTTATTTCTCTAAAGTAACTAAGATTTTAGATTTTAGTTACCCCAGAAAAACATATTGCTAAAAAAACACCACTCATCCATCTCACTATCATCTCAACACTCTTCCTCAACCACTTAGTTTGCTCATGACCCTATAACTATAAAAGTTACAGTTATAGCACAAAAGGGCCAAGTTATCCCTTGTTAATATACCTTAGTTTTTGCAGAAAAGAATTGGTTACAAGTATCTTTTTTATCTAGTCACTTTTAAGCTCTGGTTATGAGAGATTTCATAGGAGGTCACTTCCACAGGGCAGAAATGGACAAAGAACCCAACTGAGTTTTGTTCCTGTTAGATCTGACCCAGAGCTGAGAAACCCAAAGCAGATAGGTACAACGACCATGTTTCCCCGAAAATAAGACAGGGTCTTATATTAATTTTTGCTCCAAAAAAAGCATTAGGGCTTATTTTCAGGGGATGTTTTATTTTTTTCATGTACAACAATCTACATTTATTCAAATACAGACATGTCATCTTCTGGTTGCTGCACAATGCTGGAGGGCAGGGTTTCACTTAACTAGGGCTTATTTTGGGGGTAGGGCTTATATTACGAGCATCCTGAAAAATCATACTAGGGCTTATTTTCAGGTTAGGTCTTATTTTCGGGGAGACAGGGTATATAAATCTTTTTCCCCCCAGCTTCCAAAAGAGTAGGTGTGATGCTGATAGGTATGACATTTCTTCACACTCTGGAGAGCTTTGGGAAGATTGCATTTCTATATGCAAGCTGTTATAGTGGTTCAGACCAGCTACAGTATATCTGAAGGTGCTCTATAAAAATGTTGATAACAAATAAAAGTCTTGTAGCCTCACAATAAACAAACTGTATCTGAAAAAAAAGCTATCTTTGTTTCCCTGCAGAATGCCTAACACATCCTTATGACAGATTCTATGCACAAAATCTTGAAACTGCCTTGGTTTCATTAAAACTTCCTTGCGGGATTGAAGGATTCTCACTCTTTTACAGGCAAATCCCTAAATAAAACTTGACAAATATCCAGGCAGAAGAACATTAGAGCATCACATATAACAGAGTGGAATATTCAACTGTCAAAACAAAAAAAAACTTGTGGGCACAATATATACAATAAAATATCTAAGGCTAGCAGTACCTTCAATAAAAGAATAATTTGCTCCATGCCAAATGTAGAGTGAACTGAAAATCAAATTAGACTCAGTAACATTAGTATCTTTAGAAGGTGTGGAAGGACATAATCAGTTTTTCAGACTGCTAGAGCACAAGAATACTTCATCTTAGTGTCATAAACTGTCTTGATGCAATGAAAGAGCCCTTCAGTATACAAAAAAGGAAGAGGTAAAAAAGAATAGATGTATTTATTTATTTATTTATTTATTTATTTATTTATTTATTTATTTATTTATTTATTTATTTATTTATTAAACTTATTAAACTTGTATGCCGCCCATCTAGACAATGTCTACTCTGGGCGGCTCACAACAAATAGAGTAAAAACAATTGAAAAGTAACAACAATTTTACAACAATAAACGATGTAGACATATTAGGTTGCTTATTTAGCCATACAAATGCAATGGATAAGCTAAAAGCCGTACATTGTTTGTGCTCATAGACCTTTAAAGATTGTTCACATACAAAAAGACTTAAATATTTCTGCCTCACATGTTCAGCATAAATAAATTAACTGCTTTTTTAAAGAAAAAATTACCATAAATTTAAAAGTTACTTCTTCAAAATTGCAGTTATTAATTAGTTTTGTGCCATCAAGTCCGCTCCGACGTATGGCAAGCCTATCATGGTTTTCAAGATATAAAGTACTTAAAAGTAGTTTACCAGTCCCTCTTTCTGGCAACTCTCTGGGACAGCACAGCTTGTCCAAGACTATATAGGTGACAAAATGTGTAAATCCTTTACCCATAAATACTTGCTCCTCTTCCAGGAGGCACACTAGGTTTTTGAATTCCTGGCTGCTTGCTCCGCAGCCAGTTGCTGCAAGCTGGTAAATACAGTAAGCTGTACACAATATGGCAGACACTTACACCATAATGCTCAGGCAGTGGCAATGCTAGTTGGCTTCCACACAACTCCTTTTGCTTTGTATGAGGAGTCAATCAGGATCCAGTGTACTGGAGTCCCTTTTGATTTGTCTGTCACTTTTAGATATGTTATGAAAAGCTTGATGTGACATTTGAGGCTGTAAATAAGTAATAATTGGCAAACTGCAGAAGTCAGTAGATGCATTATGGATGTTCTATCTAAGGACAGAAGTGAAGCGTTTTATTTCTGTTCTGTCAAAGATTTGTTCCCTTAGCATTTATGCTCCATGGTTGCTACCCACCCACATCTTTTCCAAACTCCATTCATGTCATCATTTTCTCTGGAAAGGCAAATAAATATTCAATTCAGTGTCTGTTAATGCATTTATGAAGGACAAATTATGAAACAGAATTTTACATCAAGATAGTTCTAACTGTTTGTCAGGTTTTGTGTCAAAATGACCATGCTAATGTGATCAACATCTTTTACTCTCAAATGTAGAACACTTAATATTTATTCATTTTATCTTATCAAGAAGATTACTGGTGCTCTATGGTCTAAGTTGGGAGACACCTTATTCCCAAATTTGGATCAAAGAACCCCCTCCGCGCATGGAGACATGAGCTTCCCTTATAAGCTACCACTTCCCACATAGAAGCTGAATATATCACCATCTAAAATCTTCTGCCTCCATCAAAAAACAATGGAATGTCAATCAACAATAACATATTACTTTGAGAACTGGTACAGTGTGGTCATAGGTGTTTCTTCTCCAGCTTTGCATGTTTCCTTTTCCATGCCTTTCATGGAATCCAAAGGGCTGCCATACATATCACTGGTGAAAAGCATAGGGCTAATTAATCAGAGAATTGAGCACTCTAAAGCACATTGAAATGCATGGGATCAAGGTGTATGTAAACCTTAGATGAATTGTACACGGCTTTAAATGAGGATTGGGCAAATTCATGGTCATTAGGACCATCAAGTCAAGATGGTTGCATATTACCTTCAGTAGCAGAGACAAGATGCTTCTGTATATGTGATAGAAGATGCATATGCACTCTTGCCTTCTTGATGGGCTTCTCATAGGCAACTGGCTAGCCACATCATGAATAGAACAATGGAGCTGATAGGTCTCTGATCCAGCACGGCTCTTCATGTACCCTTAAAGAGGCAAAATGTGCCACTGATCCAGGTAAGGATGGATTGCTATTCACCTTGGGTGGATATTGGCACCTTTAGGAGTGGTGGGAACTCAGCCTCAGAGCTGAACTGTGACAGGCCATCCCTACTGCCACAGCAAACAAAACAAGGGTGGATAGAGCTGTGGCCAAGAGCCATTGATCTCTAAATCAAAAATAGACATACCAGGTTAAAAAAAATCATGGTGCAAATTATCTCTGACTTCTAGAATGGGAACTCAAGGCAATGTCCTTCTTTGAGCTTAAGTGGTTTAAGAAATTACTAAATAGACAGATTGCTCCATCCCTTGGTTAATGACAACTATTGAGGCCCATCTTTCAGAACAGGAATCTCCAGTCCCCTAAATTTAATTCAGATGTTGTGGTCCCAGTCCAGATTGCAAGAGGTCCAGGGTTGCCAAACTTTCGCACCACACCTCTACTCCCTACCCACTCCATTCAGTCTCGCAACTGAAAAGTGAAGGGGGAAGAACAGAGGTGGCAGCAATGATTCCCCTGCATATACACACACACAACCATTGGAAAGGCCAGCAGCACACAAAGGAATCTTACTTTATACAGTATCTCTGATCCAGTGTGATTTTGGTGGTGCACGTTCTGCTGGGTGTAAGACTGCAAGTAGATCCCATGTCCCATGTCACCAACCTTAAGTTGAGTAATTAATACAGGGAAGACTTCAATGCAGAAGATGTTTGCTGCACCGAAGTGACCTAAATCCAAGGTAATAATTTGTCTGAATACATTCAATTTCTATCTGTTTTCATCTCACAGAGCTGCTTCAAAACATAGCCCTTTATAACCTTCCTTTTCACACTTCACCCTTCTCTGTATTCCCATATCCGAACATGATTAGCTGTTGATGTTTAAGGTGACCCTTGCAAAGGTGGGTATATTTTCATGAGGCCAGTACAATCTGCCAAGGGCAACTAGAAAACCAGTAAGTCTAAATGACAGTCATAACTGCTTATGTTCCCGGTTGAATATGTAATCTTGTGGCAGGATATCTGACTGAAGAGGAAACATTTCCAGCTCAGTATGTGTGTGTATATGTGTATCCGTGCACATACACACACACACACACACACACAGAGAGAGAGAGAGAGAGAGAGAGAGAGACTCTCAGTGCCATGAAACAACTTTACGGATACAGGTTGTTGCTTTTACTAAGGAACACTGTAATGTTCCAGGCTAGATAGGTGAGCTGCTTAACCTTAAAATGATATAAAAATATTTCCACTGAATATGTCATCCCCATTGTCTCTCATCAAATTCTAAGCTGGGGTAATTTCCAAGAATGTCCAAGAGGAAATTCTTGTTAGAATTGATATGGACCAATAGAGGAGAAAATCTGGTTATCCCTGTCTAGTGAGAGACACATTGTGTTCCAGATGTTATGGGAGGCACAGCATGAGGAATGCAATAAAAATGCTGAAACATGTTTTGAATTGTAGAAGAGTGTTTGAAAAGGAGCCATGCATCCAAATTACCATGTTTAAGAGGCTGGTCAATTCTATGACAGTGATATATGAACAATGTAAACCTCAGTTGGTCTAGACCATTACTTCACAGAGTAGCCACTCTTAACCATTTGCAACAAGATGATAAACCTTTGCAAGTTTGATATGAGTAAATATTATGTCACAGCAATGCCACATAAAGCATGCTCCATACTCTAAACTAGTGGGCAACCCAGGTTTTCTTGGACTGCAGTTCCCAGAAGCCTTCACCACCAGCTGTGCTAGCCAGGATTTCTGTGACTTGCAGTCCAAGAACACCTGGATAATCCAAGGTTGGGAGCCACTGCTTTAAGTAGTATCAGAAAGTATGATTTATTGAATTTACTGGAACTTGCTCCTGAATAAATATATATAGAATTGCTTAGTTTTAAAAAAAAAAAGTTGTTGTAGGAAGGAGGAATGGTTATAACTATAAAACACTATTCTACACTTGATAAACATTAATTTCTATAGCTTGTCTCTGTGAGTGCAGAATTCATCAACCTGAAGAAAATCCCAAATAGCAAGACTGTATTAATCAGCATATTGACCTTGTTATTAACTGGTTTATCCTGAATACAAGATTTCTCATGCACAGTCCAAAACTTCATCTTGCAGATTAGAAGTCAGAGCTACGTCCTGTATGAGTCCCCTGATTTAATTCCAAGACCAATTTGGAGCTTCAGAATGAATGTCGATTGAAGAGGCATCTACCTTCATCATTTACTCTACTGTTTGCATTGGATTTGGCACAAAGGAGATCGAATTAAAACCTGGTAGCTCCACAATACAAAGCTCAATATGAGGAAGTCCAGTGGGGAACACATCTCTTTTTAGTAGTAACCTGCAGAAGTTATTTGAATTTGCTCCAATTCACTTTTTCCCCCCTGTGTGATTGCCTGATCTGACACAAAGGGACACTCAGGGGAGTGGCAGTTCCCCTCAACAGAGTGCCGGTTGCCAGTGTTTGGTTTTTAAATGCTTTAAAATTAATGCTGATAAGCATATGTCAGATAAGCAATATGTCACCTGTGGGGGGGATGTAAAGTTAAGGCTGTGCTCCCTGTGGAAATTGCCAACTGACACCTCCTCAGATCAAAGGCAACTTCCGTTGTTTGGAGCTCCATGCAAACATTTGACAGCTTTCTCAGCTTCTGCCTCCGCTGAATCCTGCAATGCTGTTTGTCTTTTTGACAGTTACAGCAATTTCATCCATGGAAACCAGCAGGGACCCACTTTGAAAAATTGCAGATCAAAGTGGATCGAAGCATATTTTCCCTGCTGTGTAGTCACACCCTTAGTCTTGTGTGATCTGTGCCCCATCCAATTCTATTTGTACCCAGAATCCAAAGTAGTTTGCACAGCTTCTCATTAATTGGTATTGGAATCCCAAAATGGCTATACCCTTCCACCTGCTGGGGAACTGTCCCAGGCCAGCCTCAAGAGTAGTAACCCTACTACTTGGGAATGGATTGAGGTTTGGGCTGGAGCACAATTCCCTGTATGTTGTGTGATCACCAGGAAATGGATTGCACTGGACTGCTCCCTGAGCAGTCCAAACTGCAATCTGTTTCGACCACACTCTAACTTTGTTGTTGTTCTTTTGCACAGACGCACATAAACGTAGAGGTACAATAGATACCGAAGAGGGAAATATACGATAGTTGTGGGTTTTTCGGGCTCTTTGGCTGTGTTCTGAAGGTTGTTCTTCCTAACGTTTCACCAGTCTCTGTGGCCAGCATCTTCAGAGGACAGGAGTCAGAACTCTGTCTGTGCTCTGTGCTCTGTCTGTGCTCCAGAGCACAGACAGAGCACAGAGCACAGACAGAGTTCTGACTCCTGTCCTCTGAAGATGCCGGCCACAGAGACTGGCGAAACAGGTGGGCAGGTGTGTTTTAACATAAAACCAGTGAAGTTATGGCTTTCTAGAACCATAATTTTAAAAATTGAAACCTCTGGATCACTGTCTTATCTTTTACTTTTCTAGTCTTTTAAAAAGACTGTAGATTACATAGCTTAAACTTCAGGGAGCAGAATCTTCATATAAGAAATTTTTCTTTCTATCATCTGGATAGCTCAGTGGTTTAGATCTCTGGCTTTGGGACCAAAGGTTGGGAGTTCAGTTCCCCACTGTGCCTCCTTGACAGGGGCTAGACTCAATGATCCATAATGTCCCTTCCAGCTCTGCAGTTCTAAGGTTGTTGTTGTTGTTGTTGTTATCCACCAGCTTCTATTAAGTAATATACCTCATTCTTTAATGCCTGCCTTTCTGCAGATTGCTGAAACAAGTCCTCCAAATTTCCACTGTATAATCTGAATATATCATGCCAAACAGTTATCCATTTCCTGCCACTGAATTTTAGCACATTTCTGTTAGATTTTTTTATATATGTTTTTGGACTAACTACGGTGTTCGTTAAGCACTGACCTTTTGTTTGAACTGTTTGGCTGACTTTAGTACTAATAAGCTGAAGGATGAGGTGGTTAATGAATCCTGTGTAAAGAAATAATGATAGATTACTTATTTAGAATTCTACAAACACAGCAGTGTAGAGCTACCTTGAGAAGTATCTGGACCCAAAACAAACTTATGGCAGGAAGTTTTATTGATTATACCAAGAGAGCACATTTTAATCATTTTTACAGCACTATACAGCCACAAGTAGCAAAAGCCATTAAACAAGGATTATATAAACTTTGTTTTAAACCGGATCCTAAATTGTTTCTTGATATATAGTCAACAACACTCTGTACAATCAATCTCTGTAACCAAGATATATTAGAATGAACATGTTTGATTTTAATTGTTCATATATCTGACCTTCTGTGGAGGCAGCTGCTCACAATGCTAAAGTGCTTTCTGAAAGACAGAAGTTATATTTTCCTTTATGTTAGACCTGTTTTGTCCTTTGTCATTTAACAATCTTACTCCCCTGTCCTCCCTTTTCTTCATATTTGGCGGCAATTCTCATTCCTCTACAGATAGTCATTTCCTGTGCCTTCAATCCTCATTAGCAGTATGCTACTTTGCCAATAAATCAACTTTAATAAGGAAAGTGGGCTATTTGAATTAGTTGATTTGAAGTCATCAGCCTAACCCTGAAGGCTTTGGGGGTGATTTTATAATGTATATGATTAAGGCTCACACATGTTTAATCATAGCATAGTTTAGATACAGTGATTTTAAAAATTCTTGTCAGGTTTTATTCTTAGTTTTAATGTTCAAATATGAAAAATCTGATTATTTTGATGCCTTATATTCTTTGGAGTATTACATAAAGTGGGTCCACGGCACAGTTTACTATCACTCTTGAAAATATTGAAGGATTAAAGTCAATGTTTGTCTGTATAATCTTAGAACTGCATAACTGGAAGGGACCTTATGGATCATTAAGTCCAGCCCCTGTCAAGAAGGCACAGTGGGATATCAAATTCCCAACCTCTAGCTCTGTAGCCAGATACCTAAACCACTGAGCTGTGCTGGAACATTTAAATTTCTGTTTATTCATGCACTTAAGAGTAAACAAATGTTATGAAGCAAGAGGAGTATAGAATAGCTCTAGAAGCTACTGCTATAAATAAACTATTCAGAGGTGCTTATTCCCAAATTTATTCCATATGATCTTGGATTTTGATATGACAAGAAGCCCATTTTAGGTATCACAGCTTCTTGGGAGGGGATTGTGGCTGCTAAATTTCATACAGTTCAGATTTTGATTCTGCCCACTTGGAAAGAGCCCTGCTAAAATCTAGACATATCCTGAATCTGACTGAATAAGCCTTGTTCTGGATTCTGGATTTCTCTAAATCTAAAACACAGATGCCTGTTGTTATAATTCTTCCACTTCAGTTACAGGTAGAAGAACTGTGCATGCAGACAACATTCATGCTCTCAGCAAGAGGGGACCCTATCCTCATTCATACCACAGGCTGCCAGTACACACAACACATTTTGCACGTAATAATTGAGGACATTTTGGTGGAAATCTGTGATGCAGGACAAGGATGATGTCATCAGCTGCAGCTGTGCCACAGCCATTTTGGGGCAATTAAAAACTTCCTACAGCCTCATTAGAGACCCCCTTCATCCTGATGCATCCTTCAGGGCCATCTAACAGGAAAGTGAATGGTTTAAAGCCAGAAAATTGCTGCTGTTAGTCCCAGTCCAATTTGTCACACAACAGATAAGATCTATGGAGATTTCCAAGCTCGAAGCAGTATTACCAAAGTTCTGGAGTTTCCTGCCAGCAGGGATTTGTCAAGCAGCAACACTGTACATGGGCATTTGTTTGTTTGTTTCAGCTTATATGTGACCTCATAGCGCACACACTCTCCAGGCAGTTCACAACACATTAAACACATTAAAATCACATTATAAGAAGTGAAACCAAATACCTTGCAATAACTGTCATAAAATAGAATAAAACATTGTCCCTAGCTAAAACCTATCTTAAACAAATTAAACAGATTTGAGCATTTCAGTTGGTAAAGCGCTAATAAAAGGTGGTTTTAAATAAATATTGTTTTTATTAATTTCTTACAAACTGAGAGAGAACGCCCCTGATGAGTCTCTGTCAGAAGTTTGTTCCAAAGGAAAAGGGCCATAACCAGAAAAAGCACGGTTCCTTTGACCTCTTTAGGTGTCACAATTTTTAGCACCATGGACTGCAAGGAGCAGGTAGGATGGATAGCTGTTTTGTGGGAGATGTTCTGACAAGCATAAAGGTCCTCAACCATTAAGGACTTTATAGGTCATGACCAGCACCTTGAATTTGGCACAGAAACTAACGGATCCAATGAAGATGTGGTAAGACTGAAGATATGTGTTCATCTCTGCTGGTTCCTATTATCAGTCTGGCAGCTGCATTTTGGACCTGCTGAAGTTTCCTATACAGTTTAGTTGTTCATTTACTTGCTAATTTTTTTAAACTTATTAATTTTTATCAACTTGGTTTTCAAAATTAGTTTTTGATGCTATGAATGTGACTGTTCTCTCCTCATGTTTCCACTCAGGGCATACATTTCTAAATGAAATAAAATAATTAAGAAATTTTGTTTGCATATATTTTACATTCCTCTAGGAAACTCCTGTAGAAGGGAACTTCCAATGTTACAAAACCAGAAAGAGTAGAATATGGAGAACAGTCAACCTATCTGAAGGAACGCAGGCAATTTGCTGCCAGACGTTATGCCTTCTGTAGAATTGCACAAGATTTCAGCCACTAAAATGTACTTGAGAAAAAGTAAAGAGAATGAACAGAGGTAAATGCCAAGAGACTCTTAAAGCTTCAACACTCTTGAGACCTAGGTAGGTCTCATAAGGACCATCAGCTTCTATATGAATGATTTTCTTCCTAAGACAAAATGGCTTTCCATTACATACATTGTAGTCGTACAAAGGTGATTTTCACAAGGAGAATGATTGGAAACTCATCATACTTTCCACAAAGTAGTCTGTTACCACTTACATTCCTTGTTGCTCTTTTTTCCCTAGAATGTCCCAGACTTGACACTGGCATACTACAACCGGGAAGAAAACTGCTTTGAGAATTTTTGCATATGCAACAGGTAGAACACAGTCTGTCTCAGATGTCCCTTATCTCTAGCACAGTATTTATTTCACTCAGGAAAACAGCAGTGCAAACAGAAGGAAATAAACCGAAATGTCATGTTAATTTCATGCTCCATTAGGATCATGGAGAAAAGTCCATGTTTACTAAATGAAAAAAGGCAAAAATGGATAAGAAACCCATTTTTAATAATTAAAAAAAACCTTTGGTCTCTAAGGAAAAATTACAAATAGTGGCATTAACTGCCTGCATTGTGGTTTTCAGTGCATCACTTTTTTTTCTCAGCTGTCTTTAGTCAAGTTATAGATTGCTCTAGAGCCACAAGCTTGTTTATGAAGTTTTAATGAAACATGATTTCCCAAACTGTGTCTTCTTTCTTAACCTCACAGAACCAACATGAAAAGTGGTCCTGCGGACTACGTCCCTACATCTTTTGTCCCTCCATTTTTGTTTAATTTAAATTTGATTAATAAGGTTGATAATAATAATCCCATTCTCCAAGGCCAGTTTTTAGTGTTCACCTGTTCATTTATTATTTAATTCTCTCTCCTCTCCTCCTTCTCCCCTCCCATCTCTCTGTAACATTACACACACACACACACACACACACACACACATATATGTTTTAGGCCATTCAGATAGTTTTACTGAAGGGTGGCCTAAAACATGTGTGTGTGTGTGTGTGTGTTTCAGATAAGAAGGGGCCTAGGCTTTCCATATACAATGGTAATAGTGGGTGAGTGAAAAAAACCAAGGGCATCATATTGATAGCTATGTGAAGTCTCCTGAAAAATGCTTCCATATGGTAGTGGTTCCACACACAGCACAAAAGTGCTGCTTAATGGGCAAGGGAGGTGGATGCTGAAATCCTATACAAGCTTCTCACATCAGTATCAACACCAGTCAGCCTCATGCATGTTCCTGTCCTGGAAATGTCTTCAACACGATTGTTAAATGCATATAAACATCTTCACACCTGTGAGCCCTGGCATGGCAGGAGCTGGAAATGCATGGAAATGGGCACCCATATTCTGAAGCCACATTACACAGAAATCAAGCTTTCTCCACTGCTGCTTTTCTTGAGATTTGTCTCTCCACTGAAAACCCAGAGATAGCATAGCAGTTCCAGGAGAGACTTTAGCTGTTCTCTGAGACTTGGCAACTGTAACGCACGGGCCATGTTGGAAAGAATAAAGTGACTGTTGAAAAGCCATTCCTTGCTGTGTGTGTGTTTTTGTTTTTTCTTGTGTCTATGCATGGAAGGCATGGAGGCATTTATTCACATACAGGTTTGCAAATCACTGACTTGAAAAATTCAAGGCAGTGCCCAAGAGGAACCAGGGGGAGTTCAGGTGCATACACCATTTGTCGTATCCGGAGGGAGAGTCAGTAAATGACGCCATTCCCTCAGAATTATGCACAGTGAGGTACACTTCCTCAACATGGCAGCGCGCAAGGTTCATAGGCGCGGCATTAGGGTGGAGTTTGTGAAATAGGACTGTAGCGTTCCCCTTTATTATGTCAATGGTTCAGGTTTGGTTATGTTAATTGTTCATGCATATTCATGTTGCTGAGAGGCGGAGCCAGAGAGTCAGATGGAGAGATAGTCAGAGAGAGGAGTAGAGATAGAGTGTGGAGTTTGGGGAAATCTGAGGAGTGATTCTAGTTAGGAGTGTATTATCAAACAGAAGATTGTTATTAATAATACATTTACCTAAAGAAGATATTCATGAATTATTATCAAGTGCTGTAAACAATAAACACGTTATATTTAAAATACTTTGAAGTGTGGACCTGCATTATCTTCCTGAAGTAATGGTGATTTAGTGATCACCTGGTGGCAGCAGTGGAAAAGAGGGGATTGTTTGCCTTCGTGTGCTCTGAGTCTTGACGGTCAAGTAAGGGGACGAGGGTGAACGCCACAAGGACATTAAATCAGCTTTTCATATTCTCCCGGTACATCCCCGAGAGTTTGACTTGTTGGGGTTTCAATTACAGAGCTGCTACTATATAGATAGAGCACTGCCCATGGGTTGTTCTGTCTCCTGTGAAGCATTCAAGCATTTCAGCTCGTTCTGGAGTGGAAAAGCAGACGTAGGGTGGGCAGGATTTGCAGGCTTGGACCCAGTTTTTGGAAGGTATTAACAGAGTCTCCTTTTGTATGTCCGAGATGAACTTCAGGGCCGATTTCTGGGTACGTACCAACACAACAGGCTCACTGGGCCTTGGAATTTATTTATGGGTAGGTGATGTGTAGAAGTATGGACAGGCGCAGCATTAGGGCAGAGTTTGCGAAATGGGACATGAGGGATCATCTCAGGACCTAACATTCCTGGAATTTTTGCCCTATAGTAGGCACAATGTGGTCCTGGGCTCACGAATGGGCAAACTGAGTTGTGCACTTTTGGTTGACAACTTAGCAGTAGTTCACACCATAAACAACCTCACTTCGCATTCTGAACGTGGACGGTCATAGTACGCGCGTTTTCACTGCGTGCTTTAGGATTCAACGTTCTGATTCAAGCGAAGTGCATCCCTGGTCTTGACATCAGCTTAGCGGATGCACTATCCAGCCAACAGATTGATCATTTTAAGGAATTAGACCTAGGAGCCAATGAATATTCAGAGACACTTCTGCCAGAGGTTTGGCAAATTGGCGGGATGTCGCAGGAAGAGCGATAGGTTTGGCTTTGGCTCCAGAGACGTGGCAGGGGTATGCGGCAGTGAGTATAGAATTCCAGGAGTTTAGAAGCCTTGTAGGTCTGGAGCCCTTATGGCCCGCCCAGTCAAACACCTCCAGCAATTCATAGTCTATATGCGCAGGAAAGGGCTGTCACCAGGTTCCATTCAGGGCAGGATGCCCGTGTTATCTTTTCATGCCAAGTTCAGGGATACCAGACCACACCTCTGACTTCCGTATTCAGAAGATGATTGAGGGATGGAGCAAAGAAAGGGGGTTGGGTCCATGACACTAGGGCACCTGTTTCCTCCAACATTATTTTTTTTAAAAAAAATTGCTAACAATGGCAGTTTGTCTATAACAATGATTACGAGGCAACATTATTTAGGACAGCGTTATTGCTGACATTTTGTTTTGGGGCCCTGAGAGTGAGTGAGGCGGTGGCAGAAGGAAAGGGTGACACATCCAGGGTTGCTTACAAAGGCATGACATTTGGTTGGCCAATAATATTGTCAGGATTTACATTCGTAGTTACGTGGCAAAGGAACAGACATCACATTAGCCCATTTTTCAATTGAGAATTTATGCCAGTAAAGGCAGTTGAGTTCCACATTAGCACTCAGGGAGAGGAACAGGGCTACCTTCTGTTAACGGTTCCCCGCTAACGTTTCAGTTCTGGAAATTGATAGCTCTTGCCCTGCAAAGGTGGGAATCCACGTTTAAGGGTAGGCACACGTTCCTTTAGGATTGGTGCGGCTTCAACTGCAGCCGCCCTAGGTTATGACTTTGAGAACATTGAGAGGTCAGTACGTTGAGCATCAAACAGCTATCAGAGGTATGTACGTACCCTTCCTCAAGTCCAGGCAGGTGCTTGGCTCTGTTTCTTTCATTACAGGTATGGCAGGGCAAGGAAGCAGCTGCACATCTTGAGAATTGGACATAGCTATATTTCCTGGGTGGCACATTATACAGCAGAATTGGCTTGGGGAAGCAATCTGGTCTTACAGCCTGGGCACAGATCAAATGAAAAAGGGTACAGAGGAATGCTATTGGGCCAATTTTGCAGAGTGGCTGCACTTGGCTCGCGGCCTCCAGATGTATTGTTAGTATATATTGGGGGGAATGATTTGGCCCAGTATAACGGTAAGGCCATGATACTGGATAAAATGTGGGACCTCAGATGGCTCAGGGCGGCACGCCCGTCTATGCGGATTCTACAGTTCACAATTATCCCTCGGCTCGAGTGGAGGGCAGCTTGCCCGGCGGAGACTTAACACAGAAGTGTGTTTGGCTGTATGTAACAGCTTGGGATCGGTGATTGGTCACCATGGAGAAGTGAGTTCGGCTGTACGTAACAGCTTGGGAATGGTGATTGGTCAGCACGAAGAAGTGCGTTCGGCTGTACGTAACACCTTGGGATCGGTGATTGGTCACCACGGAGAAGTGCGTTTGGTTGTACGTAACAGCTTGGGATCGGTGATTGGTCACCAGGAGATACCTGCAGAAATACGAGAGCCCTTTAGGAGCGATGGTTTACACCTATGTTATATGGGCTTGGAGCTAATTGTAGAGGACATCCAGGGGGGGCTGCTTTTGGAGTTGGAGATGTTGGTTGGCGGGCATGGGACTTAGTGTAGCTAGTCCCTATGCTATGGCGGGTAGTACGGATGGAACAGGTTTCGGTGAGTCCTCTTGCAATCACAGGTAACGTATAGCTCATCCAACCTCCCAGCGCTGCGGATCATGAGATTACAATGCGTGGGGAGGGGAAGATGTGCTGGGGCCACACCTGGACCAACAGTCACCAAGGGGAAGGCGGCTCGAGGTCTGGGGGTGGTCAAATTTGGGCTGGCCGGGGTCTTGCTGTCTTCAGGACCGCGAGACCTTGGGGCTTGGGACTCGCTCATTTGTTTGATATGGGGTCTGGTGAGACCCCAATGCAAAACCTGATTCCACACTACTGCAGGGGCCCCCTTTTATGGTTGGCTATAATGGTTATTTAATAAAGTGTGGCCCATATTTTATCCCATAAAACTTGTCTCACCTCATTATTCCGGGGTAGGGGGGCAAAGCAGGTGTGGGAATAGTATGTCCTTCAGACTGCATGTGGCCCCTCCCCAGAGGTCAAAGGCAGCCCTCAGTACTATTGGGGGTCCTCAATACCCCATAACCCATGCAAAAGTTCCAACTTTTTATTACAAATACTTATAAGGTTCCCTTGTGCTGGCTAAGGGTCCACAGGAGGCAATTTGACATGTTTTGGGCCCCCAGTTTGACAGCCCCTTTATATTCCCTCCAATGTTGTATTTTCCCCCCCAAAATCTCCATTAGAGGATGTGAGGAGGCTTATTAAAGACTTTTTCTATAAATCCTTTTTAAAAGTAAAATATTTTGCAGTGGGTGGGGTACAAGAGGAGGTGAGGCCCTCAGAGGTCCAGGCTTGGTGTGTTACTTCTTGAGAGTATAACTGTTTTTACTGAGACCGGAAGTAAGCCAGTCTTTTCTTGCTAATTGCTCTAGAACATACTCACAGTGGTCTGGGGTTTTTTTTAAAGCAATATTTTTATATTCCCCCCCCCCCAAAGTGAAATTCAAATGGAAAGGGATATGAAAAGTTTGCAAAGCATAACATGTTTCTGTAGCCAAGAAATAAGCCTCTCAAAATTGGGGTTTGTAAATGAAATGTTGAATGCTATTTTTATTATAATGTCACAAGCTGTACTTTTCAAAAAAGCAGACTGCCAGCTACTAACAATCTGATGCAGTTCCCCAACAAGCCAAAGAACTTGGGTTTGTACTTATTTCAGTCTTGTGTATTCCGATTGGAATGAATCCTCTTTGATGCAAGTCCTTCTGCTCGCTTGTTTGAGGATCAGGCTGTAAGTTGGCTGGCCTAATATGACAAAGTCTTCTGCAACAAACCAGACATTATGAAATCCTCTTGTGGTGGTTTTTTTTTTTTTAAGTGTAAGAATGTATTGTACATTTGATACAGAGAACATAGCAAATGTGGCGGAACAGTGTGGGTGTCTGATGGAGATTGGGAGGGGGGAAAATAAGCATTTCCTACTCTTTATTTTGAGTCAAAATGCAAGTGTATCTGATTCCAGAGGACAATTGAAATCACAATTAAGGAATACATTCTTAGACTGGTTCAACTCATCCTCCCTTTGTTGTAAGCTCTGTTAATAGAATGACTTCCATTTCACTATGTTTCCTCAATGTTTTGACTTCGCCAGCAAGTATTGATCTGTAGAGGATTCTGCCCAGATATTGATCTGTAGAATACTCTGCCCAACAGCATCTTTAATTGCAAAGTGATCTGCAAAACAATTTGAGACCTCCAGGTTGTTGTACAAACAGGGCTGTCTACTTAATTAGGTATTCTTGGGGTGGTTGGTGAACCCGAAGACATAGATCAGAGGCACCTTTCACTTCTCTCTGTTTCCCCTTCTTTTCCACACTTCCCTACCCTATAATACAACATGGCATAGAATGTTTGCATGCATCTTCCAAATACATACATTTTAGAATTGTGTATTTGCTACAGGGTAATTTTCAAAAAAGAACCTGGCACTCACCATTTCCTTTTCATGACTGGGTCAAAAATATACATATGTATTTGGATTCAGTCTCATAAACCACACAGTGGCTGAAATCCTGTTCCTTAGGTTCCTATGTCACACTAGAGCAGGCCTGTTGAATCAGTGGAGATTTGGTGAGTCAATTCATCCAGGTGTTCCATTGTGCTAATTGTGACTTGTTATGCTAAAGTAAGTTGTGCCTAGAGCAGGCCCATTTAAATCAATGGAGTTGACTCATTGGATCCCCACTGATCCCCACTCTAGTGCACCTTACTATGCTAAGCAGCAGGATCTCAGCCACTGAATACTTTTGTTTTTTAAAAGCCCACAATTAATGTTTTTCTCCCTAATTTCTTTTCTACCCCTACACAAAAGCAAGCGGTTTTGCAGGCAATGCAGATAGTTTATTTTATAAAAGCAGCTTGTTTGCCAGTTGTTGAGTTCTTATTCCTCATTCCTTTTCCAAAAATAGTATTTAATAATAGTGCATTTCAAACACAAATCCTTCTTTCAATTTAATGGTGCCATTGACACTGCCACCAGGCTCAGCTGATGCGATAGGTTAATAAACTAGCCACCCCCATCTGAAAACCTGAATTCAGAAGCACTTTACAGTCCATCTAGAAATTGAGTTCAGTGCTTTTGCCTTAATCCCCCGTTGTATAAGGGAGCAGCATACATTTTTTTTAAAAAAAGCCTTGAAAGATACCTAACACTTGGCTATTTCCCAATTTAATTTTCCTGCACGTATTCCATTGCCTCCCATTTGGTGACAAACACACCATGATCTTAATGTAGGTCAGAAGGAAGGCAACAAACAGTTTGCAGCAGTAGAAGAAGCTTTAACAGACAATGCTTGTGCAGCTTTGCAGAAGTCCCTGGAGCTACACCATTCAAGACTTTGAAGAGGAAAAACTGACAGCTTTCCTCTCCATCCCATCACAGCTGCTTTTATCATGGCATTCTTCCTTCATTTCCCACATGGTGGTTAGATTTAATGCTATCAGATAACCTTATCTGTCAAAGATAGTCAGATTGCTGAATGTCCATTTAAAATGCAGCTACCTATCCTGGCACTGTGCTGACATTGATTAATATAGTAGTGTGGCATTATTTGCATGCAATCTGATAGACTCCACCAAGCAAACCTTATTCACCCATGTAGTATTCATAGGAGCAAACAGAATTGCAACAGCCATTTTGAATTTTGAATGGGCAAGCAGAGAAAAATTTGCTCCTTTTCTCAGAATGTCAGAACGTGGAGATCAACTAATGAAGCCAGATCCTGAGAAATTTGGGGCAGAAAGGCAGGTGGTTCTTGTGGAAAAGCGTACAAACTATGGGCTTTCTCGCCACAAGATGAAATGATGGCCAACAGCTTAGATAATTTTAAAGAGGATTACACAAAATCATGGACAAAATGGCAATCAATAGCTACTAGTCCTGATGACTATATTCTGTCTCTAAGATCAACGGCATGTTTCTGAAGTTTCATAGGGAAGTGATAAGAGTCTGATGTCTTGCAGATAGAGGGGTGCGGCACATAGACATTTAATTGGCTATTGTGAAAACAGGGTGCTTGGCCAGAAATCTCTTTAGTTGTACCAGCTCTAATATAAGGGAATTGCATATGACATGCCCCCCATGTGCTGACATAACAGAGAGGTTCATAGACTATTCACCTAGTGATTTCTCTATGCATCATGACCACACAAAGCATCATCAACATGTGCAGCAGAACCACTTTCATGCTATCCATGTGTTTGGCTGCTGTGGGAAGGGGCTTTCTTCAATTACAGAAAGATGCATATTGAGTCCATCCATGTGAAGGGGGTGTGGCCTTTACCCACATAGCCAAATAGGGAGAGAAGATTTTTTTTTTCCCTGAAAGCCTCTGTGCACCCACAATCCCATTTGCAGCACAAGAGGGTTGTGTTAACCTCACTGTTGCAAGCCATATATTTTCACACTGCTACCACATGGGAAAGTGCCTTTAGACTTTGGCCACCTTGATGGTCATTATGTCTGCCTTGAGTTCCATTCTTTGGGAGCAAGGTATGGTATAAACCCATCCAATGAATGGATGAGTAAATAAGTGAATCCCTCATCATCATTAGCTGACTTCAAGGGAAAGTGTATCATTATTTTATTTTAGCACATCATGAAGGAGTCAGAAAGGTTTCCCAGTATATATGGCAGTCTTCCAGCTCCAAGTCCATTTTCAGATTCATTTTCCAAATGTTCATATGGATTAATATAGTACATATCAGGGATGTTGGCAAGTCTGAGTCTGAGTCTTTGGTACGAGGTTCCAAGTCCCAAGCCCCAAGTCCGAGTCCCTATTAAAAACAAGCTTTTTTCCCCAGAAGAAAAGAGAGGGGTGGATGAATTCTGAGTCACGAGTCAAGTCCAAGTCACTGGGGGAGGGGGGGGACACACTGAGTTGAGTCCAAGTTGAGTCAATGGTGCAACTTAAGTCTGACTTGACAGGAAGTCCCATGACTTGAGTCCCCATCCCTGGTACATAAAAGCTAACATGGCTGCTTTGTGTAACACCTATCATAAATCTGCAAAGCCTGTTTTATCTAGCACTCTAATACCCCTCCAGCTGTCCATGGTTTTGAACTTCACTTTTCTTTGCTATCCCTCTATTGCTTAGGCAGCTGAAAAGCCCACCTGGCCATTGTCATTTTCGACAAGTTAACAAGGCACTATGGAAATTCTCTGCCATTTCCCAAATGAAGGTTCTGTTAAATTAAGAATGAAAATGAATAATGCCATCTGTGTTGTCATCACCAAGAAAAGCATTTTTATGGACAAAAGTAATTTTATACTCCTGCCACAACTTCTCTTGAACTGTTGTTTTTGGAAGAGTAGCCAGAAGCTTTGACAATTGGATTGGCAAATATTGAGTCTTTGTGTCTCCAAGGTATCCCCCTCTGTAGCTATATAATATACTATGCAAAGGGTTCAAAATACTTTGCTGTTGGAAACCAAACGAGTCTCATGATTTGCATGGCTTGGCTTTTAAATGAATAAGTTTGATACATCAGTAAGGGACGCAGTCTAATACTTAGTACAAAAACTATTTAAACAGATTCTTAAGGGAACTCGAAGACTCACTGTAAGCACATAATCAGTTGCCTTTTCATATAGCATTCTTAACTGCAATCCTAAGACATATACGTGGCAGTAAGTCCCAATGGAATGAGGGGACCTTACCTCTAAGTAAAGAAGAGCTTTCGAAAACTACTTGCTGAACTGTAGAGTTCCCAACTTCCAACCAGCATGATCACTGGCCATACTGGCTAAAGAATTTCAGGAGCTGTAATTAAAAAAATGTACTTTCCCAAGCTCCAATGTAAACATAAGTTAGGGTTGCACTATTCCAAAGCACTATCTATTCTCTTGAAGTGCACCACAGTACCCGTAATGCTAGTACGCCCATGAAACTCAGCAGGAGCAAGACAAGTTTTGTCCTTATTACCTGGCAGATCACAAAGCATAATTAATTGCCCACTCACTAAAAAGAGTTTACAGGGATACATACAGAATTTTGCAGCTATTGAGACTTGACTTTTTCCACTTAACTCATCCATTCCAAAACACATTACTCAAAAATATATCCAATGGGTTTACAGTTTTGCAAATACAATCTAAGACTAGATTATGACTTTATTTTCAGGCATACACTCATGTTTCCATATTTTTGAGACAGATGAACATATCATCTGTCTCAAAAATAAAAAGAAGCTTCTTTCCTTCTTTATTTGTTCATGAACTGGTGCAGTCTCTAAAATACCATAAAAAATAACCCGTAATAGAACCATGTGCAACGTTTCTCCACGATTCATTCTGGAATCATAAGAATACATTCTGAGACCCAGTGTGATGTGATGAATAGAATACTAGATTGGGGCTCAGAGGATCTGGTTTTATGTCCCTGCTTGGTGAAAGGCTCACTGTTGGGGTGGAAACAGCAGTAAACCACTTATCGAAGATCTCACACATACCTCAAAAATCTTATTAGGATTACTATGACTCAGAAGGGACCTGACACCAAATAACAAAATAATAATCTTCATCTTCTTAGAACTGCAGAGCTGGACAGGATCACCAAGTTCAGCCCCTGTCAAGGAGGCACAGTGAAGGCTCAAACTCCCAACCTCTGGCTTCGCAGCCAGATACTTTAACCATTGAGCTATCCTGCAGTTGTCTGTGTTGGTATGTCTGTTTAGACAGTGTCAAGAGCAGTGAAATCAAATAAAAACAAATAAAATTAAACTGCAAAAACCTTGATTTTAAAGTTCTGTGTTAGTAAAAAAAAAAAAAAAAAAAAGGAAACAGAAGCCATCTACTCAACGTCCCTCTCACCTAGCAACAACTTAAAGGCCTCTTTGAATAAAAAGGTCTTTGTCTGCTAGCAGATGGACAACAAGGAAGTGGACAATCTAGCCTCCCTCTGGGAATTCCTGTCAAGACTGCCCTCTTGCATCCTGTAGCAAATATGCTCCAAGATCTTTCAGAAGAGTTACTTCTGGTGTCAGTTTGGCTTTGACTGAGACCTCTGAATAATTTTAAGGAGTTTGTAAGTGGGGAATTTGATCAGACTTACAGTGGAGAATATGGTCTTTCAAAAACGAAGCTTAATCACATGTGCATGTTGCCCAATTTTCACTCTCTGTATCATCTCTCCTGACCATCTCTGGGTCCACAGGAAGAAATGAATGAACTGCCAAACAACTGCTGTTATATGTGCATTCCGGAGTCTGGCAAAGTTCCTTTTTTGGAGGGCAACTCTCAGAAGGTGCCACACCACTTGGTTGTTTTTGTTGGCATAGAGTAGTTTTACCTATATTCCAACATGTTGCACAAAAAAAAGCACTACCATTGTGATTTCTAAATGCCAAGAATAAAGGGAATCCAATCTGCAAGGCAGAAAATGGCAGCCAGAAACCTTACCTAGCATGGTTGTTGCTTGGCAATTCACTTGACAGAGTCCAAAATATCTGAGCTAACTGCACTGTGTCGGGGATCACCAGTTCTAAAAAGCAGCTCTGCTGTTTTTACGTATAAGTCTGTGTGCCCTGACATTATTAGAAGGATTCCTAATTTTGGAGAGCTATTGCATAGCTGTAAGAACCGGCAGCAAGAATAACTGAAATTGCTGTTTCTCTGTGACACCTCCATTTTTATCATTTCTCAAGATTTAATCTGCTGGGAGTGGAGACACTCCATAAACTGTTTCTGAGCAAAGAAAGAAAGTCAGCGGAAGGTATATTTTTCTTCACAGTAGGAGAGTTTCTGCTTACAAGACAATAACAGATAGAACCAATGCCCTTGCAGAACGAGCAACTTCAACTGCAGTCTACCTACTGTAAAAATAACATTCCTCTATGAAAACAAAATTGGGTTGGAATTGATTTTAAGGATTTGTTGTGCTTGTCTCTGTCAGATATATGCTATGCTCCAAGGTTCACACACACAATCCTATTGGGCTAGACATTGGGCAGTTGCCACCCAAGTATTTGGGGACTGTTCCTCAGAAGAAGCAAACAACAGTCTTACTAAGAATAATGGGGAGGAAGCTGAAGGAGGCTCACCAAAGAATGTAAGGACGTGAAGACATTTGGGCATTCCCTGGGCAATGGCAGTACCCTGTCAGCTGATCCTTACCCTCCAGAAGCACTGTTGGAATTCTCCTGACATGAAGGAAATTATGTATAATCATTTGCTTAGAGCTTCAAAATAGGTGCATTAAACTTACATCCACACAAATAATTGCATCCATCTTGTAATATAGTTGGTTTTATGCTTCTGTAGTTGTTACTTTCATATAATAGAGCTTTCCTTGCTGTATATTGGAATCTAACTGATACTGTAGTTGTGTTATAAGGAGGAATGTGGGGTAACAAATAAAACTCATGCTTTCTACATAACTGTAGCATAAAACATAAAGGAATCTGGATGCTATAGAACTTTTTTTCTTTTAGTCCCTGAAGGAGACACTAATTTTCTACGAAGAAGCATTTATGAACACCAATGCCTTGTAATTTCTCCCATATTTATTTTATGGTTTTGCATGGGAAAAGCTAGAAGCTGAAGACTACCAGGATTGACTAATTATATTCACCATATATTTTGTTCCTTTCTAAATTAGTCTATCTTAACTTTCTCTAAGCATTTTAGCTTATAATTCCCATTAGGCCCTGCCATCATATTCAAGCGGTCAAGGATAACAAGAGCTGCACATACCATCTGGAGGAACCACAATTGAGGATAGCTGGATATATTACTTTTCATCCTCTGTGAAAATGATATCTCTCTGCCTATCCTCATGTTTAAAAACAAAGCCCTCCCCTTCCATATTCTCCAATTGAATGCATCATGCATTGTAGGGGAGGGTATGGTTATGATCAGGAACACAGTAAAGCTCAATAGATACATCCTCTCTCCTCTCATGCTATGAGATACTGCCCTCCAGTTCACACGCACCAGCCCTTCCTTTTCAAGCATGGTAGAGCAAGACAAATTTCACATCCAGGTTGGCTATCAGAGTGAATGTTAGGCCAAAGGAATCTACAACTGTATTCATCTGTTATCTTTTCCAAGCACACAGAGGGACCCAGGGACAGGTATCCCCCCACTCTCAGCTTCTCAGTGTTGATGGGGAAGGTCTGCAAGAAAACTACAGTTGACCAAAGTTGTAAAGCAAAAATGGTTCCAAAGTTCAATGCATTTGGAAACCCTGTCTTATCAGGATTTCCAGCAGCATGATGTTCAGTTATCGCATTCAAGATTACAGCTCTTTTGCAGATCTTCTCCATCAACATAGGGAGATCAGGACCAAAGGGGATGGGCCTGGAACATGCATCTCCAGAGTTTTTGAGGTACCTTCCTGCTGTTCTCCACATAAGACATCCCATGCCTTTGTGATGATGTTCATGAGATAAAAGTAATTACAGTGACAATATAAGATCAATAGCTCCAATCAAATGAACTTAAATTATGTTCTTTTAAGCCTACTGTACAACAGCCCAATAAGCTCATTATAGCAGGAGATAACATGCAAGTGTTACCTCCATATATCTTACTACTCTAGGGCTCAATATGAAGTTTTGACGTTATGAGAAGTTCTGCTGGTACTCACTCTCCTTTGCATCAAATTGACAAATTGATTTATCAGGGGTTTTTTTCCTGACAAATTGATTTATCAATTTGTCAGGAAAAAAACCCTGTAAATTCATGATTCGTGGTTCATCTACAAATCACGATTAGAGATGGGGATGAAGCGCCGAAATGGCGCTTTATCTTAGTTTGTGGATACACATGAGGACGAATATAAAAACAAATCGGAGACCCCAACGAATACAAAGCAACGAATATAGCCCTTTTATATTTGTCCCATTGTCTATCCCTATCTGCTTATGCCTCAGCGGCATAAGCAGAGAGGGATTTTCCCTTCAGGCAGCCTGCTAAAGGGCTGAGGGATGGCTTGGGTCCCCCTTTCCTTCTCTTCCTATGCCGCACAGCATAGGAAGAGGAGGGAAGGGATCAAAGCGATCCCCCAGCCCCGCTGCCTTTGCAAAGGCAGCGGGGCTGGGGGACCGCTTTGATCCTGCTTTGATCCTGCTTTGATCCCGCTTTGATCCCGCTTTGATCTCTTCTCTCCTCTTCCTATTCCTACGACCCATGAACCAAGATGGAGCTGACATACTAGTTTTAACTGTGCAGATGCACTCCTGGCCACAGCTGTAACATAGCCATTCAGACTCAGAGACAATTCCAGGAGTACCTGCAGGAATATAACTTCATCCAGCACAGGCTTCATCCTTGTTCCATGATCTGCCTTTCAACTGATCAGGAGTACTTGTAGATTAGGTTTCAGTTTATTCACCCTTATGTAGTTCATTACTGACGCTAGACACTTGACCTAGAGCCAAAACAGCTTCCTCAAATTTAGATAACAAGAAGAGATAGAGTTGAGTGTCATCCATATCCTGGTGACAGTGAACCTCAAAACTCTGGACAATCTCTCCCACCAGTTTCATGTAGATGTTAGATTATATAGGAGAAAAATAGAACCCTGAGGGGTCCTGCAGGCTACTGCCCAAGGTGTCGAACAGAAGTCCCCCAGCATTGCCTCTGAGCTTTATATGGTGCAAGAGATGGTCTACACCTGGCAGGCACATATTTCATGGATGATCTGATCTACAGCCTTTTACCTGCTAACATATCTGCACAGAGTTTGCTGTTACAGTAATAAGAGGATGCCTCCTGCATCACAGAAAGTTGCCCCAGTTGAGACCAGATTATGATGGCAACTACAGTGATGGGCAAAGTCAGTAACTGCTGCCTAATTTTAAGAGCAACTGTTGTAGCAAATTCAGCAATGGTGTGGGTCCTCATAGGTCCCAGATAATCCAGTCCTCTCCCTGACTTTGGAAAGTTATCTCTCCTTGAACTAGATGGTACTCTCCTATGCATGCCATGCCTCAGGCTGAAGGTCTGTAAGGCCTTAATGATTAAAATCGGCACCTGAAATTAGGGCTCAGAAGACTACTATTGTAATGCTCTTTACCTTGGGCTTCTCTTGAGGTCACCTCAGAGACTGCAGCAGGTCTAGAATGCAGCTGCCAGGCTGGTGGTGGGTGTGAGCAAATTTGATCACATGTCCCCACTCCTGGCTCACCTGCACTGGTTACCTGTCATATCCTGGGTCAAGTTCACGTTTTGGATGCTCACCTCTGAAGCCCTTCACCAGTTTAGGATCTTGTTACTTGTCAAAGTGTCTTTTCTGAAGATCATCCACCCACACCACCATGTCGTCTCAGGCAATGCTCCTTTGGGTGGCCAGAAAATCATGAATTAAATGTAGATATATTGAAAAATTAATAAAATGTTATAAAAACAGAAAATCATCTACAAGAAGTTGGGCCTTCTCAGCACTGGCACCAGCTCTGTGGAACTTGTTCCTGGCTGAGCTGTGCCTGTCCCCCTCTCTCGTCACTTTTAGGAGGCTGCTGAAGACTCTGCTCTTCAGAGAAGTCTTTCAATGCAACCCTGCTTGATTGTCTTTGCTTCATGCTTTGCCGTTTTAATAAGGAAATATTACAACATCTTGGTTGAATGGCTGATTTAACTTGTTCTGTTTGATTTGTTTTACTTCACAATTTTATTGTAGTTTTTATTTATGGTTCACTTGATTAATTATTCTGTTAACCACCCAGAATAGTGTTTTGCACTAATGGGGTGGTATATAAATTAAAGGAAGGAAGGAAGGAAGGAAGGAAGGAAGGAAGGAAGGAAGAAAGAACTAGGGCATATCTTGAAAGACTGATGGAATAGCTTTTACTGATCCACAAACAGCACTGATGCATCAAGTGCAACCACATTTAGATTATATTACCACCGTCTGCATTCATGGTTCTGAAGGGACAGATAAACATTTAGCCAACCCCAAATCTGACAGATAGATTCACAGAAAGGGACAGAAAATACATTTCTTGGCTTCATGCTTCCATGCAGAAATCCTCATTTCACACTTTTTGAGGCAGTCAATGAAAGAGAGGGCATCTTGCTTCAGAAATCTGTACCTTTTCACAGCTTGCAATGCTTTTTGGAGGGGAAAGGGTAAACCAAACACACATGCCTTTAAGAAATGTGCACTACTAAAATACATACTCCTGAAAACGTCAAGGTAACATGAGTACAAAAATGTATACATTAGAAAACACACACATTTTGGAAAAAGATGAAATAAAAATATGCCAAAATTTTTATGCAGAAAGAAACAGGGTCTCAAGCCAATCAGGGACCAGGACAGACTACGAACACCCATGGCATTCTGACACAACAAGAACGAGATGGACTAATATCCACATCCTATTTAATAAATTGGTATATCATGGCACAAATCACCTGAGTGACCAGAGAAAGCTGAATTCCTACAATTGGGTAACCTGACTTACTTTTCAATCAGAGCAGCTGTTAATCAAGCCTCTCAGGAAAATGTACATTCTTATGAACTCTCAGGAACGTTAATTTTGGATTGCAATCTTAGACAGCAGGTCTTGCTGGATCAACTTTTAAACTGAGACTTATTTTAAACTTCTAAACTTGTTTTCATTTATACTGCCTACCCTAAACCTGGCATATAATAACCATGCAACAAACATGAGACTAGAATCATAAGCACAATTTCCTAGAAATCTAATTAAACTCAGTTGGCCTTACTTCTAAGTAAACAGATTCAGAAATGTGGTGCACAGGCAAGCTTTCTAACAGTACTTGGGACACCATCATCTGTGACTGAAAATAAATAGGTATCAGAATCAAATCCATTGGCTGAACAATAAAAAGACCCTTTTTATTTGAGACACTCCAAAGGCCTGTGAATGGTAGCTATTGGGAGCATCTGCCTTTTTCCAGAATTATATTTACACACAGAAATTATCCATGACCACTGTTACTCATCTGTTGCATATAAGACAAAGTCCAGCATTTAAGGTATAATGGAAATTTTTGAAAAAGGAGCAATGCAGATTTCTGAATAATGCTGATTTTTGGAAAAAGTCATAAATACCGCTCTATTGGATGTTGTTAGTCACCATCATGCTGTTTCTGACTTACGGCAACCCTGTAAATTGATTACCTTTTGAAGGCCATATCTTTAACACATCTGGTCAGATCTTGCAAATTGCTGTTGCATCCTTTATTGAGTTAATCCATCTCATATGAGGTCTTCCACTTTTCATAGCATTACTGGCTTTTCTAGTAAACCTTATGTTCTCTTAATTTGCCCAAAGCATAACAGCCTCAGATTCATTGACACTCTCAAACCCTCTCACCATGTTAAGGTGTGCATCCAAGAAGGGATAACAACAGCAGCAGTTTAGTTTAGTCTGAGCTTCTCATAAGAATTCAGGCTTAATGCTATTTTGAACCTATTTATTTGTCTTTTGAGCAGTCTACAGTACTCATAAAGGTTTTTTTCAACACCACATTTTGAATAAATCCAATCTTTGTTTGATTTTGGCCCTTTGTCTCCAGTGACACATCTTTACATTTCAGGATCCTTTCTAGTTCCTTCATAGTTGCTCTTCCAAGTCACATTCTTCCTCTTCTGATTTCTTGGCTGCAATCTTCATTTTGACAGGTATGGAAAATCTGTAGTCATCTTCATGTCTTCTTTATCAACACTAAAGTTGAATAATTCTTCTGGAGTCATTATTTTCATCTTCCTAATGTTCAACTGTAATCTTATGTTTGCACTTTCTTCTCTAACCTTCAACAGAAGTCACTTCAGTCATCACTGCTTTTTGCCAATAATAGCATCATCTCCATAAATTATTGATGGCTTTTCCATCAGTTTTCTCTCCTCCATCCTTTGAATCTACTCCAGCGTTTCAAATGATGTGTTCTCCATACAGACTGAACCACAAATGGTGCAAGCATTAACATCTTTATTTCTCAGTATTGGGGACTTCTTGATCGTTAATTTGACGCATTTATTGCTCAGTTGTAATGGGTCACAAAGGCATATCAGCAAATGGAAAAGTTACTTTTCTGGACAACAGCTGCCAGAATAACCAAACTAGCATACCACATGATCATGCTAGCTGTGGTATGCTGGAAGATATAGGCCAAAAAAGTAATTTTTCCCATTTCTGATCTAAAATAACATCACAGATGCTCATCATGTTTTGATGACTGATTCTGAAATTGTGCATTTTGTGCCATTTTGTACTGAGTAGAAAGAGTCTACCTACTCAGCATCTCCCCCAGGTTTATTAAAGGTTGTCAGAATAGTAAAAAGTGAAATCAGGCATAACAGGAAGATAATAATCCCATTCAGGCATTACATAACAGGGGAGAAGGGGGAGAGAACTAGCCCTATGCCTCTATTGTTTTTCTACTCACTTTATGCAGTTAACACTGCTCTCCAGAGAGGATGAAGTCTTCATAAGTGGGAAGATGCAGAGCCCTGCTTCCCTTCCCATTAGGATTGTTTGGTCTGCTACTGACTAGGGGTATGAAAATGCAGAGCTATTCCCATCTGGAAGGGGGAAAAACACATCTTTTTCTCTCTGATCTCCTCCTGGCTGCTCTCCTGGTGTTATAGATGAAGGTTTTTGCACAAGCCTGTTTTTAAAACCTTAAGAGCCAGGGCACTGAATTTCAAACCCCTCCTTGCCACATCATATATCAATGTCACTTTTGTACCTCTGTTGGAAAAATCACAAGACGCACACAATATTTTCACATCCAAATTTAATACAATACAGCGTGTTATGATTTTATGACTCATATATTGAAAGAAAAAAGGTATTAGATTTCCTTGAAAAGCATGGTACTTCTGCATATATGATATGTTTTACATTATTCATCAATTATTATACACATTAAATTAAAAATATTAAAATCTCTGACTGAGCCAATGATTTAGAAATGTGATACTGCTGTTGACCCCCCCAATCTCAGCTGAATGATTGTTTTGCTGAAAGTGCTAGAGGCTGTACAATGGCAAAGGTACTCAAGCCAAAATTCTCTTAGTCATGCCCACCAGCATAACACAATTAGTGTAAATGTCAGCGGCAGGTTGCCTCAAGTTAAGAAGCTAGCATGGACATTGGCTGCTGTGCATTGAGCTGTGCAACTCAATGCACAACAGCAAATGCTGATGTAAACTTTTTTAACTTGCAAAAATTTATCATCAAGATTTATGCCAGTTGTGCTCCGGTACCATAAAAAAATCTATAGTATTTTGGCCATGAACCTATACAAGTGACCCTGTCATGAAGCTACTATTCCATGTTACAAGTTCCACCTGGAACAACTTTATTCATGTATTAAATGACTGTTAACTAACTCTTTCACAGAAGGGCTATTAATCATTATTTTCCTGGTAGTGGTTGTGTACATGATTATTCACACACATCCATTTAGTACAAGAAACTATGTTTGTGTTTATTAATTATGAGTTTGCTTTTCAAAGCAGTGCACATGATTTTCGCATCCATTTTTATCACAACAACTCTTGAGATATAACTGAAGCTGGAGGAAAATGACAGGTCAAAGGTCACACTGTAAAACTATATGTCTGAGTCAGGAGCTGAACCTGGTTCCTCTTGGCCCTCTGACACTATCACATGCATTCCACAGACAATACAAGGTTGCCACTCATTTTTGTAGCCTGCAGACCTTTCCTACATGCACACCAGAAAAAAATGTCCAATAAAGAGAAACTGGCAATACTGGAAGTCTTCCTGTTTTTCTTTGAGGGGATGATGTGACCCATGGTAAGTCCAGGAAGAGACATTAACCCCTAGACTTCTGTTCCAAGTTTTAATCGCAAAACCAAGCTAGCTTTCTAACACATAACTGTCATTGGAATCCAAGGGAAGATTGCTGTTTCAAGCCCACAGTCCCTAGGGTTTACAAACCAATTGTCAACAAAAACCAAAACCAAAGAAACCTAAAAATAACAGTGAAATGATCATAACTTCCAACATAATGTTTAGAATGGACATGCTGACACAGTTTTTATTACAGAGATTATGAACAACTATAATAAAAGTTTCAACTGATTTTCAGCAATTCTCTTGCTGAAAAACACATTCTGAATTTTTTTCTGGCACTCAAAACAATTGCTAAAAGTGGACAAAATGTTTACACCACCATTATTTTGACAATGTTGCTTTTATCCCAACGGAAGTCAAATAATGAACAAATTGAAGCAAATGTGTGAAACATGTGCATATTTAGCATCTGCTGTCTTCTTGGCAGCATTGTTTCAGGCAGGCAAAACGAGGCCAAGAGCTCGACCACCAGCTACGAAGCAATTGCTGCAAATCAGACATTATTGACTATTGTGAATTTTAAACCACTCTGCTAATGTTGAGTGTTCAAAGTTTTCTGTTCATTATGATCTTTGTTTGGCAGAGCAGCAAATCTCTGGTTACTGACATTCATTTATTTGCATTCATGCAGAAATACTTTGTTATCACTCTGTTTCTTGTGCACATACAAGTGCTCAGGCTGGCCCCCAATCTATTTATCAACTCTCATGTGTTGGTTTAGAAAATATTTCTATTTCAAAATGCTAATGATGGGCAAAGGGGGAAAGGATGCATATGTCTTTCCAGTAACAGAAAACAAAACACTGTGAGCTAGTTCAAAAATGTAAGAATATTTGGGATTAAATCCAGTAAAGCCAAGTGAAGGTAAACCGATGAATCAATTCCTGAATGATAATTTACACTTGTGTATATCCCACTGATGAAATGGATCTAGTCTAGTAAGGACTGCCAGTTGGATTCAGGCCGTAGTATTTATACTTGCATAGTACAGTAGGCCAGTGCTGAGTTTATGAGTGTTCAACAGGAGTAACTACCCAGGGAATTCAGTGTAACTAAAAATAGACAACTTGTGTTAATGCTTCTGGAAATCCATGCATGGATAGTACAGGAAACAAACATCCTAAATTTGGTTACAGATCCCATTTATGAAGTTCTGCTAAACCATTGTGGAGAAGCCACACAGGTCTGTCTATCTCTAGTTAGGAGAAAGAATAAACAGGAAGCAAACTGAACAAAGAAGGAGAACAACACATACCAATCTTCATGTCAATATACAGAAGACAAGACAAAAAATGCACCAAGGCTGTCTATCTGTTGTTCCCACAATGGCTTAGATAATTTCCTACATGATTTCCTACAATGGCTTAGATGATTTAGTGTTTTACAAGCATATCCAAGCATTAGAAACTATGTAGACTATTCACTTGAAGAAAGGAGTGCTCTAACACTCCGCAGTATTGTTGCTGCTGTTCTATACATGGAGAGGAACCGGTCTGAAATTGGAGAGATCCACTATGGAAGCTCTCCACATGAGTTGGAACCCTGAATTTCCTAGATTTTGACTCACATACACAGCCCCTCATAGAGAGACAAGGCTATCGCTCTTCAGATCCGTCACTCACTATGTGCGAGACAGAAACAGAACTGTAGATGGAGAAGGTGGGACTGGAATGCTCCCTTTTTCACCTGAGCATTCCACATAGTTTCTTCATGCCTTGAATAAGATTTAGTCCAGTGAAGAATCCAAACAGACATCGTGATACATACCTCCAACTTTCCCAGGTGGTAAGAAACAGTCAGGCAATGCTACTGGGACTTGGCTTTCTTAGAGGAGAACTAGCTGGACACTTACGGCTTTTTTTCCCCCTTTGTATTCATACATTCTCCATATTCTTACAGTTTTCCCCTACCAAATATTCTAGAAAAATCTTTGTCTCAAAAAAAAAAAACACCTTCTACCATTTAATGTTTACAAAGAAACATCCCAGGTCATCTTAGATTGCAACTAAACAGTGAGGGAAATGCTAATTCACTCACATCCATTCACTGTGAAATCATACCAGGGAATTCAGGGCTATTAGATTTAAGCAGTCACACTTTAAATCAAACTGCTTGCTTGCAGTTGTACTTATAGATCTACAGGTGGCACCATCACAAAGAACTGCATTAATAAGCAGTGATAGAGCTCCCTCCTCTCAATTTCCTCAATTGTTAGTTTGTTAGCTTAAAAAAAAAAAAAAACTTTTGCCATCAAAGTTTTGCTCTCCATTCTCAAGCTGTTTAAAAAACAAAACGAAACAGGAGTGTGACCCAGAGTTTTGGGAGAAAGCTTTTGCCAGGGAGAGTCTCTGCTGGCAATGCTCTGTGCGTGTGCGTGTGTGTGTGCGTGTGTGTGTGTGCGCACACGCACGCACGTGCACGCACACATGCACACACATGCACTCATTCTCCCTTCATGCAAGGGGGGAGGTGCTTTGGGAAAGCACCATTTTTTGTGTACATGCATCAGCTCATCCTCCCTTTCTGCATCAGTTCAAACAGTCACATTTTATTTATTTAACATGCTTAAACCAATGTGAAAGATTTGTATTAGGAAAAGTAGATGCCACCTGGTGGAGGAGAAAAAACTACAGGGGACTCTGGGCTGATTCACATTTCCAGTTCTATTGTGTGATCAATGGGAAAAAATGTGAATCAGCCTGCCCAAAATGTATTTCCCACACATTTTGCTAATGTGGTCACCACTGTAGACTATTTACAGATATTAACACGCCTCCCCATCTCCACCCACCCCTCTCTCTCTTTTCAAAATCCTAGACTTTGCTTGAAGGCAAATCCATATTTATATTTCTACCCACATTCATTGCACAACAGTCTCACATTGACATGAAGGTTCTACAGCATATAATATGCCTCATACTTGCGCATGTGCAAGAGATCACATAGTGTCTAGTGTAAGGGTGGGAAACCTGCAATCCCCATTCTATGTTTATGCATCGTGCTGTCTAATTTAAAAAAAACCATGCAGCAAGTCATTCAGATCTCTGCCAATATCTCTTTATTCTTATACTGGCTACCCATTGGGCAGGGAGGAAGAGAAGGAGAGTGAGGAAAATGGGAGGGGAGGAAAAAGAGACTGGAGTGACCCTACCCTGAGATGGGAAACATGACTTTTGGGGGTGGGAGCTACAATTTTCAAAATATGCTAGCCAATATGGCATATTCTGAGAGTTGTAGTTAGAGTATTCTGAGAGCTGTAGACTCAAAAATAACTTGTCCCATCTCTTATCTTGTCTTGTCTCGCTCCTACCATCTTTGGTTCCATCATCTCCCACCACTTCCATGTGCTCCTCCAACAAATTCCTCAAAAAGGAATATGTGGCCAGGGTTAATGGAGGAAAAGGTTCCCCTCCCCTGATGCAATGTTAAAATATGAACAAGCCTTCCTATCACAGAGAAACTCCTGAGCATGGAAGTGCAACCTCGGAACCATCTCTACGATCCTCTGAATGTTCCTTATTGCTATAAAATGGACTTATAGAGATACAGATGTGTCCAGAATGTGTCCTCTCTGTGTCTTCATGAACACACAAATTATTTGTGACTTTTTGAACAACTTAGCTTGTGAATAGCCTCTGTTGGAAATTATTTGTGACTTTTTGCAAAACTGCCTGTCAATATCTTTACTCTCTCTTCATTTTTATGCAATCATAAAATGTTATCCATTCTCACTTAAAAGCCAGGTTAAGTGGAAGCAAACAAGCAAAATGGCATATTGTGCTGCCTTCAGGTTGCAATTGGAGAACATTTATTTTGGACCATTTATCTTGCAGATGTGAAACAAAAATAGATACCACTTCCTGTATTCTATTGCCAATTGAAGAGTTACACAGCAGGTAAATATTAAAGTATTAGGAATTACTTTAATGGTAGAATCACCAAACTTCTTTTGAAAGCCTCTGGCCACTTTCTGTACTCCGTGAAATATTATTCAAAACCAGCTTCCAACTTTCCCTGTCTATGTGTGTGTGTGTGTTTCTGCAAATGCACTGTGTTTTAATGTGTGTTTAGAAGAAAGAAAAGACAGACAAACGCACACCAGCAGCTGCCCTGCATAATCCTTTGGTTTGGAGGCTTTTGTCTCCAGAGAATGAATCTTGCAGATACATAGTGAGCTATCTGAAAAGTAAAAAAACAAGGTCCTAATGACAGTGCCTGGCAGTGTTACAGCTGATAAGCTTAACTGATAGTACCTCCTTTCTCCATGAGAGATTTAATTTTCTTTCCGATAGCTAGATGTGCCTGGTGTCAGTACATATAAAGTTACTTGTCAGCACTTGGCTGCACAGAGTGATAGGGGAGTGCTGAAGTATCCCACGGGAGGGCAGAAAAACAAGCCTGTTCACAGCAGACCCTACATTCTCTAAGTAGGACCCTGTCATGCTGCCAAGAATTGACATGGCTAAAATTGTTCCTCATTTGCAGACACAGGCTAAATAGGAAATGAGGATTCTGAACAGCTCTGCCCTTCCCCAAACAAGCTTTGGGCCATCCCAAAAAGTACGGAAGTGCCTTGCTAGCAGATTGTCCCCTAGAAGGATTTCCGCTTATAAGAATGGAACCCGGTCCCTGTCAGTGTGGATGCTCTGGGTCAAATTATCTATAATCTAGCTATGTTAGAGCTAAAATCACAACATTGTTCTAAAGATGAGATTTTTTCATGGCTGATGAATTGGACTTGCTAACAAAGCCTGTATTTATCTCCAGAAAGCCAATAATACAACAAAGAAAGATTGTTTACAAACTATGAGAAGTGAGAAAAGACTCTTCCTGTGATAATTACATGTTTTCAGCACTTCAGGAATTTCTCCTTCTAAGAAGAGGTTATGCATAATGTATTGTTTTGCCCTCTGAAACATCGTGTTCCCACATTGACTCTTCATGAAAAGAGAATAAAGACTCAAACAATACTTTGGTCCAAAAGAGTGCTGTGCTGCTTCAAACATATTTATTTATTTAAAATATTTTTACCCTGCCTTTTTCCTTAAAAAAAGGACCCAAGCATAAGACTGGGACCCCATCTCCTGACCAAATAAACGTCCAGGATGTCTAACATTATGCTTTGTTTCATTTATATATATATGGTGTCCGAGTGTACAAGTAATCCACAACATATTCAAAACTTGGATTTGAAAGCTGTGCACTGAAAAAAAAAAAGATTTGGGGCAACTAAGATTTGTGTCTGTGCTCACACACACACACACAAATGCTGTGTCTCCAGATGAATTCCCAGCTACAGAAAATTATTGTTCTCTCCATTCCAGCAGAGAATGGTCAGGTGGCACAGCTAATTTGTCAGCTACCATATCCAGCTTACTCCCATCTTTCCTTCCTCATCCCTTACTTTCTCTTTACTCTCAAAGGAAAGGAAATTGGCATGGAAAAGCTAGTAGATGAGGTGAAACGTTTGCCTATTTTGAGATCAATTCAAAACTAAAAGGGAATGGGTCAGGTTAGGGTAGGTCCTAACTCTTTTAGCAGGAAAGCACACTTTTGAGTTTGGCCACTGCTGCCACCATCCTTTCAAATTCATCCATCCTTTTTCGGGGCTAACAGGGCAATCTTATACATATCTATGAAACTGAGTTCAATGGAACTTCCTTCTAGAAAAGCAAGCATATGGAGTCTTTATTGCACGTATGTGCCTATTTATGCATAGTTAATGTATACTGAGAGGACACCATGTGAGAGGAAAACCATAGAAAAGTGTATCCCATTAAAGGTACTAACTTTCTAGATGGGCGGGATATAAATTCAATAAATATTAAAATATTAATATTAAAATATTAACTTTGAAAAATGATACAATGTAATGACAAAATTTAACACCTCAAAATATAGAGATTTCAGCTTACCTAGAAACACTTTATCTTGTGCTTCTCTAGAGCTAGGTAATATAATTACATGGATTTGAAAAAATAATAATAAAATAAAATATGTTATCACAAGAAAGCAAAACCAGAGCTAAATAATTAATTTTCATATGTGATATGAAACAGCTATTTTCCTCTGCCAGTAATTAGTGAACTTCAAATGAGATGGGGGAAAAATATAGTTTCAGGCACTTTATTCTGTTTCAGACTTTAATGTAACATAAACAGGCTAAATATTATGCAATGAGAATTGCTATGAGCTTTGAAACAATATGCCTGAAAAGCATTTTTTCCTGTAATTCCCTCCATCATCATTCTTTGTCTCTTGCGGGCAGTCTAGAAAATGGATAATTTATTTTGGTTATATTTTAAACATCATTAATGTTTTTTTTGGGAGGAAAATAAGACAAACACGAATTTCTGCAAGAGATGTCACATTTTACAAATTTCAAACATTGTGCCAACAGAACTCATAGAAATATACATGATTATATACTGGCCCAAATCCTGTTTCATAGAGTAGTAAACTGCACTACAATAGACTTACTCAACGTGAACTTAGTGAGTCAATTTCTCTGTATATTTCATACACAGTAAAATACGGTACTATGCTTAAGTCAGTCATAGTTAGGGTAGGTCCATGTGAACCAATTGAACCTATGAAGGAGTTGACTTACTAAGTTCACATTAAATAGTCTAATCATTTTCACATCTTAATTTTGTTTGAACTTTAATGTACAATAATATTTAATGTACATCTATAGTTTTAAATTGTGCAGTGCTTTAATAAAAATAAATGTTCAGTTTACATTACAGTTCACTTCATCTAATCTAGTGTAATTTACTATACAAAGCAACAGGATTCTGGTCACTGAGACCCTGCGCAAGCATATGATCCAAGGTAGTGTTATCTGCATTGGAATAACCATCTGTACAATAGAGTCCTAGGCCATGATGCTGTTAAAGAAATCCACAAGCATAAAGCCAGTTTTGCAGTGCACCTTTTCCACCGGTGGGCTATGTTTTGTCCAATTGTCTGCATGACTAGTCATATGCCTGATTTTGCAACTGTTGCATTATGAGTAATGTGAAGGATAGCATTTAATATATGACTGCCCCTTTACTTTGCACTGCTCCAGAAGATTCTGTCCATGGACTTTAAATACTGGGTATTAGGCTTGTTTTTGACCAAACTCCGGGAGGCAGTGGAAGACAGGCGTGCTCTGGTCCATGGGGTCATGAAGAGTCGGACACGACTTAACGACTAAACAACAAAAATTAGGCTTGTTAGAGAGTAAGCATGCTGCAGAAGCATGTTGGGCCTATAAGCTCTTGGAGGGTAAGAATGCAGTATTGCAAGTGTAACATTAATTGTGGATTCAGCTCTCTGGGATGCAAAATGATTACCTGTACTTCTCTCTTTGTAAATGAATCACATCCATGATTCTTTCTAAGAAATTATTGTTGTTGGTATCCAGTGTTTATTATGTGGCATGTTGTGGTGCCTTCTTGTGTTGATGAGTGCAGTGGTGATCTCTGTGTCTCCTATCTCCCTATATTTATATTTCTCTCAGATGTCCACACCTCCACCCAATCTGTCAACAATCTCTTTTCCAGAACCTGCAAGTTATAGGGGTCTGATGCACCAAGATTTTTTAAATGAAATCTCAATTGTTGTTGCACCTCCTGTAACTCCAAGGGCTTGTAACTCAGAATCTGGCAAGCTGCCACAATAATGATAAACATCATTGTTGTGACTAAAATTTTGCAAAGACTTGAGAATTAAAGAGACGCAGCATAAAATATCTGGTATACCAAAGTACTATAAAGTCAGCATATTGTAGCTACAGAGGGTGCAAGTTATAGGACCTGCAAATGTCATCTCCAGTCATATTAACATATTGCAACATAAATGTGTTCAACTTATTTCAATACTCTTTCATTTTTCTCACACAGCTTGATCATCTGGCATGAAAGTAATTCCTTTTTCTAGGCAATGTTATCTTACAATTACCTTGTTTCCAGACTTGGCTGGAGAGCTGGGCGATTGTTTTGCAGCTACTTTTCATAACTTGCTTTTCAAACGTCATATTTAAAAGCATTTTAATTTTCAGGCCTGCTTTTTCTACATCCCCCTTAATGGTTTTAACACTCTACACACACATATTTTTTTACATCTGGACATTGAAAGATAAACTTAATGCCCTAATTGTTATCTATCCACTCAAAGCCCATGCAACAAACATCCTTCCACAATCACACTCCCATTCAATTATAATAATGCAATGTTAATAATTATAGTTCGGAAAACTATGCGGAGAACAAAATAATAATAATAATATGGAAAGCAGACTAATCAGCACAATGATGGAACTCCCTTACTTTGCCCTACACCTCCACAAAATGGCTGCCTGAGAAACTGCAAGGAGATAAGTATTACTCAGTGGCTTCAGTTAAGTCCTTCATAATGCCTGCGGAGATCCTGGGCTTCATTATCAGGTCCAGTAGTCAGTTTGGCACCTGCAGTGTGCTATCTATCCTGTCAGTTTCTCTTTTGCAGTCACTGAGCTTCTTTTAAAACTTTTTAACTCTACAAATGCTGGATGGAAAATGAATCCACTGCAGGTGTTCTGCTTTACCCAGTGGTGACTACAGGCTCTTTGTCTTGTAGTAATCCTGGCATTGCACAAATAGACAATTCAATCCATTTTTGCACATTTGCAAAAAGACAGCTAGCATTCATGTTAACAATACTTGAACCTAACATTTTCAAAGCTTAGGAAATTTATTTTTTGGATTACTGCTCTTGGAATCAAATGGCCAGGGGTCATGTGAGCTTGGGATTTGGGGAAGTGTAGTTTAAAAAGTAAAATTCCCACAAACTGAAAAGCATTGGGATCAGCTTCTATCTGTGGAACAAATACTGAATTGGTTTTGCGTATAAGATTGTACTTGCAGTCTATTTTTGAATATTAGGCTATCAAAACATTTATTCACACCACAGCTTAGAAAGGTTACTACAATTTCCAGGTTCCCACTAGTGAGTTTTCTAAGCTCTTTTTCACACATTATTCATATGAATACGGCATGTGTGTTAAAAGAGGTGGTAAAGGTAAAGGTAAAGGTTCCCCTTTACATTTAGTCCAGTTGTGTCTGACTCTAGGGTGTGGTGCTCATCCCCATCTCCAAGCTGTAGAGCCAGCGTTTGTCCGTAGACAGTTTCCGGCTCTACCCCATAGGCACATGGGTGTTCCTATCCCATTGTTATTATCATTAACATAAAGGCCAGAGAAGGAAATCTCTTTTAGTCGTTAACATTACCACCCCCAGTGTGATAGACAACTCTTATTGTCCATATATTTCACCTATTTGTTTGTAACAGGTTTTCTTGGCTTTTTCTTGGAGCATCACAAATATTAATTTTTCCACGTAATGGAACCAATATTAAACTAGCATGACAACCGCTCAGGAGAAAATCTATTTATATGTAGAATTTTAATGCAATGAAAATCAATGTCATCCTGTTGAGCTAAGCAAAGTGTAAGGATTTCACTAGGGTAACTGGAATGATGAAGGGTAATTTAACATTGTTTCCAGCCACTAGCAAATGGCAGCAGATTGATCTCTAAACAGAATCTATGAGCTGTGCATAAATGCCTCTGTCACATTCATTAATTGGTGTACACACTGAATTTATGCTCAGTGTTTAAGAGATAAAAATAATTGTTTTTTAGCAGAGTATGGTACCAACAGGAAACAATAACACAATGGTCCTTTGAGAAGCAACATTGTAAGAAATAAATCCCAAGAATAGACAAGATGTCAATAGAACTATTTCGAGCTACAAAGACTGAATCTATCAAAATCCTAAAAAGAATATGCCAAGAAATGAGGAAAGGAAAACAGTGGCACACAGACTGCAAATATGAGCTGAGCTGACACGGCAAAAGGAGTCCTAGCCTTTCGCTTGAAAGACCTGGGTGGACTATAATGAAGGACCTTTTGGAAGTCATTAATTCTTAGGGTTAACATAATCCAGAAGTGACTTGATGGCACATAACATCAACAACAGTGAATTCCAACCAATTTTTGACATGTGTTTACTTCAACATGCTATAAAATTACTTTAGTGGTTGTTGTTACTTGGTGACAAAAACAAAACAAAAGCCTATTGGTTTAAAACCAAATTTAAGCCATTCTCATGTTGGTTCACCTCCCCAAAGCCAGGAACTGAAAAACTATGGAAAATGTGTGAACAGGCAGGGTGTGACATGAGAAAGGATGGACAATGTTACAGCTTGTGCTTGCTTACAACCTGCCCTCCAGGCAGCCACACTCTGACAAAATCTATATGAGTTTGAAAAGGAGTGTTGAGGCTCACCAAAGATGTTCCTCTTTACTCTTGTTCTCCATTCCCTTGTGAAACAGCTGAGCCCTACTATACTGTCAGAATAATCCTCCTGTGGATTGGTTGTGCTTGTTTGTTGCTTACATCACTAGCTAATGGCAGTTTCCAAAAATCTCAAACCAGGATCATAAGTTTATCCTGAAGTCCAGTGGTTTGGGACCTTCAACATATAATAGGAAATAGAATTTTAACTTCCGCCGATAAGTCTAAATCTCTCATGGACAGAAAAAAACAAAGAGTTAATATGATTCTTTTTAATACATTTGATCCCCTCTTAATCAAAGCACATTCTAGGTCAGTGGTTCCCAATGTTGGTTAACCCAGGTGTTCTTGGACTACAATTCTCAGAAGCCTTCACCACCAGCTGTGCCGGGCAGGGTTTCTGGGTGTTGTAGTTCAAGAACTTCTGACTATATAAACCACTTCTTTAAGTGGTTTATATAGTCATAAAACAAACCCATTTTTTAATTAAAAGAGCAATTGTAACACAAGAAACATATATCACAGTCATCAACATTAACATTCAACAGTCAGTTGCAAAGATCAAATCATCTGTAAGGTTGAGGACAAAGAGCAAATACAACAATTTTTCATTAAAGATAATGGAAGCTCATACCATTTAAAAAAGGGTTTTTATTGCACAGCGGAAAGAATAAGCACTTACCTCTAAGAAGTAGTTCTAGACAGTTAAGCCCAAAGTGGAGGTGATCCTACTTGCCTGTCTTAGTTGTGGCTTTTGTATCATGAACAGGGAAGATTGTACAGGAACTCTGGTATTATGGATACAGATCTCAGATGCTTGGCTGGTTAGGATGTGAATATTATGAAAACTAAAATCAAGCACAGAAACCTGGAGTAAGAACATGGGGAAATTCTCCAAAACATGGTTATTGTGAATGGCTTTTGCTTTGCTTAGGTTAAAAAAAAAAGGCAGGGGGAAAAAAGAATGACTACTGAAAATGTTTAAGTCGTCGTCCGAGTAAGAAAGAAATTAGGGGAGCAAAAAGCTATCCTGTGATTAGGTCAACAGGGACCAAGATACCTGATATTGATTTGGAGCTGACTTCAATTAGGTTGTTGTTCTGCTCCCAGGTACGGCTAGTAAGTCAGTAAGAAACAGTGATTACAAGATTTTAATGCAGTGCATTTTCCTGCTGTAGTGGAATTTGAAGTTGATCTCTTAAACTATCTATCTATTGGAAAAACTTCACTTTGGGCATGTGGAGAAAGAAGTCCCAAAAATGAAGTTCTGTGCAGAATAGAGAGTCAGTGCCATCAACTATTGCTGGACCTCCTAAGCTCCCATCAGTATCCTCGCTATCACTGTGAGCCTGCAGATGGCTAGGGCTCTGCCTGCTTTGTCACCAAGGTGCAGTAAATGTGAATAGGGGGTTAGTGGATCCTACTGTATAAGCTTTCAACAACAATTACCCCAGAGGTAAAGAGGACTGACCCCTCCAAGGCCATGAGGAAAGGTGCGCCAGCCAAACAATGCTCAATCCTTTGGTCACCATTTCCCCCTGTTCTCCAGTTTTTCTTGTGGATTGAACTTTTTACACCTTATTTTAACCATGACATATAAGGTACCTCTATTTCTAGGGTTTCCTGAGAGATATGAGAACATATACTTTTATTTCTTCTGTCTCTGTTGTAGGCGTTAGAAGACCTAGCCTTCTCCAAGCACAATAAAATCCAGGAGGGGCAGCACTGCTGGGTTGAAATGCTTTTGCTAGGAAAGTATATTGTAGAGTTGCTGAGTATTCTAGTAATTTCTTCATGTGCAAGCATACAAAGGGAGCTTATTGGAAGCAAGCTGATGCCTGAAAACAGTTAACAGTCGTTCCCCAGATTCCCAGAAAGCATCTGCTGCACCTTAAGCTGCTTCACATTCAGACAACCCACAGCTTAACTGCTCTATAGCTCAATGGTTTAGGCATCTGGTTGGGAGTTCGATTCCCCACTGGGCCTCCTTGACAGGGTCTGGGCTCAATGATCCATAGGTTTCCTTCCAACTCTGCAGTTCTAAGATTATTATTATTTCTCCATCAGCATCTTCAGCATTCAAAACCTGTTGCCATCTCCAATGAGTTAACAAAAGAGTAGGTATGGCAAAGATTTTCATTGGACTCAAGTCTCAACAAAAGTAGCTGTCAGGTGAGGAAGTCTGATACATGAACCTCTGCCTAAGAGTCCTATAGAACTTTATAGACCACCAAGAAAAAAATTAGAAGTCTGTGTTCATTGTAGCTGGCATTTATCCACAAAAAAGGGTTAATCCCAGAATGAAATCAAATTTTCAATCATCTCAAAATTCATCTGGGTAACAAAGTATAAGTCTTTTCATTGTTGCAATAATTCCAGGCAACATCAGTTTGTCAAACTGTACAAGCTTGAGTTATCTACATTGCTTCTATGTTCCATAATCATAAAAATGCTTCAGAGTACTTAAAACATCCAAAAGTCTTACAAATATGTAGGCACAAAGGTTTAAACACAAATTCATCCTTGCAACTTGTGAAAAGCTGCAAGTGCGATTGCCATCCAAAATGTTTACAACTATGGGAAGTTGCAAACAAAAGTACATTAAAAAACAAAACTTCAGTTGTAAAGAGAACTTAAATCAAGTTATAATTATGTTTCAGAATTGCAGTAGTTTACATTCTAAACCCGAAAAAGTTTATAGTGTAAAAAGGCACAATCAAAACAGAGATATATCTCTTAAAATATCAAAGTTGTTAAAATAGTCTATAAAAGAGAAAAATATAATACTTAGCCTTTTAGCATATCTAGATGCACATGAAAAATTATTAAATAATGTTCTCAGCGCTCTCCCAGCCAAACCATCTTAATATTAATATATTAATCTTAATATATGTTTAATTGTTTTTAAATATGGTATTTATATAGTGTTTTTAAATCTGTTGTAAGGTGTCTTGGGTACCCTATGGGGAGAAAGGAGTTATATAATAATTTAAATAAATAAATACGTCTATGGAAGGAAATCCGTATTGTCCTCATCTGCTGCAGTTGTTGCTGCTACTGCTGTGTGGTTGTTGTTGGTATCTGGTGTGTGTGTGTGTGTGTGTGTGTGTGTGTCCCCTGTCTCTCTATATTTGTAGTTCTTTCAGTTGTTTTCCTTTCCCTTCTAATGGAATGCGCCTTGTGGCCCAGTGGTTAACTGCAGTGCTGCACTGAAGACTCTACTCATGACTTGAATTCAATGACATGGAGGTGGAGGGGCGGTGGGGGCAGCCTGGAGTGAATATGGTAGATCCTGGCACCCATGAAATGAGTCTTTCTGGGTGGGGGAGAAATGAAGCAAAATGAAACACCAATTATGAAAAAGCTGGGTGTTTTATTTTGCTTCGTGAAAGCAGAGTTCCTCAAACCACCCATGAAACAAACCATGAACTGGCCCAGTTCATGGTTTGTTTGTTTGTTTGTTTGTTTTTGTGGTTCATTTTGTGCCCATCTCTAGGTCTGATACACCAAGGAAAATTCAGAATACTGTCATTATGATGGTAAGTATGCCTGGCTGCTTGAGTTGGGTTTTTAATTCGATTGTTGTACTTTAGTGCTTTGAATGTGTTTTTGTGTTGCTTTTGTCTTCCATTTTTTAGAATGGTATTTGTTTCATCCTTTTTTAGTATTTCTATACTCACTGTTTGTAAACTCACTAATTACGTAAACCACCTTAGTTGCTTTTTAAGGAGGAAGGTGGGGTTAAGACTATTTTCAAATAAATAAATAAATATTGTTGTGTCTAAGATTCACAAAGCCTTGAGGAGCAAAGGCTTATAAAATAAAGCATCTGGTACTGTAAAACCAAAGTACAGTAGTTTCAGAGGTTGCAAGTCATATGGCCTGCAAATGCCATCTCTGGGCATATTAACACATTCATTCATTCATTCATTCATTCATTCATTCATTAGACTTGTATACCACACTGATTAGTGATAAACACTACTCTGGGTGGTTTACATCATAAAAACAAAACTAAAATATAAAACAAACATAAAATAAAACAAATCATAAAAGTAAGAAGAAATAAATATACCTATGATCAATAAAGCAAGCATCAAATAAATCAATAATAAAAAGCCAAACGATGGTGATAAATATGTTCAGCTGTCAACCATGAAAAAAAATATTTTGCAAGGCAAGATTATCTTACAATGACCTTGTTTTCAAACTTAGCTGAAGAGCTAGCCAATTATTTTGCAGCAACATTTAATAAACTGCCATTCAAATCACATTTTTAAAGCACATTTTCAGAACTGCATTCTCTACACCCCTTTAATTGTTCCATTACACAATATTACATCTTGACATAGCCACTTTGCACCTCCCAAAACTTGTTGAGGAATGAAGTGCTTTTAAAATTGGGAGTAATGGAAAAATGCATAGAAATTTGATTTAGGAAAGAGTGTGAAAGGCACATCTCTGGCAAAACACAGAAATAAATGTACAGATTAGGGGGGAAATTGTTTAAAAATAAGTTTAATGCAGAAGTTAAAAACAACAACAAAAAATCCTGCACACATTAAGACAAATAGACACTGGGACAAGAATACGGTCAGGGTTCAGAGAAATGCAACTGAGACTGAATCCCTTGAAGGGGAAGGAGATTTCTAGGTAACAGGAAACCCTAATGCCATTTTGCTGAAGAACATAACCACCCATTATAGCTCAGTGATAGGCCCATTCAGAACAAGCTAACCAGTCAAATTTGTAAACACATATTATGTGTCTGCCTATTAATCTAGTCATTCTTGCCGTTCTTTGTTTCCACAGATGCATCTTTAACAGAGAACACTACTGTATAACTTACTTTTACAGATATCTGGGTTATAAAAATAAATTGGCACAATCCATTAGGCAGAAGAAAAACAATAAGGCAATGAAATGCATTACTAAAAAAGTGCCATGATATATGAAATCAGGTTTTTACCAGCCTCCTGTTCAATATGGAGATTGTGCAGACATTTCACTGAAAAATTAACACTATTCCTCAAAGTAAGGGGTGGCAAGGGATATTAAATAAGGATAAAATAATAAAAGCCTGGGAAGCACCATGTGCAACAAGAAGGGATTTCTCTCTTCCACTTTCCTGTAAATAACAAAATGGTATTAATCATGTTAATCTAGTACAATATTCGTTACTGCCTTGACACAGTCCATTTAAATGTTCAGGAAGCTGTTACATACTCCCACACGTAAGACACATCAAGCTGTATTAGTTTTAATCAGTTAAACAGTGGGTTGTCAGATGCCTTCGGAAGAAAACAATCCACTTCATCTTTGACAGAAATCCTGATAAAGCAAAAAAGTCATAACTTACCGGTATTCTCCCTATATTTTTTTTAAAGCTGACTATTGTTTTGGCATAATCCTTCAAGTCCTAAATGCAAGTATATATTTTTAAAAAAATCTCAGGTCAAATGTTCCCAGTTCCCTTGGTTTTTTATATATCATATATATATCGTTTTTATATATCATACAAATAAATAAAGTTTGGAAACAACTAGTTTCTTGTAATTTATACCTTTCCCCCAATATCAACAGTATTGTTATAACTTTAAATTAAGGGGCTACCTTTGCTCCTTTTATTATGTAACTGAAACTTGCCTACTTTATAGTTATGGGGTGCAGTCTCACTAACAGGTACAGGAGAAGTATTTCATGGTTGACATACTGTCTTATGCTAGGCCTAATGTTGCTGTTTTGTTGTGGTTGTTGAGGTGATAAGAAGGACAAGACAGAAAGTCCATGTTTTTTACTACAGGTTGATGGCTTATAGCATCTATCTTTGCAGAAAATAGCTGAAAAGCACTGTACGTACTTTTGAGAAATAGAAAATCAAGGCGTTGTTCTTGAAAATGCAGCTGTGACAGTAACTAACTACTGGGGTCTTAGAACTATGACTGCAACTAATTACTTCTGAAAACATAACTGTTCAAGTTCTGTTAATGAACCTCAGTATTTTGACTTGGGTATTTGTTACATTAATTTTCCTCTGCTACCAATAACCTTGCCATAGTGATGTCACTTGTTTATCTGCCACACATCTGATCAATAAACTTCTGGAGAAGGCAGAAGCCAGACAGCACTGTGCTTTCTACAGAAGATTAGCTGAGCTGAAATGTCTGACAGCTCTGTGTCAGCTTTTCACAGTTACCAAATGAAACATTATTCCATTCCCTTCACACACTCAAAAGGAAGTGAAAGAGATAGTAAGACTCCTAGACATTTAAGTCACAGCTATTCATTAGACAAAAAATATATATTCTCTAATTTTGCTTTCCTGGGACAGTCTGCTACCTAATTTTGTGAGATCGATCCTTTTTTTACAAGAAGGTCAGGTTTAGTTATTATAGCTTCACGATTAACTCTTTCCTTGCTTTGCAGTGCCTCAGGTTTCACACCATTGTTTCACTCAAAAATGTATGAGTGAGACAATACTATTGTCAGTAAAAGATTTATTGATAAAGAGACATCTTCCTTGTACATCCACAATTGAGGGAAGGGGAACACATTTGCATTCGCTAGGGCTGATTCAAGATATTTTGTTGCCAGAGGTGCAGTTGACACAAATGCTGACACTTACCGACCCAAACCCAGATGCATGACACCAAAAGTCAAGTTATTTTGGCATCTGAGGCAGAAGAACCCTGAAAGTAAAGACATAACAAGTATACAATTAAGTAATTAACCATCTATTGCCTTTTTGTGACATCCACGATCTGCCTGAGGTAGCTGCCTTACTCGTTTCAGAGTCATGAATTTCTGGTAAAAATCCTTTTTGCTATGCAGGAGAAGTACAGAGATCCACAGAGAAGAATAGCTACAAATTCCCCAGAATCCACCCTTTTTTCATTAACAAGCCCTTAAAGTCTCAGCAACTTACTTTGTAGAAGAAAGAATAATGTTCTTGTTCTTCTATTATGTATACATAAACATAATAAATAAATCATTCAACAAGAATTAAACAAACATTACATCCTATTAAAATGTTACAAAAGCATATATAACTATTAAAATACGATGAAGACCACCCATAATGGGGCTTCGACATGTCTTAATACAACTGTGATATCAGTGCTTGCACATAGCCACAAAAGACTACTGCCCCATTTTCTGTCAAGCACTTTCATAATAACTATTTATAAATATATAAATATATTTTTATATATTGCAACTTGTGCAACAATATTTTCCTTGTGCAACAATATTTCTTTGACATCTTACTAAACATTCTCCTGGAACTTTATTTTTTAAAAGACAATTTAAAAAGAATGCTTTTTTTAAAATATCACTTTTCTCATAAGATGCATCACAAGAGTGCCACTATAATATTGTGCAGCAGAGCAAATAAACATTCAAAAAGGTAATTATAAAAATGAGGGCAGCCTGAACAAAACAACAATTATAACTTTGGAACTGGAATTCGGATCAGCACTAAATTTGGGGAAGATTAGGCAAAGGGTTTCTGAGTTGTGATTTTTAAAAAAAAGTAAAACCATTTTGTCAACCTGTTGAGAACTAGGTGCCCCAAATGACCCCCACATTTAAAATAGCTCATACAATTTGAAAATACCTCCCTTGCTTATCTTGAACACCCACTTTTTTTATTTGGAAAGAATCCAGGCTGCAGGGCCCTAAATGCTGGTCTTCAAAAAAAGGACTTTCAAATGGGAGAACTAGTGATTTTGTTGTAACACTGAGCATGTGTGGTACAAGCTTGCCAGGCTTGCCCACGTTCCCAGTTGGAAAAAAGATGCCAAACTTTATCTAGGAAATGGTAGCCTGAATGTTGACAACACCCATGTCAGCAGTCAGGAGGGTCTACAGGATACCTTTGTGTGCTCACTACAAAGAGACTTGAAGCAGGGGAAATCCCAGAACCTGACGTCTTTTTTATCAGTTAACCACTTTTTACCCAAATGCAAAGCAATTTTCCAGGCTATTTTTCAGTAGGTATCTATCCATTACTTGGAAAATTAAGTGCTGTGGTGAAATCTCTGCTTGGGGAGGTAACTGATCAGTCACACTCATGAGTGAACTGGCATTTGATCTGATTGCAGATGTGTATGGAGAAGAGTGGTATTGACTTGAGTAACAAAGGTTAAGAACCACTGCTGTAGACCACCTTGACTGCTGACATTGGTGTCATCAACATTCAGACTGCCTTTGCTGTGTAAAATTTGACATCCTTTTTCCTGCTGGCTACAAGGGCATGATATTGTGCAGCAATATCAGGTTTTTCCCAGTGTTTTGAATCATGGATACAGAAGCACAACATTCCACATTCATAAAATTGAGGTTTTTTGAAGAACTGAATTGAAAATAAAGCTTCTGTTCTAACTTCTTAAAGACTATCTATAAAGAAAAAGATATAAATGGAATCTTAGCTGTTAGTCTTCTGTTTTTGAAGGCTTCCCTGTAAAACTATCTATCCCAATAATGGGATAGATGTGTTTTATTTTCATATCTTTGTCATTATTCGGTGTTTATAATATATTGCTTTGCCAGTCTCTTTGGAGATTTCTTCTGTGGAGAGCTGCAGAGAAGATGTCAATCAAATAAAAATATTTTTGTTAAAGTAAGATGCAACTTTAACTCTTTCAGGCACTGGTCCAACAGGGAAACCAGTGCGAAAATCCCATTAGAAAGGTTTTGTAAAAAACACTTCTGCAGCAAGATAGTGATATAAAGCCCATAATGATTCCATGTTCTGTATCAAGTCAGATTTTCACTCAATCTAGGCCCCAAGTCACAGTTTGGAGGTAACACGTCAAAATACCAATCCTTTGTTTTTAAAGGCTGGAATATAAGAGAAATTAAAATGTATATTAGGCAGCCTAACTGTTAGAAATATAAACTGCACCTAGCAGCCTATTCTGCCCCACAGGACTGGAAGTGCAGACACACCAATTTGCTCCTTAATCAGAGAAAACCAATAGGAAGTCCAATAATCATTTATTTTTTTAAAAAAAATTATTTCCAAGAATGACCATAACAAAATGCTGAATCTAATGTTAGTTATAACCGAAACACCCATTGAATTCAATGGGACTTACATTAGTGTTGACTAAAAGGACCCACTCATGTCAGTGTTTTTTATGTGCCAGGGATGTTGGCAAGTCTTTGGGTCCGAGTCCCAGGTCCGAGTCCGAGTCTTTGTGTCCAAGTTCTGAGTCCCAAGCCTCAAGTCTGAGTCCCTATGAAAAAGCGTTTAATTTTTTAAAAACGTTTTTTTAATTAAAAAGCTTTAAAGTTCCATCTCCTCCTCCCAACCAGTCCCTCTTTTCCCTCCTCTCTCTTTTAGCCCTCCAGTGGAGCCCAAAGGACTTTCTTTGCCCGAAGGGGCCCAATGAGGAGTCAAAGGAGGAAGGTGAGCCCTTCACCTGCAAAACTCTGGAACAGCTTTGTGATTAGCACAGTTCATAAAACTCAGCAAGCAAGCAACCACTCTGATCTCTACATTTTTTGCCTCATAAGGGAGTGCTACATGAAGCATGTGTGGGGCATGCCGGGATATTTAGGCTGAGGAGGCGTGATGGCAAAGGGTAGCCTGTGGCTGGGAGGTGAGCCAGCAGCTCCGGAGTGAGGTAAATAAACAGCCACAGAGAGGTGGGTGGAAAGAATGAAAACAAATAAATAAGGAGAGTGGCTTTGGTTTTGTGTTTGAAGGCCGAGAACCTGAGGAAAAAATAGATAGGTGGGCAGACTGACAAAAGGCCAGTCTCTATTATAATAATAGGTCTCCATTAAAATAAAAGGGACTCGACAACGCAACTCAGAAAAATGATTCCGAGTCGCAAGTCTAGTCCATGTCTTTTTTTTAAAAGTTTGAGTGAAGTCCTAGTTGAGTCGCCAGTGCAAATTAAGTCTGACTCAACAGTGAGTCACAAGTTGCGAGTGACCATCCCTCTTACGTGCCATCCGATTTGTGGTGACTCTATGAATTAATGATCGTAAAATGGTATATCTCTAACAGCCCTGTTCAGGTCTTGCAAATTAAAGGCTGTAGCTTCTTTTACAGAATCAATCCATCTCATGTTAAGTCTTAATGTTTCCCCATTGCCTTCAACTTTTCCTTCAGATTCATTTTAGTGTGTCTGCAATGACTGGGATTTAGACTGAAATCCTATATCTACCTACTACTGAATTTAGCAAGATTTGCTTTCAAATACACATGCATTGGATTACACTGCCAAGATCTTAAAATTTTGAATTGCGACATTAACACACCATTACCAAATAGTATACAATTATTTATGATGAAATGGAACAGTTTCAAGTCACATCTTACTGAGTAATTGTAATATTTTCCTCTTGTAATAGGCCATACACAAAAGCTTATTTTTACCTAATTCTTCTGTATTACCCTATAATTAAATGGAAAATTATTTTCCTTGGTTAAAAGAAACAAAACTGTTTTGGAAAAATAATTCACCTGCAGTTACAAGAATCAAAATGAAAGGCTGCAATCATTTATATTATCCTACTCTTTCCATAAATAGATAAAATACTTATCTGTATCTTGACCTTAATGGAGTTATACCTGGGGTGAAATCCATTGTGTTTGAAAATAATCAAGTTTCTGTGTAGAAATATTGATACAGTTTGTGACTTCTCCTACACTTGCATTACCATTCTATTTGAAGCAACATCTGAACTAGTTAAAGTGTGCTAAGCTGCCATTCATAAAACATACTTTGATTAAATACATTATTTGTACTGTTACTGTTAATATTAGCTAGTTAAACATTGGTCATATTCTCTGATTGTATTCATCAACCCAAATACCAGCTGAGCAGTCTAATATAAAGCATGGACTTTCTTTATTGCATGTCTCTTAATCATACAATTAGGCTAGGATTCAAAGAACAGTACAGCATTTTCTGCATAACCAAGGAAAAGCAGTGTTCCCCAGGCTGTGGGGCAACTCCTTCTGAAACTGGGGGAAGCTTCAAAAACAGTTTACACTGTGGCATCACAGCCGCCTGTTCAAAGAATAAATGAAAAATCCTATGGAAGGTGCAAACTACTTGATCAAGACTGAAGTAGCCATTTGGATCTCAGCCTTAATCTCTATGGAGTCAAAATTCCTTTGATCTTCCTCTTCAAGCCAGTTATTCCAGACTATGTGCTTCTAGGGGGCTTCATGTAATAGGTTTCTGAATTCCAGTTTGACCACATAGGACTCAATGGGTAAGCAACTGCAGTGTTACGAAACTGCTGTGTCTATCTAAACTTAGGTCTCATTGAAATAAAAGCACCACACACACACACACGTTGTATTTGCCTTTCCTGTATATTTCACTATAATTTTCCATTGCTTGTAGTTCAAGCATGGATTTCAAAATGGCTGCTCCATGTTATTCTCCCATTGTTTTGTTTTAAGTTGTTACTCAGTTAATCTTTGTATTGTTTTATAATGTTGGAATCTGTAAACTGCCCAGAGTGGTCTTAGTTGCCAGATCAAATAAATAAATAAATAAATATACAAATATTGTTCAGTCCTGTTTTCATCAAATGGTCACTTGTTAGTGTAAGCCTTAAGGCAGAGAATGAGAAGGGGATACAGAGAGAGAGATGGATGCATGAATTTGAAAGGAAAGATACCTCTGACAGTTTCCACAGAAAGTATTTGTCATTCTCTGATGTCAGAGATTTGATGTCAGGAGGGGTAAAAAGGAGAAAAGGAGACAGATTGGGGCGCCGCACAAGCAAATCAAGACAGGCTTCACATCTCCCATTCCTAGCTACAAACATCAGCGTGAGGGAAAATGTCCCAGACAGCATGAATACTTAACATCTCATTGCCTGCAATGGGAGAGGACTATGTCAAACTTTTCCTCCTCCTGCACAAGAGGGAGAGAAGGGTGATGTTCCTTCCTGGCTTCTGTCCTGTCATCATGATGCCAACAAAGTGTCAGGCTTGTTGGAGGCTCTGGTGCTGAAGTATTCCAGATCTAAAGGCAAAACTGCCCTGTCTAAGCAATGAGACCACTTGGAGTCATTGAGATTAATAGTTTAAAAGTTAATTTATTATCAAGCTGCTGTTGCTGTTGTGGTTAACCCTCGCTCTTCTGACTGCCCTCTCTCCATCATCCTTGTGTCTATTATTATCCTGTGAGCTTCTTCCGGTAGGGATCCCTCCTCTTATTTTTGTAAAGTGCCAAGTACACAGAGGATAGTGTATTAGTATGTCACTATAAACTCTAGAGTGGCACCTAGCTAACGCAAGCCAGCCTCAGAACATCAAAATGGCAGAACAATTAAAAGCTTATTTCAGACTAGATGCCACCATAAATGCTCATTTAGAAATTCAGGCAAGGACAGAAAGCTAATTATTTTTCCAATTGCTTTTGGCCATCTTTCCTCAATATGAAATAATTTAATCAATACATTTTAAATCAGTGTTTGCTGGACATTCTGGTCTTGAGCCAGCTGGACTATGGGCAAATCTGTTTTCAAATAATGACATCCATAGTCAGTTGAACCACAATAAGTGGATTTATGCTGATTTAATCAGGTTCAACCCAGTGTACCTGGTTCATTCATTTATGCTGTGGGACTAAAAAAAAAAAAAAGAATTAATACACCAGGCATAATCCAGCAAAAGTTAAACAGTATTATATTGATTTTTGTTTTAAAAGGTGTTGATCTTTCCCACTGAAATCCATGGGATTTTAAAATACATAGTTTTAGCCCCATGTATTCTGAGGTACTGTATGCAGTTACTGACTGCTAGCTTCTGTAGAACATCCTAAGAGAAAAGGTTTGGTGCCCCAAACTGTTAAGTCCCATGGGCAGTTTCACAATTTTTCTAATACTATACACTTCTAAGATCATTTTGGCTAATCTTAATACAGGATTAATAGTATGAAATTTGGAATTTCACAAAATTATCCACAGTATTCATTTTATTTAAAGCTACATTGTTTCATTTAATTAGTCCCTGCTGCTGTATACTATCTTTAAACAAGATCTAAAGAGAATTAATTCCACCTGATGCTACTAATATACACATTGAATTGTTTACACTGAGATGGGAAGTAATGTATGTTGTATCATGGGAAATGAATTTCAATGTATACTCTTCTCTTGCCAAGAAGTATATTACAAAGTGGGGCATTACTTCAGTAGAGAATGTTCAGTTGATCCTTTCCCCACTTTCATGTGGTTCATCTCCCTAAGAAATAAAAGAACAGATCAGATGACAAAATTAGTTAATTTTAATCAAATGGTTAGCTGAAATTATTGATTTTTAGACTTTCAGCTACATGTAAGCATCTTCTCTTAGGGGATGCAAAAAATAGTATCTTCCTTTATTATATGACTTTTGTAGTATTTGAGTTGCAAATGATTGTGCATAGTATGAATAGTAAAGGAATATTATAGACTATATGAAGTCTTGCCCCCTTTTATAGGCTAAATAATATAAAATCCACCCAGATTTTCAGATCAGTACATTGGATAATCTGATCTGTTTTTCCTGTGTGGCAAGTAGTAGAAACAACAGGAGAAACACATACACATAGTCATCTCCTTGTCCTCAAAAGGATTAAGCAAATTCACTACATGTGAACAAATCCCCAGGTCACTAAATCTTTAGTCTACAGATCCCTACAATAGCACTCCAGGAGAACACAGAGCTCTAAACATGGATTTCTCATCCTTCCTCTTGTAGAAAATGCCCATGTCTTTCATCTATGTTATATTGAGGAAGGTGAAAAGAGGGAGGGTGAGGGGCATAAACCTTGTTCCACAAGATCCAGAATATTAATGGTTCATATTCTCAACACAAGGACACACTTAGACCACTCCTGCAGTTGGTTTAAATCAGGAATTGGCAACATGCTGCTTACGGCTGCACAAAACTCACCTGCCCACTTTTGCAGCCTCCTTCACCCTCATTGATGGCAAATTCAGCAGTCCAGCAGGAGCAAAATCTTTATATTTTCACTCTAAACAGTATTTAGTGGCAGCATGTGCTTTCTTGTAAAGGAGAATCACATTCCCTGAAGCCTCCTCAAGCCTCTCTAACTACTGTGCACATTAGGTCTTGGCAGCATACTCTGGTGGTGGGAAACCCAGCAAGTTCTGGGGAGTGATGAAATTGACGTTTGAACTGGCCAGATGCATATGCCCCTCATTGAAATGTGTATGCCCCTGTCCTGCCATTCGGAGTAAAACACACGCACATACCCCAAAAAACCAGGGTCCAAATTAAAGTTCAGGTACCAATGAACAGCATTCTGTCAAAGACTTTTGAGTACCAATACATGAAGTTAAAAATGTTTGCAAACAGGATTGTTTATATTTAATTCTATCAAGCAAGGTTCACCATCAGAGCATGAGCTTTACATGCAAAGGATCTCAGGTTCTCTTCAGGGAGGGCCAGGAGGCCAGTTAGCGTAGACAGTACTGAACTCGAAGGACTGATGGCTTGAATCAGTTTCTTATGTTCCATAATTCAGTAGTCATTATTTCAAGCTAGCTAAAAGCCCCTCAAAATTGACAGCTGATAAAGGGACAGGGATAGGCGAGCGGCTCATTTTCACAACTTCCCCTGCTTCACCAGCTTCTTAGACTTGATTCAATTTCTGTGTGTAATGCATCTCAAAACAAGGCAATGAAAAAACAATTGGGTCTTCAGTGGTATGTAGCAAAAAGAAGAAAAATAACATGCCTAATGATGAAAGGGAGGATTCTTTCCATTGACTTTGCACTGAAAAATATTTGAGGAAGAGCTACTATGGCAAGTGACAAATGTGGAAATATCAGCAAGGACAAAATTTCCCAACACCACAACATAAGCAGTGGACATATTTGTTCACTGCTCTTTCTTTTTCAATGTACACATTCTCTTTGCGGATTTGGGAACCAGACTGAAAGAGATCTTCATCACGAATTCCTAAATTATTTCCTCTGAAGAAGGACATGGTTTGATTTGGCCAAAACACATTCAACAATTTAAAAAGCATTATAAGCTTCTTCTTTTTTTCAATGACCCAAATCTTAGACTGTCCTTCATATTTGTGTCCAGTAGATGTTTCCAGTCTTTTGGCCTTTAACTTGTGATAGCTTTGATCTGGCATTGAAAGTACTGAAAGTAACAAGTTAACATAGTAGTTTTAAAAAAAAAATCCACCTCGACTCCTTGACATCATCAGGTCCTTTCATGAGGAAATGAAGGGCACTGTAGTTTTTGATGACTCAACATCAGATCCTTTTGACATCCGAAATGGAGTGAAACAGGGCTGTGTCCTCACGCTGACTCTGTTTGGGATCTTTTTTGAAGTCATGCTGAAGCACGCCTTTGGAACTGCAACAGAAGGTGTCTATCTCCGAACTAGACTGGATGGAAAGCTCTTTAATCTCTCTAGATTGAGAGCGAAGACCAAAGTCCAGCTGAAATGCATGCGGGACTTCCTCTTCGCTGATGATGCAGCTGTTGTTGACAATTCTGCTGAAGACCTCCAACAACTCATGAATCATTTTAGCAAGGCCTGCCAAGATTTTGGATTAACAATCAGCCTGAAGAAAACACAAGTCATGAGCCAGGGCGTGGACTCACCTTCCTCTATTACCATCTCTACACATGAATTGGAGGTTGTTCATGACTTTGTGTACCTTGGCTAAACGATCTCTGACACTCTCTCCCTAGATGTCGAGCTAGATAAACGCACTGGCAAAGCAGCTACCATGTTCTCTAGACTCACAAAGAGAGTATGGCTTAATAAGAAGCTGACAGCATATACCAAGATCCAGGTCTATAGAGTCTGTGTCCTGAGTACATTCCTGTACTGCAGTGAGTCCTGGACCCTTTGTGCACGGCAGGAGAGGAAGCTGAACACATTCCATATGCGTTGTCTCTGACACATTTTTGGTATCACCTGGCAGGACAAAGTTCCAAATAGTGTAGTCCTAGAACGAGCTGGAATGTTTAGCATGTATACATTACTGAAACAGTGATGTCTACATTGGCTCGGGCATGTCGTGAGAATGGCTTATGGTCGGATTCCAAAAGATTTCTTGTATGGAGAATTAGTGCAGGGAAAGCGCCCCAGAGGGAGACCACAGCTGCAGTACAAGGATATCTGCAAGCAGGATCTGAAGGCCTTAGAAATGGACCTCAACAGATGGGAAACCTTGGCATCTGAGTGTTCAGCCTGGAGGCAGGTGGTGCAGCATGGCCTCTCCCAATTTGAAGAGACACTTGTTCAGCAGGCCAAGGTAAAGAGGCAGTCCTGAAACCAGCAAAATCAGGGAGCTGGACAGGAGACAGATTGTATTTGTCTTCAGTGTGGAAGGGATTGTCTCTCTCGAATTGGCCTTCTCAGCCACACTAGACGCTGTTCCAAGACCTCTCTTCAGAGCACATTACCATAGTCTCTCGAGACTGAAGGATGCCTACTACTAACATAGTAGTTACCTGCAAGGAATTACCTGTGGAAGACAACAGGGATATAACAGAGCAACATTTCCAAAATAAAGTGCTTTTGTGCAGCAAGTAATATATTTTAGCTACTTTTACAGTTATTTTTAAAAGCTATTATTAGGCATTTTAGTGTCATTTTGACAAGCATTTTTCAAGATTTTGCAAACAATCCATGGCATTTTTTATGGAGGATATCAGGGTAGGTAGCTATGGAAAGAAGAGCAAAGATACAACCAATCAGCAGCAAAACTTAATTATGCAAGTTGTTAGATGTTAGTTACCATATTTCAGGGCAGCTTTCCCAACTTGGCACTTTCCAGATATTTTGGGCTAAAAATCCCCCCACCCCCAGCAACCAATCAGCTTGTGGGTTTTGTAGGGATCCAGAAGATGCCAGGTTGGTGAAGTCAGCATGGACTCTCAGAGCACTTTAAAGGGCAACAGAATGTGCAATAGTGTTGGTCAAAGTAGCATATGTTATTTCCTCTATCATCATATGATTATTTTCAACATTAACAATGTAACAGCAACGTAATGTTTTAAAATAGATGTGTTAATTCTCCATCCAACATTAAACCAACAGATTAGATTTTTCAGTTCAGCATCAAGCCTTTTTAACTATGTCTCCAGATTCTGGTCCTTGATGCAGAAATAGCTTGAAAAGTAAAGCATCCAAGCCTGGAACACTATTATTATTTTCCATCTGTTTTAAGGGTAAAAATACCATGGACAGTGAACATACACTGAGCTTATAAATCAGTTCTGAAATATAAAAATCAGTGAAGCTCTACAGGAAATGTTTACAAGAGTGTTCTATAAAGCAGTAACACAAGAGACATAACAGGTAGATGATGATTAAGTAGTTGCTATCAACAACAAGGAAAATTGCAAAGATGCAGCACCTTTATTTCCTGCTGACAGGAACAAGAACACAGGCATTTCTGTTTTTCCTATTATTCTGGGTAAAAAAAAAAGAGAGAGGATATGAGCAGGTTTAGTTGCTTTGTCAGGCCATTCACAGATTCTTTACCCCCTGGAACATATGGCATGTCCATATTTACCTTTAACATGTGTGTGTTTTAGTTAGATAGAGGAAGATAGATAGACCTGTAAGTTTGAAGAAAGAAAGAAAGAAAGATAGATAGATAGATAGATAGATAGATAGATAGATAGATAGATAGATAGATAGATAGATAGATAGATAGATAGATAGATAGATAGATAGATAGATAGATAGATAGATAGATAGATAGATAGATTTTGTGGATAGCCTTCCACTGATCTTTATCACATTGGCTAAAATCTTGTTGCTTAGTGTAGTAAGTCACAACTAAAGTTGGTGCATTGAATCAATGGGGATTTTGTGAGTCGACTCCTCTGTAAATTCCATTGAATCAGTGGGCCTACCTAGCTATGATTTACTAGACTAAGCAGGAGGATTTCAGCCATTGTGTTCCTAGTTGTGGCCAATTCATCTCTGATGATCAACTTTCTAGTGATGAGCTTCTCCACACTTAGTTAGGCCGCTCCTTGGAAGGCAGACATGGAGCCTGCTGAAAGGGCTATACTCATATGAATATTTGCATTTGAATATTTCATGTCTCAAGACAGCAATGCTTGCATTCTGAAAATCAGTACTTCAGTTTCAACTTTTAATCTCATTCCTTCATTTTCAGAAATTATCTTGGGGATTGATATGTGACTCTGTTATTCCTATTTTTGTGGTAAAATCCATATTTCCCCTACTCAGCTATAAACGTCTTACTGTTCACCATAAAATTATAGGTGTAAGTCTCAGTGAGGGATAATTTGGAGGAGGTATGGATACACTGCAAAACATTATTGTGTGGAATGCTTCTGATCAGTCTGCCATGGAGAAAGGCCTTCTGTTAGGAAATTCCATTCCCTTAAGCGACACTTATCAGTCTGTAGCCATCAAGCACACCTGTCCTCACTGGATCATTTACAGGGTGAGGAAAGATTTCCTCCTTTGGATATTGTCCCTAAACGATTTTCTTCTTATACAAACCTTGGTGTTTCCCTTGCTCCCCCTCACTACTAGCTTCATGCTAACTTTATAGCCACTGCAGCCCAGCATGTGGGTTTGTTATTAGTATATATGACAGTTTTGTTATAACTTGCTACATATTTGAATTGATTTAAAGTAGAAAGGCTCCATCCAATTTGAGCAGCTTTATGGAGATGCAGCTGCATGGAACACAATGTAAAATACCAGGCAAAACACAGCAAAATAGTGCTGTATGGAATGCCAGGCAAAATGCAAAATGCAGAGCTATCAATATATTAGTAAATAATTTTCAATCTTTATTGTTCTGCCCAATTTTTTATGAATGATGGTAAATCTATCAAAACATATATTCTAAATTTCATAATACAACAAATGATGCATGCAGCATCCATTCATCATTTTATACCCACCTTTCTCCCAAGGCAGCTTAAAGAACATTTAAAAGACAAATACAATTAAAACTACAACTACATTATTAGAGACGCAATTAAGCACATTATTTATTTATTTATTTATTTATTTATTTATTTATTTTATTAGATTTATACCCCGCCCATCTAGACCGAAGTCTACTCTGGGCGGCTAACAATAAAAAATGGAATAAAAACAATATAATAAAGTAAAAAAATGACAATAGTAATGTGGCACAAGATGGGGAAAAGAAAAAAAAATTCAAGTGATGACAGGAGGGAAAGCCTGCCTAAAGAGCCAGGTCTTAAGTTTGCTCTTAAAAACACCCAGCGAGGGAGCCAGACAGATCTCTGGGGAAAGACTGTTCCAAAGTCGAGGGGCCACTGCCGAGAAGGCCCGGTTTCTTGTTCTTTCTCTCCGGGCCTCCCTCGGCGTTAGGCCCCTCAGCCGCCCTTCCTGGCTAGAACGAGTGGTTTGGGTAGATCTAGGTGGGAGGAGGCGTACCGCTAGATATCAAGGTCCTAAACCATTTAGGGCTTTATATGTCATCATTAACACTTTGAAATCAATGCGGAAATGAAGAGGCAGCCAATGCAAGGCAGCCAGAGTGGGGGAGATATGCTGATATTTTCTCATCCCACTGAGAAGTCTGGCCACTGCATTCTGCACCATTTGAAGCTTCCGCATCAATCTCAAAGGTAGCCCCACGTAGAGTGCATTACAGTAGTCTAATCTCGAGACTACAAGTGCATGGACCAGAGTGGTGAGCGCCCCAACATCAAGATAGGGACGCAGATGGGCAATCCGCCACAGATGGAAATAGGCAGAGTGGACCACTGACGCCACCTGGGTTTCCATGGTGAGCGCCAGATCCAGATGGACCCCCAAGCTGCGAACCTCACTCTTCGCGGTGAGAGTCACTCCCCCAAAAGAGAGGGAGTTTCCCAAACCACCAATGGAGGGGCCACCCACCCTCAGGACCTCCGTCTTGTCCGGGTTCAGCCTCAGTCCATTCTCCTGCATCCATTGCAGTACAGCCTCCAGGCAGTGCTGAAGGGACAAAACGGCATCCACTGTGGTTGGAGAAAAGGAGATGTAGAGCTGGGTGTCATCAGCGTACTGATGGCACAAAGCCCCACACCCCATGATGACCCCACCCAGCGGCCTCATGTAGATATTAAACAGCATTGGGGAGATAATCGAGCCCTGCGGAACCCCACAATTGAGGCTCTACGGGGCCGAAACACTCTCCCCAAGCTGTACTCTCTGAGGACGGTCCTCCAAGAAGGATCGGAGCCAGGCAAGCGCCAGGCCACTGATTCCCAGCTCTGAGAGCCTCCCCAGGAGGATACCGTGGTCGACATTATCATTTTAAAATCAATGAGCAATAAAATATTTAATCAATTTCAAAGCACAATTTTAAAAAGGTACAGCATCCTCCATTAAATTTATTTTCTTGGCAACCAAAAAATTGCTACATGCCCATCTGAACAGAAAAGGATTTTCCTACTGGCAGAAAGGCAACAAGGAGGGGACCAGCCTGGCTTTCCTTTGATAGAATTTTGGCAACCTGAGAGCAGCCGCTGAAAAGGCCCTCTCTTCTGGCCTTTCCAGAGATACCAATGAGGGTGGTGGGGCTGAGAGAAAGGCCTCCTCTGAAGATCTTAAAAGCTTGACAGGCTCATATGGGGAGATACTTCAGAAAGCCTGGACCCAAACTGCATGGGGCTTTAGAAGTCACAACCAGCAATTTGGATGGTGCCCAGAAAAAAGGCTGCTATGAATTTCTATTCTCAGTGTAACAGGCTGCAGTCAACTACAGAGCCACAGCATTTTGCACCCACTGGAGATTCCAAACTCTTTCCAAAGGCAGAACCACATGATGTAAGCCAGGTATGTGTTATCATGGCCAGAACAGACATGAGTAGTGCTGGCACAGTAGTTATAACTGGGCAAATACTTTCAAAACCTGGCAATCCACACTGAGGGTTAAATCCAGGAATACACCCACACTGAGAATCTGAATTTTCAGGAGGAATGCAACGCCATTCAGGACACACTGAATACCTATTCCCTGAACTTCCCCTTGACAGACCAGGATCACCTAGGCTCCCAGCGTTCTCATTATATTGGATAGCATGGTGGACAAACTGGAGCCAATGTAAAACAGTGCCTCCCAGTCCCATCCCAGAGATATGGCCCATAGGATACCATGGTCAACAGTAACAAAAGCCATTGAAGAGTCCAGCAAAATTAAGAGAGGCACACACCTCTCTAATTCCTGGCATAGGTCATCCACCAAGATACCCAGAGCTATCTCTGTTGCCTGAAGCCAGACTGAAATGTGTTTAGATAATCCATCTCACATGTAGAAAATGTATTCTCAGCTCTGTCAGTCTAAATTAGTAATGTTCAATCTTTATTTAAGAAAACCTGGAATTATTTTGAATCCTTAGTCAGGGGTTTCTCAACCCCGAGGCAGTAGGTAAGTTACCTGAAGGAAATTGTCACCTTGTTTCCTCTCGTAGTACATGTTGGGGGGGGGGGAGAGAGAGAGAGAGATTGGTAGGTATGTTCTGGAGTCTCCTCATACCACAAGCAGGGTGTCAGGAATGCCAGCAGTTCTGACCAATGACCTGCATGAGCAATGGTATGGTGGAGCCAAGAAGGTCAAAGTGACAGGGTCTTTTGACTGGCAGGGGCAATGATGTCATCTGCCATCCTTCAGTCTCAACCTTCTCTCTGAACCTAGCTTTACGCATTACACTAGCTGAGGGGGGGGGGGATTTTCTCAGCAATAATGCATTATTGTGATCCATCCCCATTATAATATAAAGTACTGAGGAGGGCGGTAATCTTCAGTGGATGATTAAGACCCATTCATTCTACAAAAGACTGGTTATGATTGGCAATGAAAACTGCTGGAACCAGTTTCTTGAAATGGCTCAAAACAGTCACCTGTATTTGTCACCCCTCTTTGGGGACAGGAGTACAGGGCGTGCCATAATACCACAATGTATGAGCTACATGTGTTAAAACATTCCTCCACAATCCTCTACAAAACACTGTGATGTTCACTGGTAGATACATTAGTGTGTGAAGGCATTCCTGAAATTACAGCCTGTGATAACCACTGCCCAAGACCAACCAGAGTAGTACAATCTAGTATAAATCTTATGTCAAGTGTGCCGTGCATGCAAACCAAAAGTAGAGCATCAGAGAGAAGTGGCATCTGTCTGACAAATGAGTATTTTTAAAAGAATCATATCTTTTTACGCAAGCAGCACAGAATAGCTGGCTTGCAATTAAACACCAGGGAAACAAAGTGTAACAGCAAGCTTCATTTTCAGTACAGACGTCAGTCATAACTTTTTGCTAGGAAAGCTAGCAGATATCTGCAGTCAACCTGGAAGAAAAATATTGGGGAAAGCTGTGTGGAGTGCCACACACCATGAAGAACTGGAAAATGTGAGGCGACACATGCTTGCTTCTTCTGTGTCATTCCAAGGGGTCACTAAGTTGGCAAGTGTAGAGCATTAGTCAGCTGTGGTGCCCTAATTATTTGAGACTGGATAGAAGTGATAACATTCCTGGGTGGTTGCTGGGTGCCTGGTGAGAGCATTCATTGCACCTGGACTAGCCTTTTATTATTATTTTTCCATGGGCAAGAGAAGCAGCCAGCATCACATCATTGTCTTGGGGAAAGACACATTTTAGATGCTGAAGTAGATGACATTTTGTTGGCTCAGACTCAGACAGTACCATTGTTACCTCTTCCCTTCCTATTTTACTCTTTGATTTTTATCTCTTAGGATCCCTCTTCACACAGAATGTTGGGCCGGGGGGGGGGGGGCGTGTTACATGACTTTGTCTGCCTTTGGTGCCAGATTCCTGCTGCAGATGTCAAAGGCCAACTCCCTGCTGTATGGGGCTTCTTTGCAGCATGAAAACAAACTGAGTTTACTGATTACAAATTAGATGTGTATAGCATGAGGCTTATTACAAGATATCATTTTTAATTATTATTCCTGGTATCACAAGATACTTCTTTCAGATTCAGACATTGCTAAAAATACTGGTTTCAATTCTACCCTCACACTCCCCAGTGATGTTCTGCTCACAGAAAGAGCAATCCCAGATAGAGGCAAGATATTTTCCCCTAGCTCCATCCACACCCAGATAATACGTAAAATTACACAGGCTGCAAGGCAGAGCAAAAAATATTTTTACAATTGCTGCCTTCTTGTTTGTGAGTGAAGGTCTCCCCTTAATGCAAGTCCCTTGTATTTAAGGATTACTATAATTGGTAGGACACCTTTGTTGCATGCATTAACACTGGGTATCAGTGGGAGGGGGCTTTTGCAACCTAATGTGATTGCCAGTAAGTTTACTCATAGAATTCATTTTTGGCCTCTGGCATTTGAGGCAACCACTCCCTCCCCATTTCCTGTGTGTCTACTTGTTTCCATTGTCTTTGCTATTGATTTCCTTATTCTTCCTCCAACCTCCAACCAAGCAACAAGCATGGGAAGCTCTTCCTCATGGTGGAGACTTCATTTACCCTTTTTTATTATTCTACTGATGTAACCACAAATTGTAATTGTAAGTAAAGATATTCTTTTCTATTATAAATGCCTATAGAGTACTTTATCATAGCAAAGTGCTTGTTTGTGTGGCAAAGAAACCAAAGGGGTGGGTAGGGGTTGAGCCTGATCTGATCTCTCCACATTTTTCTCTGTGTTGCTGTTGTGTGTGTGTTTTTTAAATCCCATACTTTGCTAGCTAAAAAGAATAACTAACATTCCCCAATATCTTTAGCTTACCACAAAGGGTGTCCAGATTCATTGGTCAATATAAAGTATCTACTTGTGCAATGATGGAATAATGGCAATGACAGAATCATTCAAAAATCCCAATGACATCCTAGGTTGGGGGGGGGGGGGGAACTATACTAGCTTATATAATTTGCAAGAACATTTGCTACTCTAAAACATCTACCATAAATAGCAGAAAACAATAAATATATTCCTAAACTCATAAGGAAAATCCCAAGATTCAAATAGGACATATTTCTAAACAGAGATGTAAATATTCCTCACTAAATGACTTGTTCTCAGATGAGACAATCTGCCTCAATGCATGAAAGCAGTCAAGGCTCATCTACACTGCTCATTTTGGAGCAGGCTGGTGCGGGCTACATAAGGTCACTTGGAGTCAGGTGGAGATACGATATCTGGTACAATCCTTGCATCCAAACAAGTTATCACAGCTCAAGCAATTCATTTTGGTCTCACTTCTTCTGTTTCGTGTCTTAAAGGACTGGTTTAGAGACTGCCTGCAGCCAAATCCACAGATTCATCTATATATATTTCTTTATAAGTGACGCAGCACATCAGTGATGGTATACCTGAAAAAAAAAGTTACTTACCCTGCCCCTCAGCCAAGGAACATAGGAAGTGTTCAATCTGCTGATATCTGGAAGCAGCTCCATTTTGAATTATTAAGCTACTTCGCGATACTGGAAATTCAAAATGGAAGGAAACTTGACAGCTAGAAGGCTCACTTTTGGTCCATTCTCAGCATTCACACATGCTAAAAAATGGACCAAACCAGAGCTATCCTATCCACACTGAGAAAGCAGAAGCCCCTGAAATGGACTCAAGAAAGGGATGCTCTGGGGGCAGTTTGGTTCACTCCAGTGATTACATTGTACGATTGCCAGAAAAAAGCAAGCCAAACCATCCCTACAACAGACCAAACAGCAAGGCAAATGCCCTTCAGAGCACCCTCTAAGTCAAGGAATCATTAATGCCTGTGAGAGTTTTCACCTATGTTGTGAAAAAGCATGAAGCAGTGCTTGTTTTTTTAGTTGAGGCTTCTGTATTTTGCACAAAAAATATATGTACAAAACAAGTATTTTTTCCCTCTGCAAAGCTAAGCACAGACAGAGTAATCACTGAAGGAATGGCTAATTGATCAAAAATGCAAACAAGCTATCCATTTAAAAGTGCATGCAAAAAGGCTGCAGCTATTCTAGTTCTGACTAACTGCACAATTTCTCGGGGCCAGTGGAGAAAATATTGCCATCTTTCAGACAAAGATTCTCATATACAAGGACAATATGAATGACAATTTACACTGCTGCTTCTAAGTAGGATGTATTGAGGCTTAGGGCATGTCTATTTAGGCAGGATTATTCTGATGGCGAGAGGAAATGCAGTCTTGTGAATCCATTCTCACAACTGCTGCTAACTGCTTCAAATACTAAATGAGACATTAGTAATACTATGACTAAGCTCATTTAACACAGTTAACACAGTTTGGTCATTTGTTATTGTTAAATGAGACCAAAAGATCCTAAGCAAATAATAACCAAGTGTGTATATTCTTTCAACCAGTTAGAGTTGTCTTTGACTCATATTAGGAGGAACACTGAGACATTTTTATTTGTATTCCAGCTGAAATGATACATTTCTGATGGGCCATCACAGCCACCACACCATCTGCTTTCTCCAGGCTATTTGTTCCAGCTTTCTCTATCTCTTTTCTATTCCATCTTTAAAAATAAATGTTTCTGTCATGGACTTGATCATTCTGCAGATTATTTTTGGGGGCTGCCTGTGTGTTGGACCTTAGAAATGATCTGACTGCAAGCCAGGCCTGCACAACCTATGATCCAGAAAGCCAAAGCTGTCCCCTTCTGGGACGTATCATGAAATGTCAACAATGTTTTTGAATTCCAGCTACAACAGAGGAGACACAACTACAGAAGACACATTGAATCAGTGCAGTATACAGACCGGTTGTGTTAAAAATGCATTCATTTAGCTTATTTAGTGGCCAAACCATATTGAATATTTATACATCTGCAAGAGGTACTGTGGACGTTGTCACAGGTAAAAGGGGGCTGACAAGATGCTGGACCATGACAATGCCATGGACTGAAAAAAGAACAGCGGCATTGTCAATTTTCTGAGGAAACAATACAATGAAACACCCTACATATAATACTGAATGAGAAAAAATACTTGAATCCTTGTAACTTGAGTTTCTGTGGTCATAAAGACTGATGTCAGCAAGGTAGATATTGTGAGGTCCTCAACATTAGCCAACATTGTGGGGACGTGGTGGCGCTGTGGGTTAAACCGCAGAAGCCTCTGTGCTGCAAGGTCGGAAGACCAGCAGTCGTAAGATCGAATCCACGCGGCAGAGTGAGCTCCCGTCGCTTGTCCCAGCTCCTGCCAACCTAGCAGTTTGAAAGCATGAAAATACAAGTAGATAAATAGGTACCACCACGGTGGGAAGGTAACGGCGTTCTGTGTCTAGTCGCGCTGGCCATGTGACCACGGAAACTGTCTTCGGACAAACGCTGGCTCTACGGCTTGGAAACGGGGATGAGCACCGCCCCCTAGAGTCGGACACGACTGGACTAAATGTCAAGGGGAACCTTTACCTTTACCTTTACCAACATTAGCCACCTTCTGGAAGGCAGCTCTGCTAACCAGCATGCAGTATCTGGCTTGAGGAAGCATTTGCAAATGAGGAGGAGGTGGTGGGACATGTTTTTGGATGTACAATGTATGCTGCATTGAAGGCAGGACAGAACTTTATGGGCTTTAAGTCAGCTTAGCCTTTCCAAGGCCGTGTTCTGGCAGCTGAAAAATAGGACATCATGCTGCTTACAGCCCGTTGGTCTTAGCAGCAACTGCATTTTGACCTAATCAGGGCCCAATAAGGCTTAGGACTGGCACATAATGAGAAGACCAGGTTCTCTGGAAAATACAATAATGCTAGGAAAGATTGAAGGCAGCACAAAAAGAGGAAGACCAAATATACAATGCATTGCCTCCCTAAAGGAAGCAACTGGGATTGGCTTTGGGCTGCAGATGTTTATCTGGGGCCTGAGGGCAACTATTTGGGTTCTGATTCACTCATGTATGGGATTACACAGGACAGTTGATTCCAGAATGTTTCAGGCAATACAAATGAATGACAGAGTACATATATTTGTTCATTTCTTCTCTCATTGTGGGAAAACATTTCAGAATCCCAGGATGCTGTGTCCACTGACTTTAAGGTGTCCATTCTAGAGCAAAAACACTTCAAACTGAGGGACTGCTGAGCTATAATTCATGAACAGATTCAGTTCTGTCTCATGAGTTTTGATTCAGTTCTGCTTCAGTTCTGAATATGGATAAAGTGATCTGTAACAGTCATCTTTGTATCCAGTGCCCCTGTATCATGTGGCTCCAATCTCAGGGATACTAGCAGCTTTTTCCCCAAGCACATGGAAGCCACAGTACTGGTGGCTCAGCCACAAGTCTGTTTTCTTTTCTTTTTTTTTAAAGCAGATAGCCCTTGTGCTACCTCATTAAATAGATCCGTTGATCCTCAACACATACACACATTAGTATCCAAATTTTTCCTCCTAGCTTGATCAAATATCTGGAAGTGAGGAAAGGATTTTGCATTATTCTAAGTGGAAACACTGCTCATGGAGACAATCCTGGGGGAAAAGGAAAAAATGACAGATGTTGAGGCCACTTCAAAGAGTCAAAGTCCATTCCAGCCACCTGGTTCCTAAACTCTCAGTCTTCCCATTTGTCTCTTTCCAGCTGTCAAGAAAATACACCCACAGAGAGAAGAATTCAGGCCATCGTCTTTGTAAAAATATAGAGCTTGCAAATTGGCAAGGATAGCCATTTCTCTGGTGGCACGGACTCCATAATTGTGTACAAGACAGCAAATTGCAAGGATCAGAAAAGCTAATGGCAATGAAAGGTTCAGAATCCCTGCAGTAAGACAAGCTGAATTCCATAACTTCCCTGAGGAAAGGATGGGATGTCTGCAACCCAACAATAAACCATATCCCCCAAAAATGACTACTTCTCACCAGTCACTGCCTAGAAGACCAATAGCAGAAGCTTTTCACATTCAGGGGGAAAAATAGATATGAGATTCAGCACCCAGGCCTAAATCTTTGTGGTTTTAAATAGTGAAGCTCCAGGTTCAGATTTCTGTTTATTCAGCCATGTTGCTGTTCAATTAAGGTAAGGATGAGCAATTTACAGATGTCTAGGAGCTGCATCGAAATTAAAAGACGCCTGCTTCTTGGGAGGAAAGCGATGACAAACCTAGACAGCATCTTAAAAAGCAGAGACATCACCTTGCCGACAAAGGTCTGCATAGTCAAAGCTATGGTTTTTCCAGTAGCGATGTATGGAAGTGAGAGCTGGACCATAAAGAAGGCTGACCGCTGAAGAATTTATGCTTTTGAATTGTGGTGCTGGAGGAGACTCTTGAGAGTCCCCTGGACTGCAAGGAGATCAAACCTATCCATTCTGAAGGAAATCAACCCTGAGTGCCCACTGGAAGGACAGATCCTGAAGCTGAGGCTCCAATACTTTGGCCATCTCATGAGAAATCTCCCTGGAAAAGACCTTGATATTGGGAAACAGTGAAGGCAAGAGGAGAAGGGGACGACAGAGGACGAGATGGTTGGACAGTGTCATTGAAGCTACCAACATGAATTTGACCCAACTCCGGGAGGCAGTGGAAGACAGGAGGGCCTGGCGTGCTCTGGTCCATGGGGTCACGAAGAGTCGGACACGACTTAATGACTAAACAACAACAAAAAGGCCTCATCTTATGTATTGTGTTCAGTTCTGGACACCGCACTTCAAAAAGGATGCGTACAAAATGGAACAAGTTCAGAGGAGAGCAACAAGGATGATCAGGGGGATGGAAACCAACGACGACGACAATGAATCTCTAATCAAAGTGTAAGGTAGCACTGAGTTTTCCAGACAGAAGCATGATTGAGATATATTATTTGTATAACAGCCCATTTTCTCTGAGGAAAAAAATGTCTCATTAACCTTAATACTTTTAGAAGAAGTGGTTTTGTGTATTGCTTTCTTGAATAAGCATTTTCCGAGGTGCAAGATTTAAAGTTCAGCTATCAGGCAAGTCCATTTGAGCCATGGTAGATATCGATCCAATTGATTTAATATTTAATCATTTTTAAAAGTATGTGAAGTTTTTTTGAGTAAATTGTAGGAAAAATGTTAAACAAACCCTTCTGCCTAAGTGGAATCCAGATGTTACATCACACCCAGAGTGGAAGGATAAGGATGCTGGACAGGAGGGGGTGATCTTTAAAAGTCTAGGGGCCACACACACCCATCCCTGGACCCATTCTCCCATAATGCCCACTCAATTATTTTCCCTTTTTCTAACTATCCCCCCCTTTACTCCCTCTAAACTTAACATTTAAAATTTAGCTGAGGGGAAATTGTAAGACGCCCTGGAGTGCTGGATACACCACATAATATGGTCAAACTGCTCACTAGGAGTAAAAAATGGCCTTTTGAGCCAACAATAGCCATGAAACTTTGGGACTTTAACAATACTGCTGATTCACTCAGTGGCTTGGTTGGGAGTGATTCCCCACTTTGCCTCCTTGACAGGGACTGGACTTGATGATCCATAGGATCCCTTCCAGCTCTGAAGTTCTAAGATCAATATTAAAGTATATAATTTTCTGAACTATCCACAAGAACTTGGTGGACAGTCTAAGGAAGATGAATTATCATCGGAAGCAAGCTGTCTGTTGTTTGCTTGATTATTTAGTGGTCTAATAAAGTTATCACCTGCTCCTGCATTTGTATTGTTTTGGAGACCACACAGCCTTTTTCTGATTTGTTCCCTTTTTAAAAAAGTTTTCTTTTTAAAAAAAATCCAAAAAAAAGTAACTTTTTTCAAAAAATGTTGTTGAAAATGGGATGTGGGTCCTGGGGGCCAGGGCTACTGTGACCTGCATTTGAAGTCTTGGGGGCTTGCCACATGCTATCCAACCTTAATCTAGATAAACTAGCTAAAAGAATCCTTAGGTCCCCCTTTTATGCTATTTTAGTGAGACAAGCATGGGGAGCTTGCACCATGTGTGCCCATATTACCCAAGTTTGATGGCATTGCCTGATGTAGGTTATGTTGCAAAAGCCCACAGCACTACCACTGCCTTCATCCCTGGGCTACAAGGTTTCAATTTCTTCAAATAGACAGCCATCTTTCTGACAATTCAATCCCATCAATACCCTCTCCAATAGAGATATGAAGGAAGGAACCTTTCCATTCCTTTATCTCTTTCCCCCAGACGTGCTGTCTCCCTGAAAAGACAGGTGCAAGGAATATTCCCCACTCTCCAGGTCATTATACAGGCTCTGTGGTCTCTCTGGGAGAAATGTTCTAATTTAGCCCTATCTTTAGCAGGTTTTCATGTCCAGGTTTGGGAAGAACCCAAGAAGCTCAAGACAGGTTCCTTCTCTCAGTGTGTATGCATGTGTGGCATATGCATGCATGTACACTATATGGTATGGTGTCTGCTCAGTGGAGAACAGTGGGTAGTTCAAAGCCTGCCTTAGTTGGAAAGTCTGTTGATGAGTTAAACGTGTATTGTGGAGGATCAGGAGACAGAAATGATAGAATCTGAGGTTGAATGTGGGACATTTTCAGGGACAATCCTCAGGAGGAAGCGGTGAGTTACACCCTGGGTGTAAAGGGAGAGAGGATTTAACCATAAAATTTATCTTCTCTACTTACCGTGTTTCCCCGAAAATAAGACTGTCGGCTCCGCCGGCGCTCGTCGTCATGCGAAGCTTCTTTGCCGTTCCACCTGGGATAGCGCGAGATGCGCTATTCTCAGTTTACCTGGGGGGAGGGGGAGCATCCTTAAAAGGACATTCCCCCATGTGTTCAGCCTCTTTCGAGACTTGTGTCCCGCCTGCCCGCCCTATATCCAGTGTGAGTCTGACTGATTGTCTTATTGGGGGCCGGATAGGAATTTTTGACCTGCTACTCAATTGGCAATATAGTCGCAGGGATTTTTCGCCTATCCCACACTGGTATGGATGTTAATCAGTCCCATTGTTGTTATTGTGTTAACTTTAGGTCACACGGCGGGTAGTGTGGAAGGAAACTGAATCGGTGAGTGCCCATGGAGTCCAAGCAGTGCATAGCGGGTCTGAACGTCCGGCGCTGCGGATTGTGAGGTTACAGTGCTGGGAGGAAAGACCTGCTGGGGTCCTCCTCGGGCTGAGGGCTGCCAAATCAGGGGGCTTGCAGGCCTGGGGGGGGGCTTGATATTTCGCCGGCCGGGGTCATGCTGTCCTAGGGACAGCATGACAATGGGACATGGGACTCGCCCACATAGGATGGTGAAGGAGTCCTGTGAGACCTTCAGCACCAATCCTGATTCCGCATTGCTGCAGGCCCCTGGTTTTGAAGCCTTAGGTTTGTTGTTGTTTAGTCGTTAAGTCGTGTCCGACTCTTCGTGACCCCATGGACCAAAGCACGCCAGGCCCTCTTGTCTTCCACTGCCTCCCGGAGTTTGGTCAGATTCATGTTGGTAGCTTCGATGACACTGTCCAACATCTCGTCCTCTGTCCTCCCCTTCTCCTCTTGCCTTCACACTTTCCCAACTTCAGGGTCTTTTCCAGGGAGTCTTCTCTTCTCATGAGATGGCCAAAGTATTGGAGCCTCAGCTTCAGGATCAATATACAGCCTTGTCGAACTCCTTTCCCAATTTTGAACCAATCAGTAGTTCCATATCCAGTTCTAACTCTTGCTTCCTGTCCCACGTATAGATTTCTCAGGAGATAGATAAGGTGGTCAGGCACTCCCATTTCTTTAAGGACTTGCCATAGTTTGTTGTGGTCCACACAGTCAAAGGCTTTTGTGTAGTCAGTGAAGCAGAAGTAGATGTTTTTCTGAAACTCTCTGGCTTTCTCCATAATCCAGCGCATGTTAGCAATTTGGTCTCTAGTTCCTCTGCCCCTTCGAGATCCAGCTTGTACTTCTGGGAGTTCTCGGTCCACATACTGCTGAAGCCTGTCTTAGAGGATTTTGAGCATAACCTTGCTAGCGTGTGAAATGAGTGCAATTGTACGGTAGTTGGAGCATTCTTTGGCACTGCCTTTCTTTGGGATTGGGATGTAGACTGATCTTTTCCAATCCTCTGGCCACTGCTGAGTTTTCCAAACTTGCTGGCATATTGAGTGTAGCACCTTAACAGCATCATCTTTTAAGATTTTAAATAGTTCAACTGGAATGCCATCACCTCCACTGGCCTTGTTGTTAGCCATGCTTTCTAAGGCCCACTTGACTTCACTCTCCAGGATGTCTGGCTCAAGGTCAGCAACCACACTATCTGGGTTGTCCGGGACATCCAGATCTTTCTGGTATAATTCCTCTGTGTATTCTTGCCACCTCTTCTTGATGTCTTCTGCTTCTGTGAGGTCCCTACCATTTTTGTCATTTATCATGTCCATCTTTGCACAAAATGTTCCTTTAATATCTCCAATTTTTTTTTGAACAGATCTCTGGTTTTTCCCTTTCTATTCTTTTCCTCTATTTCTTTGCACTGTTCATTTAAGAAGGCCCTCTTGTCTCTCCTTGCTATTCTTTGGAAGTCAGCATTCAATTTTCTGTAACTTTCCCTATCTCCCTTGCATTTTGTTTCCCTTCTCTTCTCTGCTATTTGTAAGGCCTCGTTGGACAGCCACTTTGCTTTCTTGCATTTCCTCTTTTTTTGGATGGTTTTTGTTGCTGCCTCCTGTACAATGTTTCGAGCCTCCATCCATAGTTCTTCAGGCACTCTGTCCACCAAATCTAGTTCCTTAAATCTGTTCTTCACTTCCACTGTGTATTCATAAGGGATTTGGTTTAGATTATACCTGACTAGCCCAGTGGTTTTTCCTACTTTCTTCAGTTTAAGCTTGAGTTTTGCTATAAGAAGCTGATGATCAGAGCCACAATCAGCTCCAGGTCTTGTTTTTGCTGACTGTATAGAGCTTCTCCATCTTTGGCTGCAGAGAACATAATCAATCTGATTTCGGTATTGCCCATCTGGTGATGTCCATGTGTAGAGTCGCCTCTTGTGTTGTTGGAAAAGAGTGTTTGTGATGACCAGCTTGTTCTCTTGACAAAACTCTATTAGCCTTTGCCCTGCTTTGTTTGGAACTCCAAGGCCAAACTTACCTGTTGTTCCTTTTATCTCTTGACTCCCTACTTTAGCATTCCAGTCCCCTATAATGAGAAGAACATCTTTCTTTGGTGTCAGTTCTAGAAGGTGTTGTAAGTCTTCATAGAATTGGTCAATTTCAGCCTCTTCAGCATCGGTGGTTGGTGCATAAACTTGGATTACTGTGATGTTGAAAGGTCTGCCTTGGATTCGTATTGAAATCATTCTAGCATTTTTGAGATTATATCCCAGTACAGCTTTTCCCACTCTTTGGTTGACTATGAGGGCTACTCCATTTCTTCTATGGGATTCTTGCCCACAATAGTAGATATGATAATCGTCTGAATTGAATTCGCCCATTCCCATCCATTTTAGTTCACTGACGCCCAGGATGTCAATGTTTATTCTTGCCATCTCCTGTTTGACCACATCCAGCTTACCAAGGTTCATAGATCTTACATTCCAGGTTCCTATGCAGTATTTTTCTTTGCAGCATCGGACTTTCCTTTCACTTCCAGGCGCGTCCACAGCGGAGCGTCCTTTTGGCTTTGGCCCAACCACTTCATTAGCTCTGGAGCTACTTGTCCTTGTCCTCCGCTCTTCCTCAGTAGCATGTTGGACGCCTTCCGATCTGAGGGGCTCATCTTCCAGCGTCATATCTTTTAGCCTTTTGTTTCTGTTCATGGGGTTTTCTTGGCAAAGATACTGGAGTGGCTTGCCAGTTCCTGCTCCAGGTGGATCGCATTTAGTCAGAACTCTCCACTATGACCTGTCCGTCTTGGGTGTCCCTGCACGGCATAGCCCATAGCTTCTCTGCATTACTCAAGCCCCTTCGCCACGACAAGGCAGCAATCCGTTAAGTTTAAGGCATGTTAATTAATAAAATGTGGCCCTGTTTATACCCATCACCTGCGTCTCGCATCATTATTCCAGGGTGGGAGGGCAAAGGGTCTTATATTAATTTTTGCTCCAAAAAAACACATTAGGGCTTATTTTCAGGGGATGTTTTATATTTTTCATGTACAACAATCTACATTTATTCAAATACAGTCATGTCTTCTTCTGGTTGCTGCACAATGGTGGAGGGCGGGGTTTCACTTAACTGGGGCTTATTTTTGGGGTAGGGCTTATATTACAAGCATCCTGAAAAATCATACTAGGGCTTATTTTAAGGTTAGGTCTTATTTTCGGGGAAACAGGGTAGTAACGTTATATGTTATGAAGCATTTTTAATGCCCAACATCAGAAATATTTCAAGTTTGCATTTGGCACAAAATCACAGATTACAGTGGTTTCTAAAGCAGAACCATATAGATATGTATCCAGTGCACTGCTTATTCTCTCTCCTCTGTTTCTTGAGCTTTCTCAGAGACTGCTGCATGATAGGGACAGATGGGAACCTTATTTAAATCAAGAAAGCGTGAATGCCACATGCTGAGCTAGACAGAACAATTGAAGAGGTTGGTTTCCTTCACATGAATTTTATTTAATGCCAACTTCAGTTTAGAAAACTTGTGAATAGCATAAATGCTTGATAGGATAGGCTCAGAAATACCTGGATTTCTCAGCTATAAGGGTCGCCTGGCTTGTGAGGATGTATAAAAAATGTAGCCAGAAAAGATAAGCTTTCCCAAAAGCTATCCAAGAAGACATTAACATTCTGTTATTTATTGGTGTCATTATGAGAGTCCTGTACCATCCCCAAAGGAGCTGGCGGGAGTGCGGGATCTGTCATGGTTGCCAAGAAAAAGGGGGCAGAAGGATTATCCTTGAAAGCAGTCAAAGGATAGAATAGTTTTTACCAACTCATCACTGAAGTTGCCATGGGTACTGTCTAGGAGCCTGGGTTTAAATGTCAGTTTCCCCCATGCTTTACTGTCCTTTTTAACCATTCATCGCTGCTGTATCCTTCAATTATTTTCTCTCCCTTTTTTTGTTATTATTCACAATATGTCTAAATTCATCTTCCATTCCCTTTCTGCTCTTTTTTCAGTTTCCTACTTTTATGCTTGCTTTCTGAGAAGTGTAGAGAGAAAGAGCTGCTTCCTGGCAAATTGGCATCAATCATCATGTTCTCTTTTTGTTAAAAAGGGGCGGAGCATAGCAACACACTTTGAAATATCCTTTTTGAAATCAGTAGTGAACTAGCAATGAGATCAGCCCTTCCCATGATGGAAAATGACATTGTCAAGAGTAAAACATACTATGTCCTGAACAATGACAGGCATTGCAGTGAACATAATTCAGGCTGCTTGTTTCACAGTATATGATACGAGGACATGCTCACATTTATTTTCTGGAAGGAGGAAACAGCAATGAGGAAATGGCCTATTACTTTGGCAATAGCTTGGCAGGGGGTGGGGAGCCATTTATAGAAGGCATGCATTTGTTGTCAGGTAGCTACACTGGGCATCAATTAAATTAATGTATCAGTCAAATCAGGATAAAAAGATTAAAAGGCTCACTTTAGAGAAAACTCTCCCCCCTTCGCTACCCATCCCATGTAACAGCACTTAGCTGGCATGAGACAGCTGGCACCTGTCTGGACTTTGTCAGATTAATTTATTGGGGGGAGGCAGCATTTAGTAGGTCTCCTTTGTGTAAGCCTAACCAAAACTCAGCTGTCCTAAACAAGGAAGGGTGGACAGAGTGATAGGTGGGTAAATAAGTAGGAGAGAGAGAAATGTTGTGTTTGTAATTTTGCGTTTGCCTTTTAGAGTTTGCTGTTAATAATTTACCATATACTGCTGGATAGTTCAGTGGTTTAAGTATCTGGCTGTGGAGTCAGAAATTGGGAGTTTGATTCCCCACTGTACCTCCTTAACAGGGGCTAGACTTGATGATCCATAGGGTTCCTTCCAGCTCTGCAGTTCTAAGATGGTGATGATGATGAATACTAATAGCCTATAAAGAGAACCACCTACAATGTTACAATGTCTCAATCCTATTGATCCTATAAATCTCTTGACTATCCCCCACTGATTCCTAAGTGGATCCCAGAAATATACCTAGAGAGTCAAAATTCAGTTTTCTGGGACGGATGAACAACCCCTATGTAATGTCTAGCATAGAACACAAGAGGAGCACTATTTTGATGGGCAAAAAACCCAATCCAGCCTTATTACATGTTAGTTTAAAATGGTTTAGCTTTCCATTATAATGCTGATTAATCAAATTACCAGATTTGCAATCATTTATTTAAAGATCTGTACTCTAAGCATGCACTACTTTCATGTTCAATGAAGTTTACTTCTAGGAAAAGTTTTCAAGACAGCAGTTATGTAATAATGCAAACTGATACAGATTTACTCATCATAAATAAATCCCACAGTGTTCTTACTCCTATGTGCACGTTCCTTTGTTGGCTTTCTTATTACATATATAATCTGTCATTTCTCCAAACATTTTATTTATTTTTCTGTAAACATATTCTTTTTCAGTAAAATGCATGTTTTGGGAAATGTTCAATGTATAGAGAGGCTGAAATGCAAAGATGTCATTCTACATCCACATATATGGGAGTAAATCCCATTGGATATTTTGTGGTTTACATCTGAGAAGGTATCCATAGAGGTGCACTGTTAGAATCTTTTTAATCAAAGAAATTGACTCTGTTACATAAACTGCTGCATTAGGCTGCACTATGACTTGGTCTCTGTTTACTGTAAGTGTTGTTTTTACAGGTCATTTCCAACATATGGTGTGGTGACCCTATGAATGAATGACCTCCATAAGGTCTAGTCATTGAAAGCTCTGCTCAGGTCTTGCAAACAAAGTACTAATAATTAATTAAGGCTGCAATGTTATATCCACTTATCTGGGGGTACTTATCTGCAGTGAATTTACTGGAACTTATTTTTCAGTAGACATATAAGGGGCTGTGCTCTAATTGATGTTAATCTTTGCTTCAATCACAATAATGCAATTTAAAAAGTAAGGGGACATTCTACCTCCTTTCAGTCATCTGGATGTGAGTACAGTAATTGCTAGCTCTTTTTTCAGACAGGAGAAAGACAACACTACTGGAAAAATTTTCCCAAATCCTACTCTTTGCTACAGATTATGGGATCACGCATGCAATATCAGGAGAATTGCTGGTCGACAGAGATTTGCTGTATAGAGACATGACAGAAGCCATCAAATAGGAAGTGATAGCCAATGTCCAACATGAATTCAAAAGGGAAATCTACAAGCAGTTAAGATGCAATTTTTGATGACCTTATTTTACAACAGAGATTGCACTCATGAACAAAGCTTTCAATTCACATAGCCCTGATCCAGTGCAAAATTCTGAGGCCCTTGCCTAACCCACAGAGAGATTTTTCATATGCACCAAAAGTGAATTCCAGGTCTGGAACACATGGCTTTCTTCCCCTCCCCCCTCTTCTAGGAGGCAATCTGTTGGTTATTTATTTCCAACTGTAACTGCTGAACTCCTAGACCGATCATGTATCTGGCTGAGGAGCCAGAGGTTGGGAGTTTGATTCCCTGCTGTGCCTCATTGACAGGAACTGAACTCGATGATCCATAAGGTCTCTTCCAGCTCTGCAGTTCCAAGATTATTAGTATTATTATTATAGGATACAATTGGCATATTACACGTATTCTGATGTGAAGATTGCTCTGTTATGGTTACATGCATACTTCACTGAGACAAAGGACAGAAGCAAGCCTGCTATTACTTTACTGTACTCAGAACTCTCATTATGAGAGTCCTGATACACATACATTTGACCACATATACACAGATTTTTGATTCTCTGACTTTCACTTTCCTAGAACTTGTCACTTATTATTTATTTTAACTGTAAAATCTTTACAGTTGCAGTATTCTATTTTTATTGAGGTTGTTTGCACAACCACACTTTCTATGAGCAGACTTGCTGAGGGTGAGGTAGAGAACTGGAAAGGAAGGATGGACTCAAACCCACTCCATGTCAAGCATCTCAGCTCTCAACTACTGATCCTTATTTTGACAGACACTCTGTGCTCGCACAAGTAAGCCACTGATCAGGTTTACTGGGGATTCCAGGATATGTAGTTTTAAAAACCTCTTCCAAGCTCTTGTAAGTGACTGCCTCTTCCTCTGCTAATCCTGTCATATTTCCGTAACAGGCAGGCCAATACAAGAACAAGGACAAAGGAAAGGTAACCTAAACCAAAGGGAATACATGCTGAAAGATTTGTCTGTTCTATTCAGAGCTGCTTGATTGCATTTCACATCCGTATTTTTTCCTGTTGACAAGCAAAGCTTGAAAGTAATAAGTGCTGCATGAATTAAATACATCACACTTGACTGCTTGAATGCTGGTGGAGCTTCAAACCAATCTGGGTTCTATCAATGTGCCACAATTGATTTCCCTACCTTGACAGAAAATGGCTGAAAAACAAATTATGAAAGGAGGGACTAATAAAAGTTAATTTTTATGTTACATCTCTTTCTCATGCAGCTAAAACAATGCCAGACTTGTAAACAAGGTTTTGCACTTGTACCCTATTGACAAAATTAAAACACTGATCTTTACTTTCACTCAGAAGACTACACATGCATTATCCAAAAAGGGATGTACTGCTGTCAAACCAGTATGCTCATTTTTTACGTGGGCCCCTAGCAGAATGTATCTATTCTCTTCCTTGAAAATGGTACTTGCTGTTTCATTTTGGTATATTTTCTAACTAAATCTTTTTATTCACTGCTGAATATTTCCTGTGGAGTTATGGAGGTGGGGTAGAAGAGGTTGCACTGATTCTGTGGTTCTCATGCTGGGTGTTCCTTGGCAGCCTGAGGTTCTTCAAATGTATGTCAGAGGCTCCCTGGTGACAGAAGCAGTAACAACAGGCCAGCGTCCTACAGCGTGTCTGGCATTACAAGCTTCCCCCTGCAAAGTACAGCCATTAAAGAGTGTCTGGGGATTCTATGATCAGGGCTTGAAGTAGTTATTCTGAGAATCCCCTAGCTAGTGAGGGTGGTGGGTGGATTCTGGGAGTTGTAGTCTAAAAACAAACTTTTACAAGCTCTGTCTACAATGCACTCCTGCACATAGTAGTAGACACTTAATATAAATGAGCAGGGTTGATTCTGCCATTAGCCTGAGTGAAGTGGTTACCCAAGGTGGGAAAGTGGTAGGAGAGGCAAATTTCCACCCACATCCACCACCTGCCCTGGGATGAGCCTTTCTGCTTCCGGATGGAAGAGGAGGAGAGGATTGAGCTGCCATCATCCTGTTCTATGCTAAAGAGCAGAGGGGGAGGAAGAAGCAGAAGATGATAATGAGCTGCCCAGTTGGCAGCAATGACAGCAACAAGGAGGTGGATGGTTATCTACCCACAGGTGGAGAGAAGAGGGAGGTGGTAGCTATGCAGGATATTCCTCATGTCATAGGTCAGCTCTATATATAGTCAGATGTGCCTGTCCACACTGAAATTTGATGCAATCTGGCCAGTGCTTAAAGGGTCCTTATCTACAATGCAATCTATTTTAACTCTTGGTACCCATCTGTGAAAGCAGAACAAAGAGCTAGTTTGCATCTCAATGAATCATCCTAAAAATATTGCATGCCCTAGCCCTGTGCCAGAAAGATACAGGCCAGTTCTTAAAGGGGAAGGATGGATCATTTTAAGAAGAAACTCTAGCGGACGAGATCCTTTTTTCCACCCCAAACTGTGCTATCGTCCCCTTTCTGTTCCAGCATGGCCTTTTCCTATGTAGGGTTAAAAAAAAGGAAAATGTCCTCTCTTACAGAAGAGAACTGAGGAATTGAAAAAATAATTAAGCATATATTAAAGCAGCAAATATGCACTGCACCACTTTTTTTTTTTTTTAAAGACAAATGGAAAACTTCCTTCCAGAGATTTTTGTTTGCTTTTCTTTTAAAGGTCCGGTTGCAAGCCTGCCTGATTCAGCAGCAGTTAGGTTCTTCACCAAACCTTTTAAAGAAAAGCAAACAGAAGCTTCCAAGATAAAGTTTTCAATTTGTCTTTTTTTTCTTTAAAGTGGTGCAGAGCATATTCACTGCCGCAATACACACTTTTTTTAAAAAAAATCACTTCCTCAGCCACTTAAGGAAGTTGAGGAAGTGATTATTTGGCAATATCCTGACTTGGCTGTCTTACTGAGTCACTTCACAAAACTGGCAAATTAGAGGAAGGCTCACTTTTGGTCCAACTCCAGTGATTGCATCATGTGATTGCTGTCAAAAGGAGCTAACCAAGCCGTTCCTGCAGTGATCCGAACAGCAGGTTAAATGCTCAACTGACTACACCTGTAGAAACGTAAATTATTAACTGGTTCATTCTCATGTATCATAGAAGAAAACGTGTGCACACACACACACACGCGCACACACATCTTTTCACGATATGTGAGATGATTCTGGAGAAAATTCAACATTTGCAATACTAAATTTTTGCACAATTAGGTAAAAATGAAAACAGTGATAGCTGCTGTTTTTTTGTGTTTTTTTTGCTGCATGAACTTTTAAAAAGGCAAAGAGTGAGATAGGTTCTTTGCACTTTTGAGAAGAATCAGCTTATATTTTTGTCCTTGCTTGGTGTATGTATGCTTAGCTTCAGAAAAGGACACTGGGTACCTCTGGCACAAACTGGGCAAATCACCTCCTGCAAAAGTGCTTGGCATTTCTCTCCAATGCTGAGGGTGCAGGTTAAGGAACCTTTGACAGACTGCCTTGTGTGGTTGAGAAAGATTGTCTTATCCATAAATGAGAGACTGGAGAGGTTTCTTCACATCCTTCATCTCAAGGCTGCTAAGGCCTATTAAGAGCAAACAATATCGTTTCTAGATTGACCAGTGATTATACTGCAGCACTAAAACTTCAGAATCAAATGCAAATGTCACTCAGTTCACTGGTGCTCACTCCCAAGTAAACATGCTGAGAACTTCAGTCTTCGATCTGGTTTTGATTCATATGTTATATCACAGAGTGTGGAAATTGTAGCTCTCCAGATGTCACTGAATTCTAACTCCCATCAGCACAGGTAGTGTGGCCAAGGGTGAGGAATGACAAAGGATATAATCCAATAACATCTGGACAGGTTTCCCACACCTATTCTATCAAATATTCTTCTGAGGCAAGGACTTCACATGACATAGCTATTAGCACAGGATTACACTGCTCAATATTACACACACTGAGTTCTTAGCTATAAAATGCTACACCAAAATTAACTAGGTACTCTTCCCCATGAGGTCAATTAGACATGGTTAAACATTGCAGATGCTCTGTTCTAAATGGCTTCCAGGCAGGAAAGGTTTGGCAGTAAAGGGAAACCTTTGTTTGCATATGATTTGTGTACCACTGTTTTAAAAAGTATAAATTCAAAATGTCACCTCTCAATCATTATAACAATATGTCATTCTTCCCAGTGGATGTTTTTATGGAATACATAATTTATCGTTGACTTCCAATAATTCTTTAGTAGACAACCAGAAAATAAAATAGAAAAATTCTAGAAGCGGTGCTTGTTTCTGGATAGAGGCGGCCTGTCTATCAGGGAAAAACAGCATATATATTGTGTTTCAGAATCAAACTACAGATTTCCCTAACACAACGGAACAGTGGGAAAAGCTGATATATAGCATAAAGCTGCATGCTATATATCAGCTTTTCCCACTGAAGGGAGAAAATCAGGGCTGAGGACATCTGCACTATATAGATGGCATCACAAAAAGATGTCCTTCTGAAGTGTTTATTGCCAAAACATAAACAGGATAACAAAAATGTACACTGTCTGTCATTGGAATGTAAAGAGACAAGGCCATATAATGAGAGCTGCAATGGGTATTTTCTCCAGTTTAGCCAAGTCTAACATATGCAGCAGAGGGCCTGGCTCATAATACGATGTAATGCAGTTGTGAGACAAGGTATCATGGAAAATTTACTGACAGGAAGAATGAGATTTAATCACTTCACACTGCTGGTGCAACTATTGCTAAAGCCAGGTAGCTTCACCATGAGGGAAGGAGATGTCTGTCAAGATTGTAAGCAAAGTGAATCACTGCCAAGCTGCTCCTGCCTCCTGACAACAGACGATTCTCAAAAACCATTTATTTCATGTGTGTACCTTCTGATCTGATGTGGCATTGCTTCTGTGGACTCTCTGGTTTGCCAATGACCACAAAAGGACCTTGAAAAAGTCCTAGAATTAAAATGCCATGCCTAAGTGTACATTACCATTCTCTCTCACACACAAGAGGTTTTGCCCATCAAAAAACCACCCTCTCAGATTTATGAAAGCTGTTGCACAGTTCAACTACCAACATCACATCAAAAAGTTAGCCATTACTTTTGGGAGTGGCAAAAGCTGGAGAATTTCTCAGGCACAAAACAGAACATCTTTGTCCAGCGAAATGTTTAAAAACCAGGGGAAGGGCAGGCTAATAATAGCCCATCAAGAACAAAGGTGTCTCCTGGATAGCCATGTTTATTTTATTTGTTGTGTATGTTAAACCTTGCTTCCCTCTATTGAGCTCTAAGAGTTGCTTTCACAATGAATCTATCAGGAGATCCACTTGAGTGAGTGACAGGCCCAAAATTACCTAGTGGTTCAATATGGTTCAATAGGCATTAGCCCCAGTCTAACACTCTAACCACTGCACCACATTGGTCTTCAGTATGATCTAGAAACTCTGCATGTACATTTGTAAGTTCAAAGGCCTAATTTATAATATCCTTTTCTTTCAAAAGCTGAATTAAAAAGTAGGATGTGCAACTCCTCATATATATGGACAGATAGCAGCCTTTTCAAAGCAGTGTCCTCCAGAACATTCCACTACAACTTCCATCAGCCACACCCAGCACAGCACAGTCAATGGCCAATAGTCAGAGGTGCTATCATCCACAATATCTGAAGAGCATCACCTTGGTAAAGGGGGACATAAAAGTATTTATGATACATAGGTCACCATCATCCACAATATCTGGAGAGCATCACCTTGGTAAAGGGGGACATAAAAGTATTTATGATACATAGGCCACCATCATATAGAGATAATTATCATCAGCGTTAATGTCTGAATCATCCAGAGAAGACCCTCCCTTTATGGGGAGTAAGGCAGTTGCCTCAGGTAACAAATACTGAGGGGTGTAAAATGGATAGCTGTATGTGCAGTGTGTAGTGGGAGAAGTTGTCCTGTTGTCAGTAATAAAATTTGACTGCCAGTCTGGTCAATGGAGTGTCATCTTGTCTTTTGCTTTAGGCAGCATGTGTTTTAGGCTGGCATTGTGCTAGAACCATCCCACTTGGGAAAACATATAAATATTTAGTTCTTGTTATTACTATGCGAGACATAAGGGGTTTCTTCTGTTTCTTTGCAGACATGGCCAGAAGTTGACTTCATTTTAAATTGCCTCCTACTTAATACTCACCCACTATATCCTGGAAATAAAGACAAAGCCACAGAAAGCTTGGCTTTTAAGAAGGAGGGCATAGGCTGCGTGACTTGGGGGGCATTTAGATTACTCAGCTTCTCCTTATTGAGATGGGAACATTGTTCCCCTCCTCCTTCCTAAGAAAGGATTATGAGGGACTGCTTGTTTTTCTCAGTGCTTTGAACTTGGCAGATGCTATAAAAGTGCTAAATGTTATCAGGACAAGGGTTTTTTCCCCTCTCTCCCCACAATCTGTAGTATTCTCCATTGTGAAATGGGTAATTGGGTTCCTTCTTAGTGCCATTAGATAAGAAATGTTTCACTTCAGTTCATCAGACAAAAGATTAAGAGTCGTTGTTACACTGAGGGAATAAAAATGTATACGGTAGAGGAAGTGAATAATAGACAATGTAAAACTGTCATTCGCAACTAAAACCTGTTAACGTACACAAAGATGTTTCTAGTCATGTAACCCATTCCCCCTTTTTTATAGTTATACTCCCAGTTTAACAGACAGTGAAACATTGCTTCATGTCAGACAAAAGAGTATAAACTGGCCCATTAATTGTAGCTCCAATTTATAGCAGACTATGTTGGGAGTTTTCACATCTATTGTTTCTCTGCCTAACTCTTCCATGACTCACTGCAAAGACTTGAAAAGTCATCTATATGTGACTATTCTCATTTTTCATAGAATCATAGAATAATGAAGTTGGAAAGGGCCTATAAGGTCATCAAGTCCAACCCCTTGCTTTCATACTTTTTACTGCCAGCTTTACCTTCTCAGTTGCATAGACTTTAATGCATCCGATGTTTTCTTCTCATTCAGTTCCCCAGCCACCAAATCCAAGACAGCATATATTCATGCTAAACTTGGTAAACAGCCATTTTGATAGGGCCACAGACACAGCCCTGTCTCTCTACGGTATTGTGCTGTAGGGCAGGCACCAACCATTATGCTTTGAGATTCAACACAGAATGACTATCCAGATGTCTTTCAGCAAAAGAGACATATGCAGGAAAGCAATTATCCTGAAGACCTCTAGGCTTGTGGTAAAATTTGGAAAGGGGGAAGTTTAATTTTAAAAATTAAGGTTCAATTTCTCACCATTTATTGCCTTCAGAGTGATATTATAATAGAACAAGCAGAACATCAGAACTGAAGAAGCATGCATAAAGAAGTCCACAACCATAAGCAGTAAGTCAACTTTTATTGGACCATATATTGTGCCCTTCAAAAAAAAAAGACCTTAAGTCAGGATGAAACCAAATATGACATTGGAGATGGCTAAGTCTCCCCATATTTTTAAAGAAATTCAGAATCAGACAGTAATAAAGAAGTTGTTTTTAATTATACTAACTGTTCAGGAAGTGGGCATTTCCCCTGTTCTTGCCTCCCTTAGGTGCTATGGAAAGAAAACAGGTAGATGTATTGTGTCTGTAAGGTTTCCCCTCCCCCCTACTGCTGGGCTAATAACAACTTGAAGAAGAGCAATTTTGATCAGGAAAACACCAGGGGAAAATATATAAGTAGAAATTCTTAGGATTAAGGTGGAATCTACCATTCTAGTCAAAATCAGCGCACTCTGACAGAGCATGAAAATAGTCATTTTGGGAAAATTCCCAGAATGCTCCAGCCTGCATGGAGGATTTGGGAAGTTATCATCTCCAAAAATAACTTTCCTGAGCTCTGTCTTCTACAGATGGTTTTTAAAAATTAGAACAAGTTTCCCTTGGTTATGTGTAATTTTGCCCTCGTTTCGGAGGAAATGCTTTCAGGATGAAAGGGAAGTCATGGGTCTTTCTGCCACCCCTTTTAAGTCATAGAAATTTATCCTTCCAAAGTCTTCAAAGAACACTCTCCATGAGACAAACAATACCACTACTTTCCTTTGCACTATCCAAAAGATAATTTTTATCTCAACAACTGTAAATGGAAGGAATATCAGTTCTTCATTGTTGTTTTTAATGTGCCATCAAGTAACCTTCAAATTATGGTGACTCAGAATCTCCTATTATTTACAGCTCTGCTCTTGCAAACTCACGGCTATGGGTTCTTTTATTGAGTCAAATAGGGGCTAGAATTCTACAAATGCTTGCTTAAAGTTCCCGCAAGTGTTTATGCTGTGCAATATCAAGGTGGTTTTATGGTGGCTTTTCTGCATCCATTTGTGCAAGGATGCAGTGCAATCTTTTATTCGCCAAATTGGAAGTTCCACTGTGCTCAGTAGGAATTCATTCCAGAAAAGTATATATGATCGGGGCCTCATATTCTGCTTTCTCACACATCACTATGACATAAAGTATAAAGCAACCCATCCACAAGTAGAAGATGTTTTCCACATGCAGAAATATATTTTGGTTTCAGCTCATGAGATCTGGGCTAATAACTATGAAGAATAATAAGAATTCACAATACACATGCACTTGTTTCAATAAAAATTGGAATTTTTCTTTGAATGACTGATGGAAAGAAAAAAAATTACATTGAGGGAGACAGGAGTACATTTTCTAATGATTCCTTTGAGTTCACCCGTTGTGGTTTTTTTTAAAAAAAACACATATGAATAGAGAAATAATTAAGAATAATAGTGGCCTCAAGCACAGCGCTGCTTATTAATGCATTCATTTCACACTCCTGGTTTCAAGATGAGCAATCATTTCTTTTTGTACTCTGGCAAAGCTTTTCTCCCACCCTCTTTTCCGTCTATAGAACAGAAGGCCTTTTTTTCCATGGTAATCTAGAGTTCATCTCTACAGTAATGCAATTCATTTGCAGATGTTATCACATAGCACAAACCAACATGCCAAGAATGTGTGCAGAATATAGGATGTCTCGTTTTCTACCAATTGCAGCATATTCAGATGGGACAAAATTTATGATCCAATTGGTCACATTTGGCTCAGCAAGAGGGAGAGCAGGGTCAGGATTTATTAGGATTTATGTCTGTTTTGCACTGGAAAAAGCCAATAAAACCACTTCTGGTTAGGAAGTCTTCAAGTTTCTTCCAAAAACAAACTGGAAAGAAAAATACTTCTCTGATGAAGCTTTTCTGCTGGACCCTGGGGGGGGGGGGGGGGAGGTGTTAATTAGTAGCTTCTGACTGGGGACAATGATGAGTAGCTGAACTGGAAAATGCCAAAAAACCTGCTAAAATCTGCCTTCCCACAACAGATTTTTTAAAAAATACAGCCTTCAGGATGGGACAGCAAAGTGCACAAGCTGAAGGATTTTGTCACTGACCATATGGAATTAAGGCTTACATTGTATGGATGGAGGACCAGTGATGAAACAGGTACTCTATAAAAAAAAACAAGTATTTCATCTGGATGAGCTCTTGATCCCTCCAAAATAACCTGAAACTGAACCAGAAGGTGAATTAAAGATATAGACAAACTTTCATCTCAGGTGATTCCATGAGAAGCAGAAGAACAGTGTTCATTAAAGTTTTCCTTTGTTTTTGAAGACATACTGGCCTTCAACAAATCACATGCTCCCTATCACATGACAGGGCTATTTGGTGACTTCACTCACTTAACCACTTTCCATGTTTTGGAGGGCAAGTGTCTCCCCTTACTATTAAGAATTCTGCACACTCAGGACAAGCCTTTGTTTTAGAGAGAGATGCCCACCATGGCAACAGATGCTTTAGGAATCAGCTATGTACTATTGAAGGACATGAGCATATTTCATAGCCTGCCCTGCACCCCATGATCTAACCTGTTCTCTGGTGCAGGAGAAGACTTGGTTCCATCACCAGATTCTGCTGACAGTCTGAATGGCTTCTGGAACGGCATGAGCATCATCTTGTCCCTTGTCCCATAAAAATGTCTTGCACCACCTCGGGTTCTAAATGGAGCAGGGAGTCTATACAGGTTCAGTAGGCTCCCTATTGCAGATCTTCAGTATCTGGCTTGAGAAGGCCATTGATAAGGGACCATGAGGGAGCAGGTGAGGAAGGGCTGATGCAGCTAATGTATCTCTCCTCTTTCCCCTCATGCAAGAGGGAATGTATGAGTAGGATGCCAGAACAGGACAAAAGAAAGTCAAGTGAAGATATTATGGTTGTGGTCATTTTATTATATGATTACCTGGGGTGTGGGGGAAAGATTCTAAATGGATCAAACTGCGAGAGAATAACAATTCTCTAATTTGATGAGTTTATGCCTTAGTGAGAGACGAAGTCTCAGGACGTAGAAAGTAGAAACAAGCTCTTTATTCTGTATTTCTTTAAACGAGTCGTTAAAAAGCTCTGGCTCAACACGTTTCGGCAAAGCCTTCTTCAGGAGCTGAGCATAACACAAAGTCACACATTAGATATTGAATCATTCACATTTTCTTTTTAAAAAATTATATATACACTTATACACCTGGCTTGGGACTCTCAACTTTATATAAATACATGCATTTATACTAAGCACATTAGGCATGATAAAATATATTAGACAGAATATCAAACACTTATCGAGCTTCTTTATACTCTCTGCACCTTTCTTTGGTCTATATCAGCTCCAAAACTAATTGAAAGTGTTCGAAAGTGCAGGCACTAGGAGAGGAGGCATTTGTACACAGCTGTACAAGGTGGCGAGATAACCAGCCCAGCAGTGTTATAATAAAGGGAGAAAGTCTATTTCTTTGTTTAACCCATGAGGTACTAGGGTGTTCAATTTCAGGATCCAGTCAATTTCCCTTGAGTAAAGACCTTTCACAGTTCCCAGGAACTCTGTCCATTGCCTAGAACACCAGATATTTTATTGTATGGTTCATTTCTGTAAAATGGCCAACTAGAGGACTGCCTAGTCATTTATTTCTTAAATTACTGAGGTGTTCACCCATTCATACTTCAAGAGGTCTAGAGGTTTTTCCTATGTACAGTTTATTACATGGGCACCTTATAGCATAGATTATTCCCTTGGTATTACAGTTAGTGAAATCCTTCAGGGTGTAAACCTTTTTGTTCTGTGGATCTGTAAATTCTAACATGTGCCTTGTATTACTGCAATAAACACAATGCCCACATGGATGATGGGGGGGGGGGGGACCAGGTAAAACACTGGGAATTAGTGATGGTGTAGTATCTTTGTACTCACTTCTAACCAATATATTGTTAGCAGTTTAAAATCACAGCAGAAGATTTTCTCCTTACGAAAGTTTGGACCAGAGGTTCCAGTGTAGTAAGGCACACAGAAAGACACCAGGAATAAGTGCAAAGAATATTTACTTGCTGTACATATTTACATAGTGCTCACAGGAACATAAACAGTCATTCAGCAGTCAAACGGACAGAACGTAAGCATGACAGTCAAAACAGAACTGCGAAGGGCACACTAACCAGCCTCTTAATTTATACTACCTCCAACCAATCAAATTAGTGGTTCACCTCATGGTAGTTAATTCCACACGGCTGTGTCCTTCTTGTCACATAGGCAGTGACTAAATAACTCCACCTGCACTAACCAATTGTTAATTACATTTCTTCTTCTTAAAGATCTAACAGTCCCCTCCTTAATTAACAATTGCGTTAGCATACATTTATTTCATTACATTCATTTCTTTAACACCAAGTGCCTCTACTGCTTCTTTATGCTTTTGGCATGTAAGAGGCTTCGTGAAAACATCAGCTTGGTTTTGTGACGATGGACAATATTGCAATTTTGTTTTGCTTTTACAGCCTCTCTGACATGGCAAAATCTGATGTCAATATGCTTTGACCTACCTTTTACTTTCTCCGATGTAGCTATCTCAATACAGGCTGTATTGTCCTCCATCACAGTTATAGGCCCATCTATCTGCACATTCAGTTCCTTCAACAATGTTACATAATAAATTAAATTACTGCAAACTTCTGATAAGGCTATGAACTCAGATTCAGAAGTGCTGAGACTAACACAACATTGTTTCTTAGTCTTCTATGAAATTACAGTATTAGCATATTTAGCTATGTATCCAGCATTCAGAATGGTGAATCTAGACATTTATTCCAATTTCATCCATGATGAAGACCATAAAGTGCCTTTTGTAACTTCCACACATTATTACTATGTTTAACCTTTACACCAGGTGGGATATCCATGTAAATAGTCTCAGAAAGTTCTGAGTTTAGATATGCAGTTTGAATGTCAGAGTGAGAAATTACATATTTTCTCTGAGCAGCAACAGCAAGGCATATTCTAATGCTGTCTGCTTGAATGGTAGGAGAAAAAGTTTCATCATAGTAGATGTATTTTTGTTGCAAAAAACCTTTAGCAACTAACCTAGCTTTACACTTGAAACTTCCTTCTGCAAGTGGCTTCCTTTTAAATACCCATCTACAGCCAATTGCTTTCTCCCCTGGTGGAAGCTGAGTCTCTTTATATACTTTCAACCTTTTCATAGAATTTAACTCTGACTCTATGGCTTCCAACCATTCCTCTCTCTCTTTTCCTGGTAAAGACAATATGTCTTCATAGCAGGAAGGCTCCTGTTGTGCAAGACAAATATTTACAGGCTGATACCTGTCAGGTTTCCGTCTTTCTCGGTGGGACCTACGAGGAACTTCTACCTCTTCTTCAATGTCTGACTCTTCCTGCTTCATAGTATTTTCAGGGTCAGGTTCTAAATCTCCAGAGTCAGATTCAGAGTCACTGTCTGAAGAACTAGAATCAGTGCTATCTGGTCTCCTTGGAGACATGGCTTTCTTATCTTCAGTCTGCTCTGTATGTGGTAGAAAAACTACATCAGGTTCCTGTACTTTCGGTTCCTCTATGAATGTGGCATTTCTAGATATTACAACCCTTTTGTCTTGGTCTGTAAATCTCCATGCTCGTGCACCTGAATCATATCCTAAAAAATTACACTTTTTAGCTTTGGGTTTGCCTTTTCTCCTCTGCTCCCTAGGAATCTGCACATATGCTGTAGCACCAAAAATATGTAAGAGAGATAAATTTGGTTTCCTCCCATATAACAATGTAAATGGTATTTCACCAGTCGTACTGTGTAATGTTCTGTTCAGAATATATACACTGGTCAGAGCAGCCTCTGCCCAATACGTTTGAGGTAAATTAGCATCACTTAACATACAATTCTTCATGTTATTTACTGTTTGAATATGTCTTTCTACCAGACCACACTGCCATGGTGAATATGCACAAGACTTCCTATGAAATATTCCTCTCTTTTTCAACCAAGATTCAAACTGAGATGAAGAAAATTCCCCTCCATTGTCTGTCCTTAATTCTGAAATATTTCTCTTATATTTTCTCTCTGAAAATTTTACCCAAGAAGAGAATATAGCAAACACTTCTGACTTTTTTTTCATGGGAAATAAGAAAGAAAATCTACTGAAATCGTCAACAATCAGTAAAAAATACTTTGCCTGACCATGAGAACTCTGGAAAGGTCCAGCCACATCAGCAAACACTATCTGTAGTGGTGATTTTGAAATCCTATCACTAACTTTAGGAATAGGCTTTGCTTTAGTCTTAGTAACGTGACATACTTCACAAGGTATATAGGACTTATACTGAGTCATTTTCATACCTTCAACATACATTGGCATATTTTGTAATGTTTTATAATTCAAATGCCCCATTCTCTTATGCCAATCGTGAACACAATTTAAATGTGCAGGCATATTTACTGCATTAGCCTTTTTGAGTTTCCTCCTCTTTTTCCAGTTTTCTTTGTTTGCCCCTCCTCTTTCTGCCTTTCCTTCAGCTGCATTTCATAAAGCCTGTTTCTTAAAGTACCTTTTGCACATATCTTTCCTTCCTTTATTACTTTACATGTTCCTTTCTCAAATTGTATGGTGAAATTCTCTCTGTCTAAATTTGCAACAGATAAGAGATTATAAGAAAGGTTAGGAATGCATAGTACGTTTCTACAAGTTTTCCCCATACATTCTATATATAAATTTCCTTTCCCAGACACTTTAAGAGATTTACCATCAGCAAGACACACTGACTCTTTCTCAGACCTGTGAAATGAAGAAAAGTTAGCAAGACTTTTACAGGATACATGTGTAGAAGCACCAGAGTCTAAGATCCAAAGATCTTTCCTCTTCTGGTTTCTAACATTTACAACGGAGAGCTTCTCTCTCCCTCTCCTGTGCAGCTGGGACTGGGAGGAGTCTCGTTTGCCAGTCTCTCTGTGCTTGGCTTTGCAGTCAGGACGAAGGTGTGTTAAAGCTCCACATTCAAAACAACGTTTTACAACATTTAGTCTGTCTTTTCCTTGGTTGTTTCCGCTTTCCTGGCTGGCAGTCTTCTTTGTTTTAGCTGCCTCAGGGAAAAACTCCGCCTCCACTCTTTCAGCTTGTCTTTTTGCTTCCTCTATCAACCGACCCACCAGGTATTGAGGCGTTAACTCTGCAACAGGCATGGTCTCCAGTGAAGTCACCAAATTATCATATGAAGGAGGTAGACTGCTTAGAATTAAATAGCTCTTTTGTTCTTCCATAAATATATAATTAAGCTGCTGGAGCTGCTGGAACAACTCCTGCAGAGTTTTAAGATGTTCCTTCATATCTTCTCCTTCTTTCAAAATAGTTCTGTACAGCCTTCTAGATAAATGTACTTTTGAACTTGCTGTAGTTCTTATATGAACTTCACGCAAACTTCTCCAGCATCTGGCAGCCGAGGCTTCCCCTCAAACATGATATAATTGCTTATCTGCCAAACTGAGCCCAATTGTAGCCAGTGCTTTTTCATTCTCCCGTTCCTGTTCTTCAGTGGGCTGAGCAGGGGGGTTATTTACTATTCCCCACAATGCTGCTTTCTTTAAATACAGTTCCATTCGATAATCCCACAACAAATAGTTCCCTTCTTTCAACATTGGGATAGGTTAGCTTACCACAGCTGTCTCTGCCATACTGGATGGTCATCTTCAAGCGCTGAAGCCTCTCTTAAATTCTTTAGGCGATCACTCACCAGCTCAGACATTCACCAACCACATTCCTTCTTACACTTCTCTGGAACAAGGGTCCTTCACAGAGGGAGTAGCTGGGCCCATAACCACTGTTAGCAGTTTAAAATCACAGCAGAAGATTTTCTCCTTACGAAGGTTTGGACCAGAGGTTCCAGCGTAGTAAGGCACACAGGAAGACACCAGGAATAAGTGCAGAGAATATTTACTTGCTGTACATATTTACATAGTGCTCACAGGAACATAAACATAGTCATTCAGCAGTCAAACGGACAGAACGTAAGCATGACAGTCAAAATAGAACTGTGAAGGGCACACTAACCAGCCGCTTAATTTATACTACCTCCAACCAATCAAATTAGTGATTCACCTCATGGTAGTTAATTCCACATGGCTGTGTCCTTCTTGTCATGTAGGCAGTGACTAAATAACTCCACCTGCACTAACCAATTGTTAACTACATTTCTTCTTCTTAAAGACCTAACATATATCTCTTAGATTCTTAGTCCTTTTAAAGGATATCTGTATTCCCTCTTCAAACCCCTCTAGATCTTCTAGAATGTTCCAGTGCCTTTTTATGCATTTGGTCAGTTGATTTGTTACATGGTCATATGTCAGTATACAGTTTACATAGTTCGTAGGTGTCCTTACTTTTTTATTTAAGAGATCGCTGCGCCTTGTCCTGGTGGCCTTAGCAAGACTATTTTCTATGACCTCATCTGGATAGCCCCTATCTTTTAGTTGGTCTTTCAGCATCTGGGATTCCTGCTCACAGTCCTCTCTCATGGTGCAATTTCTTTTTATTCTCAAAAATTGGCCATAGGGGAGATGCTGACGCAGAGGTCTAGGGTGGAAGCTATCAAACCTCAGGTAAGTATTGCAGTCTGTTGGTTTTCTATATAAACTAGTGTATAATTTCCCAGACTCTTTCTTGATGGTGAGATCTAAAAAGTATATTTCATTAAAATTGTATTTGGTATCAAATTTGATGTTGTTGTCCAGAGTACAGTATCCAGCCACCCACAAAACTGTATCGATGAGCTCTCTGAACCCCTCCAAATCATAAAGATGTCATCAATATATCTGAACCATTTGATCAATTTCCCTTCATAAAGGTGTGTTTCAGAATACATCCTATCTTCATATGACTCCATATACAGGTTGGCCACTTCTGGAGCCATCGCACATCCCATAGCTACTCCTTTTATCTGCCAATAGAATTTGTTGTTAAATTTAAAATAGGTCCTTTCATGGCTATCTTGGCTAGGGAATGTAGAAAATAGGTGGGAGAATGTTTTTCTGTTCTCCTGTCTAAAGTAGTCCTAAGGATATCTAACGCTTCTTCCTGAGGTATATTGGTGTATAGAGATTTTACATCCAAGGTAACCAAGATGTCCCTATCTTTTATTATGACTCCTTCTAATTTATTAACTACATCTCTTGAGTCTTGAACATATGAGCGAATCTTGGGTATGAATGGTTTCAAAAAGTGATCAATAAATTTGGATAAGGGTTCAAGGAGCCAGCAACCACTCTGTCACTTCCTTCATGGTTGAGCCTTCCCCACTGAAAGTAGGGAGGGAGGATGGAATAATGGTGAAGGGGATCATATCACAAATCACCTGGTTTTGATTTTTTTTTTCCAATCCAAACCTTAACCTTACTTTCCCCTCCCTTTTCTTTTGATCTAGACATGAATGCTATATTATTGTTTCCTTGACTGTAGTGGCAATGGTAGTAGGAAAGACTTCCATCTTCATTCACACAAGTTCCTGGTTCCACATGGAAAATATTTCAGTTCCCACTGCACCTGCTCTAATACTTGGTGGGCTTGTAATTCATACTGACTGAGCCTGGGATATATGTACCACACAGCAAGTAGATCCTTGGGAACATGATAGTGGGAAGCCCTTCTCAGCAGGTGAAAGAAGCAAACTGCCCACATAAATATCGCTTCATGATTGCTCTAATATTTTTCCTGTTAAAAATTGGGATCTCAAATTCTTAATCATTCTCTTTCTTCTCTGAGCAGTCCTCAAAAATCAACTCTTATGCTCTTCATTTTGTTTCCCACATAGTCAGCCATGAAAGAAACCTGCACAATAGATCCATGTTTGATACTTCAGTCAGATGGAGAACATTGTTCTCTTAATTATGGGTGGGGCAGCATATTCCCTTTTCACTCAGGAAGAGCTTTCCAAGAGGAGGCAGTTTTGAACACAAAAGCAGCAGGAAGAGGAGCACCTAACCCTTTCTAATAATTACTGTAAATTTGGCTGCTTGAGATTCCAGTAAGAGGTGAGTCTTATAAATCAATATTATTTTTTAAAAAAATCTATTATCAAGTCTACGACAAAATCATTTTAATTCTCTCAGCTTTTTAGTTAAGATATCCAGCTAATCACTTCAAAATGTTGACTACAATTTTTATCTTGTCAGTATCTCAGTAACAAATTTTAAACAGTTTAAGATCCCCCCCTTATGTCCAAAAAAGAGACAAGAATCAAATGTTGACCCCCAACACCTCATTAAAGGACTGAAAATCTAGAGAAAAGCCACTGAAATCAATATAGGGTTTGTGTTTTTTTGCTTCATTCCACCACCCTCACTTCTCCTCTGATTCTCACACAGATACACGCACACATCTATTTTGATAGCTGTGCCTTTAAAGGGGAAATGCCAGCTTCACACACATCTGATGGAGAGACATTCTGCTTCACACTCATTTAAGTGAAGCAATTTTCTGTTTGGGCAAGGTAAAAAAAAACCTCCACAAAGCATATGCCCTGGAGCACATGAAAAAGCACAATTCAGCTTTTCGCTTTTAAAATCAGTTTTGCTTTCTTTGCATAAGAATGAGGTGTGGGCTTGCTGTGTTCTAAATGCACATTCATTATAGAACAAGAACAGACTTTTGCACTGGATTCTTTTTCGTGGCTTCCCTTTCCCATGCATGCATCTCAGTTCTATAGAAAGCATGGTGGGAAAAGGACTTAATAGACTAGGTTCAAGCTAAATTGGCTTTTCCAATTATTTGAATCACAGCATTTATATGTATCTTTATGAGCCAAAGAGTCAGTGCTGAAGGAGCAATGAAACGTGCATTTTCAAGATGGGGCAGATAGTGTTCCAAAGCCCACTATTACAAAGGTTAGCATTTGCTGCATATGCTATAAGGGGGAAAAGTATAAACAGCAGAGTATTTGCCATCTTAAAAATTAAAAAACAAATTATGTGGCACAAGATTTCCTCGGCTACAGCTCACTTCTGATGAATAAAATGTTGCCTCTGTTAGTAGACATTTATACACAGAGTAAAATGACAAGATGATGTGGGAGAACAGAAATGCAAAAAGTACAGACAAGGAAGGAGATCTGAACAGTGGCCATTTTACAAACAGTGGTTTGGAAGTGAGAAGGATCTCTTAGTAGAGATAAAGGATTTGCAGGTGGGTTGTGATCAAAAGCCTTAGTCCAGTCCAAGGTAACTTTGTGCCACTCACACTCTCTCGGCCTTACAGAGATGTTATGAGGAGTCAGTGCAAAGAAGGAAACTCATACAATAAATAAGTACAGGAGGCAGAGTTTTAAATTCTTGACTGAGTGACGTAGGTGGATGGTAGTAATAAGAAAGGCTAAAGGGAGCAGTAATGCAAAAAAACACATAGAGCCTAAAGGCAGATTTACAGGCCAAATCACAGAAGTCTATACGTTTATAGCTGACAAAAGTTTTCTAGGTTCATCATAGCTGACATTATCCCAATAAAGGGTTAATACCAGAATGAAATCAGATAGTCATTAACAATCATTTCAAAATTCATCTGGGTATCTCAATATTGTCTTTGTTGCAATAATTTCAGGCAACTTCCAAAGCTTGTATTTGTTTTCAAGTTTTATTTCTACATAGTTTCTAGGTTCCATAAGCATAACATTATTTCAGAACTTCCAAATAACTTACAGCTGTAGAAAACAGTAAGTACGTAATTGTAGTATACTGCATATGAAAACAGAACTTAAGTTGTAGGCAAGTACTTATTTCTAAAATAGCAGAACATAATATCTTTTAAGAGTAAAAACTCTTTGAGGGTAAAAAAAACACCAATGAGAATGTTTCAAATTCATCCTAAAGATGTAATAGCTTATAGCCTAGCAATAAGGCATATTAAAACATCAAAAGACAGAAAATATATCTCTCAAAATACTGAAGTGTTAGATTATAAAAATATATAAAGTAAAAAAGCATTACTTAGCTCTAAGCATATTGAAACACACATAAGATCAATACATAATACGCTCACCCTGAATTGCTAAAATACAGTTAAATATCAAATAAAATCTATTGTTGACATTTTGATGCCTCTTTTCTGTTTATGATATAAACTCTGTTATTTTGTCTCTTACATATTTTTCGTTCTCTAAATGGCAGTGTGATAAATCACTGGTTATTTATATATTCTAATATTTGTTTACCTAACTTGCTGTGAAGCAATGGCTACCCCCACCTCAAAGTGATAGTTGTTGCCCATTAGTAGCAGCTTTATTTACTTTATACTGCTTGATAGCACCACTTCTGCCTGTAAGCAGAAAAAAACAATGCTTATGTCATCACTGTTGCTTCTAAGCAAAATAAAAGGTATTTGCACCAAAGTGTGCTGCACCAATTATCTGTCAGATGGCTCTTTTGTGTTGCTGTATTGCTGTATTTAGCAATGAGGTTTGTCATTTTAAAGACTGTACATTTATGTGAATATCCCTACATAGGTCATTTCTGACAAAATTGGGTCATTTCTCCACATTTTTATTTATTTTATCTTACCACCACCACCCCACCTTTAATGTTTATAATAAAATTAGTGCATTTGGCAACTTGGTACTAGAGACATCTCTGCACAGATGAGCTGACTAATGCATTTAGTGAGTCATTGTTAAATTGGGTTCTGATTTGTTTCCTACTTTTACATTCCAGTCACCTATTATTACAAGCATTTCTTCTTTTGGTGTGTGATCAATTTCCTCCTGAATACTTGCATAAAACCAGTCATCTTCTTCAGTATCTGCAGTTGGAGACTTGAATGATGGTTATGTAGATGGGTTTTCCTAGACGTCTGATAGATATTATTCAGTCAGAACTTGCAATATAGTCCCTAACTGCCTGTGCTAAATCTTGCCACAGTTTCAGAGAAACTAAATTTCTTCTGAATTTATCATTTCTTGAGTAAAACACTTTGTAGTTATTTAATCGAATATATTCCCGTCCGGTCCACCTTAGTTCACTGACATCAAGCACCGCAATGTTTAAACTTTGCATTTTTTGCTTTATGTTTTTGGGTTTATCTTCATTCATGCTTCTCACATTCCGTGTTCCAATTGTACGTGTTGTACAACATCAAACTTTCTTTCACCTCTGTGCATATCAGCCACTAGCCATCCTTTTAGTTTTAATCTAGTTGTGTCATTAGTGATAGCACTATTTGTATTTGCCCTTTGCTTTTCCCTAGTAGCTGACTGAGTGCTTTCTGAACCAAGAGCCTCATCTTCCAGCACCATCTCTTGTTTCATTTTGGATTGTCTTATCATACGATTTTCAAAGTAAGAAAGGGTCAGCAGTTGTTTTATCATTCTGTTATTCTGTGCAGTATGTAGAAAAGTTAGCTTGAGTGTCACTGCTGTTGTCTGTGAAAGATACCTCTCCAGCGTCAACCTTCAGCTACCACTGCTGCCCTCCAGACGTTTTTCCACTCTCATCACCATTGGAACCAAGGTTCCCTCTGAGCTGGGCACGTGGGCAGCCGTGCAACTCCACGTCCCTCTGCGCAGCTCTCTTCCTCCTCCACACAGCAATCACGTTCAACTACTTTGTTCAACACGTTCAACCCTGTGTGAAGGTGGGGGGTGGAGTTGTACACGCACACAGGGGTGAAGTTGTGTGCAAGAGAGGCAAAGCCCCACCCAGAGGGGCCAAAAATTAGAGGCTACTTTGATTGAAACTATCCATTCTCCTGATGTGGGCATTACCCAGAAGAGGGTGGATACATCTTAGTCTGGTGCCCCAGTTGTGAACATTTCACCTTGGGTCACCCTGCTAAGCTTGTAATTGAAGTCTAGCTTCCTGACAGCCTTTTTCTTGGGTTTTCTGACATACACAACACCTTTCACCATGTTAAAGTGTGCAAGAATAGGGTACCTATGATAATGCTATGAAAAACTTCATATGTTTGTATTTGCTTTTCAGAGATCCTGAAACAATTACCAATGCGGACTAATGTTTCCCAGAACTTTTTGCCACTGGCCATGTTAGCTGTGAGTCTAGGAAACTCTACAGAGAACATAATAGAACAAAATAACATATACAAGTGTGTGTGTGTGTGTGCGCGCGCATATGCACACACTTGTCTATGTCTGTGTTAACAACTGGAAAATAGTTATTTTGTTTTGGCTGTAGGGTATCAGAAATGTGGAAGCAGTTCTAAAGCCAGGAATAGCAGTGACAGAATTGGGGAAAAGAGAGAGATTAGGTTATGTTTCTCATTTGAAATCATGCACATGGCTATCTAAACTGAGTCCCTAGTAAGATCATTAAGACCAGAGTTTAGAATTACCCTGTTTCACTACTGGAAGAGTCCACAGAATACCTAAATAGCTGAGCATAAGGTGTGTTAAACTAAGCATATTTATTTCTTAGTAAACTAGTGCAGGGTTCTGATAGAAATATTTCTTTCCCTCTCACAACACAAAGGTATTCAATATTCTGTTATGTTTTGTGGCAGTTCATGTGTTGATATTAAAACTACAGAAAATTCACTGGTTTCTGAATATTTCTGCATAGGCAAATTGATTCAAAGGCCAGTGCACTACTAAGAAAATAATCTCTCAGGTTAAACCAAGGCATTTCTAACAAATAAACCTAATTAGTTTTGCCTATTAATCCCTACTGTTAATATCTCAATAAATCAACTTGTTATATGGGAGTTTTGCTGCTAATAGCTCTGTTAAGCCTCTTACCTAACCCATTGTAATCTCTGGACTTGACCTAAACCCAAACAAAGCTTTGCAGTGTCCCTGTGCTGCTGTGATGTTGTTTTTACTCCCATTTCTTCTAACAAAACATCAGTGCCTTATGAACGTTCTTCTCCCAGACTATTACATACTATATGCTTTATTGCTCAACAGCTTTGATAGGACTTTTTTGCCTTGTAAGGAGATGTTCCCCTTACTTCTTTTTCTGATACCTGTGCATATCCAGATATAATTTGACCTGATTATTTTCTCCCAAAGTCTCCCACAATTAGTGAAAAACACAGCATGCTGGAGATATGAACAAATAGCTTGGAAGCTTTGAGTTCTACTACCTGTTCCTCTGATTGTTTCCCTTCATTGCTGCTTAAATCTCTCAAGGATGTTTTGCACGACTTGAGAAAGTAACTCTTCAGTTCTCACAAAAGATTTATAACAGCCTGTAATATTCTGGTGGTGTGTTTCACTGAGACCTACAATGGCCGTATGAAGAATAACTGTTAGGTGAAGAAGACATCTTATTCCTCTTCTAAATAGGGTGAAGAGATCAGATTTGCATATGAGGAGCAAAGAAAAGGACCAGTGTATAATTTACATGGCTTGTGACCAAATAATTTTGGGATGTGACATTCCCCTTGCCCCATCCTGGTCCACAAGCTGCCCCTCAGGTGAGCCCTCCTAAAAACCTAATCTGGGAGCAGCATCTGTTGAGGTATTGATGCTGTAAATCTCACCTTATCTTCAATGTGTAATACATATAAATCAGGGTGAGAATCATGAACACTGTTGGAAGGCCAGAAATGGGTCTATTTTATAGAGAGGGCAGAGGCTTGATCCAAACCATTCCATTCCCCTGATGTGAGCATATGTGTCAATGTTACATGTAGACAGATTCTCCAGGCTGATGAGCCTAGGTAAACTGTCCCATCATTCTGTGTAGGACTGGTGAGGAAAGAGTCAAGTGGCCTTGCCATTGCTCATCAACCCCAGTCAGAATGGCAGTTTGCTATAGATATTGGTCCTCAGTGTTTGAGATCAAAATGTTACTCACCACGTTTTGTAATTTGAACCAGGGACAAAAAGCAACTGCAAACCCATGTGCTCATGCTGTGAAAATTGTAGTCTATTCCTTTAAAGAGCTTGTTCTTCAGTTGCCTTAGGACTTTGCAAATTATCCTGAATAATAGAAATTGATTTATAAATTGTTTTTCCTTCTTGATTTGATCTGACCAGCGGTAGATCTCCAATCTGGTGGGGAGAAATGTCTCATTGTCCTTTGTTCCTTTCTAAACAAAGAAATCTGGTAGTTTAAGTCAATGTGATCCTGCTGTGAATAGTGCAGTAGTAGTAGAAGAAGAAAGGCAATTTCCAATTCCAAATTAACTGTGCCTATAAATCTTAGAGCTTTCATTTTAACACAGCAAGAGAGCCAATCCAATGAGAAAGAAAAAACAATAAATATCACTCCATGTCAGTGTTAAGATTTCTGACAAACTCATTTCTCATTGCTGATTTGTACATTTTATCCATATAATTAGTTATTTGAATACATATATAATAACTCAGATAATACCTGTACCATCACAGAAATGAAATCTCTAATGAAACTAATAGTGACAGGCTCTATGCACCCAAAAGGAATACCAATGTACATTTCATTCTAGATTAATAAATAATGTGATGCTCTTCTTGAATGCATAAATGGGATAAATTCCTAATCTGGGGGGTGTAAGTTGAACTTCCAAAAATGGCATCTAGGAAGAAAATGGAGATTCTTAAATGCTTATTTTTTAATTTAAAATGCTGTGTCTAAATTCTGCAAGAAAGATGTCTCCATAATCTGAAAACTATTACTTTACCCATTCACCCCCAGATTGTTATGGTTCATCAGGTATGAAAGAAGGGCATTCTAAACATGTTCAGAGGCATTGTTATTTCTAGTACTTTAGGGGGATTGAGTAGTGGCACTGGAAAAAAAAAATCTGAAGGGCAATTGTGTGTCTAAATTTCTGCAGTTCCCAAATTTGGAGAAAGATGGGCACTGCTAATAATCATGCCATGAAGAATTATTGAAATGTTATTCTTCCTGGTTAGGGTGGGAATGGAAAAAATTATTTAATAATTTTAACTGTTACCTCTTTAACCTGCAGCCAAAGCTACTGTTGTGGATTCGACTCTGGGAGGCTTCTTGACCAGTCTTTGAAGGCAAATAATTTAAAAATATATATTTGTAACTGATGTTAGCAAATTAGAGTGGCTTGCTTCTTAAACCACTTCTTAATATTGGCAAATTGAAAGAGGAAAGCTTGCTTGGGATTCGTCCCTAAGATCACACGGGCTGGAACCGATCCTAATCAGAATGATTCTACCTGCACCAGAAAAGCAGAAGCCCTTTGACAGGGGCCAGAAAGGTGCAGGTAGGAATGCTCGGGGGGGGGGGGTCTGATTCTCTCTAGCAAAGACCTCATCTGATTGCCATCTTTAAGAGTGCACCAGCCTTTCCCTGCAGTGTTACAAACAGTGGACTAAACAGCCCATGTAGTCAGCTTCTTTAAGTTGCATGGCTCTTTCTTAGTTTGCTAGAAGCTTATGACATGCTCTTTGGTCACAAAGAGAAAAGTCTAATTGAGTTTTCTTCTGTGTGGTAGGGGGGCTGCATGCTCTGAAGATTAACTTGTTTCTAACTTTTAAATTAATCCAGCTCCAGTGTAGTCTAAAAGTTACATGCCAAGAAAGCCAAACCAAGCTGAGCAGAACATTCCTATAAGGGTATCTACTGCACCTCAGAGAATTTGTTTGTATATCAGATTGTGAGTCATTTCATACTTATTTCAGGCTCACCACCACATGCTTCCCAGAAAGCAAATCAAACTGTAAAATTCAGAAAATGCCAAGGTTGGCTGGTATTGTAGCTCAGCACAAATAGCTAAAAAAAACACAAAAAAACATACCTGGGAAACAGTGCAGCTGAGAGCACAAGGGATGGGTCTGTATGACAAGCACCGGGCAAAAGGAAATCTAAAGTAGTAGAGAAATGAAGCAGACTTCACAGATGTTTGTTGTGGCTACTTGCCATTCCCCATTTTCAAAAGAATTCTGAGTCTCTGCATGCACTTACTTGTTTATCTGGGGTCCCAGAATGACTTGCAGAAAAATACATTTATATTTGTAATTACTCAATAAAATACTTCTAATTCTGGAAGGGACTCCAAAGATCATCATGTCCACCCCCTGCCTGTGCAAGAAATTCACAGCCAAAGCATCCCTGATCGGTGGCCATCAAACCTCTGCTCAAAAATTTCCTGTGAAGAAAAGTTCATTACTTCCCAAGGCAGGTGATTCATTATCAAATGGCTCTCACAGTTAGTAAGTTCTTCCTAATCAAGGTTCCCTCTAAGCCAAGTACGTGGGTGGGTGGGCATGACTCCACACAGCTCTCTTCCTCCTCTGCTTAACAATCACATTCAACTCCTTTGGTTCCGGTCATGACAGAACCCTGCGCGGAGGGGTGGAGTCACTTGTGCACGCAGGAATGAAGTCCTGCATGCCAGAGGTGGATCCCCGCCCAGCGGCGCTGAAAATTAGAGGGTATGTTGTTCCTAATGTTTATTTGAAACAATATAACTTGAAACAATCCTACCTTCTTGAACCAGAAAAAAAATAGGCCTTCTTCATCTTCCATGTGTCAATTCTTCAGATACTTGCAGATGGCTATCCTGTAATGTCTCTCATTCTCTTTCCCAGGCTAAACATGCCAGGTTTCCTCAAGCTTTCCTCATAAGACTTGGTGTTCAAACCTCTTACAATTTTGGTTGCCGTCTTTTGGACACATGCCAGCTTTTCAATATTCTTCTTCAACTGTGGTGTCCAGAACCGACCACAATACTCTGGATCAGCCATTCTCAATGTTTTTTGGCCATGGCTATAAACACAATAAGAAAGAAATACAGATTGAATCAGGATTGTATAAACTATGCGAACACAGAGAGAGGACAATGGCCAAAATCCTGCTGAGTTTTTCTGCCAGCTTTAACACAACAGATGTACATCTCAGTAGCAAATTGTTGCAAGTTAAGAAATTAGTGAAGGCACTTGGTATAAGCTTCAGTGCAGGCAGCACTGGTTTCCTCCTTCACAACATGGCTGCCTGTTGGACAGCTGTTTCAGTAATGTCTGGCTCTGAGGGTCAATAGTATTGTGGGTGGGGTGGCCAAAACAACAAAATAAATTATCTATATGCCATAGCAAAAATCATTTCTTTGACATCACTTCCACGACCCTTAGAGTCAGGCATTATTCAAATAGTTGCCATGTAAATGCTGTCGACGTGGCAATTCAATGAATGTAAACTCCAGCTTCCTCTTCCTCTGTGTTAGTGTTGCACGCTGAGGGCAGCAGCAGCAGTGACATGGGGTGGGCGCAATTTGTGTTTCCATCTTGGACAGCATCAGCACCAGTCTTGACACTGACACACATCCTTAGATACCCATTTTCACCAAGTAACAGAAAATCCATTTTATGAAAGAAGCTGATTTTCTCTGGGACATGTTTAGCCAGATGTCTCAAATAACTCACAAACATAATGAGATGCTGCCGAACAAGGATAAAAAAATTGCAGAATGATTCCACTTAACAAAGACCAAAGCCATGATAATAATGATGATGAATCCTTGGGGTTTTTCCCCTGAAGTTTCTCAAAACTCCCAAGAAACTTCTATTTCCAACCCACCCTTAAGTACTTTTTCTTTCCTAAAGAATTAGCTAATTGACATTGCCTGAGGAAAGAGAAATAACCTGAGGACTTGTGTTTCTCTCAAATCAAAAGGGTATAAATATATACAAGGCCATTATAACATTGTATTTATGCCCTACTCTGAATGCACTATGAGTCAAGATTGCCCCAGAATTCCCCCATTCAATTATCCAGAAAAGATCTCTGCTAATCAGTTGTCTTGCACTGACACATACATTTAATTCATAACTGGTCTAGTGGTACACACTAGCTTATATCAGTTACCTGGGCAGGGCACCTAGAGCATCCACACACACCCATTGGCCATATTCCTTCATGGCCATATCCCCTTCCCCATGAACTGCTGGAAAACTCAGTGCTTTAGATATCTGGTTGCAGAGCCAAAGGTTGGGAGTTCGATTCCCCACTGTGCTTCTTGCACAGGTGCTGGACTTGATGACCCAGAAGGTCATCCAGCTCTGCAGTTCTAAGACGATGGTACAATTATGTGCCCCCCCCTTTTTTTTTAAATAAGTTTTCCTTATTCTAAAAGGTTGAAGTGCCTCCTGAAAATTCAGTTTCTGGCAGTAAAAGCTTTAAGATTCAAAATGCTAGAATGCTTGATCCATCTTTTTGCCTTTAGTCATAATAGAATGAAGCCCCCTGCAAAACCGTAAGTGTGATTAATCTGTTCATTAGGGTAAGAAAATTAACTCTTGCTCCCCTGCTCTCACTCTCTTTCACACACAACATGCATCTACTTACATTAGTGACATTTCACTAGCATTTACATCTCTCTATGGCTTCCGCTGATTGTTGTTAGCCCAGTAAAAAGCTTGTAATGTTTCACACCATTGCTCCCAGCAAAGCTTGTTTCTCACTTCAGACATTGTGCTCAAGAGAAGAAGGAATAGTTTAACTCCAGTCACAACAGTGTTTGTGAATACTTACTTGCCTTTAGCTTTTTTAACCACTCTATACGATGTCATAGCTGGTGGGATAGTTTAGTGAGTTTAGTACCTGGAGAGCCAGAGGTTACGAGTTTGATATTGGAGTCTTTGTAACTTTGCACGCTGCCTCAGTAGGTTTGGCTGGAAGGGATCTTTCTGGGCTGGGGTGACTGTCAATCTATTGAGCACTAAGCAATTGTTCCTTCCTCCCTCTGAATTCAAAGACTACCTCGCCTCTCTGCTCTTAGCTTTTTCCCTCTCTTTAGTCTGTTGGAAGCATGTAGTGAATCTGTAGAGGCAAAAATCAGTCGACCATGTTTTTCCTTTTGCTGTTGATCTGTAAGTAAATGTTTTCTATTCTTTCTACTACTGTCTCAGATTGAGTTATTGAGACTGTAAGTGCCAGTTGATGAGGAAAAAGGGGTGGACTAATCTGAAGAACTTGAAGCTATTCTGCTCTGTGAATCCCTGCACTTCTGCTGTGCAAACAGAAGAATTTAACCAAAATTCAAAACTCTGCAACATTTGATTCCCCACTGTGCCTCAGAGGAGAAAGGGCTAGCCTATATGGCCTTGGGCAACCTCACAGTCTGGGAGCTCCTCCAGAAGAAGAAAATGATAAGCCACTTTTGAGTACTAGAACCCTGAAATGGCTTGCCATAACTCAGAATTGACTTGACAACATGTTGTTGGTGTTGTTATACAATGCCATGGTGTCTTGATATTTAAACAACCAGAACAAATGTATAATTGCAACCAGTGGTCAGGGAACTGCTTCCACTAGTGGAACTGGGAAGAAGGGCTCTACTTCTTCTCCTCTGCAGTTCCCTGCACTCCCAAAATCTTCAAGAGGACTGGAATACCTTCTGGAGCTCGTTTTCAGGCATCAGAGAGGCTGTGAGAGGGTCATGAAAAAGGTTGAATCACACCAATGGCTGTCTGGGGAGGTGACATCAGGAGTATGCAAACACCAGGGTGAGCTGCAGCAGACCCCCTAAGTGACTCTGGAAGCGGGCAGAAGTCCACTTCTGGTTTTGTAAGTCTTCATTTGCAGGGGCAAGACAACATCATGGGGCTGTGCTTTGTTTTGAAAGAAAATTGCTCTTTCTTGAGGCTCCCAGGAGTGTCAATTAGTTTTGCCCTAGCAGTGGGAGAGGGACTGCATGTCACCCAGAGGCCGTGCAATACCCACCTCTGTTTTGATGTAAAATGCTAAGACCCCAGGCTGCACGTGTCCATGGCACATGGCATAAAGATAGCTCTGACCACTGAAATTGGCTGTTGGTTCTGAAACCAGGTGCCCTTTTCCTCTTGCTTTCACATCAGATTTGGCCTTGTGACAGTGCTACAAGTATGAAACCTCTCCAGGGAGACCAGTCAGGCTGACATGCTTTGTAACATTAGACATTAAATTGGAAATAGCTTTTGTTTGCTCTGTCAAATGACAAATGCAGGATTTGCTATTTGGTTAGTGATGTTGTTTTCAGTACAAGGTTTCATTGAACTGTTTTAAAATGAAGTTCAATATTTCATCCACATACTGCATTTAATATCAAAGTTGAGAGGCAGTCAGGAGATTTTAAAACAGGTGAATGAGGAAAGATCAGTGCAGGACCACACAGTTCAAACAATTGTACTGAATATAAAGATGGAAAAGGAGAACTCTTTCTTGGAGAAAAAGCCAGAGTGACATTGAGAACATGAGAAATCATCCCTTGGGATTTTGACTTCCTCCATCGAATAGTTTTTAAGACCAAAGCAATAAATAGAACTCGGTGAAACCTAGGGTTTGTAAAGAGAGAAGAAAGAAGGTAATTTAATAAAATAACAATCTTCTGCCATCAATACTGACTTATGGAGACCCTTTTCAGAGGTTTCTAGATAGAGAATACTCAGAAGTGGTTTACCATTCCCTTTGCCTGGGAACATCTTGGGACTGTGCAGCTTGCCCAGGGCCACACAAGCTGGCTCTACTTGCAGGAGACACAGTGGGGGATTGAATTCCCTACCTCTGGCTCTGCAGCCAGACATCTAACTCACTGAACTATCCCTCCAACACATTCTAATATAAGGTTGCCATTTTAATAATAATACTGATAATAGTAACAATATCTAGAAAAATAAGACAGGAAAATCACTAATATGATAAACACTGAAACATGTATTTTCTTTACCTATGAGTTAGTTGGAGAGGGAGGAAGACATTTAGCATTCAGATTCAAAACAAGTTGAACAACAGAGGCAAAACAGAAATTCCCAAAATGTATATGCTCCACAAAATATCACCAGAGAGAGAGAGATCAGCTGTTAGATTTTTGTGCGGTAATGAAAGAATATCTATTACCACATTGTGTATTATGGGCAATGTAAAAGGCACCCTGCACACTTAGTTGAGTTTTGAAAACCATCAACATGTGCAAAATTTTTATCTTATAACTCTATTTCATATATTCCTTTTCTTTTTCATTAAATAAGTGTGGACACCCTCTTACAGATGTTGATGGACTCCGCTTCCCATCAATTCTAGCCAGCACAGCTAATGGTGTGTGAGATTGGGAGCTGCAGCTCAGGAACATCTAGGGAGCCACTATTGCCTATAACTACTCTACATTTTCATGGGAATGCGAGCCAATGACTTCCATTACCTTCGGAGTACTTTGGAACACTTTTTGAATACTCCAACTGGATGGACATTTCCAGATCGTCTAAAACCTTGTGCCAGAGCTTTGTATGAGAAGCACATGCATGGATCAGGGTAAGCAAAATATAGTCCTTCAGATGTTGTTGGACTGCAATTTCCCAGCACTCCTTGTCATTGGATTTACTGGCTATAGTAGGCCTTCTCAGTGGTGGCTCCATGTTTGTGGAACTCACTTTCATCTGAGGTTCATCAGGCCCCCTCCCGCCAGGCCTTGCCCAAGTGAGTTAAGGCAGTGCTCTTTAAAGAAGCCTTTAGTGATATTCTTCCCTTACGGTAGTTTTCTGTTGTCCCTCATTTGCACCATCTATTTCAGTTGTCACCACATGGCTTCATTGTTGCTAATAATAATAATAATAATAATAATAATAATAATAATAATAATAATAATAATAATAATAATAATAATAATAATAATAATAATAATAATAATAATAATAATAATAATTTGTATTTGAGTTTAATTTTATAGTTTGCCAGTTAGGATGGTGCCTGGAGTTTTAACTTTGTTGTAAACACACAGGACAGTGGCTCCTCACTGAATGGGTTAAATAAATAAATAAATAAATAAATAAATAAATAAATAAATAAATGGCTGATGGGCGTGAGCATCCAGGAGCATCTGGAGGGCATACTTTGCCCATTGCAGATGTAAACAGAATTTAACACAGCTACCTAAATGCTAACAATTCTAGCTGGCACTGCAATCCTATGTATAATTTCCTGGTACCTAGCAATGCCAATGTAGTATGTGTTACATCTGAGTAAACACCCATAAAAACAGGCTATGCAGTGAAGTCCAAGTTCTAACACTTACATGGGTGTTTGCAAAACAGTACTTGCAAGTATTTTCTTTTCATTTACAGTTGTTTGGATCCCAGCCTCTGTATTTAGAATCATGCCCTTCCTGTAATAAAAACTGGCTGGTTAGATTAGGGGTTATTATAAGTCTCCTACTGGCAAGGCTGTGGTTAGACTGTGTCAGCAATACCATTACTGCCATTATATATATATATATATGTAGCTCTAAAAATTTCTTGTGGGCTGGAACATGGTACAACACACCTTTACTGAAAGCATATTTATTTATTTATTTATTTGCTGAAAACAAAGCAAAAGCAGTCAGTCTTTTTAATATCTCTTTTGCTAATTTTGGTTCTTTTTGTAATTGTTTTGTAACTCAACATGTAGCTTTGATTTTAATATAATGTTAGCACATGCCCAAGTCCTTTGTTTCCTTCCCTTAAATACTCTTTTCAACATATTACAAAACAAAGCCCTTAAGAACAGGATTTGTGGTTTCTTTTGTGACCAAGTACAACAGCAACAAAAAAATCCCTCAACCCTACAATTTTTTTGGCATATTTCTGTTCCTGGAACTAGAAAGACAAGACCAGCAAGCCAGCAACATGAAATTATATCAAAGTGAATGCTCAGTTAATCCATGGTGGATAATCTTTGCACCTTCAAATAATTTGGACTACAACTCTCAAAGTACAGGGGTGAGCAAAAGTGTGCCCATGGATGTATGCAGCCCCTCCAAGGGGCAAGGAGTGGCTCCCCCCCCAAAAAAAAAACCCTGGAGAAATTGCTCCCTACATGCACTGGTGGTGTCAGGGGGCATTTTGGGTATTATCTGTTTTTTAATCACGGTCTGGAGGTCCTTCCAAGGCTCACAAGTGGGTTTGTGTAGCCCCTGGAACTCTGGACATTGCCCACCCCTGCTGAAAAGAGAACTGTAGACCAAAATATCTAGAACATCACTGGTTCCCCATTCCTGCAACAAACACTGCAACAGTATTTCTAGTGTTCCCAAGCTTCCATGCTGGTATTCGGAAAGATATGCTAACTTAATTGGGTAATGTTATCTGGTGATCTTAATGCCTTGAGCCTGGAGAAATGTAATGACTGTTTCTGCTTTGCACAGTATTTTTTTTTCCAAATAAAACAAATTTTAAAAAATCCAACCCAAACAGCATTTATAGTCTAGAGAGAAAGCTCAGTGGAACACTAGTCTTAGATTCATGCTGGCCTGCTTCCCTTTCTCCCTCCTTCATGTGTGACAGGATGAGAAATGTCTCCTCATTTCACTCTGATTCTTTCTCTCTCTCTCTCTTTCTTTTTGCAAACAAATGAGAGTTGACCAAAAAAATACAGTTTCCTGTATGTACACAAGAAAGTTGTGGTTTACTTTAAAAAAAAAAAAAACCTGACTGGAAGTGTGTCCTCCTCTTTCATCATGTGAAAAGAGGGAGAAAACGGACTGTGCACATAGACCAGAAGATGTAGCTTTGCTGATGTAGATTTTCTAATTTTATTTTTGAAGTCAACTTTCTGAATCTTATTGCCAGGAGGGAGAACACACAGCCATACCCCAAGAGATCAAGAAATGAGAGGTAACTAGAAGAACTTTCTAAAAAGTCTTAGTGCTGTTGTGCTTCACAAGACTCGTAGAAAACAGGCAGGGAACTCTTTCCTGCCCATAGGGCAAACCACAAGTTGGAAAATGTATAGAGGAGAAGAAGAGAATCGAACTCCCAACCTCTTCCTAAACTCCTGAGTTATCCAGCAGTTTGTGCATTGCAGCAGCTCATGAAAGTCACCCAGTTGCCAATTTGATGCTTCAAAAATGAATGTGAATTAAACCATCTTGGGGGAGGGAAAGCAGTACCAAACATCACCAGCCTATTTTGGCTCACGTACATTGATGATAAGATTAAATATAAAATGTTATTCTTCACACATCATTTTCATACAGTATATTTTATTTCCCTTGCTGATTGTATAGGATTGGAGAAGCTATTTGTTTTCAAATAATGATTACATGCATATGCTTTTGTAGAACTACTTGTTGGAAAGATATTAACATATCTGTGTCATTTAAAGAGATTGCAAACATCTGATTTATGACAGCGATAAATTGCTGTAGTGTTTTAAGGGAAAAAATGGAAACCTAATGCATTCAGATTCTTCAAAATGCAATCACACAGATAACATCCCAAAGTAGTGTGGTTTCTACTTAGATGGGCCAGGTCTTTTAATAGAGTGTAGCAGGAAGTAGATTTATGTTTTTATAAATTGGAATGTAAAGGTTGAAAATGATTCTAACAAAGAACTATTGCATGCTTATAAGACATGAATACTAACTGAATAGCAAGAAGGCTGATCTTTAACATGAAACTTTGCAAAACTTTCCAAGAAAATAGCCCGCTGTATTTTATAGTATGCCTGTATGAGACCACAGAGTGAGAGAAAACTATCATCACAAATTCAAACATGTGAGTCTCCTTTTTAACACCCATGCCTCAAAGCTGTCTACCATCTTGACTGAAATGTACATTTATATGTAATATAAACATGGAACATTAAGAACAGAAGTAAAACATAGACATAACAAGAGCATCCATGAAAGCCATCTAAAGGAGACTTTTTGGGTACTCGACAAGTGCCCAAAAAGCAAACAGAAAGGGGGCACATGACATACTAGTTAATCATCTAAATGACACATACCTTTTACCAGCATATCGTCTGTGAGAAATGGGAAGAAGAGAGGTTTCTCCATTCTGGAAGTGAGGACTATAAGATCCATACTTAAAGAGGAACATGAAACATTTGGTTACCCATCTCATAGTGTAGCAGAATAACAGTGGCTGGCTGGCAGTGGAGAGGGTGTCTCTACACTGATTTATATTTGCAGTTAAGGAGGAGGGGAATGCTGATCTGCTTGGAACCAACTGCAAGATGATATATCAGGAAACATGGCAAAGGTTTGCAACAAACTACAATATGATAGGAGTTCATAGTCGAAGGTCAGGTAACTCTTTATCTAGATTTCCCCAGTATCTGTCTAATAAATTCCAAGGGCATACAGTAGCAATAGAAAAATGTTACAATCAACCCTTCTGATCTGGACAGATGTTAACAAACAGATCCTTCCTGAACAGAAAAACATCTCACTCAGCCTTCACCAACAGCTTCCAGATGCATTGGATTACAGCTCTCATTATCATCCTCAAGCAGCATGTTCACTCTGCTTTCACCAGGCAGTGGTAGTGCTAGATGTTTCTGACACATATAGACTGAACTCCAATAGTAAGCTGCAAGTAAATTAGGCCCTACACTCCTTGCAACTTACCACTGCATTTTAGCAAATGATTAAAACAAACCTTCCTATCTATCCATCCATCCATCCATCCATCCATCCATCCATCCATCTACAGTATCTGGATGGACAGACGGACAGACCAGAACTTTCTCAGTTCCATGGCACAGCCTGAACCCTCACTGAAACTGGAGCAAGACTAGTGGTGTTCTCCAAGACCGCTTGCAACTGGTGAGCCTCCACGCTCTTGATCAGTTTACCCATTGACAATAGAATTATAGTTACTGTTGCCAAGCTGGCCTTTTTAATAATGGGCTGTTTCCTTCAAGCAGGAGGGCATATATTCCCCCCACAAGGAGGGTTTTATGATATGAGTGGCCCATTTAATTGTCACCTTATTGGCTGATTTTACAAGCCAGGAGGGGCACAGGTCTGATCAAGGTGGCCTTGGAGCATGCAAGCACCTTGTCGACATCATCAGGTATCACAAGCTGAAACTGATCCAATATAACCAGACAAGACGAGACATCTCAATATGACTTATCACCATTATGACAATGTCAAGATCCCTGTGGGTGATACACAATCTTTGTATGGAGAGGGGCTGAGGAATGCCGATATGTAGAAACATCTGGTCGAGGTCCTGGATGACATGCAGCTCCTGTGAGGACATGAAACACCTATAGAGTTCTGCGTGATGGTTAGTTGCCTCACTAATAAGCCTGATGTTATATGAGCTTCTTCTCTCTTTTTTTCTTTTCTCTCTCTCTCTCTCTCTCTCTCTCTCTCTCTCTCTCTTTTGACAGATTGAACAGCATTGCAATACCTGCTGAACATTTTTATCACAGCCAGATTAACATCCGAGGGAACTTTCTTCCAGATACTCTCTAGTCTACGCCTCGCTTGTTTCATGGTTTGCAACTCATCTGTGAACAAGTGAGATGAGTGACCCCTGAAATGGAAAAGGCATTTACATGTGAGGGAGTCAACTGCCTGAGTCACCACTCAGCAACCTGGAGTTTGACGCCATTGCCAATCAGCTCAGCTGTAAACCCACCCAATACATCTCGGAATCCAATCAGACCCAAGAGCCTCTGTGGCAGCACCATCCTGCTAGGTCCTGTCTCCCTGTGAGGAGAGGTTGCCATTGAAAGGCCAGATTTTTGCAGGTAGTAATCTGACTATGACAAGGTAGAAGATGCTAACCCAGTCATCCTCAGATCTTCCTTGCCTCAGCCAACTAGAAATATCAGGTCTGGCTGATATCCATCAGGTCATGGATGTCATGGTATCCATGAAGTCTGAGGCTGGACCGGCAACCAATGTGTCTCTGCATGTATGTTGAAGTCCCCCAGGAGTACAAGCCTGGGGGATCGCAACAGTGCAGTGGAGACAAAGTCCATCAGCCTTGGCAGGGACAACACTGGGTCTAGGCTCTGGACTCTCCAAACCAAGCTCTCATTCAGAGTAAAACACAATCATTTTGCATTGTCCTGGGGCTTAGCGGTCACAAAGTAGTCACAGTTTTAGGTGCCATATTTAAAATGGCTGCTTCGTATAACACAGAGCTGCATGACTATAGCTATGTTTTCAAAAACAGCTTTCTCTTTTTTTTAAAATAACTCATTTTCCTAAAACAAAAATGTATTCTTGCTTGTGAAAATACAGTTAAAGTGCAACCCAGGACTTTGCCAAATGTACAGAACATGTGGGCAACAAGAAAGGAATGTTTTGAGAGATTTTTCAAATTGTTGCTTATTAAGCTATCAAGAAGCTTTTCAGAAGTTTTTAAGCAAAAAAATGTAGTTCTTTTTCTTCTCTTTTTACTATTTCTCCACACTGCAAATACTTTCACAGTCCTTTATAGCTTTTTTAAAAAAAAGATAGTATTCTCCTAATTAAATACTGTCTCCTTAAGCATAACAAAGCTGTTGACTGAGAGCACAGTGTTTCCATTTCTCTTTAATCCCCTCTCTTTGCTACAAGCTGCATTTCTCCAACCAATTTCAGTTTTGCGAAGGACCTTTCAATCACATTGACATAAATTCAAAGCATCTCACTAAAATTAATGCATTCTGAACTTCTACTGCAACATATTGAATATGTATCGACTCACGAAGCCCCCTGAAACTTAGAGATTTGGTATAATGGTTAAAGGGGTAGAGAGGATTTTTTGTTTTTCAAGCAAGTAACTCTCTTCTGGTGCATCCAGAACAACAGGAATTTATTCTGAAATCTTACCATTGAGTATAGCAGGGCATATATCTGAGTAAATCTCTTCTCTGTTGTTTTAGACAGTAGGACTCAAATAAATACTTCAAATTACAGGACAAGGATTTTGACAGAACAGTCATAAGAACTAATTGATGACACTAACTATTGGAGTGGACTACCTCAGATTAGAGTATGAGAAGAGCATTACAGGAATCCTAGTGCCAAAATACAATTTAAACGGTGAATTTGAAGTCCACGTAAAGAATAAATTTGCATTACTAAACTCAACTGATCATGAACCAGAAGAACTGTGGATTGAAACTAGAGATATTATTAGGGAAGAATATAAAAAGACAGTTTCAGTAGTGAAAAGAAAAGCTGAATGATGGAAGAAACACTTAAAATTGTCAGGGACAGGCAAGAAGCAAAAATAAAGGGTGACAAAAGTAGGATCAGAATCCTGAATGTAGCATTTCAGCAACTGTCATGTAGAGACAAAGAGAACTATTATAATGGACAGTGCAAAGAAATAGGAGAGAACAACAAAAGAGGAAAAACAAGAGAAGAGATAAAAGGATGACAGACTGCTTTGAAGAGGAATCCTAAAATGAAGAACCTGAAGTTCTAGAAACTGAAAACTGTTCTGAAAGCATCTGGAAGAAATAAATCACCAGGGGTAGACAGAATCTTTCAAAATCCTAACAAGTACAGTATATGCCAACAAATATGGAAAACAATGCAATGTTCTACAGCCTGGAGATGTTCCATATACCTTCCAATCTCCAAGAAAGAAGACGCCAAGCAAAGCCTTTGACTGTGTGAATCATGAGAAGCTACAGATTGTTCTGAAAGAAATGGGTATGCCTTAGCACTTGAGTGTCCTGATATGTAATGTCTATTGTGGACAAGAAGTTACTGTTGGGATAGAATATTGAGAGAAAGAAGGGCTTCCTATAGGCAAAGGTGTCAGATATGGGTGCATTTTATCTCCTAACCTGTTCAATATGTATGTATATTATACTGCTGCTATTTCTTGTTTCAGTGTGTTTTATTATGACAGAGAAATACAGACAAATAGACAAGGTGGCTGACTGATAGATATTTTTAATATCTAATAAGCCATTTTGAAAGCTTTGGTTAAAGAGTTGGTCATGTTGTTTTCCATATTGTTCCATATTTGCTATCTAACACAGAGTAAAAGGTTATTAAACTGAGATTAGCTTTTATATTGGATTTTGACCTTCATCTATCATTTTATGAGACATTTTCAGTGTACAGAAGAAAATTGTTTCGGAAGTCAACTAGGATAGGTCCTGATTATCCAGAAGTCCTAGTGGTATCTGGGAGTCTACCATCATTAATTGGAAATAGGGAAAATTACAGGGAGTACAAAGGGAGGAAATGGACAATTATTTAAGGTATAAAGATTAAGTGTTGGTTATTGGCTAAAATCCTGTTGCTTAGCATTGTAAGTTGCTACTAGAGTAGACCCATTGAATCAGAGGGGATTTGGAAGGTCATATTCTCAGTGTATTCCATTGCAACAGGATTCCAGTCAATGATTTACAGTAAAGCGGGAAGATGATTTATTGACAAGCAGGTTTTTATCTATTGTGCACTGTGTCTTCAAAAGGTAATCCCCAAATGCTCTTATGCTGACAGACACTGTAAGAGAAAAAGAAGGGAATGTTTTCATTTTGAGTGGTGAACTTACAGGTAGAGTCTTCACTGTTCTCAGAGGCTACAAAGCTATGCCTGATCAATTAAATGTAATGTTTAATACAATAACAGGCTGCTCTGTGCTCTCTGAGATCTTCATAAATGAAGACACCATTGTGTAGCACTGTTTCAGATATTCAAAAGTATCACAGAAGATTTTATCACTGCAAAGTGTGTCTACATGTAGAATTAGGCATGTGTATATGTATTTAAAACATACATGTATGCATATACATACATGAATCTCTATCTATCTATCATTTATCTACACAAATGTTTGTGCATTTGTGCACACATTAACACAATAAAGGAGCAACAGCCTTACTGCAATTTTGAAGGTACTGACATCTAAAGCTAGCTCAATAACTTGTTTTTAAAATGATATAATGATTCTTGCAAAAGAAAGCAGAGTTACAGCATGTACTTGCATTAAACACATTTGTCTTTTGTGTCTCATGTGGGTTTGCACTGGATGCTCAATATGGATTCGGCCCTAGAGGCAGGCACTCATCTTTGGGACTGAGGATTCATCTCCCGGAGTCTGAGGAGCCTTCAAGTAGCTCCCGAGAAACACAACTATTTTTGAAAATGAAATGTTGAGAATATGAAACAAAAGCAGGGGAAGAGAAACAGCCCATGTATTTTCTATCCATTTTCCATCGATCTCAACGATAAGAAAGTGTAGGAGGATGGATAGTCTCCGAAACTGCTTGTAGAAAACATAACAGAACAAATCTTCAGATAATACAGATATGAAATGAAGTGGAGCATAATAAAGGGAAGGGGGAGCCAATGTTTAAAATAGCAGCATGATACATCTTGACCTCTTTTGTACTTTTGGTTGCTTATTAACAATCCTTGGAGAATGAGTGTTTCAACAATGCAGTTGCCTCTCAGTGTCATGAATGTTTCCAAATCTAAATCAAGTATTATCATCACTATAAATTAAAAAGAGAGAGAATAGCTCTTGCTTCACTCCTCAGCCTCAATGTGAGAGTAATGAATATGAACTGTAGAGAATCAGCTTAGTATTTTAGGTGCAACACTGGTCTTTCTGAGCTTGTACAGATAATATGTCTTCACAGTGTGTAACATTCTTGTCCTTTACATGAGCATGATGCACACTTTTGATTTAGTTTTCCCACTATATTTTTGCAGGATTGGATGAGTTAGCCTTCAGCATTATTGGCCAGCTACTGGGGACTCAGCAAGACTCAAAACTGAGGCTGACTCTACATCTACCATTTCTGGTGCCTGGAAATATGTATTTATATTTCTGCGTTTCTCTGGTACCAAGAGCACCTGAGGTCATTCCTGTCACCTTGACAAGCACATTTAATGGAATACTAGAGAGGGCCTTCTCAATGGCTGATCCCTGGTTACAGATCTCTCTTACTTGGACTAGGCTGGCTCCCTCTCCGTTGCCCTTCCATCCCCAGCAAAGACATCCTTATTCAGTGGGCATTCAGCAACTGACTGGCTGCTGGGAAAGAGACTTTTAGTAGATTGGTTTTGTACTCTTTATTTAAACTGAGATGTTTTGGAATTGCTTTTCATTTTTAAAATGTTTTGCTATCGTAATTTAGTTAATTGTGTTTTGACATTACAGCTTTTTTGTTTATTTCTGTCCCTAAATACTTTAATCTATTCCTGTATCTCATCTTGCAGAACTGAACACAGTTTCAAGGCTGTACTGTGCCCACTCCTCGACTCATAAGACTGGAGTACCCACTAAGCAGAAGAGCCAATTATTGGAGTTATCGGGACACAGTAGAGGTTGGTGACTCTGATTTCTGGGGGTCAGTGAACTGTATTCTGAGTTTTAGAGTGATGTTCAACAAAGCTACCTGAGGTGCTGAGCCTGGTTTAAGGGTGGGTTTCAGCTTGTAAAGACCAAACTGTTACGCTACCCAGTTTCATAATGCCCAGCCTGATGGAGAGTTCTGCAGGACTCAAAAGCTACTTCTCGTTCGCAAGATTTTAGTGGTCAGATAAAGGTGTTTCCCATCCATGTTTAGAGACTGTGTATAAGGACTACACAGCTTTTTTATTGTTTTTAATTTTTAATTTTAAAGGACACTGTGATCCTGTGTGAGTTTACGCAGAAGGTGGCACACTTAGGAGTAGAGATGGGGGTATTCGTATACGAATACAAATATCCCCACGTAGCTGGAGTTAACAAGGGTCCGCCACCTGGGGCCGGATCGTCCACTCACACATCCGCCACCGCCGCTGGCACTGCTCATCCTTCCAATCACTCCTGAGTGTCGTTCTCTTCCCAGTTGTCTAGCCACTCCTGGCAGAGGGAGGGAGGACAAGTCTCCTTGCAAGGCTGCCAAGTGGCTAGCCCAGCGGCACTCCAGAGCAATTGGAAGGAAGAGAGGGGCTACCGCCACAGCCAGATGTGTGAGTGGACCCTTGTTAACGCCAGCTGCGCAGGGATATTCATATATGAATATGAATACCTCCATCTCTACTTAGGAGACAAATAGCCCCATTAAATTCAGCAGCACTGCCTTTTGTTGGGAGACAACAACAGTGAGATTGTGCTGTGTGGATAGCCAACTAGGGCTATTTAATAGTCAACTAGGGCAGTACCTACAACTGTGCAAGGACATTTAACATCAATCAAAAAGGGTTGCACTAAAGGAAGGACTCCATCCTCCTCCAGCCACTAATACCCCTAATTTGGCTCCAACTGACTGTGTCTTGCCTAGTGTGTAAACTAAATTTTATCTGTCTGATACGGAGTTTGCCACATTTTTATGTGCTTCTATTTCCAGTCAAAAAAGAGCTTAAATATGAGGCAATGAGGGGATGCTGAGTGACTGCCAGCTGTTTGGTTACATACATACATACATACATACATACATACATACATACATACATACATACATACTTGAAAGCCTGTCATACAGAGGAGGGGTAGAATCTGTTCTTGGTCACCCCAAAGGGCAGGACACGTAATAATGGGCTCAAGTTATAGGTAGCCAGATTTAGGCTGAATATCAGGAAAAACATCTTAACAGAGCAGTACAACAATGGAACCCATGACCTTGGGAGGTGGTGAGTGCTCCAATGCTGGAAGCATTCAGGAGAAAATTGGACAATCATCTTGCACCTCTGCTTTGACTTGGATTCCTGCACAGAGCAGGGGATTGGACTCGATGACCTTATAGTCCCCTTCCAACTCAATTGTTCTATGATTCTATGATATATATGGGACAGGGTACCTGGTAAGGGTGATTGAATCTCAGTAGATGATTGCAACTCCTCCTCCCTGCCAACCCCCGCCCCCAAGATCTGGCCTGCTGCTGCACAGAGAACTCAGGTGGACAAAGTTGAGAAAGACTATCTCCCCCAGCTTCATCCAACCAGGTCTCTGTAATGCAAGCCAGGTCAGCATGTTCATCCAGGATCAAATCCTGGATGTTACCTGTCTTACCTTTCACTGACTTGGCATTTAGTAACAGCACTTTGAACCCAGGGGGTTGTCATCAAGGCTATCCAGGATATTTGATCTGGAAGACAATTTGGTGCAGGCAACCAGCACTCTATTTTGTACTCCCATAACATTGTTGATGTCTACCAACTTTGTATCTGCCCCTGCCCTCTTTAATTGTAATGGCTGTTTCCTCCCCCTCCCCCTCCTTTGAAAAACACATCCCTTCTCGACAGGTAAAGACCTCACAACAGCAGATAAAGACACTGCCCATGGATCTCTGATGACATGGTTTGGCCATATCTGCATGTGTTTCTACTTATATCGAGTCATCCTTCCCTTTTAAGAGCTGTTACACATCATTCTGGACCAGCAGCAGGACATGCATTCTTTTTGAAATGCTCCTTGTTTAACAGGAAGATAGCAGCCTCTAGCACCCTGAGCTTCCAACTGCCATCATGGCTGCAGAGTGGGAGGACAATGTCACAAATGTGTGTTGTTGTTTAGTTGTTAAGTCGTGTCCGACTCTTCGTGACCCCATGGACCAGAGCACGCCAGGCCCTCCGGTCTTCCACTGCCTCCCGGAGTTGGGTCAAATTCATGTTGGTAGCTTCGATGACACTGTCCAACCATCTCGTCCTCTGTCATCCCCTTCTCCTCTTGCGCTCACACTTTCCCAACATCAGGGTCTTTTCCAGGGAGTCTTCTCTTCTCATGAGATGGCCAAAGTATTGGAGCCTCAGTTTCAGGATCTGTCCTTCCAGTGAGCACTCAGGGTTGATTTCCTTCAGAACAGATAGGTTTGATCTCCTTGCAGTCCAGAGGACTCTCAAGAGTCTCCTCCAGAACCACAATTCAAAAGCATCAATTCTTTGGCGGTCAGCCTTCTTTATGTTCCAGCTCTCACTTCCATACATCGCTACTGGAAAAACCATAGCTTTGACTATGCGGACTTTTGTCGGCAAGGTGATGTCTCTGCTTTTTAAGATGATGTCTAGGTTTGTCATCGCTTTCCTCCCAAGAAGCAGGCGTCTACTACAAATGTGTAGTAAAGTGTTAATAGCTCACTTGGTCCTTTTTCTATTTTTATTGCTAAGGAGTGAGAGTAGCTTGCAGGATTTTCTCTTACGAACACTGAATTAACATGACGGGCCTTGGAAAATATACAACTTGATTAGAGGAAATGATGGCCGGGGAGGAAATTAAGAGATAGGCCAGTTACTGCTCTGCCTCAGGCAGCAAAATGCTTTGGGCCAGCCCCAGCAATTAGACACAAGAAAATGAGTAAGAATATGCATGAGGTTAAATTATTGGCCCATAACATTATGCTGCCTGGGGCAAAGGGCAAGATGGCATTCTCCCTACTCTGTATACTAAACTCAACCAGACTGGTCCTTGACGCTTGCTTCAAAAACGCTGCTGAAACAGGTGGTTAGTTTGGAAGGCTAAGATCAAGCTGTCACTCCTTCAACAGTGGAGAATGCATGGGAGGGCTCAGGAGGAACAGCTGGGGGAGGAGGAAACTCCACATCATGAGCTGCCCCAGGCAATCACCTCATTAGGCCTAATGGTTGGGCCAACCCTGAGTTTAGATAGGAAGACTAGGACAGAAGAGGCCAGAGAACTAAGACAGCAAGAACCTATTATCCACGTTTAGTGCAACTCTTGTTAACTTATATGCACAAACAGGGCAATTTGCTCCTCCTAGTAAAGAACAGCTTGGAACGAAAAACACGCTGAAGCTTGTGATAAACCAGGTAAATAATTTCCTGAAAAGATTAATCCTGGCAATACCATTAGGGGGCCACTGCAAACGCCGGTCCCCACTCGACTCCTCGCGATTCCTGTGCTCGGGGGGGGGGGGGAGTCACCCTGATTTGTTTGTTGTTTCCTCTGTTCTCGCTTGTTAATTTTTCGAGACGGCGGCGGCTGCGGCGGGATCAACGCAGCAGCCACGATTTTAAAACACGGTAACACGGCGGAGCTGCTCGTTCGCTCTAGGCAGTCCAAGCGCTGTGCGATCCTGCGCGAGTTTACGCAGAAGGGGGCACCGTTAGGAGAGAAACAGCCCCCTTAGATCCAGGGGCACTGCCTTTCGGTGGGAGGCGGAAAGTGCGATAAAACGGAGCCGTCGGCAAAGATCGGCTCTTGGGAGAGCCTCGCAAGGCAGGGCAGCATTTAAAAAACCGAGGCGAGCCCCGTTTGTCATCTTTGCAAATACTACTCCGCCTGCGGGACTGCACAACTCCCAGCAACAGTAGGAAGCAACCCGGTACCCCGAGGCAACCCTCCGAAGAGTTCCGACCCGTCTCCTGCTCAGCCTCCACCCGAACACTCCTGATTGGCCAGAGGAGGAGCGGCCCCCGACGAATGGAGAGACAGCTCGGCTAGCGGCGTCCCTCCCCTCGGCTTCTCAAGTGGAAGCAGCTCCACAGCATCATCCCGTCCAGGCAGGCTCGTGGCGGGGGGTGGCGGCCAGGGCGCTTCTCCTCCTCGCCGGGGTCTCAGCTTGGGGCGCTTGTGCTGCTACTGTGCCTTCACCGCCCGCCCCCCCCCTCCGCTTCTCTCCTTCCCGCCCTTTCCCCCCCCCCCCCTTGAGGGACACAGAGGGGAACCCTGGCGAGGCAGGGCGAGTGAAGCTCCTTCGAGGTCCCTTCCGAAAGTCACCTCGCGCGAGGTCGCCCTGCCTGGCTCGCTTGCCGGCTGGCCTCGCCTCCCTCTCCGGGGAAGGTGGTGACTGAGCAGAGCCAAGGGAGGCGGGGGAGAGGGGAGGGAAAGGGGAGAGCAAGCAGCCGCTGCCTCCCTCTGACTTTTGGGGCAGCGACACGGTCCGGCCAGTCGCCCGGGAAAAGCGGAGAGAGAGAGAGAGAGAGCGAGAGACCTCGGCGCGCGAGAGGCGGCGGCGGCGGCTTGCCAGAAGCGCCCAAGTTGCGCGTGTGGTGAGAGCTGGTGGGGACGCAGGTCTGGGCCGGAGGCCGCCGAAGGTCGCACCGGCGTGCAGGAGACACCATGGTTTTTCGGCAGAGCTCCCTCAGGTAAAGAAGACCGCGGGGCGCGGCGACGGGCTGCACTTTCCCCGTCGACGCGCGCAGCCGCCGAGGCTCAACTCCTGACCCCGGCTTTCCCTGCCTGCCTCCCCAAAGGAAACTTCTGCGAGGCTGACGGGGTCGCCTCCGCAACTGGGAACCGGCAGGAAACCTCTCTTTCCCCCCCCCCTCCCCCCACACACACACACTCCCCGCTTCCCTCGTTATCGTGTCCGCTCCGCGCTGCTGCGAGCTTGACTGGTGGGGCTTTCATGATGCATCATCGGCACTTCTGGGAAGGCGAGTTGCGCGCGGGTTTATTGCGATGCTCGTCCCGAGGATCGGGTGAACCGAGGAAAGATTTCTTTCTAGCAACACACGCATCCCTCACCTCTTTTTGCGGATGTGGGCGAGGGTGCATTCTGTCGTTTTGGCGCTTGCAATGGTCTTATTTAAATTTTATTAGCTCAGTTAACATCTGTCTTTCTTAGTTTGGTACCCAAGCAAGTCTTCCTGCCTCCTGGAGGAGGTTTTCGACGAGACGTGGTTGCCCTCTAGTGTTCTGGGATACGGAAGGCTGCTGCTTTGTGGCGCCAGTCAAAACTCGAAATGTAATTGGGAAGCGGTTCGTATTTGTCACTGATGTTATTCTTAGTTGGGATGGAAAAGAAGAAGAACAACAACAACAACAAAAAAGACTGTGGCTGGAGTTGTTAAAGCTACATGTATTGGCTGTTCTCTTAATTTGAAAAAGTTGAGGGATGAGAAGTTGTGGGTCTGTATGTGATTGTAAGGAATTTAGAATTAAAATATGGACTGGAAAATAATACATATTCAAACTTGGGGAATAGGTACTAGAAATATAAGATACAGGACATTAAACTGAGCAGAAAGAAGTCAGGGGTGTCCCTCTCTTCATCCAGCATTTCTTAGCTCACGTTATACCGTGTTTCCCCGAAGATAAGACAGGGTCTTATATTAATTTTTGCTCCAAAAATGCAGTAGGGTTTATTTTCAGGGGATGTTTTATTTTTTCCATGTACAACAATCTACATTTATTCAAATACAGTCACGTCATCTTATTCTGGTGGCTGCACAAGAGTGGAGGGTGGGGTTTCACTTAACTGGGGCTTATTTTTGGGATAGGGCTTATATTACGAGCATCCTCAAAAATCATACTAGGACTTATTTTCAGGTTAGGTCTTATTTTCGGGGAAACAGGGTATATGACAACAATAATGAAGCATTATTAAATTAAATTTAAAAAAATTAAAAATCAGATTGAAATATGGAGGAGGGGAGAGGATGGATATGTAGTTTCCTAGACTGCAGATCTGTGCCCTGTACCTGGAAATAAGCCCAGCTGAACTCAATAGAACTTACTTCTGAGTAGACAAACAAGATTACACTGATCACTATGTTTTTTCACTATGTTTCAGCATTTGTATTTGTGGGATGAATAAGTTGATTTCATATTAACAGGTAGATTTTATTTGGTATCCTACAGAAAAAAAACTCTATATTAAAGGTGGAACAGTATTTCAAGAAATATAACATTTTTACTTTTGAACCAAACAAGTTGAACTTGTTTGGTTCAAAATGGCAAACAATCCTTTTTAAAAAACTTTAAATAAATTCTATCCTCCCACTCATGTTTTCCAGCACCTAGTATACAGGTATTTATAAAATAAACAAGACCAGTCTTGTTTATTTTATAAATGATTTTCTTCAACAGTTAAGTATTTGAATGTGGACTGATTATTAAGCTGAAGTTAAGAATTGTTACTTCCAGGCAAGTCCCAAGATGTTTGATGGGATCACTGTTTCCATTGACTTAAAGCTAGGCCAATGATCATTTTTTGCTGTATGAAAATATACATTTATTTGTTTATATCTTTTTCCCATACCTTTCTCTCTCCTAAATATTTAGGAGAAAGTATTATAGACTCAAGCCTGCTCATATAATCCTGTAAAAATATGGGATATAAATTTACAGCATGCCACTGTGCTAATGCAGCAGCTCAAACTGTAAAATGTCTCATTTCACATTACCACTGTTTCAGAAATCCAAAAATGACAAATCTTGTGACCATAAATGCATATCTTTTGGGGTATTTTTTAACAGTACGGATATGTAGAAGTGTCTCATTTTGTGACATGCCTTGTCCCCTTTTAGCAACACTCCCACATGATCCTCCTCTGGATTCATGATGGTAATTGGCTGTCTCCAGTTCACTGTGAAGACCCCATTGGTGCAAATGAGGAAACACAAACTCAAGTCCAGGTCATAGATTGATTGGTACTGGCAGGACAGAAGGCTGCCAACAGAGGTCTACAGAGCTAGTCATTATTTTAATTTTATTTTCCCCTCTTTTTTCCAGACTCCAGAAGAAAGGTTCTATTGACTTCCCAAGGCAGTCAGAGGGGAGGGAGAGCCTTTAAAAGACTAAGGGACCAATTGTTCTTGATTCCTTCATAAGACATGAGCAGGGAGACTGCTGTTTTACACTTTCTGTGCCTCCCATCCTACCTTGGTCCTGTTTATTGGATCTCAAATCAGTGGTGCTGTGGTCACAAGACTTTGAAGATTTAATCAATAATTTTTGCAGTTGGAAAGGCAAGGAAGGTATCAGATATAATAGATGAGATCCACGAATATGTCACTTAAACACTTTTTTGTTGTGTTATGTTTGTCTACTTTAGGCCAGAACTCAAGTAACATCTCACTTGTTTAAGCATGATTTTAACATGTTTTATAGATAATGTAAATACTGCCTCTTCAGGCTGATGGAATTGTGTGAACACTGCATTTACCATGATCTTTTTGTAACATGAAATCTCCCATGTCCTGTACTTTTTAACCATGATTAATGCTTATAGGCAACTATGCATGCTTATAGTTCTTAGGAGGAAGAAACAAGGTCAACAGTTTCAGTTATGGGCTGGGTTAGTAGCCATAATCAGAAGGCTTATCTTTCTACCAGCCCAGCCAATAACTGAAATTGTTGGCCTTGTTTCCAAGGAAGAGTTTGAGGACTGGAAATCTACTGAACATTTTAAAGATGATAGGTTGGGGATAGAGGATTGTTTGTTTTGGAAAGTGCTGTTAAGGAAAGAGCTATATACAAGGATATCAGATCATTGGACTGTAGTTATAAGGAGACACTCGAGTAGCAATAAAAAATTAGTATTGTTTTAATTGTAGTTAATAATTGGTTTTGAAGCAGAATTTGAACAATGTGCAGGAACTGGGCTTGATGAAAAGAATAAGAAACCTGCTTTGGTATCATCATGATGTGCTCTCCAGTCAATTCTACTTATGATGACCCTTTTCAGGGTTTTCCAGGTAACGAATACTCTACCTGGAAAACCTTTTTCTGGGGATATCTTGGGAATACCATTCCCTTCTTCTGGGGACATCTTGGGAGTATGCAGCTTGCCCAAAGCTACATAGGCTATCTCTTCTCCCTGGAGGCACAAGGGGAATTGAACTCCCAACCTCTGGCTCCACAGAGCTATCCACAGAGCTATCTAAACCACTGAGCTATCTAATCAGCTTGCTCTAGTATAGAGAGCAGAAATAATGATAGACTGTAGAAGAAGAAATGCTCTGATTCTGTCCTTGCAAAAATACCTATAATTCTTTTCCTCAATAAATGATGGTAATTATTTATCAGATGTTCATTCCCCTCCTCTGTTTGATCATATTGCATGTTCTAGCCCCATTTTGTTATTGCCAGTGCTTCTGTAGGAACCTAAACCCCTGGAAATTGTGTACAAGCAGCTATGTATAGCCAAAAGGAATAAGGAGAGTTGAGGATTCTGTAAAGCAGCACCTTTGTGGCTGTGTATATGTAACTCTGTATCTGGCAGCAGAAATGGCTGAGTATAACTCACTAAGCTGCTATTTTCAGTCTGCCAAGCACTGGCAGAAACTGGGTTGTGTTTAACAAACAGCACCCACTAATAGAAGAGCACCATTTAGCAGAATTTTTCTTCCCTACCACAAACTCCCTGTGCCACCCCATGTCTGCTCCTGAGTGCTGAGGGACCTGCCCCCCAGCCAGATTTGGAGAGGTGTGGGGCTGAAGAGAGGAAAAGTTCCAATGTGCAAGTAGAAGCCTGCTTGTGCAAAGGATAATATATTCTTGTGTTTGTTTATTTGTCTTGAAGGGTGTAAATATACAGGTAGATGACACGTTGAAGATACGGCTAAGGCCAAAACAATAACAAGCTATTCCCCCTGCGGTGCCACATGTCCATAGTGCAGAAGGATGCACACACTTCCTAAGGCTGATGTGTGCTTCTACTGCTTTAGATTAAAGTAACATTTTTGTCTCTAGTACTCAAAAATACATATTTTGTCTGTGCAGGAAAGATACTGGCTGCTTGGAGAGCTTGATACCATCACCTCTGAGGAACTACATGAGTGCTATAGCAATACCTGTTGTACTTGTAGAGGTTACTGAAATTCAATGTATTGAATTCAGTGTTACTGAAATTCACTTATAATTTGTTTCCCTTTGGAAGGTTTAGTCTGTGACTCAGCAGGTACAAAATTCTTTCTCAAAATAAGTTAGACTAGTTCCATCTGTCTTGGCTTTGGTGTGGGAAAGTGCAGTAAAATTTTTATTTTGTTTGACTCTCAGTGGGGCTTGAATGTGTTAGTGGAGTTTTAACTTCTTTAGTTTTAGTAATCTGTTTATAATTTCCCTTGAAATTATGTTCTGTAACTAAAATTGTAGTGATGTCACTGGTTTTGATTGTTTTTGTATACTATCTTAATGGGCAATGCTAAGGTCAAAAGGTAGTCTCCAAATGCTTTCTTATAAATAAAATTAGATAAGTAGATTATATAGATTTCTGGTTCGAATTATGGTTTGGAAGGAATTAAATTAACCTGTGTATCCATCAGACCCTTTTGTGATTTTCTGCTATAATTATTCTCAACCATCTTTTTATGGTTTTCTTATGTATCTCATTTTTCTTTGGCTATTTTGTCTGATTTGTTTCACCCTTTGGGTTTTAGTTCATATACAAAAAGTGTCATTTGCTAGATTAGATGCTGTCATATGTTAACATATGAATGAAAATCTCAACTCTCTTTTTTTTCCTTTTTTTTCTAGCATGTATTTTCTGTGAGTTGTGCTGAGGATAGATTTACACGCTGCAATGGTGACATAAACAGCTACGCTGGACTGGGATAAATTTTGAAACATCTCTCTTTAATATAAATGTTGCTGCTATTGGAAACCATATAAGGCATTACTTACAACATGACTTTTATTGTGAAGCTTCATAGACATTTTCAGAGAACAGTTATACTGCTGGCTACCTTTTGTACGGTGAGCATAGTTATTTCAGCATACTATTTGTACAGCGGCTACAAACAGGACAATGAACTTTCTGAGATCTCTTCAGAAGTGGAATGTGGAGATCTTCCAGTCCTACTGCCCTACAAGTTAGCACCATGGAGGACCATGAAACCCATTGATCCCCTAAGAACAGATCCTGTGGTGCTGGTTTTTGTGGAAAGCCAGTACTCAGCACTTGGACAAGACATAATCATGATTTTGGAGTCCAGCAGATTCCAGTATCATATAGAAATTGCTTCTGGGAAAGGTGACCTTCCTGTGCTTATAGATAAAAACAGAGGCAAATATGTTCTCATCATATATGAAAATATATTTAAGTATCTGAATATGGATTCCTGGAATCGAGGCCTTCTACATAAGTACTGTGGAGAATACGGTGTAGGGATGATTGGGTTCCATAAAAGCAGTGAAAACAATTTGCAGACTGTCCAGTTAAAAGGTTTTCCTTTCTATATCCATAGCAGTGTGAGTGTTAAGGACTGTTGCATCAATCCTCATTCTCCAATGCTCCATTTGACTAAATCATCTAAATTTGATAAAGGCCCTTTACCTGGCAATGACTGGACTGTTTTCCACATAAATCATTCAGCCTACCAACCTGTTATATTTGCAAAAGTAAAAGCTCCTGAAAACCTCCCTCCACCTGTAATTAAAAATGCTGTCCATGCAACTGTCATTCACGACTTGGGACTTCAAGATGGGATTCAACGTGTTCTTTTTGGCAACAATTTGAACTTCTGGCTGCACAAGCTCATATTTATAGACGCTATTTCATTCTTGACTGGGAAGAGGCTCGTGTTGTCCTTGGATAGATACATTCTTGTTGATATAGATGACATCTTCGTTGGCAAGGAGGGAACAAGGATGAAGGCCAATGATGTTCAGGTAAAATGTGTGGAAAAAAATGTCTCCCTTATTATGTTGATGTTGCTCAAATTTCAAGAGCAGATTCTAACTTTTAACATGATATTGTGGAGTTGCAATGAAAACGTTACTGCCATCGTCTTTCATTAGAACAAATTATGGCAAATATAAGTGCTTGAAACACAATTGCTGTCTTAGACAGCTCTGTCCAGAAGCCAAATACAATATTTGGCCTAAGTCCAATTGTTAGTCTCAGCCACAGTATACCTATTAAATAAATGGGGACATTGACTTAAGAAGTCATTCAGCAGGTCTGTTCAAGCTGGAACTAACAATAGGATGTAGCCTTTGATCCTAAGTCAGTTTGGATAAAATCTCTATTCACATTTTTTTTCCACACCATGCACAACGTTAGACACTTCTATCATATTTCTCCCATTTTCTCCCTTTTTGTTTCCCTATGTTTAAAAACTTACTAACGGCTCAGTGAAGGGTGAAATCTAGATCTCTCATGTTCCAGTTCAACATTCTAACCACTACTTGACACTGATTTTCCCAGTGTACAGTACTCTGACACACATTTGACATTTTAATGCCCATTTTCCACATTTAGGGAGAACTATTTGGAGGTCTTAACTATCCCTTTTTATTTTAACCACTGGGGATAATTTGGTGTCGGCTGCAAATGTGATCATCTCAAAGCATTGTGGGAAAGTCTTGGTAGACATATTCCATAGTTCTACAGGTGAGCTTGTCTCACAGAGGTAGTCAGCATTAGGGATGGGACTTTCAGGAAAAAAGAACTCTCAGTCCTATAATTTGGTAGGAACCCTCCAGGCTGAATTATGGGACTGGAAGCCATCATATAACAGGAGGTAGAGCAGCCCTCTTACCTCCATGCCATTGCAGTACCATTTCTTCATGCACTTTGCAAGGTGCCCCTGTGCACCTTTGCCAGTTGTGAGAATTCCCTGTGACTGGCAAGGGTCCATGAGATAATTAGTTCCAATGCAGGCTGCCTACTCTCCCCCCCCCCCCCCCGATACTGATCCCAACCATTGCATTGTTCTAGGCATAATATCTTTTTCCTTCTGTATGTCTTGTTCACTGTTTCTAAGGATCAGTGTATGCATTGTAGAAATTCTGTTTTGCGAGAGCAACAGGGATGATGTAGTAGGCAACAGCATATTGCTACTAACTGAAGACTACCTTTAGCAATTCCATAATGCACACACAATGCAACAGTCACATGCATCCTAAAAGCACAGAAGGAAGACTTTAATCAGCTGCAGTTTGTCACTTCTGATGACATCATACCTATTGCGCAAGTGAACTCCATGCAACAGGATTTAGTCCAGTGCATCACTGCAAGAGGGGATAACTTAAGTGCTCAGCCTCCTTGTCAGAGCACAAGCATTTTACACATCCTATATTTTTAAATTAGCATGCTTTATTTTGCAGTTTTTTATAAGAAAGTCAACATGGGCTTCATTTGCAAGTATGATTGTGCAAATCCTAAGGTCTGCCACAGCCATGCTACTGGAACACTAATGTGATTTTAGTTTCTAATGGCAGGCTAGCTGTAATGTATATTATGACCCTAAGGATGGTGGGCTTGACAGGCAAGGAATTCATTTTAAAGAAGGTGTCCTGAGTGCTACTATATAACCTGTTAAGTCATTACATTGTTACATTGTTATAGTTTTGCTTCTTTATCTTATGTATGCTCCATTGTTTTGTAAAAAATTTTTTAGAGATGGTTGCTGTGTTGTTGCTTTTTATTGCAAAAAAGTTTGCAAAAAAACTACATTTTCTTATTTTGAAAGATGTTGATAAATTTAGTGACAAGCTGAAAGGTTTTTAACAGAATGAGAATACACTTAGCTATAATAGGAATTATGCAAAAATATGCTCAGATTGGCTCTTATCTACCATAGAAATCTCCTCTGCAGAAAACTGCAGATCTTTATGTGAAACTTTCTGAATCCATGTTACAGTTTTACTACCTTAAAAGCCAGGCAAGAGAGACATCTAGTATAACCATTTTTAAAAGCCATATAGCCCATATCAGCATTCACATCTGTGGGCACACTTCCACAAATATAAGTACTTCCTTAGCCTGGTCATTTCAGCAGCATTAGGGAGAGTCACTTCTTTTGAACTACAGCTCCCAGAACTGCCAACATCATGGCCACCTGAGCATATTGGAAGTTGCAGTCCAAAAGCTAACTTATGCAAACTGGATATCAGTGGGAGTTTTAAACCTGTGGACAGAATCCTGTTGCGTAGCTCTGCCTGTGCAACACGAATTATATCATACTGCTGCTGGTTAAAGGTTTCTTTCTTTCTTTCTTTCTTTATTTATTTATTTCAGAGTATACATGGCTCGCATGCAATGAAGCAAAGTCATGTGCACCCCAAAAATGAAAAAGAAAGTTTTCAAATAGCAGTAATTTGCTGCTAATGATGACATCATTTTCATCACATAGGCGTAATCTGGCAAGTGGCATTTTGGCCTTTATTACTTTCTGCTATTTGGAATCAACAGCCTATAAACATGTTTAACTGGCTTATAGTTCATCTTAAGCCCGAATAATAGGCTATAGGGTTGCCATTTCCATGTGATAAGGCAGACTTCTCTGGTCCGTTGCCTCCACCAGATGTGTTGGACTGCAAATGTGGGTAGCTCATGACCAGTGCACACAGTGCTCCTCCAAAACATTTTGGGCCGAGTTGCCCTCCCTCCTGGGTCCACAAGCCACCCCTGACTCCAACTCCAATGATCCCACAGCCATTTGGAGGGTAGCTGGTTGGAGAAGGCTGTAGCAAGGGCTCTACACTGCATGGGTAACTCTTGAAAACACCAACTGATAGGGGATTTTATTTGCAGTTATCCTGCCTTCTTCAGTGTGAGAATTTATCACACAAACCACCAAACTATGTAGATGGGTGGTTGGTGTTTAATTTTTTGATTTATTGGACAAGAAGCTGGGCAGGGATTTATGTCATGCTGACCAAATAAAAGATAGATCTCTGGTTTGTTTACCTGCTGCCATTTGCAGGTGAAGCCAATCGTGGACAGTAAAGCAGCTTGCACACTGATTTGAGCACAGTAAGACAGAAATTTCAGATTTTCAGCTGGAAGACAAATTTAAACAACTTCTTCAGTTCCATTGATTTCAATGTGAGGCATTTAAGCATGTGCTCAGCTTCTGCCTGTGAATGCAGCAAACTTTTAAATACTGACATCTTTGTCTGCATCATAGCCAGGATTTGTAGGAAATTGAAGGATTCCCACTAGGTTTAAACAGTAGATTAAGTACTTACATCTACTTTTAACTGCATATTTTAAAAATCAAAGTTACACCTACATTCAATATGCAGGTTTAGCCGTTTGTTCTTTTTATATGTCTGTATTAAAACTCATTCTGTTATGAAGAAGAAAATGGCACGAAGATGTACTTGTGTAGGAATCACTCGGATCTATTATATATGTAAAGCAGAAAAATGCCTACTATAATTTCAAAACTATCATTAACTTGAATTATTAATCTAAAATCACCTCTTTTCCACCCTCTTCACAATCTCTTTTGTAAAGCAAAGTATTCAATAGTTATTGTTGCACAGCATATTTAATGTCAATACAATTGAGGTTTTTTTTTACTTATAACATGCATCTTTAAAACCTGTGATTACTAAGCAAACTAGTATCCAGGGACATAGTCTTACCTCCCACTCTTTTCAGATTTTACAGTCTCAGCTATTGAAAATACTTGTTGATATTCCATGCAGAGATAGCTCAAATAATAAAATCCTATTAGATTCTTAAACCACATTCACATTTTATAAGCAATCCTTGGGCCATCCATTTTACTATCAGATTTCTCTTAACAAAAGAAAGGATGAAGACCATAAAAACAGATTTCTTCAAAAGTTGTGCTTGTTCACACAAATCCATGATTTACTTCTGTTGGAGGAAAATGTGTGTGCATGTGCAGACACACAAATGTACATACAATTCATGTGGGGTGAGCATCACTTGTATTGCTAAAGCATTTAATTTATGACTCACCAATAATGACACCTTCATTGTCATTCATGAATCATCCAGAAGCTTTTTCATTGTCATTGGTGAGTCATCCAGAAGCTTTTTTCTGCTATCCATTAACTTTCAGGAACAGGGTAGATAGAGTGTGGCCTAGGGACCCAAATGCATCCCCAGCCCCTATCCCACCCCAAAATTAAACAAATATTTTAAATTATTTTCTCGAAAAGTGCCCTTGTGCACTCTAGGGGATATTTGAGGCATGTTTGCTATGTTTGGGCCCATCCCCCAACACTCTTGGGACTTCCACACCTTTTTTTTTAATTAAAAATAAATTCACCATTAGAGAGGATTTTTCAATGTGGATATGCATGACAATTAGATGTCTGGAGGTTACCCACACCTGTTCCAGGGATATAGGGAGGCTCTCATAGAGTCTTCAATGGGAAGTAAAAATAGAATATATTATAAGTCATCTCCCAGCCTAGTACCCTCCACATGTTTTCAACTCCAGCAGGACCAGGAGTGAAGGAGGCTATAAGGAGACCTGTATAGCTTGGGGCTATTTGAAGAACCATACCTCCCAGTATGAGTTTCCTTGGGTGTTACTATCTGTGTGGGAGGCCTTTATTTTGGTTTCTTGCCCTTAGAAACATATTTGGACAGAAGATACAAGAGGGCACAATAGAGGAACTTTAGGTAGGTGATCCCAGGCTGCAGAACTCCCATGGAAGGTATTTCCCTCTCAGCTGTCTTTCCATCAGCAATCAATGATCTATATTGGCATTTAAATAGGCTGCTGAGAGAGGAACTTTCAGTGGGAGATGCAGCATTTTTCTACTTTCCTGGTTGGGGTTTTCAAGGGTTTTATGTAGCTATGAATCAGTTATCTTTTTAATATTGTATGTTGAATTTCATGTTAATATTGTGCTGTCAGTTGTGGTTGTTTTGGAATAATTTTGTAAAGTGCTTTGAGAGAAAAGCATGGGAGAAATGAAACAAATAAATATAATACATTTGAAATAAATAAAATTTCTGGAGGACTCCAGATTGGGAAATCAGGCTAAGCTCAGTGGTTTTCAGTTGTTAGCCTTCCAGATGTTTTAGATTTCAGTTTCCAGAGTCTTTGACAATTGCCCATGGCAGCTGGTGTTTCTTAGAACAGAAATCTAAAACACTTGGAGGACCAGAAATTCAAATCTCTTGGTCTAGGTTATCCTTATGTCAAGCATAGGAGTTATAGCACCACATAATGTCTAGAATCCTATAGATGTTTGCACAAGGTTTGTGTAACTTACTGTGGCTAATTGATGATGTGCTGGCGAACATCTCCATTGCACACTCAGGCATGTTACCAAGAAATGCCCTGGCACCTCAACAACTTTCCCATGGCAAGTTATACAAACCTTATATGAATACCAGTAGGTTTGTGGCCATCAAGTAGTTTATCAGTCTGGTTGTTTCTAGGCTGGATGCGTGAACATGGTTAAATAGGTATCCCATGGATATACTAAATTTATGGATCTCTGTGTCCAGTTAGAGATCATAAAAAGTATTCTTGTGGAATGGTTGAGGACTTTTAATTAATATACTTTTCCTGTGTGCTTTTGAGATGAACTTGGGCGAATCCTCTAATATGCTGAAATACACTAGAGACCCATTCAGAAGGTTGCTGTAACTAGAGTGTGCTTTTGCTAATCCTGAATGAGCAGTCAAGAGTTTCAGGTTCATTTTCTCCCAGCTACCCCTCCCTAGTGCATGAAAGGAAAATGAAGACTGTTGATTTCACTTGAAGAAAACAGAACATAATGCAGAATTATGTAGAAACCTGAGGAAATGTACCTATCTCTAACCACAGTTACTTAAAACTAATGTAAAGGATATGGTGTGATAATCTGAACAGGGCCAGTGTGTATTGTTCCATTCACTAACACATGAACTAATATTTGTAACAACTAATACAGTGAAAATTATCACAAGTGATGTATTAAAAAAATAAGTTGGGCATTGGGAAGGCAAATATGTTTGTCCAGTTAAGGAAGAGATAAAAGGTGTGATAAGGCACATTACTTCAAAGAAGAGTTTTCACCATTTAAAAGATTTTTTTTTAATATTAAATTTTAGCCTGGAGACAAATTATGAAAAAATGGAAGCAGCCATTTAAATAACTGTTATGCTACACAGTGGAATCCGAGCAAAAATCTCTTTAAAACTTAATTTATTCAAAGCTAATGCATTCCACTAAAGATATTAGCAATGTCAGAAGCAATGCATCTTCATTATTATTAATAAAGAAGGAGTTGTCCTCAGCAGTATAATGACACACTGAGTGAATAGAATAACCTGAATGTAAATTAACTGAGAAATCTGGTATTGAGAGCCATATTTGCATATTAATATCATTATACTACATAGTATGATTGTTCTACTCAGTATATCACTTGCCTCAAATGAAAATGAACTGCTTGACAGGAAGGCTGCGCATGATCAGCATCTTTGCCTTTTTTGTTTTACAACAGTACAGAGAGGATATGTCTATCAATAACTGCAAGTCATGATAGCTATGAGAGCTATTTATTATCTCCACCTCTAGGATTAGAGAAGACAGTCCTCTCAGGGTCAAATTGTACAGTATAGGTAGTGTGTCTGAAATAATGTCAGTATTCCAAGGAGATAATTACACCAGACTTTCATGCTTGAACAATTCTACTTGCACACAAAGCCTGTATTTACTTTTCTGATGACCAGTCACAAACCACAGCAAGCTAATTTGCAAACTACAGTATGTGTGAAAAGTTCATGTTGTGACAATCAGATGTCTTTCAGCACTTAAGAAATTGTGGAGCCCCTTCTTTATCTGTCTCCTTGGATAAAATGTCTCTTGCAGCTGCCTCTTCTGATTAGAGTGTGAGAAACAATGGCTATTTATATTCTAAGTTATTGTTTATCTAGCCTGCCATGACAAGCATTTCAAAATTGATCTGGGTATCTAAGCATTATTATTTTCTTCGTTGCAATAATTCCAGGCAATTCCAACATGAATTTCTGCAAGTTTTATTTCTACTTAGCTTCTAGGTTCCATGTTTCAAAAACAAAAAGTTCAAAATATATTGAAGACAGTCTTTCTGTTCTGAGAAAACTGTAGGCACAAATACTAAAAATCCAAGTCTTACAGTTATGTAAGACTGTAGGCACATAAGTTAAAATACAGGAACATTGAACTTAAGCTATAAGTACACACTATTTTCCTATTTCTTGTGTGTAAACTGAATAACAAAACAAAACAGTAGTGTCAAAGAAATGTCCGTTCATATGCCAATAAAGGTTTCGAAAATCGAAATCGGTCAAAGAAATGTTATTATTTCAATGACCTTGCTCGCTGGAGCCAATTCATTGTTTTTAAAACACTCGTAGTAAACAGAATTTTCATGCCACAAGTTTAAAAGTTTCGTGCAGTTTTAGGGCAATTTTCTATACCCTCCATAACTGTTCTAATACTCTTAAACAGACAAGGTATCAAACCTTGGCAAGGTAATGGCTACAAAATACTTCAGTGAGCATGTGTAGCCAGACTTTGGGGGGGAGGGGGAAATACTATATAAAATAAGGAACTTTAAGGTACTTTATCTTCTAAGCAACAGGATGGATCAAATTCAGATTTTAACAAGCTTGTAGTAGGAATAATTTCCTTCTAAGGAAATAGTGATGGGCATTTGAAAAATAACTACTGAACTTGCTACAAGTCAAGAGAAATGTTAGCAAGATGTGTTAATAGTGGGGTGGGAGTGTTTTAAATCAGAAATAAGATCTTTTAAGTACTTCTTCAACTTTCTCCTAAGATGGCACAGAGTAAGCCCACACTGCTCCTGTAAACCTCTAATAAACACCAGAAGACAATGATTTTTTGATTCTCCATAAAATAACATCAACATCAAAAAAACTAAGATCATGGCCACGGGCCCCATCACCTCCTGGCAAATAGAAGGGGAAGATATGGAGGCAGTGACAGAGTTTACCTTCCTGGGCTCCACGATCACTGCAGATGGTGACAGCAGCCACAAAATTAAAAGACGCCTGCTTCTTGGGAGGAAAGCGATGACAAACCTAGACAGCATCTTAAAAAGCAGAGATATCACCTTGCCGACAAAGGTCCGCATAGTCAAAGCTATGGTTTTTCCAGTAGTGATGTATGGAAGTGAGAGCTGGACCATAAAGAAGGCTGACCGCTGAAGAATTGATGCTTTTGAATTGTGGTGCTGGAGGAGACTCTTGAGAGTCCCCTGGACTGCAAGGAGAACAAACATATCCATTTTGAAGGAAATCAACCCTGAGTGTTCACTGGAAGGACAGATCCTGAAGCTGAGGCTCCAATACTTTGGCCATCTCATGAGAAGAGAAGACTCCCTGGAAAAGACCCTGATGTTGGGAAAGTGTGAAGGCAAGAGGAGAAGGGGACGACAGAGGATGAGATGGTTGGACAGTGTCATCGAAGCAACCAACATGAATTTGACCCAACTTCGGGAGGCAGTGGAAGACAGGAGGGCCTGGCGTGCTCTGGTCCATGGGGTCACGAAGAGTCGGACATGACTAAACGACTAAACAACAACAAAACAAAAAGAGCTATAGTGCAGAGTTTGCCACCACCAGGAGTATTAGTATCCATTGGAGCCCAAGGATCAGTGTATTGACTCTTTCAGAGCGATAAGCCAGTGCTAAGGTCTCTCTAGTGCAATACAAAGATCAAGAACACTTGGATCTGAATGGGTTTCATTTGCTGCACTTCTGTGTTTCCAATAGTGAAATATATCATCAGCAAAATAATCTGACAGCCAGAACTCAAAGAGTGAAGCCTTCTGTTGCTTCCCACTGTTTAGTGGGAAGCAAGAGAAAGCTTCACTTTTTAAAGCAATATTCTATTTATAATTATAAATATGTAAGTGACTGTTTTGAGATGCTATTTGTTGTGTTTGGCACATAAACTAAATTAAAGTAGTTGGCTTGTTCATTTCATTTTTAGATTTAAGTTTGACAGAGTTACACTAGAATGTATATTGTGTGTTAATCCTTCCCCCTACCATTAAAAAGAAAAGAAAAATGGCTGCAGTTCTCCATTTTCTTGGGAGTAATCGCCACCCAATCAGGTTTACTTCTTAGTAGATGCAAGTAACAGGATCACTATCACAAGAGCACAACTAAGGATGATTTTATTCTGTTATTGATTATGACAGAGAACAGCTCTGTAATACCAAACATTTATTGAATATTGTACTTACAAGGTAATGCTTGAACGTCATACTAAGTTGTGGTTCAGCAAAGTAAAAGACCATGTCTCTTTTGGGGTTTTCCATGTCCCCCCACTTTCCCTTGTCATCTTCTTGCATGACAAAAGAAAGTTTACAAGCTTTGTTCTTAAATTTGACTGATGTGTATTGTTTAATGTCATGTCCTAACCTGATAAATTCTAGTTTGCATTAATTCTGATTAGTTCCAAGCAAATGAACTCCAAACCATGGTTTCTGAAGCTGGTTTATAAACCAGCCATCATAAGTGGCATGTGAACCAAACGTGGGGAATATCTCAACTTAAAATTTTGGGGTCATCCCCCTCCTGCTTTAACCAAAAGCTGCCCATGTTAAACATAGGCAAAGTTAACTGTAGTTCTGGGTTCAGGCTACATAGCAAGCTATGGTTGCTTCCAAACTCCTCTGTCTAGTGATACAAGAGGAAAGAAGTGGAGGAATATGTCATCCTGAGAGAAGCCATCTCACTCATCTTGCGCTAAACCAATGCCCAGATGCAGTGCTTGTGTTATAACAACTGGGTTGTCTGCTCAGCAGAACCTGCATAATGGCAACTGATTTACAGAACCAGAAAATGCATCCTGGGTTTTGACATGGTTGTTTTCAATTTATAAGTTTGACTGCACAGTTTACTTCTAGTTCTTAAAGTTTATACAATAAAAACACCCTGTTTCTATGTAAATTCACTGTCTTCTGCATATGGAAATTCAGCATTTTTGACAGATTTTATGTTTCATTTCATTTGTTTTAGCTATAGGCTATAACAAAGTTACCGATAAATGAAACCATTAATGAAACAGAATGGATGCAGCTGTGAAACAAAAGGAGAGGCAACAGAAAGATCCAAGATTATATTATTGTTTTCAGAATCTAGGTTGGACATTGCCATCAAATGTAGCCTAAAGCAAAATTTCAAAGTGAATTTGGAGGTTTCTATTTCCTCAAAGCATTACAGAATGTTTGAAGGAAACATGCAGTTCCATAAGGCTAATGCAATTTCTCAGGAGGGTTCCACAGGTTCCTAATATAAATTATTTCTTTTCAAGCAAACCCAAATGCAGAAGGAGAAACAATAAGCAAATTATATTACTGGAGAACATATTTTGATGCTGCTTATCTCCAGCAGCCTCACTGTTATTTTAACTCTGAAATGCTGGAACTCTTTTAGGTTATTCAGTGTCTTATTCAGCAAAGTGAAAATACAGAGATGGGCATTGGAGGGTGTCTCTAGTAAACACAGCAAATAACTGTATTTCAGATCCAGTGCTGATCCCATCCCATTAATTTTCTGTTCGTTCAGCATTCATTGGCAGGGGAGAACATTATTCCTACTTCCTGTGTCCTGTTTCAAAAGTGTGTCTGGTAATATTGTTTCAGCAGCAATTTTGATAACTCTTGCTCTATTTGGGTATTGCCTTACCTACCAGTAAGAAACAATTGCCCTTTGAAGTTACATTCCATTTATCTTACTGTTAGTGACACGTCCATCATTGATGATGGGTGATGATGAGCCTGAAGAGAATTCAGGGCCTGTCTTCATGCAGAGACATAAGGGGAAGGAATTGATTTGTTTGCTTTGTTCACCTGTGGCAAATAGTCCAAGTGCTGGCAAGCTGTTTCTTCTTGAGCACTTTTCTATTTAGGAATAAATAGTAGCCATTCAGTTTATATGGGAGAAAATAAAGGGAAGTAATGACAGTGCCACTGAGATTGGAAGGTTAAATCTTGTCTCCCACTGCTGGTAGCCTGAATCTCTTGGAAATGTTTTTCCATCCCCTGGTCTTTCTAAGCAAGCAAATAAAGTATGAAAATAACGTGAAACGCATCCATCTTAACATTGTCTAGACAGTCTCCTTATTGTAGCTAAGACATGGGTGATAAAGCAATTTCGTTCAGCTTATCTTCATCCTCAGGGCTTAAGCAATGCTGCAGTCTGCCTTCTTGTTTTGATGTCTGAATCCTAGACCCTCTGCAACACTCTTTCCTAATTCCAGTTTCTGATTTCTAGTTTTCCAAGCATTTTCTCTCTTGCTTGCCAACTTCATTTAGTTATACTCTTTTCATGGTTTCTTCCAGTCTCCTAACAAGGATGGGAGAGTTTTATTAAATTTTTAGTTGATCTGCTAATGAGCCTGCTCCATCACTACTATCCTGTGCCTACGTTTCAGTTCCATGGACTGACCTGTTCTCCACCCAAAATTTGGAACCCCCTAGCAAGAACAGCCACAGAACTGGGGTGGACCCTTGTGATTCTCCAGATGCTCATACTGCAGTGCCCATTAGGCCTTATCGGTATGGCCAGTTTTTAAGGATGATGGAAGTTGCAGTCACACAACATCTGGACAGCTCTCTTGCCCGAAACAGACAGGCACCACTGAACAGAAAATGGCTGAGAAGATTTTTTTTCTTCACAGTGTTTTTGAAATTGATACACATGTTTTTAATGAAGCTTTCCTCCCACTGTGAATAGCATATGGAAAGAGGGGAAATTCTAATTGAGGCTACTGTGAGGACAATGGATTAAAGCTTTATCTCACACCAAGGTCCCAGTCAGGGCAGGACCTGCTGTGCCACCTACAGGTTTTTTTTTCTATATTACCTATATAAAGTCAAAGCAAAAGACAAAACATTTAGTTCTTTAGGTCCTTACTTATCATACCTCAGTGGGTTAGGTGAACATGAATCTATGACATTACAATCTGTTCTTGTTTATTACAAACCTTGTAATGTAAATGTATCTCACAATTAGGGCAGTATCAATAGTTTTGAAATTGACTTCTGGAACATTACTATATACTTTTTGCAATGGTATGCAGGTATGAATGTTACAAAAGTATGAAAAAAAAGAAGTACTGCACACAACGTTCCCTCTAATGTTCAGCCCTGCTGGGCGGGGACTTTGCCCCTCATGCACGCATCTCTGTGCATGCCCCAGTGAAAGATTCCATCACAACTGGAAACAAAGGAGCTGACAATTATCGCTGTGGGTGTGCAGAGGAGGAAGAGCCCTGTGCAGAGAGGGGCAGAGTCACATGTGTGCACCTTGACTGCACACTACCAAACTAACCTTTCGGGGCAGCATTGGTTCATAAACAGAATTGCTCCTCTTCATTTTGTATTCCTTTATAACTGTCACAGTCTGCTGTGAGAAGTCATCTGCCTTCACTTCTTTATCATGTCATGTCCCGGATCGACTACTGCAGTAGTCTTTATGTGGGTCATGCCTTGAAGCTGACCCAAAGACTTCAATCGTTCCAAAATTTGGTGGCCAGAATTGTGGTTGGTGTGAGCAGATTTGTTCGCATCACCCCAGTTCTGGCTTGCCTCCACTGGAGATTTTGACACTTATGTATAAAGCTCTCCATGCTTTCGGCCCACATTACTTATCGGAGTGTCTCTCCCCAGTGTCAACTGCCTGACCCACCAGATCATCTCAGATGAGGCTCCATCTTTGTTGAACCAGCGCCAGAGGAGCTTTCCCTGTTGACATTTAAAAGGCAGTTGAAGACATGGGTCTTCAGGAAGGCTTTCCACTCAACCATAGTTGCGTAGAGGTGATTGTACATCTCTGTCCAGTTACTGTTACTGGTATTTTTATTTTAATCCTATGTTTAGCTTCATCATTGCTCGAGAACCTTCTGCCTTTATGTGCTTAGGTTTTTACATGGCTTTTATGATATTCCATTTTCGTTATCTATTTTAATGTAAACTGCACAGAGTAGTGCTGTAGCTCTAATGGGAGGAGTATATTAAATAAATAAATAAATAAATGTTCAGAATCCCTTCCTTGTAGCCAATCAAATTTTAAAATTAGTTAGATATTGATCTAACGTTCTAGTACATTTTTGTATACAAGTAGCAACTAATTTAATTACTAGCAATTCATTTAAGTTCTGGGCCTAAAGTAAAATGGCAGCTTTGTAATTAGAAGCTGAGCTATCCTATGAAACAAAGGGATTTTGATTGCTCTAGATCAAGATATGTTTGCAGGCTTTCTTTGCATGTTATTTGTAGAAATATGGCAGCTCTGAAGAATGAATCTTTGTGGAAAGAACATGTTATTCTGTTTTAATTAAAAAGGTGTCCTCTGTTTCTGCTCAGTTTGCAGTCCATCAGCAAAAACATGGAAGGTTAACAAGTCAAAAAACAAAACAAATGAAAGAAAGTCACAATACATTCTATGGATGGTATCCAAAAATGTTGTTTTATACAAAAATGACATTTCCTATTGTAGACTTTATTCCATGTACGGCAGCGGTCCCCAACCTTTTTGGGACCGCGTACCGGCTGAGCCTCCGAGGAAGGCGGGGGGCCCTGCAGGTGCGCGTGGGTGCGCGCGTGCTCTTGGGCGCATGCACGAAGCGGTGGGGGAGCACCCACCAGCGCCGGCGTGAGCGCTCCCCCACCTCTTTGCGCAGGGGCACCTGCATGCCCACCCCTACGCGCGGGCACGCACGCTCTCGGGCGCATGCACAAAGCGGTGGGGGAGCGCTCACGCCAGCACTGGCACGCACGAACGTGCGCAAAGCAGCTGTGGGGAGGGAAGTGTGTGCGGGAGGGGCGGGAGGTCTGTCTTCGCGGCCCGGTCCGGCTCAGGCCACGGACCGGCACCGGGCCGCGGACCGGGGGTTGACGACCTCTGATGTATGGTCCTTTTAACAATATTTTAAAACTGTATATTTTATTGCACAGTGGTAAATCAAAAAGGGAAGGCTTTTTTAATTTGCTTTGATCTCATGTGTTGTATGTTAGCTACTCAAAAGCATTCCTCCCCACTTTTTAAGTGGACAAATCAAAGTGTATATTGTGTTTTAAAGAATAAATGACGCAAGAGATAATGAAAAATGCTGCCCTACTAAAGAATTAACCAGATTGTCCCAACACCTTTAGGTTGCAAGTCTTTGCACATTTATTTACTTTTTATTTGGCAATAAAAATATTGGAACTAGCGGCAGTCCAAGCAGGGGTCACCTCACCCCACCACTTCAGGATGAGGTACTACATATACTTGTAACAAAGGTGCCTGCATGTGTTGAAGAGGAAATAAGTTTGTCAGTAGGTGCTGTCAGTTTTTTAAATGAATGCTACATCAAAAGTGAATGTGAATGAATTAGAAAAGTGAAATGAAAGAAAAAAAATTGACTGAACTGATCACCTTAGGTGCCTAATGTTGGGAGGACAACAGCTGTGGCAGACTTTTTTTTTCTTCCTCCTGGACTTTCCTTTACTATTTAACTTCTCCATGTCCCCTAAGCTAGCCTCAGGTGAATTGGAGTAGACTCTCCCATTATTGGTGTCAAAGTAAAAACAAATTGAAGATCCTGCTGAGATAAGTACATGGAATAAGGAGAGGGCAACCTCTTGTGCTCTTCTGTTTCTCAAATTTCTTGGGATGGCCCTGCTAAAGAACAAATGTATTTAAGGTTGTCAGTGTACAGTGCCATGACAACCTCTCCTTCATACCTGCAACTCTTGAAAGCTGAGATTCCTCTTTACCTGTGTGAAAGAGAGAGAGTTAATTATTTGCATTTAGTTTATCATTTTATCTGTTATGTTTATGAGTTGCCCTATAATACACTTTGGGGTAACATATCAGCAGTTGAAAACCACTGTAAATAAATTCATGTAATTTGGTACATTCTAATATTTGAAAACTGCTAAACCAAGACTGAAGAGACAGCTTGGGGTGCTCTCACACCCTTAAACCTGGCTGCCTTGGGTTTAGGTTAAAATGTCTGCTACTGACTGTTTTTTGATCCCTGTGAATTCAGTAGGAAACCTAAGAGTAAACACATTTTTTGTGTGCTGCAAGAATCACACATCATCATCATATTTGAACGGCAGAGCTGGAAGGGAACCTTTGGATCATTGAGTCTAGGCCCTGTCAAGGAGGCACAGTGGGGAATCAAACTCCCAACCTCTGGCTCCGCAGTCAGATGCCTAAGCTACAGAGCTATCCAGAAGTTCATAATTCTTATTTGAGCCCTGAGAGACATAATGACATTTGCTAACGAGTTCACATTTTACAGCAGTATGCTTTAGTTGCACTCTGAAACTTGGCTACACAAGGCAGCTGTAAGGTCAACAGTGACACGTCTAAAGGAATTGAAATGCTACTCCACTGTTGTTTTATTATCTCATTTTAATGTCCAAAGTAGCCATTCATTATCTTACATTGCTCCTTTCATGTCTGACACCTTAAAGTGCTGAAGGTCAGTGCAATAGTATATCGGAATAGCTTTTCCCAAACTGATGCCACCCAGATTGATGGACTACAACTTCCTTCATCCCTCACCTGCCATAGCCAATAATGGTTGGAGATGGTGGGTGTTGGATATCTGCAAGGGTGCCAAATTGGAGAAAGCTGAGCTGCAGGTGGAAATATTATTATATCCATATTGCAGCGTGGGCGAGTGGATAGTTTTGTAGTTTTGTACAATCAATTTAGTGTGTGTACTGAAGTACAATATTTGTGAAGTGAGAAGGCAATATAAAGATAGCCATTGCCTTTATTGGGTTATGTTTTTTTTCAGTGTGGAAAAAAAAAACCAAACCTGAAAGCTGTTTGGTCTGTTCAGTATCAGTTTAGTATTAGGCATGAAGATACTGTTTCTGAGCTGCCTGCATTATTCTTTGCTGCACCTTAGAAAAGGAACCTGAATTTATCCAGTAACAAGTAAATGTTTTTACTGTTGTAGTTGTTTTTCATTTTTCTAATGATATCACTAAACTATAAAAAGAAATTGAATTTCAGCTACTTCAATGTTTTATGGCCTGAAGAGCAGATGGACAGACATACAAGAAGATCGTTTTTGAGATTCTAGTTTTCTCTGCATTATCCTTTGGAAATAATGGAGATTAAAATCTGTAAACCATGCTTTGTCATAGTTTTATAAAGTGATATATCACATTTTATGGTCCTCCTTGATATTTTAAGCTCTTTGCAATTGAACGCTCTTGTATTAAGTTGTGCTGCAGTCTATTTGCTCCCAAATCCAAGTTTGGTGTCAAAGCTAGGACATTGTTCCAACTGGCCCAGGTCTTTGGATTCTGGTGAAACCTATAAGAACTAAGTACCATGCGGGCATTGGTCCAGAAAACTAGATGGATAAAGGCACATGTAAGAAAATCCAAATGAAAGGCAGAAACATAGACTAAAGCAGGTTCTGTCTGGAACACTAACTGGCATTAGGCATTTTGCAGTTGCCTCCTCCATTGATTCAATTGGACCTACTTTAGTTGCAGTGCTGTGTTCTTTCATCCATTCCATTTCATTCCTCAGATATTAAGGCCTTGTTGATCAACTGGTGTGTTATTCTACAGACCACTTGCAGTACCACCAGTATTCCACAGGCTACAAATCAGAAGCCATGGTTCCAGGCATGCACCACGACAGAGTTGCAACTAGCGTAGACCTATTTGAATCAATGACATTTACCAAGGACTTGACTCACCAAATCCCCACTGATTCTGTGGGCTTATTCTATTGCAATTTACTGTGCTAAGCAACAGGATTTCAGTCAATATGCAGCTTCTATGACTTTCCTTCCTTAACAGATTTCTTGATATAAGAAAAATAAAAATCAGGGAAAAATCAGTGAATATAGGAGGGTTGCAAGTGGAAGAGGCCTACTGTAGTTCAACTGTGCTAAGCAACAGAATTTCAGCCATTGTCTTTTCTTTAATAGGGCTAAGAACCACAAAACATCTATAGTAGAGATGTGGTCTCTCTCCCTTTTTTGCATTTTAAGATTGTTTTACAATGTAGAGATTGTCATTTATTTTTATGTGCATTTTTAATATACTTTTGAGTTATGGTGGCCCTATAGGTGAGTGACCTCCAAATGTCCTATAATTTTAACTAGTACTCCCTAATAATAGACTAGTAATAGTCACATTCAAATGATCATATATTGGCATTCAAGGAAGAAAGCCAGAAACCATCCCATCAACTACTTTCCTGATTTTTTGTTTGTTTTGTTGTTGTATAAATGGGAAATGGTGCCTAACAGATTGTAAGAAGATATGAAACCATGGAACTTGATTTAGTATCCTGGTTTGTTCCTAAACTGTTAGACAGGGTTTCTCAGTTCAGATGAAACAGGAAACTACAGTCCTTCTGAGTTGTTATTAATCATCTAATGCTAATACAATAATAAAGAAAAGGGGGAAAGGGAAGGAAATAATGTGAGTTTGCAACCTCTATGAAATATTGATTCGACCCAAAGGGGTGGGGCTAAGAAAGAGCAGAGCTGTGCGTAAGAGATTTGAATCAGAAAGAGTCGGAGAGCTGAAGACTCCAGAGCCACTGTTGCCACAGACTGCTAATACCTTTGCCAAATTGGTCTAGGCGGGTTTTGAAGACTCTGCATGTGGAGTTGATTCTTCAGTGTTATGAATTGAGGAAGATACCTTGGATTTTTCTGTTCTGACTTGAATTCTAAAGGACACTTGAAAATTGCAATTCTACACGCAGTTTCTGTTCTGATGCTGTTGCCTAGGACTTGGGTGCACAAATTGTGTGCATTTTGTTGTTATAAAAACAAAATGCTCATGTTGTCTGTTATATAACTTTGAATAAGAAGGTATTTATTTTGTGAAATTGTGTTTACAAGGTTCATCAATAGATATTGAAGTAAACAAATAGCCCCATAGAACTTTAAAATGTTAGAAGTCCACAGTGATATTTGCTATGCCATCATGATAGAAAAATATTGTTAACTGAAGTTTTGAAGGACTGTTTGTCAGTTCATATGAGACAAGGCAGGAAAGGGACACAACCGCTTATTCAGTTCACTATGTGTGTCTTTTTTTAAAAAGTCAGTGTTTGTAAACACTTTCTTGCTCAGTATTTTCCATTTTATTAAAATTGGTAATCTATTTTCCCATCAGAATTACTTTGTTACTTGGTTTTCTTTCCTGTGCCACCAAAGAATTAAATGGGGAGTGGGGGAGACTTCCAAGGAGGATTTTTGCTTTTGTTTTGTGTATTCATAAAGAGGTGCCATTTTTTTCACTTATGATATACCTGTTAGGTTGATATACCTGTTAGGTTGTCATTCAGTTCTTCTGTATGGTAAAAGGCAGCTCCCACAGTTCCAGTATTCTGTCCCATCTGTGCTTTTACTTGCTCTGAAGTGTTTGTGAGTGTTATAACACAATTAATTCTCCATATTTTAAAAGAGTACATTAAAAATAACTAGAATATGTTTGGATGATATGTGAACCAAATATCAGTCTGTGTTAATATTTCTGAGTCTTTTGCTTTTTAATTAAGCTAGAGTCATTTTGATTTCATCTTTATCCTGAAACTCAAATTAAGCTATGATTTACTGTCAAGATTTTGCAAACACTGATAGCCATCTAATACATGCAGTGTTGTTCGTTTGGGACTCGGGAAATTAGCATAAAAGGCCTAACTGGTTAATACTTTAGTTGGAGGATGCAGAACCCGATTACAGATTAACAGTAGTGGATTTTTTTTTCAAATTCATTAAGTAGAAGATTAGATTAAGTTATTAATTTTAAATGGCATATGTTACTGTGGTAGATGCTATTCCCTGGTGGTATTTTGTTGTTTACTTCTTTTATAGTTCAAGTTGTTCGGGGGGGGGGGGAATTCAATAAAATTTAAATAAATAAAATGCTATGATGGAATCAGCTTATGCGAAAATACCTTGGGAAGAGGCTAGTTTATTCTGAAAGGAATTATGCAAATATATTTGCATGCTGTAGAAGAGTCATTGGATTTCTCTGGATAGAGAGAAATCCAGATGTGTGCCATTACTACAGAGAACATTCTGGTTCAAAATTCAGATAGAGCCTTCCTCTGAAGATTTAAAGGCATGAAAATACAGGTGAAAAAGGGATATGAACTTGATCAATTGCCCATCCTACCAAAGAGGGAAACCTAGGAATTGTCTATTTTATTTCCAATGATTCCAATGATCTTATAAACACATGCACCATGCAAATGGCATTGCTCAGATGCTTTTCTTTCTTTCATAATTCTTCTTAAACTGATTACTAGAAAATGAATGGTGCTTCAGATGAGTTGCTTGTTACTGGTGCAACCTCAGATGACTAGATGGATGGATGGGTGTAACTGAACCAACTATGTGGCAGCACCTGTGGTGAGGAAAAATGGGGTCAGCTTTGCTCAGTGCGCTGTTATCACATGACATACATGAAGCAACATGAAAAGAGATAATAGAAAAGCAATTCCCACACAGCTGACAGGGGACTGACTCTGAAAATACTATTTATGCCATTGATTTCAGCAGACTTCCACTCCATGTGTACTATAGCTGATAAAATGACATTCAAAACTATCTTACACCATGGTTGTTTGTCTACTATTAGAATTTGATTTCTTCTGTTGACAGGAACTTCCATCAAAACTCAATAGAAGTCATGCAGCCTCTATTGCAGTGATTGTGGTCTAGGAATTGCAGTCTAAAAAAGAAAATCTACACAGCTCCAGTTGAAATCTTAAATCGAGCCTGTGTAATGTACAAAACTAATGCAATTTTTCTAACATACTGTGTTCTAGTTTTACTCCCACCCTTTTTTCCCAGACAACAACCCACCCCCACCCCCAAAAAAGGAAGGTCCCCACAGAGGTTTAGGAGGTTGTTGGGTCCATATGGAAATTTGGTGGATTACATTCAGTTGGTTAAGGCCCAACTCCCAAACTGTGTGAGTCTGAAATAAAGCGAATAGCTATTTATTTCCATCTTAAATCCAATATCACTGGAATGTATGTGGAGAAGGAAATTAAGTGATCTGGGTGCTTATTTGTTCTCTAGTTTTAATTGGCCAGATGTGGGGGGGTTACCTTTAATTAAAAGAAATTGACGGTTTGCATCTCTTTTAACATCAGGGAAATGAAATCATCTAAGGTGGTGAAGCAGCACCCAAGACCTAGTAACAGGAAAGCAGATAAAATCCTGAAGACAGCATTGTTAATTGCATTGCTTTATTCACTGAAATTGAAAAGAGATAACTTGAAAGCTCTGGCCTGTGTTGCTGTAATTAGCCCCTTTCCTCTGGCTTTTTCTGTCATATATTTCACATTTTGGTTGTGCAAACGAATTGGGGAGATGAAAGCATCATGTCAAGATATAAGCCGAAATAATTTGGCAATCAAAACCAAATGCTATGTATGTGCTAAGAATGCCAAGAGGAAGCATTACTTCCAAACAATCTGTTTTGAGATATAAATTCTCTGGGCTTTAAATAAGTGTATCCATAATTTCTTCTAATAATAGTAATGATCATGAAGCTTAGCAATGGCATATGCTGATCATTTTTAAAAAAAATCCTACACTTCATTACTCCCTTTTGTCACAAATATATCCATCAATCTTGAACAAATATTGGATTCAGTATTTCCAAAACCTGTTTAAGGTCCATTTGTACTAGATGCTACTCTGTATGCAAATCTTTGTAAATAATCTGATCTGCACCAGTGAATATGTCACATGGCTGGCATCAAAGAAAAAGAAGAAGAAGAAACTGTTGGAGTTTTCTTTGCAGTCTCGCATCCTATATGTAGTATCAGTGACTGGGAGGGACTTTTCTGGGCTGAGGTTATTGTCTCTCTGTTCAGCACTAGCCAATAGTTCCTTCCAGCTTTTAAATTTCAAAAAGAGCTCCACCTCTCTGCTGAGTGGTCTATCCCTCACTTCATTGGTTTGTGGAAATTGTTTGTTGTTTATCTGTTTGTTTGTTTGGCTGCTAGTATGTGTGAAGTAAAAAAAAAAGAAGTATGCACAATTCTAATTTCAACCAGCTATAAGTAAGAAAAAGTTTTTTATTATTTAGCATATGACTCTCTCATGCTGAGTTACTGAGATTTTAAGTGCCAGCTAATGAAAAAGGGGTGGGGGGACTCTGGAGAACTTGTAGCTATTCTGCTCTGTGGATCTTTGTACTCCTACTGTGTAGCAAGAGGGAGACATTGAGAGAGAGAGAATTTTTACCAGAAATTCAAAACTCTACAACAAAACCAGAAGTTGCACCAGAGATTCATAAACAGTCTTCCAGTATTTTTATTTTAATGAGACACAGCAGAAACAGAAGTAAAAAAAAATAGTGGGAAGGGAACTGTTTCTTTGACAATTTTCCACTCAGTAATGCTATCTCTAAACTGCAGCACTCCGTACAATAGAAAAAATAAGAATACCTGAAATGCATATAATCTCCCTATGATCAAAGCAGCTCTCCAGTGCTAATGAATTTGTGCATTACTTTATTAATTTTTCTTGTACATCATTCCTTTCTTTAAAGCTTCTTCCTCAACCCCAAGCTGAGTGGGAATGGTGAGGTTCATTTATAAAGCTTTCCTTCTCTTGGTCAAACCACAATATTGATAAAGAGACTTACACAGTCACCTGTCACTGCCTGATCTGCTTTTAAAACAATGTTGCTCCTCATTGGGTGGAAAAGGGATTCCCATTGCAAGGTACCTTTTAGATCCCTCACTGTGCCCTGTCACTGAGAGACTGTAGAATAACTTAAACCCAAAGGCTTCCCTCCCCTTCCTTGCTGGGAAACATCTGTTATGTGCAGTGAAAGTGAAGCCACTGAGGCATCCCTGATATGTATAAGGAGGAATTAAGTTTTCTTGTATATAAGAAAAGGTACAACACATTTCCAAAGTCATCCTGTGGCAGAATGTAAATACAGAACACCTTCCCTGGAGATAGCAAAATGAGAAAACAGGTGCAAACATGTTATGAGTTAGGAAACACAGCAATAGGACAATAGACACATTTTCTCTGATGTGACTAATTCTGCTCTCTAGATTACTTACTCCCATGAGTGTCCTCCTTCCTTAAGGCCCCTTACCATGACTAAGGACAGCATGGTGGCCCTGTGCTCTTCTCTCTCAGGCTAAATAACCAAAGCTGCTCCTACTGTAAATGCCCTTCAGTCTCTGATTAACTAGACCTTTTTCATCACCTGCTTTGAGTCATCAGCAGTGTGATGATCTCTGTGACCCAGAAACAGTAGTAAAGGTAAAGCATAAGCATAAGCTATCATTGGTCAAGTCTGTGAGGAAGGAAACCATCACATTTATTAGTTTACACAAGCAGGGTTAACACAAACAAAGCGAAACATACAAAACATGGTCAAAAGAAAAAGAGGTAATCTCACTATGTATTCTCTAAGCTACTTTAACTATAACCTTGAAGTCATTTGAAGGGTAATGTACCTATATAGGTATGTCAAACAAAAGCCTTCTAGATAAAACAGAGAAATGGCTAGGAATATGCACAAGAAAAGCTTTCATATTTGTTTTGTTTTGGCTTCTTTCTAGGGGCTCATGGTTTCATGTTTTTCATATATATGCTCACACGGGAAGAAATACAAAAAAAAACACACAGCCCTTCTCTCCAATACAAAGAAAAGCAAGCAAAGGCAAAAATTACTATCAAAACCCAAACAAAAGAAATAGTCATATGGAGAGATTTCTCTCTTTCTTATGACTTAATGCCTTTTCTTTTCTTGTTTGAGTTCAGCAGACAGGCAGCAAAAATAATCCAACTAAAGAAAAGACCAAAGAGGGGAGGAAATCCCCAGAGAAATGGGGGGGGGGGGTTTAAAAAATAATTCTAAGAAGGCAGGCTGCCTATCAGTAGAAGCAAAAATAATTCAGAAAAGGGGGGATTCTCAAAAAAATTAAGACAAATTAAAAAAGGAAAGGGTCCAAGATGGGGCCACAGAGACAGACAGGCAGCACAATACCAAAGATGGAATGCCACAGGAGTTCACACACGCATAGGAAGAAAACTGAAGCAAAGAAAGTACATTCTTCACTGGGTTCCAACAAATCCAGCTCCTTTTATAGCCTCCTATTAATAATTCCTATACCCCTGGATGCCCTAACTGACTGCTAACAGCAGCCCTTGCAACACTATTGGATGAGAAATTTCATGGGCCATTTGACAAAGAGTGAAAGAATGATTAAAAGAAAGAGGAAAACATGTAGAAAAAAACCATATACCTCTCTTTTGTTGATACAAAGCATTCTTGCTTAAAAGGTTCTCATTCAGCAATTGATGAAATAAGTGTCATGGAAAAGAGCCCATTTCATGTTTTCCTCTTCATTTAAATATTGCTAGATATGGTAGAAAGTTATTTTGGGGACCTATAAGCATAATTACAGATCATTAACTAGAGGCAAAACTGCATCTATTAAGAAGAACTAAACACAGCTTTCAAAACAGAGGCAGTATCTAAGAATCCAACAAAACAGTCTTAATTGATTCCTTTTCTGCAGATTTTTTTTGCCCGGTAATCTATGCACCCAGGTAGGTGGGGCTCGTTAGCCTTGGAAGGCAGCCCATCTAGAAGAAGGAAAACTCTGATTTCAAACATCCACTGCCTTGTGACTATATCCACCGATGGAAAAGGCTTCAGGAGTTAACCTCAAGGCAAAAGCCGGAGTCCCGGAGGCAGTTCGTGTCGTTCTGGCAACTCCTGCAACGTCGCTGGAACCAGTTGTATTGGCTCTTGCCTTTCCATTGGACTATTTCAGTGACATGGAGAGGGGCGATTTTCTGCTTGGGTAACAGTCTGTCCTCCATATTATTTTACCCAGGCTTCATGCTCTGGAGAGGACACTCCAGCTTTGCATACAGCGTCGAAATAACACGGGAAGTAGCAGTTACCGGTTATAAGTCTTTGATCGATTGGCGTAGAGCATGATGCCAGGGGCTACTTCCGACGGTGGGAGAGGTCATTGCACCTCACTAGGTAGCTACCGCCCGCCTTACGCTGGGCAGCCCCCAGCCAGTAAGGTGCTGCCTTGCCATGGTCTGTTAACCTCACGAGGTGCGTGGGGTTTAGGGTGAAAGCCGAAAAGCAGATTGATAACCCTGCACCATGCAACAATCATAACAAAACTTCTACCCTAAAGTTGGGCACCTGGAATGTTCAGACAATGACCCCTTGCTTTTCTGATGACCTGCAGGAAATAGGCAACGCACGCAAGAAAGCTGTCATCAACATGGAACTAGTAGGCTGCAGATGGAATTGTTGCCCTGCAAGAGATGAGATTGCCAGACTCGGGTTCTGTCAAAGAAAAAAAAATCTCATTCTTCTGGCAGGGAAAACCATTGAATGAGGCCAGGGAATATGGTGTCGGCTCTGCGGTTAGAAATATTCTGCTGAGATCCATTGTTCCACCTACTGTGGGGAGTGAAAGAATCCTGTCCCTGCAGCTCCACTCATCAGCAGGACCGGTCACCCTCATTAGTGCATATGCACCAACACTGTCGTCTACAACAGAAGTCAAAGACAAATTCTATGACAATCTGGCAGCTACTATCAAAAAATCCCCGAGAGAGCAGCTGTTCATTCTCAGAGATTTTAACGCTAGAGTTGGTGCTGATCACAATTCTTGGCCCACTTGTCTAGGCTGTTTTGGCATTGGGAAGATGAACAAAAATGGCCAACACTTGCTGGAGTTTTGCTGTTATTGTGGTCTTTGTGTCAGCAACACGTTCTTTAATACGAAGCTTCAACACAGAGTCTCTTGGAGACATCCAAGATTGAAGCATTGGCATCAGCTCGATTTGATCCTCACTAGATGCTCTAGCCTTCCTAGTATTACGATTACACACAGTTATCAGGGTGCTGATTGCGATACTGATCACTCCCTGGTGTGTAGCAGAGTAAAACTGCGAATAAAGAGATTGTATCACACGAAAAAGGAAGGAAGACCACGTATTGACATCAGCAAGACTCACAATCAGAGAAAAGTGGAGGAATTTGCCCAAGCGCTTGAGGAAACTCTTCCAGGCCCAGCTGTTGAAAAAGCACCTGAACGATTGGAACATTTCAAGAATGCTATTTATAACACTGCCTTGTCCACATTTGGCAAGGAGACCAAAAAGACGGCAGACTGGTTTGAAGCCCATTCGGAGGAGTTGATGCCAGCCATCGAGGAAAAGAGGAGAGCTCTAGCAGCATACAAAGCCTGTCCTAGTGAGTACAACTTGCAGGCTCTTCGACTTGCTCGTAGCAAAGTCCAACAGACTGCCAGGAGATGTTCTAACAATTATTGGCTTCAGCTCTGCTCTCAGATACAGATAGCAGCGGACACAGGTAACATCAAGGGAATGTATGATGGTATCAAGCAGGCTTTAGGCCCAATACAGAAGAAATCTGCTCCTTTGAAGTCTGTTACAGGCGTGATCATCCAGGACTGAGCACAGCAGATGGAACGCTGGGTGCAGCACTACTCTGAGCTATATTCTAGAGAGAGTGTAGTAACTGAAGAGGCATTAAATAACATTGAGTGCCTGCCTGTCTTGGAAGAGTTGGACAGTGAACCAACTTTAGCAGAAATAAAAGCGGCCTTGGATTCCCTCGGCTCTGGCAAGGCACCTGAGAAGGATAACATCCCTGTTGAAGTGCTGTAAAGAGATAATCACCACTGAGCTGTATGAAATCTTTTGTTTTTGCTGGAGGGAAGGTGGAGTACCACAGGACATGAAGGAAGCAAACATTGTCACATTGTACAAGAACAAAGGCGACAGGGGCGTCTACAGTAACTATCGTGGCATCTCTCTTCTCAGCGTTGTAGGGAAGCTGCTTGCCCATGTTGTGCTGAAGAGGCTCCAGGTGCTTGCAGAAAGAATCTATCCAGAATCACAGTGTGGATTTCGAACTAATAGATCCACCATTGACATGGTATTTTCCCTCAGACAGTTGCAGGAGAAATGTAGGGAACAACGACAGCCACTCTTTGTGGCTTTCATAAATCTTACAAAGGCCTTTGATTTGGTTAGCAGGGACAGCCTTTTTAAAATACTTCCCAAGATTGGATGTCCACCTTGACTCCTTAACATCATCAGGTCCTTTCATGAGGAAATGAAGGGCACTGTAGTTTTTGATGGCTCAACATCCGATCCCTTTGACATCCAAAGCGAAGTGAAACAGGGCTGTGTCCTCACGCCGACTCTGTTTGGGATCTTTTTTGCTGTCATGCTGAAGCACACTTTTGGAACTGCAACAGAAGGTGTCTATCTATGGACTAGATCAGATGAAAATCTCTTTAATCTCTCTAGCTTGAGAGTGAAGACCAAAGTCCAGCTGAAATGCATGTGCGACTTCCTCTTCGCCAATGATGCAGCTGTTGTTGCCCATTCTGCTGAAGAGCTCCAACAACTTATGAATCATTTTAGTAAGGCCTGCCAAGATTTTGGATTAACAATCAGCCTGAAGAAAAGACAAGTCATGGGCCAGGGCATGGACTCACCTCCCTCTATTACCATCTCTACACAAGAATTGGAGGTTGTTCATGATTTTGTGTACCTTGGCTCAACGATCTCTGACACCCTCCCTCTAGATGTCGAGCTGGATAAATGCATTGGCAAAGCAGCTACCATGTTCTCTAGACTCACAAAGAGAGTATGGCTTAATAAGAAGCTGACGGCATATACCAAGATCCAGGTCTATAGAGCCTGTGTCCTGAGTACACTCCTGTACTGCAGTGAGTCCTGGACCCTTTGTGCACGGCAGGAGAGGAAGCTGAACACGTTCCATATGTGTTGTCTCCGGCGCATTTTTGGTATCACCTGGCAGGACAAAGTTCCAAATAGAGTAGTCCTAGAACGAGCTGGAATTTTTGGCATGTATACATTACTAAAACAGCAACATCTACGTTGGCTCAGGCATGTCGTGAGAATGGCTGACAGTCGGATTCCAAAAGATCTCCTGTATGGAGAATTAGTGCAGGGAAATCGCCCCAGAGGGAGACCACAGCTGCGATACAAGCATATCGGCAAGCGGGATCTGAAGGCCTTAGGAATGGACCTCAACAGATGGGAAACGTTGACATCTGAGCGTTCAGCCTGGAGGCAGGCGGTGCAGCATGGCCTCTCCCAATGTGAAGAGACACTTGTTCAGCAGGCCGAGGCAAAGAGGCAGTCCCGAAACCAGCAAAATCAGGGAGCTGGACAGGGGACAGTTTGTATTTGTCTTCAGTGTGGAAGGGATTGTCACTCTCGCATTGACCTTCTCAGCCACACTAGACGCTGTTCCAAGACCTCTATTCAGATCACGTTACCATAGTCTCTTGAGACTGAAGGATGCCTACAGGTCTGCAGATGCATTTCATATTTTGCAGCTTTACATATAACCCTTTATGTGAAGCTTTCTAAATCAGTAATACATACTGTATAGCACTTTTTTGGTCATTCATCTTAGGAAAGGCATTCAGAACTAACAATAGCCCCTAGACTTGTTTTAGTAGAAAGCAGGATTTGGAGAAAAAATATATATAGTTGCATAAAGGAAGTTGCCGAAGTTTCGGAATATGTTGCCACTCATTCATGAAGTTTCACCCAGGAATGCAACAAGCACACCTCACTAATACACAGCATATATAGACATTAGTGAGGTGTGCTTGTTGCATTCCTGGGTGCAAGTTCATGAATGAGTGGCAACATATTCCGAAACTTCGGCAACTTCCTTTATGCAACTATAAATCAACAACAGATTGTGGGCAAAGTGGTATAAATGTTTTTCATTCTGTCAGCTTTCAATGTCATCTGTCATTTTAGAAACTCAGCACACAATGCTAAGTGCTGTGCCAGTGGACAAAGTTTTAAATTTTATTTCCATTTTTGCTTTATTGTAATATGTCATTTGCTGAAATCCTGTTGCCATGTTACACGAACAATGTAATATTTAGGCATGAAGTGCCATATGTTAAGAAATCTACTTATGATCTCTTCCAAACTGCTAAATAATATGAAGGGAGTTTAGTTAGTTCTCTCATTTTGCATATGCCCCTTTTCAACTGATGTAATTATCGGTTGTGGTTTCTTCTTAATAATTGAACATTGCTGGCCTAATACTTGTAATAAATTGCTGGTCTAATACTTGTAATAAATGTACTTGAACACATTCATCTATCAACAAGCAGGTTATAAAATATAGCTGTTAGCACTAGTACATTTATATAGTTCTGTTCATAGGTATAAATATTCAGAAGAACAATTCATGAAGACAATCATTTTAAAGAAAAGTATAAAAATCTTAACAGTTTTCCTTGAGTGTACAAAGCAACATTTTGAAATGACAATCTAGTTTCAGCCCCACATGAAAGTATACTCTCCCTATCTGAAATTCACACAGAGTGACATAGTTCCTGCTACCATCTGCTGCAGTATATTTTTTATGAGTTTTAACATTTTGGTTTTAGAACTTAAATGACGAGTAAAATGTCAAGTCATCCAGAAAATACTCATAAGCATGACAACCAAAATGTTAGTTCAGCTTGTCTGCCTAGAAAATAGTTCACAGGAGAGCACTATCCTCCTACTTCAGAGATACTACTATGTGCTTTTTTTCCCCAGGTAAATTTTCAAAGAGCTCTGCAGGATTTTAGCAGCATGACTCTTATTGATTTTAATGAGCATTGTGTGGCTTAGAACCCACCAAACTTTGAAGGTGTGCTGCAATGCACAAAGTTCCCCAGATCATTTGGGAGATTGGCAAATATTGTTTATAACTGGGAAGAGCAGTAACAATTTGTTTAAATGGAGTTTCTTGTGGTATTATCCAGATAACTGAGCGAACTAGAGTTTTGGACTTCAGACCAGTGCAGACTGGTGGCTCCAGTGTGATTAAGCTAGTGAATCTGCTCTGGGTTTTTACAGGAGCTATCAGAAAGTGTGGAACACTAGCTTCAAACTCGATTCAGCATCTTGGATATCTCTTCTCAAGTTCAGAGTAAAGCATGCAGCAGATTCACCTCCCCACTGTCATCTGAATAGCCAGCAGCCTCCATTGCTCAGACTAGGACTCTGAGTTCAAATACCAGCTCATATGTATCCTACTTAGTACTTATGGAAAATAACGATTGCAGCCTGAATTGCCTGTTCTATCTCCAATAGAAATGACCATGTTTTGTTTCTTAGTTTGGTCTCAAGTATTATTTCAGACAATACCTCCTTTGACTCCCCCAGGTATTGTTCTCATCATTCTTCACCACTGGTTATGCTAGCTAGAGTAGCTGGGAAATTCAGCCCAGCAAGATCTGGAAGGCCACACTTAACCCACCTCTGGTTTAAGCAGGTAGAGTTTAATTTTATGTAACTGTTCCAGCTTGTTTCTCCTCTAGGTGCAGGTTAATGAGGTACCACTAGCCATAAGATTATTTGACTCATGTCCACTCTTAACTGATGAAGTCAAGTGGAAGATCTGGAGATTAGTGGCTTGAATCCAGTGATGTACAGCATGAGCAGAAAGACATTAACACTTGTGCAAGAGAGTAACTGATTTATGCTGCTTAGCTGCGAACCATTGTGGCTACAATCTCCAACCTGCAGCTTTTCAAATATGTTAAGAAAGCTGCAGCTGAATGATGGGCAATGGAAAACACCTTTAAATTATCATACATCTATTAATATTTCTATATAACTAATCCATTGGTTAGCTAAGCAGATCCCTAGAGCTAAAGGCACTCTGCTTGAAGACAAGGTCCCCCATATCTTCTACTGTATTCTGCACTGATGTCATTACTACGTATATACTTATATTTTTATAAATCTATATTTATTTCAGGCACTCCTTGATACTCAGAATCTTATGAGAGCTCAAATTACAAATTTCACTTTCAACCTGGGATTTTCAGGGAAATTTTACCACACAGGTAAGATTTTTTTTTAAAAAAAGTTAAAATCACTTTCAATTTGTTTATGTTCTTACAGTGCATATGATATGAAATTGATTTTGCTGCTGAAATTCTGTACTATAAAATGAAATAAGAATGAAGAACTTTCAGTCAATCCTGAAGGAAAGAAAAACTTCTCCTTCAGGGGGACAGAACTAGAAAATCAGTGAAGTCTTCCTTATTTCATGAATTGGTAATGTTTTTTTATTTTATGTATTTATTTAAAATATTTTACCCCACCTTTCTCCTTAAAAGGATCCAAGGTGGCTTTTATAGCAGTTCCAGTGTCTCATAATCCATGTACAATATTCTTGTAATTTACTATCACAAAAGCAGCAGATTGTAAAGAGCTGATATTGAACATTTCTGATCTTAAAAAGTCATTATAAATATTTTACATCTGTGGTTGAAACTAGTGAATTATGATGTTTGACCCAGAAAGTGAGTTCTGGGACAAACTTAATTGAAACCTTTGTTCTGTCCCTCCCAGAATTGTGGCCTCAAGTTTTTAATTTATTTTTCTGAAGTAATAATGGATTTGGACATTGACTACATCTGCACAACATTTCAATAAACTTGGATCTATTTTCCCCAGATACATCAGATGGGTTCCTTTTAGGTACCTTTAGCACCTTTTCATGGCAGACAAGTTGAATACAAATTGAATGAATTGGGGAGATCCTGATATTACATGGTAGCATGTCAACTGTACATCTAAGAATTTGTGCATTTGTTTAAAGTTCCCCTTTTTATGACTAGAAATCATTTTTGAGATACGGAGGTTGAAATATACCCAAGGGCCATTTGAGCCTGGAAGGTAGCCTATCTCATCATCATCATCATTATCTTAGAACTACAGAGCTAGAAGGTATTCTATGGATCGAGTCGAGCCCCTGTCAAGGAGGCATAGTGGGGAATCAAATTCCCAACCTCTGGCTCTGCAGCCAGATACCTATACCACCGAGCTATCCAGCAGTTCCATAATAAAGGCAAAATGTTTATGACACGCATCTAAAGAGAATATCATTTTCAACCCAGATTTGATGTTATGTCTGTGAGATAGGATATGCTAGATATTTTTAATCCTAGCTGGAAATGGACAAATGGTGTGAAGCTTGTCTCAGCAATTACCTGAGTTTGTCACAGGGGATGGGAAGGTGTATGAAGAGTTTCAGGAATCATTCAGGGCCAGTTCAAGGCTTTGAGGTACTTTTTTTTCTAACCATAAGGAATGAATAGATTTAGGCTTTATAAAGTTAAACAGCAGGCTTCTAAAACAAACTCCTACATGCCACATAGTTCTACTTTCTACTCCTACCCATCACAATCAATGAAGTAAAGCTGCTCCATTAGTTACTAGGGAAGGGTATAGAAAGGGGGTTCAGGGAGCATGAGGTACAATGCCATGGACCCTTTTCTTTGCTTTTTTTTTAATATGGCATATCAAATTGGCAATATGCTTGTTGGATAAATGGGTGCATGGATACAGTGGTGTCAGCTGAACATAAGAAAAGTAAAATAAAATTTCAACAGTGACAGAAGCAGAACAGGTAAAATGAGCTGATAGAAAGAGAGGACAAGATGGAGTATTGCAGATTTATAGTGAGATGGGGTACAAACCTTGCTTTCTCCAAATTCAATTATGAATATTAGATTTTCCAAGAAGTGCTAGTCTGGAATCTGGATGCACCCCAGTTTATAGTATTTTCATCAGCAGCATCACTCTGTCCAATAGCCATGCTGAGAAGCAGGAATCAGAAGAGCTAGTTTGCATGATAGCTACAGTGTGAACAAGATCTAAGCCTCTCTGATGGCATGGGGAAATGAGTATATCTACATAATTACCACAGAATGATCCCTTTATGTTGGTTCACCCCTGAAAGGACCATATTGTTCAATGACAAAGTCATTGGTTTTAATTAACTCTTAAAATTTAATGATCCCAGGCAGGCTGCTGCTGCTGCATTATTTCAGCCTCCTGAATGCCATTTCTAAAATCACTTTCTTCTCCAGACTGAAAGAATGGGAGACAGCATGGGTAGCAAAGTAGTAAACAGGATGGTGAATTACAGAGAAATAAGTTATGCCAATAGAAAGACAGGCATGGGACACATGAGACTGCAGAGCTTCAGAAATCAAGAACTTAAATAAGTAACCACATTAGATCCCAAAAATAAATTATTTATAAGGCCCAGAACTATATCATTATTTAAAAATAACACAGAATAAAATCAGTTTGCCTCCTCTTCCACTAATGTCAATGAGAAGGTAACAAACCTTTCAGAATATACTCAGCTAAGACTCATGGGGAAGAGGGTCTTATTAATATAGACAGCTATTCTAACATGATCACTTGTAATTTGTGATTCAGGTCTCTTGTTCCCCAAGCACACAGTTGGCTCCACTGCCTCAGTACCTCTCTAGCCCCACATAGTGATGTTCCATTGTAAGCTTCAGTAATTCTGGCTTACTGCCAGCTGTGCCTTGCTGGTCCCTATTCTAACCGAGCTTGGCAAAATTCATCCAAATTCTCGCCAGTGTCCTTAGCCTTAAGGTTCTAGAAAGATCTATGCCCTATTCTTTAAATTGGTAGGTATGTACACAGAGAAAGAGAGTGTGTGTGTAGAAGTAAATCTTGATTCTGATTTTCATTTTCTGGATCAGTACCTAATCACATAAGGAATTCTTCATACCTGAATAATTTGATAAGCAACCAATAGCCTCCTGCTTTAGGCTATTGGTTGCTTATGAATTTCTTCTGAGGTTAGATTGAATTTCCCTGGCAAAATTTGGTGTGACCTAATTTTAGAGTTCATCACCATGCTGCTTAGGGCTAAATGAGACCATTGCCTCTGGCAGCAGATGCCAGAGATCAGAAAATTGTAGTAAGGTATTGGTAGACAGAAGTCCTGTCCTTCATGCTGATGCTATTCCATTACCAGTGTTGCTCTAGTCTTCTTGGCTTTTCAATGTGGAATTGAATGGGTATGCCATTTTGTCCTTCACTTCAGGCAGAAAAGTGCCAACTTTGGTGGTTTTATTAATAGTTGTAACAAGGATTTCTAAAAATAAAATGAGAAGTTATTTCAATATTTTTAAAATTTATTTATGCAGGAACTGTAGAAGAAGATGAAGGTGATGACCTATTACTGGGATCTGTGGATGAATTCTGGTGGTTTCCTCATATGTGGAGCCACATGCAGCCTCATCTCTTCCATAATGAGTCATCTCTGGTGGAGCAAATGATTCTCAACAAAAAATTTGCTTTAGTAAGTTAAATGTATATGCTATGAGTTCAGCAGGGATGTTTTTATCATACGTTACTTCTTCCTCCAATCTTTTCAGTGTAGTACTTTTTTTCTAACATTTATGCAAATGTATTGAAACATATCTTTGGTTAAGTTATCTGTACTGACACTATCAACATGTAATGAAATGTACTCAGCAGTTATGCTTATACAATGCCACTGGATGGATGCAATCAAATCACTGAGCAGATGTATTGTTATTCTAGTACCTTCATACCTCAAATTGAGACCAACTGCTGATACATCTCTTCCTGAAAAAGTCCTGGAGCTAACTAGAGGGGCATTGACCCTGGCCATTTATGTGATCTTAAAGGCTATTTGAGTTTTCTGCTCAAGAATGGCCATGATCAGTTAGCAAATTTGCACTTGAGTAAATATAAGAAATATCTGAACCGGACTTCAGAGGTGCAGTTTTGAAAGTTACCATTATGTACCTCTGGGCCAAAAAGTGCTATCCATATTGATACATCCTGAAGTAAATAAGGGTGTGTTGTCTGATATTATATTTCAGGCTTTTAAAAGGAGCATTTGTACAAAAATAATATATTACATTCAACCAATGTGCCATTTCCCCCTTTCTTTACATTTGGCAATTGCATTAACATTACATTTATAATGCATATCACTTCACAAGAATTTAGGTGTATCAGATGTGTATTCTATTTTAGTGGTATCTTTGTGGCCTGAAAAACTAAACTATGCTGCTACCTCTGAACAGATTACAAGAGTACAATATGAAGTAATAGCGACCAGCAGAGTTAAGCTTCAAAAACACTTTTCCCATTACATAATTCTTTATAGTGCCATCCTATACATGTCTTCCCAGGATTTCAGTGGGGTTTACCCCAAGCCAAATGACATTTGTGTCTTTAACTTTATACAGTTGTCATCATCTCTCAGTTTCTCTAAAACTTAGTTTCTTCAAATTGTTTTTTCTAGCTGTGATATTTTACATCAGGGGCGCTGAATATTCTTGCAGTAATTCAATACCGAAAAGATTAAATATACCAGTGTTTGCCATGTAGGTACAGAAGTGAACCATTTCAATGAACTGAAAGCATAGGTCATTTATCTAAACAGTATATGCACAGAAGTATTGAAATGTGTTAAAGGAATGATACAATACAATTTTATCAGGTACACCTCTTTTGTAGTATCTAAGAAAATCCCACTGGGAATATTGGTTTTTTATTATTATTATTATTTTTGGTGCAGTACTTGAAACACAACATAGCAGAAGGTCAAAAGCTTTCCACCTGTAAAATCTACCTTGTGATCTAATTGGGAGTGGGCTTTTTGCAAAATTTCACATCTCAGGACCTTTGGGGTAAATGAATAGACTGCTAACAAGGTTTTGAATAAAACTAGTATACATATGTATTGCTATCCTACATGAATTATCCACTGTGATTTGAAAAACAATCTTTGAAATATATAAGAGCAGTTCTAACCCTCCTTCCTCAACCAGCTATCCAAAGGGAGGATTGGATGGCAGGGGCATTGTGTGTCTCTAAGTGGAAGAGATGGGGGCCCTACATGCCCAAGCATTCCCAGTAAGACCTTTGGAAGGTCCTGAAATAGAGCCTTTTGGGATGGTGCTGAATCTACTCAATAGAACTCTTTGGAAGCCCCAGGATCCTATTTTTTCAATGCTAGCCTGGAATTGACACAGCTACCAACCTTCCTTAACTGGAACCTCTTCGTATACACCCTACAACCTCAATTAGAATTATATAACAGGTATTATTCATTACTTTTTACATACTTGGAATAATTACTTTGTTAAGACTTTGACTCACAGATCCTAGATGAGCAATAAGTGCAGTGAATTAGTTTGCAAGAAAACTGCCTTGTAAAGCCCAATGGAATTTGAGATGAAGGATTCAAGGTGACACTTGCTCTAAATTCTTAGAAGCTCTAATTTATTCCATTCTGAACATGTGGTGAAAGATCAACATGCATTTTATGAATATTATAATGCCCAACGTACAGACATTACAGGCCACCTGAATCCACTGGCATAGATGGACAGTAAAGAGAGTTGTAAACGTCAATGGATTATTTGTTGGATTTATATTCTGTCTTTCTACCAAACATGGGACTCAGGGTTGCTCCCAGTAACATTATATAAAAGTACAATGTTGAAGTAGTGACTAAAGTCACAGTTCAAAACAATTAAAAACACAAACACAGCACTAGGAAAAATATATCACCCAAATTCTAACCAGCTCCTTCAACATCAACCACTCAGTGGCCAAAAGTCTACCTTAATAAAAATAAAGATATCTGGCTCCCAGTATATGGGCCAGAGGGAGAGAATCCCTTGTTAGGGAATTCCAGAGCTGGTCTTGCTGCTATTGCCTGTGGATTCTATTTCTAAGGGGCCAGTTTATCATCTGCAACTTTTGTCGTCTTTTTACTGACAATGTAGTTGATAGCAAGATGTGAAAAACAACATTGTCACAGACAAGCTTTCACTACTTATTCTAACTTGATTATACTTTCTTTCAGGAGCATGGCATTCCAACTGATATGGGATATGCTGTAGCACCACACCATTCTGGTGTCTATCCTGTTCATGTTCAGCTCTATGATGCCTGGAAGAAAGTCTGGAATATCAAAATCACGAGCACAGAAGAGTATCCACATCTAAAACCTGCACGGTACAGAAAAGGCTTCATCCACAAAAACATAATGGTGAGGTATCTTGTTTCAGGTTTTGAATGTTCTGGTAACATTCCCAGCTTCTTGTAAGTAATCTTAAAGGAGAAGAGTATTGTAAACCTTGTGCATACCAAAAGATCACATTGACTGCAAAGGTGGCCCTGAAAGTTCATGCCTTACTTACCTCCAGATTAGGTTATTGCAACGCTGTCTATGTCAGTTGCCTTTGATTATGGTCTGAAATACAGTCCAAAATAAATGAGAGTTCTGATTGGGGCCATTGACTGGAACATATAACTTTCATTCTCCATGATTTTTTTTTGATTTTTATTTTATTTTATTTTTTGCAACCTTTTTGTTTCTGGGTCCAGTTCAAGGCAATGTTGTTGATTTACAAGGTTATGTTGTTGATCTTACAGCTTCAAAGGACTCATGAGGGTGGATTTTCATGCTGTCTGCACCCTGATAACCCTGTCCCTGCTCTGAATTTCACAGAATGTGTCTCACTGCTGCTAGGGTTATGGCTGATAGATATGAGACACAAGCATTTGGTAGCTTGTTCAAGTGGTTGTGGTGGCCTTCTCTACTGCTGTAATTTATGCTCCTACTGTTGATTCAGTGTTTGGTAGAGCCCTGCTCATGTACTACAGCCTGAAACCATGTAAGGCTGTACATGTGGTGTGGATAGGGATACACATTTAAGTTGTGTCTCCAGTTTTCTTCCCACATCTGGAGTTTGCATATTCAGTATAGAGGTCTGAGTAAATTCTTGTAAGGAGAACTCGGGGGGTGGGACTTGCTTGAGTACATGCATAATGATTTTAAAAATTTCCATCTCTGCATATTAGCATATACAAAATTTTATAGCTCTGTCAACTTTTTATTTTTGCTCTCTTTTTGGTGATATATTTCCTTCTTCTAGTGGGAATGATGTGTAAGTGGCCACCCTAGACCCAAGGGAATCACATAACCATGTTAGGGGCATTTAACTCTTACAGTCCATGTATTCTTTCATTAACAACATTGTAACTTAAAGGGCTTGGCATCAGCTAGACTAAGCTCTTTCCCCCCCACTTCTTTGTTTAATGTTTTATTTCTATTCAGGTTCTTCCTCGACAAACATGTGGTCTTTTTACTCATACAATTTTCTACAAGGAGTATCCAGGTGGTCCAAAAGAACTTAACAAAAGTATACAGGGAGGGGAGTTGTTCTTCACAGTTGTTCTCAATCCAGTAAGTAATTCAAATATTCAAAGAAAAATAATCAATGAATGTATACTGCTAGGGACCAATCTTTTTTTAAAAAGTTCTGAATTTCATAGCCATGGTTTGGTTTGGTTTTCAACCTTGTCTTTGACATACACACCTCTGAGAATTTCCACATTGGATAAGGCCACTAAGTGGTCCTACAGTGCAATCCTATGCAAGTGAATTCAGACATTGTGTTGACTTCAGTGTAATCTATCCCTAGATAATGTGTATAGGGTTGAGCTCTGATCCTTTACAGCTTGTTCCTACAAAAGCAAATCATAGGGTACATACGGCCCTCCTGTCATTGTTATATTGGAACGCCATAGTATTTCACCATTTGCTGTATTGGGTAAGACTGATGGGCATTGCAGAGAAACAAAATCTGGAGAACCACATGTACCCTTTTGCTGCTTAGATAATCTACTAGAAAGAGCAAGGCTGAGGTCATCTGAATCCATTTGGGATGAAAAATAGAAGTGCTCCCTGTGATGACTGTGCAAGTCCAGGAAGGCTTTCTGTAGCCACTGAGCCATACTACCCTGTTTGACCTGGGGCAGATGAACCCAGGAGAGTGAGTTGTCATTAGGACTATGGAACCAGCCTGGCATCTGTGTCAGGTTAGGGAGTCTGATGCCTGAAAATCTCCCTAGGAGCACTACAAAATGTAATGGACCTCTATGGAAAAATCAGAAACCACTGTTAATCACACCTAGTATTTTCCCCAGAAGAAGGGTTAATTCCTGAATGAAATCAGACCATTTCTAATCATATCAAAATTCATCTGGCTATAAAAGTACAAGTCTTTTCATTGTTGCAATGATTCCAGGCAACATCAGCTTGTCTAATTATACAAGCTTTATTCATCTACATTGCTTCTATGTTCCATAGGCACAAAAATACTTCAAAGTTGTTGAAAACATCCAAAATTCTTAGGTAAAGGTTCCCCTTGACATTTAGTCCAGTCGTGTCTGACTCTAGGGCGCGGTGCTCATCCCCGTTTCCAAACCGTAGAGCCGGCGTTTGTCCTTAGACAGTTTCCCTGGTCACGTGGCCAGCGCGACTAGACACGGAACGCCGTTACCTTCCCACCGTAGTGGTACCTATTTATCTACTCGCATTTACATGCTTTCAAACTGCTAGGTTGGCAGGAGCTGGGACAAGCGACGGGAGCTCACTCCGTCGTGTGGATTTGAACTTACGACGGCTGGTCTTCCGACCTTGCTGCACAGAGGCTTCTGCGGTCTAACCCACAGCGCCACCACATCCCTAATTCTTACAGCTGTGGAAAAGCTGTAGGCAGAAATACTTGAAAATACATGAACACTAAACTTAAGTTGTAGGCAAATACTTAAGCCACTCGGTTTTACTGGGTATAAATTACTGGATCTAGTAAAATAAGATAGAGCAAGTTATTGGATCGGCAAACACTACCTGCTACTCATGTTAACATATTACATAATACAAACCAATTATTTCAATACCCTTTCAATCCTCTCCTTAATTTACTTTTTATCATTTGTAAACATGTTCAACTGCCAGGGGTGAAAGAGATTCTTTTGCAGGGGAATGTTATTGTACAATGGCCTTGCTTCCAGACTTGTCTGGAACTGACTGATAGTTTTGCAGAAACCTTTAGTAAACTGTTATTCAAATCTCATATTTAAAATACACTGTATATTTTCAGGACTGCTGTTTCTACCACACACACAAACCTTAATTATTTTAAGGAACATTCAAAATTCTATAACACCTGTGCCTTCCAACATGCCAGACTTGACAGTGCTCCCACAAGGCTAGACCCTTAGGACCAGTACACCCACCTTGTGAAGTACAGCTGCTACCACATCCACAAAAATACCAAAATTGGTCAAAGGCAAGACATGGAATTCGAATCACAAACCCTCTGATCCAAAAACCCAGGTTATCAGTTGAGAAGTTTTTGTGTTTTGCTAAAGAGAGTAAAATGACAATAAGGTTTAAAAAAAGGGTTTCAAAAAGCATTTAGAGCAAAAATACAATTGAAACAAAACTAAGACAATCAAGAGAACACACCAGAAAATAAGAAAATTAGACTGTTCTACCTAATACTCAGTAGCATAGAAGTCAGCATGGTCATGCCCAGAGTACATCCTCCGTACCAGAATAGCATCATGATTCATAAAGCCCATAAAGTAGCTTCTGAACCCCTTTTTATACATTAAATGTTCCATTCTAGCCAATGATCTTCCAACTAGGCTTTGAATTCCTTCAAATATTCCAGAAGACCAGAGCACTTTCTGTCCCCACCTCCTTTTCTCACAGCTCAAGTCGTCTCCCAATAAGTGTAGTACCAGGAAACCAGTCGGATTAAGCTTGAAGACCTCTCTTTGATGAGATGAGCTGCAGATATTACCCTCTCCTTGTTAGCAAGCAGACACCGTTAGCAGTTTTCAGCCAACTTTCCAAGTCACACACAAAGAAGCTTCACCTTTTTAAGATGGACTCATGTTCCCCAATTTCTCATACTCTCTTCTAATTTAAAATTTTAAATGGTTATTGAATTGAGGTTCTATGTCTTTATCATGATGGGATGCATCTGCCACTTCCTTGGCTGCACGTGTCAAAATGTGTGGGTTACTACAGGACTAGACCTTCCTCTCAGCTCATAAAACCTTGAGCATTTTTCCATTATATCAAGTTAAGCCAGTGGTGCTGAACCTTTGTCCCTCCAGAATCTTTGACCTGCAGCTCCCATTGAGCATGACAAATGACAAAGGACTGTGAAAATTGTATACCAGAATATCTAGAACTCAGCTCTCACAGTTCCTAGCCATTTGCCATACCCAGTGTGGCCAATAGGGGCTGTACACCAATGTTTGTAGTTCTACATTAATGGATAAAGCAAACATCTTCTTAATTATGCTTTCACTAAACTACTGGCTTAACTGATAAAACAACCTTTGATAGTGAACACACTATGTTATAATTTTTTTATTTCCTAGCTTTATTTTTCCTTAATACCTTGTGTAGATAAGTCAGTGTTTAGGAAGACAGTGAAAGACTGTTAGAGGTTTACTTGAGAGTGCTTTGTGTTTCTTCTTGCCGTCAAATGTACCTCTTCTTTATCGCAAGACACAGACTATTTCATATAAATACATTCTTAAACTTTGCCTGCCTGAGTAATTAACACTCCATCGTTGAAGAAAGTAGAGGTTTTTTTCCCCTTTTTATTTTTGACATGAATCTAACATTTAGCATTTTAGGTACCATTTACTTCACATTGTAGTACCTCCAGAAATGACTGTTCGGCATGCTGATATTTCTTATTTTTTTCAGGAAAGTGGCACTATTATACCCAGTGATGGTATTTCACTTTGACAACACTGTCCTGGTTTTTGAATGATAGGGCTGTCTTGCTGAACCTTAATGAGAACAACTCTGCCTTTGGGGGTATCTTCCTGCTGTTTATGTTTGTTCTTTTGAGCTAACCCACTGCTAAAACATAAGGAAGCTAAGGTCCTAAAGCCTCAGTGAAGTAGTTAATTGTTGCTGCAGTAACCCCTTAAAGGCATAAGTGATGGCATAGTTCATTGTTTTGAACTATGTTATGTTATGAGGCTTTGAGATCTGACAGAGTCACTGCATAAGTCCCTAGTGACATGAAAGAACAAGTTTGCAGAAGGTGGATGCACTGAAAGTTCTCAGGGCATTGTCTGGCTTATGGAATGTTGCATCACGTGGACCATCTAGAATCTTTGTTTTACTAGTTCTTAGCTTCTGCAGTATAAAGTTCTCAGATCCAGTAGAGACTAACATTGCAGAATCACTTCTTTGCTCTTGCACAATTACTTTTGTTTTTGAATATAAGCATTTTTGTCCTGGTACATTTGCTATCCTTAATCGCTATCTCACTGCTCCTTTTGATCTATCTTCCAAGTTTGAAGTAGCAGAAGAATAAGACCTAGCAAACAACTCCAGTGGTACCAGTGTGTCAGTGATACTTTCAAATCCAAGCAAAGTTAGATTCCCAAAGAATACTGGGTTGGATCCCAACATGGACACATGGAACTTTGCTTGGGGATGGGTATGCAAAGACATGTTGGATGCAGCACACACCAGTTTACCCTTCTGCTACTGCATCTTGCACCCCACAACAATCTGTGCCACTCCAGAACAGCTTTGTGATGACACAGGAGGCTCTAATGAAAAGGGGGGAATTAGCTAAAATTTCCCCTTTCTGAACAGGACTCTTGGATTCATCCCAGTGCACCGATCCATCTTTGTAGGATAAATAGAATAAAGTAGCAGAACTGTACTTGTATATAGTGTTTCAAAAGATGAGATGCTACCAGTCTCCTAAGGGCATCGTGAGAATGAAGAAGAAACTAAACATTTAGGTTTTCAACCAGATATGTGCAGATAGAGTACCCTGCAGTTCAGTAGTATATTTGTTTTGTAAGTCCTCCTAATAAAACATGACAGGAAGACATTATCAGTCTCTCTGAGCCTGCAGAAGAGCAATTGCACCCAAGGGCCAAGTTGAGTTCAGAATACAAACACACCTGTCTATAAATCTAGGGGAATACTTCTATGTCTTTGTTTGTTTGTTTTTCATATGTTGTATACAGGTGCTATATCTTACCTATTACAGGTACAAGAACATTCTTTTCCCTTATACAGTAACTGTTTATGTTAAACATATGTGGCAAATGTGACATTTTGTAGATGAATTTATTTATTTTTATTTATTTATTAAACTTATATACCGCCCATCTAGAACGTGTGTACTCTGGGTGGTTTACATACAACATAAAAAATAAACTATAGGTAAAATCCAAATTAATCACAGAGTCCAAGTTGGAAAAAGAAAAAGAGGATAAAAAGGAAAGAAATAGGCTAGGTGATGGCTGTAGGGAAAATATACATTTTTAATATACATTTTATTTATTTATTTTTAATATACATTAAAAATGTACATTTTTAAACCTTAAATGGCCTGAACCATTTAGTTTATCCTTAGCAGTGACTCTTCCCATATGAAGCTAAGTTGTAAGATGTATTTCTTTTCATATGAAATCTCTGTGCCCTCTAAGATCATGGTGGGCAAAGTACCACCCTCCAGATGTTGTTGGACTGTAGCTCATTCTGTTTTTTACAATTGGCTATTCTTGACCATTGGCTAGGGATGATGGGAGTTGCAGTCCAACACCATAAGGAAGCCTGCTCTTTACCTGCTTTTGTTCTAGACCAGTGGTTCTTAAACTTTGTACTGGGAGCTCCATTAAGATGTTCTGCAGAAAGACTACAGGTCAGGAATATACTGTATGTACTTGATACTGCACATTTTAAAAAAATTGATAAATGGGATCAAGGGCATTTTGACTATAGCCACTTTACTGAAAGGCCTAAAAAGTTACTTGTTTAGAGCAAATATATCTGTGAAGCTTCTCAGTCATCCAGGTGAGGTTATCTGGAAGTTGAGTTATGGCAACTGGAATTCTTTCTTATTAGGCTGAAACATTTCGCTACTCATTCAAGTGGCTTCTTCAGTCTGAGGAGAGTTGGTAGGAGATCCGTGATATATCCCTGATAGATCTCACACACCAGAAAGACCATTATTAACTATCGTTAACGACCCATGACAGTGGGTGGAGAAGGACTGCAGAAGTGGAATTTTCACTCACCCCCGGTCCTTTGTCCTTCTAACGAGCCTATTCAGACCAGGGGGAAGTGAAACCAATGTGGAGGATATATCAGGGGTCTCCTACCAACCGTCCTCAGACTGAAGAAGCTACTTGGATGAGTAGCAAAATGTTTCAACCTAATTTTTTAATTTTTTAATTTTTTTTTTTTATATCCCGCCCATCTAGACCAAAGTCTACTCTGGGCGGCTAACAGCAATCCAAATAATAATAAATATAAAATAAAACAACAGCATTAATAAGAAAGAAGTCCAGTTGCCATGACTCAGCTACCAGATTTAGAGCAAATATTTTTTATATTATCATCACCATCTTAGAACTGCAGGGCTGGAAGGGACTCTATGGGTCTAACCCCTGTCAAAGAAGTACAGTGAGGAATCAAACTCCCAACCTCTGGAGCCAGAGACTTAAAGCACTGAGCTATCCAGCAGTTCTATTATGGTAGTGGTGCAGTCCACTGATCTTTCTCCAAAAATGCACTAGTTAAAATGAGGTGGGCATCCTGTCATCTCTAGGGTACACACATTTCTCAGGGCCATTTCTCCAGCTCCACAGCACCACAAGGTCCTCAGCCTGCTCCTACACCAAAACCTTAAAAACATTTATTGGATTTTTAAAAATTCATAATGGCTTCTTGTGCCTTCAAGAGGCTATGGGGGCATTTTCTTCCATGTTTTGAAGGACTCCCAGCAGCTCCACGCAGCCCAAATTTTTATACTTCTAAAAACTCACCACTAGAAGACAGAAAGGGCTTTATTCACTAAAATGTGGTGGTTGTTTTTTTTTAATTAAAACCATATTTTAGCCAAATGGAAAACATTGTAGCAATCTTTACAGTCTGCAACCACTACACTAACTTTTTTTTTTTAAGTGCAGATTAGCTTCTTTGGGGGCTATGCTCCCCTTCTGGCTATCTGCAAATCTGAAAAATGGGCTCAACTCTGCTGAGATCACCCACTTCTAAAGAAAGGACCACTTCTCAGCAGCCAGGGTTGTAGTGTGTGGTTTTGCTGATGCCTGAGCTGTGGGAAGAAATTCTTAAAACATGAATCATGTAATCATTTTGATCTAAAAAACAAAACAAAGTCAGTAATTTTCAAGTGGTCTGCCCTGAGGGTGTTGAAGAGGTTACCATCTAAAGGAGATGTAAATCAAGTTCTGCCACTTTCTACCTACCCCTGGACCAACAGAACAAGATGAGCACATTTTAAAGCCCCTTGTTCTATGACACCCATTACCAAGAAGAATTTGACAATCTCAGATTGCCTTAGAGTGTGGTTACACAATGAAAATAAATTGGTGATGGATTGGGGTTTTTTAAAGTAATTTTGAAGTCACATGGTAGTTATGTGGTTTTTGGGTTGGTGTGTGCATCCTCTTGGGAAAACATTTAATCCATTTTTTAAACTATGTTGTGTAAAATGGAGGGGGCTACATAGGCTTTTAGAATCACTGCATTTGAGGCTTTGTCCTGTGCCTGTCTGCCTGCCCTGCCTCTAGCTGCCTCCCACAGCCACTGGCTGTTGCTGCTGTGGGGTTGCTTGTAATTTAAAAATATATATTTCCGAGTGGAATAGCGATAGTCTGACATGACAGATGGGGGGGAGGGAAAGAGAGATCAGAATCCAAATGTTCATGGGAGCCCAACAAACTTGCACAGAGACAGACAGACAAGACACACATACACACACACAGGATGGTGGTGGTGAAGGAGACACTACTGAGTTGACGAGAGGAGAAACAGTAGTGAGATGGAATTTACATGTTAAAATAAATCTCTGCTGACAATTCCTGGGCAAAAAAAAACCCCACATTTCCATGTGCATCATGTAGTCACCTTTCTAAAATTGATTTTAAACATGGTAAACCTGATTTAAATACAGGATTTTTTGCTTGTATAACTACGCTCTGAATTAACTTCCAAAGGCAATGTAAGAAATAGTCTTACTATTTTTGTGGATGGGTTTTTGTTACCTAGAATCCTGATTTTGAAGTAGTACTGTTTTATGTTGTATTCTTATTACTAATCCATTTTTATGAAGCAATATTAGTAACATATCTTAATATAATCAGATCCAACTGTTGAGTTAATTTCAATTTCAAAGAAAGAGACAACAGATATATTTTAAATAAAGATCTTAGTAAGAAATCCATGGCTCCTGTTGGTGTTGATAAAATTTTATTTTGACTGAGGCATCCCAGTGGCTAAGCTGTTTTTTTCCAATGCATTCAAGGACATAGTTGACACCATCAGCCTCTTCCTCTAATAGTTCACTTCCTCCAGTTGTGGCTTTTTCTGGGCAACAGATTGATTCAACAAATCAGTTTAAATGTGTTCATTGGTGATAGTAATTCAACAGGATGCCATAACCCGGGAAACAATAAAGTACTAACTAGAGATGGGGATGAATTTCAAGCAAGAAATTTAATTCAAGCAACAAATTTCCCCACAGTGAATCAATGAACCACAAATTGGTTTGTCATATAATTTTTTTTAGACAGCCCATGGCTGTCTTTAAAAAAAACCCTGAGCCTCCCACCCCAGAGCCCGACTCCCCCCCCTTCCTACTGCCCCTGTCACCTCCCTACCATGTTCTGCTGCCACCACCTCCACACCGCTGGCTCTGCCGGAACGGCAACCTAGTTTCCGTTCCATTGCAAGCAGTGATGGGGGTGGTTCCCTTCAGGCCCTGTCTGTCTATGGCCTGCCGCAAGCCTGACTGATCTACGGGGGCATAGGCAGAGAGGGAATTCCCTATGAATGGATGAATATTACACGGTTATATTTGTTCCTTCATATTTGTCGGGGTCTCTGGAACTGACGAATATGAAGGGACAAATATCTGACAAATCAGCAACACTCAATGAATATTGCGATTCATTTTTATATTCGCCCCCATGTCTAGTACTAACCTTTTCAAGCTCTGTTGTGTACTTTCTCTGCATAGACTGAGAACAAAGTATCAGCATTTATGTATCTCTGTGTTCTCTATAGCAGCGGTCCCCAACCTTTTTGGGACTGCGGACCGGCTGAGCCTCTGAGGGAGGCGGGGCAACCCCCCACGCTCGCGCAGGTGCGTGAGCGCTCTCAGGCGCATGCGTGAAGGGGTGGGGGAGCACTCACGCTGGCGCTGGCACATGCACGCGTCCGCAAAGCAGCTGTGGGGAGGGGAGTGCATGCGGGGGGCGGGAGGTCTGTCTTCGCGGCCCAGTCCGGCTCACGCCACGGACCGGTACTGGGCCGCAGACTGGGGGTTGATGACCTCTGCTCTATAATCTAATAAAAGTAAAGAAAAAATTACGGTCACTGAAAAATACAGGATGGCATTTAACAAAATATCATTAGAAATGATTGATATGATTGAAATGTGAATGAGAAAGGCAACAGGCCAGAGGAGGTTTTAAACAGTATTAAACATATCTTGGAGAACATTTATTGTATCTCTAGTGAATCCATGAAGCTAGATCACAGTACAGGTCCAAAATATTTTAGAGCAGAAAATCAATAAAGATTCATTACAACATATCCTCAGCGACAACAACAACAGTTAAATAACTGACAGCTTTACACACTTTAATAGCACCAAAAATTCATGGCCTGAGGCAACAAACATCTCTTTTTCAGATTCCACACTGAACTTCCCTGAAGTCTTATTTGGCAATCCTGGTTTTGCTATTACCATGCTCTGCTACTGTCTATGCTTTAGGCAAATTTGGAATAGTCTGGGATAAATTGTTCTGGGACTCTTATGGACCATCTGTTGCTCTATTTCATTTTATATTATGGATTATTGGAACTAGAAATCAAGGACATAAGCCGTTAGCTTAGATCCAAGAATGTTTGGGCGGATGCAGTGGTGTCAGTGGACACTATGTGGTGTTTGCACCACTGTCCAGACACCACATAGAATCCCAGCATAACTGCAGAAGTGGAAACAATTTTGCTTTCCTTCAAATGTAATCTTTTTCCCCCACCTGTATAGATATAGATATGTTCCCACACTTACACCCTGCTTTATACAAGAATATAAAAGGTGAATTTCTGCATTATTTCTGTGCTCCAGTTAGTTATGTGGTGGGGGACAGTTAGAGGGAAGAAGATTCTTTGTATGTGTTTACCACTGAACTAAAAGTTGAATAAAAGTTGACAGACTATCCTCTACAGTGTGAGGAAGTAAAAACGTGAAACTTCACACAGGTTTTTGTTTCAAACAATGAGTAGTGTCATCCAATTTTTTTAAAAAATGAATTTCTCTTCACCAATTTAAGGAAATATATTCAAGCAGAGGCAGAAACCTAATTCATTATTCTGTCACTTTGTGAGTCTAATGGAGTAAGAGCAGCTGCTGCTAGGTCTCTGAATACCTGAGATTAAACTCTTCAGAGTAATATGGAGACAATATCAGAGACCTGCATACATAGTGTACACAATGCAAAATTAATTGGAAAATAGATGGCCTGAAAGTTAAACATACTCTTGTGGCCTGTAAACATTTGTTCTGCAACTAAAATAACAGCACTATATTAAACTGAAAAGATTTCTGTTTCTAGTACCTAAATGAAAAAGAGCCATTAATCGTCAGCAACAAAAACAAAGGTGTTTAAATTCAGTGTTTTCACTGTGGGATTTCATGGATTACAATCCACTTCTTCAGATACGTGTGTTTTGTTTTGTTACTGCTTAAAGAGATTAACATGGCTACCTCTCTGAAAATTAATAAAAAGTTTTGCATTTCCAACCACTAAATTTACCTCTACCGTTTGTATACAACATATGAGGTGAATCCACCCATAACCAAACAGGTACAGAAGGGATTTAACAGCTGGAAAAATATAGTTAAGAATGTATGAAGTTGATACGATTTTGTACTCACAGCAATTCTCTAGAGTGGTCTGTATTCAGTTAACTGGTGTCACTATTAGTGTGCCCTTCTATAAATGAAGTTATTACTACCTTTGAAGGTTATTGCTGCAGAAATGTCCATAGTCTTCCTCTTGTTTGGAAGTCTTCTTTTCAAAGCTCACCTGTAAAAGTAAGGTGGTTTTATATATTTGCCAGGTTCCATTAATATAATTTCAGAATACAAATTCTCCATCTCTACCTGTGGATGAGCATCCACTGAAGTAATAATGAATTGTGTGTCTACAAATTAGAGTGCCACAATCCATGCTATGTGGAGCTGGCCATTGAAATGTGCTCAGAAGCTGGTGAAAACGTGGTGGATATAGTTATTCTCTACTATGTGTGTGTGTGTGTGTGTGTGTGTGTGTGTGTGTGTGTGTGTGTGTGTGTGTATTTACACTGATCTTGCACTTAGAACTGCACTGATTTCTGATTTGTTTCTCCAACCAATTCAAGATGCTAGTGCTGCTGATAGCACCTTAAATGGCTTAGGACATGGGTATCTGAATGGGAGATAGCCATATTCTACGCCATCAATCGTAGATTGAGATAATCTTCAGAGGTCTTCTTTACTGTGTCCTATCAGTTCCTTTCCTGAGCACATTTTTGTAGTGAAAGCATTCTTGCTCTGATTGGTTTTTATACTGGTTTGTCATGTAGAATTAAAGGCCATTTTGATTTTAAGCCTAAAGTTTCAGTTTTTGCTATTTGATGGCATTTTAATTTGTTTTGTTTTGTTAAAATGATGTAAAAATAAAAAGTGGGCCTCCTCTAGGCATGACTAGGCTTGAGTCCAACCGAATGAGTTTAAAGCCATAACTAGATATTCAGACAAAAATATTAGTAAGGAATCTGTGATTGAATGGAGCAGGAAAGATGGGGGTAGAAAGAGGGAGAGAATTATACATTTGTTTCCCCCATATATGATCTTCCTTCTGTCAGTTAGACTCTTCAGGAAATTGTTCTGCTCCCACCAGCAGGAACAGCTATATCCAAGCAGCAAAGAGAGTGAGAAAAGAGGAGTAGGCAAGGAGCATTTCACACAGCTTTTCACTCAATTTTGTCATGAGCAACATTTCATACTTTATATTTGTTAAAAATACAGAAGCATAGCCAGAAAAGAAGTTGGTATTCGTCACAGATACCAGCTCCATTGCACAAATATAAAGTAAAAAGTAGCCGTTTGTCCAAGGCTCTCAAGTAAAACAGACAGTGAAGTTGTAAAATTGAAGCGTACACAGTTACTGGGATGAGAAGGTTAGCACGTTCTGTGTTTTCTTGCTTTTTATGAAAATGAAAAAGAAAGGCCTTGCTGGAAAGATATCGCTGCAAGAATAATTTCTTCAACAGCATGCATTTGTTAGGAAATTACTAATCAGTTCCTGGATGAGACAGATCATTTCGTTCTGTTTCAATCCAGTTTGAGATCTGGTCATGGGACAGTTTTGGTTGATTTGTTGGATAATCTTTTCCCATTGTATGTTGCTGCAATGAAGTGATGTGGCATTTGGTAGAATTTCTACTTCTGTAGCACTAGGTTAAAGTCTTGGTATCTTGCAGGCATTTGACCTCATACATACATACATACTTTATTGTTACGGCATCAAGCCATACATAAGACAAAATTGAATGCAAAACTTCACTACCACCTCCAAAATAGGAGGTGAGGGGGAATCTCTTTTCTGTCCCCCTTTTTTTTCCCCTCTCTCTTTTCTTCTTTTGTTGTTGTTGTTGTTGTTTAGTCGTTTAGTCGTGTCCGACTCTTCGTGACCCCATGGACCAGAGCAGTGGACCAGTGTAGCATTGTTTCACTTTGTTGGCAAGTCAATGAAGTGATACATCACTTACCAATAAATATATTTTTTAAATTCTAGCTTTCCCCCACTTCTCATGGTGAGGAAGACAGGAGAGGATGTGGGGGCATGGAAGCTGAGAAGGAGGAGCAGTCTAATAAGGTCATTTTGAGATACAGCGTGGTTTCTTGTCCAAAAACCACCTGGTCTGTGCATCCATTTGTGAAGATCATTCTAAATCTCAGACTGCAATTTCAAACAGCCCTGTTTTGCCCAATCTAACCTGAGATAACTTCACTATCTAGCCAGAACCTTGGTGTATGATCGGGGGGGGGGGGGGGGGGAGTGCTGACTTCTCAGCTGGTGGCTCTTCACTAAGTGGAAGTTAAGCCAGTAGAGTTCATGCCAGCATGTTTATTTAATAGGATTCTGGCCATAGATTAATTTCCCCTTGTGTTTCTCTAATAGAGACATAGCAGTAAGCATTTTGGACTTCTCAATAAAGAGAAATCACTTTAATACTACAAGGTTTGAAATGAAACATTTGATTATGTCTATTTTGTTACATATGAGTTGAAATATGTGTACTATAAAGAGACAGAACGGTAGTAAAACTGAATTTAATATTTGTATTTTCTCTCCCTGACAGGGCATCTTAACATTGAAGATTATGTATTATGATCTATTCAGTTCACTTAAAAAAAAAATACTAAACAAAACCCCAAACCTCCACTTCATAATATTCTTAGGATTATAGTGAGATTCCCTTCAGGGGAAGAATAATACATATTTTCCCCGAACTACTAACCTTTCCAAGTTATCTTCTTTTTTCTTTTCAATGCAGTCCTAAAGTTGTTGGCAGGTAACGAATTGCCAGGAGGTGAACTGACATTATAAATGTCAGAGGTCAGTGCAGGTGTAGGAGGAAAAAGAAGCTGCTGGAAGAGGAGGGAAACTCCTTACATTTTGTGAGGAAACTTTTCAATTATATATTTGTTGAAACCAACAGTCCAGCTTCTAGACTCCTTTCTGGTTTCAGGACTAAAAAATAATAAAGGAAATCTGAAAAGGTTATGCATGTGACGAAAAAACCACAACATTTTTCCTTGCCTGAAGGGAACAGCTGCATTTTGAAAATACATTTTTACAATTCTAGCTTTAAAGAGGGAGGATTGTGTCCTTGGAATTATATCTTCTTGTATCTCTTTATTCTTTGAGGCAAAACAAAAAACTGAAGCCATCGGGTTAATCACAAGCCAGGCAGTGTCACAAGATGACGTTCATTAAACAAATTCTCTGTGAAATTATGCTTGTTGTAAATTCTTCTAAAGACAGAACCCCAAAATAGAGTTGCAGAGCTTTATGGTGTAAAAGTACGTACCAATGTACATATACATGCAAGATACCACATTTCAATGTGTATTACACCCTAAAGCATGTTTTTCCCCCCACTCCAGGCCCTGGTTTTGGGATGGGGATATGATTCAAGGAGGAAGTTAGTAAAAAATTAAGACCTTTTCTCTTATATCTTGTCTCAGAATGATTAATTGTAAATGCCTTGTAGAATTAGTTTGTCATTCAGCTTCCTGTGTAAAAAGAGCTACATATTTCAGTGTCACACCTGCACGAAATGCAAGAAAAACTAAATTTTTTGGAAATGTTAGAAAACCAAATTTTTACTTGTGAGTCATTGGAAGTCTCTGCGTCTGGCTAATCCAAGTTAGAAATGAAAATGCTGATTCACAGATTGACTCATAGACAGATGTGCCACAGGCAAAATTAGTAGCAGCCAGAAGTTGGTATAACTTCTTTGCATACATATACACACACACACACACACACACACACACACACACACACACACACACACACACACACACACACACACACACATATGTATCTGCAAAAGCCACTCTTTGCTGGTAAATTTCTTGACATATATTCATGTTTCTTTGTTTTTCTAAGAAACTCTTTCTTCATTGGGACTGTGATTCCTAAGGAGCTAAGTGGGTTTGCTTGCTCAGATTCAAGTCATTAGCAGTTGTCACTGCTATGATTATTTCATTGGTAGGGTTACATTTGTGTACTTAAGTCTTTTTGGTTGAGATTTTCTCCATTGTTGAGCTCTCCTTCTCAAGTTTTTAGGTTCCTGAACAACTTCATGGAAAGACCACTTCTTCAGATTTAAGAATGAGATTATATAACTGCCATATTTATGCATGGTCCCCTGACCAGATGGGGATACAGAGATAATGAACAAAATGGCAATGGTTCATAAGTAAAGGACTAGGCTATCAAGCTGTGAATAATGTCAGGTATCACTCCACAAGGTAACAATAGCATAATTGACACAAGTAGCAAACTGTGAGCATCACTGTAGCAATTTACACTTGGTACTGACAAGAATCTTTGATAGAAGTGTAACGATCCTGTCTCCCTAAAGCAGGGGTCTCAAACACGCGGCCCCCTGGCCAATTGCGGCCCACCTGACGATAGTTTGTGGCCCCCGCCTTGATATGCAAGTTTAAGGAGCGGTAGCAGCAGTAGAAAAAAAAAAGCAGTGTGTGTGTGGCAGGGGAGGAGGAGTGCTGCTGCTTTGGCTCCGGCAGCTCCAATCGTGGCTGTTGCCACGGCACCCCCGCCAGGCCCCTCGGCTGCCCAGGCCATGTTACAGCACCGGGGCTGCCGCCAGCGAGGAAAGAGGTGAGCGCTGCCCGGAGGTGGCCAAGAGGTAATGGCAGAGCAGCCAAGAGGCTCGCCCTCCCCTTCACGGGCGACAGGAGGGAAAGGGGAAACTCGGGGAGTTGGCGGGAGCCCCGCGCGCAGAGACAACGCCGCTGCCCCCCCCGCAATGAGACTTGGCCCGGCACCGGCCGCTGCCCTCCTCCTCCTCCCCCCCCCTCGCCCCCACAACACACAGCCGCCGCCGGCAAGAGGCTCCGACTTCCCCTCCCCCGTCTTGCAAGGAGCCTCTCAGTCCCTCCGTGACTGTGTCCGGCTTTTGTATCTCCACCCCCACCCCCACCCCCTGCAGCCGAACAAGCCACCTCTCCCTGTTACTTCCTTGGTTGCGGCAGGGCACTTGGTTATTTCAGAGATCGGAGATAAGCCGGCTTGATTGTTTAGGGCTGTAGAACAGCCCCGGGCAATCAATCCGGCTTGTGAATGATTGCTTCCAGCAGGAAGGAAGGTGCGAGAGAGGAACCCGGTGGAAACAGACATGAGAGGTGTGGAGTGAGTGCGCTTGCTTGCTTGCTTTCCTCCGCTGGAGGGGAGGCTGGTCCCGGGTTCTGGGGGGCAGCGCTTCAGAGCCAGGGAAATAGGGGCCGGGCCAGTCCATCCTTCCTCCTAAAGCTGGGGAAGAGGAGGCACTTTTATCCCCCCCTTCTGCCCCGACCCCACACACCCCTGACTCTGGGGCATGTGCAGAGTACGTGTCCAGGAGCCAGAAGCATGTGCAGAGTTATCCCCCATGCTTGTGGGAGCTGGAAATTCACACACACACACACAAGTGGATTTCTCTCAGCTTGAGAAATTGCAAAGGGTGGAGAAAATGGCTTTGTGTGTGTGTGTGTGTGTGTGTGTGTGTGTGTGTGTGTCCTAATCCATTTTCTCCACCGTTTGCATTTCTCAAGCAGAGAGAAATCCACGCCTTCTGTTTCCCCACCCCCCGGTATTTATAAAGTGTTTCAAATCTGTCACACAACTTTTTAAACTTTTTATTTCATTTTATTATGCTTTTATTAATATGATTTCTTAGTGTACTTTGTTTTAGTAGCTCTTATATTTTGTTTGATTGTTGCTGATTATTTTGTTTTTTATGTTATTGTTTAATTCTGTTTTTGTAAACTGCCCAGAGTGGCCTTGGCAGCCAGATGGGCGGTATAAAAATAAAAAAATCAATAAATAAAACAAGGGGGATGGGTCTCCATTAAAGGAAGGAATAGATTGTCTCCATTAGTCCTGGGAGCCCAGTAAGTGTATATGTAGATTTGTTTTTTATTTTTATTTTTTTAACACTTTTAAAAACAAGAAAACACAGTGGCCAGTGGATTCTGAGTTTTGTAGTCCAAAAAAAATGTAACTTTCCCAGTCTTGACCTTTCAAGACTGAGTAGGTTGAATGGTCATGGTATTGCCCCATATTCAAAGAGCTATTCTCCCCAATACCTAATTCCAAAAGCGACACGCCCCCCACCCCACCCCGCGCACAGAGCCCCCCCCCAAATACGTCCTCCTTTTTGGCTTTCTATGTCCTCCTTTTCGTACCCATGTATCTGGCAACCCTATTCCAGGGGGGCTTCCGCGACCCAGGTAAGGAAGTGGGTGCCCTGGAAAAGCCGCCGCCACCGCGCTGCCTGAAGGACAGACAGACGGACGGGGGCTGGCTTGGGCAGAGATCGAAAGGAGCCGATATATTCCCAATGTTCTCCCTCCCCGCCAGGTCTCCCGCTGCTCAGCCACACCGTTTTATTATTATTATTATTATTATTATTATTATTATTATTATTATTATTATTATTATTATTATTATTTTCATTTTCATTTTCATTTTCATTTTCATTATTATTTTCATTATTTTCATCATTATTATTTTATTTATTTATTACTGATTGATTGATTTTCTTATTAATTCTTAATTTATTTATTTTTTCATCTTATTTTGTGTTAAAAAAATTAAGAGATTTGATTAGATTGGAATTTTTTTTAACAAAGCTTTTCTTGTGGAAAATCTGATGTGGCCCAGCCTCACCCAGCCTCTGCCTCCAGCGGCCCCCAGGTAAATTGAGTTTGAGACCCCTGCCCTAAAGAGACTAAGATCGCGGTCAGGGAGTCCCTCTGGGCGCAAAACTACCACCTTTACTTCCTGAGGTAGGTCCCTTAGGCCTCAGAAGTGCGTAGTAAGCCCCAACAGACAAGCCTGAACCTTAAAAGTTACCTTTGATTGCTTCCAAAGCAATAAAACATAGGCTTTGTGTTCCTTAGAATGCACAACAGCCTTACCAAGTAGGACAGTAGGACCTTTTAACTTACAGTAGTGACTACTGAACTTCTTTAATCCACACTGGATTTAGTTAGTCTTGCTGTATCAAGAGACTAGATCCTCTGTTGAAGACTTATATTTGTTTTATTAAGACAATAAATATTCATTGGCATACAGTTGTGGCTTTAAGGCTAAAGCATTTGAACATATCCATCTATTACAATGTTTAAATAAACTTACAATTTCTAATTAAAATAAAAACAGCTAGGTAGTCATCTTTGCTCTACATCTCTACACGTTGGCATCTAGAAGCTGGGCTATTCCCCCCCCCCTTCTTCTCCTAAAAGAAAAACAAGCCTCTGTACCGCATTTCAGCATTCAGAGAACTCCTCCTCCTTCACATACACACTCTCCTTTTACATTTCTCTAGGACCACCTTCTTCATTACACTTTCAAGTTGACACCCAATTAAATCCAAGTGGGTGTAACTCAGAACACTCAGATCACCGCCCAAAGTTCTCATGATCCCGGGTGCAGGTGTCTTATCTTGGTCTTTTGTTGCATCTCTTCTCTCTTGACTGTCCAACCTTGTGACTTTTGACAAACAACTCTGCATAACAAGCTCCTGAAAAAATCTCTTTTAAATTTATCTTACACAGAACCTAGCAGACTCCATCTTTGCATGACTACAATTCCCAGTTTCCTTCTATTTCCTTTCAAGAAGTTATATCCTTTTAAGTGGATCTCCAGCATCCATATGGGCCTTATCTCAGTTGTTTCTCTTTCAAGTGCCAGTTTGCAATGTGTGTGTGTGTGTTTTCCAAAATGGTGACCTTCATGGCATTCAATGAGTGGCCAGGAAAACTGAAACATTTTGAAACAGGTTTTTGTGTGTTGCCATTCCTGATGTCAGATGTATATCCATTAATTTTTTGCACAGGGATTGCCCTGTTTGTCCTATGTAGCGTGCAGAGGGGCATTGTTGGGAAAGGAGGGCATAGATCACATTAGAATAGGAACCTGATTTTTCAAGTGCTTCTTGTCCTTGAAACCTCTAAAATAATATTTGGTCAGAAATTTCACCAAGTTTCGTGCTAAGCTGACGGAGCAGATAAAGAATATCTAATCATTCATATTTCTGAAGCCATTCGCCGGAAGTTATTGCCCTCCCTGCTCTCTGTGTATGGATGAAGTTTAATGTGATGAATTGTCTCTTATACACCCACCCTTTAAAAAAAAAAAAAGATCCATAGAAATACCAGATTCAAAACCTTGGCTTTGTCTGTAGCTGTAGTTCTATTTCACCCACGATCTGTTCCTGTATTTTCATCATCCATGATCTGAACTACTGTGGTAATGATAGTGAGTTCATGAATTTTGGTTTTATGCTGGATTATGTATTATTTATTTATTATATTTATACTCCACTTTTCCACTAAAAATAGTGCTCTGGGTGATTTACAAATATTTTAAAAAATAAAAATGTCTTAGTTTTAGATTCTAGCCCAAAAGAAACTTGTTCACTATACATGTTTAAGGAAAGCCAGAGAGAATATAAGTATTTTAGGTTGTGTGTGTTAAATGCTTCTTATAGGTCTCTCCTTCTCATGTTGTTCTTAACCTTTAGATTTTCCTTTCTGCTCAACAATCAAGGAACAATTTTTAACTGTTTGCCATATAACTAGATGTGGAAAGCAGTGGGATTTTGGGAAACCCAAATAAAGTCTCAGGCTGAATTGCTCACATTAGGAAAATGAAAAATTAGACCTAAGGTACCACCTTGGTGGTCAGCCAGCTAGCTATAGTGTGCACAGCAGTATTTCTAATCCTCTGTCAAGTACATAAGAAAAAGAAAAATAACTTCATTGATTGTTGGTATAGTGACTGCATTTTTAAAAAGTACTCTTTTTCAACATACTTTTAATTCTTGTATTTCACCCTGTAGCAGTAAGTCCTGCTCTACTCACCTTAATAATTTCTTAACAAACAAATGTGTACATGTTACTGCAGGCATACAATTTTGTTTCTTTTTATTACGGGCTGGGGAGATGACACAACTGAAACTGAAAAGCAGAGCAAAGGAAAGCAAAAGGGATCAAGCCCATTCCTGGTTCACAACAGAAAATTCTAGTATTTATTTCTTCAAGCTTTCAAAATCAGATCATTAAAGCAATTGTGATTATGAAAAATGCACTCTCAGTAAGAGAAGGTCTCGAGCAGATTTGAGGTTTTTGTTATGCACTTCCCCTTCTTTATTCACTAAATATTTTCTGTATGTAAAGTGTTCCTACTATTGAAGCAAGCAGTCATGCTTTAAATAGAGGCTGCTTTTGTCTGCCCTTAAAATTATAGTTTTCAAAAAAAAAAACTAATCTAGAAGCATCTATTTGTCTATCTTGGCTACTGAGCTGTCTTTGGCAATAAGTCACAGGCTTCCCCCCAACCCCTAGACAGCACATGGGGAGAAGAAAGGTTATATGATCCATGGAAACAGAAGCTTTCTTATACCCAGCTGGAGTGTTGTTTCATTTGACCCACCCGCCCCTCCTTAATCAGTGCCAAAGCTAGAAAGAAGTCTGCAGTTTGTCTGAGTTGTACTTGTTCTTTTTGATGTGGAGCTAGAGTAGGTGTGTCATTCCATCTCTTGGTTATCTAGTTCTCCAATCTCCAGCAGTGATCATTATGAAACCCCAAATTTTGGTACGATCCGGAAGCTTTTTATTAGTTGTGCAGAGTTGTGTAGTTTAAGCCCAAGTTTTGTAGCTTCATCAAAACTGTGTAACTGACAGATCAAAATAGAATGCCTAACTAACTCTCTATCCCGAAATCTGACATAACCCCAACCCTATGACAAAGTTCTGTATTAGTTTTGAAACTCAAGCCCTGTATCTTGTAACACCACTTATATCTGGTAACTGATCTACCCAATGTGGGGTTCTCCTAAGCATCTAAAATGCAACACTAACCATTTCACTCATTGCATTACAAAATGGGCTTAATAAAAATAATATCTTTGTGGCTCTCCCTTTTTTCCTTTTCAGTACACCCATACTACATAAAGGGCAACAGGCATGGTCAAATATGTAATATTGTTAATTCAAAAATAATTATAAATATATCCACCTTTCTGCATATGTTTTTAAATGAAATATGGAATAATATTGTCCCTTCACTGCCATCTAGTGATACAAAAGCAAAAAATGAGCTTTTGTGGATTGTGTGATGATTTTTTAATGGCCTATAAATGGATCGCCTATTTTTGCATTTGTATTTTATTTGGACCACACGGTTACTCTTTATTTCAAAAGCAAAAACATATATTTTGTTTTTCAGATCAGTATATTTATGACCCACTTGTCTAACTATGGGAATGACCGGTTGGGTTTGTACACCTTTGTCAATCTGGCCAATTTTGTTCAGAGCTGGACTAACCTGAAGCTGCAGACACTACCTCCGCTTCAGTTGGCTCACAAGTACTTTGAGCTCTTCCCTGAGCAGAAAGACCCTCTTTGGCAGGTAAAATGAGAAGAGGAGCACTCTTTAAAGAGGCACTGCTGCCAAAGTGCAAAAGTATTGCCCTTGAAAAGTATAATGTTGATCGTTTTATTCTTTATTTAATTTGACGCACAAAAAGAGGTTCTCTTGGATAACATGCCAGTGGACAATTTCCTTAGCCTTCTGTATTGTCAGACTATGTTGCATAAAATCAAATCCTGTCTTCTTGGTCGAAAGTCAGTTTGTTTCCTACTGTTAATGGGTGATAGGAATTTATATCTAACCAAATAAAAATTTTGCTCACTGAGTGAATGTTTTAAATAACATTTCTACCATACCAGTCCCTTAATTCTGTCTTGCTTTGTTTCTTAATAATGGAGCAATAGGAAGATGTTATGCATGTTTAGGCACATGTAAATACAGAGGATTGTATTCCGTAATGCCTTTACTGTAATAGAAGGGAAGAAATTGATCTAATGGACACTTCTGCTAGATGCAGGGAGCCAATTCTGGCCAATTTCCCTGTAGATTCCTATATCAGCATCCCCGTGTTGTTGCAAAGCATTCCTCACCTCCAACCCCAACCCTCTGGAGCAGATTTGAAGAAAGAAGGGGGAACTACCATGGCACCTTTTTTTCTTTGCAAAAGCATCTATTAGATCAAAAGCCCTTCCATGAATGGAAGAGTTTGGCTAGATTTAGCCCACACAACTGTGCATTATTCAGAGAATTTTGGGTGTTACCAGTGATATGAAAGAAAGGAGAGCCAGAATTCTATTGGGTTTGTGTAGCATAAATCCCAAGCAGCATAACAGGTGTGTGTTATCCGGCTATCTGTTGTGTGCTTAGATATATGCAGATCGTGCACTCAGTTGCACATTCATTCACATGCACAGGTAACTGATGGATGGCTAGAAAACTGTGAAAACTATTTGCACAATTTCCCTTACACACATGGTATTTCACAATAGGATTCTAGCTGTTATCTTCTATTGGTTTCTTTTGAACTATAAGAGGCTTTGACTGCCTAATCTGTTTTTGGTATCATTATAATAAATTTCTTGAAAGAAACTAAAATGAGTTATGTGAATTCCAAATTGATACACTTTAGGTCAATTGAAGTATTTGAATATCTGTCTTTTCTGTGTAAAAGAGACTGGAAATTATTTTCCTTCTTTAAAAGGCTTGAGTTTAAATAAGGCTACAGTCCTAGCCCCAGGCAACTCAGTGGGGCTTTCTTGTAGTAAACATGCACAGGGTTCAGGTTATTCTAATAACTCCTTGGTGTGGAGGCCAAGCACATGCTCTTTTCCTATTAGACAGATGAACATGTAATTAACTTATGACAAGGTAACATCAGTACTGATACTTGTGTTACATTTATCATTTATCAATGGAGACTTTTATCTTTCAATGAAAGTGTTAGTTCTTTGTAGTGGACTCTGTGAATGCACACAAATGGGTTTATCCTGCGCCTGCGCAGGACGTTCGGAACTTTCTAGAGCTTAGAAAAAAGCCAGACAGTTAGTCTCCCCCCCCGAGGGTATATAGGCTCCGCCTCCTCCACCTTCCTTAGTTCCTCTTTTTCCGCCGTTAGGGTAGGACGTAGGAACACTAGAGCGTGCTAAGGAAAGTATTTCCTTCTATTTACCTTGCAGCTTTTCTTTTCTTCTTTTAAGACGCCAGAACTGCCTTCCCATTTAAGTTTTTCCTCGTTCTGCGTCTTCCCGTTCCCCTCCCCTCCCGGATTCCCCCTCTTTTTATTTTTTATTTTTTTATGGCCTCTCGGGGCTTCAAACAGTGCTCCGTTTGCTTCCGAAAAATTCCGCTAACGGATCAGCACGATAAGTGCTTATTTTGTTTGGGGGAATCCCACCTTATCCAGGCGTGTGCCGCTTGTAGAAGTTTTTCCAAACAAGCTCTTAAATTGCGGTCTCAACGCCTCCGGGCCTTTCTCTACGAAAGAACCCTCAAGCCTGCTATGGAGGTTCCTCTTACCACTTCCCCGAACCCTCCACGTGTAGAGACACCTAAAGCAGGCGCCACTGCCTTTGATTCTTCGCAGCCTACCTTGAGTTCTGCGTCTTCCAAGCAGAAGGACTCCTCTAGACCGCCTAAGCCAGCTTCCACCAAGGCTTCTAGGTCGGCTGTACCTTCAAAGAAGAAGAATGACAAAGCGAAATCTCAGAAATTGGCTAAGCCACCCAAATCGGCAACTTTGCCTCTTCCTGCGCCTCCTATATTACTCGAGGAGTCTTCTAGAGACGACATTGGGCAATCGGATATGGAGGAGCGGATCATTCCTCCGGCCCAGGCTGCTCACGATATCATGAGCATGTCTCCGTCGTCAGGCCATTTTGCGGCTGAGGTTTTTCCCAGCGTGGCCATCGCCCCTACTAGCCCGAGATCTTCCGGGCGGGCTGATACTGATTCGCATTCAGAACAGGAGCTGCCGTCTCGCACTCCTAGAAAGCGAAAGGAGAAGCGTAAGCATACCTCTCCGTACCAACCTCAACATCCTGCGGACCAATACCGTCCACAAATGCCGGCACAGTATGGTCCTCCTTTTTTCGGTCCATACCAGCCCTACCCATATCAAGGATACGGCTATCCGCCTGACTTCAGGGGACAGGCTTACCCCTCCTCAGCTTGGTACCCTTCTTCGGTTCCAACTCCTGAGAATCTACAGCAGCAACAGGGGCATGTTCCTACACCCCAAATTGCTACTTCCCGTAAGAGGAAGTCACCGATGGCACCTTCTGCGCCTCTAAAACGGTCTAAACGTCCCGCAGGCCGATCCACGGTACAGACTGTGACGATGTACTCTGGCCCAGAGGGCCACGATACAGAGCCTTTCTCTCCTTCGGTACACTCTGATGCCGAACCAATACCGAGAGACACGGTACCAATATCGCACCGTCCCTCCTCATTGGTGTCTGAATCTTCCCATGACAACTCTTCAGCTTCTTCGGAATCTGATGTACCTGATGGTGGTGCTCCGAGTACTTCTTCACAATACCCATTGGAAGACTACTCGTCCTATGCTCATCTTATATTGCGCATGGCAAAAATTTTACACCTAGATGCGCAAGTTCCTGAGCAACAAACAGACCTTGTCTTCCACGATATGGAGCAGGACAAGTCATCCCCTCCCAGTCTTAGCCTCATTCCAGCACTTCTTGACTTGGTAAAGGCTTCATGGGATAAGTCGCCTGCGACTCTCCAAATCCCTCGGAAAATCGACCACCATTACAAGACCCACGGTTCCGACTCACGGATTTCCTGACCAAGCATCCCATGCCTAATTCTATTGTTGTTGAGGCTACCCAGTATCGATCCCGCAGCAGGTCCTCTGTTACACCTGTCAATAAAGACGGCAGAAAAAATGACGCCCTGGGCAAAAAACTTTATTCCCTTGCGGCTCTACTGATTAAGATTTCGAACTACCAAGCCGCGATGGGTGCTTATCAAAAGCACCTATGGGATAAAATTGTCCCCGTCTTACAAAGCCTTCCTGAGCCATCCAAGACCGAACTCCTCAACGTCTACGAGGAGGCTAATACCCTTACAAGACAGCAACGAGTAGCAGCAAAGCATACAGCTGAAATTGCGTCCAAATCCATGCTTACAGCAGTAGCAGTCCGTCGCCATGCCTGGCTCGGAGCGGCGAACATACTGAACGATACAAAGACTAAAATCGAGGATCTTCCCTTTGATGCGGATGGCCTCTTTAATTCCAAGACTGATGATATTATGGAAAATATCCATAAAATGCGGAAGACCGCAAAGTCCTACATACCATACCAACCGTATCGGTATCAGAGACCTACTTACAAAAAACCTGCTTACCAAGCATCTTCTCAGTACCAACCATTTCGGTATGGTAGACAGCAGCAACACGACAGGACCTTCCAGTCTTCTCAGTCCAACCCTTCGACTTTCAAGCAGCAACAATACCAAGGACACAAGCAGTCCTTTCGTAAACCTCAGCGCCGGGGTAAGCAATACAACTAACTACCCCTCTTACCGGACTAGACTCTTTCCATTTCTCTCTGAATGGAAACATATTACGACTGACAAATGGGTCCTAACCATTATTGAGAAGGGTTATTCTATAGAATTCTTCCAGCTTCCTCCATCAAATCTCCCTAAGACCACCCCCTTTTCGGTGGCTCTACAGGAGGAAATTTCATCCCTCCTAAGCAAGGGGGCGATCGTCAAGACCCCACATGCTGATCTACACGGGGGTTTCTTTTCTCGGTACTTCGCTGTCCCTAAAAAGGATGGAGGTATCAGGCCCATCATGGACCTCAGAGAACTCAATCAGTTTATCATTTACAAGAAGTTTCGAATGCTAACACTCGATTCCATTCTTCCTCTTCTCTCACAGGGAAGTTGGTTCGTCACCATCGACCTCAAAGACGCTTATTTTCACGTCTCCATTCACCCTTCTCATCAACGGTATCTCCGGTTCCGGTTCCACCGCACAACCTACCAGTTTGCTGCCCTTCCATTTGGGCTCTCAACGGCCCCTCGGACATTTACCAAGTGCATGGCCCCTGTAGTGGCTCACCTTCGCACCAAGGGAATAAAACTCTTCCCTTATATCGACGATTGGCTCCTGGTAGCATCATCCTACCACGAAGCCGTCGCTGCTACAACTACCACTCTCGCGACCTTAAACAAGCTAGGTCTAGTGATCAATCAGGAAAAATCCCTTTTGGTTCCATCCCAGCTGGTCAATTACATAGGAGCAACGCTAGACGCGACCCGGGCACGGGCATTCCTGCCCTATCAAAGAATCCAAAAAATTCGAGACGCAATACAACGGTTTCCACCCCTGGCTACTGTCACCGCATTCGACGTTCAGCATCTACTGGGCCTCATGTCATCCACGACGGCAGTCGTCCTTCATGCCAAGCTCGAAATGCGTCCGCTCCAGTCCTGGTTCCTGGGCGAGTTCGATCCTTTAACGGACTCCCCACGGAAAAAGTTGCAGGTTCCGCCACATGTAGCGAAGCATCTCATTTGGTGGACGATTCCGCGCAATCTGTCCGAAGGAAAACCCTTCCAACCTCCTTTCCTGTCCATACAGGTCACGACCGACGCAAGCCCTTCTGGCTGGGGCGCTCACTGCCAAGAGCTCAGGATTCACGGGTTATGGACACCGAGAGAAAGGTCTCTCCATATAAACCAGCTCGAATTGCTCGCCATCATGAAGGCTTTTCGAGCCTTTCTTCTGCGTATAAAGGGACAATCTGTGCAGCTTGTCACGGACAATACCACAGCTATGCACTATATCAACCGACAAGGTGGGACTCGATCCCTACCGCTTCTCCATCTCACCATGCGATTTTGGGACTGGTGCCGTACCCATCATATTTTTCCACAAGCGATTCATATCGCTTCAGAGGACAACTATCTAGCGGACCACCTCAGCCGGCTCCGTACCAGGACGCACGAATGGTCCCTCAACGAGACGATTTTTCAAGACCTATGCCGGCGATGGGGTCAACCCACCATAGACCTCTTTGCATCTCACCGCAACGCCAAATGCCGCAAGTTCTGCTCACGAGCGGGCAGGGACACCGCGTCACTAGGAGACGCTTTCCTCATTCCGTGGTCCGGAGAACTCACTTACCTGTTTCCTCCCATACCAATGCTCCTCAGGACAATAGTCCGGATCATTCAATACCAGGCGAACGCAATTCTCATCGCTCCGTGGTGGCCACGACAACCCTGGTTTGCCCACCTTCAAGAATAACGGAGGAAATATTCCACTTACCTCTAATACCGTCCTTGCTATCCCAGAACGACGGGGCCCTTCTCCATCCAGATGTCCGGTCTCTTCACCTGACGGCGTGGAGGATAACCCCGAATTCCGTGCGATTCTAGACCGCTCTCGAAAGCCGTCGACTTCTCGCCTATACCGTAACAAATGGAAATCTTTTACGAAATTCGTTCAGTCCAAAGGACTCCAATCAGTCCCCAGTTACACTCTCAACCTTACTTACCTTCATACTGCATCTGTTCAATCTCGGACTCGCACACTCCACCATTAAAGTATATATCTCCGCGATCGTTGCTCACCAGCCATCTCACTCTAGCTCCGCCAGACTATTCTCCCACCTCACGGTTAAAAGATTCCTTAAGGGCCTGCAGAACATCAGGCCGCCCTCTTTACCCATTGTACCTCAATGGTCGCTTCCACTTGTCCTGGATGCGCTTACCAAGCCTCCATTTGAACCCATGGCAACCTGTAACGAGAAATTGCTTTCTCTCAAGACTTCCTTTTTAGTGGCCATAACCTCTGCCAAAAGGGCTAGTGAAATGTCAGCTCTTAGGTCTGACCCTCCATACCTACAAATGCATCCCGATAAAGTTACTCTGTACTTGGATGTCTCATTTCTTCCCAAGGTTGTATCGGACTTCCATTTGAATCAACCGCTGATACTTCCTACATTTTTTCCATCGCCGTCCACTCCAGTCGAGCGCAAGCTTCATACTCTGGACGTCAGACGGGCTATTGCCTTCTACTTGGACAGAACCAAGCACTTCAGACGCTCTTTCCGTCTCTTTGTGTGCTACCATGGACATAACAAGGGTGCTCCTGCATCCTCTCAGACAATATCGAGATGGATCGTGCAATCCATACAAATGGCTTACCAGCTTGCAAATAAACCGGTACCGGACCAACTTAAAGCTCACTCCACCAGAGCTATATCTACATCCACCGCTCTTCATCGCGGTATTCATATTCAAAACATCTGTAAAGCGGCTACTTGGTCCAATCCTCTGACGTTCGCGAAGCACTACCGCCTCGATGTCAGAGCTAAAAATGATGCTGCCTTTGGAAGGGCGATACTGTCATCCCTGATACCGTGACGGCCCTCCATCCGGTGAGTCAGCTTGCTAATCACCCATTTGTGTGCATTCACAGAGTCCACTACAAAGAAAGTTAGGTTACCTACCTGTAACCATGGTTCTTGTAGTGGTTCTCTGTGAATTCACACATCCCTCCCTTCCTCCCCGCTGTCCGTCACGATAACAGGTCATTATACCTACTCTCTAGTAACGGCGGACATAGGGAACTAAGGAAGGTGGAGGAGGCGGAGCCTATATACCCTCGGGGGGGGGGAGACTAACTGTCTGGCTTTTTTCTAAGCTCTAGAAAGTTCCGAACGTCCTGCGCAGGCGCAGGATAAACCCATTTGTGTGAATTCACAGAGAACCACTACAAGAACCATGGTTACAGGTAGGTAACCTAACTTTTTCTCTCTCTCTTTTTAACATGCAAACATGAGCAAGATAACATAATCAGTATGGACCAATAGGGAACAAAAGAATTATGTTTGGTTGGTTGTTGTGTTTTTAACCTAGAACCCTTGTGATGACAAGCGGCACAGAGATATCTGGTCTAAAGAAAAAACATGTGATCGTTTGCCCAAATTCCTGGTGATTGGACCCCAGAAAACAGGTGAGAGGTTATTGTACGCATGAGTTGGTTTCATAGGTAAAAAGTTGGCATCTACAAGAACTAGAGCTTAGCTACACTGCATCAATATAGTACATGACTATACTGTTTGGTTTGTAGATATTGTAACCTCATTATAACTGTCTAATTCAATATGAACATACCAAAAAACTGTCCCAGACACTGCTTGTGTTCTTCCCCTGCTTACCTGAATGTCTGCCTGCATGGATTTTTGTACACTATCATTTTTGATAAAGAACATTTACCATTCCTTTAAAGAATGGCATTTTGTGGACTACAAGGGATTGAAATCTGAGATCTTCTCATTATAGCTCCTGCAGGTCAGCTATTGAATAAATAAATTTCAGTTTGCTATTGATCCAAGAAAAATTACAACCATTTCCTTTTATTCACTGAAGAAGACTTTGTATACATTTTGATGTGTTTTTAAAATTATTTGCTAGCATAAATAGGGATAATGCTCTCTTTACAAGAAAAAACCAGCTATTTTACCTTACATGTAGTTAACAGAGTAAATTTAGTCTTTGTCTCAGTTGTTTAATTTTCATTCTTTTTGCAGGCACAACAGCTTTGTATTTGTTCCTGATTATGCATCCTTCCATCATTAGTAACTCCCCCAGCCCCAAAACCTTTGAGGAGGTACAGTTCTTTAATAGAAATAACTACCACAGGGGGATTGATTGGTAAGATGGGTTACTAGTATAAATCTAAAAACAAAATCTATGCTGTGCACAATACAAAAATGGCATTACCATATCTAACATGAGCATGTATATGAAGTAAAATGAATGTTTACTCAGATACAAAACTGTATGTGAGTTTTACTCTTATCTCTTTCTATAATTAGAAACTATTGGATGGGAATTTCATCGTAATTTATTCAATCATACCTTAAATGAAAATAAGATATTTTGTAAGCAGCTCAAAGTTTTGAGCCTACCAAAACCAGCGGGGAAATCTTTGGAGTTTAGGTGATAGATCGTTAACATAGGCAAGATGTAAGAGTCATGACCACACCTCCTAACATTCTCTGGTCCCTGGCTAAAGTGCTCACTAGACTTTCTCTCCTCCTCCTTCTCCACACAGGGAAGAGGTAGGAGAAGCAAGGTATTGTCTGCTGGCATTTGCCAAGTTCCAGCTGAGTTCTGAGTGTAGGGCTCAGTCTTCAGTTGGAGAGTAGGCATGGGAAAGAATTCAACCTAATTCACCAGTCTTGACAGAAATAGTGTTTTTGCATCTTCCAAGACACATTGCAAGAAAAAGCACTCCTTGCCTTGAGAAATTCACTCATTTACAAAGCTAACAGGTCATTTCAGAGCAATAATGTTCACATAAAATGATTCATAACGATTTAAAAATATGAATAGCTAAAAATGTGCCTGATTTGAGAAACTATACAAAAAGCACCTTTTTGTCAGTGGGGAAACATAGTGTAATTTAAGTAAAATGGGCAGATAATGGTTCACAATATGAAAAATGTATAAAATTACATACAACACCGGGATGGAAAGAGAACACAGTCACACAGCCCATTATGAAATAGACATTGGGAATAAAATACAGTTGGGATTTGGAAAAATACCAAAAAATAGAAAGAAAAGATTTTTGCATCCTTAGCTGCAGCATGTCCAGCTTTCCATCTCTTCCCTCTCCTCTATACAGGGAAGGGGTGATGATGAGCAAAGCCAGGAGTCTGTTGCGCCCCGAATGAGCATGGGTCTGGGGCAGCCCTTGTGAAAGAAGTAGACCCAAGAGTTTCTATAAGCTGGATTTTTGCTTATAGGCCAGAAAGTCATTCCCCACAAGCAAGACTTAATATGCATAAACAATACATATTTGTTTGCTAAAATAGTGAGTAGAAACTTCTGAGTAGAACTTTCTGAACATTTGCAAATCACAGTGAAACTTTTCTACATATATGCTTCAGTTTCCAACGAAAATAGTTCTTGAAGTTGCAATGGGATTGTACCTCACTTCTTTTCGTTTGGGCCTATAACTCTTCTACTTCTTTTCAGGTGCATTGAGTTGGGCCATCCCACTTCATTTTAATTCAACTTTGAAACGGTCCCTTTTGCTTCTAACTTAAAACATAGCTGGTGAATAACAACCTTAGCAGAGTTTTAGATATTTCGTTTTATACCAGTGCATCAGTGCAAGATTTTTTTTAAAAGCAGGGGAAAGAATTCTGTTCACTTGTGTGATTGTGTAAGGATGTATCCCTCCTCCAGCAGACTCTCGCTTCTGCAAGTGGTCACATATTGGTAGCAAAATCAGGCATGGTACCAGTTGCATCACTAATTGCACAAAAGGACAGTCTAGAGTGCAGAGAAATCGCTGCACAACCACTTTTCTGCTTGCAGTTTTTCTTAAATAGGTTTTTAGCCCATGGGTCCAGAATCTTATAAAGCTCTAGTGTATAAATTTGAATTCATCTAAATTAAAATGACAGGATTATCTACAAAAAAAAAAAAGAAAAACCCTTCTCCTATTTGGTGCAAGTGAACTTCATTTGGACCATGTCCTATACTTAATAATTAATAATAGAATTAACAGTGAGGAAAATATGTGGATACCAGGTCTTGCTCCAGGATGCATAGCAGATCAGCAACTACTCCAGAAAGCCTTATCAGCTGCTCTTGTGCTGCTACACTTGTCACATTAGAAAATCAGGGCTTTCCAGAGCACCCAGTATGATGATAGCAGCCCTCCTAGGATGCTGGTATTTTATGCAAGCTCTGTTCTTGAAGGGTTTCCCTGCCTCCTTTGAAAGATGTTTAGATATAGGAAAAACTTGTTGTCTGGGTAATTCCAGGAGAGACCCATTATAGCAGGAAGGAGGGGAGGGGGTGTTCAGCATTGATCAAGACTATATAATTCTAATTTTGAATTCTGATCATAAAGACCAACTCTTGAATTATTATGTCAGATTTGGACAACTGACCCCCACTAGGAGTCCTATAAGATTTACAGACCTCCCAGGCAAAAAGAACAGATTCTGTGATTCGTCATAGCTGACATTATCCCAGTAAAGGGTTAATACTAGAACGAAATAAAATAATCAGTCACAAGCTGTTTATAAAACTTCTCTCGGTATCTCATTATAAATGTCTTCATTGTTGTAATAATTCCAGGCCACTCCAGAACTTGTTAATTCTATACAAGTTCTATTTATTTACATCATTTCTAGGCCCCATGCTTAAAAGTAGCAAATCCAAAAATCTATCAAAGAAAGTATCACAGTGAAGAAAAATTGTAGGCACATATACTTAAATTCAAAAGTCGTACAGACATGCAAAAATTGTTAGCTTAAAATATATAAAAATCCATAAAAACTGAACTTAAGTTTTGAACATTCCTCCTTTTCTCCTACACTGTTCTGCAAAAGCTCTCTCCGCACAATATATGGCTATTCTCATTGGCTTAACACAGGATTCCACATCTATTTTGTGTCATTTCTTTGTTAATCCACAGTTAGTCAAACATAACTTAAGTGGCAAAATAAATGGCATTGCATTTTTTTCTTTGTTATTGTCCACATAACATAAGCATTATTGTTTACTTTCACGAATCTCAATAAACTTGCTTCTGCTGTCTTATCTTATTAGTTCTTTGTGTGCTGAAAACAGAATGGCCATGTTTTGGTTTTATTCCCAGCTGTAGTTTTTCAATAATACTTTCATTTTTAAGGCACCTCTCTAAGGCACATTTTAAAAGGACTTTTCAATTTTAGAGCAACGCCTTTGCACCCCATTCAAATTATATACTTTTTCCCTGCTACATATTTCTAATAAATAATCAGACCATTATAAACTGACCATTATTATTAAATATCCTTTCATTAAATGTCCTTGCTAGTACTAACCAGAGTAGACCCCTTAGATTAATGGGATTTACATAAGTACTGACTTTACCATTCAGTAATCAATTCAAGGCATCTACTCTAGATGAGATAAGGAGATTGTTGTAGACAAGTATTTCCAAATGTTCCTTTTCAGGACAAACTGTGTACCATAGACTCTTCCTGTTCATCAGGGATAATTATAGGGATAACATATAGACTATGTCTATGAGTCAGCCTGTCAACAGTGCTGAAACCAAATGGAAACAACCATTGTATTTTCACAGACAACTATGTTGTCTAGTCTAACTAGTGAGATTGTCAGAATTCATAGCAGACTTGTGTTTTCAGCCAAATAACTTTATAATTTCTATGATAAAAAACTGTCACAATGGTTGCAGCTTCTGGCAAGCTTAAATCTAAATGAAACCAGATTGCATCAACAAAATCTCCTGCTCCAAAGGCTCCATTTGTAAGCTTCTTATCATCTATTTAGCAAATACAATTTTGCCAGCAAGTGCAACAAGTTGAATTATTTTCACATAACATTAATATCTGTGATTGATTCTGTATATGTGAAACCAAGCATGTATTTGGTTTTGCTGAAAAAATTATATATTTCTGTAGTAGTAAGGGCTTCTAAACTATTCTAAAAAAAACACCCCATATTCTTTCTGTAGGTATATGGAATTCTTTCCCACACCATCTAATGTCACCACAGACTTTCTCTTTGAAAAGAGTGCCAACTATTTCCATTCTGAAGAAGCCCCTAAACGAGCATTTTCTTTGATTCCCAAGGCAAAAATCATCACCATTCTCATTGATCCATCAGATCGAGCATATTCCTGGTATCAGGTAGGAAATTTAAGAATTAAGAAAGGCTGTGGATGACAGTTTTTTGTTGTCATATTAGTCATAACCCACTATGCATGTGAATTATATTCTGAACTATAAAGTGTTGTTTAGATTTTAGCCTTCGTCAGCAAGTCACTAACTAATCCATAGGTTTAGATAGGATTGTGTGTGTGTGTTCTGTGCTGTCAAGTCGGAACCAACTTATAGTGACCCTAATAGATTCTGTTTGAGCACTAGGATGAGCTAAGGGCATGGTACAGCAGTTGGGCCAAAGACAGAGTAGACATGGCCTAAGAAAAATGAGTGGGACTAGACATTATTCATACAGTTTGGGCATTTTGCCATCAGGCATCCAAAGCATTGCTGAGTTGTGTACATGTCTGTTCAGGAGTAACTGCCATCTTAAAATGTATTTGTTTACTTATTTACTTATTTATTTATTTTGTTTACTGTCCCATTAGTGCAATGTACTATTCTGGGCATTTTACAGCATGATAAAATAAACAGACATGACAGTTACATGCAAGATATGTAGAGTCTAAATTATTTTAAATACACTATAATCTCTGAACACTCACCAGAGAAGCTGGACAGCTGGATGGGAAGGCACATGGGCAATATTTAGCCCATGGGCTAGAGGGTCACTCATCCTTGAAATAGGGCAATATTTTAACAAAGCAGCTCATGAGATTGGTTAGATGTAAAAGCAATCAAGTAAAGCTATTAGCATTTAACTTTATCTAGTTTTATATAATTCTCTCCAATTTTATCATACTGTTTTTCTGTACCTTGTTTGTCAGCAAATTAATTTAAACAAGCATCATGGTCCCCTTGTAAGGCTGAAATCATGTTGCTTAGCACAGTAAGTCACAACTAGAGTAGACCTGTTGAGTCAATAGAACTTGCATAGGAGTTGGTTCACCAAATCCACACTGATTCAGTAAGCCTGATCTAGTTGCAATTTACAACACTATGCAACAGAATTTCAGTCAATAAATGTTTAATTTAAGATATATTTAACTACTTACTTAACACAAATTTAGAACCTAGGACAAAAAAGCCCTGATCTGAACAGGAATAACAGCTTTGCAGAAAGGAGAACTTCAGACAGAGCAGGTTGTATGAGATGAACTACTTATTGTCAGTCAACTATTAAAAGTGCAAGGGAGGATCCATTTAAGACAGTAAGCTGGCCAGACTATTATACAGTGACCTTCCAACATTATTTTCAGCATCAGCGATCACACAAAGACCCGGCTGCACTAAAGTTTACCTTCTATCAAGTGATCACTGCTGGCCATCATGCTTCATCTGAGCTTAAGGCTTTGCAGAAGAAATGCCTGATACCCGGATGGTATGCCACCCATATAGAAAGATGGCTGACTTATTTTCCACCTTACCAGGTAAAACATCTGTAAATCTTTAAAACTCACTCTCTTATCTTTTGATAATTCCATTGTTTCAGGTATTCCTTTACTGTTTTGCAGTTTGGAATGTTGCACTTCATGAAATTGCCTTGAAGTATAAATTGTTCATCTGTAACAATCCTCTGAACACTTGCTGGATCTTTCTGGATACTACAAATAGCAGAGTTTTTATCACCAAAAGGCAAAGGAAGAGTATGACCTTTTGCAGACCATACTGTAGCAGTTTTTCTTTTCTTATTTTAAAAATCTTACACTTTCCACCTCACAAGTCCCACTGGAGTCCTAGGAGCTATAAACAGGGCCTTATGAAAAAGGTTTTATACAATAAGTCACTGGCCATTTCCTCACTGCTGTTGTTCTGCAGTTTCTAGTTAGGATAGTGACTCACCATCTGTCAACCAGTGGAGACCTGGAAACAAATCTAGGTCTTGCAGCTGTCAGTTCTCAAATCTGCAACCCAGCTGTTTTACATCTTAGAGATTCTTGCTCAACCATGGTGGTCCTGGAGGATAACAAGCAATTAAATTATTGCTCATGCCTAAAGTACTGAGTTTCCTGTTTGGTTTGAGATGTAAACTGTCACCAAATGATAGATGTTCGTTAAGAGGAAGATATGTGCATCTGTGTTTTATAGATTTCTCTCTTTCTTTTCAAAACTCCATTTGATTGCATTTTTTCAATGCAAATCACATTTGGTTTCCTACTGATATATCTAATTTCTTCAGCTCCTTCAGCTTTATTTCTCTGCCACCAATGGCGTGCCAAGCAGCTTCCAATTTAATATCATTTCAGATTTAATTACTGAGCCATTTACCTTTCTCCTAGATCATTAAAGGTGGTGATAAATATGAATGGACTTATTACTGATCCCTGGGGCACCTCTTCCTTTTAAAGACTGAACTTCACATATGTGAAAAAATGAGTTTGAAGTTGGACATATAAAGAATTTTAAATGCAGTATTCACAATTCACTCTTTTTCATTCATTTTCTTTTTGTGCAGTTACTAATTATTGATGGACAGCAGCTAAGAAATGACCCAGCTATCGTGATGGATGAAGTACAGAAGTTTTTGGGAGTTACTCCTCATTATAATTACTCAGAAGCCCTAACGTAAGTCAATTCAGGTATTTTTTTAACACAGTGGCTGAAATCCATCTGGAGTAAGTTACACTACAGTAGGACCATTTGAATCAATGGACCCCGTGGAGGAGCTGATTCATCAAATCCCCATTGATTAAATGGGCTACTTACTCTAGGGCAACTTACTACACTAAGCAATAGAATTTCAACCAGTATGTCCAGTAAAGTAGTATAAAGTAAACAATTGTGAGCATGAATCTATTTGGATGATTAGCAGAACAAAGCTGTTTCTTCTGTGCATGGAGCCTTTTCACCTCTACATTTGTGTAACCTACAGTTAAACAATAAGTATCTAATTGGCTGTAATTCCTCTTTTTGTGTCAACTGGAAACAATGTCCATTGACTTTGGAACAAGCCAGGATCTTAGAACACATTTAAACCACAGTTTGTTCTAAGGTGGTAACCTCACTTTCCTAATTTAGACAAAAAGGAAAATATTTTTAATTAGAGGTTCTCTCCTTTAATTTTGCTTAATGCAAAGAGAGAGACAAAGAACTATGTGTGTGAGCCAAGGACCTGCTCATGCCTCAGCTTTTTAAGCTGAGATTTATTCTAATTAAATGTTAGGGATCTGGATACTATGAACATACAAAGAGGAAGAGCATATTAGCTAGTTTTCCAGCATTCGAGATCGTGTAACAAGCCTCCCCAAAATACATGCTTTCCTCTTAAGAAAGTGGTGTGAGAAGAGTGACATGAACATATGAAGGGGCAGGCTAGCACGTGCATGCTTACAATACCTTGATCCATAACATTTGAATAGAACTATATTTATCTAGGCCGCTTCATTGTTTCTAAAAAGAAAGTTGAATCATATTTTGTTTTTGTCTTTTAAAATATAATATAGTTTAATTTGCACAGAAAAATCTACACTTGCATATTAACTGATGACATCAGGATTTTCTCTTTTTTTGGAATATTATGTCATAGTTCAGTTGAGGCAGAATAACACTGTTGACTGGGAAGAAAATCATTGCTATAAATCATGCTTTACAGATGCATATAGTAAACTAAACTAAACCATAATGTGTACACGTCAGACAAATAAAGCAAGGACTGACTTCAGTAAATTGGTTCTGCCTTTTGAATGGTTAAAAAGAGTGGAATTCCTTTCCACCTCCTTGCTCAGCAGTAAAAGATTCATCATCCATAAGGAGGAAGGCTAGAAGCTGCTTTTCTTTTTTGTTTGCTTGAAAGACATAATTCCAGTGTCAGGGATACAGCAACTGCTGTTTATATAATAAAAAGTCATCTATACAAACCATTTGGATTTAAATATTATTTCGCTTGCTCTTAGAGTAAGATCGATAACCTTAGTCTGCTACTTTTTATGTGATACCATTGTTTGTTTTCATAAGGAACGCTCAAAAAGAATCGTGTCCATTCCCAGTTTTCTATTTAATGCCTCGTACTCAATTATTCTGAGGGTTTTTCAAGTCTATGCGGCAAAACTGTCTTTATCTTCTGTGAGATAAAGTCAAGTGCATTGTAAAGACACAATGCATTGAATATACTCCCCTAGAGTAATTCTATTGAGCTGTCAGTTGCTTTTATACCATAGCCCTTGACCTGGATGCTGTGAATTATTCCCATCTGCACCTAATTCCAATGCATGCTTTTCTTTCCTGTCTGCCTTCAGTTGTGAGAATGATTTGGTTTTGTGTTTTTAAAAATAAATTTAAAATAATTTGTTTTATCAGCTACTTCGCATACCTCCAGTAAAACTACATTCAGAATTAATTTAGTTTGGATGATCTTTTTGTTTACTAGTGGGGGGTTTTCTGTAGTTCACTTACGTAAGTTGGTAAATGTCCATATTTGCTTAAACTAAGGATGAGGAATTTGTGGCCTTGCAGACGTTGGTGGACTGTAGCTACCGTCAGCTTGAAACAGCCTGACCTGGAGGCCCATCAGCCCCAATAAGTTGTACATCAGCAGCATTTGGAGAGCCAAAGATTTTTCAACTCTTGGCTTGTACAGTAGCTGACAAAAGTATATGGCTAAATGTACCCCAAATGAAGTCAAAATTACAAAATATTGTCACTGGTGTGCACTAAACCATACATCTATCCCTGTTCCTTGGAAGAATGGCTTGCTTCTCATCTACTAAATATGGAAATTGGATAGCTCAGTGGTTTAGATATCTGGCTGGGAATTCAATTCCCCACCGCGTCTCCTTGACAGGAGCTGGACTCAATGATCCATAGGGTCCCTCCCAGCTCTGCAGTTCTAAAAGGATTAGATTAGATTAGATTAGATTAGATTAGATTAGATTGAGACAAGAATAAAGCGGTATTCTCCTGGGGAGGCTCTCCGAGCTGGGAATCGGTGGTCTGGCGCTAGCCTGGCTCCGATCCTTCTTGGAGGACCGTCCCCAGAGAGTACAGCTTGGGGAGAGTGTATCAACTCCGTGGAATCTTAATTGTGGGGTTCCTCAGGGCTTGATTATCTCCCCAATGCTGTTTAATATCTACATGAGGCTGCTGGGTCAGGGGGTGTGGGGCTTCGTGTCATCAGTACGCTGATGATACCCAGCTCTACATCTCCTTTTCTCCAACAACAGTGGATGCCGTTTTGTCCCTTCAGCGATGTCTGGAGGCCATATTGAAATGGATGCAGGTGAACTGTCTGAGGCTGAACCCGGACAAGACGGAGGTCCTGAGGGTGGGTGGCCCCGATGTCAGTAGTTTGGGGAACTCCCTCTCTTTTTTGGGGGGGTGACTCTCACCACAAAGAATTTGGTTCGCAGTCTGGGGGTCCATCTTGACCCGGCGCTTACCATGGAGACCCAGGTAGCGTCAATGGTCCATACAGCCTATTTCCATCTTCGGCAGATTGCCCAGCTGTGTTCCTATCTTGATGTGGCGGCCCTCACCACTCCGGTCCATGCGCTTGTAGTCTCGAGATTAGACTACTGTGATGCACTCTACGTGGGGCTACCTTTGAGATTGATGCGGAAGCTTCAAATGGTACAGAACGTGGCGGCCAGACTTCTTACTGGGGTGAGAAAACATCAACATATCTCCCCTACTCTGGCTGCCTTGCATTGGCTGCCCGTTCGTTTCCACATTGATTTCAAAGTACTAATGATGATATATAAAGCCCTAAATGGTTTAGGACCTCAATATCTGGTGGAACGCCTCCTCCCACCTAGATCTACCCGAATCACTCGCTTTAGTCAAGATGGGCGGCTGAGGGGCCTAACGCTGAGGGAGGCCCAAAGAGAAAGAACAAGAAAGCGGGCCTTCTCGGCAGTGGCCCTTCGCCTCTGGAACAATCTCCCCTCAGAAATTTGTCTGGCTCCCTCGCTGGGTGTTTATAAGAGCCAACTCAAGACCTGGCTCTTTAGGCAGGCCTTCCCTCCTGTCAATACCTAATTTATTTGCTCTCTTCAATTGAATTAATGTTGTTGTTTTGGTTGTTGTGGGTTTTCCAGGCTGTTTGGCCATGTTCTTAAGGTTTTTCTTCCTAACGTTTCGCCAGTCTCTGTGGCCGGCATCTTCAGAGGACAGGAGTCAGAACTCTGTCTGTGCTCTGTTGCAGTTTGTTGAGTTTTAGACTTTCAACAAAGCCTGGCTCCCAGCACTGAAAAATACAGCCTGCAAAAGGTCAACGAACTCTACCCAGCCACAAGGACCAGTGAGCACTGCACACAAAAGACCAGCTAACGACACCCATCAATCACAGTGACAGATCATCTCTCCCCCTTATCACAACAATACACCCTCAACAAAAAACACGCTGATCACCATAATCACCCAATCTCCTGAAAAGGACAAAAGCTGATCCCACAACTATAAATACTCAACTATCCAACAAACTGCAACAGAGCACAGACAGAGTTCTGACTCCTGTCCTCTGAAGATGCCGGCCACAGAGACTGGCGAAACGTTAGGAAGAAAAACCTTAAGAACACGGCCAAACAGCCCGGAAAACCCACAACAACCATCGGATCCCGGCCGTGAAAGCCTTCGAGAATACGTTGTTGTTTTATTTTATTTTATTATTCTTGAGTGTTGTTAGCCACCCAGAGTAGACTTCGGTGTAGATGGGTGGGATATAAATTAAATAAATAAATTAATTAATTAATTAAAAGCACTGCAAAGGAGAATGAAGGAGTCTCGGCCTGGCTGTACCATAGCTAGGAGCACTCTGCTGCTTCTCAGAAGTGGCATAATGCCCGCTACTTCCATGCTACTCACAGATTAAACCCACAAATCAATATCCTGAATCCAGTGTTTTGATTAATTTTAATTAACTTTACCAGATTTGTTCTGGAAATGTGTCACTTCTGACTTTATTTAGACACAGAATTCAGCTATTCCTTTCTCTACTGCAAAGGTGAAATGAGAAACTCCAGTCCATATAGAAGAAATGTACACTGGAGATTCTACCCCACTCCTGGGGGCATTAAATCCACATAAGCATCATCCCTCCTAGAAATTAAGGTGGGACTGGCAAACAAGAAGTGCTACAAGGGTTTTTCACATCAAACTTCATGTTTTTTGTGTTCGTTAATGGCCTGTGAAAGAATCGCACTGGAGTGTCTCCAATACCATAGAAAAAAACCTAGCCACAAATTTACCACAAGAAGGGAGTCAGTCTTCTGCCCAAGGTGGGGAAGAAGCAATTGACTTTAACAAATTATATTAATGTCTCAGAGGGAGAGTTCACATATTAGCATATCAGTGAAGTCCTCAAGAGAAGCCTCCATTTGTCTGTAGAGCCACCGAAAAATAACAGTAATTTTATATGCAAATTCCTGCTGAATGATAATCATCATTTTACCAGTTTGCTTAGAGACCAAAGATTGGTCAAGTCCCTAATCCTCAGATGAATAAGAGAAAAAGAGTCTAGACTTAGGAGGTTCACTTTCAATCGATCTTTTACCAGACTTCTTTCTTTGTTCATGTTAGAAGCACTACAGTAGAATTAGCAAATATATCAGATTATTTTACCCAATTATGGGAAACATCAAGAGCATTTGGTTCAAGCTAACATCAAGTTTTTCATAGTACATGTTGAGGGAGATAGATTCCACTTAGTGTAAAATTCCTCTCTGCAGTTGTAAAGGACTGTATGGGTACAAAAACCTTATTTTCAGAGTTTCACATTGGTTTTGCCAACTCTACTCCGTAGCCTATTTAGTGACTTCCAAGTAATCCAGTTCCCCAGGTAACCATGGGCTAGACTTTCCTGAACTTTAATCCATTTTATGAGGTGAATAGTTATTTCTTTCAACATTATAGTCCTAGCATTTTCTGCTGTACTTTTAAGATGCACAGACGTTCTGGGGGGGAAATTAATCTAGGAGGGCCAGGATGGTAGCCCAAGAGAGGATGCTCATTTGATGTAGATGCTTTGAGTCTATCACTATTAACTGCTACCTTTCTCCATATGTCACTGAGTGCAATACCTGCTAGGTGAGTGATTTCATCAATAGGAGTTGATGTCAGATATTTAGTAATGATTCCATAGCTTTCATTGAGTGCTATGGAAAGCTTCCCCAAAGCATGTGAATGCATGCCGATATCCCCTAGGTAATGACAGTGCCTCTTGCTTAATCTTTCTGTTCCAGAAACACTAATGTTAGGTGGTACAACACCATCTTTTACAACAGTACTCCACCCACCAACCTGCATTCTATGTAGTTACCATGAAACAAAATAGAATCAAATAGCATAAGTTCTTTATTGTGCCCTAGATTGCATTCTTACACTTTGTACTTTGGTAGGCCAAACCAGGTGCAGTATCAGGATTCAGAACCAGAATATTTTGACACTGCTCTCATGACTCCTCATTCATGCTGGATTTTCCTCCTAAAGTTTCCTTATCCCAGAGATATTTTATCATTCTGTGCCCAAATTCAGTGAACATGACCTCATAACATAGAGGGAAAGAAGCATTATTGCAGGACTACAACCACTAGGTAATATTACTTTGACTTTAATCTGACCCCAGTTGGCAAAACCTAGTGAGTTTACTAAATTAACACTCCAATTCTCAAATGGAAGACTCGGGTTTTCTGTGTTATCCTCCCACCAGCCAAGCAGAAACATGTCCGTTTCAAAGAAAGGCCAAATGGGGAGGTGTGTTTGTGCACATGACCTGTGCTTCATTGTTGGAATAACTGGGGCATAACATCCAATCCACAGCTTGGATTGTAACTCTAAAACAGCAATCACTGCTTCCTGCACTTCCATCTAAGAAATATGTGCCTGGCAAAATCCATTATGCCATGTACTTTTGGACTTTAAGTCTTCACACTGGTACAGCCTGATGAAGTGGTGTTTTAATTCACGAAAGCTCACATATTGTATAAGTGATTTATAAAGGTATCACCTATTAAATTTGAATTTTATTTTGCTCTGACCACATGGCTCCCCTTTTATTTCAGTTTGATAGGCAATGTAACTTTATCTTCTCAGCTCTTTTCAAGACCCTGAGAATCCTTTGTAGCCTGCATCATTGAAATGCCAGCTGAGCATAGTACTATATCCTGAATTGTCTCTTCCACCTACCACAACTCCTAGTCTATAATGTCTAAGATACATTCATTAACCCATATTCTGTATGCCAACTAGAATCTATGTATGAAAATTGGTAGATAAGTTGTTCTTGTTGAACGATTTGCCAGAAGAACTCCCACAACATATTGCAGGGGATAAAGTAGTCCCATTTTTACATTCTCATAAAGAAGTGGGAATATAGTGTCAAATTCTATGTGTTTGAGAAAAAGGAAACAAATGAAGAAGTTATCATGACTGTCAAATACATAATTAATGGTATATTAATTGATATAGATACTGTGTTTTAGTGTGTTGGGGATATGTATCAGGAGCTACACTGTATGGAAGATGGAAATAAGTGGTGGAGGAAAACCTCTTATCAGTGCCTACTGATTCATTGCAATCTATTTGACAGCTGTCATAACATGACAGGTTTCCTGGACTTCAAAAACATAGGAATTGACAGCATGTTACTGTGTTCTACACTTCATGATAAGGAATTTTCAAAATGATGATGTATGACTGTCCTCCAACTCTAATGCATTGGCAATGGCAGGTATCAATCCATGAAGAGGCTCAAACTGAAACTATGAGCACATGTTGCTCCAAGTCCTCTCTGGTCCAAGGAGTGCCAGTGTTGTCCACTCACTGCTGTTATATTTGCTTATAGAATAATAGAACAGATATAACAGAATATTAGTTGACTGACTTCTGTGGGTTGTTGTTGTTGTTGTTTCCCCCCCCCCTCCAGTGTTGGCTGTTTTTTCATGCCCTTTCTCTTCCTGATTGTAGGCAAGAGCAGCTGATAACAAGAGAACAAAGCAGGCAAACAGCCAGGCAATGACTTCTATGGTCCTTCTGCCAAGTAAAGGCTAGGCTGCTATTATAGGGGGTGCATGGGCAGGAGGAGCAGCTTTCTCTTTGTAGAGAGTAGAAGAGAGCTGGAAGGAGATGTTTCAGCCACAAACACTTACAGTCACTTGCTTAAGCTTGAAGCCTCTATTCAGAATGCTTCAGTTAGTGGGTAATATATTTACTAGTTCTCCATTCATGTAGATGAGGCAGCCATGTTATAAGACTTGTTTCACCATTTTTAAATGAAATACCAGCACATCAGTAAATGAACAGTTTTCAAAATGGTGTGATGTTCATTGTGTCTAAAGATACTGTATGCTTCAGGTTTGACTCACACAAAGGCTTCTGGTGTCAACTTCTAGAAGAAGGAAAAACAAAATGCCTTGGAAAGAGCAAAGGCAGAAAATACCCTCCAATGGATCCTGAGGTAAATTCTTATTCTTCATATATAATGTGGATGAGAGCCAATAAGATAAATGCTTAAAGTTAAATTCATTTCAAGGGAAATAATTTAAGCACAAACTTAACTTTCCCCTTAAAATTAATGTGACTTAGAAATGCTAGACTTTAATGTCGCCAGCATGCCATTTGTTTCACAATTATTTATCCATGTGGATTATGCTTGAAGCCTCTATTAGTAACTTTATTTAGCACCAGGATTCCATGGAAACGATGTAGCATGATGATTTGACAAGCTTTTTGTTCCCTGGAAACACACAGAATTTTACAAATGAATTTATTTATTTAAAATATTGATATGCCAACTTTCTCCTAAGGGATCCAAGTTGGCTTACAATATTTGCTTTAAATTTGTTTCTGCTGTACCAAAGGAGACAGAGAAAGGTCTTGAGATTTTGAGTTACCAGCGTTATATTTACAAACTATAGTAGAAGTGTCCTCGTGTATTTATAAATAATAAAATGTAAATAATTTGGCAGAAGATTTCAATGCTATTACATCCTATGAACATTCACTGTTTTAATACATTTAGAAAACATCTTGTACACTTCCACATAATTCAATGTTTCATTTTCTGTGACCTGATTTGATTTTACTTCTGTTGCACCTTTTTTTTTTTTTTTTTTTCCTCTGGGTTTTTGGAGCACACTTGATTCTGCACAAACACAAACACTCATTTGGACACAGGGCATTTTAGTTCCTGGAATACGCTGGAATTCACACTGTGACCAGAAAACACCATGCTACTCATTCAGTGCAAGTTTTGGGGATAAAATCTTAGTACATGAGAATTAAACGTGTTTCATGAGTGCAGTCTCAGTTGGTAGAGAGGATAGAGGAGCAATATATGTAGAACCCATTTCTGCATATGCTTCTCAGTCATGTCTTCTTGTACTTTGTTAAGGCTGTGTTTATTTTAATTATTCATTTCCTAATATAAATTGTGTTTTGTTTTGTTTTACAAAATAAAAAAATACATGGTTCTGGTCAAGATGAAGTAAATAGAAAATAGTATTCCACCAAATTAAATGTGAGTTTTTATGTCCATCAGTGCAGAATTTTCCTGTCAAGCTACTACAGAGATCACAATGTGGAACTGTCAAAGCTGTTACACAAATTGGGACAACCACTGCCGTCATGGCTGAGACAAGAATTACAAAAAGTGAGATAGCGCAGAAAGAAACTTTCTTGGAAAAGTTCCTCTTCACTTCAAAAATCATCAATCCTACCGTCTCTGGGAACTAGCAGAAAGCTTTTGCAAAGTATCTGTCTTGAAAAGAGCACATGCAGTTTGTGCCATAGGCTGGCAAGTGGACTACGAAAAAAGATGTGCAAATATCTCAGGAGGCATGTTGTATTTCCTAGTAATTTCTGGGTAATGTAGATTCAATAGGGCAAAATGCACCAAAAAGTTCATTGGTGCCAGCCACATTAAAATGGGTACTTCACAGCTATCCCGAAGTACTCATGTACCTCCCACTCATTTCAGTAAGGCGGGCACAGGAAAAAATTAAGCGGATTGTGACTGTAAAGTGCTGTGACCACACATGGAAGTAAATAACTGGTTTACGTTTCAAAAACAGAGCTACATAGCTATCCAAAAATCATAGTAAATATTTACAATTTTATATATTATATTAATATCAGATTAAGGATATTGTGTCTCATGTCGATTTTGTAACCCACTGTCTGCCTGCTCAGTTTTAAAATTGTTTGATTACAATGATGTGTCTTATATTTTTAAACAATGAGAAAATATGTAGCACAACAAGTGTATTTCCCACTTTACAATCTGACTTCTAAATGTGGAACTAGGTTTTTTTTTATTATTATTTCACAATCTGGGGTAAAATATATTTTGTTTGGTAGTACACAGTTGGTGAGAAACTGTGTGATGAGCTAAAACATGACATGAAGAACTTCTGGAGGACATTACATTATGAATATGATTTGTCTGGCTGAATCCTTTCATACCAATCCATAGAGCTGAGAGTTCTTGTAGGCCTATAGGAACCATCTCTTCCTGAACAGATGGCAGCTGAGAGAGAAGATAGTCCTTGAACTGATTTTCTCTAATGGGTGCTTCAAGGTGCTATGCTTGCAGATCTCTGAATCAGAGCAAGAACTACATATCGAACCAAAAGATACTGCTATGAACAACAGATCTTCTCCCAGCCATAGTCTCTTATACATTCCATTCCTTTACTGGAGTATGGCTTTTGACCCCTGCGGGAATTTGACATTACAAAAGGCTTTGTTATGATGATTTTGTCATTTCATTTGCATATCAATACAATATATAGATTATGCAAATGAACCAGATATTATCTATGTTGTCTTTTTAAAATGATATAAACAGTAAAATCCCAACTTGTACAGGTTTACATGTATGGAACTTTGAAAGCACCATGCCAGTACAATACCTGTGATTTTAATTTATATGCATCTTTGTCTGCGTTTTGCCATCGGTGAGGCTAAGTTAGAAATATTCAAGAGTTTTTGCAGTTGTCTGGAACTGGAAAAGAAGAACTGAAATCAGTCAGTATTTCCACATCAGGGGGAAAATGGGATAAGTCACCTTAAAGAAGACACATCTAGTTTATCTTACACCATTACTTGTTGTCGACATTATTGATTTTTTAAAACAGCATAGACACCTAAATGTTCCTAGAGATGGACTGATTTTCTTTTCGTCGGGCTGTGCTCACAGTTTACGAAGCACTAGATGAATGACGAACTTTCTTCAGTCATTGGTCCCATTTGTGATATTTTCATTACCTACCATCATTTCTTGCCTTGCAAAAATTAGGCCTTTAATCAGTACAGACATAGAAGGAGAGCTTCTATTGTATCTCTGCCATTGTTACATTATAAGCAAATGTAAAATTGTTCCTGGATATGTATGCAGTTTCTTCTTCATCTATGATGGAGTCACTGCAGAAGAACTGTCAGTTTATCCTTTACCATACTGTGCAGAACTATAGGAGCTTTCTTTAATGTTTTTCAAATTTAGGATTTAATCCAATATTAGTCCTACCTAGAATGGATCCACTGAAACTAGTGAGATTTATTGATGACAACATATTAAACTCCTTCTGATTTTAATCAGTCAAGTAGAATGGCCATTGGGTTTAACTCTTAGTTATGAGAAGCCTGGCATTCTTCAGTAAAAAACAGGAATGGCAGGCAAACATCTTCGGAAAAGTAGTTTGTTCACTACAGTGGAAGTACTCGTGCAAAGTACACATGCAGAAGAATAAAGTGTGTTGTTGTTCTGCTCTTACCAGTGTTTGCTGGTAAGATCTAATAGTTCTGCAGAATAGCTATGTAAACTGAAGGCACCCTAGAAAAACACCCCTGAATATTTTTTCAACATGTGTTGATTCTATTACAAATATAGCAGCAGACCTCACCATGTGGGATCTACTCCCTGGAATTTACTGTTCTCAGGCTGCAATTGTACCCACTTGATAGGGTACAATCAGATGGGCATTTGTCCCGCTGTTTGGTCCACTGTGGAGACAGGCTGATTCACTCCTTTTGCTGGCAACCATATGACCTAAGTGCCAGTATGAATCAGTCCATCCCCAGAGTATTCCTACCTGCACCTTTCTGGGTCTCTGTCAGGGGCTACTGTTTTTTAGATGTGTATAGGACTGCTCCATTTTCATTCATTTCCAGCATGTATAATCACTGGGATTGAACCAAAGCAGAAACTGTAGTTCTGAATTTCCCTTCCACTTTCAATTTTCCAATATCATTAAGTGGCTTAAGAAAACAGCTTAGCCACTCCAGAATATTGGGAAATTAAAAACTTCCTTTGCTCCTCCATGGAGGGGCAGAGGAAGAAAACAAGTTTTTTTAAATGTCTATTAGGACGGTGCTGATGCACTATATCTCTTTTTAAACATTAAAAAATTGAAAGCTTCTTCCCAGGAGGAGGTGGAGAGAGAGGGGGGCAAGGAGTGGGATTTTGTTGTTCTTCTTTTCTTAAGGGATGTGGGCTAAACAGGGTTGTCTGAGGTGCACATGCCATGTGAATGCAACCTTAAGAAACCCTAATTAGGTTGCTGTGGTCTGCTTCAATAGACCTGTGTAGTCAAGCCTTAAGTTTCAATAAACATAACGAGACTTACAGGCATATATATATAGCATTGAAAAGCCTGTCATGTAACACTGGTTATACATTTAAATAAGGTCACTATAACTCCAAAGTGATTTGACAGCACACAAAGTCATTTAAATGCCAGAACAAATATGAGCATACACTTTTACATTTTTAGTTTAACATTTTTATTGTAAAAACTCATGGAAGAGATGTTGAGAGCTGCCGATCTGAAATAAAAAACTGAGTGTGATTATTAACAGAAGGGAAGTATTAAAGGGAGATAAACATATGGAAAACCCCACAATGGGTGTCAGTCAATCTAAGCAAATACACATGGTTTTGCTGCAGTATTTGCCCAGCTCTATACATGTGAAAATGGAGAATGGAACCAATCTTCAGAATATATTGTACAGATTATACTTTATTATTGCTGATAAATGTGAAGCTTCCTCAGGAAGAATAAAATAGATATTTCAGTGTTTATAGATGTAATATTCTTCTCATTCACATTGAATGAAAATTGCTGGAAATGTTTTTCTCAATTTTTTTAAATAAAATATGAAACTAGACATTATTCTGATAGTGGCATGATTTCTGCTGTGCAACAATAAACTCTGATAAGAAAACAACCTCACCACTTGGTAGTGACTTTATTCTAATGCAAATTCACTTACTCTTTCTCCAGCATTTATGGAATCCTGACACCAAGATATAACATACTCTAGAAGAAACAGAGCTTCCTGACAGAAGTTTTTATTTTTATTTATTTATTCATTTTTAAATGCTGCTTGCTGTTTCCATATGGTTAATATTATTCTGTGTGTGGCTGCTTGTTTTACAGCCTTGACACTTTTTTATCTTCAGTGTCAGAAATTCTCAGCTGTGCTATAGTTGCACGTTCATTCTGTTGTAATAAAGCGGAGCAAAAGCAAAGCCTATAAAATTACTTTAAATAACCATATGCCAAAAGAGAGGGGAAGGGAACAGCATTTACCATTTTAGAAGTGAGAGGTAGAACAGCTTGGGTTTGTCTAAGTAGAAACTGCTCAGATGGCATCATGCAGAGAGGGCCCCATTGCTCTGTTGTAAAAGTCATGCTAGCATCTCTCCAGATAAAGGGCCTCAGGTAAGTATTAGAAATTGAAAACAGATTCATGATTGCTGCTGAATCCCCCAGAAACTTCTCGTAAAATTACATGCATGATGTGGTGTCAGTGCACAGTGAACTCCACTCCATTATGTATGCTGCCCTCTGGAGATGGGAAGTTTGCAGCACAGGGACATTGTGTTCCCAAGATTGTTAAGATGGTGTGACATTGAGGTGCTCTTTCTAATATATATATTTTTAAAAAACAAGGGCAGCTTATTAGATACTGAAGCAGCCAGTGAGAGCAGACGGTTTCAGATAAAGACTAAAGGATTGGCTCCATATTTCATCACACATAGCAGATCCACTGAAATCGGCAGATTGAATTTGGTCATGAGACTTAAGGCCCATTAATGTCACTGGGTCTGTTCTAAGCATGACTGTGTTTGGATTTAATAAGCTTGTGTGCCCACTGATAAATCTGTTAGATGTACAATCCAGACAAGCCAAGATGGCAGAGGGCCAATTGAGTTGACACTAGGCCATCTGAAGCTATGCTGAATCCATCTCAGTCCCTCAAGATATTGAAAAACATTTGGACAACTCTCACCTTAGCCTAACTTTATGCTGGCATAATAGCTGTGTCTCTTGCCTTTTTGGAGCTTAATTCACCTCCTCCCTCACCCCAGCCCATCTGCCCTCCTATTTTGGCTCTTCTTGTGCCAACACAACAGTTGGGCCAATAGATCCTTCTGCCAACAGATCTCAGAGGTGTGCCAGCACAAGCCACAATGACCTGGTTTTTAACTGATTTTTTTAAAAGAAACTCATACTGGTATTGTCATACTATTGTAGTTATTTTAAATGCTCTAATCAACTACCTTTATTTTTGCCGCAACTATCATAGCTATCCCTGTCTATTACTTGCCTGATGTATTGCTCCATTAAAGAAAACCAGAGAAGTGGCTACCAAGAATCTATTAGATTATGGAGGTATAAAGTCCGATTAACTTCACTGTACTTGGGTTCTTGCCTAGACTCTTGCAGATTTCAGTCATGAGGACAAACTTGCATGGAGCAGAACCTCATACACACATTATCCTGGTTCTTTACAACCAATACATACCATGTTTCCCTGAAAATAAGACAGGATCTTATATTAATTTTTGCTCCAAAAAATGCATTAGGGCTTATTTTCAGGGGATTTTTTTTCATGTACAACAATCTACATTTATTCAAATACAGTCATGTCATCTTCTGGTTCTTGCACAATGGTGGAGGGCGGGGTTTCACTTAACACGGGCTTATTTTGGGGGTAGGGCTTATATTATGAGCATCTTTAAAAATCATACTAGGGCTTATTTTCAGGTTAGGTCTCATTTTCGGGGAAACAGGGTAGTACCTGGAATCCTGTTGCTTAATGTAGTAAGCTGCACTCGAGTAGACCCATTATCTGTGGGGATTTGGTGTGCCAACTCCTCTGTAAGTTCCATTGATTCAAATGGGCCTATTCATGACTTACAATGTAAGCAACAGGATTTCAGCCACAGCATCTAGCTTGATTCGGGGGGGTGGGGTGCTGGAGACTTTTAACAGTCAAAAATCACCCACCGCCAGTGGTTCCTATCCTGTCACTAGCAATCCAGAGGGTTTTTTTTTTACTCTCCCATCCCAAGGCTCCCCCCCAAGCAAAAGGGAGCCACAGGGATCTGCAGAATCTGAAAGAGGGATAGGAAGCTTTCAATTAATGTAAATTAAATATTACCAGCACTGGACCTGGTTTGCGTGGTGTAGCTTTATGCAACAGGATTTTGCCCATTGTGTCCCATTTCTTCACTGTTCCCTTCATTCACTCTCTTCTTCCTCAGCTTACTCTGTGACAGCACACAGAGGGGAGATGAACAAGTGCAAAACAAAATATTAACTGTGTCTTTGTTTGGCACCTAGAGCTTTTACAAAAATGAGTACTACCTCCAGATAATAATATGATACGCAACCCTATATTAGTCCTGGAACTTGGAAGCCAAGGGTGGAGTGTCACTGGCCTAAGGTTCAGCAGAGGAAAAACACCTGCAAAAAGAGTTAAGTGTCAGGAAATAGGTGAGAGGGAATCTTAGATCATATGTGATGCTGCATCCTTAGCCTTTTAGAGAGTTATGAGTTCTAGCTATTAGAGACTTAAGAGCCTTATTACAAGATTACAGAAGCAGTAATGAATTGGTGTGATTAAGTATTCTGTCACATGAAGAATCATTTGTACTGTGAGTCTATCAGATACATGACTGGTACTGGGGAATGACTACATTAGTAGTAAACTTTTGTATTAATTACTCAAAGCTAAATTACATGACACAACAACACATCATATCTAGTTCAGACTCTTTTATTTACAAATAACTGTACAGGGCCCTAATGTGGCTTGAGACTCATACCATGGATGAGTACGGGAGGTTTAAATCTTGCCGCAGCTTCTTGCTTTCCTAAATCTCCCATCCTCATCCATAGAAACCAAATGGGTGGTGTCTCTATTGGCACCAACAGTAGGCATAACAACAAGAAAACCTCATAAGAACAAAAAAAGCAAACCTAGTGGAAAATATTAGAGACATATTCAGAATTTTTTTTATAACAGAATTTAAAGCCTTACCATGATTAACCTAGCTTACACAAAAGCAATAGCAATAAATAAATTTATATTTACTTTTACATAATCAGTCTTTGAGACAACAGTGGGACTGAAGCAATTGGTGGACTACAAATACAATCCACAGCCTTTTAAAATGTATCAGTGTTTACATACCAATGGGAATAAAAGCACAAACTGAAACAATCTCTTTTGCTCTTGGACTTTTCAAAAACCTTCCACAATTTATAACCATTGTTCTCTTATTTTTTAAAAAATGTTGCCACAATTGCTAAGTCTATATTTTTGCTTTTATACATCAACCATTTAAACATCTCCAAAGAAATCTGTTGTGAACTGTAAAATGCAGGACATTAAAGTTATCAATATGTAGTGATTAAAGGCATTGCAAATTGCACTATTCCTATGGGCTATATTTGGAATGTGCTTATATATACTTCCTATGTCAAGGCAACTTCTTCACTGAATTAAAATGTATAGTCTTCATCCTATATTTGGTGAAATCTATTAAACAAAAGTACCACCTAGTGGCCATATTGATCTTTACACTGGTGTTTGCTATCAACATTTTTTTTAAATTTTGGAGCACAGTAGATTTAACACAGAACGTACATATTAATTTACATATGAGCATAAAGACAATTCTGGCGACTGGCAGGTGTTTAATACAATTCTATGGACATTTATAACTTTTTCACATATCACACATAGCCTATTTTCTCTTAGTTGCATTTGTGCATGTTATGTGTCATCAAGTCACATCTGGCTTCTAGTGACCTCCAATTTGGTTTTCAGAATAAGTGAAATATTTAAGGTGTAGCTTAAAAAGTGCCAGCATCACCCCTGGTGAGTTCCCACTCCTGAGTGGGTATCTGAACCAAAGTCTTCTGAGTCCCATGTAAACTACATGGGTGTTTATCATGCTTAGTAGTCCCTCGCGGGAATCATCTTAAAATGTCAACTACACAATGTTTTGTTAGAGCATTCCAAACCATCCCCTAATGTGGAGCAATCCATCACAGTTTGGTCTAGGGCTGGAGACTACTGTTTATTTGGAACTATTAAAGATCAGTCCAAATAAACATGTTTTCTCAATGTGTGATCACCTAGATCACTCCAGTTAATAAGCGAGCCACTTCTGGATACAGTGGTGCCTCGCTAGACGATGTTAATCCGTTCCGCGAAGATCGCTGTCTTGCGAAAACATCGTCTAGCGAAGCACGTTTTCCCATTGGAATGCATTGAAATCTCTTCAATGCGTTCCAAGGGAAAACTCAGTCGTCTTGCGAAAATCTCCCATAGGGAAACATCGTCTAGCGAGTGCGGGTCCCCGTCGGAATGCACTGACAGCTGCACTGACAGCTTCTGACCACTAGTCGGCGCATTCCTATGGGGAAACCTCATCGTCTAGCGAAAATTCCCCATAGGAGACCATCGTTTTGCGAAGCACAGTAGCGATCGCAAAAAGGCATCGTCTAGCGATTTCCTCGTCCTGCGAGGCAATCGTCTAGCGAGGCACCACTGTATTGGCAAATTAATCACTTCCACTGCTTGGCAGACGGCAAGGGAAATGGGGGGCAGGATTCTGTTTAAGACTATCACTGATGCAATACATCAGTTATAAAAATAAATTAAAATCTGTTCTTTTTTTGCCTTGCTGGATTTGTCAACTTTTTTTTTCATTTCCCCCTCCCGTCTGCCGAGCACAGCAAGTGATTAATTTGCCAGTACTCAGACGTGGCTCGCTTAGGTTGTTCTATTCAAGCCCAACCATTCCAAAGCTACCCAGGCTAGATTCCTCTGGGACGTTAATGAAGCTGCAATCATTGGCTGCCACTCTTATCCACTACATCACAATGGGTACTATCATGCAGCACCCCGGTATTGCCTTATAAGTAAGTATTTCATATAAGGCAGTGGGGTGCTGGGTGACTGGAAGCTTTGTCCACCAAAATTGGAAAGAACAATTAAATCTGAATTGCCTGAAGTAAAGCCTGAAACCTATTACCTCTGGCTGACTGTACAAGGTTGCAGTCTTCATTTTAGAAACTGCCCTAAATGGCCTTTTAGTTGCTTCTGCACACACATCCCTCTTACTGCCTTGACTAGAGTCCTGCAAGGCTCTAAAGCTTGGGCTTGCTTCTGATATTTTAGTGGTATAGTCTTGGACTTACAACATTTGGTTCACTGGACAATTACATATAAAAGTCTTCAAATATCTCTTGGTTTTGGTAATTTCCAGCACCTCCGCCCCACCCCAACATTAGAAAGTTAAGCATGTACAGATCAAGATAAGTTTGAAAAAGTTACTTTTTCGGATTGGAAATTCCAGGATGGTCACATTGCATGCAGGATTTTGAAAGTTGGAAACCAAAAATGATTTTGCCAGTCTCTGTGATTGGGGCAAGAAGCCCAGTAAGGCTGGCTTGCTTACGGGATCAAGATGAGGATGCTGGCAAAATAAAGGCAGGAAGAATGGAGGAAGAGGGCAAAACATTGTGGTACCTTAAAGACTAACACATTTGTTTCAGCAGGAGCTTTCATGGATCAAAATCCCCTTCTCCAAGCACAGATGAAGCTGTTGGCTGGGACTGGAGTCTCCCAAGAGAGATACAGCTGGTGGATTAGCACTCTGAACAGAAACATCACCAGGTCCTACTTGCACATTCTAATACCAAACTCAGATGGCTGAGCTATGATGACTCCTGCTACATGCTGTCAAGTGAAGCCAATTTACAGCAACCCTAATAGGGCTTTCAAGTTAAGTGAGATATTTAAGGAGTGACTTTACCAGTTCTACAACCTCAGTAAGTTTTCATGGCTGGGCTAGGATTCAAACTCCTGCCTCCTAAATCCTAGTCCATCACATTATTGCAGTGGTTCCCAGCCTTGGGTCCCCAGATGTTCTTGGACTACAACTCCCAGAAATCCTAGCCAGCACAGTTAGAGGTGAAAGCTTACTGGGGGTTGTAGTCCCAGAAAATCTGGGAACCACTGCTGTATCTACTATATTACACTGAATATTTCATGATGACTCCTAGGTCGTCAAAAATGGGGTTACTGAGAAACAACAGAGAGAAATGCTTGCTTCAGTCGACCACCTGAAGTTCTGCAACATTTTTTAAGAGCCAATTTAAAAAACAACAGCTGAATGAAGACGAAACACTTTTACTGGGGCTAACCAATTCTGAAAGACTGTTCAACGTGCCAGCAAACAGAGGGCGCAATCGCGTTTCCAAACGAAGCAGCAGGGCGCACGCGCAGAACAGATGCAGCTCCCGTCTTCCTCTGCGCGGGCCAAGGGGGGGGGGCGAGGCGATTTCCCCCGGTATAAAAACGCTCGCGAGGAAACGGTTTTCCTCTTTTCCCGGCGGGCGGGCTGATGAGTGCGTGGTGGTAGTGGTGAGGTGAGGTAGGTTGGTTGGTTGGTTGGTTGGTTGGGAGGGGCACAAAACACAAGGCCTTTAGGAGTGTGGGTCATAGCCTGTTGTTCTCAACAGGCCCTGGCACAGGCTTTAGTAGCGAGTTGTAAGTTTTGCGCGGAGGCTTTTAAGTTTCAGGGTCCATGAGAGGCCTTACCAGGCCTCTCAGTTTCGAGGTGCGGCTCCCGCGCATGCGCCTCGTATCCAGTTTCCGATTATGAGGTGAAGATAACGGGGAGGAGAGGGCTGTGAACAAGTCCTTCCCAGGGTAACGGTGAGCCTTCATTTTAAGGTGAGGAAAGCGCTGTTCTGGTGGAAGCGGCGCCGAACGAGGAGCTGCGAGTAGGAGGAGGCCGTTAAATTTGCGCATGTGGGGCGGAGGCGGGATGGCGGCGCTCGAGTCCCTGCGCTGGGTCTCGGCGGCACCAGCCGTGAGGGGGCGAGTCACACAAGCGAACAAGAGGAACTCTCCTTCCTCCTCTGCTGCGAGATGGTGGCCTTGGCTCGTGGGGTCCTGGGGCTGAATCCATGCTTCCATGGGATCTGCCAGCGTGGCAGCCTCCCTTCCTATTCATGGTAGAGCAAACCGGCCCCCTTGCCTCTTGGCATAGCTCCTCCATGGTCAGTTGGTGCGAGACTCTGACTTGGGCAAGGGACAGGTTGCACTTGGCGGGGTGACCGGACGATGGGTGCTCTTTACGAAGTGACTCGAGCATGGCTTAAAGGCTTGCCACGCATCAGTCTCTTAAGATGGTGGAGAGACTGCGCGGATTCAGGTGGTTTCCTGGGTGGCATTTGCATATCTCTTCTTGGCACCCACGAGTTCTAGGAGTCAGTTTTCACCCAAACGAAGAGGCCTCATGCATTTCGAGTGATACTTTTGGCGATGATTTCTGAATGACTTTGGTACAAAGGCCCATAAACTCCTTATAACAGACACATATGGCGAAGGTGTTCCCTTTATTAAGTTTTGAGCTGATAATCCAAAAGGCTTGAGGTGTTTGACTAAGTGGCATGCACATGAATGTTCCTTTAAAGGTAGTTATTGGAATCATATCAAGATTAAATATGGAAGTATTCTAGCTCTTTTCATCAGTGCCTTAGGTTTATGCAGAAGGGTTTGGTTTGATGTATGGAATTGAATACTGGTTGATTACAAATTTTGGGATTATAAAATCTGATGTTCTTTTTCTTTTTTTGCAGGATTGATACGCATGGCAGTTTTGGGTTCAAAGATTGGCAGTTGACAACAGTCTTCTGAAATACATTAAAACCACTGACAGGTGAAGTGAAATAGCATTGAATATATCATTACAGTGGCACCTGTCAAGGAGTGTGGGATATATTAGGCAACACGTGAACAGTCATTTCTTGAATTTTATGTGTTCGAAGCAGGAAATGTAGGCAAGTGAGAAGATCTGAGTGACTTTAAAAAGGGCCAGATAGTGATGGCTAGACTGGGTCAGAGCATTTCCCAAACAGCAAGTCTTGTGGGTTGTTCCCCAGTGTGCAGTGGTTAGGACCTACCAAAAGTAGTGCAAGGAAGGACAACCAGTGAACTGGCATCAGGGTTGTGGGTGCCCAAAACTCATTGATGCAAATGGTGAGTGAAGGCTAGCTGATCTGGTCTAATCACATAGAAGAGCTACTGTAGCTCAGATTGCTGAAAAACATAATGCTGACAATGATAGAAAGGTGTCAGAATACACAGTGCACAGCAGTTTGCTGCATATGGGGCTGCATAACTGCAGATGGGTCTGGGTGCCCATGATGACCCCTGTCCACCAAAAGCGCCTACAATGGGGATGTGAGCCTCAGAAATGGACCATGGAGCAATGGGAGAAGGTTGCCTGATCTGAGGAATCACCTTTTCTTTTAGATCAGGTGTATGGCCAGGTGCATATGTGTCATTTATCTAGGGAAGAGATGGCAGTAGGGTGCACTATGGGAAGAAGGCAGGCCAGTGGAGGCAGTGTTATATTCTGGGAGCTATATTCTGCTGGGAAACCTTGGGTCCTGGCATTCATGTGGGTATTTGACACATATCACCTGCCTAGAGTTTGTTGCAGACCACATACACCCCTTCATGATGATGGTGTTCCTTGATGCCAGTGGCCTCTTTCAGCAGGATAATGTACCCTACCATGCACAAAGACTTCAAGGTGTTGCCTTGGCCTCCAAATTCCCCAGATATCAATCCAATTGACCATCTAGGGCAGTGATGGTGAACCTATGGTACGTGTGCCACACCTAGCACGCCGAGACCTCTGTGGGCACATGAGCCACAAGTTGCCGGATTGCTACCACCCCCCACAGCTGAACCTCAGAAACTGCATGATCATAAGCCACCTATCCCTGCTACCTTCCCTGGCTGTGGCACTTGTAAATCAGTTCTTTTGGCAGATTGCAGATATCACTGCTTTACTGTTTGTGGCTGTAGAGGAGTTCACAGCAGTCAATCCGGCTTGTGAATTACTACTTCTGCTGGACATGACTGCAAACCGGAGGGAAGGCTCCAGTGAGGGCGGGAAGGAAGGTGCAAGAGGGGGGGGCGGGTGGATTGCTTTATATAGCAAGAGGGGTAGAGGAAAGGGTGGATTCATCATGTTTGTTTACATGTAATGAGAGGAAATGGGGACCTACTGAACTGAAGCAACTGATTGTACAAATTTTAGGGGGGGTGAGAGAGAGACACACACACACACAGAGAGAGAGACTCACTCATAAAACCATGAAAAAAGAAACCTTCCAAAATCAATCTATTGCATTGAGCTCTGCAGTTTCTGCTGAGAACAGCAAGTATTTCAAGATTCTGTTTAGACTCTAAATTGAACTGGGCAGAACTGGAATATTTAGCAGAGTCTCGTTAACAGCAAACACCTAGTAAAAGACAACCGACACACCTGGGACTAGATGTCTGAAATGTGTAGCAGTTGTGTTTCTTTCTCATCCCCAAAGCAGACAAGAGTATCATAGTTTATTCCTCAGATCTGAATCCCAGTCTCTCTGCTCCTGGTCCTGCTTTGACTGCCACACCAAACAAAAGGTTTTACAAACAAAAGACTATGGCTTTCTTTATTGAGTCACTCCATCTCATGTGCAGTCTTCCTCTTTTCCTATTGCATTCCACTTTTTCCTGCATTGCTGCCTTTTCCAGTGAGCTTGTCTTCTCATGATGCCACTGTAGTACAATACCCTTTGTTTGGTTATTTTAGCTTCTAGTGAGAGTCCACACTTAATTTGCTTTACTATCTTTCTGACAAGTCATGCTATCTGTAAAACTTTTCCAACACTACGTTTCAAATAAGTGAAATGTGTGTATACACCTTATGTAGTGTATAAAATGTAGGTATACACTTTAAAAGTTTGCACTCCTATATATAGCTGCTTTTCTGGGGGTGGCTTACTTTGGAGGAAACAAGTCCAGGATTTCAGTGTACTTACTAAACTTTATAAATTGGGTGCATTTAATTCATTGTAGCATTTCGCACTTGACTTTTTCCTAAAAGAGCTGTCAGTTGGAGGAATCAATAAAGAACCAGACAGACAAAATGTGTAAATGTGACAATAATATTTTTGGTAGGGATAGATTTGTATTGGTGTTTCATCCATCTTTTTATATATATAAATTTTGTGTTTTTGTAGATTCCAAATCTTGAACACAAAAAAATGAGTACAGCAAAAAAACCAAAACTGAAAACAGATAGTGGGAGATTATTCCAAGAGGCCTGGACAGTCATTTGGAATGATTGAACACAGTGGGAAAGCATTATGTATTCTGTGTAGTGAAAGTGTTGTGTCTTGCACTTCAAGTGTCAGACGTCACTTTGAAACCAACCACAAAAGTGTTGCTGAACTTGGTGAAGCTGAAAGGAAAGAGTTTCTTGAAGGGAAATTGAGGAAATATCGCTCCCAGCATCTTAGTTTTTGCAACTATCTTTCTAAAACAAATCATCTGACAGCTTTCAAATTTCACTGTGCATAGCAAAACATGGTAAGCCCCTCTCCGATGGGGATTTTATCAAAATGGCCATGTTGGCTGGGAGTAATTCCCTTTTTCATGATTTCCCAAACAAGGATAAAATTATGCAATGCATCTCTGAGATGCCACTTAGGAGAAATACTGTTAATGATAGAGTCCTGCATATGGCAAGTGATGTTAGTCAGCAGCTCACCAGTGACTTACAACAGGCAGCCTGTTACTCTATGTGCTTGGATGAAAGCACAGATATAAATAATCATTCAAGGCTAGCAGTAATTTTGCGTTATGCTGTTGGCGACATCATGAGAGAAGAGCTGGTGAAATTGTTGTCTTTGCCTGGAATAACACAAGGGATAGATATCTACAGTGCTGTGATGGAGGCTTTTTTTGTCACAAGACATAAGACCAGAAAAAGTAGTTTCAGTTACTAGTGACGGGGCACCTTGCATGGTGGGGGTAACATCTGGTTTCATACAGTTCTTTGTTAAAGAAGCAAAACATCCAGTCATTCAGTTTCATTGTATTATACATCAAGAAGCTCTTGAGAGATTTGTAGCCTGCTTGGATGAAATTAGGCTGTTTATGACTGAAAAGAGGCAAGAATATCCACAGCTCACTGATATGGCCTGGCTTACCAACCTCATGTTTTTTACAGATTTTACAGCACACTTCAGTGTACTGAACAAAAAACTGCAAGGTTTAGGGAAAACAGCAGAAAGGATGTTTTGTGACATCAGAACATTTGAGAGAAAACTGCAGGTTTTTGAGAGAGACCTTGAAAGTGGGCAGCTGAAATATTTTCCAAATCTAAAAATGCATTTGGAAAATTCTACATTTACGGACAATCCTACAAGCCATCAGGAAATCTACAAGGAATTTTCTAGCATTGTAGCAGCTGCAAAGGAGAATTTTAGTAACAGATTTTTACAGTTCCGTAACATGGAGACGACCCTGTGTTTTCTTACTTCTCCAGATAAAGCCAAATTTGAACAACTTGATATTTCCTGCTTACACTGGTTAGATTTTGGAAATCTGGAAATGGAGCTATTGGAATTTCAAGAAAGCTCTATCTGGAAAAATAAATTCTATGACCTGCGTGCAACGCTTGTGAAGATAGAATGTGAAGGGATGACAAAGGACAGCACAGTTGGTAGTTCTGAAAATGAAATCCTTAAAGTGGAATTCTCTGCCAAATAATTTTAAGTCAATGAAAGCACTTGGGATTGCTCTTCTTACTTTGTTTGGGTCATCTTATGCTTGTGAGCAGCTGTTTTCAGCTTTGAATTATATCAAATCTGATACCAGAAACAGACTGACAGATGACCTGAGTGCTGCATGTGTTGCTCTCAAACTTAACGGAGTATGAGCCAAGGTTTGACAAATTATCTACATGCATACAACATCAAAAATCACAATAATTGTGCCAAAGCATGCCAAATGCAAACTTTTACCTAGTGTAGTGTTTGCAGTCCAAGACACTAGGAGTTGTTTAAAGTGTGTTAAGTTTAGTTTTCTTGTTTATCTTGCTCAGCCTAATACAGGTTGACTTTTACTTTTATTAATCCAACACACGTAGAAGCAGGGAAAGGACCCAGAGTAATGCTTGCCCCATACAATTTCAGTCTGGCATATAATCATACCATGAGTTGAGTATCCTTTATCCAAAAATACATGCACATAATTATTTTAAAAGTTTGCATAAATTACCTGACTTCAGGCTATGTGTACAATGTATTTAATATTTTTTTCCATTTACTAGAGTTGTGTGTTTTTTTCCAATAAAAAAGTTATCATTGAAAGCTCTGTTACTGTGTTTTTCTTTTAAGACAAAAGGTGTTGATTAGTTTGGACAACTATAGGAGTTGTTTCTAAACTAAAACCTCAGTATTCAGGTTTAATTGCAGTGTTGGCACTTTGAAATAAAGTTGGTTTTGTGTTGCAGTTTGGGCACTTGGGCTCAAAAAGGTTCACCATCACTGATCTAGGGGGGATGTCCTGGAACACCATATCCAGTTCATAGAGGGTCCCACTTCGCAGTTTTCAGAATTTAAAGGATTACTGCTAATGTCTTGGTGGCAGATACCACAGAATATGTTCAGAGGTCTTGTAGAGTCCATGCCTTGACACATGAGAACTGTTTTGGCAGCACAGGGGGGACCTACATGATATTAGGCAGGTGGTTTTAATGTTGTGGCTGATTAGTGTACACATTCTTTAACATAGTGAAAGCATGTATCTCCCTTATTTCTGACTATGTTTGTACATTGTGACTCATGCTGTGCCCTTTGACATATTGAAATAATTTTTTTATTTATTTGGTTATCCCAGTTCAATTTATTTGGAGCTGCATGGAAAGAGTTCATAGGGAATATATATATAATTACTTGAGTGATGGGTATTTATACTGCCAGCCTTGCCCATTTTTTGTTTGTTGAAAGCTGACATGTTGCCCTGTTCCAGGATGTCTTGAGACTGTCATCTCTGACGTAACACCTTTTTAAAGCTTTCAGGAGTTGCCATGTGTTGTGTGGTGCTTTGCAAAGTGGATAATTATTGTAGAGCTCATCTGTGCAAGGCAAGGACCAATTCCCCCCCCCCCCCCAAGATTTTGCAGTCTAAAATTCAAAATGGGGAAACAAGCACAGAAGGGAGAAGGGAGGTGGCAAACCTGTCGAGGAAGCATGGAATACTTATGTGAAAGTAGAGTGAGGATGACTTACAAGTGAGTTATGAAACTATATTCTAGAGTGCCCACTAGAGGGTAGTATTGCTATATCATTCTTTAGAAAACTGGTGAACCTTCCAGTTTGCTCCTAATGTCCTCTGCCTTTACACTGACATCAGAGTTGAGATGTAAGTTTATATTTATGAATTGAAAAAAGAAATGTGTAAATCAAGAGAATCAAGCAGAACAAGAGATAATTAAGGGGCAAATGTGAATATGATGGGCAGTTCTAGGTGCAGGAGGCCCATGCAACTGCCAATTGTTTTCAGAATTAAATAGAATTAGATTTTCAACCCTAATGGAAGGGTTCTTGATTTTAAGTTCACTTGAAATGAAGTCCTGTTGTGAGTGACAATTAACACTGATAACTAGAGAAAAACACTGGAGGATGCACTTGAATCATTTAAAAGTATTTGTATCTTGTCACAGAAAATGCAGGCTAAGATTTCAGGCTTAAGTAAACAGGAAATTTTCCCTGAACAATTTGAAAGAGAAAAAGAATGATTATAGTTGTATACGAGGGGGTGCTGATAAGTATTGAGCCTTTCCCAGAAGAAATTGAGCTAGGAAGCTATAAATTGCAGGGTGTATTGGCCAATTTGTCTGTATTCAATGGTGCAAAAATCAGCTACCTATGATTTTAACTTATCTTTCATTTCAGCTCCAAAGTGAACATGGCAGCACCTCCAGAAAAGTTCAATGTGGAAGAGCATAGGACCATAATCAAGTTCCTGTTTCTCCAAGGGAAAGGTGCAAAGCAGATCCATGATGAAATGTCACAAACTATGGGTGACAGTGGCCCATCATATGCAACAGTTAAACGTTGGGTTGTCAATTTTAAAACTGGTCCATTTCGGTGTTGAAAGAGTGAAACCCAGTGGAAGGCCTGTTTCTGTCTCTGTGCCTGCAAATGTGAAAGCCATCCATGACATGATCATGGAGAACCGCCAAATATCAGCCAAAAGTATTGCTACATATCTGGGAATATCACGTGAGAGAGTTGGTGCCATTATCCACAACAACTTGGAAATGAGAAAGCTGGCAGCAAAGTGGATCCCCAAACCTTTGACAATTGAACAAAAGAGGAAACGTGTGGAGTCCATCGGTGGCTGTTTTGGAACATTTTCGGAGCTGATACAGACCAGAGAAATATAAAGATTTTGCTTCTGATGGAGGCCCTGCCGAAACATGTTAAGCAAGAAAGTTTTTAAAAGCTTTTCACCACGTAATAAAGACACTACATATTGTTATTATCTGTTCCCCAAACTCCAAAAACACCTAAAGGGACAACGATTTGGGAGTGTTCTGGAGGCAACTAATGCTGCAATGAGTGGTTACACCAGCAGTCAGAAGAATTTTATTTGCAGGACAGATGTCGCAAGTGCATTGACTTCCTGGGGGAATATGTAGAATAGTGTGGCAGTTACAGCTTCCTAGCTCAATTTTTTCTGGGAAAGACTCAATACTTATCAGCACCCCCCTCGTAGAGCTCTTCAGTGTAGCTGTCATCACTCTTTAACAGAGCAGTGAAGTTTTGCAGCTGAAGATCTAATTTATTTTAGGATTTGCTAAAATTCCATACAATGTTTATGGTGACCTAAGAGTAAGAATAGCTGTCACATGGCAGATTGCTGTCGAGTCAGTTATTCATTTAATGGAGCATATGACAAGAATAAAGTTTCCGATAAAGGGCAGCTTTTATTATCCAATAATGAATGGATTTGTTGACCGAAATATAAAAACCACATGAGACTTGGGGTTTACAAATAGAAAGCTAAGCTTCTTGGTGAAGCTTTTGAGTGTACTGCTAAATTCCATTCATAGTAATACAGTCTGATATCAGATGAACTCTGCAGCAGTTTTAAGCTGAAACTGAATTCAAATGTTAGGCATTTTAAAAAGCTACACTGGATATTCATTTTCATTATTCCAATATATGCTTTTTGAAGAGCCTTTTTCTTTCCCGCTCCCCACAGCTGTGCCCACTCTTCCTAAGAAACAGCAGTGGAATCTGTTGAAGCTATGTAGATTTTGTTTGAGTGCTTTGTTAAAAATGTAGTCCTCCAAAGCTTAACATAAGCTTGAAAGTACAGAAGTATCTAGCATGACTTAAAGTTTTGGTCATTGCCCTTCATTGCTAATTTGGTCTTAACAAAAAGGGGCCAAATGTTATTCCAAGGGCTTCTGTATAATTAATGGTGAGATATTAGGTAACTATTACAGCACAAAGTAAAGTCATACTTGTTGAAACACTGATAACTGATATAAATTCACATCTATCACACATGTAGAAGCATAGACCATTGTTTCTAGTGGTTGCAGTTTTAACTTCATTTACATAAAATGATACAGAACATCCACATCTTAACTTTCTAGCATAGCTATTGCTGTATCTTTAAAATACTTCCTCAAATTAAGTTGGAACAGGAGCTAAAACTTTCAGTAGTTCTACAGATGCTCCTACATATATGTCATAAATAATGTGTAGTTATATTACACTTTCAAGGAACTAGCACAAGTGACATTGATCAGTTTACTTCACTAAGTTAAGTCCTTTAGGTCCTATCATGATGAAGTTCTTAGAAAAGAAAGACGTCAGTGAACGTTTTCCTCAATGTTATATCTGCTAAGGACATATCCCTACTTTCACCAGCTTCATTTTGAAAAAAGGAATGGATACTCATAACTAAGTACAAAAGGTAAATGATTCTTAGAGGATGAATTCTTAAAAGTCTAACCTAATTGAGCAGAATCCAGAGGACTTTAATTGTTTTATGCAGTAAAACACTTGAGTCCTTAAACTAAAAAAATCTGATTGTGAAACCTAATACAGCCTAGTGCATGTGACGTTTCTGTAAATTCTGTTGCACAAAAGGACAGACTTGTTTCACCATTGAGGGGAGCCTTTGTGGAGCCTATGTGCTCTGTGTTTTAGGCTGATGAGATTAGTGTCTTCAGGCAACAAAGCTATAAAACTGATTTGTGCAACTGTTTAATCTATGCTGTTAAGGATTTCATCCATGGGGAACAGCAGAGAAATACTAATCTTCCCTGCCTCTTGTTTAAATGTATGAGTGATATCCAACATTGCATCAACATTTTAGCAGAAAATGCCTTAATATGCAGAAAGTAGCACATGCAAAAAGGGGGGTGCCTTGTCCACTGTGCGTCCTAGTTGTTACTGAACAGGGGGCCAGACATGGTCATAACTTAGTTATGCTTCTTATCCAAGGTACAAAAGAAGAAACTTTGGTATAGACACCTGGAGAGTCTTTGACTCCACAACCGTAACCCCAGGAGGTCACTCCATACACAGCCCAGCTTTCTCCTGGGCGTTCACACATCAGTGGTCCACCACTGTCTCCCTGGCAGCTGTCCACGACGTTTCTGGTCTTGGAGGCTGCCAGCACACAGCATCCTTCCTGTGAACCTTGTCCGATAACGTTCTTCACCAGATTCTCTTAGGAAGTAGAGGGATGGCAGCTTGTTGCAATGTTCTTGAGTAGGCCCTCTCCTTGATGGAAGAAAATATTGGTGTTAACATTCTGAATTGGAAAATCTTACAGGCAATATTGACAGACATGCATTATTTAGTAATTTGTGTGTATATGTTATAATACTGACAGCAGCTATATTTGGTGTAATACAGTATAACTTCTACTTGGATAAATCAGTGCTTTCCGAATTTTAAAACATGCACAACAATGACATGTTAGGTTTAAAACAACTGTTGCTTTCACAGAATATTCCCATTCTGAGCTGGAGCCCTCTATCTTTTCTGGTGCTCACTTCCATCTTAGGGTGCAGCTACACTGCATTTCTACACTGCATTTCATCCCACAGTTTGTGCTAGAGTTAGCATGATTAGATTTGATGTGTTCCTCATTTACTAGCTATTCTCAATGGGGGCCATATGGCCCCCTGGGGTGCTCTGAGACATTTGAAGCAGCCCACAAACTAGAAACAGTTCTTCACACACCATCTTGCCATTTATACAATCATGATTTAGCCTATATTTCATGTGTTTATGGCCATGGCAAAAAAGAAAGAGAATGGCTGGCTGATGCATGGCTAATCACAAGTAAGCCTGGTCTTTTTTTTTTACAGTCAGCATGGGATAGTAATTTTTTTTGTAGCTTTTTTGCTCTCAAAACGTTTTTTTTCAATTTTGGTATGTCTGATTGCTTATCGGTCCAAAGGAGATGTGGCAGTTGTGTCCTATAGTGACATTGATATCTTCAGGGTGCAGTGTACCAGTACAGCAGGAACATTCCCTCAAGTAAGCCCTTCATCTCTCTTCCAACCAATGTTTAATTATTAAAAATTATGCTTGCAAAATAAAGCACTGTGCCAGGTAAGTGCTATAGTTTCACAAGTCATTATATCAATGCAGCAGTATGTCACTTGCAAAAATGAAAGAACTGTACAATACCTGCAGGGATCACATAAATGGTTTTAGTATAAAAATTCATATTAAAAAGGAGAAAAATAAATTAATGGTATAGTTTTCTCTTTTTTCCCCCCTCCCATTTTTGTAGTTTTCAAAGCAATGAAACTAAGTCCCAAGACCTTGGTCATCAGTTAAATTGTTAAGAGATACTTTGAAAGTGAAATTTCCAGCAATTTGATGTGACTGAATTTATAATACTGTAACATCTGTGGGAAGGAGGAAACCTCCACCAGAAAAGAAGGAGGGTGAGCCGTCCCCTCAAAACACCCTACCCATGGAGGGTTATGAGACTGTAACGCTGTTACCGGCGATCGACTCAGTTGGGAACACGGACAAAAGAGCGGGAAAAGAGTAGGAAAGCAACAGTCAGGGGCAGCGACACCAATAGAAGAGGGGTATCTGGTGACTGAGGTGGAAGGAGGAATAAAGGGGGAGTAGACTGGGAGATGGAGGTAGAACAGGAGGAGGAAAGGAAGAAGAGTGAGGAAAAGGAAGATACCCTTAGGATGGGGATGGCTGGAAATGGAGGATCCATGGACCAGAGAGAGTCAGGATGAAATTACTTCTTCAAGAAATAGAGAGGAGAAAGCAGTACTATATGACTGCTCCGGCCGAGGCTAAGAAAGAGAGAGGGAGAGGAGGAATAGCCGTGCAATTAGCAGAAATAGAACCTGTAGAATGGACCGCTTATGTGTACTCAAAAGGGGAGGATCTTTGGAAGAAGGGAGGCAGACCAACGACGCCTACAGAATGGGAGTGGGCTCGACACCCTTGTGGGACCATCTGCCCCCAGCCTGCGGAACCCGACTCAGATACTGACCGATCGCGAGGGCTTTGGGGCGAACCCCCGTTGGTGAAGTCTTTCTTAACACCTGAGTTTAAAAACGGTGGGCATAAAAAAGGACCTATCAGGCAGACCCGTTAGTCCTACAGAAGTTTGTTCATGGTTCTCTGTTGTCAGTTAATAAAAAGTTTATGCATCTTAAGAGTCGTCACCACTTTTGGGGAACAAAAGGATGGGAACTGTCCCTATACACAGGTAGTATAATAGTATGGCTGATTTCAGAAGGAATGTAAAAAAGGGAGTAAGCCACGACCCAGAGAACAATAAGTACAGCCAGCAGTGAAAACGCACAAGATGAAAGAAAACAGAATAGTCTTTCTCCATTTCTGTCCACAAAGGCCCACTAGTCACTCAAGGCAGTATCTACAACAGGAGCAAGGAGATTCCCCCATCATGTAAAAAGGACTGCACCACACAGGGCTCTATATTCCTGTAACCGGTGATATAATACTCTCAATTTGGCTCTAATTGACTGTTTATTTGCCTAGTGTGCCAACTTAATTTAATCTCTTAACTTTTTTTATTTTAATGAGAATGATCATTTTTGGGGGAACTTGTATGCCCTCTGCCAAGCAGAGAATTATATGATGCCATGTGAAGGGATAGTGGAGAAGGCACTGAGTGACTGGCAGAATTTTCCCTGTGAAGATGGAGAAAGACCACTGATCTTTACCATGGGAAAAGATTGACTTTCCATGTTAGAAGGAAGTTGTGCAAAGTAGAAACATATCAGCGGTAATTCACAATGCATATTTGGAATATTGTAAGTACATTGACCAAAAACTTCAATTAGTGAGCATCCTAAACATTTACTATGCTTACACACCTGTGTCACCCCAACCAGTGATGTAACAGTTAGGAGCAGTTTTCTGTGGCCTCTCACGCCTGAGTGGCAAGCAGGCAGGTAAGACATGAGTGCTAAACCGAGCACACTGTTCTTCAGGTCCTTGCAGCCCTTACTAATGCAATGTCATAATCACTGCTGTCAGGCTTATATTCTTTGTGCTGCACAATCTCTTGTACTCCAATTTCTTCCTCATACTCCTCAGGCACCAATGTGTGGTAGTCCCCAACACGTACCACATAGTTCCGAGTGTTATTGCCATATCTAAAAAGACCCCATAGAAATAACATGTCACCAGCAACAGATTTGGGGGGGGGGGGGGTTGAAAGAAAAAACATTGTAACAATTTCTAAATCTACTGAAGTACTTCAGATTCAAAGGGCAGCAACACCCAGGACATTGGGGGACTGCTACATGTGTGTTGGGCAGCAGACTAACCCATTTGCCATCTAGAAACCTAGTCCTCCAGAAAAATGTCCTGGGAAAAATTATGCAAGATTTGTACAAGTGTTTGTTCTAGAAACAACTTGTTTCTGGAAATAAGCCTTGACAAATGGGTTCTTAAAATTGCCATAAACACAGAAGACCAGTTAAATACTTCACGATCAGTCTAATCAGTTCAGCCTGTTTTTGCTCAAGGGAAAACTATCTTTTAGAGGAGTTAAAATAATTTTACCCAAAAATCAATGCATTGTTTTAAGTGATTTACAGAGTTTGCATATTTTGAATGTGTTATGAATGTGCTGCAGCACTGTGGAATAAAATAAGAGAATAGGAAAATCTCTTTCACAAAACTAATATTTTGCATGATTTTCTCTCAAATCCCATTGTACTTCCTTTAGAGTCTAAGAGTCTAACCACAGTCTTTTCTGCTTCCGTAATATCATGAAATATCTTCAGATGTGTAAGGCTAGGAAATAAGAAATGGTACAGTCATTACTTTGCAGCATAATGCAATACAGTTGGGTGAAGAAAGCTGAAAGAGAAGTGCTGCAGGGAAATTTCACGTGTTCTCAGTTTACTCTGAGTGAGATTATTTTTATATAGAGCAGATGTAATAGCCTGGACTGTATAAAAGATTATGACAAGGGCAAGGATTAGGTTCCAAGCCAAATAGGTCTGTACCCCTCCCCATGCTGCCGTCACTTCCTCAATGGATGAGATTATATACTAGAAGTATAATAGTTTGGCTGACATTACTAGTCCCTTAGCCAATTCTTACCATTTTCAAAAGATGATAATATGCAAAGAATACAGAAATACAAACCTCAGTATGTGCACATATGTGTTAAAAAGCACCAAAAAAAAATTCATTGCAAACAATTTCAGTGTGTTACCCTGAGATGTCACAAGGATGTATTATTTTTTGTTTCTCCTGCACTGATCTCCTTACTATACTAATATGATCTTTATTATAATCTGCTAAGTATAATAGCTAATTAATTTATTAAATGATGGTGAATAATATATAATTAACATGATTAATAATTAATCAATACTGATATACTAATTTGAGGCAATAATCCATGTCTTTGATTAATCACTTATGGAAAATAAAATTGGTGATTAAAGTGCAATAAAAAACCATTAGTTGTTTTCTCTGTAATAATGCCGTAGCCTGCCAATGTAACCATTTATGAATCATGCAACAATACCTCTTAAAACAGTGTGCTGCAGTCAGTACCCAGCAACTGCTGATGAGAGTGGGCACCACACAACAGTCTTCCATCACCATGGGATGATTTTAGCCGCAGAGCAACTTGCCAGGGCCACCCACCCCTACACAGAGAGTAAGAATAACTCATCTTAATAATCCGTACAAAAGAGAGGCATGTATATTGTGACTGGCATTCTAACTTGCTGTCATTGGGCAACATCACTGTTGGAGCAGTTATCCCCATACTGAATAGGAAACAAATTATGGCTTTCCAACACTACAAAGTGACATGATGTCTTTTAAGAAATTGTCCCAGTTTCTCTTACTCTCCTTGTTAATAGTGCCTCATTCTAAGCAATCATACTAATGACAGAGCAGTTAATACAAGATATAGATGGACTACAAATCAAGTATCCGCTCGTGGATACTGGAATTTTGTGAACACTTTAGGCTTAATCCAATGAGAGTTCCAATTTGAGAAGACCCACTACTTAAGGGGACATTAGATTTAGGCCACACTAATCTATGCCTTAATTATCTCCTGATTAGCAATTGTTACTGGAACACTCTCTACACTGGACTACTCTTGCATAGTGTACAATGTTCTTTCACCTGCTAGAAGCTACAGTGAGTGCAAAATAAGACAGCCCAACTTTGGCCAGTGTGTGCTTTGTTGTTTAGTCGTTAAGTCGTGTCCAACTCTTTGTGACCCCATGGAACAGAGCACGCCAGCCCTCCTGTCTTCCACTTGCCTCCCGGAGTTTGGTCAAAAATGTGTACTTTACAGACCATATATTGGTGGGCTTGGCCCAATCATACTGCTTTCAATTTGTTTCCAGAGTACTGCTTTTTATCTACAAAAATTCTAACTGGACTGAAAGACTGCTCCTCCTTCCTCCACTGAAGTCCTCTGTGTCCAGAATTGAGAACATCAGCAGAAGTTTGTTGTGTGTCCCACCAGCCTGAGAGTAGAAGAGCTAAGGTTTTCTCTCAAACAGCACTTCCATTAAACAGTTCACTCCCAAAGGAAGTCAGGCTGGCTCTATCCTGGCAGGAAGCCAAATCTACCTTGTTCCGTAAACTGTTGATCCTTGAAATTAGTTTTTAATTAGCCGTTAAATCATGGTTCAAATCTGCTTTTAAATCATGTTTTAAATCTGTTTTTAATAGTTTTACTCTGTCTATTGTACATCACTTTGGGAGCCCTAGTGGGTAGGAAAATATTTTTTTTAAAAAATTGCAATGAATCTACTCTATTTGAGACTAACACTGAATGTATCCCTTTGTGAGCAAGATCCATGGTATCAATGGATCTAAAGTTTCCAGGTAAATAAACTATTTAAGGGTAGAGATCCTAGAGCTTTTATTCAGACTTTTCCACATAGAGTTGGAATTGGAAGACAAGGAAAATAAAGCCTTCAGCCTGTGCCCAGTACTTTCACACAGATCATGAATAAACTGGAATTGTTGGAGAGGAAGCTTATGAGAGCTCAGCAAGCATGTTCTCCCTCCTTCTTTGGTATCTCTGTTCCCAAGTCAGTCCCATCATATTTCTTCCATCTAACTATTCCACATTACTGCCAAGCCTTTTTATGTGCAAAATTGGATGTATCTTTGAGCGAGATGCAAGAAACATTGTCAGGACGACCTTACCCTGAGACCTTACCCATGAGACAAACACTAGGCGGGATACTTTTGTACACATATATTGTTCTTTTTCCCTTTTTATGCAACTGCAAGATAGCATTTTATTAAATCTTTATTTGATTTACTGGAAACACCACTCTCTGAAAACCTTGTTCCTATACTACTAGAAGACAAACATCCTCATTTTGGCAATTGCTAAATTTGTTGTGCTGTTCAGTCCTCAAGATAACTGAACCATTTTATGGTATTTAAATATTTTGTTTTATGCTGCTCAATAATTTTTTTTTCCTTGAGCTTCTGAAAGGAAAGGAGAGAAAATATCACAGAAGCAAATAATGACAAATGATTAGGAAAGTTCACAGATTGCTCATAGCCTACATTTCAGCTCATTCTCTTCTGCAGAGTTAAAGAGGGCAGGAGAGTGCAAAGGTCATCCAGGTATCATCACTATGACACCAAATAAACATTATAGGGAATCAAATTTCATGACAAACATGAAAAATCTTGCAGAAGGGATTATATATATATATTAAAAAGTTGCACTTTGTATATTAACAAAATGTTTTACTATTTGCATTGCATTCAGTAAAAAGCAAGCTCAAAGATATTAATCTATGATTAAAAGTATTCAGTCTCAATGACATGAATACATTTAATGACTCGCCTTAGGTAAGCATGAATTGCATAAAGCTCTCATACACATACAAATGTGTTCGTCAGGCATCTAGCATGCTTATTTGGTAATGCTGTATTTTAAGGCTTTACTCAGTCACGTGGACAAGACTATGGACTATGGTTTTGAACCCAAGGTGACGGGGGGATGTGGTTGCATTTATATTTGCTAAATATAATTTACCTTAAAGAATTTTTCCCTCCAATGATTCGCTTCTGCCGACGATGCAGTAATCTCAAACCACACACAGAAGCAAGAGAATCTGAACAAGAACAGAATCACAGAGATTAAATTCTCCCATCAGAAATAGCTTTTACGTCTATTGTCTTGGGCAATTACCTGCTACTCCAGTTTTTCTGAAACCACCCTTCCCCCTTAATATGTCCATTTTTCACCACATTTCCTTCTCTTTCCAGCATTCACAGGCATATTACCCATTTTACCTTTATTATTACTATTACCAGATGTCTTCTTGCTCAGATAGTCACATATCACACCAGCATCTTCGCTGTGTCGACAGTTGTGCTTCCCAATGTCCTGTTTAATGCAGTCAGCTAAGGATCGTTCATTTCCAGTACATTTCACATTGTCTACATGAATGGGTCCTTTTCCTTCTCCAAAATAAGCCATAGTCCTTGCTCTTGCTGGACCTCTAGGAACAGATTTTTCATGAAGACATTATAGTAATGAAAAACAGAAAGCTTCAACATATAGAGGCCAACATCCTATTGAATTTACACTGAGCAGTGTAAATGCAGTAAATGTAGGGTTGCGCTGATTGCATCCTCATCGTTTTTGCACGTGGTGATCTCTGCAAAGAAAATCCACCCTCTGCTTTACAGCTGCAGTAGTTGTACAAGTGGCATGATCCTACACTACTGTGCTGCCTGAATATTCCACTAAGGGGAAGCTCAATGGGATACTGGCCAGAATCTTTAATGTTATCTGTTGATAACTATAATCGTCACTAATTAGTGATTTTTTAATTTTAAAGCACACCCACCCTAGATTTCAGCAATGATGTCTCTCTGTACATGTGAGAGTGAAAGTGAGGAATTCCCTTTCAACAGAAAATATGGTTATGTTTTAATGTTTATTAATGTTGATTATGAATTATGATTTTGTTTGCTTTTTGTTTCCTTTTATGAACAGGCCCAGGTTTTAACATGTTCAGGGGAGGCTTTTCTCTTAAGTCCCACCAGCCTCAGAAGCACAACTGGTGAGGACATGAGAGTGGTAGTTGCTCCCAAGCTACTGTGCACACTCCCGAAAGAGGTCAGGTTGGCCCTTTCCCTATTGGCCTTCTGTCAACTAACCAAAACATTTCTATTCAGGGAGAAATTCAATAACTGACTGGCTGTCAAGGCAGGAGCTTTAATGGGGATGCTGAATTTTTTAAACTTTAAAAATGTGCTTTAATTGTTTTTAATTTTAATTAATTAGTGATAATATTGTATGTTTAATTGTGTTTTAATAATGTAATTTTTCTATTTGTTTACTGCATTTATCTTTACCTGTTATGTAAGCCTTGAGTTTTTTTACTGAAATAAAGGTAGAATATAAATAAAATGAATGAATAATTTAATTTTTAAAATCAATGAACAGCAGATCACTCTTAAAAGCTCGCTTAAAAACAGTAAACTCAATCCAGCTGTGTCATCCAAGCTCTTTGATTCAGCCAAGACCTCCATAAAAGGAAAGACAAAAATGACTATTTCCATGTTCCCCCTTCCCTAGCCTCCTAATGCCCACCCATATACCTCAACAGTCTACTGGTTGGTTATCCCTCTGTACATCACAGGAAGTTGTGCAGAATGGGGGCAGATTGGAATTGTGAGAATCACTCTCATCCCCATTTTGTTCAACATGAGTGGAAGCACTGGAATGAAACTCAATGTTTTTGCCTTCTGGCAAAAGACTACCTGGTAGTTGTGTCTGAATATTGAAACTGCATGAGAAAAGTAAATTGAATGGATTTCTCCCAGCTGATCACAGGCTAGGAGAAATAAAAGTAGACAAATCTGGTGGGAAAACATGTGTAATAGCCCTGCCATGCACTTCATTTGTCACTTTGGCATGGGATTGCATCATGAAGAAACATTGTTTATGCCATAATAGTGATTTCAAATGAGACATGCATGAGACAGAATTTGCAAAAGACACTGCTCTAGGATCAAAAGACTACCTAGTCCAGTGGCAGAACCACCCACCCACTCTGACTCTCCCCGTCCCCAATTCTAACACATCAAGTCTTGGTGTTGTGTGATACAAGAATCACACATCTTTGCATTATAATGATTACCAAAATAAAGTTGTTTATATGCAACATATTGGGATCTGCAAGCTGTATTTTCTCCCTTTAATCCATTTAATCCTTGCATAAAATCAGCAGCTGTGCAAATTAAAAATAATATATCTCATAGCGTGACTTTTCTGGAAAATTAAACTGGCTCAAACAAGGAAAAATCCTTATACTACATTTGCTGCAAATCTGGTCTGCAGATATGTCATTTAAAGATAAACCCAACAAAAGCCCATCATAATTTTATTCTGTTGCTAACACTGACATCAAAATGGATAATAAGAAATAAAACACTTTGGAATTCAGATGAGGTCCAACTACTTAAATGTTATTCCATTTAAAAAAAAAAGATCTGTACTATAGTTGGCTGGTCAGCAGAATCCCGTTCACTAATATTTCAGGAGCATGGTTTGGCTTCTTCAGATGTCATGAGCAAGAATTAAGAGGTGGACCATAGATGCTTCTGGGCTATGTGATTGGGATAAATCGGTGCAAAATCTGGGAAAAAACAGTTAACTCAAGTTATATGGCAACTCACAATCAAGAGTACCACTGTCAGAGTATCTCTTCTCAATTTCATCTGTCTGACCCAGATGAAGGGTCATCCACAAGAGATCCAGACCTTCTTCACAGTGGAACTGACCTTGTAGAACTAGCTCCTGGTGGAACTACACCTGGCCCCCTCCCTGTTAATGTTTAGAAGGCAACTTAAAATGTTACTTTTCAGGGAGGCCTTCTACACTGACCCTGCCAGATTTTACACCTCTTGTCCTGCTATCATATAGAGAATTTGCCTTTGGTACCATTTGCTTTTACCTTGTTAAATGTTTTAATTTTTCATTCTTTATTTATCATTTATTACCACATGTTTTATTCATTGTTATAAACCGCCCAGAATAGTGCATTTCACTAATGGGGCAATATATAAATCAATCAAACAAACAAATTGGGGGGGGGGGGGTACTGTTTTTGACAGCTGGGCAGTCAGCAAAATGCACGGATGAAATGTACCAGTTGGTGCTGTTCCAAGACTCAATCCCTTGTGGTTTTACCTGCAGCACACAGATCACACATGGGAAGTTTTTCCAGGCCTACACTGCTGCTGCAGTTTGTGGAAGATTCATGGGATGTTTCCACAGTCCTCGTTTTGCAGCACTGAGGCCAGATCTTGTGCCTCAGTGCTGCAAAGCACTGTTGGCACGCCACACTCTGCCCTGCCCCCAAGAGTACAATGATAAACACACACCTGTTGGCTCTTTCCACAGTCCTGTTAATATTTCCTATACTAAAACACATGGTTCATCTATCTTCTTTTACTTCTATTTAAATATTTTTCTCCCCCCTTCCCCCCTTTTAGTGTTTTGACTGATACTCTTTATTCCTGTTACTGCTCACAACTGGTCTTCACAAATCCACCAACTCCCCTTTCCCCCCCCCCTTTGTTTTGCTCTTCCCTGGTGATCTGTCTCCTGTCTCCTGTGTGAATGCTTACAATAGAACCTAACGCCAAACATGCGCCATAAATTACTGCAAGTGAGATGTAACCACACATCCAAGACTCTTAAAAGCCAATGAATGTTTTGAACGTTTCACTTCTGAATTCTGTATTTCATTCTGTATTTCATTTTATTCCATATCTCTGAAGAAGTGGACTTGATCCATGAAAGCTCACATTAAAATATAATAGTCTTTAAGGTGCCACATGTTTTTGTCTTCTTTTGTTTTGATTTTGCCTGATAAGCCTGCACAGACTAACATGGCTACCTCTTCTAAAACTACATCACTTACAAAAGAACCAAACATTCTCCTCCATCACCACTCTTCTGAAATGGGGAGCAGCCTATAAACTGCAGCAGCAGCGTTGGGCCTGGAGAAGCTTTCCTTGTGTTGTTTTTGTGCTGCAGGTATTTGTGAGAAACTCCTGCCTAAAGGTTGTAGCTGTGATTCTGTTTCAGTGAAGTGCATACACTCCTGGCAGGATGCAGCAGTGGTCAGGAGGCAGGGTAACCCCTTCTTCTGCCCTTCCGCTTAGAGGTAAAGCATCAGATCAAAGAGTTATTTTAGCCAATCCTAGTTAACGATTAGGTAACCACTATCCTATCTGTTTCTCTCATGACATACTGTGTAATCATGCTAAGTCAATAAAAAGAGCCCTCGGGGCGTTGCCAGGAGGCTCCGCTGGTTGGGACAACTGCTGGCGACTCCTTTTGTTCTCTCTCTCCAAGGCAATTAGCTTTTCCTTTGTTCAGTGATCACCACAGGTATTTGTCTCCCTTCTGGAAATCTAGTGAAGTGCAGCAATTCACTGAAACTTATTCGTTATCTATTACAAGCTGGAGCCCTTGATTTGAAGTATTGAGATTTATCTATCCTAATCCTTACCTGCAAAAATTTAGCACATTGAGAAGAAAGTTGGTTGAAAATCCTTCCACCAACATCTAATTTTCTATATGCAGATATTCTATATATTTTAATGTAATAAGGAGAATCATTTACTCATGTCTACCATCTCCACACTTTGGTCCCACCATATGAAGACATACAACTGAGAAGCAGCTTTTTCACCTCAACTGCTGTTCATGGAAATTAGACCACAGTTACCGAAGAATAAGGCATGTTTTATCATCACTGTACTGTTTCTATGGCCAAATTAAATATTTTTGTTTTAAATTGTGTCCCCATTCCCCAGATAGTTAGCTATTATATAATATTAATTCAGTGTTTATTAGTTGTAAAGAGAAAGTGTGAAACATGTTTGGAGACACACTTTTATTTAATTTCTTTTCTAGTAAGCTACTCCTTTCCCTGGTATCAAAAAGAAAACAAATCTATTGTGAATTCATTGATCTTGCAAAGTTCCAGCATGTGTTGTTGATGCAGTTGCCAACTGTATTAAACATTATCCTTATCAAACTTTTCTGATAAAAATTATGAAAATTATTATTCAGTTATTACATTTTATTGCCTAAATTCCAGCCAATCCAGGTTTGGGTAACTAGAGGATTTCAAAATGTGTCTGCTGCCTTTGCCAATTCTAGCTTTACTATAAGATCTAGTATAAAGCACTTACTATACAGGAAGCCAGTGTACAAGTGTAGTGCTCTCTTAGGATATCCCATAATCTAAGTGGATAAAACACAGTTCTATGGAAATTTTCCAACCTCAGCACCTAAATGTGAAATGCAGATGTCCTATTTAGTTTTTTATTTTATTTGAGACTGACAAATTCAGCCTTCATATAAATACTGTGTAACACACCCATTAACCTGTTGATTTTGCTAATTCTCTTTGCTAATCTTTGAGTAGCCTTTGGGAAAACAAATCACTTCCTTTGTTGAAAAGTGCCACTTTTATGCAGTTTCTTGTGAAACCAATACAAAGTGTTACTTAAGTGGTGTATGGAAAAGCATTCTCCCTGATCACAAACCAAGATCTGTACTTGTAAGCAGATTTATTTTTCCTGGCAGCTTTCTTTACAGTCCAGCTTTCACACCCACATGACAATCAGAAGTAAAAACATGTGGACAATCTTGGTCTTGGTCTCCAGTGTGACACATCCTTACGGTTGATATTTTCTAATTCCTTCATTGCTGCCCTTCCTAGGCTCAGTCTTTTGATTTCTTGGCTGCAGTCTCCCTTTGGATTGATGACTGGACCAAGATACACACAATCTCTAACAATTTACATTTCTTCATTACACGCTAAAGTTGTGTAGTCCTTCTCTAGTCATAATTTTTGTCTTTTTAATGGTCAACTGCAGGTGTGCTTTGTAATTTTCTTCTTTCACTTTCCCAAACAGTCATTTCAAGTCATTGCTGCTTTCTGCCAGTAAAACAGTATCATCTGCATATCTTAAATTATTGGATCTAGGTCCGTGTGTTCTTCCTAATCCAGCCATGAATATATACATATATGTATTTCAGAATAGCACTTGATGCATCTACTGAAGTAGACTACACGTTCATGCCATAATAAATGTGTTTAATGCCCATAAGACATTTTGGTATATGTGCCAAGAAACTCAAAGTTTCAATGGCTTTAGTACTGGCATTAATCTTTACTAAATAGTCCTAGAGTGGTTTGTTTAACTTTTTGGCTACATACGACTTGTCTCTTCTTGTTCCAAGAATTTTCTCCCAGTAAACAATTATACTGATTGCAGATAGCATAAGGAATGTCCAACTCCCTGACAAATGTTCATGGATATTCTCCCCTACCCCATAGATGAACTTGGTGTGCAATTCAGTGATGAAGTGCAGGATACAGTTTTAAGATTATATTTAGCACTGGAATCCAAAGTTAAGAAATCCTGTGAGAGTCAGCAATTTCCTTAGGTACCATAAAGAAATTAGTTCCTATGGAGCAAACACTGCATAACTTGAAAAACATAACAGAAGGTTCTTCTTCGTGGTCTCTGTGAATGCACACTAATGGGTTAAGTCTGCGCCTGCGCAGAGGTCTCCGGAATATTCTAGCGCTGAAACGTTCGCTAGGACCGCCCCCCTAGTACACATGGTCCGCCCGTCCTAGCGATTGCCTAGGATTAACCCCTTCAGAAATATAGCCATATTCTACCATGTTGTCTGTTGCTCAGTAAGAAAAGTAATTCAGTCTCTTGTAAAGGCTTAAGGATATTCAAGCTAGAATATATATGCTAATAGCTGTGCACTAGAGGATTGTGGGAGGAACACCTAGCCCCTGATGGGGGTCCCGCGGGGCACCCCAAAACACTGAGAAGCTCTCTTGGCCTCTGGCGGGACTGGGGCTGTGCAGCCCTGTTCTGAGCGGGAGGTGCAGCCAGGGGGTCACCATGCCTTGGGGGGGCAGGGCACAGAAGGGGGCAGGAGGTGCAAGGGCCCCTCCAACTCATACCTTGCAGGGGAAATACCATGGTCATGAAAGTGGTTTTCCTAGGGCAAAGCTCATCCATTGCACTTTGGGTGTGCTGATCCCTGTGATTTCCCCAAATGTGGGGAACTCAACTGCATAATTTGTGGTAATGGGGGATTGCATTTATGCTTTCCCTGATCTTTTTAGCCCATTGGTCCTGCTGGTTTTCCAGGAGGTAGATCCTGGAAAGCCAGCAGCTCAGATGGCAGAGCAGCAGGTCCAATGCAAAGAGGGGGTAGTCTTATACAGCAAGTATATAATAAACTCTATATTTTGAGTGGAAATGTTGGGGGGTCATCTTATACGCCCAGTCATCTTATACGCCGGCAAATACGGTAATGGAAAAGACTGTCAGCCACTGAAACAAATCAATTTAAATATTATTGATACTGAACAAGGCAGATTTAGCCTCAAGTAAAAGAAAATAGAAATGTCAACAAATATACATAGAAAACATGGTCCACAATTGGGGTGCAATCCTAGAAATCTGAAGACAATGGGGAATAGGGAAGCTAGAAACATGGCAAGATTTTTTTAAAAATAGAAAATACATATTTAGTTTTATGTTAAGTTTAGCTAATAAACTGAATACACCTACAATGCACAGCAAACTGCTTTTGAAATTTCTGTTATGTCATTCAGTATTGTGGCTCAGAAAGGAGAATTCGCACTCACTGCATGTAAGTGTTGGGTGTATCAAGGAAGCTCTATGGATTTTGGCTAAAGAAATTATATACCTCAGTTCATGCTTGTCTCTGTCCCTACACAGCTGTGATTTATTTGCTACCTAAACCACTATATCTGAGACAGAGATTGGTTGATGTTAGATTGTTTTTCCTAGAGAGGACTGAAACTATAGACTACATAAACAGATGTATTGTGAAGAAAGGAGAAAGCATTGGAAAAGGCTACTGAAGCTACCAGGTGTTTTGCCATAAATTCTTTTTCTATGCTAGAGTAAGGAGTGTTAATTACTCATTAGCTACATTTATATCCTGACATTCCCCTAATGAGCTCAAGGCAGCTACAGTGCTTCCTTCAAAAGCCCTGAAGTCACAGAAAGAATGGGAAAACAAGGCAGAGGAGAATTCAGTGTTGTGGAGATTGTGTCATTTGCTAGATTGAAGGACTTTGATTCAATGAGTGAAATCCTACTACTTACAGTAGTAAGTTAAACTAGAGTAGGTATTTGATGAGTCAGCTCCTCTGTAACTTCCATTGATTCAAACGAGCCTACTCTAGTTGTCACTTACTTTAGTGTTCAAGTCACAACTAGAGTAGGCCGATTTGAATCAATGGAACTTCTGAAGGAGTTGACTCACCAAATCCCCATAGATTCAACAGGCCTACTCTAGTGCAACTTACTGCATAAAGCAACAGGATTTCAGCCAATATAGCCAAGAACGTGGAGTGCTAACTGAAACAGTGGCAAATGGAGTCATTATAACATTGCATTGTATTGGAGAGCTGAAAATATAAATGAAAATCTGAGCCAATTCCAGGTCTGTGACACCAGAGGAGGAGAAGGAGGAGCGAAACATGGAAGAGGAAGTGTGAGTTGTGTGTGAGAAAAGAAAGGGGCAAAAAAAGAAAGAAGAGAGAGAAAAAAGCAGCCACCTCATATGCATTTGATGCACTTTCCATCACATAGGATGGGGCTGGTGAATTAGAAGGGGCTGCAGGAGAACTCCCTACTTACTGACTACTCACTTGCCTCCCTGCTTGCCCATGCATGTGTGGATAGTGTGCATGTTTCTGTCTGGCAGAATGAGTGTGGAAGGGAGCTGGGGTGGGGAGAAGAAGAAAAAGAGAGGAGAGAATGGGGTGGTGGAGGAAAGAGTGGGGCAGTTTGTCCCAACCAAAGAATGACTGACTGACTGATTCTTTAGAGGGTGATGAAAAGCATGTTATAATGAAACAGTGCTAACCAGGGCAGGGTTAAGCAGGGAATTACTGTACTGAAAATAGAGATAATTGTTTCAGGCAAAATTAGCCTCTTTGTCTCATGGGTCTGTCATGTAGGCTATGGAAATCATAATTTTTCATATTAGAAATGCATTTGGATGTTACTATATTTTATCTCAAGGTACGAGCCCAGAAACCACTAAATTTATGTTGTATGAGAATATAGGGTTGGGAGAAAACAGCATAAACCATGATCAATATGCAAATCACTTTACAGTTCTGTTCTACTACAACCATTAACACTGAAGCTCTTTGAAAGTTTTAAAACTATTCATAGCATACTAGAATAAAGCTCCATGAATGTTACCATAGGGAAAGTATTTTTCAAACCATTCAGAAGGGCTATATTATTTCACAGTGAGTTGTAAAATACTATCTTGAAACTGAATTGAGGTTTTTTTAAAAAGCAGGATCAAAGGAGAGAGCCACAAGCTTTATCTTATTATCTGGAAAAGTCAGAAGAAATATTTGAGAACAACTGGAAAACTTTTCTTACTTGTAGCCGAGTTGGCGACATACCACAACTGCATCCTTATCAGACCATCCATCATCACAAATTGTCCCCCACTGGCCATTGATAAAGATCTCCACACGGCCTTCTTTTTTATTCTCACCATCCATCAATCTGATAGGAGGCCCTAGAAAAAAGTTACAGCTGTTAAGGCACCATAGTAGTAGCAAAAACTAGCTAATTTTCATCACTTACAAGGAAACTTTTCCACTGAGACTCAAATATATTCAAAAAGCAGTCCAGTTTACATAGCAATGGTGAACATACTCAGCTCTTTTTAGCTGTATAAAATGAATGGCAATCTGCTATTCAGCAAAGCTACATTTTAAGATAAAACAAGTTCCTTTCTGGTACCCCAGGAGAAAATCTCTATTCTTTGCCTGGTGTTGCAAAACTCTGCCTGGGATTCCTAGCTTGGAAAAGAGGGACAGATTTTTCCCATGAGAAAAAATATGATTACATAGTTTGTGAAGAAGCTCTGTGAGTCTGACACGGTCAAACCATTTTCTTGCAAAATTTGTGCACCTTCTTTTGTCACAACAGCACATGGTTGCAAGCTGCCATGCACAGCTAAGCAAGTACAGCTGTCAACGCTGGAGAAATCCTACCTCAAGAGTGAATGGAGGGCAAAGCCAAACTATATGATCAGCAGCAAGCCCAGACAAAAAGCTGTCCGTTTCACAGTAGCAGGTATAGGCTAACAGATTTGATCCAACTTATTCAACGGCCCAAATCCTGTTGCTTAGCGTAGTGAATCGCATTAGAACAGGACCACTGAGTCAAGGGGGATTTAGTGAGTCAACTTCTCCATAATTTCCATTGATTCAAATAGGCCTACTTTAACATAAACCTCAGTTAGAGCAGGACCATTTGAATCAATGGAAGCTATCACTAAAATCCCATTGATTCAATTGGCCTACTCTAGTGCAATCTACTACACTAAGCAACTGGATTTTGTCTATAGAGTATGAGACAGAATCTTAGTCAAGAACCTTATGCTTGAAATTCTAGTTTTACATGTGCAGGAAAGTTGTTGTCACAGAGCACTCAAACACACAATCAGTCATCTATGTTTTAAATGGCAGAGCACCCCTCCGCCAAAAAATAAAAAGGTATTGTGATAGCTCCAATCGAACATCCTCCAATGCTATACACTGATATTGTTACTTTGTTTTGTATTTCACTGCTTAATATGTCTGCCTTAAACTCTTTTCTGTCTGAAATTTTTCAACAGTGATTCCAAACTTTTCCTGAATGAAGGAGAACTGAAAACCAGGACTGGCTCAGTTACACTTCTACCTTTTCTCCAGAGAAGTATGGAGGATTGCCAACTCCCAAAGGCCTTTGCTACAGCCAAAGGCTGATCACCATTACACAATGAGCTCATAAACACAATCAATACATTCTCCATTGATCTTACATTTCTTCAATAGTTTATCAGTGAAAGGTTATTGCAATGTTTCTGCTAGTAAGAATTTGCCATTTTAACAAAATTACCCTTTTTCCCTAACATATACCAGAACATTAACAAACAAAAGCAACCAGTGATTATTTATTCATTATTTATACCAATTATCTCTTATTAAAATGATGTATGGGACATGTTGCCTTTGTTTTAAATGAAGTCTGTGTTGGAGTTTTTTATAACCTCACATGCTGCCTGTAGTTTGTTATGCTGTGAGGGTCCTTTCCGGGCTGGGGTGACTGTCAATCTATCTAGCAGTAACCAACTGTTCCCTCCTGCCTCTGAATACAGAGAGAGCCCCAGCTCCTAGCTGAGTGTTCCTTTCTGGGTTTTTTAAAGTCTGTTGGAAGCAGTGTTTGTTAGTTTGCAGTTGATCTGTCCACAACTGTAAGTAATGAAATGTTTTTATTCTTTCTTTGATTAATGTCTCAGAGTGAGTTACTGAGACTGTAAGTGTCAATTAATGAAAAAGAAGTGGACTATCTGGGCAACTGGAAGCTATTCTCCTCTATGGGTCTCTGTACTTCTACTGTGCAGCAAAACAGGAATTTTACAAGAAATTCAAAACTCTACAAAAGTTTGTTAGACCGAATTACCTGTATTTAATAGCACAATCCTGTACATGTCTGGCCAAAAGTAAACCCCACTGGACTGAACAAAATTTATTCCCAAGTAACTGAGCATCAAAAGGACTCTCCACATGAGAGAGACATTTTTTGAACTTACAGTCATACTGACTGGGGTTCTGGGAGTTGAAATCCAAAACATCTAAAAGGCGAAAGGCTCCCCTCCTGTGGTCCAGATGATGTTGGATCCAAATTCCTATAATCCCTAGCCAGTGGCAATTTGGGCTGGAGTTGCCAGCAGCAGGAATCCATGAACACCTGAAAATCCATAGGTTTCCACACAGGATTGTAGCCTTCACTCACATAAAGGGAGTGCTGAAGCCTGAATATATCAGGAATGCCCTAAGCTCACCTCTTCGCTACATATCCAGCACACAACTCCATCTACTTTTATGCAAAGTAGGATTTGGCCACAGTTCACAGAAAGTAAAGCAAAAAGCGTGCTGCTTATATATCGCCCCATAGTGCTTCAAGCACTCTCTGGGCAGTTTACAAGTTAATTATGCAGGCTACACATTGCCTGCCCCCCCCCCCCCCCGGCAAGCTGGGTACTCATTTTACTGACCTTAGAAGGATAGAAGGCTGAGTCAACCTTGAGTCGGCTACCTGGGATTGAACCCCGGGTCGTGAGCACAGTTTTGGCTGCAGTACAGCAGTTTAACCACTGCACCACGAGGTGACCTAAGCTTTAAATTGCCTGAAAGGTGAAGTACGTGCCTGACACACCATAAGAGGCTCATGATCAGAGCAAGCAGGCACCACCTTCCCTGCCTCCCCCCCCCCCACTAAATTTGGTGCACAGTATGTGCTCCCACAATCAGTCCTCAAGTCACCCTACTGACACACTAAAACAATGAAGTGCCTGTTAGGAAGCAGTCTTGCAACCAGTCTGCACAAATTAAATTCCATCAGTGGAAAGTATGGCTGAAATGTTGCAGGAGATAAAAAGCTGAGTATTTCAGGCAAGTATTACAAAAGGATAGCAAACTGTTCAGCTATTTAATTTGTGGCTATTGTATTTCTTCTTCCAGAAATGGGTAGAGGTACTTGTGGGATTCTCTGTTCCATGTGCCAACTTAATGTGGGCAGCTTTGTATGCTATGCACCTTGACATGAGTAGACTGTTGGAGGCACTATTGCCATTCTGCCTCAGGTAGCAAAACATCTTTGGCCACTTCTGATCATCCATAACAATTCCTTTGAGCATATGAATATTTCTGTGAACTAAGCCTTAAGGTTCATTGCTGTACAACTACAGCAGAATAGTATATCCACCAATTACACAGTCAAAAATATTGCTACAGATAACAAAAGAGGGAATACTTTAATTACTTCAGGTTTCATTTAATTCAGTTGTTCTTCTACCAGAACTTTGCCTAGTGAATGTTAAGTTACAGAGCATGAGTACTGAAGATTACATCCCCCAAATGCTTAAATGTTCACCTCTTGTCATCACCCAGAAATGCTTGTTCCTAAAAAATGTTACTCAAACTTTACTCACATTTTTTTAGTTTACTCAAACTTTACTCAAATAATTTGAGTAAAGTGCAGACTTTACTCAAATTACCTGTGTAGGAACACAGGATAATAGCTATTTAAGTGTGCAGATTTTATTGTCAACCAATGTGTTACTATTTTAAAGATTAATTCACAACTGCAAAATCAACACAGTTCCCAGATGTCTAAAGGGAATCTTTCCATCTGGATGTACTTAGCCATACCAGATCTACTTATCTCAGGTTTAGGTTCCATTATATCATGAGCAGAGCAACAGATGCTTTTTGTCTGTGTGAACAGGCACCATAATATGAATTCCTGTTATTCTGAGTCTGAAATTTTCCACTCCCAAAATATCCATTTTGTTTCACCCACACATTTATACTGTTTACATGAAACTGTTTGATAATAAAACTTACAGGATACTGGGTAGTTAAAATGGATAGCAATGCAAAGATATGATGCGAAGGGATAAAAATACAGCTGCAGAAATAAGTGCATGATTACAACTTGGCTTTCCTGTTCAGTAAAACAAACCTTTCAATCTTACAACACACTTTGACAAAGAAAATCATGATTTAACCATATGCCTCAAATTACACTGTTAGTACGGTTCTAAGATTTCTCTAGCAGAGCTCATTATTAAGTTCAAAAACAGGATGCAATTTTTAATTTAGAAAAAGGCAGGACAATTCTAACACAAATACTGTACATATGCATCAACTGTAGGTGTCAGGAATAGGCAGAAGCCTCATCCTGACGACACAACCTTCTTCTGCTCTCTGAGCTCAGATAACAGAGAGATCCACTGGCAGAAGAGCCAAAAATGGCTGGAGGGGACAAAGGAAGCAAAGAGCCAAGTCATGCCAGGTAGGTGCAAACCTCCTCCAACTCATAGACACAGTTGCAATACCAGCACAAAATTAGGCCAGGGTGAGAATAGCCCTAAGTACTTTCAACAGCCCTAGACCAGGAGCGGGTTAGATTCAGCACAGCTTCAGCGGGCCTGTGCTCTATGCTGCCTAAAAATCTTTACTGAATACTCTTCTGCCTCATTCAAACACTGTTCTTTGAAAATGATAGCCATCTCCTAACCCAAAGAGGCATACCTTTTTGTTGCTTGGGACTAGGGATATAATTGAAGCCTATCGTTTTCATCAGGATACTTTAGAGCAGAGATAGACAACTTCTGCAGGTCAGGGGGACACACCAGCTCTAAACCTTCCTCCTTTGCCCCTTGAATCCCTTCCACATCCAATTCTAGAGGTTTGCCATGTGGCATAGGAGATTAATACTGAAGAACTACAAATCCAATTTCCCTTCAAAGAGTGACTTACCCAGTGAGAATCTGTGGCTGTCATTCTCTCTATAACAACTTATGCTGACGTCTTCCTGGTGGCTGCAGTCATGCTTTCCCCACTCTCTCTTTGAACACTGCAGAAGGGCAGTCTCCTTTCCTGAGCAGCTGATGTCATCCAGCCAGATGGGTCCAGTGTTTTCTTCCAGGTAGCGTTCTGACATACCTTTCCCATTCCTATTGACACCATAGATTAGCATATATATATCAAGCAAAATATAATAATTCATTATCAAAGAAAGAAATCATATTTCATGTAATAGGAAACGGCTCCAATGCACACACACATACAAAAAACATTATTCTACAATAGAAGTTGATTTAACTTCAGTTAAACTTTGGTCAGAATCCTGGTGGTTAGTTATGCCAGTACACAATTCTCATACCCTCCTTAATTATTTCAACGTTGTATTAACACAAAATTTCAAACACTGACACCAGCATTAAGTGCAATGCCATAAACTTCAGAAGAAAATTGCTACTAATTAAGAAGTTATTTCCCTCATTGTGAACCAACTCATGCAACTGACTCACTAATGGCAATTTCTTTTGCAGCTAACAGTGCTGCCTTTACATCAGCATAAGTGATCAACAAGATCCTGGCCTTTGGGTTCAATTTTAATTAAAATCTATTTTATTGCTAAATAACCATCACCTTTCAATAAAATCCTTGTACATATTAGTATATTGTATTAGTATATACTACAATGCAATGGAACTCAAAGATGTACTGGTTTACAGTGTTAAAGAACAGGCAGAAGCCTATCCTGGCAGCAAGACAGAAGTGCCTTTCTATTCTGGCAGAACCCACTTCTGGTAGGTGATCTCAGAGATCAACAGAATTGGTCTCCTGCCTAAGATCTGCCAGTAGATGAGCTAAAAAAGAGGTGTAAAGCTAAATTATGGCAGATCCAACCATCTCTACCTCCATCACAGCTACATAGCTGCCACGGTAGCACAATGTTCAGCGAGGCCAAGGTATTTCTAGGCAATTTCCAGAATCCCTAGGCTGCAAAGGATCTAGATTCAGCACATCATCAGCAGAACAGGTGTCAGCTTAGCTGGCCTTCAGAAATCTTGGCTAATTAGGCATATGTTCCATGTGTCTAATTCAGCAGAGGGTTTAAGCACATATCTAACATTATGTACTGTATCCTATATTCCATCCTCTAATAGTGAATCTTGCTACAGAAGTAATGCTGTTCATTGCTTAGACATGTGTATTCCGTTTCCTCTTTCCTTTCTTGTCAAGCACAAATCCTTCCTGTTGGACCTAAACATGATTAACTCTTAATGATAACCATGGTAGGGACCAACCATTAAAGTTCATGCTTTAATCTAGGAGCAAGATTGTTGGAAGGAATATAGCCCAGTCCAGATTGCCTACACATGGCAGAATGATTCCAGGCCCTAAATCTGCACAAGCCCTAGTTATCTCAGTTTCCATTTTTCACATTAGCTTCTTCCTGCTAATGTGAAGTTTAGACTAACTTTCACTAATTAAAACCAGTTGTTTAGCTGGTGTCCTCCAGGTGAGTTGGAATACAACTACATACTGGCATGGGGATGACTGAAGTGGAAGGCAGAATTAAACTCTTCTTCCAGCATAAAATGTTTCAGACACCTGGACTCCTGAACATGAGGTGACTTGCAAAATAATGATTAAATTAATAATACTGCACACACACCCTTTCCAATTCAGAGAAAACTAAGAAACTATATTAGAGTTTTCAGGCTTATTTTTTCTAAAGCGTTGCCATGGCAGATTAATAAAAGTGACTAAACCTGGCTATTTTTTCCATCTTGACTTAATTTTCGTTTACCTGACTTTTGCTTTACTTTAAACATGGCTTCTGATCCCAAAGGACAACATGTGGAAGTGATTAGAATTTAACTGTGAAGTAAAGAAGTGAAGCAAGTGTCTGTGAAATTCTGCATAATATATACAGTAGAAGCATTCTGCAATGTGTTATCATCGGCATTGCTCTGCAAAGTGATTAGCAGCCAGCTTCACATAAATTGACCTTACTTAAAGCCCAGCTGCCGACAAACCACTTGTGTGTTCAAGTCAGTCCACCCGTCATCGCAGATTGTGCCCCACTGTCCACTGTAAAGCACTTCCAGTCGTCCCTCATGGCTGCCTTTTCCGCCTGTTAGTCTGATTGCACCATCTGTGGCATTAAAAATAGGAATCAGCCCTGCTTAACAGAGAACTACCAGGGAAAATTATCTGCACTATATCATTTAATGCAATGGAACAATTATATGGCTAGATGCAAATTACTTGCAAAATTTAAAGAAAGAAAGAAAGAAAGAAAGAAAGAAAGAAAGAAAGAAAGAAAGAAAGAAAGAAAGAAAGAAAGAAAGAAAGAAAGAAAGAAAGAAAGAAAGGAAAAGGTTTATACAACTTAACTATATGGTAATTTAAACAACCTTTCATTTCATAATCAGTTATGTCATAAGCTTTTTCAAAACTACTGTGCACTTGCTTGATTTGCAGCCAGCCTTATCCTAGTTTATGTAATTATGAAATTACAGAAGTGTAAAACACATGATTCCGAGTACTAGAGGCTCACAAATTGTACAATTTACACTGTACAAAGGTTTGCAGAGGAAAAATACAGTTTTGTCTAAGCAAATCCTTTCATAGGTTCAGCTCATCCTTTTCTTTCTACAAGCCCCTTTCTTAACTCCCACAAAACAGAATATTTTCTTTCCCTCACATTGGCTCAGATTATCAGACATAAAACTGGAGGTCTGTATTTGGATTAACTAGGACACAGAAGAGAAACACAGAAAAATAGGAGCCTTTTGCAGAACAATTTACAGATAGCTTTTCTGTCTGAACACTTTGCTCCCTGGGATTTTTTAGTACTATTCATATTTTAGAATATAGGAGCTACTCCTTCCTAGCAGGTACAGTTTAAGGAAAATATGGTAGCAGAGCCACCATGAGAGCCAGAATTTATACAAATTACTTTCTGGACTATAAGAATCTCAATTGGCCATGCTAGCTGGAAGATTCTTGAAGCTGTAGTGCAGAAAGTAACTTTTTCAAGCTCTGATAAAAATACACTACTGTTTAGGCTGTGGAAAATGTTTTGGGTGGGATAAAATGTACTAAATTGGAGTTAAGGAGAACACATATGGGCAATTGCACATGTGGGATTTTTTTTCTATATAGGAGAAGCCCATGTGATTTATGGGATTCATGGAGCCTCACAATACAGTTCAGAGTAGAAATTCATCAGTAGTCTATTAGTCTAGCTAATGTTTCTTTCCTATTTTGACCTCATTGAATCCACTTGCCTATACAGGCTACTTTGCAAATTAAATGACAGCATCATAAAGTAGTTGTGCATCTGTTTGACACTATTCTTTAAAAAAAAATAGTATAGTGATAATTCAACCACTTACAGGATAATTACTGCTTATAAAGAACATCTTTCTGTACTTATATCCATGAAATATATTTTCTTCTGTGCTGAAGTGCTTGTTATGGAGACTTAAGATCTAATATTTAAATAATTTTTTACATTAATATCCCACCTTTCCCCCAGAATAGGACTCAAGACCGCTCATGTTAATTTAAAACAGGTATATAATGTATTTGAAGCCTTTCCCTATGTGTAGGGGTGGCATGCTTCCCCCAACACCAAAGGACTGTTCCCACTATGTTTCTTCAGCACTACAGGAACAGCTCACTAGTGATTATCATGAACTTTCTGCTGTACACTTCTAGCACTTCAGTAATCTATTTTCATTGCTGCCAACCTGCCAAAGGTGTGCAGGAAACACCTGCATCTTCTTTGTGACCACAGTTGTGCTCTTGCCAAGAGCTCTTTGGACACTCTTCTATAGAGAGCTCATTTCCTGTACAACGCACTTCGTCCAATAGCACAGGACCTGAGCCTTCTCCAAAATAAGCCTGGCTCCATGCCTTGGCAACTCCCCTGTCCAAATACAATAAATAAAGAATCACTTATGGAAAGCAGTCTGAAATCATCTCTTGCTGAAAAAATTTTTTTATATGGTACACATTCAACAACCAAACCTGATATTGACTAGGGATCCTGGCAACCTTTCAAGATAATTATTTAAGGTGCATGTTTTTTTAAAAAAGAATTATTTTTATAAAAACATAATTAATGGGTGATTCAAATCAACAGGATTTGATCTGAATTGTCCATTTATTATGCACACTTCCAACAGTAAATTAGAATGTATCTGTCATTAAAAGTCCAACCTATTCAAGTTCTGTTTACATAGTCGGGAAGTCAGAAAGGAAATTGCCAAGTTCTATTTTAGTATAAACATAATTGAAATGAACAGATAATAAATGCCAATAATCATATACAGAAGAAGACATGGCCCCCCCAGCCCAAAAAAAGAGCAGGCAAAAGGATTGTTGTGTATACAGGAAGCAAGGGAAGTAGGAGTCAAAGCAGAAACTCATTTTATATACAAAAGGCCAGACACTTATGACATCTACAGTTGAAAATCCAGTCTTGTGTTTATAGCAGTGATTTGCACATTACGTCTTCTTTTTCAATTACTCCTTCTAAAATGTTCTACAGTACTTTATTGTCCTGTATGCCTCATAAAAATATGCTTTTGCAATCTGTTCTTAAGACATATGGCTGTCTCCTTCACCCACAGTCTAAAGCAAGTTGAAATGATAAGAAGAATCTTGTAAATTCTGGAGTACCAACAACATGAATCAGGATTGGATTACCAGAACAGGATCAAGAAAACAAAACTAGGTTGGGAGACTGAGAAAAATGTCTTTTTTGTTGTAATGACATATACAGTTGAAATTGAAACATCTCTTGGCAATTTACCAAAATAAATTAATAGACATATGGGGGGGAGGTTTGTCTGTTTTTGGAAGAACACTTCTTGTTTCTAATAATTTAAAGCAAACAGATTGCTGTTTCCTTAATATTTTGTAACTCACCAAACCTAAGACAGCTCACCTGCCACATGTGACAATCCATAAACCTCCTCTTTCTGCTATTTATCTGGTTCTGAATCTCACCAGAGAAAATGAAACACTGGGTTGAATTCAAACAACTGGACTGATGGAAACAATCCTCCATGCTTTCTCACATGGGTCCATGAAAGTGCTATGCAGAGAGTTGGGGCAACCCTTCTAAGTGGGCATGACTGTGGGTAGAGGAAAAACTATCCCCAGAATTGGGCAAAACCACTGTCCATCTAAGTCATTCAGCTTTAAAAATGTGCCTCTATCTGATTTATGGAGATCCCTCAAACCACAAAACAATCTCTTCATCAGAGTCCCAAAGAGTCAAAATAATTAGTGTCCATTTGTCCAAATGCAATGATATTTCAGTAATAGAGTTATTCAGATTTAATGCAGTCATCTGAGAAAAATCCTTGGAAAGTAATATTCCTAGTTAAATATTCCTAGTTAAATTCTATATTGTTTTCCACCAGCGTGAATTCAAATTATAATTAGTTAATCAAAGTTCTTTGAGAAACCAAATCTATTTATTTTATTGATTTTAAATATTTTTAACAGATTTAGAAGCAACAAAATATAAAGTATCCTGTTGATTGTATCCTAGACAGTCATTCACTAATGAAAAGAACACCATCACATGGTGGTGAGAAATGGGCTGGTTTATGAAAGACCCTGTTAGGCTACAAAGAGTTTAGGTCACCAAACTTTCCACAAACTTGTACACTATAGATGTGCTGGACTACAAGTCCCATCATCCACATTCATTGAAAATATGACACATGTCAGACCAAGTTGGAGGAGACTGATGAGTGGTCATCTTTAGATCTTCTGCTTCCCACAAAACTGCTCTTCATACCACACATGTAATGCACAGACACTAGAAATCCAGATAATATAATGGATGGATTTTAGGCATAGAAAAAAAAATTAATTAGATGAGCAGAATTCTCTTCCTGTCAATGGCAAAATAATCCTGCTGGATTTTATTGCACTGTAATGCCAAATGAAATATCTGATGGGGTAAGAAGGATATTACCAACAGGCTTTATTTCACAGTTTGCAAAACATTTCCAGCTGGATTAAGTGAATCAACCTTGCTTCCCAACCCCATCTATTCCCCATCTTATATACCTCTAACTCCCCTCTCTTAGTAAATTTCAGTCCATGGATAATGAGCCTACCTGCTAAGACATCTTGCTGCTCTTTCTGAGATCACACGTCTATAGGTTCATATGAAAACATCTGGCTGTTTAATGACAGCTGTCATTTACTAAACACAGCAAACAGATGCAAGCTAGTCAGTCTCAAGTGAAAATAAAATATAGAAATACAAGCTGAAGATTATTATTTTTTCAGTGTGGCATGAATTCAAAACCCAAGATTGTGGAGTGCTAATTTAAGCTGCATTTCTGGCCTGGTGTAGGCAAGCACACTAAATCTAATCAGCCAAGAAGGGCTCCTGTTGAAGTCTCAGGGGATTACTTTGCTTCCTTTGGTATCCAGGAAGGGAGAAAAACCTCAGAGTTAACAGTACTGCAGAAAGTTTGTTTCTTGTGTGTGGAGCTGCTTTAAAGACAAGGTTCCCAATAGGTGCCATTGGATCAGCATGAGAAGTGTTTGTTTGTTTGTTTGTTTGTTTGTTTGTTTTGTTAGATTTATATCCCGCATCATCTGGCAGCCAGGCCACTCTGGGCGGCTAACAACAACAAGACAAACAACACAATATTAAAACACAATAAGAATAAAATAATACAAAAATTCTTGTTATGCTTGTGGAACATCTGTACACAAAAAGAAAGGAGTGAGGTGGAATAGGAGAGAGATTCCACTATCAGCTGGCCCATTTCCACAGTCAACCAGCCCAGAAGCAGGTTGAACCCTCTCTCAATCTTTGCCTGCTTCACCTTTGTGAAATCACAGTGAACCACTCCCCAGTTTCAGGTTTGGGCCCTGAATCTTGGGCAATGGCACACTGCTAACCTAGCAACCCTAGCTGTTAGTCCAGTGGTCAAGCCTCTTAAAGAACTCTGTCTAGATCTCCAGCTGTCAAATTTCAAGTAACCCATTTGGGGAAAAGGGGTGACAACAGGTACACTGCTTTCTACCAGTATAAGACCTGCAGCCATCATGAAGACTCTTTTCGCTGCTTCACACTGTAAACTCTATTGGTAAGCCAACGAAAAGCAGCTGAAATAAATATATTAGTATAACAGTGAAACAAGTCAGTCCAAGGTGCAACAGAATTGAGTAATTTGGTGTGACAGCATAGGATGTGGAGCTAGAGAAATGTTTAATTCTTAGAGGGAAATAGTGTGGTATTTTAGAATGCAGAGGGAACATGTTGATAGAGGGTTCAGGGAAAGGTTTCAAAAGATGCAAGTAAAACAAATGAACAATTGCTATCCTACCATCTTAATGTGCTTTTTTATTTTGCACCACTTCTTTAAATTAAGTGATATCATTTCCTCTTTAAGTACTGCCTGAATCTATTTGCATAAAGAAAGCTGGAGGAATCCAGCCCTACACCTATAAAGAACACACACAATCCTATTCTTTGATGGGGTTGCTTTATTCACTTTAGAAATCTGTGGTATTTCTGAGAGAAGAAAGTGGAGCCGCAAGAGTCCAAGTGAATAAAATGTGTCTGCTAAAGGTATGTTTGATCACACTCCGTATTCCTAAACAGATTAGGGATGTGAGGTTATACAGTTGTGAGTTTTTGGTCCCTGCAAAACAACAGCTGAGAAAAGATGTTATATTGTCAGTAACTTTACATATGAAGATGAAATGAGATAAAATGTGCAGCTTTCATTCTCACCTAAATGGTTTTTAACATTATTATATAAATCAAGATCATATTTTTGCTCAAGTGGGTCAGTCTTCAACACAGTCAGTCCATTTTAAACTGCAAAGTATGCGCTTTGGTTTGTTCAATAGCACTTAACAACTTTACAACAGAATACAATATATCTGGGGGGGAAACTAACCCAAGGCCAAGTTGCCTGCAGACGACCTCAGCATCTGCATCATCCCATTGGTCATCACAGATGGTTCCCCACTGACCAGCATAGTATACCTCTACTCTTCCTTCATGAGCATTTTTCCCATCAACCAGACGGACTGGGATAAAATCAGTGGCTGAAGAGAAATATATAACAAGAAAAGTAAAGTTTTAATTTCACAAATACTGATACTTGATTGCTAGCAGACAACAAACATTTCCTGACTTTCAAACTTTCTTTAACAGCTTGATCTATTCCAGGTTAGTTACAGATGAACATAAGAGCACATATGGGCAGCACACAGCCTTTGAAGCCCTGCTGTGCCACCCATAGCAGGTTCTAATCTGTAGTGCCTCTACTTTGGGATCCTATCTCCAAGCTGCTGGTGCTATCATTTTGCTGCAAAAACCAGTATAGCCATCCTTGTGTACCACTTTTCCTGAGTGCTGTCTTCCCTTGATGGTCTTTTTCAAAACAGCAGTACTCCAATGGCAGTTATCCCTGGATGTTATCTTTCCCAATACAATCACATTTCAAACAGTGTGCTGGTGGGCTATTGGAAAAGTTATTTAAATAAACCACTTAGAGGAGTTCTATTGTGGGTGTTTCTTTTCTGCTTATTTTGTTTCTCTTTTTTATTCTTCTTTGTATTTGTGTTTTGTATGTTTGCATAATTCAAAAACAAAACAAAACAAGGAAGTGCTATCTAAATGTGACCTTCATCTCTATTTACACTGCATCCCAAACTAGCAGGCTGGCAATGGGGATCTGAATGTATGAAGTGATATTGGGGAGGGTATTTAAACCTTCAAATCTCTGTGTGCTGAGATGGAGAGGTAACAGTACATATGGACATTTCTGCACATGAGTGTGTGTGCATGCAAAGTGTGCTGCCTATACTGTACACCACCCCACAGCACTTAAAGCATTCTCTGTGTGGTGGTTTACAATTGAATAATGCAAGCTACACATTGCCTGCATGTACAAACCCCAGATTACTGCCCATTGCTGCATGCAGCCCATGCCCGACATACACCAAAATATGGAAGTTATTATTTAGGACAACACCTGGATTCCCTCAGCCAGCATGGTCATATCGGTTAGAGGATTCTGGGACCTGTCATCCAAAATAGTAACTTCTCGAAGCTCAGATTCAGACTATTATCATTCACCCTGCCTCTTCAAGGTATACATTTCAGATTCAGAAAAGGAAACTCAGTGTTGCATGTGTCATAATTTTTTTTTTAAGGAGGAGCAGGCACAAACACATTCAGTATAACTGAATAAGAACACAAAAACATAACAGCCAGAATCCTGTTTGATATGCCAGCCAGTGTAAGTCTAACAGTGTAAATCTCAGTGTGTCAAATTGCTGCTAGTTAAGTAGTCAGCTTTAATATTTCTTGTTGTGTGCCAAGTCACATGGTTGACATGCAATGAGAAAAACACACACTGACTTCTTAACTAGTAGTAATTTGCAGCTGGGATTTACACCACTGAACTTACGTTGGCAGGTATAAGTAACAAGATTCTGGCCAGTTTCTAACTATAGACCATGCCAGATTTTGGACAAATCCATTTTGTTATGCCTCTAACATGCTGAAGAAATGTTAGGGATGATTTTAATGCTCTTGACATCTTGTATGGTAGCATCATATTTCAGTTTCTTGGCTTTAGCCATTTTTATATGTTTGCATGTTTGCTTGCTTTGCTCCAATAAATTATAATTTTATCTGAATTGCATTACTGAAAATGTTATTAATATCATTATCATTCCAAATAAACAGTTCTCAGTGAACCACACTTTGGTTGAAATATGTCCATGAAAATAAATAGCCATTATTTACATGAGATTTTCCTAACAAAAAAAGGGAGCATGGAGGACTATGAAGCATGAGTAATTGAAACTTGACAGTATAAAGACTGAATTATGATGTATTATGATCAGAAATAAGTACCTACACATCTGGGATGCAGATCTTTTTATAAACAAGAAGATATCATAAAGCTTTAAAAGGTACCAAAAATGGCAACAAAAATGATCAAAGGATTAGATCACCTTTCTTGCAGGAAAATCTGATGTGTCTGAGGTTTTTTAGTTTTAAACTACAGTAGGGTGCTGGGGTGACCATAGCATGCTATAGGTTTATAATATTTATGCACGAAGGAAACATAGAATATATTGCTCCTCTCTCATAATAACAGAGCACTAGAAATTGATTGGCTATAGATTTGAGACAGACAAAATGAGGTGTTTCTTCAGACAAAGCATCTTTAATTGATGGAAATCAGTGTTGAAGCTGTGGTGATGGCCATGGGCTTAGATAACTTCCCCAGGAATTTGTATTCATGGGAATTCAGATTAGCACAATCTTAAATGTAGTGACATAACTCATACTAACCTGACCATTTCATCTGAATACAACTTTTGCAGCTACCCAACATGAGGTTTCCTGCCAACCTAGCAGTTCAAAAGCATGCAAATGCAAGTAGATAAATAGGTACCACCTCAGTGGGAAGGTAACGGGCGTTCCATGTCTAGTCACGCTGGCCACGTGACCACGGAAACTGTCTTCGGACAAAACGCTGGCTCTATGGCTTGGAAACGGGGATGAGCACCGCGCCCTAGAGTCGGACACGACTGGACTAAATGTCAAGGGGAACCTTTACCTTTACCTAACATGAGGTTACAAGAGTGTTACCTTCACAGACCTTGGCTGTGAGTTATTAACCTCCAGCCCTCTCTTTCATTGCTTTCCAAATGTAAAGAAATTTACATTTCTGAAAGAGGGCAGGTTCCTATTTCCATGCAGGCTTTACACATGAGTATGGTCCCTGGAAAATATGGGTACTTGCTCACATGGAGAGCCTAAAGAGAAGTGGGAATCTCTTCTGCAGATGCCTCACTCTCCTTACATAGCAAGTGATAGGAGGAACGAAGCAGCTCCTTCTAAGCATAAGCCTATCTGTGAATGTAACACCTGAATAGGGCTAAGCTGTCCCCACATCAGAATGGCTCTGGGGAGAGTAGGAAGGTAAAATAATTGGGATGAAACATATTTAGATATTTTTCTAAACATCCAAAAGAATTATACTTTGGATGTTTAGAGAACCTGGAAGCCTCTGCTTCCTGTGCTACTTGACACAAATTAACTAGAGTTTCAATATAAATATTCTATGGTTTTGGAATCTAACACTTCTCAACAGTCCTATGCATTGCATCCTTTCATGCTATCAAAATCTCACTATTCTAATTTTGGATTTCACTTAAATTCTTATTGCATTGTCTCTGATATTTTTATCTTGTTGGAGTTGTGCAGGGAGCTCTTTGTGCAAGACTGCCATGATCTGGGCCCATTGTTGTGCAATTTCCTTGTTCCTCCAGAGACATCTAATTCACACCTGATCCTCTCTTGCATGAAGCATTACCACAGTAACAGTGGCTATAAAGGGCTACTGAAAATAATTGCTTGCTGTATGTGATATATGCAGCCTGTTTCTCTCTGTTATAGCCATCATGCGGCCAAGGAAATGTCATGATTCCTCACAAGTAAAAAGTAATTACATGAACCAGCCGACAGAGCACTAAACACAAGCTCATTCCAGGCTTCCTCAAACAGCTGCTTAAATCAATGCTAGGCAATGAGCTCTTACCAAAAAAACAAAAAAGGAGCCTTTTTCAGTGAATACGATTCTATGGTTGGACAACTTTCTGCATTGTTTTATTGTTCTTATATAGAAATATATTGGAGGCCTGACAAAATATAAGTTAATAAAAGAGAGCCTTGCAAATTGGGCACCTCTGTACAGTTCCTTCCTATGCAGAAATATTTTCTAAAAAGGCAGTCATACTTGTCTGTCACAGACAAGTGACCAAAAAATACTGAATACAGAATCCGGTGGCATCTGAAAGACTAAGATTTATTACAGCATGGAATTCCGTGGCTGACATACCACTTCTTCTGATGAAATAAGCTATAGTTCATGAAAGTTCATGCTATAATAAATGTGTTAGCCTTTAAGGTGTTGCAGGATTCATTATAACGATGACTGTGAGTACCATACATTCTTCCAGCTAGACAAATCTATGGAGGAAAACCATATTGTAAATAGCAACAACTAACAGATCAAAGAAACTTCATTTGGGGGAAGGGAGAATACAGAATGCACCGTTTCACAAAGTTTATGAACCATCACACCAAGTATTTTTGGCCTAGACAAGCACACACGTATATACACAACATACAGCATCTTTAGGAATATAGATGAACCTTTTACAATTTTTCTATTTTGAGAGGTTTTTTTAATGATTGTAAATAGATTTTGGCTGAAATCCTGTTGCACAGTTATGCAAACAGCATCACTGTTAGGTGCAAATTGCCACAAGTTAAAAAATTTCTGCAGGCATTATCTATGGGAAGCCAAGTCATGTGACTCAGTAGGCAATAGATAATGTCTATGGAAATTTCTTAACTTATGGCATTTCACCAGGGATGTTGGCAAATCTTTGGGTCAAAGTCCCAAGTCTGATTCCGAGTCTTTGGAACCAAGTCCCAAGCCCCAAGTCTGAGTCCCTATTAAAAACAAGCTTGTTTCTCCAGAAAAATGGGAGGGGTAGGTGGGTTCTGAGTCATGAGTCAAGTTCAAGTCATTGAAAAAAACAAAACTGAGTCGAATCCGAGTCAAGTCGCCAGTGTGACTTAAGTCTGACATAACAGCAAGTCCCATGACTTGAGTCCCCATCCCTGTTCACTTCCAAAAAAAGTATGTTGTTTTGTGTAACTGCACAACAGGATTTTAATCATTGTCACTTTCTCTTCATGTTTCTATATTATTCTTTATTTAGGACTTCAATGATAATTTGGTGTCTCCTAGTTTGACTCTCATGATTTATTATCACATCCCTGTTGTGGAAAAATTCCAGGTGGTTGTAAAGGTTTGTAGGACCGAACTAAACATGACTATACTAGAGCCACATGTTTAAAGCTAGATCTGTCATGATCAAGTGGGATATAGAGGTGGAGTCTTACATAAGGAGCAAAAATGGTATAAGAAATAGTACAAGAACGTAACTTACAAGCAAAAGCAAAAAAAGCAAAGCGTGCTGCTTATATACCACCCTATAGAGCTTCATGCACTCTCTGGGTGGTTTACAAGTTAATTATGCAGTCTACACATTGCTCCCCAACGAGCTGGGTACTCATTTTACTGACCTCGGAAGGATAGAAGGCTGAGTCAACCTTGAGCCGGCTACCTGGGATTGAACCCCAGGTCGTGAGCACAGTTTTGGCTGCAGTACAGCAGTTTAACCACTGCGCCACGAGGCTCTATAAGTAGTGGAAGTAGCAGATCTGAGCTTTAGCACACAGATCTGCCCCTTAATTTTCTATGCTAATTCATGTTTACTCCATACATTTTTAAATCTTTAAGCTGATCATACCTTACTGTAAAAAAATTAAAATGCATATACTTTAATGCTTATTTCAAAATCCAGCAATAAATATATTATTATTCAGCATAACCTTAAGTGCTTTACCACCAACAAGTCCCATCAAAGCTGTTTTATACTGAGTCATGAAGGGTCTAGGATGAGAACTTTGTTGTTTACAGAATATAAAGCCAAATCTGTATACATATTTGTATTTTACCATGGGAAAAGCTACATGTGACAGCAGCTGCCATATTTTGAGAACACGTTCCACCCTGCCAGATACTTTTTTCACACAGCAGGATGTTTTCTTCATCTCCATGGCAACGTACATTGCTCCAGTAAACAGGGATAAGGCCCAGTCCAGGCAGTGAGGTCTGCTTTGCTGTGCCTCTCTCTCTATAGGAAGAACAAACAGAGATACTTAAGAAGATAACTAACACAACAACAAATCTCATACTAGTAGTTTTAGAAGAGGTAACCATGGTCATCTGTGCTAGCATATTAGACAAAAACAAAAGAAAAATAAAGAACGCAAAAAATATAGTGGGACGTTAAAGACTAACTGCTATATTTTAATGTGAGCTTTTGTGGACAAATCCACTTAATGAGTGGAACTACATGGCAAATGTTTATACATTTACACATGGCCCCAAATCAAATACTGAATTTGGCCACAAGTTGTTGACCTGGCAATGATCTTTAAAACCTTTATTGATATTCATTTTCCCTCTCATGAAGCACTGTTCTGTAAACAATGACAATGATGGGTGGCTAAATAAATCCCAGGCTATAGTTAATGAGCAGGAATATGCTAATGAGTATCTCTAATCACCAATGGGGCTTGTGAGGTGGCACTGATAGTAAGGAAATAGCATATGAATCCTTGGATGGTTCAATGGCATTGTTCTGTAAACAAAGACAACAATGGGTGGCTAAATTAATCCCATGCTGTTATGTTGTTCCAAACTAATGATCCCAGGCTTCACTGAGGTCTCTGCTCTTCACTTCCAAACCCGAAGAAGGCCATAGGGGCAAAGCAAACCAGGAGCGCATGAACTGAGTTCATAATTTTACACATCCTTCTATCACCAGCTCTTCCACTGACTTCACAGAATTCTTTTAAGACTTCCCAATACATGAAGGGCATTGAGCAGAAGTGTCAAAGTAAACCTAAATTATTCATATGATTTTTCTTTGGTAACTTTCGGAAGCAGTCCCTAGACCGCTTTCTCTTAATGTTAAAGGAGTTTTAAAAAGATTTGGGGTGGCAGGGAATCAATAGACCAGCTCTAATATACTGCTGCTCATTACAAGACACCTTAAGTGAAATGGCCATGCATGCTGTCCACAATAATGAAAGCCATAGGTGAGTTGCACCAACTGAAGCTCGATCAGTTGTCCATTCTGGTGAGGATGGTGGGAGTAAAACGGCACAATACATTTGTAGGATATTCTGTTGGATAAAGGTTGTTAACGAAAGTACTTAACCAGAAAACAACCACCACCAAATTCTAAAAGCAACTTATATTTTGCCTTGCTGCATCTGTCACATATGTGTCATTAATCTGGTTCTATTATCCTACTTGGAAGTTGCTGTTCTGGGCCACTATGGTCCATTCTTGCAGATTTGAGGTCTACAATACTGTTCTGATTTATGTCCATTGTATCCAACTATTTTTGGCATCAGTGTTGCGGCTTTTACCTAGTCCCTATTTTAGGCTTTTATATGAAGACCAGTTGATCATTTTGAAATTATGAGAATTTTCTGGCATACAATTAAAGTTTGCTTGGTGATAACCTATATTGCTCATAAATAGAGAAATCTGAAAGTAAAAATATTTTACTATAAAAACCAGATAAGGACACAGCACGTAATACACAGCTCAAGCCATAAGCAAATTGCAACTTCCAGATGGGCAGAACTTTGATCTCATCTAATCCACATATTTGTATAAATTGGTTTGGTGTGTGCAGATTAATATTAGACATCATAAAATAGCTTAGAGTCAGTTCAAACTGGCCACTGCTGAAGAGTAGAATAATCTGAAGTTAACGTCACTGTGCAGATATTCTAACCCACTAAGACATGGCTTAACTAGAAGGATGGGGGCATAAAACAAAAGGAAAAACAAGTTATCTTTAATCTGTGCGACATGGCCAGGCTGTCATATCCATATGAGGAGAACTGCTATGAAATTAAGTCAGTACAGAGAACCTTAGCCAGTGCAGCTGCTTCTATCACAGCAAAAGAATTCTGCAATGTCTTAACGTTGTAAGGTTGTTCATTACACCATTCAAAATTTTTAAACCTTGAAATAAACAAGGTTTAGCTCATAAAACAAATTATTTCAGAATCATGCATGTTAAAGATAAACGAGCAGGCAGGACTATTAGAACTCAATCCATCAACTTCACCCATGTGCAGTATTTCCTGGAAAATATTCTGACAGTTGTAAATGGTTAATGGCTCATATATTGTAACGATAGAAAACTACTGATGATTTCATGTAACACTGATTAAATATTCATATTCCATTATGTCAAGATATCTTGAAACAAATAATGGTTTAGATACAGATCTAGTCATATTTAGAGTAGACATATTGAAATCTATGGGACTCAATTTCCAGGGGTCCAGTGTGTCTATGTTTACTTTCAATCCAGTGACAGGAAAATGGAAGACCTATTCACAACAATTTTCTGCCCTTTTAATGAGTAAAAGGGCTCTTATTTTAAGAGCTTGTACCTGGACCAGGTTCCTGGAAAGGACAGAATATTGAGACAGGGAGAGAGAGAAGTACAAAGATTAATGACAGTAGTGGAAGTACAAGTCTGTCTCTCTGTCTCTCTCTCTCTTACACACACTTACACATTTACTTTGTTGTATGAGCTGGAAACCTGCAGCCAACTGTGGCATTCATGCTCACTCACCTAAAGGTAAGGAACATGCACATTCACAAACATTACTATCAACAAACAATTATTAATTGTATTGCTAAAATCCTCTCACACCATAGGGAGAACATTCAAGCACATGATTTGTCATCCCAATTCCCCTGCTCCATCCATCATCATAGGCATCCTTCAGTCTCGAGAGACTATGGTAACGTGCTCTGTATGGACGACTTCGACTCTGTATGCGAAGCTGGAGTGTCCTCTCCAGAGCACGAAGCCTGGGTAAAATAATATGGAGGATAGGCTGTTACCCAAGCAGCAAATCCCACCTCTCCACATCACTGAAATAGTCCAATGGAAAGGCAAGAGCCAATACAACTGGTTCCAGCGATGTTGCAGAAGTTGCCAGAACGACACGAACTGCCTCCGGGACTCCGGCTCCAGATTTTGCCTCGAGGTTAACTCCTGAAGCAGAAGGGACTGAAACAGGAGGTCCAGACGAGAGCTGGGAAAAAGACTGCTGCAAGCAAGACCTGTGGCTGTCTATCAAAGTATATGGACTAAGGGAAGGGACTCCATTTTGCCTTGTTTGGATTTCCAATGTATTTGCCCTTCTCTCTAATATATATGAGTTAAGATTTCATCTGTTTCCTGTTTAGTTTACATTACTGAATTAGTCCGTTTATTTATAAATTATTCAATGTTGTACTGTTATTTTATTACATATTTATCTTCTGGTGTAATCATTACTTGTAGTTCCTCTTACTGCTTATCAATTATTATACTTAGCATTATTTAGCATCTTGTGAAACACTTTGGGTATTGTTAGTGGAAAAGTAGGATGCAAATAAATAGATGATGATGATGATGATGAAAACAACAACAACAACAACAACAATGTAATAGTTACATCCTAAAGACACAGAAAAGATCTCAAGCAAATACAAATGAGGACTAGTTCTGGGGTGGGCTGGACTGAACTGGACAGGCATTGGCCCATCTCAGGGCTCAATCACATGTTAGAAAAGAACCCCAGTTATACTGATTCTTTTCATACCTCTGTTGTACTGATACAATTTTTTCCCCAGTAGTCATGTGGTATATATATATGCAGGAGCATTTGCATTGTTTTTAACTGCATCAATTCATTTCTTTATAGTTGAACCATTATAACAGACTATACTGCTCTTAATTTTCTATATATTCCTTTTCTTTACTGTTTCTTGGGGCCATCAGCCCCCCCCCCATCCTTTTCTAAAAAAACAAAAGTGATACAAGGACAGAGCAATAGAGAAGTCCAAGTGTTGAGAGGAGGAAGCCAGTTTTGAATGACTTGCAAAGTACCGTTAACAGCAGAGTTTAAAAAGAGAGAGAGATGAGACAATGCAATACTCCTTTCTTTACAGTTCAGTCTCTCTTTCTAGCCCTCTTTCATCCACAAGTGAGTGGGGAGAAGGCTGTCTCCTTCAAGCTACTGTATCTCCTGAGCAATGTATTCCTGCCCTTTATCTTCTGCAAAGCTCTCTTTCTGCACCCGTAAGGGTGCTTCTGAGCAATGTATTCCTTTTTATTTTTGTGGTGGGTGCTTTGATGTATCAATATGCTTTTAAAAAGAAAAAAAGGAGGGGTACAAGCGCAGTGGCCATGAAGTGGCCACAGTGCCCAGAAACCCGACCCCTTTGCAAAGGAAATAAATCAACAGCAACTTTCACACACACTGAAATGATAAGGAATGAAGCAATTCATCATCAGTACAATTTAAAACCACCCTCCCAGTAAGGGGGAAATAAACTGCTGGCCAGGAAAATGAATCGATGTTGGCCATGCGTCGTGTGTTCAGAAAATTATGAAACAATCTGAAAAAACAGCCAAATCAGTATAACTGGGGTTCTTTTGGCAGGTGTTATCAAGACCTCAGTTAAATAACAGCCTTTGAAAAATAACCTTTCGTACCTTAAGTTTCAACGTTGTTGTCTTTCATCCTACCTCGGAGAGTTCAGTGCCTTCTTTGGTCTCAGATTCTCTTCCTATTGTGAAAGCACTACACAGCGCAACCAGAATAGTCATTTTCTCCTCAGTTCAGACAGTTATTAGTGGATACAATTCTGCCTTAAATTATCCACAAGTCAAGGCTGCTGATTAAATTACAGTTTGCATATGAGCAACCACTTCTGTTTAAATAGTGATTTAGAAGACTGCTTCTATTTTGCACTATAACAGTTTCGCATTTTAGAGTCCAAGCAGGAAATTGTAGGCAGCCCAAGGATAGATTGCCATTTTTTTATAAGGGTGTAAGTGCTTCATGTGCTTTGAATGAAATTTACTTAAAGAGATATGCAATATAAAAGTACCTCATACATGTGTACACCGCCTGACTATGCATGATTACGACTATCTGTATGCACGTTCTTATACAGAAGTAATTTCTGTATGGAAAGTCTGTCAAGCATGCAAAACTGCAGTACCAGGCCAATTCATTTATTAGATGTCTCTACTTCCAGTAGCATCTTACACTTTTCTGAACCTTTGAAATGAACCTATAAGAACAGCACTGTATACAGAGAAATACCAAGTGTGCAGAGGGCACAGAAGAAGGGCAAGGAACTGTAGAGAATGCTAAAGGAGGATTGCTGAATAATCTATTTGAGACTTCAGCAGCTGAACACAGACTTTCAAGCTCCCTCTGAAACCCTTCAGTCTAAAGAGTCAGAAATGTGTTTGATTTAAAGGGGAAGCCGGAAGTGGAAGTTTTTGAGACCCCCTCACAGAGTCTACTTTTCAGATTAAAGCTGAAATATTTAAAAGTTCTGGTAACTTAATTCCTAAGAGAAATTTGGTAACCACTGGTTTTAGGCCTAAACATTCTTATATTCTTAACTGCCCTTAAATATTCCAAAAGAAATATTTTCTCTAATCATCTAGAATTTTAGTCACACCATTATTTCAAGTCAATGCAATATGATTATAGGCAATTCTGACTGAGTCATCATTTCATTTCCACACCATGAAAAGCTTCTGAATTTACAGTAAATAATCCATGTAAAAATTCATGTACAATAAATAGACCATGTAAATTCACTTACCCAAGTTCAAGTTGTTTGCATATCACTGATGCATCAGTGTCATCCCAGTCATTACTGCAGATCATTCCCCATATTCCGTTCAAATATACTTCAACTGTGCCTTCAAATTCATTTTGGTCACCTCTCAGTCTCACAGAACCTGTTTTTTAAAAAAGTAGTTTTTAAAGTCTTTCTCACAGGTTATATACTGGAAAATGCCTATATCAATCCCTTTTAAAAACAAAAACAGATACATCCAAGAAACTGGCATTGGTAACAAGGAAAGAACCTCCACATGACATTGCTGAAGAAGGGTCTTCCTTTGTTACCATGCAGGGAACGGAAAGTCCCTTGCAGAAACAGGTAATGACAGGTTGGAAAGGAGAGGAAATGCAATCTCTGTAACCTTTTGATATGACACACTGCTACCCAGTTCCAGAATGTTTGGAGAGGTTTCTCCGTTTTTGTTCTTTGAAATAACAGCCACTATGCCTCTTTTTACTTCCATGATTTTTTTAAAAAAAGTCAGGACTAGCTGGAACATTTTGAAGAAGATATATGCAAACTGACTTTGGTGAGGAAACTTTGCAGGATGGAAGATATGTCTGGAAGATCTGTGGTCTATTGTGTAGCTAGCTTATTGCCCTCATCTGCTGGATGGACTTTGGAACAGGGCTAAGACCTTAAAGGAGTGGAGTACTCATAGGCTTGGAGCACTTGATAGTAATTTTCTTCGATTTCTTTCTTGCAATTGTCAGCATCTTTGCAGAAGGAAACCAAGGAGTATATGCTGACACTTCAGACAGGTTAAAAGTTTATAGCTCTATCAAGTTCACAATTTTTAAATACAAAAGAAACTTTTTTTAAAAAATAGATGGACTTGAATTATAGTTTTCATCTAATGCCATCATGTTTAAAGGCATTAGAAAACAAATGGATAGATTACATAGCTTTGTCAGTGACCCACATAATATTATACATGGCATAAATGCCAGGGGTTTATTTCAGGCCAAAGAATATAATTACTCATACTCAACTACAAACACCACTACACTAAAGCTCATGTGAATTTATGATCTGTAGTTCCTTGCATCTGAAAATGAAGTAAGTAAACACTCCCACTACAACACTGAAAATCTTGTGTACCAACAAGAAATGTATGACAAAGAGAACATATAAAGCAAGGTTCATATCAGTAAGAAACTCCTTGGCATGTTTCTTCATGTAGCAAAGTATTTTACAGTATAAAATAAATATAATGTAAAATATTACATTATAAATTTGTAGTTTTAGTAACAGCCACTGAGAAGGTTGGTACATATTGCAAATGGAACACGGTTCACACCAGCTGTGTCATATTCTGTACAGAAATGCATTCCAAATGACCTTTTGTCGTATTTGGTCTTTGGTTTGCTTGTTCTCCATTTCATTTCACAGAAAAGATTATTGTTCACTGTGCAGCTCCAAACAACTGAAATGATTTTTCTAAGAACTACTCATTGTAGCATCGTGCGTATATCTGCACACATACACCCACATTAAAAGCATGTAATATAAAGCACTGTGAGGCAAGTAAACAGATTAACCTTGTGCTGGTCACCAGTGAGAATGCTGCTACATTAGGGCTTTCACAAGTATACAATTAATTGGGATGGGGAGCCTATGCACTCCAAGAACAAACCAACCAACCCACAAAAGAAGTTCATATAGCAGCTGCTGCTGCTGCTGCTGCTTCAGCAGAATTTCTGAAAATTGCCCTGAATCCCTAAGGCCTCTACCCCTTACGAATAACACTTGTTCAATTCATGGAAAGCATCCAGTCAATATATAGCAACTACAGAACATGATGATGTCTCAGAACACAGACCATAGCACCTCTGACACACAATGTGCAAGAAGGCTGCATAGCTCCTTTCACATAGTGGGTCAAACAATCCAAGACAGCAAACAACTAAAGAAGAAGCAATCATCCTTAGACAATTGAAACAGGGCTGCAAGCCTCATCACACTGGCCAAAATCCTGTTGCTTAGTATAGTAAACCACACTAGAGTAGGCTCATTGAATCTATGGGAATTTGATGAGTGAATTATTCTATAAGTTCCATTGATCCAAATGGGCCTATTCTAACTGCAAGTTACTGTGCTAAAATAAGTCACAGTTAGAGTAGGTCCATTTGAACCATGGAGCTTACTGAGGAGTTGATTGACCAAATCCTCACAGATTCAATAGGCCTACTCGAGTGTGATTTACTACACTAAGCAACAGGATTTTGACCAATGACTCAGTTTCGTTTTTACAGACCGGTGGTTGGAAGGTCTGCACAAATAAAACAGGTCATCCACCACTGGTTATGAGGTATGTGCTGGTTTGGCACTTTGGGCACACAGCTGTTTTGCAGACACCCTGGCGTCATAGCCCTGCCTTCTCTGGTGGCCGTGGTTTCCCAGACATGCCATGATTGGTGGGTGCCCTGTTGGCAGCACCTGGAGGAGGTGGGTTAGGAAGCCTGCTAGAGGAGACAGGATTGTGTAGCTGTGCCACTGTCTCTGAGTGGGCACCTGCCGGAGGAGACAGGGTTGGGAAGCCACACTGCTGCCTCTGAATGGGCGCCCACTGGAGGAGGGGTGGGTGGGAATTTAGGATGCCAGTGGAACTGTGGTGTGCCTGAAATGCCAAACCAATAGTTCATGCCCATCTCTAGTAGGAATTTGTTGAAGCTGAAAACACTACACACATTTTTGCTTTCAGTGTGATAGGAACAAGATTTTTGTAATGGAAAAGGGTTGAATAGGCAGGTAGAATGCATACTAAACACCACCATCACAAATGAAATCACAGAAGACTATCTGGTAGATCAGTGGGAAAGTACAAATTTAAAGTTTCCATATGTAGTTTGCAGTGAATCATAATTCACTAGTAGACCCAAACAGAGGAGAGTATGATGTATTCAGCCATAACGTAATAGACCAGGACCAGAAGCCATGCCTTGATTCTGCTTTAACTAACTATAGATTAATTAATCACTGTTTCTAATATGTGGACCTACAAATGAACTGGAGCTTGTTTCTACAGAAGGAGATTTATATGGATTTCCTCCCTTAATAGCACAAAGTAGGAAAGAAGAGCTTGGCATGGTACTTTCTCATAAAAGGAAGTAGTGACTTCCCATTTTCTCCTAGCTCAGACACAAGTTTACAGATATCTGTCACTGAAATAAATGAGAGTTACGTACTTGTTATAGGAGGTTGGCAACTGCCATATTCATTCCATATAACAGAAAATACTTTTGGAAATTGAGGTCTAAGAATGAGAAATATGGCTCTAAAGTAGTTGCAACATTGACATTCCAGATAATTTTACCTTAGCCCTGAGAACCTGTTTGCATAACATATCTGAACAGATAATTTCAGGTTCTAATTAAGTTCTGCTGAGATAACCAGTCCTAAATGCCCAGCAGTCAGCAATTTCACAGTCTTTTAGTTATCTGCTGTTGCTGACTACATATTTTATACAGAACTTTATGCTTCTCCAAGGAATCCTAAATTGGAATTGCATAAATCTTTCCACTCTACCCACCACAGAATTGTATTTACACAATATCATTCCAGTGTGAAAGTGAGGTGAACAAGATGGAACCGCTGTTCTTGTTTGGCACATTTGAGCTTATTTCTAACTCTGATTCCTCCTTTTCAAATGTAAATACATCAGGGGACAATATGAATTCAAGGGTACACTTATAGTGAAGATACTGTGGATAGGAAACAGCCGCAAATGAAAGCAGAGATAGTCAGGCTGGCATGAAAAAAAATTCCAAGCTCTATATTGAAGTGATACTTTCAAACAAAGGCACATAAAGTACACAGAGATACATAATAAATACATAAACATTGTCACTTCAACAGCTGAGATGTTAAAAGCAAGCAGTGAGGAGGTTCGGAAGGCAAATTTGTTGTGGGGGATGGAGGCCAATCTTAAGCCCCTGAAGCCTGCCTCTTGTCCTTCAATGTGGCACAGTTTTGAATTTATAGGGAAAGGCTTCGATTGCTTGTGACTGAGAACCTAGAGTTTCCATACCAGTCCTCAGTGAGTCTACAGTCCACCTTGAGTGAAGCCTAACAACACTGCATCACCTATTGGAATGCCAGGTATTGTGTGCCCAGGAATGCAACCAGAACCTTGTTCATGAGTTTGCCACCACAACTTGCAGAATCTCTCTTATGCAAACATAAATCATGAGTAGGATTCTGGCCATTAAGTACTTCACCAGGGAAACACTGGGGACAGAAGTTATTGCAAGAGCTTCATAAGGAGAAGACATTTGCTACAGAACTTACTTGAAGTAACCATGCTTAAGATTCTTATCATTAAAGTCCTACAGATTTCCAGAGAGGGAGCGACATGTGCCTTTCTCTGGACTGTGCCCAAACTTTTAAACTTGAAGTCACTGAGAGCCAAATCATGCTGTTTATATTCAGACTAGCAATTACAATTTTTTGGATCAGCCCCAAGCAGAAGCATTTGATACCTCCTGTTACCCTTCAGAGACGATTATGTTACACTTTCCAAGAGAAGCTGGAAGGGGAAATCCAGACTAGCACAGACAAGATTTATTTTGTTAACACTTGCCAGAGGCATTGGATGAGGCAAGATTAAACTTGGGAGGATAGGTAAGGAGGGTGGACAAGAAGAAACTCTCAGCCAACTCTGATCTCTTCTAGCACCGCTAAAACTTTGCTTACACAGTACATATAACTCAATTTCATCCCATGAAGTGAACAATTCCGAATGAATTGCAGTGCATTTATTGTTCCTGAAACCTAGACATCCCAAAGCAGTGCACATACCAACTGTGGACTTGACTAGAATAACTCCTGCCTAGCATAACAGGTCAGGATGTCATTAATCAATGATTTTTAAATTCCCCAGAAATAATATTCACTAAATGACCTGCAGAATATGTCTCATGTGCCACTCAGCTAGGAATAATCCTGCAGGGCCACAATGAAAATAGACCTCTAGAAGCTTTCTATGTTTTGCAAAGTGAAATACAACACAGATATTTCCACTTCAATACTCCTTCATTATATATGATTCAGTTATTTTGTTCTATAGTTGCTGTAATTTATTGTGTTTTTAGTTTTTAATATAACTTGTTTTAGCATTGTGAACTGCTTTGGGTCCCCTCACCAGGAGAAAGGTGGCCTACAAATGATACAAAATAAATAAATAAAACAAACGAATAGGCACGGGGGAATTGTAATGGAATTTTAGAAGGCTAGTTGTTGTTGTTGTTTTTAGTCGTTTAGTCGTGTCCGACTCTTCGTGACCCCATGGACCAGAGCACGCCAGGCCCTCCTGTCTTCCACTGCCTCCCGGAGTTGGGTCAAATTCATGTTGGTAGCTTCGATGACACTGTCCAACCATCGTCATTTTTTCTGACAAGCCTTTGAAGGATTAGGCCAATGAGAACAAAGATTTAGAGGAACATGCTTCCTCTTACTTTCAATATATTTTAAAAACTCTTTTATTAATTTGTTTGGTTTTCATTAATCCATACACTTAAGATCACATATCTGCTGACTACTGGAGTACACCAATGAATTTCAGAATAAAAGCCTTACAGACTACAGAAAAACCTATGACTATAGGGATTATGAGAAACTATGGGTTGTTCTGAAAGAAATGGGTGTGCCTCAGCACTTAATTCCCTTGATGTGTAACTTTCATTGTGGACAAGAAGCTACCATTAGGACAGAATATGGAGAGACAGAATTGTATCTAATAGGCAAAGGTATCAGACAATGGTGCATTTTATCTTTGTTTGTTCAATCTGTACACAGAACATATCATATGGAAAGCCAGACTAGATTCAGATGAAGGAGAAGTGAAAATTGGTGGAAGAAACATCAGTAGTTTAATAGCGTCATCTTACTGGCAGAAAGCATCAATGACTTAAAACAACTTTTAGTGAAAGAAGAAAGTGTCAAAGCGAGACTGCACCTGAATATTAAGAAGACCAAAATCATGACTACAGAAGAACTGCACAACTTTAATGTTGACAATGAAGAAACTGAAATAGTGAAAGATTTTGTATACCAAATCATCATGATGATTGATGATTGGTCAATCATCATGATGATTGATGATTGGTCAATCATCATTCCAAATGGAGACGGCAGCAAAGAAATCAGAAGATTGAGGCACAAAAGGGTGGCAATGAAGGAATAAAAAAAGATAATCAAGTGTAAGGACGTGTTAGTGGATACCAAGATCATCCACACTCTGGTATTCCTGATCACCATGTATGGGTGTGAAAGCTGGATAGTTAAGGAACTTGATGGGGGGGGGGTGGAGTGATATGTTTGAAATATGGTGCTGGAGGATAGCTTTGCAAATACCCTGGGCTGCCAGAAAAATGAATAAGTGAGTCTTAGAGCAAATAAAGTCTGAACTATCTCTGGAGGCAAGAATGATGAAACTGAGACTGTCCTACTTTGGACACATCATAAAAAGACAGAATTATCTGGGGGGAGAATAATGTTGGGAAAGTTTGAAGACAGCAGGGAAAGAGAAAGACTAAATACAAGATGGATTGACTCTGTAAAGGAAGCCACAGGCTTAACTGCTGGATAGCTCAGTGTTTTAGGCATCTGGTTGGGAGTTCAAGTGCTGGACTTTATGATCCATAAGGTCCTTTCCAGCTCTGCAGTTATAAGGTTGAGTTTCCAAAAGTTGAACAGGGCTACTGAGGACAGAACATTTTGGGGACCTCTCATTCATAGGATTGCCATACATCGGAGGCAACTTGATGGCACATAACAACAGCAAAACCACCCCCTACATTATCTTCCCAGCATTCTAGGAACACAGTGCTCTGCCTTAATAGTAAACTGGTGCAATGTATTTGTTCAGCAGCAGAGGTAAATGCAGCAAACTCTAGATTTAACATTTGTTGCCTATGTTAAATCTTTGCTGGGTTTTGCTCATTATTATTAATGATCCATACTATATATTTAGTATATGTCAAAGTTATGACAAGTTCTCACTTTTTGAAGGATATTGGGAAATAGTGTTTTAGACCTCATGCATAACAGTTCAAGCAGGGGTCATCATTTGTTCCCGTATATATCACATACAGATGGAAATGCACTTCATTCTTCAAGTCTTCCATGAAGGAAATCTTTATACCTAGGTCTTAGAGTGCCTGTGATTGCCACAAATACATGTGATGCCATGGAATACAGCCAGTCTGACAAAGCACACAGCTGGTCTACTGATGTACTTTAAATACTCGAAGAGCTGGTTTGCATAAGAGCCTATGGATGCACTTCCATGTGATAACAAGCTTCCCGATTACTGCAGCAGCCAGCAATTTCAACAGCTGCTAATACCCCTGCACAGATACCATGCATCTCTCTGGGTTTCCAGCTTGTTCACTTGCCCTCCATTTCACAGCACTAGGCATCTTGTTGGATAAGCAGCCATAAACAAACAATACTGATGAGGTGAGATTTAATCTAGCAAAATTCTAACTATAGCATAAGATACAGGTTTGAAGCACACATGGTGCAAGCCAGGAGCACTCCTAGCAGTTTCAGGAAGGAAGGCCTGTCAGCCACATAGAATTCTGCACAACACTCCTGTCTGTTTTTGTGTATTCCACTGTTACCGTGGTCAATATTAGAGATGGGCACAAACTGGAAAACTGGTGGTTCATGATGGTACATAGTTTGTTTTTACGGTTCGTGCCAGGGGGGCCACCTGCTCCTGCTGCTTCTGTCTCCACCACGGGCACATGCTCAGAGGCAGCGGCAAGTTCCTGACAGGGAAGCTGGGTGCTGCCTCTGCACATGTGCCTGCCACCCAGGTGATAGGCAGGTGCATGTCCAGAGGCAGCAGGCCCAGCTTCCCTGCTAGGAGCCAGGTGCTGCCTCTGTGCCTGCGCCCACCTATCAGCTGGGTGGCAGGCACATGCGCAGAAGCAGCACCCAGCTCCTGGCAGGGAATCTGAGCCAGCTGCCTCTGATGGCATGTGGCAGCGGAGGCAGTGGTGGAGGCAGAGGGGATAGTGGGAAGAGGACAGGCGGGCATTCCTTTTTGCCAAAGCAAATGAAATGCCAAAGGAAAAAATATTCAGTGTTTCATTTTGTTTTGGCAAACCACGATCCCCAAACTGGTTCATGAAACAAACCACAGGCCAGACCAGTTTGTCAGGGTGTTTTGGTTTGTTGTTTATTTTGCACCCATCTCTGGTCAGTATACTAGAAACAAGGCCAAACAACAGGAACTGCATACATTGTGTGTCACTAAAACAGTTCTGTATCTCACTTTGGATGTAACCTGGCAAACCTGCCCAAGAATTGGCCACGAGTGCATTGATTCAAACTAGCACAAGAATCTAGCGCTTTCACCATGTCAGTTTTAAAGGTAGTTCATATTGAATGATAAATATTTGACATGCTGTCAAATTGCTTCCAACATATAGCAATCCTTCCCAGGGCCTGGGTGAGGAAAGGACTGGGAATACTTTCAGTTTACATGCCAAAGATGATGAGGAAAGGGGAAATTATTGGCTCTTGGACTAGAAGCTTTGAAAATGGATTGCACTGCAATGCATAATAGTTGAAGGCATGAAGTTCCTGCTATGTATATGATGGTTTTTTTGTAAGCTACCTTGAGCAAGCTGTGCCCTAAAAGGCGGCATGTAAGTACTCTAAGTAATGGCTGAAATCCTGTTGTTCCGCAAAGTAAGTTGCCATTAGAGTAAAACCATTGACTCAATGGAACTTATAGAAGAGTTAACTCACCAAATCCACACTCAATACAAAAAAGACACTGACAATACAAAAAAGTTGCTGAGGCCCTGGAAGGGGTGCAGAGAAGAACAACAAAGATGATAAGGGGACTGGAGGCTAAATCCTATGAAGAATGACTAAAAGAACTAGGTATGTTTAGCTTAACGAAGAGAAGACTGAGGGGAGACATGATAGCAGTCTTCCAATATCTGAAGGGTTGCCACAGGGAAGAGGGCATCAATTTATTCTCCATTGCGCCTGTGGAACAGCTTGCCTCCCAATGTTGTGGGTGCCCCATCGCTGGAGGTTTTCAAGAAAAGATTGGACAGCCATCTGTCCGGGATGGTATGAGGTCTCCTGCCTTGGGCAGGGGGTTGGACTAGAAGACCTCCAAGGTCCCTTCCAACCCTACGACAATTCTATGATATGATTCTATGATTCAATAGACCTACTCTACTTTTTACTTACTACACTAAGCAACAAGATTTCAACCAATTACTACAGTAAAATTAAAAGGTACGGAATTACAAATGGTATGGAATCTTCCAGATACATAAACTGTATATTATTAACAGAAAAAGAATTCTATATCCTTATTTGTAATTAAATCACAGCTATCAGTAAGTCTCTCTTATTATTTCTCACCTCTTTATTAAAAATTTCATCCTGTCTCCTGCTTTTCAGTCAACTGGGAAACATATTGAAAATGAGAACCAACTGAATATATACCCTTGCTAGAAATAGTATGTCACCCATACAAAGTCTGGTGTATTAATATGTTTTAGATTTAAATTATAAAATATTTGATAAAACATTTTCAGTTATTGCATATAGTTTCTCTATTTTTACATCTTCCTCATTTGTATGTGATTCCCAAAGCAATTAATGGAGTGAGGGAAGAAAAAGAAGAAAGATAGGTCTAAGAAAATAATTTTCCCCCTCTTATCTTTTATCTTTACCCTGTTCACCATAATCCAACTGATAAGATCTATGCATATCCCTTGTTCAAGCAAGATCTGGTAGCATAATGCACATTAAATGCACATCATTCATTGCAAAAGTATATAAATGTAGGTGTCATCCATGAAAATGTCTTTCAGGATGTGCAGTGGGATGTGCACCTTAAAAAAGTGAATAAAAAAGAGCAAGATTCCTGCTCAATAAAAGGGGCTTTCCTGGTCTCCTATGCAGGAGGAGGCATACAGAGAGTTATAACCCTGGGATTCATGTTCTCTAAGTCAAGACCAATACTTTAACCTTGCTTGTTTTCCTTTAACCTATCTCCTAAATCTTGTAATGTCCACAAGCAGTCCATAGCACTGCGAGATTTGGGAGTAGGGAGTAAGATCATTTCCTGCACACCTCAAGGCATACGATGAAGGAGCATACGCCAACCCTCCTTCTTCTCTGGTTTGCCTCCCATAACATCAGCTCATGACATGGTTTGATGGCACTTGATTAAGCAACCTTGCTAAAGCTAAGCAAGTCTAGTTTCCATTCACTCCTTGGATGAAGGGAGGTCACCTGAGAAGGAGTCCTACAAGGAACCTTCATAGAGTTCTGAGCTGTATCATGGAGGAATAGTGGGATGTAAATGAATATAGATAAATAAATAATGATCCACTGGAAGTGAGTGAAAGTTTTCTATTTGCAAATACCTAATATGCAATTCTGTGTTTGAGTGAGTCCCAACTGAACTCCCAAGAGCTTTATTTCCTCACAATAATATGTGTGATTGTAAAAAGTCAATAAAACAGTACACACAGGAATCAATATACTGTATATGTGTGTGTGACTTCATATACAGCCAGTATATAGTAGTCTACAGATGAATGTTTTCTGTGCCATCAGGTCAGAATTGACTTATAGTGACCCTAATGGGACTTTCAAGGTAAGTGATATATTTAAGGAGTAGTTTTACCAGTTCTACTCCCCCAGTCAGTTTCCATGGCTGAACAGAGATTCAAACCCTGTTTTTCAAAGTCCCAGTCTGTCACTCTATCCACCACACCACACTGGGAATCCAGTCTGCAGATACAAGGTACAAGACTAGAAATGGAGAAAAGTACTTTTTGGAATGTCCTAGCCATGCTGGCTGCTAGCTACTGGCCAGGGCATTCTGGAGTTGTAGTCCACAAAAGTATATTTTCTGGAAAGTCAGGTTCTCAGCTTGCTCCTGGACTCAATCCTGAGCTCAGATACCCAGGTTCAGTGATGGCCAGGAGTGCATTTGCACAGTTAAACCTGATGCACTAGCTGTGTACATTCCTGGAGAGGTCTGATCTGGCCATGGTGACACATGCCTTACTTACATCTTGTCTGGATTACTGAAACACACTCTACACAGGGCTGCCTTTGAAGAGAGTTTGGACACTTCAGCTGGTTCAGAATGCTGCAGCCAGACTTCTGACTAGTGCTGGTTACAGAGAGCATGTAACTTCCTTATTACAATAGCTTCACTGGCTTTCCATCTGTTTCCAGGCTCAGTTTAAAGTACTGGTTATACATATAAAGTCCTATAAAGCTTGGGTCCATTTGAATGATTTGAATGATCATATCACTCCATAGGAACCTATTCAACTTTTAAGATCTTTTGGCAAGGTCCTTATCTCAGTTCTACCACCTTCTCAGGCTTATTTGATAAGGACATGAGAGAGGGCTTTCTCAGTGGCTGGTCCTAGTCTTTGGAATGTACTGCCCCGAGAAGACAGATCGGCCTCCTCCCGCTTGTCCTTCTGACATCAGGCAAAAACCTTCCTTTTCAGATTGGCTTTTAAGTGGTAGGTTTCTAGGGAATGCTCTCTTGGGTCCTCGATGAGGAGAAAGGCAGCACAAATATAAAATGAATATTTTTCCCCCAATCTTGTTACCTGTATAATCAGAACTGAATGTGCACAGCCGTCATTCCATATACAGGACATCAGTGATGGGGACCATGGCGGTCTGCAGATGTTACTGATCTGCAAACACATCATTTGTCACTATCCACTATGCTGACTGGGTTTAATGGGAGAGGCAGTCCAATAACATCTGGGGGACCACAAGTCCCCAAACACAGCCCTAATTCGTCAGCCACAATGACATCTGAAATCTAACAGGTATGTTTTTTTCACTCTGCATCACATCTCCTGAACAACCCTGAAAGACACAGACCTACTTAAGATGGATGTAGGAAGTAGGCACAGACATATGCAGGGAGCTATCTCTTCCTCACAAAGCAAATGCCACCCTAGGACAACAGCAGGGGAGGAAGGGGTTATTCTCTGCCCCCTCCCCCCGCCCCCCAAAAAAAGCCTCTGCAAGCTAAAGACAATCTTTCTGTTGATGCTCTTGAGCAGGGCTGCAAATAGGAAGGAGGAGGCTTTGCTCCAGAGCACCGAAGTTCAGAGGGCGCTCAAATCCAGATCCAGCAATACCTCCCTCATCTTATCCACTTCCCTCCCCTACTTTTTATATATATATATAACTTTCCCCTTTCTTCTGGGAGGGCACCTTGTTCTCCCTTTTCGGGGGTGGGGGGCTCATGCCTATACGTCAAGGTGGGGGGGAGGTCAAAAACGGTGCCATTTGTCCCAGCCGCCAAAAGTGCAAGCGAGGGCTCTGCTATTTGCAACTTTTCAGAAGGTGCCCAAAGTCGCGCCGCGTTTAAAGCAGAGGCTCTTGGACGCCGGGCTTAGCCCTCGCGAACCCGGGGACGGCGCGCCCTCCCGTACCGGAGGCGGGGGGGGGGCTGCGGCGCCCCAACCCCTTCCGCGGCTTTCTCCCGTCGCTTCACTCTCCGGAGACGCAGCTGTCAGGGAAGGGAAAGCGACGGACGACGCCTCGCTGAAGCTCACCGTTCCCATCAAAGGCACGGCCGGGCGGCGGGACGGAAGGCGAAAGAGGGCTCCGCCGGCGTCCCGGCGTCCGGCCGGGCCAAGCGGGGCCGCGGGCGCGCGGGGCGTCCCGCTTCCTCCCCACCCCCCGCCGGCGCCCGAGCCGCGCGCGCGCCCGCCCGCCCGCCCGCCCTTTCGCCTCACCTTGCCGGCAGTCGCAGTAGCCCCAGTCCACCCGGCCGCGCTGGTTCCGGTAGAAGCACCAGGGCCTGCTCCTGCCGTCGGGGTTCCTGCAGAAGTTGCGCTGCCCCCTCAGCCCGCTGCCCTGAGGCGTCTTCTCCAGGAAGGTGGGCACGTCCGCCCAGGGCAGGCACTCGGCGCCGAACTCCGTCACGTTGACGAAGCGCCCGCCGCCTCGGGGACAAGCGCCGCCGGCCGGCTGCTGGTGTTGGAGCGGCAGAGCCGGCGGCGAGCGCGGCCGGGAGGGGGCCAAAGCCCGCGGGGCCGAAGGGAGAGCCGGAGAAGCAGAAGAGGAGCGACCCGGCCCAGGGCTGCTCGCTTCAGGACTGAGCGCCCCTGAGGAAACGATCGCCGCCACCGCCAGGAAAGCGCGGGCGAACGCCATGGTGCCCGTCGCGCTTGCTTTGGTCCATCACCCCTCGGCTCCGGAGCCCTGACTGGGAGAGGAGAGGGCGGGGCCGAGGCTTCCCTCTAATCCTGCCCCACTCAGCCTCGCCCCCCCCCGACCCCACCCCGGCGGGTGAACGCGCGACTCCCCGCTTCACACGCTCCTGACCGACTCGCCTGCGTCCACGCCTGTGCACCAGGGAGGGAGTCGTCCCGAGAGCGCGAGACTAGCCTCCTCATCATTGCATGAGCCTTCTTATTAATAATAATAATATTAATAATAATCGTAATCTGCCCGCCTGCTTGCAGTGACCGCGCAATCCTAGCCATAGGTACTCGAAAGTCAGCTCCGATTGACTCCAGTGGGACTTGCTGCCAACTAAAGTGCGCGAAGGCTTTGGAAGCGCGCGGGCACCTCGCATCCCTATCGGGAGGATTCTAATGCCTTGCATCGTTATGTCATCGGCAGAAGTTCAACGGGTTGAGCGTTTCCTCCGCGTCAGTGCACATCTAAGCCGAAGGAAAGCTGCACCGATTTCTTTCGGTCTGACCGGGACCTGTCCGGTCTTAAAGGGGGACGGAAGCTGATAACCCCAACTTCGTATTCTGATGCCTTCCTTTAAAATAAGATGTGATATGTATGGAAGGGAGCTAGCTGTCATGGCTATTCACTAAGAGGATCGTCACTTTGCACGTTCTCAGAGAGCTAGCATGACCAGCCTGAGCCCTGATATTAAATGAGGTGGAATGGCTAAGGTCTAGGGACGCCTTAGTTCCTGTTGAAACCTGAATAATGGGAGGGGGGACATTCAGACTGCAGGAAAGATAAAGAATGTTGTAGAACCTAACTCAGTAGTAAAGCCCGTGCTCTGCATGCGAAAGATCCAAATTCTGCTCCCGTGCAATCTCAAAGTACAGTTGAGGGATCAACCCTGCCTGGCAAATTATGCTGAAGGTTGTTTGACAGGCGAACAGGAGAGGAGATCTCGAGCAGCCGGAGACTTCTCCGCCTGTGTGTTTAGGCATTGGGGCGCTGGCGTGCTGCCAAACGAGATAAATAGTGCTTGGGAGGCCCGTCGGCCCCATGCACTTTCATGGGATAACATATTCCGGGAAACATTTTTTGTAGTCAAGATCTGCGCGCGCGCCCCCCCCCCCCCCGCCCGTGCTGCCTCGCTGGCCAAGAGGAAGTCTCCCCCATTGCAGTTCTTGCCTTCCTTTCTTCTCGGGGGGGAAAAGGAAAGATACCCTGGGGAAAGGAAGTGGGGAAGTTTAAAAGACGATCCACATGGCAGGTTGTCTTTCCGCAGTGACCTTGCTTCGATCGTTTTGCCCTAATCCACACCTGAGCAACAATCCGCGAATGAAGAGCTTCCGCGAACAGGTGAACGTCTAAGTTTACGATCCGCCTCTGGGAGCGCAGCTTTGGAGAGGTTGGAATCTTCGCGCGCACTTGCGCGCCTGGGAGAAAAGAATCCGCGGGTCAAACTGGTCTACCAAGCGCGCAGCGCCTAGGCTACTTTTTCGTTCCTCTCTCCCCTGCTTGTTTCTCCAAGATTCTCTTCATTGACACGCTTCAGCTTATTCAGTTAACAGGTGCAGATGGAGTTCACCGCGTGCCTGAAGAGTACAAGTCTCTACCCCAGTGGTCCCCATCCTTGGGTAACCCAGGTGTTCTTGGACTGCAACGCCCAGTTCTGCTAACCAAGATTTCTGGGAGTTGCAGTCCAAGAGTACCTGGATTACCCAAGGTTGGTGACCACTGCCACAACTTGGAGAAAGTAGGTTTGGAAATAAAGAGGTCCCCCCCCCCTTTAGTAACAGTATTGATTTATTTACAGTATTTTCTTCCCATAAAGAGACTTCCAAAGTAATGTACAGAAACACTGCTAAAAACAAATTTTAAAAGCTATTTTTAAAACCATTTTCCAAGGCCCTGTAAAGTAGCTATACTAATAGGTACAGTTTTAAGAAATAACTATTTATTTTCACATTTCTCCCAAAATAACCCCAAATGCTTCAATACACTGATCTATGGTACACAAAGCCCTGTCCTTCCATTTACCTCATTGTCCCCTCAATAGCCTTCAGCAAGCGCTTGAATGTGTGATATGCCTCCTCCACCAGTGAAGCCACATCCCTGAATTTAGAAGTTACAAATTTACTAGTGTCCATCAATAAACTACCACCATGATGTAATGTTGTTATGCCCAATGACCACCAGCAGGCAGTGTACTTAATCCTGCTATGGTTGCTTACACTAGGTGCTGCCAATATTTTATTTTTATTTTTATTATTTATTTTTATTAATTTTAAAAATTTATTTAATTTATATACTACCCCATTAGTATGATGCACTTCAAACTATTGGTTTACAACAATAAATGAAATGAGGTAATAACAAATAAACAATAAAAAATTAATATATTTAACAAGATAAAAACTAATGGCACCAAAGGCAAATTCTCTATAGGATAGCAGGTCAAGAGGCATAAAATCAAGCCAGGTCAATGTGGACGGCCTCTCTGAAGAGCAGCATTTTAGGTTGCCTTCTAAATGGTAAAAGGGAGGGGGCCAGGTATGGCTCCACCAGGAGCTGGTTCCACAAAGTCCATGCCACCACGAATAAGGTCTGACCTCTAGTGGGTGACTTCCAGGCCTCCTACTGTTGTTATGTGCTATCAGGTGACTCCTACCGTAATGCAACTGTAACAGGGTTTTGGAAGTACAGTCAACCCTCGACTTACGAACTTAATCCGTTCCAGAAGGACGTTCTTAAGTCGAAAAGTTCGTAAGTCGAATCAGCATTTCCCATAGGAATGCATTGAAAACCAATTAATCCGTTCTGGCTGTTTTTGGTTCTTAGGTCGAGGGGCGGTTTGTAAGTCGAAGCATTAGTTCCCATAGGAACTAATGCAAAGCCGGTTAATCCGTTCCTACCACTAGGGGCAGAATTTTTTTCTTTTTTTTCCTTTTAACCTAAGATGACTTAGGTTAAAAAAAAAGGAAAGAAAAGAGGGAGGGAAGGAGGGAACAGACACCTTTTCAACAGAACACCTTGTAAGTTCAAATTTCGCGCTTTCCCCGCCTCCCGCGCGTTGTTTTTTTTTGATTCGTAACTCGAAGCAAAGTTCGCAAGTCGAGGCTATATTTTTCTATCAGAGCGGTTCGTAAGTCGAAATGTTCATAACTAGGGCCGTTCGTAAGTCGAGGGTTGACTGTATGTACGATATTCAAGGAGTGCTTTTACTATTTCTGCCCCCCCCCCCCCACTGTGAGCTTCCATGGCTGAGCAGGAATTTTATGCCAGGTCTCCTCTGAGTAGAAGTCTGGCATTCTAGGCACCACTCCACACTGGTTTTCACATCACTTAATTAATTACTTTTCCCAATAAGTAATTAATTCATTATTACTAGTAATCAAGTAATGAGTTACTTCCAAACTCTGTGAATCCTACGTACACTTGCTGGGAAATCTAGAAACTGGAATCCACAGAGTCAATGCACTGCCTTCTAATGTATTTTAGGATCTCCAGGGTGTTTACACTTTAGGCCTTCCAGCCCCCATGCTCCATAGCAAATTGACAAAGACCCATTGAGGTTAATGAGATTATGCTAGACAAAGCCATTCCATGGTTTCTGCTTTGTAATGTAATTCCACTGCACTCATTGACTCCCATTTCACACCTATGTCATTTGGCTTCTCTTTTTTTTGCCTTGATTTCTGTGTGCATTCCAGAGGCCTCCTTTGCTTTCAAATCCCATCTTGCTTTTCTGCCATTCATTTGAGTCTACTACTATTTTCCCCACATCCAAGATTCCTATGTCAGATTCCACAGTGCCTGAAAATGATCAGATCCAGAACTATGGAGATGTTTATTTTGGTTTACTCTGTTAAAAAAGCTTTAAATGTGTCCATCTAGTTCCATTGTAAAGTTAAGCATCCTTATTAAGCTTTGCAAACAGCCTTCAGTTACTTCTTATGGAGCTGCTCCAATCTATCTCAAATTAACATTAAAAATTCCCACTGAGATCAATTTAATGTGTTACTAACCCTAAGTCCTGTTGTTTTAAATGAAATGTGACAACAAGATGCTAAGCAGGTTGGCTCAGAAGTTCCATTTATTGGACTATTTCTCCCATAAGGACGCATAGGGTTGGGATTTATACAAGAAGCCTAACAAAGCAAACTTCTGCCTGTTTACTCATGGTTAGCATGCTCAATAGATCATATTTTCAAACAAAGATCTATCGCAAATGTGGTTCTTCAACTCCTACAATTTCTCACCATTGACTATTCAGCTTAGGGCTGATGTGAGATACAGGCTAAAGCCATCTGAAGGTCACAGTGAATAGGACAACACATCCCTCCCCAAACACTCTCGTTTTGGCTCTCACTGTCAGTGTCAGGAGGGAGGGGACCTCTGGCAGCATAAATACCATATCACTGTCAGTCTTTTCCTCTCCACAGATACAGCAGGATCAATCAAAGGCATTTTGTTGCTGAGTAGAACAGCAAATGATGCCCCTTCTCCCTAAATCATGGCACATAGTACTTCAGACCAACGAAATTGACCTGAGGCAGAAAAATCTCAAAATTTCCCCCACCCTCATGGTAAAATATACGATAATGCTAAATTAATACCCAACAACGTGCTGTGTATTCTTGACTTCAGAGACCTGCTGCCTGAATGAAGTCAATGCAGTTGTCACAACATCATTTGAACATGTATTGAAAGCTTCTAAAGTAAATAACTTATCTGCAAATTGTTTTTGAATCTTTTATAAGCACAGACTGGTAGGTTTCCTGTACAAAATAAAACAGATATGAAAGCTAAGTGTGCCAGGGGTCATTTAGGACAATGTTGTTATTTCAGAATTTTTTAAAAAATGGCACACAAGAAAAGAAAGTGTCTTTTGTTCTATTATATTACTGAAACCTGAAAAAAAAGAAACAAGCCAAAGAAGTGAAAATATATAAAATGTTTACCATCTGTTAAAACATTGACAGTTCTTTGAATTCTTCTTTCTAAAAAGAAAATAAAAGTAAGTAATGGACACTTTAGAAATAACTGTGGAAGATATTTGCTGATTACGTATTTTGGGCAGCATTCCAGAGCCACAAGCCTGTGATGTATGTTTAATAAGGTTTGCAACAATGCATGAATAAAGACTTGCCTTGAAGCATCCAAAAGACCACCAGTGTATTATAGTCGTAGTAAGAGAGATTTGGCTCATGCCCAGAGATGTTAATGGAAACTCATATATTTAGCAAATATTCAGGATTTACTTGAGAAGTGCTGATTGAAGAACTATAGAATCAGTGAAAGATTGTCCATGATAGCTTGGAGTACTCTGGGAATCCTAGTGCAAAGTAGTACGTACACTTACCAGGCTTTGGTGTGTATAAATTGCTTTGTCCATTGGATAATTCAAATCTGTTGCCACTGCTTTAAGAGCCAATGTCATAGGGTCTAGTTCTCTGCTTTTCTTACATAGTTGAGGTAGGATGGCAGCATAGTGATATAAAGGAGAATCCCAAGCTTAGCTTGCATTGGTTGACTCTCCACATGTCTGCATCAAAAATAACCATAATCACTGGCATGGTTCCTTAGGGGTGTACAGTAGTCATGTTCCCATGGGGGTGAGGCGGGGAGCATGGCTGTCATTTAAAATGCCATGTTTTATTTTGTTGTTGTGTTTCCCTTCCTCTCCTAAGCTTACCATGAACTGCATATAGCAGCAGTATCTCTTTCAGTCTGGTAGAATATGGCTATAAAATTGCTCCCCAATTATACACAAGCTTTCCTTTGTGACACAGGCAGTGATAATACAATAGAACCTTTTTGACAAATCATCAAGATAGTCATTTTTGAATAATTCAGACTCTAGTCCTGAGAACTATTTAAGAAGACACCCACTCTTTCCTTCATTCAGTACTGAAACTATCACCTGTAGCACAGATTTTGTGGTTAACTCAGGACGCTTTCACATATTATTAACCATCATAGCAGACAGTCTGCCACTTCCAGATCATTCACATATCCGTTGTTCACAGGTGATGTTTCTACTGTTCTAAAGGTCTTCACAGACTAGTGCCAGTGACAATGTCCTTCCACTTGTTCTAGCCTCATTCTTATGTATAGCTTTGTGCCAATAGTGTCAGTGGAAAACCAGCAGTTATCCAATGTGGGTGCAGATTCCTTAAAGTTCTTAAAGACTGAAAATGAGATGTGATTTCAAAATTATTCTTCTTGCACAGAGCCATATTAACCCATGGTCAGGTCCCTAGGATTTCAGGTATTTTGGCCCCCCACTGACACTTCAATCTTTCACCCTGCTACAGCTGACAGCTTGACCCTGGTCAACTGACAGGCCCCTTTGAATCAATTGATATTATATAACTTTATTCCATGGATCTACTCTAGATTCATACAGTTTTGAATCAATTCAAAACAAAACTAGAGTGGACCCAGTGAATTGAGTTATACTAAAGACATAAGAAGAAAAAATTAAATGGAAAAAGATAATAATACTTTTTTTAAAAAAAAAGGTAGGCAGTATCAAGATGGATTGACTCCTTAAAAGAAGCTACGACTTTTAGTTTGGAAGACCTAAGCAGGTTCTTAATAATAGGACCTTTTGGGAAATTGTTAATTCATACGATTGCCATATGTTGGATGTGTCATCACAGCACACAACAATAACTCATATTAGGACTAAAAACTCAATTTAGCCCATGGGATCTTTCCAGGGCAACTGAGATTTCACAACCTAACCCACCCACTTTTTAAAGCTAGAAGTATTAGGGACTGAGGTGATGACCTTCTGCCTGCAAAACATTCTTCCACCACAATCTCTCCTCTTACAAAACTCCCCTCAGTTTCAATGGGAGTTAGCCATGGAGCATGACCTGCACCATGCGGTGAGTCATCAGGGCTACAAGACCAAGCATCTCCCTAGTAAAACCCTCCCAGGTGTTAGTAGTGACTCTACCAAGCTAGGCTGGTTTCAACAGGAAAAGCTATAAACCAAAGTATTTGTCTTCATTTTGGGATTTTGCCTGGGCAGTAATAGTCTGTCTTGGTTCCTTCTCTAGCCTCAAGAATGGCTTGCACTTCCACCAGGCAGCTTGCTATTCAGCTTGGACAAAAATGTAATTATGTTTTAAAAAGCACTTTCAGATTAAAACAACTGCTTTAGATTCACAAAAGGTCTACATCTGAATCATTGTTTTAGCACTATGGATTTCCAGTAGTACTGTAAAATAGAAATGGATAAAACTGCATAGATAAATAAGATAATGTTTCCTTTTAATTTCTTTTTCGACTTAATGAGCTATCAGCTCCTTGTTAGCAACAGTGATACTATGGCATTTCTGATATTTCTTATAGGAATTTTAAAGGCATCTTTAGGAAACCTAATAGCAGTTCAGATACAAAATATAAAGGAGATTAAATATCTGCCAAGGCATTATAGCATCTCAGAGGACTGTAAGAATTAATTTAGCAGTAATCTACAGCTAGATACATGAAATGGCTTCTTGAACATTCTGTTATTTTGACAAGTTACTATATTACTGAGGTCATGAAAGACTATATGTTAGTTCAGAAATATGTATATATTTGAGTACAAAGATATGCGCAGGCTCATCTATTTGAACCAAAGTCTTTCCGGTGAGTTGAAACAGAGTAACTCAGTACAAATCAGTATCAGTGAAAGACCGTATATATTCATACATAGGCATGAGTAAGTTGAAAAAATGTTTCTATTCTAACCATGCACAAGAAATATCAATAAAATATGAGTCCCAGATGCTGAATGGTGGAAAGAACAGACATTGCTCAGTACCATTATCTGATTCATTCTAACAAATACAATTAAATGTGTTTCTGTTGTATAAAGTAACTGAGTGCAACCCAATAGCTGAGCCCCCAGAGAACTCTGAAACCACAATGAAAACTGAGGTGCTGCTGTACCTGCTGCTATCATCAATTGTACCACAGTCTTGTGGTTCAGAGCAAATTTTCAAGTAGGGAATGTGTGCTTTCCAACATTACTGAAATGCAGCTCCAATCAGCTTTAGCCGACTTCGTCAATGATACAAGATGAAAGGAGCATCAGTTCAACAATATCTCAATAGCCACACACATTGTCTTCTCATGTCTGAAATATGTGGAAATTCCATCCTGTGATATACCCACGGATGTACTCTAGAAATGTTGAAGAAATGCAGCAACACATTTTGCCAATGGGGGAATTGATACATAGTTAGCCCAGTAGAATCTTGACCTCTCTTGGCTTTTTCTAAGTACCATGACACCACCTCCCTCATCAAGGAAATAGTTTGTTGTTCTCCTGTTTGTGGTGGATGGGTGGCCATGAGTCTCTGTCTCCATGATAGTCATTGACATACTGGTACGCATGGAAGCCAGGTCTAGGGGCTTATCCTGAATGACTTTTGAAAAGCAGTATGCATGAAATGCTGCCCTCGCCCTTTTTACTTGACCATGAACATCCTGATTATCCTAATTAACAGTCATAAGCTCATCATACTAACCTACTGTATTCTGCTAACTTAATTACAACAGTTTGCTACAAGAAGCAAGCTGCAGCATGACAAGCTCTGCCTTCATACTTTCAGCAGGGAAAATTGCTGTCTGAATACAGGGCTGTTTTTGCATCCAGATTACTTCTACTCAGCATGTTGGGGATCAAGAGAATGCACAGAGTTACCTTCCTATGCTTGCATATGGTTTTAGATCCTTACTGTCGGGTCAAGGAAAGAATAATTTTTTTGTAAATTATGTTTAGCAATGGATTAGCAATTACAGGTAGAACTGTTACAGCCAGAAGTCTTGTCTTACCTTGAAAAGCAATGAAACAGTGATACAACACAATAATAATCATAGAACTGCAGAGCTAGAAGGGACTCTATGTATCATTGAGCCCAGCCCCTATCAGGGAGGCATAGTGGGGAATCCAACTCCCAACCTCTGGCTCCACAACCAGATACTAAACCACTGAGCTATCCAGCAGTGATATGTGGCAATTGCTTCTCCCATGCTATTATTAATACAGTTTGCTTGCCTTACTTGTTCTCCTCCCTCCAATGGAGCTTTCTTAGCTTCAGTTTTTGACAATCCCTAAATATAGGGATAGTGAATTGTGGTCAGTTGGGCTGCATTAGCACATGTGTAGGAAGAACCACTGCTCCGAAGTATCCTCTGTCTGTAGAAGTAGACAAGGACACACGGGGCTCGTGGCATAATGATGGGAGAGGACCTGAAAAAGGTATTATGGATGATGCTGTTGGACTCTGTCCCCTTGATTCAAAAACCCTGGTTCAGCTCTACATAAAGATTTACAAAAGTAAGAAAAGTTTCCAGAAGTTATGCCTTCAGTCAAAACCTGGAACCATTTCTAGAGGTTGTATGGCACAGAGACTGTCTCTTGGAAAAGATTCAAAAAGCAAAGGGGAAAAAATTATGAAGCATCTTAAGACCATATTACATGTAAAATTGCATAATAAATACATTATTGTTTAAAAAACAAACAAGTGCTGGGGTGGCAGTTAGGATTGGTATTGTGTCATCAGTCAAACTGATTAAATTTTCCTCCATTCTTACCTTGGTACTGATATAAACTGTTGTGTCTTCCCTCTCCCAAAGCTATTTGCATTAGGAGGTGAACAGGAGCTTTCACCTAAACACAAAGAGCAGTTTTAAAGAAGAATATTTAAAATCCTAGTCCTGCAGTTGCTATTTTTGTTTTTAACAAGAGTTATATTAAATGCAACAATCCATTTAATCAAATGTGTAGTTTGGCCTTTGGAGATGGTTCATATGTGCAATCAATGTCAACAGGATTACCCAAAACGTGATGACTGACCACTGAAAATGTGAACTAAGTCCATTGAAATGAACTGCATTTGTGGTGCCCCCTGGGTGATATGAACATTACATCTGTGGTGTTAACATCTATAATTTGCTTGTTCACACAGACTCATAATCACTTCATACTTCAGCCATCAAGTGATCAACTCTCATATGGCGACTGTTTTTGAAGGTGCCTCTGAAGTTATATGTAGATATTTTAATTATTTTGCTGCTAAACAAATTAGTTTCACCTGCTCTGCTACATGAAGTGAGTCTATGGCTAGAATTCTGTAACTTACGTACATCAGCATATTGCCATGAATATTAGTGGTGAACTGCAGTTAGTTAAGAAATTGAGACTTCTATTTTTTGTCACATATCAGTTGCATGTCTTTGTATACAGTAAGAAGTGATTTGACTACTTGATCAGTGACAATTCATCACTGGAAGTTATACCACTGGACTGAATACTGGTATAAATAATTAATAAATTAATAAAACTGTGCCCAATGAATGAATGGTCTCTGGCTTAAATACTATCAAGAATACACATCTTTCACAGACAAGCAAGGCATAGATTTCTATCAAATATGTGGCAATATGAACTTACTGCCTAAAAATGGAAATGGGCATTTATAATCAGTGAAATGCATATTTATAGCCTTTTAGCGCAGCTGTATTCTGTTAGTCTTAGTACAGTACTGAATAAGATTCACAGATCACATTATCTTAAGGGAAGTTGTTTCCATTTCTATTTTGGATTGACCCCTGAAACATGCCTGAATTATTCTTAGGGGCTGCTGACTTCTCCCCCTTCCTGATAGTTTGTTCAAAGACTTTTAAACTGCTACCAAAATTGTTAGAATTCTGGACTATATGAAATAAATTAACAGTGTTTAGTTTTAAAAGAGAAGAAATTAGACTTGCAACATCCTTTTTTCTTCTTCTAGTGGGGATATAAGAATCTTTCATCACACATTGCTCCAAAGAGCAGTTTTTAAATTGTGATCTGATGATGCTCACTACAAATTATATTAAGTCTCTCTGCTTTTAAAAGCATTGGCATTGAATCCTACTCACTACTGGCAGAGTATAAAGTCCTGCCAATGAATAATGTATGATCTCTTACTTGCACAAGCATTGCCCTTACATGAGCAGAGGTTCTCATTACAAAAAGCTGACTTAAAGTTGGGTAAGGAGGTCCTATGTACCTTCTTGTGCAAGCTCCTTAAAAGCTATGGTCACTGTGTGAGAAATCTGACTGCTCAGGATCTTGGCCACAGTATTAACACAGTTGGGCTCTGAAGCCTGAAGAAATCAGAGTTGGGGGCAACCAACAGGGAAATATGCAGAGTAGAACTGGTGAATACAGACACACTTAAGTATCCTCTGCCATCCATCAATTCTCTCTTACATTGGTCCCACCAGGACAGTCATGTTAACAAATACTTGAGTTTTTGGGACACCTATGCTTGACACAGTGAACACAGCATAGACTGTAGGAGTTCTAGTACAGCTAAGACAGTATTGATTTTGGTAACTGTAGTTCATTACATATGAGAGCCACAAAGTTGGGGATGACTGGCATAAAGTGTAGTATTCCTATCTTTAAACATGCATGTGATTTTTTAAAGTGCTTCTTAAAAAAAGTTGTCATACTACTAACATACACTTGAACAAAAATTCTAACAAACTATTTCCTAGCCATGTGGTGGTAGCTGGGTTCAGGGAATCCCTCTTTAGCTGCTTAGCTACACTACTGTTTCTCCTGGGATGGGTGAACCCAGGAGAGTCAAATATAGTGATGATGACTAGGGAACCTTTCTGCCCCCAGTGCCTCTTAACACTCCAGACTACTCAGACTTGACAGTGTTTCCAGAAGTCCAAAAACCCACAAGGCTAGGCAATCAGAACCATTATGCCCACCTTGCAAAGTACAGCTGTTACCATACCTGTAAAAATTCCAAAACTCCCAGTAGCTGGTCAAGGCAAGACCTGGTTTTAGTACCACAGACCCTCTGAGTCAAAAATCCAAGCAGTTGGTTAAAGAGATTTTTATATTTTATTAAAAATAGTGAAAATGCAAACAGTTAAAAAAAGATACATGACAGAAGTAAAACATTTCAAAAAGCACTTGGAGCAAATAAAAATAAAGATTGAGACAAGGCTAAGGCTGTCAAGGGAACACATCAGAAAATAACAAAGCTAAGCTAATTGACCTAATACACATTAGTGTAAAGTCAGCATATTTCTGAAGCATATGCAGAGTGCATCCTTCCAGGTACAGCATACCAGGCCAGCAACTGAGCATGGCATCTCCTGAAAGCATCTGTTGGGACCTTGACTCCTTGTTGATACCAGTAGATCTGAAGGAGGTGTCCAATGCATTGTCTGGTCAGGTTAAATTGGATCAGTTTCCATTAGTATGGCCTGAGGATGTGGACAATGCATTTGCATGCTGCAAAGCCACAACCTTTTCTCTAGATCCTTGCCCATTGTTACTCTTAAAATCAGCAAAGGAGTGAGCCATGGAATCGGCTACACACATCATTAATGTGTCCCCTTTCCATTTAAAGGAAACCATTATAAGGTTCATTCCACAGAAACCAAATTTAGCAATAGATGATTTTCTTAACTATAGACCAGTTGCCAACATTCCATTCTTGGGCAAGTTGATCGAGGGTGGTGGCCAACCAGCTGCAGGTGTTCTTGGAAAAAACGGATAACTTAGATCCATTTCAATTGAGGTTCAGGCCACACCATGGGTCTGAAACAGCATTGGTCGCCCTGCAGGACAATCTCCTGAGGAAGTCAGACAGAGAACGCAACCCTACTGGTCCTCCTGGATTTTCCTGTGGCCTTTGATATCATTGACCATGGTATCCTTTTGAGACAGCTAACGAGTTTAGAATTTGGGAGTCCTGTTCTTCAGTGTTTCCAGTTCTTCCTTGAGGGCTGATCTCAGATGGTATAGCTGGAAGAGAAGTCCACTCCATGGGACCTCTGTCATTGGGTCCCCCAAGGATCAGCCATTTCCCCAATTAAAAATTGTGACACCCAAGAAGTCCAAAAAAGCCAACACTAGGAACCACTCTTTCTCAGTTTCGGTTCCTTCCCTTTGGAACAAAATTCCTACATATGTTCATGAGACCCCATCCCTCTCAGTTTTAAAGAAATTAATAAAAATAGAATTATATAAAACTGCATTTTATTGGTGATTTTAATTGTTGATCTGAGATGCCCAAATTGTTTTTAAATTTGCCAATTCTATTTAAATGCAGGTTTTAAGGTGATGACAGGGTTTTATTGTATTTATTGTATACCATAATTTTGTATTGTTGATTTTAATTATGATTTACATGTTGTGGACTGTCTAAAGAGTGTTTACACTAATGAGGCCATATACAACTTGAAATAAAAATAGACAAACAGTGACAATAAGCCTGAAAACAATATATGAACAGCAGTGAGCTTTTCCTGTTAATTTATAAGATATAGATGAGTTTGTTTCCACAGATACATGACACAAGTAAGTAAAACATTTCCCTCAGGGAGTTCTTCTATAAAATGCTTTACTTAAAGGTTCACTCACTGCCCTGCCCGGTGGCTGGTGTTCTTTTGAACATGCACATTGAAACTGTTAAATGAAACAACAGCGTTGAAACAAATGTGCTGAGGTTATTGTCTGGGTTAGAGGGAAAGAAAGTTCACCATTGAATCAGCCTTTTGGAGATGTAACAATGCTGGCATTGTTCCAAATGCAAGACCACAGAAAATGTTAAATGCTCATTGGGGTTCTTTGAAGATCCAAGGGTTGGAGAATATAAAATAAAGGGGAGGGGGGAATGAAAGATTTATCACCATTGCCACAAGTCTGAGACACAGAAGCTTTCAAATCTTCCTTGTTTCCCAAAATGATCTCTCTTTTTTCTTGTTAACTTGCTGACTCCTAGTTTAACATAAGCCATATAGTTCTGGATAACTGTAGCAGTAAACCAATGTCAGTGAGCACAATGTGCATCTTATGGCCATTCCATTTCTATTCAAGACTGTAATCTGGGAGGTAGATTCATTTCACACAATTCAGTTTTTCATAGGATAGCAACCATTACATGAACATGGCAAAGTCCCATCAAGTGTCAACCACAATGAATAGAATCTTTTCATCCTGTGCAAGCAGTTGACGTTCACAGAGAGGGAAGCTCATAGCTCATTAGCTTGCAACATGATAACGGTGACACAAACTGGTTGTGTGAGCAGATCCTGGCAACAGACAAGAAATAAAGTAGATATCAATCACACTAGACTTTGTCAGGATGCATAGCAGAAGGAAGATTAGATAGATCTTATCTAGAGTGATTTGCATTAGATTCACATGGAATAGATTTCTGACCCCCACTTAGCTATAGCAACAAGGTAACTCTTCCCTCTTGCTAAATTATATTCATGGAAGAATAAAAAGAAGGGGAAGGTAGCCAGGAACTGATTTTTGGAAGGAAGGAAGGAAGGAAGGAAGGAAGGAAGGAAGGAAGGAAGGAAGGAAGGAAGGAAGGAAGGAAGGAAGGAAGGAAGGAAGGAAGGAAGGAAGGAAGGAAGGAAGGAAGGAAGGAAGGAAGGAAGGAAGGAAGGAAGGAAGGAAGGACCCTATTGTGTTTGGTTTGTTACTCAGAATAAATTCTTGGATTCTGAATTCTTTTAAATACATGGATATTTTTAAATACCAGGTTGCAGTTAGTGGACCTTGAGTTTACACTAAAAAAAAACAAAGCAGATCACACAGTCATGCAGTCTGCTCATTCTGAATATAAACTGGACATTATTTCAGAATAGACTAATTGGGTTCTAAAACTGATTTTTTTGTAGTCACTGTAGAATTTTGTGTAAGGAATTTTAAAGCAAAGGCTAAATACTTTTTTTCTTTGTCTTTGCCTTAATCCAGTTGCCAATTTCCAACTACAGTAAACCCATTGAAACAGTTGTGGAACGAGTCAACACTTATGTGAATCCCATTGACTCAATAAGTCTACTGCAGTTGGAATTACCAACTGAATTGAGGCTCCCCCCTTTTCTTTTTGCCCTAGCTTGCTAGAGGAGAAAATTCATTGTAATGCCATGCAGGATGACCTCCCAGCTTGTTCACTTCTATGCTTAACACTGAATAATAGAGCTGCCATGTTATCATTCACCACATTCAAGAAGTAGCAAAAGCATTCCTGCAACACTGAAAGTACATTCCCATTTAATTAACATCAATATATCTTGGTTGGACACGTGGATAAATGTTTCTCCTTTCCTAGCTAAGGCAATCTCTCCTCTGTTCTTGACAGCCTATCACTTCAAAGCTCCTTGATACATTACCTATTTGTGTAGAGTCCCATGGTATTTTTGTTAGAAACTGAATCTTGGTAGATGTGACATTTCTATGGAGAATTTGCTTACATCTTGGAAATATGAATATCTACACTTGATAGAGTATGATAATGATTGGTTTTAAATGGTGGCTAGAATCCTATTGGTGTTCGCATAAGATCTGCAAAACTTGCCAAAGTTAATTGCAGTTAACTGATAGAGAGCTAATGTTTGTTTCAGCCAGGTACATATTCACACATCTGATTGTATAACCAAGATGTGTCCTGGCACTTCATAAATTAGCTAAAATTAATAGCCAGACAGTTAGGCAAAACTTATGTGAACACCAGTAGTACTCCACATGATGTGTACAGATGCATGTGCTAGCTTTTAAGTTAGGAACATATGCAGCTACTTAATGCTAAGTCAGAATTTTGGTCCATCTAGCCCAGTTGTTCAAATTGACTGCCAGCAACTTTCCAGACTTTCCAACTTTCACTCAGGGGTCTTTCCCAACCTACCAGGAAATGAATCATGGGACCTTATATATGCAACATATGCAGTCCTGCCACTCAAATGGGCAACTGTGATGTTCCAGATGATTTTGAAATGCATGTCCCCAAAAGGCTCATATTGGCTATATACTGGAGAGGAGTAACGGCAGTTCTTGGGCAACAATATCTGGAGAGCCACAATTGCCCACATCTCATTTTAAGCTGAGAGGATTGTGGGGAAACAAATGACCTGAAAAGTCTCCAGGAATTGTGCCTGCGCAGGTGATGCTTCTCTGACTAGAAGGCTGTAAATCTGCAGCCATGTAGTTGCTTCAAGTTATAGTTCAGAAACATCTACTTTTCGCCTTGGGTTGTTGACCTCTAGATTTCTAGCTTCTTCTACCAAATGTACCAAATACTGAATAACAAATTAGTTCAATGTATGTTTACTGAGAAATACACCCCTATCAGGTTCAATGGGACCTAGTCCCAGGCTAAGAGTATATAGCACATTTTTCTTCCTATGTCTTGGCAGTAACTGTAAATAGTTTTAAAACTCAGACACACTGAGGAATGTTTTTCATTTAGTTATACGAAGCACAGCACAAGGCAGCACTTGAACTGTGTGATATTCCATCTCTACTCCTCAGTTGCTCATGATCAGAGCAGGGGGGCACCCCTGAAATTTTGTAGTGGGGAACTCATATCTTTGACCATAAGCCTCCTTTTTCTCAAACATTTAGTGAGGATAATCTCCCACTAACTGTAGAAGTAACTTCAAAAGTTACAGAAAAGGAGTGAAATTATTTCATGTTATTACAGTCATAATGCAATGCATTCATTCCACAGTTAGTAGAAACAGGAATCAATTGCACATAACTAATTAGAAGCAACCAGATACTTCAAAATTGTGGAGTATCTGAAAATCCCTGTTTGTTATTAGTTGCACCTGTCTGGAGTTGGACCGGGATGTGAATTATCAGGTTTAATAAAAACTGATAAAGGTTATAATCCTGCCCATGCTTTGAGGTACTAAGTACTCTTTAGTAGAACTGCTTGAGATTATGCTGTAAGTGCAACAGGAAAACATAACAGAGGACAGAAGAATTACAGTAAATTAGACAAGGTTTTATACATCAAGGCTCACACAAATAAAACATTAGAATGGCTCTCCAATCTCCTGTTCCAAGGAGATAAGTCTAAATTATAGCACAGAATCTATGCACATACAATAAACCCACACTCAATTAAAATAAGCACCAGATGTAATGTTATTATGTTTCAGTTGCCCTTGAGAAAATAAACTGTAGATTCTCTGTAACAATGAAGCAACTCTTGCAAGGTGTATAAAATTGTTTCCTCTAGATATGCAACTTTATTATTCAAATTAAGATCTGACTCCCCCCTCTCCAAGAGTATGAAACTGATTAAGTATGAGCCCTAATTATGTTTAACCCTCTTGGGCCCAAGACTATGTAAATCTTAAAATGGTAGAGTTTGTTAACATTATTTCAGCCATGCTAACTCCCGTATTTAAGAACAAATCTACAGTATATTTTGGTTAAAAAAATATCCTATAGAACCTAAAGAATTCTTGGATTTGTAGTTTTATAAGGTATTTTGAATTATTTGCTAGAGATTCTAGCACACTCTCCTGAAAAAATTTCCGGAGAAAATTCTAAACTCATAAAACTGCAAACCTCAGAATTCTTTACCACTGAACCACAATAGTTAAAGTTGTATGAAATGGATATAAATTTGTAGATATTTGTTTTTATGTGCAGTCAAGGTGCATCCAACTGATGGTGACTCTAATAGGGTTTGCAAAGTACGTGAGAAACTTTAAGAAGTAGTTTTACCATTGATCCCCACTGAGTTTTCATGGCCGAGCACAGATGAGAACCCAGGTCTTCTGAGACCTAGTATGATACTCTATCCAATATACCAGGGGTCCCCACCCCCAGGCCACGGACCGGTCTTGGTCCGTGGCCTTGGAAGGATCGGGCTGCTGAGACAGATTTTCTAGGGCCGAAGGAACGCACACTCCCGCCCACCCACATGCACACACTCCCGCATGCACGCACACAGACATGGATGGACGCCTGCTGCCACCCCCATCCTTGGGAGAATAGTCTTCAACTGAACCGGTCCCTGGTGTCAAAATGGTTGGGACCCACTGCACTATACAACATTGTCTCAGTGTAATACCTTCAGTTTAATGTAACACTTCAAATTATCACTTACTATTGTATCAGAACTGTGGTTAAAATAAGCTTCATGATAGCATGAAATCATTATTTCAAATCAGGATCAAATTATGGATTGTAATCCTAGTTTGACAGGCTCTTTCAAACCATTGTTTACAGCTTCAGATGTAATAGTCAATTGTGGTTTGATCAAACCAGGAAGTGATTTATCAAGCTAGGAGAAGAGGACATGTTTGTACATGGCATTTGTCCACACCTCTTTTCTTGGACATCCAAATACAGCCACTGTCCTCAGCAAACTGGAGGCTATATGCCTGAATTACTTGAAGGATATTGCCATAATTTCATGATTTTACATAAACATAAATACTTTAGGACTTTTCTGTAAGTCTTGCTATTTTTATTTGTAAATTATCATTGCTAGATAAAATAGATTTTTTTAAACCATGCTTTTACTACGTCTCCTAACATGTTGTTTATTTGAGAAGTGCTAGCACTCTGTTTAAACAAATATAGAACTGTCACATGACTGTGGATGATACAGCCAGCAAGACATGCCAGAAGGCAATTTGCAAAATGCTTCAATGCAAGATCAGCCTGATGCCTGAAAGGAACTGGAGGTCATCCTGACTGTTTGTCCTTCAGATGAACCTAACAGAGATATTCTTGGTTAGGTGATTTTGACAAAAATAATAATAATGAGACTTTCCCCATACTGGTGGTTGCAAAATTAAGGACTGACCGTCCTGGCAGATGTTCATCAAGGGCTCAAAAGGCAACTTTCTGGGTTTCATTTAGATCTATTTTATGCCCATTTGCAATCATTTTTATGCAGGATGCCAAGCAGGTGTAAAGCACTGTTGTGAAACCTCAGGACAGTCACAGCTCCTGGGTTGCCTGAATATTTTTCTCATATATAGCCAATCAACCAAATGAGTATATGGGAAACTATTTTATGCTGAATGAGACAACAAGTTAATCTAGCTCAGACTTGTCCATGCTGACCGCCAGTGGCTCTCTGTTCTTTTCTATTTTTTAAAGCATTCAACACAAGTTTAAGCTGTCTTCAGGGCTTCTGCCTTTATAGGGTAGGCTAAATATGTAAGAGGCAAAGACGTGCACACAGTTTGCACACCCCACTTCCCAGTGCGTGCCAAGCACACCCTCTTCCCTTTTAGTGCTTGGAAAAGGATAAATGCTTTTTCAAAACTGCTTAGAAGTTACTTTTGTGGAATTCATGGCTGGCTAAGCATTCTTAGAGTCTAATAAAGTAAACTTCAACTTTGCTATGTCTCGTAATAAGGTCAGAACAGGAATTCTACTCTTGTTTGATTGAATGTAAGTGGAACTCTCCACACAGTCCTTCAGGCTTGCTGTTCAGCACAGCAGGGTCTGAACTGTGGTGCTGGTGCACACCAAGAGGGTTATAGGAGTTAGGGCCTACATGTACGGCCCCATGCCCTAGCTGTGCTAGTAGCCCATCCTATTCAGACTGAAGTGCTCTTACTGCAGGGAAAAGTGACGAGTATGTAAACAGTCTAAATAAATAATTAAGTTATAATTCAGCTTCTAGACTGTAACAAGCCCTAACAGAAGGTTGTCCCAAAATATTTTACTGTCTGAGGCAGAACACCAAATGGTGCCCCCTCTTTAAGCAAGACAAGGTGCATATTATTACCCAAGCCAGCCATGTTATTTTGGCATATGAGGCATAAAAATCCCACTTGTGCCTCTCTCTATCCCTGGCAGCAGAATTCCAACAACAACAAATGAAAAAGCTCACCATCTGCTGCTCTTTCACGATATTCCAAATCTGCTGCCTGAGGCAGATAGCTCCTTGTTCTTAACGGTATGGCCAGCCCTAGTCTAATAACAATCACTGAGCTCTTTAATCTTTACCTCATAAAGAGAGAAGGGTGTCCAAGTCTCCATCTCTTTCCCTGTCCAAATCTGCTCCTTTTGTGCCCTCATTGAAGCATACGTTACAGTTCGGTCTAACATACAAAAACGTTTCTTCACAATGATAAATCTTGGGTTCTTTTGCAATAATACAAAGCAATAGCTTCCATCTCTTAATGGGTTATTTCTCCCCATCTCCATAACAGGCATTAAAAACAGAAATGCCCTCCATTTTTTTTTCTACTCAGCTTTTTCTAGTCAGCTGACGTCTGCCAAATGCGCTTGCTTTTTACCAGGTGCATCCCAAGTACAAGACTGCTGAGCATAGGATGGCTAACATTTGCTGCAACTTTCATTGTGCAATCCCATGCTCTTTCAGAATGTGATCCTAACTAGTTAAAGCAGCTAAGGGCCACTTGAGCTGACACTGAACATCTGTGTTCAATCCAAATGCCTAGTGGTGTAGAGATCTTAGAAATTATTTAGGACTACCTCTGTTTGGCCTGTCTTTTTTCTGATTAAGTGTCTGTATCTCTGTACTACAAAAGGCTTGTATATGACTCAGCTCTCCTCTCCCCCCCCCCCCGCTTCCCCACCATCTTTTGGCTCTTCTGGTTCACACAGCAGTTGTGCCAGCAGATCATTTTGTCAGCAGATCCCAGATAAGTGGAGATAAGGGATGTTGTGCCAGCAAAATTGGTTTCCACCCACTCCAAACTCACTGCAGTTGGCATCTTTTTGAATTAGGATTGTATTGTTCACCTGCATTCTGATGCATAATAAATTCAATGCCACTGCATTTATTTTTGAGAAGACACAAATAAGGCTGCCCTCTTAAAGGTATTTAGCTTTGAGTCCATTGTGCCCCTGGTGCTCTATTGTAAGCCAATTTCACAGGGGGAGAGTTAAGCATATGCTCTAATCCCTCATTTAAATCAGCTGGTCCTCAAAGAATTCAGCTTTGTCTAGGCTGTACTCTACTTCTCCAATTAAAATCTGAATTACTGCGACCCAAGCTGATGGGCCACTGACAAAGTTTAGCTCAGCATTTCTTTAAACTTCAGATAATTCAATGCAGCTTCCCTTTAATGACTGTACTTTGAAAGTTCTGGGGAATGCACATTTTCACTGATAGGATTTTACTCCGAACCAATGGCACAAACATGCAACATGATTCCACCCCCTGTTCTACAGTCATCAGGAGAGCTATAAAATTACCTTGTCTTACCAGACAGTCCTAAAAATAGAGCACTCCTGCACACAAATCTATCCTTCATCACTTGAGAGAGAGAGAGAGAGAGAGAGAGAGAGAATCAAGTCTGAATATCCAGGAGGAGGGAGTGATTTGGTTACTGTGTAGGGACCCTTCACTATATTAATTACAACACCACAAGGGGTCTACAGTATGAGATGAAATTTCTTTCTCTATGAAGTTTCCATCACCAACATGGTAAAAGGAGCAAGTTGGTAACTCAGGAAGTGCTAAATCACATAATGGCATTTTAAAAATACGGAAGTGAAAGCTCCATTACACTGGCAGCAAGGCTGCACTCGCTCCTCACAGGCAGGAGCATCCTGTGAGCGGGGTTCATTACTCCCACCATTAGAAGTGGGGGAGAAGAGTTTCACCAATTCCTCCCTTTAGAGCAAAAGCTTTAATTTGCTGGGCATTCTGAAGGAGGCTGGGAATGATACTTTTAAATGTCATAAATGTATGCGGGCATTAGTTAAGGGGAGTTGTATTACTTGTCTCTGTTTACATCTTAAGGAACATCAAATAGGTACATGCAAGACTAAAGCAGTCACATTCCACAGAGCATCTGTTGTATCACGACTGAATATATCTGGGACATTTTTTTTCACATCAGGCAGAAGAATATCAATCACACAGTATTAGAAATATTTAGTAATATTGCAGCAAAAATACGGGCTAGTGGCAAGACCTGTTTACTGCACACAACGAAAGGACAACAATTACAATCAGCCAGGATCATACTGAGGAAATCATTGATTGGACCCAGTTATAGTACAAACGTTGGAAGCAATACATTTTCCATGAGAGGCATCAGCCGTAGGAACTGTATGAGAAGAAGTGCAGTCATAACTCAAAAAGATACATCAGCTGGAGGCAGTCAGGATTAGCAACAAGCCTAGTCTACCAACAGAAAGGTGTTTGTGTTGGTAGAACATTCTTCTGCCAACCAATCTCAAAGATCTGCCAGCAGAGCAGAACTACAAGCAGAATTACTCTGCTGGCTAAGTTTCAACATCCCTAGGGTGGCAGGAGGTTGCATCTGGCACAGCATCAGCTGGCCCTTGGCCATTTTGGCCCAGTTAGGACTGTACTCTAACACTGGATCCAACTCAACACGAGTTATTTGATACGTGTTTCTGTTACATCTGGCATATTGGCACTTCCAAATGTAGCAATATTTTATTCTGAATGTGCAGCATTTCATCCTTTCATGTCCATGGAACATCCCAACCTTTTGACATGACTCTGTGTTCTCTCATTATTTTCCAGCAATCAAATGCTTTCTGATCATATCACTCATAAAAGAAAGGATAAGTGGCACTGAAGCAATTAAAACCTAGAGAGGAAGTTTAGTCTCTCCCAGCAGGAATATCTTGGCTACTTCCTCAGCATGTGATGAAGTGCCAGTTGAGCACCTCCTACAAGAACAGCAACCAAACACTATCTGCTAATGTGTCTAGCTGCTGCTTCCTGATATGACTGTGTATATCCATGTCAAAATTAGCTTGGTGACTTCATATTTTATTTTGCTTACATTTTATCCAAATCATCATAGCTTCCTGTACTTACAATGCAATTTTCCTCTCAGAAAATCTGTTCCTAATCTGCACATGCAAAGATGTTAAATAACCATGCACTACTCACTTCAAAACAGATGGCTTCTCAGCGCTCCCTTGAATTCCTGCTTACTAGGCATTCCTGCAAGGCTCTTTGTGCTTTGCCTAAGGGCAGCATGCGGTTTGTAGAACTGATTTTACAGTCGTTATGGCAGAGAAACTGGACCAGTTCATCAAACTATTATTTTTTAATGTGAAGTCCAGTTTAAGAAATGGAAAGTCATAACTCAGAACTTGGTAAGTTGTTTTTGTAAAAAAATAATTAGTTATAGTTCCAAGGCTTCACAATTAGGGTGTGACTACATTGACATTTAATGTGGGAAATGCTCTGGGAGTGGGATAGTCAAACTGGATTCACATTTCCCCCTGCTGATCACATGATGTAAAAGCCAATGTCAATCACCCGAGACATTCGCCCCACCCCCGTCCATAGTATTTTCCTCCATTGTTGGGGCTCCTGTTTTTTTTGACAAGAGATCTATTCACACTGGTTCAGAAGCATGATTGCTTGAGCCAATGTGGAAGGGTTTGCAGTCATTGTACCTGAAGCTATTCCAGATGGCTCCAGTAGGAATGAGAGAGCAGGGCTGTATGGAAAATGACAGCCAATTGAACCCTCTCCTCACACCTGGTGTTTTGGTCTGCTTGTTACCCTATTCCTTTCCCATTCCATTCCATTTAATTCCAGTCTTTCCTTTTTCCTTTTAAATACTTGCTGGCCTAGTGCTAGGTCAGCAGGTCAACCGGGGGGGGGGGGGAGGGATGTTTTATGGCAGCTGTGCTCTAACTAGGCCAGCTGTAAATCTGGACAGCCAGAGCACAGGAGAACTATCTTAAGAAGCTGCAAATAAGTCAAATGTCCTCCTTCCTCACTGTAAACTCCCCCCCCCCCGTTTAGTCAGCCAGCTGGCCTAGCACAAGTCTTTAAAAGAAATAGAAAAATAACGAAAGCAATAAAAAGAACAGGAAGGGAAGAGAGAAACAAGCAGATGAGGCACCGTGTGTCAGGAGAGGATTCAAATGGTTACCATGCTGCAAACAAGGCTGATTTCCTCTTTTCTCACTGCTGACTCCTGTGTGGTTGGCAGAAGCAAATTAACCTGGGAAAATTCAACTTCCCAGTGCAACTTCACAGCAGATTCATTCACATTTTTCCTGCTGTGTAGTCACATCCTTTGTTAGCTTCTTTTGCAGTTAGAAGTTTAAAAAATGTTTTACTTTCCCATTTTCCCAAAGGAACTAAAAAAGCCACACTTTTAGTTACTTTAAGAATGTGAATAGTACAAACTACTGGCCTGTGATACAAAACACATGGCCCCCAGCCACCTCAACACTTAGAACACTGCATCACCTAGCACTCTGTTGTACAAAGAGGCTGTCCCCATAAGTATATAACTAAGTAACTATTTACATATAAACTATAAAAGGAGTGAAGTTATGCATCATTATGTTACAACCATAATATAACTTAATTGTATCTTAGTTGCAAATAATTATTCTAACTAGTTACTTCCAACTTCTGAATATGATTTAGGAATGCAGACTGCAACTGTCCTTGTGTTGGCTTTGATTACAAATTACTAGAGGTAGATATTACAGTAATAAATACAACAGTGTAATCCACTGAAATCGAAAGGGCAAAAAATGCTCTGCTTTTATCGAGTAGTTCCTGCTCTTGAGTTTAGGTGGCTTGGATAATAAGATAAAATTAAACACAATTGTTCTCTAATACTTCTTATATGCTAAGTCTACAAACTCACATTATTTCATATTATTTCCAACTGAGTACCAAAAGATGCTTAGCACAGGCTTCTAGGAGGCACTGTAATATCTAAACCCAATTTCCTAATTGTCTGGATACTGAATTTACTAGTTGGGGTGATTCAAAGTCCATTCTGAGACACAGAGACAGTGAACCTCCAGTTCCTCCTTCATATTTATGTTTCCAGTATAAGGGTCAGATAGTTGTCTGGAATGTGCAACTTTATGCAGCTGCTCACAAGGAACAGTTTCCTTATGATCTGGTCATAAGATTTGAGGGTAAAATATATTTGTGGAGGAACAGCTGTTCAGATTCAGTTTCCCTATTGATATTTTGTTACTGCCGTGAGAAGCATGGGCACCCCATTAGGAAGAATGGAGAACCCAACATCTCTTATCAGACATTCTCCCAAAGGTCCAGCCACATTTTATTTATTTATTTCCATTTCTATACCACCCCATTAGTGCTGCCACTCTCTGGGCAGTTCACAATGTACAGTGAAATCATAAACTAAAACTACAAAGATATATTAAAATACAAAAAACAAACAAACCCCAACCCTGTCACTAACTAAAAAACTTTAAATAAAAATATACAAATTAAAAACCATTTGAACATCTCAAGGCAATATTTATACCAGTAGAAGTCAGCTTCATATAATTTGGTCTTAATTTGCCTCCTAAAAATAAAGAGGGTTGGTGCATGGTGAACCTCTGTAGGAAGCTCGTTCCATATGGAAGGGGCCACAACCAAGAAAGCTTGGTTCTTTGTGCTGGCTTTTTTGGACTGCTTAGGTGTCACAATTTTTAACATGAAGAACTGGGAGAAGCATGTTGGATGGGTAGTTATTTTGTGGGAGAGATGTTCCACCCGATATCAACCCAGAGTGCCTCAGTACACATCATATGGTATATCAATGCCACTGGAATGCCAGATGCAGTGCACTTCAAAAACTGTGAGCCTGTGAGGGAGGCTTGTTCTGAAACAAAAGGGGGGCTGCAACCCTACAACTCATTCCCTTGGATTACCTCTCCCAGATTCAAACTGTCTGGACTGCTGCTTAGGGGAATCTGCCTCCTAATGACTGAAGATGGTAGTACAGGGCTTCAAATAAAGCTGCACATTTTAATTAATCAAAGTTACTGCTTTTCAGAACTAAATCACACCCAGATACTCACTCCAGTGTTCCATTAGTATTCACCCCAAATTTCAGGTGTCTAGGTTTCATGGTATCATTTATTAAATTTTAAAATAAAGTGTTTCCAGATTTTATCATATGAAATAGTATATAAATGCTATAATTAAAATAAATACAATGGCTGAAATTCGGTTGGCGTAATTTACACCATGCAAATCTGATGTCATCATCACCTGCAGTGATTATTATTATTTTGAAATTAAACATTTTTTGCTTCTCTCCTGAAGATTCTGAGGCTCCTATGTAATCCCTTTCTCCATTGGGAAACTGTGGGGGCTGTGGGAGAGAAGGGGGAAGCCTTTAATGACTGAAAAGAGCTGCTATTGGGACGACTTTATCACCAGCAGCAATTTTCAATAATTAAAGACTTTCCATTCCATCTTGACACTGGAAGGGGTTACATGGGAGTCTCTGGACCACTGAATCAGGACTATGAAATGCTTAATTTCTGGGGGGGAAACCTGACACAATTGACGACATCATCAGTTTTACATGGCATTAAATTATGCCAACAAGATTTCAGTTGATATGTATTTGAAAATGCTCCCTCCGGGAGGCAATGGAAGACAGGAGGGCCGGGTGTGCTCTGGTCCATGGGGTCACGAAGAGTCGGACACGACTTAACGACTAAACAACAACAACCATCAGAGGACAGGGAAAGTATGTGGAAAATAAACCACAGAACTACATTTGGACAAATTATACCTATTATCTTAGATTATGCAAAATGCCATACTCATTTCCTTTGTTATTTACAAGCGATCAAGGACTAAATCATGTTTTTCAACCTGTTTTATCACTTCTTCACTTGTTTTGTAAATGTTGCCCTTTGTAGTTTTTTTTTAACAATCCTGCTACAGATCATGAAAAAATTAAAATTAGTGATGAGAGAAAGTAATCATCTCTGCATTCAAAGGTCCTTTTGGAATTTCTTTTAGCAATGGCCTTTAACTGTTGGAAATGACAACGCAAACCTATTTACACTTACTTACATCTACCTTACTGCTTTGAACATGTTTTGGCGTTGCTTATGCTTTTTAATATAGTATTAATTTGGTCTATTTTAGCATCTGTCTACTGTTATAAACTTTAAATTCTGTCCTTTAATGATGTGAGCTGCTTTGGGTCCTTTTTAAGGAGAAAGGTGGGATATAAATAAATGAATGAAAGCTCCAGTGAGCATAGCAACATGTACAGGCACAGGCTCTTTCCCCCCCTGCAGTGGATTTTAATGCAACATTTCTCTTTCGATGGTCAAACACTGTTAGGACACTTTTTTATATTCAAATGCAAAAACAGGCGATACCTTATATTCAGTCTACAACCCTATATCCACTCACTATTGAAATACATCGTACTTACTTCGGCACAGAGATGCACAGAAATCTTTGCAATTTTAACTTTGCAATTAAAAAAAAAAACGATAACAAAGCTGCGACTGTCAACTAAGTACAGTCGCTGGATACTACCTAGATCTATTCCTGGAGGCCGGGCCATAAAGCCGCCGATACCCAAACCCCCCCCCCCCCATGACTGTCACTGCTGGCGGAACAGCTGTTCCGATTATATTCGGTTCCTATACAATGTATTTGTGTGCCTGACGTCTATGGTGCGAGCCAGAGAGGAGGCGGAAGTGACGTTTTAAGCGGGCGCTGAAGTAGGGACCGTTCCTTAGCCCGCGAGTCTGTCGGAGGAGGAAGAGGAGGATGAATAGCCGGTTGCAGGAGATCAGAGAGAGGCAGAAGTTGCGCCGGCAGCTCCTGGCTCAGCAGGTAACGAAAGACCCGTCGGGGTTTATACCGGAATGATCGTTACCGGACGGAGACCCAGAATAAGAGGTCGTTCCCTTTCCAGGCTCAGTGGCATGCTCCTAATTCAGATTGTGCGCGGCGGAGGAGGGATGTTAGGGGCAAATGCTTGGCACTGTCGCTGCCTTGGAGGTGAAGGCTGGTGCAAAGGGCTACTTAGTGCAGGATCAGTCCCTACAAGTACCCAAGCTTTTGGTGTGGGGAGAAGCTTTCTGGTTTTGTGCAGCGCCTAGCACGTGATTAGGCGCTCTCTAGAAACAGCAAAACATGGTACTGCTGGTGGTTCCCTGATCAGTCTTTCTAAAATTATTTCACACTTTGTCTCCTAAGACAGATTTGTAATTTAGGGTACAGTGAGCTGAAACTGTGATCTGTACTGGATTTCGACTAGAGAGCAAGGGGCAGAGAAAGCTCCAGTCACATACTTTCAGACCAGCCTTAATTACAGGGATGTTGTGAGAAGGAGAAAAAAAAGGGGGGGGGCTTTAGTTTCCCAACACCCTAGGTGTCCCTGAGTTTTTTGGAAGAACTATAGAATGAAAATATAGGAATAGTGATAAAAATGCACTGGATATCAGAGGGTAAAAGACAGGAAATTTGATGATACTGGCCTAGAACTGGGTATATCTTTTTTTTAAAAAAGTATTTGTGTGGCCCAAGAAATTCAACTTTTCACAGTACCTGCTGTCCTCAATACCACATGTTTATGCAGACTGGGTGGGTTATGAAAGGGGAAAGCATGATCTGTTTCCACTGATAATGCAGTATCAAACCATTAGCTTTACTATAGATCATTTTAGTTGTATATTACATGTGACTGTAATGTGCACAAATAGCGCTTCTAGAATGCATTTGTCCATTGTGTGTATGTGTATGAATGTGCTCTGTTGCCACAAAATTTCTAACCCTATGCAGAAGGGCAGAAAATTGTTAGGATTAATAGTCTGACAACACTAATATAGAAAAAAATGCACTGAAGTTTTACAAAAGAGGCATAATTTTTTTCCATTTGGGATGATGATATTCCTCTTGATCCACAGCATGTTGATAAGGCTTTTACTAAATGTGGATTTGTACAAAACAGTTCCAAGTGTATTTATCTTGATGTGTAGCATCTAGCCTTATATACCCATAGTTATAGTTTTCTATTTGGATGAACAATGCTTTATACAGAAGACTCCTAGTCTGTGAAGCTACTGACCAAAATGATGATTTGTAGCCTCATTCTATTTTACAATATAAAAAAAGTACTCATCCCTTTGTCACTTTCATTATTGTTTGGGCAGCCCACTCTGTTTCTGTACTATACTGGTATCATTTCTATACTCTGCTGGTATTGAGACTTCCCTCAGAGTTCTAACTCCTGTCCTCTGAAGATGCCGGCCACAGAGACTGGTGAAACGTTAGGAAGAAAAACATCCAGAACACGGCCAAACAGCCCGAAAAACCTAAAACAACTTCCCTCTTTGTTTTCAACTTAGAAATAAAGGGAGCTGACAGTGAAACAAAAAGAAAGCATTTCTAAACACCTCCAGCCTGCACTGGTTTTATGCTACGTATGTAACAGGCAACCTTCCTGTTCATCCAGCCCAGAAATGCAGGAGGTTTTTGGCAAAAAGATAAGAGTGATTGGTGTCACTGCTATTGGCCTGCTTAGGTTTTGTTGGGCTTTTACTGAATATGCAGTGTGGCTTCATATCTAGCATAGGAACTGGGTGAGTGGTGGCAGAGACAGGCAATCTGTACTTTTGCCATCAGCTCAGTGTCAGGCATGCAAGCAGCAAAGCTCCGTTTTTTGTGTCCAGTATATAAATCAGGTGGGCTGATGGCAGAGACAGCAGATGCTCCATTCTGCTGCTTGCCAGCCTGTTAGACTTCTAGCTTGCAAAATGTTTAACAAGTCCATGTTTTGCCCATAAGAGTGTGAATGAATGCTTTGTTGCTCCTGCACCAGCATGAGGGTTCTCCCCCCCCCCTTTTTTTTTTTTTTTTTTAATTTAGAAAGCAAGTTAGCAATCTGGGAGAAAATTAACAATGCTTTCTGTATTTCAAATCTCATGTGATCTGGGAATTGCTTAGGTAGACTTAGCAAGGTGCTGTTCTCTCAACTTTGACTATTTAATCTGTAAGGATACTCTTGGTTTGCTTTTAAGCTTGCAGTAATAAAATTACATGTGTGGACTACGTTGAACACTGCTGTATAATTTAAATAATTTATTATTATTGCCATTACATGGGATCCATAGCTAAACCACTGGACTACCTTTCTTTAGCTCTCTGCTTCCCACTCCAGTCTCTAGTACCACCTGAAAATCTGCTCCAGAGGGTACATAGGTGTCTTCAGGGGAAGAAGTCATAGGTATTTGTTCCACTGATGTCAGTAGTTAGAGCAGTAGAAAATGTTCATCATATTTCCATGTCCACAAGAAGAAACAAAGGATGCCTTTAAATCCTTTCAGAATTAAAATAGAAATAATTACCCCTAAACTTGCATAAGCCAATTATTTCTACTTCTAATGATTAAACGTTTTAAAGTACAGGTATGCAGATCTTTATTTTTCAACTACACTTTCTAGAATTCTGTAGGCGGCATTCTCTTGGTGGCATTGTCCAAAACCTCCAATCTGTATGCTTACTTCAAAGTATGTTATGCTTATACTGGATCTTTTATCTTTGGCTTCATTATTAATTATAATTCTTTTGTATTTCTTTTAGCTGGGGGCTGAAAGTGCGGATAGCATTGGTGCTGTATTGAATAGTAAGGATGAGCAGAGGGAAATTGCTCAGACAAGAGAAACATGCAGGTTTGTGCAGAAGATTTGTCAACGTTTCTCATCATGGAAGTATTTTGGTTGGAGAAAGAATGCTAACTGCTGCTGTGCAAAAGAACCTGAGTTAATTTTGCCTTCAACCAACTTAAGCAAAGTAGAATTATCAATTTCTGAACAAAATATCAGGAACAGTTGAAAAATAATTATGTGTTCATTGCTATAATATCTGACAATTATTTAGAACTTTTAAAAATAAGATCTTTAAAACTGATTTGAATTTACACTATATCCATGATAAATCAGAGTTTCATTGCACTGCTCAATGAAATATTCTGCAAAATAGGAGTATTTGCTCATTCCACAAAAGGAAACATACTGTATGTGCCATAGAAGAAGAAACATACCAAAACAAATGAGAGGAGAATAAATGCAGGATCTTAATTTTGAGGGAAGCAAGAGTAGAGCTACTTTTCAGACCATATGTATGAAACATGTTCTGAATTAGTATGTTATCTTCATATTTCCAGGGCTGTTTATGATACGTCTGCACCAAATGCAAAACGCAAATACGCAAACACAGATGAAGGGGAGGCTGATGAAGAGGATGTGGAAGAATACAAGGTAAGGAAGCAGTGAAATAATGCCTTTTTCAACAGCAGACACTTATGCGTGTGAAAATTTGTAAGGGAATTTGTGCAGTAGTCTCCAAATATGTTAATGTGAGATGATGACAGTCCTATTTTATTCTCTTGACTCTTGGATCACAGTGCCTGTGTGATACTATTCTCTTCTAATGTTTGTGTTAGGGGAACACCTTTTCCTTAAAGGCATTGTTATATTGGGGTAGAATGAAGCAAGAGACACGTACCTATCTGGTTGTTGATGAAAGTGAGCTGAGTGGTTACTGTTGAGAATTTTGGTTAAATATGTATTCTCAGGACATAAGCAGAGTTAGGAGATATCAGGTTGCAAAGACACTATAACACTGAGAGAGTAAATACCAACTGAAGTCTATTAACATATATACAGGGAGAATAGACATTCATCTGGCATCATGACATGGTACAATACATAGCATAGAAATAAGTGATCTGACTTACAGCAGATAAAATGTCCCCTTTACACATGATTTATATGCATTCTTGGGACCAATCAGAAAATACATTACTTCGTTTTCTACTTACATAAGATTACATCATTTTCTGCAGCTGTACAACATCAAGTCCTTAACCCTTGGTACCCACACCTGAATACACTTAGTACATGACTCGGGTAAAATGAGCCATTTTACTTTCACTATGCAACATTTATATTTAATACATTTTGAGATCAAAATCTCAACAGTCACTTCTTCCGGTTGCTGTTTGCTGATTTCCCCCCTAGAGCCCCCCTGCTACATTTGGGCACTTTCATACTTCCCCTGCCCAGGACTCTTTGGACAAGAAGGTAATGGTGACATCAAAGACAAGGGGAACGTTTGGCCAGTGCCAGCTATGGAATTCATCGTGCTCCCCCCCCCCCCATCCTTGCAGGAAGAATTTTGCCATCCCCAGTGAAGTGACTTGCCTTATAATTAGAGAACCGTAGTTAAATGCCAGGAATCTGTAGCTGCCGAGTTATATTTCAAAATAATTCACTTTATTCCCAATGAGAAAAAAATTGTAGTGTGCGATATGTAATGTATAAAGTTTCTGACTCTTGGTCCTTGTTTATGGCAGTCAGCATAAAGCATTATTTTTGGTAAAATCTAATCAACTTGTTAGCTTCAGTGATGACAGCAGGAGCTTCAAATTTTGTTCTGTTTTCCCAAACTTGCATTGGAACTACTCATGATCTGCTGTTGCAGGAGGCTAATGTTCATAGACAGCCCTCTTCTTCCTTCATTGAGAAGCGGAGAGATAATGAGAAGATAAACATCCTGTCTCTACATGCGTGTAAAATGTGCTTTATTCCAAAGGATGAAGTAGAGCTGCAACAAGATGAGGAGAACCTGCCATATGAAGAAGAAATTTACAAAGATTCCAGTACTTTCCTTAAGGTGATCAAGTTTTGTAAGCTCATTCTGGGGTATTTCTTGGATGAACAAACAGAGCCCTCATTAAGGTGGTTTAATTTTAAAAACATTTTTAACCTGTGTGACCAGCTTCAAATACTAAAGCTGCAGCAGTGTACAATGTAATAACTTTTTGGAAACAGAAAACATATTATCTGAAAAAATTGTCATTATTTTGCTTTGTTAGCTCTCTGGATCATGATAAATAAAGATTCTTACAATATGTGTCTAGCTAAGCTGCCTTCTCCTTGTTGCGGAGAAGGGACATTAGCAAGTGTTCAGTGTAGTAGATTTAAATAATAGATCAGTAATCTGAAAAAGACCTGAAAATAATATAGCCAAACTATAGGCATGAGTTTGGGGGTGGGGGTCTTCCATGTACAAATAGCACTATTAATTTAAGATGTCTGTGAGGTGCCTTAGCTGGTTGATCTTTGTTTTTTTGTTTTTCTTCTGTAGGGGACCCAGAGCTTAAATCCTCATAATGATTACTGCCAGCACTTTGTGGATACTGGACACAGACCTCAGAATTTCATCAGAGATGTGGGTACGTGTATGCATGCATGCGCAGACAAACTCCCCAAAACAGGAAAAAAGACTTTAACCATGTGTTTATTACATTTTTATCTTGCTTTCAAGCAATAGAACAGTGTTAAAAATTATTTTGTGTAGTGTCGTCAGTGTGCATAACGTATTGGAATGTAGTGTAAAGACAAAGTCGCTATTGTTTTAAAAAAGATTGGGGAAAGATGTCCTCTGTAATCTGTTCTAAAATTACACATGTCTTAGCTGTAGAAAATGTCTGCACTGAAATGGCTAACCAAACTCTTACTATGTGTTTGGCTTAATTGTGTAACTGAGTTTAGGCCATGAAAAACGGAAACACATTGTTCCAGTCTGTGATATTGGGCCTCTTTCATTATAGCCACCTGTTAACGAAAGTTTAATTCTGTAGCATAACATTTGCATGTTTTCCCTTTAGGCTTAGCAGACAGATTTGAAGAATATCCAAAGCTCCGGGAGCTCATCAGGCTGAAGGATGAGCTAATATCTAAATCTAACACTCCTCCTATGTAAGTACATGCAGAGGTCTGCATTCTTTTCTCTGCATGTTAATTTTAGCTTTGTACAAACTAAGATCCTTTCTTTCAGCACTTGCATAACACATGTGTATTCTATTTCAAGGGTTCATTGGTAAAATAAGCAATGTAAACTTCAAAGAGATGAATCCATTTTGTTTTGGTTATTAGATTTGGTGGCTTAACTGATGTGTTTAAAGTTGGATTTCCTCAATAGACCCTGATTGTTGTTGAAAGCTAACCCAGATTCCCCTCTCATAAACTAATCCGTTCAATCAGTCCTGGCTTGAAATTGGTAAATAAAAACCAGTAGGAAATGAGACTATTATAATGTGTCAATCATCTGTAATAGGAATCATTTTAATCACTGCAGTGCTCCTTAAAAAGCTGCCCACATAGTCATCTAATCAATTTCCTGTGAGCAAAGGACCTAGAAAAACCTGCTGATTGATGTTCTGGAGCAATTGATTTTTTGAGAGATTTAAATTGATTTATATTGATAATTATGCTGATTTCAAAAGCACTGCTCCCACATTAATTTTTTTATCTGGTTTGAGTAGCAATTTTGTTGTCGTCTTTCAGACCTTTAACAGGTAGCTAGTTCTGCTTGCAGACTTAAAATGTCTGGACATATTGAGAAGATGATAAGCTTATTTACAAACCATGAAAAGTTTGTGTGGGTTCACCTAGCAACTGTATTCTCAGAAAGTGTGTTGTTGTTCTCCATTTACATCAAAAACACTCATCCAGCATGTGGAGGTTCATGAGATCTCTATCCTTGTTAGTGGGTGCTAAGAAGTTACCAAAACAGACGATACTGATTTAAGCAATTTGTCCCCTGGACAGGTATTTACAAGCTGATCTAGAGGCTTTTGATCCCCGTGAACTCAAATCCACGTTTGATGTGATTCTTTTGGAGCCACCACTAGAAGAGTACTACAGGGAGACAGGCATAACAGCTAATGAGAAATGTTGGACTTGGGATGATGTGAGTTTGTTGTGGAAAAATATAACTTTAAGCATGACCTGTGGTGTTGATGGGGTTTTCTTGTCCAGTGTGGATTGCCAAACTCTTGTCCAATCTTTTTTCAGGAATTTAAGATAGGTGTGTCTACCCATTCATTGGTTAGGGGTTGTACACTCACCTATCTGGATTGCAGTGGATCGCTCTTTGCCAGAATCTCACTGAGTCTCTCAGATTGCCTCTCTGTGGTGTGTGCTAGGAATCTTAGGAGTTGTCATTGAACAACATCTTCAAGCTTTGAGACAATGGCTGAAATGTTCTGTGTTACCATAGTAAATTGTATTGAGTAGGTCCATTGAATCAGTGGGGATTTGGTGAGTCAACTCCTCTGTATGTTCCACTGATTCAAATGGGTGTACTCTAGTTGTGACTTACTGTGCTAAGCAACAGGATTTCAGGCAATGAATGTGTCAGGACTAAACATGTGACTAATTGGGGCATTAATGATGATTAGTAGAAATTTGAGCCAAAAGAGCATTTCCCTTCTAGAATAATAAAGCATTAATAATTGGTGGTGGGGAATCTGATGCCTGTTGATTTTAACTTGCTTTTCGTTGGATAGTAGAATGACTACTATATCGCCATATAAGTGAACTTCTGAGATAGGAGAGCACCAGTAACTATTTTTAAAAAAGCATTATGCAAGAAAGAATATCTTCTTGTTCTTTTCTGTGTTTTGAGATTTTTATGAGAATGAATTGAAATGTGAAGCAAGGCATATATCTGCTTGAATGAAGTGGCATTAGGCAAAAATAATTCATCAGAGATGTGCATTGGAGGATGGAAATACTCACTTTTCACCTTTTTGAAGCCAGTAACAATCACAGTGTAAGGAGTTTGGCTTATGTTAGCCTGGTCTAAGACTGAATAATTTAACTGAAACATTTCAGTTTATGTTTACATCAAGGACAGATACATGAGGAATGACTTATGTAGCAGTTTTGTTTGGTCTAAGGACAGACTAGAACATTTTGGAAATTGCTGCATCTACTGGAAGAAATAATGCATTTGAAAAAGAATTGCTTATTGGGATCAACAAAGTATTTCTAGCTGTATGGCACAATGTGCTTATTTAATATTTTTTCTGAACACATTACCTTTTTTTGCCTTTTTTAGATTATGAAGCTAGACATTGAAGAAATTGCTGACTTGCGATCATTTGTCTTTCTTTGGTGTGGTTCTGGGGAGGGTCTGGATCTTGGCAGAGTGGTAAGAGGATGCTTTACAATGATATTTAAGTCGTATAATTCTTCAGAATTTATAAGACAAAGCTAGCCCTAGTCAGGTGTCATATTGATGTGTCACTTCAGTATGGGCGTGGAGCTACTCTGAGTAACTAATAGATGCAGTGAGCAGTCCCTTTATCCTGGTATTCTAGCTTACCTCAAAACTGTACTCAGAGTTAGGCTATAACTGCAAAGGTGTTTCCCTAGAGACTTTTGTGCATAATCTAGGGTAGAGCTACCAGGCATAGCCTTGCTCCCTACACCCATGTTTGGCTTACTTATGAATACGTGGCCTGAACAGAACATTTGTTTTTGACAATTATTTTACAGATACTCTAGTAATGGATTATGACAAATATGAATTTTTATGTTAATCTTTATTTTCCATATGAACGATTGTCAAAAATGTCATGCACTGTTTCAGTGTACCTAATTTCCCATTTAACTTTAGAACCAGAGTCCTGTTGCACACAAGGAACATAACTGGGCAGTCACACAAACCATGGATGCTCTCTTGCTGGCTGGCTGTTGCCCATGTGTTCATGCTTTAGATGTGTAGTTGATTGTGCAATGGTTAGCCAGCAAACACTGAAAACCACTTGTATGGTTTCCGTATTCACATGGGTTTTTTGACCTAAGTCTTTTGAAGCTTCTCCAGGACCACACTGCTTTTTAATGGCAAATTCTTGTGTTTTCTATTGAAGGAGTTGTTGGAGGCTTTGATGTCCTAGGTATTTATTTATTTAATGTTATTAGATTCATATCATGCCTTTCTCCCAAGAATCTGAAACAGTAGCTTACAGTTAAAACAAACACAAATATTTTTCCTGCTAAATTAAGAACTTATCTCACCCACTGCTGGTCTGCTAACAGAGAGCGGATGTGCTCTTTCTTCAAGTGTCTTAAGAACAGTCTCTTAACCTGGATATAGTGATGCATAAAGCCATTAAAACTGCAGTTGTATACATAGTAACAAGCCACATTAAACTCTCTAAGTCTTATTTTCAAAGCAAGTATGTGCAAGATCATCTGTAAGTATGTGTAGTAGTATTCTAATGTTAGCTATAAAATAGTTGCAAGCCTAAAGGCTGGCATGTATCCACCATATACATGCGCTTTAGTAGAGATGTCCACAGCCTAATTGCAGTGGAGATTTCAAAGGGGTAAATTCAGATGTTGTAGCAAGTCATTGCTTAAAAACCTGGAAGAGATTGCTCTGTCTTTTACGAATGCACAGTTGATGAAAGAGTTTAGAACTGAAGCATACTGGGTTAGACGCAGATCTGGGTGTGGGCAGCTGTGCTGGCAGAAGCAGAGCTCCTTGTTTTTAGCTCCTGAGTATTCTATATTGTTACAGGATCAGAGGATCCTGCTAAATGGAATAGGCTGTGCTCTAGAGAGGAAAGGTACAGCACCCCCCTCCCCAAATCGGGCAGAAACACCTATCCAACAGTGCCTCTATCCAACTTTTCTGGATCCTCCTGCATTACATCCCTCCTAATCAGCAGGGAATCCAGACTAATGATTGAGGTGACGATGGAGGGAGTGGAGACATCTCTTTCCATCAGTCCGGTTAGGGCACCTAAATCCATCGAACTATTCCCTTGCTTTGTTATATTGTACAAACCTCTTTCTTTACCTTGTTCTAAATGTTTCAGTGTTTGCGCAAATGGGGTTTTAGAAGATGTGAAGATATCTGTTGGATTAAAACCAATAAAAACAATCCTGGAAAGACCAAGACTCTGGACCCTAAAGCTGTCTTTCAAAGAACAAAGGTGCATCTTTGAATGAATTTATTTCCATTAACTGTATCAGTGATTTTTTTTAAAAAAAAATTAGTTAGATATTTTGTTGCTGTTATAGTATTAAGAAGATCATTTGTGGAATCTTTGCTTCATCTGCATAAATATTGAAGTCCTGCCTGCCTGCATCTAACAGCTTCATGAAGTTCTCTTGCAAAACTTCTGAATTCACATTCATTCATTCTTATTGAAATGCAAATCAGATAGGGTAAAGCTTCATGGAAATACTTTATTCTTATGTCACAATTCAGAGAGATGATGGAGGAGGGGTGGGTTGCCTTGTATAGTTTTCTTTGTGCCATTCTATTGCTGTAGTTGAGAGTGAGATGTGATTGACTTTCATTCTGCTAACTACTAAGTCTCCTGCATTGAAATGTAAATCAAATGTGTTGTGAGCAAAGAAGGCCACAAGGATGTTCTTGTAATTTTCCCAAGATTGATGTAGGATTGTGATCACCTCCCACTACAGAACTTTGTGTATTTTTCAGTAGAGCCATACCAGTTGCTTAGACAACTGTACTTCTGAGCAAAAGAGCAGTCATCTTGGAAACCAGCAGGTTTGGGAAGTTTGCTTTGTGTTTGATAGAATGTCATTAGGAATTGATACGGTAAGGACATAATTTAAGGTAGTGGCATAGATCGGTTAATTATGTAAAATTTAAGAAAGGTTAGTGCTGCCTACATATCTATCGAGATTTATCCTAATTTAGGTCCTTATTATGGTCTAAATCCAATTGCTAATCCCAGCTAGAGTAGACTCATTGAATCAGTGGGACCTATATATCTGTAATGTGTACAGCAGTTGATTCATTGGGTCAGATGTAGTATGAAGCAGCAGTAAGATTTTGGTTTGTTACACATTTGACAAAAGCCCAGTGAAAAGCAATTTTAAATGGCAGCCACTGGGAAGTGTTACTCATCCTTCTCTTCCATGCCTTCTCTATTCAAATTTTGTTATTCTAGGAGAGCTTTTCCCCTAGAAAAGTGGTATCAGATTTCTGTTGAGTAGATCTATAGGGTAGGTATGTCTGTATGGGATTTTGTTAGCTTCTCTGATGGTACAGTGTTAAGTACACTGATTAACTACTACTTTGCTGAGTAAGTAAAATAAGATGGCTTTCCTGATGTCATGATTTTGCAACAACCTGTAAGAGCGAGGATGAGGAAGGGAAATGATTGAACAAATTCATTTGCTATAATCTAGTAAGGATTTGAAAGTATTGTTAATAGTATTTTCTCATGTACTCTTAGTAATAAATTCTGTGCATTAGTAATGAATTGTTTTTAATAGACTACTAAGGTTAAATGGACTTAATTCACAAATGCTCACATTAAAATATAGCGATAAGTCTCCAAAGTGCCACAAAGTTTTTGTCTCTTGGTTTCCTCTGTGCCTTCACCCAGAACAAACAGACCTTTGTCTCTCATTAGTTATATTCAGATTCCTTTTTTTCTTTTGCTTTCAGAGTTTTTCTACCATTTCTCTTTGACTAATTGTGTTCTTCACATTCACACATGTGCACGCACACACTAAAATCCTTTCTATAGTCTGGCTGGACAGTGGCTTGCTGAGTCCACCAACCCTGTACATTCAGAGACCTCACCAGTTAATGTATGGTAGAGTCACTGGGAGCACATACGCCTTGCAAGAATGCATCCTGTAACCCACTTCCCACCAGAACTCCTATTTCCTCTGCATCTGCCATTATACTGTAGTAACATCTACAGAGCCTCTTGGAATCTCCAGAAGGCTGAAGCCATCCTTTGCTTGGCTGCTGCCTAGTGGACTGACGTCATTGCACCATACAGGAGACAAAAGCCACCTGATGTCTGGCTGATGCCTGGCAGGCAGTGCTTCATTGCAGCATTTAGGAGAATGATATAAGTGGGGTGAAATAGCTGACCTGTGGTCATTTTTCTTTCTATGGATTTGCACAGTTTGAAATACTTAACAGCTGGTGCTAGAAATCTGGAAATGATTATTTATTCATTTTTGCAATTTTGTGAAAAACATCTGGTATGTTCAGTAAATCAGCATTTTATGGTCTGGAGAAAATTGGCCATTAGGGTGTCATTTTTTCAAAGCCAGATTAATCTGCACAGACACGAATAATTTTATACCAGCTATGTAGACGGCTAGACTTCCTGTATGTAGACTATCTCAGCCATTTCCATTTATCTTTAAACTTTAAAAAAACACTGAGCATCCGTGCCCATTTTAATAGAAACTAGGTTGTGCTCAGGGTTAACAATGCCAATTAGTACTGACACCGTTGTACATAATGGTGAATTTATGTAGAAGATGTTGGTGGAGAAGCTGGGCTATATGTGCAATCTATAAAATAGTAAAAACAGAGCAGTCGTTCCAACTGAGAGCAGAGATCAATTGATGAACCAGAACTGTTTTGTTTTGAATTTATGATATATTCTGACTTCAGAGCTTGGAAAATTCGTTTCTGACCCACAACCGCCAGAATTCCCTACCTGGAGTAGTAGGGTTTTTTTTTTTTAAAAAAAAACTTTTCCAGGCTCGAGTTCTAAATATACAAGTTGCCTCCACCTTTCCTCTGTTTTCAACACAAGCATACCATGACTTTTCCCCTTGCCCACCCCCACATGCTTCAGCTTTCTTTTTTCCTGAGAAGCTTCCACAAACTTTCTTTTGTTCCGTTTAGGAACACTGTCTTATGGGCATTAAAGGAACAGTCCGCCGTAGTGTCGATGGGGACTTTATCCATGCGAATGTTGACATTGACTTAATTATCACAGAAGAGCCAGAAATTGGCAACATTGAGAAGCCTGTAGAAATCTTTCATATCATTGAACATTTTTGTCTTGGAAGACGACGACTTCATCTTTTTGGACGGGACAGCACAATCCGACCAGGTTAATTCCAGATTTACTTCCTAATCATTTCAACCTTTGCAGAAGAGGGGGAAAGTTTTGTAAGGATAGTTATTGCACAGCTTTTTTGGTGGCTAGGCTTCGGTGACAAAAATGACCACATCTTTCAAAATCTCCCAGCCAATATAGCCATGCTGGCTGGGCGATTTTGGGAACTGTATTCAAGAAAGTAGCTTCTCCAGGCTCTTAACTATCACAGTATGCACCAGTTCCTTTAGTTAATTCATGGGGGATATCAGAATTCATAGGCAAAATCCCACTTCTATGTGGGCTGAAACATGATGGAGACATATGCAGTTGAGTGTTAAATGATACTGTAAACAAAAGTGAGACCAAGTGATAAGAAAGCAATAGACTTCTGATTCTGGACTGTGAAATATAGATGCTAGTAATCATTTATACTTAGAGTCTCATAATTAAACAATGACTTAAATCACTGCAGTTATAAAGTTTCTTGTTAACGTTTGATTTCAGATGTTAAGGTTGGATGAGAACAATACATAGCAAGACTGTAATGCTTTCCTACAGATTTCAGTGCTATCTGGATTGATCTTGAGAGATCGAAGGGCAATATTTTCTGCCTTGGAATAGGGGTATCAGATGCTGCCCAACTGAAATGTTTGTTTTCAACTGTTACATAATTGATCTGTTCCCTGGATGAATACATGATCAAATTAATGCAGTGTTACTGACGTTCACTTGATCTGAGCCAGAATTATATTGCATTTATAAAGAAAAATGATGCCCCAAATCCTGTTGTTTAGCATTGTAAATCATTCAAGAATCAACTCCTCTGTAAATTTCATGGATTCAAATGGACCAACTCTAACTACAACTTACTTTAGTAATTGTGTGTTTTGCTATAGTATCTGTAATGTTAACTTTATGTATTATTGTTGTAATCTGGAAATGAGGAAGGTGAATAACTTTATGTTTGCCTTTGACTTGCCTTCTGCTTGATTTTTTAGGCTGGCTGACTGTGGGACCCACACTTACAAACAGCAACTTCAATGCAGAAACATACACATCCTACTTCACTGCTCCAAATTCCCCTCTAACTGGTTGTACAGAAGAGATTGAGAGACTTCGACCTAAATCACCACCACCTAAAGATCGAGGAGGTGGTGCACCCAGGGGTGGAGGAAGGGGCGGAACTTCAGCTGGCCGAGGGGAAAGGGGCGGCAGAGAGAGGAACCGAACTAATTTCCGAGGAGAAAGGGGTGGATTTCGGGGAGGACGCGGAGGCACCCACCGGGGAGGTTTTCCTCCTCGCTGAACACTTCTCAGTTGCATTTTTAGCCTGCCTTAATGCTGTTAGTTTTCCATTCTTTTTAAAAAATATTAGTTCCAGGTATTTTTAATGTGTTCCGACTGAGACAGCTCAGATATGGTACCTCATTTTACTTGACAAATAATTATCCATACACTGAGGATAGATACCATTTACTGAGTTTGAAATCAAAAGAGAGTAATCTCTTAATCTGCTTTGCATTTCCCTCCTCTTTTTACTTGGTATTTATCATTATATATTAACATTGAATAAAAATAAACCACTTGCCCTCTCTAGACTAGTCTTCCCAGTCTGGCATCCTCTCAGTGAGCTTGAGAATGAAGGTGATGGAAGTGGTAATCCAGGGATGGACATTGGGCCCCCAAGCCATTTTTGTGCCCCTGGATTCGCCAAATACTAATAATTTTGGAAGCCTTCAGAATTGGTGGCATGGCTTTTGAAGCACTTTCCAGGCTTATGATTGGAACATGTTTATGTTACATTAGCTGAAGTTCCTAAGACAGGATGTATTGACTGAAATCCTGTTGCATAGTTACACACAAGATGTAACTTTTTGAAGGAATTGCCATAAGTTATGAAATTTTCATAGACCTTTTTTTGTTGCATGCCAGTAATGCAACAGATCATGTCTGAGGAGATATATTAAGTTACAACAGTTTATTTCCAAAAGTTACACCTTTTGTATAACTGCAACAGGGTTTCAGCCATTGTTTTGTGCTTTTCTTTGTCTCCCAAAGGTGCCTTAATTGTTTTAATTAGATGAAGAAATCTTCAATTCGGATATTTTCTTCCTTTTAAATTGGATATTTCTTGGCATTTCCTATTACTTATCTTGATGGTTAGGGACTGTTTAGGTATCAGAAAATCACAAAGCTACGATACTGATCCCTAAATAATTCTAATCATAGAGACATGTAAAAGGAAATAACAGTCTCCAGTTAACAGCAAGTAAATATTCTGGTTGAAGACTTCATCATCTGTTTTAAACACTTAGGGCACAGAAATGCATTTTTGGAGGAACAGAAAACCGCCAAACCATATATTGTTTTCATATAGTATATAATAAGCATGCTCCACCCTCAGCAAATGCAGAAGGAATATGGGAAACCAGACCATTGATTTTGGCCACTTTTCTCAGGGGGAAACTTCAGTCCCTGGGCTTCCAGCCAAATTGAAATTTGTCTCTTGGCCTAACTGAGATCACTGACCCCTCTTGTAGTCCAACACATTAGGAAGAGTACCAGTTGAGGGAAGATTACACTGGATAACCAGTTCTACTCAGGGAAATGAAATGTAGCCCTGGTTCCCATTGCAGTAGTAGAAGATAGCTGTTCCTAAGAGAAACTTACGTTCACATTGGCATTTTAATTAACTTACAACTTCCATTGAATATTAATGATTATTTTAAAAGATGACTAATTTGGGGACTGTAATGACTCAGAAAGCACAGAGAAGCTACTGTGAAATTTTGTTTACACCTCCTGTCTGCATAACAATGTATAATTTGCATAAGTACATTTCAGTTGATATTCCAAATAGTGTGTAGGGTGCTATGGCAGGGGGAGATCAGTCCTTCAGTACTTGAAAATGTCTGTCATGATGTGCCACATTCAGTTTTCCATCCAGTAAAATTTAGACTTTAACTTGAAAAAGGTTCAAAATGTTATACGTGTGCAAGGTAAACATGGTTAATTTGGGTGGAAGAAATTTGGCATGGTTTTCATGGAAGCTGTTGGGACTTAAGTGGAAGGCTGGCAATTCTTGCTGCCCTTGAGGAAGGCTCCAGCATCAGAATCTTGGTCTCCAAGTATTGGTGAGCCATCACTGCAGACATTTTCAGAAAGCTTGGGATGCATCAGGCAATCCAAGATCAGATCTGTCTTTCTGAGATCAGATCTGTCTCCATCCTCAGAGCCAATGAATGCATGGCCCCAAGGGTACGCTTTGAAAAACCACAGAATTTCACTCTAAACTTTGACTAGATTGTACTGTAATTTGGAGATAGGAAAACAGTAGGAAGATAATTCTAAAATACTGCTTGTAAGGACAAACCTGTTCGTTGCTACAGTAGTGAAACGTTATTTTCCATGTAAATATTAGGAACAATAGAGGCTTATTTTTGCCTCAGCTAATTTGACATGTTGGGCTTTTTTTTCTTTTCTTGAAAAGACAGTTAAAATGGATCCGTTTTATGCAATGGCATCTGATCAAATTTTGGACATGATAGTCTCTGGAGCACTCAAAGCTCTTTTAAGAACTGAACATATCCAGCTCTTTTGTACTTTGGTTCCAGAAAACCAGCTTTTAAATGGCATTTTAAGTGAAAGTTATGGAATTTACTGTTTTTGACAAATACATTATTTTTATTGGAAGTTTGTCTTCATTTTGATTTAAAGTCATTATCTCTTTAACCAAGTTTGTGCTTGTTGTTTTCTGCCTTCAGCTTTAGATACTTAATGTTGCCATTTTCCTGTATGAATTTGGTTACTGTTTATACGTTAAAGGCATTTTAGTTCTGTATTGATGACAATAATGGCAGTAAATTATAATTGGTGAGAAGAATTGTTATCTTGTGACTAAATAATTTGATGGTATGTTATTTGCATACTAGAAAAAATTAGAAATTTTGTGGGTTTTTAAAATTTTGTTTTATTTTGTTGGAACAATTTGAACGTGCTAAATGGTTTGGAATATATAGCAGTCTGAGCTATTTGTTTCAGAGGGAAACGTCTATAGAATATCATCATGTAAAGCATTTAAAGTAATTTTCATGGAAGGAATGAAGAGAATGCATATCATGAAATAGCCAACCTGCCTCTAAGAATAAGTTAGTGTAGTCCATAGCTGCTATTCAGAGACCTTCTCATCAAATGGGTTTCTAATTTCATTTCAAATTTCTCCCCCCCCCCTTTCCCTCCACACACTCCTAATATTCTAGGCCATGTATTTGAAGAAGAAATGTTCAGCATATGACTTTACCTGTTTGCTGTTTTCAGTTATCAGTACTTGTTCCTCCCGTAACATACGCTGATGATTAGAAAATGTGGAGTAGCAACAGAGCTCTGGTCATTTCGTGAGGCTAGGTAACTCGGCATGTGAGATGACAATCCTCATTCCTGCAGTGTTTTAGGAATATTTTCCATGGGAGTAGCCATGTTCATTTGTTGCAGCAAAACCACAGCCCCAAACACTTTTAAAACTAATACGTTTTATTTGGCAGGTGGTTTTGTAGACGTAACCCACCTGGAGGAATGCATGCCAAATAAACTTGTTAGTCTTAAAGGTGCCACTAGACTCTTATTTTAGGAGCAATAACTTAAAATGCTACACTGGGTGGAGACTGGACTTTATTACCTGCCAGACACGTTAGAAGTATGGCAGCTTGCCAGTTGCAATTGAAAAATCTCTCAAATGTCATATAAGCAAACTGTGCAACCCATGGAATCATGAAGCATTTTGAAGTGATCCTTGCTTTTAAACAAGTTGACTTATCTCAGGATGTGTACCTTCTTGACAGAACAGCTTGATATTTCTTGCCATTTAAGTCATAGAGCTTGCATCTGGTGCACCTAACAGCAGGCGATCTTCCATGCTTCCTGTGCTTTCCATGTGCAGTCTGCATTTTTTACATCTTCAAAATTTAAATATGTATATGAAGAAGAATTCATCACCTACAAATACTAAAACCAATATGTAATCTCTAAACTCAAAGTAGACATCCTTGCCATATATTTTGGAAGCTGCTCCCTCAAGTGGTGAAAGTCTTCTGCTTGTCACAGCAACATAATTTCCTCTATTTCCATGTTCGGCATTGGGCATGCTTTATTTTGAGATTGGTCATTGGAAAGTAAACATGGGCTTGATGTGCATCTTTCACGAAATCCTGTTTTGGAAGAACAAGCTAGTCGCACATTTCCTCCATGACTAGTTTGATTCTGTGTGTTCTCCATTTTTTTTGTAGAGTATTGGCAGTACAGTATGTGAGTGCCTTCTCTTTAGATTTCTCAGTCCAGAGGAACAAACGTCTATAGTGGTTGTGTAGTTCTCTGTACATTTCTGTAGGATGATATAGCATACAATGGATAGACTTTATTGAATATAGTTCTGTACCATTTCCAGCAGGAAATTCCAGGCAGATCCATAAAAAGATCCTGTTATACTTTAACTAGATTTATATGAGATGTAACTTTATCTTCATAGTCATACCCTCTGCACCTGGACAACTGTATATATGTCAGACCATTTTGCCAATAGGGTAGATAATGGAGTTGCTTTTAGGAGCAATCTGCTTTAAACAATTTCTACCAGTCTAACTGGTGTCAGAGCAAAGAGCAAAGTGGGGTGCTTTTAGGTCCTCTTCTTTATGTACTTTTTTTTAAAAAAGGAAGGGTGGATGCAGCCATTGCGTGTTTTATTTGTGGACATGGCAGATACTCAGACAAAATACATGTATAACTGCACCATGATGTCTAGTTTAATTATTGGTCATAATTACCATTAAGAGTGATATGGGGGGAAAGGCACACATTCTTAACATTTTAATTTATCTGACATGGAAGCTGTTTCTAAACTGGATGACTGCACCCAGAGCTCTTGGCAGCAATTTTGCCTTTTATATATGGAGATCTCTGTGGATTAATGTGTCTTACCTTGATCTAGAGATTTATGGCCTATCATTACTGAGGTATTAGGTCTTGTTGCTATAATAAAAATATATATGTTTCAGCTTAAGTGTTAGGCTAACTCATGAAAAATGTAGGTCTGTCTTCCATCGCTGTTAGTCATGCAATGGATTGTGGAATGGCTACTAAACTGCAGTAGACCTGAAAGAAAGCCCTGGTCTTTTCATTCTTGCAGAGGAGTAAAATCATCATCATGGAGCAGTTTCTGTTTTTTCAAAGGGTGTCTCAGTGTGTTGGGCACTTTTTTGCCAATTGAATAAAATTGTGAGAATTTGTTACAGCCTTTATAGATAACAAAGGAAAATTAGAAGACATCAGGAAAGCAAAGGTGTCAATAACATTCAGAAGAGCATATTCAAATCCTCCCCACCTCCAATAGTGAAGGAGGAAAAAAAAAGTTAAACCAGCTCCCCTCCCCCCCCCTTTTTTTTCTTCCAGGCTTGCTCTAGTGAACTTGGTCCTGGATACATGTGTTTGAATGTTAATTGGAGAATCCTCCCTCCTCAAATAGTTTAGTGTTGTTTAGTGCAATAAATGTCTCGCATATGGCTGACTGAGATTTCTTCTGATCCCCTCCCCCAAATCACCTTGTGAACAACACTACATCCTTAGTGTGCAAATGTTCCCATGGGTGGGTGCCCTTAAAATGGTCGATAAGCTAGTGTAGCACAGTGCGTATTGGGAGAAAGAATCCTAACTTAGACTACCACCTAACTTAGTGGTAGGAATTTTGCTGGTGGTGAGAACTAAGAACAGATACTTATGGTTGTGGAGGATAACATGATGAAACTTATCAACCCACCATATGGCTGGTGCAACAAAATAAAGGCAAACTCCATGTTTGGCATATTGAAAAAAAAATCACAAATAAAATTGCCTGTACCATATTGCCCTTACACAATTCTCTGCTGATAACAATTGGAATACTGTGTCACTGCACCCATAAAAGAATATTGTAGAGCTGGAAAATCAATGCAAAAAAACAGGCAACCCAAATGATCAAGAGTATCTACCCCTTTGCCCAGCTCAGAAGGAGAGGGACATGGCTGAAATATATTTAGTTATGCACAGTGGACAGGAGGTTTTCTCCTACACCTGAGGTGGTATAGTGATTCACGGCAGATAAGTCTTCACACAATGCACAGCTGATGGAATTTAGCAGTGATGGCTTCCTGCTTGGATAGTTTTAAATGGACTAGGCAATTTCAAGGAGGATGGAGCTGTCAGTAACTAATTCTCATGAGAGATTGTGCTGTTGCATTTACATACTGCTTATGAATTTCCCATAAGCTATTGGTTGACCACTATATGAATGGCATGTTGGACTAGATAGGCCTTTGGTTTGAGCCAGTGTGGCTATTCCTACATTCTTGGAAGTTTTATAAAATAGGAAGGGTGAGAGATTGAATTAGACTTCTAACAATGAAAAATGTCAGTTTGTTCTCAGACAAAATCCAGTGACTTAGTTCTTAATGCTTACACGGTAAAACTAGATTAAGGGTAGGTCTTTTTGTTTGTGAAGAATTTAGTTTTGCTTATCAGGAAACTGATGCAGCACTTTGTAAATATATAAATAGGTATAGTTGTCAGGTTTCATTTTAACTGTGTGTCTCTTTCACACACACTCCCTTCTGTAGGCACAGTTTTTTTTAACTAAAGATGAGACTTCCTTTTGAAAATGAATGAAAAACCCCATAAAAGAGAATCTTTCACTTTCATAGTCTTCTGTTGGTTTTTTTAAAAAAGAAAGAAAGAAAGCCAGCCTCTTAAACACAAATGTTTCATTCAAGTAAAAACAAGCAAATGAAAATTTTGTTCATTTCATTTCTCTTATTTCATTTGTCCTTTCATCTGGTATCAGTCTGTCAAATCAACTGGGAAATGTTTGATCAAATAGTGTTGGGATGGCTGCTATCAGCCTTTCTCTTGGTGTGCTGGTGTCTCAAGGAGCTGTTCCTGCTCCAGATAAGCTTGGATGTACAACTAAACTGACAATACCAGCCAGCAGGCGAGACCTCTTGGAGGGAAAAATCAGCCAGCAGAATTTCCTGTGGGTTGGGTCTGGGAGCTTTGCTTTTTTTTTTCTGGTTGCAGAATGGGAGCGATGGAGGGGGAGGAAAAGGAAAGACTGCAAGCCTCCCTATTGCTTTCTAGCTGTGCCATGCTTTGTTTCAAACCCCATTCCTCATGTACAGGTGTGCTAAAGCAGTCAATTGACAAGCCCAAGAGGCATGGCTGCCTCGCTACAAGAGAGAAGCACAGACCTAGCTGCACCTTCCCACTGAATCATGCTAATTCTAAACAACTTTCCTGCAGAAGAATGGGAGAAATGAAATGACATGAAGGAACTAGTCCCTTGGGTGTCAAATGAAAGCTCCAGTGCACAGAATAAACAAAAATTGATAGAGGCACCCAGTGAAATGAAAACAAAATGGAAGTTTTGCCATGCATATCTCTGTTGTTTACTACTGTTTTAGGCTTCACATGACATGATTCATAGCATGACTAATGTAACTGATAGGGTGTGGTGAGTGAATTGTCATTCCCCATATATGTTCCTGCTGAACAACGTATTGATCAATACATTTATCTTCTGGGTTGATCATTCTATGAATAAAAAAATCTACAAATTAAATTCACCTGTTGCCAAGCTACAGCTCCCATAATCCCCATGATTACTCCAAAAGATCTAAATGGCCATTAGGCTGGGGGAGGTTCCTGGAGTATCCGGTGTTCTAGTTCCTATCATGGAGGTCTTGCAGAACAGAGGGAGGCTAGTCAGCAAGGTCTCCTTATCTATGGAGGTGACAAAACTGCCCCCTCCCCCATCTTGAAAACATTTTCTGATTTCTGTAAAGAGTGAGTGGATCCAGGTGTGTGGTGACTGGAAACGACAGACATGAACACTTCATTGCTATATGGATTGAGGGAAGTGACGTGAGGAAAGTGGGAGGAAGGACTCCGACAACTGTTTTCCATTATAGCGCAGCATGGAAAGGAGTTGTTTTCCAACCTCAGAACATGAGTTTCCTCTCAAATCTCCTCCGTTGATGGATTCCAGCAGACCAATTATTTTCCTATCCCTCCAGACAAGCCCCTCACTTCTCCGTACCACTACTGAACAAACATCATAATGGAGGTTGAATTAATTTCTACTATTCAATCATGAACATATTAATTTATACTTAAATTCTCCACATCTGTAGAAACCATGACTGGTTTGATAGTAGAGAGAATAACAATGGTTTCCCACATTTCATCTGAAAACATTTAAGGTGAGAATGTGTACTATTTTATCTACTGAGCATACTTCTGAATCCATGAACAAGCATTTATAGATCAAAAGTGGCAGCCTCAAGTGCAGAGGAGTTAGATGGCGTGCCAACAATGAGCATCATGGTGGAAAGATCTCTAACTGGAAACTTGTTTTTATCTGAGAAAAACCACTCTTACAAAGGTGAACAGATGGCAACCTGCAGTCATATGTTTTTCATTATACTGACTAAAATTCTAAGACTCTGAAATTGTGGATGCATATAACTGGAGAGAACTATCCTTGGAAAACATGTGTTAGGATTAGGTTAATCTTTTCCATTTGATTAGTGGTCCCCCCCCCTAGTGGAATGGAAATGAAATGTTACGAGTTCTGTATCCACTGTATCTTGGATCACCAGACCCATGACAGGAAGATACGGAGGGAATAATTACATCCCAAATAATGGTGTTCACTGCATTAAAAGTATAAGAAATCTAAAAGATGATTACCTGTAATTCTCCAAGAGTTAATAAGGTCAAGTTTCAAGTTATTTTGCCTAAATAAAGAAGTCCGATTCAAAGTTATTGTGGAAATAAAGTATTGTTCGTATGTTTTTAATGGCAGAATGTTTTGACTTTTACAGGATGCTATGGGATTTGATGGGTTTCTGAAAGGATTAGAGAGTTGTCAGGATTCATCTGTAGCTAAACAGAAAGACTTCTGGTACAAATATTGTAATTTCCAGTACCAGATGTCGGGGATAAAGAGAAGGGGAAAGGTGTATCTTCAGTTTCTTCCTGTGTACTTCATAGGGGCACGTTGTTCATTGTTAGAAGGTGCTGATTACAATTTCCATTAGTGATAGGATGTAAGCATAAAGAGATAGAAAGCATGTTTCATATGAAGCTGTTAAGAATAATGAGGAATTGAAGAGGATATGTTTCAGCAAGTAAAGAGTTACACGCAGAAGAAGAATCCCGTTGATCAGACTGAAGGTCCAGTTTAATCCAGCAAACAGTTATTGCATGACTAAATTCTACTGTTGCAAAAGGATCAGCATATATTTGTATGACATGGAGGGAATGTCAGTAGCTGCTACCACATTCTCATAGATATCTTTTTCTAAACCAAGAAGGTCCAAGTGTTTTAGGTTTTTTTCAGGGGTTAAGATGCTCTAACTTCATGGCAGTTTAGGGTACCAAAATGCAGTAGAGAATCTGTGACCCTCCAAGTGTTGGGAGACAAAAAGTTCCATCATCACTAGCCATGTTGGCTAGGACTGATGAAAGATGGGAGACAAATGGCATCTGGACATGGCTTGCTCTCTCCTGACATACTGCATCACAGCATGCAAAGCAGAATGTACTGAAAATACTTAAAGGTGATTCAGTGCAAGAAACAGTAAGTCAAAATACACAGTCACTAGAACATTAGCTGTTTTTATGAGTAATAAAAATTACAGATATTAATGCTTCACAATTTATTAAAGTTTAAGAAATGAAAACCACATGCTTTCAGCTTTGAGAGATTCCAGGATTCCAAATTTTCTCATAAGAAACTATCCTTTTAAAGAACAGTAAAGGCTCTCCCATAGGAGTTATACCTGAGCGTGCAGATTTGCCTATGCTACATAAATGTAGGTGGGCTACATTATTATGGAAAAGGGCACTAGGATATGAAATTAGAAACTGTACAAAAAAAAGTAAGATTAAAAAGCACCTTGTGGTGGTTGGTCACTTGAGTATAATCTTTCCTGAATGAATATTCATGTATTCATTAGCTGAGCAACTGACAGATCTCTTTATGAACGCAACATAAGAAATCCACGTAAGAAGCTCCTCCATAAATATTCTTATCTTCAACCAAGAATTGTTGGAAAACCATCTCTGGCTGCTCTCTTTGCTTTACAATCAAGATCTGAGAAGGAAAAGAAAAGGTGATTCAGGTTATAAGAGAGCCTGAAAATCCTCTTTGAAGCATGTTATCACACTGACCAAAGAGCAGAAAAGTTTGAAAGAAACTGAGGTGGCAATACAAATGGTATCCATGTGCCAAAGGAGTCCAATTTAATAAGCATTTCAAAACAGCATTTCAATAAAGATTCCATATTTTACCTTCATAGAATAAGGTGTCTTGCTCTGGAGATGATCTATCATTGACCTCAGCTTTGTAGAGTAGGGATTCTCCACTTCAGGAAGGAGTGTCTACATGATAAACATATGAAATGATACATGAAAACTGCACTTATGTCAAAAGACAAGCCTATTTATTTTGAAAGAGGAGATCAAAGTGGTCTCATTGGCGATTACCAAATTTCACTGGTCTTGAAAAATCAGCAGCTGCTTTCATTATCCAGAATGGTAAAATCTCCAAGATTTTTCCATGTAGAAATGATTTTTTTCTAAATTCAGTGTGAATAAAATATTTCCTTTCCAAGAGGAGGAATAAACACCATTAAAAAGCAGTATGTACATACTTCATATAAATGAAAGCATGTCCATACAGTGCCACTGCAGGCCTTTTCACTGGTCTTTGAGATTAAGAATGTTGCATTGCCTGAGAAACCAGGAATGAGGAACTCAGCAATTAGCACAAACAGCAGGTTGGAATGAGAGTGGGGAGCAGGTTTGGGATTTTCAAATTCATGGACTACAAATCTAGGAGTTCTACCCAACTCATACAAACCTTAAGACACTTGGGAGAAAAGGCCTAAATTGGAAGTCTCTGAGGCTTAGCTAGGACTAGCTCCCCACAAGCTTCCCATTTTTGTCCTAATGCTAACTGGGTGCTTTATTTCTGAACAGGAAGCTGAGCCTCAAAGACTTCCAAGTTTAGGCCTTTTCTCCCAGGTGAGCCACATTTAGGTGTCTGTAAGGTGCATGTCATTTAGGCAAAATTCCCAGAATGAGGAATTTTGAGATTTATAGCTTAAAAAAATCCCCAAATCCCATCCCTAGCAGGGAGATCAGCTTGCTTATCTTGGATGGAAACAGTCATAATCTAGGAACATTGGCTACTCATCATTATAGAAGAGAAGCCAATGTGTGCTAGTCTTTCCCTGGGGTTTTGGGAAGGAAATTGACGGGAGTATCTCATGGGAAATCCTCCCTGTGCCTATCTGTTAACTCAAAGTATTTGCAATCTCAGTCTGCACTTTACTAATAAGGGGAATCTAATTTTCTTAAGATTTTTTTGGTGCAGGTCTGCTTATGCACTTTGCTCATTGTCAGATTGGAAATTAAATTTCAAGGCCCTTTCCCTCCACCCCCAGAGACCACAAACACCAGTTACTCACAGCTTCTGTGCTGACATGTGCAAAGGATGGTACATTAAATATCCCTTGGATAAGGTCTGGCGGAGCACTGACTCCCAGCCACAAAAACATATGTAGTCCATTTGCCAGTAAGAATACCCCTCCTTCAGACAGACGTTCTTCTGAGCAGCGAACAGCAGAGGGGAATGTGTCACTATTCACGTCCATAGTGTGCTGCAGGAAGAAAGATTAGGTTCTTACGGTCATGCTCCTTTGCATTACAGCAGAGTTCCTGCTCCCCAGCCTTTGCCCCATAAAACCAAAAATACCATTCTGGTCACTGGAATCTTCTTTTTGAATTCTAGGGAATGGGTAGAAAATTGGAGCCGGATGCTCTGAGACTGCACATCCCTGCTTTGCGATATTTAATGCAAGTACATAATGGGAACATATTTTTTTCTAACAAAGCAAGAGAAACAAGAAGACTTGGAATAAATAATCCAAATCAAATTCTTTCTGGGAATCACATACCTTTCCCCACTTATATTTACCCAAAATGAATAGCATTATCTTTCTGACATGCTTATCTACTGAACAGAAATCTCCCTCCCTGCTCCCAGAAAAAGTGGATGTAATAAATTCAATTCCTTCTTCATGTAGGTGTGCTTTTTAGTCAATGAGCTAAAATGCTGCAGCACATGTGAATTGGGGACTGAATATAAAAGAAGCAGCTGCAACATGACACAATGCTATGCCACTCAAATTCACAACTTCCCTGTGTTGATGAATGACCGATCACTACTATAACTGGAGGGTAGTATAGTTCCATTTTGGGACTACCTGACATCTCTAGATATTGCACTAAACAAATTTGTTGCAAAGTATAGAAACAAGCAGACAGAAAATGTGGCTGACACAAAACAGATTCTGAAGTTAAGTTGTACAAAAATGTAAAATCATTTCCTCCTGCATGAGGATCTACCTACAAGGGTTGGTTCCAAACCCTGAGAAAGCTGCTCTCCGTGCCTTCCCCCCCAATAGCATACTGTTGCCAGGCAAGCTTCTGAGGCCACAGTGGTGGCTGGTGAGGACAGAAATAAAGTAGCTTTGCAGCAGTGCTCAGTGGAATTTCCACATCCATAATCCTGGACTCACTAGTGGATATGGGATGTTTTTGTATTTCAGCTCCCAGAATTCAGCAAAAATTCACCCAGCCAGAACTCCAGGTGCTTTAGCCAAGCAATGAAAGACCTCACAAGAGTTTTCAATTACACACAGGTGGGGAATGAAGGCTCTGCTCTGTCATATATTTTGTTCCTTTAAGAAGAAGGAAATGGGTAAGAGTGGCTAAAATTCAATGGATTAGGGGACTAGTAGTCTCTCTGCCCATCAGGCACTAGGTAGAGTGCTTCTCAAAAAATCTACCAGTCCCCCAATCCCTTGCAGCTTTCATAGGCTTTAGCCACTCCCATCCATTTCCTCTGTCCTCTTAACAGGAATAAAATGGCTAACAGAGCCTTCATTTTCCATTTGTGCATAACTGAAACTCCTGTGAGGATTTCTTCATTAAAGTCTCCAAAATTCTGGCAGTGGAATTCCGGGTGAATTTTAGAGTCTGAAGCCCAAAAAAATATGAAAGTCCCATGCTCCTTACCAGTGCCACCATCTTACTTAAAGCAGCCAAACCCCATAGGCTGGTGGAAGCCAAACAGTGGCATTGGCAAACTAAGCACAACTGAAGAAGCATAGTAATCTGCTTAGTGTCATTGCTTTGGGCTAGGTCTGTGCATCTGGACTGAGTCAGTTATCCCATATATGATGTCACCTCAGGTATCCAGGCCTAAGTTCTCCTCAGTGCTATCCCTACCACTTGGTCAGTGGCAAGAATGGCTGCTGCCCAGTAGCTCCATCAACATGATTCAGTGAGAGCTAGTATGGTGCAGTGGTTAGAGTATTCAACTAGGACTTCAGAGACCTGAGTTCAAATCCCCACTGGGCTGAGAAGCATGTTGGGTGATCTTGTGCCAGTCACATTTAGCCTGCCCTACCTCACATGGTTTTTGTTAGAATAAAGTGGGAGAAGCTCATTGGAAAAAACACAGGACATAAACTGGGAACCTGTTCCCCAGGTATTGCCCAAGGATCCTACGCCTGATGCATGCTAACCCTAGAGACCTACTCACAATTGGCAGAAGCTGTGGGTAGAATAAAAGTTGGGTGCCGGCAACATCCATTGACATGACCAGCTGCCTGTGGAAGGTTCTTTCATCTGTTGGAATCTCAGGCTTGCCTATAAGAACACTGCTTTTCAGAAGACAATTCATGTAGACTGGAAGCACCTTCATGGCATCAGGAAGGATTAGCTGAAAAACAAAAAAGCAGAAAACTCAAGACTGAAAAAGTTGATTTGGGACTCAAGTTCCCAGGAACCCATCACTCAGTATGGCTTAGTGACCATGCTATCAGGGCATTATGGGGGCTGTAGCCCAAAGTGCTGATACTAATGTATCACAACAGCAGTTTTCTCTGAAGTATAACAAGAATGGAACTTGTTAATTTTTTAAAGGTACAGTTCACCAGCTAAATGGCAAAGGGAACAAATATTTTCAGTTTTCATAGCTGAAAACTATCTTGAATTGGCCACAGTTTAAGTGCTGGTACTTGTGTTGTACATATAAAGATGCCAAGTTGAAGACCAACATATTGACCAGGCAATGCACTGTGATGCCTTGTTCTCCAAACTCTAATGCACCACGAATGCATCACAAATATATGAAAATGTCTAAGTGTGTGCTGCATCTGGGATGCCTATTTCGTATACAGGTAACATAAATGGATATTTACAACACAATCAAAATTTAACTAGACCAGTGGCTCCCAACCTTGGGTCCCCAGATGTTCTTGGACTGCAACTCCCAGAAGCCTTCACCACTATCTGTGCTGAAACAGGTAGAAGATGCAGACATCTGGAGCTGAAAATATACAATACCTGGCTCACAGCCGATGGACTAGCACAATTTTTTCTGTAACACGCCAACATACGGGCTGTCTGATTCACCAAGATCTCACGGACAGTCTTCAGTGGCTGACTGAGAATGGCTTTGTATGCTAAAATGGTATAATTCAGAGATTTTAAAAGATTAAAATGTTCCTTCCTCTCCCACTCATTCTGCTTTTTTACTTGAAAGGCTCAGAAAAAAAATATTATTTTCTTTGCTATATTAAATAAGCCTTAAGCTATTAAAATCAACACAGCTTTCATTTGATTAACTCATTCTGAACTTTTCTGAAACAAGATTAAAATTGAGAAGGTTGGATCTGCTGAGAAAGCAAAAACCATAAGCTCTTGGTTTAAAACTAAAAGTCACATGAAAAGTGAAATTGTGCCAAAATCTTATTCACAATTCATGCATACTTCAATGTATTCAAGTTAAGTAACAACAGCAATGATTTGCTGATGAACAAGATACCAGTTGTGTTCCCAGCTGCATGCACATTGTGTGAACAGTTGTAATACCAAGAATGCACCCAGCACCAATTAGTGGCAATTTACCTTCTCAGCTTAAGACTTCGTACTTACACATGCATAATTTGCCATTCTGCCAAATGTGTTTTTATGATGCAGTCAAGACACAACACAGTTTACAATCCTAATCTAAATTTGATAATAATAATAACTTTTGAACTGCAGAGCTGGAAGGGACCGTATGGATCACTGAGTCCAGCCCCTGTCAGGGAGGCACAGTGGGAGTTGAACTCCCGACCTCTGGCTCCATAGCCAGATACCTAAACCACTGAGCTATCCGGCAGTTAATAATATTCCTGTTAATTACAGATTGCAAACTGAAACAGAGACTGTAGTTAACTCAAGAAATTAACAAATATTAGAAATGTAAAAATATCAAAGGCATTGCAATTTTGTATTCATCCTCCCAACATCAACTTGCATGACCCTTGTAAGTCACACACATATGTTGCATTTCAGAAAGCCTGGAACTTAGAATATACTGCACTCCAAGAAAGGTTGGGAAGGTAACTTGGACTAAAACCCCTTGCACCTTCTGACCTAGTATCTTGCTGGAAGAGTCGGAGTTGTAGTCACAAAAAGAAACTGTTCCAAGTGCTGAATGCATTCACCATGATCACTAAACCCCTCCCCATCCCTGAAGCTTACCTGATTTTGCAAAAAAGTTTATGAGAGCATCAGTTTCACAGCTCTTGTAGACATCAGCTAACTGGGAGCTACAATTCAGTCCAATGTTATGAATGCGTAGTCTTCTTTGACCACTCATGGAGGTGTAAAGGACTGCACACTGCAAGGAGAAAGCCAAAGTCAATCCGGACAGAAAGCTGAATTTATTTCCTCTATTATTCTGCACCGGCTGTCAGTTTTTGCTTTAAAAAAATTAATGCAAGGGAAAGGAAAAGAGGGTCAAAGAGAAGAAAATCTAAACAGTAAAGATCATAAATTACAATCAGGAAAGTCCAGGTGGAATCTTAAACACTCTTTGAGAAAGACAGTTTGCATTCTGTGACTATGCAGAAGCTTAACTTAATAAGGAACATGGCTGCATTACTGAAGGTTAGCCAAATACTACTTATTCTTATTCTTAATTTGATTTATATACCGCCCATTTGGCAGCCAGGGCCACTCTGGGCAGTTTACAACAAATAAACAAATATTCTGACTGTCAATAGTCTTCTAAGATCTTGGGAAATGGTCTTTCCAAGTACTGATGCTGAAAGTTGCCAAAAAAGCAACCAACCATGTTATCCATGCAAACCATGAACTCTGTCACTACGTTTGGTAGCAAGGCATGACATGGTGCCATAAATATATTTTCTTCACCCTGTAGCTGTGCTTCTCAGTATTATCAAATTACACTATACTTCCAAAAATGAATTTCCAGAGCTGTCGTATTTCATAGCAACCTAGACATTTTATTATGCTGGGAACAAAACTAGGAAAAGAGACTTTTTGGACTACAACCCCCAGAATGCTCCAGTCAACATGACCAGTATAGTCCAAAAAGTGACATTTCTAAGCATTGAGGTCCTTGAAGTAAGCAGGTAGGAACTCTGCAGGTTTGACTGATTCCGGGGCTACTACCAATAAGACATGCAACATCGTTTGTAACCTCTACCATTCAATTTTTCTAATTGAAGCTTTAGATTAAGAGACACCCTGCTTTCTAGTTCTGACTGAAATGTTCTTGAAGCCCTAGAAAGAGACAGCGGCCATTTCCTTACATGCTTTGGTGTACTACAGCTTACAGCAGGAGGATATTTTCCTAAGGAATGATTTCATCCCTTGCCAAGGCTAATTATATTTTATTGTACTATATTTACATAAGGATTTATGGCTGACTCATGGACTACACTTCAAGAGTGGATGACTTAACTGTTCTAAAAGTAAAAGATCTGGGCCATTATGGAGCTAGATTTATTAACTGCACCAAAAAAAGGACGTGGTAATGGCATGGTAATTACTCTATACCTAATTATTTAGGGACAATGAATGATGATGAAGAAAAGAACTGTGATTTCAGACTCTACCTTCAGTTTATTTAACTGGAAGATACTTGAAAATACCGGCGGCTCACAGGGAATGTATATGCAGAGGTGGAAAATAGAGGATCTCCCTCACTATCATTTATAGTGTCCATGGTATAACTTCCAAAGAGAGACATTTTTGTCACCATACTTGTCAAAGCTGAATGATAGACCAATGCAGAACATTCTGCTATTCCTGCTGAGGGACACTGATAGTAAAGTATATTACAATGCTGTTCATTTTGCACTCTCAGCAAAGAAGATTCAAGAAAGATTTGCAAAAACTAATCTGCAATCTGAACTTCAATATTGTGCCATTCTCACAAGCAAATGTAACACTTTGAAATTCATTCTTCGGATGAATAGCAGTAATTACATGCAAATAGTTTATAATACTATACATTGTGAATGAATTTCTCCAAAAACCCGATGTCTTTTAAAGGTTTTAACTTTATATATTAAAAGGTCTTCTAGTCTTTATTTGGCTTCAGTATTAGTATATAGTACCATTAATTTTTTGTATAAGTATCCAGTGAGCAGGGAGATGGACTTGATGGCTTATAGGCCCCCTCTAACTCCATTGTTCTATGATTCTATGCTGTGTAACTAAAACTGAAATATTTTGAAATGGCCTATGGCCACAAACAATATAATTCTTTGGTATTTCAAATCAGAAACAGAACTGAAATGGGTTGCATTTTCTCTCTCCTGAAGGGATAAAATTACACAGCATCATCTTCAAGGAAAGGATGAGAGGGCAATTTACTCCAAGATGCTTTCGATCCCCCTCCAAAAACAACAACAACAACAAATTCTAGTATCAGCATGAAGAAAATTGTGAGACAGGTCACTCACCATTAGTAATGTGAAAGGCCTTGTCTATTAGGTGGCTACGACTTTTGTATTCTGCATTTGCAGTAGTCATGGGAGACTGATCACATTTTCCTTGTGACATAAATATAGTAGTGTCTGTACTAGAATGATGTAAAACCCAAGACCTACTTTGAGAAAATCTCTTTGGACATAGCAAAGCAAAAAACTGCATATTGGCTAGTCGTCTGGATGGATTCTGAAAGCTACAGCGTGGAACCCTGTTACCTGGATTAACGCTCCACTGTCTTCATTCAATTTATCATCATGCTTGAACTCCACAGTCACAGCTTTGTCACAATCTATTCCGGCCATTTCAACATCTGTGGTGTTATTCATATAAATGGCTCCCAAAAAGTCTGTGGCTCTGAAACCTATTGCAAATTGAAAAATAGTTACTACCGGCCCTATAACAGGCAGCCTGAGAGATGGTATTCCTCTTCTTTCTACATCCCATTTCCATCCTATTTCCCCATTATTAGAATGAACTTATGTTATTTGACGGGGAAAATAATCACAGAATTGTTTATATCTTGTCAGTTCCACGTGACAAATATTTCCTACAAAAGCAAGTCCAAAAAGTGGCCATGTGATCCATTCATAGAAATGAAGTTCATGGTTGGGCAATACCGTGACTAGATTGCTAAAAAGTTACGAATAAGGCAAACTTTTAAATTCCTTAAAAAACTTATCTTTTTTTGCAACTTTTTAGTGATCCAATAAAGGCACTAGCTGACCTCAGACTTGATTTCCCACAGAATTACCCTACGTCAGCAGTCATTAGGGAGTTTGATTCTAGAACTTTTGCCTTACGCTGTAAGAAATATTAACATCAAATTGACAAATGTTATGATGTTATCCAATGGCATTGCCAGCTCAGGGAATAATGTGTAGCAGATCCTCAGAAAGGAATTCTCACTCCAGAAATCAGAAATGAATGTTGACAATCAAATCTTTCGAAATGACCCACTTCTATTAGATTTGGCCAACAGCAGTCCAGACAAAGCTTGTATAATTTGATTGTACTGACTTATCCCAGAATTTAATGGGTAGGATCAAACAACATCCTGTTCTAACCTCTTTTCCATCTTCTTTTTACACACCCACACAAAATCTACTATCAAAAGAAATGTTGGAGTAGCTCTACAGTATCTTCTGACTGGTGTTGCCACAAATTGCCCATCTGGAAGCACCCTTTAACAATCAGAATTTTATTTCAAAAGTATGCACAACTTTCTCACCTGACATGCTTTTACAGTAAAAAATCTTGTTGCTCTGAATCTGGTGGACCCCCAAAACGTCATACACACTGTTCCACTAAGCATGGACAATTGCAACTCTACATGGCAAACAGAAATGCCAGAAAACAATCCTAATAGTTTTGTTACCTGTGCTAGTACGAACTCTCATGATAGCATCAAATCCCATTGTTTTTTCTATATTCTTCCTGAGGTCACTCAGAAATTGATGACCATCAGAATGGACCTAAATGGGGGAAAAAAAAATAATGCAGAGAGAATTTAATTAGACTAGATATCCGCCACAGGAGGGCAGCAGCTGAATGGAATGGTTTCACAAAGTTAATAGAAAGATTTAATTCTCCTGGTACTATTCTCCCTGTTCAAGACTACAACTAATCTCTCTCGTCCCGGGACATGATAAAATATGCCACAAAAGCTTATGTTGCAATAAATTTGGTGGTCTTTAAGATGCTACAGGACTTAGTGTAGAACTGTAGCTGTGGGAGCTGGATCAAATTTCTGGCACAGGAAGATAACAGGTATAATTATTCCCCCTCCTTTATACTTTGTGGGGGAGCAAGTAGCTCTGGCAGCAAGGTTTGAAGGAAAGATGGGAATGGGGAACACATGCTCCCCTTGTATTGTTTTGCAGATACCGAGACAACTTGGAACCTCTGCTGCTGAAATTCATCAGCCAATCAGGAAACCATTTAAAGCAAGCATTTTACATGCTTCAAATGTGGTGTTCCCCATGTGCCACCACAATGAGGTGATGCAATGGCTGTCAAATTTCAGTAAGAGTTGGGGGGGGGGGGGAAATAAGGTTAGAGCCAATAGGGATCTGTGGCAAAAACTGGCTTCTCAATGTGCACATATTGGCCACTCCAGCACAGAGAAAGGGATCTTCTGCACACACACACACACACACACACACACCCTACAGTCCTGATCTAGGGTGCTTTTTAAAAATGAAATGGGTGTGACAAACCCTAACTATGTCATCTAAAAATCTGATTTAACACACTTTAGCACTTTTGCTCTTATCACATTCTTCTGCAACTAATGCTGCTTTGAATTTTGCCCTCCTCTGAAATTTTAACAGACCAAACACATCCAAAGTAAAGGTGCAAGTGAAACTGCTGATTCAATTCCAATTTTTTAAAATAACCACTATGTGGGAGGGGTTTTGAGGAAAAGATTCAGGAGTTTACAAGAACTCACATCAGCAGAAAGGTCCACCTTGCAAGAATAGCTTGGATTTGCACTTTTATTCCTCAGCCCTTCTGTTTTCTGGTGTCAGATCTGTTCAGGTTCATATAAGCAATGTAATAGCAAAATTTTAACCTAGGTTTGTTGAGCATTTTCTTTAGCTCTTTCTAGATTCATTTTTATGCTTCATTTGAAGGCACGGTTGTATGTCAAGTTCCATGGAGGCAAAGAAAGAACTTTTTAAAAATTACCTGAAAATTGCTGTATTTGTACAGAGTTCCTCCAGTGAACATAGTAACAAGACCCATGGAGGCTACATCAACATACTGGTTTGGGAAAAGGAACAGATCCACACAGCAGCCATTAGCAACACAGTCCTTGGCCAGGGTCTCATAAATATTTGTCTGCGGCTGAAAGAGTGTCTGGAGAGTTTAAAAACAAGCATTCTGAGTAATGTACACATCAAAAGGGGAGGGGGGAATTCATGAGAACAACCTGGCATGATTCCATCTGAATTAGCAGTAAAAAAAAAACACCCCAAAATTAAAAGGAAAAACTACTGTGATACCTTTAAGACTAACACATTTGTTCCAAGTAAGTTTTCATGGATCCACTTCTTGCAGCTGTCTCTGTGGAAGTGGACTGTAATCCATGAGAACTCACAAGAGAAAAAATTGTTAGCTTTAAATATATTACAATATTTTGTTGCTATTGTTGAAACAGACTAACACAGCTACTACTTCTAAAAAAAACAGAAAAAAATGCAATTAAAACATTTTAAATGACAAATACAACCCATGTAAATATCATCTTGTACCAACTATAAAGGCATCTACATATATTTTGCAGATCAGAATAATTTCTAACTATATATATCTACTTTGTTCACAACATGGATTAAAGGCAGGGAACAATCATATATATGTGTGACAATAAGAACAAGCTTTATTGTTTAAAACCATAGGTCACCACTAGAGATGGGGGTATTCGTATACGAATATGAATATCCCCGCAGAGGTGGCGTTAACGAGGGTCCAGCCCCATGGGGCCGGACGATCCACTCACCGATCTGCTGCGGACAGCGCGATTCTACCAATGGCTCTGCAGTGCACGATCCGCTCACTACTCCTGGCAGAAGGTGGAAGGACAAGCCTCGCTGCAAGGTCGAAGAGTGGCAAGCGAATTGCGCGCTGCGGAGCCATTGGTAGAATCGTGCCATCCGCGTCGGATTGGTGAGTGGACCGTCTGGCCCCATGGGGCTGGACCCTCGTTAATGCCACCTGTGCGGGGATATTTGTATTCGTATACAAATACCCCCATCTCTAGTCACCACTATATCAACGTATTTTCTTTGCTGCCAAAGCAAATTTTGTGACTTGATAGGTAATAGTTACATCCCTACCCACAAGCAGCGTGCAAAGTTGAGCCAAGGGGGGCCTATCACATAGGCGTCTGAGAATGCCAGCAAGAAATTGGCTTCTGGGGTGCTCATATAAAGGGCAACTTAATAAATAATGGAAAGCATCTTCAGCCTCTCCTGATCCAAAGATACAGAGACTTTGATGATACATATATGTATGGGCAGCATAGATAAACCACTGCAAACCAAACTACCACATGCCTCAATGACAATGGAAACTTTAGGCCTATTTATTTATTTATTTATTTATTTATTGTATTTTTACCCCGCCTATCTGGTCAGACAACCACTCACGACGGCTATGACTCACTCACTCACTCCGTAAGCAGAAGGGACTTCCGCAACATGGGGAGTGGTCCCTTACTGATGCTTCCCCACTCACCAGCTATAGAGCCTACTGCCTTTCCTAAAATGCCTTCATAGGATCAGGAGACTCTCTGTATTGCACATGCTTTCTTCCACACCAGCTCATTCATAGAGAGGGATGTTTTAATCCAAGCCAGTGATTTTTAGTGGAGACAATTCACACACTAGACTAAATTAAGTGATGAGGGGGGAAAAACATCCATCATCCCTAAGAGCCATCAATATCTATCACCAATTTTTTATAAGGTTTCAGTTGACTTGAAAAACAAGACTAATTTAAGAGCATGGGAGCATGCTGTGTGTACGCATTTATTTCCACAGCCAGTAGGAGGACAAAAAAGCACTTTGGTGAGAAAATGTCAACTAATGATAGGTTCCATGATCTTTCAGTTGTGTCATGTACACAGATTGGCAGTTGGATGAACTGTAAACAGCAGGGCTTAAAAAACTGATATTCTTGGGTTACAGTTCTCAGAATCCAGCGTGGCCACATGCTGGGGATTCTGGGACATGCAGTGCAATAAAGTCACTATTCCTGGTTCTGGAAAGCAGCACAAGGAATGGCACAGTTCCCATGTGATTTGTGAGTGTCAGGTTCTCTAAATCAGGTTGCCTAACTTCTAAGCACTCTTTGAGAGTAGAGGCCCTTTTTTAAATATGGACTCTGGCTAAGTGAAGCATATACAACTGGCAGGGACAAGGACATTCCTGTGATGTCATGTAGAAAAGTAGCAAAAAATATTGAAAGAAAAATATAAATCTGTGGCAGAAATAACGGACACAGAGTTATATAGGCGCACTTGGTAGAAACGTAAGAAACCAAAATCATAACAATTTTTCCCCATCCATAAGCAAGCTTTATGCTTAAATAAACAATCTAAACGTACCTTTTCCTTCTCAGTATTGACCAATTTTCTATCATCCCTGCCCTTCAGCTTCCCTGGTGCTTCTGCAGTCGGCAAAGAAGCATGGAAGATAAACAGTTTTCCAGCACACTCCGCTGCCTGTTACAATGGCACACAAAAATGACCTTTATTCTGCTGTAGTTATAAACACTGGAGTTGGATCTTGATACATTGTCAGTTGAGTCTCAAAACTCCAGTGTAAACTATCCCTGAACTTCATAAATCAAAGAATCCATTTGTTTAGTCCCTGAACTTTTTTTGGCCCCCAAATTCCCAAAAGAAAATAACTCGGAAGTTGAAAACTTAATATCCGCAAATAACTTAATCTAACACAGAGATTCTGAGTCATGGGTATGCTAAAACAATCTATCACTGTTTAAAAAAACTGTTTAAGAAAACTTGTACTGGGAACAGTTTAAAAAACTGTTTGAGAAAACTTATGCTGTGAACAGTTACTGCAACAACATTCTAGCAATTATTAATTAATATGAAGGGAATTAAAAACACTATAGCAAATTAGAAAATCAATGAATTGTCCTCTTGCAATATGTGGCCCAACTCCAGAATATATGGTTACTGGTTTGCCCCCAAGACAACCTACCTTACATAAGAGCATAAGAAGAGCCCTGCTGGATCAGGCCAAGGGCCCATCTAGTCCAGCTTCCTGCACCAGATGCTTCTGGGAGCACATGAGACAACTAGATACCTGTCTCCTGATACCCCTCCCCGGCATCTGGCATTTTGAGGTACCTTCCTTTTAAGCCTGGAGATTATAGATCCTCATCATGGCTTGTAACCTGCAATGGACTTGTCCTCCAGAAATCTGTCCAATTCCCTTTTAAAGACATCTAGGCCGGATGCCATCACCACATCCTGTGGCAAGGAGTTCCATAAACTAAAAACACACTGGGTAAAGAAATATTTTCTTTTGTCTGTTCTCACTCTCCCAACACTCAATTGGAATGGGTGTCCCCTGGTTCTAGTATTGCGTGAAAGGGAAAAGAGCTTCCCTCTATCCACTTTATCCATCCCCTGCATAATTTTATATGTCTCAATCATGCCCCCCCTCAGGCGCCTTTTACCTTCAACCCTATACAGGTGCCTCATGGGTGGCCAAAGGTCACATACATTCTAAGGATGTACATTCTGGTGTGGTGTAGTGGACAGAACGATGGAGTAGGACTCTGGAGAACAGGGTTCAAATCTCTCTTTGGCCATGGAAACTCACTGCAGAAGTGGAACTGAAAAATCCACTCCTTAAGTATCTCACTTACCTTGAAAGCCCTATTAGGTTCCAACTTGACAGCACAGAACATCAACAACAATATTCTAGCAGCAGTCTGGACACCAGAGAACTTGCACACGTTTTGCAACCTGCCCCTATAGTGATAAGCATTCCTACCCATCTGGAAACCACAATTAAAGGTTCAATCAGACAGCTGCAACAGCATGTGCCTGATAGCACAGGAAAGGGCCGCTTTGCAGGGAGCAATTTCCCCTAAAGTGACCCTTTAATCTGCTAAGGAATAGCTCCAGTCCAGCCCCCAAAAGTAGAAGCCCTACAGTTGGATCAAGAAGGTCCAACTCGGGCACAGATTGGGGCCAGGCCAGAGTGCATTTCCCCATACACTGTGTGATTCCTGGGAAATGGATTACACCAGATTGCTCCACAAGCAGTCCAAATTATACACCACCTTTATGGCACATGTTTGGCTGCCATTATTTATTCTTTTGAAATTATACATGGATTGAATGAAGAAGCAAAATAAGTCTTTATCAGCATTTTTGTTTGCTTTAAAGATAGTGTTTCCACCTGGAAAAATTAGGAGGAGTATCCACATCCACTGCTGGACATTAGACTTTGCTCTGCTCTCTAATTTTATCCATACACTGTTCTGAGAAGAAATGCTTGAATAGAGGAAATCTGGAGTTTAGTGTCCCATAAGAGAAACTGACCCCTGGTTATTCTCATCAAGAATTGAGATAGTCAAACTCCTGTTGCTTAGCATAGTAAATCTCACTGGAATAGGCCCATTGAATCAATGGGGATTTGGTAAGTCAACTCTTCCATAAATTCCATTTACTCAAATGGGCCTACTCTAACTGTGACACACTTTAGCATAGTAAGTCACAGTTAGAGTAGGTCCATTTGAATCAATGGAACTTAAGGAGGAACTGATTAACTAAATCTCAATTGATTCAGCTGGCCTACTCTAGTGCAATTTATTATGCTAAGCAACAGGATTTGGCCACTGAGTATTTACTAATAAAAAGATATAGATTCATCATTGTGGGTATCTGCAGAGTTCTACTGGTGATTTATCCCTCAGCAAGTTAATGTTAACACATTGAACAGTATGTTTATTGTAGTGCTTTACTACTGGAATTGCTACAAGTTTATTTAATAATTGCCCAAATACTCTTACCTGGTGAACCACAAACAGGATAACTTTGGAAGGCAAACTGCCCCAAGTTGAGAAATCATGGTGCACATTATCAGTTGCATACTAAGTTGTATTACTCAGCAAGCAGCTGATAATGTCTATGGTGATTTCTTAACCTAGGACAATTTGCTCCCCAAAATTATACCACTCGCACAGCTATGCAAGAGCTATGACTGAAAGCATCTGGCCTAGCTGTGCAAGAGGATTTTGGCTAGTAACTTAGTTTATTGTTAAGCTACCACAAGCCTCTGGATGTTCTGCAGCACAGTTGACAAAAAAGGATTTTATGTTGCTCAACCGTGTGGTATAAATTAAGCCTGGGATACAGTATTCCTGAGACAAATGTTACAGCTGAACAGGGGTCAGAACCCAGCTTCTGTTCTTTCCCTTCTGCCACTGAGCAAGAGCTATGGAGCATTTGAGAAGGCATGTAAGGAAAAAACTGAGCAGGCAAATTCCAGAGGCTGTTGCAACAGCTTCTCAACTATCTAAAATGAATGATTTACTCTAATAACTTCTTTCAAGGAAGTGGCAGAAAAGCAAGAGTTACATGCAAGTGAAGCAAAGGGACATGCCTCTATAACTAGGGGCAGCTCATGGACTGAGGGGCTCTCACTCCTGTATTGGGTGGGTGCACTTCCTCTTGCAATCACAAGACACCTATGGAAGCAAAAGGTGGTTACAAGGGGAGAAAGAAATATGCACAGAGGAGGGCACGTGAGCAACTAGCCACCAAGTATTTGCTGGGCCATCAATTCAGCCTTATACAAGCAGTCAAGTTAATGCATGATGCTCTCACTGCCATTTGCTGTACATGTAAAGAGAGACTTATCCAAGGCTTTGTGCATTTATGGGTAGTTTAAACTGTCATTTTTCCAAACTCTCTCAAATGTATACCAAGAGTTTTGAAATAGTACCAGTTTTCACCCAAGAATCAATTTCCTCTTCCCAGGAAGGTGGTGAAATCATCATTTGATTTATGGAGCAGAACAAGTGTTACTGTATTTGCTCACAGTTGGCATTGTGAGGAAAGGAAACAAAGGAAAATAAATGCAGAGACTGGAAGTCTGCTCAGCCACTGAGATCACTTTCATGGTAAATATACACAAAAAAAAGTATTCCAGATGGATCCAGATTGGCTCCTTTGAAGTTGCGATGTATTCGTTTTGGGGGGTTTGGTTTTAATTTTCTTGCGTGTGTGCTCCTAGCTCGCTTGTTTATTTCTTTCATTCATGACTGAAGGCATTTGGCATTTATCAAAATTTATATAAATAAATACATTTTCCTTTAAAAATGTATTTATTTATATAATTTTTGATAAATGCCAAATTTCAAATTTCTGCTTCCTAACCCTCCAAAAACATGAGTATATTTAGTACAAAGGAGCTAAGACGCTAATAATCATACCTCTCGGAACGAAGAACGACAGCAAATTTGTTGTTAAGACTTGGGATCAAAATCAGATTACATCATAGCAACAAACAAACCACACTCTTATTTTTACACGTATTATGACAAAAAAAGAGGCACAAACCTATAAGCAATGCCAGGAATATGGCAAGTTGCCTTATATCAAGTCAGATCATTTATCCGTCCAACTCAGCATTGCTTACACTAAGAGTTAGTAACTTTCCAGGGAGCAGGAGGCACCGTTCCCCACCCCATCAGGCGCTCCCCCCCCCCCCCCGTTGCTGCACCACAGACAAAAACTGAATGCTTTCTCTTTTTTTGTTTAAAGTGCATCACATTTTAAAGCAAAACCATCCTTCTGGGAGTACAATTCTGCTTTACAAGACACGCATTCCTCATGCACCTTGTTTACAAAGAAGTAGATTGTGTGGTTTTGTTTTGTTTTTTTTTCCAGCAGCATAACCATGATCTCAAAGGGGCAGATGTAGCTAAAGCTCACTGGCCATGTTATCTATATTTTATGTATCTGAAAACATGGGTGGTTACCAAGGAAAGCTCACAATGAAATAAATTTGCTAGTCTTAAACGTTAAGCAAGAGTTTACTTCTTCTTGTTGATGTTGTTTGGTTTGGTTTAATATTATCGTTGCTGAAACAGACTAAAATGGCTACCAAGCTGACAACTTTACATGTTTAATAAAATCAGAGATAAAAATGAAATGGCCTTTTTTAAAACCTTGTATACACGCATCATAAAGGTGGGACTGGCAATGTCTCTATGTACATGTATGAACGGCACTAAAACAGCCAACTCTGCGCAGCTATGGCATGTACACTTACACAGTGTAATTTATGGAACAGGATTTCAGCATTATGACTTTATATTCTGGATGATGGATCTACCAGGCCTCAGTCCAAAATTCTAACCACTAGACCAGTGGTCCCCAACCTTGGGTCTCCAGATATTCTTGGACTACAACTCCCAGAAGCCTTCACCACCACCTCTGCTGGCCAGGATTTCTGGGAGCTGAAGTCCAAGAACATCTGGAGGCCCAAGGTTGGGGACCACTGCACTAGACCACATCACTGTGGAAGATGTTAGCTATTCTCCCATAGAGGTTTTCATAGCTAATCAAGTCCATCCTCCCAAAGACCTTGTGGCACAAAGAAAGACATTCTAACCTTTAGCGCTTCCATGCCAGCCTGGATCACTGGAGCAAAGACAGTCTCGCTCTCATTCGTGTCTGTAAACATCTCTGGAATCTGGTCCAGCAAGCTATGGAATGGGAAGAAAGAAGTGTTTCGATAGACTGGAATGGATAGGATAATCCTTTAGAACAGTGGTCCCCAACCTTGGGCCTCCAGATGTTCTTGGACTTCAACTCCCAGAAATCTTGGCCAGCAAGGATGGTGGTGAAGGCTTCTGGGAGTTGTAGTCTAAGAACATCTGGAGGCCCAAGGTTGGGGACCACTGCTTTAGAAGAAGAAAACCATAACAACACAGGTCCTTTTGCTGAAAGCTTAAAACTTTTCATTAAAAAGTTAATTAGGTATTAAACTTTCCAACTTCTGCAAGCTTACTTAGGGTTCTCTGTCTTTGTGGAAAAATTCTGCTCATTCAGGAAAGGATTTTGCATTACCCTCTACATAGGACCAAACCCCAGACTTGGCCAAACTTTGGCAGACATCTCCTCTGAAAGCCTTTGAAAAGCTTACTACACATATTACTATATATTTCACAAATTTAAATAAGATACGTCCATTATATTGATATTTTACATAGGTGTGTGAACATTCATAACAATTAACCATGTTTTCAGTGCTGGTATGGCTGAATGGGTTGGAATTTGTAGCTGTTAAGCCAGGAGCCAGAAATACGAATCACCCTGTGCCTCTCAGGCCAGCTGAGATCACCCAGAGCATATGTAGCAAGGGGGTTATGGGGCCTTGGGCTAGCCACAGGGCCCACAGGGTCCCAGAATGCTATCAGAAGGAAGGATCAGTAAATCCCTTCTGAGGCTTTATGCCTAGAAAACCTGGGAGGGTCACCATAAATATCCTTGGGGGGGGGGAAGGGAAATTGTTTGCTTACTTATTTATAACAGATCGTGACTCTTGAAAGTTGACAAGGAAACCATCAAGCAAAGGCACAAACACTTCCCCAACATCAGTGACTACCATCATCTGAGGTTGTGCAAGGTTACTCTTTACATTGAAGAAATGGAGAACTTTGTTGTAGGTGACAAATCCAACACGGATACTTGAAGACTCCTCTTGTTCTTCCCTTGAAGAGAAATCACAGTTGCAGATAATTTCAAAGCCATTATTTCGGATGAAGAAAACAAAATAAAACTACCTCTAATGATTGGTCATATCAATTAATAGCACCACTCAGTAACAAAACACATCTGACAGAAACATCCTGATTTCAGCCACAGAAATGGATAAAATGCTATAGGAGAGAGATCCTACTAGGTAATCTGCAGTTATTCCCTTTTTTGGCCAGATTATCAAAGTTTTCTCAGGAAACAAAGCTCAGGAGCAACTCTCGCTTTCTGTCTGAAGCACAAGCAAGGTATGTAGCATTAATTGGCTGGTCTTCTCCATTCCCACCCATCTCCAAATGGCATTCTTTCATGAGAAAAATGCAGGGGGAGTGGGCAAAATCCACATTAAATGAATCTGCTATGATCTTGAATTTTGAGATTTTATTTCATTACATTTAAAACAGTCACCCAGCCCAGAGTGCTCCAAATGAACTGGACTACAACTGTGCATTGTAATAAAAAATATTTGGAGGGCTCCTGGTTGGGAAAGTTTGCTCTAAGCCTGATGCCTGCTCAAAGCACAAGATGAGATGGTGAACAGAGAGAGGAAATGCACCCCAAGATCATGCATGACTAGTGGAGTGCGAAGCATGATAGTATACAGAAAATTCTAATTTTTCATCCTATTTGCAGTTAATGTCATCTTCATCAAACTGGAGGTGCTGAGTTTACTCAAAGTTTATTGTCCCTACCTTGGAAGTCTATCCAGTACAGTTTTCAGTTCATCGCAGATGAGTTTAACAAGGCCACTCTTTATGTTATTGTATGACACATCAATCATGAATATGTAGGCTGGCAGCTGTGGAGGCTTCTTATTCTACAAAAAACAACAACACACACACACACACAAAGGCACGAAATGTAAGATCTTTCCCATGATCCTTAATCTAAGCAGAGATTTCTGAAGTATGTCCTAATAACTGTTGAGTAAATGCATTTACAGTCTATTTGCATGGGTTTCAGTCACATGGTTAAGTCACATTTGAACAATACTGTTAGGGATAAGAACATGTTTCTTACATACAACATGGCTATGCCCTCTATTAATTTTTCACTAGCAGCTTTCCTTTCCTTATTTTGTCTTCTTTTATGACTATCTTCCTTATTTAAACAGAGCACCAAAAATATCACAACCCTTCAGATGTCTGTTGCAATAAGAAAACATTGTTCTGTTGTTCGCAACATTAATGAAACAAGGTAAGGTAAGACCTTGCACTGTGTGCCTCCCAACACATACCAAAACTGACAGTTCTACAGCTGGAACAGGCGCATGCCCTCCTTGGACCTTGGATGCCACACTTGCTCACATACCTCCCCCTGTATCTTTCCTTACAAAGACTTTTTCTTCACTCAGAAGGACACCTTTTGCCTTCTAGTGGCCAATTCTTTAAATTTAAAATTTGAGAGTGCAGGGCAAGAGTGCTGGAGCCCCCTCAAAACAAGATAAAATTGCTTACACACACCCTAGCAAGCACATGGGGACTTTATGAGCTAAAAAATTTGGCAGTATATATCATGCCATATTTGAGCCCTGAGGAAAATGGTGGCCCACAAGCCACATGAGGCCAGGTCCTGTCTTAAAAGAAATAGCACCTTGGGGAGAAGATTTTCACAGGGAAGACAAAGAAGGGGTAAGGGGCACTTTCCCCAAACACATAATATGTTCCCAACTGTGATCTGGCTCCCACAATATTTTCAGGATAAAACAGATCCACACATATATTGTACATCTTGGCCCTCAACAGGAAGGGTTTTTTTGCTAACAAATATGTTGCATATGTAATCAACAGGCACACAGAAAGTTCTGCTTTTCTATGGGCATACACTGTCTCCAGTTGTTTTTTTGTCTTGTCTTGTGAAGTGTAATACAACTGTATACATAGTGGAGCAAACCCAGATGTGCTCTTTTTTGAATAAAAGGACTACTTCCTTTCTCAGAAAGGACTCAACAGAGTTCCTGCCAGATCAAAGAGATTTCTATGGCGCACAGCAGCACGCCTTACCCTACTTTTTTAGAACACCCTCCAGACCAGTTTTTCAGGGGGTACTGTGAGGCTGCAGGGCAATGGACAGGTGGCAAAAACTGCCCCTCCCAAGTCTTTCTTAAGAGGATACTCCTGTGCATTTAATTCCACACACAGAAGTCTGGATCCAACGCAAATATCCTCTTAATATATGGGCTGCCTCCTCAAGGGGCACATTAAAAATTCAGTCAAAAGCACTCTGACACCTCCTCTGTTTCTGCTCAGTTCTTAGCAATGCTTGGACGATGAATTAAATACATTAGAGAATTAAGCCACCAACAGTATAATCCAAGTGTCCAAAAAAATATGGATTTTCTCTCTCTCTTAGAGCTCTTCTAAGAGGACACTGGCAGGAAGACAATTTATGAGAAGGCAACCAAGGTATCAGATATCCAATCACTTGCAGAATAATTTTTGTTCCAAATACATAAAGATGATACTATTCATCGCAACGTGGAGGCTAAATATTCCTTGAATTAAAATATATGCTCAGCAGAGGCTCCCACGATATTTTCCCTAGCAAGCAATCAGTTTGAGTTGTAGCACCTGCCAAGTATTATGAAAAAGGCACTTCCTATCTCATGATTAACTCATTAAAGTTCACCTAAACAGGCCCAGGTCAATTGTAGATATGGTTTTAAAAAATACCATTTTCCATTTCACTTAGCACAGAGCTTCAGCTACAAGGTGATAATGAGTGCAGGTTTTGTGTTTAGTGCACTTTAAGCCATAAATTCATATAAAGCTCTATTCTCCCCTCACCTTTTTTCCACGGATTCCAAAAGCAATGCTACTCAGTAAAATGAGAGACCTCACTCACCTAAATGGAGATCTGAGCTCTTAGAAGCTATTCCAATTTCAGCATTAGCAGCTAACTAGCAAACATTTTCTTACTTTATGTAAATTCTATAGCAGTGTATTAAAAACATTTGGCTAAAACTTTCTGGCACATTTATTGAAAAAGCTAAATGCTTTGTATTTGCTAAATCCATTACAAACTATCAGAGCACCATTCAACAGCTGTTATTTGTTAATATTTTCCCTAGCTGTTCATTCCCATTGTTATTCAATAAGCACAAAGGAAAGTTGTGGTTTTCCTTAGATGGGGGTGGGTGGGATGCATCATCCCAATTTTGTTATATTGAGCATTCCCTGAATCATGACTGTGCCATACTATTGAGAGACTTAACAATGTGGGCTGTCAGCAGTAAAAGGGGTATAGACAAGTCAGCCCATAATTCAAACCAAGAACATCCTGTAGAGTGGAAAAATAATATAATCTCATCAACCCTGATCCAAAGGTATATGCAAGCTCAAGTATAAGCACAGAGATCTTGAAACATACAAGTGATATTGCTCATTCAATCCCGCTCGCATGTGTAACTGCAAAAGCAAAGGATACAAGGTGCGTCTCCATTGAAATGAATGGAGAAGCTCTTGCAGAAGAACAAGTATATACTCAGAGGGCTAAATCCCATTGCTTTTCTCAACTAAAGCAGATCTAAAAAAAACAACCCAGTTGCTGAATTGCCACCTGAATTCAATGAATCAATTTCTGAATTACCAAAATCAACACTTTACATGAATCCTATTGATGCAATAAGTCTACTTAGTTGGGACTAGCAATTTGATTGAGGTTGGAAGTTTATTCACTCGTAAATTTCCGGACAGGGACAATGACTTCTACTGCAATCCACAGTAAGACCGGCTAAAAATGCTTTACAGCCTAAGTGAGATGAAAGATAAGTTAGTACCCCTAAACCTATTTGGTGTACATTAGAATTATTTCAATTTTAGTTCAAAATTGTTGATGGCAATTGGTTTCATTCCCCTGCCACCCATCAATTTTATAGTCCAATGCCAGACATTTTTGCTGGAATTTTGGATTTCCTTGATTTGGCACCTACAGTGAAAAACCTGTTTCCATGCTAAGCAGACTTACCTTGCAATAATCTAAAGTAGCAACATATTCATATGATCCTAGAGATAACTCTGGCCTTTCGTAGTGGTCTATTCTTCTGCCAACATGGTCCAGATGTTGAAAATAGAATGGAGGGACTAAAGAAACAAGAACAGGAAAGGCAATTTCTCCTGTTTCTTTGAACACAATTGGACAAAAAGAAACTTGTGCTGTATTGCTTTGAGTGTGCTAATATTTAGTAGCTCAATACATTTTACATGAAAAGAACAGCATCAGAAGATTTTTTAAAGGAAAAAAAAGTTCGACATCTCAAGATACTTCATTTTATCATTTTACCATTTTTGCATAGCCAAGGAATAGACTTAATCTCCTATCTCTTTACAATGATTTTCCATCACATTTGTAGGCAATGAGAGTGAAAGCACTTGTAATATACATTTTTCCCTAATAATAAAGATCTTGCAGTCCTTTCCGTGTAACTCTACATTCCCCTAACTTGTCCCATCCATACTGTACTACTGAATTAGAGATTGCCATGTCAGGTCAAATGTCATCTGGATCAATCTGAATGGCACTATGCACAAGTCCCTGCCCACTGGTGTATGCATTATTTATTTTGAACATGTTTAAGTAGTGACTTTCCATCAAATGAACCCCAAGGCAACTTAATAGCTACTTCTGTGCCATCAACTCAGTTCATACTTATGGCAATCCTTTCCAGAGTTTTTGAGGTATAGAATGCTCAGAAGTGATTTACCATTCCCTTCTTTCGGGGGTGCTCTAGGAATGTGCACTTGGCTCAAGGTCACATGGACTGGCTCTTCTCCCAGGAAGCACAGTGGGAAACTGAATACCCAACCTCTGGCTCTGGAGCCAGATTCCCAATTCACAGATCCAGCCAGCCCCAAGACAACTTGCAAGAGATCAAAAACAATAATAATAATAATAATAATAATAAAAAACAGCACCCTACTCAGTGGAACAGTGTCTTTCTGTTCACCCACACATTCCCAAGGGAATTACATGAGGACTAAACGGGGCTCTTATATTTGTCAGGCCCCTTACGTTCTTTTATCTTCATCTAGAAAAACAACCATATTACTATTTTCATATAAAGTCCTAGGTGCAAAACCACGATATTTGTTGAACTAGACATTGACCAGTAACCAACTGCCAATTCATATAGAAGTGAAAAGGTACAAGTTGGAACAGCCAAATTTTTGCTAATTAATGAGGTGCCAGTTGCAGGCCCAGGAACACAACCAGGACCCCATGAATTAGCAGCAAATTACCACTGCAGCTTACACCATTTCACTTATGCCAGCATAAATCAGCAGTTGAATTATGACCTTGAAGTGAAATGCACATTCCCTCATTTTCTGTCAACAGGATTTCTCCAGAGATGCACATTTCAGCAATCGGACTTGCAAATTAAGCTGCCTTTACCTTCCATCAGCCAATTGCAAAACAAAACACAATGAACGCAACATACACAGCTGAGGAAAAATCACATGCTACAATCAAGAAATCCCTGCCACCACTTCAGGAACCACCTGTTCTAAAAAAGTATTAAGCACGTCATGTAGTTTTACCCTTGGTTTATCTTTGTCCTTCATTGTTGCCAGCTACCTGTTCGACAAGTATAAAAAATGTTCTCTGCTCATGATGGTTTCCTGAAGTTTTAATCAAAGTGCATGAAAGCATACAGACAAAACTGCAGACTATTCTATTTAAAATGTAATATTCATTAAATAATAGCTCAGTAATGCATAGCTAAGCGAATAGTAAGTATTTGTGAGTTCATACGGAGTGAACGCCCCTGCAGTGGACTGCTTCTTACATTTCGTTCCACAGATTAGGTTTTGAAGCAGACAAGAGTTGGCATAAGTCTTTTGAGGTTCATGTTTCAAAGTTGAAAAGATTACTGTATTAGGCAAAGCTCTATGCCACTTTGATCCAGCTGAGGAAATCCATCTAGATACAAACGTCTCGAAAGACTCATTCTGGCAAAGCCTTGGGACCCAGCCAGAAGCTCAGGAACTCATACTTATGAGTCACATGCAACTGTGCTTGGACAAATATGGCATGGCATCTCCTTTTCAAAGCAGCTCCTGTCACAGTAAAGTTAATGGATGATTTAACCATTAAAACCCTCTGTCATTAAAAAAAAAAAAAGGTGATGCCTGAAATAGTTGTTCTTTTCCAGGTGGCTGAAAAAAAATGAATTTTCAGCCTCTTCAGAAATAATCTCAAACAATTATACAACCTTGTTTAAGTACCTTTCTGCTTGAATGAAATCACAGATAAAGTGTAAATCTTTAGAACAACTATATTTGCAGTCCATAAGAGCAAATGGAGCACTGCCCAGCCTCAGACTCAGCCTACCTACTCCGTTATCCCACTTCTGCCTGCCTCCTTACCAGAGGCAGACAGCTTCTCTCTGTATGTGTAAATACTTGCCTGCCAGTGTGTATGTAACAGAAAACATCGACGGGTGGGTGTGTATGTGAATATACAGCCAAGTTAGCCTCTGGAACTGCTCAGCATCACTCATTCTGTCTTCAGCCCCACCAACCACAATGGGCACTATCCTTTTATGCAAAGTGTACTGCTTTTATGCCACCCATAGTGCTTAAAGCACTCTCTGGGAGGTTTACAATTTAATTATGCAGGCTACACGTTGCCCTCCTCCCAGTGAGCTGGGTACTCAATATACCAACCTCAGAAGGATGGAAGGCTCAGTCAACCTCGAACTGGCTACCTGAGCCCATTAGGATCGAACTCACGTCATGAGCAGAGACTTTACTGCAGTACTGCAGTTTAACCACTACACCATGAGGCTCATTTGTAGAATTGCTCGTACCAGGAATAAGGAACTATTATTATTATTATTATTATTATTATTATTATTATTATTATTATTATTATTATTATTATTATTATTATTATTATTATTATTATTATTATTATTATTATTATTATTATTATTATTGTTGTTGTTGTTGTTGTTGTTGTTGTTGTTGTTGTTGTTGTTGTTGTTGTTCTTGTTCTTGTTCTTGTTGTTAAAAACTCCAGGCACAGTCAACATTATGAAAACATTGACTGGTATTATATAACAGATACAAGTTTTAACCAAAAACCTAAGTATCTGTTAAATATTGATGCAGTATGTATGCTGTTCCTAACACTGACGTTCTTTGTAGCTCTGATGGTGTGATTTCTGAGATCTGCAACTGCCTATAGTACTGTGTGAAATTTATTGATATTGTGCCCAAAGCCCCAATGACTACAGGGACCACTGAAGTGTGTTTCTTCCAGATTTGAGATGTTTCAATGGCCAAGTCTCAGTACTTCGTTAGTTTTTCCAATTCTTTATTTTCAACTCTGGCATCCCTTGGAATTGCAATGTCAATGATCCGGACATTTCTTCATTCTATTACTACTATGTCTGGTGTGTCTGTCCGTTTGGATCCAGAAATCCCACAAGATCTTGACTTCCTCATTTTCTGACACCTTCTCTACCTGATGTTCCCATGGGTTTTTGGAGGCCGGCAAGTTATATTTTTTGCATAATGACCAGTGCACTAACTTTGCCACTCTGTCATGTCTAACTTTGTAATCTGTTTGTGCAATCTTTGGACATTCACAGATGAGGTGTGACACAGTTTCATCTTTTTCTTGGCAGAGTTGACATTTGCTGTTAGCACTAACTTCTTAGATGATGATGATGATGATTGGTCATCCTTGCAGGATATATTTATATGAATTTCTTAGGGAACGGCTAGTAACTGCCCACTGCAATTTATTTTAATTTTACTTTGTTGTTGTTGTTGTTCCACATGCCAAAAAGGCAGTTCATCTAACACTCTAATTGCTTGCATTTGGAAAGGGCATTTTGTTAATGAAAGCCTTTCTAACAAAACTGTTGCCACTTTAAGCCCACATAAAACTTTTGCTGTGCTGTTTTGTGCCCTTGGCAGCTATGTTGTTGCAGAACACTTTCCTGAGGCGCCGCAACCAAATGGCTGATTGAATTTCACCCATACCCTTATTCCAAGATGACACAGAGAAGATTAGCAGCCCATAACAAAACCAGTTGTCTCCATAAAACAACATCAAGACAACAAGAAAGCATTCTCAATGCACAAGTCAAATATTTAATTAAAAACTTAATTCATGTAGGTCTGGCAAGATGCAGATTAAGATGTACTCCTATGCCTACTTATCAGAAAATTATGAATAATATCTGAAAATTAATTATACGGGCAGACTGAAAACATCAATGTACAGTATATGCAAAGGAAAAACTACACGTGCTAAAAAAAGAGAGTGTAATTGTCAGTAGTAGCAGGACAGCAAGATGTCTTACAGCAATTGAAATGTTTAATCTCATGTGGACTTCATTTTGGAGGACACAGAACATCAGTGTATGCAGTAAGTGATGTGAACCAGTGAAAGAGCAGTAGATTGATAGATGCCCTGGATGCTGTCTTCATCTTGTATTTTCTAGGTCTACATGCAAAACGGTATCCTTAAGCCCTAATCAGTAACTACCTTTCCTGTAGACATCAATAAGAATCTTGAAAATCTGGGTTCTTGCTCATGTGTAGAGGTTACACACATGCAGGACCCTTCTTCAAATTCACAACTGTGTGCATCCTCAAAGCAATGAGGGCAGGGCAGGGCTAGCCACCTCTCTCTAATTGTCTTTTTACAAGCAGATCATCAAGTTGGAATTCCATCTTCAGGGATTTTTGTAAGTAAGTTAGATAACTCTTCCCCCCCCCCCCCCGCACTATCTTTAAACGAATATCCTAAATTTTAAAAACGGCAAGTATCTCTCTCTCTCTCTCTCTTCCTCTCCCTCTCTTTTTCTTTCTTTTTATTACCAGTCCTCAGACACATCGTTTCTCTTCAATAATCACAGCTTCAGTTGCATTCTCCAAGCATAAATGGCAAACAATCCTAACAATTGTGTGGAGGACTAGAATAGCTCCTGAGCATCTTCCTTGCCATTCAGCCGGAATGATTCTTCCAATCATTGAAACATAACAGGATAACATTTACCATTAATTTCCTTCAAGGCTCCCTGGTGATTTGTTTTCAACTGTCATTTCAAAATACATAATATATACCATTCGCAATTAGAGAATGATAATTTTATTTATTTTTTTTATTAGATTTATACCCCGCCCATCTAGACAGATAGTCTACTCTGGGCGGCATTACAAAATTTAAAAACAATAAAACCAAATTAATTTTGGTTTAATTTTACTTTAAAAAGAAAGAAAGATTAAAACTCTCACTTTCTCAAGATCATCTCTCAGATTTATAGGTTGGCAGTGGTGAATTTTCATACACAATTCCTTATTTTGAACTGAGCTATTCATGTGGTACTCCTCACACTCTCTTTTAGTGGAATGAAAGAAAAGATTCAACACAATTTGATGGTACTCAGTGTCATTTCTATCTGAGTGTTCTTCCAGATCCATAAATAACTGTGATAGAAACATTAAAGTAAATAAGTTTAGGACTGGAATGAATATGAAATAGAGTTTTGAAAAGCTTTCTTTTTTATGAAAGCATTTATTCAGAAAGTGATTTCTCTTTAATTTCAAAATAAAAAAAAAAAAAGCACACAAAAACAGCACTCTGATATTACTTACCATCATTCACACAGTTACAAAATCCACACTGATATTTTCTTCCACCCTCAATGAACTGCATGAAGGGGCACATATAAGCTTTGCACCTGTTGCATCGGATGGGTCCAGTTTCACCATGGTTGACCATATAAAGGGGTGTCTGAAGAGAATTTTTAGAAAATAGTCATGGATATTAACATCATTCATCCAAAATCAAACCATCTTAAAAATGTAGAAGTGTTTGTTTCATATCCAGGTTTTATGTTGCTGGTTTCATACCCATATAAAATAATAAACATATGCCATCAAGTCAATTCTGATTACCCTTTTCAGGGTTTTCAAGGTAGAGAATACTCAGAAGTAGTTTGCCATTCTCTTCTTCTGGGGGTGCTCCAGGACTGCATAGCTTGTCCAAGGCAGCACAGGAGGAACATTGAGGAATTTAACTCTCAACCTCTGGCTCCGCAGTCAGATACCTAAATCACTGAGCTATCCAGCCAGCCCTATATACAGTACACATATAGAAGGAAATCTAAAATCCAAATGACCTCAGTGACTCCTAACTTTCATCCAAAATATTTTATTGCACTCTCTTACTTATTGTACTCTCTCATCTGAGTTAAGAGAATGGAAGCGCAAAAACCTGTATAGAGTTTTGTGTATTTCTGGTTGACCTATATATTTCCCAAGGCTTAAATCCTATTGCCAGTCCCAACTTGCGTAGATGTATTGAACCAACTGTTGAATGATAACTCAGCACTTATGTAAAGGCCTCCCATTCTTCAACACTGGAAGCCACAAACATTATTTGTTTGAAATACTGTCAGGAGAACTGAGTATTAGTGATAGTCTCTCTCTGCATTTCAGAGGTAGAATTCAGATACCTTATCTGAAATGAATGGAGGTGTACAGTAGCAGCCTTTGGTGTGTGCATGTCCAATAATCATTCCAAGGTACAGTTGTTTACCTGAATCAGACTACACAGTTCCATCTAGGTTCCAGTGAACATGTACATGTTGACATTTTCTAGGCATTGCTCTATAGCACTACTACAACACAGAACAGCATGATGCATGTTTCAGTTTGAACAGGCCATATTTTCAAACTTTGGCCCATGACCCCATGCAAAATTTCCATTTTACAAATGGCCAAATGGAGTAGCTAAATGTTTCAACTGAAGAGTTAAACATGTGCATAACATCCTCAATCAAACAAACACAAATTTAAGGCTACAATAGTAGGTACACCTTAGTGAAGAGCAAGTGCTACTAAACTCAAGGGGGATTGCCCCCCAATTAAAATCATAGGCCTGTATCAATGGGTAATCCCAGTTAGATCAGACCCAGTGAATTGACAAAATGTATGTGCTGGCTCACTATTCGGCAACTGATTCAATAGGTCTAATCTATTTGGCACTAGCAATTGTATTTAGACTATAGGACTGGACTATATTAATCCCATCCTTTTGGCTGGATTATGCCCAACATGACCAGGTCTCTGCCACATTCCTCAAAGTAATGGAATTGCAAGTTATATATATCGTATATCTTAGAATTCTCTCCAGAAACCATTCTTCTTGTTGTTGTGTGCTGTTGAGTTGCTTCCAACTTAAAGCAACCCTATGAATGAGTGATCTCCAAAACGTCCTGTCCTCAGCAGCTCTGCTCAGCTCGTGCAGACTCAGAAACCATTAAACCCCTACCTCAAAAAAAGAATGCCCATAAAAGTCATTTTTAAAAAAGTTAGGAAGCTCAATATATTTATTTCTTTGTGTATAACCAACATGTTACTAGACAGACAGATTTAGTAAAAACAAAACAGAAGAGCTAGGGCTTGTGTTGTCATATTAGGAGTGGAAATTTTCTCTCCCCTAGTACTGGCACACCCATTAAAAAGGGCAAGTTCACAAAAGTTACACCATCTGGTTTAAAATAGTTTTACATTTAGAGTTTTATAAGGATCCTTCTTGCTTTTTTTAGGCATGAGCAACACTGAATTAGAACACAGACATTCAAAGGAAACGCCCTCGTGTACTTTAGAAAAGGTGTATAATTAGAAGCAACGTTTTGAAAAAAATGCAAAGCAAATCTTAGAGTTGCCACAACATCACCTATTCAAAGCAAGGTAAATATGTAGATAAATGCACATTATTCTGCAAAAAAAGGAAAGGAACAGTCATTCTATGAATATCGCAGGATTCCATATTTTTAGAAGGCGGCTCTTCATTATGTGAAATCTATATTTTTCACAATGAGGAATTATTAACAACAATGAATACCTTGAAGTTATAAGGACAATTACAATTATTTTTTTGCAGGTTTTATACTCGTAGTAATTTCCTTCCGGATTTTAAGCTAGATCTTTTTATTTCAGGGTTCCCCACAGCTTGGGAAAGTTTCTGGAAACTGTATTTCAAAAGCAGTAATCTTCCAAGTTTTGATCTTCCAGAGACATTATTAAGTAAAACAGAAGCAACAACCTGTACAAAAAAATTCTACTCATTTAAAACCTGTGGCTAATCGATTGCTCTTAATGACTAAATATGAATTTTGTAATTCATTTCAAACCCACATTAACACAGTAACTATTTTGTGTGCCTGATACAACATTAGATTTATACTCACTCATCTTACTAAATTTAGCAAGAATGCAATGGACATACTATCTTCATCCAGTATCAGAATAATGAATTAATTCTCCTATGATCTTAACTGCAACTACTAGCAGCCAAAGGGATGGTATGTAAATGTTAGAAAACACCATTTTTATGCATCATACTCTCTGTAGGTGTCACTGTGTACTAATGATTACTGAGGAATTGTGGCTTACTGTGTTTATTGTACTGTTTAAACAAACAGGGTGATACACTATGTATCTGACATTTTCCAGTTTGATTAAATGATCATTTATTTGATCAATTTAGAAAATGTCAAATATATATTGTTGATAATGAAAATGAAAAAAACTGTTTTAGGAAATGTGACCTGCAACTGTGGCTGTTGATCTGGATTTAAGATATTCAGCTCTATCCTCTCTCTATGGTCTATGTCACAAATTCTGGGCCTACAGAGCATGCTCAGTCCTCAACCAGCCAGTTAAGCATAACAGACACCTTCAAACTTCAGGTTCCTCAAACCTGTGGATACTTCCCCTTTTGTGGTACCATTTTGATTTCAAAAGCAACAACATTCATAGCCTCAACATCAGAGTTAGTGATGACTGATACATAGTAGATCCCATAAGTCACTTTTAAATGACAGCCTCCTAGATATACAACTATTTATAGTGATGCCTTGGGAGCATATCTGCACTTGTCTGGGGCACGCACACACCATTTGTACCCTTGTTATTATGTGCTGTCAAATCACATCTGACTTATAGTGACCCTAGTAGGGCTTCCAAAGTATGAGAGATAATTAAAGAATTGGTTTACCAGTGCTGCCATCACTACCACCACCACCCTCAGTGAATTTCCATAGCCAGGTACGTTTTCATATGATGTCTAGAACAATGATGGGAAAGCCCCATGGTCCATTTTTTCAACCATAGGATTCTCTGGGGTGACACCAGCCCCTTCCAATGAAACTAGAAATGGCTGCATAAACAAATATTTGTTTTTCTTTCAAAAATAGATATTTTTAAAATAAGCACACATTACATTATGTTTCCGCCTGCCCTCAAGGAGACACTCATTAGGCCCATTAGAAAGAAACTTAATATGGCGGTGGACGAGATTGGCAATTATAGGCCCGTCGCCAATGTTTCTTTCATGAGCAAAGTGGTCGAGAGGGTGGTCGCCGATCAGCTTCAGGCCTACTTGGATGAAACAGATGCCCTGGATCCATTCCAGTCGGGCTTCAGGCCGCGCCACGGTACAGAGACGGCATTGGTCGCCCTGTATGATGACCTGTTGAGGGAGGCCGACAGGGGCAAAATGTCTCTGTTGGTCCTCCTCGACATCTCGGCAGCCTTCGATACCGTCGACCACGGTATCCTCCTGGGGAGGCTCTCCGAGTTGGGAATTGGTGGCTCGGCGTTTGCCTGGCTCCGTTCCTTCTTGGAGGACCGTCCCCAGAGAGTACAGCTTGGGGAGAGTGTTTCGACCCCGTGGAATGCCAATTGTGGGGTTCCACAGAGGTCAATTATCTCCACAATGCTGTTTAACATCTACATGAGGCCGCTGGGTGGGATCATCAGGGGGTGTGGAGCATCGTGTCATCAGTATGCAGATGACACCCAGCTCTACATCTCCTTTTCACCAACTGCAGATGATGCCGTCCTGTCCCTTCGGCGCTGCCTGGGGACCGTACTGCAATGGAGGCAGGAAAATGGGCTGAGGCTGAATCCGGACAAGACGGAAGTCCTGAGGGTGGGAGCCCCCGTGGTTGGTGGCCTGGGTGACTCTCTCTCGTTTGGGGGGGTGACCCTGGCTGCGAAGAGTGGGGTCCGCAGCTTGGGCGTACACTTGGACCCGACGCTCACCATGGAAACGCAGGTGGCGTCGGTAGTCCGTACCGCCTTTTTCCACCTTTGGCGGATAGCCCGGCTGCGGCCCTACCTTGACACGGGGGCGCTCACTACCTTGGTGCATGCGCTCGTAATCTCAAGATTAGACCATTGTAATGCGCTCTACGTGGGGCTGCCTTTGAGGCTGATGCGGAAACTTCAGATGGTGCAGAATGCAGCGGCCAGACTCCTTACTGGAGTGAGAAAACACCAGCATATTTCTCCTATTCTGGCCATGCTGCACTGGCTGCCCATTCGTTACCGCATTGACTTCAAAGTTCTGATGCTTACCTATAAGGCCCTAAACGGTTTGGGACCTCGATACTTGGCGGAACGCCTGCTCCCACCGAGATCTACCCGGATCACCCGTGCGAGTCAGGAGGTGCGGTTGAGGAGCCTAACGCCGAGGGAGGCCCGGAGGGAAAAGACACGAAACCGGGCCTTCTCGGCGGTGGCTCCTCGCCTCTGGAACAACCTTCCTCCGGAGATTCGCGAGGCCCCTACGCTGGGTACATTTAAAATCCAACTAAAAACATGGATGTACATCCAGGCCTTCCCTCCTGTCAGCACTTAACTCTTTTTCTTTTGCTATTTATTATTTATTATATTTTTTCACTGTTTTTATTTTTGATTATGTCTGTGTTATATATGTATGTTGGTAGCCGCCCAGAGTGGTAGAATATACCAGATGGGCGGGATATAAATCAAATAAATAAATAAATAAAATAAATAAATACATACTCTGCACCACTTAGAACAGGGGTAGGACAACTTCGGTGGTCGTGGGGGCCAATTTTCTGTCTCCTGGAGTACCGAAGGGTATGCAGGAATCAAAATATATATATTTTTTCTGTGCACAAAAGCACAAAAATGAAACTAGAAATGGCTAGATAGTATATATAAGTATTAGAAATTGTGGATACACATTTTGTTGTTTCGTCGTTAAGTCGTGTCCGACTCTTCGTGACCCCATGGACCAGAGCACGCCAGGCCCTCCTGTCTTCCACTGCCTCCCGGAGTTAGGTCAAATTCATGTTGGTAGCTTCGATGACACTGTCCATCCATCTCCTCCGCTGTCGTCCCCTTCTCCTCTTGCCTTCACACTTTCCCAACATCAGGGTCTTTTCCAGGGAGTCTTCTCTTCTCATGAGATGGCCAAAGTATTGGAGCCTCAGCTTCAGGATCTGTCCTTCCAAGTGAGCACTCAGAGTTGATTTCCTTTAGAACGGATAGGTTTGTTCTCCTTGCAGTCCAGGGGACTCTCAAGAGTCTCCTCCAGCACCACAATTCAAAAGCATCAATTATATGCATATATAAAAATTTCTTCATTCTGTGAGTTCTGAGGGCCACCAAAATGGCCTTGGCAGACCACATGATTATTGTGATTTAAAGGCCTCCTACCAGGATCTGAAGTTTTTTAACAGAAATAAAATGGCCATCATGGCATTTCAACATATGAAGATGCATAATATGGGGCAGATTGTACATGTGAAATCAGATTGCCTTAGAAGTTAAACATTCACTTAGGAGATGTAGCACAAGCCCATCCTATCTGTAGGCAGCATGAGGCATCTGACCTAGGTAGTTGATTTAGGATGTCATGAAAAGGTAGCTGATTGTTCAATATTTCTGTGTGTTTACAACCAGAAGGGGAAGATGTGTCTGTTGGGTTTTCCACGTATTGGGCTAAAGTATCTTGACTTTGGGGGTGGGTGCCATTTGCTGCTGGTCTTCTGACAGCAAAATGTCTTCTACCAGCCTTGATACCAGAATTTGTATATCATTAAGACAAAGTTGACAACCAACTCCAAGAATGGACAACACTTATTTTCCTCTCATCATCCTGCTTGAGATAAAAGATTCATGCCTGAGCGGTCAACACATTTACAGATGTCAAAAGGTACAATACTTACTGGCATATTATTAAATCAGAAGGTCAAATAAAACCATTTTATGTTAAAGCCACAGCACAAAGCCAAGGAAACCAAGACAACATTGGCAAATGAATGAAGCTAAAGGTTTATAATTACATTCCATTCTCAGCCTCACCATTTTAAATGCTATTAAAGTGTCTATAAAATGTTACAGCAGATCTCAGAAAGTTACACTTAAGAAGTACCTAATTAATGTTACTCACGACAGCTTTTGCCAATTGTAATTATTGCTCATTGTAAATTAACTTGTTTTGTTATGCAACTCCTTACTTTTTTGTTACTCTACTATAATGATATAAAACTTGAAAAATCCATGTCAAAATGCTTGAAATACAAGTTTGAAAGTAAGCAGAGAGCATTATTTATTACACGTTCATACGTTGCATTATTTTTGAAATGAAACTTCAAAAATAAAATTATTCTGTTAGCTATAAATGTAATTAGCTACAACTACTTAATTTGAAATGCTTAATTTGAAATGTGTGCACTAGATTCATGAAAACAGAATCTGCACCACAGCTGTTGGATATGACCTACCTTTCAGTTCTCTTCAGAAGATACGTAGCTATATTAGTTCTACATAAGTACTGCTCATTTTTTGAAAATCTGTGCAGTTAAACCCTCCAAAAACATACAAATCTGGAAGCTATTACATGATCAGATAGGATAACAGGCTGAACCATTGCTATATTATCTCCTTATGTCAAAACAGTGATCTGTAATGCAGTTATTTCCAACATTCTAGTGTTACAGAAAGACTGGACTTTATTAGACACCACATGACTAAGTAGTACACAAAAAGTTTTGTTGATTTTAAATTCCTCACACCTCACAGTAATACCCAGGAGAGAGTGACAGACTAGGACTCAGGAGGCCTGGGTTCAAATCCCTGCTCAGTCATGGAAACTCATTGGGGGGTTTGGAACAGTTAAAACCATTTATCTTGAAAGCCCTATTAGGATTGCTATAAGTTGGTTCTGACTTAATGGCACATAACAACAATACCCCCAGTACCTTATACATGTGGATTAAATTCAAATATACTATTTATATCTAACTCAGATTGCCCATACTATTCTTTCTAAAACATGGCTTCTTTTGTATTGACAGCCAAGTAGAAAAATGCACATTCCAATTATTACGGAGACCAAGCTGGGAGTGCATGAATTAACCACATAAAGTCAATGCAGCTACTACTCAGCTTTGAAGTGCTGCTTGTTATTTGGATGCTGGTCTGTGTTGGTTCCCTAGGGAAGGTCAGCAGTTAGGATTAGCTAATGGCAGAAGCAGGAACAAGAGACTGGAATGCAAGATGATAATCAAGAAACTGTACTAGCAGAAATGGATATTTTGACAGATACACTAAATGATAGACTGGATAATAATAAATGGGAACCTCTTTATACCTGGATGAAATCTACACCGATTTAAGTAGAATAGATTAGATTAATATTATGTTAGAGAGTATAAGACAAGATGAAATGAATGGAACATATTGTAATAAATCACTCTGGTTGCAACGGATAGAAAAGTAGAAAAAATACAATAAAAATATTTATTAAAAAAAAGAAACTGTACTAGACAACAGGTCTTCGAAATGTCAGTAAGCAGGAGCAATCAGAGGGTAGGAATAGAAAGGAAAGAGATTTAACAAGCTTGTGTGCAGAACTGATGGGTAAATTGCTGCTGTAATGAGAGCTGTGGTTTTAACTCTGTTACCAGAAGGTCATGAAAATAATTTATGACAAAGCTTCTCCTTCTTTTAAACTGGGCCTCTGCTTTCACACAGTACTGAACTGACATCTGAATTACTGACATTTAGACGAGGACATATCCAATCTGTCCGTCTAGCCCGCGAGCATTAGCATAGCAACTTTCCATCTGTGTTGCAAGTATTATATCAGTGCTTAATTCCCACTGACAAAAGGCTGAAGGGGCAGGTTTTCTTAACAAAAAACTTTATGCTTGCCATTAAGCAAAACTTTTAAAATTCACTCTGCAAAACTGAGTTGGATTTCTTGGTTCTGTCTAGCTGCTCCAAAAACAACCCTTCTGTATGCTTTTGGCAGCATCCAAGACCCAGTCAATATCTTCAAAATGGAAGTGGGATTCGTAATTTCAAAACTATGGCCAGTCACTTTCTTCCGTTTTCTCCTTTACTGAAAGAGGGACAGTGACTACATTTACAGGAGATTATTAAGGACTACTGCTGTCTGTAGCGGCAATGACAAGAAGAAATCAATAACCTATAAATCTCCACTCACAACCATGGAAACTACAGGTAGAGAATACTCAGAAGTAGTTTACCATTCTCTTCTTCGGGAGGCATCCTGGGACTATGCAGCTTGCCCATGATTACATAGACTGACTCTATTTGCAAGAGGCACAGTGGGGAATCAAAATTCCAACTATACCTAAACCACTGAGCTATCCAGTCAGTATATAAGTTGGTTCTGACTTGACAGCACACAACAACAACAGAATAGCCACTGATAGACTCAGTTTTGAAAGAGACACATGATGAACCATCTAAACTATACAACCTCCTTCATTAGCTTTTGCCATTCCATTCCTTATTTCTAAAATATCAATTTACTGAAAAATTTACATAATGAAATCTAATCTATAAGATTGGCCAATTTTTATAACGTATTCTGGGTAGAGAAAATGCACACAATTATATTATGATTATCTTATTAAAACACCGTTCTTGTTAAAGCATCTGAAAAATGAAATAATTACTTAACTTTCCAGCAATTATCTCAACTACACTTTAGCAATTGTAATAACTTTGCAATACACAGTAATTTGTTAGGGAACATTTCTAAGCATGGCAAATACAGAGATATTCTCTAGCATTAAGCTTGCTTTGTAAATTGTAAAACATTATCTCTGGCCAAGATACTGCTAGTAGCAAGCAGTATTAAATGTTAAGCAAAGATCATCTGGTTTATCCAAGCTTGGCAAATATTCATCTATCTCCAAAACCAACTTGCAGAGTGCCTGGCCTAGGGTGATAGCTGCTAGCTTTTGTTTTTATAGCCCGTTGCTAAAACACTGGACTGCTAAAAATAAATTCTGTCAAACAAAGATCTTGTATTCTCCAAAAAGAGAGAGAGAGAGAGAGAAGAAGAAGAAGAAGAAGAAGAAGAAGAAGAAGAAGAAGAAAAGAAAGGAGTGAGTGAGTAGGAAAAATGAAAAGGTATTATCTTGAGTGCATAAAGAAGTTATCAACACAGAAAAAGATAAAATATAAAATTACAATGTCTCCATGAACTTCAAAACAAGCATTCGTCCTATCTAGTTCAAAAAGTTATTCAAATCGTACATATAAATACATGTTGAATACTCGATTCACAAGAATTGCAGAATTCACTGCAATATTCAAAACTTGGAAATAACCTCCTAAGTGACAATACCATGTAAAGGGAGTGTAATATAAATAAATCTATTTTGTGCATTTTTATTATTGATCTAGCACTAATTCAAATACTTGGATTTGTCTTGTGTTTTAAGGTCTAAATCTAAACTATGACATTGTCCTGGAAATCACAAAATTCTGCTCACCCCTGAACAGAGTGAGACAGCAAGTCTCCCCTGCCCACATTGGAGAATGTAATGGATGTAGAAGAGATCCCCACAAGGACGTGTTGTGTAGTGATGAGCCAGTCGCACCAGCACCAAACAGAGGGAGTATGTCAAAGACAACTAACACACCCTCTCAGAAGGCTATTTTTGGGAAGTGGCAGTTATCACAAATATCGGGAGATGACCTGTCACAAGGATACGCCTTTTCAAAACTTGGAAATAACAGTACAGTTAAACATATTTATTTCCAATTAAACCAAATAGAGGACAAACTTGTACATCTGATTGTATTGTTGAAATCTTTAGAATAATAAACAAATCAATCTGCATTCTGTTTTAAGAAGTCTAAACCATCTGGGAGTGAAGCGGAATCTAAAATAGATCAAGCAAGCAAGTCATAAAACAGTGAAATCCAAGCAGGCGTACCATCTTCAAAAAGTTTATATAGCAATCTAGTAATGAAGCTACCTAAAAGTTGCTTTGACTATACTGCCCGTCCATAGAAATGCTCCAGATTGGGGAGAAAGAAAGGAATTCAGTGGTTGATCAGTGCTTTGTAATTTCCTGACTGATTCATAAATATGTTAGAGTCAAGAAGTACTCCCTGTATTTTGATCCTGTTGATCTGAAGGTAGCATTCAATTTGATCAGTAGAGAAGTCTATGACCCAAACTGGCCCAGATACGGATAGACAGAAGATGGCTTTACTAAATTATAAGGCTCCATATGCAAATCTCAGTAAAAAATTAGATAAGACATCTGGAGAATTAGCACTCCTAGAAGGATACAAGAAGATTGTTTGCTGGCCCTTTCTTTCATTGTTTAATCTGCATGCAAATAATATTGTTACTTCTCTTTCCAGTGTTGCTTACAATCCAGTATATCTAGAGGACAGATAAAGTTCTCTTTAGCTTTATATAGAGATTATATAGTCCTTCTGTCATCTTCACAAAAAGGTCCAAGAAGAATAATGAGGGTGGGGTTTTTTTCACTGCAATTCCAATTACTTACTAATTGTTAGCTGAAACCAACATGTCAAAGTCAACACTGAGTTCACTGATAAATAGAAGGATGGCAGCATATCACATTAAGCTAGTTCATGGAATACACCCCAAACTTTCCAAGTTAGCATTATTTGCCCATACAACTGTACAGGTCAAATCAGTTCATGATTTTGTAGCTAAAATAGTATTCCCACCAGAATTTCTAGCAACACAAGGAAACAAGAAAGCCATTAACCTACTGAGACAAGGTGTTCCAGATATACATATAAATTTCTATGAATTATTGGCAGAGGTTTACATACAAAAAATGTCCCCCTTTTATCTGAGACTGAATATTAGGAGTTCTCTCCTATCCTACATACAAACCATACATATCCAAAATGTTAAGAGGGCAAATACTCTGGCAGAAATGAGTCATTTTCCCTCTGCAGGAACACAAGGTTGGTTCAGAGGGATTCCTCTGGAGGAATGCTAATGCCAGTGTGGACAGCCAGCAGTGGAAACTCTGGACTGTACAGGGTTGTAGTGAAATCTGCACAACAGTCCAAGATTAGAACCCAGTGACTAGTGGGTAAAAGTGATTGGAGGAATTAGAATACATTGGGAGTTTTTGCTGACAGGTCAGACTCCAAGAATTATATTTGATTCATGTGGAATTTTATTGGCAGCCCATTCTTTTAAGAAGAAATGATTTAAAGTTCATGTGATAAATTGCTAGCAGAACTCAGTACAATAAAACTGATGAGGAAGAGGAGGGAATGTTAAGGCACCAGTTAATTGCTCTTTCTCCTTGTAAGTAAAAAAAAAATGCTTGTCATATATTTACTTTGTCTTACCTATTTTTTTAGCTCAATGGTTCAGGTATCTGGCTGCAGAGCCAGAGGTTGGGAGTTTGATTCCCCATTGTGCCTCCTCCCAATACAGCCAGCCTATGTGGCCTTGGGCAAATTGCACAGTCCCAGGTGATTTCTGCCCATCAGTAATGTTAACAACTGAGTGTAGATCATTCCAAAGCTTAACTTGCAAACAAGAATATTTCCATTCTGATTTTTAGCCTCTCACTCTTACCTCATTTGGCAGCACATTGGCAAAAGGCTTGATGATAGTAGCTAATGGAATTTGAGCCTGCTTTGCCAGGTCTGAAGATGAAGGAAAACAATAGGTGGTACACCGAAGGTAACGAGGGCTAGAATTACCTAGAACATTCAAAATAAGGGCAAGATCAGATAAAGATGAAAAGAAGAGTTAAAAACCAGAATCTTTATTTGATAATAAAATCAGAACTAAGATAAAAGTCCATTTTCCTCTCACAGCGGGAGGGCTACCCACTTTTTTGACTGCCAATAACTGAGACATTTGGAGTAATCTGGATGTTGGCAGGGCGCCTATTCCTTTAAATACATACACTTCCATAATAAGACCAGCAGGTAATATCCTCACTCTGATTTGGCTTCATGCCAAAGCCAAGCCAACACTTGGCATCATCGTAAACCCAAATCAGAACAGCATACTTCCTACGCTCATTCTAGAAATGTGTGGATTTTTAAAAAAAATAAAATAAATGCCTACAAGCCCTGTGGCCACTTGTACATTTTCTCGACACTTTGCCTCTGTTTGTGTTCCTGCTATCAAAATAACTGGAGTACCATCATAAACATTTAACTCTGCCTGCACAATATTAAGTTGGGGGGTGGGTGCATTTCAGCTTAGGCCACATGAAGCTTAAGCTCAGCCTTTACAAGGCCTCCAAGGTGATAGAATTAACCAAGTACACCAAGAAAATATTTCTATGTGATTTTCGTCCTGCCAGTTTGACAAACAAAGGCTAGGATCCAATCAGAGCGCTTATGCTTGTTCAACCCTCAGTTGTGCAAGTGATTCTATTTTTAACCCAGACTTCTGAAAGGAGGCATCAACACCGCCTTATGCAAATAGTTATGTGCATTTCCTGGTTCGGGGGAGTGATATCAAGCTTCCAGTTGGATATAGGAACAGCCTACCCTGTCACTAGGTTGGCCGCCTCACAGCAACCCCGCAGAACAAAGAGAAGACAAACCTACCGCAGCTGGCACCACTGTACCTCTCTGTCATATGAAAAAGAAGGAAAGGAAGAACACAAGGCAGCAGTGATAAATGGCATGGTGGTGGCAGGTGGGCAGACAGATGGCTGCTGGGCACCAAGATCAGAATGGCAGTGGACTGATAAAGGACATAAAGACAGAGACTATATACTGTAGCCTCCTTCAAAATAGTTATTTCACTAATCTACTCTTTGGAGATAGGCACTGAAAAAAGAGCAGCATCTCTCCAGAGTCCAAGGAAATCTGGCCTCCACCCTCACTCTCCAGTGGTCTTTCAGACCTTGATTCCATGTGAGTATGTTAGTTTCTACTCTGCCAAGATTCAACATGGCCATAGGAATCTGATGAAAAGATATTCTAAATTGACTTTTAAAATATAGAAATTATATGTGTACATTTCAACAACAAAAATTCTTAGCATTCAACTCTGAACAGGAAAAGAAGAAAGTTCTATATTACCTTGATCTTGGATCACACAATCTGTAGTAACCAGAGGAGGAACTTGGCCTCTGATGTTGGTAGCATAGACTTGACCTCCTCTGGAAACTCTGTCACTTTCAATTACTTGAATCTAATGGATTAAAAAATAATTTCATGAGAAACCAGACTACACATTTCTTATTTTCATCAAACTTACTACATTTCTCCTTGGCTCAGGCTAGGAGGGTTTTCTTCTTCTTCTAAGAGATAGGAACCACAGAACCACAGAGGTTCCTCTCTGTGGTTGAAAACTGCTGAGTGTAATCCACTCAAGAGGATAAAGAGATGAAAGAGGACAATATGATGAAAAATCATACAGGGAAACATATTGTGGACAGGGATCAAATCCATCTCTATTAGATTCTATGCAGAACTTCTTTTGCAGTTCTGTCCTTCCAGAATAATTTTTCAACTAGAACTTCAAGGAGTGGAATACACTTAGATTTTGAGGAGCGTGGGGGGACCTTTTTCCGTGGAAAAATTAAAAGCTAACATTTGGGGGGGGGGATTAGCTAACGCCATCACCTAAGGTTTTGTTATTTGTTTGTATTAGACATTGCACGGTTGTGCAGTGGTGAAACACTGAACTTCCACTACTCCATTATTTTGCCATAGAATCTTTTGCAATTTTGAAAATTAAAGAAGAAAAAGAAATCAAACGCATCAGTCAGGTTTAGATTATAAGTGTAAAATTGGCAATAAACCCATCAATGTTTTGTTATTAATATGGTTGATTAGCATTCTACCTAGCAAACAGAGTAACATTTTAAATTTAATTTAGTTTTGGAACAAGAAATGACATAGCAAATGTCAGAATGGCATGCCACATAATAAATATACAGATAAACCTAAATCCAGTTTAAAACCATTGGCTCAATAGAGTCTATGTAAATCATGATTTACTTTTCAGCAACTGATTCAGTGAAGCTACACTCTCTGGAATTTGCAATTGGATTTAGGCCATCTTCTCTGAAATGTCATATGTAGCTTTTTAAAGAGCTGTCATTTATAATGGCCTATTGAAATATGCAGCTACAACACCTGAATGCTATGTACGTACATCAAAAGCAATATGTCTCAGAATAGCACATTTTTCTATCCCCTTTCCTCCTTCAGTACTATTGCAAGGAGGCTGGAAGCTTTTGCTTCCTGTTTTAAACTAACTTATTACATCCAATGGGAGGAAAACATCGGTTTAAACTATGACATATTCAACTATGCTAAGATCAACCTGTGCTTTACAATTCTGACTAATTTGGACAAAGCATGGTTTAAACTAGGGTAACAAGAAACTGGTGAGTTTAAAAGTAGGAATGGATGCCTTGGATCTACTCCTTATAACATGCCAGAGAAGGAGAGGGAGACCTTCACGGCCAGGGAGACATTGCCACGCATGTACACTGCTAGGTAGACCATATCTGAGCTGGCTCAAAAGCCCATGTTCAACTGTCATGACAAGCTATGGATTATATGAGAAAGCAACAGGCAATAGCAAGTATTAGGCTTGCACACTCCCTTCTTGTCTCTAGTAGGGGAGCAAGGATATTGAAAGTTTTCCCAACTGCTCTTGATTAACTCCAGCTTGCCATGTCATCATGGATCTGGAAGTGTGCTTAATCATAGTTACAATTAATGATATAATTTTCTGGGTTTGCATAACAAGGAAAGCTGTAGTTAATCCAAAATGGAGATAAATACGTCTAAACATGGCCTTGATGGAAAAGGAAGGGGGATGTTCATATGCTGAATACATGGTATGACTCATGTCCATCTCAACGTCAACAGTTAGTCAATGTGGAGTTGGACAGCTGTATTCAGATTATTTTGTTTTACCAAAAAACAAAACAAAACCCTGTACAACTGTAATCACAACTTCAATTCAATATATCTATATATCAGCGAGATATATATTTAGGTTTACCTCGTCTTTGTATAAGTGGGGTGTTTTCTACAGATCCAGTGGTTAAAATGGCACTCAGGGCACAACTGCACAGGTTATGGTTTTTAGAAATCAATTTAAGGTCACGTGATTTTGTTCTGGGAGCTCCACCAGCTCGGTGGTCCAAGAAGGTTGGGAACCACGGAAGCGTAATGAGTGTGGGAGGGTGGCCCTTTTCCACAGGCCACCCTGTGAAGGGCTGCCTCCCTCCCTTTCCATGTGCACCAAGAGGGCTCCGCATATCTTGTCTGGTAATGAGCCGGAGTCCTGGAGGCAGTTCGTGTCGTTCTGCCAACTCCTGCGACGTCGCTGGAACCAGTTGTATTGGCTCTTGCCTTTCCATTGGACTATTTCAGCGACGTGGAGAGGGGGGATTTGCTGCTTGGGTAACAGCCTATCCTCCATATTATTTTACCCAGGCTTCGTGCTCTGCAGAGGACACTCCAGCTTCGCATACAGTGTCGAAACAACATGGGAAGTAGCAGTTCAGTGTGGAAGGGATTGTCACTCTCGAATTGGCCTTCTCAGCCACACTAGATGCTGTTCCAAGTCCTCCATACAGAGCACGTTACCATAGTCTCTCGAGACTGAAGGATGCCTAACAACAGCGAGGAATTAGCAGAATAAGAGGATTCACTGTCTACTTAGAGTTTTTTATGAAGTAGACTTTTCTATACAAAAGTTTTCTTATTTTTGCTTCTGAGATAACATGCTAATATGGCTTTTTCCTGGAAGTTTCGACAGGACCCCTTCCATTCATTCAGATAAGATATAAATGGATTTATGGCATTTATTTAAGCAATGTAGATTTTAACTGCTCAAGCTCCTTAAGGTATAAAATGTACTATAAATATAAATGCAAATATAATGAAAACCCATATAGTATTTCTTTTGATTTTAAAGAACTGAAGAGGAACCTACAGAGCTATGTAGTACCTTGCATTTCAGAATTATATATTTAAGCATTAAATTAACCAGGACATCCTGTTATATCTCATTATAATGGGGAACCACTTCAAATCCCACATTCACCACATTCACCTTCATGCCACTTTGGTATTACCCGTATATTCCACCAAGACAGTGAGACTGTGGCTGGGCTCCTGCCGGCTGCCAACTCTTTTCCGGGGGAGCTGGCTCGGTCTCCCTCTGTTTTTGCAGGACTGGGCCCTGCTGCTCCTGGCTGCCTCACCCCCTCTCAACATCAGCCACCTGGCTCAGGGGGAGAGAGGGCTTTTAAGCCGGAGCTGCTCTTGGGACCCTACTGGACCAGCGTTCCTGCACTCGGGGGAGCCGAAGACTATCTGCCTGCTGCAGCTCGCTGTGTGGGAGACAGTGGGATTGTGGTTGGGCTCCTGCCGGCTGCCAACTCTTTTCCGGGGGAGCTGGCTCGGTCTCCCTCTGTTTTTGCAGGACTGGGCCCTGCTGCTCCTGGCTGCCTCACCCCCTCTCAACATCAGCCACCTGGCTCAGGGGGAGAGAGGGCTTTTAAGCCGGAGCTGCTCTTGGGACCCTACTGGACCAGCGTTCCTGCACTCAGGGGAGCTGAAGACTATCTGCCTGCTGCAGCTCACTGTGTGGGAGACAGTGGGACTGTGGTTGGGCTCCTGCCGGCTGCCAACTCTTTTCCGGGGGAGCTGGCTCAGTCTCCCTCTGTTTTTGCAGGACTGGGCCCTGCTGCTCCTGGCTGCCTCACCCCCTCCTCAACATCAGCCACGTGGAAGGGGGGGGGGGGGAGAGAAGGGGCTTTAGAAGGGTTTTATTTTTTATTTATTTTTAAATTGTAATTAATTGCCATCAATTAAGAGAGACCCACAGTGGATTTGAGGGAACAGGAAGGGGGGAGGGCGTTGGAGGGGGCAGCCATTGAGGTGGTGCTGGGTAGGGGAAGGAATGGTGGTGGGGGTAGAACATGCCCACATAGGAGAGGTTAGATATCTTACATCTATCCCCTCTTCTAGTCCTACCCCCAACCAGGTGGTATCAGGTGACCATATCAGCAAACCCTTGAGCCACACGGTGCTGTTGATGAACGGCAGGTCAGTACAAAATAAGACTGCCCTCATCCATGATGTAATTCTGGATGAGGGTGCTGACCTGGCGTGCATTACTGAGACCTGGGTGGGAGAGGAGGGTGGTGTTCCCCTCTCCCAGCTGTGTCCGCCTGGGTACTCGGTTCAGCACCAATGTCGCTCGGAGGGTCGGGGAGAGGGAGTTGCTATAGTCTATAGGAGTTCTATCTCCTTGACCAGGCTTCCTATCCCTTTGAGAGGAGGTCTTCAGGGCCTGTATTGTGTGTTGGGCTTACGAGACAGATTGGGGATTCTGTTGGTGTACCGCCCACCCTGCTGCGTACCAACAGTCTCCCTGCCTGAGTTGACGGAGGTAGTCTCGGACCTGGTGTTGAGGACTCCCAGGCTGTTGGTGCTGGGGGACCTCAACATCCATGCTGAGGCTGCCTTGACTGGGGCGGATCAGGACTTCATGGCCGCCATGACAACCATGGGGCTGTCTCAATGTGTCATTGGCCCGACACATGAGAAGGGCCATACCTTGGACCTGGTTTTCTCAACGGGACTGGAAGATGGTGATTTGGATGTGGAGGGGCTGGTTGTAACTCCATTGTCATGGTCAGACCACTTCCTGGTCAAGTTTAGTCTATTAGCTTCTTCTCCCCTCTGCAAGGGTGGGGGATCTATTAAGATGATCCGCCCTCGGAGACTAATGGATCCGGATGGTTTCCTGAATGCTCTGGGGGATTATCCGTCTGATATGGTCGGCGCTCCTGTTGAAGCTCAGGTCACCCTATGGAATAGGGAGATGACCCGGGCGGTTGACACGATTGCACCTAAGCGCCCTCTCCCTGCACGCAGAGCCCAGACAGCTCCTTGGTATACATCTGAACTGCGGGCGATGAAGCGAGAGGGGAGACGGCTGGAGCACAGGTGGAGGAAATCCCGCTGGGAGTCCGATTGAACACGACTTAGAGCCCATTATCGGGCCTATTTCGTGGCAATACGGCTGGCGAAACGGCAATATTTCTCCAGCCGTATTGCTTCCTCAGAATGTCGTCCAGCAGAGCTGTTTCGGGTGGTCCGGGATCTTCTTCAACCAGGAAATCTGGTGGAAGTCCCGGACTGCTCATCAGCTCGCTGTGATGAGTTTGCCATTCATTTTGAGGGAAAAATCGCTCAGATTCGCAGTGGGTTGGACTCCACCGTTACTGCAGAATCAGAGGATGTGTCCAGTGTGCCGTGCTTAGGTCAAGTATTAATGGATGAGTTTCAATTGTTGAGACCTGAGGATGTGGACAGGGTGCTTGGATCTGTCCGTTCTACCACCACTCCGCTCGACCCTTGCCCATCTTGGCTAATTGGAAGATCTGCCAGGGGGGTTCGCACCTGGGTCCAGGAGGCCGTGAACGCCTCTTTGAGAGAGGGAGTGGTCCCTACCACCTTGAAAGAGGCGGTAATTCGGCCACTCCTAAAAAAGCCTAACCTGGACCCAAGGCTGGTGGTTAACTACCGACCAGTGGCGAACCTCCCTTATTTGGGCAAAGTGTTGGAGCGGGTTGTGGCCGGGCAACTCCAGGCGCTGCTGGATGAAACGGATTTTCTGGATCCATTTCAATCGGGTTTCAGGCCGGGTTTTGGTACGGAGACTGCCTTGGTCGCCCTGTACGATGACCTTTGCCGGGAGAGAGACAGGGGGAGTGTGACCCTGTTGATACTCCTGGACCTCTCAGCGGCTTTCGACACCATCGACCATGGTGTCCTTCTGGATAGGCTGGCTGGGTTGGGAGTTGGGGGCACTGTTTTATGGTGGTTCCGCTCCTTCCTGGCTGACCGTGTCCAGAGGGTGGTGCTGGGGGACAGTTGCTCTGCCCCATGGCATTTGTGTCATGGGGTTCCTCAGGGCTCGATACTGTCCCCCATGGTGTTTAACATCTACATGAAACCGCTGGGAGAGGTCATCAGGAGGTTTGGGCTGAGGAGTCAGCAATATGCTGATGATACTCAGCTCTACCTCTCGTTTTCCACCAATCCAGGTGAGGCGGTTTCTGTGCTGAACTCGTGTCTGGACCTGATAATGGACTGGATGAGGGTTAATAAATTGAAACTCAATCCAGACAAGACGGAAGTGCTGTTAGTGGGTGCTTCGCCGGACAGGCTGGAGGGCCATTTCCCTGCCCTGAATGGGGTTACACTCACCTAAGGGACAGGTGTCAGGATTTTGTTCTGTTGGTGAACAGGGAGTTAAATTGTAATATTGTAGATGAAGTGCAGAGTCACGAATGTAGGGCAAAAGCCAATGTAATGACTTACAGCATCCAGGTGAAGCAAGATGATGTAATGCTTAATTGTTTAACATGACCAGCTGTAAATGGGGAAATGTGGTTGGTTGTTCTGAGTATAAATGTAACTGAGACAGAACAGACCTTACCACTCAGCAGTAAGTCTGGTGGTCATTTACTTCTATGTCAATGCTCTGAATGTTGCTATGCCAAATGTATCTTGCCTTGTATATATGTATGTTGCCATACTCAATATATTGTATTAGAATTACTAAGAACTCTCTCATGTTATTTTCTCCCTACGTCTAAATCTCTAAGTCACTCAATCCCTACGTCTCTTACTTTGCTTAACGTAAAAGTGGGATTCAACCAGACTCTAGGAACATTTTCTTGAGGCCACTGCCTCATTAAGATTCTGGAGTTTTGGCCCCACGCCAACAGGGTTATGGGCCCAGGGAGACGCCCTGGAAGACGCCCAGAGTGACGCAGAGAGACGTGGTAAGCCTAGGGAGACGTGGTGCCTAGGAAACGTGGTGTTCCAGGGAGAAGCTGAGACGTTTGTTGGCCCAAGGAGAAGGCATTATAAGGCTGCAAGTGTATGGAGGAGAAGCCAACAATTGGAGAAGCTGAGTCAGATTCTGAAAGTGACGGACAGCAGATCCAAGGAGGAGGCTTCACCATGATGCAGGCCAGTAACCTTCCATTATTACGTTTAAATGGTCATAATTATATGTCTTGGGCCTATAAGATGGAAATGTATTTAAGAAGAGAGAGTGTATGGCAGATTGTATCTAATCCTCCAGCTCAACTAGACGAAGAAGATACGGCTAAAGATGAAAGAGCGTTATCTACAATAATATTATGCTTGGATGACTCCCAATTAAATTATGTGAGAGGAAAAACTTCAAGTAACGAGGTCTGGGAGGCGTTGAGAGCCGTCTATGTGAGACAAACAGCTGGTTCCAAGATGTTAATAACACGTAAGCTGTATAAGAAGAGGTTGCTCCCTAATCAAAGCATATCTAACTATATCCAGGAGTGTTCTGAGTTATTTTTCCAGTTACAGGAGCGTGGGATGGATTTCCCAGAGGCCCATAAATGCTACGTTATCCTAAGTGGTTTGGATGAAAGCTGGGAAACACTCGTAATAAGTATGGAAAGTTTGCCAGAACAAAGTCTACCGGTGGAATATCTGGCGGGGCGATTAATGGAGGAGGAACAAAGGAGAAAGGAGAAAGCCGAGGATTTATCTGTGCCAAGTCTACACAGACGAGGGAATTCTAAGGATGATAGCAACAGAAGGATGTCTGCTGATTTCCCTACTGAAAGAATCCTGGCTGTAAAAAAGAAGAAGAAATGTTTTATTTGCGGCAGCGAAAGACATTTGGCTACAGACTGTGTTTGTCGAAGAAGAAGAGATAAGCCCAAGGACACTGAGAAAGAAAACAGAACTTCAGAGCGTAAAATGAACTCTGTGTCAGTAATTACTGATTGTGACAATGATAAATGGCTGATTGATTCAGGCGCTACACAACATGTTTGTAGACAGAGAATGTGGTTTAAAGAGTTAACAAACTCTGCTAAAAGACAAGTAAGTTTAGCAGACGGGAAAAACATTGAAGTATGTGGAACAGGCAAAGTTTATGTAAAAAGCCTTAAAGATACTTTGGAGAATGTTTTGTTTGTACCTAGAATTAGCCATAACGTAATAAGTGTGTCATGTTTAGACCAAGCTGGTTTTTCAATTAAGTTCAGTAAAGGAGTTTGCAACATAGAGAAAGCAAACGTACTTGTTGCAACTGGGCATTTAAAGGGAAATCTCTATGTTTTGGATAAAACAGAAGAAGGGAAATGTTCTGCAAATGTGTTAAATGATAATGTGCCACATCATAAATGCATACATAAGTTGCATAGAGACTTAGGACATGTGAGTTTTGAAGTATTAAGGAAAACTCAGCAATGTGTAGGCAATCTAAATTTAAAGAAATGTGATAGATTTCTAGATTGCAATGTGTGTAAAGCCTCTAAATCAAAGAGACACCCAGTGAGTAAGAAGAGCTGTAGAATAAGTAAAAGGTGTTTTGAGCTTGTGCACATGGATATAATGGGTCCGTTCCAAGAGTCACTAGGGGGAAATAAGTTCTGTCTTACCATAACAGATGATTTCTCCAGGTACTCTTATGTCTTCATACTTAAATATAAAAGTGAAGCATTCCAAACATTCAGGGAATGGGTGGCTATGATTGAAAGAAGATTTGAAACACATGTAGCCAGCATTCAGATGGACCGAGGGGGAGAGTTTATGAGTAAGCAATTCAGAACGTGGTTAAGAAAGAAAGGGATACACCATAGAATTGCAAACGTACAAGTCCCTCAAGAGAATGGAGTAGCAGAACGAAAAGGTGGCATATTACAAACAGTTATGGATTCAATGTTGACAGATGCTAATATGTCTAAAGTTTTTTGGGGAGAAGCAATGAAATGTGCATGTTATGTTTTGAACAGAGTTTGGAATTCTGTCATTCAAAACACCCCGTATTTTCTGGTGCACAGCAGACAACCAACTTTAAATCACATCAAGACGTTTGGTTGCCATGCGTGGGTAAATATACCAAAAGCTTCACGTAAGAAGGGTTCTCCTAAAGCAAAAAGGCTGATTTTTATAGGATATCAAACTGGGTGTAAAAGCTACAGGTTTAGTGACCAGTTTGGTAATGTGACCATCAGTAGGTCAGCAAATTTTTGTGAGAACGAGAATTGGTCTCGTATACATGCTAATGATGAAGTATTTTTGCCATCATTTAGTAATCAAAATGGTAAGAAACAAGGTAAAGAGAACCTAAGTAAAATGGAAGCTGAGGAGGAGAATGGGACATATAGTGAAGCTGAGGAGGAGAATGGGACATATAGTGAGTCAGGAGAACAAAGTGAAGAAGTAGTAATTCCCAGGCGTTCTCAGAGAGCAAATAAAGGAGTCCCACCTCAAAGGTTCAAAGTAACAAATATAAATTTAATTGTTAGTGAACCTGAAAGTTATGAGGAAATGTTAAGATTGCCAACTGATCAGCAACATAAGTGGAAGGAAGCTATGCTTGCTGAGTTCAATTCGTTGAAAGAATATAATGTGTTTTCACCTGTCAAATTACCTGAAGGAGAAAACGTAGTTGGCTGTAGATGGGTATACAAGTTAAAAACGTTACTAGACAATACCCAACAATACAAAGCTAGTACAACTAGGGTTTAGAAGAAGTTTGGCCGACCCTTGCCTATACATCAAAAATCAGGGTGATGTAAAATTGATATTACTAGTCTTTGTGGATGACTTGTGTTTAGTAGTACCTAATGATACTTATGTCAAGTGGTTCATGAGAGAACTGAGTAAAAATTTCAAATTGAAACATTTAGGTCAGATAAGTAACTACTTAGGAGTAGAAATAAGTAAAGACCAAAATGGAAATTTTCTAATATGCCAGGAGAAGAAAATAGAGAAATTATTAATAAAAAGTGGCATGGAGAATTGTAACTCAGTACGAACCCCAATGGAGACAAGTTTTCAGAGAAACTTTGAAAGTGAGAAATTTGATGATGTAGAGCTTTATCAATCCAGAGTAGGATCATTGTTGTATTTGGCATCCTGGACGAGGCCAGACATTGCAGCGTCAGTAAATGTTTTAAGTCAGTTTGCTGCAGAGCCTCGTAAACATCACTGGAATGGGATAAAGAGAATACTTAGATATCTAAAGGGTACAAAGGATAAGAAGCTACTGTTGAGAGTAGGAGAAAGTTTGGAATTAAAGTGCATTCAATTACCTGGTGAATGTAGAATTAAAGGAAGAAGTAAGCACATTGGAATAAGATTCTTTAATGTGAAAGATGCTGTGGAAAGTCAATTGGTAGAATTGCAATATTGTCCAAGTGAAAATAATGTAGCAGATATTTTCACTAAACCCTTGACACTAGAAAAAATTTGTATATATGTAACCAAATAGGTTTCTCCAATATATAAAATTTAAGGAGGAGTGTCAGGATTTTGTTCTGTTGGTGAACAGGGAGTTAAATTGTAATATTGTAGATGAAGTGCAGAGTCACGAATGTAGGGCAAAAGCCAATGTAATGACTTACAGCATCCAGGTGAAGCAAGATGATGTAATGCTTAATTGTTTAACATGACCAGCTGTAAATGGGGAAATGTGGTTGGTTGTTCTGAGTATAAATGTAACTGAGACAGAACAGACCTTACCACTCAGCAGTAAGTCTGGTGGTCATTTACTTCTATGTCAATGCTCTGAATGTTGCTATGCCAAATGTATCTTGCCTTGTATATATGTATATATGTGTGTTGCCATACTCAATATATTGTATTATAATTACTAAGAACTCTCTCATGTTATTTTCTCCCTACGTCTAAATCTCTAAGTCACTCAATCCCTACATCTCTTACTTTGCTTAACGTAAAAGTGGGATTCAACCAGACTCTAGGAACATTTTCTTGAGGCCACTGCCTCATTAAGATTCTGGAGTTTTGGCCCCACGCCAACAACAGGGTCCGTAGCTTGGGGGTGCTCCTGGACCCCAGTCTAACTCTGGAAGCCCAGGTGGACTCAGTGGCCAGGGGCGCCTTCCTTCAGCTGCAGAAATTATACCAGCTACGGCCCTACCTGGACGAGCGGAGTCTTATGACAGTTACACATGCACTGGTAACATCTCACATAGATTGCTGCAATGCGCTCTACATGGGGCTGCCTTTGAAGACGGTCCGGCGACTGCAACTGGTCCAGAATCGAGCTGCGCGGCTGGTGAGTGGTGGGGCCGCTAGGGAACACATCAAGCCGATTCTGTTTAAATTACATTGGTTACCAGTTGCTGCCCGGGCCCAATTCAAAGTGCTTGTTTTGACATATAAAGCCCTAAACGGCTTGGGCCCTGGATACCTGAAGGACCGCCTCCTTCCATATGAACCTACCCGGCAGTTAAGATCTAGCCAGGGGGCCCTTTTGAAAGAGCCGTCCCTCAAGGAGGTAAGAGGGATGGCTTGTAGACAAAGGGCCTTTTCAGCAGCTGCCCCCAGACTATGGAATGCCCTCCCGACTGAGATTTGTCTGGCGCTGACGCTGATGACATTTCGGCGCCAGGTCAAAACCTTCCTGTTCCAGAAGGCTTTTAATTGAAATAATATCAACTGTGGGTCCTGATGGCAATTTTTAGAGTATATATTTTAATTGCATTTTAATTGTTTTGTCTTTTTATTGTATTTTAACTGTTGTAAGCCACCCAGAGACCTTTGGGTAGTGTGGGCGGCATATAAGTTAAATAAATAAATAAATAAATAAAATAAAGCATCCTAGTCCTTCCACAGGTTTCACACAACAAAGCTCTAATCACAACCAGCCAAGTTGTTCAAAGTTTAGGAATTATGGGTGCTGTAGTCCAAAAGATTTGCAGCATCCATCTATAGGAAGGCTGTTGGAAAGGAAACCCATACTTACTGGACTTGGGATGGAATCAGGATCCAGTTTCCTCTGCTGTGGTCCAGACAGTTGTGCAGGACCTGAAGGAAGGCCACTTGGATAAGACAGCTGTGCACCTGCCATTGGAGGGCCATAGTTCCCTGCAAAAATTTAACAAATATATGGAAAAAGTGCCTCTTTTTAAAAAAAAAAGTCAAAAGCTTCCAAATTAAAGTTTGATTTGTGGTCTGTTTTCCTGTCTCCAAACCACCTGATCCTTGCATGTGGAGGCAAGGATCGTTCTAAAGGTCAGACTGCACTTTCCAGTGACCCTGCTTAGCCCAATCCAGCCCAAGATAATTCACTGTCTAGTCATACCCTAAATCTCCCTGGTCCTGGCCTGACTTTCTAACCACTCCAGGTAACTACACTGCCTCCTCCGCCTCGTCCTCCTTTTCTTCTTCCTCTTCTTCCTCATCCTCTTCTGCTGTGGTTTCCATTTTGTCATGTCACTATTTAGCATAAAAATCAGGACATAAATCTGCCAATCAGAAACTTACTGGTCCAATCCAGAACCAGTTTGGGCTAATAGGGAAGTACAGCATATTTACCAAATTATTTCCCATGCTAAATTACATTATATTTTTAAAAAGAAGAAAGTTCTTATTTTGGCACTGATCTCATTTGCTATTTTCACCCCAGGCATGCGAGTGTCATCACTTTTTCACTTCCACAAGCCCACTTTAGTTACTATCAGCAAAAGCAGCATAAGATCCATTGAGAAAAGAAACATGTGTTTATTATTAATGAGAGGATGTTTATACGGGAGAGATAAATCTAATTCACACACAAGCAGAGGGAGAGGTTACACATTCAAGCACTCTGAAAACCTGGCAAGTGATTTTAGTCCAGCAATGTTCAAAATTGTTTTCCAGATAGATCCACTAGCAATCTCACAAGTCTCAAGCCAAAATATAACTTACAAAGAGTTCTGGATAATTTCCTCCCAACTTTCTCTTACTGCCTTTAAAAAAAAAATCCTTCATTGAGGGCTGTAATCACAAATGGAGAAAGGATAATGCTTAATCATATTTCCTTTCAAAACTGTCCCTCCCCAAGTGGCTTCCTATCCTCATGGACTCTGTGAGTGTGTGTGTGTGTGTGTGGTACACACATGTGAGTGCACCGCAATAACCCAACCAGCATGGCTGGTGGCTATGCTAGTTAAAAGGATTCTGGGAGTTGTCCAATCTTTTCCAAGCCCAAAAGTATTTATATACAGAAAAGGATCAGGAGGAAGCTAGGAAAAACAACATTTACACTTTACTATAATTCACAGTTGGCTAGATAGTTCAGTGGTTTGGGTATCTGGCTGCAGAGCCAGAGGTTGGGAGTTTGATTCCCCATTGTGCCTCTTAGGAGAACAGCCAGCCTGTGTGGCCTTAAGCAAGCTGCACAGTCCCATGGGACCCCCAGAAGATGGGAATAGTATACTACTTTTGAGTATTCTCTATTTGGAAAACCCTGAAAAGAGTTGCAATAAGTCAGAACTCATGATGATGATAATTCACAGCACCAATTGCTTGCTCCACCCACATTCTGATGGATTCAAAACATGAGTCACAACTTGTCACCAATCCTATTTAAATTACACTTACCATACTGGGGAGGAAAACCAGGACCCGGGGCTTCGCCTGAAAATTGCGGTGGCAAGTTGGTGTTCAATGAGCTTGAGCCAGGGATCCCCTCTTGCCTGGCCATTGGAGGGAGTGAAGGTGGAGAGCAGTGACTGTTCAGGTTATTTGCTGGTGGAGGAGACATTTGAGGGCCAGATGACAAGGCTACTTGATGTGGTTGAGGTGGTGGACCTTGAAAGGACCGTGACTGTCCAGAAGGCACACAAGGAGGTGAATTTGGGACAGTACTGGGACCTGCACAAAAGCATTACTGTTACACACACATCAAACTAAAAATCAGAAAAGAAAAAACTGATCATTAAAGAAATGCAGTTATTCCATAAGACATATTCACAGGGATCTGGCAGTGATGAAACGAGTGAGACGGAGACTAGAGCGACGATGGCGGAAAACTCAGAGTGAATTCGACCGAACACGGGCTAGAGCCCCTTTGAAGGCCTATTCTTTGCTGCTGCCATTGCATCTGCACAAAGTCGTCCAGCAAAGTTGTTTCAAGTGGTCAGGGGCTTATACATGCCCCACCAAAAGAACAAAATATCGACCACTCCACAACCCGTTGAGGAATTTGCACGACACTTTGCAGATAAAGTCGCTTGGATCCACTCTGACTTGGATGCTGTAATTGATACAGACCCTGTGGATGTAACTTTGCCCTCTGCTGGTCGTGTTTTAATGGATACTTTTCAGTTGGTGCAGTCTGATGATGTGGACAGGATTCTTGGAGAGGTGAATGCCACCACATGTTTGCTGGACCCTTGCCCTTCCTGGCTCATAAAAGCAGCCAGAGGAGGAATGGCCGATTGGGCCACTCCCTGATTGGGGAATGGTAAATGCCTCCTTGCAGCAGGCTAGGATCCCTGCTTGCTTAAATGAGGCAGTAATAAGACCACTACTGAAGAAGCCCTCCCTGGATCCCAGTGTACTGGATAACTACTGGCCAGTCTCAAACATCCCATTCCTGGGCAAGGTACTGGAGCATGTGGTGGTTTTTCAGCTCCAGGGATTTCTGGAGGAAGCGGATTATCTAAACCCATTTCAATCTGGTTTCAGGCCTGGCTATGGGACAGAAACAGCTTTGGTCGCCTTGGTGGATGACCTATGCCGGGAACTGGACAGGGGGAGTGTGTTCTGCTGGACTACTCAGCGGTTTTCGATACCATCGACCATGGTATCCTTCTGGGCTGTGTTTTACAGTGGCTCCCGTCCTTCCTGGAGGGGAGAACTCAGAAGGTGGTGCTGGGGGACTCGTGCTCAATGCCCTGGCCACTGGCTTGTGGCGTTCCTCAGGGTTCTGCTTTGTCACCCATGCTTTTTAACATCTACATGAAACCGCTGGGAGAGGTTGTCCAGAGTTTTGGGGTTCGGTGTCACCAGTATGCGGATGACACCCAACTCTATGTCTCCTTTCCACCTAATTCCAGGGAAGCTGTCTTGACTCTAAACCAGTGCTTGGCATCAGTAATGGGCTGGATGAGGGCAAACAAACTGAAACTTAATCCGGACAAGACAGAAGTGCTCCTGGTTAGTCAGAAGGCAGATGAGGGAATAGAGATACTACCTGTGCTGGATGGGGTTACACTCCCCCTGAAAACTCAGGTCCACAGCTTGGGTGTACTCCCGGATTCATCCCTAAGCTTGGATGCCCAGGTCTTGGCGGTGGCCAGGAGTGCATTTGCACAGCTAAAGCTGGTGTGGTATCTGCGCCCATTCTTTAAGCTGTCGGATTTGGCTACAGTGACACATGCCTTAGTTACATCCCGTTTGGATTACTGTAACACACTCTGTGTGGGGATGCCTTTGAAGACGGTTCAGAAACTTCAGCTGGTGCAAAACTGTGCAGCCAGACTACGGACTGGGGCCAGCTACAGGGAGCATATAATGCACCTGTTACAAGAACTGCCCTGGCTACCAGTCCATTTCCGGGTCCAATTCAAAGTGCTGGTCATTACCTATAAAGCCCTATACAGCTTGGGTCCAGGCTACCTGAAGGACCGTATCTCCCTATATGTGCCTTCTTGGCTATTAAGATCAGCAGAGGAGGCCTCCCTCTCAGTCCCATTGCCAGCACAAACACAGCTGATTGGGAAACAGGAGAGGGCCTTCTCTGTGGCAGCTCCCAGGCAATGGAATGCTCTTCCTCCGGAGATCAGGATGGCCCTTTCCCTTTCATCCTTCCGAAAAAAGCTAAAGACCTGTCTCTTCAGGCAGGCTTTTAACAATTACAACTGAATCCCTGAACCCCATTTTAGCAGATAATTGTAATCTTTTCCATGTTTCTATGTTTTAATCTTTTAATTTTATTTTAAATCATATATCGTTTAATTTGTCTTTTACTATTTAACTTATTGTGTTTTAATTGTGTGAATTTTAATGCTGTGAGCCGCCTTGGGTCCCTTCGTTGGGAGAAATGTGGCTTACAAATAAAACTAATAATAAAACTACTACTACTACTACTACTACTACTACTACTACTACTACTACTACTACTACTACTACTACTACTACTACTAATAATAATAATAATAATAATAATAATAATAATAATAATAATAATAATAATAATACTGTGTTTATACCTATTTTAGCAGACCCACTTAAATCAGTGGAACTTATGTTAACTCTTGTTCTATCCATTTCAATTGGTTCACTGTAAACAGAACTAAATCTGGACTCAGCCCGTTAATTACTAAATAACTTCAGTGAGATATATTATATTAACACAACTCTTAAGATTAGCCTCAAGAATCTTTGCTTAAATGACAAAATACTACTATAAGTTCCCAGTTTCTTAGAAATAACTCTGGTGACTCACCCTAATACCTTCATACTTGAATATGCTTTATATTCAAGTGAAGTCTATATCTCAGTTTTAAACATTATAACCATGAGGGATTATCCAGGATGCAAATATTTAAATTATTATTACTGTTAACACTAAGTAACCTTTTGGCATTTCATTAAAATAAATAAAGCAAAAAATATAATAGATTCTTGTGGCCACTTAGACAGCTATTCCAAATGGAAAGCTGGAGTCAACTCTGGAAGTTCTTTTGTTCCAAGACGGTCACACTGAGGTCAGAGAAGAAGTGTGCTGTGATTTTGAAAGGTTCTCCCACAAGTTCTTGAATACTGTCCAGATTCATGTCAATTTATTCTTTTGTGCAGAAACTGGCCCACTTGTCAGTAAAATGCAGTAGGACATTAATGACAGCAAATATAACATTAAACTGGATATGTGTCCAGCAGGAAATAGCTGAACAACAATTCATCAAGAGGGCTGAATGTGTGCTGTGGCCTGAATTGAAACAAAGGGTTCTTATATCACCACATGAGTTAATTAGGTCATCATAGAGACAACCATTGTTTCTTTACATATCACTTTTTAGGCAATTGTCATTGTTTGTAATATCTGCCTTTCTAGCTCTTCTGCCCTTTCTCATTACAATCTGCCCTCCACAGATTTCATCTAGATGTTAATCTTTTCCAATCTCTTTCTCTTCATCATCATACATGCATGAATCTGTTTATCTATGCCAGGGTGTGACTGTTGTCTTCCAAAGACTGCTTGTTAAACCACTGTTGAAAAACTCATCAATGCTTTTACCTTGTTCATGTATTCATTGCCTCCCATTTCCACCTAATCTTGTCTATAAGTGCCTCTCTACTTGGGTAACATCCCATTCATCAGATGACATGGGCTACAGTCTATGAATGCTTAGACCAAACAAAATTTGCTTGTTTTTAAAGATGCCACAATATTCTTTGTTATTTTTTGCTAGAGTAGACTAACACAACAACTCTCCTGAAAATTTAAAATGAGAGGGGTTCTCCCCTTCTAAATAATAATTTAACTTGAGTGATCTGATGCACAGTGAACTACAGCCATGCTCATACTGAAGTTAATGAGCCACTAAATATTAATGGAGGAGGGCAAATCTGAAGTAGTTTAGCAAAATATGAAACTGTCCTATTAGAATCGAAAATACCCTACCAGAATCTTTTGGTGGATTTGAGCAGGTCTAGTTTGCCTTCTGAATACTCAAAAACATGTTCAAAAGTCACTATGTGTGGTTGCAACCTACTTCGAAGGCACATGACATGCCCATGAAAAAACAATTCACATCATATTGATTTGATTATGACAAATAGCATTGCCAGCTAAGCATTTCGTGCTTGTTCATTTCTTTTTGGTATTTTATATTGCTCTTCAATCACATGTATCAAGTTCTAATCAAGGAAAACAGGGACCCATAACAAACCACTCACAACTAATAAATCAGATCCCAAGGCACAGTCCTCACTTTTTGCCACTTATTTATTTCTAGTATAATCCTGACCCCAGATCTCATACCATTATGTAGGAGCCCTCAAAAAGAATAGATTTTGGCAAGGGTGCAAGAGGCTCTTTTGTGACAACAGAAATCTACCTGTAGTATTCACATCTGAGAGGTTGGATCCAACTCTGTTTGCTTGTTGCTTATAATTTATTTATTTATTTAAAATATTTTTACCCTGCCTTTCTCCTTAATAGGACTCAAGGCAGCTGTTATCCTGTTGTCCCTCTCTATACCTTTCCTGGAGGACTACACAATCCTTACCATAATTATTTATCTGCATATTGCCAAGCTGACCCGCCAGCTGTACTGTAGATGAAGAGGGTGGGCTGTTTGGATAGGAAGACTGAGATGGATGGCAATATGGGGGATAAGAAGTCAAAGGAGCCGGAAACCTGTTGAGACAAAAGAGCATTAAACAATCCCAAGAAATCACAAAACAAATGTTTTCTTGTTTAAGTAACACGTAAAAAACAAGCTACAAAGCTTAAAATTGCAGGCTCTGTTCATACAGCCAGTCAAAGATTATGTTCATAAACAGCAAGCTTTACTTACACAGAGACTGTGTTCAGAAGTAGAATTTAATGAAAATAACATCCAGATAAATGGACTGCAACTCAAATTTGTTTCTTAAGCACCATTGGATCAATCTTCAATTAACCTAACAGTGAATCAGTTGGGATTTTTTTTCTGAAGCTATATACAAAGCTTTAATGAATATTTAAAATTCTCCTTAAGAAAACATTTAAATAGAAATTGGGAATGATTATTATTATTAGCTACAACAGTGTAAGTCAGGGGTCCCCAACCCCGATCCATGACCCAGCAGCAGTCCGCGGCCTAGGCAGGACCGGGCCGCAGACACCGATCTCCTGCCCCCCCCACAAGTGCCCCGCGAGCGCTCCCCCCGTGAGTGCATGCCGCGCATGTGCACCCCACCCCTGCAAGCATGCCCTGCCCCCTGCAAGAATGACATGCCCCCACATGCATGCGTGCGAGCGCGACACACCCCCTGCGAGCGCAACACGCCCCTGAAAGCGTGACACGCCCCCGTGAGCGCAACATGCCCCCCGCGCCCCACCCCTGCAAGCACGATATGCCCCCCGGATGCATGCGTGTGAGCGCGACACCCCCCACGAGCGCAACACACCCCCTGCGAGCGCAACACGCCCCCTGCGAGCGTGACATGCCCCCCGCGAGCACAACACGCCCCCCGCACGAGCATGACACCCCTCCCCCCCAAACGGTCCGCTGTTGGGAAAAGGTTGGGGACCACTGGTGTAAGTCACACATTTATGAAAAATATTGAATGAATATTTTCTTATTCTATTCTTCATTTGTTATTTATTCTGATTTGGAAACCATCATATATAGAGAAAGTAAGAACTGTGTCAAACAATGAAACCTCTGAATAAACATACATAGGATTGTGCAAAACACAGGACCCAATTACACATAAGTATAGGACTGCAGCTTAAAACACACTTTCTTCCTGTCTGTTTTGTCAAATACATTCCGCCAATGAAAGAAGCAAACAGGATAAGATAACCCAATACACATTCTTTGAGATTCTTTATTTTGTATCTGAAAAAGAAGGAGGCTGAAGTCCATGAAAACTTATACCAAATAAAACCCATTAGTCTTAAGGTGCCACAATGTCATTTTTGCTACAACAGACTAACACAGATTTCCTTCTGAATATTCTTTAATAGTTGTTTTTTAAATGTTAAAATTAATTCAAAATTAAAAACAAAGCATGTTTTTCTCTCTTTCTCTCTCTCACTCTCTCACACACAACTCTTATTTAAGCACAGCCACACTCAAACAGTTTGTCCTTATTCAACAGTAATTTCTCAACACAGAGAAACTAAGATATACACAATGACATTGTACATACATTGAGAGACAAACTTGGACATTAATAACCTGCAATTTGTATAAAATACAGCATTACTAATTCCAGCCTGTCACATTGAGATACTGGAACAGAAAAACAAAAACTGAAACAGGATTAATCTCTTGGGCTCATGCATCTTCCAGTTTGATCTTTTAGACTAGGCATGGAGGTCAAAGGTTACGGATCTCTGAGCATGGAATATGCTCCACATTATGGCTACATAAAACATATGGATCGAATTATGTCTTGAGCTCTAATCTAAATAATTGCTTGATCCAGGAATGAAAGAATCAAGCATTTCCCTTTGATTAATCTGATTTATGCAGACATTTCTTAATAGATATTCCATAATGTAGCAAAAAGAAAAATACTTCTCTTTTCTGAAAGGAAATGTTGCGTTCTACCCAAATAATACGTCTACACAAATATTAAAGACTTAGAGGACTTTCAGCCAAGTGAAGCTAGGATTTTCTATGTGAAGCTATGATCCAAGTGCCGGTGACTGCAGCCACATCAACAGCCAAAGCTCAACCTTGTAGGAGACCATATTGTTAAAGAAATGCAACTTGATTCCTTTTTTGATGTGCCCAAATGAATAATTGTTGATGAGCACTATAACCTAGATTTGGGTGATAAACCATATCTATTGGAAATCTAGTGTGGGTAATCATCCATTTTTAGGACAGGAACAAACAAGTGTTCACAATCAAGCCCAAGTTCATGCATTCTGGTTTGCTCAGTTTCCCAGTGACTAGATGACATTTGGGTCATTGCAAACTAGCCTGTGTAGCGTTCACCCTGCTTATGAATATTTATGTTGAAATTTGCATGCACCAATAGGAGTTGGTAGGGGCGGAGTTAAGTGGGGGTGAAGAATAGAGGGGAGTGAGAAAGGGGAATAGGCGGTTGAGAGTGGAGAAAGAAGGTTGTTTAGTTGAGAGTTAATGACATTGACTGGACTTTTATCACTTGTAACAATAAACAATTTCTACTTGGTTCTTAAATGATACGTTGCCTGGACCTCTGTCATTAATAGTGAACAAAGTTGATGTAATCAACTGGTGGCAGCTGAACGACACGTAGCTTGTGCCTTTGCTTGGTGAAACAACCAAGGGACAGGCGGGAATGTGGCAGCCTGCTCCTGATTGACACCTAAACATATATTTTTAGGAACCTTGTCAGGGGCTACTAGTTTTTGTTTGTTTTAGTTTTTGTTTTCTAGAAATAACTGGAAAAAGTCATTTTGTTTAGAAAGAAATCAAATGAGAAGGTGAGCACTTGTGGGTTGGGAGGGGATTTAATTTGTTCGGGTAGGGATGGATAATCTTGGAGCACCACTCAAGTTCTAGGAGCAGAAACCTGCGCTCTCTCTCTCTCTCTCTCTCTCTCTCTCTGTGTGTGTGTGTATCAAGCTAAGCAGATCAAACTAAGGGCTGTTCCAAGTTATGGGAAGCTGAATGCATTTGCTAGTACTTAACAAGAAGGTACACAGCTGAATTCAAGACATAATTTATAAAGTCTTCCGAGAACTCACATGTGTTAAGAACAAGACCCATTCCTATATCAAATAGTTAACATTTAAGATCTGATAGTCAATCAACTCTGACAGCCATTTGGTTTCACCAGGGAGGAAAAGGCTTATGTGGAATATCTAGCATATCTTGGATTTTATGGAGAAATAAGGGAGACAAAGTTCACTCCAGGGTTGAACTGGATAGGATAAGATAAGATAGGAAAACTTTTCATAACGCATTCAAAAAACCATTTTCCTGTGATGTATGCAGTATACATTTCCATTCTAAAAGTGATCAGCAGAATTTTGAACATAAAATGTATGGAATTTCTCATTTAAAAAAATCACCTGTGAGACTGTTGTGTTGCAGTGCTGGGCCCATTCTGGAGATTCATCTGGTTAAACTGGTGAGTGTTATGAGGTGGAGGTCCAATGGGAGCAGCAGACCCAAAAGGCACATTTGTTTTCAACATTGCTAAAAGTAAAAAAATAGGATAACAGAGAATTGTTACATTAAATTATTACACGTAACCAATGCTGAAGGCAAAGAAAACATAGATTTTTTAAATCTAATTCTCCTCCAGCCATGACATAAGAACAAAAACAACAAGAATCATATTACCATCCTGTACATACCATTCTCATCATATTTCAGAAGCTAAGCAGGAATAGGCCTGGTTAGCATTTGGATGGGAAACAAATCATCAATGAGTGTTGTATTGGGGAGGGGTGGCCCACCACAGTCCCCAAGTTCAAGCCCCAGCATCTCCACGTAGGACTAAAAAAAATCCTGCTTGAATCCCCGAAAAGTTGTTTGAGTCAGAATTGACAAGACTAGGTTAAACAAATCAATGGTCTGTGGTATCAGGCTGCTTCCTGGATTGTATGAAAAATTCTATAAGAAGGAGCATTTCCATCCAAACCAGGACCTCCCCTCCTTCTCCTCCCTGATTTGCTCTTTTTCCCAAATCTGCTTTAGAAGGCGCTCATTCTGAACCTTCCAAAGAAGATTTTGGGGGCATGTGGGAGGTGCAGAGATGAGGGGAAATCACTGATCCTCTTCAGTGTCTGTTGTAGTGACAGACTATACAGTGGTGCCTCAACTTACGAACTTAAATGGTTCCAGAAGATGGGCGTAAATTGAAATGGTCGTAAGTCGAAGCACCATTTCCCATTGAAATGCATTGAAATGCAATTAATCCATTCCGGCCGAAGAAAAAAATCACCCAAAAAAAAAAATCACTGCAAGACTCATTAGAAACACGATTAATCCCTTCCGGCCGAAGGGGGGGGGGGGAGAAAAGCAATCAAGCGTGCAAGACCCATTGGAAATGCACAGAAAGAAACGGAGCAGATCGGAAATGCACAGAGAACAAAGGGACCAGGTCGGAAATGCACAGAAAACAAACAGAGCAATTCAGAAATGCACAGAGAACAAAGGGACCAGGTCGGAAATGCACAGAAAACAAACGGAGCAGTTCAGAAATGCACAGAGAACAAAGGGACCAGGTCGAAAATGCAAAGAGAACAAAGGAAAAACCAAGGGAATCATGCAAGACCCATCGGAAATGGGGGGGGGAACCCAAAAAGCAACCAAACCCCCCAAGACCCATCGGAAATGGGGAAAAAACAAACAAAAAACAAACAAACCCCCCAAGACCCATCGGAAATGGGAAAAAACACTCCAAAAAGCAACCAAACCCCCCAAGACCCATCGGAAATGGGGGGGGGGGAACCAACCAACCAACAAACGCCCCAAGACCCACCACAGCACAGAAACATAACCCCCCCCAGCCCAAAACCACGCTGCAAAAACACCCAGAACAGTTTTTAAAAAGCAGAAAACAGCACCCTACCTTACCAGGCAGCCTCCTCCGATCGCACACTCTCTAACTGCTGGGGCGAAAGAGCTACAAAGAAGCAGCCTCATTGCCACCTACAGTTAGAAATTTGAATTTTCCTTCTTTTTTCCCTGCCTTTTTCTGTTCGTAACTGGAAGCTCCGGTCGCAAGTAGAAGCAAAATTTTGTGGCCGGAGCTGGTTGTAACTCGATATGGTCGTAAGTAGGGACATTCGTAAGTCGAGGCACCACTGTATACAATATACACATGTACAGCCTTTGCCACAATGTTATTCTACCTGAGGGAGGTGCAGAGGATGATGGGCTTGATTCTCCATAGTGTCCATACAAAGGTGAAGAAGCAGGCTGTCCAAAGCCAGGAGAAAACCCTCCTATTCCTGGCTGGGACTGAGAATATGGAGGTGTTGCAACATATCCTTGCTGATTCATTTTAGCAATTTTTAAAAAGAAATGCCTATAACAAAAGAAACAACAACAAATATCATTAAATTATCATTATTCAAATGATGCTAAGTACAGGTGAGAAACAGAATGTGTTTCTTGACATACAACATCACTAGAAGCCTTGTGGCCAATCTTCTGTTAATTAGCTCTATCATGAAAGAGAACCACCCTATTTCTTTGGTCTGGATAAAGCTCACAGAGATTTTCAAACTTATTTTTAATTCAGGTAAGATAAGTGGATAATATTGTGTTCACTATTATGTCTTGTAGGGACAACCCTAAAAAGCCTTCAAGTAGCTTGTCTGGTAGGATGTCCACATTTCTTGACCCAGAACATCACACAGGAAAAATGCAGGCATTCCTATGAATCACTGTGGACAATCATTTTACCACATTTGTGCTCCTGCAATGTAATTCTCCCTGTCATCCTGCAGATGAAACAGATGACTTTCCAGTTTGATAATAACTGGGCGAGAGGACCCGCACAATTAAATCTAACCATCCAGCTTTCCAAACAATAAGATGCAGTTTCCATTAGGCATATCTGACTTGCCCTGAACTGCAATTTTACTGTCAGAACAGCCCAGAAAAGTAAGTCAGCCTTATGTTCTTAATCAAAAGCTATTCCTTTCCTTTAACAATATACAAGTACTATAAAGGCTTACACACAAAAAGACAATCCTGTAATTGAGGTTTGTAAGCGAACACTTCAAAAATGAGATAATCCTTGCTTGTGTTCTTCTAGAATTTGCTAGAATTCGCACACAATTCTCACAATGAAGGATCCAAAAGCATGTATCCCTCCCCACACATACTTTACGTTCTTCAAGAAAACCAGTTCACATAAGCCACTGAGAACACAATAGCTTCCTAAAATTCATTAGAAACGTAGCCCTAGTCTCTTGCTGATCATCCCATGGAGCCACACTGTATGTAGGATTACATTTTCCCAAACTACTGCAAAATTCATTTGTTCATTTATTTACAAAAAAATCATTGAAGTCTATGTTAGAAAGGTACCAACACTTAGTACTCTCTTATGGGTTTCTATTATCTCACTTCTGCCATTCAACTCCGTTCAACGCTCAGCTGTGAAAATTATTTACCTCTCATCACTCTGATCATGGGATTCTCCTCCTTAAAACCTTTTGCCAGCTTCCTGTGCATCTCCAAATCCTGCACAAGCTTCTTGTCCTTACCTTATAATCAGTTCACAGTTTTGCTCCTCTTTATACCTCTGTGATTATATCAAACACTTTCATTCCATTGACGCTCATTCATTCTGTTCCAACATCCACAGTTTTCCAAAGGTCTTTGCTCCCCACAAAGACTCTACCCAGTTTGTCTTGCTGCCCCTAAGCCTAGAACTACCTCCCAAGATGTCTGTATGATTACCTTTATTTCTTTAAATTCACCCCCAAAGTCCTACCTTTTCTGAAAAATACAGCCAAGGTACATGTAACTGAAATAACCACACACACTTCCTATACTTATCCATCTGTTTCAATTCCCACCCTTCTTCTGCTATTTGTTAATTTCAGACTTCAAGCTCCTCAGAACAGGGGCCCATCATAACTGTCTTTTGTAAAGCACCATGAATACATAATGCTATCTAAGTATATAGACTCCTAGCCCGCAGGGATTTCATGAAGATACCACAGAGGGAATAGACATGGAGATTAAACCCAAAATAAGCATTCTGTGGCAGCCAATAGATATTTAGTTTTATCACTTATGGACTTCTTTATGTACCATCCTTCTCCCAGTATAGAGTTCAAGAGGGGTCACTCTTAAAGATTTCCACTTCCTTAGGGAAACTATGTAAGTCACAGTCACAAATTACTGCATATTAAGAAGATGCTGGATATACTCCTGAATGAGCATCTGATTGTGCAATCAGGCATGCTCCCAGAAAGACAAAAGGCACCTCATTAATTAGTAGCAATTTTCTGCCACAACGTGACACAATCACATCACATTATTTCTGTCACACAAGTATACATCACCAATAGGATTCTTTCTACTATGACGTAAAGCAGATTCAGTTTAAAAAACAGTGGCTGAAATCCTGCCGCACAGTTATGCAACTGGTGTTAACTTTTAGAAGTTAACTGCTATAAATTAAGAAATCTCTGTAGGTTTTACCTATTGCACACTGAATCACATGACTCTGCATACAACAGATAATGTCTACAGAGATGTCTTAATTTATAGCAATTTGCTTCCAGAACTTAAGTTCTTTGCACAACCACACAAAAGGATTCCAGCCAATAAGTTATAATAGTAAAAATGCCATTAAATAAGGTATCTATTAAAAATAAGCACTTAAAACTATTTAAAAGCTAAACAAGAAAAACAAAACACAAGAAAAATGTAGAGCCTTTAAAGACCCCTCAATAGCTAGTGACAACCAAAATCTTGTATACATATAAAAGTATTTGCCTACTGGTGGAAAAACTCCCTTGATAGGGAGTCCCACAACATGACAGAAGCCAACAAGAGGCCCCTCTCTTGTATCCTCACCAAATGTTCCTGTGACCTTGCCAAGACCAAAAGAAAGGCTTCCCCTAAAGATCTCATGAAGAAGGGAAGCATGCGCTCCTGCTGCAAATGGATGAACATTGGTTAGTGAGTAGGGAAGTCGGCTGGGGTGGGTGGGGGAAGGGAATGTGCAGCCAACGAACCAGCACAGACCTCCAAACCAAGGTTTGTGCCCATCTCTAGTTCTACGATGACGACGACGGTGCTCTACACATGACCTTGCAAAGTGTAATCCAGCTCCATTTCCCCCCTATTTGTGGAATAAAATAAAACCTTCTACAAACCTACTAACAAGAACTCATTAGTTAGTCACACTTACATGAAGAGAATTATTTACTCAGACATTAGACACAATAATGGCAAACAGTTTTATCCTATGCATTGTATTCTCAGAAGCACATCCCATAGATTTTAGCAAGGCTAACTCCCAGGTCATCAGATAACAGTCAAGAGATGTGCATGCCTCCAACCTGCCTCTACTCATGTTTCAGCTATGCAGTGCCAAACTACAAGTCCAGAGTGGAAATTTCCCTAAAACAGTATAGTACAGCACAGGAATGAACTACGGCAAAGTTATAGGTATAACTTTCAGTGCTTAAATAGTCTTCATTTATTTGCCCACCAATTTGTATATTAATTTAGAGTAATATAACTGTAGCAAAGCTCATACAGGCCTTGCTATCATCTCCCACAGGCTAGTGAGGAATCCACACTGATCAGTTTGGGGTCCATATAATTTGCAAGAAATGAATGATGAATCCAATTTCTTGTGGGAAAAAAATCATGCTGAAACATCATGAGCACCAAATGTAGTAATAACAATAGTAAAATAAGCGAACGTGCCACTACACCTTAATTCTGCTGTGTTTTTATACATGTAAGTAGCTTTTATACATGTTTGTGCTGACACAAAAGGACAAATGGGGGGAGGGCATATCTGCAAATCTTGGCCAAATTCACAGCAACATTAAAACTGTAAACAAAAACACTGTTTAATCAGTGCTGTTCTCAATTAGGAAAGTGCAAATTTGGTCTGCATTGAAAATAGGTTTTTCATATCGCTGAAATGTTTGTTTAATCTTTCTTTTTGTACTGAATAAATAGAACAAAAGTTTTGTACATTGAACTAATTTGTTGCTATTTTCCAGACTTGTAATTCAAGTTTCATGCACAAAACATTAGCAATCTCCTATTCTATAATGCGATCACCATCTCTTGCGAGCATCAGGTAGCTCCCACCCAGACGTTATGAGTGTTCCCTTCATCCCACCATGGAAAGAACAAAACACAACAGTTTGCGCTTGGTGATTTCAGAAGGCTTACTAACAGTAAAACACCTGCAAGTTTTGTTGGTTGTATAAAGCATGATGCTCAAAGACATTGCAGCAGTTAATATCTTAGCTGTAAGAGTTAATAACCTAGCTGTGTCATCAGCAAAGAAAACAAGTTCCTGCACAGCTCAGTGGAAGGAACGAAAGTGTGCCACGTCAGACTTCCTAGACAAAGTGAAAGCTGTGTGAATAAGATTCTCACTGAAACAGAAACAAAACAATGCTAGCTCAATGACCCAGCTACGTTTATCAGGTAATTTGATAAACCCCAAGGTCTCCTTTCTAACCAATATATAAGAAATGCAAGTTAAAGCTCATTTTAGAAAGCATACCACAAAGCAGTAGTACAACAATACACCAACCATAATCAGACCAGATCTTGGAAAAGTTACCCTTTTACACTCCAGCTCCCAGAATCCCCCAGTCAGCACAGTCACTGCCAATGCTGGCAGTGAAATTCAGAGAGCTACAGTCCCCCAAAAAAGTAAGTCTGACAAGCTCTGAATTAGATAAGATATGAAAAAAGTACTACAACCTTGGGCAGTTGACTTATTTCAAATTAGAGGTATGCTAATATGAGGTACCCATAACAGAAGTTTCATAACATGCAACCCATCTTTGCAATAATTTGCTTTTACTGTGCCCGTGTAATTTCTTTCTTGGCCCAAGAAAGAAAAAATGCCATTCCATCTATATTCAGACTACTTCTAAAGCTAGCAGGATTGCAATTCTGCCAATGTGACGATATCAGTGGTTCCCAATCTTGGGTCCCCAGATGTTCTTGGACTGCAACTCCCAGAAGCCTTTTCCAGCACTAATGGTCTACAGGAAATCAGTGGCATACATGACTGGACCCAACCAATGTACTTTAATTCCAAATGAAAGAAATGAAGGATTGCAATCCACACATGGACCTACTCACGCTTAAGTTAAATTCTGACATCAAGGTGAAATTGCATGACCATGAGGTTCAAGAAGAACTTGAAAAAAAAAATTTTTTTTTTGAATTGCAACTTCTAGAAGAGTGACTTTTCTAACCCTTGGGCTAATCAATCTCTTGCTTCCTTCTCTTCATTTATTTAAAGAACTCTTATCTCTTTCTCTCCACCCCCAGAGGCTCCCAAAACAATTTACACATCAATAAAAACAGTCCCTCCTTGTCATCAGGCTTACACTCTAGAAAGATAGACACAAAACAAAACAGGGAGCTGAGGAAGCATACTATGACACAAAGTTACACAGAGCTTTGAGTACTGGACAGACGGAAACACTACGTTCTTAACAACCAGCTGGAATGGGAAACAATTCAAGGAGAACAATGGCCAAAAGGTGTTGGCATCCCAGCTCAGCTGATGGACTAGCCCTGCTTCCCTTTCCTTTCTTGGTCACCACCCCATGTAATGGAACGCTTGCTCCCAGGCAATAGGTGATGGAGAGAGAAGCCCAGCAAAGCAAATAACAGCCATGTTTCCTTCTCTTCTTTCTCTGCTTTCTTTCCTTCACTTCTCCTTCACCTTGTATATTCTCACTTCCTTTTCATTTTCCTTGTTTGCTGCCATGTTCAAATTGAGATAATTATGGGTACTGCTAAACAGAAGCCTTACTGAGGTGTTCAATAAAAGGGTTGAAGTAAACCTACGAGTAAGGGAATGAGCTCCTTAACTGTTATGTGGAGAGCGATTGCCTGAGGAGACAGCCTCCTCTATGTGTGTGGGTTTCTATGAGTGGAAGCACTGAAAAATCAGGATTCACAATTGCACAGACAATTGCATACAGACTAAAGCTGAGCTAGAACAGGGTGGGATGTAACCAGTAGCACCCTCACATGTTTACTTTAAACTTTTGATTGAATGCTTCAACAGGGCTACAGGCCACAAAACCGGTTCGAAAACTCAGTTCAATCTATGCTTTACCATTCTAATTTCATGCTCAGTTATGGCTTCTGATGCCCAGTTTGCCCAATTTGAACATCAGAACAACTCTTTCAAATAATCTGGGCAGACTGGGAAGTAAGGCATGGAATTGGAGTCTATGAGGGAAGAGACTCCAACAGCACCAAACCTTAAATATAAAAAGGCCTACTGAACAATATAGTCTTCACTGCTCTCCTAAAGCCAAACATGGAAGGAACCTATCTCATGCCTCTCCAAAGGGAATTTCAGAATCAAGCTTCTGCTACAAGAAAGGTCCTGTCTTAAGAACCTACCAATCAAGCCGCTCTAGAAGGCAGGATGCATAATAGGGCTTCCAATAATACAATCAGGTTTCTATGAAAGAAGGCAGTCTTTCAGACATCTTAGCTTCAAACAGTCTAGGCATGAGTGAGGCTCCTCAAGTCTGTGAAGTCTCAATCCAGTTCTCTAGGATTACCCAGAAGGCCGAAACTCCTTCCCCTTGATTGGAATCATTTTGCAGTTACCCATGATTTCCATATACCTTTCTATTTCAGACTGTGTCTCAACAGTCAAATCTGCAAGAATTGCTGTGAGTGTAGAATGGATGAATTTGCTTCTTCTTTCTTATTGATCACACAACACAAAGGTCAATT